>JAPQWV010000007.1:25792500-28297500 GCA_027422505.1 Craterostigma plantagineum | reverse complement strand
ATTATTTTTAGTGTAACAATTGCTTGATAGATCTCCGATATAAGAATAAACCAAGGAATTGAGCGATCTTTTTTCCTTTCAGAATAGTATTCTCTTTGTTTTCTTATGTATAATTAAGGGGTAATTCCTTATGAGTCCCATGTGAGTTTTCAAATTTCTTTAAAAATCCATCAAATTATTTCTTCCTGTTTAGTACCTATTTGAAAATTTCTTCATGTTTAGTATCTACTTGAGAATTTCTTCTTGTTTAGTACCTAAAATGGTCTTTTCGGCGTTGAAGACGAAATTACCCATGTCGCACACATTCAAAAAAGTTGAACAATTATTTTCACATGAATTATACTTACAAAATTCGTTATTATACTAAAAAAATTTGAAATATACAGAAATTGTAGAAATTATACCAACTATTTTCGTTATTATACAAATATATAACGCTATTAAAATTTTATAACGCGTAATTGGACATTATACTAATTGATTTTGCTATTATACAAGAAATTGTAGAAATTAATATTCTATTATATTAAGTGTGAGGGGATAGGATAAACCGTCAAATGATCTGTCAATGGATATTGAAAATAAAATTAAAAAAACCATTAACTACCTTTAATTACTCTATTTAGTTTAGTACTGTTTTTTAGTTATTACTTTTGGTTAATTATTATCCTACTTTAAATTTATAATAGATTAATTTTTTCTTTTTACTTTTACATATTTACAACATACAAATTAAATTTAAACTATGATTTCTATGAAATATTTCACACTAAAATAAATCTAATAAAATATATTTATACATAGCACGCGCATTTGAGTGTGCATAAGTTACTAGTACCATCTGCAACCGTTATTATACCAATAAATAACGTTATAATATTTTTATTTGGACATTATACCGATTGATTTCTCTATTATACCAAAAACTGTTGAAATTATACCATATGTTTTCGTTATTATACTAGTAAATAATGATATTCTAGTTTTTCAACGAAATTGGACATATACGAACTGATTTTGCTATATTCCAGAAATTATAAAAATTGTACAATATGTTTTCGTATAATACCAATAAATAAAGTTATTATAATTTTATACCAAAAAATTAGCCATTATACCAACTGATTTTGCTATTACCACAAATTGAGGAAATTATACTATCTGTTTTCGTATTATACCATTAAATAACGTTATTCTAATTTTATACAGCGAAATTGGATATTATAGCAACTGTTATTATACCAATTATTATTGCTAATTTTACCAAGGAATGTTTGTAGAGAACATGAAGTTTAAAACTCAAATGGGACGGACGAGGAATTAGCCCCGTAATTAAACGCCGAGTCAGATTCTTCTGCAGAACACCGAGTCGATTCTTCTGCAGAAGCGTGTCACTATCAATCAGTGGCTAGATGGGAGTTTGGAGTCAAGGCTGCATTAATGGCGCACTTGAAACACATATCCACAACCACATATTATTGGCTTTGCCTTTCCACCAAGAACTAGTGCTATTTTCTGTAAATCAATTTTATTCTTTTTCTTCAACCATTTGGAAACAATCAAAGGGAAAAGGGTAAACCTTATATACAGCTTAAATAAATAAAAAAGTTATCAGAAAAGAAAAAGGAAATCAAGGGACAACCATGGTCCATGGTACAATACAAGGTGGTGGACAACCAAAAAGCTAAAGTAGTTGAAATTCTATATTCTTTCTTTTATCACTTGCGTTAGTCCCACTCTCCTCCATTCCCAGAATCATAAGTCCGCAGAAGAAGAAGAAGAAGAAGGATGCATGATTACGCTGGTCTGATCATAGCGACTGCACTGTTTGGGTTCTTGTGCCCAGGATTGTTAATTCAGCTACCTGGAAAGAACAAGCCTGTGGAATTTCTAAGCATGAAGACTAATCTGCCAGCTATGGTTTTACACGGTGTCATCTATGGTTTGCTTCTTGTTCTGTTCCTAGTAGTGCTCAACATTCACATCTATGCCTAGCTTATCCTAGCCTTCTTCTTTGAACTCTTGTCTGTCTGTCTTGTCTTTCATTTCTGTCCCTGGATGGAAATGGGATATATCTTAACCAGTTTGATTGCCATGTACTGTATGCTACTTAAATATTTATTTTATGGAATAACGAGTAAGATGGGGATGCCTACCTGCTTATTCTGTATTTTTCTCTACTCTTCCTTGAGCAGATTTTTATTTTTGTTTCTTGCCCAGCAAAGTAAAGCTTTTCAGGGAAGCTTGGTCCAGTTCCAGATGTCGCATCTTGGTTAGAATTAGGGGTGGCAAAATTCCCACGGTGAACCATCCCCGTTGGGACCCGATGCTATTGGGACGGGGAATCCCCGGTCAAAATGGGGATGGGGAGTTGACGGTGATTCCTCGTTGGTGAAAGAGCGGGGACAGGATGGGGATGGTAATCATGTTTCTCACCCATCCCCGACACCGAACCCGACCCCGTTTGAATCAAATGGTGATTCACCATTCCCCGATTCGATTTATTAATAAATATATTGAAAAACTAATTTGAATCAAGAATTCTCAAAGACCATCCTTTTATATTCAGAATCATATTTAAAAGAAAAAAATTTCTACTTTCAATATATATTCTTCACAATACACGAATATTTCAATTACATATTATTTTCAGTTTTTTATACTCTAATTTTACATATTAATTTGTCTATATTACTTAGTTTATGTTTTTGTTACAAAAAAAAAATTAATTTATTGGATATACATGAATATGGGGAACCCGAATCCCCCACGGGGAACCCGATCCCCGAACGGTGATTACCCATCCCCGAACCAATTCATCACAAGCGGTGAATTAGTGGGAATGGTATTATGAATGAAATTTGGTATGGGGACGGTATGTCCATTACCAGCCCCAAACCCGCCTATTGCCATCCCTAGTTAGAATCCTTTCTTAGCTTTATATACCCTGAAAAACAACTAATCTATGAGTTAAGGTAGACCCGGATTGGAAGATTTGTTTCTTGCCTTTACAAAAATTCATCTATTGTTTGCGTTTTACAACATTTTTCTCTCCCTCTCCCTTTCAAAGTGACTATCTGCTTTCTTAGAGTGATTTCATGAGTGAAGGGTTCGAAGCGACTATATTCTTTCTTAGAGTGATTTCATGAGTTTAGACCTGGGTTTTGGGCCGGGTCAACCCAGAACCGGCCCAAAATCGGCCCACGAAACCGGTCCAGAACCGAAACCGGTAACCGGCCCATTAAAAGTGGTTTGGCCGGTTTCGGGAACCAGGAACCGTCGATTACCGGTTCCGATTCCCGGTTCGACCCACGGTTCCCGGTTCCGGTTCGGAACCGGCTTTCAATTTTTTCTAAAAAAAAATTCCGAAAATAGTAAAAAAATAAAAAAAATTTATAATGGGCCGAACCGGTTCTGGAACCGGCCCTATAGTGGCCCGTGTTTGCTCCGCGGTTCTGGTCCGGTCCCGGGAAAATGGTCCCGGAACCGGAACCGGAACTGGGACCGGAACACTGCCGGAACCGGTGGAACCGGCCCGGACCAATCCAGTACCCAGGTTTACATGAGTGAAGGATTCTCGGCCTTCGTCGATAGAAGGTCTGCGGGATCCCTCGGACTCTTTTAGTTGGATTTGATATTTTACCATGCGAAAATCCCAAGAGGAACAATATCTATAATACGTCAATCTATACAAGAATATAATAACCAAACTGATATGGGGCTATCCCAATCAACGAAATTTATATGTGGGGGAAATTTATATAGCGGTAGATTAAGTATTACAAAGTTTATAGCGTGCGCGTAAGGTGTTGGTCAGTGAGGGACATGAAGGGGACGTGAAAGGGACATAAATGAAAAAGACGCGAGGATGTACGTGGTTCGAATCCTATTGGATTCTACGTCCACGAGGCACTGCGGAACTTCCTTTTACTATTCTGTCAAGAATTACACGCTCAAATAACCTTACTCTCAGTCATAAAAATAAAAGATCTAAGAAAATGTTCTATGTGTCAAGAGAGAAAATATGGAGTGCTTTTTGTATATGGAATGATGATCGTGATGAAAATAACTAAGTCTCTCCTTTTATGGCAGCTCCCATCAGTCCTTCCAAGTAGTGTCCCAGGATTTCAGGGGGACGTGACGACTGTAGTACCATGAACAGAAAAAGCTGATGCTCGAATGACCATTCTGCTACAGCTACAGTATTTGCATAGTGGTGCTGCCCAATGTCTGGTCGACACGCGTCCTTGCCTCTTTCTCCTTCCTTTTTTGGCTGTCTTTTCACACCAAGCGTACAGGAGAAGCTATCTTGCGTAGGGGAGCTGGCAGTCTAGTGAGATCCTAAAGGAAATCATACCTGTACTTTTCCTACTTTTCCTATTTTCACCAAGTATCGGATATTCCTTTATTGGGCCTATTGGGCCTTTTATCATCTAATTTTTCCGACCCATCTAATTTTGGTCCATATCACAAACCAATTTCAAGTACAATGTGATTTGCTTTTGTTTAATTGACACTTACTTTTTTCACACTCGATTTGTGTGATCTAATATATAAATATATCAAACCATATCTATTTTATTAAATTTAATAGAAATTAAATTTAAATTTAAATTCATTTATTATAAAATTAAAGGTGGAATTTTTTTCTGTCCCGAGGTATCCCCACACAGCCTGGCTATGGGTTAACCGCCACAAACTCCAAAGGCGGCACTAATCCCCGGGGACAGATGGATCCGTCTCAAACCCATCCGACAACGATAGACGATAGTCATGGGGTAAAACCCCATGAGGACTTCTCAAAGGAATTGTGAGAGGGGGATTCGATCCATGACCTCCTAGCCTAGCCACAAGACCTTTGGTGCATCCCCTTCAACCATTAGGCCAAAGGGTCAAAAAAATAGTAAATAAAGGTTGTGGATGTTTTTTTAATTCTATTAATTTATTTTTTTAATAAAGCTTAATTGACAGCCTAATTCTCCGTTTATGTCCAACCTTCACGCTTAATAAATGAATAGATGATTTCTTTTATTATTATTTTTTATTCAATAAAGTGCTGATCATTAGGTAGGCCTTGCATGACCCACATGTTACGCAACTGAGTCGGAGAATACTCATGTCATTATCAAACTACTCTTTGACGAAACCTAAATAAGTAGCATATTAGAAAACCCCTCAAAAATGCAACAGGCTTGTACTTTTATTCTAACCGAAGTAAAATGTCTGAACCATAAAGTCAGTGTCCGTCTATGATATCTTTCATTTAATTCAATTAAGGAGACTTCAATAGGGTCCCAAAACATACAGTTTGACAGTCATCTGAATGGCTGGACTGAAGCAATCGTTTCTGTTAAAACGGAAGTCATCGTTAGCAATTGGGACAGGCATACTCGTAGATTAATCGACTTTGATACAATTACAATACAATATATATTCTTATCTTACTGAAGTGAAAGAGCAAATGCATGTGAGATCTGGTGTGAAGGGTCGTTTACTCCCTGCAATTTGCCATCGGATGCTAGCTGGACAAGAAAAGTACGATACTATTATATTTAATATATTTTTCGCCTATAATTAACTGGTATTAATTTGGTGCTATAATGATTGCTTTGTTGTTGATGCCATCGGAATTCGGAAGCAAATGCAAGTGGGCAAATGCCATCAAAATCGTATATGCATCACCAGAAAATAGGACAAGCCATGAATAGCAACAATATTTCGTTTTGTCAAATTTTGTTTAATATATTATACACGTGACAACAAGAATGTGCACTTATTTCCGATGAGGATGAAATTGTGAAGCGGGGGTTAGTCAGCCATCTTCTCCCTTTTTATTTATTTGTTATTGTTATTATTTTGAATCCATCGTTATCGTCTGAATCAAGAGAACACACATATATCCTCCTCCCCCTCCAAAGTCAAATAAGTCTCTGTACATTGATTTCTCTCCCAACAAGGACGAGTCTCCTCTCCCCGTAAAACCAAATTCTTTTGATTACTGAGCCTTACCAATTCTTAAAAGAGAAACATGTCTTCTCTACGCGAGAGGCTCTCTTCATTTTTCAACAATAGATGGCTGGTTTTTGTTGCCGCAATGTGGATACAATCATGTGCAGGTGTTGGGTATTTGTTTGGCAGCATCTCGCCAACCATAAAAACTTCTTTGAGCTACAATCAAAAACAAATTGCGAGATTGGGTGTGGCGAAAGATTTAGGTGACAGCGTCGGATTTTTGGCTGGTAGCTTATCTGAGATTTTGCCTTTATGGGCTGCTCTTTTGATCGGTGCAATTCAGAATTTTGTTGGCTATGGTTGGGTTTGGCTTGTTGTCACGGGTAGAGTTCCGGTCTTGCCTTTGTGGGCTGTGAGTATCTGTATATCTTGGTTCTTTCTTTCTGCCTTCGATCCTTTGTATTCCCCTTCTATTTTTCTTTGTTCTACTCGGATTGATATTTATTAATTTGAACCTGATGCATATTGGATTGTGTAGATATCATTTTGATCACGGATCCTTATGTCCGCTTCTATGCGATTAATGTTATTATCGTAATTGAGCTTCCAATAACCCCTTCTTTGTTTAACTGAACATGATTTTAATCGGTATGAATGTGATCCCTTGAATTGCATGTCTAGGCTACGTATTCTGTTGATTGGTAGGAAGTATAAAAGATGCACTTTTCTGTTAGCTTCGTTTTGTAATCTGTAAGCGTCCTCTGTTGACCCAGATCTTTGCATTCTGATGAGCGTCTACATAATGCACGTGGATTCTATCTGAAAATATATGTGTTCCGCCTTACTGCTTTGCTTTTCTTCCTTTGATCTCATAATACCTATTTAGATTTTTTCCTACATTTTATACGCAGATGTGCATTCTCATCTTTATTGGAACCAATGGCGAAACATACTTCAACACAGCAGCACTCGTCTCTTGCGTTCAAAACTTTCCCAAAAGTCGTGGTCCTGTTGTGGGGATTCTCAAGGGTTTTGCAGGGCTTAGCGGTGCAATTCTAACACAGATATACGCCTTAATGCACTCTCCAGACCATGCTTCGCTGATATTCATGGTTGCGGTTGGGCCAACGATGGTGGCCATTGCTCTGATGTTTGTCGTGAGGCCAGTAGGAGGCCACAAACAAATCAGGTCGTCAGATGGATTCAGCTTCTCCATTATTTACAGCATATGCCTCCTTTTGGCTGCATATTTGATGGGGGTCATGCTTGTACAAGATCTAGTGGATCTAAGCAGTTTGGTGATTACAATCTTGACTGTGATCTTATTTGTGCTTTTGTTTATTCCTATTGCCATCCCGGTAACACTGAACATTTCTGGGGAACAAAGATCGCCAATAGAAGAGGCTCTTCTACCCGATACATCAAAGCAAGGGTCAAGCAAGTCTGAAGAATACGCTCAGGAAATCATATTTAGTGAAATGGAAGATGAAAAGCCCAAAGAAGTAGATTTGCTTCCCGCTTCTGAGAGATATAAGAGAATTGCTCAGCTCCAAGCAAGACTAGCCCAAGCTGCTGCAGAAGGTGCAGTAAGAATCAAGAAAAGAAGACCACATAGAGGGGAAGACTTCACTTTAATGGAGGCATTGATAAAGGCAGATTTTTGGCTCATATTTTTCTCTCTTCTCTTGGGTTCTGGGTCCGGATTGACTGTGATCGATAACTTGGGACAGATGAGCCAGTCTTTAGGTTACGATAACACGCATGTCTTTGTCTCCATGATCAGCATTTGGAACTTTCTGGGTCGTGTTGGTGGTGGTTACTTCTCCGAAAAAATTGTCCGGTCTGAATCCAGATTAGTTTTAGTAGAAAACGTACTTCTTTGACTCACTTGGGTGTTTAATTTAAATTGTTTTGAAAATATGATGATACAGGGACTATGCATATCCAAGACACATAGCCATGGCGGCTGCACAGGCCATAATGGCAATAGGGCATTTCTTCTTTGCCATGGGTTGGCCTGGTGCAATGTACCTTGGAACACTTCTTGTGGGACTAGGCTATGGAGCACATTGGGCAATAGTGCCAGCTGCTGCATCAGAGCTCTTTGGATTGAAAAAGTTTGGTGCAATATACAATTTTCTTACCGTAGCAAACCCTGCTGGCTCCTTAGTTTTCTCGGGTGTCGTTGCTAGTAGTATATATGATAGAGAGGCAGAGAAACAAGCACACGGGCAAAATCATATTTACGGTAGTTTATCATCTTCGTTTACAAGTTATGCGCATCTTGAAGAGCCGCTGAAGTGTGAAGGTGCCATATGCTTCTTTTTAACTTCTTTGATCATGTGTGGACTTTGCATCATTGCTGCTGTTTTGAGCATGATTCTGGTGTACCGAACAAAGACAGTCTACGTCAATCTCTATGGTACAACTCGAAGGTGAATGAAGATTCGATCTGGTGTATTGTTTCGGTATTGTTTGCGAGGTTGTTGCTTTCATTGTGTTTATCAATGATAGGATGAATGGGAATGTGCCCAGTGCTATCTAAACATCACCACGGGGTTTTTTTCCATTGGTGGCTGATGTGTGATTGATTAATACTATCTATGTTGGGGTTGTATGAATATGTTAAAGACTTGTTCATTGGGTCTTTTGCGAACTTTTGTCAAAGGGGCGACTCTGAGTCTGAATGATAAATACTTGCTTTACTATTGCCTCTTATGGCTCGTGAAGTTTGCAACCAATTGGGCATATAATATCAAAGATAACGGAGAGCGGATAAAATCGTCTGTCCCACTTTTTGTATCCCACACAATGTCCCAAAATATAAAATTAAAAATTAATGATTCTTACTAATACAGAAAAATATAATATATGGATATAATTTGATGATCATAAAATAACGAATAAATTTGTGACGTTTATATGTTTTTATCGTATATATCACATAAAATAATAGTGATTTGGTGAATTGTGGAATTAAAAGAATTTAAAAATAGAGAGAAGATCTGCTAGCCCCTAGATCAACAATTCAAGGGTTGTGATTAAATGGGACAGGGAGTGGGATACAAAAAGAGGGACAGACGTTTATTGCATGTTTATGGAGGGTTTTGGCCTAGGGCTAATTGATATAAAAATGTCGGTTTTAGTTAATTCTTATATATGTAGACGAACCGAAATGTACTACACCTCTTGATGCAGCAGCCACAAAACGTACGAATTTCATCGTATGTTCTGAACCTCACATTCCTCCAAGAGATGGGTTGGGATGACCAAACGTTGTTTATTTGCTCCTAGAAGAGTCGTGTTGTTGGGCTTAGGCCCATTTTTGTGCCTTCCCACAGGCATGAGAGTTTCATCTCCTATATAAGGAGGGTTATACCCTGAATTATATGTACACCAACACATTAGAAAGTTATTTGTGTTAACATCTAACTCTAGGAAAATTTCCTTTTTGGGTGAAGTTTGGATTAGCGGGTAAAATTACTTTCGGGTTGTTGTTGTCGGATTTTTGGGTGTAGGCGAGCGTAGAAGGATCGTGTGATTGTAATATTCACATAGTGGATTTTCTGCGGCCTTGTTGCCCGGGTGATTTTTCCCTCTTCGTTAACATAGGGTTTTCCACGTTAAATATTTGTGTTCTCCAATTTTATTATTTTCGGCGAATCTTGGGCGGAGTTTCGGTACGACCGGATTTCCCAACACTGTGTTCCTGACAAAACAATTTGAAGACTAAAGAAAAACTTACACAAATACTTGTCAATTTATGTATACTCGTTATTATTATGTCATGGATCGATCATCTTCATAATAACACCAAAGCTATTTATAGATGAAAAGGTTGAAGAGCACGGGGAATATATTACAACTTTCACATGAATAATCATATCATCGGTTTTATTATTTAAAATTTGGGGATGGGGTCCATCCAGTCCAGAAACAGACAGCTCAATAATTGCAACACCGATTTGATTATATAATAAAATGACTCGTAATGTATTCGAAAGGCCAAATCTAGTTGCGATGCTCCACTCCACCACGAGTCTTACTACATGTGTCCTTCGTAAGGGCTCATGGCTGATCTGTCAATTGCCACATGGTATTGAACAATATATTAAGTAATGTTGATGAATTGTTACTAATAAACTTCAAGTTCCATACTCTTGTGTAAAATATGCATTGGCTTCACATTTAAAAATTTGTAAATAAAAAGCCTCCCAATTGCATTATACGCTTGCCCTCCAAGAGAAGCGGAAATCGATTTACATTACAAGAGAAGTAACCCGATGGATGATTATAGCAGCAAGTCTGTTGAAGCAGAAGCAGCAAGCCAAGTTGAAGAAGATGAAGTAGAACGAGACTTCGAAAGCAATGACCTTCAACAGCCTCTGCTCAAAAGGAACCGAACGCTTTCTTCTAATCCGTTGGCCATAGTAGGAGCCAAAGTTTCTCACATAGAGAGCTTGGATTACGAGTGAGTACTGTGATTTTGCTGGTTGATCTATAACCATAATACTGTTGAGGATGTTCTTGTACTTACTACTGTTATGATGTTAGGATCAATGAGAACGATCTCTTCAAGCAGGACTGGAGAAGCAGATCAAGAGTCCAAGTGTTGCAGTACATATTCTTGAAATGGTTGTTGGCCTTCTTAGTTGGGCTTCTCACGGGATTAATAGCTACTCTGATCAATCTTGCGGTTGAAAACATCGCTGGTTATAAAATTCTTGCGGTGGTCAAATTTATCGAACAGGAAAGGTAATCAAAAGCTATCGCTAACCATCAAACATAGATCGGTAAATTATCGTTCTCATTCCGATATATTTGAATGGAGCAGATACATGGCAGGATTCATATACATGGCCGGAGTAAATTTTCTTCTAACTCTAGTAGCTGCCCTTCTCTGCGTTCTTTTTGCACCTACAGCAGCTGGCCCTGGAATTCCTGAAATTAAAGCGCATCTCAATGGAGTCGACACACCTAATATGTTTGGAGCAACAACATTACTTGTTAAGGTAAAAAACGAACTACGTTTTGTGACATCTCACTTGACTAAATGAATTTAAATTAAAGCCAAACTTTCGCAGATCATTGGTAGCATTGGAGTAGTCTCTGCAGGTTTGGATCTTGGAAAAGAAGGGCCTCTCGTGCACATAGGAAGCTGCATTGCTTCGTTATTAGGACAAGGGGGACCCGACAATTACCGCATAAAGTGGCGCTGGCTTAGATACTTCAACAATGACAGAGATCGGCGAGATCTGATAACATGTGGCTCCTCATCAGGTGTTTGTGCAGCTTTTCGAGCACCCGTGGGTGGGGTCTTATTTGCTTTGGAAGAAGTGGCCACATGGTGGAGAAGTGCTTTGCTGTGGAGAACATTCTTTAGCACTGCAGTTGTGGTCGTTGTGCTGAGAGCATTTATGGAAATATGCAAATATGGAAATTGCGGACTTTTCGGCCAAGGAGGGCTAATCATGTTTGATGTGAGCGAGGTTTCGATAACGTACCAGGCAGTGGATCTCATCCCTGTGGTTGTGATAGGAGTTATCGGTGGTGTTTTGGGGAGCCTTTACAATTACCTTCTGCACAAAGTGCTGGTGTTCTACAATATCATCAACAAGTGAGCTAGACGATCTTTTTTCCTTTTTATGACACTTCTAATTCTGACCTTTGCACTGTATTTCTGTTTTGCAGAAAAGGCAGATGGCATAAACTACTACTTGCTTTAAGTGTGTGCATTTTCACTTCCGTTTGCCAATATGGGCTTCCTTTCCTTGCCAAGTGCCAGGCCTGTGACCCTTCCCAATCTGACTCGTGTCCTAACAGCGGCCGAGCCGGAAATTTCAAGAAATTCAACTGCCCGGATGGTTATTACAACGACTTAGCCACTCTCCTCCTTACAACAAACGACGATGCTGTTAGAAACATTTTCTCCACCAACACTCCAAGAGAGTTCCTTTTGTCATCCCTCGTCATCTTCTTCGTATTATATTGTGTACTGGGACTCATCACTTTTGGCATAGCCGTTCCATCTGGTTTGTTCCTCCCCATAATCTTAATGGGCTCGGCTTACGGGCGAATGCTTGGTATAGCCATGGGACCATACACAAAGATCGATCAAGGACTATACGCTGTTCTTGGTGCAGCCTCTCTCATGGCTGGTTCGATGAGGATGACCGTTTCTTTATGCGTAATATTTCTCGAACTCACCAACAACCTTCTCTTGCTACCCATCACGATGCTGGTTCTTTTAATAGCTAAAACTGTGGGAGACTGCTTCAACCCAAGCATATACGAGATAATCTTAGAACTTAAAGGCCTGCCTTTCATGGAAGCACACCCTGAGCCATGGATGCGAAATATTACAGTCGGTGACCTCATTGATGCTAAGCCGTCAGTGGTGACACTTTGTGGAATTGAGAAAGTTGGTCGAATAGTGGAAGTTTTGAAGAACACAACACACAACGGTTTTCCCGTTTTGGATTCTGGGGGTTCGCCAAGTGGCGGCGCAATTGAACTTCATGGGGTGATACTGAGAGCTCATCTTATCTTGGCGCTGAAGAAGAAGTGGTTCTTGATAGAACCTAGAAGAACTGAAGACTGGGAAGTGAGACGAAAGTTTACCTCCATCGACTTGGCCGAACGAGGTGGGAAGATAGAGGAGGTGACGGCGACAAAGAAGGAAATGGAAATGTATGTTGATTTGCACCCACTGACTAATACAACGCCATATACTGTGCTCGAGAGTGCCTCTGTTGCAAAAGCAATGGTTCTCTTTAGGCAAGTCGGGATCAGACATATGCTTGTTCTGCCGAAATATCAAGCAGCGGGGGTAAGTATCATAACCATTATTAACCTCTCTTACTATACAATTACAGAGATGTTTTTTGGAGATGCAGCTTTTTATTTGGGCAGGTATCTCCAGTGCTGGGAATTTTGACGAGGCAGGACTTGATTGCTCACAACATATTGAGCGCCTTCCCACACCTGGAGAACTCCAAGGGAAATAAAAAGGGACATTGATTTCATCTCCATACACTATGTTCCTTTTTTTTTTTTTTTAAATTAATTTTTTTCCCTACATTTATGGAACAGTTATTCTATCTCAGGATTGATATATGTATCTCTCGTAATAAAGACCATCACAGATGAACCGCTCAAAAGAAGAAATAACAGCACAGCAGCCCTTGTTTGTGTCGAATATATGTTTACTTTTCAACATTTCATACGCAGAGTATTTGTCTCCAGAAGTATCAGAACATGACCAGTTTATAACAGCGGAATTGGAATACAAAGTAACAAATAGTAAGACAAAACTAATCGTCAGTGCCAAAGTAACGGTCACCAAATTCACCCAGACCGGGTATTACACGGAATTCTTCATTTAGCGCAACGTCGATCTCTGATGTCACTATTTTCAAGGAGGGGAATCGCTTGCAAACACAGTGGATACCTTCAGGCGCCTGCATCGGGAAGAAATGCATGAATGCGCCATTCGTTGTCCCTATAGCAATCGATAATATGAGCAAGACTCCAAAAACTCACCGATATCAGATTTAGGAATATAATGTGGGATTCTGGGACTCCTTTCTGGATAAGTAACTCAATTGCCTGGTTAGCAGAGTTTCCTTGAAAGAAAAAAAGAAAAAAAGAAAAAAGAAACTCTACTTCACATTCCAGACAAATTTAAAACTCATCGGCAATTGTGGATTGTTACCCGTAGCCAGAACCGGATCAAGTAGGAGGACATGGCGTTCACAAATATCATTAGGAAGTTTTTCATATATAAGCTGTTGAAAGAAAAGCATTAGTATTTGTGTTATTATTTTTCAGCTCACGCCATATGGAAATTGGAAAAGAACCTGCTTCCCGTCATCACCGTCGCTTTGAATGATCGATCAAAATCTTCCCTATCTTAATCCCTTTACAGCAAGCACGAAGTGCATTTTCCATGCTTTCGCCACTGTAAAATGTACAACCAAATATTTTCACCAACATCCACAAATATCCTTTTGTCATGGTTGGTACTGTCTATAAGAGTAAGAAAATTTTCCAGCGCCAAATGCATATTGCATGCCTTAGGAAGAAGATAAACAAGCAAATTCACAATCATCCTGTTTGTCATGTTACGGCCGACTTTGATATTACCTTCGAACAATGGAAACTCCACACAATTTCTTGCAAAAGTCGACACCAGTATACACGGACCCTGAAACATATCCCCACAGTTCCAATACACAAAGTATTGGAAGTAAAAACTTCTGCATGTGTTGATTACTTTACATTACAAAAGAAATGAGAAGAGGCACAGTTATCAATAATGTCATCTGACATACCAGTAGGGGTGACAATTTGCTTCTCTGTGAAAGGTAGATGGCCAAGACCATGCTCCACAACCTGATACATAAAAGCGTATCGAAAAATAAGCACCCGATGTGGTCTTCCATAATTTCAGCATTAAAAGAACTCACTATTACCAGACGGATAAGTCTATCAGAGTAAAATACAAAATCATGTTTTGATATGTCTCGATCTCGAATCAGGGTATGCATACCTCTTATCTGTAATATGGATGTCAGCGTAAGCATAATATATCTGCCAAAAAACAAATGCAAAAATGCCTATTGTATTACGAATTGAAATAATCAAGCACCTGAAAAGTCGACTGAATAACATTCACATTTTCATATATTTTACACAGGTCGTGCTGCCCAAGCTTCGTGCGAATATGCTGGACAATCAAGTCAATTGCAACGTGATTATCACCCCACGAGGTATTATAACATCAGCATACTTTTTTGATGGAAGGATAAAATCCTCAAATGCAGGCTTCACAAATTTTGCATACTGCATACAAGAAACATCATTAATAAAAGAAACATGGCGTGGTCAATATATAGTAACAGGCAGCAACATTACCTGTTCAAGAACCGAGTTAATATCCCTACCCCTTTCCACTGTATCACGCCTTATTCTTCGAGCCAGCCTCACATCAGCATCTGAAGGAATAAACCAAAAAGATATCATAGAAGAAAAAAAATCATCAATCTCCAAATGCATCACAATAAAGGTGCAAGTATACTGCACAAGAGTTTCACAATTCACCTGCATCCACAAAAATTTTCATGCTCATCAAGTTCCGTACTCGTTGATCGTGAAAAACAAGTATGCCCTCTAATATGATTACATCAGACGCATTCACCTGGAAATATGAAGAAAATTAGCATTCAATAGATTCCCCCTTGCATTCACCCGAAACATTCTTGCTTTACCAAATTTGCAAAGACATAGCGGACCATCAACGGAATCAATCAATTAGGAACACAAAAGTGCACCTGACGGAAGCTCTCTGAACACCTTTGATGCGTTTTAAAATCATATATCGGCACATGTACAGGTTGGCCGCTCTTTAGTTTTTCAATGCACTCAAGGAACTGCTCTGTGTCAAAAGCATCTGTAACAGAATGTCAAAATAATTAAACCCCAAATGTGTTGTAAGAAAGCTGAGGAAACCAACTTCAAGCCAGACAGTACAATTGACAAGATTACATAAACTCTAGGTCACCTGGGTGATCGAAATTGTATTCGTGCACACGCTTCAACTCTTCAGGAGTCAAACCACGGTAGAAAGAGTCCTGCACTACCACCCGGTAAAGAGATTACTAAGTCACAGTACAAGGTACGTCAATCAACACTTGAGATGTGAAAAAGACAAATCTTGAAAGACCCAGCGGGTTAGGAAAACGTCTCGTTTAATGGCATCCCACTACATTCCCTGATATCCGCAAAATGCGGTATCTAATGTTCACTCAAAGAGATACCTGATTGACAAGAACAACGCGATGATCGTGAAGTTGCTGGATAATCATATCACAAACTGTTGTCTTTCCCGACGCAGTCCCTCCGGAAACCCCTGCCCTCCACGCCATGGGATTGAAAAGATTAAATAAAAACTAAAGCACATTAGTAAAGGGGAGGGACGAGGGCTAATAAAAGAGAAATTCACCAATTACAAAAGGCTCTTTGTGCGCGGTGGTTACATCTGCAGCGGCAAAAGAGGGAATTGAAGAGGCGCGTGGAGAAGGTGAAGGAGAGAGAAGGCCGGAGAAGTGTGGGCCTGAGGCTGCCTCCATTACGTAGTCTATGGTCGTTGATTCTTCCGTTGGCATCTAATGTGAGTATTATTCCTTCTTGATATTGGTTCTTGCTGTTCTGAGGATAGCGAAGAAGAATAAAGAAGCGATCGATGGCTTCGTTTCTCTGCTCTGACTCGGGTTCATAGATGTTTACATTTACATTCCGTGGTTTTGATTTGGAGCGTTACGGTGGAAATATCCGTTCATTTTAGAAGCTCAACTGACTGCTATCATTAAATAACACATTAAAATTAAAAATTGAAAATATATTTTGGTTTTATATTATTTTATATACTATATAAATGACAAAACGGTAATCTGACCAATTATAAATGAAAAATTGACATCCCAAGAATCTGACCAATTATAAATTGCAATTATTCTTATTATAAATACTGTTATTTCCGGCTGTCACAATTGGGTTTTTTTAATTAAATAATAAAAAAATCAGACATTAATAAAATAAAGAAGAAATAAAATCATTAATAAAATAAGGATTTTCGTATTCTGGGATCTCGTAATCCCACAATACGAGTTACTATCCTCACTTACGTGGAGTAACTCGTAATCCCAAAATACGAGTTAGATCTGGCATTAAATTTTGATTTCAAGTAACTCGTAACTTAGGATTACGAGTTACTCTCTTTTTTTTTTAACTTATTTTATATTTATTAATTATATAATCCACCAAATCATAAAATTATCGTTATCTCATGTGATTTACATAATAAAAAATAATAAACGCATCTATTTTATTGTTTGTTTCGCGACGATTAAAATGATATGCATATCTTATATTTTTCGAATATCGAAAATATTTAATTATTTTTATAAAGTTAGGAATTCTTATCGTTAAGGAAATATCAATCGAAATATATAAGTATATATAATGGATTGAACATTATATTTATTGTGTACCCCTTTTCCAGGCAGATGGAGAAACACGTCATCTCCACAATTTGGAAAAAGAAAAGAAGATAAGACAATATATACATATTTAATGTGTACCCCATTTTCGATTCATATTGCCTTAACGATAATGATTCCGATATTCGAAAAATATAAGATATGCCTATCATTTTAATAGTCGCGAAACAAACAATAAATTAGATGCGTTTATTGTTTTTTATTTTGTAAATCACATGAGATAACGATGATTTTATGATTTGGTGGATTATATAATTAATAAATATAAAATAAGTTAAAATACAAAAAAAAAAAAAAGAGAGTAACTCGTAATCCTAAGTTACGAGTTACTTGAAATCAATATTGAATGCCAGATCTAACTCGTATTCTGGGATTACGAGTTACTCTACGTAATACTCCCCACCAGCGAGGATAGTAACTCGTATTCTGATTACGAGTTACGTAACTCGTAATCCCAGAATACGAAAATCTTTATTTTATTAATGGTTTTTGTTTCTTGTTTATTTTATTAATGTTCGATTTCTTTAATTATTTAATTAAAAAAGCCGTCACAATTGCCCCGCCCCCACCCCATTGATACTTCCAAATTTCAATATCTATACTATTATATAAAAAGCCTAAGGTGGCTATAAACTGACCAATTTGATCTATCAATTTAATACTGCTTAATTACAATTTTACCCTTAATTGTTAAATTACAATTTTATCCTTGTTAAATTACAATTTTGTTTAAATTACTTTATTAATGATATGAAAAGTTCGAAGTATAAAAAAATTAACATATTTGCACACACATTAGGTGTACTACACATACTAGTGACAATAATGGAAGTGAAGGTTTTGTTGTATCTATACTTATTACATAAAGAGTCTAAGGTGGTGGCTATAAACTGACCAATTTGGTCTGTCAATTTAATAATGATTATTTACAATTTTACAATTAATTGTTAAATTACAATTTTATCCTTGATATTTCATTTATTACAAATTTATCCGTAAGTTAAAATTTTTTTGTTCAAATTACATATTAATGATATGAAATGTTCGAAGTATAAAAAATTTTAACATATTTGCACACACCTTGGGTGTACTACACATACTAGTGACAATAATGGAAATGAAGGTTTTGTTGTATCTATACTTATTATATAAAGAACCTAGGGTGGTGGCTATAAACTTACCAATTTGGTCTGTCAATTTAATGATGATTATTTACAATTTTACCATTAATTGTTAAATTACAATTTTATTCTTGATATTTCATTTATTACAAATTTATCCCTAAGTTAAAATTTTTTTGTTCAAATTACATATTAATTACATGAAATGTTAGAAGTATAAAAAAAATTTAACATATTTGCACACACGTATCAGATGATCATAAACTGGTACCGGATTATGGTTTTGTGGTACATAATTTCAACATACTGGTGTTCACGGCTTCGTATACTACCATTCACGGCCGTGAAGTGTTCGGGGGTTAGAAAATGGGTTTCTGCCCGCCTTCACGGCCTCTAGCACCTCCTTTCACGGCCATGAAGCACCCTTCACGGCCTAGTTGATCAACGTTCACGGCCGTGACAACCACTTCTTATGGTTGTCATACCACTTTACGCTGTTATCGTACCGCATCTTTTAAAATTGATACCAATTGAGAATAAGTAATAGTTTTCGTTGCTATACCACTTTATGTATCTAATATACCACTTTACGATCTGTTTTACGACTTCACTCTGTTTTGGTACCGCTTCTTATATAACTAGGACTTGTGTTTTTTTTTTTTTGTGACTTTTATGGAAGGAACACGAGGCCCGGGGGGACGCGGGTCTGAGGCCCGGGGGGACGCGGGTCTCCTTCAAGGATGTGAGGGACGGCATCCTACGCGGGTGTGCAACACACATACTAGTTAATATTAGTTGAGAGATATTTAGTTATCTTTTGTGCTGTTCCTCTTCAGCAACAAATTAGGTGGGCGAGCCGTGCCATATGAACAAACACTTGTCATTTGAGATTATATGATATTACATAGCATTGCATGACGATCTTATTGGTGATAGGTGGAAACAAACGAAAGATACGGTTGGATATCATACATACATACATATTGTTCTCCTTGCAGGAAGGAGGAGAAGGGCTCATCCTCGTTTTGTTGCTGTCAGTAAAACTGATATTTGAGACCACCATTTGACATCTTCTCTTCTGTCCATTTCTTTCTTACAAACATGTACCATTGATTTTGGAGGAGGAGGAGGAGGAGACTGATCTTTCCTTTCCATTTCCCCCTCCTCCTCAGTGCCTAAACTTTCTTTAAACAGTTGAGATAGTCTCTTTTTCTTGTCTGGACTGTATATGAAACTGTGATGGACAGGTGTGCTCCCACGAGATGGGGTAAAATCTGCAGCAACAACAAAATTTTAACTTCCATGTAAAGAAAAAACATCTTTATCAAAAAAGCTAACTGTAGAGTAGATGACCTCCGTTAACACTGACGAAATCATCATCTTCACAATCTGATTCTAACCAAGGTTGGGAATCAAAGAAAGCTTCATCTTTGCTGCCTGTAACATAGCATGTGACTGACTAGTGAGCCTTTTTGTTAGATAGATCAATCCTAAAAGCGGAAGCTCTAAGTGATTAATTAGTCACAGGCTCACAGCACAGCAGTAAAGCAGTAGTCTTTTACTGCATTAGCAAGGCTGGTGTGTCTTACTTATCATTACTACTCTTATTACTCTTGGTAAGTCATACATGATGATGATGATGATGATGATGATGATGATGATGATGATGAACTTACGTTTAATGCTGGCTGAGATGAGAAGGTTTGTGTGGCTTAGGCTACGGTAGGTATCATGAGAACATAACTCGGCTTTTTTTACCATCAAAGGCCCAAAGTACAGAAGTTGCTCAAAATCAAAGGCCAAATAAAGCTCAACATGTTAGATACAACATCACACGACCTGTCTGTCATCATTAACAACCCTTCCTTCAACCATATGCAGCAACTATCTCAGAAATCATAGTAAGTTTCCAAAACCACTAATCATAACCGAAAAGAAAGATTAGGTGGGAGAAAAAAAAAATAGTTTCTCGAAAGTATATGGTTAGACAGTTACTTATGCCACCGTATTCTTTCTTAAAAATTCAAACTTTATAGATCCAGATAATGCTTCAATACAACTGAAAGGAGTGGATGACCCACGCTGGCTTACCAGAGAAACGAGCTGATGACGCTTGGGACTTGTTAATTAACACGTCAGACACCGTAAGAGCGTGGGCCGTATCTTTGACCGGCGATGGCATAACAAGCTTCTCAGTTTTAGACCAAAAGCGGCGCTTCTTCATGGCTGATTCCGAGCCTCTGTTCAACGAGACACACGAACCCATGATATTTCTCCAACCCCTTCAAATACCAGAAGCGAAGCGAAGCGTATCGTATCATCAAACAACAAAAGAGAAAAGAAAAGAGTGGTAAGAATCACACACAAGTGAACAGTAGTAGTAGAAGAGACAGAGACGGAAGGAAAGGAAGGATATACAGTTGCCTCGTCTCAGAGTCAGAACTAAACGTTACTACGCTAGACAACACATGGAAATAATAATAAATCGATTAGATTTGATTAGATGGTGAAGCTTATGGCGTTGAAATATGGGAATATTAATTAAATGAGGCCACATATCAGTAGTAATAGTATATCGTATAAACTGATGGTGAAAATTTCATTTTTCAGTTTTATCTTTGTTTGTTAAAATATATGATATGCATAAGAGGATAGTGGGCCGGGGACCCACCTGAAAAGTCGTCGTGTTATTGATTGGAGTTTATGATTTTGTTCGCTTCCGAGTGTTGAGCATCCTTCTTACAACATAAGCGTCGTCACTAATCGGCGATTTAATCCTAGAAAATGATTAAGTGTTAAATGTCCGTTCGACTTGATTATTACCATTTACTCGACATAATGAAAAGAATAACTACTTTTTGTTGGAAACTTCCGAAAGGTATGTAATTAAATGGAGCATGTGATCTAGCGAGCGCCTAATCTACTGTCGTGTGGTCAATATATCATATTTGAATGCTCGTTGGGTTTTGAATCTGATTAACGTAAGTATTAATAAAGAAATGTTGGGTAATGTATGTATGTATATATGTGTCATATGCACGTAAAAAATACAATACCTACCTACGCATGTACAAAGTATGGGCGATTAATTGTCAAACATGGGCGGCTGCGTTGAATCTTCGCATCTAAAAAGAGGAGATTTTCTCATGTATTTTGTTCAAATTTGGGCCCATTGTCAGCCCACTTACGCAGAAAATCAGCAGCCCGGAGAATCAAAATTGGAATTCCGTTTATCATCATCTCGCTCGCAGCAGCCAGAAACGGAAAATAAATCCTTTCGGACTCCGTCGAAAATTAGGTACACTTTACCCGTCAGTCAATTCACCAACCAATCGATCTGCTTCTCCTTCGAAAATTTCCAACTATTCCGTGGCATTTGGACTCCAACAAGTATGGTGCTGCCAAAAATTGCTCCTTCTATGTTATCGTCGGACTTCGCTAACTTGGCTTCGGAGGCACAGCGAATGACCCGTTACGGCGCGGATTGGCTGCACATGGACATCATGGTTTGTATATATTGAATAACGACCTCCTTCGCTTTTTGTTCCCGTTTTCTTTTCTCTTTTCCAAATATAGATTATGGGGATGTCGTCCTACTGCTTGAGCTAATTTGATTTCGTTTTTAGATAAAAAAAAAATGCTTTGAACACATATTAGATCGGAATTTTGACAGTATTTCATGTGCGGTAATTTGTAGCTACTTTTGAATAATTAATTATGTACTGATGAATTCATTCCAAAGTTCCTTTATGTTGTTTTTTTGTTTTGCAACCATGAGCCAGGCGTAAATATGCCTTAATTGAATACTCTTAAACGATTTTCAGCAGCTGAATCTGTTTACAGTTTAATGGCTTAGAGGGATTAAAGAGGAGTTGTTTGGTGTCTTGATTGAATGTAGTACCATCTGACATCTAATTTCAAAAAAAAAAAAGTGTGTGACCTTTATGTTCTTTCATCAAGGGATTTCAGGAAATAAACGTCTTGATTTTTATTGGAAAGTCAGTGTTTCGAATCTGGAAAAATGTAGTTCTTGCTAGTTATTCGTACCTACTCTCTTCTGGTTGTCATGGAAATCGTTGTTAGGCGATTTGGACTCTGTGATAACTACAATCGTGGGTTTTCTCATTTCGATCCCTTCTCTTCGTACTAGAGGTCATTTGGTTTGTCCTTTTATGACCTCTTTTCACTTGTGACTGAAGTTTCTTGGTTCCTTGCAGGATGGGTAGGTTTTTGCTCTTTGGTTGAAGAATCTCACCATTCACTTGGATTTAGTGAATGATAATTGGGACATCGAGCTTGTGAAATATTATAACTATTCGCTCAAGTTAAACTTGTCACTATCTGACTTAACTATCGTGTTCCATTTTCTTATTCTGCAGGCACTTTGTACCAAACCTCACAATCGGCGCTCCAGTTATTCAGAGCCTAAGGAAGCATACAGAGTATAACTTTTTGTTCCTCCACAGATACATCATTTCATGATCGTATTTCCGTTAGTAATTGTTTGATGAGCAGTTATTCTCTTGCAGTGCTTATCTAGACTGTCACCTAATGGTCACAAACCCTCTGGATTATGTTGAGCCACTTGGAAAAGCAGGTGCATCTGGTTTCACTTTCATGTGGAAGTTTCGAAAGGTAAAATGTCCTTTTTGGTAGCTTTCTTAGTTATGTCTAGAGCAGATTTACACTATGTGATGAACCATTTCGTCGAAGGTTTTTGGCTAAGGTCTGTAAAGAAGAATTTGAAAAAAAAAAAGTGCTATTTTCTTATCCTTGCTTGGCAGATAACTGGCGGGAACTTGTCCAACAGATCAAAGCGAAGCGCATGAGGCCTGGTGTTGCCTTGAAGCCTAGCACCCCAATTGAAGAAGTGTATCCACTGGTAGTACTTGCGTAGAATAGAACTCGTGCTCTTTCATGTAAACAGTGTCGCGTTACCTTTTGAATATGCGTTTTGTGGCAGGTTGAGGATGAGAATCCTGTGGAGATGGTCCTCGTAATGACTGTAGAACCTGGGTTTGGAGGCCAAAAGTTTATGCCTGAGACGATGGATAAAGTACGTTGTCTCTTTTCTTTCTTTCTTAACTAACTAACTAACCATATCGGTGTTGGTTAACAACATTTCAATCTCAGATGCGTGCTCTTAGGGGGAAATATCCATCGCTTGATATAGAGGTCTGACTCCTCCCTTATCATTCCTTAATAGCATTAGAATTGTAGACTCACAATTCATGATTGTTTTCAGGTCGATGGTGGTTTAGGACCTTCGACAATCGATCAGGCAGCTTTAGCCGGAGCTAACTGCATAGTTGCTGGAAGTTCTGTATTTGGATCAACACATCCTGATCATGTTATTTCACAACTGCGCAAGAGTGTGGAGGATGCTCAGAGAAGAAGGTCTACGTGAGGAATCATATAAAAATTCATAATCAGCAAATTCAGTTCATATGGAATGGAACTTTTCAAGGCTCTTGTATAAGCCGATCATCGGATGCATCTTTACAACTTTTGTGTATCATTATCATAGGAAGTTTGCAATAAAATTAATCACTCCTTCGGGTCACTTGGCGTTCGTGATTTAATACATTAGGGTTCTCCATTTTAGACAGCCAAACCTCAAATGTGATCATCAGGACTGTGTGTATAACATCTCCAGAGAAAACTTGATCACTACAATAATGGAGTTACTTTACTTGGTATTTATTTTACAGGATTGTGTGCAATGCAATCATAAAACCATACACAATCTTAGTTGCATGCAATGACATCTCTAATCTAACTCGGACTGAAAGAATAATTTCAATTGCAACAATAAGGAAAAAAAAAATAGGGAAATTCCCACTGGTACCCTCGAGGTTTTAAGTTTTCCCGTTGGTACCCAAAGTTTTTTTCGATTCCGTCTTGTACCCTCGAGGTTTCGACTTTTTCCCGTTGGTACCCAAAACTGGATTTAAAATACTTAAAATAATCAGAAATTCAAAAATAAAATATTTTTATTAAAAAAATAATTTTAATTATAAAATATAGTATATAGTTGGGAAAAATTATATAAATATTTTAAAAATATTTTCCAAAATATTTAAAATAATCATAAATTCAAAAATAAATATTTTTTATTAAAAATATAATTTTAATTATAAAAATAGTATATAAACTAAAAAATTATGCAAAAATCTAAAATTAAATATGCGAAAAATCAAAAATCAACAGAACAAACACGACCCAAAGAACTCATAAACAAGAACGAAAAGAACAGCGAAACACCAAAAAGAAAGGGAGAAAAAAAGACACCAGAAACTTATACACCGAATATGGTTCCTCCCCATCCTCACCAAGCGGTGAGGGATTGGGGAGATGGGCTTGTCACTTTAATCTGGATCTGCTAGGTAAAGAAATTTCTGAAATGGCCGGTTGGTTGTTTTTGGGGAGAGTGGCGGCGCTTGGCTTGGCTAGTTAAAACTAAAATTCAACTATATGTTTTTAGATTTTTTGCATATAGTGTTATTTTTATAATTAATTTTTCGATTATTTGCATATTAGATTTTTTGCATGTTTAATTTTTTAGTTTATATACTATTAAAATATTTTTTTAATAAACAATATTTTATTTTTTAATTTATGATTATTTTAAATATTCTGGAAAATATTTTTAAAAATATTTATATAATTTTTCGCAACTATATACTATTTTTATAATTAAAATTATTTTTTAATAAAAAATATTTATATTTAAATTTCTGATTATTTTAAGTATTTAAATCCAGTTTTGGGTACCAATGGGAAAAAGTCGAAACCTCGAGGGTACCAAAGGGAATCGAAAAAAACTTTGGTTACCAACGGGAAAACTCGAAACCTCGAGGGTACCAGTGGGAATTTCCCAAAAAATATTATAAAGCACTATCATAATCTAGAGCTTACCTAACGTGCAATATGGGGTTATTATATTGAACTTATGATCAAACTTTATCACAATCATGATATTGAAAAGAGAAAAAAGTTATACTTGTTTCATGACGTGGTGTCTGGTGAGAGCATCCTGGAAACACACAATCATGAGGGCAGGCTGATTTGCCAGAAAAAGAGAAGGAAATCATACATGATTTTGTACTACGAAGATAATCTCCTAACTAATAAATTTTAGTCACGTTTATTGAGATTATTGTATAAATCGATCCAATATTTAAATGCCTCATGACACCTATGGAGAAGTTACCGTTTGTTTGGCCAGATATAGTAGAGGATAAGCTCAAACTTGTAAGAATTACTGTCGGTGAAACGTGGGTGACTGTGCCCCTTATTCATTTATTACCCCCAAAAAAGAATTATTACTGTCGAGTCATTCAGCTGAGTGAGGGCGAGCAAGAAAAATTTCAAGTTCTAGAAAAAAAAAGGTTCTTCTTCCACAATACGCATCCGTTTCCGTCTCAAGCACTCTCTGTTATTGTCTTCAATCTCTGTGTGTTTCGGTCTCCCACGTTCAAGCAGAGAACTTTGACTTCTATATGTAAATAAATAAATTAAGAAAAACCACAAAACATGTTTTACGCACAGTTGTTATTGTCGAAGAAGGGTGCTTTGGGTGTCGTTTGGTTGGCTGCTCATTGCCATAAGATGCTCAACAAGGAACAAGTCCAGCAGACCAACATTTCTGCTTCAGTTGGTTTGTGTCTCATTAATTATATTTTTTCCCAAATTGATGGGTCGTCAGACGTCAACTTCATTTTTTCTTGCCTCGATGTCTTTTGTTTTCATTTCTCGCATAAAGTTGACGAGGGAGAAAACTATTTTCCTTCTTATGATATTTGCTTTTACCTATATGTTCTAGTGTTAGGTGTTATTTTATGAAAAATAAGTAATTTTTGCATGTATGGTTAAAAAGTGCTCTCTTCAGTTGTCCCAGTAAACAGCATTCGTGATGACGATGAGCTTATTCATGCTAAAGATCTCTCTTTTGCCATGCTTGTCCCTTCGTTTTATATATTTGCAGGTTATCTGGAGTATTCTTGTAAACAGCTGATGCTTGTTGTTGTTATATGTCAGTAATAGTTACAGACACAGTAATTTCCAGTTATGTGTGTCGCAATGCTATTTTTCTTATGCTGTTTGCAATTCGGGGACTTGTACCTTGGTCTTTTTTGACATAAATACACTACTAATGCACGCGTGTTACTGAGATAACATTTTTAATTAAAGTTAGGCTTATTTGTTAAAACATATCATTTGCTTTGATAGTTCTTAATGGACTCTGGCCATTTCGTTTTATCAGACAGGATACTTACAGATGAAGCACAGATATTCACTTATAGGATCCTTGCCTTCCTACTTTTGGGTGTGGTGAGGATTTACTCGAAGAAAGTCGAGTATCTGCTAATGGATTGCCTTGAAATCATGAACAAGCTCAACGGAGTTGAGACGCCAAGTCGCAAGAGTAGGAGCATCAGATGTAATTACAGATCTATCGATTTACCAGCGACATTTGAACTTGATGTGTTTGACATGGAACTACCTGAAAATCAAGATTCAGCAATGTGAGCTTTTCTGCTGTATGTATTATTTTGTTGTTTTTGAAGTTGTAGATTTGTACGGTGATTTTGATAAGTTGCGACTTGTTGAACTGTATGCAGTGGAAACTTGAGATCTCGTAAAAAGGCTAATCTTTCAGGTAATATATACTATATCTTTTTTCTGTTACCTGGACAATTATATAATTGCGGTTGATTTAATTTGGATAATCTTTCAGGTGGGCGCCAAAAAGAAACCAACACTCGTGGCTTGTCAAAGGTACATGGAGATGATTTGATCTTCTCGGTTTTGTTAGAATCAACTTGTTATGTACATTTATGTTTATCAAAGGCTATGGTACATATAGTTTCAGGATAAAATGCCGGCTTCCCCAACGTCATCTTATACTCCACTCAAAGAGTAAGCATGCATGCCGATATATAGCTACAGTAGTACGGTGTAAATTAAGATGACTCTGACACTAACGGTTAAATTATCGCGATGCAGCATTCTATCTCCGCACTCTGCGCATAGGAATGGTGTATTTGTTAGCGCATTCACTAAATCAGTTTGGGACACTCACCATAACAGACGCTTCTTTTTGGAAGAAGAAACACATGATGAGGCATCTTATGAGATAGCTCGTGAAGCTGTTTTCAATATGGATGACGAACGCATGGATCCACTGGTGCTGGATGATGAGGAGAATGAGCTCATTATATATGGAAAATCTTCTCGTATAGATGATAGCAACAATCTTTGGAGCCCAATGGAATTGGAACATATGGAAAGTCCATCATTACAGAGGAGTTTTCCTGTATCAAACTCAGGGGGAATGCTTGAGAAAACTATAACCCCATTGGACGATTGCCAAGATAATATCAGGGCTATGGGAAATCCACTAGTGGAACTTCCAGGTGATTGTTCGTTACCAGTTTAAATCGAAAAATATTATGCGCATGCGCAGTTGTCTGTCAAAGGCGCACTTAATGCACTGGACAGAGACCATCGTATCTTACTTTGTGTTTATTATAGCCTAACTTAGATATATTGTGAGTGATTTTCCTTCCTTTTTACATATGGCTCTGTCTGGCGTATTAAAATTTTCAGATGTAGAAGCAGAGTATGATGCCGAGGTTATTAAGACTCCTGCTACAAAGGAGCGCAGAAAAATTTATCGGAAAAGAAAGAGTTGGATTGATCAAATCGCTGTTGTGTGCAACAAGTATTCTTTTACTCTTCTGATTCTACTCCTTCCTCCCTCACTCCCTCCCTCCATTAATAAACAACCCAAGCAAATATATGTATATATATATATGTGTAAAAAATTTCACTTGCAGGGAGTACACAAGCTGGCTTGCAGATACAAGTGGCATAAAGCGCCGGAGGAAAACCGTTGCAGATACTCTACTGCGCTCATGGAGATCTCGTAAGCTTCGCCATATCCCTGAAACTGTGTTGGACCCTCTGATTCCTTGTGAGTCAGTAGTAGGATGTCTTGGGATCGCTAATAAGAAGAGTCCCATGCTTGTGAGCACTGAACCTATGGAAACATCAGCACCAGCTCAGGGGGATACATCATCGTCTCCTCCTCCTCGTCTTCAACCCACCAGCATTCAATTAGACGAAGAACCACCCATGCCTAATTTGCTACTTGAAAGCCACGATTCTCTTGCACAGGAGGTATCCATAATTTATCTACATCTGTTTCTCATGGGAAGATCTAACCAAACAAAATGTTTATTTCCACATGTCAGGACTCAGTTTGGCTTCAAGGAGAAGGTGCTGCTGCCGAGGGTAAGTCACTGTGTATATATATATTCATCTTACACTTCCTTGTTCGTTACCCTGTTATTGTAACTTGATTTGATTTGTGTTACTATGACAGGTGTTTCTTCAAGGTACGTCCCAAATCAAATCTTATATGATCTGATCTTCCAGGGTTTGTTTTGACTTGATGAAGAAGCTGTTTGGTCTACTACCCTTACAGAATAATCCAAGACTACCTCGGACGTGATGAATATTTTAGCATGTCTGAGTTGTTGGAAGGAAAAACAAAGAAACAAAGTGCTCGGTTATTCTATGAGATACTGGTTGGTATATATGGAACCATATACGATAGTAAAGAAAGCTTCCTACTTAATCATTTCAGCTAAATAACAATAATAATATAAGTAATACCTTCTTTTATCTTACTTGAAGGTTCTGAAATCCCAGGACTGCATCCATGTGAAGCAGGACCGTGCCTACAGCGATATTCTTCTGCGCAGGACTCCCAAGTTGATGATGAACATTTCTGTCGTTTAGAAGCAGTCAGTCAATACAGGCAAGGCAATTGTGGTAACATTCTTTTATTGTATGCAATATTTATTTTGTTTTGCTAGCCTATTTTGCATTTTTCTGTCTCCCCTCCCCCCAACACCATCTTTCTGCCTCTCTTTGTTGGCTTGTAACGTAATCGCATGGAGGATCGGACGTTAATTCGTAACGGTAAATATTTAAATAGAAACTTGCGTAGAAATTTTCAAGTTTCGAGAGAAACTGCGAAACTATCTTGAGAACATGCCAAAAAGCGTTGTAGCTTATTCTTTCGCACTAGCGACCTCGTATATTTTTACATCTGTTTGATATATTTGCATCCAGCAATGGTTTATTATGCATATATATCTCCTATTTTATTTACAATCTCATATCTCCCTTGGGAGCCATTCTTTTCCTTAACCAACCAACATTTTCCACTGACACTTTATAAGTTAGAGACTTAATGTCATTCAGCACTTTATGATAAAAATTTTCTTTCCAAAATGGTATTCGATAAACCTAGATAAAAAGAAAAAGGCAGAAAAGAACGTAACGTCCACTAATCACGCCCTGTGAAGTTGACCGGTCAAGACAATTCAGGTAGTTAGTCTTGAAGTAAAAAAAGCGCCGGCGATTTAATAGTACGTTACCAGTTGATCCATGAGTTAGAGTGGATAAATATCCCCCTTAAAGCACACATTCTTTTATCTGAGCAGATTCTTGCTAGTTAATATTTACATGTCATGCATGGCTCCAAATCGTGCGGTGTACACTTTCGTCGCTCATTTTTTTTAGACCACGTCGTCAACTTATTTTTTACCTTTCCTTTTTTTTTTTTAAGAAAATATGGTTTGGATGTTTTGATATACGTTAATATGTATTATTACATGGTCCAACCAGGACCGTGGTGGAAACAATTAATGTGGTTCATGTAGCCATATCCGGCCAATAATATATATGTGCATATAGACGACGAAATATAATGCTTGCTAGCATAATATCATAATAGTATATGTTGGTTAAACCAGCACTTGATGATTGGCATAACACTCCGACAGCAATGTAAGGTGTTCAAATATATATATATATATGTATGTAACACAGTCACAGTTATTCTCAAGCATATGCTGTTGTTTGTTCGGTTGCGTCTGGTCGGCGGCAATATAATGAAATGGTTTCTTGTGACTCTTCAATCGACTCAGATGAACGCTTCTAGAATGAAAGGAGTTAAAAATCCTTCCGAGAGTCTTCAAAAGCAGGTACAATTTGCGAGTACCCAGATGATGATGAGGGCATATGTGATAACTATTATACACAACATGAAAAATAAGTAGGCCTGGAGTTGATGAAGACTATCCATGACCTTAGACGTAGTCGAGGCGTGTGTTGGACACACTGTCCGTAAGACGAAATCGCCCCGATATTCTGTGCTTTCGGTTATCAGCGATCGTCCCCAAGATACAACGACATTTTCTTAACTCGTAATCGCAGCACAACGACTAGAGTTTTACGACGAATCGTACTCGAAACTCGAGTTTTTCTTGCTTCGGGATTTTAGGGAGTTGGGAGTGAATTATGTAAATATGAGTGGGTTTTTCTGAATGAATTTTCCATCTCCATGGGGGCCTATTTATAGATTTTATGTCGCAGGGACTTGTTCGCAAATTCAAGAACTTGCTGGGCTACTTCTGTAATTTTCCAGGGACTATATTGCAACATTTTGCATCTATTGGACTGTCGGTTTATTTACCGGCCCACGACAGGCCCGATTCTCGGGCCGACAGCCCGAATCTCAGGCGTGTCCCACCGGCGGCGGCCCGATTCTCCGACCGACGGCCCGAGGCGGCTACCGACGCCTCTAGTTGGGCCGACCGACACTTCCTTGAGTTGGGCCGAATTAGCCCAACAACCCACTTCAGCCCAATTGATCAAATGGATCAAGCCATCACTTCTGGGCTGCCCAATCATCCTCATCTCGACTGCCATGTCACCGGCACCGTCGCCGTCGCCGCCTACCGGAGGAAAAATTTAAGTAGCTCCTCAATGCTCCTCGCTCCGATGCGTCGTGCGAAGTGCAAAGTGCCCATTGCGCACTTTGGCACGGCACGGCTCGGCTCGGCCACGGGCTCGGGCTCGGTGCGAGGTGCGAGGCACCGACTCGCACCGGGTTGTTATTTGGGCCAAAACTCACCCAAGTTTCTCAAGCCCACTTAAACCCACTTAAGCCCACAAGCCCATTTAAGCTATACACATGGCAAGCCCTTTTGAATAAACCCACATGGGTTTCTATATATATAGTGAAGATTTTCTTAGTGTCTAACCAATGTGGGACACTTGATTCCCCACTCAAACACTACCAATCATTTTAATGATTATTGGGCCAACTTCGAAAATTAATTTCTCATTCACCCGATATCGGTTTTGAGCGTATTAATATTCGTTAGAATCCCCGTGAATCATAGATTCGTAATCTTTCAATGATTTCTCGTTTCGACATCCGATTACGTCCCGATTTAATTAAAACCGGAACTAAATTTATTAACGGGTTAATTACCCAATTTGGGCCCAATGGCCCATTAGGCTCAATAAACCCAACATATGCTTATTACTTTACTAACCTATTATTAGCCCATCGTCAGTCGTGTGAGAATAAATGGAACGTTTCGTGTTTGTCCTTTCATTGTTCATAATGAATAACGCCTAATCGGAAAAAGAAAGTGCACCCGCCACGAAATATTTACATTACGGCAGATATAATATCAAGGTAATACACATTTAATATTATTTTATATTGTAGGAGTTAATTTTAACTTGCATAATTTTATTTTAGTTGAGATAATTTCGTACTAACCCTTAATGTTGGTACAATGGAGTTGGTAAGATTAAAAAAGACCTGATTCGCAAGGCCATTTATTTTGATCGGATCTTGAGAGTTGGAAGTTGCCGGAGAATTAAAAGAGTGCGCAGAAGCTATTATTAAGAGCAAGGTTGACTTTGACTTGGCTTGTCAGTCCGTTGGGAAGTATATTATTTTGTTTAATATATTGGGCGGACGAATAATTCGTCAAGTTCCATAAAGTTAGTAACTAAATCTAACCTGTAATTAGTACTCCTATGTTTAATATTAATGCAGACAAATACTAGATTGTAACTGTAGTAAAATTGCTATAATTAGTCACATTCCGTATCGCCACGCAATGACACCAAAAAGGACGTTTGGAATTTGGACCGACTGTAATGTATTCACTTGATCGTTCGGGAGGAGAAAAAAAATTGATAACTTAATGTTTTCGTTTTTTTGGTTAAAGTAAAATGAAGCAGTATTTATCTTTAAATAAAATATAGTAGTACCATAAACTAATCGAAGCCTAAAACAAAGAAAAGACCAAGATGCGTGTAATACACATAAATACCTACTTAATAAAAACTTACAAATCATTACCTATGTCAGAAATTTTATAGATAGGTACCCGACTTACTGTTTGTACCAGTTTATATGTAAAGACCGTACCATGCTATGTGTGCATAGCGTACCATGTCACACCTTTATACGGTACACTATACGGTTTCTTATGGTATCTAAATGTACTAATACGGCGTACTATTTTCTAAACGTATTACGTACCAAATACGTTGCTGTAGGGTACCTAAATGTGCTAATACGACGTACATGCGGCGGGATCGGGTACCATGTGCAAAAAACTTATTCTGTTGGATACCTACATATAAGAAAATGATGACAGTGTACTAAATTACAATTTTTTTGTGTGAGGAGTATTTAGGTGTAAAGTAGTAGTACCATAAATGAACTAATCGAAGCGTAAAACAAAGAAAAGATGGGAAAGAAACCGCGATATGAAAAATAAAATCATTATTACGGTTACGAACTGTAGATTAGATAGATGCCTTGTAAAGTGGAGAACGTAAGACACGGAAATTTCGTCTCACTTGAACGAAAGATCTTTATGTCCAAATATTAAACAAATCTTCCTGGGAAATATAAATCCCTCTAGGAATCCAAAGTCTTTCTTCGTCCAGAATACGATTTAGACCTCTTTGACTCCCCTTCCCTCCACCCCCACCCCCATACACCTACTACATGTCAGTAAAATTACTTTAATTTCTCTCCTTTTTATCTTTTTTTTTTATCTCGTTCCTTAGAAGACAAAAAAGAATGGATGCGATGAACTCTGTCGCAAGGAGAACGAGAAGCCGGTGGGATTCGTTTTACAAGGATCAATATGGTCAGAAGAAAAGTAACGGCGTCCGCGATGAAATTCTTGAAGACAAGATTGAGGGCGGCGTTGTTTCTGAAAAACACGTCGGATTTTGCGAGAAAGGCGGCACCTTTATTACTTTAACAGACTCTAGCGAAGAATCGGACGATCATTCAACTGAAGACGAAGAAGAAGAAGACGACGATGATGTCACTTACAGAGCGTATGTAACAACTGATTCTAAGCACCGTAAAAAAACGAGGGAAGTTGGGAGATCTTGGACGAAAAGGGTCGACGTTGGGACGGAGAAACATGTTGACATTGGCAAACTCGTGGATAATATTTTGAAAGAACAACAGTATTTGGACAGTGGGGTGTCTTTTGACGAGGATATGCTCATGGGCCACGGCGTGCGGAGGGAAGGTGGAAGTGCTCGGAAGAAAAGAGTAGTTGGGGCGGAGATTCACGCTGAGATTGACAAACTAGTGGATAACATTTGGCACGATTTGGACAGTGCCGAGGATGACGAGCACGCAAGCCAGGGCGAGTTACCATCGAAGTTTAGGTTCGAAGAGGATGATGATAGGTCTTTAGTTGTGGAGAAAACTGAATGGGAGAAAGATATTGAATCTCTCTTTAAGTACATGGAGACGGCTCTCTGGGAACCTGAAGCTGGTAGCGCAGATAATACTTCCATGGTATCCATCTCCATCTCTTAAGCATCATGCTGTTTGCATCATTCATTATTGTGGTTTAGTTTGCTTGTTTTGTATCTTGTGGATGACAAAATAAATGCGTTTTGCACTGCAAGTTGTTGTCTGATCTATCTATTTTTAACTGTTCCATAATAGTTGATGAGCCATCAATTGAGTTGAGTCTTTGTTGCTGCAGAAGGATGCGGAATGTTCCACTGTGGTACTCGAGATTCCTCAATCTGTCAAGTGCAAAAGGGGCGAGCATGATACCATTTTAGACGAAGAGATAGGCATGATATGCAGATATTGTTCCACTGTGGTACTCGAGATAAAATACGTCTTGCCACCTTTCGTAAGTACATGCATTTTTTCCCATCCTTTGTAATCTGTTTCCTCAATAAGCTCTTCTTTGTTACAACCTATCTCCTCCGCAGATTGTTAAATCGCATAAAAAGCGCTTTAGAGATGATGACTACTACAGCTGCAGAGGATCAAACAGCTCCTTCCTTGATGATTTTCCAGCTGCAAGTCAGCTTGGTTCTAATTCCTTGGAATCCACAGGCACGGTCTTGGATTTTATCCACGATTTGGATGTAGAGTTGTATCCTCACCAATTAGAGGGCTTCAAATTAATGTGGGAAAACGTCGGCGGAGATATTCAAGTGGAGAAACTAAAAAACCTTTCCTGTACCCGTGGAGGAGGAGGTGGCTGTATAATCTCTCATGCCCCTGGAACTGGCAAAACACGCCTTGCCATACTTTTTCTCCAGACGTTCTTGAAGATGTACTCGAATTGTCGGCCCCTTATCGTAGCTCCAAAGGGGATACTCTTAACTTGGGAGAAAGAGTTCAAGAAATGGAAGATCGACGTGAATTTCCATAACTTGAGTGAGGAAAAGTTGTCTTCCTACGAATGCGACGTTGCCTCTCGTATTGGTTTGCGTGCGAAAGGTAACGAGAGTAACACCGAGTTCATTCGAATCGTAAAGGTCTATTCATGGATGAGAGGTCGAAGTGTTTTGGGAATCAGTTATGAGTTGTTTGGTAAGCTCGCTGGACGAAGCAGTAAAGAGAATGGCAAAAGTGACAGATTTGAGAAGATACTCTTGCAAGTACCTGGGCTTGTGATTATGGACGAAGGGCATACCCCTCGTAACAATCAGAGCTTCACGTGGAAAGCCCTGACCTCAATGGCTACTCAGAGGCGAGTGATCTTATCAGGCACGCCCTTTCAGAATAATTTCTCAGAGCTTTACAACACGTTCTCGTTGGTGAATCCAAAGTTCTGTTCAGAGATCATGCCAACAAGAAGAGGTAGAAGGGGAAGGCCTAAACTGGATGAATGGAAAAATCTGGCAAATTCAATTCATCGGAGCGACGAAGAAGGGATAAAAAAGCTAACATGTTTGATGAAACCTTTCGTTCACGTGCACAGCGGCGACATACTTGAGAAAACTCTCGAAGGGATGAGGGATTGTCTGATCCTCCTAAGGCCTACTGATCTTCAGGGCGAATTAGTACAGAACATCAGCAAGCATTCGTCGAGTTTCCTGGAGCAAGTTCACCTCGAGTCCTTAATCTCAGTCCATCCTTCACTTGTATCCGAGAAACTAGGATTCTCCAGTTTCAAGGAAAAGCTGAGGCTCATGGAACTAGACCACTTGGCTGGAGTGAAGACAAGCTTTCTGATGAAGCTAATCGAACTAGCAGTTCGACTGGGAGAGAGAGTGTTGGTCTTCAGCGAGTTCGTCGACCCTTTGCTCCACATAAAGAAGCTCTTAAAGCACCATTTCAGGTGGAACGAAGGGCAAGAGGTGGCGTACATCGACGGGGAAATTGGATCAAGAAACAGGCAGCGGGCAATGGATTTGTTCAACGACAAGGGCAGTAGGGCCAAAGTGATGCTCGCTTCCGTGAAAACTTGTTCGGAAGGTGTTTGTCTAGTCGGGGCATCGAGGGTTGTTCTGCTGGATGTTCAATGGAACCCTTCGGTTAAGAGTCAAGCAGTGAGCAGAGCTTATCGGCTTGGTCAAGAGAAGATGGTCTACGTCTATCATTTGGTGACGTTAATGGAGGTGAACAAGTATCAGAGGCAAGCAAAGAAAGAAAAGATTGCTGGTATGATATTCAATGACGATGGCTGGGTGGTTTCGAATGGTGGTGGCAAGTCTTATGATGGTGAAGACAAAGTGTTGGAAGCCATTGTCGGGCATCAGAGTCTTGGATCTATGATTGTAAGAACTATTAATCAGCCCAAGGAGTCTGATTTGCTGGATCTTCCACTAATAGGATGAGTACCAAGAAATGGATCTAGGAAGTAGTGTGAACATGCTTTTTGTTTTCACCCTTTGAAACATTTTCGCATCCTCCTCTCTTTTGATAATGTCAGCATCTTTTAAAAGTTACGTCTAGGAGCATCTCTGCTTAAATATACGATACCATCGAAAGAATTTTAAGAACGCTGCATATTTCTGCATGGACCCAAACACATACGATAGGCACCACAATTAATGTAAAGACTGAGCTTTTCACATCCAATAAATACACGCTTAGTAAGTTTCTACCTAACATCCATTCCATATGCATAGAAAGAAAAACTAGGAACAGAAGGAAAAGAGAAACTCAGGAAGAGGAGGAAAGATGGGCCTTCTGAACATATAACCCTCCAACATTGATTGACTAAGATCACACACACACACAGTCACATACACAACTACGAATGATTACGTTACGACCATCCAAGAACAAATTATATAATGTATGTTTCTTCTGAGACTCCATCCATCCATCGATAGATCGATCAATCAAAGCTGTTGCTGAGAGAAGAGGTCTCCTCTCGTGGAAGCCTCAGCAGCCTGTCGTGGATCACCGAAGCAAAGGCATTGATTGACTAATCTCCTGCTGCTCACCAAACCATGTTTATTTTTTCGCATAAACCCTCCTCCTTCATCGTTTGCCTTGTTCCAAGTCCCACTCTCAAGTTCAACAACACCACCCATGTCCGCAGAACTCTGGGAAGACAAGGAAATTTTCGAAAAAGAACTAGAACGTGAAGCAGCAGCTAATTTCTTTTTAGCAGCCATTGGACTCAAGCTGCTACTTCCAACAGAAAGGGTTCTTTTCTTCTTCTTGTTAGCAAACCTCTTTCTTAAAGGGATTGGAACAGAATTATTATTTTTACTATTAGCTAGTTTCCTTTTGTTTCTCATCTTTGGCCATCGGATCAAATGCTTAAAGCGTTGCGCAGCAGCAGAACCGAACTTGCTACAGGCTTCTCTTGAACTGTTTTCAGTATTTGAGCATTGTTGGCTTCTTACAACAGGCGAATGATGACCGCTTCTTATTCCTACACTGCACGACGCACTCTCCACCCCCGTAGTAGTAAACAGAAACATCTCGGAATCGTTGATTCTAAACGAAGTGCCTGGACTGTTCCCTACACTCTGCCTCTTTATGTGTGAAGCAATCGCTCTCCTCGCCATATAATCTTGTCTGCTAAAAATCCCACCAGCAGATAGCAATTGCCTTGTTAGCGACTCCGAAGAATCCAAAACAGGCAGTTTCTTCAATATGTCAAGTGGGGTCAGCCCATTTACATTGCGTATGTTCACATCGATTGAATCAACCGCCATGAGCAGTTCCACTAAATCGGAGTGTATATTTCCGCCGATGGCCAAGTGGAGAGCCGTTTGTCCTTGGTTATCTTGAGCATTTATGATTTCTTTGACATTGAAGAGATTATTACTCAACATATGCTTCATGAGCTCAATCTGGCGATCGAGCCTTTGGAATGCTGGAGTCTTAAAGCCCGTAATAACAGAATGCAGAAACGTTTCCCCAGAATCGTTCTTGGCATGGATCAGGGAAGGTGATGCGAGGAGTAAGGCTTCTACTGCCAGTAAATGGCCTCGATGAGCAGCCAAATGCAGGGCGGTGTTGCCATGATTGTCCATCGAACTGACAATGTCTGAGAATGATGATGACGACGACGCCGAGGTAAGGTATTTTACAACCTGCAGAATCAAAATTTGATCTTCAAGAAAATAAAAAAATCGAATTTTAAATTATTTCTTACCTCTACCTGGCCGCGAGCGGCAGCTGCGTGTAAGATAGTCGAGCCGCGATTATCCCTATGAGCCAAAGCACCGTCGGCGCAATCTCCAAGAAGCTCCTTCAAGAGCTGTAGATTGCCACCTCTGGCCGAGGCATGAACTGCCCTGTTCATAATCTCCGACTTGTAAGCACTGGGAACCTCCGAAGCAAGTTCCTCATCCTCGCCGGAGAGCCTGGGAGAGATGGCGAAATCTAGAACAAGCTTAAAAACCTTAGAATCCTTGCTCTTAGCAGCTGCGAAGAGGATATCAGTCACGCCGTACTCGCCCTCGCCAAACACCAAAAGAGGGTCCCTATCCAACAATTCTCGGACGAAGGCCAAGTCGCCGGCCGAAGCAGCGGTGTACAAGAGCCAACCTCCGTAACCTGCGCCGATCAAAGAGCTTTTGCCCCTCTTGAGGTGGTCGCATTCGTGCAGCAGTTTTCTTGCAACCTTAGACCGATGATGGAACTGTTGCTCGTCCCACACCGTCTCTAAGCGCTGGATTCTGCGGCGGGAGGTGAGCTTGATGAGGTGGTTGGTGTCGAGGCGAAGGAGCTCGTGGACCAAGTCGTAGTGGCCGTGGGCTGCTGCCCAATCGATGGGAGAAGCGTACCACCATTGATCGCCTGTGCTTTCCCACCTTAAAGGGAGGTATGCGGACATTTTTTTTTTTTGACGTACAAAGCTCACAATAGAAAATAAAATGAGAGCTAAGGATGATTGTTTGTTAGCTTATTATTATCTTTCATATGAATGAGTCGGTTGTTGGCTCTCTTGCTTGCTTGTACTACTACCTCCGTCCCAAACCGTTTTGGACATTTTACTATATCGGGCGTCCCAAACCATTTTGGACATTTCCTTTTATAGCAAAAAAACTACCACAAACAATCAATATAATACTATTATATAATCTTAAAAGACGTGTCAAAATATACACTTTTTCACTTTTTAATTGTACTATATTATTAAAATATTCAATTTCTTAAAAACCGTGACATACCACAAATGTCCATAACGATTTGGGACGGAGGGAGTATAAAGTAAAAAAGGTGGCATGGCACACCACACACACCAGAAAACCCATATCTCTAAGCATTAAAGGAGTATAATGAGGGAGGCCCCGCCAACTTTCAGTCAATCTTTGAATAATAGATATGGAGAAAAAGTTGGGGTGGCAAAAACTGAACTTTGAGTGGTAAAGGTAAAGGTGAAAAATTACAACAAGGCAGCATCATGAGCATATGCTAGTTTTATTACATGCAATGCAAATGATGTCTAATGAATAATTATCGTTCAATATCGAACATTGACATATTAAGAGCCGTACGGCTTAAGAGTCAAAAACCATCATTTCCCTTCCTTCACAATGTTACTATGTAACCTTTGTTCGTTAATCAAAGAAGGAATGAAGTGGTAAGAAAACCTTTCACTTTTTCATTATTATTATTACATCTTGTTTAAGTCTGTCGGCAGTGCATCAAAAGAATTAATACTATTAGTTACGAGTGTTGTATCGCAATATGGGATGGGTGTTCCTAGAAAAGCTCAAGACCTATAACATATAACAAAATACTTGGTATCTAAAGAGACAAGAAAACAATTTCAATGCATACTAAAATACTACGCTGATACAATGCATGCTTGATCTTTTTAATTGTTTTGCTTGCCCTTCAATTATTAGCAACCCTTATCAACATAATCTTTCTTTTTTGAAGTCGGCCCCTTAATGTCCAAGAGAAATCTTCGTTGGTTGCGTGATGAATTGCATATACATAAAAATAAATCTTTATTGTGTTGGTTTTTTTTTTTTTTTTTAAGAACAAGGACATTTCATGACCTCGTCTGAAGAAAAAGGCCATCTTTCAACATTGGGGTAAGAGAGGAGTCGTCAAACGTTTGGCTTCTTGTTGCTTTACATTGCTCGAAAGAAATCATGTCTCAGTATATTGCTTACAAATAAATATACGATAGATACTTCTGCAAACTACAGAACATGTCCTCCTGCCTGGCCTCGAAGAATCAATCTGTCCGAATTAAATTAATAATTTAATACACGCTTCAAAGGACAATCCAAAGCTGCAAAAGGATGTTTTAACCAACATAATAATAATAATAAAGACGATTTTTTAAGTGTAGTGTCTGGTCCACATCACAGCTTTTTATCTTTCCAAACTGCAATGCTGATAGAACAAGGTGATATATATGATATGATATGATATGATATGCGCTTGCTTGTCACTCACAACACAGTTGTATGTAGTAGCAATAATGCATGCGAGGAAGATCGAAAGAAAGCAGAGCATCGTCTGTCTTTCTTTGTGGATAGATAGATCGGATGGGGATATATAATATTTATTAGAATAATTCGTTGAAGGAAAACTACATATGTCATAAAGGAAAAGGGAGCAGCAAAATGGAGATGAGATGTTTATGATCAATATCAGTGGGAATGTTTGATTATCCAAATAAAAGTGGAAATGGTACACAAAAAGAACTGAATATCGATTCAATGCCTGTGAGAATGCTGTTTTCTGCTCTTGGAGTATATTTTTCCCTTCCTCAACTGGATGATCCTAAACGTAAAAGAACACACTCCTATAGCAGCCATTGCGTAGAACGTTCTATACGGTGCCAATCCCAAGGAACAAATATACGAAAAATATCCAGCCATCAGATAACCAGAGCTTAATCTCATCGGGGGCATGAAGAAATTGAAGTCGGGCTCTGAATCGCATACACCATGAAGGATCACGCACGAGCAAAGCACACAATCCCAAAACCACAAAAAGCTTTCACCAATACGAATTCTCTGCACCTGATCAACTTCTTCGGTTTGAAATCGAGTTCTATATGAAACTGGGGCGGGACAAAAGGGTACACATACCTGAATCCAGGCCACAAGCGAGGGGACGAACATTAACGCTGCCAGCAAATGCAAGACAAGCAAACCATGCCGATGGTGGAAAATCTCTAACTGCCTATCACCGTAGCTGCTTGTACGCTTGGAGTTACTGGCTCCATTTCTGCTGCTCAGGTCCTCCTCATCTTCAAGCTTATAGTGTTTTGAGCCACCGACACCCACATGACTGCCAAATGAATTCATCAAGAAGCTGGACAAGGACAGCAACATAAAATTAAATTAAGAAAAAGTAAATCTTATAATAACGCATTTTACATGGAAAAAAACGAATGAGAAAACATTGTTCTGTCACTATAGTTGGTATTCCTGATAATGCACTAGAACCATGAGTTTATTTGTTAATATTTCTTCAATCAGGAGTTCGGTTCAAATGACAGCAGAATAATGAGGACCAGCTAGCTACGCAGTAGCTTGTCAAGTTACTATACCATGGTTTCAATAGCTGTAGGAATTCTTACCTGGAAAGAGTGTTGTGGCAGCATAGAGCATGTGATATAAGCAATACAAAGATTCCAAAGGCTGGATGAATCATCCATACCAAGCCAACGGCAACCAAAGATGTAATAAGCAAAGGATTCGCTCTTACGATCCTAACCACCTGGACCATGAAGGAAAAAATTTGATTATTGAAGGTAGTAAACACTCACATAAATCTCAAACGGACAAAGGCATAAATCGATAACGTTGATCAATGTAAATGAATGTATATTACAAGACAACATTGCACTATAATGACAGTAGATAATAGATAATTAAAACATCAAAATCAATAAAAAATATGAGCACAACTACATGTCATAAAAAACAAGTTATAAGAGAACCTTAGCAGACATGAAGTTGGACTGTCCATCCGAGACTTGCCACCTACAAATAGAGTTTCAGAAACATTCCAGACCTATTCTGAATAATGAGATTAAAGTATGCTCCCATGATTGTGTAAAGTGAAAGGATTCTATAGAATAAATGTACGCTATCATATTCTTGTGCACCCAGTATGATCACGTGGAGGCACTTGTGGCAAGGATAAAAACACAATAAAAGAGCAACTAACCGCTTCTTCATTAGAGCATTTGCAAATCCAGTTGCATAGAAGAGCAACTCGGTAATTGCTATAAGCACAACAACACTTCCATTTGCAAACGCATAACAAAGAATCGAAACAACGAAGAAGCTTATACTAGGTTGAATTGACTGTGAGGTTAAGGTAGATCCGGGGATAGTGAGCACAATTGGCAATATGGCAAGGAGTAAAAATGGATGAGGCACTATCAAGTTCGATTCCACAGAAGATAACATTGACGGCAGCGGCTGATCAAGTTCCCAGGCTCTTGCTTGTTGCATTAGAGCAAAAAACACAACCGCGATAGAAAGACTACTGATCTGCATAGAATGTATTACTTCAGAAAGGATCTTGTGCATTTAAAACATACAGTGATTAAATATAAAGGGTTAATTATAATAGAATGGTTCAGTCTGAGAAGGCTAGAAAGGCAACAGAAACCTGAGGGAAATATGAAAGTAAAAATCTGCCAGCAGCTGCCATCACTGAAACACGAACTGTGGTCTTGTAAGAACAATGAGGATCTACCTGCAGATAAAAAAAAAAGGGATAAGGACGAAGTCTAGTGAGAACTTATGGATGAATGGACTCTCATATCATCCCTAGCATGAGAGAAAAATAAACATTTTATAGCTCAAGATCGAGTACCAACAACATTACAGATGTCCTTCCAGACCCGTGAGAAGAAGTCCATAATGCTGGTGAGGAATCCATGACAATTAATTCGTTATAAAAGTTTGGGAACATGCGGAGACCAGATGTCGCATCCCAAGAAATTGCAACAGGAGGAAAACAACGCATCTTACAGAGCACTGCATTCGGTTAATTAGTCATTGCATGAATATAATAGACTACCAAAGCAACAAGACTTGGGCTCTACTAGCAATTGTCTCTTCGCATGGAGCATCAGTAATAAAGTGATTTAATTACCAGCTTCATTGTCGTCTCGTAGCTCTTCAACGCCCGACCTTTTAATTCCACAGCCTGTTGTTCTAATCGTAAAATAGACAGGAAGAAGACCTAAGCTTGCAGAGAATGTTAGGTTAAGAGCAAGAGGGTGATCCTCCTTTAAATTTATTTCCTGCTAAACAATCAAGTCTCGCAATAATTAATTGGGAATTAGGATAACCTTGATATGATAGATATAGTTGCCAGACTAAATCACTGGCCAAGCTAAATATCAGACTAATAACCTTATTCGGATAGGAATACAGGGAATGGAACATTTGGTAAGGTGTAATCAGACGCTCTCCATCTTTTGGATTGAAAAATTGTCCGACTCCCATTGAAGACGCTGGAGGAGGTCCACCGGAAACAGTCTGAGAAGTGAACAGAATGTCCTGTAATTAGCTTCCAGTCTACAGCCTTAGAAAGAAAATTTTAAAATTTCCGATAATAGAGTAAAAATAAAATCTAGAACATTTTGAAGGGTCTACTAGGTAAAACTCTCTGAAACATATGATAAATACCGGGCTAGGTGCCACAGATATCGTCAGAAATCTAAAGCCATCCATATCCTGAGGACCTAGCCAAAATATAGCAGATGGGGGTGGTTGCTCAGTCTGACTACCTGGTTCAGTCTGATCAGAAAAGAAGGTATGTTTAGGAAAAGAGTAACTAAATTTATCCAAAGATTTATAGGGAAGAACATGACAGGATCATACCTGCCTTGGAGCTGATCCAGAGGGAATGTGGACCATCTTTGATGTGACTTCCAGAACCCCTCCTCCAGTTGATAACTCTGAAGCCAATGTCCCCTTTTGTCTCCAAAGATGAAGCCGAACACCAGAGCAAGGTGATAGGTTTGTGACAAAAACAAAGTGACTGCCCCCTTGTTGAACCTGATAATTTAAGTGATCCTATAGTCATGTAAGCTGCTTTGATAAATGCCGTATCAGTAGTAGCAAGGATATTATTTATAGGTGTGAAAAAGCTCTTTCAGAACATTCTGACAAATGGAGAACTTTACACCACAGGGAGATGTCAAAATACGAAGTAGAAAACTTGAGGAAAAAACAGAGCATATCATATATGGGAGGTAAGGTGAATATCCAAATGAAGAACTTCACACAAACCTGATTTTGAATATCTAGCCACCGTCTTCTCCCATCCATCGATAAAATCGTAACACTTTTGGTTAGGATGTGAAGATCCCCCTCCACTCCATCCTCACTCCACCAGACGGTACTTGGGCAGTCGGATGTGGTAGGAACTCGGCGCCCTGCTTCGTTGCATTAGGTGTTATTGAAATTCTTAATATTATAAGTTCCAGAAGGTCAATAACGAACGATGAACAAGCAGAGATAAAGTTAAACTGTAAAATGCTCATATAAGGAAAAGGAAATTGCTCAGATAAGATTCATAGATGATTCTCTGCCAAAACAAAACTAAATACAATTCAGCTAGAAATACCAGCAAATTTGTGGTTTCGATGAAGTAAACGATCAGAAGTGCTTGGTTGTGGAAATTGCTGCAAGGACATAAAGTTCTTTGAAATTTCGGTACGAAGCATTTGTGTAAGAATTCCAAGTCTTAGCCGTACATCACGCAGAGGCCGACTTGTCTCCGGATCTACTAGACTGAGAAGTGTGTGCGAGACCTAAACAAATGGTTATATTCAGGCTTTGTAATCTCTAACTTCAATCATTCCGATAATACAGTGACTTACTTGCACAACCAGCTGATTACACCATAAAATAACCTGGTGTTCCATAGATAACCAGACGTTCTTCATACTAGTGCTACTTATCATAAATCCATGAGTAGGAGGCACGATACCATCAAGTGACTCTAAGTTGGAACGAACCTGGAGTGGTTACAATAGCAACAAAAACATATCCTAGTCATCCACCGCAAACTCTGTGACAAAAAAACTTGCAAACTTTCTCTTTGCATGATAATTAGAAGTTGGAATAATTTCATATCACTAGCACATCAATAAAAGGGAACTTACTCTACCTGGTAATCGTTATAACCACCAGAAATTGAGACAACGATAACATGCAAAAGTGATGGATTGGATGAGTAACCAACTCGAGAGGTCTGTCTATAATAACCGTTCCTCCATTTCTCATTAACATGTGAATAGTAGTGGCCCAAGGATGGTTGCAAAGGCAGAGGAGGATACCTGAACAACAGTGACACTTTAAGATGGACCAAACACAGAACAACGCACTGCATCTTCTAAAGACATGTCAGAAGCACTAAAAAGCATACTGGTGTGGAGTGGATAGTGTCAGGATAGTTTCAACAGCAAACTTTCTCAAAGAAGGGTGCACAGTTGCAGCCCTGGCAACAAAACCACCCATAGAGTGACCAACCAACACAACGCTTTTGGGTAAAGTGCCAGAAAGAGAAGCACCTTCTTTTGATCGAGCCTCAAAAGATTCATTGTACTGATCCAGAATCTGCACTTACGGATATAACAGTAGTCAGTGAAGGTTATATAACTCAGGAAGCAAAAACATGACATAAAAGTAGACTGCAAAAAAAATGATGATATTTACATGTTCATTCACATTATGTAAAGAGTTAGATTGGGCCCCTGCCTAGACCTTTTCTAGCCTTTAACATTACAGCTATCTGGTTAAAAATGATCAAATAAAATCGACTTTGATACAATTGAGGAATGAAGAAAACATATAATTTTTTTTTTAACAGAAACGAACATAGGAAACTGCATGTCCAGTCCATCAGCTTAGAAAGCAGTAAAGTGGCTTCTCTACTATATACTCCATTTTCGGGTTGCAGGTTGCAATCATCATCTGGTCTCAACTCCTTCATCGATTCATGCAAAAGTGAAAGGAAAAGTGGGTACCCTATGAATGGCATGCACTACATATTCTGTATGTTCTTGAAGAATCCGACCATCCATTGCAGAATGTTCACCTTCAAGATCCACGGCAAACCAGTCAAGCCGGGATCTGTACTTATTGGGAAGCGAGAGCGAGACACCAGCCAAATCAATATCCATTCCCCAACCCACACTTCTAGAAGCAAAATTCTGACCAATTGGACCTCCCTGATAGGCCCGGTCAGATTCGGCACCGAGGGAACGTACCTGCATCATTCCACAAAACTAGCAAATTAAGAATGCTAAGACAAATTGTGAAGACTTCAAACCTCGCTAGTATTGCTGTTGAAAATATGCTTTTGTAACATTAAGACAGATTAGAGAGTACATGAAGTTGCAGTAGTATCAAACTTTAGGCAAAAACACTAGAACACAGTAGAAACTAGAAACTGAGTGAATCTATTAGATCTACGGACAAGATGCTATTGAACCAAAACCACATGCACGTAAAATGCAAGCACAAAACGTCCCCGCAAGAAAAGGAAATATATGAAACAAGTGTCATTGCATGAAAAAGATACACAGTGCAAACCAGAGAATTATGAAACAATTTGCTTGCCTGCTTGTAGCTTCCACCATTTCCCGGGATAAACAGAACAGGAACACCGTTTAACTTTTTGAGGTGGTCGTTGAAGTCAATCTGTCGCCATCCTTCATGATAGAGATACAATCCGTATTTTGAGGAGGGCGAGTTTTTGGGAGTGGGAATGGGAATATAAGTGGGATACATATACGTCATGGCACAACCATTTGAAATTGGTTTCACCAAACCATAAAGACCAGCGATACCGATACATAAAGCAAGGATAGCTACTACTGCTATTCTACATTTTGCTTTGACACCTTTCATATCAGCGTCACTTTTAACTCTCATGGCAAAAATTGTATTTTAGCTTACAGTCACCACCACAGGGCACTGTTTTTCATCCTTTACGGAAACAAATAACTTGGCATCCAACACTCTGACGGATAAAACTCAAAATCCTATATTAAGGAAAGGATGTAACTTCAGATCAAGCGCTCGATTAAGTCAATTATGCATGAATAAAAGAGAAGAGAAATCAAAAGAAAAAATCTCGTGCAGGAGGATTAGTGTAATGAAAAAATCAGAACTGCCGTATCGATCAAAATTGCCAAGCCAACAAAGCACTTGCACCTAATCTTTTTTTCTGCTACTAAACATGAAATGAGCTTCTATCATCTATGTAATTCATAACTTCACCAACCAAAATTATCAAGTTTCTTCAACTATTGCGCAGATTCAATGCAAAACCGAGCAATGAAATGGCATCTGGAGAAGTTCAGAATTGGTGATACTTAGTGATTAGCCTTAAGAACGATGTTAGAGCTGGAAGAAGAGAAGAGCTTCAGTTGAAATTGAGATCCAGCTGAGGATATAGTGAGGAAGAAAGAGAATCAAGACCAAAAGGCAAAGTAGCTAAGAACTCACTTTTTTTTTAATGATTGTTATGGATTATTTATTAAATTATTATACTTAATAATAACTCATCTAATTAATCATTCGTCTTTTGGAATGCCTTGCTCTACGTTGTTAATTTGCGCGGCGTCAAGTCCAATGAGCTCCATTGTACACAATTGATAGATTAATAAAGGTCCTTACTTCCATCATCCATGTTATATTATTTGTTTGATTGGTAAATTGGTGATCCAATAATAGATTTACTTGGCATTTAGAGCATATTATTGAATCAAATCATCAGAGAGTAATAAGAGTCTGTCACACAAGATAACAAACCACCAAGCATAAATAATACAATCATATTGACTGATGGAATTTCTGCAAAGATCCAAAACCAATCAAACAAAGGAAATCCACACACACTGGCGTGGTGAAGATGCACAATACAACACATCGGTGTGATGTATTTACACACACTGGCAAAACATGAATGCAGACAGCACACACAATTTGGGCGTTGAGCGAGATTCGGAGCAACAAATACCACTGAAAATGAACGATAGCTGCCCACATCTTATTATCTTAATGTTCCATCAGAGCTGTTTCAGTTTCTGAAAGCGGAGCTGGGGAATGCAAAAATTTGTCAAAAACAGTTTATGGGAAAGAAAACTAAGATCTTTAATTAGGCAAAAAGTCAGTCAGGGTACCTACCAAGTAAATCCTCATAACAGTCGAGTGCCGTTTCCATCAAAAGAGGAGGTGAGAACACTCTATCATCAGCTTCATCCATTTCATAAAATGACGAAGCCCTAGGAGGAGCATCATAAACCGATGAATCTGAACCAGCAGCAGACAGGAAACAACCGTTCACACCATCCAGTGACTCCAAATCATTTAATGTTTCCGTCACTCCACTGTACTCACTCCCAAAATTGCTGCCGTCCTTACCATCGGTTTGATATAACAAAGATTCTGCTTGGGATGGGAGTATATTCCTGCTCTTGTATAGATTATGCTTCTTCGCTTGTCCATGATGGGAAAAACCAGACATGGAAAGTGGTACAAAGAAGTGCTCTGAGCTATCTTCAGATCGACTGTCTTGAGATGAATCTATGTTGGACGGTCGAGATGAAAGGGCAGCTTGTCTAACAGATCTCTTCAGCTTTTGTAGAAAAAGAATATCTTCGTCTGCAAATTTAAGTCAATATTGACAGGCCAAAAAAAAAAAGAATTAATTGTCATCACATACATGCAATATGGAAAAAACAGGGCAGGAAACTGCAAACCATGGAGCGGATCATCGTGGCTGTTTTGAGGAAGCTGCTCTACAGGCATCGTTTTATCTGTGGTACCATCAATTAGTGAAACAACTTGTCGCTTGTGCATGTTCACGCCTTTCCCAGACGAATTTGGTGTTGAACTAAATAGAGGTGGCAGTTTCAAAGTAGGTGGACCATCTGATACCATTTCGAGCTGAACAGATGAGAATCTAGAACCCAATTCAGAAACCTCATCAGCAGCACTTTCCTGGACATAATAGTCATCACTCAGAACAAGAATACACCAAAAGACGAGGATGATCTCGAAAAAATACATCAAGACACTATCAAAGATTAACTCACAAGTGCCCCCCGACTGCTCTGAGCCCAGGCAGGTGAACTTGATCTTAGTTTCATACCGGGAGGGATGTTCAATGACATGCTGTCGACTTCCTCTGAAAGCTCTGAGACTGAATTTTGTAGAGTTGGAGCAACATCCTTTAGTTGATTAATGAGCACCTGCAGTGTGCCATCCCTCATTAGGAAACATTTCAGATATCTATAAACTTGCGTTACAACCCCTACAATTTCTCGAGGTGGGAAGGTCCAGACTGAAGAAAAAGCTCATCTAGGCAAATTAGTAGGTTTCAACTTTCAAGAAAACATCGACCATATGAAAAGATAACCTGCTTCAGAGGGAACATGTGGTATATATAAAAATAACAAATCACCTGTATGCTGTCTAGATGTTGCCGATGCTCAGCAAGTGTTGCAGCCAAAGATTCAGCATGGCTGCTGCTGCTACCTTCGTGAACACTTCTTAACAGCTCGGGGCCCTCTCCATCATTGGCTTTTGCCTACAGGTAATCATAAATGTGCATCAGCATGTTGCTTCATGGCCGACACTAGGAACTGGACGAATACTGGGGGATTATCCATTGCATCATTTCACCAAACCAAACTCAACTTAAAAATCAGTCAGTTAGTCATTTTCCGCAAAATGTTAGTTTCAGTTAACTAAGCAGCAGCAACTAACAGTTTAGTTAAAATATTCACGATGATCATGCTTGAGTTTGTCAATAAAAGTCAAAAAGAAGCATACCAATTGGAGAGACTGCTTATGAATTCGCTGCAAGGCATGGGTCCAACGTCGCAAAACCTCAGCTATATCCACAGTAGGTTGTCCTCTAGTACATCTTTCATCCAGTCGAAGTACTTTGTCTTCATTTCCATTGATATTATTAATTTTCTCCTTGTCTACATCACCTTGTGAGTTCTCTTTATGCTCCTTATCTATCAGAGACATATTATTGGCCGAAACCGAAGTGCTTTGATCCATTGCTGCAAGCAAAGATGAGCCAGAAATGCGATATCTGCAAACAAAAGTCAAACATTAGATAGACGAGGATGCTTATCTTCAGGAAATACCAATAATTGATCTCACCTATGCTCCCGGTGAGCTATGAGATCCTCAATAGGGCCTGAAGCTAGAATTTCATGCTGGCCTATAAAAATTATAGATGCTGAAGAATTAGCATCTATGAGACACACTATCATCTACTTTCCGGATAAACTTGGTTGTTTTTGTATATTGCGAAAGATCATAAACAAGGTGTATCGAAATTTTAGAAAAAAAAAAATGAAACAATATGACACGTTACTTCCAGACAAGGATTCCAGAATTGGAAATTTCGAATTGCGCAAATTTGTTCAAGAATAATGACATCTTTGATAAAATATAGAAAAAACAAGAAATTTTACTCTAAATATTTTGTGACAAATTGCGCAAAGAAATCAGTACGGGAAATAGAGAGAAGATAAAGAAAAGCCAATCACACTCACTCTTTCGAGATAATAATGAGTCCCACAAGCGAGTTGCTTTCTGAACCATATGAGAATTTTGACTAGAGGTAGATACAAGCTCATCCCAGAGCTCTCCTTCCAATTTCACTTTGTTTCTCAACTCATGAAGTTTTTCAAGCTCTTGTTGCAGGTATGCCTAGCAATAAAACCATAAAGAGAAGTTTTAGGAATGATTGCCTTTAAAAACCACATCTAGTAGATTCATAATAAGGCTCATACAAAATGTATGTCACCTCTTCAGCACAGAGACCACGAAACTCTGCTGTCATTTCATGAGCCAAATCCGACCACATAGCCTGCCTTTGAACTGCAGTCTCGGCATTCTTCAGGAATTTTCTTCTTTCAAGAGCAATTCTAGCCTGTTGAAAGATATAAGAAGTATGTCCACCTCGGTATTCAGATAGTATAGTTGATGTAGTAACAAAAAAGATATAGAGAAGAAATCTGATATGTTACCTTTGTCACAGGAAGTAGTGTCGCTGCATGTGAAAAAGCTACATCAGTCAACGGTGCAGGCAGTGGATTTGATGCCACGTCAGCTGCAAATGTTCGCCTGTGAACCTCCCTTAAAGCATGTAGGGATAGTTGCCATAGGAGCTCAACAAACCTGCAGCAGTAGATTTTTCAGACGTTAAATCCTCTGCCCGCAAAATAATCATCTCATTTAATGTCCTTCAAAAAGTTCAACGTTCAATTCGAGAACCCAACATCTCATGCTATTTTTTGCAACGATCTAGACTCTCTGTGTATTCATTTCGTTTAACTGGAACGGTGAACCATAGAGGTTCACATGAACAAATTCAACTGCGTCACCATGAAACAGGTGACAAACTCAAATGTCCCAGATCTTCACGACTACCAAATGCATCTATGATCACACACGAAAAGTACTAAATAATTAAATACGTTCCTAGTAAGAACCGCTTTGAAACCTTCTAAGGAAACCACAAAAAATAAAATTGCTTATCGAATACCACAAACTGAATACGTTAATCAGGTATACACAGAAGATTCAAACCAAAACAAAGTACAAGTATGGAACACCATCCTCTACCTACAAACAGTGGACCATTTTACTAAGATCGAAGTCATCGGAACTAACCTCGGCCCGCAACAAGTCGCAAGTGAGGAAACCCTGGAGTTGCTTCTCGGCAATGCTCCTTGAGATTCCAGCTCACTTATGATTCCTTGCACAACCTAACAAAAATCACCATTCAAAACATGCATCGGCGAACCTAAAAATTTCAACAAATTTCAGCTTTTACTACCTTCCGAAAATCCCTGGACTGAGCCGAATCAAAAATTGGCCACACCTGATCAAAATCCTGTTATAAAGAATGAGATCCAAAGATCGTCATACGCATACTTCAGACACCTGCGATAAAAACTTAGATTAATAAAAACACAATAATAATCGATCTTGCCTTGGCGGACTGTGATGGACCCCGTAGAGAAGATAGTATGAAGTAGAGAAGCTGTTCGCCCAATTTGGGATTTGAGTGACGAAAAAACCCAACTCGAGGAGTTGAATTGTTCGAAGCCAGGCCGATTATGTTCGGATCCAATCCGAGCAACAAGCAGTTGGTGTACATTGCACTCTCTAATTCTAACTCTCTCTCTTTTTCCCTGTCCATCGTCATCCGACACGCAGACGTACCTTCACTGTGTGTGGAAGGATTCAACGGAGGAGGGGTTTGGTTGGTTCGTCTGTTAATATTTCCGATTGGATTTCATTCTCTTCTTCTCCGTTTGTTATTTCAACGCATTTCCTTGAAAAAAAAATGAAAGAAATTCAAATTGGACAAGGTCCCTCAATTTTGTTTATAATTCATATTGGTAGTACCGTAGTATGCAATTTTACACAACACGTTCGATTCGTGTCCTTTTGTAAAACAACTTTTCCGGGCCTTTCGTGGGACCCGACCCGGCCCGGCGGAACGTCGTGGTCTCACGGAAAGTTTTTGAAATACAACGCGCGGCCCTACCGTGCGGGCCTCACCCGTTTTCCCGTTGAAGTATTTTTTCCGGTTTTTAATGATTAATTAATTATTTATTGAATCCACTCATACTATTTCAGCGGGCTTTTATTAAGGAACGAAAAATACAAAGAGGTTTGAGATAGTCTCGGGCCTGAACAACAGTAAAATTGGGCTCTCACTATGATGAGCCCACATGCGAGGCCCAAGCCACGTGATGTGTGGTTTAGATGATGATGATTAATGCAACAAAAAAAACCGATTCCTCCGAGAAACCAGCTCGCTAGCTAGCCTCGACTATTCCGATCGCCTATAAATGCCCGTACACATAGCTCAGCTATCACATCACTCATTCACTTGTTTGCAACACCCGCCAAGAGCAAAGCTACATTTCTTCATATCCCTGGCACTTTTTCCTTCGCTCTATATCTCTCTCTTCATCATGGCCAAGATCAAGATCGGAATCAATGGTTAGTGCTTTCCTCTCTCGTTTTGAGATGCTGTCGATGATATGCTAAGTGATCTGAATTCTCTCGCCTAGGATTTGGAAGAATTGGTCGTTTGGTCGCCAGAGTTGCTCGACAGAGCGACGATGTCGAGCTCGTTGCTGTCAACGATCCATTCATCACCACCGATTACATGGGTATCAATCAATCAATGTCCATACATTCTGGCTTATCCTATTCGCTTTTCTATTCCTTTAGATGTGAGATGGTGCATGAATATGGTTTACTAGCTCTAGATCCTTCTCGTCATCATTGAATTGAATTAGAGATGTATCTCGGATACATTTTCATTGTTTCAATACTAAAGTAAAAATTATCTACCTTTTTGTCGGATATGTTTTCATTGTTTCAATACTATAGTGAAAATATATATATATATATATATATATATATCTTTTGTCCCGAAAGATACTATTTGCTTACCATCAAAAAAGGTACTATGCTGTTTTGATTGGATATGCACTATATAGTGGCGTATGTGATGGAAATACTCGGCATTATTTTGTGTTTGATGTGATTCCATGCTTCCAACATTTGCAAAATGTTTATTTTCACTGTTGAGTTAATATGGAATTTCGTGATTCTCATTGTTGTCATTTGCTGTTTTTGTGTACACACATACTTGCTGTTTTTGGCATGAGGTTCTTTATTTTTTACCTTCCTATCATTGAGGTGTTATTTGTTTTTTCAATTCTTACACGTTGTACGTTTGTCTTTAGAGGAACCCAGAGAAGATCCCATGGGGCGAGGCTGGAGCTGACTTCATTGTGGAGTCTACTGGAGTTTTCACTGACAAGGACAAGGCTGCTGCTCATTTGAAGGTGCAGACCCACGCTTTTTTATTTTTCTTTTCTTGAGTTCTTGTAACACCTTTAATAGATCCTGTTCAACTGTGAGGATGCTAAGAACTAAGATGTTGATTTATACATGTGATCTTTGTTGTTTGACCTGGCTGCAAGGCTCGAAAAGTCAGCCACTTGCGATGAAATAAAAAAAAAAAGCCATCAAGTAAGGAGAGTTTTCTGTCTTGTATTATGCAGCGTGATACTGCTGATCATATCCTCATCGTTATACTTAAATGCTGTTATCAATCACAGGGAGGAGTCTGAAACGAACTTGAAGGGTATCTTAGGATACACAGAGGAGGAGGTGGTTTCGACTGACTTACTTTGTTGGTGATTGCCGCCTGTGAGGATTATGAACAAGTCTCTTTATGCTGAACCTATCCCCTTCCCTTGTATTTGATTATTTTCTCAGATATCAAGCAAGCCTATGCGCTCCCCTTTTTCCTTTTGGTCTCATTGTAAATAATGTTTCTTTGAGCAGGTCGAGCATATTCGATGCCAAGGCTGGGATTGCTCTGAATGGGGAACTTTGTGAAGGTTGTCTCTTGGTACAACAATGAGTAGGGATACATTTGTAACTACAGACAAAAGTCACTGGTTTATTGCCAACGGCTGCTATTGCAGCAATGTTGTTTTGTAACTATATATATATATGTATGTATTGTTTGCAGTAATCGCGTGATCGACTTGATACGACACATGGCATCTGTTGCATGATCAAAGCGCATTTTTTTTCTGATAAACGAAAATGTAGAATGTAATCATTCTCCGTTGGTGTATATGTAAATGTAATATGTTGGGGAGTTACTTTGAATTGAGGCTTACAAACAAAACAATATCATCTTCCCCACATGTTTTTTCTTTTTATTGATCTTGTGCGTCAATGCTCAGTTCTGTTGCAATGAATAACCAACAAATGCTTCTGACTACAAAAAAATCTAACCAACTATATGGCTATGAATTTAATTGAACTGGAGTACATTCCTACATATGAATTTTATTACAAAAATAATGTCAACTCAGATGCGTTGTATTATATATCTAGTAAATTACATAGCTTTTACCTAACCCTTGCTGGCTGGATTCACGTACTTTCCTACTATCCTAACCGACCTCTTTCTTAATTAATGAGTCCTTTTGCATAACTAACTAATGCTTTACTTAAACAAGTTTTTTTTTTTTTTTTTTTTTAAGTAATAAGTTGGAGGATCTTCAAAATAAAGATAGTTTATATTTATTACAGTGTTTTAAAAAGCGCAATTGTAGCGCGTTTCGTCGCGTAAATAGTGCAAAATTTTCATAAAACGCGTTGTAGCGTAATAAATTTCGCGTTTTTCCCAAAAAGCGTGCGTTATATGCGCTATATTTTACGCTTTTTACGCTATATACGCTATATTTTACGCTTTTTGCGCTATTTCATATAATCCCCAAGCTATTTGGGAAAATCATTATATTATTCAAATTAAGGAGTATAAGATAATTAAATTGAATTTATGGGGTAAATCTGTAAATACCTTGCTTGAATCATCGAAAGAACTGGACCAAGAACAAGAAAAGACCAATCTTTAGGATCGAGAACCAAAATCAGACCTCAAATTTGCTTACAGTAGTAGCAATATGGGGACTCTTGCTCTTCTCTGGCGTCTTCATCACCTCTGACCTCGAAATATTTATAACGATTAATATCTGAATGTTTCTTAAACTTGCTTTGCTTACTTTCATATTGGGGCTACTTAAAATTGGTATGTTTACTTCATGGTTCTAGGCTACTCACGTATATATACATATATTTGCATTATAAATGTTTTGCTATACTCACGCAATGCGCTACGCTATTTACGCTACGCGCTACCAGTACTAAAACGCGACACATTGCGCAATACGCTTTTTAAAACATTCATTTATTAGACGAAGAAAATATCCCCACCGGCACCTTCTACGACGACGTTTCCACAAAGTCAACCCAAATTTAGTGTTTTTTTCCCTTAATTCGATGGTGTGACTGAGAACCTATTGTTAACCATAAATTGATAATTCTGCAGTCGTCGGACATGAATGGAAAAGTTGTTGATACTGATTATAGACAGATCGATCATCGACCGAAACAGATTAATTGTTTCTTGTGTTCTTACATCTCTGTCATCATCACCAAACCCATAGCCAAATCTTTCGACTTTGACCAACACAGATCATTCTAACCCCTTCTGCCTCCATTTTTCTTTTATAGTTGCTGATCCCATTACTCGCCCATGCCACAATTGAAAAATGCTGACGACGCTTCTGTATCTAATAATTATGATGACGGCGCCGTTGCTGATGGCCCAAGAAGAATCTCCGGCGACCATCGGAGAAGCGCCGTACAGGATCCACACGCTTTTCTCGGTGGAGTGTCAGAACTACTTCGATTGGCAGACGGTGGGGCTCATGCACAGCTACCGAAAATCCCAACAGCCCGGCCCCATCACGAGGCTCCTTAGCTGTACGGACGAAGAGAGGAAGCGTTACAGAGGCATGGACTTGGCTCCAACCCTTGAGGTGCCTTCAATGAGCAGGCATCCAAAGACTGGAGATTGGTGAGTTCGATTGATGTCTCCACGTCTGTTTGCCTTGCATTCAACGTGTGTAAATGAGTTGAATTGTATCGGCTTGACTGAGCTGATGCTTTTTCATTTTTTTTTTTTATTTTATGATTCATTTCCATTTTGCGGTTTTCTGTTATGATATTGCAGGTATCCAGCAATTAATAAGCCAGCTGGTGTAGTTCACTGGCTCGAACACAGCGAAGATGCTCATAACGTTGATTGGGTGGTTATTCTTGATGCTGATATGATCATTCGAGGTCCGATCCTACCTTGGGAGCTTGGAGCTGAGAAAGGCAAACCTGTCGCTGCATATTACGGGTAATAAATAATAATCTCTCATTCGATTAATTACCAGTTTATCCAATCCGTAAACTAGTGTTATGGCTTGTGTTTTCTTGTACAGCTACTTGATCGGGTGCGATAATATTCTAGCTAAGTTGCACACAAAGCATCCTGAGATCTGTGACAAGGTTGGTGGGCTTTTAGCAATGCACATAGATGATCTTCGGGCTTTGGCACCCATGTGGCTTTCGAAAACAGAACAAGTGAGGGAAGATAGAGCTCATTGGGCAACTAACTATACTGGTGATATATATGGGTACGGTTGGATCAGTGAAATGTATGGGTACTCGTTCGGTGCCTCGGAGGTAATATTCTTGAAAAGCTGAAGATTATTATCTGTTCATCCTTCTAGTTTCATTGTGTCAATGATATGCTTGACGCATACTTTGATTTTTGTGGTTTGCTTTAATCAGGTGGGACTCCACCACAAAATCACTAATAACCTGATGATTTATCCGGGCTACGTTCCTTTAGAGGGTGTAGAGCCGATTCTCATGCACTATGGCTTATCTTTTAGTGTTGGAAACTGGTCATTTAGTAAATTGGAGCATCACGACGATAGCATTGTGTATGAGTGTGGTCGGCTCTTTCCCGAACCTCCGTATCCAAGAGAGGTAAGTTTACTTATTTTCGTTTTGCCACAGATCAGTTTTTCTTAGTCGAGTTTTCCAATACCTCTCTTGTGTTCGTGTTAGGTGAGAGAAATGGAAACTGATGAAAACAAAAGGAGGGGACTATTCCTTAGCATAGAATGTATGGACACAATCAACGAAGGTCTGCTGCTGCATCATGCCGCGCATGGTTGCCCCCGGCCAGCATGGTCCAAATATCTGAGTTTCTTGAAGAGCAAAACGTTTGCTGAGATGACTAAGCCGAAACAGTTGACCCCAATAAGTCGTCAGATGATGGAGATTAGCGTTAGCGAGGGAAACGTCGAGGAGGAAACGAAATCGTATCCGAAAATACACACCATATTCTCGACGGAGTGCTCTTCTTACTTTGATTGGCAGACTGTGGGGCTTGTACACAGTTTCTACCGCAGTGGACAACCTGGGAACATTACAAGACTCCTAAGTTGTACCGATGAAGACCTGAAGCAATACAAAGGACGTGATTTAGCTCCAACTCATTATGTACCCTCCATGAGTCGGCATCCATTAACAGGTGACTGGTAAGGAACTCTCTCCGCTTTGTTGAGATTAAGAAAGGATGTTGATTAAATATCGATGGAGTTCATTTTGAACTTGTTTCATTCAGTTAAAGATGACAGTTTACAATGTCAAGCTTATTTTATGTTTGACATGCATGTGGATTTTCTCATTTTGATAATGGATTTGTTGAGCGTGAAAAAATTAAGTTCTGGCATCATAACTGCCTATGATCAATCAGGTATCCAGCAATCAATAAACCAGCTGGTGTTTTGCATTGGCTCACCCACGTAAAAACTGAGGCTGAATACATAGTAATACTCGACGCTGACATGATAATGAGAGCACCAATTACACCATGGGAGTTCAATGCCGCTCCAGGCCGACCTGTTTCAACTCCCTATGAGTAAGAAACTTTTATTCCTCTTAGCATCATATACTTGACTGCTGAGCACGGTGTGTACTATTTTCTTTCTTGTGCAATGCACAGCTACCTCATAGGCTGTGACAATGAACTAGCCAAGCTCCACACACGCCACCCTGAAGCTTGCGATAAAGTTGGTGGAGTGATCATAATGCACATAAGCGACCTGAGGAAGTTCGCTGTTCAATGGCTGCACAAAACTGAGGAAGTTAGAGCTGACGTGGCTCATTGGTCCAAAAATTATACGGGGGACGTTTACGAATCGGGTTGGATCAGTGAGATGTATGGTTACTCATTTGGCGCGGCAGAGGTAATAAATAAACGTCGAGTTTCTCTCTTCATTCTCAAATGCGATCATATAAGTGAGTCCTAAATTGGTGTTATTTGGCCTCTGCAGTTGAACTTGCGGCATATCATAAGGGACGACATATTGATATATCCAGGATACGTTCCTCAACCTGGCGTTAATTACAGAGTATTTCACTACGGATTAGAATTCAGGGTTGGTGATTGGAGATTTGATAAAGCCAAATGGAGAAGCACGGACGTTGTCAATCATTGCTGGTCGAAATTCCCTGACCCGCCCGACGTATCAACCCTAGACAGGTCTGACGAGAACTCGTATCAGCGCGACGTGCTTAGCATAGAGTGTATCAATTCCTTAAACGAGGGTTTACGCCTTCACCACGAGCGTAGGAAATGCCCCGACCCCAGTTCTCTGTCGCCTCCAACACAAAAGTCGCTTAATCCACCCATATTGACTACTGTGACTCAAGAAACTAATGATGAAGATCCAAATAGAGAAACTAACAGTGATGATTCAACTCAAGAGACTGACAATGATGATCCAAGTCGTAAGGATGTTGATGATCCATCTCTGCTTATTCGAAAGGGTGAAGCGACTGCTTCAAGAAAGTTTGGAAAGATAGAACAAGTCGGTTCTTCTGGGCAAGAGAAAGAAAAAGAGCTGAGGGATGATGAGTCTGGGGAACTATCACTGTCTCCACCAGAAGATGACAGTCAGGGTTTCACTTCCATGAGGCTTTGGATGATTGGTTTGTGGGCTTTTTCAATATTTGGATTTGTGTTAGCGTTGTCTATGATGATTTCCAGACGCCGTGGGCATAGAAAGAGAGGTAAAGGCGTTAAATCCAAGAGAAGGCCAGGAATTTGGAACGTGAACGTACAGGACAATAATAGACACATGCGTATGGCTGAAGCGTCGTAGGGCACGAAAAAAATATACATTGCTATTGTGTTCTGTGCTAAAAAGCGTTAAGTGCAGCTGTTTGTGGATACCTCAACTGAAGAGATTCATACATGGCTCCATGCATCTTAATTATCAGACTCGGTAAAGTTTCAGAGCAGGCAACAAACCAACTTCCTTTTGTCTTTCTGGTTAAGATTTACGAACAATAACTAGTTGTGCCTACCTGGAGATTTAATTGTTGTATACGGGACTTGAATGTTGTAATGAATAATAGATCACAGGTGGCGCCTACCTACGTGAATTCAAAAACTAAGATGAATACAATGGCAGCACTTGCTTATTCTTTGCAGTTGTCTGTTGTTTTACATCATTTTACTATGGAGTTTTTCCATTCCATTCATGTAGGTGGAACACAGAAACGATTTACCCGAAAGACTCTTCAACTTCCTTCATCTTTTTCACCGACTATCTGCTTTTTGTTTAGTTACAGAAGAAACAGTAGGAAGGTTACAACAATGGTGTGTGTATGTATTATTTATTACACATCATTGTTAGAATGTGGATGGTCATCAAGAAGTGGCTCCTTGCTGCTTACCAAGCTAGAAGATCGATAAAGCACATAATGCTGCACCATGAAAATAATGTCGAAGAAGATGGACACCTAAACCAAGAAGAAATTATCATCAACATTCACGAAACTGAATATATATATGCATATGCGTGTGTGTGTGTGTGTGGTGGTTCTGTTTCAATTCCCTACCAAAGATATCAAAGTCTTCCCTATGTTTCCATAGAAGTTCACCCACGAATCTGTCGTCCAAATCAAAACAAATGCATAGTCAGGTTAAATACGACGGAAAACATCACTAATGACAGATCATCGACTCACGCTGATCTATAGATTGAACAGCCATCTGAAAATAGTTTGTTATTCCTCCAAGGAAATCCAGCAAAATGTTGCCGATGCTAAACCCAATGGTGCTCTTCCGACGGAAGTTCAACACAGCCTATTACCAAAACAACAACCATTTGGCCCTCGATTAAATAAATTTGATTATATCCTAGCTAGCTACCCCGTCAAAATTCCAAACTCACTTGGGGAATATATTTGATGATTGTCATGACGGCTTGAATTGTACTGCAACGGCATATCATTACAATTTACAGAGCATAAATCATTACGTTAGCTTAGAAAGCACGTGCATAAAAGATCTTTACTTGAAGCACGACACAAGCCAAAACCAGGAATGTCGAGGTATGGATATGAACACAAAGACTGCAGCAGCTAACCACGCTATAAAAACAATCGTCGCCGCAGCTATCGAGATTTTCTGATTTCCACGCTGCACATCACAAAAGTAAAAAACTAACTCTAGACTTTCTCCACTCACAAGTCTCATGATGATGAAGTTTTTTCTGCCATACAAACTCCTTCCTTAAAAACCAATGAATGTTAAAACCACCTACCTCATAACTTATAATTTGGAACAGCATAATCGAGGTTAAGAGAACAGCATGTATGGAGAAAGCGACATCGTTAGGTGCGACTGGTATCATCTGCAACACAACCAAAAGTCAGGCTTGAAAGAATGGGGAAAAACAGACAACTGCAACGAGCAAAAAGAGATTAATTCAAACCAAATCTCAAATAATCAATCGATCATGATGATGACAGACAACTCAGGACAATTATTATTACCTCATTAAAACCGTACTTCTCCCGATATTGCCGCTGCACAACGGAGCTGAATAACATCGAAGCATTGTAGATGAGGTAAGAAGTGTGCTTGGTCAGGTTCAAGATCACAAAATCAAAGTTCAAACCCACAACGCTGCGTACAAAAGCAAGATCAAAAGAGTCAACTTTACCAACATAAAAACCAAGACTAACTCCATAGTCGCAGATAAAAAATTAGCATCAGCGAAAAAGTTAGACTGTAAAGAAAGAACCTTTTTCTTTGAAAGTTTAAAATAACTTGTGGGTAGAAGCTGATGGACCAAGACGCAAAGGCTATCCACCCCAACACATTGTACAGCACCTCCAGGTGAATTGAGTTCCACGACGCCATTGAATAAAGCTGTCGTAACCTCGTATTATCAAGCACAGTATTGTCGGAGTTGATAGTGTAGACTTGTATATTTGATAGTGTTTTGGGAAACGGCGATGATGAAATGATGACGTGTATGTGTGGGCGCGTGAATTTTGCTAGATGAGGCGTCCAGGTTCATGGGCTACCCTTTTACTAATTGGGCTAAATGAGTGATTGGGCTTCTTTAATCTATATACTATAAAAGTAGGATAGGGACCCTATTGTGATGACACGTGGCAATAAAATGGAAAAAAAACGAAAAACGAGGCGTTTTATTTTATTTTTTTCCATGTTCATTTGTAGGAAGTTGAAATGGAAAAAAAAACGAAAAACGAGGCGTTTTTTTTATTTTTGTCTATGTTCATTTGTAGGAAGTTGAATAGTTCTATTTTCTGCTGACGTGGCGGGCAATTAGTAATTCTATTTCTTTTTGCAGAACCAGTCGTCTCCCTAATAATGCACTCTCCGCAACTAACCATTTTGTTCAAACGTCTTATGCATTCACGGTAAGGAAAGTCGACCGTCAGTTCATTTCTTAATTAATGCGTTTGGGGTTAAATACAGAAAACCAAAAGACAGTCCAACAAAAAACCATCTTTGGGGGCTGTTTCGGGCTCATCTGAGGGTGGTGGTTAATGTCGAGGTTCCAATTCATACCATGCTCCGAGCACCTCCAACAGCAGCAGTAGCCGTTCTCACCACTTTGGGCGTTTCCCGATGATGTCAGCAACGGCGGCGGCGGTTTTGTGGCTGGTGGCGGTGGTTTAAGGATGCTCTCCTGTACGTTTTTTTTATATCCCTAACCCGTGGTTCAATCGTGTTTTGAATTAAGCTGTGGAGATTACTGTACTATATTGTGAAAAATTCGATTGATAATCGTTGACTGTGAAGAGCTTCGTTACTATCTTCTGTATCAAAATTAGTTCAAGTCAACTTTTATCTCATCAATAAGAATTCTAAATCAAGCTTGGGGGTCGGGCAAATCTCCTTAACTTTTAATTATGAAATCCAATCCAAATATTGAATAGCTTGATTTTTCGGTCATAGTTATCATAGACTATGCATTTACCTTGGCTATGGTTTTGCGGTATTTGTAGTGTTATGTCAGCTGATGAGCGTTGCTTCAGACATCGCAAGCAATAAAGCTCGAGTCTTTGTGATGTTTCTGCGTCGAAGGAGAGAGCAGTCAATAGCTGTTTTGAAATGAGGAGAGAGCAGCCCAATAACCGTTCCTCGATTGCACTTGGCGTATCGGAGAGAGCAGCCCTTCGAAGGAGTTGTACAATCGAGGAAAACATCAAATACCTGGTATGTCCCTGAGAATATCTTTGTGGCCTAATTGAAAACTTTCAGTGGAAAAACAGTGTTTTTCTTTTGTGGGGTTTAAGATAGGTCAACGATGGAGTCCAGAATGGATCAGTATGAGATCATTGAGCAGATTGGCCGTGGCGCCTTTGGTGCAGCCATTTTGGTCAACCATAAGCTGGAAAAGAAACAGTGAGGATCTTTTTTTTTATTTATTTATTGAAGATTGGTTTTTGCTATCTTATGTTTTGGGTTTTGGGTTGTGAAAATTCAGGTATGTAGGGAGGGGCAGAAGATTCGCTTGGCTCGGCAAACTGAAAAATGTCGTAGATCAGCTTATCAAGAGGTACACCTACTTATCAATTTAAGCAAAGAGATGGAACCTTATGAGAAGAATTTGTCTGATATTCAGCATTTCCCCGAGTGTTCTTGTCACTCATCTTTAGAATTTTTATGAAAGAATGTGACCTAACATGGGATTTTGCAGTCAGTGACCAGGGTCATACTTAAATCTCTTTATTATGTTTTTCGAGTAAATGTATGATAAATGTGCAGATGGCAATAATAGCTAAGATTAAGCATCCTGACATTGTTGAGTTCAAAGAAGCTTGGGTTGAAAAGGTAACACTAAGCTTCCATGTTTTAGTATTGCTTTTGCTTGATATGAACTAATACGTCACTTGTGGTTCATCTTTGTACCTAATGCCAAAACAGGGCTGCTATGTTTGCATAGTTACGGGCTACTGCGAGGGCGGTGACATGTGTTACTTGAATGGGAAATGTATAAACATTGTCATAGTTTCATTTCTTCAGCCTAATTTACTGTGAGAATCGATCATTAACAGAGGCGAACTGATGAAGAAATCCAATGGCCGAACTGATGAAGAAATCCAATGGCCAACACTTCCCCGAGGAGGTTCACTTTCATTTATCTCTCACATTTTATTTATCAACTATATGCTTTCACTTTTGTGGTTAACAAGGTTGTCTAATGTAAACTTGCAGACGCTAAAAGTGGTTCACTCAACTGCTACTCGCAGTTGACTATCTGCATTCCAACTTTGTTTTGCACAGGGACCTCAAAGCAATCTTTTTTCAATCAATTCTCTTAATTGGTCGCCTTTTTTTTCTTTGATTTATGGTACTTTTCTTCTTGTGATCATCTCCCGGGCGACTTCCAAAATCCAAGGCGCTGTCAATCGTAGACCACGGCGGCGATAGAACTCATCTCTTTTGGTCAATTAGTCTTCTCAGACCAAGTGAGAACGTCGATTCGAATTGTTTGAACTTGTCTTCTTCGTATTGTCCAAATGATGTGTCGTCTTCTTCTTTTTACAACATGAGTTACATTTTTGCTTTTTTCTTTCCTTAACAGGAAGATGATAAGTATGAGTACTCAGAGCCAATTAAGATTCAGAGCTCGGTGAAGAACTACTCGCAATTCGTTTCATTCCCAATTTATGCGTGGCAAGTGAAATCGAAGACCGTCGAGGTTAGAATTTTTTAAGTCATTTGTGAGAAGTAATTGAGTCGCTTTTGATCGTTGCAAAATTAAGTGTTGCCGTTCATTGTTTCGTAGGTTGAAGAAGAGGAAGAACCCAAAGAGGGTGAGGAAATACCAGAGGTAAAAACGCTCTTCTTAAATTTTCCAGTTCCTCCAAGAAGTAGATATTAGTGCGAAATTGATTCTTTTGCTTTTTTCTTACAAGGGAGAGAAAAAGAAAATAAGAGACCAAGACAGAGATATATTGGGACTGAGAACTAACAAATGAAACAAAGGAAGTTGACCCAAAGGAAAACTCACGCTAAAAATAGTATATTTTTCGTGCCATACTCTTCTATGGCAATGGACTAAAATCTGCCTATGCGCAGGGACAGAGCCTCATTGTATGCCTGTGTGAACCGTCGCAAGAAAGCAGTGACTGAGTTGTTGTGTATAAGCAAGCGCCAGGGTTCTGTAGAAATATGCAGGAAGGTAGATATCTCCCCTCTTGCAGATGCAGTCGCAACCATTGTCATGATGCCAGACAGATTCGACAAAAAGCAAGCAGAGGTGCAATTTCTTATTTTTTTTTTCATTTACAAGTTTATTCTTGAAAATACAATTGTTCATGTACTTATGCCTCGCAGGCATCCCCCACTTCATGATGTATTTTGTATGATTATGCTAATATCGTTAATTTTGTATGACTGCTCAAGTGGGCGACTCTTGAGTTATTTTGTATGATTATGTTGTATTGTAATAGAATGACTCCCGTGACTTTACGAGCTTCATTCGCGTATGAATTACGTGGTGTATGACAGTTCCCTATGTATCACTTATGACTGCAAATAATATAATTTTAAGATGATATGATCTACTATAAAGTAATATAATTTAATATTTGTATTATGTTATATTATATAAAATAAGATAACATAATATTATATAAGGTAAAATAAAATACTACATATAATAATACAATATAATATGACATAATAATATAAGAACATAATATAATACAACATATATAATAATATAATTTAGTATATTTTAGTATAATATAATATAGTATAAAGTATTGTTACATATATATAATAGTATAATATAATATAAGTTAATATGATATAATATAGTTTAAAATAGTATTTATATAAGGTAAAATAAAATACTACATATAATAATACAATATAATATAACATAATAAAATAATAACATAATATATTACAACATATAAAATGATATAATATAAGATATTGTAGTATAATATAATAATATAGTACAAAGTATTGTATATAACATATATATAATAGTATTATATAATATAATTTAATACGCTATATATAGTTTAAAATAGTATTGTAACACGATAAAATATAGTATAATATATATAAAATAATATAATATAAGATATTGTAGTATAATATAATATAGTACAAAGTATTGTATATAACATATATATATATAGTATTATATAATATAATTTAATACGCTATAATATAGTTTAAAATAGTATTGTAACACGATAAAATATAGTATAATATAATAAAATATAGTACAAGATAATATAATATAACGTGATATAATATAATAAAATATAAAACATTATACTATAAAACAATATATTACGAGTAATATAACATAATATAACATAACATAATACCATGTCACATAATATAACGAGCCGTGAAAACAACGTATGATTGGGACTAGGAGGATACCCTTATTCAAGGCATGACGACAGTGAAGCTGTATGGCTGCTGCCACCCGTAGAGGCAAATGTTCAAATGCCGGTGAAAGACTGCAGTGAATTTCGTAAAGTGTGAATACTTCCGAAGTGTAAGACTGCACTCAGGAATCTAAGTAAACGACTTCTGTGACTTTAGGAGCTTCATCCGGATATGAATTACATGGTGTATGACAGTTCCCTCTGTATCAATTATGACTGCATACATGAATGTAAGAATGCGCCTAGGTTCGAGCTTAATGAGTGCGCTACAACAACAAATTGCGAGACTCAACATTTAAGATTGCGGCGTGTATGACTACCAGTAAATTCGGGCAAATTAAGAAGGTAAAGCAACGGCTTTACGGAAGTGTAAGACTGCAGTGAATTTTGTAATGTATGAAGACTTCCACAAGTGTCAGAACTCAGAGATATAAGAATACGACTCCCGTGACTTTACGAGCTTCATTCGCGTATGAATTACGTGGTGTATGACAGTTCCCTATGTATCACTTATGACTGCAAATAATATAATTTTAACATGATATGATCTACTATAAAGTAATATAATTTAATACTTGTATTATATTATATTATATAAAATAGGATAACATAATATTATATAAGGTAAAATAAAATACTACATATAATAATACAATATAATATAACATAATAATATAAGAACATAATATAATACAACGTATATAATAATATAATTTAGTATATTTTAGTATAATATAATATAGTATAAAGTATTGTATACATATATATAATAGTATAATATAAAATAAGTTAATATGATACAATATTGTTTAAAATAGTATTTATATAAGGTAAAATAAAATACTACATATAATAATACAATATAATATAACGTAATAAAATAATAACATAATATATTACAACATATAAAATAGTATAATATAAGATATTGTAGTATAATATAATATAGTACAAAGTATTGTATATAACATATATATAATAGTATTATATAATATAATTTAATACGCTATAATATAGTTTAAAATAGTATTGTAACAAGATAAAACATAGTATAATATAATAAAATATAGTACAAGATACTATAATATAACGTGATATAATATAATAAAATATAAAAATGTTATACTATAAAACAATATATTACGAGTAATATAACATAATAGAACATAACATAATACCATGTCACATAATATAACGAGCCGTGAAAACAACGTATGTTTGGGACTAGGAGGATACCTATTCAAGGCACGACGACAGTGAAGCTGTGTGGCTGCTGCCACCCGTAGAGGCAAATGTTCAATGATGCCGGCGAAAGACTGCAGTGAATTTCGTAAAGTGTGAATACTTTCAAAGTGTAAGACTGCACTCAGGAATATAACAAAACGACTTCTGTGACTTTAGGAGCATCATCCGATATAAATTACATGGTGTATGACAGTTCCCCGTGTATCAATTATGACTGCATACATGAATGTAAGAATGGGCCTAGGTTCGAGCTTAATGAGTGCGCTACAACTACAAATTGCGGGACTCAACATTTAAGATTGCGGGGTGTATGACTACAGGTAAATTCGGGCAATTAAGAAGGTAAAGCAGCGGCTTTACGGAAGTGTGTAAGACTGCAGTGAATTTCGTAATGTATGAAGACTTCCACAAGTGTCAGAACTCAGAAATATAAGAATACGACTCCCGTGACTTTACGAGCTCCATTCGCGTATGAATTACGTGGTGTATGACAGTTCCCTATGTATCACTTATGACTGCAAATATTATAATTTTAACATGATATGATGTACTATAATGTAATATAATTTCCTTAATTTCGATTGAAACCTGTATTTTCACAATAATGACTATGTCTTTATGTTTGTGAATGCCAGTTTTACCCATTTCTACGGAATTTTACGGACAACTAAATTTAAGCAAATAATATTGACGCGAATGTCACATCACTTTACAATACAATTAGAATTGATACACAGCTGTATGACTGTATTTCTGTCTAAATGCAATTGTATGATATGTAATATACTATCCATTGACTAGGTAAAAGGATATCTTAGTGTATGAATGTAGAAGCCTAATGTATGAATGGCCGACAGTGTGGAAAAAATACAACTTGGTGAACTTGTATTACAACCACACGTTGAATGACATCCACAATTTTCCTCCCTTACGTTAACTGTGTACGTACTGCATATTAATACAATAATATTAAATATTTATAAAAGATGTGTCAAAATATACACTTTTTTACCTTTTCATTGTACTATATTATTATAATAATAGAACCTTAATATCCGTGCCGACCAAAAAATGTGATAAAAATCATGGGACGGAGGGAGTATAATATAATAAAATATAGTACAAGATAATATAATATAACATGATTTAATAATAAAATATAAAAACGTTATACTATAAAACAATATATTACGAGTAATATAACATAATATAAAATAACATAATACCATGTCACATAATATAACGAGCCGTGAAAATAACGTATGTTTGGGACTAGGAGGATACCCTTATTCAAGGCACGACGACAGTGAAGCTGTATGGCTGCTGCCACCCGTAGAGGCAAATGTTCAATGATGCCGGCGAAAGACTGCAGTGAATTTCGTAAAGTGTGAATACTTCCGAAGTGTAAGACTGCACTCAGGAATATAACAAAACGACTTCTGTGACTTTAGGAGCTTCATCCAGATATGAATCACATGGTGTATGACAGTTCCCTGTGTATCAATTATGACTGCATACATGAATGTAAGAATGCGCCTAGGTTCGAGCTTAATGAGTGCACTGCGGGACTCAACATTTAAGATTGCGGGGTGTATGACTACATGTAAATTCGGACAAATTAAGAAGGTAAAGCAGCGGCTTTATGGAAGTGTAAGACTGCAGTGAATTTCGTAATGTATGAAGACTTCCACAAGTGTCAGAACTCAGAAATATAAGAATACGACTCCCGTGACTTTACGAGCTTCATTCGCGTATGAATTACGTGGTGTATGACAGTTCCCTATGTATCACTTATGACTACAAATAATATAATTTTAACATGATATGATCTACTATAAAGTAATATAATTTAATATTTGTATTATGTTATATTATATAAAATAAGAGAACATAATATTATATAAGGTAAAATAAAATACTACATATAATAATACAATATAATATAACATAATAATATAAGAACATAATATAATACAACATATATAATAATATAATTTAGTATATTTTAGTATAAAATAATATAGTATAAAGTATTGTATACATATATATAATAGTATAATATAAAATAAGTTAATATGATACAATATTGTTTAAAAATAGTATTTATATAAGGTAAAATAAAATACTACATATAATAATACAATATAATATAACATAATAAAATAATAACATAATATATTGCAACATATAAAATAATATAATATAAGATATTGTAGTATAATATAATATAGTACAAAGTATTGTATATAACATATATATAATAGTATTATATAATATAATTTAATACGCTATACTATAGTTTAAAATAGTATTGTAACACGAGAAAATATAGTATAATATATAGTACAAGATAATATAATATAACGTGATATAATATAATAAAATATAAAAACATTATGCTATAAACCAAAATATTACGAGTAATATAACATAATATAACATAACATAGTACCGTGTCACATAATATAACGAGCCGTGAAAACAACGTATATTTGGGACTAGGAGGATATCCTTATTCCAGGCACGACGACAGTGAAGCTGTATGGCTGCTGCCACCCGTAGAGGCAAATGTTCAATGATGCCGATGAAAGACTGCAGTGAATTCGGTAAAGTGTGAATACTTTCGAAGTGTAAGACTGCACTTAGGAATATAAGAAAACAACTTCTGTGACTTTAGGAGCTTCATCCAGATATGAATTACATGGTGTATGACAGTTCCCTGCGTATCATTTATTACTGCATACATGAATGTAAGAATGCGCCTAGGTTCGAGCTTAATGAGTGTGTAACAACTACAAATTGCGGGACTCAACATTTAAGATTGCGGGGTGTATGACTACAGGTAAATTCGGGCAAATTAAGAAGGTAAAGCAGCGGCTTTACGGAAGTTTGTAAGACTGCAGTGAATTTCGTAATGTATGAAGACTTCCACAAGGGTCAGAACTCAGAAATATAAGAATACGACTCCCGTGACTTTACGAGCTTCATTCGCGTATGAATTACGTGGTGTATGACAGTTCCCTATGTATCACTTATGACTGCAAATATTATAATTTTAACATGATATGATATACTATAATGTAATATAATTTCCTTTATTTCGACTGAAACATGTATTTTCACAATAATGACTATGTCTTTATGTTTGTGAATGCCAGTTTTACCCATTTCTACGGAATTTTACGGACAACTAAATTTAAGCAAATAATATTGACGCGAATGTCACATCACTTTACAATACAATTAGAATTGATACACAGCTGTATGACTGTATTTCTGTCTAAATGCAATTGTATGATATGTAATATACTATCCATTGACTAGGTAAAAGGATGTCTTAGTGTATGAATATAGAAGCCTAATGTATGAATGGTCGACAGTGTGGAAACAACTTGGTGAACTTGTATTACAACCACACGTTGAATGACATCCACAATTTTCCTCCCTTACGTTAACTGTATACGTACTGCATATTAATTGTAATCCCCATATGTTTTACCAATAAGAAAATTTAACGAGAAAGATCGCATACCAGACATGCAGCGTCCCGTGCATCGCACGGGCATAACCTAGTAACAATAATAGCAATCCACCCCAAAATTAGAATTAAATCTCTTCTCTCCTTTTCCGACCTCCGTGCTCAGCCGTGTTAATCGATCGACAATGGCGTCGAAGATGGTCCGACGAACCGTAAAAACCCTTATCAGGTCCGCCAACCTCCGAACTCAAACAACCTCTGCAACCGCATCGTCCTATTCGAGTGTTGACTCCACCTCGGATGTTCCCATCTACGTAAAGGGGCCCAAATCCTCCACGTCATCGTCATCTACATCTTCTTCGTCGTCCGTCACGATGCCCATGTCCTTCATGACTGGTTCGATTGTCGGAAAACGGTTCTACAAGAATGTTACGACCAGAGAATCTGAAGACGGCACCAGCTGGAACGTGATGCTCGATTACAGGTAAGCCCGTTTTTAGTGCGGGCGCAGTGTTTGTTTGATTTAAGGGTCTTTGATCTGAACATAGAGACGATGTCGCACCTAATTGTCTCGCACTATCTAACTTCAGGACTCTCAAAACGCCATCCAAGAAAAACCTTAATTGTCCTACTTTAGCATTAGCCAAGGCCATTGCTGCTGAGTGGGAGTACCAGGTGCTTCAAAATGTTTTCTTTTTTAAACTGTATTGCACTTACCATTGAGAGGATCATTTCATGGAATTGTCCATCATTATTATTGTTTCGGTTAGCAAATGGACGGGATTAGACCATTCACTATGCCGCTTATGAAGCTTGCTTGCACAGCATTAGAAAGAGTTCCACTTACTAGGCAAAAGATCGTGGAGCACTTGATGAAGAAATTCCATCAAGATTTGGTCTTTTGTCGTGCTCCAACTGACAATGATATAACTAAGGATTTACGAGGTATCCGTAGCAATTTTAAGTTAACCACGACATCTTACTGTAATTGACTGGTCGTTTGCCTCAATACATGGTTTTCATTTACAAATCAGTTGCTTAGAAATTTGTCTGTCTTGGTTTTAATTCGTGAGGAAATGAATACCTTTCAGTTGTATGCTCCTAGTTTGCTGACTTACAACCATCATCTGCAGAGCTTCAAGTGGAGAAATTTGGCCCTCTGATTAAATGGGTGGAATCTGAATTTGGCTATAAGCCCATGGTGTACGCTAGTTTTTTCGGTGGTAAGCAAGAGGATGGTCTGGTTAAAGCGGTGGAAAACCTTCTGAAAGGAACAGATGACTGTGAGTTGGCTTCAATCGATGCAATTGCAGCAGCCGCACACTCATTGCTCATTGCGATTGGACTCTGCCGTGGTAGACTTGGTATTGATCAGGCCGTTGAGTTAATTAGGCTAGAGGAAGATATGCAGGTTAATCGTTGGGGTTTGGTCGAAGGAGGCCATGATATTGATATTGCTGATCTTAAGGTTCAGATTTCATCTGCTGTCGTGTTTCTCGGACTTTCAAGGAAGCCCTGAACTGAAATCCCCAACTTTATTCAGGTATGTTCCTGGCCGTGGCCTGGTGGGTACTAGTAATTTCTGTCCCCCTAAGTAAAATTATTATACAAAGATGTGATTATAGCACAATTTTTGCGGAATGATTTACAACATAGACAACTGGTCGTATTATATGTACATTTTCCTTCCTCTGCCTTGTAAGAAGTAAGAATTTGTTCTCGTTTAGTTGAGGTTAGCTTATTATAGCTAATAATCAAGGACTGTCTTCTATGCAGCAGCGGACGCATAGTGGCGGCTGATGTCTTACGTTGCAGTAACAGCAGGCTACGTCACAGTCGTTACTACAGCCTAAGAAGGAAAGGGAGAACAAAATATATGTTATGGTCACAAACAAAACAGAGGTTCTATATATATGTTGACATTCTATTATTTATTACCTGTAACCGTAACGTATTGAGATGGTTGGAGCGTTTGAGGGTTTACAATAAGTGGGAGGCGACCATTTGTTGCAGCTACAAATGTTATCAGACAAACGAGGATTGTTATCCTTAACTTCAACATAATTGATGATCACTGTCTTCTCTATAGCATGATATCTCGTCCTGCCCCAAGTTACTATATATAGATGGATCTCGACGAACTAAATCTATGCAATTTTCTGAATAGATTTTTACTTCACGAATTATGGCTGTTAGGGTCATTCGCAAACTGTGGTGAATTTCTGTCTTCTTTATGAACATTGATTTATTGAGAACGTCGGGTGTAAACATCACGCTGATAATAAATTACACTCGATCTGTGCATGCAGAGAGTATGGCGGTGCTATTTAATTGTATACATAACAAATAAATTATTGGCTTTTTCTTGATTTGCTCGAAGCTTTCCTAACTACATCCAACCAACACAGCTCGACAAGACAGACGGGCAACAATGTGTGGAAGTAAAAATTATGGCAACGTAGATAGAATTATTAAGCGTTACCATTTTTATTTTTTTTTAAATGTAGTGAAATAGAAAGAATAGTATGTATGATTAACAACCAAGCAACTGACACGCATGATACCCCGAGATTCCATTACTAGCAACAAGAATAATAATAACTAGTATTTTTGCACACTCAAATGCGTGTGCTATTCTTTTCACAACATTTTCAGCTGCTCCTAATCTATTAATGATGTTAAGCTTTCATAATTCACCCACAAATTTGTTGTGCAAGCATTCACTAAGACTGAAATGCATCTAAAGATCCGTCAGAAGATCCAGGAAGGCGTATTTGATGTATCCAATGAGGTAATAATGATGCATTAACTAAACTAGAGGATTCAATCATGTTTGATTCTAATGTCTTGCGATTTTAACATGTTTTCTTGGGTGGCAGTCGTCAAGCATCAAGGTGGGAGATGGAGGAGGAAGATGCTGCAACTGATGTTACGCTTTTTATTCTTGAATGGTTCTGTGTAAAAAACAAGCTGAATGAAATCCCATTTGATTGTTTGTGAATATCTATCTATTCCAATGTGAGAAAATTATATTGAAGTTTTTCTTTGCGTCCCGACACTAAATCAAGAAACCAGGAAACACCAAGTTCTCATTAAATTAATCTGTTCCATGTCAACATATCGGAAAAATTCACTATGCACCAGCTTGAACATGTGCTCTATTCAAGAATGGCGAATCATGCGACTTATTTCTTCATCTTCTTCTTCCTCGAGGCAAAACTACTTGGTCCAATTTCAAGAGACATTCGCTTTGTCCTGCACAGTCAAGAGCACGCCTTATTATTAGCACAGAATTCCGAATAGTAAAAGGTATCGATGAAAAGAGCAGTTTAACCGTACTGTTTTGAAAGCTCCCCGGCTTCATGAGCAGTCTCTTCAGCTTTACCTTCTGGTAAAATAGAAGAGACAACATACGAAGATTTACCTTCTGGTAAAATAGAAGAGACAACATACGAAGATTAATTACCACGCAACTAAAATTAGAAAATCACAAGAATTTCGTACATTTTTTCGCGGTCCATAGATTCCTACATTCAAACTCCCATTGTAGAGATATAGACACATAACAAACACACATACATATGAATAAACTCATTTTCCAGTCAAGACAACAAAACAGTAAGCATACCTTCTTCTTCTTCACAAGTACCATCGTTCTCTGACTCGGAACCCCATCGATCGCCCCCATCGTCGTGATCCCAACGTTCTCCTGCCGGAGGCATCCAAAAGTCAACTTCATCATCCAAGTCACTACTACTACTACTCTTCTCCGCTGAATCTCGAACTTCGCTGATAATTTCTTCAATGTTTTTATCATCTTTGGCAGTCTTCTTCTTGGTCTTTCTTGAATTCATGTCTTCCTTTTTCTTTTTCTTCTTATCCTCACCCTTACTCTCCTTTCCCACGCTAGCATTCGGATTTTCTTTTTCAGATTCCTTTTTGTCTGTTGTTTGCATCGCCAGTAAAACAGATTGTCACTCCAAATAATTGCCAAAGTTCATAACAGAAAAGGCAAACAGAAAAAAGCAGTAGCCTTCTAGACAAACCTAACATGTTGAGGAAACGCTTGCCAGTCATATGCTTCCATATGTGCTCTTCTGACTTATTAATAGTATCTCCAGTTAATTTGCATATCAACTTCGAGCTACAGAAGCAATAAAAATAGACAAACCAAAAAAAAAATCATAAGAGTCTGAAGGACCACAGCACAGGTAAAAATCATAATGAAAATTACCGCGAAGAGGGATCTTGTTTGAACATGTTGAGAGGCGGTTTGTTGCGAGACAAGGCAAAATCAATGAGGCCAAGGCGACAGTGTTTGGCCTGAGCGTAAGAGTCTCTGGAGTCAGGGGGTAGCTCGTGGCCTGTCTCGACGCACCTGAATCTGCCGTTCTCCATCTTCTCGAAGGTCGGACTGCCCAGCAAGTTATGACCTTCCTTCGTCTCACCAACGCCGTCACGATTTCCTTCTGATTTCTTCTTCCCCATGGAAGATTACACAACAGCAACAAAATCAGCTTCCTTTTGCTAGAAGACTAGGGCTTCCTCGTTTGTGTATGGAAATCAGACCAGACAACGCAATGAAAGCGTCGATTTGTGATAAAATGTATTGGGCTTATTCTGTGATCTTAATGGGCTATACGGCCCATTTATTAATAAATCCAGCCCATTGCAGATGCAAACTCACGCACACGTTACCAAGCAAAAGGCACTTAACTTCTCCTTCGAGGAAATGCTCTTTTAACTAATTTGTGATATGAACATACATCCACTCAAAGAGGGGTTGAAGCCTTGAAGTTGAAGGACACAACACAATGTGTATCTCATAAAAAAAAAAAAAAAAGAAAGAGAAAAGAAAAAAAATGAACAGCACACCGTTTATCTTATAGACTAGTAATGAAAACGACTAATAACCATACTAAAGACATTAGTTATTTTGTCTTGTTCAAGTGCTATTTAGCAAAAGTGTTGTATATTATTAATTTAGATCAAGTCAACTTAAGATGATGATCGTTCGTCCTCCTTGAGAAAAGAAGGGACAAGCTCAACTTGTTGCCACACAAAGCCAGCATTCTTGCACTCTTCTTGGATGGCGTCAGCTTGTGAAGATCCTTGAGGACAGAAGACAACAACAGCACCGCCACTGCCCGTAAACTTGGACGAAGCACCAACCCTTCTCGCAACTTCAACCATCTCTATATTCAATGAACCAAGAGCTTCATCCCCAAACATTTGCCTGAAACACCCCATCACATGAAACAATCAATGTATGTGTTCAGATGTTCAGCCTTAATCTGGGAAATAGGCTAGAATCTGTATGTTATATAGTGGTGGGGTTTTAGGATTTTTACCTTCTTAAATCGAAGTTACGGTTCATAAGGCTCGCCAGTTTGGTGTAGTCTTTCTCGATCAATGCCACCTTTCCTTCTAGAGCGATACCGGCTACTTCTTCCATGGAAGATATGATGAACCTATCGCCCGCCAACCATCTTTGTCGAACCGTACTATGTACCTTTATGAACAAAATCTTTTGATAATCCTATAATTGAATAATAATATTGGAGGAAAAGTTACATAAGGAAACTAATACCTTCCCGGAATCACTTGGATTCTCTGCATAGATAAGGTATAGAGGGGGAAGGAGGTTTATGTCCATGGGTTCATATCTTCCATAACCAAACTCTTCCATGTGTTTCTTGTCAAAATCCTAAGAGAGAGGTAGTTAAGACAGGTCAATCATCACATCCATAAAATAGAAATGCCAGTCTGATTCTGAGGAGATATATACCATATATACAAGGCCCCCGTAGACCTGGGCTACTCTATCTTGAAGGCCCGCAACAATACCGAGCTCCTTCTCAGCATTGAGGATAAGGTTAGGACGGACCTCGACCTTAATCTGAGACCTGACTTGGTAGAAATCAAGAAGGCAGTTAAGAGCAGCACATACTATTGCGCTTGAACCAGAAAGCCCTGTCTGAAACCACAAAGGAACAACTTATTTTCAATAACCTGAATGATGTATTTGGAAACTGGGATCTACAAAATGGAGACTGAAGGATATTAAGTCCACCTGTCGGGGAATATTCGTGTCGTAAGAGAGGGTAAAGTTCCTTTCGTGCAAACCAATATTGTGATCATTGCAGTACCTATGAAATATTTTACAAATTGCCATGAGCAAACGCACTCCTCCATAGTAGCCATCGCTTTCTAATCGATTAACCTGTATTATCATGCCAGATAAAGAGTTACACTCTTGCTAAGCCCTCAGAAAGTAAATAACATTTCAATTAAACGCCCTTCAACAGTTGCACCTCTAGAGAAACTAGTATCAGCAGGTCGATAACAAATCCAAATAGCTCCAATCTATAACTAGCTCATCATCAACATGCAACTCATAATGATAACGGAGAGGAGCAATTTCATGGTCAATAATCACGCAATAATTCCAATGAAACAAAAAAAAAAGTGAAATGTAGAAATAGACCAGATGCGAGATCGAATCGAAGTGAACGAGATCGTGCTTTGGATGTGGTACGATCATCAATTCTTTTGAAGGCTCCAATTTAACAGTAGCCCAGAAATTTCCCAGGCTGAACGAAATCGTACGTCCAAAATACACATCACTGGGGTTCCCTAAGAAGCCAACGCGTGCGTATGATCTGTGTTCAATCGCTCCTCCATCTTTGTCACCCGCCATTTTCGTCCAAGAATGAGCTCGAATTCGTTTGTCGTTCTTTGGGGCACGCAGATCTGAATTGTTTTGTTTGTTTGGTGGGTAATTAATTATTATCAGATAAAGAACGTTGATCTTGCTTGATGACTCAGCAATGATTTTGTTCGATTACTCGAAAAGACACATAATAAAAGTAAAATGGTAGGAAAAGTAAAATAAGACGATACCAAAATCTATATATATAAAAGATGGATAGGTATTCTCTTGTGAGGACACCTCAGCAACTCAAAGTCTTCCCCTTCTGACACGTCAGCAAAACAAAAGAGTGAATATTACTTGGGCTTACGTTGCCTTCATCCAATATATTACTTGGGCTATCTTGCCTTCGTCCAATTAATAATAGGCCAAATGAATAGTCTTACAATTAAATTATCCCAAAATAGGGCATCTAAATAGTCTCATAACTATTAACGAGGTCTCATAACTCATAACTGCTATGTACTGAATAAGAAGCAGTGGAGAAAGCTTAGAGTCAATGCCGAAAAAGCTGTTGAGAAGAAGCATGAGCTTTGGTATTGCCTCCTGCAAGTACTGAACAAGTCATATGCATGAATATGACATGACCACTCTAATTAAATAGTTTTAAAATATTGAGTCATGCTGTATTGATCTCATACACACGAACCTATCAGATTAGAACATTTTTCCAATGAGGTTGAATAATACAAGACAACAGGTACCAATAATGCACGTAATCTAAGGTGAAACATGTTTGATACTGAACTTCTCCATTAAATTATAGGAATGAACAACAGCTGATGCTTGAGATCAAGGAAGAGTTCTTTCTCAATAAAAAGGAGTTCCAGTTGTTTACACAGGCAATATCCTCCGATTTGGGTTAGCGACTAGGGACAGGGATTTACAATTACTGGTTGGATTTATCTGTGCGGAAAAGTGTGGATTGGTACAACTGAAGGCATAAAAGACCAGGCTTGGCACCTCGCTCAAGGAGTTCACAAAAATCGTATCGTTAAGTCTGCAAGAGAATTGGAAAATTGTAGTCTCATATATGCTACAATTACTATGTAAAGGAGAACTCGAAACTCTCATGTATTAAATTGTTATAATGTACAATAGTAAGACTTGCTACATGTTGTGCTATAATGTAATTTCACGAGTGATTATGATAAGACTTTTTTTTTCGAAACGATAGTTTGCATTAATAACAAAAGATACAGGGCTAAATAGCCTAAGGGGTCTCACCGGTGCATCGTCAACCGGGAGCACCATGCAATTCCACAAGGTGAACAACACTCCCACATGGGGAAAGGTTACACAAGGGACAAAAAACCACAGAAAACAAAACTCTTTATCTACGACCAAGAACTAAAGAACATATAACAGAAAAAGCGATTAAGCAAAATCTACGATACTCTTCACTTTAACTTGGCCTTCGACGTCAGGGTTTTATCTTCATCCGACTTGGGGCTCCACAAGGGAGAAAAGGCTCCCGCCCCGAGGGTCGGGAGAGATGAGTCCCACAACGGGGACCTCAAGGCTAGCGATTGTGAGGTGGCGGTTGGCAGCGGGAGAGCAGAGGCAGCGAGGTGAGGTGGCGAAAGTGGCAGACGGCGAGGCAACGAGTGGCGGCGGGCGGCGAGACGACTGACGGCAAGGCAGTGGCGGCGAGGCGACGGAGCCGGCGGTGGCGGAGGGACGCGCGGAGGCACAGCGGCAGAGCGTGGGGGCGGTCATGAGCGGCTGGAGGCGGGGCTGCTCGGCCTAGCAAAAAAAAAATTTCCTTGAAAAATAAAAAGAAAAAAACTTGAAAAAAAGGAAAAAAGAGACAAAAAAGTTGAGCTCCCAAACCTCTGTTACAGAGGTTGGGGAGGAGGAGGACGAAGAGAGGAGAAGCTACTTCTTTGGAGGTGGGAAAGTAGAGGAAGAATGAGAAGGGAAGAAAAGAGAGGAGCGCGGCGGCGCTGTGTGGGTTAAGAGGGTTTTTTTTTTCAATATAAGACTTTTTCAACCTCAAATATGTAGTGATCGGCTTTGTCTATTATGTAAAATTGTTATTTTACATATCAGGTTTTGTAGAATATTGTTATGTAAATTTGTAGCGGCGGCTTTGTAGTGACTCAGACAGGAAAATCTCAGGTTCTTTGAACTTCAGCGAGTCGAAAGACGAGGAAGAGGCTTAAAATTCACGTACTGTATTTGGATAACTTTGTTTCAATTTTACCACAAATATAACCCGTGCGTAGCACGGGCTACATCTAGTAATAATAAAGATCAAAATGGTAAAATAACAGCAGAAATTGATGATAAAATAAAATAAATACAAAGGGGAAATATAACGATGAAAGGGGAGAAATATAACGATGAAATGGTAATTGCGCGACCGAAGGAAAAAGGATTTCTATGTAACAATATACACACACACGTCAATCATCAATCATAATCAGGTGGGAAACACTTGCAGAAACTCCAGTCTTTAGCACTATCTGATCAACTTCTTGTTTGTATCAAATAGAGCATCGTTGGCAGCAGGAGAAATTTCATTGGATGTTTCGAAACAATATCGAACATTTTTCCTCGTATCACATAACACATTCTCCTAGAACTGCCTGTGGAAAATATATCCACACCACAGTTGCCAGTACAGTAATTGATGATATTTCTCCTCACCTTTCCTCATCCCAAGATCCATTGTTTGATGATATCTCATCCTCGTCATCGTCGTGCTCTTCAGATGCTTCATCATTCCTCAAACCTTTACCGTAGGAACTGCCATTCTTGTTCGGCCCCATTTTTGTATCACTATAACCATTAACAACTCCGTCATTTCCTTCTCCAATATCATCATAATCCCATTCCTCATCCAACTCGGAGATGTTTTCATTTTCATATTCTCCTTCACTATCCGCCATTTTCCTCCCATGTCTTTGATCCCAGCTACGGCTTCTCCTTTCTTCAACACTTTCATCATCCGATCCTTCGCTTCGAACCACCCCAGATCTTTGATATCTGCTGAAGTCATCTCTGTTCCAATATCTAATCCTTCCAATTTCTTCTTTTTCTGCTTCTTGCTCCTCAGCCCATTCCTTATCCGCCGCATCTTCAATCTCAGCAATGAACTTGTCAAGCTCCTCTTGATCGCTTTCATCACCTGCATCTACTGGACGTTCAACGCCCTCAGAAATTTCATTTTCCAATGTTTTTCCCTCCCAAGAAATGTATGGACTCCCTTTTTCCTTGTCAATAGCGTTGAAAAAAGTATTGGCCACTCTCTGGATACTGGCAATGGCAACAGGGTCGTCGGGATTCATCCCTTTCCTGCGCAGCTCTTGTTCTATCTTCTTTATGTTGAGTTTCTGGGATTCAAGAGCTTGTTCGAATCTTGCCTTGAACAGTGCCTGAAAAATAAAGAAATTACAATAGGTAGAATTAATACCCATAAAAAACGTTAAAAGTATGTGGCGACAACACCACGAAAACAGACCTTTCTTTTGGTGAGCGTGTTGATGGGTATCAAATTCTTTGGCTGGCGATAGTTTCTACCACGGAACATGATTATTGTTTTCACATTGTGTATGTTAACTACGATCCCACCGCTCAACCTAGCAAGCATCGTGGCCATCTCCTTAATTTTCTCCTTGGGGAAATTATCGCAACAAACTTGCACCGTCTCATGAAACTTCCAGTGAAGGTGCATGTTTTGTACAACTCCTCCAAAGACTCCTCTAACCCCAACTGGAACATAATTTTTGTTTCTGAAGCCAATCTTCTTATATGCCTGAAGCTGTTCGGGAGTGAACAGCTCAGGGTCATGGCGTGGAGGTGGAAGCTCTGGCAATTCATACTTTTTCAGCTTCTGTAGAAGCAAAGCAACCTTTTTCTTTGCCTGCAAATATCAAAAACAGAGGAATAAACAAAAATGGCCAGCTGACAGATATATGCAAACAAATGAACAGATGCCATAACCAGTGAAGTAAGACTCCATTAGATGTGCCACAACTGCATCAAACAACCACTTAAAGAGAATCAGTAGTTTACCCTTCTGAGATTGTAAACGAGGCGTTCCTCAGGGGTCATCAACTTCTTAACGAGCTTTTTAGACCTTCGAATCTCTCTTAGTGTCTTTCCAGATTCTCTCTGCATTCGACTCTCTACTCTACTTCTCATACTCTTGTTAGCTCCGATACTCCTCGACCTAAAAGAAGAAGCTCCACCAGCAGCAAATGACCTCTTCCAAAGCGACCCAAGCGAACCGCTGCCGCCACTTGTGGTTTCTGAATCGTTTGAATGCCTGGCGGAGAAATAATTCCTAAAACCATATGACCACGACGCAGGCACTTGCGTTTTCGCTACAATCAAATTCCTGTGCATTAAACAATTCCTGGGTCAACGCAAATAAGCGGAGAACACAAAATACTGAAAGAAATCAACAATCCCGCTACCATAAAATGCGGCAAGACCACACCTTTCATAAAGAAGCAGATAGGGTTGTGTTTTGAGCATGCGAATCCGTAGATTCCTGGCACAAGCTGCCAACATTTTGGAAGAGGAATGTAATCAGAGAGGAGGAGATAGGGACTCCTTGAAGGGTTTTTGGGATTCTCGACTGGGGTTTGTTTTTCTGAAGTTGTTACACTTTCTCCCCCCTGTACTTTGTCGTAATTACAATATAAGCCTTTCTTTCTTTCCCCTAGCTAGGGCATATAAGTTTCAGCCCTCGTACAAATGTTAATGCTTAATTTTCCGTCCATAAGGCTTTTGGTCTCTGAACTGAAGCATAGTTTGACTTTGACTTTGACATCGTATTAAATCGAACTGTATTCACAACAACTCAGATCACTGACTGACAGACAAGACAGACAGGCTGCTCTTTGAAATTGGATAGGATAGCAAGCGAAATATAGACACTAAAATAACAAGCAGCAATCAGAGAAGTGTGGCAGCTGATAGGAAGATATAACTTCGCTACTTTACAAGCATCGATCTATCTATATTACATCCAAAAGGAAATGCCACTTCTAACCAAGGTGATCATCATCGACCGCGGAAAAATGTAGCCTTTGAAAGTCGCCCGCTGCCTGTCGCTGGGGGCTCAAATATCAGTCTCTCAATCAGAGTGGAGTTGAATCCATTTCCACATAATCACATCATTACACCCCTGCAAACAATGCGATTGTTAGATAACAAGGCTGAGAAACGTTCCAGAATCAAAGATCTTTTATGCAAAACCACGGCCATGATTATGGCACAGTGAAGATACCTTACACGTTAAATGCAAACCACAAAATGCAGGCACTGCTCCCCAAAATAAGTTAGTACGTATTTTGGGGGTTGGCTCTTCTCTGCCGGTAATACGGCGTTTCGTCAATTGTCCTCCTTACATAATCCATGAAAGGTGGCGGTGTTTGAGGAGACTGATCGTGTATACCAGTGGTAGGACTACGTCGCTCGGGAGTTACAGGTGCTGCTGCTGCACTGCTTGGAACATTTGTGGCAGACGACGATGATACAGGCCTTGGCCTATTGGGTCGATCAAGGTAATATATGGCAAAAGCTACTGTCAGTATCAACGCTAGCACTAGTCCAAGTACCACAGCCCACAAATTTATATTCTCTGACTTTTCTGTATCTTTTTCCTCCTGAGGGTCGTAGCTAACATCAATCTCAACTCTCTGACCTGTAGCAGGGAGAGAGACGATGAGTTGATCTTCAAGTTTTTTCCTTCCACGAGCGCTAACCTCATATTGCAAATGCTTCTCGTCGCTTTCTCCGATAGGTCTCACTGACAGTTGATCTTTATTGTGCCAGTTGAGTTCAACATCTGCATTTCCAACAACAGTTAATGTTTTCTTGTTCAAGTCTCGTGTGAGATTTAGATGCCACGAGTCTTTATTGTTCATTTCAAGTATGCTGAACCCTCCAATGAAAAGTGATGATGCAGAACCAGATAGCTGATGTTCTCCTCCAAGTGAAGCCTTAACCGAAATGGTAACCCGCTTAGGATAAGTTCCCGAATTGCGTCCCAGATGTTCTGGAGGGTAAGGAAAGAACAGACACTTTCTTTCACCATTGTTGAGATGCTTCGACGGCTGAGCAAACCCAATATCAGGTGGGTCAACTGCACATTGAAATAAGAGCACATCTTTGTTCCCAGATGCATCACCATCAGCATGGTTAAATCTCACAGAGAAAGCATAACCTTTTGCTGGGAATGGGACATTAGTAAGCAACTCCGTTGGAGCATCAATTGAGAGGATATTACCTTTCAGTACACTTACGGTAGTGTGATGCTCAAATTTTGAACTCTTGTAGTAAACATCAGTATTACCTTCACCAATTGCTTCAGCTTTACCCGAGATTCTATCTATATAAAGAACACTTTCATTGGCACTGAACCACTGACCTGATGCGACATCATGATGACCTTTGATGCTGAAGTTAAGATTGTTTCCTTGGTAGATTACTGGATTCTGAGGATACAAATGAGGACCAACAGATACCACAGCATATAAAGACTTATGTGGGTTACTGACAAAATAGATCCGTACAAGAGCTAACCCCTGGCTTTTTCCACGGATACGGATGATTCCACTATCACACTCATCTATCGAGACAACATCGCGAGAGTTGAGTTCCACTTCATACAGCTTAATGTCGTGAGCCTCGTGAAAAGGATTTCCAAGAGCATCATGGTATTTGATTGGAAGATCGAGTTCGGAGTCCACAGCCAGCATGTGAATCGGGTACTCACCTGTCATTATTCTGATTTGAACCACCTCAGCAACCCTAAGGCAAGATGCAATCTCAGTTCTCTTTGTCAATCTGTCTTTAGCTTGGATGCATGCAAGATTACCAGGGTTCCTTGTAATAATTTTAGCACCATCAACATACACAGCATCATCTAGAACCTCTTCCGCCACTTTCTTCGCCTGGCCTAACAACGAATATTCAATTCCTTTCTCGTCCAGATCGTCCACTTTAAGGTGAGAGAGATGAGATGAAGGTAACAGATCTGAAGAGGTATAGTAAGGAGGAAGAATCCAAGTAATTGGTGATCCAAGAGCAAGAGGAAGTTCAGATATTACCCACAATGAGATGGAAGCACGATAAGTCATTGACTTCGAATATGATTTAGAACCTTTAAAATGACAAGAGAACGAAACTGTAACATTTGTCTCGCCAGCAGACATTCCCTGAAGGACTTGAACGAAATTGAAATTGTGAGCGCTAGAGGAGTCAACAGGTTGAAATAATTCTGTGGAGGAGCTATGTACTGAACCATGCGCTTGGTTTGCGTCCTGAAAATCCAAAATGTATTTGTTTTCGACAGTCCACCTAACATTATTGCAGAGCTCATAAAAGGAAAATAAATTGCCCTCCGATAGAGAAGGATGTATCGGCATGCTGCGGCCAACAGCAAGTTTTTCACTCTGAACGTTTAAGACAGCTGAGGATGGAATCCCTACTTCAAATTTCCCATATGCCCGACAAAGCACGGAATCTCCATCTCCATATATTGTAGCAATTAAGGTACAGTTACCTGGTGAAATTGCCAAAAGTTTACCAGAGTCCTTATCTATTTTGGCTATATCATCGTCCGTGCAAGCATACTGAATGCGTGAACTACCTTGAGGTCCTCCTCGTATACTGACCTCATATGATGCACCAGGGACAAGGAAAATATATGCAGGGTGAATCTTTGGTGGAGCATAAACTTCAACCTCAACATGTTGGCTCATTATTTGATGTCCAGAATGTCGGATAGTGCTAAGATATACAGTAGTGACCCCAAGACGCACGGCTTGTATTGTGAAATTGGGTGCACTGATATATCGGTCTGATACTACAGGAAAATTATCCGTGTCTACAACGTTAAGCATATTTTCTTCGAAGTGAACATAGATTTTCATGTACATGTACTGCAAAGAGTCAAAGGTATGCCCATCATCGACCCCAGCCAGAAAATTTATGGTCTCAAAACTTCCCTCCATGATGCTAACACGTTCCCCGGTTAAAATCTTGATCCAGTCCACCTCCGCAACTCGGACTTCGGAGGACGCAGCAAGAGGCGGAACAAGCCCCACATCATGAACTGTCACAAGTGTGGATCCCAAACTTCTTGGAGCTAACGTGAGTTGCTGACCCTCAGAAGAACGAATATGTTCAAGTACTTCCACAACTTTGGTGTCATTAACCACCGTCTCCAAAGAATAGCTTCCTCCCGTAATAGATATATTCAACCTAGCATCGGGACTGAAAAACAACAAGCTGAACTCAGGATCAACTCTGAGAGAAGAAACAAGCTGCAGCTGGATTGCATCTCCAAGAGATTTTGTAGAAGCACCAAACATCTTCAAAAAATCGAGATGTCTCAGAGAATCCACAAAGCCAGCAACGCTGGATTGGACAATGCACAGTCCAGATGAATTTTGTAAGATCAAGAACCTTTCCCAAGTAGAGGGTGTGCTTGTTGCATCCCACACTGCCAGACCTTTGCATTCTGATAGCTCCCATCTCAATCTGAGCGAAGACGAATTTCCGAATGCCTTTCCAGAATGACTAAGACCTACTGCTGATATTCTTATTCTGCGTCCGTTGGCTACCTTAATTCGAGAGGCACGAATTCCACTAGCCAAGTGCGGAGCCTGAGCTGCTTGAAGTACAACAGGAAGAGCATTGAAAGCTTCATCAGCTACTATTGCAATTGAAGACGGGAAGCTACAAATAAGTGACAACTGCACTTCGGATATTGAAGGAAATTGATAATCTTCCCCAAATATGTTTCCACGCCTAAAAACAATTTTGAAGGTTCCCAAACTGCTACAGCTGATTCTGTACAGAGTACCACTGCTGGTTGGCATCTGTTCGGTTGCAACTTTATCTTTAACACGAGCAATATCTTCACCAGACACATCAACACTTTCAATGAACTCAACATCCTTGCCCCACCTTTCTGGTCCACCACGGAGCATCACATCCACACGAGTACCAGGAGCAAGATATATGTAACCCAAATTGCTTAAACTACTCTGAGATTCCACATGGGCAAAATCGAACCAGTAACCCCCAAACTGGTTCCCATCGCTGACCTGATGCACAATAAGAGGTAAATATGAAGCAATGGATGCTGATGCTTTCAAAACAGCAGATCCACTACTGGTCTGGTCATAATGTTGAAATTCTCTAATCAATGTTGCATGCACAGTACTACGACCAGAACTCGAAGCATATAAGTCGGTCCATGCACATGGAGGGCCATATGATGAAAAATGCAATCCATAAACTTGTTTGTCGGAAACGAACGACCTATCAGTAGCATTGACAATGACAAACGACTCACTCTCAGTTTCCCATTTTATAGAGGACATGAAAGCATCACATGCGTAGAAATAGGCACCAGTTGAGGCTTTCAGTGCCACTGAAGCATGAAGATGGGAACCAATGGGTATCTCAACAGGAAAGTTAGGCAGCATGACCATGGAAGAAGGAACAGAGACGTCAATGATAACCTCATCATAATTAAGGGAATCAAAAATAGACACAGCTCTAATAGTTGCCTTTCCAGGCTTTTTGGCCTGAACAATTCCAGAAACAGAGACAGAAACAACAGTCATGTCTGATGAAAACCATTTATAGTCACTGGAAGACATTGCACAGCCTCCAATTGCTTCAAGCTGCAGCTCCTGATAGACACCAGGGACCCATGGCAGGATAATCGGGTTGGAGAAGCGAGTGTCCCCTTCTATCTTCAAATTAACTTGATCACAAACCATAACTTCTTGATATACCTTAAGAACCTCTTTTTTAACTTCTGGCCCAGTTCTGTAAGCCAATGTTGCAGTAAGTTTGCCCAATCCATATGCACTTGCATCAAGAACTCTATCATTTCCTATAGCAGATTTACCATCTGAAACAGGACGAATACTCCAGAATCCATCCTGATCATCGAGAAGCTCCAGCTCATCGCTTTCAGTAATAAAAATCACTTGTGCCCCAGGTCCCTTTGTGAATACCTTAATATGAATTAGATATCTCCGCCCAGCCACAACATACCAGCGTGATGCAGAGGGAATCGGGTCGACGCCCTCCATAAGATCACCCGAAAGTGAGAGAGGTGACAGGAACAACAACAAATTGTCAGGAACAGTAACATGCAGGGAGGATATTTGCATGTGTCCAACAACTCTATTGTCTTCTACAACCACTGTAGTCAGCCCAAGGTTCAACGCATTAGCCATACCCATTGCCCTGTCCACCTCAGCAACTGAAGAATTCAAACTAGACCAGTGATGGCATTTAGAAGGTAAGATCACCACATGCGGACTATTCCCGCGGATAACTTTAAGAGTATATTGAACAACACCGCCTACTAGAACATAAACAGGTGATGGGGGTTCTAAAGCCATTGCTTCTGCAACAGTCAAAACAATTTTGTCTGTCAAATGCTCAAAAGATGGTTCGAGCAAATTAACAGAAACAACCTCATGACCTATCTCAGAGCCCTTCACAACAAACAAATCCGAGAACACACCACTCTTTTCGAGCTTCTCTTGTATATCCAAGTCACCGCACAGACCACCACAATCGCTCAATGGAGAATCCTCCAACGGAACGTGAATAAGGTGATGGGACGACCCATAAGTTTCTGGCATTAATTTCCATAGAAATTGCAAACCCACCAAAGACGAGAATATATTATCTGCATTGAAATCACACCATGACCATGAGCAAGCAAAAGATGAAAAACGAGAGGCAAGAGCCAACTCAGTTCAAATTAAGCACCACAATAATTTCCACAGACATAATACCTTCACTATCAAAAGCACGGACGCGAAGTGTCGCAAGTCCATCTAGGTCAAGCTTAATCGAGTTATGAAAGATCTGAATCCTCTTAACCGCATCAATATAAACCATGCATCGAATAATCATCCCGGTGGTCAAATCTGTCGCGTAAACCGCCGTCTCCTTTCGACCAGCGTAAGGAGCTATCGACTTCAATCGAGCACTCATCGAACAATGACTGCTCGAATTGTACTCGGGCAGCACCGATAATATGTCATGGTGGTCCCACGACCTAAAGCACAGCAGCCATCATTAGCTTCGCACAAGAGACTAAAACTAACTGTAAAGAAGAGACTCAACGCACCACTTGAAACATCCGCCGCTGGCTTGTAGTCTGTACTCGACTGGGTGAGTCATTTTGGGGGGCAAGAGTATGTTAACATCTGCTAAGTGAGGTCCCGAGCTGGAAAGCGAGGTCGCACGATGGAAGATTATGAGTAAGGAAACTACAAGAATTGTAGGTGATGGAGGCATGGTGGTGGCGCTCAGGTGAGAAGAGGAAACGGTAAGTGGGTGGTGTGACTGTGTGTGAGGAGTTTTTGGTAATTTTTTTCCAGGGGAAAATTTTCAAAAAGATGAAAATGGTGAATTGAGTAGGGTTTTGTTTGCCTGCGTCGTAAGTTGGGCAGAAGGGTGCCTGAGTTGTGTTGTGTTGGGAATCTAGTGGCATGGCAGGTAGGACACGTGTCATTTGACTGATTTGACTTTCTAAGATTGCATTGGTGTTGGTGGGCTTAAGGCCCAAAAGAAGTCTTCCATTTAAAGCCCATTAGTTGGTCGGTCTTTCATGGTGAGTTTTTAGTTTACTCATAAATTCCAAGCTGCAACATCAACGGTGACGTGGGTCAACATTACTACCGTTAATTGAAGTCATAAAACATAGGCTGTTGAACGAGCCTGCAGATTTGCGAACGTCCATGCCGATATTAATTATTATGCAACAATGAGCATGCCAAGTGTTACCATCAAGTCTGTTGCACCATCCCCTTTCAATGCATGGCAAAATACACATTTATTTAAATCAATAAATAATAAAATTCAAAACTATCATTAACAAATAAAAGGTAAGACAAAATTTAGCCACATAAACAAATAGCTTTAGGGTAGAGGAGAATACAAGTTTTACCACGACTTTTGCTGCCTTGATCAGATGGATTCGCGCCCTAGCTAGCTAGTAGTTCACTCAATTCTCTTCCCCTTTTTCTCTCTTTTGTCTTTCCTTTTCAACTTCAAGCTTCGATTCTAATAGGTACCTAACCTACGACGTATATCTAATTATACATGGCATATCCGTAATCCTGTCTAGGGTTTACATGTTCATCATCACTTGTATTCTATATAAACCGCATAAATAAATATTATACTACACCTCTCACACAGTTATAATCGCCCCTCGAACTTTGAATGCTTTGCAAAGGATAATCACAAGGTATATGTGCAGGGGCGGATCCAGAAACTCATGACCGGGGGGGGCCGTAAATGGAAAACGTCAAAATTTCATTAGCTATTTTTTTAAAAAATTTATCAATTTTGATTTTTTCATATGAACTTATGTAAATAAAAAACTTTAAAATCCTGCATTTAACAAACAAAAAACCGATATAAAAGAGAATAAAAAATTGATGATAACCTTGATAGAGCTCGAATATTGACAACATGTCATGATATTGATATAGTGTGGTATATTATTAATATTAAATAAATATATCATATAGAGAAAATAAAGGAGAGAATAATGCAAGTCATATGTCTTATGAATATCAACCGTAATATTTATCTGAGCCACTTTGTTTGATATTGTATTTCTTATTCAACAAGTGATTTTTAATTATATTAAGGTTCATAAGTAAAATTTGAGGGAAAGCTTTTGTTACTTGGTTTTTGTTTTATAGTGCATAATAAATATTTAATTTGACCATGAAAGGAACTAGAAATGTGAAAAGATAACTAATTTAGATATTAAATAAGAATCTAATTGATTAATATATTTAGTTTAGTTGTATTGTTTGGTTAAAACCCAAAAATATCTAAAACTAACAAAAGAAATAGGAAACTAAGAAGAATAAAAATTTTATGAAAAAAAAAGTTGACAATTAAAGGCTCGAAACAATACATGAAAAAAAATGATTTAAGAAAAACGGACCAAAAAGAAATTAAAAGAACGCCAAGGAAAAAATTACAAAGAACAACACATAATACATAAAGCTAAAAAAGAATAAACAAATCACAACTGAGGATTCGAACCCTCCACCATTGGTATAAAAGTGCAGCTACCTAACCACTAGGCTATATAGCATTCTAAGACATTTATGATATAGAGATTTATATATACGTATTCAGCTATATACTAGACATATAGTACTAAAAATTTCGAAAATTTTCGAGGGGGCCGTGGCCCCCCGGCCCTACTGTAGATCCGCCCCTGTATATGTGTGTATAGATTCATATATGAGTTGTTTATGCTGCAACTGCAAGTATTTTATACTCTCACATGTTTGCAGGTAATAATATAAAAGGAGTCTGATGCGGACCGAAAAAATCGCCCCTCGCATTGGCGCGCGAGTCAACCGTTTGCGAGCTATTTTCGACGCATCAATGGTGCGTTGGAAGTTATCGGTGCCGCTGCCGTTTCGAGCTCGCCGTTTTCGTCTTCGACGGATCCCTGAAATACCATGAAAAAGACGAGCTAAAGGGCGCCGTTTCGGCGACGCCCCTCCGACGCTCAAGTCAGGTATTCGTTCGTCAAAATTTAAGCGTATAAATAAAATAAGAGAAATCAATAATTAAAGAGGAGAGTATGAAGGGATGTTCAGCTATGGGTATTGGTGGATTGATGGTCCTTCTCGAGAAAGCGTGTGTCCCCCTCTATCACCTTCCATGTTATTTAGCCCCTCGTTCTCCACGTACTTCAGCCGTAAACCTCTTGGGTATTTGCTCGAGCAAGGCGTTATTCCTCGAGCAGTGCTCCTTCGGGCATGGGCCGCCTCAGGGGGACATTTTCCGCGGGGAATTGCCTCGGGAGGGTGTTTCTCGCGGGCGATGTTTCCCGCCCTGTTTCAGTCAAACTCGAATATTTGACCGGTTAAATCCAAGGGTAACATAGTCATAGATATATATATGGACGATTCAGCTCCATTAAGAACACCGGCGCCTTGTGCTGGCTGCAAATTTCTGAGGAGAAAATGCCTCCCAAACTGCATTTTTGCCCCTTACTTTCCTCCCGAGGACGCCGTAAAGTTCTCAAACGTGCATAAAATATTCGGTGCGAGCAACGTGAGCAAGATTCTACATGCATGCGATCCCTCATTACCAAAGGGAAGATGTTGTACATTCTCTAGCATATGAAGCCCAAGAAAGGTTAAGAAACCGTGTCCACGGATGTGCAGGTGCTATATAGCCTATCTTCAAAGCCAAGTTCAGAACCTTAGAAGAGAACTAGAAGCATCTTTCCGAGAGATATCAATTTATAAATCCCGCCTCAATCTTCAATGAAGACGACGACCTCAATTCCGCACAGATTATTCAGTATAATGCAGCAGCTTGTCCATGGAAGAGTAGTGCTAATAATGGTGGTTCTTCAGACCAAAGTACTCTCAGAGAGGTGGACGTGGAAGCAGCTAATTTTATCGATATATCTATCTGCTATACATATATATATATATATATATATATATCATAACCTATCTTCATTTATATATATTCTGTGTGTTTACAATTGGTAGTATGTGCATGCATGAGTTGGAAGCTACATCCTCTTATCAGTTTTATATGGCTAGCAGTGGGATCATCCCCATTGTAATATTGGCAAAATAGTTTGGTGCCATAGATATTGTAAGTTGGATCATAATTCATATACCTATGTGTAGGGATTTTCAAGCCCAATTCCGGCCCAAGCCCAAGCCCCTATAAGCTTGTGGGGTTGCTCTATAAAACCAATTGTCAATAGAGGGAGTTAGCCCACAAGCTTATAAGCCCACTCATATTATTTTTACTTAACTGATGTGGGATTGGATTTGCACCCAACACTATGTATACATACGTGGAAAATATATATGTGTGTATATTTGAATATATGTCGTGTGTGTCAGATTAGATGGTTGTTAATCGTTCGAAACAAATATTAGAAAATGATATTAATTAAGCACTCGGCCTTCATCGTCGATAATGCCGCGTTCTATACGTAATTCTTATCGCCAAAATCTTTCAAATGGATTTACACGGCCAGGGATGTTGTGACATCAAAATTTGAGAGATCATCAAGTGTAATACGTTTAGCATGTAATAAAGGAATTATTTGCGGCGAAAATTCAAAGATGCGAACTTTCGCTCCGAAAAGTTATGCTGAGAGAGGGATAGAAACGAAGCAATTAAAAGTGCTACAATGCATAAGTTGCCTGATAGACTTCTTCCAAGTGCAAGTACTATTACTTCTAATTAGCACATGACAAAATGTGGTATTATTATTACTTTTTTTTTTCTCTAAACAAGATCCTAAGAGGAAGAAGACCATTTTTGTCCTTGGAAGATGAGAGCTAGGGGGCCGATGTTTGTGTTAACTTTATAGAGGGGCCCGATATAAAGGAAGGCATGGAGAGTGTTAAATTTGAGAGAGAGAGAGAGAGAGAGAGGGGAGTAATTGATTTATAAATGAGATTAGTAAATGATTTAACTATATAACGCCAAAAACATGTCTCGGTTGTCTCCTTCTGTCTGTATGTGATACAAAATCGTAATAAGTTCACTAGCATGTGTCGCTTAAGTGTTAATTTATAGAAGTTTATAAACACTTCCTTTTTCAAGATCATTGATTAGTATAGTATCCTCCTTAATAAAGTTCCAATATATTATTAGAATAAGAATCAGCAAATTAAGCTTTATTGGGTTGGACTGGGCCAAAAACGAGAGTGGATTTGATTTGAATGGACTATAGAGTAGACGTCCACCCGTATATATTATACTTAGATGATTTGATTTGAATATATGAAAAATAAAAAATAAATAAATAAAATTACGACCTGAGCTGAAGCAAAGCAAGTACGAGACGTTGGAGAGAGGCAGGCAAAGGCACAATTCAGTATGGATCATCCTTCCTACTCATCGCTTATAGAGAAAACTCGAGTTCCCCAACCATCTCTCCAAAAGCTCGCCGTAATTGCGATCTTTGACAAGTTTTTAGCTCAGCCGTCGGATGCCGGACGCCAGGCTATCAGCCGCTGCCTGCGCTCCACGTCATCGCCGGCAGTAGTTGAGCAGTCAACGCGCGGGCTGTGTCTTCTCGTAAAGGATGCCAAGCTGGATATATCCGTTGGCTTCTTGGAGCTGCAATCTGCGCTAGAAGATTGTTCGGACCCGCAACTTACGGGTCTTTACGTTAAATCGATTGGGTTTCTATGCAGGATTGGGTTTACGGAGAAGAGATTCGAATCCTCATCCCAAAGTCACCCCTTCGTAAGAGTAAGCTACCATTCCCAAGACTCCTCTTTATCGCCCATGAACTTGTAGCGGATAGATTTTACACTATGTATGATATTTGTGAAGTATGTCAAGTCGCCTTGACTAATGTGGGTCACCGAAATGAGTTATCGTTCAGATGAAAGGATGGAGTCGTCATTGGAGACGTTGGGGATGTGAATTATAACATATTTCGCTTCCTTTTTCGTCTAAATTTCATTGTTGATTATTACGAACCAAAATTCATCCTTTGTTCTATTAGGATTGTATATAAAACATGAAATTCATACTGGGTTTCAGATACTTTCTTGCGGGACAAAAGTGGAAGACGAGCTTGTGAAGCAAATAATCCTTTTCATTGCGAAGTGTAAGCATCTTGGAATGGAGGCTATATGTGAATACTTGAGGCCGTTCTTGAATTATTCGTTTGTTAGATGTTATAATTCGAGTTCTAGTTTCACATTTACGAAGAACATAGTCTCTGCAATGGTTGCATTTTGCTGCTCTTTACCAATAGAGGCCATTTCGCTCATAAAATTACTGGCAAGGACTCTGAAATATCTCCCTTGTACGAATGCTGAAGTGAGTATGAAAAGCTCGGCACTGTACTCTCTTTTTTTTGTCAATTGTTTGGCAGTCCGTGACTTGTCTTCAAGATTATCTTTGGAAAGTTGTAGCTGGTCTACTACGATGAGCTATACGAAGTCACTCTTGCTGCTTTGACCCTATCTGCAGGAAGTTACAAGTATCTTGTATATTGTTGAATGCTTGGTGGATGCATATGTGGTGGTTTTGAGGCACTTGGTTGGCATGGGATTGGTATGTCCATATTTGTATGTTATTTTGGCTCGTATTCCTAAATCGTAGTGCATTGTCAATGAAGCACATTTGTGTGGCATAACGCTGGTGGAAGCTATTTTATCACAACATCGAGACTTTCGCCAGTGTTCTGCTGGAGTTGAGAAAACAATAGATGTATCAAGGCGGTTGCTTTCTATTCAGAAGGAACTCGGTCTTAGTTATAAGACTGAGCTTTCTTCAGTGCTGTTATCCTTGTTCTCAATTCTCCTACAGTCAGAGCTTGAGCACGATCATTTTGCCATTATGAAAGTTGTTCTATTACTCTTGACATGGAAAAGCGAAAATGGTAATTCGGTTTCTGCATTAGTTATCTAGGTCACCGTTCACGGTTGTGGTGAATACGTACTTCAACATTTTTTGTGTTCCAGCTAGATTATTCCCATCATCAACTGAAAGTTGCAGGCCTTGCTTCCCTGTCTTTAGACACAGCAATAGTTTTTACGATAAAATGAATGTTACGGTATCCTTATTGTCGTAGTTTTGATCATATTGGGGAAGGTTTAGTTCAAATGTTTCTCCTGTGAATTGCTTATGGCAAATTTACCTGCTTTTGCAGCAAATCATGCTACCTCAAGTGAGCTGGATGAAGCAGTTTTGTTCATCTTTCCTGCACTTGCACTTGTTTCATCTCCATCACGATCTGTTAAGAAAATGGCCGTCGCCATTCTATCTGTGTTTGGAAACATTGCAATCTCTTTACTGATTACTCCTAGGGATAAACAATTGGTGGATGAGAATTGCCTCTCAGTCACTACTTCTGGTCAGATTGCTTTTAGATTCTTGAGGAATCTGTGGTTTGAGGTATTATGTAATTTACTTGGATGGAAAAAGTAAATTTGCTTTCTGTTTGCCTATCTGAGCTGTCACCTTTTCATTAGTTGAACCTGACATATACCATGTTAGTTCAATTTTGAAGTTTCTAAAATTTTCTTTGAAAGCAATCATAGATGAAATTGAATTTTTCTGTTAGTTAATCATTATCATCTGTTATGATTTCGTACTTAAATCATATCCCCATCACCTTCTGGTCTTTGGTTGAAACCATATGCCACTAGCTTCAGTTCCATGTTTGATATGTATTCTTTTCACCATAAAGGGATTAGCTTTCTTCCCAAGTAGTTATTGGATAACATATTAGCACCGTAATTATCAATAGACTTCCCTCCATATGGAATAATTGGTTGATATTATTGTCAGGATTTTAACATTAGAACTTTGCTGTCCGTTCCCGTCATTTGCAGGACGAACCCTCATTTCTTGGTAGTTGCTATGTTAGTTCAGTTTTTACAACCAAAGTCAGTGTTGATGATGGGTACGGTGGCCTAAGAACTTGGACTTCATCCGCAAAGGACTACTGTTCAATGGCTGTTGCAAATCGTAATTATTTTGCCCCTCTTGGTCAGTCTGATGAATTATTTTTGACTGGTTAATTAGTTCCCTACATTTTTTATGTGGATCATTCGGAGCCACTGGTTATAAAACTTCATGTTGCTAAGTCATTTCTTTGATTTATTCTAGCAGAAATGCCGACAATACTTTGTTCGTTTGGTAGCATACTCCTTTTGCACCAAAAGAGAATTCATGCTGCCGACTTGTTGGGTTCTGGAATTAGTGTTGAACCAAAACTTGGTGTGCCTATGTTGCTAATTGTTCAATTCTACAACCATTTATTCTCAGCACACAAAGCAAATGGCATCAATGATATGATGGTGAGTGTTAGGTATTGCCTTTATTCGGAAACTTGGAGCACATACCCTCATCTTGACGAACAAGGTTACATTTCTATTTGTTTTGGGTTCTAACTCTTGTTATTTTCAATCTCTGGTGCAGCTTAAACTATTGGATATACTTCCCCCACTGGTTTCACACCCTGCTATGATTCCACTGGTACTTCAGTTTCTTCAGCCTATGCTTCTCAAGGATATGAATCCGTATGTTATCTACTGTACCTGTTTTGTGTTTCTGTTAATCTGTTTCAATCGTCTGTGTATAATATTGGTGTTTGAGGTAATGCTTAACCTGTTTATCTTATGCGTATAATTCACTCGAATTTAAAATAACGAATTTCATATTTCTACGCGCTTTTTCATTTAGCCTAATATTTCATTTTCTTATATACCTGGGTCCGACTTTTTTGTGTGTATTTCCAGTGTCATCAAAGCTACTGCCATACGCTGCATGTGCAAGACTTGGGAGATGAATGATCGTGTTTTTGGATACTTGCAGGCAAGATAATTAATTATTACTTCTCTTATAAGATTTATATTTGCTGTCAATGACCCTTGCCGTATGTACTTGAAACAATGTATTAAAAGTTATAATTAAATTGTTGAACTTGACCTTTCTGAATTGTTGAATGACGATAACATAACTTTTCTTATTGGTTGGCCTATAGAGAATCTTGCATCCACGCGCATTAGCACAGTATGCATCTGAAAAGCACATTTATATCAGTGTAGCTGCTTCTGTTCTCGATGTTTGCAAAAGAAATCCTGACAGGGGTGTGGACATTATTTTGTCTGTGGAGGTATGTTCGACCTGTATCTCGTGATATTTCGTTTTCTTGTGGTATCCACTTCTTCCTCAATAAATTTGTTTTATTCCACAGGCTTGTATCGAACACCATGATCCTTTGGTTCAGTCACTTGGATTACAAAGTCTTGGCCATTTATGTGAAGCTGATGTAATTGGTATTTTACTAAGTTGGTTGGCTTTTCTTTACGTACTAAGTAATGACATATTCGAATTTCAGCATCTATTTAACAAGTCAGATTGAAGATGTGAAATAGTCTACGATTGTCATTACTCCTTACAAATATGCTGCGATTGATTGATATTTTGTGGTTGGTTTGTCTAATTGTGTTCTCTGTCCAGATTTTTATACTGCCTGGAGTGTGATTGGAAACCATACATGGAACTATTCTGAAGATGCTGTTGTCTCTTATGGGTACTGCCCAATTGCCATACTATACTTATTTGTAAGAGTATCCCGTCTAAGTTCCTGCAAATCTTAGTTTACCGATGGAATTTGTAGATTCCTAAGGGCAAGAAATTACCCTTGTTTCTGCAGGCTCGAGTAACGCCTTCTCTAGTTCCTCGTATGTATCATATCCACATGCTGCAAGTCTTTGTCTATGTCTTGTTGCTTCAATTATCTGCTTAAAACAGAAAAAATGTTTGAGACCAAGTACTAAAGAAAGAATGTCACTGTGGGTTATTAACATCTGAAGGAAAAAATGTGGTCACTATTTATAGGGTTATAACTAGATCGTGATGTGTTATGTGTTATTTTCTCTAACAAGTTGAGTTTTATTTTGCTACCTCAGTCACCTTTTGTTCTCTTATCTCTTTTTTGTTTAATATTTCTTACGTGAAAAATTAAGTACATCCATCCTTTTCGTGCCATTGCAAACTTCTTATACTCTCGTTTCACACCTTTACATCATTCTGCAAGATTTAATTCTTTATCCTGCTTACTAGGCTATCTCTTCTTTTGAGATGGGGGGCAATGGATGCTGAAGCATACCCTGAAGCGGCTACTAATGTTGTGAACATATTATGGGATATTGCGGCCACACGTGGAGAAGTTTATCGTGGTTCTTTGTGGCAAAGAGCTCGTGATGCTGCTATCTCAGCACTATCACAATATGATGTAGGCTCAATGGATTCATGCGTTATGTCTTATCATTAACAATCTATTTAAATATTTAAAGTTGCCATTACTTATCTTTTTTCATAGTATTACTCACTCTTAGTGCATATCATTTCTTTATAGGTGGCGCATATTCAGGGAAGTATACCAGATTTCAGTTCTAGGAACATGGAGTTTCTCATGTCTCATGCTAGTCACCATATGATTTCGCATTTTGAAGACTTTGAAGTCCGAATTATAAACTATGAGCACATGTTAGGAAAATCTGTCTATTGTGTTATTGAAAACATGCCGAAAATCATAATTGATAATCTTTGACGCGTTTTTGTAGGACGAGACGAAGATTTGCCAAACAGAAAGGTGTCTCTGTAAGCAAGACTGTTAAATTGTTAGAAATTGTCCCAGAGTCTATCTTTAGTTCAGGTATGAACCACGCTGGTTTACGGGTAATAGCATAGGTCAATAGAGAATCACCTTTTTATCGGGTTATTGTGCAGGAAACAGTCAGAGGATTAAAAACTTACCTGGTGCAGCTCTACTCTGCCTTCCTTCTCATAAAGATATCAAGGATCAACATCACCTAAAAGTGAGATGACCTATAATCTTTATTCCTGCTGTCTTTTTGGAGCTTCAGGACCTTTAGATTTCTCCTGCGAACATTGCAGGATGTTCATAAGAAATATGAGTATGCAACCTTGATGATATCTGGCTCGCTGCAGCTCTCAAGGAATATTTTGCTTGCCCTGATCTCTTTGGAATCCTGGAAAGTTTTTATGAGAAGATGGATGAAGTCTTGCGGCCTAATTTTTGAAGCAAAGGAGAGTGGGAACAAGTTGGACAATAACTACCTGAAAGCTGCTAATGATATTCTACAGGTTTTGTTGTTCTCCTAGCCCTGGCATGATAAATCTCAGTATCAGTGACGTTCTTTCGAATTATTGGATTCCTGTCATTATATGCAGATTTTGATGAAGTTAGCGGAATCAGCAGTTCCACGATCGGCTGAGAATATTGCCCTCGCCATTGGAGCGCTCTGTCTTGTAAAATTTTTTAGACTTTCTCTTGCACACAACTTTAGTATTTTAGATGTTTTACTATTTGTATGTATTTCCCTTGCAAGAGAGGTAGTAGCATAACGTTGCTATATATTTGAAAGTGTTTCTTGTCCTGGTTCCTCATAATATCAGTGCTATTGATTGAATTACAGCATGATTTGTCTGTTTGTACCCCGTAATTGCCTAAGCAGCATATTAAATTATTCCCAACATTTAATAAAATTTTTTGCTTGAAAGAAAATGTTCGAAATTTTGGAGTTCCGTCCGCTCTTCCCTGTTATCAGTTAGGGTAAGCAAAATCAGAGTTCATATGAAGGTAATATGAGCTATTGCTTGGGACGTAAAGTAAAGGAGGATGGTGTGGTTATTTTATCCCGAATCCATTAAAATTCTTGTTATTAAAATGATTTTTCTTTTTTTCCAGAAGTCCATTATACTATTACACGTCTTTCATATTGCTCCATTCTGTTGCATTATGCAGGTTGTAGCTTCTTCAGCAGACACGGTTAAGTCAATGGCTTCGAAGTTCTTGCTAAATTGGCTGTATCAGTATGAGCATGAATATCGGCAGTGGTCAGCGGCCATTTCTCTTGGATTGATCTCAAGTTGCTTGCACATGACCGATCATGAGCAGAAATTCAATAGTATTAATACTCTTCTTGAGGTATGGGATTGTTTATGTTTCATACTGGAGTTGGCGTTCTTCACTACATAGATTAAGACTTGTTAAAACTGACTGATGCTTTACCTACAAAGTGTTGCATCGCTGGATAATCTACTTGATTGACTGTTACAACTTTGTAGTTAAATTGATTCACGTTTGGTGCTCGATTGCTTAGCCTAATCACTGCAAAATTGTATGAGTCTCGTTTACGCATCTCACGAACTACATAAGATGTATATATGTTTGTGGAATGGAAGATGATATTAGTTTTCTGATATGTTGCATAGCTTAGCTTGACAAGTTATGTGCTGCCATAACAATCATGTTAAGTTCACGATTTACAGGTGGCATCCGTTAGCAAGAGCAACCTTGTGAAAGGAGCATGTGGTATTGGACTGGGTTACTCTTGCCATGATCTTCTAACTAGAGTCAATCCCGATGCTAATGAAAGAGATTCATTAAAAACGCAGGAAGATGAGCTTTTACGAAAGATAGTCAGGACTTTAGTTGAGATGATATACCAGTCCACTGGAGCATCATCACCTGGTATTCTAGACAAGTTAGATGCATATTTTCCTTCAGAACATGTTAATTCTGGCTCTCAAAGATTTTTCGAGCAAAAGAGGAAGCACATTGATGGACTGGACGAGGATACATGGGGTGTCGCTGGGCCTATAATTGGCTTAGGGAACTCTCTCGAGGCAATATATAGAGCAGGGGGTCATGGTGCCGTTCATTATTTGAAATCCTTGCTTATGTCATGGATTCTTGCTAAGCCAAACACAGAACCTCTGACTAGAGAAAGATGTCGGCAAATGATGTCTCTCGGAGCATGTTTGGCAATACCAACTGTAGCATCTTTCTGCCAGAAGGTAGAACTGATCGATAATATTGAGTTGGACTGCATCATTAGTGACTATGCCGATCTGATATCCCATCTGTTGTCTGTCGAAAGATCTGACTTATTCTATCAGAGCTTTCTGATGGCTTCTTGTGCTGGAGCTGGAAGCATACTTTCTGTTGTGTTGAATGCCCGGCTGCACTCCTTAGACGTCAATGAAGTTAAAAGATTGCTGGAGTTATTTAGAGGAGCTTACACAACTCCTCATCCACCGTTGATCCATCTAGGAGGAATGCTTGGAGTTGTAAATGCCATGGGTGCTGGTGCCGGGATGCTGAGTCGGTCCCTATTTACACCAACGTTCTATAGCAAGTTCGATCAAAAGGTTGGCAACATCGATTTACTTGAATGTTCCTGTTCGCACTTATGAAGAAGTTATGTTTCCTTTCTGATATGATATATGGATCCGCTGTTAAAATAATCGCCATTGTCTTTCTGCTGTCTTTGTTAAACGGGTAATGAAAGAAGATACTCTGGTGGTTTTCCTTGAAGCAAGCATAGCTTTTTTTTTTCATTGTCACTTCTATTTGGCCACAACCATGTTACCCATACTAAGTATATGAATTAATGGAGAATTTTTTAAGTTCAAACTTTCATAAGAGTGTGTGATCAACTCACTGATATGTAATGTTTCTGCTTATACATTGCGTGATCCAATTCTCCTTTTATCTGAACTGAAGCTTCCTTCTGTTCTGCAGGAATCTTCACGTTTGTTAGGTCCTATTCTGTCAAATCATGCAATGGAGGCTGAGGCGAAATCATTCATTCAAGAGATATTTCTTATTGCACAAAATTCTGATGATCCCCAGCTACAACACTATGCAGCATGGACAATTTCATTACTAAGACATTTCGTACTTAGTGGAGAATACAGTAGCGAGAAGACTTTGATGAATGAGGATAATGCAGGGACTCATATGTCTTTGTCCCAGGGAATTGCGGAAGATAGTTTGGTCATGAAGCTCTCTATGTGGCTTACGCAGATGAATCTCGCTGAGGTAGGTTTTACCTTGACTCATTCATTTGTGGTAACTTCGAGAATGATGTAACTTAGTTTGAATTTGTTGTTGCCAAGTTGGTATTCGTGAAACAAAGACCAATTCCCCTTTCGTATTATTCTTTTACATCGTTCCTAATATTTGAAATAGCTTATTTCCATTTCTTTGATCAGCCTTAAATATTCTTCTCTATCTCAAGGCTTTTCTTTTGGGCTGTTTGAATTTCAGATTGATGCCAATATTTCAAAGGCAATTTTCATTGTTCGGTGTCTGTCACGTGCTCCAAGACTCCCGGTATTTGATTGGGGAGCATTAGTCAGACGATGCATGAAATATGATCAGGTTGCGAAAACACTCTCCCAAGATATAGACTTTAGAAAGGATACTCTGAGGAAGGAATGCTTTATATTCTCTTTAGCCCACGCAAACCAGTTCAACTCTCTTCTTGGTTTCCTCGATGAGTTGTCTGACCTCTCCAGGTTCAAGACACTTGAGTTGACTCTCCAATCAGTTATGCTTTTGCACCTTGGGGACCTCTCTAAAATATTCTCGAAGGCTAGAGTTGCAAAGCTTTTTGATGACGTGGCTAGCTTCTTCAATTGGACCATTTGCTCTGATCAGTACAGAGAGGAAAAAAGAAGCTCGTTACGTGTTTCATGCTGGAAAGGCTTGAGCATGTGTCTGAATGAATCATCGCATGAGGTTTCGGATTATTCATATAACATGGAGCGATGCATGGAAGTTATGTTTGCAATGTTGCCGTGTGCAACAAAATCATGTCCGGGAGATTCTAACAGGGAATGGGATGAAGCAATCACATGTCTTAGCAAGGCTAGGTGGGGGTGGTTATCGGGACTTCTACAGGTGCCGTTTCAATATTTCGTTATGTTCTTGGTTTTACATTTAAAATAATATGCATTGAGAGTAAGTCTGATAATGAGATGCATCGTATTGTTCTGGATCCCATTCGAATCTATTGAATACTTTGTTAGTTTTGCTCTGCAGATTTTGGATGCAGATTTCAAAGAGGAAACTCTAGTCGTTTCACATTTGTCAAAGGTTAAAGCAAAGGCTGCACTAGTTCGAGTATCTTCTATCCCGTTGTCAGAGCTCGGAAAACTGAAAGCCTATTTCCTGGATATGAATTCCGAGTGTAAGTTTTACCGATTACTAAATTATGGTGTAGGGTCCAACCCTAACATTGTCAGCTCGGTCAAACTATAATGACTCGATTTTCACTGTTGCGATTGATCTTAGTTATCTGGAACATTCTAGTAGACGTCGCTATAACGCTGCAACATAGTAGTGAAGATGTTAGAAGGCAATGGCTTGTTGATGCAACAGAGATTCTCTGCGTGTCACGCTACCCTTCAACGGTATGAACCAAACATTTCTATCTCAGTGTTGTGCCTACTTCGGTTTACTTTTAAAAGTATCAGCCATATGTATATTACTAGCTACATCACAGCTGGCCAGACATATGATGCTGTTTCCTGATCCATTATAATAATTCTCAGGTCGTACGATTTATCGGTCTATTATGTGGCATAAACTGCAAATATATGCCTATTTTGGTTGCCAATAAATACATGGTGCTGAATGACCTCCCTGTGGCTCTATCTTCCCTCCTTTTGGGCACTGAGTGGGAGATAATCGCAGAATCTGTGGCATCATATCTTTGCAAAGCAACACAACGATTATATGATTGGGCCAAGAACGTCGGCGGTGACCATTATCATCCATATTCGCAGCCAATTGACGATAGTGAGAATGAGATTGGGGGATATTTGTTGCAAGTGATACACTGTGCATGCATATCTCTCAAAGCATTTCTTCCCCTTGAGAAACAGCTCAGTCTTGCAAACATGAACATCACATAGCTGCTTGTTTGTTAGTTCATTAGTTACCTAGTTAGTGTCCATCATAAAGTAAGGATCTGTTCTTCAATTGTGATGAAAATGAAGAAGTGTAACTTTATTGTATGTAAACCAATTTCACATTTAAGCAAAGCCGTCGCACGCACCTACACTACGAGAAGGTTTCTTGCATTGCATTATCGAGTTAAGTCAAATTCAATAAAAAAAAACGATAGAAAACATGCAGGATTTCCATCTACGCAGTTGCTGAAGATATATCTATAAGAAACATAATGCAACACAAGGTTGTTCCTATCTCAGAAGCTAACAGTCTTAAATGATTCCAGATTAGGCTTTACATTTCCCAAACAACGAACAAAGAAAACAAAATAAAGATATCAGTTTACCTCTACACAGAACTCAATCATGAGCTTGGAGAATGCTGTTTTTCAAAAGATGAACATGCTGAAGCAGATTTAGGATCTCTGTTCTGTTCAAGAGATTCAGCATCACCGTCATTCATCGGATGCCCGGGCTCTCCACATTCTGAGGCAATAGATTTCGGGAATTCGGTAGTGGAAGTTGACTCAACATTTTCATTGCCAGTAGCACCAGGTATTGTTTTAGGAGCACATAACGAATTCCCCGAAGCAATATGACCTTCCTTAGCAGCATTATTAGATGGTATTAGCCACTTAAACTGCATCGTGTGACCCTGCCAGCTTTTACCGTGCAAGAAAGCTTTCTCAGCAGTGCGTCTTGTAGTAAAATATACACAAGCAGAAACATCAAGGGATTGCAGTGAACCATCATTGTTTTCTTGATGCTTGGGCTCATCAAGTTCTACTGAAGAAAGATCTCCAAAAGTAGAGAAGTGTTCTTTTAAAGCAGCAACCTATGAAACATTTGTAAGCATTTGAATTAAAAAGATAACAGGTTTAAAAGGGAAATTCTAAAACCGGTGTTCATTGACACTACAAAAATTATGATGAAAGAAAAAAGAATAAATTTAGAATAGAGAGACGAGAAAGTACATTTGCAATGCCAGCAGGAAGTGGCGGTCCAACTTTGAAAGCTGTGGGCCGATTGTCCAGTTTGAATCTGTTTGTTCCAACTGAAGCCCAAGGAGAGGGCAAGGGTCGAATAGGCGTCACGGGTTCTTGTACAGATGCCGTTGGATTAGAGGTGGACGTATGAGCCACAACCTTCGGTCCAGTGGAGATGGTGCTTGCAGTCTTTATAAAGTTCCTCGGTGAATTGTTTGCAGTTTTGGGTATCCCGTGAACCAGAGGTGTTTGAACTTTAAGCGTTGTAGGAGATTCGGATAGTGCAGCATCATTGGAACCTGCAGCCTGAAAAAAGGTCGAAAAAGTTAAGATATCATAGACGTATCAAAAGAGCAGTCAAAAGCATGTTTTGTTCCAACTGTACCACTAACAGGAAGCAAAAGTGCACAAGATCGATTCATTATCAGCAATAAGTATAACAGAAATCTCCATAAATAAGAAATTAGGATTACTTTTTTTTGAAGCTTGTCTAACTGTTGCCTGAATTCACTTCGTTTCTGTTCGAGTATCTCTTGTTTTTTTCGAAGCTCTTCCTTCAAAATCCCTAAGCTATCCGATTTCTTTTGTTGAGGAGGTGGACCACTACTAGCAACAGTGGGCTTGGGATGATCACGAACAAAGTCTTGAGAACCAGAACCATGGGCATTACCATCTTTTTCAGTGGCAGAATTAGAAATTTCTTTCCTTTTATCAAGAGAAAGGCCAGGGGTGAGTGCCACTCCATGAGGAGTAATTGGCACAGTATTGCTGCCACTAATAGTAGCATCAGGCATATTATCTCGGTTGGCCCAAAGAAGCTTGATAAATCGGTTGCCCATTACTGCATCAGGTGCCTTCAGTGCTGCTTCTGCTTCTTGTCTTTTGGAGAATTGAACAAAAGCTCGTTCACTTTGCATGGGAATATGAATGCTTATAACTTCACCAAATTTCTTAAAATGCAAAAGTAGAGCTTCCCTTTTGTTGTCTTTAAGAGGAATTCCACTGACAAATAAAGTACGCTGTGCCTTTTGAGATGGCTTCCAAATATTGTGAACGGAATTGTCGTGATGCTTGAAAGATGAACCTTTCACTGGTGGTTTATTCTCAGCAGCATTTGTCCACTTTCCTTGATGGGGACCATCTGTAAGATTTGTGTTTAATTCCTCCTCTTTCTTTATGCCCCTTTCAAAGGTAGAGGATGTTTCAACAGAATAAATTGTTTCCTTGGCTCCTGTTCTACGATTAGTACCACCTATTCTACACCAAGAAGGCAAGCTCTGAGATCCTCTAGTACTTGATATTCTCAAAGAGTGGTCATCGCCAAATCCTTCTAAAGATTCAATGTTATTAGAACGGTTTCTATTAAGAAAAGACCCTGTTTTGTCAATATTTGACTGATAAAAAGCTGGTCCAGGATTATCATTAGTCCATAAAGGTTGGTCTGGATCATAAACGTCCGATGCCTCATAGCGACCACTATTCAGACCCACTCCATCAATACTCCCCAATATACTAGATGCACCACTTGTTACCGGCAAAGATCCTTGTCCAGACGGACCCAGAAGTTGTGACCCAGAAAGTGAACCAGGAAGATTGAATTGCGAAAGGCTCTGTAATTTCAGACAAACAGAACGAAAGTTCAGCACACAATAGATTGTTCAAATAAATCCTACTCTGTGCCTACCACATTTCAGATAACAGTCATTTATCATGAACATTATAAAGAACTTATACTGGGATTAGTTCATGTCTATCTGTCAACCTGTAGAAGTGGCACCGATCTGACATTCAGAATGAAACAAACTGATTTACAGTGGTTAAATTTCTGGACATGATTAAGCTATGGCTTTAATAAGATTATTCTTTCATATCTTTAAACTTTAAAGTCATACATGGATTTATTTGCTTCCTATAGCTATAATCAACTGGTTTATCACAGTTATATGCAATGCAAGATAACTGTCTCACAATGAGGCATGCAAGTATCTGAATCAAATCAAGTAATCAAGCAAGTGTATCTGATTGATTAAATGCATTAATGAATAAGCCATAAAAACCAGATTAATCAAACCTGAACGTCATCAACAACAATACGATTAAAACCATGTTCCAAAGGACACATGTCTCCTCTTAAGCAAAAACCACGCTCCTCGAAATCTGGACATCGCTGCCGTGGCATCCTGATGTTCAATGGTGGACCAATAGCAGGCCTCAGGGCTCCTGGTAAACCTAGGGGGTGAATTGTGTCTATCCCACTGCTTGGAATTCCACGATATAATCCAAACCCATATGGTATATTGGGTGAATTTGATACATTAGGGAGACCTATTCCCGTAAGCACACCAGAAGGAACATATCCAGGATGAATGACTTGAGATGCAGCATCAACCATGCCGTGAGTGTCCCAGGAAACAGGTTCTCTTTCCCTGCCCCTAGCAGGGACAGTTTCACCAGACATTGGGTTCACCCTCATTCTTTGGTTCCAATCTGAGGAAGCTTTAGAAAACGGGGCCTGATTTGGATGTCTCTTTTCATGCCTCAAGGACAAGTCCCTCTCCATATTGCCATTATGATTTTTCCAGGCGACACCAGATTGGGGATCGCCTTCTCTAAAAGAGTACCCATTTTCAAATGGCCTATTTCTTTTCCTAAACGTTCTTGCTGAACCTCGATTTAGAGAATCCCCTTCTATAGATTGAGAATTTCCCTCTCTCCTACGATGCTTATGGTTCCGATCATCATCCTCATCTTCACCTTCACTAATTCCTGTTTCCTCAGGTTCCTCAGTGACATCAGAAGATAAAGGGCCGCGCTTTCGAGAAGAAACCTTCATCTCCACGAGAAGCTAAGGAAGAAAGGGGATTGCTGTTGTTTTTGGAAAAATTATCCCTCCGGCATAAATGATATCAGAGTGAGCTGCAATTCCAACGACAAGAGGTCCACTGCCTGAAAGTGGAAATTGTATTAACAACATAAAAGTAAGTATATCAAACAAAAGATTGTGAGCCAACCAACGATATAAACGGAAAAAGGAAAAAACTGGCGTTACCTTTGGAAACAGTTAAAACATGATATAATTTGAATCTCGCGGGATATCAGACCACTGACGAATTTCTTAAAATCAGATTACGATTTTTTTCTCTTTTTTTTGGCAGGATCTACGGGAAAGAGAATGCGGCCCAATCAAAGCATTCAAAACTTAGCATTAAAATAAGCAGCAGAACTTCCAGTCCCTTGGGAAGAAGTTCTTAGAGGATCAGCAAATACTATCTTAATTCAATATTTTCTCAACCCTCTCACATTTGCATGCAAATGTTTATTCTACAATTAAAAATGTACATGATATGACTTGAAAAAGATAAATCAAGTAGATAAATCCGTCTCGCTGCCTCATGATAAAACAATCTAAACCAACAGATTTGTAATATACAACTGAAAAGAAGCCTGCTAAATCTCTACGCACTCATTGAGAGGTTCAGCAGACCCCTAAATTTGTCTATCATCTTTGTTTCAACCTATGAATCACCAGTTACCTTCACAACACTTCACATTCATATTTCACAAACCTCACATGGGAAACTTTTGCGGAAAAATCACTTCCAATAAGAGGAAGCAAATAAACAGAACGCAGAAAACCAAATAAGAAACGCTTTATTTTTGCAGCTGAAAAAAAAAAACAGCCAAATGAGTAAAGCCAGCATAAAAACATTCAATTCGCATATATAAATCGAAATTAGACCAAAGTGAAGCTGAGAAAGGGAGTTAGCGAAAACGAACCTGAAGAAATGATGGTTCGATTAGGGTTTTGATTGTTTGGGTATGCAAAATAGATAGTACGCCTCTGAAATTTTCGATCAGAAAAATCCAGCTTGATTTTCCTCTCTATCTATCTAATTCCTCCCTCCTCAATTGGTCTCTCTATGTCCTCTCAGGTGTGAGCAGCTTCTCTCTCTACATATAAATGTCCCTTCCGCCAGTTCCATTTTGTCAAACAAATTTATCAATAAGCCCCTCTACTCTACACGAACTTTCAGATGAGGACTCCATTTTTTGCTATAAGTACGATGATCTCCGCTGCATTGCAGGCCCTATATATTCTCAAGTATTTGCAGATTGCGCCTCTATTTCAGACTTAGCTTACTTTACTATATTGCAGAGTTTGGTTTTGGAACAAAAGATAATGACACAAACTACGAATTATCAGTACCTGCTTGGCTGGTTGCTTTGCTTCCATACTAGTAATCATAGCTTGCTGCTTTTGTTACTAATTCATTCTTGCAATTTTATTTTTTTTATTTATCTACAAAAATCTGTCTTGGATTACCATTAAATGGGCAAATGGCCCAATATTGAGTAGAGAAGGTGAGGACCCTAAGTAATGGTCCATCGAGCCCAAAAAACGGCCGAGAGTCGAGACAAAAAGGACATGAACTGACCGTCCATTCGTTTAAGAAATCTACGATCTGAAGAGCGAGGAGCTAAAAGACTAGACTAGGACTATTCCTCTCCAGAATCTTTCTTTGTGACAAATCTTGTTCTCCTCTCATCGGCTTTGTTTGCATAGATTTGAAAGCTCGACAGTATTTCATCGGCTTGACTTCAAGGTATGATATGATTACGACGTTCAAGGTCGATGCTTCCCTTAAATGACCTTTTCTTACCATTCCTTTGTATGTTTTCTCTCTGAGCTGCACGATTGTTTCAAGTTAGAATTTTTCTGAAGGTCAATAAAGCAGGCTTCGGTTCACTGGTTGGCGTCAGATTCTCCCCTACTCTATCTTCGATTGCTTAAAAATTGCTGATATCTTGATAGGGTTGTGGATTTTACATATACTGAAGCGGTGGGGTTCGACTAATCAGTTGTTATTAGGCTAATCTATACCTGCCATCTGATACCTGATTAGTTTGCTTGAAGATCGTTACATAGTATCAACTCTTCGCAGTTTAGGATATGCATACTCCGATTTCATGTGTAGCCAGTTTCTCTGAATCCACCCACAAACTGAAGAACCAGATATCTTGATCAATTTCCTTTAAAAGATTCTTCAATATGTGTGCTCTACTCTTAGACCTGAGTTTGCCTCGATTGAAATTTGAATTGCTTATTCTTCTGCAGAAGAAGGAATGGCTGCCCATGCAATTTACAAGGGTCCGAGTGTAGTCAAGGAGATTCTTATCGGCATTAGCCTGGGCCTCGTGGCTGGTGGGTTTTGGAAGATGCACCATTGGAACAACCAGCGAAGAACCAGGGAGTTTTACGATCTTCTTGAGAAAGGTGAAATATCCGTTGTTAGAGAAGATGAGTAACAACAGAGTCAGTCATCAATCAGCCTTCTGTAATTCCCATGAACATCTGTTTTGTGTTGTGTGATCCCCTAGCGAGTAATCAAATCAAATGTTTCCTTCTTTTTATTGAAACTTACACATGGTAAGAGTTGTTATCAATGGCTGTGTCATATTCTGTTCTGCATACCCATCATGTATGTTGCAATTGCCATAGTGATTGTAAGATGTTGGCGATTCAATATTAATAATGTTTTGGCAATTACTTACATTCGATCAATCTCACTGTCCAAGTATTTTTTCTACAAATCTACACAAAAAGAGAACACCAAGATAGAGATTCTACACAGCAATATACTGATCCCTTTCCTAACTCTTTCATTTCCTCTAAAGATAAATTCCTGTAAGAACAGTAGTTTAAATCTTGAACTTATTTACAGAACGCGAAATCATTCCAACAAAAAATGGTATTGTTGAAATATTTACTGTTGCCTGAGATACTGGATTTGATTTCTGGTTTGGCCTTCATAACTCTGAAAACTAGACGTGCCCGAGGAGTAGTTAGAAGGGCCTACTCCTGCCATCACATTGGATGTAGTCGAACTGTTGGCGCTGTAAGATGATCGAGTCGTATTAACCGACAAAGCAGCAGTGTTCAAGAACGGAGGTTGATTAGGCTCAGGGATGCCAAAGTTCTCTTCTGTAAGCATTCTTACAACGTCGGCCATCGATGGTCTGTGAGAAGGCGAAGCTTGTGTGCACAAAAGCCCGACTTTCAAAACCTTCGACGCTTCAGTTGGTGGGAAATCGCCCTTTAGGTTAGTATCTACTGATTCTGGTAACCTTTCCGTCTTGTAGAGTCTCCAGACCTGAAGCCCAATAATATTTTGTTATTGAGATTTGAGGATTTCGATTCATATTCATAAACCAAGAAGTCGTGGAATAAAGAATTCACCGTTTGCAGAAGAGATCCCGAATCCTCGATGAAGGCATTGTTCCTCCTACTACATATGAGTTCAAGAACCACCACGCCGAAACTGTAAACATCGGCCTTCTCCGTAAGCTGTCCTTTTACTAGATATTCGGGAGCCATATATCCCCTGCATTGTATTTATATGCAAATTAATGTTGAACTTCAAAAAAAATAGGAGCTTTCACGTTTGAATTTTGTTTCTGTTTTCCCCTTACAATGTGCCTGCGATTCCCGTGCTTAAATGGCTTTTGTCAGCTGCAAAACTTCGAGCTAGACCGAAATCTGCAATCTTGGGCTCGAGATTCTCGCCGAGCAGCACGTTGCTGCACTTAATGTCCCTATGAATGATTCTTAACGGTAAACCTCCGTGTAGGAAGGCAATACCTTCGGCCATTCCAACAACAATATTGTACCGTTCTTTCCAGCTCAAAACATGAATCTTCTCCTTATCTGCAACGCAGAAAGAACACTACGGATGACAACCAATTGGCAATCGAAAGACTGTAATCATTACTTGGGATGGGATCTCAACTAAAGATAACTAACTACTATGAGCTATTCCAAAAAGAAAAAACTCACCAAAGAGATACTGTTCAAGGCTCAAATTTGGGACAAATTCGTAAACAAGAAGACTCTCGGGGCCTTCGATGCTACAACCCAGAAGCTTCACAAGATTCTTGTGCTCGACTCCGCTGATAAGGTTCACCTCATTGAAGAACTCATCTACCCATTGTCTGGTGCTAAAGAAGAGTCTCTTAACAGCCACAGTTTTTCCATCGGGTAAGATTCCTTTATAGACAGAGCCAGCTCCTCCTTGGCCGAGTTTTCTTGATGGGTCGAAGTAGTTAGTGGCCTTCTCCAAGGTTTCGTATTTGAAGTTCAGATTGGACTTGTTGTAAGAGTACGATATTTTCCCAAGATTAACACTTGCTGCATGTAATTAGTGTACATAGCTTAGTTAACCTTTTTTTTATTACTTTTCAGTTACTTCAATCTTACAATAGCTTACCAAGTTTTCTTTTCCTCCGTCTAGCATAGATTAAGTAGCCCGCAAAGAGACATATCATGGTGAAGGCCACCACAGATAAAGAAATTGCCAGCGTTTTCCCCGTCCTAGATATCCCTGTAAGAATCAGACCATTAATATTTTTCATCATAAAAAAATAAACAAGTTGAATAGAAAAGTCCGATCAAGATAATTGAAAAATGACAACTTGGGCAAGAATTCAACTTTCTTAGCCATCATGCATTGAGAATCATAACATAACACAGCAAGAAACTAAAAGATAACATACCCAACAAAGCCAGCTTGCATTACAAAACTAAACATTGGAAGAAAAAAAAAAAGGAGTAGAAACAACTGAAAATTGAGAAATTAACAAGAACTTACACGATACCCTCACATTTAATGCTCACAAACCAACAAAATCAGATGAACCGGCACTATATTAATCCATCCAACAAGCAACATATGCCTCTAATTGAAATGATTATAGAATATTATCTTTCACGCAATAAAAAATGAATCTTTTGATAATTATCATATAATTACGATTGGCTCACCTGTAGAAGATGCACCGCCGTTCTCCGTCGTGTTATCAAAGAACTTAACCGTGGAATACCTCAGATAACAGCCGGCGTTCATAGCCCTCCCCTCTCTACTAGGAAGACACGTGTTCACTTCTCTACTCGCCTTCATCAAACACTCACTGCACGCGCCGGCGCTCAAACTCTCCCAGCACTCGGCCAAAGCATAGACACCTTCCCTCGCGCTCCCACCAGCAGCGTGTCCTCCGCGCGCCACCGCGCTCTCAGTCACGGTCTTAACAACTTGCTGCACGCGATTCTGAAATCCGACGCCGTCGTCGCCGCCGACGTTACCAACGCTGCTGTTGCAATTGACGGCGTCGAGCGACGCATCGACGCTCTCGTTGAAGAAATCGTATGAATCGTACCTAAGGAAGCAACCGTCGAGGAAGATCCTGCCGGACGGCGACGGCAGGCACCTGGGGAGGCGCGTGCGGCTGGCGGCGTAGCACTGGAGGCAGTCGTCGGTGGAGAGGTCGTGGTGGCACTGGGTGAGGGTGAATATGGTGACGTTGTCGCTTTCGAGCGAAGATCGGCCGGAGAGATTGGCGGCCACTTGCTGGGAGAGTTGCTGCATGTCGCGCGCGAAGAGAGGGACGAGGATGGTGGAGTTTCCGGGCGGGTCGGAGCTGCCGCAGAAAAACCCGGATTCGGATAGTCTCGGGTCGGGTCTCGAAGGTGGGAGGTTTGACAAGATGATGATAAGGACCGTCACGGCGACGGAGAACATGCTTGATGGTGGCATATTGTTGTAATAATGTTTGGTCTTATTTTCCGGCGCCTGAGATTGATGTATATAGAATTTGAAAAGATAAGAGAGATGAATGATTAATTAATTATATCATCAATTAATTAACTCTTATTGGCGACTCTAATCTGAACAGCACTATTACTTGGAAGTTTCGTGTTTGATTTGCCTCAAACATCGCAAGGTTTCTGATCTGAATACATTGAATATAAGTTTCTATTTGCTTTTATATTTAAATTCTGCTTTTCAATGTTTTTCGGGCAAAATATTGACTACACTTTTTTCTTTAGACCAAACTAAAGATTTCCTTCTTTCATTCCTTGCATTGCAGGGGTGGGTCGGATCGAACGGTAGAAGATGCTTATATATTATTCAACGTTACGGAAACCTTCTAGAGAATGTAGCATTCTCCTCAATCTTATACAAACAAGTTTTACATAACCTACGAATTAGAAAGAAATTGCAGAATCACAAACATAACGATCGTATACTAACCAAATTCGAATAGGACCTTACATTTTGTTCCATACAACCATTATTCTGTTTAACCTTTTAAGTTAAAAAAAAAAAAAAGCTAAAAAAACTTTAATGCGGGCGAGCACTGCTGTCAATTTCGTGCATTCCCACATGAAAGACTTGCTGGTTCGAGCATACATCCAAAATTACATAACGTGGCGTACATGTACATAGATAAAGTTGAATATTCCGATTAATAAATACAGTATTGCACCCAAGATAATTTAGTCAACAAGTAATTCGATTTGAATAATTGGAATTTATATGGGTTCGTCAATGCAGCTTGTAATTTACTAACTTGCAAAATTATTCCAAATCTTGGAGCTTGGTTGCAAAGAGTATTTCAAATCAAGTGGCTAGTCAACTAGTCTAGATTTGACCATTATCAAAATAACAATTAAAATCCCACAGCAGCACAGCCTAAGCAAAGTTTTCAAAATCAAATCAAACGACATCGTTTCAAGGCCGGGTGCGCAAAACTCATCCATCCATAAGAAGTCAACAGACAGGACAGGGATATAATATACATACTTGAGTGATAGGGATGGATCTACTATTACACCTCATCCCAACCAAAAACTTCAGTAATGTCATCATCCAATAGAAGATTCAGGCATAGAAGGAAAACTCCATTAACTGTAGAACCTCTCGGGGCTCCGAGATCTGCGGTTATTATAGTAGCTGTTACCACCACCGTAGCTTCCATAGTCATTATTTCCCGAACCCCACTGACGTCTCCCCCTACTTCCCATTCCACCACCATAACCCCGAGAAGCCACCTCCCTAAGTTCAGAAGGGACCGACTGATCGGCTCCTTCTAGAAGCTTCACGAGCTCAGAGGCATGCTTTCCGTCTTGGTCCGAGAAGAAAGTGTAGGACACGCCCGTCGCCCCTGCCCGCCCAGTCCTTCCAATCCTATGGACGTAGTCCTCGATTCCAGTTGGGAAGTCGTAGTTTATTACAACCCTGCAAGAGAAGAGATAGAAGCAACAATCATTCACAATGGAAGGAAGTGACGAGAGTGTTCGATTATTGACTCACTTTATGTCTTTTACGTCCAGGCCACGAGCGGCCACATCAGTGGCCACCAACACAGGCGACCTCCCAGTTCGAAACTGATTCAGCACATAATCTCTCTCGCCCTGAGATTTGTCTCCGTGAATAGCAGCAGCCCCAAATGGGCGTGTTAAGTTACCTGCAAGTTGGTCGCACATTTTCTTCGTGGAGCAGAAGATGATTATTTTCGAACCCGGTTCTTGAGATCTCAGGATTTGTTCCAGGCGCCTACGCTTGTCCATTGACGACAGAACTTCGACATGCTGCCAAAAATAGGATGAAGAATTATAATATAAGAAGTGAAAGCCAGCGCTGCATAGTAAGATAGATAAGACTGCTCACGTGCTATCCTAACTACCTGAGTTATTGCTTTGTTTGCGACTAGTTCGTCCGTGTTTCCAATGTTGACCTGAACGGGGTTTGCCAGTAGATCAGCAGCGATTCTGCGCACCTCTTTTGGCCATGTGGCCGTGTACATAAGGGTCTGTCGAGAAGCCGTAGGCACCTCCTTAACAATCTTCCTTATCTGGGGTTCGAAGCCCATGTCCAGCATCCTATCAGCCTCATCCAACACCAAGTATGAAACCTGATTGAGACTAATTCTCTTCATCTCGAGTATATCATTCAAACGACCAGGAGTTGCAACCACAATATCCACACCCCTGTCTAGATCTCTCAACTGAGGACCTTTAGGTGCACCTCCATATAAACACTTCACGCAGAATTTTAAAAAAAAAAAAAACAAGAGATCAGCACACCCTGAGAAATACAGTTGTCAGTTAAAAACTTCAGAATGTTCATATGGTGGTACCGTGCAAGATATGTTGGACGATTTTCCGAATTTGATAGCTTCATCTTGTATCTGATTTGCCAACTCTCTGGTTGGAGCCAGAACCAAGACTGTTGGGCCTAATCTTGGGTTATTATGCCTTCGCTTCAGATGTATAAAACCAGGAATCAAGTAACCCAATGTCTTTCCAGAGCCTGTCTTTGCAATCGCCACAATATCCCGACCTTGAACAGCAACAGGCCAAGATTGTGCCTGTATTGGAGTGGGAGCTGAAAAACCAGCATACCGAACCTGTAAACGAATATATGGTCAGCGAGTCCCGTAGGCAGAGGTAAGGGCGTTGGAATCCGAGCCGTTGCTTTAGAACTCATGCAGCAAGTGCCAAGAGACCGAAGAAAAAAAGAAGCATCATCCCACTATGAAGTCAATACTTGCCGAAGCAAGAAATAGGAGGATACCTCTTCTCTTACGGACCAAGGGAAAATTGCTAGCAACAGAAGTCCTCAACAACTTGCAAGCACCACAGAGGGGCAACATAGAGTACGATATTTGGCTCCTGCGGGAGCAAAATATCGCACCTTCGACAAAAAAGTATGGAAATGGTTGAGCTTTAGATGGCAGATTGTAACTCCAGTATTTTTGGAACGTTAAAAGTTTGTAAAAGTTCACACACACACGATACACAGTCCATTATTGCTAAATAATTTCTGTACCTCCTTTAAGATTTCTGCGGGAAACCCAGTGGCTTCAAATGAGGTGAAAGGTTGAGGGACATTACTTCCCTATTTTATTGAGGAACAAGAAACAAGTGAAATTTCGAAATAGAATATCTTGCATATTAGAATTGCAACATTAAGAAGACAAAACTCAGCAGGAGATCCTTACAGTCACGGTGATTTCATGCTTTTGACAATATGAGTTGGCAGAAAAACCATTGTCTGATGATCCATATCCAGTGTTGCTCTTCACATATCCAACATTCTGTGAATAATCTGATTCTGATCTGCTTCTGGAAGTCTTTTAGAAGAAAAATTAATCAAAAAAATCAAGCAAAGTATTCTCACTGGAAATTCGCCCAATTTATTGACCCACCTGATAAACTCCAACTTCAGAAGCTGCAATAGCAGAAGAGTAGTTGCCAGCTTGACCAAATGTACCATTGCCATCATCTTTTTTGTTATTGAGTCCTTGTGAGAAATTCTCAGAAGTTTCTTGAGGTGGCACACAGATTGATTCTGACGGGGCAATGGGTCTCTCATACTGGGTAGCATTCGTCTCTCGATTCCAGAAGTAAAGATACCCAGTTTTAACATCAACGAGTCCCTTCCATGGCTTTGGGAGGGTTGGATCTTCAGGTGCATATCTTACACCGCCATCTGTTGCCGAAGAACCCATCAAGTTTCCCCTTTATATGCCGTGCTATCTGCAATTAGAGACAAATTGACAGAATAAACATCGAACCGTGCACTTGCTCCACACGTTCACAGCTAGTGAGCACGAAAGTAAAGCTGCTACAACAATGCACTAAAAAGTCGATTTTAGCAACTGGAGCTATTAAAAGAAGAATGTTAGGAAGTTTGAAAGCCATAGAGTTTACATATCCAAACAACACCAAGAAAAAGACCAAAGCAAGGATACCTGGAAGAACAAACGCAAAGCAGAAGTCGATAAAAAAACTCACAAGATGGAAAGTATAACATGCAAAGACAAAAGCTCACAACAGATTCTGAAAATCTTAATAAATCATTGCTTAGGACAAAGCAGCACCCATTTATCAACCTCAAAAGACAGATCGATCTATACTCAACTTCCATGAATCGTAACACCGTTTGCCAGGATTAGGGAAAAAATTACCCGTTCCGACGTCGTTTTGCACAGCTCGGAGAACGGAGAGAATCTCTTGGTTGGACTACCCCTCTCTCTCTCTCTCTCTCTCTCTCTCTCTCCCCTCTGCCTTTAAAATCTCCTCTCTTGTTTTTCTCTGGGGCGTGGCGTGTTGTTAACCGATATCCAAATCCAACCATGGTTAATTAATTGAATTTACACGAGCTGTATAGGCCCAATACTGCATAAAATGGGCCAATTGATAGCCCAATTGCACCTTGACCGTCCATATATGGGTTTTAACTTGTAGAGTGAGACCAGCTAATTAATTTATTATTTAGCGGTGGCAAATAATTATCACCTTTACTCTTTTTTTTTTCAGTAGCCACCATTAAGCATAATGAATTAAGCACTAGTCACAAGTCCACCGTCACATTAAATCTTTACTACATATGTATATTGTTAATTAATTTAAAAAAATAAAGATGTTATGGTGGTGGGAGCGATGTTTATTTTTGGAAATCATGTGTGATGGCGAAAAAGTTAAATTTAATGATGTTCTTGACGCGGCTTGCCTACATTACACGTGTCGAAAGCCCAAAATCCTTACTTGTTATACGACTGGTGCGCGTTGAGACACCTCGGCCATTTTTTGATGAACCTTCTCATTTTCTCAATGACAATTTTTCTTCATTATTTTTTTCTTCCAAACAATTAGCTCGTACATTTATTTATTAACAAGTGTGACATAGGGAAGAGAGGAGAAGGATGACGTTGTTTGTCATGCATTTTTTTATTTTTTATTTAATTTGTATAATCACATTGCCACCAACGACAAGATTATGAGAGCACGTCCAGCAAATAGGAGAAACCCACCAAAGATATATATGCATACCATACCTTAATTACATTATTTAAACTTTTCCTAGTATAGTATTCTTTCCACGATACTATGTTCCATTGTCAAAATCTGCACAGCTGTACTCAGTTTACACACATACGTATTAATTAATGCTATATATATTAAGAAAGCCACCCTGTCCGAAATTTTCCATTTCATATCCCAGTAAATTAAAAATATATATATATCCAACATTTCTAGTGAATTGAATTAAAGATGAAACTTCATTCAATTGCATAATTTTTCTAATGTATGTAAACGTTGTGGATAGGATTATATGGAGGGGCAATGTTAGGAATCGGTCTTTGAGCACTTAATTCAATCATTAAGAGTGTAGACAAGAGATGATAGTCGAGTACAAGTGATTTTGTCCATTTCCTCTCTCTCTATCCTTGTTATGATTTGTGTGTGGATGACAAGTGTTTATGCCTAATTCTTACATGCTTTTTACTCATTAAATAATGACTTGTCCATTCCTTTAAGATCTCTACTGAATCGTAACAGCTAATGCTCTCCTCGAATCCACAAGATTTTAAGTGGTAAAAGATTTTTTTAATGATTAGTGATTACTATTTTGTTTCGGAACGAGATATGATTGCGTTAGTAAAATTCAATAGTAGGACGACACTGCTCGTGAGCTTTTGCATGGAAAGTCGCGTCATTAATTAATCAACGACTCTTAGTGCGAAATTGTGACAGCTTGCAGCCATGTTGTATGTACAACTCCCATTTCGTCATCTTGCAAAGCATATGTGATGTAATAATAGGTCAATATTGAATGAAGTTTTCTCGAGGAAATTGCATGGAGTATAATATAATTTGATAAATCATAGTATTACATATATGCTGCTGTTTGAATGTAATTATTTCCAAGATTGTGGGGCTGAGAGAGGGAGAGAGATAGCCCTGACCGAAGCGACTCTCTCATATTTCTATCGATCTTTTTCCAATTCTAACTTTTTATTACTTCTAGTAAGAGACTGGTTGGTGCCCACAGCATGAAAGGTTGTATCGATAACGATACGATGATATGATCATTTATGGGATGAAAGGACATAACTTTGGTCGACTCTTTCTTCGTTTCTCGAAATAACATATGTATTCTTTTCTTCCAATGTGTGTATGTGAGATAATATGACCATATCTTCGAAAGGCATCCACTTCTAACTCGCTGTATTAAAAACAATACCACCATTAAAAATAAGAAATATCTATGTTCGCCAAGAGATAATGAACAACAAAAAAAAAACTAATAATTCTAGGGTACTAGAAAAATAACACACAATATATAATATATTTGTTGAATAAGGCCATTCGCTTTTTCTTTTTTTTTTTTTTATGTTTATCGGAGGATATTAACTACATATTAAACTAATAACTCAAGTTTAAAATATCGAAAACGAAGTTAGGTTGAGTAATTACTCCACTATGATCTCTCTCTTTAGACAAATTCTATAAATAAGTCCATGCACCACCACCTCCTTCATTTAATCCATATCCTTCTCTTTCTCCGTCTTCTTTATATTATTTTTTCTCTCCGTCTATTTCTCTCTTACACTAGACATAAGTATATTAGTTCTTCGTCTTCTTCTTTAAATCATGGACAAGAAACCATGCAAATCACATGAAGTTGAAGTAAGGAAAGGACCATGGACCATGGAAGAAGATCTAATTCTCATGAACTATATTGCTAATCATGGTGAAGGAGTCTGGAATTCATTAGCTCGATCGGCCGGTAAATTATTTATATCTATCTATCTATCTTTCTTGGGGAAAATATGAGGATATTTTGAGATAAACTATATAATTTAGCTCTAAAGCGATAATATATTTTTGTATTATACGAAAAAGGTCTCAAGCGCACTGGAAAGAGTTGTCGTCTGAGATGGCTTAACTACCTCCGGCCGGACGTTCGAAGGGGTAACATAACGCCCGAAGAGCAACTTCTGATTATGGAATTGCACGCTAAGTGGGGAAATAGGTATATGATAATTATTTACAAATACGAATGCTTTGATCATTATTAGATAAATCAAAATACTCAATGGTTTTGCGTTCAAGATCATAGCTTGCGTTATTGCTCTCATCGAACTTATAGATATTAATCATAAATTGGATTTCAATAAAGTAATATATGAACATGATGAAACAGAAGCACCTTGTGAACGTGGACCTAAAAGGATTTGATGAGATAGAAGTTTCCATATATAGAAATACCCTTTACGATAAGTCACATGTTAACTCTTAATATATGATCGATCCACTTGAAAGTGTAGTCGAAGCTTAGCTCGCGTTAGATGGCTAGTTATGTGCTGATATTGACATTCACCTTATTGTTTTGGCTTTTCTTGGCATAAGAGACCCTTTACAATTGCATTCATCACTTTATAACTTTCTGCATGTATAATTTCCAATTGAAATTGTTTGAGTTTTATGCGGTGAATTTGAATCAATTTTTCTAAGTTGAAAAGAACGAAGAATCGAAACTGTTTTAGGGTTTTGGCTCTTCATTGAGAAGCCTTTCTCGGTGTTTAAGGGTCCTTTTTCTTTTCACCTTTTTCCGCGGGCAACGCATAAAATATAAGCAGCAAGTGCATGTTAGCCTATAGTATGCATATATACAGATCTCATTTAACATTATTTAATGTATTGTTGGAGCATAAATATATATCTACAATAATTTATTCCGTCCTACACGTGGGCCACCTATTATAGATATTTACACAAAAAGCGAGATTTCAAATTTATTTACTGCCTGTAGGCAATTAAATTTCACCACCACCTAATCATCCAATGTTATTATCCGTTGACAATAATTTATTATTTTCTTATCGTCCCAGGTGGTCGAAAATTGCTAAGCATTTGCCTGGAAGAACAGACAATGAGATAAAGAATTATTGGAGGACTCGAATTCAAAAACACATAAAGCAAGCCGCCGAAAATTGCAGCAACGATAATATGCAGTCGGCTACAAGCCAAATATCGAGTACTAATAATAATAATAATAATAATAATTGCTCCACAGAACAACAAAGCCAGCAAGCAGTTGAATCCTATTCACCATCTCCTCCGCCACCCTTTAATATTTCATATAATAATAATAATATTAACAATAATAGTATCAGTAATATGGAAGTCTTCCATCAAGGATCGACTTTCACCACCGATCAGTCAAACGACGCCCTTTGGAGCATGGAGGATCTTTGGTCCTTGCAATTACTCAATGGTGGTGAATAATGATTAAAAATATGTTTATTATTCAAATAAAAAAGAACGCGCTCATAAGAAGGTTCACGCAAGGTATATAATTTATTATACTGGTTAATTTTATATGCTTTTCCGTGGAATAAGTACAATTAGTATGAAATTTCTATTTTGTTAATATTACTGCTCATCAGACAATACGGGTGATTTTTTAGATTGGGTGGGTATCAAGACAACAAAGTTATGGGTTCAATTTATGAATTGATCCAAGTGTAATGTGATAATGTAATGAATGATGTATAGAAATAATAAAGATTTCATATTTATTGCGTTGTTTCCTTTCCAATTATGGTGGCCTAGCTAGCTAATTAAAAGCCAAAAGAAAAAAAAAATGTGTTTATCATAAAAAACAAGTAATTGTACAATAAATTAATGATCGGTTTGCCTGATTATTACAAGTCGGCTAATTAATCATAGTTTGACCCCATTTTTAGAAGCTAATATAATATAGTTTTGATGCGACGGTTCATATTGAGTTTCGTACAAATCGTCGTCAGTCATCATCAGCCGGCATAAGTAATGTCTTAATCTACGTTGATAGGAGGCCTCCACTCATCTATTATTGTTCGTCTTTTTATTACGTAACTACAATTTTTCATGGTTTCATGTCAGAATATCATTTTATGAGTTTTCTTTATAGTAGCGAACAATTATGGAAAATAGTACACCCCCACTTACCGTAGCGTGGCTCTACCACTATATATACTTTGTTTGTCCAACTTGAAGATTATTATTAATCACCTATGGAATAGAAAGACCCAGCTACTTGAGAAATATTAAATTTTTATTTTTATTATTATTGTGAAACAAATACCGAACCCGAGTTTTATTAAATCGGCACGTATAAAGGCGGTGTAGCTATTTTCGGAAAGTATTGAATATTGACTTTATATAAGATGCTATATTCGTGCATGGTTTAAATACGACCGTTGCCTAACTCTCACGGTGGTCCACTTAAATAGATATCAATCGTCTATCTACATGAGTTTATATATATATCTATGTGTCGTTGTGACGACGATGTAACGATTAGTCGATTATCAAACCTATACTAAACTATTAAGATCCAAGAAAGTAACTTGTAGAGAACATGCTTTATTTTCATATATTTAGATGCAGCTGGCAACGTAAAAACACCATATCTACTAGTCTACGAAAAAAGTAAAAGATAAAATCAAAAGTTATATCGTAGCATGCATATATATAAAAGACTGGTTAGAAACGTGAATGATGCATACGGTACGGACGGATCACATGGCAGGTCGGCTATGACAAATTTATATTCTCATCAGATTTTAATCTTTGTTAGACAAACGTTATATATTATTCAAAATGAACCCGTTGGTCCAATTGAATTGACTATATAATAAACATTGCATTTCTCTCTATCTTATTATGGGCCTCTAATGGATCAGACTATGACTTGGCAATTGGTTAGTGTAAAAAGATTTTATTTGAGCCCATTTCCAAAATAAATGGGCCATCCATGATGTCCTACCCTACTACAGTCTACAGTTGCATTGCGGGGGCATAGAGTCGTTCAGTCAGCTAATTAGTCAACAAAGCTTTCCTTCAAATATTAGTAAGTCGTATAATTTCCTTTTTCATCCCCACACCAAAGACCAAGCATAATCTCTCTCTCTCTCTCTCTCTCTATGATACATACAGTAGATACATACTTGGCATATATTGCCACGTAGGCCAGTAAGTAGGTGCCTGCTGCATAAAGGCGAAGGAAGGCTACGCTTCAGCTCAGCATTTATTTTCGCTAAGAAACATCTCTCTCTTTCATCGTCCTTTTTCGTTCAGTAAAAAGCACAACAGAACCAATTCCTTTTTTGTTTTCCTCTTCAAACCCTAGTTATACAATCGAACGTACAAAGAGGGGTTTTTGTTTTACCAAGGCATCTGCCAAGAGGAGATACCAAGAGGTTTTTTGTTAACAAATGGCAAGCACGGGGAACAATATCTTCTTTGCCGACGAGAAGAAGGAAGAGGATGGTGTTCATCCTGCGGATGCTGGGGAGGATAAACATCTCGTTAAAACTAGTACCGTAGTGGAGACTGTTACTGCTACTGGTAAGTTTCTGATTGATGTGAATAAAGTGAGCTTTGGTTCTGAGGAAGAAAACGTTGACGTTCGTAGTGGGTTCGAGCTCAACATAGGCGGTGATGGAGCGTTTTCTCATAGTGATAAGGATGAAATGAGTGCAAAAGGTCTGGTATCTACTGGGGATAATGGAAGCGGAAACTATCACGATGAGGTTGATATTGACAAGTCAAAGTACGCTGACCATGTTTACGGTGTGGGCGATCTTGTCTGGGGTAAGATCAAAAGCCATCCATGGTGGCCGGGACAAATTTACGATTCTAAGGATGCTTCCGACTTTGCTGTGAAGCATGGCCAAGAGGGTCGCATCTTGGTTGCTTTCTTTGGAGATGGTTCTTGTTCATGGTGCTTACCATCGTTCCTCGTGCCTTTTGTTGAAAATTTCCACGAGATGTCTAAGGATAGTACGTCCAAGAGTTTTCTGAATGCTGTTAATCTGGCTGTAGACCAAGTTAGAAGGGTTGTCGAAACTGATATGATGTGTAGTTGCATTTCAATGGAGATAAGGGATTCTATTTCCAGGCCAGTGGTTCAAAATGCTGGAGTGAGACCTGGAGTTCTTGTGCCAGAGGTAGACGTTCGACGACTTTCAATTCCAAAGTACGAATCCGATGAAGTGCTTTCGAGATTGGTGCACTTTGCAAAGAATGCATCTAGTGGGAGTGCCCTCGAGGCTGGAGTCCTCAGAGGTTGGCTTTCGGCATTCTACCGCTCAAAGGGCATCGTTTGCTTGCCTGTATATGTAGAGTCGATTCCTATTGAGGGTTTGGAAGATATCAGTTCAGAAAATGGCGAGAATCAAGTCACTGAAGTCTTAAGTGTCCCAACTGATGCCCCTCTTCTGGGTCCGCGCGATGACGATTGGTCGTCTCTTCCGGAAAATGCTAAAGCTGCAGGCGATGTAGTTTATCAGAGAAGGAAACAGAAAAGTGTTTCTGAGATTATGGCTGATAGCGTGTGTGTTTCACCCAAGAGACAGAAAATAAGTTCTACTAAAGACGACATAGATGTTGATAAGTTCAAGTCCTCTGGCAAGAGAAAGGAGAGTTATGCTGAACAAGCAGAAAAAGGTGGGAGTGATCGAGGTTCTAGAGGGGGAAAGTCACGGGGTAAGAAGAAGGCTAAAGATGATGCATCTCCATTAATATCAGATGAAAAGGGTTCAGTTGCGAGTAGTAAGGGGGATGGCTTAACTGATGAAAACTCCAAGAGAAGACAGAGTAAAAGTGAAGATGGTACTTTTGAGGGGACTTCTGGTGAGGCCGTAGAGGAATCTGAAAATGCATCTACACCCAGGGAACGAAAGAAGAGTAAGTACCTATCTCCTCCTTTCACAGAACTTATAAGTAGGGTAGGAAGTTCGAGCTTTAAGAAAGGATCAGAAACTGCTGTGAAGGCAATGGTCAAGCTGGAGGGACAGAAAGCTTTTGGCAGTGTACCCGAGTCAGGTGATGATATGCTGAAAGAAAATGATGCACCGATGGTCACATCCCCTAACATGGCTTGCAACGAGGGTAAAAGATTATCCTTCCCTGTATCTGATGTTGACGTACCTGTTCATGAGGTACTGTCTGGGATCCAACGTGCAACTGTTGATCCTCTTTACTTGAGGAAGAATGGATCACTTGAGTCAGTTTGGGGATTTATTTCTGCATTGAGAAGCTCGACCTATCGACGTGGATTGGACTACACAGGGTTTCGGAAATTCATTGCTGGTAAGAATGGAAAAGCATTAGCTTCTGAACCCGAAAAGATGGAGAAGGGCAGTGATCAGAAATCTACCAAAGCTGTAAAGGGTAAAAGAATGCCCGATTCATCTTCCAAAACATCCAAGGCTAAGAAGAGGCTGGGAAAGTCAGAGACATCCAAGTCGAAGGAAGATGCTGAGATTTCCGCAGCAAACCACGCAAATGAAAGTGCTGCTCCATCAGCACTCGTTATCACATTCACACCCGGGTTTCCCTTGCCTTCGAAAGAGGAGATTGTGAATGTGTATGGTAAGTTCGGGACACTGAAGAAAAAGGAAACAGAGGTGTTTGGTGATTCTCACTCGGCGAGGATTGTGTACGAGGAGTACTCCAATGCTGAGGCAGCATTTAAATCATCTGTTATTGAGAGCCCTTTTGGGGTTGGCAATGTGCAGGATTACTGGCTGAGTCATTCTTTTGCTCAGACAACACATCATCATCTTGCTCCTCCCGACATTTCTAGAGGTGATGCCATTTCTGAAGTGAAATTAATCATGCAAAATCTGGAGATAACGGGCGGCATACTTGAGAAACACCACTCGAAGTTTTCTGACGATGATAAAGCACGCTTGAAGGAGGAGGTGAAGAATCTTACAGAACAGGTCGAGCTGGTGAGCGAGAGAGTTCGAGTCATGGCAGAGAACACTTCGTCTTAGAAAGAAAGAAAGAGGTCGAGCTGGTGAGCACGTTTGGTGGTGCAATGTTTGTTTAGTTCCAAAACGAAACGACGACCTTCACTTTTGGCTGACTTTTTAGTTGGGGATACTTGAGAGTACTATCTTTTGAAGGATGACGTGTAGAACTTGACTGTAGGGCCTTGGATAATGTTGGTGTTATTGCAATAGCAGTAGTAGCTTTAACATTTCTCCCATGTCGAAGTTTTTGTTACAGTTACAGATCGAATGACCCCTCACGAAGCCCTCAAGAAAGATGACAGGGAAACATGTATGTGTACAATAATACACAGCACAACTAGAATAATAAATATCCATCTAAAAGCACGACGAGTTCAAGCACAAGTCCTCAATCTGGAAACCACAAACATAATTAATCGAATACTAAACACAATTCTCCTACTTGCTCAGTAAATCTTTCTGAATCAGTTTATCCTTTAAGCTGCCGTTTACATCATCATCAGACACAGAAGACTGCATCTCCAAGCTTTCGACCCGCTGTTTCAGTAAGACGTCGTGAAATGCAGGTCGAAACTCTATCTGAAAAGCACGGTAAACAAAGAAGGGCAAGAGAGCCGCGACGACGACGAGAATCGTGGAGAGCCAAAAGAAAGGGCTCGGAGCACAAGCCTCCAAGAGAATCCTAAACGCCGAGTTTGATATTATCGGGCTCAGGGAACCATAGATCAACAAGAAAATGTACCAAAAGGCTATACTTCCCCATATGAACAAGTGCTGAAACCAAGTGAAGTAGTTGATCGAAAGCGCCATCTGGCAATTCACCGTCCACACGACGCAAGTGTACATGAAAACGCCGAGCACTCCGTAATCCACGACGTAGCCGTCTTTACGAAACGCTTGGTGCGATGAAGAGATGGTCGTGAGGAAGAATACGATCATCGACGTAAGAATGCCGTTGCCCATCCACCCGAGGATCTTAGCCCAGCTGAAGAGGGTGTTCTGCGAACCTTCTTGGTATAGCTCGGGATACTGTGTGTGGATGCCACGGAATGGAATTAATGGAATACATCGTGTGTTTTTTTTAAAAGTTCTTTCGTTCGCAATTTACTCTTACCTTGAGACACGTTCGGGCGGAGACGTCTTGTTCGAAAACCCCGAGGGCAATGACTGGTAACGAAGAGAAGAAAACGTTGTATAGCGAAAGGTACCAATCGTCGTAAGCTGGCTGGCCGGAGAACGAAGCGCATGCCTCGTACCAAAACAGAGTGAAGCCGAAAGCTAGGTTCTTGTAGAAGAAGTAGCATATCTGATCAGATCCATAATGACAACAATTCATTACGAAATAATCACAAATCGATTTTGATCTGTTGCTGAATAATGAGAGAAAATGGTGGGAATACCATCATGGATATACGTCTGTGGCACCAATGGCCATGAACGAGCAACAGGCGTTCTAGAAATCGAAACTGAGCCACGGTGAAGTCGCCAGACATGGCGGCCTACATAACGTAAGTTTCACAATTCAGACATGCATATAGCTCTAATTTCCGAGAACTGTAATGAAACAGAGTTTAAATTAATTACCTGCATGCCCTCGACTCCACTAATACCGATGCCGATATCAGCTTCTTGAAGCATGCCGACATCATTTGCGCCATCGCCTATGGCTAGCGTCGTCTTGCCCTTACTCTTAACCAAATTTGTAACCTGAATATCTTCGACAGTGACGTTGCGTTACTTTGCATTAACTTCAAAAAAAAAAATGCGATGAAGACAAGGGAAAAAAGGAACTGTAGGACGTACAAGAGCTTTCTGCTTGGGAGTAGACCGACAGCATATAACAGATGCGCAGCTGAGGGCAAGATCTATGAAATCGCCCTCTAGTTTCGTGCTCAGAATGAAAGACAACGATTTCCCATCAACGATCAAACCAAAGGGAACAGAACCTTTTTCACATAAGTTCAGCTGTGATTTCGCCTTTTCTATTTGATTCCTAATGCTAGCACTTGAAGCCTGCATCAGATTGGAATTATGAATAAATAATAACTGACATGGAGAGAGAGAGAGAAAGAGAGGTACCTTGGCTACAGCATCCTTGTCACCGAGTTTTTCAAGGTCGTTGATCTCAGGAGAATCTAAAGTTATAACAATTTGCTTCATATCTTCTCTCAGCAAGCTACACGCATACCTATAGCCAGAAAAGTTTTCATTAGCTGAAGGCGTAGTAGCATATGGTACTGAAAAACAGAAGTTGGTCACTCTTTTCTTACCCGATGTTAATTGCTGTTTCCATCTTATCACCTGTCATTACCCAGATTTTAACCCCAGCTTCTGCAAGCTTCTCAATACATTCAGGAACCTGTACACACAAAGACAAACACAATGTAAAGAGGAGCAATGACTTTAATCTACTTAGATTAAGGGAAACTATGCATGACTACCCCTTTCTGAAGCTTGTCCTCAACAGCAGTTGCACCAAGGAGAATCAAGTCTTTTTCGATCTTATCGGCCGCTGCATCCACCAATTCATCTCTATCGGCACTTACAGATGTCTTGGCTGCAAGAAACTCTTCTTCCCATTTCCTGAACTCTTCTTCACTGAGCTCGCGGAATGCAACTACCATAGTTCGTAGACCTGATTCAGCATAATTTTTTATATGATCCCTTGTTATAGATGTGTAATCTTGGGCATCCTTTGAGAGTCTCTCTAACATCACACTGCATGATTATTAGAGAAAACAACATATATATAATCAAATATTTGGAGAACACCACGAATCAATTAGCTTGAGGGAGAAACCTAGACCTGTCTGCGCCCTTGCACATAAGCAACAACTCGTTCTCAACATTCTTTACAATCACTGACATTCTCTTTCGAGCACTGCTGAACTCCAAGACATGAAGAAGAGTATAATTTCTGGAATTTTTGCAACAAAGTACACGGTTAATACAAGTATGTGGCACGCATCGAGGGAAACGAACACTGTTCCCACAATTATTACAATTTCTAGAAACCAAAAGTTCACGTAAGAGTTTTCACCTGTCGGTTTTTCTGCCGCTCTCATGATCAATCTCGTGCAGAGAAATGGTCGTTTGCGTCCTCTCAAAGAATTCGAAGCCCACCTCCCGAGCAGCAATAACAAAAGCAGCTTCATCTGGTGATTCTGCTTCGTAATTAGTTTCGCCAGTTTCTTCATCAACCTCAGGAATAGCGGTATGGCAAAGAGCTAATACTCTAAAGAATTTCTGAATCATCCCTGCCCGAGGATCATGAACCCACTGACCGTTCATAATACGCTCATCATAGAAGTTGAAACCTTTGACCGAGTTCCCAGACGACGTCTGCCCATCATTTGACAGGGGCGTAAGGTTCGATGCATCTCCCTTTCTCTTCATCATTGCTTGTTCCACTTCTGTCATCCCACGCCCATAAGCTACTCCAGCAATCGAACACTTGATGAATTCCATAGAATTGCAAGTCAGTGTACCAGTTTTATCAGAGAGAATCGTGTCAACCTGACCGAGCTCTTCGTTCAAATTGCTCGTTCTTGCATGGGCGGGTTGATCCAATTCTTCATAGTACATGTCTGGATCTTGGTTGATGAATATGGCCTGCAGAACTTTTACCATCTCAATAGATACGTAAAGGGATATTGGGATTAGATATCCGTAGAGCATAAGTGCTGTCAAGAAATGGAAAACTGCAGCAAGAGCTGATCTTCTAGGGTCAAAATAGACCGAGGTTTCGTCAGGCCGAAGATACCACCTCTTCAATTTTTCACCATCAATGTCCATTTTCGTGCTGATCCCGAAAAAGAAAGACCCGACAAAAGATACAGCGACCAAAACACAAAACAGAACGTATATCAGTTTATCCATCTTCCTCTCAATCTTACTCCTCTTAGATGGCGGAGCAGTAGCATTCTGCAAGACCTTAGTGTCGTGGCCCGTGAAAATAACTGCTCCATAAACGTAGTCGGTGTTTCTCAGCTTTGAATCTCTGAACAGAATCTGCTGAAAAGAAAGTGGATGCCTCTGACCATCGACGAACAAAGTCCCGATGAAAGAATAAAGATTCTCATTTGGATCCTCGCATTTGATGACAGCCTTAAACTGCTGAAAGGAATCGTCGTCGTTCACAGAGGACGTAACATCCAAAGCATGCTTCACTTTAAGGTTTGTTTCTCCGTCTAGATTCGTGGTCTCGACGTAGCATATCCCATCTTCGTAACTCGATGATAAAAGCAGCATATCTACTGGAAAATAATCGTCCTTGTAAATTTTTACGATATCACCCACTCGTATCTTCTTACACCTTGTGCCTATGAAACCGTGATTCTTACTATAAACTTGCACCTTCCTGTTATTTGCCTCCCTGTCCTGATGAACCCATACGTTGAATCAGTAATATAGAACCTATCCTTAACAATAGCTAAGGGTAGTGGAAATATACAAGCAGGCAGCTATCAGAGAACACACAAGAAAAGAAAGAAGTAACTAACCTGTTTCCTACGCTTCAAATCTTCGTAACCTTCCTTAGCCATAGTGGCTCCAATCACAAGTATCAAAGGGAAAGCAACGCTGGTAGCAGAATAAGGCGCCAGTGGGCTAAAGGAAACACAAGCAGACACGAGAAAGTATATGTTTGCAACCCTCCTAAACTGCTCGAACAAAGACTTGGGAAGGAAATTGAGGGCAGTGTACTTTGTTGTTGAGACATAATTGCTCGTGTACCTACGCTTAAGCTGTTCTGGGTTGTCAGGGTTATTACAATACACGATTCTTGAGTAACCCTTCTGTCCGATGTTACTATGCCCAGCACTAAACGAACCTTTAAGACAAGAAAATGAGTATAGCCTGCTAAAATTGATCTTCTTCCCCCTCTTTCCCGGCAGTTTTTTAACCAAGCTTTCCATTAAAAAATTCTCAAGCAACAAACAGACTGAATATCCCTTGTCCAAATCAAGTGGCAGATACCAAATGGAACTAAATCCAGTTATCAATCCGTCATATTGCTGCAACGTCGTCTAAGTCGACACACGAAGGAGAAAATAAAAAGTCATTTCTTGAAGCTTGCGTTGAATAAAGAAAGTAGCAAACAAAATATATAGCCCAACAACTATCACAGAAAGAGCTCACAGAATCCACTCCATAGATCAAGAATTCAGGAACTTCTTTGCAGTATATGCAAGTTCCAGATATTTTCCATACTTCAACCACCAGACTCCCTTTAACACTCACTTCTGACTGACTGAGAGAGATGGAGAGAGAGAGAGAGGGTGAGGGTGGGCGTTTTGGATCAGTTTATTAGCTGATGCATTCTTTAGCTAATAATGATTAAACCATCCTTATTGTTGCAAGGTACCACTAAACCAAAGTTCGGTTCCAGGAATTTTGGATGAAAAACAAAAGGAAAAATCAGTCTCCATTCACATTTAATCTTTCTTTCTTTCTTTCTTTCTTTCTTTCTTCTTCTTCTTCGCAGAACGACATACATCGACAGAGAAGGCGGCGGGGCCCAGAGATTATTACAATGGGATTCCGTAGAAAACGTAAACGTAGTCATATCTGCGTGGCAAAATCTGGACCGTTAACGTGGCCGATTATGAGATGCACGACAGAAACGGCTGTATCGCGTCTTCCGACACGTAATATACACATAACATCCTTAAAAAGATAAGTCTTACTTACTTACCACACTCACTTGTAGGTAAACGGCACGTGTCATGTTATTCAAAGAAATTATCCCAAAGTGGAACGGACATATAAGATAATATTGCCCAGTATCTTACGGCTCTAGTCATTTCATTGTAATTAATATATACAAGTACTGGAACGCGTGTGCATTTTAATATTGTAGGCAAAAAACTAATCAAAGAAAACCCCCCCTTTTTCACGTGGTTTCATCCTATTCCACATACTCACAATAAAAAAGAAAAAAAAAATAAAAACGCCAAAGGAATCAACCCAAGAACCGATAATTGAAAATAAAAACTGAACGTGTTTCCTAAGAAATCAACCTCATGAACGTAGCCGAATGGCAATGAATCGTGTTCTTCCTCGCCGTTCCCCTAGTACATGAAGCACATCTCTTAGAGAGATTGTCTTTCCCCGAAATCAATTTGAGTTCCACCGTTCCTTTGCCGCTAATTGATGTGGTGCTAGAGTCACTCAAATAAACTTCTCTTTGAGTCTCTTTGTTCTCAATGAAGACTTCTGTGTTTCCAATATGTGCTTTGTTGCACCCGAGTCTACAATCCATGCGCTTTGTGAAAGCGACGAGACCATGTTTACCTCCGAAACCATGACAACTATCACATGATCATCTCCTTGCACAAGATTAACCTTGTTCTTACTAGGCGGACTTTTCATTCTCAGGTATTGCTCTCTTTCGGCATTGAGCGGCATAGTGCCCTTGTTTTCCACAAACAAAGCATGCGCCCTTCTTCTTTTGTTAAAAGAAGGTTCGGTTCGAGCGAGCTCTCACCCTTCGAAACTTTCAAGAAGTTTTTCTTAGAAAATTTGGATCTTTATCCTTTTCCTCCACAAGATTTGCTTTCGTTTGATAGTCTTCGGAAGTCCAATGGATCTGAATCCGGTGTTTATTCTCAATGATGATATGTTTCATGCTATATGTATGAGAATGCTGATAATTTTCAAAGATAGATCGAGGGAAACTTTCTGTAGCGAGAGCTAGGGAGAGAGTTGATTTACACGAGAGTTGTAGTGTATGCTCTGTAATTCTCGATCGATTGTCATCAGTAAAGAGGAGATCCTTGGCCCGTGGATGTAGGCTACACATCGTAGATGAACCAGGTAATATCGTGTGCATTTGATTTCTGTTTTGATGCATTTTGATTCAATTCAATTTGTTGTTGTTCGAGTGAATTAACTAATCACTTGGAGAGTGAATACTAGGGCGAATTCGCAACACCAAGTAAATAACATGTCTTGCCTTTGTCTGCATATAATTCGACACATTCTCTTGGATATATAGAAATTGTCCGTGAGTGATACAGCACAGTATAACGCTAATGAAAAAAAAAATAAAATTGAATCTTGAATGAGAAGAGAGAAGAAAAAAGGTTTATTTTTCACAAAACTGGGGCTATATAAACAACACCCCTATTGATCTAGGCTTTGAAATACATTTAATGGGCTTGGCCTGTAAACGTTTCGAGACGTTGAAATTGTTTCTCATTTATCTATTAGGATGAATAAGATACTGATTTGAGACTGATTTAGAATCGAAACCCTTCCTATTCGCCATTCAACAGATACATGCATAGCATGGCAGAGCACAAAATCAATTAACAGTTCAGTGAATCATCAGTCACGAATAATCATATGTTGAGTTGACTTGGTGTAGTTGCACAGAGCATAGCCAGATAACAGAGAACTCGAGGCTAGAGCAGCAAAGGCCAGGAAAGACACTGATACAGAAGCTGTTGCCATTTCTGGGAACTTGTCGTCTTTTCCCCAGTTTAATTTCCAGTCATCAATCCTTATTGTGGCTGAAGACGAAGCTGATATTAGAAGATAAGCAATTATCTGCAGCAAAACAAACAACACACACATTGTTAATAATATACTCTGCTTGTTTTACCAAAGCGAAAGATAAGATTCAGATTCTCTTCTTTTTTCCCCGAGAGGATAACAGAAGAATCTTTGGCTTAAAGGTAGGTAGGTACTTTAGATGAGACCCAGATAAATAAAAAATCCATTCTTTACTTTATTCCCCACATAAGATCATATCCTATACAGTTCTAGAGATTCATATGGATCTTGTTAGGCAATGGGCGGTTGATTTTCCGAAGCAGATATGAATGAATCCGATGATTACAGACTTGCCTGATCAACTGCGAAATCAAAGTATCGCCTGAATTTGTGTTGTAGCTTCAGGATATGACTACCTGTTGCCAAATTATAGGATAAGTCTAATCCCTGTGCTGCTGAGTAGACGAATCCGATTACATTCACTGCTAAACAGTACCTGCTATCACATAATTAACATTTGCATACCTCAAATGAAGAAGAAGAAGAAGAAGAAGAAGAAGAAGAAGAAGATGGTCAAATAGGACTTAATAATATGTCTTTTTTCACCTGAACTCAATGTAATTGGCAAATGAATCAAGTGCCCAGCCTTGATTCCTATTAGCCCACATCACTGCAAATGAGATCAAACAAAACAACAACCCCAATATCCTAAAACCCAACCCAGCTTTTCTAACCATCCCATCTCTCTTAACGCTCCTCAGTATCGATAGAGAGGGCTTGTATCTGTAACCTCGGCGCTGTACCTTCTTCTTGTCCGCCGCCGCAACAGATGAAGGCTCAACCCTTCTCTCTTCGGACTCCTCAAGCACCTCGCTTTCAGTCATCGGAGCTGGAGGAGGCGACGGCGCTCTCTCTTTTTCCGGCGGGTGGGGTTCTTCGCTTTCCGGTGAGGACAAGTGATCGATTGAATTAGGCGATCTTCGGTGAGGTGAAAGTGATATGTGATCGTCGTGGGATATAGCACTGTTATGATGTCTCGAGTTGAAGGAAGAAGATTGAGAACTAAGTGACATGTGCTGACCATCTCGGGACGGTGACTCGGCAGCTCTTTGAGATTCTTGAGAAGAAGAAGATATTGAGTTTCGGTCCTTTTGTTCATCCATCGTCTCCTTTCTTTTCTTGCTAAATGCTATGCTATGACATGAGTTGTTTGTTGTGGTCAACCAACATGTATAGTATATTGATCCATTATATGAGGTTTTTATTTATTTGATGACGTTTTGGATTCATTTGTGTTTTCGTGGGCCTCCACTGAACATGATATTTGTGCTCCGTAGTTAATTTCCTTAATTCTTCTTGCATCAACAATTGGTCTGGTCTCTGTTGTTCCAATTATTTCTTTTAAGGAAATATATGAAGAAAATCAAGGAAAAAGGAATACAATACAGAGCTACTATGTTTGAACAAGGAAGCGACTTTATTAGGTGCTTTATGCAACGCGCTTTCGTCTAATTTCCAAAAATATCGACGGTTGAGATCAACTTAGTCGATCGAGTTCCCCTTCCCTTCACTGAAATCGAAAGTACGTACGTTCTTTAACGAATAGAGAATTGGACGACGATTTGTTCTCCTCCGTTTCTGGTAAGAAATTTCTCTTCGTCTTCAACAATCAGATCGAGGAGATCTTCCATTTTATTTTTGTTTTAATTTCCTGTGGAGTGAGCTTACTCGACGATACTCCTCGAGCTGATATGCATTTTCCCTAGTTTGGTAATTGCGTGGCGTCAAAGGTGTATGATCTTTCTTCTGATCATCATCACGTGTTCCTTGGCTGATTTTTTACTACGTGTTAGACTTCCTTGATCTTCTCCAGACTTGCATGCTCTATTAAAAAGATATTGATTTGATTATGTTTGGGGAGAAAAACGTGACTCACAGCCTTGTTGCCGTAATATTTATCATCTGATGTAGGTTTCGTTTCCAATGGCTGAGAAGACGACAACACCTGCTATGAGGAAGCCAGTATTTACCAAAGTGGATCAGTTACGCCCAGGCACAAGTGGCCATAACCTCGTTGTGAAGGTCGTCCATGTGAAGATGGTTCTTCAAAAGGGTAGGCCCGATCTGCCTCAAGTTCGTCAAGTACAAATCGCCGAGTGCCTCGTGGGCGATGAGACTGGGACAATCATCTTCACCGCAAGAAATGAGCAAGGTATTATTAATTTAGTCCATCCCATTGTGATGGATGATCTATTGTGCCCCAGTACAGAATTTGATATGCTTTATTTTGTTCACCTACTAATAAATGGGTGTCTTTTGTTGTTGCGTTAATGGCACCTTGCAGTGGATATGATGAAACAAGGTGCCACCATAACTCTGAGAAACTCAAAGATTGACATGTTCAAGGGATCAATGAGGCTTGTTGTGGATAAATGGGGGCGCGTAGAGGTGTCTGAACCCGCCGGCTTCACCGTCAAAGAAGACAATAACCTCTCGCTGGTTGAATACGAATTGGTCAATGTCGTCCAAGAGTGAAAAACCCACCTTGTAGAGGAGTGGGATAATATATGGCAAACTAGTTGCTGCTTTCGTGTTAGGATATATTGTCTGTCAAGGTGATTTGATTAGCAACAAGAATCCTAATAAACGTCCAAATTAGCGTTTGGCTTTTAAGTAGAGATTGCAGCTGCTGTAAACTGGATGCGGCAAAGGTTTCATCTGTATTGGTTTGAGTTTATATCTGTTCTATATATTATATTAAGGGTGAGGAGCTACGATAAACAGGTCAATTGGTCTGTAATAGGTGACCAATCATATTTTTTTTCATCTATTAAAAAAATTAAAAAAAAGACTTATTAAACCACGTATCTTCCATAATCTCATAATAACTATCAAATATTATTTTTAGTATATTACTTATTAAAACTATTTAATACTCCCTCTGTCCCAAATGTTTATGGATATTTGGGAGTTGACACGGGAATTAAGAAACTGAATATTTTAATAATATAGTACAATTAAAAGGTAAAAAAGTGTATATTTTGACACGTCTTTTAAGAATATTTAATATTATTACAATTGATTGTTTGTGATAGTTTTTTTTGCTAAATAAGGAAATGTACAAAAGATGTGGGATGTCCGATTTAGTAAAAACGTATAAAATAGTTTGGGACGGATGGAGTAATAATTAAGTTTATTTTATTGCACACGCGTGGGTAGGGTGAGCAAAAATATCCGGAAACCGGATTCCGATCCGGTATCCGGTTTTCAAAACCCGAAAAAACGGATATCCGGTTTTAAACCGGATCGGATATCCGATCCGATTTATTTTAAACTAAACCGGATCGGATACGGATAGTGGTTTGTCTAAAATCCGGATATCCGATATCCGGTTTTATATTTTAAAAAAAATAAAAAATAAAAAAAATAGTCCAAAAAGAAAAATGAAGGTCCAAAAAGGAAAAAAATCATCAAGTAGAATATTCAAATTTATATTATTTTTATTATTGCAAAAATTTTGTTAGAGAATTGAGATAAAAAAAACATAAAAACATCGAGACGCGAGTTAAAAAATTAATGTGAATTTGTGGTATTGTATTTATTCTTTATTATGTAATTTTGAATCATAAATTTACATATTGTCTGGATTAATATGTGTAGAAATTCTTATATTAAAAAATATATATTTTTTTATTGTGATAAGAAATAAAAAATATGATTTTCAAAAGAAAATAATAAAAAATATAAGAAAAAAAAATTTAAAAACCGGATACGGATATCCGGTGTAAATATCCGAATAAACCGGATATCCGATTTCCGGATATCCGATTAAAACCGGAGCGGATACGGATACCATTTTTCGATATCCGAAAATCCGGATATCCGAATTTCGGATATCCGAAAAACCGGATATCCGGTTTTGCTCACCCCTACGCGTGGGTGTGCCAGAAATACTGGCTATTGTTATATATCACTTGTAAGCGTAATTCAAGGCAAATTTGTAAACTTTTAACGGATATTGGGCTTCCCAAATGAATGGCCCGTTTCAAATAAAATGGGCCTATTTGATCACTGCTTTTCGGCCCATTAAATATCAAAAGGCTTACTGTGTGTTTTCATCAACCTTAGGTTTCGAAACCAAAACCCCCAAATAGTTGTTTAAGCAGAAATTTAGGTTGGAAAGAAAGGGAATGGCATCGAACTACGCTCGAGCCATTGTTCAAAGATCCGCAAACTGCGCCAAGACCTTATTGCGTCGGGGCCAATCGTCTCCAGCGGGACCATCGAAGCTCAATGGACTCGCGGCCGACCTGCCTCGTCCCCGCTTCTTTTCTAGTTCGAGGTTTGATCTTTCCTTTTTTGTTAATGAATCATTTGCGATTGAAGCAATGAACTTTAACCAAATTACTTGATAGGTTACCGGTAGAGCTAGTGTGTGCGGAGTCGTTGATGCCTCTCCACTCGGTGACAGCTTCCGCGCTATTAAAGTCGATGTTGTCTTCTGGGGTTGGGCGATGGGCATTTCTTTCTGAAGGTACGTAGGTATTACTTCCCCCTATTTTCCGTTTTTCCCTCGAAATTCCTAACTTCTTGTGAATGTCGAACTTGTGCGTCGAGGAAATTTAGTTTAGCTGAATGTCGTTTTTATGTAAAGCTTAACGTACAATATACTGCTGGACTTTAAGCCAAATATACTTTCTATTAGAAGACGTTTGGAGGAATAAACGAGATGTACTGTTACAGTTATTACTTACCTGCCTCAAAGTTTGTGTTGCGGTGAGAATTGCAAGTGCATATGTATGAACTTTTTACCAAACTTCTCTTTCATAGTATTTATCTGTGCGTGTGACATTTTTCATTACAGTCAGATTGCCATTTGAGTTCTTCCTTACATAGACAGCCAAATCTGTACTTGAACTTTTACTGGATAAATATTCCTTCTTTCCTTTTGTTTACGCATCAGGATTTGCCACACCATTATAGCAGCACATATTTGCGACGTCCCAACATAGAGATGACTGAAAGGTAATTCCTTGTCAAGACAACGTAATAGTATGAGTATCTTTGAACCAAAAGAATAATTGTTTTGTCGGAATGGTTTTTCTTCTTTTTGGTTGTGTTGTCCCCGTCGGATTCTGTTTTGGCCTTTCATAAGTAATTCCCAGTTTTTCACTTCTCATCTGAGACTTTGATATAACAATGATTGATTGAAAAATGTTTACAAGGATGGTACGAGCATCCATCGGTAGACAATTCATGCCTTGATAAAAAAAAAAGTGATAAATGATACAAGAAGGATTGAAAAACTCTAGATTTAGAAACAATGTTCGATCCCATCAAGGATTTGTTGACTTGTGAGAAAACACATGTCCCGCTCCAGGCTTGGACCAGAATTTCTGATATTTGCGTGGATAGTCGCTAACTCGCCCTTAAGATCGTCTGTTCTTCGTATAGGCTGAGATGACTCTTTATCTTGTAAGTTGCTAATGATTCGGCCTCGAGCAGATGAAAATAGTAGGCATAGAATCAAGAGATGCAATGTGTGATATTTAACACTAATAGCCATGAATATCTTGTGTAAGAATGGATGAACACTAAAAGCCTCGATAGCTTCAAGTTTAGGTGTTGAATGTGTATATAAATATAGCGAAGAAACAAGTGTGTTGGATTCAAACACGTTAGAGCAAAGAGTACATGGAAAAGCATGACGGACGATGACATGCAAAGCTGCTAAGCAAAGGCACCGATATATACTTAAGTGTCATTAAAATGTTTTTTTATTCAGTCCAATAAAATCTTATAGAGTTTAATAGCAACTTGAGCTTGTTCCTTGCAAGTGACGCTGTTCGATTTGCACTCAACTTCCTTTTTAATTTGAGGAATTATCCTAGATGACAAATATACATGAAACTGGTGGCAATTTAAAGGACTTATTAGTAGGGGTGATTATTTAACCCGTCGGACCGCCCCATCCAATCAACCCAATCCAACCCAACCCTGACCGCAAGTGTCGGGTTAACGGTTTGATGGGTTGGTTTGGGTTTTAAAATATAAAACCGCATGCATCGGCTTTGGTTTTGTATTTATAAAACCGCATAAAAACCGCACCCAACCGCATTTAAAAATATAATTACAATTTAGTGTTTTTTATTCAATAATTCATAAGTAATAGATATAACTCATAACAGTAGTGAAGGCAAAAAAAAATAATTATTTTTACTAAGATAGAAGGATATCGACTCATCATAACAGTTGCGTAAAGCTAAATTCTAAATTTATTTTAATAGAAAAATAAATATTATATAGTGAAAAAAATTTATGTGTCTATCCAATGTAACCCTTCTCCTTTTATTCAGACTTTGAATCAACAACTATAACAATTGAAGTTTATAGAATGCGAGTTAAAACTTTGAGCCAAAAATTTTTTTCTTCTAAAAGAAAATTAGATACAAGGACAGGGCCTCGTCATAACACATTGCGTAAGCTAAATTCTAAATGATGCTCTTTTTTAACAAGAAAATAAATATTATGTAGTTAAAATTTAAGTGCCTATCCAATGCAACCCTCCTCATTTATTGGGACATTATCACCAACTATAACACTTGAAGTTTATAGAAGGCGAGTTAAAATTTTACAATAAAAAAATTATTTCTTGTAAGGGAAGTTTTAAATCAAAATGAGGTCATTGCTTTAGTTGATTTACCAAAAGCCGACCGTGAACAAGGAATATGAGCTTCTTTCAAGCTTCTTATCGTACTTTTTTTTATTAGTTACTATTATTGATACTGCGATAATAATAATTTTTTATATAAACTTTTATATTTGTAAATAGGTTGATGATATATCATTTTACTCGATCTTTACTTAAAAATATTACACTTAATGTTCCGTTATGATAAAAAAAAATATATTAAAACCGCAAAGACCGCCCCAGCCCAACCGCAATACATCGGGTTCGGTTAAAATTTCGATAAAAATCGCCCTAACCGTACCGCGCTCACCCCTGCTTATTAGTACGGAGTTTTATGTTATTTTATTTATAAGAATATAAATTAAAAGGTGTGGTCTGACATTGATTCGATTGGTCTTTTTATTTTTTATTTCATTACTTTAATAATTTTCATATCTCTTTACATTCTTCATTTGTTATACTTGCATCTCTAAACAATATTTATTCTTTTATATACTTAAACTTTTCTTCTATTAGACATTAAAAATAGTAAATTTGAAAATTAAGAGTAAGATAAATTATAATTAAATTCCACGTACACACATAGATTGTGCGAAAAAGTTATAGTATTAAATAATGAGTTTTGCCAACCATTGAAAGGCATAATATTATATGACGCAAAAGATATCTATACTATTATATAAATTGGTTTGGGGTGGATATAAACTGCCTCAATTTAGTCTGTAACTTATTTGCAATTTAGTCCCTCATTTTATAATTTAATTAATTAAGTATTTTAATATCACTCCTAAATTTTTAGTTACCATACTTATGTCTCCACAACTAAGTTTCTTTTTATATTTAAAAATTATATTTCATATTAAATACTAAAAATTATAATTTCAAAATTTAAAATAATTTTAATATAATTATATTTTAAGCACACCGCGAGTGTGCAAAAAGTACTTAGTACATATAGAATGCAACTCTATCAACCGCCACTTACCAATCATTCAGAATCGTTTATGACTGTTTTTTCCTTTAATATATATCAGTTTTTTTGTTCAATTGAGATAGGTGTTAATTTATAAGCAAATGCAAAGAACCTACTATACTTACTATCTTTGGATACTTAGTCGGTCATTAATCCAACCCGACCGTTGTAAGGTTTGACCCAGCCCACCCGATTTCCTCTTCCTTACCGTTATAACATACCAAAGCAAACCAAATTAAATCTATCACACCCTGGAAAAACGGAGAGGGGAAGAAGATTTGCAGAGAAAACAACCTCAAAAGTCAAATCAATCTCTCTGCAAATCATCATTCCCTCATATCCCCATTTTTTTTTTTTTTTGGGACGATGCCCGATAGATCCTCTCCACGAAAAGGCGATTCATCAACAAGAAGTGACGATGAGTCGTCAGCAGCAGAATTATTGTTCAAACGTGGATGTTGCTGCGTATTATTCTGGAACTTCTCAGCTGATGATAGCTGGGAAAGAGTCCTTACTACCGATCGACCACAGCAAGCAGAGAAAAGCAGCAGGGAACAAGAAAAGAATTGCAGGCTTATTAGTATGTGGTGGGCCGAGGCGTTGAAGAAGGTTCGCGAGTGGTCGGAGGTCGCCGCCGGCCCGAAGTGGAAGACGTTCATTCGCCGGTTCAGTAAAACCGGCCGTTCGAAAACCGGCAAGTTCCACTACGACCCACTGAGCTACGCGCTTAACTTCGACGAGGGTCAAAACGGTAAATTCGAAGAGGAGGAGGAGGGCAGCATTCCCAGGGACTTCTCTTCGAGGTACGCCGCGCCGCTTTACAACTGTGGACAGTTCTTGAAGGAGGTCAACGCCCTCACTTGAGAATAGAGCAGCCTTCGTTTCTTTTCTTCTCTCTCTCTCTCTTTCTTTTTTTTTTTTTTTACTGTTTTTAGGTTTTGTTACGGCGTGTTTGGTCCCTTATTCATGTCGACTTTTTCTAATTATTTATTCATTTTTCAGAAAAGGGATTAATAAACAATTTATTGAATCGTTGCATTCTTTTCAATTTAATTATCATGGATTAGGAACGAATGGTGGGTTATAATTCTTTCTTGCGTGTCCGTTAGCGATAGCATGATGTTATTACAAGGAGATACGGACAATTGGCCGGCTATCCTGTCAGTCGTCGCAATAAGGATAGATAAAAAAAAATTATTTAATTAGAAGATTGCCTATTAAACAAAGGCAAAGTAAGCCCACCTCACAAACTTTTTTCTTTTTATTTTTCGGTTGAATTGAAAGGAAGGATAGTGAAAGGAGGTTGAGCAGTCATGTCAAGGCGGGCACAATCATTGATCCATAGATTTTGCTCTGATAATAATTAATAGTACAACAAACGCCTCAATCAACACAAATTGACATGCCATTTCATGTCTTATATATCGGAAATAATAACGATGAGATGAGATACCCAAATAAACATCCGATCATATCAAAGAGCAATTAAAATTCAGCAAGCAAACGCCACCCAGTTTCTTCTTGAGAAAGACAACTAACTAACTATAAGCGTACACGAAACTAAATATGGTGTGCAAGCGCAAACATGCTCTATACAGTCAAGTCAATCCTATGTAGCTAGGAACATATGGCAAGCAAGAAAGTGTAATATGAATCATGGTAAGCCCAAACTAGGAGGATTATCCTCACCACCTGCAAATCGACTACCCTTCTTAGGCCACAACCAAATCTTCGAAACAGAGTAACTATCCTTTTTAGCACCAGCAGTTATCTTCTTACCATCGTCATCACAGCTGCTATTCTGCTCCCTAGGTCCTCTGTTCAACACATCATAATTCTTATTTCTGCTTAAGGCAGATACTCTAAGCTTCGCATCGCCAACTACGTATTGGTAAGAAGACCCCATTGAGTAGCACCTCCTAGCATCCAAATTGCTGCTGCTGCTGCTCTCTCCCACCATACCCTCATTGCCACCGCCTTGATTGTTTAACTTTCGAAACTTACCAAGCCTTACTGGGAAAATGCCCTTTCCCGTCGCTATCTCTTCGATCTCCGCCTTCTTCTGAGCTATAAAGAACCCATTTTCTCTATAATTGGGACAACCCTCTTCTTCCCTGAAGTCTTGGTAGTCGAAAACGGGGTTTTCCATGGGAAATTCTGGATTGAACAGAGCATTCCTGCATAGAGGGCACGTTGAGTTGGATAGAAGCCATGTGTCTATGCAGTTTATGTGGAAGGCGTGGCTGCAAGTAGGAAGCAATCTAAGCTGATCTGTCTCAGAAAATTCAGACAGACAGACGGCGCAGTCGAAGGGCTCCTTAGGACCGACGACTTCCTTGTAAGAGAAAACTGGAAGTGCGTCGATGAAGGCCTGGTCTAGGCCAGAGTCGTGAAGGTGAAAGAGCTGCTGAAGCTGTCTTTGGAGGGTTTCTTCTGAAGTGGACGAAGCTTCGAGGTTTCGATTAGACGATGATGGAGATGTGTTGTTGTTCTTGGTGAGGAATCTGACAAGCAAGTGGAGTAAACCGGCGATGAAGAGGAGAACAGCTAAGATCACTATTATGAATAGCACTGCTGGGCTTATTTTGCTGCCTGATGAAGACGGATTGAATGAATCTCTTCTGTGGACATCGCTGTAAGAAGGTGGTGAAGGTGAGAACACACCGTCTTTCTGGTTTTGCTGAATCCAAGACATCTTCAGATGCCCAGAAAATAGCAATCTCTGCCTTTGCATTTGTGTCATCGGACGAACCATCTCACCATAAACATCTCTCTCTGAGCAGTTAAAACACAAGAAAACAGTGCTTAGACAATTGGGAGTAATATAAAAACAGAGTAGAGATCGAATCTTGAAACGAAATTCCCTAATTCTTTTTTCGAGATGGGAAGGGAAACCTCCAAAGTATGTGCTGTAACAAAATGTCCAAAGACTAGGACAACAGAAGCTTCAAAAAATTGAGCTTGTACCTACCAGAGAAGCAAACATCTCCATTAAAAAAAAAGGGAATACATAAACGGACCCTACTACAACAAGAACCCTAAAGACGGAGGCTATTGGACAGAAATCATAACACCCTCGTTTTTTCTATCGCAGAGCGTATCGAAATTTAATATGAAAAACAAGACGAAAACTCTAGCTCCCTCTTCCAATTCAAAAGAAAAGAATATATTAAAAACGTTGATACAGAGATCTGCAGTCAAAGATTGCAGTCCATACATTCATGGTGTCGGATCCTATTCTGTACAAGAGAAAAGATAGAGATACTTCTGTATCGTAGAGAATAAACTAGCTGGATTTACTCTGATGATTGGTGAAAGAAAAGATGTGTGTATGTATGTATGTATGTTTCCTTCCTGATTTTAGCAGGCGAGAGAAATCATTTGAAGCTGACCACAGCAGAGGTTTGTCACTGGTTTGGTTAGAGAGTGGGAAGGGGCAAAGGAACGCAGAAAAAGACACCACTTTTATTTCTTTCTAGGCTGAGAAAGACAATAAAAATAACAAAAGTAATTTAAAAAGAAAAAAAAGAAAAAGATTATTACAAAACAGAGCGAGATTCATGTTCATGTTTTAGTTTAGTACTCTTTGGTTTGATCTGTGAAGTACACGCGTTGAAGGAGCACGTGTACGTGTTATTCACCGAAGAATGTGGGCCTACGGAAATGGCTCGAGTCCATGGGCTTATATTTCGGTTACTCGATTAAGCAACTTTGATTTGACATTTAAAAATCACAATTAATGTTTTTATGGCTAATTTAATGAAAGTTTTGAATACTTGATTTTTATGCCATTAAATCGGAAATTTGACTTTTCTTCCATCTAATATCCGATTATGGAATATGGATTTTTTTTCCTACTTGATCATATTCGACATTTATCATATAGTTGGGAGTTGTGGAAATTTTGTTAGTTATCCTATGTAGTATATAGTATATTCCGCTTGCATGCTTGTAATTAATTAATTGTCACGTTGCTTGTTTTGTACGATATGGGCTGGATGGATTAAGCGTAAGGGAGTTCCTTCCTCACTTAATCTTTAATTAAAGGCAGAATTAGGCAATGCAAAATCATAACGTCATCCATATAGTAGTGCCAAGCTATGTTTATATGATGTAATGTGAACACTACTGGTCATTATTACACGAATAAAAAGATTATTACATAACAATAGAGAAACCAACTTAATGTAACGAATATAGTCTTAATATAATAGCTTAGGATACAAAATAAAATTATACTAAGATTAAAAGACATACAAGACAGACTTCTTACTTTGGTTGTATTGTGACCTATTATTATTATTATTATTATTATAAATCCTTGAACGATCTAGTCGTCGAATAGTCCGAGACATCCATGGATCTTTCATCGTCATCCTTAACAGCGTTGATCGCCATAGCCACATCTTTCATGCTCGGCCTTGCCTCGTAAGACTTATTGACGCATTTAATAGCAATCTGCAGCAAATTTACCATCCTCTCCTCGCTAGCCCCTTCCTTAATCAAGCTCCTATCGAACACTTCAACGGTCCACTCTTCTCTTACAACCGCCAGAACCCAACTCGCTATGTCCAAGCCCTCGTCCAAGACCATTCTCCCCGTTAATAGCTCGAGGAGAATCGAGCCAAAAGCGTATACATCTGCCTTGAATAATAACGCCGAGCTGCTGATTCCGGCGATTGATTGTTGTTGGAACTTATTTCTGTGAGCGTTATTATAAAACAGTGGCTGTTCTTGATTTTCCTCGATCGATAGGCCGTATTCGCTGATGCATGGCTCCATGTTTTGGTCGAAAAGAACGTTTGAGGACTTGAGATTTCCATGCGGGATGTTGTCGCGTGAGAGTTTCTCGTGCATGAAAGCTAATGCGTTGGCCATTTTTGCTGCAACTGATAGCCTGATACTCCACTCAAATGACTTGCCTGGCGTGGTGGAGTGGGATGGGACACTTGATATTTCTTAAGGCAAAAAGATTTAAGCGTTTAACATATAATATTAGTAGGTATAGATGTTAGTTCTAGTTACCGTTTGTACGAATCAATTTGAAGAGGTTTCCATTTGTCTGATACTCGTAGACCAAAAGCTTCTCTTGTTTCGAACCGTAAAATGCGATTACGGGCAAAACGTTAGGGTGCTTCACCTGATCGAGTCTCTTCATCCTCTGCTTGAATTCCTCGGTGGGTATCATCCAATCTTTGATTCTTTTCACCACTAGAGTTACGCCATGGGCATCGCACTTCACTTTGTAAACGCTGCCGTGTTTTCCTCTTCCGATAAGCTCGGCGGGAGACTTGAGCAGATCCTCGAATTTGAGCCCGTTAACGATGGGGCTCGTAAGGACGGTGAGCGAAGAAGAAACAGCAGCTTTGTTATTACTCTCCTCCTCCGTCGAAAGGTCGTCGTTTTTGCCACCGCCCTTCAACTCGATTGAGGAGAAACTGGGCTTGTTGTTGATCTTGATCTCATCGAGAGCTTCGAAATCTCTTTTTTCTCGTTTGTTCTTCTTGCATATCTTCTTCGTGCAGATGTATATTGAACATAGAATGGCTAAAGCTATTACGATGTATCCGCAGAACATGAGAATCTGATCGTATCGAATGCCATGATGTTGATTATTGGGTTCTTCTCCTTGAGATTTTACGGAGAGTTGTAGGAGGAAGATGGAAGCTAACCAAGCCCAGATCAGAATCTGCTTCATTTCTAGATGTGCTCATCAAAGAGTATAATCTAGACAAAGAGTAGCAGCAGCTACTATTTACAGAAGAAGAAGAAGAAGAAGTGATGAGTTAGAGAGAATGCCAAAGCTTAAGACAAGTACAGTTGGTGATTTGTAATGAGCATCATTGGAGTTGTTTTACATTACTACATTTTAAATCATTCGCGGCCTGCTTCTGAATGTTGTGTGCTGTACTATGCCGGCCGATTAAAGTACGAATTCATGTCATTTTCAATTGAATGATTCTTGAAATCTGAGATAGAAAATGACGACAACGACATTAACGTCCCCTAGCGATCATACTCTTCAAGATTGCCGATTTTTGTTGGACACTTGGGGTATATTCGCATGCTGCAACTTTATGATAGAATATTGTTTGACCCAGTTTTCTTCTTCGTTGGCTATGCAGAAGAATCATTGCAGAAACTAGAAAAATGGCTCTTCTCAAACTCATGAGGAAGACGACTAGTACATCAAGCACTGAACTCGGTATAAGAATCACAGACTGAAATAGCTCACTCGAGAATTTTGTAGTAACATTATATAGTAATGGGAATACAAATTAAAGAATCAACTCTACAGTTTTATAGCTATCTTTTTCCAACTATATTATGTATCGTGTCTATACATCGAAATCTTTTTACCTGCATGTGCGACGTACAGTGGAATGTCGTGTATAAACTCTCTTGCTTCATCATTGCTTGATTAGCTCACTTGCTCTCCGATTAAGTCCAACCCCACAACCAAAAAGGTCAAACCTTGAAACACGAGGTAATAAAAGTGAATCCCCTGCGCAGACAACAAGCTCCTCGCAGCAGCAGTGAGCAGAAGAAAAGCCAGCGCCAGCTCTTTCCTGTAAATCCTATTCTTCTTCTTCACAATCTTCGCCTGCATCAATGGCGAAATTGCTGCTTCCTTGTGCTCGTTCAACTTCTCCAGCATCTCTAGCCCAGATTCTGAAAGCCTCCTCTGTATCTTCTCCTCGCTTAAGTTCTTCGATTCCCTCTCAGCCAGGCTCAGCAAGTCAGATTCAGATGCCCTCCCAGTTTTCTTGGTGACCACCCATTCGTAAGCACTTCCCAGCTGAAACAGCCCAGAGATCATCGCATTGAATTTCGTGACTGACATTGTGTTTTCGAACAGCAGGTAAGGTACGAGGAAAGGGAAGGACTTAGGAGACGGTAAGATTCCGAGTATGGACATAACGACTGGGACGTAACATATGACCCAAGCCGGCAATTCAGCTTCAGGTATGAACATGGTCAGCGGTAGGATGATGCAGAACAGTGTGAACGAATAGAACGGAAGTATGAGCTTCCTCAGAAGGAAGAACAAGAAGACCATGTTCGCCTTTTTCCACCTGGATATCTGTAGGAAAACGACAAAGGAAAGATTAAAACCAAATGGAGACAGTGGTTGGTTTATGATGAAACAGTTGTACAACCTTTGAAGATATGATCTGTGGGAGACAAAGCCTGAAGAGCTGCATAGGGCCAGAATGCCAACGGTGCTGCTGCTTCTTGTAAGCTTCGTACGATTCAGGCAATTCGCAGAGCACTTTAACGTCATTGAGGAATACGAATTTCCAGCCATTTAAGTGGGCTCGAACCGCTATGTCCATGTCTTCGACGGTCGTTCTTTCTAACCAGCCGCCAGATTCTTCCAAGGCCTTGATCCTCCAAACGCCAGCTGTCCCATTGAATCCGAAGAAGTTGAGGAAATACCCATTGACTTGCTGTTCGACTTCGAAGTGGAAGCACAAGTTGATGTTTTGAAGCCTCGTGAGTAAGTTCTCGTCCTTGTTTACGAAGGACCATCGGGCTTGAACAAGGCCGACATCGGGCTTTCCCTGCAATAGAAAAAGAGAGTTAAAAACGAAGATCAAGAAACTAATTGGCTAAGAAAAGATCCATTTTTTTTTAACACCTTGAAATGGGGTACTGTGAGCTTGAGGAAATCTGGGTTGGGCTGAAAATCTGCGTCGAATATGGCCACGTACTCGTAATCTTTGACGTAATCGCAAGACATGGCTGATTTAAGGTTGCCTGCTTTGTAACCAGTTCTGATGAATCTGTGCCTGTAAATTATGTTTACGCCTTTTTCTTTCCACGAAATCACTTCGTCTCTTATCAGATTCTGTAAGAGTTGGTCGTCAGAATCGTCCAAGACTTGAACCAAGAAGCGATCTTTCGGCCAGTCTAGTTGGCAAACAGCGCCTATCGATTGCTCGAATACCTTCAGACATATTTCTTCGAGTAAGATCAAAAAGCTCCTACTGTTAACAGCACCAAGAATCAAAGATGATTAAATACATATATTTATTACCTCTCTCTCATTGCACATGGGAATCTGAACAAGCACCATGGGGAAGCTCGAGCCATCCTCAAGATCAAAAAGGCTCGCCCTCCACAACAGGCTTGAGCTTCTTGAATTTGATCCAAAACCATCCCATACACTGAACGAATCGATCCATGGATTGGATCATAAAGAGAACGATGCAAAACTTGGAGATACTGACGATCGAAGGAGAGACGTAATCAGCTCTAAAGTTCAACCAAGCCACGTAGCTCGAATGGACCCAGTTGGGAACTTCCCATGGATTCACATAGCTCAAATCCCACCACTCATTGTAATAAGCAAAGATTTCTATGACGAGGGCCGTCAGCAAAACGGCCAAGAATCCCTTGATAAACCTGTACATTAACCTCCCTCTGTGCTTTGGGTCCTCGTCGTTCTGATCTGACGTGGCGATGCGTTTCTTGATGACTCCAAAGACCGTGCAAGACCTCAGAGCCAGCCATGGAATGCAGGTCAGAATTCTGTGTGCTTTGAGCAAGAGGACGTAAGTGAACCGCTTTGGGCTCGTGGATTTTTGCTGCTTTTCCTGTAATATTGATCCACCATGGTTGACCTCTATCAATGAGATGTTCTCGGGCTTGTCTATCGTCACTACCACCGTGTTTGGTGCCATTGAAGATCCAAGAATGACCGAACTAATGGTGGAACTGAATCGACCACAGAAGAAAGAAAGAAGGAAGGAAGAAAAAACTATATAGCTTTGAGATTTACACAGCTGAGAAACCTGCTAGACCATCAAATTTTCTTTTGGTAATGAAACGCGGGCAACAGTAATGTTAAATATACTATGCCGTGATATATAAGTCCCTTTGTTATAAATATATATACAACTTTTTCCACTGAAATGTGGATCTTACAACAGAAATTCAGTTAGAACTGAGTTCTCAATTCCCAAGTCAAACACCTCTTTTTCTTTCTTACATACATTACATAGGGACGAGAGAGAAAGAGAGAGTAAAGGATACAAGCAGCAAGATAACGAGTTCAAGTGTCAGTAACAATGAGTCAAGGCAAATGGAAGGTAGAGAGTCTTATAATAATTAATTTACTGGTAACGAGAAAAAAAAAAAGCAGAGAAAAGTTTCTATTTTGTTGGATGCTCTTCACTTCACCACTCATAGTGTCGGTGTGGGATTAATGACAACTAATTACAGCCAAAAGCTTTACATGCAATCTTTCAGTTGCCTGTCTTGTCTCCTGATCTGTAATGTACTCTTCTTGCAAATATTATATTTATTGTACAGTATCCGGTCCCATTAGTTTTTGTAAATTTTACCTCGTCCCTTCTATACATTTCCTTTGTTAGAAAAAAACTATCCCAAACAATCAATACAATAATATCAAATATTCTTAAAAGACGTGTCAAAATATACACTTTTTACCTTTTAATTGTACTATCTTATTAAAATATTCAGTTTCATAGAAACGGTGTCATAAACATATGGGACGGAGGGAGTATTTTTTTTTATTAATCACCTAACTCATTCAGGTTTTACTAGGAGAACTTTTCTGTAACTTATGGCATGAGAAACATAGATGCAATTTGATAAGTTCTTTAATTCGCACACGAATAAATTATGGGCTCCAATGATGCCATTAATGATTGAAAGATATCAACTTTTTCTTCTTTTAATCGCATTTAAGACAAAGTCTTTTCATTTTTCCCTTTTTTTAATAGAAAATGTCGAATAAACTTAAACACCCGTAAAAAAATGCCAAAACTGTAACAAAGTATCTATCCGCGTGGTACCATTGAACTTTGAATATTATATCTTACATATTTAAATCGAGAAAGAGACGGATCAACATATTGAAAATTTGGGGGATTGCTTTATACCAATTGTACAAAAATGACCAACATTTTGTCCATTTCTTGCAAATGCACATGTGAATTATTGAATACCTACCCAAGTTTTTCAAATAATTTTATGAACCATCAATTCAACATTATTTTTTCTACTACGGATTAAAAGACATACATGACGATAGATAGACAGTATAATTCATCATATTCGACTCTTTTGAAGCCACTTAAAATCTCATGATTCTTGCGTTTAATCATATCTGGTATTTTTTTTTATAAACGATATTTTTTTTTGGGTTTAATTATATCAAGCAGCAAAAATTTCGTTAGATCTCTGTGGTCACCGAATACTTCATTGATGTATTTAATAAAGAAATAAAGAGCTTAAAATAGTTCGTTCCCTCCATGACGAAATCACTGTTAACACGCCAACGGTGAATTAAAAAAATTTATTTTAACGGTCAACATAAATCGGTTCCCACGTATATTAAATAGCTTGCACCTTCATAGCTTAAAATTAACATATATATATTATATATATTTATATATATATATATATATATCAATGTATATTCAATTTATTTGAATCTACAGAAAAACCCGTTTATATAAAAATTTACAGTTAGTACCTATGTCAGAAAAAATTTTATATAAGTACCGTGTGTACCATTTTCCAGTCTTGAGGTACCTTTTATATGTGTATTACGTATGACGTCACGCGTTTATACCTATATCGTTTCTATACGCGATGTACCATTTCTCACTGTATTATGTACCATAATATGTTTCTATATGATACCTAAAAATGTGTTATATGACGTACCTTGCAACGGGATGGGCACTAATGTGCAAAAAAATTATTACATATATAAAAAACTACTGATAGGGTACTGACTTGCAATTTTTTATATAATTAGATACTTTAATGTAAATTCCCCGTTTATTAATATATTTATTATATCAGTTTGATTTAATGATGTGCACCACCATAAAAATCCTGCACGTGGCCAACCCAACTCCGATGCGATGAATTGAAAGCTTAACCAACCCCAACTAAGAAGCCCCTCTTAGTTACAACCAGAATCATTCAACTTTAGTTTAATTTATAATGTCGAAAAATAACAATAATAATAATTGCAGTTAATTTTGTGATGATTGCGTAATCAGACGATACAATGCATTCCTCTCCATCAATTAGCAGAGCCGCCCGCAGCAGCTCGCAAGACTCGTCTGTCTCTAGCTCCACATGCGACTGCTTCTTTCAAATACTTCATATATTTTTATTTTACAAGTTAATAATTTATATTGATTTTCCGATTTTACTTCGAACAGGTACGAGTCGAATTAATCATCTTTAATTGTTTGGTTTATTCATTTCATCTGAATCAGCGGCATATATTTGCCGATTATCACTTGATTTTTTTACCCACATATGGTCCAATTATTAGTCCAATAAATCCAAATAGGGACCCCTTGCCAATACAGCTACTATTAACCTAACATCGAAGATAATTTATAATAATGAGATTATTTGTGCCAATAAGCCCCACAAGAACGGATGAATTTAAGTTTCTTTTAAAAAAAAAATTAATCACAATAATAATACTCAAGTTGAGAATTTAATTTATAAGATTGCTAGACATATGGATATGGGTCTTCTTGCATGAATTATAATCAGACGTGAATGGTGTAAGACACGCACGTCTCATTCATGTTAGTGTCGAATCGAAACAAACAGTAGTAAGTAGTAGCCCCTCCATTCCTTTGAAGTACAAACTTATTTAATTTTATTTTCTTTTAGGAAAATTTCATTTACGACTATTTTTCGGCTTTTCCCATATTTTCTTATACCCGAACGGTGGGTGAAGGCCAACAATAGAGAAGGCAAATAGCCCAATTTTAAGCCCAATTGCTTTAAACCACGTTTACCACGATCAATTAAAGAATCAGAAAGAAAAGATCATGAATAATTAAAAATGATATTTTAGATTTTTGAGTATCATATAGACGTGCCTTGCGCGTTGATGTGATGACCATTTTGGATGATTTAACATAATGAAGTCATCAGCAGCAGTTGTCAGCAAGAAAGACGACGACGACAAGCTGTTTCAAGCAAGCTTCGGATGGAGCAGCACTAATACGTCGACTTATTCACTTGTGCTTATTTGTCTGATAATAACGTTTGTAGCCTCGAGTTTCTTGTACAGTCCCAAGAACAATATTATTACATTGGCGCCAAACAAGCTCTTCTTCTTCATCGCCCCTGCCGCTGGTAATTAATAATACGAAAAAAATATATATATTTCTTCTTTTTTAATATTTTCTTGCGATGGCAGAGAGTGGGGAGAGGACGATGAGGTGTAACTTATTCAAAGGTGAATGGATCAGAGACGAGAGAGGACAACCGCCCTTATACACAAACTACACATGCAAAACCATACCCATATTGAGGAACTGCTTTCTCCACGGAAGGAAAGACACTGACTTTCTTCACTGGAGATGGAAGCCTGACAATTGCGACCTACCTCCTTTCAGGCCCGCAAAGTTTCTCCACATTGTCAGGGGAAAGACCATGGCTTTCATTGGCGATTCGCTTGCCAGGAATCACATGGAATCACTCCTTTGTCTCCTCTCAACGGTACATTATTATTTATTTGTCCTCGTCCTTCATTCCATCACGAACAGCTTGGTATACTATTATTTACTACTCAATCAATTAGGTAGCAACTCCAAGACTAGTTCAGAATGATTCAGAAGATCGCAACCTTATATGGGAGTTTCCAACGCACGAGTTCAAGCTCATGGTACTATGGTCCAAGTTCCTAGTCAAAGCCACCGATCGCTTAGTCAACGGCTCGCCGTCACTAACCTCCAACCTATTCCTGGACCAAGCCGACCCAACTTGGTCAGCGAAGCTCCCACTGATGGACTACGCAATCTTGTCAACCGCGCCATGGTTCTTCAGAAGGCACGACGTGTACGAAAACAACACCCTCGTGGGATGCATTTACTGCCAATCTCCGAACAACCTCAAACCAGAGACAGCCATCGCAAGGGCACTGAGGGCTGCTCTGAAAGAGGTGAACAACTGCAGAAACTGCAAGAAGAAGATGCACGTAATGGTGAGGACGGTTTCCCCCGAGCACTTCGAGGGTGGGGCGTGGAACAAGGGAGGGAGATGCAATAGGACATGGCCTATAAATAGGGAAGAGGTCGATATAGACTTTTCAGGATTGGAAAATAGGAAGAAACAGATGGAAGAGATGGAGAATGCGAGGCAGGAAAGTGAAGGGAAGAATGCTTTATTTGAAGCCATTGATGTGACTGAGATGATGCTTATGAGGGCAGATGGGCACCCAAACTTGTACTCAGGGAGCCCATGGATGAAGACGAAGGGTTACAGTGACTGTCTGCATTGGTGCTTGCCTGGACCCATTGACACGTGGAACCAACTCTTGCTCGAGTTAATCAACAGACGAAACAAAGAAGAACACTAGTTTTTTTTTTTAAATTTTAGAAATTCGCATGAAATAAAAAGTCCATGCAGACAGACAGATCATAATGGGCTTTGCTTGATTGCTTTGTTGGGCCTCCATGATATGGGCTCATTATCGGAAATAGAGAGAAAAATGATAAAAAATGCAATTTCCAAAAACTTTCGAAATTCCCTTATTACCTAAAGATCGCGCCTTTAGAGCGAGGTTTTCGCGCTGCTTGCTTGAACGACGTCGAATAAAGAAAGGGGAGTCAGTCTCAGTCAGTCAACTGCCCGCTTCTCTAGACCTAGTTGTTTGTCCGCAGCCGCCGGAGATGGAAGATTTGAAGAGGGCATACGCGCGAGTCATGCTCAACACCACCAAAGAGGCTGCGGCGCGCCTTATGGCTGCTGACTTGAGGGCACGGAGATTAGAGACCCAATTGGCTTCCACTAAGGATGAAGCCACTCGGATGTTACTTCGTCTGAAGCGAATGATGGATGAGGAGGTAATCAACTGTTAGAATTTACTGTGTTGGAGTTGTCGTTTTGGAATTTTCTCAGTGTGCAAGTTGGTTCTGGAGAGTAATTGGGTTTCAATTATCCATCTATTACATCGATCTGGGTTTGTCCAGACAGACCTATTATGTGCTTGCTTTGTATGCAGCTGCCCGAACTTGAAAGAGTTTGTTTTGTACCAACTGCGTTTTGTTCTCGCTTTCTAGATATAGATATCCGTAGCACTTCACCAAGTTCTTCGTATGTGCACTTCAGGACAGTGCGCTTGTAGATGATGATCGAAAAGAGTTGTATATAATTCTAAGATTTTCAATTTTGCGTATTCAAAAGCACAAGTGTATCTGCCAACCGATCCCTAGCTATTTCTTAAGAATATTGCATAGACTCAAATTTGCCAGATTTTCTCTTTGATTCCTAGTGATTTTGTTGATGAATCGTTGCAGATTGAAAAAGCAAAGGCATCCACTTCGAAGCTACAACAGAAAGTTGACGAGCTTGAGTGTCAATTAAATGAAGCAGAAGGCATCGTCATAGACCTCAGAGCAGAACTCTACCAGGCTCAGAAGCAAAGCAAAGAAAAGAATAAGAAACAGCTTCCGATTGGACGTAATGAATATGAAGAATTGCATGACTTGGAAACAAATGGAAACGACCCTAATCGTGGACTGTTCACTCCATCGCTGGATGCATTGCCCGAATCAGTTATAGGTAACGACAAAACTTTGAGACCGAACGTGCCCGGTGAAAGATCTTCTACTACGCTGCAAGAAGAAGAAGAAGAAGAAGAAGAAGAAGAAGAAGAAGACGATAAAGTTTCTGTTATTCGTAAAAGTCAGAGGAAAAGGAAACTCAAGGTCTGGGACGATGTTGTTGCAACATTGGGGTTGCGGCACAAGAAGCCTAGACACACTTTGCCATCACTTTCGAGTTGTACGGCCAGTATGCTCAAGCAGTGTCTCGGCGCAGATAATCAGTCTCAAGTAGAAGAAGAAGAAGAAGAAGGAAAAGAAGTTGAAATTGAGGAGAATGTTGGTAACCTACAAGAAAACAATGAGGTGAATGACAAGGACAAATTGCAGAAACTTGAGGAAGATGCTGAGTTAGAAGCCGACTATGGAAATGAAGGTGGTTGTGGTGAAACTAAGACCTCCTCTAAGTTCAATCATGCTAGAAGGAAATTGTTTCAATATGCCATTGGTCGAAAGTGGAGGAGCTTGTCCACTATTTACCCGGAGAATGGCTCGTCGAAGGAAGTAAGTGATTGATTGCTAAGGCTCGGCAGATTGCTGATGGAAAAGTGAATGTGGTTAATGAGTTTTCCTAATGTTATTATGCGCACGTAATTAAATTATGCTCTGCTACCGATGCTTCGATGTGGGCTTCTTTGTAAGATTGTGATAAGAACCTTAACATCTCGTATGTTAAAATCGTTCAGCCTAATTCGCATTGAAGCGCCGCTTATTTGCAAGAAAATGCTGCTTGATTTCACACAGAACATATGAGATTTCTGAATTTACGAGTTCGTCAATAAAAAATGGAAAAGATACTGAGAAGTAGACAGCGTGGGCCCCAGTTCTTGATGTTGGCGTGCAATAGTGCAATCACCGGCAAGGAGGAGAAACGTGCCTTTTTTCCTTTCTTTCTGTCTGTGGAGTCAGTTTTCAAGTTCCGACCATATAAGCATACGTACCCTATTAAACTACCCCACCACCCTCTGCATTCCTTCTCTTTTTTCAAATAATAGTTGTTTCGTTTATAATCGATGATCAAAGGAATTTATATTCTCAATATGTCATATCACAGAGTTACAAAAGGAATATCTGTGGCATCTTATTAACACAGTGCTAATATTCCAAGCATTAATAATAGAATTAGAATATAGATACTGTTCTACTGCCTATAAAGAGAATGTTTTTTCTTGTCTTGTCTTTCTCACGTCCTCTGATCATTACAAGTCCTGCACACCATATTTCATTTTGTCCCCAATTTTTATTGAATCAATGCTTCAGACCTCATCAGTGGATGGCTTGGCTGGCTCCACACATGATAATATATCTCCCGCTATAAAAATAGACCGACCTGAAACCAACCATTCTAACACTTTCTTTGCAACTCCTTCATCTACATACATAACACACACACACACACACATATATATATATATATAATATATATATAGATATATATCGTGTCTTCTTCTTCTTCTTCTTCTTTGTGACGTCCATGGAGGGAGAAGATAATCACCTAAAGGCTGTATATTTTGCCGCTGGTACAGCAGCATTCATGGCGTGCGTGGAACGTGCAATGGTGGTATCCGTGTTCGTGCATTGGCGTGTGTGGGCTTTTCTTGCTCTCAATCTACTGCTCTTAGCGATTCTCTTCACCTCTAAACCGCAAGATTCTTCAAAAGAAGGTACACAAGAAGACAGTACTGCTGATCTAGACAAGGTTGAAGAGAAACAGACGAGGCGAGAAGAGGTAATAAATGCTAGAGTTCCTCCCTTGCCATACAACGATGAAGATACTAGGAAGAAAGAGACAGAAGCTGCTGCTGCTGCTGCTGCTTCTAAGGTTGTAGAGGAATACGAAACTAAGAAGAAAGAAGAGAATGAGAGTGCTGCTAATATTTCAAAGGAGGAACTGAACAAGAGAGTTGAAGCTTTCATTGCAATGTTCAGACAGCACTTGGTTTCTGATGCTAAGAGTTGTCGGCTACGTCGTCCAGCGAAGCAAGTAGTGGGCGGTCAGTTGGATTCTAACAGGCGGCGCTTCTCTTTCTCACACAACAAGGAATATATTTACAGTTGCTGACATGGGCTTGCTTGTTCTAATCTAGTTTTTAGCTGTTTCTTTTTTCTGTTGAGTGCATCATGGTGGTTCTTCCATATCAAAAACAATTATCATTTGGTTTGTTTTAGAGAGAAAATGGAAGAACATTCATGAGCCAAAGAAGCAGAGAGAATGCTAATTCTTTTTTCTACCATATGTCGATTTTGTTTCTAAATCTACTGTTGCCGTACGGAGCATTGCGCGAGCGCGACTCAGCTGTCTCCTCTACTCTATTGGCCTTTTCTTTTCTTTCTTTTTCTCCCTATGTAATGTAATAAACTTGAATTGGAATCAAAGAAGTAATAATAAGCGTTACTTATGACAAAACCATTATCATCTTCTGACAAGCAATTGCAATTGCATGGGCCTTATGGCCCATAAGAAAATCAAACGATATTTAAAGAATCTCAACCCAAACATTCATCTTCTAGCTAGGGCTTTTCTAATGTAGACACTCGGCTCAGCGCCACACCAACACTATTCAGGTGTCAGCTGATGAGAGCAATTTCTTCGTCGATTTTCATTTTCTGTTTATGTTTTTTGCTTTCGAAACATTGCTTTTTTGGTTTGGAAGCCAATTGATGAGAAGAAAACTGCAACAATATGATGTTCCATGATTCTTCGTATTTAAGTCTCTGATGGTTTCTCTTTTTTCTTTTCTTGAGATTTGAAGTTTTCGTTGATTCGAGATATGATGAATACCTTTTGGTCCGTGTTTCTGAATCATCCGTGACCGATAATACAAACCAAACTCTGATCTCGACTAATAGATATTTGTTCGACTGATTTATTTCTTTTTTCCCCTTTTTTCTGGCGGCTCTGTGATTACTTGCCTGTTTATCTGGGTAACATATACGCTATACTGAAATCTAGCATGAAAAGACTTGAATGTTTAAGAATGAGAGCTGCCTGCTACGATTCAGTATCTTGTTTATGTCATTACATTTTTTTTCTTGTTCATCTTTTGCTATGATGAATCTTTGAATTCATAAAACACATGTCAGACTTCAGAGATTTAATTCTAAATCTATGAGAAGGATAATTCATTAATCCTGAGCAGAAGATTGTAGTTTCTGTTAATTTCAGTCTTTTCTATTAAGATTTCAGAATTTCGACATCATCACACATGCATTGAGCCTGCCTGCGCTTCATTATTGGTTTACAAAGTTACGAAACTGTGGTGCTTGGCTTTGCCTACTGCTATGATGAACTCCATAATACGTATCACACAGGCAATCAGATTCTATTTTTTCCGATTATCTTAGCAATGGATTTTGCCTGAATCATTAACCAAGTGCTCCAAGTGCTTGGGGGACAATGAAAGGAAAATGAAGCTCCTTTGCTGCGTCAGAAGATCAGTGATTTTTGCTGGGCAGCATAGTAAAGAAATTAGCTCGCCGTTAGCTTTTGTTCTGCAAATGATGATAATAATCAACTGTACATTAAAATACCGCGTTTTGGATAAATCAGTTTTGTCAATTGTAAACACATTGTACCATTCCATTGGAGATGAAAGTCACCACGTCTGTTTTCTTGGTATTTCCTCGATGTACGTTAAATATATATGTACACCGTGAAAGAAAATTTTAATTTTGCTGTTTATAAAGAGGTAGATATGTATTCTTAACTGAATTGCTATTCACCGCCCCCTAAAGGGCTGAAAAAAGACGATTTTGCCCTTTTGAATTTAAATTTCTATTTAAAGTCCTTTTCCAGACCACAATTTTCATATAGCAATTAAACATTCAAATCAGACTCAAACAAAACAAAAAAACGTTCAAATCGCAATGAATCGTCTATTTGGGAAATGGAAAAGTCAAAAGAAAGCGTCTATTGGAGCGGATGGTAATCAAATTCTCGTAAATTTCGTTTTTATAGACGTGAATTCTCGAAAAACGGTCGGATTCGAGCGAAAATTTCGCACCGACCGAACATAATTTCGGTCAACACAAGGGGTGACCGAACAACAATTTCGGTCAACCCTTGTGATGACCGAAAATCAGTTTCGGTCGCCCAAGATGGTGACCGAAATTGTAGTTCGGCCGCGGCTGTCGTAGCCGAAATTTGGATTCGGCTACGACTGTCGGGGCCGAAATCCGGCTTCGGCTACGACAGAGGTGACCGAAATCACATTTCGGTCGCCTCTTATGTTGACCGAAATTTGATTTCGGTTACTATTTTTTTTTTTCCAGACTTGGAGAGTGTCCCGGAGGATTCCACGGGCGACGGGATAAACTGCAGTCGGCATTTTCGCGAAGGAGGACGATTTTCAACCGACGTGGAAGCCATTAACTGGGCGAAAGGCGTCGCTATTGGTCTTGGTTTCGAGGTGATAATTTCGTCGCACAAGAAATTAGGAACAAAAAAATTGATTAGATGTTCTCGCGGAGAACGTTATAGAGGCAAGGAGGATGAATTGGAGAGGCTGTCGAAGTCTAACAAGTGCAGGTGTCCGTTTGTAGTCATAGCCCAGCAAGATCAAGCTACTAAGGAATGATTCATTCGTACGGGCCCACCTCAAAAATCCACGCACAATCACCCTCTGATACATTATCCCGAGGGACACCGCCAGACGAGTGGGTTAAGCAGCCAGGCAAAGAAGGTCGTTGAGGAAATGAGTGCTGCGCAAGCGAAACCATCACATATCCTCTCAGCGATGAGGGCTCGACACAGCGTAGATAACGCAACGATCCGACATATTTATAATTACAGAGATCGTTTGAAGAAGCAATATTCTGAGGGTCGAGACGTGGTGAGCCAGTTGATGCACCAGGCGACAGAGTCCGGATATTTTGTTGAATATAGAAGGGACGAGGAGACTAATATGCTGACACATGTCTTTCTCGCACACCCGGAGTCACTCGCACTGCTGAGGACGTATCCTTATTTTATTGGATTGACTTGACGTACAAGACCAATAGATATAAGATGCCTCTTGTTGAGAATATAGGGATGACTCCCTGTAATCACAACTTTCTGTGTGCTGCCGTCATGGAGGACGAGACCGAGATCAGTTACCGGTGGATGTTGCAGTCTATCAGGGATATTCTAGGGCCAGCTGTCCACCCGTCGGCGATTGTCACTGATCGTGAGTTGGGCCTTGTTCGACCGGTACATATGGTATTTCCCCATTCTCACCATCTGCTGTGCACGTGGCATATTTATAAAGATGTGGAGAACAAAGTTTCTAATCAAGAGCGCTTAGCCGATCTTGTGCGTGAGGCAGAAGGTCGCGATCCCGCCGTTATGCGTGGCCTCCATCGAGTAGTTCACGAACATCTCTATCCTGAGGATCAAGAGTGGACTGCGCCTGCTGTTAAGACATCTGTAAAAGGTAGGCCAAAGAAAAAAGACTCGACGAAACGTGATCGGAGTGCTTGGGAGTACGCAATCCCAAGGGGGGGACGCAGCGGAGGGCGCAGCAGTACCAGTCGTAGCAGCCAGGGTCGTAGCAGTCATGGCCGTACCTCATCATCATCTGCGAAGCGATCTCGTAGTTCTACTGGCGAGACAGGTACGTCTGTTTTTTCACTCATAACAATAGTATATGGATGCATCTCTAATCCGGTATAATTTTTTATACAGTTGAATCCAACTTCTTCCACGGCCGCTTGCAGTACCACGTAACATCAGTCATCCATCCGTATATAGTTAGTGTTAATGATGTCGTGGCTGACGGCAACTGCGGATTTCGCAGTATCGCTTCCCATATTTACAATGACGAAGAAGAATGGGTCACCGTAAGGAATAACGTCGCGAACGAAATCGAGGCCCATTGGGATCTTTACTCGCCATTGTACTACGGTGATTCATTGGAATGCAGTTGCGTCGTATACGCTGGGAAGGGGGGTCTTGCTTGGAAAACCACTGGATGTTGACACCGTGCGATCTGTGGGCTGTGGCCACTATTTGGAACGCTGTAGTTACACTATACGGGTACGGCAATGGATCGACCATCAACATGAATTCTATCACGATACTGCCTCTGCGTGCCGCTTCGACTGCCAATGGACCGAACCGAACTATCGTAATAGCGCACCTTGGAGACGAGTACCGGCATTATATTAGAGTGAATTTATGTCCAGATTTTCCAATGCCCTTATTGCATCCGTATTGGAATATCCATCGTGATCGTCGCCTTGCTGGGTGGGAACGTAGATATCAGAACAGATTCGAACATTGGGAACAGTTAATGCGTGATCGTGGTCTATTATAATTCATGTTGTATTATATTGTATTATATATTTTTTGTATTTTTTATATGTTATTATTTTATATTATTAGTATTATTTTATTCTTATTTTTAGTATTTTTTATATATTATTAGTAGTATTTTATTCTTATTATTATTTTTTTATATGTTATTTTATATATTATTATTTTATATTATTAGTATTATTTTATTCTTATTTTTAGTATTTTCTATATATTTTTATTTTATATTATAGTATTATTTTATTCTTATTTTTAGTATTTTTTATATTATTAGTAGTATTTTATTCTTATTATTTTTTTTATATGTTATTTTATATATTATTATTTTATATTATTAGTATTATTTTATTCTTATTTTTAGTATTTTCTATATATTATTATTTTATATTATTAGTATTATTTTATTCTTATTTTTTTAGTATTTTCTATATATTATTATTTTATATTATTAGTATTATTTTATTCTTATTTTTAGTATTTTTTATTATTATTAGTAGTATTTTATTCTTATTATTAATTTTTTTATATGTTATTTTTATTAGTATTATTTTATTCTTATTTTTAGTACTTTCTGTATATTATTATTTTATATTATTCGTATTATTTTATTCTTATTTTTAGTATTTTTATATATTATTAGTAGTATTTTATTCTTATTATTTTTTTTATATGTTAATTTATATATTATTATTTTATACTATTAGTATTATTTTATTCTTATTTTTAGTATTTTCTATATATTATTATTATATATTATTAGTATTATTTTATTCTTATTTTTAGTATTTTTTATATTTAATTATTTTTTATATGTTATTATTTTATACTATTACATTATTTTATTAATATAAATAAAAATAGTACGTGTTCGGTACACAAACAAAGGACAACGACAAATAAAAGCAGATCATGGAGCATTGCGCCAGCGGTCGTTCATTTCGTCCAAGCTTGTCTCTGTAGCGCTCCGTCTGCTCCTCGTCGTGGAGCTGCAGCGTAGATAGCATCTCGGTGCTCAAGGCATACATCGAGCTGTACCACTGTACACAGAATTGATACATATAAAAATTGATTAAACATACAAAGACTGAATCACTTAATATTACGTACGTAGTCTGAGTGGCTGCGCGGGGGTATGCCGCCCGAAGAGGATCCCGACTCCGACGATAACAGACGAGGATGAGAATGTCGCTCATACCAGTCCATGTACCCTTGGACGGCCTCGCCAAGGTAATCTGCAGTCGCCCGGCTGATGTACGATAGATTGAGAATGTACGCGTACGGGAACTGACGCCAAGCAAATTCTGCTGCGTCGCCAGAATGGTGCACCTTATACCATTTCGGGTCTGCTGGCATGTACGCCTTCTGTGGCGGACTCATCGGCGGCGGGATGTGCTGCACGTAACCCAACTGGCGCAACACTCTCGAGGGCACGTAGGGCTCAACAATGTCGCGATATCGTACCCAGCCTACGAAAATAGTCCTCATGTGGTGCGCCGCTGGATCGGGGCCGTAGGGCAACCAAGCAACCTGATAACAGTTTGCAAATTTGAGATGCCATAGTCGTCGTGAATATAGAATATAATCACTTAATATACCTCGCTCGCAGTCATCATGTCTAGCTGACGGCGGATCTCAATCAAACGGTGGCCCGTCCGCTCGTACTGAGACACGGACCACATGCGTGATCGTGCGTCGCAGGCCTCCACATGATGGGGTAGACGGTGTGGACGAAAGCACGGGAAGTACTCGTAGATCCACGCCTGTAATAACGACAGGCACCCAGCTAAATCCCTTGAATCCGCTCGGCTTGCGAGGCCAAGCTGGCGATAGAGGTAAGCAAGAGCGGCCGACCCCCACGAGTGGCCGCTGGCAACTGGCAGCGACCGATAGAACTCGTGCATGATGTCGGGCTTCACCCGGTTCCCGCTCTTGTCGACGAACAGCGTCGACCCCAGCAGAATACACAGCCAGGCGATTGCCTGGAACCCCGCCGGCCTATTTCCAGACCGCATCCTCTGTATCACGTCTTTCGTCGCGACCGCACCGCCTCTCCATAATCCCCGCAGCGCGTCTGCGTTAACCCCCATAATCTCCCTCGCCGCGATCTGCTGGTCGCCGCTGTCCGGGGTGCCCGATACCGTCCTCCCCTCGATCGGGATACGCAGGATCTGTTCGACGTCGTGGAGCATGATCGTCATCTCACCCCACGGCATGTGGAAGGTGTTCGTGTCAGGGTGCCAGCGCTCCACAAAAGCGCTCAGAAGAGGCTGGTCCAAGTGACCCAGCATGGCATCTGTGAGGTGGCTAAGCCCCATGCCATCGATCTCGCTCTGCGTCTGCGGCGGAAACTGGCAGTACCACTGCTTAAGCGACCGAAGAACTGACGCACGCTGCTCGCACTTTAGCAGGGGTCGATCCTCCTCACCCATCCAGATGCGGGGGGCGATGTGCCCCAAGTAACTAGGGATCACCTCGCCGTCTTCTGGACCACCTGGCTGTGGCCCCTGCACCCTCCACGAATCGTCATCTACGACCCTGGAGCGCTTGCTCCCTATTTTATTTTTTAAGAATTTCCCAAAAATAAATATTACTTATTTTACTTATATTAAGACACTACATCGTAATACAGTTTATAAAGGAGAATGAAATTACCTGCGGAGACCGGTATCGCATCGTCGTCGGATGACTCAAACGACGCCGCATCGTAGGGCACCTCCTCATCCGCAGGCGCCTCCTCATCCGCATGCGGATCGTATTCCGCATATACGGAATGAGAATCAAGAGCTCGCTGCCGCCTCTCCTCCTCCCGTAGCCTACGAACGGATGCATCAACGCCGCGCGCCCTCGTATGACGCTCTCCAGATCCCTCCTCCGCCTCCGGGGCCGGTCTGCTGCTCCCTCCAAGTAGGGACTTCCCACCCTTGGCCTGCAATTACATATTTATTAAAAAAAAATTTGACCAAAAAAAAATTTCGGTCAAACAGTGGAATGACCGAAATCAAGTTTCGGTCGGCGAGGAACCGACCGAAACTTGATTTCGGTCGAGCCAGATACGACCGAAACTTGATTTCGGTCGGAACCCCGGCGACCGACGAGTGATTTCGGTCGTTCAAGACACGACCGAAATCTTGTTTCGGTCGACCCTGTTGCGACCGAAATCTGATTTCGGTCGTGTCTTGAACGACCGAAATCACGTTTTGGTCGCGACTAGGCCGACCGAAATTTCGGTTTGGTCGTGCCGTTTTCGCCCTATTTCGCGTCCGATCGCCCGTTTTCAGCCTAATTCGATCCGTTTTCGACAATCTATCTACATACGAATGAACTTACGACAGTTTTCTTACCAATCGTGACAGGACCCTCTTTCCCTTTCCCTTTCCGTGTCCTCGCTCCATTACGATTTGCAAAGTTCTCTGTTTTTTTGTTTAATTTGGTTGTGTGATTTGAAAAGTGTTGCGTCGTGTAGGAATTTAAAGAAAATTTTTACTTTTTATTATATTTTACCTTTTTAAATTGATTTAAATAACATAAGGGCATAAACGTCTTTTTTCAGCCCTTTAGGGGGCGGTAACTAGGAAAAAGGGACGGTAAATAGTAATTCCCTATTCTTAAAAAAGAAAAAATAAAGCAGGTAGATTTGTAGAAGGGAGGTCTAGGGTCTGGGGCCCATTTTCTTTTAGCAGATCGATCTTTTTATTTTCTTCTTATTTTTCTTTAATGAGGAAGATATTGATTGTCTACCACAACACCAACACAAACAGCTAAGCTACAAACGGATATTCATTGTAAAGAAATCTCATGCACACCCCAAACGCCATAAGCTTCCCCGTTCCCAACATCCTCGTACCTCCGCGAAACCTCCACAAACTCGATGCCCACGTCACGGTTTCGGCGCTCTCGCCGTCGTCGTCTTCAAAGGATGTGTGGCGCAGACGAAGTAAGCCGACGCCCTCGCCCACCACCACCAAGCCGTACCGACGGAAGGAACCCAACAACTTGCCATCATTGCTCGACCACTCGATAGACGCCGACGAGTTCATGGCCTCGATCTCCCAAACCTCGGACGAATTCCAGCTTTACGCTCTAATGTCGCCTTACAAAGATCGCAACCTGTCCGTACGGTTCATGGTCATGATCCTTTCGCGTGAGCCTGATTGGCAGCGGTCTTTGGCTTTGCTGGATTGGATGAATGAAGTCGCTCTTTACAGTCCTTCTGTCATCGCTTACAACGTTGTTCTCCGTAATGTACTGCGTGCCAAACGTTGGGATGTTGCACACGGTCTGTTCGAGGAAATGCGCGAACGAGCTCTGAGTCCTGATAGGTATACTTATTCAACTCTGATCACGCATTTTGGGAAGGAGGGTTTGTTCGATGAAGCTTTGTCTTGGCTTCAGAAAATGGAGCAGGATAGGGTTTCTGGGGATTTGGTCTTGTACAGCAATCTGATAGAGCTGTCGCGCAAGTTGTGCGATTACTCAAAAGCAATATCCATTTTCGTCAGGTTGAAGAGGTCTGGGATTGTGCCCGATCTTGTGGCTTACAACACGATGATCAACGTGTTTGGGAAGGCTAAGCTTTTTCGTGAGGCGAGGGCACTGCTCGGTGAGATGAGGGTCGTTGGGGTGGAACCCGATACTGTGAGTTACTCTACGCTTTTGACAGTGTTCGTCGAGAATCGAAGGTTCTTGGAAGCATTCTCCGTGTTTAGGGAGATGAGGGAGGTTAAGTGTGGGATTGATATCACGACGTGTAATGTAATGATCGATGTTTACGGACAGCTCGATATGGTTAAAGAAGCAGACAAGCTATTCTGGGGAATGAAGAAGATGGGGATCGAACCGAATGTGGTGAGTTACAACACTCTGTTAAGGGTTTATGGCGATGCAGAGCTTTTTGGGGAGGCAATACATTTATTTAGGCTGATGCAGAGGAAGGGCATAGAGCAGAATGTCGTAACGTACAACACGATGATCGTAATTTATGGAAAGACGCTCGAGCACGAAAAGGCGAACAATCTTATACAGGAGATGCAGAGTAAAGGCATCGAGCCCAACACGATTTCTTACTCCACGATCATATCGATATGGGGCAAAGTAGGCAAGTTAGATCGAGCAGCTATTCTGTTTCAAAAGCTTCGAAGCTCAGGCGTAGAGATCGACCAGGTTCTTTACCAGACGATGATTGTAGCCTATGAGAGGGCTGGTCTGGTTGCTCATGCCAAACGTTTACTTCACGAACTCAAACGCCCGGACAACATTCCTAGGGAAACCGCAATTTTAATACTCGCTGGAGCGGGTCGGATAGAAGAAGCCACTTGGGTTTTCAGACAGGCCGTCGATGCTAAAGAGGTAAAGGACATAACGGTATTTGAGCGCATGGTATATCTTTTCTCCAAGTACAGGAAGTACAGCAATGTGATTGAGGCGTTTGAGAAAATGAGAGGAGCTGGGTTTTTCCCAGATTCCAATGTGATCGCCACAGTTTTAAACGGTTGTGGAAAGTTGCAAGAGTTTGACCGAGCTGATGCTGTGTACAATGAGTTGCAAGATGAGGGCTGTGTTTTTTCTGATGAAGTTCACTTTCAGATGCTGAGCTTGTATGGGGCTAAAAGAGATTTTGAGATGGTTGAGTCGTTGTTTGAAAAGCTCGAGCAAGACCCAAACGTTAACAAAAAGGATCTGTATAACGTTGTTGCTGGTATTTATGAGAGTGCCAATAGATTAAACGATGCGTCAAGAATTGTCAACCTCATGAGCGACAGAGGACTTCTCAAGTGAGTGAGTTCCTTTGTTTGTATGTATAAATTAAACGCTCGTTTTCTTGTACATTATTAAGCCTGGTTTGCAATAAATTATTCAGAGACAGAAGTATAAGTAAAATCAGACGCAATCCAACGGCCTAGTTACCGACATCATCTACTTGCACGGATTTTCTGACATAGAAATGACAAGTCAACGGTAATTTAATATTTTGTTGACCGACCTGTATCTTACAAACAATGAATGCTTGTTTTGTTGACCGACCTGTATCCACACTCCCAGTTTAGATCTGTGTACAATATCAGCATTTTTTGAACTATAGTAAAAAGAAAACAGTTCTCCGATCATTCAGCAAAAAATTCAGGTTTCAGGCATGGACTTGTTCAAGAAAGCCAAAACCGTGAGGTTAAAGAGCCATCACGAGAAGTACTTGACAGCAGATAAGAATCAAGAATCCGTAACTCAAGACCGTTGTGCAGATTCATCGGATTCGTCTCTATGGACGGTAGAAATAGTCGGATATTTCATACGTTTGAAGAGCTGCTACGATAGGTACCTAACAGCTTTAGACGAAGAGTTCCTTTTGGGTGTAACAGGTAAAAAAATCGCCCAATCTCTTCCCAAAAAGCTCGACTCTTCCGTCGAGTGGGAGCCCATTAGAGATGGGATAGTGCAAGTGAAGCTCAAAACTCGATATGGCAATTATCTGCGAGCAAATGGAGGTTTGCCGCCGTGGAGAAACTCTGTGACTCATGACATACCTCACAGGCACCATGACTGGGTCTTATGGGAAGTCCAAGTTGTTGAGGTTCGATCTGAGGATGAAATTCTGGGATTGGATTCCGATCTATGCTTGGATGCTTCTTCTTTCCGTATAAGCCTATCAAGTTCCGAGGTTTGATTTGTTAACAACTGAAACTATACGTTAAAGTCCCTTTTTTTCAATGTGGTTGTGTTCTGACTCGAGTAACAACAGTCTAGCAGCAGCTTTGCATTGGAGGATTCAGTGAAGAAAACTGAAGGCAGATTGATCTACTACCGTGTGGTGGATGATGATGATGATGATGAAGGAACTTGCTTTAAGTTTAAAGGGCATGGTTTGGAAGAATTGATTGAGAAATTGGAGGAAGAGACAGGGATTGTGAATGCAGTTGTGTGTACGAGGAATCCTGTCAACGGAAAGCTTTGCCCACTTCGTTTAGCTCTGCCTCCTAACAACACTACCATGCATGTTGTCGTGGTTCCACCAACATCTAAAGGTTCTTTTGTAGCATATGATGATAGTATGCATCATCATCATCATCATCATCATCATCATCATCTACACACTTTTATTGATTTTGATGAAGAATGCTGTTTCTATTGTTGGCAGTGGCAATGGCAAATGATTCCATTGAAGCAGCTCCTTCGAAAACACACGGTAAAAGCAAAGCTTGTTGAGCAGAGTGAGTCGGTTTTTGTAGCTCCTAATTCTCTTGATGAATGGCATGATATTCTTCTCAAACTTCTGCTCTAAGTGTAATAACTAGTTGTTAAAGACCTTGCTATATATAGTATAGTGAATGACTAATAGATGAAATAATAACGAAACCTGACGAGATCATATACCAAATCGACTATCCATTCCTCATTCAAAGGGGTAGTAGGACTGAACTGACTGATCAAAATGATGCTTGTTTGTGTATCTATTCTATACATATGCAGACGAAAAGTTTATGGGCCACTTGTATTCAAACAAGTCCAACCTTCTTGGGTCGGATAGGGCCCACCATTAACCAAATATAACAGAAATCTACTTTATCGTTTTTGGTAAGAAAATTTTCATTACCACTGGGGAATCAAAATTTGTTACAAACTAAGCAACCAACTAGACTAATCAAGCAAACTAGTCTCTACATACTCGACATCCTCATTAGTTATCCCTGATTAAACTGACAGCAGAACATAAACACTTCAGTTTTGGATGCATTCTTTACCCGACAAAATTTACTAATTCTCCACTGCATCTCTCTTCTGATCTCCTGGAAAATCTGGTCTGCATCCTTCGGTATGGCTGCATGTCTTCTCCTGTTCCTCTCCTTCCATAAGTGGTAAAGCCTTGCAGAAATCTACTTTATCTTTGATATTTCTTAACTTTTTAGCATATATTCTTTGCTGTGCCAAATGGTTGGGTTGGGACCAAAGACTTGCATCACGATCAATCAAAATATTAAAGATACCTATTATATTCTTACGTTATGCTTTTTAAGTCCTATAATTGAAATGTCTTTACGAGAATATTCAACTTTTAGCTCATCTCGAGAATGTTCAACTGGTGACTCCGTAATTAACAATTGCATTGCCGTGAGCCAAAATAGTCTATAGGAAAGTAATTCATTGTCTAATTAATTCGATTTATTGAATCTCCCATTAACCTCGTAAGTTGTTAATGCTCATCATTAACTTTTCGTGTTCCAGTGCCTTCTTCTGGTTTGTTAGTGAGACAAATATATACGTATATAAGTATGAAGAAAATAATAGGTCCACGCTTTGACCATCTACCATCATCTTGGTATGAGGTGTCCGCCCCATTATGATTAGTGAATTGTGACGCATTTTTCAACCGAAGTTGATTGAGATCAATACGTTATTAACGCTATATATTTTTTAAGATTTTAGTACATCGATAGCATTGAAAATTGCATAGTTCAATGATTGTTATTTCATAATATTATCATCTCACTGACATGTGTCAACTTCCAAAGGTATAGAAAATAAAATACAACACGTTGTGGCCGTGGAATTATGCGTCAATATGCACCGTATACGCGATCTCTCAAACAACGTAGTTGTAGTTTCACTTTCACCACTGCTGTGTAAAAGTTAAGTTGGTAAGTGAGGTCAAAGACAACTCCGTATAACGTGCAATACTTCAGTATTCATCTACGTATATTACAATTGATGAAAAAGAAAATTTCACAGGTGGAAGATATATAATAAGAATAGTCATAATTGTAATAAATAATTAAGAATAAATACAAGTATTGTAGAAGCCGTACAGTTTGGTACTACACTGCAAACGCAATCTTTTTAGAGCGTATCGGCTCGGCTCAACCTTCCCCATTCCATTCCCAACGCGCCAATTCAGAGCGCGTGGCGCGTAGTTCATTGAAGTATGGTAGGGTGAATATATAGCAAAAATAAGCTGAACAAGACGGACAGTCAGCTCAACTTTCATTTTCTTTCTCCGTTTTGTGCTTCCGATTCCGTGCAGCGCTGGTGTTGCTTTTCGCCAAGTAATAGATAATCGGTGTACATCGCCTTTTTCGTAATCGTTATTATGATAACTACTACAGTCGTCAGCTAAACTATGCATGTACATCCATAGCTACTAATGAAGTTCTGTCCTTATTTGCTCGTGTTCAGCTATGGCGGCGAAGGATGAAGCCATGGAGGCTCTCAAGAAAGAAGCAGTCGATTTGGTATGTTTCTTATTACTTTTGCTGTCTGTGTTACGGTTTTCTGGACGCGTCACTCACGCCTGTAACCTTTTCTCTTTTCTGTTGAAGTAGATTTTTCTGTGTTGTTTACGGATACAGGTTGAGTTTCCGATTCATAGTTTCGATCTGTTATTGAGGTTTTGTGTTTGCTTATAGGAACATATACCGATTGAAGAAGTTTACGAGAATCTGAGGTGCACAAGACAAGGTCTATCTTCTGAGGATGCTAGCAGAAGGCTGGAAATCTTCGGTCCTAATAAGCTTGAAGAAAAAGAGGTTTGGATTTTCTTATGTTCGTTCTCTTGACTGCTGATTATCTATTTGTATTGTTTTCTTTTTTTTCGAATTGTTTAAAAACGATGATGTTTACTGCAGGAGAGCAAGTTTCTGAAGTTCTTAGGCTTCATGTGGAATCCTCTGTCTTGGGTGATGGAAGCTGCTGCGATTATGGCTATTGCTCTTGCTAATGGAGGAGTAAGTTCTGATGATCACCCCGTTTTGGTTTGTTCTTGTGCACGTGTACATCGAGGACAGAGCAGCCAAATATAGAGCATTGTGTTAACTTATATCCTTACATGGTATTTAGTTCATTAGTCATTTGAAGAATTATAATGATCGACTGCTTGCTCCTTTTCAGGGTCGACCACCAGATTGGCAGGATTTTGTTGGGATCATTACGTTGCTTTTGATAAACTCAACAATAAGTTTCATTGAGGAGAATAATGCTGGAAACGCAGCGGCTGCTCTCATGGCTCGTTTGGCACCCAAAGCGAAGGTAAGCATGGCTAGTAATTACTGATGGTTCTCAGTTTCGTAATTGTATTGTTAGACGAAAAAGTGCTTGGTTTGTTTGACGGAAGATAACATCATGAAATTTAAATTAGTGTGAACTCTAATTTTTAGGTTCTTCGAGATGGTCGTTGGAATGAGGAAGATGCTTCTATTCTTGTACCGGGTGATATAGTAAGTATTAAGTTGGGAGACATTATTCCAGCTGATGCTCGTCTCCTTGAGGGTGATCCCTTGAAGATAGACCAGGTCATCTTTTGATTCAATTTTTCATGTTGCTTTGGAGCTTCTTGCATCTTTTTCGTCGTAGTTCTTTTGCTTAACCTTAGTTTTCTTGAACTGTTTCTCCTGTTCTTTTCTTTTTTTATAGTCTGCCTTGACAGGGGAGTCTCTTCCTGCGACAAAAGGACCTGGAGATGGTGTGTACTCTGGTTCTACTGTCAAGCAAGGGGAGATCGAAGCATTGGTCATTGCAACAGGTGTCCATACATTCTTTGGAAAAGCTGCCCATCTTGTGGACTCCACCAATCAAGTTGGGCATTTCCAGAAGGTGCATAAATGAAAATTCATTAGTTGTCTATGATTCACCACCATTAGAAAAGTGGATTATAAAGTGAAATTGATTTATGTATTGTTTTCTTTAATTTCTCACCTCGTTCTGCATGTTAGCTAGTGGAACAATCAGCAAACGCATGTGGAACTACTACTAAAGTTGATTATCATCATAGTTGTGCTTTTGATAAGAGATAAACTTCTTGCTCTCCTTAAAGGTCTTGACCGCCATTGGAAATTTCTGCATTTGTTCTATTGCGGTGGGTATGATCGTTGAGATCATTGTGATGTACCCAATTCAGCACCGACCTTACCGTCCGGGAATCGACAATTTGCTCGTGCTTCTTATTGGAGGAATTCCAATTGCGATGCCAACTGTGCTGTCAGTTACAATGGCAATTGGTTCCCACCGTTTGTCCCAGCAGGTATATAAGAGCTATAAAGAGAAATTGTTGCCTTTGCTAATCCTTTTATTGTTCAGGTCTAATAATATATATTCGTGCTCTTTTTACTCTGTTAGGGAGCCATCACTAAGAGAATGACAGCAATAGAGGAAATGGCAGGGATGGATGTGCTTTGCAGCGACAAAACTGGAACCTTGACGCTGAACAAGCTATCTGTTGACAAGAACCTTATTGAGGTTAATGATAAAATCTCTAGTATTGTTAAAGAACGTCATTTATTATCATGATAAAGCTAACATTCTTTTATTGAAGATCTTTGAGAAAGGAGTGGATCCCGATACTGTTGTTTTAATGGCTGCTCGAGGCTCTAGGCTTGAAAATCAAGATGCTATTGATGCTGCAATAGTTGGGATGTTGGCTGACCCAAAGGAAGTACGTTACATATTTACACCTCTCATTTTGTGTTACATGCATTTCGAATAAAATTTTAAGATATACCATGTCTGATAATGTGGTGCGCCGCTATAGTAGAACAAACCTTCTCTATCAACCTTTATTTTGTTTAACTTAATATTCTTTGTGGTTTACTTAATTAAAGGCAAGGGCTGGAATTCAAGAGGTTCATTTCTTGCCCTTCAATCCGACTGATAAGCGCACAGCTTTGACATACATTGACAACGAAGGAAAAATGCATCGTGTTAGCAAAGGTGCCCCTGAACAGGTATGTCAAACTTCTAAACTGGTTGCTTACTATTAATGGATCGGTGTTAGTACAATAATACAAGGAACATTTTGGTTTACAGATATTACATCTTGCACACAACAAATCTGAGATCGAGCGCAGAGTTCATGCTGTTATTGATAAGTTTGCTGAGCGTGGATTACGGTCTCTTGCAGTAGCATATCAGGTACTATGATTTTCTGTACGTGTAGAGCTTCCTTGACATACTGACCACTTTCATTAACCATATTAAATGTTTTATACTGTTTCCTCTATTTTCTGTCTGCAGGAGGTTCCTGATGGAAAAAAGGAGGGACCCGGAGGCCCATGGAAATTTATCGGACTCATGCCTCTTTTTGATCCTCCCAGGCACGACAGTGCTGATACTATAAGAAGAGCACTGAATCTAGGTGTTAATGTCAAGATGATAACTGGTGAGCTTGAGCATATTGAGCTGGACTTTCCTCAATTGGCTAGGCATAATATTCTAAACTTTTTGTGTCAAATGTGTGGTGCAGGCGATCAGCTTGCGATAGCCAAGGAAACAGGGAGACGTTTGGGTATGGGAACTAACATGTACCCTTCATCTTCTTTGCTGGGACAAGACAAAGATGAATCTATCGCTGCTCTTCCTGTTGATGAGTTGATTGAAAAGGCTGATGGCTTCGCTGGTGTATTCCCTGGTAACTCGTTTGGTTATTTATATGTTTTGTGTGTCACGTGTACTTTGCAATAACGCTAGATATACACTGCATTCTTATCTAGCTTGGGAACTTCATTTCATGTTAATGCTCGTAGAATATGAGAATTTTGTGTTTTTCTACTTGGAAGGAAACATTAGTTTTGTTTGATCTTTTAATGATCAATTCCTTCATCCTCAGAGCACAAGTACGAAATTGTCAAGCGTTTGCAAGCTCGAAAACACATATGTGGTATGACTGGTGACGGGGTTAACGATGCACCTGCGCTCAAGAAGGCAGATATTGGGATAGCTGTTGCTGATGCAACAGATGCTGCACGTGGTGCATCAGACATTGTACTAACAGAACCCGGTCTAAGCGTCATCATCAGTGCTGTGCTGACTAGTCGAGCAATCTTTCAGAGGATGAAAAATTACACAGTAAGTCTAAGTTAATTCTCATTGATCCCAATTTAGACGCATCTCTATATTTTATAAATGAGTTTAGTGCTCCTTTGCTTATTATGCTAACCAAGTTTTCCGAATTTTTTGCAGATATACGCTGTTTCAATCACAATTCGTATTGTGGTAAGCCAAATAGATGGTTGCTTCCATAAATACCCTGCCCAAATTATTCGAAAAAGTTAATGCTTTGCAACATTCTGGTTTATTAATGGATATTGGTATTTTATATTTTCAGCTCGGTTTTATGTTGCTAGCCCTGATATGGAAGTTTGACTTCCCTCCTTTTATGGTTCTGATAATTGCCATACTGAATGATGGTGAGGTTTAATGGTCTCTAGTGCTAAATTAATCTGACACATTACCTTGTCGCACAGTTGTCCTATGGCTTTTATGCACTTTTAACTGATTTTTATGTGATGGACGTTAATTTTGCAGGTACCATCATGACGATCTCGAAGGATCGGGTGAAACCATCTCCTTTACCTGACAGCTGGAAGTTGAAGGAGATTTTCACAACTGGTATTTTCCTTGGAGGCTATTTAGCAATGATGACAGTCATTTTCTTCTGGCTTGCATATGATACAGACTTCTTTCCTGTAAGCATTTAGCTACCTCATACATACAAGTTCTCTAATATGGGAAGATGCTCTTTAAGTCTTATACAAAGATCTTCGTAAGAGTCCACTTTTTTGATCTCTAAATGTTTTTGTCTGGACTACAACCTTTTTCGTGTGTTTGAATTTAATTTATAAAGGGCATACGCATAACAAGGGCTGTTTATTACTGAACTTTCAGAGGGTATTCGGCGTCAAATCTCTAGAGAAAACGGCTATTACAAACTTCAGGATGCTGGCATCAGCAATATACTTACAAGTGAGCATAATCAGCCAGGCTCTCATATTTGTCACGAGATCTCGCAGTTGGTCATTTTTCGAGCGTCCTGGGTTTCTACTTTTTTCCGCTTTCCTCATTGCTCAGCTTGTAAGCGCTCACGGTGACTCAATTTAGTTATGTTTGCAATTGGAAAGCTATTGAACACTTACAGAAAGAATATATGTTTGTGACAGATCGCCACAGTGATTGCCGTGTACGCTAACTGGGGTTTTGCTGCAATAGAAGGCATAGGATGGGGTTGGGCTGGCGTTATATGGCTCTATAACCTCGTCTTCTACATCCCACTTGATTTCATCAAATTCTTCATCAGATATGCTTTGAGTGGGAAAGCTTGGGACCTCGTCATTGAGCAAAGGGTATGATGTGTCTCCGATGAGAACTTGTCCATCATATGGTGGTGCCTATCAATTGAAAACCCTTTTCCTTTGCAGATTGCCTTCACGAGGAAGAAAGATTTCGGTAAGGAGGAGCGTGAACTCAAATGGGCACAGGCACAAAGGACCCTACACGGGCTTCATCCGCCTGAGACACAGGTTGCTGAACGTAGCAATTACAATGAGCTCAACCGTATAGCCGAACAGGCCAAACGACGAGCTGAGATGGCAAGGTAAATTCTTCACCCCTTAGTTACGTTTCAATTCTGTGTATGCCGTAGAGTGCGGAGCTAAAAAACATGTTTGTAATTTGCACTATGTATTATTCCAGGCTGAGAGAGTTGCAAACGCTTAAAGGTCACGTGGAGTCTGTCATAAAGATGAAGAACCTGGACATTGACAAGATTCAACAATCATACACTGTTTGAGCTTCATAGAGAACGAATACATACAGCAGCTCAACGTAGACTTGTCCTGTTTTGTGCATAAACCAAAACTTCTGCAGACTGATATATAGTGTATGCTGCCGATACTACTACTCTGCTCGTTTTTGCTTCTTAGGCGATGTAAAGTTGCGAAAACAAGTTGCGTTGCATATGGTTGGGTTCCCTGGGATTGGTTCATTTCATTTCCCAATAAACTCGAAAGCACAAGAGATCATTTCATAAACGAATCACGAAAAACAAGAGTAAAACAGAGCCTTTTAGTCTAACGGCAACGGAATCTCAAGGTTTTCAAAGGGCAAAGCCACCGATTATTTCCATAAACAAATCTAAGCGTCAGTGTTCTGATTTAGAGAAGTCAGGGCTTGAGGGCCAAGGCCAGACCAAACTTGGCACTCTTGTCGATGGACTTGGTGTCCACTTCTGTCGACACAGTGATGAGTGACTTAGGACGCCATTCATGCTGAATCAAAGCGCTCGCCTTGCCAAAGTTGTTAACTCGTGCCTTGACGCTGGTCAGCGGGTCCAAAGCGTGCTGAGTGCCCACAGTAATTGTGTTCTCATTGCTCGAGAATCTGTGCGCCACCTCTGCTCCAACAGCAGTGCTGCTCAACGGGCTCACCATGTGGTAGTACGATGCACTCAAGGTGTCACCTTTGTCATTCCTAATCCAACCAAATTGTTCAAGTATTCGTCTGAATGCAAGTACATACAATGAGAGCTAGCTAGCTGCTTACAGTGTCAAAGCGGCAATAAGATCAGAGTTAGTGAAGCTTGCTCCAAAGTTGTATTTGGAGAAGACCCCTTCCTTTGTGTCATAAGAGACATCGCTCCCCAAAACGAGTGCATAGGTTCCAACAACACCAGAAAAGTTCACGATAGGGTTAGGCGTCAGTCCGATGCTTGAGCATATTCCAGCATAGTCATGCAGGTATTGTAGTTCCAACTACATACATTGGAATGATCAATAAAGACCTCATGTCCTAAAATGTTGGCTTAGCACGTTTTGATGTTTACCTTTCCAGATCTTTGATCAGGAACCTTAAAGCTTAGGATAGCCTTCAAGCCAGGAGTAGGCTCATCAACCGTGATAGTTGTAAAGAGCTGCAATAAAGACTAAGAAAATGAAGTTCGAAATCAACCATGCTAATTGATCTCAAACATAGACAGGACAAGATTGCCCAGTTTCTTCCTCAGCCATACAAGAAAATGACGTTCCAAATCGAAATATTTTAAAAACAATGCGATTGTTTAAATCCAACCGAAGAAGAACTTACGTTTGAACCTGTGTCCACTTTGATATCAGTGGTGATGTTCTGGTGTTTAAACTGTGTATTGACATCGGCCAAGAATAGGTCACCCTTTTTCGTCCCCGATGAAGTGAGAGTCTGCAAACAAAACAAGTGTACCAAATAACTCACCAAATAGTAAAATTATTACAGAAGTAAAGGCCTCAAAATCATGTGGGAAATAACACATTATTGTTGTAACGATGATTGGAAATCAGTACGTAAAATGAAGATGCTCTTTATTGTAAGGAAGCAGAAACAGTAAGAATAACATCTCAACCAACCATCGAACATCCCCTCAAGAACACAGATTACGCACAAAGATAATTTCAGTAGCTTCAATAGGACAATAAACTCTTAAAATTTCAGCTGAAAAAAAAAAAACCTTGACCCCGTAGAAAAAGCAAAACAGAAACTCGAAATTAACAAGTATATTCGAAAAACTCACAACTCCAGCAGGCGAGTAGGTGGTGATGGTAAACTTCTGGTCGCTCTGATAATCCTTGTACAAAAGATCTATTTCCAAACAACAACACGGCAGAGAAGAGTAGACAGTACTAATATTATTATCTGAAACAAAACTCGAAGAACAGAACGTGAAGATAGATGAAAACACAAACCGCGAGCTCTTTTCCAATGTCAGAGTAGAGACCAGGACCCTTCGCCATCGATTCGTCCTAAACTCTAAATGGGCAAATGTGTTTTTTCGTGCGGAGAAGGCAAACGCAGAGTGAAATAGGTGTGTGTCCTTTGAAGGAAGCTGCTCTTGCTCTGCTACTGCTAATATGAATGATGCTACAATACAAGCTCTTAAATAGCCGAAAGCCGACAAAAGCCCTAGTAAGGTCTCGCCGGGCTTTTTTTTTCGTTCGAATAATCTGAGCCGTTGATGGGAGTCATTCGTGTGTAGCGCTTGCATGTAGACCGTTGATTTAAGTCCATCTAATAAGGGCAGCATGGACTTTTCAGATAGGTCTTACTTGTGTGTTTCCTTCGCAACCAAGACAGGTGCAACAACGCTGTATTGTTCCCCAAGAAAGAAAAGTTTTGGCAATTTAGGAATTGATGCACTTGAATCATAAAATATAATAATGAAATAAGGACTGAGCTCATTGGGAAATAAATGTCTGCAATTGCTTTGCTCCTTTTGATAGTCCAAAGAGTTGATGGTCGTTCCATAAGGTTGGGCACTTCTGAAAATACCAGTCTCTTCGAGAAAACATCAAAAAGAAAAAAAGAAAATCTCCCATGATACGATAAAGTATCAGCATTACTTAGCAGAGCAGATTTTACTAATATCTATAGATAAACAAAGGTTGCAGATTTAAAGCAACTAAGGAGTATCGGATTCATCATCAGCCGAGTCTCCTCCTCCTCCTACATTGGGTTCTGCATTCTTATAGCCACTCACCTCATCACTGTATCGTTTTTTGTCCGCCCTAGCTTTTGCTTCATATGGAGCTTTGTCTTCGGCTGTACAGAAAACACATGCAATTAAGACACGACCAAATGTATGAAGAACAACAATGCAACTTACCTGTCATTTTATTCCATCTATCACCAAGCGCCTTCCCCACCTCCGTAAATACAATCCCAGGATTAGTCTTCTTCACATTCTGCACGAGGGAGAAAAAAAACAAAGATTGAACATAGGATGTTGAGTCGCAAGTCAATAGCAAATAAAAAAACAATAATTTTAACAAGACTAATAGGCAATTCTACGCTGAATGATATACTAGTGAACATTCAGGTTATGCAAACCTCTCTTTCAGCGTTCGAGAAGAACATGAAAGCACTCATTGCCCTTTTGGGTGCATTTGGATCTTTTTTCTTCTTTTGTTTCTTCCTTTTCGATCCACCGTCCTCATCACCATCCTTGGGTTTTTTCCTACTAGCTTGCACCTTTGAAGCAGAAGCTTCTTTCTTTGATTTCTTTATCGGCGTCTAAAGAAATATCGTTTCAATTCCAGGGCTAAGATGATGAATTCCACTGTAGTTCAAAAATAGAAATATAAGTTCACCTCCATCTCGTCGCCGGCGTTGCTGGCATCAGAATCCCCTTCAGATTCATCAGTAGGTGAACCACTATCATCCTCTCCAGCAACAAAATCTTCATCCTGGACAAAATAAGCACGCATGCAAATCAAGTCTCATGTTGACTGGATGATTTATTACCATCATGTAGTTCAATAAGTCGACTATCAAATAAAATTAATAACTAGTGTAGGCATATTAAAAAGAATAGCGACACCTCCTCATCACTGTCATCTTCGCCGGCTGCATTCTTGATCCTCTCGAGATGTGGATCGACTGCATCGTCTATATGATCCTGAAGAACAGATGCAACGCCTGCTGTTTGGCTAGTTCCCAGATTCATGATTTTAAGACCTTTTTTACTGCAAATAAACCATAGAAAATTCTATCAGAGATGGTACAGCAGTCGCAAAAGGAAGACCCCTTGCACCTCGAAACAAGATACTAGTAAACAAACAAGACATACCTGATGAATTCAAACAGTTTATGATACTCATTTCTCTGGATATTCCGGAACAGGTGCTCCTGCTCAGTCTTAAGTTTGATAAGAAGGTCGAAGTAATGCATATTTGAGCCTCCAGCAGCATGCCGCTCAAACTCCACATAGTCAATCTAAATATTTAACGAAAAGCAATAAATTTTAGAAGCCCTTAAGAGTTAACTCACACGAATATGATAAATACCATTAAAAAAGGACCACAAGACCACAAAAGGGGAGACCTACCTCGTCATGAAGGATAAGAGTCGGGGGTTTTGGTAAAAAGAAAAAACTCTTTTCAAGTGGGTAAAGAATACCATCTTCAGCTTTAAGTGATGATTTGACAGCATAACCTTCCAAACTACTACGAAATGATCCAGGTTTAGTGATTTTGGCACCAGATAAGCCACGCAGAATTGAGATGAATACTTCATGGACAAGTCCCTGACACGAGTAAAACAGATTTTACTGACACCAGGATAAAGGAAATGAAAATATTATCATCATGCCAAGTTATGAGAAGCATGCTTGGAGTACTACAGAAGAACGGCGAGTAACTGAAACATACAACATCTTTCGCATCACTAACATGAAAATTAGGATAGAATGGTCAATAATTTCGATATTACAACAACTCAGACCAATCAATGTGTCAATAGTAGCAACAAAAGAGATGAGTACCTTGTAATCTAAATCGAGTTTGTCCTTGTACTTGTTGTTATAAAGGTCTTCGTCCATCGACAAAGAAGTATCAAATACAATGTCTGTCTCAAACTGCAGTGAATAGAAAGAAAAGAGGGCATTAAATTCTTAATATCCTGCAATTCTTAAATCACCAGTCTCACATCTATCTCTACCTGCATCACAATATGTGGATATAAGGTTTGCCCTTTCCGAATGGGTGGATCAAGAGTAATCACGACAAAGGTATGCGGTTGGTTTGACTGTCGACAAAGATAATCAGCGTGAAGGCTAGAAAGTTTCCAATAAGAAAAACAAGAAATGAAACAATTGCAGCATAATCATACGAATTATGCTCTAGTAACAAGAACAAAATGATCGATCAATACAAGGTAGTATAAAGAACCTTAGGCAACCAAAATACACGGACGACACTGCTGTACTGGATTTTGAAATCATTAGCTTGACCTTGCAGACGTAGGAAGTAGAGATGGAGTTCAACAGTATAACGCCCCCTATAACAGGAAAAAAGGATATAAGCACATCGTGCAATACACGTATTATAAAATGCTTTACATGATTACATCTAATTATAAATCTCACACACTGAACGGAGAGTAGCCTACCTTGGAGTTAGTATGGCAATTCCCTCAAACGTAACAACTGCTTCATCACCTCCAGCCCCAACATCAGCCATGGAGACAATCTTGTCTCGAAACACCTGCAAAAAAGTATACTCCCCGATGCTTAAACGATTACAGCCAAAATACTAAGGTGAATTGTGGAAACAATCACCTGAGCAGATGGGCAATTTTCATCCCCAACAAACTGCGTATTTGAATTTGGGATGTGAAAACTTATTTCCATTAGTGAATCTTTCTGCAAAGAAAAATAAACAAATGATATTCCATAATAAGTAACATTAAAATTGGTCAACAGACCACTGCAATGACATAAAGACACATTTGATATATACCTCATTCGCACCAGCCGTGTCATCAACATGAAATTCCAGCATAACATCATTTTTCCCTTGAAGTTGGGTCTGGGCAACGTCGGCCAGAGATATCTCAAATGCTTGCTTTCCACCAACAAGAAAAGTAAGGGAATTACCTGAAAATACAAGGACGAACCTAAGAATTCTATATCCATGACAGCTCATCAATATACAAAGGAGAATTAATTCCAACACGAAATCTTAGTTGTTAAAACTATTTATTGTCTTTATGGTGACGACTGTATCACTTTACTATCTTGGCTTCCACAATATTTACTTCAGAAAGAGGAAAAGATGGCACATAATGGTTAACATTACCATCCAAATCAACGTCTCCCCAGTTTTTGCCGCTGATAGCAAGCTGTTTCTCCTCTGGTGCTTTACCATAATTCGTGCGAAAAAATGTCGTAAGGCTTGCAACATCCTGCACAAAACCCATTCCAGCTCTATTTGTCACATGATGGAAATGCATAGAAAACAGTCAAATTGTAAGTTGTAAAAAATAAAAGTGCCAGTTAACGTTTATAGATATAGTTGTATTTTGATATCTCAAAGGATGGACAACCCGAGATATTTAAAGATAGAGAAAATAAGCTTCCAAAGGAAGAAGCTGGCCAAGAATATGTCAAGTCATAATAACAAGAAAAAGACCATATGGTGACCTGGTCTCGGAAACCAGTAAATTTATAGTGTAGACCGTCTTTTGTCCGAATCCCAAGTTGATTAGATCGAGGAACCTTCATCCATGCTAGCCGAAGAAAATTCGATTTGTCGAGTTCGACTGACTTGCCCCCACCTTGTTTCTTCCATACTATTCCGTTGGCATGAACCTTTAGCTGCCCTGGATTCTACAATTTGAGGCACAATGCTTCAGATAGAAAAATAAAAAGCAGAAATAATCGATTAAAGCAATAGCGTCCTAATTTTTCTCCACAGTCGAACATTAGGTGCCTTTTTGTCTGAGAAATCAGAAACCTTGATCAAGTATAAAAACAGTATGAAACCCGAAGTTTGTGAAACATAGACAAAAAATGGAAACAAATTTCACTGCGGCATATGTAAGATCCCGTCCGTTATGAAGCGGTTTCTTACGCAGTAATGGTCCTTACAGCATACAAGACGAAAAAAATAGAAAAAATCATCAAAAATGAAAATACACAAAATTCTTTCAGTAGAGCCTTTGCACGACAAAATAAAACAAGTTAACGATGGTACGATCCTAATAGATGAAATTCGAATGTCAAAATACAACCAAATCAGAAAACGTTAGAGCAGCTACAGTTTAGGGCTTAAAAGGCAAATCAAAAATTTCAAGATTGATACTCACACTTCCTCCGCGACCGCTAAGGGATATACTGTTGAACATGGGTCCATCCGACATTTTGCAAGAAGAATCGAAACACAGAGCAACGTAAACGCGGGATGGCGGCACGTTGATATACAAATACGCCCCAGAAGACGGTGGCGCCAAAAGAGGGGAAGGAAGGACCAATTGTGATTTTCTGAATTGCGAGTAGAGTCGGTTCCATTCATTCATGGCATATACTCAAAGGTGGGCCTAGATTTGGCGAGCATTGGGCTTTCGAAAGTGGGCCTAACTAATAATTGGCCCATTAAGATTACGGAATGGAGTAGAGCCTTACCGAGCGTTACGAACGACACCAATTAATTATTCCAACAGATAGAAGATTTATGTAAATTGTAAACTAAATATATTCTCCTTAAGCAAGCAAGCAAGCTTCACTAAATTACAATTTGAACGTTTCATTTCACATTACGACCAAGAAGTAGTCTTAGTTAACATCGCCAAATTCCTTGTCCTAATTATGCCAACAAGGCAAATAAATAAATAGATTAAAAGGGGCATTCAATAAACCACACAAAACAAAGAATCTATAGCAACAATACAAGAAACAGTCGCCTTCGCCATTTCTCCATCAGCTAAGGCAAGCAACAATGTCACAATCATCACTCACTGCTGTGGTGGCTCGGACACAGACGAAGAGTGTGTGTGTGTATGCGCTTGAATTATTACCTTACAAGCCTCTACGGCTGGCAATAAAACAAACCCAGTTTGGTTTTGGTTTACTTTTCCTTGCTTTCACCGTCAACCTCTGTCTTATCTGCGCAACAACTAGAGACAATATGTGATGCTCACACACACATAAATAAATATGCTTATACATCGCAAGCATCAGAAGAAAAACTGATACTGAACTCCAGGGCAGACAGAGTAATAACAATGGCAGGGAACTTCTTCCACCGATATCACGAAACGAACATGGGAATGCCAGTGATAAAGATTGAAGAGAACCTCAAGAGACGTGCCCACGATGGAGAAGGGAGGCGTGCTAAACGTAGAAAGAGGGATTTGCCTTGTGAGACCAGCGATGGCGGCGGCCATAGTCAACAGCCGACGAGTAACCAACCAACGACGGTGAAGAGAAGTTCGAGGTTTCGTGGGGTGAGCAAGCATAGATGGACAGGGAGATACGAAGCACATCTGTGGGATAAGCTGTCATGGAATGTAACTCAGAAGAAGAAAGGAAAACAAGGTTCGTATTTTCTTTTCTTTCCTTTTCTTGCGTTTCCATCTTTCAACTATACAGTTCTATACGAAGGAAGGAGATAAGAGTCTGACCTCGAATATGTATCTTTTTTTGGTTTTCCCCACTCTCTGTGCTGTTGCTTCGCATTGAATCGGGCAGTTTATCTCGGTGAGCGCCTTTTTTCTCTTGCTATTGTTGATGTCAATATGTATTCACAACCTGAAGATTATATGGATGGAATACGCAGGAGCTTACGACGAGGAGGAAGCTGCAGCTAGAGCCTACGATTTAGCAGCGCTCAAGTATTGGGGAACATCAACGTTCACCAATTTTCCTGTAATGAAAGATGATTATTCACAACTGATCATCAGTATTACTATCTTACTGTAAAGGGATAAAGCTGACCTCTTAAACCTCACAGATCTCGGATTATACGGAGGAGATCGAATTGATGCAGTCTGTCACAAAAGAGGAGTATTTAGCTTCACTGAGAAGGTATACAAGCTACCCTAACCTTGTTTTGGCCTGGATATAAAATCTGCGTATGGAGTGAATATTTACCAAGTGTGATTATGACAAAGGAAAAGCAGCGGGTTTTCGAGAGGTGTTTCGAAATACCGAGGAGTCGCAAGGTATGGATAATCCCCCCTCACGAAAAAAAAGATCTATTTCGCATGACCGAACAGATAAAATAAGGTCCTAAAAGGTCATTTGAAATTCCTTTTCAGGCACCATCATAATGGTAGATGGGAAGCAAGAATAGGAAGGGTTTTCGGCAATAAATATCTCTACCTTGGCACTTACAGTAAGCAAACACATATCTCAAAGGCATTGCATATGTACGAAGATGCATGACTAACGAAGGTGTAATGTAATATAAATGCCTTTTGCAGGTACACAAGAAGAAGCAGCTCGTGCTTACGACATAGCAGCAATAGAATACCGTGGAACCAACGCAGTCACGAATTTTGACCTGAGCAACTACATCAGATGGCTGAAGCCTGAATCAGGGAACTCTTCGCTCATGACAAAGACGGTTGAAACTGATTTACAGGCTTTATTACATCCTCAGCTCAAGCAAGAAGAGGCAGCATATTACCCCTGTTTAAAAAGAAAATCGATGAGCGAAGCTTGTCTCACTAGGCAAGACATGTTTCCAACTGATGTCTCGATTAGCCCACGTACCAGATCTTCTCCGACTGCTCTGGGCCTACTCCTCAGGTCGTCTGTATTCAGAGAACTTGTTCAGAAGAACTCAAATGTGTCTGAGGAAGAAGAAGATATTAATGATGATGGTGATCAAAACTTGGCACAGATGAGCGGCGATGATGAATATGCAGGCATGTTTTGTGGAAATAAGAGCATACCTTATGCGATATCTTCCGCAGGTGGTGAAGTCGAGTTCAAAAGACGGAAAAGTTTTGACTGTAATGGTTCGGATACTGTTGTTCGTTCTAGCAGCGGCATAGACATTAACAGCATGTACTAATTGACATACATTATTGAGTCCTCAGCAAATGTGATGTCATACAATAAGGAACTGTGTTTTCGTGTCCATAATAACACTCGATACAAATCTCATAAATTTTTTAAAATATGTCTTTCTTTGACAAAGATTTCAAGGTAACTCCAACGAATTCAAATAATTACGACTACACGGGAAGTTAACATCACCTGTCTTAAACTTGTAATCTGTCTTGAATTTGTGTACAGAAGAAACGGTTATGGCAAATTGTAATCTTCGCAATCCATTCCACACCCTAAAGCAGACATAGTAACTTAAAAGGACAGGGTTTATCAAGTCCCTGATAAACCGTATTAATCCCACTCACCTAAACAGATCATGACGTTGTGACTGGTGTAAGAAGATTGAGACATGTATTTTTAAATGTTAAAGTGAAAATGCATACATGTTTTCCCTTGAAAAAGAGTCACAAATCACACCACTTTCTCATACAGAAACACAAATGTTGTATTGATTCAAAAACTAAAATCCTAACAATTTGAAAGGAATCAAAACTGCTTCCTCTTATTTTGAAAGAGTCTATCTCTCTTAGCATATGCGTAGAACAAAACAAAGCAAATACCAGCAGAAAGCAAAAACGAGGTCCACGGGAATGGGGGGTCCTTGAAGCAAACAAGTGATGCTTCTAACTCCTGAGATGCCTCATAAACCAGAGCATGCATGGCATAAAGGTCGTGATCTGAAGACCTCAAATAATACGAAGCCATTTCATAATCAAAATGTGAAATTGCAGACACCGACTTCTCCAGCTTGTACCTAAACAGATTCCACCTTTGCATGAAATCAGTATGCCTTTTATGCTTCAAAAGCTTCCTATCACCGCCATGTGCAGCAACTGACTCGAGAACGTCAACACCACTGCTGACACTATAATTCAATGAAGTCAAAAGAACGTTTCTCTTTGCAGTATCTTTTTGAACAAAGGACAGCGAAGAAATCTCTGAGAAGGGTCCAAATGGTGTTTGCCCAACACTCCACGTGTAATCAACTAGAGTATCATTATGCCTTGGGCTCCATACAAGGTGTGTTGGTGAAACACCCCACATACTTTGCAATATTGAACCGATGATTGGTCTCTCCAAATCTCGCGTCTGCGTAAATACGTGGTGTCCATTACAACTATAATCACTGACAGTTTGTGTGCTCCTCGTCCTCACAGCGATAACCATATCCTTAAAAGCCACACTCTGGTGGTATCGGTCGAGCAGCAGTAGCGAATTCACATCAAGATCAAACACATATATAGGCAACACCCTCCCAAATTCTTCATCATGCATATTAGCCATGCGCCTAAACTCGCTCGCTGACTCGTGAATGCTCTGATGCAGGCGCTTCGAATCCAAATACTCACTCACGATCAAAGTATAGTTGTCAAACAAGTACCTCGAGGTGTAACTGGTAGTGGCTTTCGCTATTGCGTAGGAGCAAACAGAACATTCCTCCATTTTCACCTCATGTTTCTTAAACTTCAAACTTTGTCCTCTCAAAAGCAACCCTTTTTCCCCAACCTCGTCTGTCAATGCCCGCTCAATGGCAGACCAATCCAGTCCCGAGCTAACCCCATCAACACCATGTATGTGAACAAACTCAACAACCAAATTATCCTCATAAGAGACGGGAATCCTCAGAGAAGGAACAAGAAGTACCTTGTAAGCACTCCAAACAAGTGAAGCTAAATCAGCAAGCACCGCTTTATGGGACTTGGGCCTACCGTGTGTAGCGGCAAGGGGATGGAACTCGCCACGTGGAAGAACACCATCGCCTGACAAAGCTGGCCCATAGTCCACTGGCCCAGCTGATAAATCTATCCACATGTAACGGTCCTTCCCTGTCCAAATTGACCCGAGACATTTGGTGAAGCCTGGGGAGGGATCACCATCAGAGTATGCGTAAGCATAGGGTTCCAATTTGGGGTCCGAATAAAATTTCGAATCCGAACCATCAAGGTGGATGAGGTAGATGTGGTAGGAATTGGAGGTGGGAATGTTGTGGGTAACGAAGTGTTGGCGGATGACGTCATCGGTGACGGTGTACGGTACGGGAGTGAGGTGGGATCGCGTGGGGGCAGGATTGGATTGGAGATACGTTCGGAGAGAGGCGACGAGCGAGGCGTGGAGTGACGGCGGGGTCAGGGCCGGGGTGACGTGGAGGGTGTGGGAAACCGACACGTGGTGGGACGATTGTGCGTGCGGGTGAGTGACGTGGAAGAGATCGGAGGACACGAGCGAGGAGACGAGCGAGGAGATGAGCTGAATCGAGCTGTGCGAGAAAGTGGGACCCACTAGGTGGAGGGTGATTGGTATGGGGAGAGAGAGAAGAGAGAGGAGGGCGGCGGCGGTAGGGGCGGGAACGGTTTGTGTGAGCGGTGTCTTGAGGGAGGTGGGGAGTTTGGAGAAGGTGTCGTTGCCGGCGAGGGGGTCAAGGCGGGCGTGGTGGCTCAAGAACGTGTCAAGGCCGGGGATCGGAGAGGCGAACACGGCGGCGGCCGTGAGGAGAGAGAAAAAGAGGAAGGAGACGGCGGCCGTCATGGTGGTGGGTTGACTGGGTGGAGAGTGAGGACTAGGATGCTTGCAGGCAGCTAGCTGCTGCTTCGTCGGAGGAGAGATGTAGGAGGGAGTGGAGGGCAAAATAGTCAAATCATATATGTATTCTTAATCAAACAAGTCGGGTTATTGGACTAATGGGCTACCACTACAATTTGGCCCATTATTTCAGTTTTTAATATATTATTCTTTGTTTCGATATATATTACAAGGAAAATTCCGAAAAGTATAATTTGCGGGAGCGGATTCAGACCATCTCCAACCGAGAAACGCATTCTCAAACTCAAACGCATTCTCAAACTCAAAATGCAGCAATTCTTCTCCAACCGATCGACTCATTCTCAAACTCAATAGACTACTTTGTAATATTAATTTCCATGCCAACTTTTACAAATTTCAATACAACCCACATATTTACAACTTTACCAATTAAACTACAATATTATTTTAAATTTTCACTTTTAATGTTGCAACCTACACTTTTAATTTCGTGTGCTTGTTGGATATATACAATAACACCCCTTTCTTCTTACAAAGTTTGACGGCTTAAAAAATAAGGAAAAAGCTTTTTGATATTTGCTCAATACCTTTTTCTGACAATCAAGTCTTGTCTATTTTCTTTATCTGTCCTTCCTCAGCTTTTTATGACACGAAAAAAGCTTTTTATGACACGAAAAGCAGATATACGAAAAAGAGGAAAATTATGGACTATCTATGCAAATTAAAAAAAACCCACCGCATCCTAACTGCTTCAGACGCAAACATGCGTCCAACGGAGGAGAGAGAAGCTATTTGACGCATTTTGAGTTGTGTTTTGACGTTCGTTTGGAGTAAATTTACCTCAAATTTTGCGTTTTAGTGCTCGGTTGGAGATGCTCTTACTCTTCACCTCTCAGCTTTCAGGTGCGTAGCGCTTCTCTAGTTCTCTATGGAAGAGCTCTATTTTAACTCGTGTTTGGCTTGTCTCACTGCCTTTCGTCAATTATCATTGTTTGATTGTTTAACTGGTAAATCTGGGCATTTCTAGTTTATGCGTAACCTTTGAAAGGGATGATTATGTGTTCTGCGTTGATCGATTTTTTGAAGAGGTTATTAGGTTCGTGTTTTTGGTAACGGGTTTTGCTTTAATTTCGTGTAATGTTTGTCATGTAAAGGGATATTTTGGAAACCTAAGTGGTTGTAGTAGGCGGTGGGGATATGTCTACACCGGAAAGTAAGAGATTGATGAGAGATTTCAAGAGGTTGCAGCACGATCCACCTGCTGGAATCAGTGGAGCACCGTATGATAACAATATGATGCTGTGGAATGCAGTTATCTTTGGGTATTTTTTTTATTTCTTCTGAGTTTTGCTGCTCTGGTATCTGATACTGATGATTCGATGTGTTTAACTAATATACATATGTTTTTCCCTTGTTCCTTTTCTGTAAATTGCAGTCTGGATGATACGCCTGGGATGGAGGTTCGTATTGCTTTCTATCTGAAGTTGAGTTTTATTTCAGTTTCAAATCTGTTTTTATTTTTTGACAAAGCAAATGCTAACAATTTCATTTTCATAGATATGACAACGATGTATACGTAATTCCTTGTATTGCATCTCGAACCTCATTGCGGATTGTTGATTGGATAAATTCCTTTCGTCCAGGTACGTTTAAGTTGACAGTCCAATTCACAGAGGATTATCCGAACAAGCCCCCGACTGTGCGGTATATCTCTCGAATGTTCCATCCCAACCCAACAGTAAGATAGTCTTCATTTTCAAATTTCAGAAATTAATAGATTTTCTGCAACACACTCTTGCATGTACCAATTCTTTCTATTTTGTGCTCCTTCAGTATGACATGCCTCCTCACACCAAACATGTTTGACAGGTACTATGTTGTCCTTGATCAGTTATGCAGATGGAAGTATTTGCTTGGATAATTTACAAAATCAGTGGAATCCTATATATGATGTGGCTGCGATACTTACATACGTTCAGGTAGGGTTGACCTTGGGCTGCATTGCATCATAATCCCATCATTGATAACATGTAGTTGCTCAAAGTAGCAAGCTTAGTGAGAGCATGAGTTTTATTAGAATTATTTGATTGCCCACCATTGAAGTTCATTATTTTTTCCCTTCTTTTCCAATTTCAGTCACTGCTCTGTGACCCAAATCCAAATTCTCCTGCAAAATCTCAAGCAGCTCGGATGTTCAGCGAGAACAAGCGGGAATACAACAGGAAAGTCCGTGATATAGTTGAGCAGAGCTGGACAGCAGACTAGGTTTGCCTCCCCTGCCCTGAGATCATTCTCATTGATGTACTGTTAGCTAGTTCAAATTACCTGTAGAGTTTCATGTCCCTTCATTTTCTTAGATGATCTCCGTTGCTCTGAAATTGTTTGTCTTAATGTTTATTGTATAGCCTGTTCTGCATATTTAATTCATTTTCTCTTGCATTATTTGGCTGTCTTTCCCATGTGGGAGTGAACCTTACCTTATCCGGAGATATTTTATATGTACTACTCACTCACATAGTCGCATTATTGTTTGAAGTGTTCATATGGTATTTTGCAATGTTGCGTGTTTCACTTGTGCGCGACGAACGTTCAAGTTGTTTTTGTCTTTGCGCTTATGATTTTGTATATATGGATTAGAGTTGGTAGGGGCGGTTGTTAATTAAACACCCATTCATTGTGGCAAGCAAGACAACATTTTTGGGTCTATCTACGATATAGATACATACTCATTACATTATACTACCGACAGCTACACAACTTACGACTGCTTGGCCTGTTGTAGTATCTTTCTTTTCTTTCAAGTTTTCCTCCTTATGAATAAAGCTTTTGGCTGCAAGAAAACAGCCCAGCATTTGTCCACTTCTTGCTGAAGATTGCGAGTAACAGAATAAGACAATTTTTTTCGTTTTCCAAGTATTGATGTGGATCAAAGAGAACAAATCCTTTGGGTGAACTCAAGTAAAAGAATATCTTGCAATGCAGTGGTCCGAAATTGGGAAGATGTTCCTGATCATAATCTATAAGTCGTAAAATATATTACTATTGCATTAGGACGACTACTCGCTACACGCAATTTACCAAATTTGAGAAAAAAGAAATAGAGGAAAGTCTGTAGCTGTACGCTTTCCGTGACTCATCAGAGGGCACACACTACAACTTTACTAAAAGCGTTCTATATTCCACTATTTCTTCTGCTACGGAACAAAGAGAGATAAAAGTGCAGTGTAAAGAAAAAAAAAAAAAAAGAAACAATGGAGAGAGCAGAGTGAGCTAGAAGAAGGGGTCCATTTCTGTTGCTGTGAGACATTGGAACAATAATTTCGCCGGGTCTGTTTATCCTGCTGCTGTTTCGTTGTTATCTTTTTTTTGCTTCAATCTCAATCCATCTCTGTCTCTGACAATCTATTTTATCATGACTTTTAAGTGAAAAGGTTGTTATATACCCAGCATGGTCTCTCACGTTGTTTGAGATTTGTGGGTCGTCGAGCGAATGATGTATTTGTGAAAATTCAGTTCAATAGAAGTCAAAAACCTCCCCTGTTCTTACCTTTGTTCTGGTAGGAAAACATGCTGGATTAGATCTGAACCACACTAATGAGGACACCTTTCAGTTCTTTTGTTTCAGTTCTTTGTTGTTGTATTTTTTTCTTTATCATGGTTTTGATTCTCTTTTGTGAATCCTTTTGGGTGAGTTGCAGGTCATGGTGCTTTATTCCTTGTTTGGATTCTCATTTATGGTGTTAATTTAAGCTACCTACCACCTTCCACTTCACTAGCTCTGTTTTCTGGCATGGGGAAAAAATCACCTGCAAAGTGGATCAAGACTGTACTCTTTGGAAAGAAGCATTCTAAATCTCATTTATCAAAAGTAAGTAAGCGAAGGGCTTCAAAGTCCACTACCGATTCTTTGATTAAATTTCCTTTGTGTGCTTAGATTAATCTTTATTATAGAGCTCGTACTCGCTTACATTCTGTTGAGATGTGGTGTGAAAGCTCTGTTTCTGATATGTTTGGTGATTTTAATCACTTCGATAATTGCTTCATATTGTTTGAGATAAAAATGTGCGGATGTTTGTGAACTGTGAAGCATGTTTCATCGGATGAAAAGACTCCATTGGAGGATCCCAATGCAATCCAGGCAGTGATATCCGATCCTATTCAGTTAACCGAGAGAGGCACTGATAGCTTCGAACTTGACGAGGACAAGTCTGATACTCGTTGTGATGATACTGCTTTACATCCTCCAAACCAAGTTGTGGATTCACCTAGCAATGAGGCTACTGTTCAATTTAATGATCCCAAGATAGCGATGCAAGAGCAATCTGCAAGGAAGGTGCAAGCAGCATTTAGAGGTTATTTGGTATGAGTCTTTCTCTCTCTTACAATGACATTGGTTTCTTTCATTACGTTTGAAGCAGTCGAGACAGCATCAATCTTTACTCTGTAAGACGTTGAAGTTGATTCTAGCCAATGCACGAGTGTAGTTGTTCCCATCTCACTATTATATAGTCTTTTCCGTCGAGATTCATTACTTTTGCTGTATCTTTTATTACAATGCTGCAGGCTCGTCGTGCTTTCCGCACTCTCAAGGGGATTATAAGGCTGCAAGCTCTCATCCGTGGACACCTTGTAAGGAGACAAGCCGTTGCCACTTTGCGTTGCATGCGAGCAATCGTTCAGTTCCAGGCATTGGCTCGTGGAAGGATTGTCAGGCGATCAGATGCTATTAAACACAGAGTGCTTGTAAAACTCAAGCCTCAGGTCAAACTTTCTTTTGTTATCTTGGCCTAATTGATCTAACTTTATCAGTCATTCTCATCTCAAATGTGTCGTCAGAGTAAATTACCATACCCTTTCAACTTTTTGTTTCTTACCGTTCCCCTGCGTGGAATTAAGTTTGGTTATTGCTTGGTTCTTTCATCAGGATCCTTACCGAGCGGGCAATGGAACAAACAAGTTTCTTACATCTGAAAATCTGACCACAAATGCCTTCATCCGAAAGGTATAACTTTATTTTCCTGTTCTCCACTTGGTAATATCATCTACAAGCCCAAGAAAGCATATCCATTCAATTTGCCCTGTTTCCTCTTGTTTTAGCTTCTTGTAACTGTGCCAAACACTATGCCACTTGCTCTTCTGTACGAATCATCCGAGCCGAATTCGAGTTGGAGCTGGCTCGACCGTTGGTCATTATCTCGTTTCTGGGCTCACCCTTCTCGAACCAAGAAAAGCCACTCTAAGTCAAAACCTGAAAAGATGCAAAGCAGCTCCAAGAGAACCATTCGTAAGGTTTCGGCTACAGAAAATGGGGACGATGGTGCTTTATCTTCATTTGAAACTGATATGTCCAAGCGTAACCTGAGAAAGGTCACAAACGATCATACAGAGGCAACGCAAGATCAACCCCAAACCGAGCTTGAGAGAGTCAAACACAATCTGAGAAAAGTCTCCGCATTGGCTAGTTCCAAAGAGTCAGAAACAACGTTGAGTTCTTCTACTCCCATTGTCTCAGAGCAGGAAGTAGCTATTCCATTGTCTGAAAATATGGATGACTCCGATGTCGTGGTCGATACAACGGCGAATGGGCCCATCGAAGGATCTCATGAAATTACTAATGAAACCAATCCCTCAGAAAACGGAGCGAAGATGGAGAGTGTGCAACTCTTGGAAGCTGCATGTAAGGAAGAATCAAGCAGTGGCACTAAAGGGAATCCAAAAATCCGCAAAAGAAAGTCTCTTCCTGCGAAGCTTGAGCATGCTGAAATTAATACCACGAAAAACTCCACAACCTTGCCGAGCTACATGGCAGCAACTGAATCTGCCAAGGCCAAGCTTAGAACCCAGCAAGCATCTTCGTCTAAAGCTGGCGAGGATGGGAAATTAAGCTCCTTATCGCCTAGGATGAATAAGCCGCCCACTCAAGCTAATGGAACCAAAGGCAGCGGCAGCAGCAGTAATAGGACTAACCGAACCTCGACAACTTCGAGAGATGGTAAGCATAGCAAGTTTAGTAGTATCCTATGATATGCTTTAAGCTAATTGCCCAAGATTTAAAGATGAATATGATTATGAATGTGGTTAAATCATATGTTTCAGACAAAGCGCTTCAATCTGGATGGAGAAAGTAAGACATGAGCTGGGCTTGATACTTATTGTCTGCGTGCTTTTTCGTTTGCGTTTGCTCTTCAGTTGAGTGTGTTTTAAATGAATTATATACAATTCGTTGCATGAGTGTTTCTGGTTTCATCTAATGTCTAAGGTTTGTTGTTATCCAAATATGATTCGATTGTTTATTTATCTACGTTTTTTTGTTATGTTTCATAGTCCAACCCCTCACCATCTTTGGAAATAAGGGCTTCTTATCCTAATTCCTATCCATGTGAGGCTGAAGCAGCCTGACATGTTTATTTAAAAAGTCCACTTGGTTATTATTATTATCGTGAACGTTGCGATCTTCAATGGTCCTCACTTGGATTTTTCTAATACGAAGAGTCAGAAACAAATCGCTTTCTTACACGACCATTAGAAAGGAAGCATCTTTCGAGATATCTATATAATATATATGTATATAGATATTATGTGTTGACTGCGTTTGTCATCCCGCCCTACCTAAGTCTTCCCATCCATCGTTTTTTTAATCATTCTTCTTGATTATTGTTTAACCATTGGTGTGAAGATTCACACTTCACATGCGGAGAACCCACAAAGTCCGAAAAAGCTCAACTTTGAGACAAAGACTAAAATCGTTGTGTTTGTGTAATCATCAATCATTTTGGGATGATCATGTCCAAGTTCTTTCACAGATCGGCCTTCTCTTTCATTGTTCTTGTTCTGGCATGTGGGACTCTTGCAGCAGCCAATGCTTATTCATCAGAGGCTGGCATTTATGAAATCAAGCAAGGGGACGATTTCTTTCTGAGGGTCACAAACTATGGTGCAAGAATCGTATCTGTTCTTCTTCCAGACAAGAATGGTAACTTACTCTACTCTTCTCTCTAAGTCGATCAATGTAATCATTTCTCAAGGTTCCGTCCGTTTTTTTTTTTTTTTCCTTTTGCGTAGGAAAGCTGGCTGATGTTGTTCTTGGTTATGATACAATCAACGAATACAAGGTATGCATCATGTAAGTATATATCAAGTACACAGATTCTAGGATATATTTACAATCATTTCCTTCTCCAATATCTGCAGAATGACAGCAGTTACTTTGGAGCAATCGTTGGTAGAGTAGCAAACCGCATTGCTGGCGCAAGGTTTACTCTAAACGGAACAGTCTACAAACTCGATGCTAACGAGGGAAATAACATGCTCCACGGTATTCTTTCCTTTCCCTTCACAAAACAATAAATAATAGCTGTAATAATCGACTCTTTCCGCTGAAGTGATTCGTTCGTCGTGAAGGTGGTAAGAAAGGATTCAGCCAAGTCGTATGGAAGGTGAAGAAACACGTGCCAGCTGGCAAATCTCCTCGTATCACCTTAACATATCGCAGTGCTGATGGCGAAGATGGTACGATGATGAGATTAAATAGCACATCCATCATATAACTCTGTTTCATCTACACCTCTTTCCATATGTATGTATATATCCAAATTTCTTGTCCCAAGGATTTCCCGGCGAAGTCTTGACAACGGTAACATACGCTCTGATCAAACCGTACAAGCTAAGCGTCATAATGAAGGCTAAAGCACTAAACAAAGCCACGCCCATAAACCTCGCACAGCACAGCTATTGGAACCTCGGCGGACACAACAGTGGGGACATACTCTCCGACGAGCTGCAAATCCACGCATCCTTCATAACTCCGACGAACGAACACCTCATACCCACCGGCGAACTCAGGCCGGTAAAAAACACAGCCTACGATTTCCTCGAAAAGCCCATAGCAATAAAGGACCGTATCGAACACCTGCCAAAGGGCTCGAAAGGGTTCGACATAAACTACGCCGTGGATGGTCCAAGCAAAGGGGGAAAGATGAAGGCAGTTGCCTCAGTTTATGACAAGAAGAGTGGAAGGAGGATGGAATTGTGGGCGAATGCGCCGGGCGTGCAGCTTTATACTGGCAATTATCTCAGTAATGTGAAGGGGAAAGACGGGGCTTATTATCAATCGCACGCTGCTTTGTGCTTGGAGACTCAGGGATTCCCTGATGCTGTGAATCATCCCAACTTCCCTTCGCAGATCGTTGGTGCGGGGAAGAGCTATGATCATCGTATGTTGTTTACGTTCTCCGTCCACGAGTGATTATTGATCGTATGTGATTCTTAGTTTTTCTGTGTTTTGTTTGGATCGATGAATAAGGAACAAGGCGACTATGTTGTGATATGATCAACTTAAGAATAAAGTTTCATGATTTTGAGTGATTGTGTTTACTATTGATCGACGTCTCAAATCTTGATTTTGATCAAAACTATATCAATATATCAGTTGATGAATCGAACAAACTGCCAGAAAGTGTATACTTTCTGTAACATTAGAAGAAACATATGAAATGCTGATTCAAGGCCTTAAACTCGCACTATACAATTTTTCAAAGGCGTGTGTAATCTTGAAACATCTGTAATGGCTGCAATCTCAGCTCGTGATCCAAAGTTTGCCCATTTCCATTCTCATTAATTACTCTAAGGAGAGATGAGTATATTCACAAAATTCTGAAACCGTGGCTGTAATTAGTAGAAAAGTTGTACTGTTGAAGAACAACTCTGTGGAATGTCTCTTTGCTAGTATATAACTTCGTAAAATTGATTGAATTTATTGCATTGATAACAAGTCAAAGTTGTAATGGAGCCACCAGACAAACGAAAGTTGATGTAAGATGTCAGAGAATCTTGTTTTTCTATTTATATAAGGGCCCATGCCAGAGGTACAATACCATTCAGTGCCAGCTTATAATATAGTTTTGTATATCTACATGTAACATGGATCTGTTTCATTGGTGATTTATGTATATAACATATTGGGGATCATCATATATGAGACTTACAGCAATAATCATAGATCAAATCACCTCCGATAATGGGGTCCAAGAATATGCTTTCACAAGAACCCAAAGTGGGCTTTCTCGTTATGAAAGAAACCAAGTAAAAAATCAAACAAAAGGACGTACATACAAAGACCATTCATGATCACATATTACCCTCATCTTAAAATGCACCTTCAATTTACGTTTTCCATTGGAAAAATTTAAAACTTTGCTGCAGTTTTTCAGACCCACGGCCAATAATCGGTTGATCCTTCGATCCCACCAAAAACGCTGCAAAACCCGTCGTTATTCGAAGCCCGAGCCTGATCATGATCGATGACGACCTTACTGTTACACATTATTTGTTCTTGCTGATTAATGTGATCTTGAACTCCTCCGCTCGATGATGAGGTCTGAAGTAATTGCCTGCTGAGATCATTATTTGCTTGCTGACCGTTAATTGTAGTCGTCGTGGGAAAGAAGACATGGCCTTGATTGTTATTGCTTATAATATGATCATGAGGATATAGCAGCAATGTGCTGTCTTCAATGGATGCTGTGTTGAGGTTGACTTCACAACTGTTCTTGTCATCACTTCCTCCATTGCTCCAACAACCTGCAGTACCTTCGTTCTCTTTATTGAGGTTAAATGATCCAATCATTACACCATTCGTTGTTGATTCTGATCTATTCTTGAGAGCCATTAACTGAGGAAGAAACAATTTAAATCAGACCAAAGAAGATTAAGCTCGCCCAACTAACTACCAAAAACCATATTTAATGTCATAATTATTAGACAGACTAAAAACCCTTTATTATCGCCATATATATATATATTAATAGAACCTGTGTCTGAAGCTTCTTGTTCTGTGATTTGAGGGCATCATTATTAGCCTTAACAGCCTCAAACTGTCTCTTCAAGACATCATAGTCCCTCTCAAGCTGCTTAGTTTTCCATCGAGCCCTTCGATTCTGAAACCAAATCGCAACTTGCCTCGGCTGAAGCCCCAAAGCCCTAGCGAGCTGCATTTTTCTTTCGGGTTCTAATTTATTTCCAAGATCAAAGCTCTTCTCCAAAGCCCTCACCTGCTCGATGTTCAACCTCCTTTTCTTCTCTCCGAGCATAATCTGCGACCCATCGTCGGAGGTGACGTCATCGTCGGGTTGGGTTTCTTCGGCTGTGCGCTCAACCATTCCTGAGAATGACGACGACATGGACGATCTCCTCATCAAGAACTCCACGCCTGTGAGTACTTAAACGCAACCAAGTTAACTGAGGTTGATGAAAATCGATCAGTGCAAAGAAAAACGTGGTGATTAGTTAAGTGTAATGAAACCTGCTTGGAAGTCTTGCTGATGATGATGATGATCACTGTTGAGAAGCATGGATTCTGGGACAAAGGCCATTTTCTTGAATTATAATTTATTAAAATATACTGTTAATTTCTTTGGGCTCGAACTTCGAAGCATGCAGATAACATATATATGTCTATGTGTTTTTATTTATATATGTATTAACTAAAGTTTGTGTGAGACTATGTGGAGAGGGAACAATGGGTTGGCAAAGCTTGGAAGCCAGCGACAGTTCTTGTTCGGACAGAGAGATAGAGGAGAGGTGTTGTGTTCTCTATAAATAAATAAATTGTAAATAAAATATAATCTTCACTATATTTCTCAGAATTTACTGTGCTTAATGTGAAAACAACATTTCTTCCTTACTCCTTTATTTATAGCATATTTATCATTTATATGTTGAATATATCGATTCCGCTTGTGTCACTCTAACAAGTAATTAGGGGGAACCCTTACAAGATTATATTAATAAGGTTGAACTTTTGAAGCTTCACATGCCACGAAGCTTCATCGTATAATTTGTAAGTAAGAACAATATGTATGATAAAGCACATTCCACGAGAGAATACTATATACTAGTATAATAAATAAATAGTCAACCATTTAAATGAGAGCCCTTTAATATATGTACGTATATATTAATTTTGTGAAGAAATGTTATGATATCTACACTAAAATAATAAGTTAAAATTTAAGCAGAAGAAGCATTCCTTGAATAAAGCAAACCTATGGAAGTTGGGTGAAGCCTAACGCACCCAAAGACGGAATTGAAATTGAACTTCACTGAATAGTAACCAAAAATGTCCATCTCCATCCATTTTGCTTGTTTCTTGCGAATTATGAATTGATTGGGTAGTAATTTATATGGAATTAAATTAAAATTCAAATTTAAATGAGATTACTTAACTTGCTGTCTCCATGCAAGGTATTTCTTACAAGCTAACGTGTTTCTTGATTAAGACAGTCGGATAAACCTTACTTAGCACGTATTACCTTTCGAGTTAGATGGAGAATAGTAAGTAAGATTAAATAATAAAAGTGTTCGTTTTTCTTGATTTTAGTCGTAATAAAGATATTGTTTATGGGGTTTTGGTTGTGTGAATGCACATGGGAACCTTAATTAGCTGGAATGTTTTGTGTTGGCATTGGGAATCTAAACGTGATGTCTCCTTATTTATCTCTCAACTATGTAACCTATATAGTCATTCAATATAATATATACGTGATATAAAATCATACATATAAATAAAGACATACACGTATTCCGCCTCACATGGTGCCCTATGCCCATGTTACTTCCCATAAACAATAGATTTCCTGAATTAAATAAAATACACTGATAATAAATGGTTATCCTTAAACTGATTATATTATATATAGTACTATTACCTTAATCACATAGCCAAGTCCAACTGAGATCTGGGCCATTAAGATAGAAAGCTAAAGCCCAATATAATAGCACCGACAATATATTGGTCAGGGCCCGTGACGGAAATTAGATTACTATACTACGCTCATCTTATTTCGTTATGCAATATTATTTATAAATTCACTGAAATATTATATTCTAACATGTCTAACTTGTGAACAAATCATCCTACTCGTTCAGGTCAACGTTCACGAGCTGAAATTTCATGGCTTTCGGGAATGCGTCTAACTACACTACACCTATATACTATACGCGTCTCTCTATATATTATTACTATATAATCTCTGATATTTAAACATCATCAAACCAAAGGTCTCTTAGTGGGCCTGCAATTGTCTCACACTGGCAAACAATACGCCTAGATCCAGTCCAGTCCAAAATATAATTTAATTTTATTTATCGTTATTGTTTTATTTTGGAGTTAATTGTATTACATCTCCCGTTTGATAAAATTAGGACAAAACAAACGCATTTCTTGAACCAAAATTTCCGGAGTGCTTTATTTTGTACTTTTGGTACTTAGGTTATTCTTGAATTATAAAAAGTTATTTAAAATTCCCGTTAGATAGGCAAGTGTTTATGCGAGGCCACTACTGCATACATTCTGCATAGTTTTGAGCCATTCAAGCAATAATACGCGGATTCCACGATTCACTCCTTGCACTTTATTATTTGCACTTCCTTTATCGTCATCTTATCGCAGCATCATAATACCCACAAATTGATAATAAATTCAGATATTTGCAGACACATATAAATAGCTAAAAGCATTATGGGTTTTTTTTTTTGTGAATTTCTCGACTGTTGTATTTATCACAGCTTTCCTAGAAGAAACAAAGGGAAAAGGGAGATTTGGTTGTCTTGTACAGCTGAGTAATTGACGAAATGGTCTTTCTCGATCCTTAGTTTTTCTTTTATTGGCTTTATCTCTTAATCCAGCGCTGCTCTGTTGTGGTTCGTTCTGCTAGGTTTTGCCTTTTCGTTTATTTTTCTAATCATTGCTTTGCTAGAAAGATTTGATTTTTCTAATAAAAAGTGCTACTCTTTCTTTCTGCGCTGCTCCCCATGAATTCTATCATCATGGGTGTGTGTGCGTTGCACTATTTTATTCTGTTTTCTCAATCTCTTGTTTAAGATTTTCCGATTGACCAGAATCTCGGGATCTCTAACTAAATTCATTACAAGAAAGACAGCTCATTCATGAAAAGAATGTCCCTTCTCAGCCCATCTTAAGAAAAGTTTTAAGCTTTCTTTCTTTTTAAAGAGAGCTATTTGCTCTGTTGTTTCCATAGTTTGCTTCCCATGGGCTGTGCGTCTTCGAAAGAAAAGGTTTGCCAAAATTGCCAGGCGCCTTATCTTTCTCCGACGAGGCGAAGCTATTCTGTCGATTACATACACCGCCCACCTTTCAAGGCAGAGGACGGCAGCCGCCATGTCGTTGCCCTGACATCGTCCACCTTAGGTTCTTTAAGGCTCGACGAACCACATGTCGGAAAAACCCACATCTCCATAGACATTGATAAGCAGAATCCCACCGACGCAGATGATAAGCCATCCTCGACGGAAAGCGGCGAGGGCAAATCGATGAAAGACGACTTCACTATGCAGATGATCGAAGCCAAGACTTGGTCGGAGATGATCGATTCAAAAATCCCAAAAAAAATAACCCCCAAGACACCTGTCATAACGCCGCCCGGCGAGCCCGAGACAGTCATCAACGCTTGGGAATTAATGGAGGGCCTTGAAGACGTCAGCCCTCTCAGGCCGGCGGCCCATCACATTCGAAGCTTTTCCTTTCAAGCTCCTCCTCGTAATAACAGTCTATTGTTGTCCCTCGAAGATCAGCCCACCCCAAGGGTTGTTAAAGGACAAGGAGACGATGAATCCCTGCCCAAGACCATTTGGTCAGCATCAGATTTAGTCGATAGTGACACCAATTCTAATTCAAACGACAGCTCTATTATAGAGTCTGAGTTCGAACCCCAGGTGATCGCATCCTTCAGAAGATCGCTCGAAGAGCTTCCTCAGACTAATCCATTCCATCTCAATCTCAAGGCTTCGAAGGAGAGCAAAGATTGTATAAAAGACAAGCCAATTGTTTACTTCACGAGCCTTAGAGGCGTGAGGAAGACATACGAAGATTGCTGCCATGTCAGAGTCATCTTGAAAGGGCTTAAAGTCAAGATCGATGAGAGAGATGTCTCTATGCATTCTGGGTTTAAGGATGAGCTAAGAGAGTTGTTGGGACAAGGGTTTAGTGGGAGTTTCTTGCCGAAAGTTTTTATGGGAGGGAAGTGTATCGGTGGGGCTGACGAAATAAGAAGGTTAAACGAAGATGGGAAGCTCGAAAAGATGTTCGAAAACTGCGAAATGATCGAAGGTAATAATAATGGTGGGAAAGGCGATGTTTGTGATGCATGTGGCGATATTAGGTTCGTGCCTTGCGAGTCTTGTTCGGGAAGTTGTAAGGTTTATCATGTAGACGACGACGAAGGAGATGGCGAAAGTGAGCATGAATATGGTTTTCGAAGATGCCCAGATTGTAATGAGAATGGGCTCGTAAGGTGTCCGATTTGTTGTTGATTGGCATTTTTGGTTGGTAAATCTTTGAGGGTTTGTTGTTTGTTGTATATAGAAGAGTTTTGGTGTAGTTGATTTGAATAACCATTGCAAATTTCTTTTTGCTTGTTTTGTGTGGGTTTTTTCATGTTCTACTTTCATGTTTTGTTGTTTTGTTTGATGCGTCCATGTAGTAAGTTTCTTACGCTGGTATTATGGCAATGAAAATGATACGAACGCTAAACATACGTTGGGAGTTATCATCTCATTTTGAGTTATATTATCAGTTAATTACACGAATTCTTGTATCAGCTTTTAGTTGGCCAAGTGGAAAGCACGAAAACCTGGTTGTCGAAAGAAGATTTATTTACTTACGACTTGTGCACATATGATATTACAAAATAAATAAATACGTATTCGTGTGAGAGGGACAGGCATAGATAGGCGTGTAGTAGTATGTTATATTTTATGCTTCATTTTTGGTAATATTTTATATACTCAACTCCCGTCGTAGGCCGGCTTATATATTCTCATGGCCGTGTTTGGGCCGACTCATTTGATTCTTTCTCCCTTTAGTTAGACTATATAAAAACCAACTTTATTGTAATAATAATTAATAAATAATATTGCGAACCCAAGTTTGAATTATAATTCGGTTCACTACTTTAGTTAGCCCACCCAAGTCGAGTGGTATTCGTGTGCCTGGATTTATGAGCCCATATCGAATTTCCACGTAGGCCCAGTACACTGGAGTTTTACAGATTAAGTCCCTGGTCTTTCAATTTTTAACTTTTGGGTCAGTGGTTTTTCCTCAACATTTTTCCTCATTTTTTTCATTACCAGGTGCAGGGACCGAGAATCTTTCAAGTACTACAAGAAGTTACTTGTTGTGGGTTTCATATCTTCTTGTAGTATGATGAAAACATCTTGGATTCTTCAAGAATTTACCAGCCAGCCAGCCTCCTCATACCATAAATGCTCTGTTTTCATCAGAGAAAACAGGGACAATACTCACGGTACAATACAGTACACACCTTGGGGAAAACTTACCAGTACAATTATATTATTACATAAAGTCAGACAAGAGTACATCCATCCATCCATCCCCATCACTCAGAAGTCACGCTTGACTCTCCCTGCCCTGCCCTGCCCTGCCCTGCATCACATCAGGAACCTTAGGTGTCTTTGGGTCCCAAATGAACTTTTACATACTTTCGAAGTAACAACCCATGTGATTTGTCCCTTACATTATGCATCGCACACATCTCCTCACGTGTGTGTGTGTGTGTGAAAGCGTTTAGCCACCAAAAAACAGAAAAGAAAAGAAAAGCTCATTGCTTTATTGTGATGAAATGCCTAATCAAGAATCCATTCGATGGGCTTATATCAGTTCTGATAATCTTTGCTGCACTTGCTGTAATACTTTTGCTCTATATAACTCAATGACCATTCCGTTGCGTTAAAACTCAACAAGATTACCATGTGAAGAAAAGCCAGCAACTACTATGGCAAAGTGAGTGGACCCATCTCCAGCAATCATTGTCCTCCATTACAGAGATGGGGACTCAAATTTCAACACCTTTTTCCTTTCCTTCCTTTGTGTTAGGATATGCGGAAATTCCCGATAATATTTGCCCGAAAAATGACGATAATAAATAAACGAGACGAAAATTAAATTTGGACAGTGACACGAGATTTACGTGGTTCGGTCAGAATGACCTACGTCCACGGGTCGGAGGGTAGAACTTCTTTATTATGTGGAGAGATTACAAACACGTACACTGACGTGATACAAAAGTAGCTACAACAATATTAGGAGTATGCTACAGAAAATGATCAGAGACGAGAAGATCTGATGTGGTTGTGGTGTTTCTGTGGCCTGAGGCAATTTTCCTCTTCGTCGAATGAAGCCTATTTATAGGCAATCGATCTTCCATGTGAATAAGAGCTGCTCCGTTCGTTGAATATAAATTGTGGCTGCCAAAAGAATTCTCATCTTCACATGCTTCTTTGACTACGACGCCTAACATAAGAAACCAATTTGCTTTTCTCCTTTGTTTTCTTTGATCCACGTGAACTTCCTTGGATTTATTAGTTCGGCGCCCACAATGAGGATTAATAGCAGCCTTTTTCCTTTCAATATTCAACACCACGTGAGAATTAATCAAGCTCACCTAACAAATCTCCACCTTGAGCTTGATTCCGAAAATTACTCCACCTTCATTAGTAACACATTTAGTCACTATCTTTGTCTCCCTCCGTCCATAGCCCCGACGGGCTAGTTCACCAACTTTAAAACACCAATCAAGTCCAAGCAATGCTTGAACTTTGAAACTGGAAGAGCCATTGCATACATAATACTGCCGACCGACTGCACTCGAGTAGGGAACTCGTGCCATGTATGCTTCTTCCTCACCTGATGATGGTGACTGAGCAGCGCTTAGCCTAAAATGGCTAGCAAGAGGAGTGCTGACTGGTTTGGCATCGCTCATGCCAAATCTCTCCAAAACCTTTCTGAGGTAACTTTCCTGGGTCAGGTGCAACTTACAAGCTCCTCTATCACGTCTAATCTCCATACCAAGAATCTTCTTAGCTGCTACCAAATCCTTCATTTCAAATTCACCATTCAATAAGGCCTTCAACTGGTGAATTTCTGCAAGATTCTTAGCCGCAATGAGCATGTCATCAACATATAACAACAGATAAATGAACGAACTGTCATTAACTTCCGGAAGTAAACACAACTATCATACTTGCTCCTGGAGAAACCATGACCCAACATGAAAGAATCAAAACGTTTATACCAACGTCTTGGAGACTGCTTTAATCCGTGTAAGGATTTCTTCAGTAAACAAACTTGGTCTTCTTTTCCTTCAACTATGAAGCCTTCAGGTTGCTTCATATAAATCTGTTCATCTAAATCACCATGTAAGAACGCCGTCTTGACGTCGAGCTGTTCTAACTCCAAATCATACATGGCAACGAATGCAAGTAATACACGAATAGAGCTATGTCTAACGACAGGTGAGAATACATCATTAAAATCAACACCTTGTACCTGACTATAGCCTTTCGCGACTAATCGTGCCTTATACCTTGCATCGTCAGAACCAGATAAACCTTCTTTCTTCTGAAGACCCACTTACATCCGACTATTTTCTTTTTCTTCGACGGCAGCACAAGAATCCACGTACCGTTCTTGTGCAGAGACTCCATTTCTTCATTCATCGCTACCAGCCACTTATCAGAATTATCATCGCTTATTGCCTCCGGATAGGTAGAAGGTTCGTCGCCTCCACCTGTTTCTTGCGCCACTGATAAAGCGTACGAAACTAAATTTACGTACCGCTGTGGTAGTCGAATCTCCCGTCTCTCCCTATCTCTGGCTATATAATATTCCTGCTCGGTGCTTTCATCTTCAACATGATCTGAATCAGGCTCTGGCCCATCCTCTTGATCCGTTGAACTCGTAGCAGGGTCATCTGAAGGATCTTTGTTGATCTCGAGCTCCACCTCGCTGTGTACACTATCCTTTTTTTTCTTGATTAGAAACATCAGTAGACTCTTTCAAAGGATGTAACATAGAAGACTCGTCAAATGTAACATCTCTGCTAATTATGAATTTGGGTGACTTGGGATCAGGATTATATAGTCTATATCCTTTCACCCCTGAAGCGTAACCGAGAAAAATACATTTCTTAGCTCTAGGCTCTAACTTTCCCTCGTTTACGTGCATATAAGCTGGGCACCCAAATTTCTTAAGTTGGAGTAATCAGCAGGAGTACCTGACCATACTTCCTCAGGAGTCTTGAAATTGATCGGTGAACACGGTGAACGGTTGACAATATAACATGCTGCGGCGATAGCTTCAGCCCAAAAATCATTTGTCAACCCAGCGTTGGAGATCATACATCGAGCTCTCTCTAAAAGCGTTCGGTTCATGCGCTCGGCGACACCGTTTTGTTGAGGCGTCATTCGAACAGTGTGATGTCGAGCAATACCTTCATTCTTGCAAAATTCGTTGAACTCGCTTCCACAAAATTCTAAGCCATTATCTGTCCGCAACCGCTTGATCTGTTTTCCTGTCTGCTTTTCAATCAAAGCTTTCCATTGTTTAAATGTTAGGAAAACATCACTTTTCTGTTTAAGAAAATAGACCCAGACTTTCCTTGAAAAATCATCAATGAAAGTCAACATGTATCTTGCACCACCTTTGGACGGAACACGAGAAGGACCCCATACATCAGAATGAATATAGTCCAAAGTACCTTTCGTCCTGTGGACAGCTGGCGAATTGAAGCTGACTCGTTTCTGCTTCCCAAAAATACAGTGTTCGCAAAAGTCCATCTTACCAGTACTTTGACCGCAAAGTAGGCCCCGCTTGCTCAAAATCGTCAAGCCTTTTTTCTCCCATGTGTCCAAGTCGCATATGCCATAATCTCGTGGTATCAACCTCCGGGGATGTCGAAACTGCAGCGGAACCTGTAACTGTAGTTCCCTGCAAAATATATAAATTTCCAGACCTGCAAGCTTTCATCACGACAAGGGCACCTCTGGCAATCTTCAAAACTCCACCTTCACCTGAGAACCTGCACCCTTGAGATTCAAGTATGCCTAAAGAGACAAGATTTCTCTTCATATCTGGAACATGTCTGATTTCTGTGAGCGTTCGGATGATTCCGTCGAACATCTTGATCCTAACTGTGCCTTTACCAACAACTTTACACGGAGCATCATTTCCCATCAAAACATATCCACCATCGAATTTTTCATATGTGGAAAAACAATCTCTACTCCGACTTATGTGGTAAGAACAACCTGAATCTAAGATCCACTCACTATCAGACCTAATAATATTTGCAGTTGCTACAAAAATAGTTCCATCGCTCTCATCAGCAACTAAACTAGCTTCAGCGGGTTTATTAAATTGCTGATTATTTTTCTCCTTATTTTTCAATTTAAAACAATCAGCTTTAATGTGTCCCTTTTTCTTGCAAAAATTACAGACTTTATTTCTGTACCTGGATTTTGACCTTTCTTTAGATTTGCTACTTTCAGCTTCTCTACGTTCTGGTCTTCCCCGTGCAAACAGGCCTTCTGCCTGGCTACCACTTGTTTCTCCCGTAATATCCCTGTCTATCTGCTCTTTCGATTGCAACGCAGATTTGACACTAGAATACGATATCGTATCTTTTCCATATATTATAGTGTCACGAAAATGCTTTAAAGACGAGGGAAGGGAACACAACAATATTATGGCCTGATCTTCGTCCGTCACTTTTACTTCTACGTTCGCCAAATCAATAATGATAGAATCGAATTTATCGAGATGCGAGAGAATAGAAGTACCTTCCGTCATTTTCATACTGTATAGCTTCTGCTTAAAATAAAGCCGATTCTCCTTAGTCTTCTTCATGTAGATAGCTTTTAACGCATCCCGCATACCCATGGCCGTCGTCTCCGTGGCAACTTCCTGTAAAACCTCGTAAGAGAGATTTAATATAATAGCCGATCTGGCTTTCTTGTCCAATTCATTAAACTGATCGCCCTTCATTTCGGTTGGTTTCTTCTTCACGCCTTCAACCGCCACCTCGCAACCGTCTTGAATGAGTATGGCCTCCATCTTGAGACTCCACATTGCAAAGTTGACATTTCTGTCGAACTTTTCAATTGACATTTTTGTTATCGTCATGGTGGCTAAAAAATAAATCGGGTTGGCTCTGATACCAATTTTAGGATATGCGGAAATTCTCGATAATTATTTGCCCGAAAAATGACGATAATAAATAAACGAGACGAAAATTAAATTTGGACAGTGACACGAGATTTACGTGGTTCGGTCAGAATGACCTACGTCCACGGGTCGGAGGGTAGAACTTCTTTATTATGTGGAGAGATTACAAACACGTACACTGACGTGATACAAAAGTAGCTACAACAATATTAGGAGTATGCTACAGAAAATGATCAGAGACGAGAAGATCTGATGTGGTTGTGGTGTTTCTGTGGCCTGAGGCAATTTTCCTCTTCGTCGAATGAAGCCTATTTATAGGCAATCGATCTTCCATGTGAATAAGAGCTGCTCCGTTCGTTGAATATAAATTGTGGCTGCCAAAAGAATTCTCATCTTCACATGCTTCTTTGACTACGGCGCCTAACATAAGAAACCAATTTGCTTTTCTCCTTTGTTTTCTTTGACCCACGTGAACTTCCTTGGATTTATTAGTTCGGCGCCCACAATGAGGATTAATAGCAGCCTTTTTCCTTTCAATATTCAACACCACGTGAGAATTAATCAAGCTCACCTAACACTTTGCGATCCAGAAAATTCATTCACTTTCACCGTTCCTCCATTTTCATGCATATCATGACAACTTTTCAGTTCTTGATTTTGATGCAAAGGACCTCTTCACGATAAAGGTGTCCGCTGCTTTTGAAAAATTTCATAACTCAGTTCACAACTTTTCACTACAAAGATCGTATAATGCCTGAAATATATACGAACAGCGGTCAGTGGAGAAAAGAGCCCGCCACGATCAAATCACAAAGCCTCGAATTAAACTTATATATACATTCATCTCCACACAATCATCATCATCATCATCAAAATACAAAATCAAGAAAAAGAAAAGTAAAAGAAAAAGAAGGGGAGGAAATGTCAAATCATCAGCATAAGATTACTATAAACAAAAAACTCTCTTTGTTTCACATCCGATGATGACGCTGTAGCTGCAACAACCTCGAGTAGGCCCCGTCTTGCCTGCCGACGAGCTCTCCGTGGCTCCCCTGCTCCACTACGCGCCCGTCCTGAACCACGGCTATGCTGTCCACCCCTCGAACCGTGGACAACCGATGAGCCACGAGGACCGTGGTCCGACCCCTCATGTGCCGCTCGAGCCCCTCCTGCAAAACGCACTCCGACTCGGCGTCCAATGCGCTCGTCGCCTCGTCCAGCAACAAAATCGCCGGATTCTTCAGAATAGCCCTCGCTATCGCAATCCTCTGCTTCTGCCCGCCCGAGAGCTGAACGCCCCTCTCTCCGACAGCCGTCTCGTAACCCTCCGGCAACCCTCCGACGAACCTGTTAGATATTATTTAATTGTGTTCATTTAATTATTAGTCTATGTTCTGTAATTTAATTACGCCCTAGGACTTAATTGTAAATATACCCGACTTGTGGGTATATTAGTTAACTTGGGCCCGATAGCCCATTAGGGCATATATGTATAAATACCCTAAACGATACATCGTTTAGGGTTGCTGATTCATTAATAGAGTTGACGACTTTTCTGAAGAACACGTGCGCTCTCGTTCCAACTCTGCAATTCGTCTATCGGTATTACTTCGTTATTGCTTCCGTAATTCATCGTTACAGGTAATACTAATCCTTTGAATCAGTACAAGGTTGGATCAAATCGGCCTAACAAGTGGTATCAGAGCCGAATTCGTGGATCAAACTCATTGAAATTTCTTTGATATCGCTCGCTCGTTCCATCCTACGTTCATCGAAGTTCATCGAGATTATTCGTTGTTTATCTCGCTCGCTCGTTATTCTAACTATCGTTATTCATCAATTTTCTCAGATTCATCTCGGCTTATGAAGATTACATAGACGTTTCCTTTGTTTTATCTTGATTCTTGATCGAATTCCTTTTTCCAGCCGAAGAACAATTCTGGACGACGATTTGAAGTTTCGAGATTTTTTTCAAATTTGATCATCTCGACTTTTGTCTCGACATTTTGATCGAAATCGTTTTCTCACTGATTTTGATTTTTATCTCGACATTTACTAGGATACAAGGGACTCGACATTTTCCTAGGAATTTAGCACGGACTCGACATTCACTTCGACATCTTCCTCGACAATTTACTCGATATCGCACATCTCGACATTTTGAAGCTCTCGACATTTGTACTTGTCGACATTTGAAATCCGTTGAAGTTCTCGACATCCCTCTCGCTATATTCCTCGACATTTTGGCCCGACATTTTCCTAGATATCTCGACATCTGACTCGATAATTTGTTACATCTCGACATTTGAGGCTCTCGACATTTATACTTGTCGACATTTGAAGCAATTTAAAGTTCTCGACATTTCAGCTCGACATCTGTTTCAACACTCATATCGACATCTTTGAACTCGACATTCTAACAAGGGACCCGACAACTTACACATCATTCCATTCGACATTTATTTCGATTTTACATCCCGACTTATCAAAAGACCTCGACATTCCTTGCAACATACTTCGACATCCAATTCGACATTTTGAACACATTCCCACTCGACATTTTGTGCAGATTTCAGTCGACTTTTATTTCGAATTCTCATCTCGACTACTTAAGAGATCTCGACATTCCACTTCGACATAGTTAGACATCTCGACATTGATTTCGACATTCTACTCAAATCCTTTCTCGACTTTTGTCCCGACTTTCTACTATTGTTCAATCTCGATATTTTATTCGAAATCCCTAACCCAATCGTGATAAAATTTCAATAAGGATCTCGATAAAAATCACGATATTACCTTTCTTGGACTCAAGTCTCGACATTTTTTTTAATACCCGAAATCAATTTAAGCCTCGACATTATTATTACATCCTTTCGACATCTAAAATAAATTAAATTCTGTGATTATTTTATCTTTCATTTATTTCTCTAACATTATTTGATTCTTCTGAGTTAGAGATATAAGATTTAGCTGATCAACACGATTAAGATCCACATCCAACCTACCACAAGAATGGCAAATGTCGAGGTCGACTCTGAATATGAGAAGCACAACACTGCAACCACTCCCTCGACTGACTCATCTTCTGAAACTGAGGTACACGATTCTTACTCTGATCTACATTTAGAGATTTCAATTCTTCAAGATAGACTAACATCTATGACTAGTGAAAACCAATCATTAAGAAAACTAGAAACTAGGTTAGCGAACAATGAAAAGGTCTTGCGAGCCGAACTAGTAGAAAAGGCTAAGTTAAACTCGTTTCTAGAACAAGCTCAGGATACATCCCTCAGACATGAGACTAGGATAAGATATCTAGAAGAAAAACTTTCCGAGAAGGAAAATGATTTCAAGAAGAGTGAGGAAGAGCGTAATTCCATATCCCAAAAATATGAATTCTTATCCAAGGAACGAAATCGTCTATATTCCAAAATAAAGAAACTTGATGATCTCCTAACAAAAAGAGGACAAACAGATAGAACGATTTTTCTAAACAAGCCTAGAGACATAGAATTTTATGATCCCCGTGAAGGATTAGGCTTTGTTCCAGGTTCCGTACAAACGGTCAAGAAACCCCTCCCTCTTTATGATATTAGCTTCCTAGGCTTAAATATACCTAGTCTACTCCCTTTCACTAGTTCATCTACAATTGACATCCTAGAAAAGAAAAAGAGAAATAGGGAGGACAGGGTAGAAATCCCATTTGACTACGAAGAACTGAATAAACGTGACAGAACCACGGACACATCCTTGTCTGAAGACGACTACTTACCTCTATATCCACCCTCTTCAGAAGACGTAAGTGGCCAAAATTCAAATCCCCCTACCACATATATCCCAGCATCTCTCAAGGAAATCTGTAATTTGCGCTCGACTCTTGAGTCCGAAAAGATTGCCTTCCAAGTGGAAAAAGACGTACTTCTGACAATCATCTCCTCACTCGAAAAACAAGTCACCAACCCCATAGGTTTATCCCCACCATTACATTCGGCTAAATCTAAGATAGAAGCGTCACTCCACAAGGAAATTAAAGGGAAAGAAAAAGCCAAAAGACATGATCTGCTATTTGAAAACTTCGCGTCCCCTTCAAATCATTACTATTACTACGATGATGCACTTGCCTTAAATTCCCGTTTTCGTTTAGCAACCGCAACCTCAAACAAGAACGACTCACGCTTCTTTACCAAGTCAAGCTCGCAAACCCAAATGGAGAGGAAACAAACCAAAGACAAGACAGACTTCCTAACTGAACTATCACGCCTGCAAGACATCAACACGTCACAAGCCAAGGAACATCAAAATCAAATCGAAATCTTCAAATTCGAAAAAGAGAAACTACTTAATGAAATTTCACTTCTTAGGAACCTCAACGATCATTCATCTGAAGTTGGTTCTTCTTCGACTTATGATTTAACTCCTAATAATGTGTCAAATTTAGCTACAGGCAAGAAACTAACCAAGAAGACGAAGACGATGGACTGGGTCAGGAAATCAAAATCTAAGCTCTCTCCTACCAAGGCTTTGTACTCTACAAACTATGCTTCTGATGAACATAACTCCATTTCTTCGAAGACTATTAAGTATTGTGATGTTTCCCGTTTTAATAAATCTAATATTTATAAGATGCATCACTCTTCTACTCGACAGCCATCATCTCATGCAAGCCACGTCTCGAACACTCCCGTATTCAATCGATTGGTGCATAAGAACTCAACAGGGTATAGTCCTAATGTTAAGCAAATTTGGGTGCCCAAGCAAAAACATCACTCCACATCCCCTCAACACCCAAAACAAGGATTGAAGCTATGGATTCCTAAATCACAAATTAAATTGAATAGGACTTTAAAGGATGACTTAGGATCAATATCTGAACCTAATGTGCTTAACTTGTTTTCTGCTAACAAGGGAGGACCCATCCAAAAATGGGTACCAAAGGCCCGATAATATTTTGCAGATATCCCAGCATGAGTAGGTACTAAGAGAGCTGCTCCACACTCATGACTGGTATGCGACGAGGGCAGCCAAACATCCCAGCGCGTATGGCATCTCGGGTTGCTCCACAGACGCGACTGGTTAGCGATGCGAGCAACCAAACGTAGGTAAACTCTATATATGCATTCCATAGTTAAACTTTTGGCATGCATATCGAAATGAAAAGATTATACACCTACTTTGAAACTAAAGGGTACATTAAAAAAAGCGTGATTCAAAAGAATTTTAAACTTTTAATTTTAGCATGCATATGAGCTGAAATGACTAAATACCCTCCTATAGGTACATTTTCATTATGCATGCATCTTAAAGAATTTTCGAGCTTAAATTTTTCTGTATGCATATGACCTGAAGCACAAAATACCTATTTCGGCTTAGAGCGATAAAAACGTACATTCTAATGCATTTCTTAAAGAACAATAACTCTTTAGTTTGCATCTGCTTTGAAAATAAATTAATACGTTCACGCTTATTTAATTGGGAGAGAATTTACATGTTTAAATGTGCATGCATTGAGGGGGAGCTACTCTTTTTAAAGAAAAGCAACTCTTATATTTATCTTAAAAGGGAGAAACATAATTGCATAATTCTAGGGGGAGCATTTATCTTTCAATATTTGCATTACTGATTTAAGGTGAATTAGATTTTCTATTCTCTTTATTATAAAAAAAAAAATAATAATAATAAAAAAAAATAAAAAAAAATTGTATATGTCTAGGGGGAGCATCACTATTTTTTTCAGTACCTTCGCATTATCGCATGGTATCTATGCATTTTATTTGCATTTTAATTTTATTTTATTTGCATTTTATTTTATTTGGCATACTTGCATTATTTGCATTTTATTTTATTTGCATTATTTTAGTTTATTTTATATGGGCTTTCGACATTTATATGAGCCTTTCCTTTTCGACATTTATATGAGCCTTCGACTCGACAAGCCCAAACCATAAGCTTGCCAAGCCCAATTCATATCGACATTTTTCCCTTCTCGACTTTTTACTTGTCGACTTTGGGCCATTTACTCAATTCTTCGATATTGGGCCATTTACTCACTTCTTCGACATTTGTTTGGGCCTTGAGGAAGCCCAAGACCGAACTCGACTTCTTTTTATAACCTGATTCGACATCTCCCGTCGACTCGACTTTTTATCATACATCCCGACATTTATCATCTTCCCCAATTCGCCAGAAATCCTCCTGTGAAATTTTTTTCTTCGCAACCTTAGTGCAATTTCACTTCGTCTGCTCTATTTCCTTGTCATCGATTGGTAAGCTCGACAAAGTCCCTTAATCACTCTATTATGCTGCTAATCGTTTCGTTGCAGGTGTAAAAATCGCAGAAATCACCGAAGAACTTACGCTTTCTGTTTTAATCGTTTCGTTTCTGTTTTCAGTTTTCATACGATTAATCTTCCTTTTATATGATTTCTCGAGAGTTTCCTGGATTTTAAACTGATTTCCTGGTTAATCTCTCGACATTTTCATGATTTAACATTTTCGAAACGATTTCAGTGCATCGACATTTTTCCCAAATTTTCTTCTTCTTTAACCCTAATTTCAGTTTCTCTCGACATTTTTTTCTCAAATTGGGCCTCTCGACATTTTTCGTTAAACTGAGCGATATCGACATTTTTCTACCTCTCGACATTTTTTTATTATTATGCGATATCGACATTTTACTTTCACTCGACATTTTATTTAAACTGTGCGATATCGACTTTTTCCTCTTCTCGACATTTTATTTAAAACTATGTGATATCGCCATTTTCTTCCTCTCGACATTTTATATAAACTCGACGTCTCGACATTTTGACTTCTCGACATTTCAACTGTCTCGACTTTGTTAATGGGCCTCTCGACATTTTTCAAAGTGGGCTATCTCGACATTATAATGTCTCGACATCCACTCTCTCGACATCTTTTAATGATATGCTCTCGACATTTTAACAAAATTGGGCCTCTATTAATCAATTTTATTTTCAATTGGGCCTCCCATTTTTGTTCATCACGAGACTTGGCCCATTTTTTAACTTAACGAAAATTTCATCCACTTTCACTATCTCCTTATATATATTTATCTATATATATTCATCTACTTATACATATATCTATATATATATCTATATATAAAAAAAATAAAAATAAAAATATATATATATATAAATAAATATATATATATCAATGATTACAAAAAAAAAAAAAATAATAATAATAATAAAAAAAAAGAGGGAGAGCGAAAACTAATGAAAACGATGGCATTTTCGATGTCTAATGATCTTATGATCATATTTTTCAGATTATGGAGATTCCAAACCGTGATACGATCTACCCAATCTCCAAATGGATTGAGCCGCTGAAGAATAACTACCAGTTGGACACAATGGCATTCCGATGCTCAGACATGGTGATTATAGCCATTCTGAAGAATCATTTTCTGCTCCCTGCCTTCACAATTACGGCAAGCGTCCCCCAAGTATACCTGCAACAATTCTGGGGACTCATGGACCAAGTCCCAGACATCGAAGAAATAATATTCCAAAGTCAAATTGAGAACACTTCGGTTGTTCTTAACAAGGACCTCCTGAGGACGATTCTACAACTGCCGACCTTTGAAGAGCTCGATCCACCTCCCACGGCTCAAGAGATCCTAAATGGAATGTTGGAGATAGGCTGTTCCCCACCTCTCACACAAGTCTCAGCACTCTCCTTCAACAAAATACCTGCTCCATGGAACGCCCTATTCATGCTGATCAACAAGTGCCTATCACCGAAACACACCGGCTACGATCGTTGCAATCTCAGCATTCTCACCCTCTTCTACGGGGTCATCTTCGGGAAACGCTACGACTACGCTGCCCTATTCATGCAAGAAATCGTGGACCAGATCTATACCAGGGATCACCTCAAAACGTCCAAGAGAAAGGGCCTTCCATATCTCCGATGGTTCCAAGTCCTGAATTATCACTACATGGAAATCCACCCGGAGATCACTCGTCGTCCAGCGTCAGAGTCCCTAGGAGTCCCCAAGTTCAATTATCTGAAGAAATCAAAGGAAGGATCGACACTCCAAGGCATGCCTATCCCAAGACACCTCCTGGACCTCGCTGATCCTACGGATGCCGAGGTGATCAAATACAGGCAGTCACAGAACCTTCCTGCCCCTACGATACAGTCAAACCCCACCGTATCCAACCCCGGGGCCAGCCCGAGTGTGAGACAGGGTCCTGAGCGACAACGCGAAGTACGAACAAAGAGAAAACACGACCGACGACCGCCTCCTCCGGTGTCCGTCGACTTCGCACCTCCCCTCCTCACTATAACTTCCGGAACCGAACCCCTAGGAACAGGAGCTGATTTAATCAGCTCCCGAGTAGAAGCCGCCGCATCTGGTTCAACGGCGCATGCACAACCCAGCCCTTCCCATTCATCAACCTCCCAACAGGTTGATGTCTCAACATCTCACGGGGAACCATCTCAGTCATCCTTGCCTCACTCGGAGGCAAGTGATATACAAATCAGCGACTCCCAGCCCCACGTCGCTGTTCCTTCTTCCCTCACATCGAGTCTAGTGTCCACGTTCCCAAATTTTTTCGATTTTGCTAGGACACATACACCTTTATCGACTATTCTTAGTGATCAGTCCAGAACGTCCGTAGAGACGTCATCTACTGATGATACTCGACGATCGGACGGAAGACCTGACATGGGCAACATCATTACCCCCGTGCCATCAGGCCATCTTGATGAGCTTGCCTTATCGACGATGCCAACGGTGAGCCTAAGTGGCCCCGGTTCCTCAAGTCCCACACACTTCTTAGTGAATGTGGGCCGCGACACAGGAGTTTACTCTGAAGTCGTGACAACAGAACGCCTTCGTGGCTCTGTTGAGTTATTTTCACCCTTCATCACCCAAGCCCACCTCGACCAGAGCCTTGAACGGAGCCTCGCCATTATACGAGAAGAAATGAAGCAAATGGAGGCATCCATCCTACAAAAAGTCGGGGCAACACCATCCTCCTCAACCCACCAAACACCATCACTTACCTCTACACCTACCCCCACCATTAAGGAGCTTCGACAGAATCTACTTGCCCGACTCCTCAGCGAGGCCGACCACCTCGATGATGAAGATACGGAGCTCCTTCACCGTCTCCAACTACCTTACCACTGCCACTACGACCCGCCCACACACAAACGCCGACATGACGACCCCGATGGCGACGGTCGTCCTGAGGGGGAGGAAAAGCGACAGCGGGTCGAGGCAGCCACTACCCATACAGGACCCTCAACCTCAACCCAAACTCAACCAGAAACCTCAACCCAAACTCAACCAGAAACCTCCACGACCCCAAATCCTACCCCGGTCGAGGCAGCCACCACCCATACAGAATCCTCAACCTCAACCCAAACTCAACCAGAATCCCCAAATCCAGAATCCCCAAATTCCCAACCTATTACCTTCTCCCATCTAACCAGCCTACCCTCATTACCATCCGACTTCAGACCAGACCCACCCCCACAGGAAATCGACGAGCCACTGCCTCCAGTCGTAGACATGAGCATCCCTGATCCCCTGGCTGAGCTCAACGAGTATATCGATCAGGGATGGGGATCTCAAAGCCACAGCAATCATCCCACAGGAGATGACATTCAAGAGAGACTGGACAATGTTAGTGGACTGATCTGGGCGGCCGTTGAAGCAAGCCTCAGAATGGCTCCAGACGAGATCAGAAATGGAGAAGACTACGAAGAAACGTCAGAAGCATCTGAGACTCCCTGGAACAAGATCACAACTCCATTTCAAGAGGAACTTAGAAGCAGAATCTGGCGAGAACGTAGTCAAATTCGACCATATAATGAAATGGAGCTGAGAGGCCTATCGCATATTGAAGGATCCAAAAAGTTGGCCTACCATTTCCTATACAAATGGACGACGAAAGGCGGATCGAGGGTCACGGATGCAGACAGGAAGAGAATGAGAGCGAAGGCACCGATCCAGAATATAGTGGATGTCACCGTCCAGGAAATGGGAAGAAACCTCAAGTACCCAGTCTACAAAGTACTACGGCTGGATGGCTCAGAAGACGTGATCACCGAAGGCAATCTGCAGTACATCGATCCCAGCGAAGTATACAAGCTATCAAGACTCTACAGGAAGTTCATCCTACGAGAATTTCGATACAAGCTGGGATATGAAGCCATCAAAAGACACATGCTAAGGGATATTACCTTCTACACAGGGCATGACTTCCAGATAGCCATTGAGAATAATGCTAGGAAGGTAAACCTCACAAGACCAAACTTCGCCGGTATGGAGGAGGAGCTCAAACCATACCCAAATGGCTTCATCTTCAAAGAACCTGAACTCTCCGTAGTCTACAGCAAGAATGGACTAAAGAGAGTCATGTTCCTCTCAGAAGTCGAGAAGTACTGCGACGGCACTCTCAGGATCATTATCGAGAAACTGAGAAGTAAAGTTAGAAGATATTCTGACTCTTCAAAAGGTGACCTTGCAAGCTTAGGCCTCGAGCAGTTCCGAGATGAAATCGTCAGCCTAAGCAATATTGCTATTGAAGAAATTCAGAATAGATTATCCCTTCGCCGAAGCATCAGACAGTTCGAGTACGTTCTCAATCTGAGAAAATCCTTCTACAGAACAGAAGACCGTGCTACTGCGTGAAATGAACACAAAGGGGGAGATTGTTAGATATTATTTAATTGTGTTCATTTAATTATTAGTCTATGTTCTGTAATTTAATTACGCCCTAGGACTTAATTGTAAATATACCCGACTTGTGGGTATATTAGTTAACTTGGGCCCGATAGCCCATTAGGGCATATATGTATAAATACCCTAAACGATACATCGTTTAGGGTTGCTGATTCATTAATAGAGTTGACGACTTTTCTGAAGAACACGTGCGCTCTCGTTCCAACTCTGCAATTCGTCTATCGGTATTACTTCGTTATTGCTTCCGTAATTCATCGTTACAGGTAATACTAATCCTTTGAATCAGTACAAGGTTGGATCAAATCGGCCTAACAGAACCCGTGCACGTTGGCCGCCCGAGCCGCCTCCACCACCTCCTCCTCCGTGGCGGGCCCACCGCCCTCCTCCTTTCCGTAGGCAATGTTTTCGAATATGGTGGCGGCGAACAGGGCGGGCTCTTGCTGGACGAGCCCGATTCTCCGGCGAAGGGACTTTAGGTTCAGTCGCCGGACGTCTTTTCCGTCGACCGTCACCTTTCCGGCGACGGGGTCGTAGAACCTCTCTATCAAAGCGATCGCGGAGCTCTTCCCAGACCCGCTCGCCCCGACGAGCGCCTGGCTCCGGCCCGCCCGTATGCGCAGGTTGAAATCCTTGAAGACGAGCACGTCGGGGCGGGACGGGTATGCGAAGTCCACGTGTCGGAACTCGATCTCCCCGCGGAGGGATTCGACGGGTTCTGAATCGGGGTCGTCCGGGTCGACCCGCGTGGGGCGGTCGAGGACGGAGAAGACGGAGCCGACGGATTCGCCGCCGCGGATGATTTCTGGGGCGAGGCTGACGGTCTCGGCGACGGAGTTGGCGGTGACGACGAGGACGACGAAGACCTTGATGACTTTGGAGAAGGTGGATGCGCCTTTTCGGACGAGGTTTGCGCCGTACCACAGGATTAATGCTTCGGAGGCGTAGAGGGCGAGCTGGGAGAGGCCGAAGAGGAGGCCAGAGAGTTGGCTACGGCGAAGGCTGCGCTTTTGGGGGAGGCGGAGTTCGTCGCGGAAGAGGGAGATGATCTTTTCCTGGGCGTTGAACGCTGCGACTGTCCTAATGTTGCTCACGCCTTCTCCGGCGATCATGCTCGTCTTTGCGTGGGCTTTCGCCGTGTCTCCCGCGAACCCTTTCAGCGACAGTTGCTGTGTGGATTATATAGATTAACAATCATAACTAGAGAAAAGGATGTAAGCAATGATTGATCAATTTTGCTACCTGAGCAAAGTTTGCAAGCACGATGAGCGGGAAAGTAGCAAGTATGAGCAGCGAAACCCTCCATTCGATTACGAACGCCACTATGAATGATGTAAGAAGAGAAGTCATGTTCTGCAATATCACAGATATTCTCTCGGCTATGGCAGATTTAACATCCGCTGCATCGGTGGCCAAACGCGCCGCGATAAGGCTCGAGTTGTTCTCCTCCTCGTCGAACCATCCAACTTCATTCCTCAAAATCGCTGACGGAAATTTACAGAAAACTCTGTTAGTTACCAAGTGTGAGCACAAAAAGGACTTGATAGAAGAAATATATTCATTATTACCAGCAAGCATCATGCGTCGAACCCTAGTGGTGAGATTCTCGCCCATGATGCTAAAGAAGTAATGCTGAATGAGATACGCAACGACGGCGTACAGACCAACTCCAACGTATACAAAGACGTACTCCTTCGTCTTGCTCTCTATATCATTAGGGTTTCTGTAATAGAAAACGTCGATCATATTACTCATCACGATCGCAAACGTCGGGCCTATGAACCCCGAAAGAATCGACCCCACGGCTCCAACGACAGCATAAGGCCACTCGGGCGCATTCAGCTTAAGCAAACGGCAGAAATAGTTCGCCGGGGCCCGCTTTCTCCGATCGGTCTCAGCATTAGACACCATCTCTATGCGGCCATCCGCGCCGGTGCTGTAAGAATACGACAAGTTCCTCAAACTCCCAGAACGAAGGCTGAGTGACTTCGTCGACAGAGAATGGCTCAGCCTCGACGACCTCGTGCGACGGGTCGAGGTGGCATTCGACGATAAATCCCTACTCCCGACCATTTCTTGGAATCTTACGAGGTTTGCGTAGGCGCCAGCTTTTGCGGTGAGCTCGTCGTGGGTCCCAGTTTCCACGACCTGCCCTTGCTGTAGAACTGCGATCGTAACAACGTTTCGTATCGTGGACAAGCGATGGGCCACCACGACCGTCGTCCTGCCTATCATCAGACGGTCTAGTGCTTCTTGGACGATGCTCTCAGAGCCTGCGTCCAAAGCGCTTGTTGCTTCGTCGAGGAGAAGTACTTTAGGATCTTTCAGCATGGCTCGTGCGATTGCGATCCTCTGCTTCTGCCCGCCAGATAGTTGAACCCCTCGTTCGCCGACCTGTTGTGTAATGAATAGGTGTGTTGATATGAATACTGTCGTAACCCGATAAAATTGACAAGCTAGAAGAAGAAAGCAAGAAACCTGAGTATTGTATCCGTTAGGAAGCAAAGTGATGAAGCTGTGAGCATTAGCAGCAGAAGCAGCAGCTTCGACCTCGGCCATGGTTGCGTCGGGTTTGCCGTAGAGAATGTTTTCGAGTATTGTGGTGGCGAAAAGGGCGGGTTCTTGATTCACTAGGCCGATCTGATTCCTCAGCCATCGAAGAGGAAGCGTCTTAATGTTGACGTTGTCTAGCAAAACCTCTCCTGCCCATGTTGACAGGATTTAAAAATGTTTACGAGTATTTTTTCTTTTTTCGTTTGTTTGCATACCTTGAATAGGATCGTAGAATCTTTCGATTAAGGACACGACGGTGCTCTTCCCCGAACCGCTGCCCCCCACGACGGCGACCGTTTTGCCCGCCGGAAAGAACATGGAAAAATCCCGGAAAATAACGACGTCGGGCCGAGAAGGATAGCAGAAGGTCACGTTTTTTAACTCGATATTTCCGTTCACGTCGGCGGGGCATTTTTCGTCTCGCAATGCGTCGTGGACTATCGTTGGTTTCTGCTTTATTATCTCCATTAACTTATACCCTGCGGCTTTGCCTTTACTGAACGCCCCAAGATTCGAGAACGACTGCCCCAAACTCCTGCGAAATTTCAAGAATGTGACGAGAAAAAAAATTTATTCTTGCCTTGGTAAGATAGCTAGATGATAATTGAACTGAGATAAGCTTACATGCCGCCGACGATAGCTGAGAAAATAGCAGTGAACGCCTTTCCGCCATCTGTTTGGCCATTTCTGATAAAAACTCCGGCGTACCAGAAAACTAATGCCCATGACATGCATGCGATGCCGTAAGTACAACCTAGTCCAAGCCCTTTAGCCATCCCAGCCTTGTAGCCTAGTTTCAACGTATTCTGTATCAGATCAGAATACGCGGCGAGGGCTTTGCTTTCTCCAACGTAGGAGTAAACTGTCCTAACTTGGGCAATGGACTGCAAGAAAACAAGAGAATATCAGTCAGAATTTATTATCAATCGAGATATAAAAAGGTTTCCTTTTCTCTTTACAAGCTTACTTTACCTGCTCTGCGATGATATTAGCATTTGCGTATGATTCCCGACTTTTCGAGGTGAGCCCAGTGAGCGTATATGCGTACAGACCGCCAGCAAAGGCTATCCCGGGAATCACAGCCACGCTCAGAAGTGCGAGCCTCCACGCCGACACGAAACCAACCACCAATCCCGCCAAAAATGTCGACAGGTAATGTATGAAATTGCCGACCTAGTTTGGTCAGAAATTACGAGTTATTACCAGGGAAATATGATTCTAAATTACGTGTTTAGAACTAAATCAAGGAAGCACATTGTCTCCACGTGCCCACAATGGTTGTTTGACTGTAGTAGGAGAAAAGCCCGCAAGCTTAAGTGCATGGGACCTCCATTAATGACCTTTAACAACCACCAAAGTTATCTCTCCCTGCCTTATTTTTTATTTAATGCAAGTACTAGGGATCACTACGCCCTTTACCGTTACAGAAAAGCAGTAATTGTCACCAAGGCATACCAATTGCCAAGTACAGTGATTGTAGGGTGGGAGAGGATAAAGATGACTAATTTATTTTGAAAATGACAGAAGCTCGTCGTATCATTATCATATATCACGTGTATAGGTTTAGTGTAGCAAGTAAAGTTACTACAACACCGAAGAACTTAATAGGAATTAAAAAAAAAAAGAACCTTTTCGCTGATAGCATCTTGCACAAGTAGGGTATCGGTGGAGACACTAAACACAATATCGCCAGTTCTTGCATCTGTGTCAAAGAATCCCACGTCTTGGTTTAATACGGCTTCCAAATACTTTTTTCTCAATGTCCCAGCTTGCCTCTCGCCTGAGTACATCCAGCATGCAATCTCTGTATTTTTTTTCAAAGAAATATGTTCGATTTAATTATGGAAATTCTTGGAGAAAAGATAAAAAGGATTGATTGAGACTCGTGATGAGAGATGAGGTGGGAATGTATTCATATTCAAGAAGTAGACAGGTGAAGAGCAACAAGACACGGTTAAAGAGTCCATGTGTCACGTGCGACTGATCTGAAGAATGAACTGGCTTATCTTATATATTATAGAGGGGGGAAAAGTTAAATCTTTAATTTAAAATCTCCGTAAAGATTGAAGCTTTCAGCACAAATTGCAGTTCAGCCCAGAAAGTAAATAATGGAGATCTCAGAGAAGGCTGGCGGATGAAGAAAGGATCATAAATCCCACCTGCATAAGATGAAAAGCAGACTACCAATCCGAGATAGACGAAATACAGAGCATACTGCATCAGAAAATTAAAAAAAAGGGTCAGATCTGATTAACACAGTAGGACAAACAAGTAAAATGTGTAAAAGGAAAGGCGCAACCTTTGCAACTTCATGCGTCATCTTGTGCAAATCCATCTGGTTTTTCCCAAAACCATTGACCATTTCACCGAAAAGCAAGAAGAAAATTGGCATTGAAGAGCCATGGACAATTGCCCCAAGGCTACCAAACATCATTAAAACATAGTCATATTTATCTGCAAACGAGAACAGCTGATAAAATGGTAGGCTCTGTTCTTTCTTCTTCTTCTCTGCCTCGGGCATTACTTTAGGATCAGCTGATTCAGCCATTTTTAAAGCGCAAGTGATAGAGACAGGGTAAAGAACCTCGCTGCTTATCACTCAGAAAGAAGCCACCTCAAATCAAGCGTTCAAATGTTGTCTTTTAATGTGGGTTCCTTCTGTGGATTTGGGAAGCTTGAAGAAACAGGGGATATGGTAAAGGACAGAGCACTCTTGTCTTTATACGTTCACTTAGGGCCAAGGTATTCAGAACTGGAGCATCACTTTGAGACTCTCAAATCCCTTGAATAAGCTCATCCGAGTGAGACCAGGTGCTCAAACTAAACGGTGAGAAAGAGACACTGTATGGTTGCGCCTGCGCGGTGAGTGTCTAGCGTAGTAACCAGTAATGCGTTTGTGTGTGTGTGAGAGAGAGAGAGAGAGAGAGAGAGAGAGAGAGAGAGAGAGATTGTGTCCAAGACGGTGAGTGAGTGTGAGTGTGGGAATGAGTGCGAAGCTTCGTAAATAAAAGAATTTTGAGTTTTTTACTGTTCATTAACTTTAGGATCTAACCATAGTTCATAAAGAAAATCTCGTCTAAGGTTAAAATGGATATTTTCCTTTTTTTCTATTTGGGCAAGATATAATATATATAGAGCCCTGCAATAAATTAAAGGGAATCTGTGCCTCTGAGATTCTTTTACAGTTTAGTGGCAAAGACCAAGGAAAAGGATGTGGATATTTTCCCTTTTTCTATTTGGGCATGAAATATATAGAGCCCTGCAATAGAATTAAACACATGTAAAGATTTAGAAAAGAGAGAACGTTATGGTTTTGGTGAGGGGAATAGTTGGTGTGTGTGTGTGTGTGTGTTGGGCATTTTTAGAGATGAAAAGTACGCCACAGATCGATGGACAATTGGACATTGGGTTTTTTTTTTAGTACAATTAAATATTTTTTCTTAATCTATAAAAGGAGTGTGTGTCTCAGCAAGTGGATGGTATAGGCCAGCCATAAAGCAAAGAGAGAGAAGTGGCGAAAGCTCCGTGGTGACTTGGATGTTGATCTTCCACATTCAAGTTGGATTTTGCTATTATATATAGCTATTTATTTCATTATATATATCTAATAATCTCCATTGACGGCTCACTATTAAAAATCTTCACTATGAATGAAGCATGAATGCCCACTAGATTGCTTGCATGCTCAACTATATCATTATCCATGTATAGATAGATGTATTTATTCGTACAAAGTATATAAATGAATATACCTGGTGTAGCTCGTACTCATGATGATGCCAAGGTATATCATATCTTTCCGCATATGGCAATGAATACAATATACTTATTGAAATGCATATATATATATATATATATATATATATATATTTATAAAGGATGTATGTGAATCATATCACATTAATTGCCAAAAGACGACATCGTATCGCACTTCGACTTTATGATATCTCATTTTAAGGGAGAGACTTCATCATTACATTACACGACAATAATTATCTTGCAAGATAAGCTTTCTCTATCTGTTGAGATCTCAATTAAAACTTTATTAGTAGGCCAATCGATCATATAGAAAACGATAAAAACTTTCCTGCATGCAAAATAGAAAAGAAAAAAAGAATAAATCAAAGCCTTGCACATTGTATTCCTTTTTAACAACAGCTAGCATTATTATCGTGATTTTCGAACAACATTTAATGAAACTCCTTCATGACTTGTATTTTAATCTTCAGAAAGCTAATCTATTACGAACGGGTCTCTCTCTAGCAATAATAAAATAACATGCATATATACAGTAAAAAAGATGAAGTGGCTTCGGTTGAGTTTGTATTATCTTTAAGAGACATAAGATCCACCATCGTCGTATAAATTATACAGGGTCTAGTGTTACTATGAACTTAGTGACTCAAGTAGCCATGTGCTATTTTCAAACACATTTATTTTAATTATAATATATATGATATAAGATATTATCTAATGCATATGGAGATATTAGTTGTATAAGATAAAGATTAGTTCGTGTCTTTTTTGTTGGCGTGGCAGCGGACCCGGTCGAGTAATACCGCGGCTAAGTATTTGAACAATTAAAGATAAATTGGACACGAGATTTAACGTGGAAAACCCCCAAACAAATTAGGGTAAAAACCCACGGGCAAGGAAGGAGAATTCACTATAGGGGAAATATAGGAGTTACAACATCTCGTACTACAAAGGAGAAAACACTCAATATCTCTCTTTATAGTCGGAGAAAATACCCGACAAACTCTCTATTATTTTCCCTCTATTTATTCTCTCCTCTCACTGATCCCTTTGGATTTATTCTGTGGGATGCGATTTTAGCTTGAGCACTACAGCCTATTTATAGGCAATCGAACGTGAGTAAATGAGGTAATGGCTTACCTCATTCACACATGTGAACAAAGGACAAAAAATTCAGCACACAATTTGTATCGGCTTATTTTGACCACTCAATAAAACATGTGCGCCCAACATGTTTTTTTTTTTCCTTCACTTCACATTGCCTTCTGACTATTCAAACCGGCCACATTCTGACAATCTCCCACTTGAAGATTTGATTGAGGATCAATCGGATCTTCACACAATTCTTTCTCCCTTGCCATTCATGTTGCTTACGTCTCCGCTAGGCCACTTGAGGAACGACACCAAATGAACTTGTCAGTGTTGACCGAGTCAACGTACCCTCTGACAGTAAAATCTGCTCCTCCGTAACATAATGCAACATCTGAGGTTCCTTTGATATATCGTAGGATCCTCTTCACTGCGCTCCAATGCTCTTTGCCCGGATTCGCCATGTACCGACTTACTACTCCCACTGCATATGCAATGTCTGGTCGTGTACAAATCATCGCGAACATAAGACTTCCCACCGCTGATGCATACGGTACTCGAGACATCTCCATCCTTCCTTCTTCACTGCTAGGACTCCTGGAGGATAACTTGAAATTAACATGAAGTGGGGTAGAAATTGGCTTACCTTTTTGCATATCGTAGCGTTGCAAGACCTTCCTCAGATAGTTCTTCTGGGAGAGCCAAATCTTCTTGTTATTTCTGTCTCGGTAAATTTGCATCCCTAGAATCTTGTTTGCTGGTTCAAGTCCTTCATTCAAATTTCCTAGCCAACTGTGCCTTGAGTTCTTCAGTACGATCTTTGTTGGGGCCTGCTACCAACATGTCGTCAACATACAACAGTAATACGATAAAATCGCTTTCACCAAACCTCTTGAAATATGCACAAGGGTCTGCATTTAATCTGTTGTATCCAAGACTCATGATGAAGGAATCAAATCTCTTATACCAACACCTCGGCGCCTGTTTGAGACCGTATAGAGATTTGTTCAACCTGCAAACCAAGTTCCATTTTTCTTTGTCTTAAAAAACTTCCGGCTGGAGCATATAAATCTCTTCTTCAGGATCTCCATGAAGAAAAGCCATCTTCACATCTAGTTGCTCTAGATGTAGATCGAATGTAGCACACATCGCCAGGAGTACCCGAACAGTCGTCAGTCGAACCACCGGTGAAAATATCTCGTTGAAGTCGATGCTTTCTTTCTGAGCGTAGCCGTTAACCACCAGTCGTGCACGAAAGCGCTCCGGTACTGCTTCAGAAGAATCTTGTTCCACAGACTTCCCTTTCACCTGAATCGCCGTGGTTTCTGGGCGTTCCTTTGTAGTGCTATCATTTTCTCTGATTAGTTTATCTTCTAAAAAGATAACCTCCCTGCTGATGACAACCTTGTGGGCAGTGGGATCCCACAGGCGATACCCCTTCACACCATCAGCATACCCCAAGAACAAACACTTCCTAGACTTCGGATCCAGCTTCGTAGTTTCTTGGGCGTTGTACATCACGTACACAGGACTTCCAAATACATGGAGTTTGGAATAATCAGCTGGCTTCCCGGTCCACATCTCCATCGGCGTCTTCTGATCAATGCCGTTGAAGGCGACCGATTGATCACGTAGCAGGCGGTGTTGACTGCTTCTGTCCAGTATGATTTATCCGGACCTGCAGCTCCCAACATGGCTCTTGTTCTTTCCAACAGAGTCCTGTTCATCCTCTCCGCCACTCCATTCTGTTGTGGAGTATACGCCGTGGTACAGTGCCTTTTGATGCCTTCCCTTTTACAAAAGCTATCAAAATTCCGGCCAGTATATTCTCCTCCATTATTAGTCCTCAATTTTTTTTTTTTTTTTACCTCGTCTGTCAGCGTGGCTGGTTTTCCATCGATAGCCTCCAGACAGTCGTCCTTTCGCAAGATCGCCTTTATCTTTAATTTCCACAGTGAGAAGTTTCTCCCGTTGAACTTTTCAATATCAAACTTCGCCGCCATAATTTCTGCTCAGTCGTGAGCGATACCTCCGACGGGGTTGCAGCAGATAATTATTGAACTCGTACCGGCTTTTTCGTCACCGTAACAAGGGCAATATAATATCTATTATTTTCTGATGTGGAGGGTCCACGTTAGTGGCAACCACAGAGCATACGATAAATAGATATATAAAACCCAAGCTAGGCTCTGATACCAATTGTTGGCGTGGCAGCGGACCCGGTCGAGTAATACCGCGGCTAAGTATTTGAACAATTAAAGATAAATTGGACACCGAGATTTAACGTGGAAAACCCCCAAACAAATTGGGTAAAAACCACGGGCAAGGAAGGAGAATTCACTATAGGGGAAATATAGGAGTTACAACATCTCGTACTACAAAGGAGAAAACACTCAATATCTTTCTTTATAGTCGGAGAAAATACCCGACAAACTCTCTATTATTTTCCCTCTATTTATTCTCTCCTCTCACTGATCCCTTTGGATTTATTCTGTGGGATGCGATTTTAGCTTGAGCACTACAGCCTATTTATAGGCAATCGAACGTGAGTAAATGAGGTAATGGCTTACCTCATTCACACATGTGAACAAAGGACAAAAAATTCAGCACACAATTTGTATCGGCTTATTTTGACCACTCAATAAAACATGTGCGCCCAACATGTTTTTTTTTTCCTTCACTTCACATTGCCTTCTGACTATTCAAACCGGCCACATTCTGACATTTTTAAGTAACATGTAGGTCACACAAAACATATGCATATGCGTGGGTGATGGTCCGTCCATTGATTAGAGACTTAATCTTTTCGTTCCTTTTGCCCATATTATCAACATCTCTTTTGCCCTCTTCATTTCTCATCTCTTTAGATCAATATTTGGTGGTGTGGGACAGCTAATTATTATTCTTACAACAGAGTTTAATTAATTATGCCCTTAAGAATTGGGCTGAAGCCCAACAGATATAAACCCTCGGCTTTTTCAACGGTTTTCACTCGATTCAAATTTAAAAACGAACCGCATTTCCCGGTTCTTGAGAGGGCAACGGTCACCACCAATAATCAACCAATAGGATAAAACGAAATTACATTAAAAAGAAAAAGAAAAATAATTCTCATCAATAAAAAAGAAGAGACCGCATTTCTCGTCAAACCATTGGATTCGGAGAACGTCTTTGTATACGCTCCTCCTTCCTTGGGTGTTTATCTCATCATCATTCAATTTCTTCGATTCTATCTTCAAATTACATAAGCGACAATGAGAGAGTGCATTTCGATCCATATCGGTCAGGCTGGTATTCAGGTTGGAAATGCTTGCTGGGAGCTTTACTGCCTTGAGCACGGCATACAGGTTTCGGTTTTCATTTTTATTTCAGTTTTTTTTAAAATGTTGCTTATGTTTAGATCTGCGAGTTTGTGCTTGGGTTTTAAATTGGTTGATCCGTTGAAAAATGTGCCTCCGGGGATTAATCGTTGGAATGTTAGATCTATTAATTATGTCCGATTCGTCATTTGCCTAAATGCTACGGGTGGATCACATCTCGTTTTCTCCTCCGATGGTCTCTTCTCTTATTTGCAAATGTAGCTTCGTTGGAGCTGAATCGCTTGATCTGTTCACAATGCACTTGGGGTTGTGTATTCTGTCTGTCTGTTCTTATTGTGTTCCTTTGTTGGGTTTGAAGTAGTAAGAATTTGTTCAGATCTTTATCTGATTGTTTCTACACTGCATCGTACCTCATATTCAAATATCTCTAATGACTACAGTTCATTGAATCATTGTTTTAATATTGTCCTCTCTCAGCCCGATGGACAAATGCCAAGCGACACCACCGTAGGAGGCGGAGACGACGCCTTCAACACATTCTTCAGCGAAACTGGAGCAGGCAAACACGTCCCACGCACCGTTTTCGTCGACCTCGAGCCCACTGTGATCGACGAGGTCCGCACGGGCGCCTATCGACAGCTCTTCCATCCCGAGCAGCTCATCTCAGGCAAGGAGGACGCAGCCAACAACTTTGCCCGAGGACACTACACCATAGGCAAAGAGATCGTCGATCTATGCCTCGATCGCATCCGTAAGCTAGCCGATAACTGCACTGGGCTGCAGGGATTCTTGGTGTTCCACGCAGTCGGCGGTGGCACTGGCTCTGGGCTCGGTTCTCTGCTGCTCGAAAGGCTTTCCGTCGATTATGGAAAGAAGTCCAAATTAGGGTTCACAATTTACCCTTCTCCTCAGGTCTCCACCGCCGTCGTCGAGCCCTACAACTCTGTTCTCTCCACTCATTCTCTGCTCGAGCACACTGATGTCGCCGTGCTCCTCGACAACGAGGCCATTTACGACATCTGCCGCAAGTCCCTCGACATCGAAAGGCCCACCTACACCAACCTCAACAGGCTCATTTCACAGGTAATTAATTGACCATTTTCCCCCCAACTTGTGCTTGACTGTCAGTCAATGACGAAGTTGTGGATTCTGATATTAATAATCTTGCATTTTCAGGTGATCTCTTCTCTGACGGCCTCCCTCCGATTTGACGGGGCACTGAACGTGGACGTGAACGAGTTTCAGACAAACTTGGTCCCATACCCGAGGATCCACTTCATGCTCTCGTCGTACGCCCCAGTGATCTCCGCAGAGAAGGCCTACCACGAGCAGCTCTCCGTGGCCGAAATCACAAACACGGCATTCGAGCCGTCCTCCATGATGGTGAAGTGCGACCCTCGCCATGGAAAGTACATGGCTTGCTGCTTGATGTATAGGGGCGATGTGGTACCGAAGGACGTGAACGCGGAGGTTGCGACCATAAAGACGAAGAGGACCATACAGTTTGTCGACTGGTGCCCGACGGGATTCAAGTGCGGGATCAACTACCAGCCCCCGACGGTCGTGCCCGGCGGCGACCTGGCAAAGGTTCAGAGGGCGGTCTGCATGATATCGAACTCGACGAGCGTGGCGGAGGTTTTCTCGAGGATCGATCACAAGTTCGATCTGATGTATGCAAAGCGTGCGTTTGTGCATTGGTACGTGGGCGAGGGTATGGAGGAAGGGGAGTTTTCTGAGGCTAGGGAGGACTTGGCTGCACTTGAGAAGGATTATGAGGAAGTTGGTGCTGAGGGTGCTGAGGGTGAGGATGAAGACAATGATGACTACTGAATTATTATAATAATTCACAAATGTTTGTTTGATTGGTTGTCTTTCTCAATGGATCAATCATCTATTATTGGTCCTTGGATGGTTTTTTTGTGATGTTTCTCCTTCTCTATGGTTTTGCTAGCTGTTAAGAAACGTATTTTGTGTGTTTTTAGAACTTTTAACCAACTTAATATATAGTATGTATGTACATGGGTTCTTGTCTTCTTTATTACATTGTGAATTATACGGGAAACATGATATTGTGTACTACATACATGATAACGAGCAAGGCCTATATGAATGGATTACTATGTTGTATCTCTCTTCCTTTAATTTGAAGAAGTGTTTACACGAAGGGGTGAAGTTGGCCTTGACAACAGCACCAACTTAGCGGCCAAACGAAACTTGTTGTTATCTGCTTTGGATATCAAATTGCTTACCTCGCCGATATCCTTACCAAGCTGTGAATCTTCAGCTCTAATCTTGGAAACTTGGATGTGTTCGTGCACTTTGATATGTTCGTGCACTTTGATATCATCACTCTTCCACTTGATGACCGATCTTGGCGAGTCGACATCTGACTCGTTAATCTCTCTATCAAGCTCCATAATCTTCAGCATATGATGGATGGCCCTATTATTATTCTTGAAACTTGCTACGCTCATGTTATATGTTGGTTGGTATATATGCTTCTTTTATACATAGTCTGCAGTTGCTCGATATATATCTATCACATGATTGATTATTATGAGGTGATGAGAATTGGGTCCGTTTACGGTTTGATTGTGGCCAGGTTCTTTACACACGAGCAAATCAATTTCCACGGGAATGTTAGGATTTCTAGGATGTTGAAGCGTGTCCACTTAGTGCCAAGAAACGTGGCATATTAATCATATGATCAAGAGACTAATAAGTCTAAATCTCTGCGGATTTGGTGGGCACGCACGCACGAGATATGTTTTTTGTCAAAAACAAATTAATTGGTTCTACGACGTGGAGATGGAATATACCCTCACGTAAAATCAAAGAAACGATGTGACGTAAAAATTAAAGATATTTTTTACGTCGTTCCACGAAAATCATTGTAATAAAGACGGTCTCTTTCTTTTATTTCAAACTCCTGTCCTCTCCTCTCCTCTCGGACATTAACTACATATATTTATTACAACCATGCAAGTGAAGTGATGATGAAATGAAAGCTTCTCACCACTTTACACACTGCTGTGCCTGCTACAATACCGCATATACATACTTACTACATTACATATATATATAGCTTCTCTTCTTCCTCTCCTTTATTTATTTGACCTCATGGACCTTCAAATACTACCAATATCTAAGCAATCCTGCACGAAAACAAATAAATGATTTAATAAGCAGAAAACCACTGCGTAAACAATTTCACTTAGTGGATTCAACATATATTAATTAACACACAAACGCACACACACACACACACACATATATATATATTAGGTGAAAGTGATGGACCGATAGACTTCACCTGCTGCAGTCGACGTTGGGACCGATGGTGTAACCGCCGGCGGAGACCCCACATCTTCCGGGAAGGCTGGAGGCGGGGCCCGACCCCATATAGCTTCCGCCGACAGATTTCAGGCAGTTGCATACAGTTTGTCTGTCCTGCCTTGATTGTAAGCCTGCAATGCTCCTCACGCCGCTGCAGCACGACCCAGACGGTGCGGCGGCACCGCCGCTCAGGTAGGAGACGCAAGGGGACAGACGGCCCTGAACATCGCCGCATGACAAAGCCTCGAATGATGGTGTTGCCGCCATGAGAAAAACGGCCGCCAAGAGGAGAACTGACACTGCCTTGTTATTCATTATCGCCATTGTTATTCTTTTCTTTCTTTCTGCTATTATTATGAGATGAAATAAGTGGTTTTGTGTTTGCTGGGTGTGTTCTTGAGAGGTTATGTGGAGTGGTGGGGGGTTATTTATAGGGGGCTTGAGTTTGGTGAGGAGTTTAATGATGGGAGTTGGTAATGGTTGGATTTGCTTTAATTGGCAAACTGGTGGAAGAAAGAGTTTGCTGACATATTATTACATGAAAATTGGAAAAAAAAAAATGAGTAGTAGATTTATGCTTGTCTTCTCTTCTTACTCTTTTTCTTTTTTCATGATTTTAGGGAGCGGTCACCGTTACTATTTGATATATTTAGGACTTCGTAACGTCATTGCGGTGTTACCTCACCGCTTGTGACGTAATTTCAATCGGCATAGCAACGACACGTTTCAACTTCAATGTTTTAAAATGTCTACTTGCTATTATTTTATAGAAAGAGAAAAATAATTTGGCGAAGATTATCCGTAGGAGTCTGGCTGGGCCGGATTTGACTGTTCATTTGGGTATATTACATAAGTCCTACAATTAAGTCCAAAGCAAGACCATTCGAATTAAATCCAAGAATCAATATTAATGAGATTAGATTTTTATGTCCACGCGTGAATCTTCTCCATGGTGATAACAAGTCCAAGAAACAAAAGGATATTAATTTAATTGATTGCGATATTTTAGACCGATTATAATCATCGTGTCCACTACCGCTCCAAATTGACTATCGGATATTATTCTTAACTAAACATCATCTCAAGCCATTAATTAAATATATTTATATGTGAACATATATTATGTGTGTGTCGTGTGTGTGTGGCCCATTAATGGAGAGATAAATTACTTTGCACGCATGAATTTGCAAATCCAACGCCATACGAAAAGAATTTCACTCGTCTCTTCATTTATTGCACGCTGGCAATTAAGCAGACAATGTTTTTGTGTATCAAGAAAAATGGCTTCGCCTGATCTGTTAAAGTTAGGTAAACTATATCACGGGCATGGGTGTCTAGGAAAATAAAATTATACATAACGAAATCATTAGTCATTCTATCTAGTTATATGCTATATCAATTTATTTACAAATATCATCGGGCTTAACATGTTTATTCAGTTCAGTTATATATATATACATAGTGTGAAGAGGCTTCTTATGAAACTAGAACGGAGCTAATACCAGAATAGTGCCATACGCAAAACTCCAGTTAGTAGATATGAAAGCTCCATGCAAGAGTCAATTTATTTCATTTTTCGGCATTATTAATTAAGATTACGGAATCTTCATGTCCACATTGGGAGATCATTTGTTTCTTAATCATAGAAAAAAAATTAAAATTAAGGAATAGAAGCTTTCTGAGGAATGGTATAGAAGCCCCTTTTGTAGATCCAATGATTCCCAAATAATTAATTCATTCCTAAGGCAGCCTCATTGATTTCAGAAATATATAAATTGTTTTAACTGTTAAATGGGATAACCAAGACCAAGATAATGTTCAAACAACACATACGATTGCCTATCAAGAAACACTAAAATAAACTATAAACCAGTCATTGAGAAGGTTGCTTTGTCAGTTAGCCTCCATGCAAAATAGTTTTAAAGAGATTGCAGATTTCCACACACACACATATACACACACAAACTGCACCATAAATATCAAATTTCTAGTCTCATAGAGATCACAAATTCGTACTACGTTAAAACAAAGTCCACATGGTGTTGTAGTATAGGATTCGCAAGCTTCATTAACAAGTTTTCCATGCCCCTTGACTTGGGGTTCCATGGTTTTCTTCTGCGCTGCTTCTTAAAGAGACAAATTCATCGAACCCTGGCTTACTCTTCACCTGTCTGAACGAAGATATCACAAGTAAGACGACGATCGATCTATCGATGATGAATGAAAAGAACAGCGATGAAGCATATGAGAAGAATAACATGGATGATGACTTAATGTTGCCTGGGTTTCGCTTTCATCCCACTGATGAAGAACTCGTCGGATTCTATCTCAAGAAGAAGCTTCAGCAGAAAACTCTGCCCATGGAGCTCATCAAGCAAGTTGACATCTACAAATACGATCCATGGGATCTCCCAAGTAGTAACTACTTCAAGAATAACAACAAATATAATATTCATCTCTCACTTGTTGAAATAATCCATATATCGTCTTAGATTTGGCGCATAGCGGAGAAAAAGAATGGTACTTCTACTGCCCGAGGGATCGTAAGTACAGAAACAGCACACGCCCTAATCGAGTCACGGGGTCGGGATTTTGGAAAGCGACTGGCACGGATAGGCCAATATACTCTTCGAATAATAGATGCATCATCGGCTTAAAGAAGTCCCTCGTGTTCTACAGAGGCAAAGCTGCTAAAGGTATCAAAACAGATTGGATGATGCACGAGTTTCGACTCCCCGATGGATCTGCTGCTTCCTCACATCCCTCTGTTGCAAACAATGTACAATTTCATACAAATAAAGACCGTTTTCGTCTAAAGTTTTCGATTTTAAATTTGATTTTGTTTTTTTTTTATGGATGTTGTAGGATTCATGGGCTATTTGCAGGATTTTTAAGAAGGCTAACTCAGCAGCAAACAGGGCTCTGTGTCACCCTTGGATGATATCAGCAGCAGCAGCAGCTTCAATGTCTGAAACAGAGGATTTCACTTACAACAGCCCACAACATCATCAGACTCTTCTTAGTCTTGTCTCCCCTGACAGCAACTTATCTTCCATCCCAAAACACGACCTTCAGACGACCAACTTCTCCGCTCTCAATATTCCTGGAAATCTGTTCTCCTCGCAAGACAGCAGATCCACGCTCGACCTTACCTCCATGATGTCAAGCGACTTTGATGGGCAGTGTCAACTCAATGGTTTTTCGCTTATTAATCCATCTCGAGATATGCAGACAAGCGTTAGCGTTGAAGAAGGACATGAGGGCTTGAGAAAGAACCAGTGCAAGACTATGAATGCTTCTTACCTTCGCTCCATTGGTTTCCCATTTGATTTTCAATCGAATGGTTTGCAAGAGCAACCTAGTTTTTCTTGGGATGATTCTCCTCCGACTTGTCCGAGCGAATTCTCATCAACAACACACTCTACAAACAACTTGTATACGTAGTTGTCTGTTCTTTATAAACGATTTCGCTATGAAGGAAAGCGTATGACTTTTTTCCTTCAGGCTCTGTTCATGTATGTATATTTAACTGATCTTTGCTGTCTCTGTACAGTTTTCTCTTGGATTGTATTACCACTCTCATAAGCAAGCAGTAGCTAATTGTCTTGTAACAGCAAAAAACCCAAAGAAAGCTATAACTAAAGTACAAAATCTTGATGATGTAATGACTGAGCTGACTAACTAAAAAAACTAACAAGGGAAGAGCAAGAAAGAAGGTTCTACTTGTATCTTCCTATTAACAAAAATAATCCTACTAAGCTTGTTATGGCACCATATCAACTGATCCCTCGTCACCTTCGACATGTTCAACACCCTCGCAACTAACTTCATATCCACTTGAGAGAAGAAAGACAGAACTTGGTCCGCCTCGTCTTCATCTTCGTCGCTTGCGCGCCGTTTGAATCTTCTCAAAACGCAGCTTTCGCACCTCAATACCTCCTTCAGCTTCTTATCCTTCTGTGCATGAAATGCAGTAAAAGCGTGTTATACCTCAATCAGATGACCGTTTGGCTTATTCTTTTTGGTAAGCGAAGCTAAATGACGAACAAATGTAAAATAACGAACCTTTAAGAGATCTTTCTTGACATCAACTAGCAAGCTAAGGTCTTCGGGACTCTGAAGCTCGGGCGTTTTTTTCTTGCCTTTGACCGTCGCCACGTGGCAATCCTTGTCAGCGCGTACGAATCGCCAGAATATCCTTATAGATTCTTCTAATATCTCCACTAGCATTTCACTGGTTATTACATATTCGTCATCTTCGTCTCTCTTCCAAGCCTTCCTCTTGCCTCTCAAGTTGTCCTCTGCAGTCATTTGATCCATAGAACAAATTTACCGTTCGTTCAAACCTAAAAGAATCGAAAAAAGATAAACGGGTAATGTTTTGTTGTTACCTCTAATGACGGGAACTTGAAGTAGATTTTTCAGGACACACCGTTTCTCAACGTAATTCTGAACCCTCGGGCCCTGAAACGGTTCGTCCTCGACGAACCTCTGCATCAGCACTTGAAACTGCTGAAACTCGCCTGCTACTTCGTTGTACTGACGGACCCCACGCGGGTCTGAATCCCACAAGTCCAAAGCTTTCTCATACTGCCATTGTAGTAACTCCCATGATAGGCACATGTGTCCTACGTAGACTACCTCAAGATCACCCTGTAACTCCATGACGAACTTCTTCATTGGATCAGTTCCGTGGATTTTGTGCTTCGATTGCCAATAAGATTGAGAAACGAGGGACTTGAGCGTCGGCGCCGAAGGCTTCTGATGTGATATAGACTGTACAGGATCTTTTAGCTGCAGAAAACCTGCCAGTATAATAATCATATAAATACATTATTTTTTTTTTCCCTAGATATGTGACGAGGAAAAGGCTCAGTAATGTCCTGTACCAAGGGGAATTCATTCTTACAGTTGAATATTGTAGAAAATTGGAAAGAAGAAGACCACAGTATGAACGGGGGACTTTAGGCAATAGAAAAACTAACGCATGATATAATACGTTGACTGTTTGAATGGCTCAATAAAGAAATCATCAAAATCATGCCTTATACCAGACACGTCTCATACTTTTCTTTTGTCTACTTTTTGAAGGAACCTACCAAACAAGATCTCGTGGGACCTTTTATGAGAACATATAACTTGTTAAAGAATTCATCCCATGTCATATGTTTGTCACGAAATGGAAAAAAAAAAAAATCATCTTCTGGTAATAATGAATCAAGTAATGAAGGACTAACCAATGGCATACATCTTCTGGTAATTCAAGATGTCGAATTTGCGCATCCTTTCTTTGTAGCTCTTGTAGAACTTGTGAAGTTCTCCGATGTGATCTTTACGACTTTCGTCGATTTTCCACGGTTTTAAGTCTTCCATGATTTTGGGAGATTCCGATTCTTCTAGGATCGTGGGCAGGCCCGTGGCTCTTACCTTTTTGAGTTCGATTTTCAACTGATCAATCAGTTCTTGATGTTCCCATAACGACTCCAATCCGTTAGAATCCAAGACCGTTGAATCCTCCTCGAATATATTATCTTCCGAGTTGCCTAAATCTTCAATGAAATCTTTCTCGGACAGAAAATCAGATTTTGTGTGTAAATTCTGCTCCTCTAATTTCTTGAGCTCTTCCATGATATCACTGCCTTCTCCATCGAAACCTTCTTGTGATACGTCTCCGATCAACGACGATTCGCTCTCCGAGTTTTCATTACACTCATTAACAGTTTCTGATTCACGGACAAAGTCTCCAACAGACAAGAAATCATCCATTTTCATATTCTCAGAACCAGTCGACTCGATCTCAATATCGCTATTCACTGGAACTTTATCAGAAAAGAGCTCCGAATCCATCTCGGTTTGCTCTTCTTTTTCTTCTTCTTCTTCTTCTCCTTGCAACTCCACCATAACTTGTTTTCCTTTCTCATTAGTACAGCCATCTATTATCTCCAATGTCCTATCACTGACATCCTCATTAATTTCCTTCACAGGGAGAGATGTCTGTTCATCTTTCGAAGTCTGAATCAAACTTTCACCAGATGAGGATAACTCGTTGTAACTAGAACAGGGGACCATACCATCAACAGTATTTAATGCCTTATTACCGTTTCTGCTGAACTCTTCAAAAGTTGGAAACCTAAATGTCAAAGACATATCTTCTTTCTTATCTCCTTCTACTAAATCAACACCGTCGACATCACAATCTTTGAACACGTCATTCACAGCTTTATGCTCTGCTTCAAAAACTCATATTTATCATTCTCCTCCTCCTTCTTTAGGTATTTTCCAGCTGTTTTCAGTCTGTGCGTCTTAAAAAAACAGCTCAACAAAGAAGAACTCGTAAAAGTAAACAAAAAAAAAAACACAAAAATAAAGAATGTTCCTAACCTGGATACGTGCGCAGAGAAGAAACGGAAAACTTGTAGCAGATATACGAACACGGCACGAAGAAAAGAAAGCAGCTTTTGGCTAGCAACAGAAGCCATGCTCATAGAAAACCCATCTACTAAAGTTTAATCGCAAAAAATTAGAGGTTTGATTGATGTAGATGGAATCGATGAGCTTGTTGAATATTTCAAAGGAAGAATAGACCGAACACCTGTAAGCAGGAGAACAAAACACACGCCAAGAGATTTGGCAAAAACACAGTCAGGCAAAAAAGAAAAAAAGAAAATTGAAGCGCGACCTAATTGGCGAGTGTTGCGGGGTATGATGAGGTTTTAGAGGAGCAAGGATTAAAGGGAAGACAGTTACCTGTCAGCGACTAATTAGTATTCTTTTTTCCCTCGTTTAATACGACGATTGCTTAGAGACGAGGAATTCTCTCAAGTCCGATTGTTCATGCATGAACAAATAAAAATTCTGAGAATTAAAGGAAAATAAATTTATAAAGTTACAGACGAGGTTTTGTGTCTGAACTGAATTACTTTATTGTTGAGAGGTCGGTTCGGAGTTCGGAGAGAGAGAGAGAGAGAGAGGATGGCGTGTGTTAAAAATGAAGAAGTTGGTAACTGGTAAGTAATATTTTCTTCGTGGGATATGATAGTAATATGATTATATTTTACATTTTATGTCAATTCTAGGATTATTGATATGGAGAAGAAATATTGGATAATCTTTTGAGGGGGTCAAAATCGTAGAAATTTGGTCACTAAACACCATTATATTTCACTTTTAACGGACCTCCTCCTCGTGCGAGTGAGTGGGGTGGGTCTTTTATTCTTTTATTTTTATTTATTTATTAAAATTGCATCATTATATGAGATAAGTAATATCGTCCATCCGAATTTATATGCTGCTTTTATTTAGTGAAGCTCGTCCCCTACCATAAATTTGTATAAGATTCACTTAGCATATTAACCACTTCGTATTATTGTGTTTCTCATTCAATTCATGCAATAATTATCAATTGCCTTATCACTTGTTGTGAATTAATGGTTATTAGCAACCACCATTATTTATTCAGCAAAAATAGTTTGGTACATTAAATACCCAGAAATACCTAAATTGTTTGGCAGTGTTCCTCGCTACTTTTGTTTTCACATAGGGCATAGGTTAAAACAAAAGCTGACAAAAACGCTTTGTTATTATTGTTGACTTATGATAAGTCAACTAAACGTTGGAAGTTGGTGCTATCCGTAGCATTCAGAAAGACATTTTTCTTAATTTTTTTTCTTTTTCACTTACTTTTTCCCTTTTCAGTCAACTATAAAAACCGCGTACTTGGTGGACTGGACCTTTTCAATATTGCATATGGAATTTAGGCCCATACAAGTTTACCAAACGGGCTTAGAGATTTTATTGACATTTATTAGTCTTTAAATGTGTTAAATTTGCTTATTAAATTATTTTCCATAACGAAGCAATCTCTCACTAATACCACGAAGAGTGCCATTAAATGATGCATTTTATTTATTTCATCTCCTTAAAAGAAATATCATAGATCTTCAAAATCTTTAAGATTTTCTGTCTGGCGATATCTAAATTTAAGAATCGTAAATTTGAAAAGGAAAAATCCTTTACTGTTTGATATTTTCGTTCTATAATTGATATAATGATTACTAATTGCCTTCCACTTAAATTATCTATCAACCTCCAATTAATTACCACCTGCTCATGAAATTCTTATACTTGATTTCTTTTGATTTTTTTAAAAATCCATAGTGACATCTACACATAAATACCTAGTTGAATAAAATTTTTACAGAGAGGTACCCATGTCAGAAATTTTTACAGATAGATACGCGATTTAATGTTTACCAGTTTTTTCAGTTACGCCGTACCTTCCTGTGTGTGTATGGCGTACCGTAACACGTTGATATAGGGTACCTAAATATGTTTATACGGCGTACCTTATGTGTTATAGATGGCGTACCTAAATGTGCTAATACGGCGTACAATTTTCTCAACGTATGACGTACCACAATACGTTGATATAGGGTACCTAAATGTGTTGTATGACGTATCTGCGGCGGATCGGTTACCTATCTGCAAAAAACTACTAGGTACCTACAAATAAAAAAATCTGACAGGTACTAAATTACAAGTTTTTTTTAAAAATGGGTATTTATGTGCGTAAAGAACCCATTAAATAATTGTGCCATTCAAAATTAAATAGGCCTTTATAGATTGATTCTTTTTTAACCTTTCTTATAATTTCGATAAGAGGTCCCTACATACAATATTCTCTCTCATTTATTCGCCCCACATGCAAGGAATAGTAAAAAAAATTCAATCCCATTAATTAAATTAGGCACTGAACTGTGCTTGCGGTGGACAATTTCAAATTACTTCTAGAATAATCTTTTATTTAGTTGTAAATCTCTGACCATTCACGGGTCATACTCATGACATAACCTGAACATATGCATGTGCAGGAACCCTAAGATATCTTCTTCCAGTCGAAAGATAGTGCTACAAGTAGGGGTGAGCAAATTACGGATATCCGAATTTTCGGATACCTCAAACTATAAACCGCATTCGCTCCGATTCAATTCGGATATCCGCTTTCGGATATCCGATTTAAAGCGGATATCCGAATCCGATTTTAGGTGAATTTTTTTTTATATTATCAATAAAATGATTCCCTTTTTTGAATCGGATATCCGTATTTTTTTCGATATCCGAATTTTTTGTTTATTTGGGCGTTGGGCTTTTTTGTTGGGCTATACTTTTTAATTTATATTTTTACAAAAAAATTAAAATCGGATACCGGATATCCGAATTTTATCCCTTGGGCATATCCGAATCCGATCCGGTTCACTTTAAAAAAATGCGGATCGGATATCCGATCCGGTTTTTTAAACCGGTTATCCGGTTTTCCGGATTTTGAAAACCGGATATCGGATAGGAATCCGGTTTCCGGATATTTTTGCTCACCCCTAGCTACAAGTCACCATGTGTATACGCGGATATTCAAGAAAATATGAAACAAATTGAGTTTCTTGAAAAACCAAACTTGCCCTGCCCTTTGAGAAAGAGAGTGTAAACGCTCAGTTATTACAAGCTATCCACCGCTGTAAATAAGCATCAGCACAAATTACGACGTACACTTATTGATGTAAATAGTCGTATGAGAGACTGAGAGAGATGTGAATATGCAAATGCATGATCTCCCTTGTTATTAATATTATTAGGAACAAATTACTATCTCTATAGTATATAGATTAGGAACAAATTACTATCTCTATCATTTATCGCATATAAGAAGAATAGGGTTTTCGCTTTCAGTATTTCCTTTGGTTTACTGCAAATAAAGCACGTTGAAAGCCACGCGGTTTCGGTGGCACAGCAGAGGTGAGTTTTACGAAAAGATGCAATAAACAAAGCTTGACTTTTGTAGGATTATAGAGTCCATATCTCCGTGGGTTGTGTAGTAAATGCATTTGCTGTCAGCTTCTGACTCTTTGAACCTCTGTCTAATGTCTTTCTTTAGGGTCAACACAGATAAACTAATCTAATAACGCTTACTCCATTCTAATTCTCTTTCCTTTTCTTCTATATAATATATGTAGATGAAGCAACCTAACCGAAGCCCATATGACCATTGTCTTTTTCCATCAACAAGATAGTAAAAGTAAACTATCATAACAAAACGTGAAGAGCAACTTCGTTTATATATATATATATATATATATATGTAAATTACTGATCTGATTAATTTGAAAAGTGTCGATTGGGATTATGAACAATGGGTAGGCCTCCATGTTGTGACAAAACTGGAGTGAAGAAAGGTCCATGGACGCCTGAAGAAGATATACTGTTGGTCTCATATGTTCAAGAACATGGCCCTGCAAATTGGAAGGCTGTTCCTACTAATACAGGTGATGACTAATTAAAATGCGTGTATATCTATGTATTCCTTGTATTCTTTCTTCCGTATTTAAGCTGCCTGAAAAGATGTGTGTGTTATCGCTGATAGCATCTGTATTTCTTACAGGGTTGAGAAGATGTAGTAAAAGTTGCAGATTGCGGTGGACTAACTATCTCAGGCCTGGAATTAAGAGAGGTACATTCACTGATCACGAGGAGAAGATGATTATCCAACTACAGTCACTCTTGGGCAACAAGTAATTAAAGCATCTATTATCTGTCTTTGTATATGATCTGTACATGTGAGGGTCTATCTTGATTAATTATTTGTCTGTAGATGGGCTGCAATAGCTTCTTATCTCCCAGAAAGAACTGATAATGACATCAAAAATTACTGGAACACACATCTCAACAAGAAGCTCAAGAAGATGGACAATGGGTCGGGTCAAAGTTCGGGTTTTGAAGAGATCGGATTGTTCTCGGCGACTAATAATAATAACTAGTAACCCCTGCACACCCAATGTGTGTGCAACAAATAAAAATATACAACCTAAATTTTATTAATTCACAGTATGGCTTATATGTAAAACTTAATTGAATTTGTACAATAACCGTGTTAACAAAACATAATAAAACGTTAAGATCAACAGGCGAAAAAATTCATTAAAACGTGTTAAAGTTTTGATTGTCCTTTTCTTGTTGAAACATGATTGGCGCTTATTAGTAGGTTACGTGGCATTGCAAGGAAAAACATACGTTTTACGAACAGTTGCATTCTTCCTCAACAGTTGCATATAAGGAAGGTGGTTTTAAGGTTAATGGACGTGGGCATTTTCTGTAATATAATAGAAATTAGTAACTAACAAATTGGCTTCAATTTATGGTGTAATTGATACACCAAATTGAGCATAATTTGACAGTTTTTAAAAGCCCCTGAGCATTAATAAAAGAGTATTAATAAAAGAAACGTTCTTGCTTATTTTATTTATTTTTAATTAAATTTGTGTTATTTTATGACGGTAGGGAAAGGTAATCGACATCGAAAGGAGGCTTCACCTATAATGTAAACTAGTATTTTCAAATGGGTGTATTATAAATAAATGTACTGAAAAGAGAAGGATAAAATTGGAATATACAATAGAGATAGAGATGTAGTAGGTAGTCTTTTTTTATCATTGTTTTTAATTAATTTAAAATAGTAGTTTTGGACACTCTCATACGTGTGTGCTATATAATAAATATTATGCATATTTAATTATGAAATGATAATACTAAAAATAGAAGGAAAAATGTTAGTGGGTGGTTATGTTTGATTTAGTTTGTTTTAGTATTTTTTTTAATTAATTTTTTAATAAATAAAAAGACATGACACCTGTCAAATTATGATTGGTTAATAGATTTGGTGTATCAATTACACCATAAATTGAAGCCAATTAAGCTTATTAAGCACACTCTATGTGTGTGCACTAAATTAAAAATAATAATATAATTTTATTGAATAATAATTATTGTTAACTTAAAAGGTTTAATTCTGTACGCTTTATAAGTACATAAAAGAAAAACACGATAACAGGTGGCATGGACCAGTTAACTGCTCGGGGCAATTTGGTCTTTTGGTTCATGACAATCCGTACTTTGTTAGTGGGGTGAGCAGTTTTTTTTTTTTGTTAATTTAGAAGGCTCGGACCAAAATAATAAAATAATACATTTATAGAAGTTTTTAACTCCCCGACGGTTTCTCTATGAATCCAACGTGAGTAAACTGTCAAATTGGCTTCAATTTATGGTGTAATTGATACACCAAATTGATTATAATTTGACAGTTTTTAAAAGCCCCTGAGCATTATATTAATGGTGAGAGTGAGTTTAAAACTGATTTTTGATGTATCTATTAACCAATCATAATTTGACAGGTGTCATGTCTTTTTATTTATTAAAAAATTAATTAAAAAAAATACTAAAACAAACTAAATCAAACATAACCACCCACTAACATTTTTCCTTCTATTTTTAGTATTATCATTTCATAATTAAATATGCATAATATTTATTATATAGCACACACGTATGAGAGTGTCCAAAACTACTATTTTAAATTAATTAAAAACAATGATAAAAAAAGACTACCTACTACATCTCTATCTCTATTGTATATTCCAATTTTATCCTTCTCTTTTCAGTACATTTATTTATAATACACCCATTTGAAAATACTAGTTTACATTATAGGTGAAGCCTCCTTTCGATGTCGATTACCTTTCCCTACCGTCATAAAATAACACAAATTTAATTAAAAATAAATAAAATAAGCAAGAACGTTTCTTTTATTAATACTCTTTTATTAATGCTCAGGGGCTTTTAAAAACTGTCAAATTATGCTCAATTTGGTGTATCAATTACACCATAAATTGAAGCCAATTTGTTAGTTACTAATTTCTATTATATTACAGAAAATGCCCACGTCCATTAACCTTAAAACCACCTTCCTTATATGCAACTGTTGAGGAAGAATGCAACTGTTCGTAAAACGTATGTTTTTCCTTGCAATGCCACGTAACCTACTAATAAGCGCCAATCATGTTTCAACAAGAAAAGGACAATCAAAACTTTAACATGTTTTAATGAATTTTTTCGCCTGTTGATCTTAACGTTTTATTATGTTTTGTTAACACGGTTATTGTACAAATTCAATTAAGTTTTACATATAAGCCATACTGTGAATTAATAAAATTTAGGTTGTATATTTTTATTTGTTGCACACACATTGGGTGTGCAGGGGTTACTAGTTATTATTATTAGTCGCCGAGAACAATCCGATCTCTTCAAAACCCGAACTTTGACCCGACCCATTGTCCATCTTCTTGAGCTTCTTGTTGAGATGTGTGTTCCAGTAATTTTTGATGTCATTATCAGTTCTTTCTGGGAGATAAGAAGCTATTGCAGCCCATCTACAGACAAATAATTAATCAAGATAGACCCTCACATGTACAGATCATATACAAAGACAGATAATAGATGCTTTAATTACTTGTTGCCCAAGAGTGACTGTAGTTGGATAATCATCTTCTCCTCGTGATCAGTGAATGTACCTCTCTTAATTCCAGGCCTGAGATAGTTAGTCCACCGCAATCTGCAACTTTTACTACATCTTCTCAACCCTGTAAGAAATACAGATGCTATCAGCGATAACACACACATCTTTTCAGGCAGCTTAAATACGGAAGAAAGAATACAAGGAATACATAGATATACACGCATTTTAATTAGTCATCACCTGTATTAGTAGGAACAGCCTTCCAATTTGCAGGGCCATGTTCTTGAACATATGAGACCAACAGTATATCTTCTTCAGGCGTCCATGGACCTTTCTTCACTCCAGTTTTGTCACAACATGGAGGCCTACCCATTGTTCATAATCCCAATCGACACTTTTCAAATTAATCAGATCAGTAATTTACATATATATATATATATATATATATATATATATATATATAAACGAAGTTGCTCTTCACGTTTTGTTATGATAGTTTACTTTTACTATCTTGTTGATGGAAAAAGACAATGGTCATATGGGCTTCGGTTAGGTTGCTTCATCTACATATATTATATAGAAGAAAAAGAAAGAGAATTAGAATGGAGTAAGCGTTATTAGATTAGTTTATCTGTGTTGACCCTAAAGAAAGACATTAGACAGAGGTTCAAAGAGTCAGAAGCTGACAGCAAATGCATTTACTACACAACCCACGGAGATATGGACTCTATAATCCTACAAAAGTCAAGCTTTGTTTATTGCATCTTTTCGTAAAACTCACACTCAGTTGTCGGGCAATGGGAGAAAAGGCTTCAAACTGACGACATCAGCACCGCCAAACAAGCCCTTGATGATGCGACGAAATCGTTCACTAATAATAATAACATCCTCATTATTCATCAATCATCATCGTCTGAACATAAACTTTCATCCACTGCTAATACTTATGCTTCGAGCACTGAGAACATTGCAAGACTTCTTAAAAGTTGGGCTAGAAGTCAAAAAGAGTCTAATTCGAAATGTTCGAACTCTTCAAACAGTTATTGTTTGTCGTCAATGGATTATTATTATAACGGTAGTGAAGATGTTACTACTACTTATCACACTCCAGCAATTAATACTGACAGTGTAGTTGATTTAACTGTAGCATTTGAGTCTTCTTCGTCGTCATTGTCTGGGTTTAAATCCTTCGATTCTTATTCGAGTGGTGATGATCATTTTTCAAGATCGTCGACTTGTCCGAAGGGAAAAGATGAGATTGGATCGGATTCTCCTCTCTCGAAATTGCTTGAGAATTGGCTGCTTGATGATCTAGATTTATTCTAATACTAATTCATTTCTGAGAGATTGAGAGTTGAATTTATTCATGTCTTTCTATCTTCACTACTGAGTGTCACATTTTTAGTTTTCGTAAGTTGTTGCAGCTAGGCAGGCCTGACACTAAGCTAGTTTTTGTCTCTTTATTGTCTAACTCAAGGTTCTGAAACCGGGTTTTTGAACCGTACCGGAAATTTTAGTGGTTTAAGGGTTAGTGGTTTAACCGGTATAAAGCCGGAATCGAACCGGAGTAAAACCGGTCCTAAAAGAAATAATAAAAATATATTTTCACTTATCAATCAATGAAATAGTATAAGTAAAACACAATTATGGTTTGTAAATTGGGTTATTCAACAAAATAAATGTAAAATGTCTAGAGATATTAATAATTAATCATAAACAGAGAGTCAAAATGAAATTTATAAAATTAAGGATCAAAAAGGTAATTATAAAATATGATTTAAATGAGATTTGTGGGAATCGAACCCGGCCCAATGCAAAAAGAAACTTAAATGATTGTCACCACTACGCTAGGCCCATTTTTTGTTACATAAACTTATATATTTTTCTTTTTATAAATTTTTCTGTTTTTTTTTTCTTTTTTTTTAAAAATTAAATATGGACCGGACCGGGACCGGACCGGATTTTCGACCAGTCCGGTCCGGTTTTAAAAACCATGGTCTAACTACGGCAGAAAATATTGATTGATTACTAGCTAGCTATTGTTGGTGTTGAATTTCGTACTTTGAAATCAATGTACATTTTGTTATTTTCATGATTTTCGGATTTAGAGAGAGATTTTCTACTGCTTGGCGGGCTCGATATATGATTATGTTTTGCCATTTTATTCATTTGGGTTCACTATTAGAACATAAGGTTGCCCACCAATTAGAAATAGGTTATCAATACTGGTAACTAAAACCCTATTTAATAAACCCACCGAAATAATAATCTTAGGAGAGTAAACCTCTGTTAATGTCACGTTGAGAGGCAATTAACACAATTAGAAGCGAAAACGACCCTTGTATAAAAGTCTACTCATCTAATTAAATGCAAAGCGGATTCAAGTTGATATATTTCATCATTGCAAATTTTGAATATTATTTATGTTACTATCAATACACGGAGGCACAGATTTATGCGATGAAGAGTAAGACTATGTTTATCGATGAATTGCACGACCGGTTGTGCAATAAAAGTGATCAAAATAAATCAAAAAAACAAAAATAACAGCCACAACCTGTTGTCACCCAACCCACAACCGGTTGGTGGACCAACCTGGGTCACAACCGGTTGTGCACAGTTTTCGATAAACTGTTTTACTGCTTTTTATGAATTTTATGATATATTTAATTATCTGTTAAAATTTAATTTTTATATTTTTTTACCAAAATATATGATTTTTTTTTCTCTACAAGTAGATGCTAATATTGATACATTTTGAATCACAATTTCAAATTATTTATTTCTCCATCACATTCTATATCTATCATAATTCATATTATTTTTTTTCTCCAATGACTAAAGTATCTAAATTCTATACCATATAATGTAATCTATTTTTCAAACATTCAAATACTACTTAAAATAATTATAAAATATAAATATTATGGGTTGTGTTGGGTTATTGATAAAGTTGAAAGTTATTGAGGTTAGGTTGAGGTGTAGGTTGTGTATGTTGAGTAGAGAGAAATTAATATTTTATTATCATGACCGGTTGTTCGGGTCATTGATAGTCTAAGCAATGTGAAATAAGCACATGGTGTGAGACCCTACGACGACAATGAACTAATAAGAGGATAACTATTGTCCATATCTGTGCCAAAAAACATACAGCCATTATCGAACAAAACATAGCCATGTGCTTTTGTTTTTTCAAGGGGACATATTAGCTTAGCCATCGAATAATAAATGATATTACACTCACTCTCTCTATCATCTCAAAAACTATACCGACCTTGGATTTCAAATATTATAGAACAAAGTTCAATAAACTGGCACATATCTTCATCAAGGCCGAAATAGAAACACAGCCCAACAAGAAAATAAATTGTCTGTAGTGGCCCATATTACCTCTCCGACTTTAGTTATTAAATTATTTATCATGGGAGTGAATTAGTGATAGTATAAAATATATTAGTTTAATTAGAGTTGAAAAAAGGACTATTTAAATTCTTACATGCAATGCACCTAACCAATATACATTGACCTGTGACAGATTAAATGATTCTAAATTAGTCATAATCACATCATACACGACTTTTATATTAATTAAGACATTTACCAAAACGAAACGTCTTACCATTTTTATCATAACATCACAATATTTCAAGTAATGATCCAAGCTGTCCGCACCAATTAGACATCAATTTCCTAATTAGCTTAAACATTATCACAATTATCGACAGTGTCTTGTTCTAATTATTTGGAAAATCGAGATTTTAAATCATCCTTCACGAGCCTAAGATTCTCTATATCCTTTTTTCCTGTCATATATGGTCCCAAAATTTGATAATTAATCTCGGAAAAGATGTGTTGGGTTGGGTTGGTGAGCAGCAAAGTATTTCATCTTTCATGATCTTTTCCTAAAAGCACACTAATGCATGCTTAGTTCCCTTTAAGTCTCTTTCGAATCCACATTAATCAAGATTATAAATTACTAATGACCTTACATGCAAAATCAAATAATTAAAGGGAGGTTTCTTGGAAATCTTAACTCTATTTAATTTTTTCAATTTAACTTTAGGTCCGTTTAATTCAAGTTTAATGCAGGTGAGGGAATTAATAAAAATCGCTCGACAGATGCAACGATTATTATCATCATCTGATTTCTTCTCACGATAAAGTTAAGTCTAATATTATAATTACAGAACTTCAAGGAGTTTGACACAGAGATCATAACTTGGTAATAGTAGTGTAGTAATAGTAGTAGGAAGTTGGGCAATCATTTCACAACGTGTCCACATACATGATAAAACATTCTTTGTCACAATTGACAAAACAATGTTTGAACACTACATACGTAGACTAATTAAGACAAAAAAACTGAGAGGTTGAGTTTTTTGTATTTTTTTCAAAATTACATAGAAAGATTGACGACCCACAAAGGTGACTACTAGATCTATGTATAAATAAGCCTCTAGGTTAGGGTTTTGCCGAGCACCACCAAAGATCGACTAAATCTATTACGCACACATTTCTCCCTTCGACGATTATACACACGACAATAAACAAAAAACACCACACTTCATGCCCCATAATTAAAGCAAAAAAACGACCTTTTATACCATCAAAGAAAAGGAATAATAAAAGCAGTATGAAGAAGTGTCAGTTGGTATTAAAGAGGACAGTCGACGTCGTAGCGGATCATCGTGACGCTGCAGTGAGAAGCGTTGTTGTTTACGGTGAGTGCCAGAAGAATCAGGCAGCAAGCGTGGGTGGATATGCTGTGGACGGCTGCAGGGAATTCATGCCACGTGGCAAAGAAGGGACCAATGAGGCTATGCTGTGTGCGGCTTGTGGATGCAGCAGAAGATTCCACATGAGAGTAGTCGTAGTGAAGAACGACGAGGTTGTTGCATGCTAAATAATGTATATGTACTTATTGTCCAACGACTTTATATATGGCTGCCCTCCCCATGTTTTCTATCTATGAAAGTAATTATTAAGCGTATTTCTCTGTTTTCGTTTTGGGTCAGTCAGTGTGACTGTTGATGCTTTCGCTGGTAATATATAGAACTTTATTTTTGCCAGATCTCATGCCGAAGTGTGTTCGTTTGTTTGGAGAAAATCATTAGTGTTATTATTGTTCTAATCCGAGGTGGTTGTATAGTAATGAATGCATGGGAAAAGCTGCGACCATGTGTTAATATAATAATCTTCTACAACGAACGAGTGACGACGTTCTTGTCATTAATTGAAAAAGACTAAAAAGTTTTGCAAGGGTTGACCAAGTAGTTGGGTAAAGAATGATAAGTGTCAATAATAATAGTAGTTAAAAAAATAGTAGAAAAATAGTAGTTAAAAAAATAGTAGAAGCCATCTCATATCCATTAGGCCTGTCTAACGCTGGGCCTGAGACCCAAATAATTTGGCCCAAACTACAATCGCCTCCATTCAGTGTGTGTGTGTAGTAGACTAGTAGTAGTAAACATATGAGTATTGGAAAAAGGTGGCGAAGCTTAATGAGTGGAATGGAAGGGTTACAGAAATGATGAGATAAGAGGATATACAGATTTATCAAGGCACTGATCAGATGATAAATTACAAAAATAGATATCTTTCTTCAACTACTAACTTATATGTGGTCCTCCCTCCTCTCCTCTCCTCTCCTCTTACTCTCATCGGAATATAATTTTCCTTTTCACATTATAATCAAAATTCGAATTTCTTTGTCGTGAAATAATAAGCTAGCAAACTCGAAAATAAAGTTGGTAAATAAATACATAAATTGTATATATTTTTATATAGGAAAGAAAGAACGATCACGTGAAACGGTCTGCGTTGAGACAACGTATTGGCTCGTGGGTACGATAACATTCTTTTCCATTTACGACAAAGTGTAAATCTTATCCGAATACATTAACACGAGAATTATACTAATAGCCACTCGATTGGAAAAGAATATATTTTTAATCGATAAATTATTACCCCTAATTAGAGGCATTATTTGTTACGCTATTATTTTGATGTTCGAAAAATGTGCATTACACACGCTTGATGGAATTGACAATGAGTCGAACCAAGTTGGCGAGTCACGATCGTACTCAGTCCAAATGATCATAAATGTATGGTCGGAGATTTAATGATGAGGATTTTTTTTTTTCTAATTGCTATTAATAAAGCTAGGAATTAAAATTTCGAATCATTTGATTTATTTCACGAAAATGACACTATTATTCATGATAGGTGAAGGATACGGTTTACTACAAATTTCAAGATCTATAACAAAATCATATAATAGATTTGTCTGACTTTATTAGTTGGATACATCACCGTCAACTTTATCCCCACTCCCATTTGCTATATACGGAAAAAAAATTTAACAGATTGAGAAAATAAGCTAAGATTCAATCTTGGAAGCATGATAGTGTAAAAGTTTGATCTTGCGCGTTATGATTAATTATAATTAATTATATATAGTTATTATATGCTTAATTAATTTTTTACCATACGAAGAAGTACTGCCACAACAACGACAGAATAGTAACCCAAAATAAAAAGCAAAGAATTAAATGAGACTACCTATATTTACATTAACTACTATGCTAAAAATTACACAGGCAGCGTAACAACGAGTTGGGTGAAAGATACATGTCGTTCCTGAAAAAAAATATTAATTGCGTGATATATATTCTTACAACATTTTTTTTAGAAATCATAAGGGACCACATCACTAAAACCAAATAATTAATCTTTAAAAAATGAAATATCCGTAATTTATATATTCTTGTAACGATTAGGTGGTCCTGTTAAATTTTAATCTTTTAATGATTCTTGAACCATCTCTACCCTTCGGCCTTCGTCATGGTTAATAAGAAACAATGATATATCTGTGAACCAAGTTTTTTTTGCAATAATGATGATTTTTTAAATAAATGAATGAAATATACAGCTAATATAATTGTACCCGTTACCCACTCTGAATTAATGGAAAGACACCCTATGCTTTTGGTTGTTGAGTGCATCTGAAATACCCTTCTCATCTCCTCATTCAGCCTCTCTGTAAAATCATTATTATTGAAATATTCAAAGATGCATATTTGTATATAATGTTTGCACATTTTTGTGCATAATTCATAATTATATGTTGGTCTCCTAATACAACATATTGTATTTCTCGTATGGTCCAACAATTGGAGAACAATAATTCGAGATCCAACCACCAATAATTGCAAGTGCTTACCTTAAAAGGAAAGTAAGTTTTCTAATAGAAACGTCACCCGCCTTTAGTAGGTTAAATTACCCATTTAGCTTATTAAGACTCAGTTAATGGGTCTTATATATATTAAGTACGGTCCAAAATCTTAGTTTTTGCCTCATTAAGTAAGGGAATATATGTTATAATCCTCGATTACTAAGAACCCTAACCGAGGAGATGTCATATCTATCAACATCTTTCCAACTGTAGTGAAGATTAAAGAGATAACCTATCGATAAAGTCCGATCACGATAAAGTGCAAGATGCACGAATTAAAAATAAATAAATAATTCAATCACTTGGGGAATATTTTTCTTGATAAATAAAGAGCATGGTTGCATTACATTCAATTAAGAATCATCTCAGCCGCCTCTAATTAGGTGAACAGTACATTTTGCTGCAACATCTCAGACACGAACGCATTTTCTCCCTGATTCCTTAACGATAAATGTTACACAGTTCTCGAAATAAAAAAAAATGTATAATACTTATCAAAAGATATAAATAGACGATGATTATAGCTTAAAAGAAAGGGTCATTAATAAATAAGATGTAACTAAGAACCGTAATTGGGGCTTATATCCTCTCCACTCCATTAATCGTCGAAACTAAGCTATGGAAATTATGACTCGATGGACCATTAACTAACCAGTCAAGCTAGTCAGTTTAAACTATAACCAGAGAAACAAAAAAGCAACTAGATTTATCCAGAAAATTAATTTTAATATCATGAAAAATCCCAAGCCTGAGATCATGGAGCAGCAGCAGCAGCAATTACAGCTTAATCATATCATAAGCTTCTTCCCTTTTCTTGCTCATCTCACTATCTTATACTCTTTCTCCCAGAATCGAACGAAAACTGTTAGATCAAGATGATGAAGAATTAGAACCATTTGTTCCACCAGCACCATGACCAGTTCCACTAGTCCCAGTACTAATGTCTTGATCAACACCGTTTGTTGCAGGTATTCGCTGCTCATGAGAAAGATTCTGAATACGATGAATCGACGACGACCTCGTTTCTTGTTGGCAGTTATAAATATTCCGACCGTTACTCCCATGGATGTCGTCGTTGTCACCCACACTTCCTCCTATGGTCGTCGTAGTGCTAAGACCAGGAAGAACAGTATTACCACCTATATTAGCAGTAAGAAACGGCGGCGCAAAATTATTAGCCTTGGGAGTAGAGATTTGTAGCTGATGATCTTTTTTGCCAGAGCAGTTGTTGTTCTTGTTATTATGCATCCAAACCTTAAAAACCCCTTTGTCCACACCAATCCCATTCAAGAACTCGATTATCATGCCTTCGTCTTTCTTTTGCATCTTCCAACCCACCTTCTCTGCGAATTCAAGCATTTTCTCCTTCTGATCCTGCGTGAACTTGGTCCTAAACCTCTTCCTCGTCGTACTGTTTGACTGAGGTACGTGACCGACGCCGGACGCAGCCGCCACGTGATGGTGGTGGTGGCCATGCTGACCGCCGAGTGGTAGCAGCATGTGTGGGTAGGTGGATGAGATCGGTGGCGGTGAAGGAGAATCGTTGGGGCTGGTGGGGTTGTCGTCGTCTTCGTCGTTGCTGCGACTGTGTGGCGGCGGAGGAAGGTGGCGGTGGTGGGGATGGTACTCGAGGGACGGAGGCGGTGGAGGGTGGGCGGCGGTGACGTCGGGGTCGCGGCGGTGGAAGTTCCGATGGCATCCACAGGCAGCGCACTTGAGGGAGGTCGGATCGGTGGGGTTCGACGAAGGAGAAGGCATGAACTCGCCGCAGCCATCGACGGCGTGACTTCCAATCGCCGCCGCGTGGTTTTTCAAGCATTCCTTGTAGGTCACCACAACGGGGTGGCCGTGGTGGAGATGGAGCGGCGGCGCGTGGCGTTTCAAGATGCCGTTGGTGAATTGCGCGGGTTGGTTGCGGGTCGGAGTTTCGGTGTCGGGTTCGGGGGTTTTTACTGCGTCCGCCGCCGATGTGACGTTGGTGTTCGCGGCGGTGGCGGTAAACTCCATTGAAATGATATGCAATCTTTGGAAGCTTTTCTCACTACAGAAGCGAGAGAGAGAGAGAGAGAGAGAGAGATAGAAACTGTAGTCAGAGAGAGAGATTATATTAGGAGATAAAAACAGGTTCTCACTTCCTAGTCTCAGATGGTCTTTCTTACCAAAGTAATTTAACCAGAGTTTGGTAATCTGTGGTTAAGTGGATTTGGTTCGCGTTGAGTTGAGTTAAGTGGATTTACTTGGGTTGAGATCCTCTATTCCACTTTCTGTACTCCACTCCGTATTCCAACGAACGAAAATCGTTACACCTCCCCCGACAAGTGTTAAAACACACGTAAACATCATTACACTTATGAATTTCATTACAACAAGTGTTTAAACAAAAAAGAAACTTCATTATTACGTATTTTTCTAATATGGAGTAGAAAAATCAGTATTATATATTAAAATAGAAAAATACGTAATAATGAGGTTTTTTTTGTTTAAACACTTGTTGTAATGAAATTCATAGGTGTAATGATATTTACGTGTGTTTTAACACTTGTCGGGGAGGTGTAATGATTTTCGTTCCTGGAATACGGAGTGGAATACAGAATCATCAGATGCTCCGTCATTAAATACGGTAACTCTCTCTCTCTCTCCCTCTCTCTCGCTCTCTCTAAATCTCTCTCAATTGACTTTGGTGTTCTGTGTTAATATCTTTTTGGTTGTTTTTATCTGTGGATTTTCACGGACGATCAGAATGTAGTAAATTAAATTCCTCACTTTCCTTTCCATTATATTTGAGTAATAGTGAGCTTTTTTCGACTTTCTAGCACCACCTTAGTAGACAAACCCCTAGTCTTGGCAGTAGGCAGTAGGCACCCAATGATAAAAAAAAAATGCCCATATTGCCCTTCTAATTTTGATTCCTTGCGAATGTGTGAGATCATTCTAACTATTTACAGCTGACATGATCCCATTCAATTTTAATGTGGAATTCCATGAAAACAATTCATTAGTGAATATTTACCAATCTTCGCAAGCTTTATCGTTAAGGGAATCTCGCCATCACCTCGCCGTACGTTGATACCTTATGCCATCTATCAAGGAAGTTAAATTTTATTAAACTCAGTTGACGCTCTTTGTAATTTAACCAAATACTGTTGGAGAGGGCAACTCCGTTTCCGTTGCCTACATTTTATTTACATCCCTTAATATAAATAAATAAACAACACTTTTGTCGAATCCCATAGAATTTTCAAACTGTGTGCTACTGGGATTTGTGTGCCTAAACTGTACTTTGTTTATTGCTAGTATTGCGTGCTTAATATTTTATTACATCCTTTGAGCAATAATAAAACAAAAGGCTGTACCGCTGTAAACCATATGATATTGATCAAACCTTGGACGTGATCTATATTTGGAGTTTAGCGAACATAATTAACATATAATTCCTTTAAAATCCAACACGTGGTAACGATATTGGCTTAATGACGAACACGTGGAGATTGATCGCTTTTTTGAGCTCTTGATTATCTGCCACGTTTCATTCATTATTCAACAAGTATAATTTAATTCCTATCACCATACGGGTGAATGTCTTTAGATATTGAATTAAAAATTATGGTGATAAATGAGAAAATCAAAAATAGTTTAGCACGGAGAAAGTCCAAAAAACGTAAAAGCACTCATTTAGGCCAACACGTTGTATTAAATGCTGCCTAATCATTAAGATAGATCCATCATCGACACTCACAAACCGCTGCGTGTGCATCACTGATATGAAAAGGCCCACAAAATTGCTCAAGCCCATTAAGATGGCCCACCAGTAAAGGCCCATATAAACAGTCATATCTCTTTTTCTGTTGCCTATTGTTCTTGAGGTTTCCCAAATTTGTAGTTTTTTGGGAGAAGACGAGAAGCTTTTCCATTTGATAATACGGTTATGACACTTCATTTCTTTTCTTTGCTCTTATTTAATCAGTACTACCTTTTTTTTTTTTTTAAATCAATGGTTACCCAATTTTCTTCCATAAAATTTATTTATTTTGGTGCCATATGTACCTACAATATACAGATTAGATTCATAACCTTACTGTTCCCAAAATTGGACCACGCACTATTTGATCAGCGTTGTAAAAAGTCGAAGTTATCTAGCGACTTATTCGTATCACGTGACAAGCAGCCATGCCCTACTATAAATAAAGAGAAAATGCACACACATTCACATAACAAAACATTTTCTTTCCATAGGGCGATACGTTACGACGATGGCCGAAATAGACGATAAAGGCCACTCTCCTCTTATTGATCATCTCTTGCCCATCTGTAAAGGCGACGCAGATGATCAGTCGTCGTTTCATCTACGGCATACTTCTTCAAGCTCTACTTCTTTCTTCAAGACTTGCTTCAATGGGCTCAACGCTTTATCTGGTCGGGTTAATTAGCTCTAATAACTCGAATATACAATCCATGAAAAACGCCATTTCTAACTCTCTCTCTCTCTGTCTTCCTTTACATGTGTACAGGCGTGGGTATACTGTCAATACCATACGCACTATCCTCAGGTGGATGGTTAAGCTTAACCATGTTCTTCCTAATAGCAGTCTGCACATTCTACACAGGGCTGTTAATCAAGCGATGCATGGACATGGACCCCACCATACGAACCTATCCCGACATAGGACACCGAGCCTTCGGACCCAAAGGACGGGCCATCGTATCCATCTCAATGAACACAGAGCTCTACTTAGTAGCCACGGGCTTCTTGATTCTCGAAGGAGACAACCTCAACAACTTATTCCCCGACATTCAGTTCGAGGTCGGAGGTTTCTCTGTAGGAGGAAGGCAGAGCTTCATCGTCATTGTAGGACTAATTTTGATGCCCACAGTTTGGTTGGACAATATGAGCGTTCTTTCTTACGTATCAGCCACGGGCGTCATAGCTTCTTTCGTCCTCGTTGGTTCTGTGTTGTGCGCTGCCACCTTTGGTGGGATTGGATTTCGTGGAGAGGGGAAAATGTTAAATCTGAGGGGATTGCCGAGCGCTATAAGTCTGTACGCTTTCTGCTACTGTGCTCACCCAGTTTTTCCCACTCTCTACACTTCCATGAGGAATCAGAAGAAGTTCTCCAAGGTATGTGAATGTGCGTCGTCGTTAACAAAATTCTTACATTGTTGATATATACTTGGTATTGTCTCCTTCATCCAACGTGTACTTAACGATAATATACTATGATGTGTACGTACGTGTAAAGGTTTTGCTGGTTTGTTTTGTGGTGAGTACGATGAGCTACGCATCCATTGCAGTCTTGGGCTATCTCATGTTCGGTTCGAAGGTTGAATCTCAGATAACTCTGAACCTCCCGACGAATAAAGTGAGCTCGAAGGTGGCGATCTACACAACGCTGGTGAACCCTTTGGCAAAGTACGCTTTGATGGTGACTCCAATAGTGAATGCACTAGAGAGCCGATTCCGTGCTAGTAGTGGTCGAAGAGGGATGAGATTGGTAAGGACGACGTTTTTGGTAGCAACGACGATGGTTGTGGCTCTTAGTGTTCCCTTCTTTGAGGACTTGATGTCTCTAGTTGGGGCGTTTTTGAGCGTGACGGCTTCGATTATCCTTCCTTGTTTGTGTTTTCTCAAGATTTCAGGCATCTATAGGAGTTTGGGAATATTGGAAACGGTGGTTATATGGGGAATTATTGGGTTAGGAGGAGTTGTTTTAGTCACTGGTACTTCCACAGCTCTGCACCAGATAATTCAACATTTGATTGAATCATCACGCGATGAATTATAATTAATCTGTCATTATTGTTTTAAAAACCCTATTTCTGTGTTTGGGGTATATTCTATTAAAACCACTGATTGCATCACTTGAAAATGAGATATAATATTGTGTAAGAAGTTAAACTTTTCCCATGCATGATTAACTGGGAATATAGACAAAACGATACGTGTAAAGATAATCCTCAGAGGGGTTTGTCTGCAAAGCACGTAAGAAGGATGTCCTTGGTTAAAGAATAAGAAGATAGCAATATATCATAGCATGCATTGTCTTCTTCGGACAACAAAGACAAGAAAGGGTAGGAGTGGATTAGGTAATAAACCACGCCGTACTATATACTAATATTTTCATCAAGCGAAAATAATTAAAAACACAGTACAGATATTATATATATATAGTCACGGAGAATTCAAGTTACATTGAAGCACGTAACTTGGGAAGGACAAGTGGCTTGTCTTGTGATCGTTCCATCGTACTCATGTATGTATATATATATATATATATATATATATATATATATATATGTTTGTCCAAGAACATGATTACTTGATAATGGTGGAAGATGTACCTATACGTGTAAGCTCTCTGTCGTTGATCGCGGCCTCAACTTGTCTTTTAGCTTTTTTACTAGCTAGATGAATATTTCCAGCAAATGAAACGCCACTTGTATAGTAATAATAGATTGGATCCTTCAGACAATTTCATCAAGGGTATATTACTAGTCAGTACCTATTAGCCAAGTTTCAACATAGTTCAGGCCCCATATAGTTTTAACTTATACTCAAGGACCAAAGTACCGAGAATAGAAGTTTTAAGGACCTAGGTGACAGGAAATGACATTTATATCCTTTATAGTTGCGAAAAATTACACCCATTTGCCATCGTCTCTTTCGTTCGACTTTCGTTGATTTTAGGACTATAATACCGACTGAAATCTCGTTGTTAAGGTGCAAATAAGATGGATCGACTTCGTTTTCTCATGGGTACTTATAATCATCGAATAATTTAATAGTTCAAGCGAAATTATTATGATAATCCAGTTCAAAAAAATGCGATCATAAATGGGTCAAATATCGATTTAATGGCCGATTAACACGAAATTGAGTGAATTTGATCATGGGTCTTAATAATTAACGAGAATTAGTGAGTTTATGAAAGAAGTAGTGAAGAATTTTGATGTGACGTACGTATATTGAAGATTTTGTGAACACGATAACTGAGTAACAATTTATGCAACTTAAGTAACAAATGTGATCACGATAGTAACAGATATAACCTATACAGTAACTGATCGTTGAACAAAGTAACAATGTCCAAAAACAGCTCTGTTACGAAAATCATCAACGATTCTAATATAAGGTTAAAGTCGCGGAAATGTCGATGTTATTGACCGTACTAGGTTAATTAGGTTTATACTGAAATATTACTCCAAATCCAATTCGAAATTTAGTGGTGGAATCTCACTTCAATTGTCGAAAATTTCAAAATAATCGACCCTAATCTCATTATAAAACAGTACATAACTAACAGAATACTGAAAATAAATAACAACTTTATGTTTATCGAATACCAAACCACTAACATTAATTAACTACAGAACTATTACAGATAACGAATTTGTCCGAAAAATAACAGATCTGGAAAATATATTTTAGCAATAAAATCGATAACCCTCAATTGAATCGAAGAATTAGACGAGCAGCGACGGCCCGACGACCAGCGACGACGACCAGCGTTATTCGAAGAATTCACCGATGACGACAATGGCCAAGAAATCGCAGAAATCGAAGAAAGCAGCGAGCCATCCCACGAGCGAAGAGCAGCGACGACCACGAGGAATGAAAAATCCCACGACTCTGGCCGAAAAATCGAAGAAAGCAACGACGCAGAAGGAAAAAATCTCACGACTTTGGGTACGCGTTGTTGAAAGATGATGTTGGTACGTGGGATGAAATCAACAACACCGGCGACATCCGATTATATCGGGCGCAAATCTTAGCCGGTTTGTTACAATTTGCTGCTATGTATGTCTGAGACTGATTTGTAGGATTTATCTTTTGAACAAATTTAGCTTCAGTTGCTGAACTTGTGTGCATGATTCTGGTTATTTCTTCTGTTGTTTGCTGAAAATGCTATATTGTTTACTTTTTTTTGCAGTAACAGTTTAACCGTCATCAGAAACAATTTGTTGGAATAAAGTAACAGAAATTGACATATTGGTAACAATGAAACAAAACACGAGTAACAGAATAGCTATTCAAAATAACAATTTAACATGTGATTAGTTTGCTTTATTATTTTTAAATTTTATATTGCAAACACTTTACATTCACTAAAATATATGAATTTACCAAGATTTTGATAAAGATATATCAGTTTAGTTTGTGATTTTCGTGGAGATTATGTTGAGATTGAAGAAGTTGAAGTATATACTATGAAGAACAAGTAACACTCTTCTTGAAATGATGATCATGCTTCTACCAAATTGATTCTACTTACACAAAACGTGTTACAAATGAACTATTGGTTGTTTATTACAATCTAGATGGTCGACCTAAAACAAATGGTTCATCAAAATTAATGACATATTCGATTAATCTTAATCACAAATGCTATATTGTTTACTGTTTTTATGCAGTAACGGTTTAACCGTGATCCGAAACAATTTTTTCGGATAAAGTAACAGAAATTGACATATGGGTAACATGTATACACATCACTAGTAACAGAATAGTTAGACAAAATAACAATTTAACATGTGATTAGTTTACTTTATTATTTTAAATTTTATATTGCAAACAATTTACATTCACTAAAATATATGAATTTACCAAGATTTAGATAAACATATATCAGTTTAGTTTGTGATTTTCGTGGAGATTATGTTGAGATTGAAGAAGTTGAAGTATATAGTATGAAGAACAAGTAACACTCTTCTTGAAAGGATGATCATGCTTCTACCAAATTGATTCTACTTACACAAAACGTGTTAGAAATGAACTATTGGTTGTTTATTACAATCTAAATGGTCGACCTAAAACAAATGATTCATCAAAATTAGTGACATATTCGATTAATCTTAATCACAAATGCTATATTGTTTACTGTTTTTATGCAGTAACGATTTAACCGTGATCAGAAACAATTCGGATAAAGTAACAGAAATCGACATATGGGTAACGTGTATACACATCACTAGTAACAAAATAGTTAGACAAACTAACAATTTAACATAAATGATTCAACAAAATTAATGACATGTTCAATTAATCTTGAACGTGATATATTCACTAAAATATATGAATTCACGAAGTTTTAGATAAAAATATATTGGTTTAGGTTGTGATTTTAATCACAAACCCTAATCCACAAACTATAATAATTCTAGTAACATATAAACATATAACTAGTAACCGTTTACACATATTGGTAACAGATAATCTATGCTTGATTTTACTTAGATTCCCGCCCAAAATTCATCTCATTATGGTTTTCCCGCCCGAAATTTCACCGACAATTTAGCAACAATTTAGTCAACATAGTAACAGAAGCGCATATACTAGTAACATATCCTGAGAATTTTACAAATCGACCAAAATGAAAAAAATACACCCAACTTTATAGGGTCGATCGTATTTTCACGAATTAAATGATGAACATCGAACGAACGACCGAACGAGGTGCCGCACTGAGCTGCTCATACTATGGGCACTTCTAATTTATCCATATTAGATGTAATCGTTGCCGAAAACGGCTTTGATTTCATCTTACTTTTGCAAATTAGAACCCTAACATGGTAACAATTAATTACGGCTAAATAACGAATTTGGCAGACATAGTAACGAGTTTGGTAGACTGAGTAACGGCTTTGATGACAGTATAATATACCAAATTATTGGGGTCGACCGTATTTTCGCAAAATTAAAAGATGAACGTCAGACGAACGAGCAAACAATGTGCCGCACCGAGCTTCCCATACTATGGGTACTTCGGGTTTATACATATTAGATGTAATCGTTGCCAAAAACGGCTTTGGTTTCATCTTATTTTCGCAAATTAGAACACTACACATGGTAATAATTAAGTTTAGTTTAATAACGATTTTGACAGACCTGGTAACGATTTTGGCAAAACAGGTAACATATTTGACAATGCGAGTAACAGTTTGGACACAGTAAAAATATATCCAAATTATTGGGGTCGACCGTATTTCACGAAATTAAAAGATGAACGTTGGACAAACGTCCAACAATGTGCCGCACCGAGCTGCCCATACTATGGGTACTTCGAATTTATACATATTAGATGTAATCGTTACCCAAAACGGTTTTGATTTCATCTTATTTTTGCAAATTAGAACCCTAAAATAAAATTCATTACAAATCTTACATCTTGCGTCGTCAATACCACAATATATCCTACCTTACACGCCAAAATTGGTTGGTTAATGGGCACTCGAAAATTCGGATTTCGATTTACTGTAAAAACGAGATTCATAAGATAAATATTCTTTGTCGATGACAATTTTCTGCATCATAGTAACAGATAAGGGATGGAAAATAACAGTTTACCAGGCGTTTATAACAATATAGTCTAACAGCATAACAGAAAGTCGCCGGAAAATAACACTTAGTTCAGTATGTTAGGAAGGGTCTTTTTGTCAATACATATTTTTTATCCTTATCTCTGCAATTTTTGAAATAGTTGATCCTTTAAACTAATGGGGCTTCTGACAGGTACTGAATCCTTTATAAAGTTACTGAGCGGGGACTGATTAGAAAATTCCCCTTTCATCAAACATTTTGTCGCAGCTTTTGTTATTCTATATGATGGACTGATGACTAGCCCTGCAATTGCACGTCGAAACCACACAGAATAAATTAATAGACGCTAATTTTAGCATTGGGATGGGATTTCTTGGATTGGCTGGAAGCTATTGGGCCGTTGGCCCATTAAGTTTACAGGCCTTTACAAAATTGGATCATTATCATCTGACGGATAAAACAGGCCTCTCTATCAATACAAGATATTTTCCTAACAATTAAAAAATGGATCAAGAAGAATTCTCACATTTCCACGAGTTCCACATGCTCGCTTCAAGAAATGGTTTTGTTTTGGTCCATGAAAAGATAGAGAGAGATCTCCTTGTGATCAACCAGGCAGAAAGTGGCCTTTCTTGTGCGTGAAAATTTCTAACATGATGATATTCATTCAATCAAATCTCAACCTCACGGGGTTGAAACGCTACCACTAATCCATCAGTGAGTGGGTCCTACTTCAAATCGAACCAGTGAAAGCTGAGCTCAGTTGGTATTCGTACCATGATTATAAAAAATGAATAAAAGATTAAGGAAAAAGTGAAGGAAGACAACCTAGGATCGCAACGTTTCTCTGCTGCAAAGGAATCAGTGGCTCTCGTTGACTGACTGGATCTGCTCTGAAAATTTTGGGGAGGAAGTTTCTGTTCTTATTCTGTTGGGCGAATCGTCGAACAGTTAATGGCGTCGATGGGTTCATTCCCAGCTGGAGTTGACACTTCTATGCTTCTTCACAGTTCGAATCATGGTCGAACGGTGATTCCCATCCTTGGATACAGACCAAGGAAGCACTTGGAAGTTGGTGTCTTTGGCGACGGCAGTAACTCAAATGGGTTTTCGAGACATTCAACCGTACACCATCTTTTCAGCAGACGACCTTCCCAGAAGCGCGTGAAAGCTGCGAGCGACGTAGGCGGCGTAGATGAGAGTGGTGATGAGCAAGAAGACACATTGCAGGCCACAATTGAAAAGAGCAAAAAGGTTCTTGCTATGCAAAGAGACCTTTTGCAACAGGTATTTTTTTTCAGAAAAAGGTGAATTTTGTGAAAATCAGCTTTGTCGAGAGTATCTTTATGTGCATCTTTAAATCTTCAAACTGCTGGGGTTGACGCTCAAGAACCGGGTGGAATTAATTTCTTTCCCATTTTTTATGTTATACCTTTCATGTGCATTCTTCTTTTTCTTGACTAAGATTATAATGGTAGTAAGTGGGTAGATATCAAACTATCTTGTGGTACCTCGTAAGCCTGAGAAGAAAAGAAGAATTGCATTTTATTTTATTTGTTTTCTGTGTGAATTTTGGCAGATTTCTGAAAGGAAGAAGCTAGTTTCATCTATAAAAGATAGCATCACCGGTGAGGATTCAGATGTTGAGACTAATGGCATTTCCTCCACCCTTGACACTTCTCCAACAGGTAATTATGTTCTTGTGAGCGGTTTAACTTCTTTCATTGGCACTATGTCTCTGTAGTTCACCTGAAGTCATGAAAATTCAACTTCAAGTTGGGTTCTGTTAGGTGCTAAAGAAGTCAGAAAGGATATCGCTGCATCTGATTCCCAATTTAGGCAGCAGCAAGAAGCTTCGTCTTCTGTAAATGTTTCATTGAAGAGTCTGACCTCTGTGCCTTTAAAATCTAATAATGGACTGGTCCAAAGAGAGCCTTCATCAGAAACAAAATCTTCCAAGGAGTTTCAGAAAACAGGTAGCCCGATATCGGGTACAAAGATTTCCACGGAGAGAGATATAGAACAGAAGTTGAAGGATGGGACTTCAAAGACCGTCGTACTGTCTGATACACTGCCAAGCACAAAAAGTGAGAGGGTACAAGATGTGAATGAACCTTATGCAGTTGATCCAAATGGCCAAGTTCAAGAATCTGGGATAGAAGATGTCAATTCAACTCCATTGGCTGGGCCAAATGTGATGAACGTAATGTTGGTTTCTGCTGAATGCGCTCCATGGATTAAGACAGGTACTTATTTGCCAAGTGATTAAGTGTCAAAACACTTTTTATGGTTTTTCTCTCGTGGCTATGGAAGATATCTTTTCTTGGTGTTCTGCATAAATGATGCTGCCGCAAGAAATATGAGCACTAATGCAGTGCAATTCGTATTTTCTACTTGTATTACTTTAATTCATACTCAGGCGGGCTCGGAGATGTTGCCGGGGCTTTACCCAAGGCTTTAGCCAGGCGTGGACACCGTGTCATGGTAAATCATTTAGTCTATTAAGAGTTTTAATAATCACACTTCATTCATATATTTTAGTTATATAACAAGTCCTTCGTAAATGGGCAAATAAGTTTTATCACATGCTGATTCTCGCCTATTCTAGCTAAGGTTCAGGTATTTTTAAACATTTCGTTTCTGCAAACTCACAGGTTGTTGTACCTCGCTACGGCGAATATGCTGAAGCTCAAGACGTAGGTGTCAGAAAGAGATATAAAGTCGACGGGCAGGTAGAAAAGTTACTGACATGGTTGATTCCTTTCTTTACCCATTTATCTCGTTTGTACGACGACGTGTGATGTGATATCGCATGCTCGCAGGACTTTGAGGTTAACTACTTCCACGCCTTCATCGACGGTGTAGACTTTGTGTTTATCGACAGTCCCCCATTTCGACACTTGGGAAAAAACATATACGGAGGAAACCGTCAGGTTTGTCAGAGTGCGGCCTCTGAACCATGACTTCGAGGCTTGAGCGTGCGATTTTTCAGCTTAATCTGTAAAGAGTACGACATTGCATTCAACATCATTTCTTGCAGGATATTCTGAAGCGCATGGTCTTGTTCTGCAAAGCAGCCGTCGAGGTATACGATTGGCTGCTAATCACAGCATCACTTTTCGCATATATCATCAGACATTGTTACTGCACACTACTGCACAGGTACCTTGGCACGTCCCCTGCGGCGGAATCTGCTACGGGGACGGAAACTTGGTCTTCATCGCAAACGATTGGCACACTGCTCTGTTACCCGTCTACCTCAAGGCATACTATCGAGACAACGGCCTAATGCAGTACACGAGATCCGTCCTCGTCATCCACAACATAGCCCACCAGGGCCGCGGGCCCGTCGAAGACTTTTATTACACTGACCTTCCGCCCCACTACGTAGACCTCTTCAAGCTCTACGACCCCCTCGGCGGGGACCACTTCAACATCTTCGCCGCCGGCCTTAAGACGGCCGATCGGATCGTCACGGTGAGCCACGGCTATGCGTGGGAGCTCAAGACGTCCGAGGGCGGGTGGGGCCTGCACGGTATCATAAGCGAAAACGACTGGAAATTCCGAGGAATAGTCAACGGCATCGACACGAAAGAATGGAACCCTTGGTCGGACGTCCACCTCCAAACCGACGGCTACGCAAACTACTCGCTCGAAACCCTGAATCCCGGTAAAGCCCAGTGCAAGTCCGCACTTCAGAAGGAGCTCGGCCTTCCCGTGAGGGAAGACGTCCCCTTAATCGGCTTCATAGGAAGGCTCGACCACCAAAAGGGGGTCGACTTGATCGCCGAGGCCGTGCCTTGGATGATGGGTCAGGACGTACAGCTTGTGATGCTGGGCACGGGTCGGCCCGACTTGGAGGAGCTTCTGAGGAAGTTCGAGGGTCAGTACCACGACAGGGTCAGGGGATGGGTCGGGTTTTCGGTGAGGACCGCCCATAGGATTACGGCGGGTGCTGACGTTTTGCTGATGCCTTCGAGGTTCGAGCCGTGCGGGCTGAACCAGCTTTACGCGATGGCTTACGGGACGGTGCCGGTGGTCCACGCGGTGGGCGGGCTGAGGGACACGGTGCAGCCGTTCAACCCGTTTGAGGACACGGGCTTAGGGTGGACTTTTGGTAGGGCGGATGCGAGCGAGCTTATTAGTGCTTTGGGGAATTGCTTGTTGACTTATAGGCAGTATAGGGAGAGCTGGGCTGGCTTGCAGAGGCGTGGGATGATGCAAGATTTGAGCTGGGATAATGCTGCTTTGCAATACGAGGAAGTTCTTGTAGCTGCCAAGTATCAGTGGTGAAATGAGTTGAGTGTCTGCGCCGTGTCGCTACAGCTACCTATTTGACTGAAATTGATGATGTAAAGATATATTATGTCGACGAGGAAAAAGAGTTGATAAACAACCTGTGTGTATGATACTAGTGTGAATCACATCGGTGTCATGGGCTACGCATCAGTCGAGAAATCCGCGTACACCCTATAAATTTAGTCGAGAAATCCGCATACAATTACAATTGAGAAAGTTCCCAAAGGGAAAAAGCAAATAGTATAAGAAAGTTCCTAATAGTAAAATATGTCTTCGCTGGTCTCTGATCCCTCAACAGCCCCATCACCTCCGTCGCTGGTGGATCTCACCGCCCACAGAGCGGCAGATCTCCACCACCCATGGATCGTCAGCCGATTATTGGACGACGAACCCAACGCCGCGGCGGCCTTGGGAGCCAATCGCGAGGTTGTGGTGTACGTGCACCAGCCCACTCGATCCTTGATCGTTACGGAGGGTTCGGTGGCAGACGTCGATACGTTGCTCTCCGACGCCATCGAATCCAAAGAGGGCACACTCCCCGCGTCCAAGCCGTCCATAGAATCGCTGCCGCGCTTCAGTCTTTCGCCGGAGCAGGGTTTTGAGTGTTCGATCTGCCTGGCGGCGGGGGAAGAGGGCGGCGTGGAGGTCAAGGAGATGCCTTGTAGGCATAATTTCCACGCGGATTGTATTGACAGATGGTTGGGTATTAGAGGGACGTGTCCGATTTGCAGGTTTGGTATGCCGGCGGAGGAGGAGAAGGAGGTTGGTGGTTGGATTGGGTGGAGGATTCGCTTGTCTTACGCAAGGGGTGGTATTATTAGAGGCTCAGGTGAAGGAAGTAGGGACGCCAGCGGCGGCGGCGGTGCTTCTGGCGGAGAAATGCCAGCTGCGGAAACACTGGGACCCACTCACGATTAGTGAAATGATGGAAAGTAGTTCATAGTGGATAATTTTTACATTGTCTTCTATATTTCTTTTCTTTTCTTCAGGTCATTAGTTTATCAGACAGGGATCGTTGTATTTGTAAAAGATTTGAATAGAACTATAGGTTTACGATGCCATCACCAATCGAGAAACGCATTATCAAACTCAAACGCATTTTCAAACTGAAAATGCAGTAATTTTTCTTCAATCGATCAACTCATTCTCAAACTCAATAGAATACTTTGTAATATTCACTTCCAGAACAATTTTTACAAATTTCAATACTACCCACAAAAAACCCTTCTCATGTTTCTCAGTTCAGACTACCGAGTATGATAAGACGTCATTGTCTTGGCAGATCCACAAACATAAACATATAAAAAGAAAGAGAGATTGTGTACGAATTCCTCAATGTATAATAAAATCCTATTGCACAGAGCCCAAGACAGAAACAATAGGCTGACATCATTAGATCTATAAAAATTGGTAAAATGCCTATTTCCTTCATCTTTTTTTTTTTTCCAGAAAAACGACTTTATATAACTCTATAAGAGCAGAAACAATAGGCCAGGTCGTCAGTCTTTTCTGACAAAAAGAGAAAAAATAGTACTTGAATGCAAATTAAAAAGATATGTCGCAAAAAACTGTTCCAGACGCAAACTTGCGTCAAAACGTACGAGAGAGAAATATATAACGCATTTTGAGTTGCGTTTTGGCGTTCGATTGGAATAAATTTACCTCAAATTTTGGGTTTTTGGGTTCGGTTGGAGATGCTCTAAAAAAGGACGAACGACATTTTTAGTCCCCGATGTTTGGGACATGGGCTTTTCTGGCCCCCCATGTTTCGGTGACACTTTTAGTCCCCAATGTTACCGATTTTGAACGATTTTGGTCCCTCAATTAATTTAATCGCTAATTTTTAGACGAAATTTAACACGTTAAAGCCTATAATCTCATTTTACTCGACATAAAACGTCATAGCGCATCTTCTTCTTCGACTTAAATGCACGTGAGCATCATTACGTATCACATTTAACTCATTTTCAAGGTTGTCGATCCTTTCCTAAATGTGATGTATAATGATGTTCATGTGCGTTTAAGTCGAAGAAGAATATGTGTTATGAGGTTTTACGTCGAGTAAAAGGAGATCATGTGCTCTCATGTGTTAAATTTCGTCCAAATTAGTGATTAAATTAGAGGACCAAAACCGTCCAACGGTAACATTGGGGACTAAAAGTGTCACCTCGAAACATGGGTGACCAGAAACGCCCATCTTCAAACATCGGGGACTAAAAATGTCGATTCCCCTCTAAAAACATCATAATGACACAACACCCTCCCTATATTTGAGGGTAGAAATTAAAAGTATCAATTATATGCACTAGGGGTGAGCAAAATCGGATATCCGGATTTTCGGATATCAAAAATGATATTCGTATTCGGTCCGGTCTTAGTCGGATATCCTCTTTATTTGGATATTAATATCGATATCCGCATCCGGTTTTTAAATTTATTTTTTCTTATTTTCTATTATTTTCTTTTCAAAATCATTTTTTTATTTCTTATCAAAATAAAAAATATATATAGTTTTTTCATATAAGAATTTCTACACGTATTAATTGACACAATATGTGAATTTATAACTCAAATTACATAATATATAATAAACACAGTACACCCACATTAATTTTAACTTGCATCTCGATATTTTTATGTGTTTTTTATTTCATTTATCTAACAAAGTTTTTTGCAATACAATAATATATATTTACATATTCTACAATAATATATATTTTCCTTTAAATATTAGATCGGATACAAGATCTGTATTTTAGACAAACCACTATCTATATCCGACCCGGTTTATTATTAAAAAAATCGGATCGGATATTCGATTTGGTTTTTAAAACCGGATATCCTTTTTTCGGGTTTTGAAAATCGGATACCGGATGGGAATCCGATTTTCGAATATTTTAGCTCAGCCCTAATATCCACAACATATTTTCTCTTTCTTTATTACCTTTTTAATCATATCTATATCTATATTATAAAAGGGAGAATGTGGCCAGTTTCTACTCTGGATTGCGGGTTAGTAATTGCACTTAACTAATTGTTTGTGTTACCTGTATTTCAAGGTTGACAAGATCACTTTCTATATAATAATGCAATATATGTATATTTCGTAATTATAAAAAGCTGCCAAATTATGTTTTCTTCTCTTTTCTTTTGTTCCTTGTAGTTTTTGTTATAAAATAATGCAATTGACGTGATTCTGTTTTTTTTTTCTATTTACTTTTTCTTATTATAATAATACAAATATGTATATCATATCCAACAAAAAATATAAATAATTATAAATAACATATTAATTATGGTGAATCTATAGAAAATATACAATTGTATAAAAAATTTGCAAATCCGTACTCCTGTCAGAAATTTTTTATATAAGTACCCGCTCGACTGTGTCTACTATTATTCCGGTCTTGCCGTACATTTTTATATGTGTATTGCCTACCACGTCATGCATTTATATGGTACCCATATATGGAATCTATATACGTTCCATATGGTACCTTGCGGGCTGCGGCTGACTATATAATGTACCATTTTCTAGCTGTGTTATGTATAGGAGTGGTTCGGTACGGTATACCGTACCAAAACTGTGATACCGTATACCGTACCGAAATTTCGGTATCCAAAAAAATCATACCAATACCATACCAAAATTTCGATATACCTTAAATTTCGATACGGTATCATACCGAAATTCCGGTATGTATCGGTATCATACCTTCTATACCATTCACACGGAGGGTTTTTTACCATGCATGTCTCGTAACTCGTTAATTCGTTGTTTTGGAATTTTTAATCAATTCAAACTTGTTAGGCCCCGATAAGATAGATTATTAATACCAAATTTTCAAAATGAAAAGATTTTTTAACCTTAAATAATTTACATACGCCAGTTTCTACTCTGGGTTGCGGGTTAGTAATTGCACTTAACTAATTGTTTGTGTTACCTGTATTTCAAGGTTGACAATATCACTTCCTATATAATAATGCAATATATGTATATATCGTAATTATAAAAAGCTGCCAACTTATGTTTTCTTCTCTTTTGTTTTGTTCCTTTTAGTTTTTGTTATAAAATAATGCAATTGACGTGATTCTGTTCTTTTTTTCTATTTACTTTTTCTTATTATAATAATACAAATATGTATATCATATCCAACAAAAAATATAAATAATTATAAATAACATATTAATTATGGTGAATCTATAGAAAATATACAATTGTATAAAAAATTTGCAAATCTGTACTCATGCAGAAATTTTTTATATAAGTACCCGCTCGACTGTGTCTACTATTATTCCGGTCTTGCCGTACATTTTTATATGTGTATTGCGTACCACGTCACGCATTTATATGGTACCCATATATGGAATCTATATACGTTCCATATGGTACCTTGCGGGCTGCGGCTAACTATATGATGTACCATTTTCTAGCTGTGTTATTTATGTACCACAATACGTTTCTCTATGGTCTCTAAATGTGTGATATGATGTACCTTGTGGCGGACAGGTACCAATGTGCAAAAAAATTATTCTGACAGGTACCTACATATAAAAATGTACTGACATGGCACTAACTTGCTTTTTTTTTTTATATTAATGGGTATTTTTATGTTCAATCCCCTTAATTTATCATTTTGATAAATGCTCCTTCTCATTTCAAAACCTATCGTTTTACACTTTATTTTTTGTTTTTAAATACAAGTCATTTTACTATTTTCAAGAAAAATAGCTTGAAAATTTTAAGTTTTACCCCTCATTCTAAATAAAAATAATTAGATTAAATGGGATAAAACAATTGATTAAGCCTATAATAAAGATTTTACTTTATTTCTTAATATGTTTGCAATTTCCTTAAATGATTTACTTAAAATCAGATGTAGTATATGGTAAATAACAGGATGGGCAACTATCAATCCACTATCAAGTTGCTGTGGTTTGCCGGATATAAAATTGAAAGTGAAACAAGATCACGCACCGGCCACGATTGGAGTTTTTGAGTTTGGCTGGTGGAAATGACGATCATGTGTGCAATTTCAGCTTTTTTATGTATTTTTTCATTTTGTCCATGATCTTTTAGAATTATCGTTATTTTAATGGAAATTCATGGTTTTAACCTTGTTGCTTTGATTTGCGGAAAAGATGTGATATATGACTTCTTGTTTTCTAACCAAAGGTGAAATTTCTACTTCACATATAGAGTTTTGAAGTTGATTGATTGCTTGCTGGATTTTGTAGCAAGTCTTGAGCTTCTTGGTTTTTCATGATAGTTTTGTTTGCCTTCACAAGTGTTTAAAACTAGCTAGATCTTCATCTTTTAACCGGGAGTTGGAGTACAATAATTTTCTTCTCATTTGTGATATTTGTGTGTAATTTGATCCCATGGTAATCTTAAAGTAGCCATAGTGGTTGGATTTCAACATTTAGCTAAGATTGATATTTTATGCAGATTCCGTCCAAATTAAACAGATTTGAAGATGATGAATCATCGTTATATAAACTAATAAACGCGACTTTTTCTCAGTATCGAAATAACTTTGTCCCATAATCGTTTGTGAAAAGAGTGATTATCGAACATAACTTTCAACCATAAATCATTTGTGATAAGAGTTGTATTAACTTCGAGGAATGATTTTTACACGAGCTCAATGATGTCTTTCTTAGTGAATTTCATGTGAAGAAACAATTTACTTAAGTAATGATGACTGTGTTGATGTTTGATTGATTGCAGACCATGAAGAACAATTCCATTCTTCAACTTTACATGGCCTCTAGCCGCATACGCAATCATAAAAAAATGCATCCATTTATACTGCTTTAAATACTTCATCGAACAAAATCTCTTTGCAACGAGGCATGTCTTATTTTTGGAGACTTTAAAAATAATGTATCACCGCAAACTAATTTTCCGTTAATCCATTTTAAAAGTAATCAGGTCTCATTCAAGTTTTTCAGTGAAAGTTAATATAGCCTAAGTACAAACGCTAATTATGTCGAATCCATCCGAAGGAACATGCATTTTAATATGGTCGATTTTATATTGCGGTATCAAGAGCTAAATCGCTTCATGAAATATGAATGGGTACGATATTGGGCTTTTAATAGGCTAATCGGGCCGTAGTCAAAGATATAGGGCCGTTTGGTTTACAAAATCGGGCCGTCGTTAAAGATATTTGGGCCGTTTGCTTATTACAGGGCTGAAAGATTGTAGCCCATAGAGAATGGGAATAGTACTAATGAAATACTTGCAATAACCTTTGTCTCATTGGAGTTTCAAGGATAACATAAAATATTACAAGAAACATAGTCATATAATGATATTTTGGGTTAAAAAAACAACACAATTATTATTTCTTTTTTCTTTTCCTTTTTCGCCTATTGAACTCACACTGTTAACACATATGTGGTGGTGATTATTGGCGGACAAAACAAAGGAGAAATGTCCTTATGCATAAAAGAGAAATTCTATGAACCCATAAATATTCCTAAGCACGCAAGTTGAGCCACACAACTTCAAACGCATAAGAATACCACACAAAGTACATAAAAACGATGGCCCATACTAAAAAGTTCTCGGGGTGCTTTAATTGGTTTTGAGAATAATATAGTAAACAAATAATTAATCTAAACGTGGTGTGTGTCCAAATTCCACAAACATTTGGGTGAATTTCATTCTTATCCATTAAATCAAACCAAGGAAAAGGTCTTAGTAAAGGTCATAAAATAGTAAAAATTAGAAAAAGTGAAGGGGAAAGGTTGCTGAGTCATAAAAAAAAGGATGGTAAGGTCCACTTTATTGCTAAAGAATCTAAATATTAAAAAAGGAAAAAAGGAAAGGCTTTAGATCTCAAGACCACATAGAACTTGTGGCTGAGAATTAGCTTTCGCTGCTGACGTGGCAATCACTTTAAGCCTTTCTCTCATCTCACCCGTTTGTCTCAAAATCAACACTCATCGTCGTCACAAAAATATAACCAAAAATAAATAAATAAAAAAACGCACACACACAGAGGCACAAACCCAAAAAAGCCCAAGAAAAAGGTAAAAGGTAATACACGCAGGTGTGTTCTTGTCAGATCTCTAACTCCCAGCGGTGCTTATCTTTATCTCCTTATTGTGTTTTTTTTCCTTTCCTTTTTCACATATATTATTTTTATCAGGTTTTGGATAACAGAGGAAAAGGAGGAGAGATGTCCGAACGAAAAGATCCCAAGTTAAAGCTCTTTGGCAAGACTATTCAGCTGCCGGCCGTGAAAGCTCCTGCGCCGTCGATTGGTCCTATTTCTGCTCCGTGTGGAGAATCTGTAACGGAGGAGGAACACAGCTCAGCAGATCCACCTCGTTCGCCTAGCCCTATGCTTGAAGATAACAATTTAAATGAACACAAGGATGTAGAATTAACTGAGGTATTTAATTATCTAGATATAGCCTTTATTGTTATGGCGAGATGTGACGGGTTTCGTTGGGGGGGAGTTTATGTCTTTGGCTTTACGTTTTTCAAGCGATTTTAATTTACTCAGAGCTAAGGAGTTGAATTCATTCTGGGTTTGGATAGTTTCTGTGGATTCATTTCTTAAGGTATAGAGTATCAGCTAATTGTGATGATTGATTAGTCAGTTGTGCTTTGACTCTTTTTGTTTAAGGTTTTATTTTGCGCATAGCATCGTCTTTGCCATTTATGTCCGAACTAGAATCATATTTTGTTGGTTATATCCATAGATACACATGTCTAAGCTGTTTATTTCTCCACGGATAAATCTCTGTGATTTCAGAGTCTATCAGAGCCCAAAGAAGGTGATGCAGCAAAAGAGGAAGAAGATCAATCAACACCTATGATCTCATCAGACGATCCTAAAGACCCTATTACTGACGATAAATCACCCGCTGGTGCTGATGACAATAAAGTATCGCCCAAAACCTCGAAGGGAGAAGAAGGCAACAACGAGACAAGCAACTCTCAGGACAAAACCCTCAAGAAACCAGACAAGATAATCCCATGCCCTCGCTGTAATAGCATGGAGACGAAGTTCTGCTACTTCAACAACTACAACGTGAACCAGCCGAGGCACTTCTGCAAGAACTGCCAGAGGTACTGGACAGCTGGCGGTAGCATGAGGAACGTGCCCGTAGGCGCTGGTCGCCGTAAGAACAAGAACTCTGTCTCACAGTTCAGACATATAACCGTGCCTGAAGGCTCACGGCTTGATCTCGTTGCTAATGGAAATCATCACCCGACCCTAAACCTTAACGGAACTGTCCTCACTTTCAGCTCAGATGGTCCACTTTGCGAATCAATGGCTTCTGTTCTGAACATAGCAGATAAGACGATGCAAAGCAACCCGAGAAATGGATATCACAAACCTGAAGAACATGGTATTCCAGTTTCTTCTCCTAAGGTAATAAGTAAGGAAAATGGTGGCGAGAACTTAAGTGGATTGTCTACTATGAGCAATGGATCAGCTTCATGTCATGAGTTGGGTAAAAATGGATTGCCCGAGTTGGCTTCGAATCATCATCACCACCCATTTCCATGGAGTTACCCTGGAGCATCACCGTGGCCTTATCCATGGACTTCCGTTCCATGGAACCCTTTAATGCCTCCAAACACTGCTTTTAGGCCTTCGACTTTTCCCATTCCATTCTACACTACAACGACGCCTCCTTACTGGGGTGGTGGTTCTGTATCTGCTGCGTGGAACGTTCCTTGGATCATACCACCGAACCCTTCTTCACAAAGCCAAGCATTGTCTGGGTCTGGCCCAGATTCCCCTCTTGGAAAACATTCGAGGGATGGGAATGCAATAACGCCAGGAAGTTCTAAGGAGGACAGTTCGATTATTAAAGAAGGCGACTGCGAAGAAAACATTCCGTTGGTTCCAAAAACTTTAAGGATAGACAATCCCGAGGAAGCTGCTAAGAGCTCGATATGGGTGACGCTGGGCATAAAGAACGATGCGAATGATTCTGTTAGAGGAAGCCGTATGTTCAAAGCCTTTCAAGGGCAACAACGACATCAGCAGTCGAATGGTGATGAGAAAGATCGTGTTTCTGAAACCTCGACGGTTTTACAAGCCAATCCAGCTGCATTATCGAGGTCGTTGAGCTTCCATGAGAGCTCGTAAGGTATGATCTTGCAATTAGACTATGACAACTTTGTTTGTTTCTGACAACTACGGAAACATGAGAAGGTACGCTGAATGATGTGCTACAGCGTATTTTGTTGTGAGTGCTTTAGAGTCGGAAAGGAAGCTAGCTACCTAGTTGTTCTTTACTACTAATACTACTACTAAGTAGTGATACATAGGTGGTTCTTCTGAGCTTTCGGTCTTTCTCGTTTTCTTTTTCTCTGTAAATAGAGGAGAGATATAGAGACATATATGACTACTGAGTTAGAAGAGATCTGCCCAAAATCATCCAAGTCCCGCATAGGTTGTTAGAATAAGTGGGAACTATTGTGTCTGTGCTCATGATGTTTTTGCTATATATCTTTTGGATCATATTATATGCTGGAAACTTGTTGACAGTTGGTCAAATTAGACATTGGGTAGATATAAATTATAATCTTTTGTATCTCGTGGCATACGGCTGCTAAAACCCTCTCAAAGCGTAGTTCCAGGTAATTTAAAAGGCAATTAAAGATGGCTTGAATCATAATTAACTCTTCATTGGGCTTTTTCAACTCAGTCCCCTTTTAGTTTAAAAATCGAGTTCAGGCCCTGTAAGGAAAGCAATTAGTACTTTTAAGGACTCGGTTTCTGAATACCACTTCATCATTCTGCAGTACCACTTCTTTGTTCTGCAGTACCACTTTTTCGTTCTGCAGTACCACTTCATTTTTCTGCGGTAACAATGAAGTGGTACTGCAGAACAATAAAGTGGTACTGTATAATGAAGAAGTGGTACTGCAGAACAAATAAGTGGTACTGCAGAACGATGAAGTGGTATGCAGAAATCGGATCCTTAAAACTAATTGCTTTTTCTGACGGGGTCTGAACTCGATTTTAAAATTTAAATTTAAAGGGCCAGTCAAATAGTATTCCTCGTTAAAGTATTTCCACATTAAACATCACGCGCTAATATATTATTAAAAAAAAATTACCCAGTCAAGAAAAAGAATCAGTAATATCAAGACAAATGCTCTTCCACCTCTCCTACAAAGAAACTTCCTCCTTACCTTCCATTGTTGCAATGCAGAGACACCCATTGACTAATCCTTTCGAACCCCTCTAGCAGTTTCCTTACCATTGAATCGAAAGCCGACCTAAATTCCCCAAATCAATCAACTATATATATCATATATACATCTTCATCGACTCAAATATTGATAACCCTCCCTGTTTATAGCTTACCTAATTTCTTCTTCTTATTCTTTGTAGACTAACAATGGCTTCAAGCTACATGATTCAGTTTCCATTCGAGAACGTATCGATGAGTATAAACAGCACACAACTAACCCTCGTTCTCATGGGATTGGTTAAAATCCTCTTACTCAACATATTGTTTCTTGACAGAAAGAGGGTTCGCAGCTTTTTTCTGGGACTTAAGTCCCAGTTCGTCGGCGTTGGAGATTTTGCTACTAAAGATTCGAATTCAAGGGTCGAAAAGATAATCGTTCATCAAAGCTTGTGTGGTAAAGGATCGGATGTCGAGGTTGTCTTGAAAAGCTTGGGATTGATTTCTGAAACGAGAGATCATAATAAGATTGTATCAAGAAAGTTGGATTCTGCAGATGATATATACGACATGTTTGAGGAGAGGAGACCGAGTTTTGATGAGGTTAGAGAAGCTTTTGATGTGTTCGATGGCAATAGAGATGGGTTCATTGATGCAAAAGATTTGCAGAAGGTTCTCTGTGCTTTGGGGTTTAATGAAGGGTTGAAGATAGATGAGTGCAAGAGAATGATCGTAGCGTTTGATGAGAATGGAGATGATAGGATAGATTTTGATGAATTTGTAAAACTCATGGAACATAGTTCCATGTAGATCAATGTTCATTCCAAAAAAAAAAAGTTAGTTCTATTAATAATATTTGTTTTTTACTACGGAAATATATTTTCTAATATTCAGCAAAGAGTTCTGCAATCTCTTAATCAAAATTGACATATTCTTGGATTCCAAGCTCCTAAAGGTACACTCTAAGACAAAAATAATCTTGTGAATATGCTGCTGTGAACAGATCTCAAAGAAGCCCAACGGCCTATTCTTAAACTTTTTGGTGGTACAATCGACGACCTAGTTTTAGTTACTCGGACAAAAATAAAAATTGGATCAAGATATATTACAGTTCCATCGTAAACTACAATAGTTTATGTGTCTGATCTGAACCACACATCTTAAAGCTTGATGGGTTCAGTAGAAAAAGTCCCTACACACGACACATCGAATCAAAGCCGTGATACGAGGTTTAGTTTAAGACGCGCAAAGGTCAACGTGACGTAATTTCTCTATCTATAACAGTCCCTTTCGTAAGTTGTCATAAAACTTTCCGATTTAAGTAAACGGAGAGATAATATTCGATCACAAAACGCGAGCAAGTACATTAGGTAGACTTAATAATAATAAGTACCAAACGCACGATATCACAATGTTTCTACACCTACTTCTACATCATATCACATTAGCTTCGTCACTCGCTATAAATACACTCCTAGTTTCGAGCCATTCTCAAAGTCTCCGTAGTTTTATTATTGCCTTACGATCCTTACTAAAACAGAATTTGATTAAATTCCTTAAAAAAAAAAGAATCTCTTCTTCACGCATATATATAATAAGTTATCATGGCTGGTGTTGAGGTTGGTGTTAAGGCTTCGTCGAGTTCAACCCCACGAGCCGCCGGCGTGAGCCGCGGAGTTTCTATTTTGGATTTCATCTTTAGAATCGTAGCAATTGGCGCAACCTTAGCGAGCGCCATCGCAATGGCAACCACCGACGAGTCTTTGCCATTCTTCACTCAGTTCATCAGATTCAAGGCTCAATACGACGATCTCCCTACCTTCACGTAATATCTTAATAAACATAACGCATAGTTGTTCGTCTTTGAAAACATTTCAAATCAGTTTGTTTGTTATTAGGTTTTTCGTCGTGGCAAATGCTATCGTAAGCGCCTACCTGGCACTTTCTCTAGCACTGTCCATCTTCCACATCATAAGGAGCCATGCAAGAAACAGCAGAGTGGCCTTGATTTTCTTCGACGCGGTATATATATTCATTTACATAGTCTTCATTCATTCAGCACAAATCTCGCAGAAGTTAATTAAGGTCGTATTATGTAATGATAAACTCTGTGTCCGTAGGCGGCGCTCGCGCTTCTGACTTCTGGGGCATCAGCAGCAGCAGCTATAGTGTACTTGGCGCATAATGGGAACACTCGTACTAATTGGTTCGCCATTTGCCAGCAGTTTAACTCGTTCTGCGAAAGAACGTCGGGTTCTTTGATTGGATCTTTCATCGGGATCGTTCTTCTCGTTCTCCTCATCTTAATGTCCGCCGTGAATCTCTCCCGCCGTTCCGTTTAATCTGTCTTTATGATATTTGATCAAGATTGTGTGCTGTTTATGAGTCCGCTGTATCTTATGTTTGCTTGTTTGAGTTTGTGTTGTGTGGACATACAATATCCTTTGTTTGAGTTTGTCACACTCAGTTGCTTTTGTATTGCTATTTTTTCTGCGCAAGTGTATTGAATTCGCATCCTTCCATGCAATCCAACAACCAACAGATTAAACACCATAAGAAAATCAAGAAGGAAGGATATATATAGGGATTATGAATACTGAAGATCGAGAATTACAAAACTCTGGCCCATCACAGCACTAATCCCTGCATTCTCTTACATTAATTACTACACGGTTTCGAATTCGAACCGAGCACAAAGCTTATGAGGAGTTGGTCGTCGTCTTCTTTCTCAACCAAGCTAAAGCCACGTTCTTTCTGAATTCCATTATCATCCATCAACTGCCTTACACGCTCAACTCCACGCCACTCGCCAGTCGATGCATATATATTCGACAGTAAAACGTAATCCCCGCTCTCATCCCACCTCAGCTTCAGCAATTCACCGTTCGCACGCCTCCCAAGATCGACGTTACCGTGGATCCTACACGCCCCGAGTAGGGTTCTCCAAATAATGGCGTTTGGTTCGAAATTCATCGTGTCGATGAAATCGAACGCTTCGTACAACAGCCCTGCCCGCCCAAACAGATCGATCCACCATGCACCCATAATGCTTTATGTTTGGTTCGATGTCGTACAATTCCTTCATCGAGTTGAAATAGGCGCGGCCTTCGTCGACTTTCCCAGCGTGACTGCAAGCAATTAACGCCCCGATGAAAGTGATGTCATTGGGCGGAAAGCCCGATTCTCTCATGTCTTCGAAGAGCGATATCGACTTCTCCATGTGGCCACTGAAGGCTAAACCTATGATTATAGAGTTCCACGACGTAACATCCTTTTCCCTCATATGATTGAAGACATTAAGAGCCTTGTCAGTATTCCCGCATTTCGAGTACATGTCAATGAGTGCATTTCCAAGAAAAGTGCTATAAACACAGCCGTTCGTGTCCATGGCAGAGAAGTGAATCTTCTCGCCGACGTCTGACGCTCCTAAGTTCGTGCATGCTGAGAGAAGGCTCAACATTGTGACTTCGTCGGGGCGTTCTCCTACAAAAGTCATCTCCTCGTACATCTTCAGTGCAGTTCGATCCTGCCCGCTTAGGACGTAGCCTGAAATCATAGCGTTCCAAGTCACAACGTCTTTTCGAGGAACAGAGTCGAACAATTTCCTAGCACGATCCATTTCACCCGCCTTTACATACCCAGTAATCATAACATTCCAAGAAACCAAATCCTTGACAGGCATTCGATCGAAGAGTTGCCTCGCCCTATCCAAGTCGCCTCTTCTTGCATATCCAGCGGTCAGAGCCGACCAAGCCACGACATCTTCCTTTGAGGCGCCATGGTCGAATAGAACGCTAGCAACGCTCAATTCCCCGCAATTTGCATGAAAATGAATGAGGGCATTTCTACCAAACTTGTTCCACTCAAACCCGTGTTTCACCACCTTGCCGTGCACTGCACGCCCCGTGCCCACCCACGAAAGCCTCGTGCAAGCCTTGAGAACGAATGGAAAAGTGTAGTGATCGGGTCGAACGGATTGCTTTTCCATTCGGGCGTAGAGAGAAACGGCCAGCTGAGGCTTAGTGCTCTGAGCGGAGCCTCTTAGCATTGTGTTCCACATAAAGAGGTCTGGTTCAGAAATTTCGTCGAACACCTGGTGCGCATAGTCGATGGCGGTTTGAATGCCAACAGCAGCGGCGTAGACGAGTTCTCTGAGATGCGATAGGTTTGAGTTGAAGGCTACGACGATCAAGTGAGCGTGGATTTGCTTTAAGGTTCGAATATTCGTGCATTTTCGCCATAGCAACGAGCTTCGGTGGAGAGCGGAACTATTTGACCTATCGGATTTTCTTATCATTTAGTTCATGACTAATTTCTCCCGACAACAAAATTACATGCGAACTCACCTTGGGCTGAACGGCCCAACTGACTATGTTGGACTAACAGTTGGGCCAAATGGCCCACTTCACTACCTTGGACTAACGGGCAGAATGGGCCAATAATACTATCCAACCAATATAAGCCCATTGGGTGTATTTCTTTGATTTATTTGGATTAAATAAGTAATAACATTTTGCATTAAAAAGAAAAGGTCAATTTTTATCCTTTCATGCTTGTACTATTTATAATAAGAGTGGCACGAATCAAGATTTTATTTGTATAACTGGAAATTGGATAAATGTACTGCATATGTGTATGTATGTTGGACTTATGGTTACGAACTTTGCTGTTTATGTCCGATTAAATGAATGGAGTGACTTGGGAGTCAAATCAAGAGTATGAAAACTTCCCTTATTGGGTCGAACATTATTCAATCTTATCTTTCGTTCTTTTGTTTGCAGCTGATGTTTTATACATTCGTTGTATCATCGTACTGCTTTTGCTCAGCCTCATCCATTATTTACTATCAGATGTTCGTTTAAGGAAACATCGGCGAGAATGCAGGAATAATCGAACCTTTGCCTAACATTTGCATTATCATATTATATAAATATCACATGCAATAATGAAGCACGAGCATGGTTTTTCCTACCAATGACATCAAGCCAAATGGCTGCTCCCTGTCGTGGCACCATGTCCGAAGCCAATGAAACACGAAAGGTGATTGAAAAATTATAAAAATATCGTTCGAAGAAGTCTTTAGTCAAAGTTTAATCGCTTCTTAGGAAGAAAAAAGCGATTAGGCCGGTTTTACCTTTATCTGTCATTGACCAATCAGATTCCAGACAGCGTAGAAATTGCTATAATCTGATTACGTGGGCGAGTAGGGGAATAGTACACTGGATAAGGTTTTTAATGTGCGTTTACATTATACGATTGTGTGTCGTAGTAAATGCAACTTTTGTGTATATGCAAAGTATGAAAACGATTGTATAGCATAGACTAGCTCAAAGCTGTAAATTTCATGAACTTAATTAGGAATTAATCCTATTTATTTTAGTTGACTAATGAATCATTATAGGCGTACAATATTGCTTCACAGTGTAATTTTCTGGGTTTTTCTTTTTCATTTGGTGAATGGTTTATTTGGGGGTGGTAGTGGAGTTATTATCCCAAACATACATTACATCGTGTGCCTCTTTACGATCAATATTCTCCACTTTTAAAATTTTAGTAAGCAACGGAATTGAAAAATATTCCATTCAGAATGATGACAGAAGGGCTTATGTAATATATGCGTAAGGTGGATGGATCGGGTTGAACTGAAAATGTTGAAAATTAAATATAATATATTAATCTTATTATATGGTAGTTCCACGGTCTTATTTGGACGTGATTGGTTCTTACGACATTAAATAAAACATTTGACTAAGATGTAAATCAAGTCGAAAGCGGGCAGTAATGTAAAGGTTGGCCTAATGTTAATCCCCTTCTGTTCTATATTTTATGCGTCGATAGCATTATTTGACAGACGCTTATATTTTAATAACGGAGCAATGCCTAACTAAAGGGACGACCTTAAATCACGAGAACTATGCATCGCATCATGAACTATCCCCAACAGAAATAATCGTCCTTACAAGTTGGAAATAAAAAGGATCGTCACATCAAAATACAGTTGGCCTTTTTAATATTAATTTATGTTTACTGTATTTTAATGATCGCTTGGTTTTATTTTCGTTTATTCTTTATTTCTTTCACAATTTGGAGCATGTGGAAGTTAGTTGTTACACATAGCAATACTTTGCAAGTAGATAACTATGGTTAAACAAATTACAACTAACATGACTTTATAAACGTATCGACATATATAATATACCCTTCCTAGCTCATAAAAAATCAAGTTTAACCTAAGCCCACAACCCAATTATTTAACGCTTGACGAAATTTCACTATTCATTAACAAGAGAAAGATAAGGTGTGTGATGTTGAAGTCAAATTATACGGTAGTAAATAAAACAAAACTCGATGAGCAGAAAAGGTTGAAAGAAGTGAGGGACCATAAACTAAATACGGCCAAAAGTTATTTTTCCTTGCATCCCGCGTTTATATAACTCCTCGTTGGAACAACTATTCATGGATTTATGTTCCTTGGATCACTTTCTCTTCTTAGCACAAATACAAACCTCTCTTTCTTCATTTTCTTTCTGTTACAAAAACCCTTTTATTCTTTCCTTACTTTACAGCTGCATGATTGTTGTGATATAAATATCCCATACTTTGTTTGAAAGAGTCCTCCATCAACCTCTTTGTTCGTTGACGATCTTCCATAAAAATATCTCTTTCCATAAATGGAAAATTCATCTAATGTGAACACGGCCGACGATTGGATCGATTTGCCGCCGGGATTCAGATTCCACCCCACCGACGAAGAGCTCATAACTCATTACCTTTCACCAAAATCAATCGACGGCAGCTTCTGCACTTTGGCCATCAGAGACGTGGACTTGAACAAGGTCGAACCTTGGGACTTACCATGTAAGATTTTCACATTTCTTGATGATTGTGTTGTTACCACGCTTATCATATTCTTATCAACTCACACACCTTATATGTATCGTCGTTTGTGAAAAAGGGAAAGCGAAAATCGGAGAAAAGGAATGGTATTTCTTCTTCGTAAGAGACAGGAAATACCCGACTGGCCTGAGAACTAACAGGGCTACTGTTGCTGGTTATTGGAAGGCTACTGGCAAAGATAAGGATATCTTTCGAGCGAAATCCTTGATTGGGATGAAGAAAACTTTGGTTTTCTACAGAGGGAGAGCTCCTAGAGGTGAAAAGACGAACTGGGTCATGCACGAATACAGATTGGAAAGCGAAAATCGCAAGCATGAACACCTCAAGGTAACATATAAGAGCACAGCTCTTTCATTTCCCCTGTTTTTCGCTGCTGACAGCTTTCTTACTCTGTTTTGAAATTTTGCAGAAAGAATGGGTCATATGCAGAGTGTTTATGAAGAGCGCCGGCGGCAAGAAAGTTCACATCTCTGGGCTGACAAGAAACGGATACTGTAATAATGGAGATACGGCGAGGTTAACCTCGGATTTGCCAGAGTTGTCATCGGAGACAATTACAAACAATCAGTTAAAAAAAGCAGAGGGATCTCACGCGACCTGCTTCTCCAAGGACGAGCATCTAAGCTCTGATAATCTTCCTCAATTTACATTTAACTTGCCAAAGCTTTCGGATTCTAGCCCAATGCTTGCAGCAGATTCGTCATATGTTTCTCAAGATCAGTCAATACTTGATCTTCTCCTGGAGAATAATGCTCATGATTTGGGACTCAAGTTATGGGAGGATCAAGCGAATCTTGATTGCTTATGGAGTTACTACTGAGAATTATTTAAACAGAAGTTGGGATTGGTGTTTGTGTGTATAATAATAATAGCTTTATGATTCATACTCTCAACTGTGCGTAGGAGATTTAATAAACGTGTTTGTACTCGTAGTCGTAGGAATTGTTTTCATGGGGCGAGGTTCGTTATGTTAATTATTATATGGATGAGTTGTTTCATTTTATTATATATTTAGATTAATATTGAGAGTGATGATTCATGTGGTTTACTTCGGTGAGTTAGGTCACCAAACTCGGTATATTGGCTCGTGCGTGCAATTCGTTGAGTTGAAAAAAAGAAACAAGTCGTGAGAAAAAGTTGAATGAATATCGAAATTTTCTCTCTTAACTATATTCCGATGAATTGAATAAAGGGATACATTTTTAATTACAACTTTCACTTTATTAGAATAGAAAATTTCAACTACTAACGGAGATATTCCACTAAACGACTAATAATCCAATTTTAAGCCCAAACGTTCCGATGATGCACAGTACAGCTAGGCGTTTTGCGGCCCAATAATCTTTTATTTATTACAAGCTTTCATCATTCATGAAGAACGTATCCAATCCAACACAAGTAGCAGCAAAAACTACCCTTTGAATTATGATTATGGATTCATTAGTATCTTCTTCACCAATAGTCAGAGCAAGAACAAGAACCATCCTTGAACAAATGAAATCGATTCCTATCTCTTACAGTGATCTCCCTATCATAAACACTCGAAAGTATCTTCATCGCAGAGTGACAATCCCTGCATATACGCAGATTCTTGAAGACGCAGAGAGGTGTCCCAGCTTTCGTACTAATCAACCCAAAACACACAGCCAACTTCTCGCTATGGCAAAGCACAGCCCATACTTTTTCTTCCTCATTATGTCTATCATCGCAGCCCGAAAGAATCTGAGAGCTTGTGTCGGGTATATAACCCTTCGATCTCAGCTTCCCAATCACTTCATCCAACTTCGAGTATATTTCGTCGGTTCGAGTATGCGATTGGTCCCCAGCAGTAAACTGATGAATCTGACCGTTGACGTACATAGTACTAACTCCAGGAACTTTCCTTATGCCCCGCTCCCTAAGATCCCTACGAAAAGAGTCTGCTTTATCAGATTTCCCCGACAAAGAGTACATGTTGGAAAGCAAAACGTGGTGATCTGTGTTATGAGGATGGGTTTGGCCCAGTTCTTGGACGAGGCGTTCCCCGATATCATCCTTTCTGTGAACGCTGCATGCGCCTAACAATGATCCTAAGACAACCTCATTTGGTCTCATGGGCATCCCCCTTATTACAGCCTCGGCCTGTTCTATGTGCCCTGACCGACCCAAAAGATCGACCATGCATGCGTAGTTCTCCATGGAAGGTGTTATTCCATACGCATTTTGAAGGCTGTGGAAGATTCTTTGACCTTCATGGACTAAGCCGGCGTGACTGCAAGAACTTAACACGGCTGTGAATGTAACATCATCTGGCCTGACATCTTCTATCATTAGATTAAACATATCTAAGACTAGAGAGCCTTTTCCGTGCATGGCCAGCCCACCAAGCATAGCATTCCATGTAACCACATTCTTCGTCTGCATCAAGTTAAACATTCGACTAGCACAGTCGATATCGCCACATTTGGCATACATATCGAGCAGAGCTGTCCCAAACTTCACATCCTTAGAGGCATCAATTCCCACTTTGAGACCATATGCGTGAACCCATTTGCCCATCACAACGGCGCCTGACTGCGTACAAGCTGATAGCAACGAGCATAACGATGCTGAGTTCAACCCAAATCCGAACTCGAATAACATTTGAGTGAGAAGCCCAAAACCCTCCTTAATAAAACCGTTCTCCACACACCTTGCGATCATTATCGTCCATGCTCTCTCGTTCCTCTCAGGCATTTCATCGAACAGTATTCTCCCGCTTTCCAAGCCTTCCCACTTCACCACGCCCCACAAAAGCGCAGTCCAGGAGACAACGTCCCTCTCAGGCATTTCTCCGAACATCCTCCTTGCGTCACCCATTACCCCAGATTTCACGTACATGTCCAGAGCGGCATTCCACATTTTCACACAGGAATCCAAACCCAACTTCAACACACAAGCATGCCCTTGAGCTCCAAATGCACAGTTCCCCAGCTTGGCACAGGTGCCGAAAACCGAAACCATGACAATCCCATCAACCAAGACGCCTTCTCTCCTCATTCTAACGAACAAATCAAGAGCATCAAGGGATGACCCAGCTCGAGAGTAACAGTCCATGAGGATAGTCCAGTCAACGGTGTCCTTTTTCCCATTGGGAATTTTGTCGAACAGCTTGCTCGCAGAAGCGGCGCTGTCGCACGCTGCGTACATGTGGAGGATGACGTTGGAAAGATACGTTTTTTGGAGTCTAAGTAGCCCAGTTGTGATGGTGGTGGCGTGAAGCTTTTGGCCGTCCTGGAGAAGAGAGTTTCGACTGCATGAACGCAGAAGGGCGATGCATTGGCGGGTTAGAAAATACGGATCGGAGTTTGCAATTGGCCATCTCATAAGAACACACCACAGAGGATTTGTTTTGATGAAATAATGCGCCTGGAATTTTAGACCGCGAGTCTCGTAATTAATAAAAGAGGTTCCTTTGAAACGTAAATGTAATGACCCAATAATAAGCTGTTAGTACCGTTGTCTCAATTCACTTCTTCTCTTACAAACATTCAACGACTACGTAAAAGAAAAGCTTGTCCAAGTGAAATATAAGAAGACCAACTCTTTCTTACAGAGTTTCATGGAACACGGACGCTCTGCTGTACAAGAATAGTCTCCACTCAAGCATCGCATTTATTTTAGCATACTAACAGTTGTTTGGATGAGGTAGAAACAAGATGGCGCAGCTTTTCTTTGTAGTTGAGTGGTTTACTCGCAATAATATGCTGATAGGCACTAAACTAAACATTTACCTTTTGACTTTTGTGAACATCTGTAATAACATATTACAGAGGCCACAAATTACAGAAGCTTTACATTACCAGAAAATAGTGGGACAACAACATTCTTGCACAAACATACCATCATATATCTTGCAATCCGATTCAAAATGCTAGAAGATATTTTCAGCATTCAATACTTAAATCGTTTACCGCACACACTTGCATCATTGTGTGGGTACATACCTTGTTTCTGTTACTAGGAGACTGATTTTAAGCTGCAAGGCGTTCTTGTTTGAGCTGTAGAGTCATCGGTATCTCATCTTTGTTCTCGAAATCTGTTTCTCCACTCAATGAAGGGAGGTTTTTGGACACGTTCTTGGTTGTTTTTAGCTGCTGCTGTACTGCATTGGCATTGTATTTTCCCGTAGGGATTTCATGGTTATGCTTGCCTTCGTATGTTGTAACCACGGATTTGGGATCTGCTGCAGATCTCTCGACGTGTTTACGCACGTTACACCCTGCATATGTGCATCTGTAATAACTCCTGTAAAGAAAACATATTCACGCACATAAGCCATAACATATCAAATTTGCCTTCAGTCTGGTGAATTCTTAGTGTCATATTAGTTCAGAAGATGATACCTTGGGTAAGGATTCCCTTTAACCACTTTCTGCCCGTATTTTCTCCACTTGAATCCATCGTCAAGGAGATCAACTTCACTTCTCGTCTGAACAACAATCTTTGATTCCGAAACAGTTTGATGAGATGAAACGGGCATGGTGGGCCCCATATCTATGCTCCTGCAAATCGAAAAAGAAAGTCTTTTTGGTAAGTCATAGAATATACGTACATACTGGAGACAACTAACTGCAAAAAAAAAAACGAAGATAAAAAATCTTCACCTTCTTTTAGCTATTGGTTCGTCATCATTGCCATCATCAACCACAATCGAGCTATTTTCCCTTTCCCGGTCATTATTACCTGCCGCCGAATTATGCTCAAAAGGCCTTTGGATTAAATTCCCAGGCTCAGAATTCACAAAATCTGACTCATTCACCCGATCAACAGCTTCGATAGGATTAACCCCACTATCCTTTCCACGTTTGTTAGGCTGAGGAGGATCATGATTGTGATTCCCTCTATATATGATCTCGGATATACGACCATCAGCAGATCTTTCGACCTTTTTCTTCACGGGACAGTTGGTGTAAGTACATTTATAGTAGCTTCGAGGACACTCACTTCCTTTGACATGCTTTTGGCCGTACTTTCTCCAGTTATAGCCATCACTCGCTGGTTTATCACCAGAAACAGTTTTCCTATCAGATACCGAAAATTCGGGCGATTCGATCATCGAACTCTCGGGTTCAGAGGGCGTACGATTTGTTGAAGTTTCGGCTTGCGATGCATTTGATGAACGTTGAAGTTCTGCTTGCATTTGCACGTAAGATTGAGAGAATGCTGCTTGAGCCGTAACGTGCGCTAGGGCTTGCTGGTGCGACATTCCAAAGGGACTCTGCTTGAAAAAATGTCCATAATCAGACCAAAATTGCAGCAAATTCAACATCATGTAATACAAACAATTAAAGATATACATGCATTGCATCTCATTAATGAAAAAGCTTGAATTAAAAAGTTCAACCTAACTATACCATGAAGGTCCAAAGATTCATAAAAAGACATCATTTGTAAAGAAGGCTTCCAGCAAAAAAGTCAAAAGGACAAACACAGATGCAAAAGAGGATAAAGATCACGAATTTTAAAGGAAAAACAGACATCAATCTGAAACCCACAATCCTAACCAACTAATAATCCCCAAATACTCAAAAAACCAATCTTTAACTCTAAATTGGGAAAATAAGGAAAACAATCTAACCTGAAGAGGAGACAAGAACCCAGGCGAATTCAGCAACCCACCAGGGCTCAACCCAGGTGGAACCATAAAGAGCTGATTCAAACCTTCCATTTGCATCTGTGGAGGTTGATTGACCATCAGATTCACTGGCCTATTCCTCTTATACCCTTCACTTTTCTCCTCACCAACGCCCTCGCTTTTCGCGCCCAAATCAGCATTAACATCGTTATTATTACCGCCAATACTAACAGTATTATCACCGTCTGATGAAAAACCAGATGGCTTCGGTGATGCCATGGATAACAGCTGAGAGAAAGAAAAAGGAGTTTGCTCGGCGAAGTAATTCGAGACAAGCGTCATCGGACCAGGGCTAAAACCGACGCCGCTTAACCCGTTTGTGAAAAGAGAATCCATGGGTCCTCGGGGAGGTATGAAGATTGTTGTCGGCTTGTTCTTCACTGACGTTGATGAAGATGGGCTCTCCACATTAGTCTCACCCATGTTTTTCCTTCTTCTTTTTTTCGATCTTTTCCCAATAACGATGTGATCTTTGTGTGTTGGAATGGTGAAGTTGTAATGGGTTTTGCTTCTTCCTAGTAGTTTTCGTTTTGTATTATGAGACAGTTTCTCTAAGCGAAGAGAAGAGGCGAAGTTATCTTAGCGATGTTTACGCCAATTGCTGATGAGTGTCTCGCTTATCAGCTACCTGTACATTATGCACCTCAATCAAAATTATCTTTCTTTAATATTAAATTGATTAATGAATGATTTTAATAATGAAAAAATGGATAATAGAACAAATAGGCCACCTAATCCAGCTAATTATCTCACGTTTTATTCGTAATAAAGAAAAGACGAAAGCTATGTGTCATCAAATGCCGACGTTAGTAACCATCAAACCGTCCCATTCCCAACTTGCCTGTAAATTATGACACATTTATTTCAGGGGCATTTTCATTCAGGCCCCGCAAGTATCATTTAGGATTCAGGCCCTCCTGACAAAAAAATTTAGTTCTAAGGACCAATTTTGTGCAGTACCATTTCATTGCTCTGACATACCAGTATGTTGGAATTTTGTAACACAAAACCATAATCAGGTACCAGTTTATGATCATCTGATACCAGTTCATTTTCTGCAGTACCACTTCATTGCTTTGACATACCAGTATGTTAAAACTATGTAACACAAAACGATCATTCAATAGCAGTTCATATATCTTTTATACCACTTTTTTACACCACACAAAATGGGTCCTTTAACCTAAAAAATTCTCAAACAGTGCCTCAATTAGAATTGACCTTAATTTTATTGCAGAAAGTTTTGGATATTGCAAACGGGCCCCCCATCTAGATTCTACTTCCACAAGTGGTTCAAGTATTTTTCAATTGTTTATATCCAAAATCCAATCTGTCATAAATGCCAACGCTATTTAACCTGTTAAATACTTAAATATAAAACCTGTATAGATTAGATATATCGAGTTGCCAAAGGCAAGTTGAAGATGTATTTGTCTCTCGGTTGCATGACAAGTCAACGATCATAAATCAAACGCCACAACTTCAGTTCTGTCTATCCTATTTAATGATACATATGTGTGTAGTGTACATTTAGATGTAAATAACGGACATTTCAATGTCATTTGGTTACTTGAAATTAAAAGCAATTTTTTTTATTGTTTCTTATTCTTTTTTTTTTCGGAGGATTTTTTAATTTTAGTTTAGGGTTAAGACACTACTTTGGTGGGCTTCCTCAGCGCAGAACAACAGTATATACAGTTTTGAGCTAAATGGGCACATCTCCGAGCTGAAATAGAAGCGCTGTCAGACAAAGCCCATAAAAGATTCAACACAAAAGAAAAGAAATATTAATTGGACCATAAAATTTTCCCGGGCATCATGGTATTGGTAGGTAATGACTCGATTACTAATTTTTAACTGTTTATTTCAACGTAGTTGTTATTAACTAATGGGTTGTGTCAACCAGTTGTTTAATATATATACAAAAAAAGGGAAGTACGAATTGCACTTTTAGTCTACAAATCAACATAGATTGAGGGCCCCAGAAAGTCGAATCCACCGCAGCCGCTCCTTGCAACGAACTAAAAACCAAAGACCCGAGGAGCACTACAATTCATTTAATTTTTTAAAAAAAAAAAAAGAAGAAAGAATTTTGACAAAAGGCAGTTAAGGTGGGGTTTCTAGAATTTAAGATTCGTGGTTGTAAATTTCAGCCAAACTCCAAGACATAAATAAGCCCATGTGGTACCTCTTATCCACCACTATCCATTACACCATCACCTTATTACACCACATCATCCCTTACATTCTCTGCATATATACACATAATCTCCTCAAAGAGTGAGTGACAAACACACACTCCGAAAAAAGAGAAGAAGAAGAAGAAGAAGAAGAAGAAGAAGAAGAAGAAGAAGAAGAAGAAGAAGAAGAAGAAGAAGAAGAAATCCCATCATGGAATCCTGCTTTCTCCCCTCAAATTCTTTTACTAAATCCTTCGAAGTCATTCCGAAGAAGAAGCATCAAACTACAAGAAAGTTAGGCGCTACATGTATGTGTCTTTTCCCCTCTCATGCGATTTGTTATTACAAGTTAGGAGTCTTTCTACACAAGATTATATCTGTTTGATTGTCTCTGACCATCTCTAGATCGTTCATAAACTATTGTTGATGATAAATAGTTGAGTTTTCATTTTACCATGAAGTGATGATGTCCATGTAACTTACATTAGAAAAACAAGCTCATTCGTCGGACTCTTAACATATGAACTACATAGAGATCTATGTGGTGTTCTTGTCATAAATTCACTGCTAACGATGTTTAATCCACTTTAATGTTGACCAAGTCGTATGTACTTTTTCACTCGGATGTGATGTGTTTTTTTTTTTTTTTTAACTTATTTTATGGCCAACTTGTTGGAGTAGATTAATTGTATCAACCTATATGTTTTCTCACAAACATCAACGTTGTTGGCGTTGAACGGTTGTTTATAGTTTAATAAATTTTTGTTTTGACCGTTACATGTTTATTATAACAAGTAGACTGAATAACTGTACTTAATTTAAAATAGTAATCTACCCTTCTAATCTACCCTTGGGTTTCCTTTAGGTTGTCAATCAAGTTCGTCGTCGACCCCACCGCCTAAAGACGAAGCGGGACCCATCCAAATCAGCTTGGACTGGCGGGCATACAGAGCTAGGCTCGTAGCAAAAGAAAAAACAAAGGTCGATCTTGACCTTCCGCTGATAGCCGATCAAGAATCAATCACAAGAGAAGATAAATGGGCCCACACGATATACGAGCCCGAAAAGGGGTGCCTGCTGATCGCAACGGAGAAGCTCGACGGCGTCCACATATTCGAGAGGGCCGTGATCCTCTTGCTCTCGACGGGCCCAATAGGCCCGACGGGCTTGATACTCAACAGGCCGTCGTTGATGTCCATCAAGGAGATGAGGACGTCGTCGTTGGACGTGTCCGTCGCGTTTTCGGACAGGCCATTGTTCTTCGGGGGCCCGTTGGAGGAAGGTCTTTTCTTGGTGGGCCCGGGGCCCGAGAACGACGGGGGCGGCATTGCAAAGAGTGGTGTGTTTGAGGAGCTGATGAGTGGTCTGTATTATGGGACTAAGGAAAGTGTGGGCTGTGCTGCTGAGATGGTGAAGAGAGATGTTGTCCAAGTTTGTGATTTTAGGTTCTTTGATGGGTACTGTGCTTGGGAGAGGGAACAGTTGAGGGATGAGATTAGGGCTGGCTATTGGACTGTGGCTGCTTGTAGCCCAACTGTTATTGGGCTTGCAAATGTGGGGAGTGTTGGGCTTTGGGAGGATATTCTTGGGCTTTTGGGCCCAAAGAAAGTTTGGTAGTAGTGGGAGATAGAAAGATGGCTTCTGTATGACTTGACTTGAGAGCTGGGTTGGTCGTCTGCCTCTGCCTTGATGTAAAATAATAATAATAAAAAAAAAGTGTGTGTTGACTTGTTCCCAAAAACTGCATGAGGCTCACTTGAATAAGGTTTATATATTAAAATAAAATAAATAGATTAAATATAAAAGGTCCTACCGGGAGTCGAACCAGGTCGCTGGATTCAAAGTCCAGAGTGCTAACCACTACACCATAGAACCAATTATTGCAGTTTGAATACGTTAGCTTATTCAAGCGCTGATATGGAATAATAAATTTTAAAGGGATATTTACACTAACACCCCTTGTAGTATTACTCAATTACACATACACCCCCTCCGACTATAGTAATTACTCGCACACCCCTTTTAATTTACTCAACCTTTACACCAAGACCCCCTCATTGTATTTTGGATTGAAATTTAGAAGTTTGGACAAATTATAATTGTAATATTCCAAATTTACCCTTGTTGGTAAATGACATGTTTAAATATAAATATATATATATATATAGACATAATTAAATAAAAAAACAATCCAATCAAGTTTCAACCAATAATAATGCAAAATAGCAACGTAAGAAAGCAGCAGAATGGTTAGCCCAAAAAGACAAAAATAAAATAGTTCTTCATTCTTCAAAAAGACAACCATTCGAGTTTCAACCAATAATAATGCAAAATAATACAAAAAAATAAGATAGTTCTTATTTAGGAGGTTAACTATCTTATTTTTGTCTTTTGGGGCTAACTATTCTGCCGCATTTTTTTCTTACGTTGCTATTTTTTTTTTTCTATTATTTTGCATTATTATTGGTTGAAACTCGATTGGGTTGTTTTTTTGAAGAATGAAGAACTATTTTATTTTTGTCTTTTTGTGCTAACCATTCTGCTGCTTTCTTACGTTGCTATTTTGCATTATTATTGGTTGAAACTTGATTGGATTGTTTTTTTATTTAATTATGTCTATATATATATATATATTTATATTTAAACATGTCATTTACCAACAAGGGTAAATTTGGAATATTACAATTATAATTTGTCCAAACTTTTAAATTTCAGTCCAAAATACAATGAGGGGGTCTTGGTGTAAAGGTTGAGTAAATTAAAAGGGGTGTGCGAGTAATTACTATAGTCGGAGGGGGTGTATGTGTAATTGAGTAATACTACAAGGGATGTTAGTGTAATTATCCCAATTTTAAATGATATGTGATGTTCGAAATTAGTTACAAAATTCCTAACGGTAATTTTTCTAAAACAATGAGCAGACGACAAAACTAGATATCAGCAGATCCAATCCAACTGTCGACAAAATCGTTTGCTGGCGGCGGAGGCGGAAAGTTGTTGTTGTTGTTAGCACTTGACGTCTGTGGACCGAAGAATAGCTCAACGCAGAACGAAGGACCGCATATCGATCTGCCCTTCGCCCCAACTTTGTCCAAATCCCCAACTGAAAACTGCCATTATATATACATAAAAAAAACCATATCAGTAAATATTCTTTTTAAAGGGTTTGATTGATATCTCTTGGTATATAGTTGTTAACCTGAAGTATACTGCTGGTGACGAAGGCCGTGTTCAAGCAGATGTAGAAAAGGCGACCTCCTATCATCTTTTCGTAGAATATTATCCTCACATCTCCTTTTATCTGCTATGTATATACATTAATGGCGTGTAAGTACACGCCGTCTGTGTAATAAGAAGAACGGATAATTAGCAGTAGGTACCTGGACAGGCGTCTCGTAATAACAGCCGAGGCAAGTCTTCTGATATATGATGGGGCTCTCAGTGTCCATCTGAACGACCAAGTGAGGCTCGACAACTTCTTCATCCTCGACTACAGAGTAGTAATATCGAGTGCTACTCTTTCTTCCAAAGTCTCTCCCTATTCTTCTGCAGCAGCTCTTCACCACTTCTGTAGAAGGGCTGTATCTTTGCCCCTCAATCTGCATTAGTAATAATAAGATCATTCCAAGAAAACCAAAAAAAAAAAAAAATGAAAGGGCAAAAGCCTTAATAAGCTGATTTCGACCTCTTGCAACTCGGAGACCACAACAAAGACTTGATCGATGCTTTTCGTGTCGTAAAGGCGTATACGCTGAAGCCCTCTTGATGTGCACTGCTTGGGAAATAATGATTCAATGCGCGGAGAATTAATATTTCCGTCGTCTTTTCGAGATAATGAGAGCAGCTTCTCCCAATAGCCGACGTAACGGCGCTGGCTTGCTATTGAAACCTACATACGAAATATCGTCTGAGTGATGTATGGATGATATATTATATATATGGGGTGATGGACGTTATTACGGAGAAACGCTTTTACTTTTCACGTACTCCTTCGTTATTGGTGGTTCGTTTCTCTGCGTAGACCTGCAAAGCCTTCTCAGCAGGCATGCCCGTGTAGACCAGATAACAAGATACCATCAAACCCGTTCTACCTTTTCCCGCCTATGGTCGATTTTTTTATTATTATTGTTATTATTTCGAATAAAAATTGAGATAAATGTTAGACATTATTATTGTGATAATGTTTTGGACGACTCACCATGCAATGCACCACTGCGATGTTATTGGGGTCGCATGACAGCCAAGAATGAACGTCCTCGCAAAACTCCTTAATCATTGATAGGGTGGGAACGTGGTTGTCGTCGAACGGATATCTCTCGACCCGTCCGTCAAAATGCGACGCGTCGTAACTCTCTTCTATGCACAGGTTATAAACCTGAACATGAAAATCATCATGCGATAAAATTCAGTGAGAATATAAAATTTGTAAGAAAATTAGATTCTACTAATATATACCTTGTAGTGGTCATGATGCCTCATTTCTAGGACGGATTTGACCTGCCAAAGAGGATTGCGATACATTGCTCTCATGCGCTCGGCGGGGAAAGACATGGTTAATATTCTATCTGTTATGTAAGTCATGTCGAGGTCGTAGCCCGCGACTAACAACCGCCTCCTTTTCTTCGAAACGAGGTTGCGAAGGTAGTTTTTGTACAGACAGTTTATGAGTTGGCTTTGGAGATAGCTTAGCGTTTGATTATCGGGACTTTGTGGTCCCTTTTTGGACGCCTTCAACCCCATTTCAGACACAGAGAAGAAGATGGAATCTTCTCAATTCTTGTTGCTTGGAACAATCCCAAGGATTGATCCAAGGAATTAAGGGAACAACCGGCGTGAGATTACGTCCTCCTTTCTAAACACTCGGTGTCGAATATATTTCTTTAAGGTGGCCAAAAGGAGGAGGACATGGAGCCCATGTCCAAGATTAGGCAAGGAAAGTGAAGAATTCTTAATCTTATTTTTTTTGCAAATATCTTAGCGGCTAAATTTGGGTGCTTGAGAAATTTGATCGTGCGTGTATTAATCTAAGACAGCCTTGAACTTTGAGAAAATGAAGCCGAATCAGTCGGAGTTTGTACCGTGCTCTGTGTCGTCTTACGTGGAAATATATAAAAAGGAAATAGTAGAAATATATATTATCCGAAATATTTTTTGTTTTATAGAAAACTTGGTTTATCTTCCTCCTAAACCAGCCAAGAAGCAGAATAGCCGAAAATGGCCGCGGTGGGTCTGAGTTCCTCGATAACGAATAATCCAACCCGATTTCAAGTTTCATCTCTTAAAGCCTTCGAATCTCTCTCAACTTCAAAATTCTTGTTCCTCAAAACCCATTTTCCGGCACGTATTTCCTTGGCTCCTTCAAAGTGCAAGGAACACAAGCTAGTGCAATTATGTGGAAGCACGCCGACTGTCTCTACGCCGACAACCCACTATGAGGTAATTCTTATGCTTACTTCCGACAAGGGTGCTCAGGTATAAATATTTCTGCATCTGTGCCTCATGTTCTGTTCTCAAAGGTTGAATCTTTTTATGAGTTCCTTCAGGTGTGTTTATATGCAGCACCTTTTCCCGCATTTTGAGTGTAACCTTGGTTTTAATGAATGGTACTTTTACCAGTTGTCTGAATTTTTTGGGTACATTATGGCTTTAATGTAATTGTTTTAGACCTTGTTTTGGCTCTTTATGTATGCTTTGAATTCAGCATTTTTCCTCTGTCATTCTTGCGTCTGTTCGGTGTTTTATGTGATGGTACTTTGTGCAGTTTTACGATGAAAAGTCCGAGGTAGAATTGAGGTTAGAGCTCGACGATGAGAATCCAAGTCCTAACCAGATACTTGTAGATGCTAGAGAGAACTCTTTGGTCATAAAAGTTGAGAATTCTGGGTATGTGAAGACCCTATTGGACACCAATAATCTCTATGGAACGATTAAGCCCTCGGAGACGATATGGTAGTTGATGGTCCACACCATTACTTACACCACAAAGATTGATCAAGGAAATATACTGTCAATTTGTATGTTTTGTTTCTATGTCTGTGACAGGTTCATTGATGATGCTCAACTTGTAGTCAATTTGAAGAAGCAAGACTCGGAACTAAAATGGCCCGACATCATGGAATCTTGGGAGTCTTTGTCAGAGGGAGTCCTTCAGTTACTAAAAGGAACATCAATATTTTTGGTCGGAGAATCGACTGAAATAAACGAAAAGATTTCTCGAGAGTTGGCTGTTGGGCTCGGGTATGGAATTCATGCTGCTCTGTTGCATGATTTCTGCATGCATCTTTCGATCTTAAATAGATAATATTCATGAATGATATCCCCCTTAGTTAGGCGATCACATAGAATACTAGAACAACCATTGAGAACATAACTAACATAATATTCTATTTCTGCTTGCGTGATGTTATGTTGGTTAGATACACTCCGCTCAGCACCAAGGAGCTGCTAGAAGCATATGCCAAGCAGAGCATTGATTCATGTTAGTAGATAATCTCTCTCTCTCTCTCTCTCTCTCTCTCTCTCTCTCTCTCTGATAATCGTAAAGCAAATGTAATGCCTCTCCCAATCAATTCCAGGGGTAAAAGCAGAGGGATCTGATTCAGTGGCAGAGACAGAAGCTGTCATATTAGAGAGCCTTAGTGGGTAGGCTTCGATTGATCCATTCATTCATTCATTTGTTGTTTCTCTTTCATACGTATGTATGTTATTGTTGTACATAACCCTATTTGCTGGGATGGGATGGATCTTTCTTTTACACAACACAACACAACAGTCAAGCACGAGCAGTCATTGCAACATTAGGAGGTGAAAATGGCGCTGCTAGAAAACCAAATAAATGGCAGCATCTCTTTGCAGGATTCACTGTTTGGCTTTCACTATCTGAAGCTGCAGGTGATGGATCATCTTTTTCTGCTTCTTCCTCCCTGTCTCTCTCTCTCTTTCTCTCTCTCTCTCTCTCTATATATATATATATATATATGTATATAACATTAAAGTGAAAGCAGATGAAGAGACTGCAAGAGAAGAGGCGAAAAGGGATTTCAAAGACGATGTTCATCTTCTTCGTCGAGGTTACTCTAAGGCAGAAGTAGTGGTGAAGCTCGGTGGTTGGGATCCCATCTACGCTAAAAGTGCTGCGCAGGCTACACTCAGCGCACTCAAACGCTTGATTCTCTCCGACAAAGACCTTCCAGGTTCGTTTGTTGATTCTCAACTTAACTGAATTTTAAATATTTATACATTTCCTACTATTCTAATACCTACCTACCCCTTAAATAAATAATACATAAATAATTTTTATAGGGAAAAAGAGTTTGTACATAAGGTTGGGATGTCGTGGCGATTGGCCTGATATCAAGCCACCTGCTTGGGATCAATCTCAAGACACTGTATTTTAATCAGATTTGCCATTCCCATTCCTCTTACAGAACAATTAAAGCCTAGAAGACTCTTCCCTTACCGTGTATTAATTATTGTATATAGATTGAAGAATCTTCTTATTATGCTCTTTTTCCTTTTCTTTTTTCTTTCCAAATTTCGATAAAAATGAATCGTCGTCTCTCACGTCGACACTTTAATTGGGCCACAAGGTTATATATCGCCAGACGAACAGGCCCAATAATTAAAGCGCTTCAGCCCATTTAAAAAGTTGTTTTAGAAATCTAGAAGACAGAAGAAAGTATAAAATGATGTAGAAGTTGTGTGGATGGGAAGTGGAGTATGGCCTGCTGTTGACGAACGATTACTTACAACAGTTCCAAGAGCCACTCTCTGTCCCTTTCAATCGAAATCGGTAATTGCGATTATATTTAATTTGGGTTGGGGCCACTTGATTTACGATTGATGGTTCTTCAATCAATGGTTGTTGTGAATTGATTCGAAATGTTTACAGGGTTGGGATGGATACTTGGATAGTTTTTGAGCTGATAAACTCGACGAGATCTTAAAGCTATAGGTAGGTGGGATGGTGTGCGAGTTTACCTTTGTAAGAGCTTTGTTTCGAACTTCTGTTCTCATTTATTTCTTGCGGATCGGAAGTGATGCTTGAGAATGGAGAGAAAATACGTGAATTTAGCTAGTTTTTGTTTTTTACTTTTACCTCTTATTAATATTTGTTCTAGCTAGTACTGTCTTTGGAAGTTATTAGAATTCGATCTTCTTGCTGATCCCTTCAACGCCCCGATTATCTGGTTCACTTTTCAAAAATCCAAAATTTCATGCGTTTTAGATTTGTCTGTTGTGATAGAAAGTTAAATTACTGCTTTATTTCTTAATCGTGTATGTACTCTATATGATTCGCTTCTGGCACTGATAACAAACTTGCATCTTTTTAGGAATCCGAACTAAAGCACATTATGGCCTATTCTTAGTTGCCTTCACTTCACATACATCATGTGGAATTTTGCATCCAACTGCATTGCTGGTCATGTCATGCCGAAGAACGACGTGCCGAAGCAAAGACAGCAAGACACAATGGACTGCTCAGACGACGAAGCATCTTCCATCGCCAGCAAAGACGAGGAGGGTCTTGAATGCCCTATTTGCTGGGAATCTTTCAACCTAGTAGAGAACATACCCTACGTGTTGTGGTGTGGGCACACACTTTGCAAGAACTGCATCCTAGGACTACAGTGGGCTGTAGTCAAGTTTCCCGCTTCACCCCTTCAGCTCCCACTCTTCATATCATGCCCGTGGTGCAACCTATTATCTTTCCGTCTGGTCTACAGGGATGTCCTAAAGTTCCCTCGTAAGAACTTCTTCCTATTGTGGATGCTCGAGAGCTTGAACGGTTACAGAGTAATGAAATCTCAATCCGCCGCAATTGGTGCGAACCATCAGTCGGTTTTGGCATCAAGCGTGAGAGCGATGAGAAACTATTCGGGAAATCAGCTAAGGATTGGTCAGCAGCATACTCATCATCATCATCATCACTACGAGCCACAAGGGTGGCGACGTGATGAATATCAGCTTAATGATTATCTCGCTATGGAGAGGCTGCATTCAACTTTGAGAAAATCCCTTGCCTTCTTCGTCCATTTGACAGCTAAGTTCCCCCTTGTCATTATCCTTCTGCTCATTGTGCTTTATGTGATCCCTGCCAGTGCAGTGATATTGGCTCTGTACTTGGTAATCACCGTCGTCTTTGCTGTGCAAAGGAGGGGGATGCCGAAGGCAGGGGTAGTGACTGGAGTGAAGTCGTAACAAGGTAGCCGTACTGGAAGGTGCGGCTTTCTTTCCTCATTCTTTACTTTTCGTACCCAAGCTTGGATTGGATGGTTCGGGAGATTATTACTTGATTTGGCCTCTCCATACTCCCTATGTGTTTTCGCTTCCTTGCCACCAAAATTTGGACGAGGAATGTGTTGGATAACAATCCTCTATATCTGTTATCTTCTTTCCTTTGTGGGCGCCTTTCTTTGTAATGTATGTGTCTGTATAATAAGCTATTCTGTTAACGTCTTCTTATTGTAAGCGATGTTTTGTATTATATCCAGGTATAGTTTAAACCGACAGTACATCAGGTAACATATTGAAGATTTATCCAAACGTTGAGTTTTATGTTAAAATCATTGCAAAAAAGATACGTAACAGTATTGATTGTCTGCTGCACCAGAAGAAATCACAAGAATAATCTGCACATTTATAGAATCTCATAGATATCGTACAGGTCATGAAAATATATGTAAATAACTGTATTTCATCCTAACATCTTTTGGGTTCTGAAACTTAGTTATCTCTAGATTTAATTGTTGAAAATTTTATTACCTATACTGCATGGGGATGGGAGTATTCGCTCAACGATATTGATTGCTGATCGCCGCCGACATCACACATATTGAGCATTATTGGCCAAAACGACCCTGTTGACCCGACCCGACTGTGATCCATCACCAAAGAACAAAATACATTTCATGCAAAAAAAAAAAACGGAAACCATGAATTTGGCCATGAACAAAATACATTTCACAAGACGAAAGACCTCACAATTACAACAATTCCAGCATAGGATACAGTACAACAAAAGTTCGAAAAAAAGAAAAATAAAATCACATCATAACTATTCATATTCATTCTCCAACAATCCATCCAAAATCACAGGACAGTTTCGTTTGGTGTTGCGTTCATCTCTATGCAACAGCAGGCATGTCCTCATCTCTATGCAACAGCAGGGATGTCCTTGAGCCAAGCATCGAGCGGCTTACCGATGGAGTAAACGATGAAGCCAATCTCCCTAAGCCTATTCCCGTCGACGACGTTCCTTCCATCGAAAACGAAGGCGGGCTTCTGCATATTGTCGTATATTTTCTGGAAATCGAGCTTCTTAAACTCGTCCCACTCCGTGAGAATGCAGACGGCGTGGGCGTCTTTAGTCGCCTCGTAAGCATCCCAAACGACGTGGACTTTCTTGACCGTGGTTGGGCTCATGGGCTGTAGATGAAGGGGATGGTCCCAGTCGAATTTATTCATGGAGAGGTCCCTCTGTATCTGATCGTCTGTGACCTGTGGATCGTAGATGCTCAGCTGAGCCTTGTCGCCGAGAAGACCTTTGCAGACGTCAATTGCAGGAGTCTCCCTCGTGTCCCCCGTGTCTTTCTTGAAGGCGAAGCCGAGCACTGCAATCTTCTTGTCAGCAACCGTGTTGAACATAGAGGAGACCAGACCATACGGTTGACGAATCTGCTCTTTTGGTAGTCGTTGACCATTGCATTCGCAGATGTAGACCAAGTTGAGGATGTCCTTCTGAAAGCAAGACCCGCCGAAGCCAACGCTAGCGTTGAGGAATTTGGGGCCGATTCTTGTGTCCTTACCAACCGCGTAAGCCACTTGGGTGACGTCTGCACCAGTGGCTTCACAGAGAGCAGACATTGCATTGACCGAAGAGATCCTCTGAGCCAAAAAAGCATTAGCCGCGAGCTTTGAGAGCTCGGCGGACCATAGATTGGTGGTAAGGATTCGATCTTCGGGGACCCAATGGGCGTAAACTTCCTTCAGCGCGTGAACTGCCTTGTGTCCTTCGGGGGTTTCCCTGCCACTAATGAGGACCCTATCGGGCTTGAAGAGATCTTCGATCACCGTTCCCTCGGCGAGGAATTCAGGGTTGGAGAGGATCTGATAAATTTATTCCCTTGCTGTTGTGGGTCAAGATTTTTTCGATGGTCTCGGCTGTTTTGACGGGGACGGTTGACTTCTCGACGACGATCTTGTCGGACTTTGACACGTCAGCGATCAATCGGGCGGCGCTCCCCCAGTATGTGAGGTCTGCAGCTTTGCCAGCTCCGAGGCCGCGGGTTTTGGTGGGAGTGTTGACGGAGACGAATATTATGTCTGCCTCGAAGTGTTTCTCCACGTCGGTGCTGAAGAAGAAGTTCTTTCCTCTGCACTGCTTGACTACGTCGTCGAGCCCTGGCTCGTAGATCGCTGTTCCATGCGCTGATTCGAGGGACGGAGATGTCGACGACTGCCACTTGTATTGAAGGACAACTTTAGTGCTATCACAGCCATGGTTGGCCCTCCAACATATCCTGCTCCAATACAGCAGATCTTCACCATGTTTTCTTTGTTGCGGTACCCTGCGAAGCAAAATTCTTATAATAGAAATCACATGCGAGTGGCATATCTGTTAGACATGCGAGGTTGTCCAGTCTCATGCCTTTGGAGAGCAAAGAAAGACCAACAATATAGAACACAATCGAGCATCAGAGCAGTGATAGATATCCAGTAGCAGCATTTCCGCAGAAAATGTATGATCTTAGATGGGTGAAGCTAAATGAGATCACTTGCATTCATCGGAATACTCCGACCAACATTTACTTAAGCTAGATCGATGGAACAAATGGGATCTCGTATCAAATAAGAACAGTGGAATAGATGATAGATCCAACAAGGACTCACGAAAACCAAAGGTTAAAACGAATAGTAAGGAGACAAGAGATGGATTAAGAGGAACAAATCACCGAAAGTCACTTAAAATGCCGACAGCTCAAATCAAGATCAAACAATTAGCTATGGTAGCAGCACAAACATAGAGCATGAGATACAATCGGCATGAACTAACAAAATCGAAAAATCCCGATCATACAGATACAACAGCCACCGACACAGACAAACAGATGCATGTCGTGAAAGGACAATTTCCAGAACAGCAAGCTCAATGGAAGGTTGGAATCAAAACTTAAATGAAGAATTTCACCTGAGGATCACTCGATCGAGTCTCTGACAATCAGTGAGAGATCTGTTTGTGTTGGAACTAAAAATGAGCTCTTGGGCTTATGTGTGTATGGGAGAGAGCTGGGCAGCACCAATTTATAGTCCATTCGTTGGCTGGGCAACACCTATTTCTAAAGTACTTACTATAGTACCGACATTCTTCAGTAATAAATTTTGGGGAATTTCCTCTTTTTTTTTATTGTAATGCATTTTAATATAGGTACATAAAAAAACATAGAATTACATACAGGGAATTACTATTTACCGCCCCCTTTTTCCTAGTTACCGCCCCCTAAAGGGCTGAAAAAAAGACGTTTATGCCCTTATGTTATTTAAATTAATTTAAAAAGGTAAAATATAATAAAAAGTAAGAATTTTCTTTAAATTCCTACACGACGCAACACTTTTCAAATCACACAACCAAATTAAACAAAAAACCAGAGAACTTTGCAAATCGTAATGGAGCGAGGACACGGAAAGGGAAAGGGAAAGGGGGTCCTGTCACGATTGGTAAGAAAACTGTCGTAAGTTCATTCGTATGTAGATAGATTGTCGAAAACGGATCGAATTAGGCTGAAAACGGGCGATCGGACGCGAAATAGGGCGAAAACGGCACGACCAAACCGAAATTTCGGTCGGCCAAGTCGCGACCAAAACGTGATTTCGGTCGTTCAAGACACGACCGAAATCAGATTTCGGTCGCAACATGGTCGACCGAAACAAGATTTCGGTCGTGTACTGAACGACCGAAATCATTCGTCGGTCGCCTGGATTCCGACCGAAATCATGTTTCGGTCGGATCTGTCTCGACCGAAATCAAGTTTCGGTCGGTTCCTCGCCGACCGAAACTTGATTTCGGTCATTCCACTGTTTGACCGAAAATTTTTTTTGGTCAATTTTTTTTTTTAAATAAATATGTAATTGCAGGCCAAGGGTGGGAAGTCCCTACTTGGAGGGAGCAGCAGACCGGCCCCGGAGGCGGAGGAGGGATCTGGAGAGCGTCATACGAGGGCGCGCGGCGTTGATGCCTCCGTTCGTAGGCAACGGGAGGAGGAGAGGCGGCAACGAGCTCTTGATTCTCATTCCGTATATGCGGAATACGATCCGCATGCGGATGAGGAGGCGCCTGCGGATGAGGAGGTGCCCTACGATGCGGCGTCGTTTGAGTCATCCGACGACGATGCGATACCGGTCTCCGCAGGTAATTTCATTCTCCTTTATAAACTGTATTGCGATGTAGTGATTTAATATAAGTAAAATAAGTAATATTTATTTTTGGGAAATTCTTAAAAAATAAAATAGGGAGCAAGCGCTCCAGGGTCGTAGATGACGATTCGTGGAGGGTGCAGGGGCCACAGCCAGGTGGTCCAGAAGACGGCGAGGTGATCCCTAGTTACTTGGGGCACATCGCCCCCCGCATCTGGATGGGTGAGGAGGAACGACCCCTGCTGAAGTGCGAGCAGCGTGCGTCAGTTCTTCGGTCGCTTAAGTAGTGGTACTGCCAGTTCCCGCCGCAGACGCAGAGCGAGATCGATGGCACGGGGGTTAGCCACCTCACCGAGGCCATGCTGGGTCACTTGGACCAGCCTCTTTTGAGCGCTTTTGTAGAGCGCTGGCACCCTGACACGAACACCTTCCACATGCCGTGGGGTGAGATGACGATCATGCTCCACGACGTGGAACAGATCCTGCGTATCCCGATCGAGGGGAGGACGGTATCGGGCACCCCGGACAGCGGCGACCAGCAGATCGCGGCGAGGGAGATTATGGGGATTAACGCAGACGCGCTGCGGGGATTATGGAGAGGCGGTGCGGTCGCGACGAAAGACGTGATACAGAGGATGCAGTCTGGAAATAGGCCGGCGGGGTTCCAGGCAATCGCCTGGCTGTGGATTCTGCTGGGGTCGACGCTGTTCGTCGACAAGAGCGGGAACCGGGTGAAGCCCGACATCATGCACGAGTTCTATCGGTCGCTGCCAGTTGCCAGCGGCCACTCGTGGGGGTCGGCCGCTCTTGCTTACCTCTATCGCCAGCTTTGCCTCGCAAGCCGAGCGGATTCAAGGAGTTTAGCTGGGTGCCTGTCGTTATTACAGGCGTGGATCTACGAGTACTTCCCGTGCTTTCGCCCACACCGTCTACCCCATCATGTGGAGGCCTGCGACGCACGATCACGCATGTGGTCCGTGTCTCAGTACGAGCGGACGGGCCACCGTTTGATTGAGATCCGCCGTCAGCTAGACATGATGACTGCGAGCGAGGTATATTAAGTGATTATATTCTATATTCACGACGACTATGGCATCTCAAATTTGCAAACTGTTATCAGGTTGCTTGGTTGCCCTACGGCCCCGATCCAGCGGCGCACCACATGAGGACTATTTATTTTCGTAGGCTGGGTACGATATCGCGACATTGTTGAGCCCTACGTGCCCTCGAGAGTGTTGCGCCAGTTGGGTTACGTGCAGTACATCCCGCCGCCGATGAGTCCGCCACAGAAGGCGTACATGCCAGCAGACCCGAAATGGTATAAGGTGCACCATTCTGGCGACGCAACAGAATTTGATTGGCGTCAGTTCCCGTATGCGTACATTCTCAATCTATCGTACATCAGCCGGGCGACTGCAGATTACCTTGGCGAGGCCGTCCAAGGGTACATGGACTGGTATGAGCGACATTCTCATCCTCGTCTGTTATCGTCGGAGTCGGGATCCTCTTCGGGCGGCATACCCCCGCGCAGCCACTCAGACTACGTACGTAATATTAAGTGATTCAGTCTTTGTATGTTTAATCAATTTTTATATGTATCAATTCTGTGTACAGTGGTACAGCTCGATGTATGCCTTGAGCACCGAGATGCTAGCTACGCTGCAGCTCCACGACGAGGAGCAGACGGAGCGCTACAGAGACAAGCTGGACGAAATGAACGACCGCTGGCGCAATGCTCCATGATCTGCTTTTATTTGTCGTTGTCCTTTGTCATTCACTGCATTCTCATATTCGTCAACCGTCGGAGCTTCCACGACGGCTTTCCAGGACTTGTGCGTGAAGTGAGCTGCGGTCTTTTTGCTATTCCCCCCAACCTATAAACTTTGTTCTCTACATCTTTATAAATATGCCACGTGCACAGCAGATGGTGAGAATGGGGAAATACCATATGTACCGGTCGAACAAGGCCCAACTCACGATCAGTGACAATCGCCGACGGGTGGACAGCTGGCCCTAGAATATCCCTGATAGACTGCAACATCCACCGGTAACTGATCTCAGTCTCGTCCTCCATGACGGCAAACCCACACAGAAAGTTGTGATTACATGGAGTCATTCCTATAATCTCAACAAGAGGCATCTTATATCTATTGGTCTTGTACGTCGAGTCAATCCCAATAAAATAAGGATACGTCCTCAGCAGTGCGAGTGACTCCGGGTGTGCGAGAAAGACATGTGTCAGCATATTAGTCTCCTCGTCTCTTCTATATTCAACAAAATATCCGGACTCTGTCGCCTGGTGCATCAACTGGCTCACAACGTCTCGACCCTCAGAATATTGCTTCTTCAAACGATCTCTGTAATTATAAATATGTCGGATCGTCGCGTTATCTACGCTGTGTCGAGCCCTCATCGCTGAGAGGATATGTGATGGTTTCGCTTGCGCAGCACTCATTTCCTCAACGACATTCTTTGCCTGGCTGCTTAACCCACTCGTCTGGCGGTGTCCCTCGGAATAATGTATCAGAGGGTGATTGTGCGTTGATTTTTCATGTGGGCCCGTACGAATGAACCATTCCTTAGTAGCTGGATCTTGCTGGGCTATGACTACAAACGGACACCTGCACTTGTTAGACTTCGACAGCCTCTCCAATTCATCCTCCTTGCCTCTATAACGTTCTCCGCGAGAACATCTAATCAATTTTTTTGTTCCTAATTTCTTGTGCGACGAAATTATCACCTCGAAACCAAGACCAATAGCGACGCCTTTCGCCCAGTTAATGGCTTCCACGTCGGTTGAAAATCGTCCTCCTTCACGAAAATGCCGACTGTAGTTTATCCCGTCGCTCGTGGAATCCTCCGGGACACTCTCCAAGTCTGACAAAAAAAAAATAATAATAATAATAACCGAAATCAAATTTCGGTCAACATAAGAGGCGACCGAAATGTTATTTCGGTCACGTCTGTCGTAGCCGAAGACGGATTTCGGTCCTGACAGTCGTAGCCGAATCCAGATTTCGGCTACGACAGCCGGTGACCGAACAACAATTTCGGTCACCATCTTGGGCGACCGAAACTGATTTTCGGTCATCACAAGGGCTGACCGAAATTGTTGTTCGGTCACCCCTTGTGTTGACCGAAATTGTGTTTCGGTCGGTGCGAAATTTTCGCTCGAATCCGACCGTTTTTCGGGAATTCACGTCTATAAAAACCAAATTTACGAGAATTTGATTACCATCCGCTCCAATAGACGCTTTCTTTTGACTTTTCCATTTCCCAAATAGACGATTCATTGCGATTTGAACGTTTTTTTTGTTTTGTTTGAGTCTGATTTGAATGTTTAATTGCTATATCAAAATTGTGGTCTGGAAAAGGACTTTAAATAGAAATTTAAATTCAAAAGGGCAAAATCGTCTTTTTTCAGCCCTTTAGGGGGCGGTGACTAGGAAAAAGGGGGCGGTGAATAGCAATTCAGTTACGTATATTACAATTATTTTCATCATATTGAGTGAGATTTACGGTACGGCACTGCAAAGTGCAAAGTATTATAAAATATCCATTTCTATTTAAAAACAGGCCCATTTATATATAAAAACTCCAATTAACTTTGGGTCATAAAGCCCAATGGTATTATCGTAATTACAAGTCAACGTTCGCGAACGCTTCCTCTTGTGTATGTATGTATATATGATGCCCTCCTTCCTTTACAATCCCATATAACGCCCATTCCAATATATGGGTTCGAAGCCAAGGACCACCGTTGTACTTGCCTCGACGGGGAGAAGGCCGCCGTCGGTAAAACCTTGCAGTCGCGGCAGGACCACGAGCCTCAGAGGCGGCGGCGCGTCGGTTTCCGACAAGCTTGAGGCGCTCAAAAACCTCATACCTTCTCAGAAAGATGACGATCAGGAGATAAAGCCAGACAAGCTCTTTAAGGATACAGCTGAATACATCGTACTTCTGAAGACTCAAGTTGTTGTTTTGCAGAAGCTGGTTGATTATTACGGATCAGCATCATCATCTTCGTCTTCCCCCGCCGGCTAATCTCTCATCGTCATCATGAGAATGTTAGCCAAGTGATGATGTTGGTTTTTTTTTTTTTTCTCTTCTTTTGTTTTTTAAAAAGCGATAAATGAGAAGAGCGTTTCAAAGTTTCTTTTTCTTTTTTTTTTTTCTCTTTAGTCTTTTCATATAATTTCGTCGTCTTGTTTTTGCTTGCGACTGCAGTTTTCGTTGTGTTATCTTACCCTTTTGTTCTCCGTGATGTGTGATTATAATTCGTTTATTATATTTTCATAAACTTTCCATGGAGAACATTGGTAGATATCTTCACATCCCAAAGCTCTCCTTCATATATGTATATATATTTGGAATTTAAAAAATGGTTGTGTGGTTCAGAGGATCATCACATGAACTGCTGGAGAGTTTTGTCTCCGTTTCTGATGGCAAGTTAACTCTCACTTCCTCAGTTCTGAGGCACACATAATAGGCAATAGCGTGACTATCTTTAATTGAATTATCAAAATTCGAAGAAAAATATCGTTGTTGTATGGTATGTGAAGGGGTGTTGTGTTGTAATTTTCTTTCTTTCTTTCTTTCTTCACATTGATATCTGAGTGAAACAGACAGCTCTGCCCCCGTGTGTAATGGCGCTCACATGCCATGTTATATCGCATGCCAGCACCAACTACTTGCCGCTTTGCTTTGCTAAATACCAGTTTACTTTTTAGTATTTTTAAATATTAATTATTATTATTAGACTACAAGACAAAGATAGTAAATTCTTTCGTCTCTCATTTCTTGGGAATCGCTATTCTGCTTTTATTAAATATAGACTATTTAATTATTCCAAGATTTTCAACTTTTGATTCATCAATAAAGTGAAACAATACTGCCCATGTAAATTTTGATTTGATATATTATATATGTAATTTGGAGAAAAAGGCTCACTGAAATAAGGGGTCCAGAGCGAGAATTAATATATATGTCGGTCACATGGGAATTAAAAGCTCATTTGTGTATATATATGGTTTGTATTGTACCCCCCACTAGCGTGAGAAAGGGGAGAAAAATGGAGAGCTATGCGACAAGGAAGCTGACCACAAAAATTTTAATTTTAATTTAAATATTTAGTTATGTAGTAAGGTATATTAACATGCGTGTGACCACCCTAAGATTTCCAGCTCAAACATTTCAAAATTTTGGCATATGTTTGTGCCATTCGAGGTGGTAGGGCGGACTGAATTAATGTGTTCACGTTCTATGTTTCCAGTTCACGTACGATAGATATCAATTTGACGAAACAAAACCATTTTCATTTGTTTCTCTTTTTTCTTTTAACTTTACAAATCTCTCTCTCTCTCTCTCTCTCTCTCTCTCTCTCTCTCTCTCTCTCTCTCTCTCTCTCCCTGCATATAGATATATGTTACATTACACTAGTATTCTATTTGTTGACGTAATTACAAACATTCTTTTATCAACCCTGAAATAAATCTGCAAAGCAGCACATCTTCAGGAGTATTGTTTGATTACATTTCATCTCAAATTATCGATAAAAAACGGGCCAACTATTTGGGTGTTATCTGTCCTTTTCATGGACCATCAGGCCCAATTGTGTAAGCGTGTTTTACCTTCTATTTAATCCCGTATAAAAAAAAAACAAAAAAACGTCTTCTGTTCTGTTCTGTTCTGTTCTGTGACTGATACAGCGCTCGGTTACTAACGGGCCCGACAAAAAACAGTATGGGAAACAACCTCGTACTTTGTCAGAGGAAATCGACAAGTTCGTAAGCGTTCAGGGCTAGCTAGCACAAGAGCTTAATACTAGAAATAGTCCACACAAGTGTATCTAATATATATAACCATGGGAGGGTAAAATTCCTGCTCCTAATGCCTATTCTAAGGTAGATATATACTTAGTTCTAGCTAGGATTTGTTGCGTGGCACAGTTTCAAACTGTAGTAAGGCTATGATCGATCACAAGGAAAGACAGTTAATGGCTTGTGGTAGTGTCTGAGGCATAGGGTGGCCTGTTACATACCTCTGAAGGTTGCGATAACCATAAGATGCAGCAGTTGGATTCGCCCTGATGTGGAACTTTGCAAAGCGGTTCAGTAGAGCAAACTTCTCTATTTCCTGGTTCTCGATTCTGACGTCTACGATCGACAAACTTCTGTCAACTCTGCACATTCAAAGACACCAAATAATTGACCTTTTTTCTTCTTCCATAGAAATGACAGCATATACAATTTCAAATCGGGAAGGCATATCAAGGTATTGCTACCTTGATAGATCTTCATCGAGCTTCTTTGTTCGACCAATTAAATCTTCCACAATGTGTGAGAAACTGCGTTTTCTAGTTTTATCTTGAGTGCTGGGAGTATTGGGCGACCTGTTGAACCAAGGCATTGGAAAGTTGCCAGAAAATAAGCTTTTCTTTCTGATATACTTTTATTTCAGGCGGAACCAACATAAAAAGAGAAAATGGAACTCTTACCCTTCATGGGCGGTGCCAGCTGGCAGCATATTGACGCGGCTGCATGCATCTGCAATTGCTATCCTGGCAGAAAAATAAGGAATGCAATCATAGTTGAAACTGGAATCTGCTGTAAGAATAACCGCTGGTGCAGGTCGAAAGACTTCTTGTACGACGTTAGTTGTCACTATAACACGTCTTTTCGCTCGACTAAGAGGGAGAATATCTTCGACGGCTTCAGCAGCATTTTGTGCCTGATAATGCCATAATTGCACAATGAATTGATGATAGTATTCGCAAATAAAATGCAAAGTTCTATTAGTAAACTGCCACACCTCTTCTGAAGCTATTGCCCATTCAACATGCGCCACACTGCCAACAAAAAAGATAAAGAAAATGGACAAGAAACAGAAAGTAACAAAAACATCATTAATCGTTTAAAAGACTGTTAACACAAGAAAGTTGAGTAAACATAGCCCTTAACTAGGCACACTTACAAATTAAAAGAATAGGTTAAGAGATATGGATCTTTAGAACATCACTTGCACAAACCTTATATTTTGAAGACTCAAGTGTTCACATACTTCTTGATGCCAGGGTTTCATATCAAAAGCAACAACTTTATGTGTCTTCGGCAACAAAGAAGCGGAACTTTGACGACTGACATCTACGGGCAATACAGTAGGAGAAGCTTTACAGGTTGCAAGGTTTAAAGCTGAAGATGGGCATATACCTCTTCCTTGACCAGCGTCGACTGAATTTAACCGCATAATCAAACTATTTTCCTGCACGGCTCCAGAAGGTATATTCCGTACTGCACCAGTCAGAGATTTTGGATCGTTCGGTGATAAAATCTCTTCATTATTTGCATGACTATTAAACAAGGATGTTAACAACAGCTCCCTTGCATTACTATTATTTTGAATGTGCTCTTTAACATTATCACTTGAAGCAGCAGGTGAACCTCTGTTTCCCTGCAGTTAGGATATTAACATCATCTTTAACGTGATATGCAAAGAATTATATGTTAATGCATGAACCTGTTTTAGATGTTGCTAGTTCCATTTGGAGTATTTCTCTAAGCTCAAGATATAGATGAAGAAAAATGTTCCACCTACCATTGAGAAAGATGGAGATTGCGAGAAAATCTGTGTGGTCCCAGGATCTGCAGGGCTTTGTTGGAAGCCCAGGCCTTGGGGCGCAGAAAGAGCATTCGATTGTTTGGATAAAGATGTAAGGTGAGCTTCCGGTGTTTGATAACTGAACTTCAATGAAGTTTAATGAGCACATAGCTCACAGACAAACAGTGGCAAATACTGCTATGAGTATATCTAACAAATAACAAATGGAAGAGAAAATATTGTTTAATAAACAAGAATGTGAGACATGTACGTTCCAAAGACTACCTATGAGCAATAATGTTTCGAACTTGAGGATCTGCAGAAGACCCTAGAAAACCTGGCTGGGTCTCAACATTGTTTGAACGACCCATTTTCTGCGATTGTACTGAATACCTGTGTGTATTCATCTGGTTCAACTGCAAAAGAATGTTTTGCAGCATAAATGATGTCTTGATTAAAAAATAAGAAATGTCCTGAGCTGAAACCACCATCAAATGTTACGAAGTTCTGATATAGAAAATATATAGTAAAAATGCGTTTCTAATAAAAAAGTTTTAACCTGATCAAATGGGTTTATTGCAGGTACATGATGCAATGTGCCTTCATTAGGCCAGAAGGTACTTCTTTCATTACCTGCATAAGCAGGCAACACCATATTATGACCTTGCTTTATTCTAACTTACATCACCATCAAATTTAAACAATAAGGGGTAATAGAACCTACAACAGGTTCTTGACTCATAGACCTCCAAAGTGTTTAGCTCACCTAAAAATTGCCGGCTAATGGAATCAGACAATATGACAGTTTGTAGTTTACCTGCGAAACTAGTGTCAGGCTCGCTGTCATTCGTACATGAAATAACACTAGACTGATGTCCATCATTTTCCCTGCTTTCCTTATGACCAGGCCATCGATTTGGTGAAAGTAGAGATGTTGAAATCTGCTCCTTTACTTCAGTAGGATGACTTACTTTATGATTATTATCAGTCACGTGGCTCATATTTAGAGAGTGGTTCTGGTCAGAAAAATGAGAAGCCTCTGACTGAAATTCCCCTTTGCGTTTGAGATGTCCAGGTTGAAAACCAGGGAAGATGTTGTTCATATTGGATTCTGGGACTAATTGCTCATCATTATTTTGCACCCAATTATTTTGATGGTTGTTTCTATCCATTATATTCGACGGCTGATCATTTATTGAGACTTCTGGGTTTTGAAAGCTCACCCCGCTCCATTCTTCTTGCATCCCACCAGTCGTACTGCTCGAAGTTTCCGCAACAGCAGACTGCATTAGAGCACTCCAACTACCACTTTGAATTGATGGAAATCCATCCATGTAAGGCGAGCTATCAACAACACTATCATATTCTCCCATTTTGCTAGTTCTGCTAAATGAAGTTTCCCAGATATTATCATCGGCATTGTACAAGATTTTCTGTTCTAAAGGATCCAATGAATCAGCGTCGCCATGCCTTGCCTCATATGCCAAATTTGATGTATTACCCTGTATTCCACTTCCTTGATGGTAATCGTTGTCCGGCAATAAATTACTATTAAAATTTTGACCAGAAACATGCCCATGTAAGTTCTCGTGCAGCACTCCGTCAGTTGGCAACAAATCGTCGGACTTGCCCATCTGATCCATAACGAGATTGTACTCCTGATTCCCCAATGAGTTAGGTGAGGCTGGTGGATGCATCTCTAATTCGCTGCTATCACTTTTCGTCAAAAGAGTTTCGGTATAATTTGATGGCACCTGAAGATGGGAGTGTTGATTCATATTCCTATGGTCGGTCATAAGAGAACTTGCATAAGAAAATACACCGAACTCTGTCTGCGGCAGGTTCATAGGACCTAAACCATGATTAGTACCCTGTGAAAAGACTGTCCCATCATGAAACCCTTGGAAATGATTAGATTCACCATGCTGCATCATTTGCATGTGTCCAGCCATAAACATCTGTGGATCATGAGCAGGTGCTAGATTCACTGTAGCAGGAAACTGAGTACCCGGGCCATTCTTTAGGGACGAAAGCTGGTCCAAATAATCCTGGTTCCTAAACTCACCCAACCCCTGAAGCTGCTGCCTTCGCTGGAGTTCCTGAAGCTGTTTATATATAATATGGCGCTGCAACATCTCTACATCAGTGATCTTTAGCTGCTGAAGAAAGGGTATTCTACCTCAGAGAATGCACAGCTAGACAATCAAACCTGCATTAGCCCAAAGAGAGCCCAACAATATTAAACAAGCTTTTTAAATTGAGAAGAATATGTGGACTTCTTGAAGATAGATAGGACGTCATCCAAGCAAAAATGCCCCAATGCTCGGTCTTTATTACACAAAGCTTAATGCAGACGCTACTTAGTCCTCCCAAGCCAATGATCAGCAAATGTCTGTCAAGAGTCGAAACTCCCCCGTACTAACGTCTATCTGTTACCAAAATCATACATGCACAAGCATCAATTTAGGGCTTATCCAAACTCCAACCACAAACCCTATTGCATGAGGCCAAGCATCCAACAGTTACACCAATTCACAAAACAAATCAACAATGAAATTCTTTTCAAATACCATTCAAGCAAATTAACTGCAAAAACGTACAATCACAACTCACAGCTCATTTACTTGGAATCCAACTTTAAAAAACTCAAAAACCCGTAAATGCTAGGGAATTAGACCTTGTAAACAGAGAAACACATCAACCACAGAAACTGGAAGTTCTAAACTATGACCTGAGCAAGAAAATTGGGAACTACAAACACGCTCAGTGATCATGCGTGAGTCCTATTACTTTCGTACACTCACCTTGAAACGTGGAGTGGTTACTAAAACGAAGATCAAACGCGCAATTTCGCTTCAGCTCCGAAAACTCATCAGATTTTGCTTCTAGCTATCACTCTCTCGTCACTCTATACAGATACATAAAAAGAAAAGTGTACGTATAGCTCCCTCGCTTCTTCCCTTCTCTAAAGGACTGTACAGTACTTACGATAATGAAGTGAAGTCACTAATTTAAGAAAATAAAATATTTCAGAAATTGCTTTTTACAGGTTCGATACCGAGCCTCTCAGGCTATGTCTCAGGTTACGAGTATCCGAAGCTGGCAACAGCCGTCCTTTGTTGGCGTGTAAAGTTCGTAGCCAATATTGACCGTTGGATGAAATCCTAAAGTGCACGCACGGAGAAGAACCAATACTGAAATACACGCGCCTCGTTGTGCAATTGAATCACGCGCTATAATTATCTTCAGACCCCTTATCTTCCGGATATTACAAAACCCAAAGTTCAATCAATATATAGCCGAAAATACAAACTAATCCTTTATCGGGATGATGTAATAGAATAGAACAGTACACTTCTCCAATAAACAAAGCCAGCCAAACACGTCAACTTATCGCAATCAAAGTCTCATAAATCCTTGCAACACAAAAATAGAAGGACAAAGACTTGAAAAAAAAGAAATTGTTATAATCCAATTAAAACCTCAAACTAAACGACAGTGAGAGATTTAAAGGAAGACACATAAAAATTAAACTAGAGGAAAAGGACTAACAACTATGTGCTTCAACGGGTTCTCCACGTCGGCACCACCACCTACACCACCGTGCTTCACAAACTCAGCAGGCGAAAGAAACATTCCATGGCAAACACAGACGATACTAACAGCCTCGCCTTTCTTGTATCTATAAAGGAATCCTTCTATCTTGCGCCCGCCTGGCCCGTTCTCTCTCGTGCTGACGTGGGGCATGTCGAGCATGGCGTTCTTGGCTGATTCTTTGGATGCATTTCGATTTAGAGCCACATTCTTGGTGATATTAGTCTCTTGCTTGTGGTTCTCCGGGGAACGACGAGGAGGAGGAGGAGGAACTTCTCTGTTCTGTTTTGGAGCTGCAAATGGATATAAATCATGGATATCTTAGGACATAAACTACACCAATGGAAACGAACATTTGGAGATGATATTATTGCTCAAACGGATTCAATAGACAGCATTAAACCATTCGTTTGTTGGGTAGTGTTGTTACGATAGGATAATGCTGATCAAAGTCAAGAATAACGCAGCTATATAATATGACTCATTTATCATAGGATGAAACAGTCAGAAGTCGAGTTCGAGATTTCTACCTATTACGAGGATGATGTTCTCAAACTGGTTAGGATGAAGAGTTAATGCAAAATTTCGTATTAGGATGAAATACTCCCCGCATAAACTTAACGGCTATTACTTCATCGAAACAACGAGCATAAACGTCTGAATTCTAAAAGATCAAGAGCAATGAGGTTGACCATTTTGAGATGCGTAGATCAAACCCTAAGGAAGCTCAAGTTCCTAACAACCTAATCTTTCTCAATCTGCTTAATCTTGTCAATCAACACAAACAGACACACGAATAAAATATTTTAAGAAAAAGAGATGACTTTTTGTATACCTTGAAGCTGCTGACATCGATCAGAACCAGAACTTGGAGGTGAGCAATTCATTTGTGATCCAACCAACGCTTTCACATTCTCGTTCCCATTCACTGCAGCGACATTATTACCGCACAGTTTATCTCCACCAACAAGAACATCCTCAGAACTAATCTCCTTATTATCTTTTACTACAGCTCTCAGACCACTCTTCACCTTCTCCAACCTCTTCTTTCTGGCCTCAAACCTCCTCATGCTTTGATACTCTTTCCTCTTCCTCCACTCCTCTTCGGCCTCCGTCGGCAGAGACCGCGTCCTCGGCAGGAGCGCCGCGTCGTGGTGGGCGGCGCCACCGTTCTCCCAGGGACTGACAGCGAAGGGGAAGTCTGAGATCGACGACGAGCGTTTCAATCTCTTTTTGGAGGGGTCCACTCCGAACCTGCCGTTCGTTGAGAGGCCTAAACTCAGCTCCAATTCGTCAGAGCCTCCTTCGACTTCGTTTGACTTAAGGTTGTCGTGGGATGTTGGGTTTGAGCGTTTGCGAAGCAGATCGCTTGAAAAGCTGTTCACTTGCAGGGAAAGGTTGAATCTTGCTGGGGTTTCCTCATCAGTTTTCTCCATTGACGCTGAGCTGATGAGCTTGGAGCTTTGGTGAGGCTTCAGATTTAGAACCACCCACTCTCTAACTTTCGTCAAATACAACTCAGAAACGGGCGGCTATCTTTCCCCTGCTAGAGAAAAATCATACTAACGAAGAAACAAAACGCAAAGACGAAATGAATTTCGAAAGAGTTGATTTTTGGCTCAATTTTATCTTGCAAGAAACCCAAATCAACCAACATAAATTGAACGAATCCACACACTTTAATGGGTTTCACACGTAAGCCATTGCTATAAATCAAGAAAAGGTTAGAAAAAGCTAGACGTTATGAAGCAAGCAAAGCAATGGTGATATAATGGAAGTGGGAAGAAGAAAAAGAGAGTAGTTTTTGAACACCATAAGGCATTGTGGAGATGACTAAAAAGGGCGTAACGTGAAAGATGTAAGCCAAACGTAAATGGTTGAGGAAATCGACACGTGTCGTGTGTCTGTCGGGTTATCCACGTGGTTCATTTCATTCATGCGAGCAACTTTCGGGTCTCCACCTCTTCTCTTCTCTTCTATCCTCTCAAAACGACGACGCTTTTTTTTCTTCTAATTTTAAGGTGGGTCCAACTTATCCGACACGTAACCATCGACTCATTGCGCATCCATCCAGTCCTTGTTTATTTTGATTCCGTATATTGGCTTAATATAAATCAAACTTGATAAATTTCAATTAGAAAGTGTGCTGATATAATCTGTTTTTGTTTCAAAAATAAATTACTACTTATATTCATTTCATGACATTTAATGATAAAAATAAAGTGATAGTGGATCCAGCTATTATTATTACATCTTAACATACTCCAAGTTGATCGAACAAGTGGGTGGAAACGTAGACAATATTATCATCATCTGATTCAGACCACCGAATATGACTTGGAAAAAGGAAAGAAAATAAAACGCCCCTGTTTTTTTTTTTTTAATTTAATTCTGAATTAAACTAATCTTGCAAGTTGCTATAACGTGGTGATCTTAAATAATGTGGATTCTACACCACCATGGTGTGAAGATAAATTGCGACTTATTTTTGTGGCTCAAAACTTACTTGTCATACAACCACTTGGATTGACCTTAAAGAATGTATGTAACGTAATGCATAATTATTACATTGATTATCTGCACTTGCAAAAACAGAGATAATATGTTGAAATTAATTTAAACTGATAAAAGTGCATGCAGAATTAAACACATATTAGATTGAATTTCCTGAAATATATAATGCATAATGGTCGTTGATAGCTGGTATTCTTTTTAGAAAAGATTTTTTTATATATATTTCTAGAATACGTATAGGGTAAAAAATTAAGATTAAAGCAGGCCAAGTTGTTTTGGAAAATAAGGGTCGGTGGGTGACGACAATGTGCCGCTAGTTACGGAGTACACGTGTCGATATCTAAGTGTAAGCAACTTGCAGAAAGTGAAATGCGTGCAAAACATAGAAACAAAATATTTCTTTTCATATTTTATTTACAATAAATAAAACAAGGAGAAACTTGGGTTTTGACGCCACTGCATTTTTCGATTTTTACATATGCGTTAAAACGCTCTTATGTTACGGCCATCGTACAGAAAAACGCTGCTTTACCTTTATCATGAAGTAAAGTCGCTGATCGTCTTAGGGGAATGGTGGCCCAATGGGCTTTATGGACGACTAAAGTTTTGGCAAAGGTAGGCCGAATTATTGGGATTTGCCTAATTATTAAATTTCTTTACTAATCCATATCGATATATTTCTTTAAACGTGTTTGTGAAAGCAACTAAAATGCAACGTGATGTCCGTGGGAAACATATAGCAAAGGCGAAGAAATGCAGAAGGGAAGTTGAACGAACAAAACATCGTAATGTGATCGAATTAATAAGGCCGTTGAGAAATTCAATAATCTCATTTAATTTATGGAATGGGTAACAGATCGATCTTTTTTCACCTGCCGTCTAATGATCATTACTCTCATGGAGCACTAGAGCTTTTTTATTAGATATTTCTGTTAATGGGACCATGAACCAGCTATTTAATTATGCCATCAATTGTCTTCGAACAAGATCGAATCAACCAACTTCTCGTTGCCATTCGTAAAGGTTGATCCTTTCCATTTTTTACCCCAATAGACAAAATGGTCGTTTTCTATATGATATATAAAAGTTAATAGCTATGGAGAACCATTGAATTTGAATTCAATACTCTTCAAGACCTAATAGTATAGTAAATAAATATTTGTATATTATGTTCGTTTGCATGATTGCAAACCTCCGACAGGGACTTGCTTAGCCTTTGGACTCTAGTTTGTCCTAAAAATGACATTCAACAACCTTATTTTGTTATGTTCCAAGATATATTTTCCTTTTCCTTTGAAAAGATTTTATTCCGCCAGAAAAAGATATTTTTGGTTTTCCTGCTATGATAGATTTATATGTTGCGCCAGGCCAACTCAGTCCTTCCCTCGTTTAATGTCTTAATTAAAACGAAAAAGCAAATTAAATATGAGGGCAGATTCGTAATTAACCCGAAAATCACGCCCCACCATGTTATGAAGCCTCACTCAGCGCGCACCTTTACGTACGCATTAGCTTTCTTCCGTCTCCTTTTCGACGCTTCACCTTTTCTTTTACCTGCGCACAAGCACACGCATAAAGTTCGTTCCTTTCGCTCGATGAACTTGTAGACAGACTTAGGATGGGGACGTGCTTATCACGCGGCGACAGATCGACGCCTTTGAGACGTCGAGCTCACTCGAGGAGAATCACGAGCCACGCCGACGGAAGCAACAGGTGGACTACGAGGAGCCGATCCACGCGCAAGGAGGAGGATATAGTTCACGAGAGAGCTCTCGCGGCGGCGATTTTGTTGCAGCAGCAGCAGCTGCAGAATGGAACCGGTGCTTCGACGGCGCCGTTCGATAGGTCGACGTCGTCGAGGTATTCCAATTCGAAGAGGAGTAGCAGCGGTGGAGTTCAAGGTTTGCCGAGGTGTGCGAGCTCGAGACCGAGGTCGGTTACCGATCCTCTGCTTCAGCCTCACCAGCTTGTTAATCAGGTTTAGATTGATATTATGTTACCCTTATAACGTTTTTTAATTTGGAAAACTTTTCTAGACTCTACTATGCTTTGCCCTACGATGATTCGATTGTACTCTTGTTTCCGTTTCTGCACTGAGTACTTGATTTGTCTTGGAATCTGATCAAAACAGGACATAAAGATCGATAATTTAGAGAGCAGCCATTTCGTTCTTGTTCATGGTGGTGGTTTTGGTGCTTGGTGCTGGTACAAGACTATTGCTCTATTAGAGGATGTTGGATACAAAGTTACAGCAGTAGATTTGACTGGTTCTGGGATTCATTCGTTTGACTCGAATAGCATTACGAGTCTTTCCCAATATGTGCAGCCTCTTACCAACTTGATGGAAGAGCTTGCTGATGGAGAGAAGGTTGTATTTACATGGACCGTTTGAATAACCCTCTTATCCAATAATATTTAACTCAACCATGCTCTTGAATGATTGATACGTTCAGGTTATTCTAGTAGGACACGACTTTGGCGGGGCGTGTATATCATATGCAATGGAGCTGTTTCCTTCAAAAGTTTCCAAAGCCATCTTTGCTGCCGCAGCAATGTTGACAGATGGGCAAAGTGCGCTTGATATGTTCTCTGAAAAGGTAACTTCTCAGAACCGATCTGATGGTATTGAAATGATTTGGGTCGCGCACTGACAAGTTGTATTTATAATAATGCTTATTTCGCCAAAGCTATTCAATTTTCCTTATATGGGGTACCAACAAAAAGTTGATCTTTCACACCTTTCTCATTCTCTGCTGATTCAGTGAACAAAAGATTTAAGGGTAGATTTGACTCGTAATTTGTTGTATCTTTAGGCAGAATCGGACGACTTAATGCGACAAGCCCAGATTTTCCGTTATGCTAAAGGGAACAATCAACCTCCAACTGCTATTGAATTTGACAAAACACTCTTGAAGGAACTGCTATTCAACCAGAGTCCTTCCAAGGTATGGCATGGTTTCTGTGGCTAAAATCGTTGGACTGCTATTCAATTTTTTAATTTTTCAGGATATTGCATTGGCGTCCGTGTCTATGAGACCAATCCCATTCTCACCAGTTCTTGAGAAGCTTTCCATCTCCGAAGCAAAACACGGGTCTGTAAGAAGGTTCTACATCCAAACGTCCGAAGACAATGCTATACCTTTAGCATTGCAGGAAATCATGATAGACAAAAGCCCTCCCGAACAAGTATTTCGACTCAAAGGCGCCGATCACTCCCCATTTTTCTCCAAACCTCAAGCCCTTCATAAGTTACTAGTCGAAATCTCAAAGATCCCCTGAAATCTTGAACAAACTCTGGGCATTATTGGAACAGATTTTACTTGAGCATCTGAGGAAATGATGTTGTTTTGTTCAGTTACACGTCGAACAATCCAACTTCTTTCCAGTTGCTATAAATTCAGCTGTACATCGATGAGGATTATTTATTTTCGCCGTGGTGACATACTTACATGATCACCAACGCTTTGTACTGAATATAGTATTTGTGCAATCTTTAGTTCAAATTCTATAGATAGAGCCCTTTCAAAACTTCCGTTACAACTATAGACAAGCTCAATTAAAACTGTATGATCGCAATAGTTGCAGTGAACAACAGCGTAAGAACCGAGACAAAAGCTCTGTCAAAACCAGCCGAGTTGGGCAGAAGTGGATAAGAATCGGGCGGAGGCGTCGTGCATTCGTCTCCATTGAAATAAACCTTCCTCGGAAAAGCCCATCCCTGCTTAAAGCTAAAGGTCTCCTTGTCCTTCCTCAGAAGCAGCTCGGTCTGAACATTCCCAGACTGCCCAGCTTCCATCAACAAGTCATTGTAGAACTTCATACCATAGAACATCCCCGTGTCGTTGATCGCTTGCGTGTATGTTTAAATAAAAGATCGTGCGAGTACGTCAAGTAATAACTAAAACGAATATATTATAACTAGAATCACGCGCGATAGGCAGTGTACCTATCGTTTGTAATATAGCTATAGCGAATATCCGAGTATCGAACACGAGGAATGAATTGAGTACTAGTATTAACCTATCGACTCGATATTTAACCTAAATAAAATAACAGGATTTGTTTATATTACGAACTAACTTAACAGAGCAACTTAGAGGATCGGAGGACTAAGGAACACGACTAGAAGTAATAAGAGTGACTAAGATGACAAATATGTGTCCGGGATTCGAATCCCGCTGAGTTTTGTTGGCTAAGGCTTACGGAATATCGCTCCTACGTGATTATCGACTAAATCGCAGTAATTTTCTACCCACTCACGGATTTGCTGTCGCCCTAAACGTTCGTGGGGATCTAAATTTAGCGATTACTAGACGGCGAGGATCGAGTATTTGCTGTCGCCCTATACTCGATTCCTAACGTCTACGAACGGCCTAATCGTTATTTAGCTGTCGCCCTAAACGATATACCACACATGCACATCAACACATAGACATATTGATACGAAGAAACAATATCATAGATCGATAAATAATCGAATACACGTGTTCACGATTATCCTACGCCTTAACTACAACATAACCCAACGTTCATCTATTCCCAAACACACAAGAGGATTAGCTACTCATATTGAACGTCACAACAACGAGATTTAAAGGAAACGAAGATAAAGAACTCATAAAAACTTCCCTAAGAAGTGAATATGGCGTTTCTGAGGTGGAGCTCTCGTTCCTCGATCGTATGAGCGTAGCTTCGTTGTTGGATCGTCCCTTGAGCTTCTCCGAATCACGAGGTTGCTTCTAGTGTTCTTCCTCCTCCTTTTCTCTAAATTTTCGTCCCTATCAAGTTGTTTTTAGTTCTGAGAAGGAGTCCCTTTTTTATTGCTTCGAAAATGGGCTAAAACCCTGAAATTAGGCACGTTCACGGCTTCTTAACGGGCCTTCACGGCCGTGAAGGCGGCTAAAAACCCTATTTCTTGACTTCCTGGCATGAGTCACGGCCTCGTGCACCGATCTTCACGGCCGTGACGGCGGCTTAAACCCTAAATCTTGACTCTCTGGCGTGAGTCACGGCGTCTTGCATCGGAGGTCACGGCCGTGAATGTGTTGAATTTTCTTTCGTTGAACTCTCTGCCGCGAGTCACGGCTTGTTGCATAAGCCCTCACGGCCGTGACACTTGAGGTCTATTCTTTACTTAAGCCTCTGCCAGCATTCACGGCTTATTGCATGACTATTCACGGCCGTGAATGGAGCTTCTTCAAGTCTCTGCCGTCGTTCACGGCCTCTTGCACAAGGCCTCACGGCCGTGACTTCAAAATCTTGAGCTACTGCCCGACTTCACGGCCTATTGTGTGGTGATTCACGGCCGTGACTTGTGTAAGTCGACCTACTGCCCATAGTCACGGCTTCATGCTATATGATTCACGGCCGTGACACCTGAGACTTTTGCTCCTTAGGCTTACTGCCCTCATTCACGGCCTCTTGCAATATTGTTCACGGCCGTGACTGATTACTGGCAGCTTCAAACTTTGCCATTTTCGCGTCGTTTTCGCCTCGTTTTCGTTCCTCTTCGCACGATAATCATTCGAAGGTCCTACAATATTTAAATGGGTGTAAATAGAGCCAATAAATGCATGGAATGATCAAAAGTTTCCTATTATAACCCAAATAAATATAACAATAAACGTATTAAAAATACGTTTATCAGTCGTCTGCGCCATTATTACAAAGTTTTCAAGAACAGTCAATTCACAGAACTGATTTTGAAGACAGGAATCAAAAGGAAGGCTAATATTAACTTATAGAGCTGTAAGGTACGAGGGGCTTATAATCAGAGCTGAACAACTAGAGTTGTTTGTGCCTCAAACCGGCAAAGGCTTAAGCTTAAAATGCGAATTTTTTAATGGGTCGTTCTAATGGACTTGGTCTTATAAAGTGCTCCGTTTCCAAATGGGCTTTTGATTGGACTTCGGATTTGGGCTTCCTTTGAATTTTTTCTGGGTTTATAAAGGTTTTGAGCTATTAATGGACTTCTGTTTCGAATTATGATGTGCTTGTTGTTGGGGCTTATAACGTAATTGGGCTTCATACTTTCTTGGGCTATTAACTGCTTTTATTGGGCTACAAAATGATTTGGGCTTTGTCTTCTAAAGGGCTTCTTTCTTTCTACTTGCGCTTTTGTTGCATAAACCGAAAAAAAAAAAGAAAACAAGAAAAGAGAAGAAGAAGTCGAAAGATGAAGACAGAAAACACAAGAAGTATTCGTAAAATACTCCATCCTCATTTATTCAAATCTGAAAGTAGGAGAGACGAAGGCATTATAATTCTTGAAAGATATCAAGAAAAGGGCATCATAATCACGCATTATTAATATTTCCAACAAAAAAAAGAAAGCGCTTCCTTTTTTTTATTCTTCTCTTGTCTGTCTTCTTCGACTTCGATCGTCCATAGCTGAAACACAGAACGGCGCACAGACACAGCACCACCCTAAACCTTAGCAAGCTCTTAAAATTCCCAATAACCAGCTTGATATGTCCACAGCGATTGAGATTGCTACGAACAGAATCATCATCAAGAATATGGTTCCACAAGCGCGGGCAAGTGGCAGCGGCGGTGGCTCTTTTCTCAGGCCGGACTGCTTCATTTCAATGTATCCGCCATGGGAGCTTCCCCCCTCACCTTTAACCTTGTGCAGTTTCCTTTTTGAGCCATTCGTGACAAGAAGAAGAAGAAGAAAGATCAAAGAAGAAAGACGGTGTAGCCTAGAGAGTTATGAGTTGGAAAGAAACTGGGAGAGAGGAACGAATGGAGGGCGGGTGATCGTTTATATAATGCTGCTGTTTAAAAGAAATAGGAGAGAAAGCAAAGAAGCATTTTGCGTTTGCGTTTGCAGTACCGTTGGAGCATTTTTACTGTATTTTTGCATTTTGCGTTGCGTTTTGCAGCACAATTGGACATAATCTAATAAATCGAGCCCATCTGTCCCACAAACACGTACTGTCCTCTCAATCCACCACCGTCCACTTCCCTCGTACTGTAATCAGTAACGTCCGGTCAAAGGACGTGGAATTTGCTCATCTACAAAAGTTCACGCCATCACAGTTCGTCGTAGCCCTAAAAGGCATACATATCGCGAACAGTAGCTAGATAGAAGACGTTGTGCGTTTGGACATTAACCTAGTAAAGCAAGGAAACTCTTACCGCATAGCCGACGACAAACCTAGTCAAAATCCATATCCCCAAGGATGTTGTGAGGATCAGCACCATCCGTGTTATGGTGTCGCATGCAGAAGACAATAGATGCGGCATTTCTCTGTTTCCATTTCTTGCTATAGTCCTTCCTCGGAGATTGTGCACATTTCTCTGCGAGTGCTTCCTCTGCATTTATGACATTATTATAAGGAAACTCTTACCGCAGACAAACCTATCTAATAGTAGCTAGATAGAAGATGTTGTACTGCATTTATGACATTAAAGGAAACTCTTGTATAGCCGATGACAAACCTAGTCAAAATCCATATCCCCAAGGATATTGCGAAGATCAGCATCGTCATAACTCATCAACATTATGGTGTCGCGTGCAGAAGACAATGAACGGTATTTCTCTGTTTCTCAGTCATATCTTATTAGCACAAGTTGAGACTCACTTTGCATTTTTAAAAAGCGTATTGCGTTGTGCATCGCGTTTTCATCCGATATTGCGTTGCGTATATAGCGTAGCGTATCACGTGAGTGTTTCAGCCTGTTTATAATGCAAAAAATATATATAATATATAACAAATGTAAATGTGCTATGTTGGTCAGTTTCTTTTTCGGTTGTAATTACTAGACAAAGTAATCACTATTTTCTCTTCAAATTTATGATGTAAAAAATTAAGATACAATTCGTTAGTTAAGTTTTGAAATTAAAATATATATTAATGATATATTAAAATGAATATATACAATTAAAAAGCCCAAGTCAAACTAAAAACCATTTTTCTACAACTTATTATGAGTCCAAATGAAAAATAGCCCATTTAGAAAAAAAATATATTATCTTAGTATAGTTTACAGCTGCTAAAAGCTGTCTTGCATATTTAAAAAAATAAAAAAATAAAACAAAAACACGCTATTTAAATAACGCTTTGATGGATGCATTTTCAAAAGAAAAAGAGTAATAGCACGCCACGTGGCGCGCTATGTACCGCTTTTTAAAACACTAGTTTGCATGCAATGTTAAAACAATAAGGTCATATAATGCTAGAGAATTCAATCTCACAGACCTGTTTAGCGAAAAAGGCATAATACATCATTTATCCTGTGTTCAGACATCTCAACAGAACGCAAAAATGCTGCAAAACGCAACGCAAAAGTTTTGACAGCTATAAGCTGACCCTTGAAATTTATTAGATCATGTCCAATTGTGTTGCAAAGCGCAACGCAAAACGCAAAAATGCAGTAATAACGCTCCAACGGTACTGCAAACGCAAACGCAAAATGCTTCTTTGCTTTCTCTCCTATTTCGAACGCAAATTTGCATTTGAACGCAAAATGCGTTCGATATTTTAAAATTGCAAATAAGCTCTTTTACATGCATTGAATTATTAAAGCACACATATTCTAAAATATAAAATAAAAATATATATTAAACAAATTGAAATTTGTACACTTATAATTATAAATGATAATATTGGATAATAAATATTTTAACATTTACACTCATTTTTAGTGATTTATTTAATATTTTATGCTTTTAAATATTTAATATAGCAGTTAAATATTGTTTCTACCACAAATATAGAATTAAAAAAAAGTATTTTGGGATATTTGCACGTCATAATGTTTTTTATCTGTACCTTAGTATATTGTTATGTTGTGTAATTTTAATGTTTTGGGTAGACATTTTGATCGTTATTGTCTAATTTGTATGAATAATAGACTTATCAAATATTTTATAAGTTTTAAATAATATGGTCTAATATTTGTAAAGTTGTAAAACATTGAGGTAGTATTGTAAGTTGTAAAAGTTGATGTGAGTAAAAGAATATTGCGAATGCTTATGCTTTAAACTGTTAGAGATGTATTACTGCAAAATGTGTTTGCAGTTGGAAATGGCCTTATCGCATACAACATATATTATATTAGGAGCTCTAAACTATACGACGAATCACAACATAAAGATTGTTGTATGTATGAATCAACAACACAGAGAATAACAATAACAGTATAGGGCATCATTATGTGATTTCGAGTTTGAATGAATTTCTTACATATTACAAGTAACGTTCATTATTCACACATAAAAGGCTCTAACCAAGTGTACGATTGGTTAGAGCTCAGTTGTACATCGACGAGGATTATTTATGTTCTTCGAGGTAACTTACCAACAACATGATCACCAACGCTTTGTACCGAATGTAATGTTGCAATCTTCAGCTCATATTCTATAGATAGAGCCTTTTCAAAACTTCCGTTACAACTATAGACAAGCTCAATCAAAACTGTGTGATCACAATAGTTGCAGCGAACAACAACAGCGTAAGAACCGAGACAAAAGCTCTGTCAAAACCAGCCGAGTTGGGCAGAAGTGGATAAGAATCGGGTGGAGGCGTCGTGCATTCGTCTCCATTGAAATAAACCTTCCTGGGAAAAGCCCATCCCTGCTTAAAGCTAAAGGTCTCCTTGTCCTTCCTCAGAAGCAGCTCGGTCTGAACATTCCCAGACTGCCCAGCTTCCATCAACAAGTCATTGTAGAACTTCATACCATAGAACATCCCCGTGTCGTCTGCGCCATTATTACAAAGTTTTCAAGAACAGTCAATTCACAGAACTGATTTTGGAGACAGGAATCAAAAGGCGAAGGAAGGGTATAATATTAACTTATAGAGCTGTAAGGTACGAGGGGCTTATAATCAAAGCTGAAAACTTGAGTGACGTTGTTGAGGTTTGGGTGCTGAACAACTAGAGTCCACTGCGTGTAGTTCAATCTGTAGTTGAAGTTCGTCACGGCCATCTTCACACGCCAGTAATCCCTGTAATTGACCTTTACGTGCCAATGCACTCGAATAGGGCACATGTGGTGGGTGCACTGTAAGAGTGGAGCATTGTCTTTCCTCGGAGTGTTTATCCCCTTCGTAAGCAGAAGTCTCGAGTCACTCCTATTGTAAGAGAAATAAACACACAATAATAATCATAATATAAATGTCGTCTCTTTGCTGAGAAAGACAAAGCAGCATTTATTCATCTTTGATAAATAAATAATTACTCGATGCACTTGTGCTTATTCTCGCAGCCGCAGGCACAAGAGGGACAAGGCGTGATCGTCTCGTTGTAAAAGGAAGAGAAGGAAACGCAGCAGCTCGGATGCTTTCGTGCAAGAAACTGAGAGTACGTGCACGTCACATTCCACGTCACTGTTAGTACATCAAAAAATCAGATCTTTAGCAGCCTAATCGAAAAGATTCAGCGGTAAGAAAAGAAAGAAAGAGACCGACTCAAAGCTTGAGTCTTTCTGCGGCGATCTGGCGTGAGAAAAACAGTGGGAGGCACTATCTTGGCGGGCCCACAAGTGTATCCCGGGCCGGGCCCTAAGAGAGTGAAGTTCGTGGGCAATTTCACGGTTTTATTGGAAGTCCCGCCTTGTCCGACGCTGACCTGGAACTGAGACACGGAAGCTTCAGGGTCTTGTCCGAAGGCGGCGACGACGCCGCCTTTGCAGCAGTTGCTGAACTGTTGGTTGTAAGGAACGCCGGGCAGTAGATCGACGATGGTCGGAGTTTTCTTGCAGCAATGGGGAATGTTGGCCTTGAACTTTGAGCAGTCACCTTGCTCCGTCGCTTGGGCGCCGACCATTGACCATATGACTTCTTTCTTAGCCCATGTCCAGCTTAGGGTCCACCCTGGGCTCATTATGTGCCGATACATTTGGAAATTGTTCATCGTCACTACGGCCTGGGCGGTTATATATACACGATGACGATGACATTATATGAACGAAAAAAATGGCAGAGAAAATATCATAGCATAGTGAGTAGTACCACGTAGCCGTCTGGCGTCCAAGACTGTACATCCCATTTGATCGTTATGTTCCCATTTGGGTCCAAAGGATCATAGGCGCCTGTGTTTTTATTGAAACGAAATATATAAATTACATGTTATTACAACTGCATGATGATGATGGTGAATTGGATATGAGAGAAAGGTTTATTATTACCAGCAGAGGAAAAGAGCACACAGAAGAACAGTGAAGCGACGACTAGTCTCATGATTCTTTCCATCAAAGCCAGAAGAACAGCGTGGGATTATTAATTGTTACAGTTTTAAGCAACCGACATGTAAGGAAAAGAAAAATGAGATTTTGTTTTTGCCAGCTACTAGTGGTTGCATTTGATGATATATGCTAGTGTTGTTTGCCTCTTCCTTAGGCATGTATATAAACTCCCTCTTGAAATTCCTGCATCTTGAAGCAAGCATTACATTTTTTTTGTTTAATTTTTCGTTTGGACATAGAACTGTGGAGAAGGGACTTTCCACCAACAAACTGATGTAATGGTTTTCTCGACAGAAATGTATTTTTTTGGTGATAGAAGTTCAAGAAAATGATTGAACTTAGCAGTGTGACTGACTGACCTTGCCTTATGAGTTTGAATTAAGCAAAGAAAAGAAGCAAGAGAGGACCTCCCACCATTATCGATATCTTTCTACTTATTTATTTTTTTCTTTTCAATTCCCACCAATTCCATAATGGGCCGAAGTTCAATTATGAGGAGATCCAATTCAAGTGACCTAACTACGGGTTTGGCCCATAACATTCAGTTACTGTTATTTATTTATCAGTATAATTACATCGATTTTAATTTGCATTTCTATCCTATTCATATCGCATCTGCCTGAAATTATTATGCACTGTGACATTTTTGGACTGACCGTAACAGACATATGGCTACAATGTACGGATAACAATCCCACAATATAATGATGAAACAATATTATTTTTCAGTTGCATCAAACTTTAAATAAAAGAATTGAGGGGGGCCAACGACGACTAATAGATGATGATGCATCTACCGAACTTTATTGATTGTTATCCAATATCAATCAATTTATCGACACCTCTCTTTCAATAATTAAATTTTTGACTTAGCCCCTGGCTGTGGGTTTCCTCGAGCCCAAATCATTGAGGTGGATATATACAATTCGATTTAATTCAAAGATTCCAGTTTTCAAGAACTTTTATACAAACCCTACATACTTCCACATATTTAGATACGATTTAGATTGCCCAGTGGAAATAATGACGTATAACAAATTAGATCTATTGCAAGTAAAGGCGCAATAAAACAATACAAACGAGTGCACGAGGGCTTACACGGGCACACACACACGTGTGGTCAATCATCAGAGGGCCATATATATGTGTATATATATATATATTAATATTATTACACACAGTACAGTATATATATATATGTCTGTCCCTCTCAGTACCTTACGTTCTTACCCATCACTTTCGTCGACTATACTATTCTATTCGGTAATAAAAGCAAGTACATGCACAACATCCACACATTAATCATTTTCTCCTTATATATATATATATTGATAGATCAGAAAGACAACTCGATAAGTTAACTTTCAGTTTCTCTTAAACATCAGTTTTCTCACTGCTGCGGCATGCATTTAAATATACGTCATACGTGTGTGTATGTATAGCAGATAGGTTATACTCCCTCACTCCCATATGTTTATGGACTAGCACTGTTTTTAAAAAACTGAATATTTTAATAATATAATATAATATAATTAAAAGGTAAAAAATGTATATTTTGACACGTCTTTTAAGATTATTTAATATTATTATATTGATTGTTTGTGCTAGTTTTTTTGCTAAAAAAATGTACAGAACCTAATCGGGGTGCTCGATATAATAAGATATACAAAAACTAAGGGGATGGGACTGCGGAGGCAGTATATCTGTTCTCAGTCTGCGTCTATGACATTTATGTGGTGGGAAATTAAGACACTTATTACCTTTCAATCCACGACCAAGAATTGAAAACGTAATTTTACCTTCCACGCATTCAATTCAAAGGTTGAGCGTACTTACGTGTTCAAATGCTATATGCTCTCGCATGCAATATCTATCTATATCTCCTCAATTCAATTTGTTTCTAGAAGCTGCAAAATCAATCTTTTCTATTGTCATGTCGTAGTTAAATGCTAAAGATATGATAAATGTTTAATTTCATACAAATCCCCTCCACCTCCAATAATTCAGATGGGAAAATAATGGTGGGATGGGATGGGATGGGTTACCAATTAATTAAAAAAAAACAAGAAAAGAACAAAATGGAGACCCCCGTGCAACTCTGTACTTAATTTTATTAGAAAACATCCGTTTTTATGCTTAAATGCGTGCGCGTGTGGGTTGACAGGCACTATAATAGTATCCAAAATTAAAAAAAAAAAAAAAAAAAACTCACAGCACACTTCAATTTTTATTGTCATTATGAAGATTATTTATATTCCGCTAGGAAATATATATCATATATATTGAGCTCTTGGCGGCAGTCTTTCAAAATTTATAAGCAATAGACTAGAAATATAAGCTACCTAATCCAAAAACATGGCCACCATGATTTAATTTTATGATTGATGGTCTAATTTATTGCTTATGTTTAATTATTGAATAATAAGACAAATGTAAGTATTAGTCATTTTCTAACCCTAATCTTTTATGCCACATTGTGACAAAACCCATCCCTGTCTCTAATCCCCAAATTCAGTCAACGAAATAGAATGAGCGAGGAGAAATATATACCACTACACAAACGGCGTGTAATATTACAACTCCACAAACCATATTTTATGTATATAGATTAGATTAGTCGACCTTCTGCGTCACGGACACCCGTATAAGTGTATACATATACAAATAACCAAGGTCATCATCAACATATCAGACGCAAATAATGCTTTAGCCATTCATTACAAGGCGTGTTCGGCCACAATTCTCTATGGCATAAGCATAAAATTTTTTTGGATTTTTTGGGTTTATTATGGAGCATGAATCAAAGCATGCATGAATCTTGCGTTTAATGACGTCATCCGTTGCAGTCAAATCAGTCAACGGAAGTATATGAAAGTAACCAGCTAGCGAACCATTATTTTATCATTTTTATGCACATTTATTTCATTCCATTTTCAAGACTATCTTGATCATCTCTGTTCTCTACCCTAGCCAGTAAGTATGCATTAATTTGGCGTATTAGGTCCCCTATCTTTATATATCTATCTATATATACGTGTGATATATAAATATTAAATGATTTATTCTGCCAGGAGCAGCGTCCTTCCATTCAATCTATATATATAAACAGCCGCACGAACACATTAAGAGACAGTTCAAGACTAAGAGAAAATAAAAAAAATAAATAGAAAAACATGTCTTCCCTTGCTATAGTTTTTTATGTATTCTGGTTTCTGTTCATCCTTTTCACTGCTATACTAAGATGGAATGAGGTAAGGTACATGAATAAGAGATTGCCACGTGGCACAATGGGTTGGCCCATCTTTGGAGAGACCCCCGAGTTTCTCAAACTTGGTCCATGCTTCATGCAAAACAAGAGATCAAGGTATATATATATATGTATATATATATTATATATTATATATATATATATATGAGAAATCTTCATCTCATATCTATGATGTTCTGCTAAAACTGCAGATATGGGAGTTTTTTCAGATCCCACTTACTAGGTTGTCCTACCATAGTCTCACTGGATTCAGAGATCAACAGATATGTCCTAGGCAATGAATCTAAGGGCATCGTCCCAGGTTATCCTCAGTCAATGATAGACATCTTAGGCAAATGCAACATAGCAGCTGTACATGGTCAAGCCCATAAGTACATGAGAGGTGCATTGCTCAGTCTCATCAGCCCTACCATGATCAAAGATCAGCTTCTGCCGAAAATGGATGATTTCGTGAGATCCCACTTGAGGAATTGGGACAACCAAATCATAGACATTCAAGAGAAAACAAAAGAGGTGGGTATAAGAAGAGCTTAAATACACAATCTTTATGTGTATACTTACATGATATTCCCCTGTTTCTGACATCCAAGAATCTGTTTTCTTTTTTTATTACACAGATGGCGTTTTTGTCATCGTTGAGACAAATAGCAAGCAGTGAAGCTGCCTCGATATCTCAAGCGTTCATGCCTGAATTCTTCAAACTAGTGCTAGGAACTCTCTCGCTTCCTATCAACCTACCCTTTACAAACTATCACAGGGGATTTCAGGCAAGGCAAACTATTACGGGCTTGTTGAGTAAGTTAGTGGGAGAAAGAAGAGCTGCTTCGTCTAACGAGAACCATCACAGGGACATGCTTGGTCACCTACTAAGCGAAGAGAACAAATACAAACTGAATGACGAGGAGATGATCGACCTTATAATAACGATCTTGTATTCTGGATATGAAACTGTATCGACCACCTCGATGATGGCTGTTAAATACGTTCATGATCATCCTAAAGTACTTGAAGAATTAAGGGTAAGTTGTACAACTTCAAAGAAAAAAAGAGAGAAAATTCCATTGCAAGGATATGCTTATGCCTAGTTTAACTGAGAAACAACGTTGCCAACTTCTGCAGAAAGAACACATGGCAATAAGAGAGAGGAAAGGGCCAGAGGATCCTATTGACTACAATGACTACAAGTCAATGAACTTCACTCGCGCGGTAAGTAAAAAGGGTTGCAGCTATCTTTCAGACATAACTACAATGGTCAATTAAGGAAGCTAACAAGAGCTAAATTCCTATGTGTCATCACAGGTCATCTACGAGACATCAAGATTGGCTACTATAGTGAATGGAGTGCTGAGGAAAACAACAAGAGACATGGAAATAAACGGTGTGCTGATTTTCTTTCTTTCTTTCTTTCTTTAACATGTAACAAGTCCCATGTTACAATACAATCAAGATTTTCATTTGATTATATCCTTAAAGCAAACACTAAACTAGTTCCAAATAACAAGGTTGTGACCTATTGTAGTAAAAATCGCTTAACTCTCGCAAGTGCTGATTCTCAGGGTACATTATTCCAAAGGGTTGGAGGATATACGTTTACACCAGGGAGGTCAATTACGATCCACAGGTTTATCCCGACCCATTGACCTTCAACCCATGGAGATGGATGGTTAGTCATCACTAGAATAGTAACCATGATCTTCCTCTAAAACTTCTCAATACATAGCCAAACCAATTATTAAGTCACTCACTTACCATCCTTGATTAATTTGCAGGGAAAGGGCCTTGAAAACCAACACCAGTTCTTGATCTTCGGAGGAGGCACGAGGCAATGCCCAGGAAAAGAGCTGGGCTTAGCTGAAATTTCCTTGTTTCTTCACTATTTTGTGACAAGATACAGATGGGAAGAAGTTGAAGGCAACAAGCTTATAAAATTTCCCAGAGTTGAAGCTCCCAATGGACTTCTAATTAGGGTCTCGCCACATTGATTGATCGTCAAAAGGAAATTTCTTGGACGTAGAGTAATGATAGCCAACTGAGAACCAACTCTTTTTTGGATGTAGACAAAAATTTTCAGCAAATTTACGTTCAAATCAGTTCGAGTCTCTTCTCTACAAACTTTTTCCAGGGTGCATATCTCATCTCACAGATCAAACAAGCATTACAATTTACGAGATTTGATTTTATTTTGCAAATATATTTATTTCGCATGATTTATGTACGTTCGCTTCGCACTCAATATTCCACACAAAAAAAAGGCCTTTTTGCTAAAAGCCCAATACGTTACGTCCATATTCTACACATTAATTTACACTGACGATATACTTGCAGGGCTTCAAATAAGCCCATAGTATTATAGTATTCCCTTCAAATATAAAAATAGCAACGATGAATCACATCTAATTAGGGTTTTTGCACCTTTGGGGGTTATTTCAGCTCGAAACTTCTGCGTTCTACAGATTCATAGCCAACCAGAATGAGGAAGCTGAAATTTCATGAGAAGAAACTGCTAAAGAAGGTTAATTTCTTGGAATGGAAGAGAGAAGGTGGGCATAGAGAAGGCCTTGTCATCCAGCGCTATCGCGTTACTGGAAGAGATGACTATAAAAAGTACCTTAGATAGTGTATTCGGTCGTACTTTAGTTCTATCTTTGTGAAGATTGGATTTTTTGTTTTCGGTGGTGGGTATTCACGAAAATTTTATGTTTCAATTTGCTCAAGGTATTCGAGCTTGTGTAGAATGGTGCAGAAGCTCGTGAATATACTGAAGCAAATGGATTCAAGAGACCCTTTTAGGATTCAGATGACTGATGCTCTTCTTGAAAAGCTGTGAGTCTATCCGCAATTAACTCTTTTTTTTTTTTTTTTTTTCCTATTGGGCATTTTGGCTTGTGAATTCGCGTTCTTCTTTTTGCAGCTATTTGGATAAAGCAATTAAATATTTGCTTAAATATTGACGTGTTCGACTGATGCTTGCAGTTTATGATTTCGTGTTATTTTCTGGGAACTGACTAGAGTGAATGGATCTGCATATGTGGGGTATTGGATTTTAGGCTATGATTTTAAGCCAAAAAAACATTATTTTCTAGTGTGTAGGATGTGTATTATATATGTCTTGTTGTCTCGTACTCCCTTCAGTCTGAATATGTCATGTTCTATCGAATATGTCTTCATGGATGATTCCCTTTACCACTTTAGGTACAATATGGGTGTCATACCATCACGGAAAAGTCTTGTTTTGTGCGAACGCCTGTCCGTCTCTTCGTTCTGCAGGTATGATACATTTACAACCTACTTGTGATGTTAAAGTAAAGAATTACGGACGAACTGTTCAAGAGTTTTGGTTGCTTTCATCTTTCACATGGCTTTTCTTGGAAATTCCAGGCGTAGGCTGGCCACTGTTATGATGAAGTTAAAATTGGCTGAACACTTGAAAGAAGCGGTTACCTACATTGAACAGGGGCACATTCGCGTTGGCCCAGAAACCGTTACGGATCCAGCATTTCTTGTTACGAGGAATATGGAAGATTTCATTACATGGGTAGATACCTCGAAGATTAAGAGGAAGGTTCTTCAATACAACGACAAGCTGGATGACTATGATTTGATGAACTGAAAACAGTTTATGTTATTTTTTGACTGGCAATATATCAAAGTTTGCTGTCTTTCATTAAATCATCAAATCAAAGCTGTAGTAGGTTGTAATACTTCTGCAGCTACTTCTGTTTAACAAAAATGCATCCATAACTTGGAAGAACTTGCAAGCTTCGCTCCAAATTAAGACCGCGCAATTGTTGAGGAAAACTACGCAAATATAAGGACACAGTAACATTTCGATTCACATTCTTTATGAGCTAACAACATAGCACATGGGCAAGCCAAGCAGCAAAGAAAACGTTATTGAAAGCAAGCTTCAAAATCAAGGAGCGACACTTTTGGTTTTTGGGTCAGAATGTTCCTTATTAGCAGGTGGCACTCCAGGGAAGCCTGGTACTGGCACAAGGGGCAACGGTGGTAAAGGTATCGGAAAAGCTGGCGGCGGAGGAGGCGACGGAAACAACCCTGGAACTGGCGGCAAGTTAAAGGGCGGCGTCGGAAGAAATGGCGGAATAACTGAAGGTGGAGGCGAAGGCGAAGGAAAAACAGGCGGGATGATAGAAGGTGGAGGTGAAGGAAATATGGGCGGGATGATCGAAGGTGGTGGCGAAGGAATTATCGGCGGGATGATTGAAGGCGGCGGCTGTAAGGGATTGGGTAAAGGATTGAGGGGATTGGGCGGGAAAGGGAAAAACATGGGTCGGTTCGTAAGGAGCTTCTCATCCTTGTCGGCGGCCTTTGGGGGCATGAATGAGATTCCTGGGAGCGAAGGCAGCTGAGGCAAAGGTGGGAGCTTTGGCAATGGAGGTAAGTAATGACCTAAGTCGGGCAAGTTGTTGTAACCTTGGACCGGCGGTAAGAAGGTGGGAACATTCGCGACTGGCGAGAACTCCTTTTCAAACAGAAAGTTTGGCGATTTTTTCTTGTTTGTGCTCCATTTTTGATTGCATAGGTCGGGCTGGTTCGAGGGCTTGAAGGAGAAAAACCCAGCGGAGAAGATGTGAACTCCTTTTTTTCTTGATTTGAGGTTCAATGAGGAGGATTCAGCCGACGCAGCTATCGAACAGAAAGGTTGGTTGCTCTTGATGAGTTTGATGGAGCAATTCTTGATTTTCTTAACGTGCTTGCTTACGGAGAAGGGAAGATCGACCTTGAATCGTCCGTTCCTGTCTGTTTCTACTTGTTTATGGAAACTCTGGGCCAAGCTTGTGCCTTTACATTCTAGCTCGACCCATGCTCCTAATAAAACAGTAGACAACCATAATTAGTTTATGGCAACATAATATAATTATGAAGTGGGTGATTGATGCTGAAGAAGAATGGATGAAGAACCTTGAATGAAGTGGCCGGCCTTGGGAAGATCTTGTCTGAAACAAGTGTCACAATACACAGTTCCAACTACAGCAGCAGGTGAAAGCTTCTTCTTCTGATGCTTCTTAGCTTCTGACAAGTTACAATAGTTACCGCTAAATGTGAAGCAGAGAAAGATTAGCAATGTCCAAAACCAAGACATTTCTTTTTTGTTTTTGAAAGGGATTATTCTATTTGTGTATGTGGCTGTGTTTCAAAACCTTTTTATAGAAGGGAAAAAGGAAAGAGATGAGAGCTGCTCTCTCTCTTCAATGCCAATCATGCAAAAACAAGTGAACTGCAAATAAACCAGTAAGTCAGTGATTTCACACTAGAAGAATGTAAGAGACTTGCGTGGCTTTTGGCTTGTAGTTAGCTTAACACATTCTTAATTAGGCAATTTGTTGGTCGAAAGTTGGCTAAATGTCCCCACTTGTGTTCACGAGATCTTCCTAGCTAACACACAAATACACAACGCATTGCAAACCATCACTTTGCGTGTGTGTGTGTGCAGTCGCAAGAGTTGCATTGTAAACCTGAACTCACAATGTGCTCCTTTTTTCGCATGTGTTTTGTTTTTACATGCAATTCTTACCTCACTGAGACCAGAACTTCAACTAGTACTTTCTTATTGCATCATTATTATCAAATGTCCGAGGTTTGGTTGCAAATTGCTGACTTCACTGCCCCTATAGACATAGAGAGTTTAAATTTAATACTACTTGCAAAGTGTCATTTCTTCAAGGGCTGACGATCCAGCGATTGTGTTTGCTACCACAAAATTTCATGCGATAATGATATGTTTTGTCTCGTTGCAGACATTGCAGTAAGATTTGTGCACGAACAACGATCTCTATCTTCACGGGTTTAGAATACATGCAAGAATTCTTCCTTTCTATTCTATCTGTATCTATACATCTATCATGTGACACGAAAAGACAAGACATAAGAAGCCAAATAACATATCATTATTATATCGTTGCGATAGCTATTCATACAGCAACGCACTATAATTCGCAGTGCCCTTCCTTAGTACTAAACATTTTTCTCAGTTCAAGCTGCTGACTTTCAATTCGAGCCGCCAATGGTTCTTGAAATGTAGCAGAAAATGACACGAATTCCTCTTTGTTGAGCCTCCTCTGCTTTATGCTCGATATAGCTTGAGAAACTTCTGCTATGGAAGGTCGTTTTCTCGGGGATTTATGCACGCACTTGTGAGCTATCTTAGCTAGGCTCCTTACTTCTCGCTGGTCACACATACCCGCGATTTTCTTATCGATTATTTCGTCAACACCTTCTTGATTCATAAACGCCTTTCAGGAAAAAAAAAAAAAAGACGATAAGAATTTTTAAAGTCAAATACACATCTCTCAAATTCAAGGAAGAAAGTCCGTCTTTTTTTACCAGATTGACATAGTCCATCAAGTTTTGGTGGGGGTGTATAGCAGAAATTAGTTCGAAGAGAATAATGCCAAAGCTGTAGACGTCGCTTTTCGTGGTAAACTTGTTCGTCGACATGTATGAGGGATCGATGTACCCGAATGTGCCTTTAAGGCCCGATTTTTGGCCATGGAATACTTGTTCCTTCGACAGCCCAAAATCAGCAACCTTTTTACAAGAAGAAATTCAAACTATTACCACCAGTGATAACTTACAGAATAGCTGCTGCAAGAAACAGAGGCTAACTAACTTGCCTTTGCTCTCATGGAATGATCCAATAAGATGTTGGCTGACTTCAAATCTCGATGTACCACGGCTGGCACTGCCTGTTTTTTCAATGAATTTTACGAAATAAAGCTCAAACTTTTCGAGAATTTTGTCGATTATAAATACCCAGCCTACCCCATCATGAAGATACTCGATCCCATGTGAGATGTCTAGTGCTATTTGTAGCCTCTCATCCCAACTCAAAGCTTGTTCCTCATCATCTAAACATAAGGATCAAGGACGGTATAATAAGACGATCGAAGCATAGAAAAGTATACATTTGGCGTTTTTCTGAATCCTAAACGCTTACTATAAATGAGGTTGTCCAAGCTTCCATGGCTCATGTACTCGTAAACTAACACACGTTTACCCTTATCGACACAATATCCAACTAAATTCACCAAATTCCGATGATGCAGCCTGGCCAACAACGATACCTTCGTAGCATATAAGGATAATGATTGTCAAGTTTAAGAAGCTGATGTGAAATTATATGGAGAAGGGACTGATGAACCATTCCATATGTGCATACCTCTGTTTGAAACTCCCTTTCGCCTTGCTTTGAATTAGAAGCAAGAACTTTCACAGCAACCACTTCACCAGCGGGCATTACAGCTTTATAAACTGGGCCAAACGAACCCTGGCCGAGGATAGTCGTGAAGTTCTCTGTCCCCTTCTGTATATCTCTGGAAAATCGAATGGATAAAGTCGACAATATTGCAAACAATTCCTTACAGAAGACTATGATAAATACCAAAACAAAACATCGCTAGATCAACGTACTTGTAACTATATCTCAGAATACCCGACACAGAAGCTAGTCGACCTTTGCATCGATTACCCCACCACAAGTATTGGCCTTTCCGGCCAAGATGATCAGATGCTGCCACGATAGTCACAGAATTCGACGGAGAAGATGCACTGAAGTCGAAGCTTGTACCTACCATCCCATTCATACGTATTGGCAGCGTAGAAGAGGAACGCTCGTTAGCACATCGCCTGAGATGTACACGCCTTTTGTACCAACATACGCAAGCAAACACAAGAGATGCTAAGAGCACGCCAGCAGCTAAGCCAACTGTTATTCCAATAATGACAAGATTGGTCGTCCCATGAACCATTTTAGTTGGGGATTCTTTGTCACTGCAAACAAAAGCAGAAGTTCATCGATAGTGATACTGAAGGGAAGCAAACATAAAAACATACAGTCAAGAACGAAAGGCAACAGAGAACAATTACTGAAACAGCTCTGAGGACTGATCGCAGCTTCAACGCACTAAAGATATTTACTTTACTCATCACCGAGGCGAGCCCATCAAATTCTGCGCATGAAGAAAGCAAACTACTTTTACAAAAGGCAAATCAAATGGTTTGTAAATGAGAGTTAACGCGTGAGATGGGGTTGCTCTGAGTCGGTGAAAAAAATGCTTGCTTTATGTTGGGATGGAATCAAAGTTCATAAATAGTACATAAAAGTTACAAGGGATTGTGGGGCTTCGTTTCGGTAATGATTTGAAAGCGAGGAATTCCCATTCGCAGGCCGCGTTTTGTTTCGGTTCAGAAAGCATTGTCTTTTTTAGCTTAGTTAGAGCTTAGGCAAATCCGCCTGCGACGTTCATCGTGCTTTTGGTTTGATATCTTCAAGATATTTTTTTACGTTTCTTCTGTTTTGTAAAAATTATGTTAATCACATTTTAATTGATTGAATAATTATCAACCTAAATACAGTTAGGCCACCATTTATCTTAGTGCTAATTAAGTTTTAGACCCCAAAAGATTTTTTAAGTTAGGTTTCATGCCCTTGTTCGAAAATTTTTAGGGTTAAGGACCCCATTTTTGTAAATTTTGAGATAAGACCTAAAATTTATGCAAGTGTTATACAATGTATATGAACTGGTATCAGACTATCGTTTAGTTATTACAGAACAATGAAGTGGTACTGCAGAATGATGAATTGGTACTGCAGAACATGAAGTGGTACCGCAGGTCCATGAAGTGGTACTACATGTCCATGTGGTACTAAAAAATACTTAAGTGTATCGGGTTCTTAAAACTAAAAATTTTCTGACAGAGGTCTAAAACCTAAATGGAACTTATGTTGGGTTCTGACATAAAATTGTCCATTTATCTTATTACAGTCGTAGGACGAAGACTTACAGCACTCGAGACATGCGACCAAACACCTGTAATTGGATTATTCAACTGATAATAAGTATATAATATTGATCGATCATATTAGGTAATTTTTATTTAATCAAAGACTAGAATTTTCCATTTAAGCTTATTGCCTCTCAGTGGAAAGTTTTAACTTTTAAGACTGAATCCACTATAAGGTATGGTACACCACCAATCCACTACTAATTTCATCAGTATTGATCACGTGATAGACAACTCAAGTCACGTGACTTATTCATCTTCATCTGCTTCTCACGCGCCTTTCTTTCCCATATAAAGTTTGGATTTTTAACAATATATGGATTTTCAGAATTAGGTGTATGACAAGGTTAGTTGTTGATGATCGGTTTCATAATATATTTCATTTACTTTTTTTATCATTTGCAAGATATTCTGAACTCATTTGGGTAATTTTTTCCATTATTTCCAAAACGAAAGGTTAAGTCGTCTCGTCAAGAAAAGAAATAAAAGAAAGGAGCTTGGATGTTACGCGCCACCATAGAGAGTGATGTGGACCGCGTAAAACGACTTCTTGAAAACGGTGGTTAGCGTAATTAACTTTCCCTCGCTCTTCTTTCGCGCGTGCTCCTTCGTCTCCGTCGATTCCCTCTGTCAAACCTAACACACAAGAACTCAGAAAACTCGTCAGAAGGGGGCCGGGTTGGTGCCGGCGTATCCCCTCCGATGCTTAAGTCAGAAAATGGGTGAGAGATAGGTGCGCTGGTTCGTAAATCAGTTTTTAATAGCTTGTAGGCGTACCTGAAAAGGGAGTTAATCACCACTATTTATACTAACCTCACGTCTTTGTTACTTTGACCCAATCTCCACCCCGGCCCGCCCTTTTCGCGGACCTCTTCTTGAGAACGTGGCTTTCCTCCACGATCCCACGTTCTCTGTGCCTCTTTCTACTCGTGTTTCACCTTCTCGGGCGAAGCTGTGCTGGTCGGGCGAAGCTGTGCTGGTCGGGCATCCTCTCCTGATCCTCTTCCTCAGATTCGGCTCATCCCTTTCCTCTCCGCACGGACCCCTTCATCGCCCGAGGAGCCCTAACTTGGCGTATCCTTGCTTCTGCCCCTTATTTCCTCGATCAGCTCGCTCCCGTCAAATATTCCTGCCCCGTCTCATCTGTTGCTCTTTTCCTCTTTGTGGCCCGCCGATTCCTTTCCTTTCCTCGTCGAGACTGACTACCTCGACTAGATAGCGCTCGGTTAGGCTATCTTTGCAAATCCTCTTGGAGCCTCTTGTCTCGAGTTATTCCTACCCAGTCGGGTTCTCCTATCGGGCACCTCCTACTCCCTTCGCGCCTCGCTGTTCGCGGGAGTTCCTCGACGATTGACGTTATCTTACCGTTGGCTATAAAACCCGAGGGTAACAATAGTCCCCCCCTAAAATAGTCCAAAAAGAGTGTAGCGAGTATTTGGACGTTAGCCATCGGTAAGATAGCTGGTCGAAAGGCCTTTTGGTCTTTCTCGGGACCTTCTCGGGCATCCTAATGTCTTTCCCCAGTCCCTTGGTATCCTCTGATCACGCCACGTCGCGATTTCCTTTGAGCGGGAAAACTGCCGCCCCCTCAAATCACTATCAGATTAATCTTGACACGTGGCCTTCGCTGAGAGGTTCGACGTCTCCTCCCTCTCTCCCTCTTTATTATATTATTATTATTTTTTTTTATTTTCCTTATTCCTCGTGCCTTCCCCTCTTTTTCTTACGTTTTACCCTTTTTATCTTCTTCATTTCATACCCTTCATACACTCCCAAAGAAACCTCCCCACACCAGGTTTTTTCCTCCCAGATCGACGTCCTGCTTGTTCTTCGCAAATCGTCCACTCCATCGTCGTTATCGGTGAGTTATTCTCTTTCCCTTTCCTAACTCGTTATCTTTGTTTCCCTTTTACTTTGGTTTTCGTCCTCGTTTTAAGATTTCTTCTTACCTGTTCTTCGCCGTTTTCTTCTGGATTCGCTTCATTAGCCATTTTTAGGGTTTTCGATTTTAGGATTCTGTCTTCCTCCCTCATGAGCCGCCCTACGACTTCATCCTCACCTCGTTCGATTCCTGTTTCAGCCCTAGATCAAACAGAATCTCCGTCTTCTTCATCCTTTTTCGTTTCGTTTCTCGCCGCCCTGGAAGCCCTAAATGACTACCCTGACTTGGATATTTTTCGCCCCCCAAAAATTGTAGGGTACCCGAGCGAGAAAGCACATCTTCAGGCCTTAGCCGTGTGGACTTCACAGATGGAAGATCTCCGCGAGCGCGTCAAACTCCCTTGGCATGAAATAAACGTATCATCTCTTCGGGAATCCCATATTTCCATGATCGTGGATCGGGGTGGTCTGACCCCTGATTATGAGGTGAGGATTCCTGGCCCTCGTGAAGTGGTTAGTGGACCTCCCGATGGTTTCCATACCTTTTTCCTCGATCAGCTAGATATGGGACTTCGTTTCCCTCTACCTCGATTCCTCGTCGATCTCTGTAATTACTACCAAATTTCCCCCAGTCAACTTACTCCTAACTCGTATAGCCTACTTCTTTCCTTCACCATGCTCGTTCGTTATTTTAGACTTCCCTTTTCTCTTTCTCTCCTCCTGGCTTTTATGAAAGTTAACCAAAAAGAGCCCGGCAAGTTCTTCTTCTCCTCCATAGCTCCTCGGGAATTCCTCCTCGGGAACCCTTCCTCTCATAAGGGGTGGATGAAGAAGTTTTTCTATGTTCGTTCTCCCGACGGAAGTCCCGAGAACGACACTGTCGATCATTGGCCTAATGCCATTTCCGTCTCCACTCCTCTTCCCCCTGCCCTTGACCCAGAGGTAAAAAGGTTTATGGAGATCCTCGGGGAGCGGAGTTTCAGCGCTCCCGAGCTTGTTAAAGATGATCTTCTCTGCCACTTTGGTTATTGCTCCAAGGGTTTAGTGGTAGAGGACTTAGGTATGCTTTCTCATTCTCCTTCCATCCTTTCCGTCTTATATCCCTGACAAGATTTTTCGTTCTTTCTCATCAGATTCGCGTATGGATCTCGCCGACCTACTCAAGATTTCCCGCGAAATGAAGGAGGGTGGTGCATCCCAAGCGCCTCCACCAGCTTCTGTGACTCGGGCCCTCAATAAGGGCAAAGGCAAAGCAGTTGCTAGCTCTTCTGGCTCCCCGAAGGCAGCCCCGAAGAGGAAAACCTCCGCAGCCACTAGTCAGCCCTCGAGCAAAAAGGCCAGGGCCAGCTCTAAGGCTAGCGTGGATGCCGGCGAGGGATCCCCTGCCTCCGGTGACCCCCTCGAGCAGCCCGACTATTTTCACCGTCCTCGTGGGACCCACTGCGTAGAGTACCTACGGGGCTATCGCTCGGAAGCCAATCGCTCCCACCTTTCGGGGTTACAGCCTCGAGAGTTCTTTCCTCTTTTCGCCCAGCATATGGGCCAGGTATGAGTTTCCTTCTACTTTCTTCTTTAGCGCCACAACTTACCCTTATTGCCGGTCGGTCAGGGTTTTGCTTGTGCTGCCGAGGCCCTAGAGCGGATGATCTTCATGCATGAAGATTGCATCGAGCTTACCCAATCTGAAGCCAAACTAAAAGAGGAAGTGGCCCGACTCGAGGAAGAGCTCAAGCGAAAAGAGGAGGAACTGAAGAAGCAATCGAAAGATGCTCGGGTGGAGTCGGAGAGAGTGAGGAAGGATCTTCTCAAGGAGAGAACTGCTCGGGAGGAGGCTGAGGCCAATTTCCGGGAGTTGGAGGAAAGCATCGATCGGGACTACCTGCCCCGCACCACATACGGGAGGCAAGTTGTCGAGTACTTCCACCATGGCTTTTGGGGATGCGTCCACCAACTCAGGGTGGCAGGCATCGGTCAAAAGTGGAAGCTCGACTGGCTGGATGTCGATCGAGCTCTCACCGAGTGCCCTCCAGGGGGATATCCACCCGATCGCTTTGCTCGGGGTAGTGCCGGGGATGTCCAGGAGGATGCGGTGGCTACTCCTTCGAGCGAGGAGACCGAGGAGACCGTTCGCTCTCCTGTCGAGAATCCCGAGAAGCCTGCCGGTGTGCCCGCGCCTGACGTTGGGCAGGAGATCCCCGCACAAGAGGTGGTGGAAGGTCGGGCTTCGGAAGAGGAAGATCAAGCCCCTCGGGTCGAATCGGTGGCTACGGAGACTGGGTCGGTGGTGGTCGAGACAGCTGTCGGGGAGTTCAATCAGGCCGGTTCGGCCGCTCTCCTTTAAAAATTCTTGCCCGTGTGGATGAATTTATCTCTTTTTGTGTTTCCTTTCCTGTGTGAACCCTATGCTCTTTCCTTTTTGTCTATGTATTTTCCTGTGCAGACCTTATATTCGCGTATTTAGTAACTTTCTTCGGCCTATCGTAAGGGTTATCTTCGCACCCATCTTCTACTCGCGCGTTATAACCCTTTCTTTTTACGCGTTTTCTGTAATTATCACGAGAAATTGCTACATATTCGGGACCTTCTTTACTCGCGACGCTCTGTTGGGGCGTAGCCCCGTATGTTCGGGTCGTGTTTCCCCAAACCCTACATTCGAGTGCTCATCTATCACCCCTTTTTCTTCTCTGGTTCTGGTGTCTTATTGACCGTTGTCCAACGGTTCTTTGATCCTCGCTTTTCGTATTTTTTCCTTTAAATTTCAAATTCCTCGGATTTCGATCTTCGTAACGGTCCGACTTTGGGGGGCTTATCTCCTTATAAATCGACGCTCACTCCCGTGACTTCATTTTCCTTATCAGGCTTCACTGAGTTTATCTTCTCCAGGTTACCTCGTCTATTCCCAAGGATTTTACTCTCCTATTTCTCATTGGTTCACACTGCACTCATTTTGTCTATCTTTTGAACTTCCTATATCCTTTATCCAGTCCACCGATGGATCTCAGAGCAACGCCCCTTCAGCTTAGGAGAAACCTCCCTCCTAACCCCCATTCACGTCCTCTCTGGGATCTATGGGAGGAGGCAACAGGTTTTGTCTCCAACGTAAACGCGGATTTTCCGCATAGGGAGGGCCAGGTCTTCACGACCTCCCCGTCTCGAGCAATACCATCCTTGAGGGGATTTCGCCCAACCCCTCGATTCGTTTTGGAGGCCGATGGTGCTTCGTCCCGTCGATTCATGGAGAGCTTCCTAGAGGCCGACGAGGCGCGACGTCTGGCTAGATTTCCTGATTCGGATTTTTGGGATTGGTGGGCTTTAAGCGAGTGCCGGGTTAGTCATGTCGACCTTCCCCTCTTAGTTCATCTCTTTCTTTATCTTTTCCTGACATCCTTTATTAGTCTTATTCCCTTTCTTGCGAGGGACTTCGGCGTTATACTCAGCAGCGGGCCCTACTTCAATACTATGAGGACGCTTGTGCTCGTTTGACAACCTTTCTGGGCGAGAAGGATCGACAGATCGCTGACCTGAAAAAGTCGCTGGCTAATTCTTATGCGGAAGACCGAAATCCCTTCTCAAGACCTCGGGGGGGTATCATCGGGTTCAATCCCCTACTCATATACGGCGTGCCCTCTCCCCGTACTCGGGTGGGGTTTCGATGCTAGGACGTAAAAAAAGACCTCGAGACGAAGCGGCCTTCACCTCTTCGGAGACCCGTCATCTAGGGGTGTCTTCCGCTCGGAAGATGAGACGATAGGCATTCTGTTTTCCCTATGTTCTTTCTTGAATACTTTTCCGTATTCCTGTTTAACACTATTACTTTTATTATTAAATATCATGGCGACGTCCTCGTGTGGGTTTGCCTCAATACCACCCAATGATCCTCCCAAGTGCATTTAATACCACCCGACGTCCTTCGACAATTCTACTCCTTCTCAATCCCTTTCATGGGTTTTATCCGACCTCTCGAGTGATCAGGCCTTACTCCGGGACATTCTTTCATGTCCATGTGGCGATTTTATTCACCCTTTCGGGCAATCGTGCCTCACCCGAGGACTTTTCTTCGTTCTTGTTCGGCGATTTTATTCACCCTTTCGGGCGATCGTGCCTCATCCGAGGACTTTTCTTCGTTCTCGTTCGGCGATTTTATTCACCCATTCGGGCGATCGTGCCTCATCCGAGGACTTTTCTTCATTCTCATTCGGCGATTTTATTCACCCTTTCGGGCGATCGTGCCTCATCCGAGGACTTTTCTTCCTTTTCATTCGGCGATTTTATTCACCCTTTCGGGCGATCGTGCCTCATCCGAGGACTTTTCTTCCTTTTCATTCGGCGATTTTATTCACCCTTTCGGGTGATCGTGCCTCATCCGAGGACTTTTCTTCCTTTTCATTCGGCGATTTTATTCACCCTTTCGGGCGATCGTGCCCCATCCGAGGACTTTTCTTCCTTTTCATTCGGCGATTTTATTCACCCTTTCGGGCGATCGTGCCTCATCCGAGGACTTTCCTTCCTTTTCATTCGGCGATTTTATTCACCCTTTCGGGCGATCGTGCCTCATCCGAGGACTTTTCTTCATTTTCATTCGGCGATTTTATTCACCCTTTCGGGCGATCGTGCCTCATCCGAGGACTTTTCTTCCTTTTCATTCGGCGATTTTATTCACCCTTTCGGGCGAGCGTGCCTCATCCGAGGACTTTTCTTCATTTTCACACTTTCTTTCGGACATAAGCAACTTCATTAAAAACTCGAATGTTCGGAAATAAAGACAAACGACTCGTACTACTAAGACTCCCTAATTACGAAAATATATAAAGCATAGGTGCGTTTAAGCAATTGAGATAAAAGGCAATCCCGAGGACATCTCACGGGTAATACTTCTTCAAATGTCGGGCGTTGTGCGGTCTTTCCAACTTCTTCCCCTCCAAGTCTTCCAAGTAGTAAGCGGCTTCTCCAGCTTTCTTGATCACCTTGTATGGTCCCTCATACTTGGGGTCTAGCTTCCCTCGCTCCCCTTTGTGTTGTACTTCCTTCATGACGAGCTCTCCTTCCTCAAACCTTCTCAAGCACACCTTTCGATTGTAAGCTCGGGTGATCTTCCTCTGATAGGCTGCCATCCTAAGCGCAGCCTTCTGCCTCCCTTCTTCGATCAGATCCAGCTCATCGGCACGAAGCTGGTCATTCTCCTCCGAATATCCTATAACTCTAGCGCTTCCTTGGCCTATTTCTACGGGTAATACCGCTTCGCTTCCATACACCAAGCTAAAGGGGGTCTCCTTTGTCCCTGCTCGAGGAGTGGTTCGATAGGACCAAAGTACACTTTGCAGCTCATTGAACCAGGCCCTTTTCAATCCATCAAGTCGCACCTTCAATGCTTGGACGATCGTTCGGTTAGTTACTTCCACCTGGCCATTACTTTGTGGATAGGCCACCGAGGTGAATATTTGCTCGATTCCATACCCCTCGCACCATTCCTTTAGCTTGCGTCCACTGAACTGCCTACCGTTATCGCTTATCAATCTCCTCGGGATTCCGAACCGGCATAAGATATTCTTCCATAGGAAAGCGATCACCGCCGCTTCAGTAATCCGCGCTAAGGCCTCGGCTTCTACCCATTTAGAGAAATAGTCAATCGCGACCAGGAGAAACTTCTTCTGTGAGGCATTACCTTCGAATGGCCCGACTATGTCTAGGCCCCATTGATCGAATGGGCAGGCTGATACTACGGCCTTCATCATTTCCGCCGGTGCCCTTTGTAAGTTTGCATGTTTCTGGCACCTAAGACAGCTTCGGACTACCTTAATCGAGTCTGTTCTCATGGTAGGCCAGAAAAAGCCCGCAAGCATCGCTTTTCTGGCCAGGGCTCTCCCCCCAATGTGGCTCCCGCAACTTCCTTCATGGATGTCTGTCATGGCTTCCTCGGCCTCTCCCTTTGATAAGCACCTCAACAAAGGGCCCGAGTAGGATCTTTTGTATAGGATCCCATCTATAATAGTAAAGCGGCGAGATCTCTTCTGTATAACCCTGGCTTGAAGCTTGTCCTCGGGCAAGATCTGCCTCTCGAGATAACGGTAAATATCGTGCCGCCAGTCCTCGGGTTCTGGTTCCCTTGTCTCCTCGATCTGGTGGATCTGGGGTGCTCTTTCCACTTTAACCCCTCCTTCGGGTATATTCAATGCACTGGCCCACTTGGCGATTCTATCCGCCTTTTCATTCTCTTTTCTGTTGATAAGCTCCACCTTAACCTCTTCAAACTTCTCTTTTAGTTTTTCAAAAGACTTCGCGTATTCTGCTAATCTGTCTTCTTTGATAGCGAAATTTCCTCCGGTCTGTTGAACTACCAGCTGTGAATCCGAATATATGGTTACTCGGGCCAAGCCCATCCTTATCGCTGTCCTCATCCCGAGCAGGAGAGCTTCATACTCGACTTCGTTGTTAGAAGCTCGGAAGTCTAGTCTTACTCCCAAGCTGGTTTCTTCTCCCCAGGGTGAAATGATCACTAGCCCGACACCATTACCGTATTGACAAGACGAACCATCCACATAGATCTTCCACATCTCGGTTGGTCCTTCTTCCGCCATCTCGACGATGAAATCGGCCAAGGCCTGAGCTTTGATGGCAACTCGGGGACGAAACTGGATATCGTATTCTCCTAATTCGGTTACCCACTTAATCGATCTTCCCGATATATCTGGTCGGGTCACTATCACCCCCAACGGGCTATTGGTGAGTACTATGATCGGATGTGATAGGAAATAAGGCTTCAACCTCCTGGCCGTGATTACTAAGGCCAATAACAATTTTTCTTGAGGAGTGTACCGAACCTCCGCGCCCTTTAAGATATGACTGACAAAGTAGACTGGCTTCTGCACTTTCTCATCTTCTCGCACCATCACGGAACTGACTGCTCGAGGAGTAGTTGAGAGATAGACAATAAGTTCCTCCCCGGGCGTTGGCTTGTTTAATACCGGTAATTCCTTCAAGTATTCTTTCAACTCTTGAAAAGCCTTTTCGCACTCAGGTGTCCATTCGAAGTCTTTGACCTTTCGCAACACTCTGAAGAATGGCATACTTCTTTCAGCCGACCTGGAAATGAATCGAGACAGGGCCGTGATCCTACCCGTCAGCCTCTGGACCTCATTGAGGTTCTTCGGGGAGGCCATGTCAGAGATGGCCTTCACCTTATCGGGATTGGCCTCAATACCAGATCGGGTGACCATATACCCTAAGAACTTTCCCGAGCTGACCCCGAACGTACACTTGGCAGGGTTTAACTTCAAGCCATACCTTCGGGCTGTAGAGAAAGTTTCGCGGAGATCGCCCGAGAAGCTATCTTCTGTCTTGGACTTGATCAGAATATCGTCCACATAAACTTCTATATTCCGTCAGATCTGAGCCTTGAAGACCCGGTCCATTAGCCTCTGATAAGTGGCCCCCGCGTTCTTCAACCCGAACGGCATGACCACGTAACAAAAGGTTCCTTCCGAGGTGATGAAGCTGACTTTAGGTTGGTCCTCCTCGGCCAACCCAATCTGGTGATAGCCTTGGAACGCGTCTAAGAAGCACAAAAGCTCATGTCCGGTTGTTGAGTCCACTAACTGGTCGATGCGTGGTAAGGGGTAGCAATCCTTCGGGCATGCTTTATTCAGGTCTCGGAAATCGACGCACATGCGCCATTTTTCCGCCGACTTAGGGACTAACACCACGTTTGACAGCCAGGTCGGAAATTGTATTTCCCGAATATACCCTGCTTTCAGGAGGTCTCCCACTTGTTCCTTAACTATCGCGTCCTTTTGTGCTCCAAGATGTCTCTTTTTCTGGAAGACTGGCCTGACCGCGGGAGAGATGTTTAGTCGGTGCTCTATTACATTCCTCGGTATCACGGTGAGCTCATTCGCCGACCAGGCGAACACATCTTCATTTTCTTTCAGCTGCTTGACGAGGTCAGCCTTTAGCTTGGGGGATAAGTCTCGAGCAATCTTGACCGTTCCCGATGGAGGTCTGATCACGACTTCTTCTATTTCGCCCTCAGTTCCCTCTTCTTGAAGGGCGTGTATAGCATAGAAGGCTCCTCGACTTGTAGGGTGGCCCCCTCGTCGGCTCTTAAATGACTTTAACTCGATCCTTACTTCCTCGACATAGCATTTTCGTGCTATCTTTCGATCTCCGAGTACTTCCCCTACTCGGTCTCCTACCGGAAACTTCATTTTTTGATGCAGGGCCGAGGCGATCGCCGAGAAGGAGCTGAGCGCTGGACGCCCCAGGATGGCGTTGTAGGAGGAAGACATATCGACGACCAGGAAGGGGGCAATTCGGGTCTTCTTCAGTTTCCCCGACCCCAAGGTCAAGGGCAACTGGATCAGTCCTACTGCTTCGATGGCGTGCCCTGTGAACCCGAATAATGCCGTTTCCACAGGGTTCATTCGGTACTCTCCCAATTCCATCTGGTCCAAGGTCTCTTTGAAGATGATATTCACTGAGCTCCCATTATCGACAAAGACTCGGCCTACATCATGATTTGCTATTTCGGCCCGAATGACCAGGGCGTCTTCATGCGCATCGTCTCCTCCATGAAAGTCCTCGGGTCCAAAGGAAATGGTGGGTCCCGATCGTCTTTGCACTGACGTTACTCCCAGACTTTCAAGTTTCCTTACTTCTGCTTTTCTGGCTCTGTTTGAATCCCCGATTGCGGGTCCTCCAGATATCATATTGATCCTGCGCGGGGGTAAAGGTGCCCCGGCGGGCTCTTGGGGGCGTTCCGGCGTCCGTCGGTCATTTCTTCGTTCGGGATTGGCTCTACCCCCCGGCCGTTGGTCGACTGGCCTCCGTTCGGGAGAAACGTGAAACCTGCCCCGCGGTCTATCATTCGCGTATGCTTGATTCTTCCATGGTCTCTGCTCATATTCCCTTCTAAAGTACTTCCGCGGGGCGCTTGTTTCTCCGCCCGCCACCAACTCGGCCCGGGCCTCAGGGTTGGCCGCGATGATTCTTTCGAGCTCGTCGTTAAGGTGAAAGCAGGCCTCCGTCGTGTGGCCGTACTCCCGATGAAACTCACAGTATGATTTCGAAACGGGATTCCGGGGTCCTTCTTTACTTCTGGCTGGCCTTCTAATGAAGTATCTTTCCTCGCAAATTTCCAATGCCCGAGCTTTACTCACCTTCCACTGAATATCACTCGGTCGGAATCTCCCTTGAACCTCCCCCCGTAGATTTTCTTCCTTTGATTCAAGTGGACGGGCTAGCTCTCGTGTAACCTCCACTGTCCCGATCGCTCTCTTTTTATCCCCTTTTTTAAAATTGTGTGCCTCTTCCACCCTTACGTACTTTTCCACCCTGACTATCAGGTCTTCCACGGTGGTCGGGTACTTTTTCACCAATGACCGATAGAGGTCTCCTTCTTTCAACCCGTTGTGAAAAGCTCCAATTAACAAGTCAGGAGTGGCAGTCGGGACCTCCATCATAGTCCGATTGAATCGCTTTAGATAGTCTCGAAGGCTCTCCTGATCTCCTTGTTTCATGTTCAGCAAGTTTACAGCTGAGAAAGGTCTCCTGCGGCTGCTCGAAAATTGTCTTAGAAAGACCCGAGTGAAGTCCTCAAAGTTATGAATCTCCCCCGCGGGCAGCATGGTGAACCACTGTTGGGCTCCCTTCGTGAAGGTGGTAGCGAACACTCGGCATTTGATGGCGTCTCCTAATTGGTATAATGCAGCATTTCCGTCGAAGCTGGCCAGGTGATCTTCGGGGGGTCCCGACCCGTCATAACGGTTCATGTCTGGAAACCTGAAGTTATTTGGTAAAGGGGCTCGAAGGACTTCCTCCGAGAAAGGAGAGCCCCGCTTGATCGGGAGGGGCACTTGCGGATTGGCCAGTTCCTTCAACCTCTGAATTTCTTCTTTCATCCGTTCCCACTCCGCGATCTGTTTTTCTTCCAGGGCTTTCTTTTTCTCCGCCCGCAGGGCGTTGATTTCCGCCCTCAATGTTTTTTCCTCTGTCTCCTTTTCTTGCTCCTCGGCCCGAACACGCTCTTCGTCACGGCGTAACCGTTCCGCTTCTTCTTCTTCTGCTTCTTGTCGTGGCGGCGATTGTGTGCGAGTTTTCCGCGTTCGCTCCGCCCTTAACATTTCCACCTCTGCTCTCAACTCTCCCAATTCAGTTTGACCGTCAATACGCGTCTCTTGTTGATCTTCCTCCGTCCAGTCGGTTACTAACACCTCTTCCCTCGGCGGTGGTTGGATGTCGTTTGCGGCGTCCACCATGTTACTGATATATCGTTCCCACAGACGGCGCCAATTGATGTGGACCGCGTAAAACGACTTCTTGAAAACGGTGGTTAGCGTAATTAACTTTCCCTCGCTCTTCTTTCGCGCGTGCTCCTTCGTCTCCGTCGATTCCCTCTGTCAAACCTAACACACAAGAACTCAGAAAACTCGTCAGAAGGGGGCCGGGTTGGTGCCGGCGTATCCCCTCCGATGCTTAAGTCAGAAAATGGGTGAGAGATAGGTGCGCTGGTTCGTAAATCAGCTTTTAATAGCTTGTAGGCGTACCTGAAAAGGGAGTTAATCACCACTATTTATACTAACCTCACGTCTTTGTTACTTTGACCCAATCTCCACCCCGGCCCGCCCTTTTCGCGGACCTCTTCTTGAGAACGTGGCTTTCCTCCACGATCCCACGTTCTCTGTGCCTCTTTCTACTCGTGTTTCACCTTCTCGGGCGAAGCTGTGCTGGTCGGGCGAAGCTGTGCTGGTCGGGCATCCTCTCCTGATCCTCTTCCTCAGATTCGGCTCATCCCTTTCCTCTCCGCACGGACCCCTTCATCGCCCGAGGAGCCCTAACTTGGCGTATCCTTGCTTCTGCCCCTTATTTCCTCGATCAGCTCGCTCCCGTCAAATATTCCTGCCCCGTCTCATCTGTTGCTCTTTTCCTCTTTGTGGCCCGCCTATTCCTTTCCTTTCCTCGTCGAGACTGACTACCTCGACTAGATAGCGCTCGGTTAGGCTATCTTTGCAAATCCTCTTGGAGCCTCTTGTCTCGAGTTATTCCTACCCAGTCGGGTTCTCCTATCGGGCACCTCCTACTCCCTTCGCGCCTCGCTGTTCGCGGGAGTTCCTCGACGATTGACGTTATCTTACCGTTGGCTATAAAACCCGAGGGTAACAGAGAGTGAGGAAGAATATGAGATCAGCAGATAAAACGACAAACCTTGACAGACAGACCAAACTGTGTCCTCGAGATTTTTCTCCTTCGTCCAATACATAAAAACGCACTAGTACAACATTAAAGCTCATTCACAGCGTCACTATCTTGCAATAACTCTTCTTCCCCTCTGACTTTTCACTTGGCTCATTATTTTCACATCCACTGTGTGTGTTCTGCGTGAAAAGGAGAAACAAAGAAAAGGGATCCTCAACTCGAACCATGAAGTGGAATCTCTTGCCGTCTAAAGCTTCCAAGTCGAAGCTAAAATGGGTTGGGCTTTTCGGTCTTATCCTATCGGCTCTATCACTGTTCACTCACTTTCTACTTGCCAGATACAGTGATGGCTTTGATGTTTCCGAGTATACATCTACGGTCACAATCTTTTCTTGGAGGCCCAATTTTGAGAATGCTGAGCTCCGCACCGATGTAATGTGATGAAAATTCATAAAGATCGAATCTTTATGTGATATTTTGTGTCTTCTTCCTTGGGTTTTTGATTTTGTGCTGCCGCCGTTGATTTCGCCATCTGTGCTTTGAATCTTGGGTTGTAAAGAAAGAAGCTTTCATATGCTGTAACTCGATAACCATTGGATCTTTTTCTTAAAGTTGTGTCATTTTTGTTTAGCTGCTGTCATGACATTGTGATGATGCTAGATTCTTCCTAAAAAGAGAACGGTTCGCGCTATGACCTGCTAATTTGATAGATGTTGTATAGTGTCTTAATGTGAGTGTTTCGTGGGGCCAATCTCCTGGGATTAGTGGTCGATATCGTAGTTTAATGTTATTTTAGTGTTTGGGGTGCTTAATTTCCTTTTCTGTTTCCGTTTTGTGAGACAAGACCTTTTCGTAATAATACCAGATGCTGTAATGATACTTAATTTTAGGAAATTCTCAGCCATAGTGTACTGTTCCTAGGTTTTAATTGCACCTGAAATTTCCTAAGTAGTGGTGGTCTCAATGCTTCTTCACTGTGCAGACTGCGTCGCACCGAAGACTTTGGGGTCCAATTCGGCATCTCGAACCAATACATCCATTTGCAAATCCAAGAACGAACTATGTAGGTTAGATTTTGTTCCCTGTGTTTATTTGCTTATCACTTCATTGATCATTCTGAGGACTACTTGTACTGTATAATTTTGATATAAATCAGAAATCGCAAGCTAGAAACACCATGTTATGGTTTTTGATCGGTTTTGCATTGACCCTATCTTGTTTGGTACATTCCAGCTCCACCATCAAATACCAACGGATTCATCTTTGTAAGAATACGAGGCGGTTTTCATGAAATTAGAAACTCGGTGAGTTCTGTGGGTCGTGGGCTTGTTTCGTTCTTACCTTATACTATGATTTCTCTGCTGTTTCTTTTTTCCGGAAAGTGAAACTTCGTCTACTGCACAGATATGCGATGTCGTAGTGGTTGCCCGACTTCTAAATGCTACGCTCGTCATTCCTGAGATCCAATCCACAACAAGCAGCAAAGGGATAAGGTATACATTGCAATAATAACAGTATATCGACCATATCACTGTATCTTAAAGCTTTGGTGTTGAATGAACTATTTTTTGGCTTGCAATGAATCTCTTCATTTCACGTCACACAGCACACAGTTCAAGAGCTTTGCGTACCTTTACAACGAGGATCAGTTTATGACCGCCTTGGCAGAAGACATCAGAATCGTGAGGACACTTCCAAAGGATCTCAAAGGAGCAAGGAGAAAAAAGGAAATCCCATCCTTCAGAGTCGCCAAGTCAGCATCTCCGTATTACTATCTCCGCCACGTCTCGCCAGTCTTGAAAAAGCACTCTGTCGTCGAGCTCGTCGTCCCCGATGGTGGATGCTTGCAGGTAGTTGTTTTCTCTTATATTTTTTTTTTTTATCGCCAATTCATGTTAGGACAAAAGTCAAATGTTGTCTGTAACTTCAACTACTCCTCAGGCCCTACTTCCCTCGAATCTCGAGGAATACCAAAGGCTAAGATGCAGAGTTGCTTATCATGCATTGAAGTTTAGATCTGAGGTCCAAGAACTCGCCACGAAGATCTTATACAGAATTAGAGCTTCTGGCCGACCATTCATAGCCTATGATCCTGGGATGACGAGAGAGGCCTTAGCGTTTTACGGCTGTGCAGAGCTCTTCCATGTAAGAAGTAGTCCTCTGTTTTGCAATAAGATCTACAGTTTTTGAGAAAAGAAATAAAAACTATTACCAACTCTTTTTATTTAGGATGTGCACACTGAACTTATCCAACACAAGCGAGCTTGGATGTTAAAACGAGGAATCGTGAGAGGAAACCTCACCGTCGATTCTTTCGAGCAGCACGCAAAAGGCTTGTGCCCGCTCTTACCAGAAGAGGTATGCATGTCCTCTGCTCTGACCAATGTGAAACACTTTATTTCGTTTGTAATATTTCTGTCTTTTTATATACAGATAGGTATCCTTCTTCGTGCCTATGGATATACGAGCGACACGATCATATACATCTCGGGCGGAGAAGTCTTCGGCGGGCAAAAGAAACTAATCCCTCTCCACGCCATGTTCGAGAACGTAGTGGACAGGACATCCTTAACGCTTCCTTGGGAGCTGAACAAAATGTACGGTAGAGAAGCTAACCTCGTGGAAAAGGATTCGAAGGTCTCTTCTCCTCTTAGAGAGGAGAAAAAGCCCGATTCTTGGAAGAATTCCGGGCCTAGGCCTCGACCATTACCCCCGCCGCCGGCCCGGCCCAAGTATTACAACATCGAAGGGTGGTGGGGTTGGGTGGCTGAGAGCGACAACGAGCCTGAGAGCACTGTCATGGAATTGAGGACTAATGCGCATAAACTGCTCTGGGAAGCCATAGATTATATGATCTGCGTCGAAGCTGACGTTTTTGTGCCTGGTTTTGATAGGGATGGTAAGGGCAATCCTAATTTTGCTAGCTTGGTGATGGGGCATAGGCTTTATCGATCTGCTTCTTCAAGAACTTATTGGTTGGACAGGTATATAATTTTTTTTTTCCTTAATTTTTGGAGGAAAAAAGAAAGCGTATGACGAAGAATGTTATTTTTTGCAGGAGAGAGATGTCGAAGCTCTTGGAAGAGATCAAAGACAACTTCTACCAAGCGAACCACACTTGGATAATGTCAGTACGCAGACATCTGAGAAGAAACATAGTACGCGATCTAACCGAGGAATTTGTGAAATCGAAGCCTCTGTCGTTTCTGTCGTTTCCCATTCCTGAATGTTCTTGCTTTAGGGGGAATCTGTCTAAAGAAGTGCCCACCCATTCTTCTTCTTTTTGGAGGAATTCTTCTTCTTCTGGTTTGCCTGGTATCGTCAGAAAGATGGAACATTGTCCATCTTGGATGGAGAGTGACTTTGTTTCTCGGACAATAGATGAGAGTGACGATATTGAGGAAGAAGATGATGATGATAATAGTATCTCTCTGAGCTCTTCACTGCTTTTTGGACAGAGTGGTGTGAGTAGTAATGAAGAAACAAGCAACAAGGAAGAAGCGCTAATTGAGGATCAAGAAGATCTCGAAGGTGGCGATAGGTGATAGATATTAATACTTCCCAACAAAAAAGAAAAAGATCGATGACTGTTGTGAAACAACCTTTAGATTCGCCTGGAATTATTCAGACCAAGCTTTACATGCAGAGTGTCTTTACAGGCAAGGAAACGGTGTCTTCAATGATGATACACACATATATATATATATATATATATATATATGTGTGTGTGTTCTATATTTTTCTTTTTTAGTTAGAGATGATGAAGATGATGATGCAATCCTCTAGGATGTTTATATGGAAACTGATGGAACAATGGAGAGGAGAACATCATCTTCTAATTTTTATGTAACTTGTTATTTGTTATATTTAAAAATCATTAATTGATGCAATGCTTATTGCTTACTGCAAATATAAGATGAAATGTATGTACACAATAATGCAACTGCATATAATTATTTCAAGGGCCGTCATGTCTTTTTTAATGAAAGAGAATAGAACAGAAACATGCTGGAGGATATAATTCTTCACAATTTTCGAATAAATCCGACATACATAAAGGCGCGGATCTTGCAAGAGAAGACCAACCAATGTAAGAATTATCGAATCAATGAATAGGCGCGGCGGATTACCCATGATTAAGAAAGGATTCTTGAAACATAACCGACGCTAATCGGAATGGGTGGAATCACGGAACAAACGATTTCAACCAAGATGTTCTTGTTCGGGCCATAAAAATCCAATCTTTTTTTTTTGCTTTTGGGTCGTGACGTTCGTTTGATTTGATGACAAAAAATGGGAGGTGTGACGTCGTCGATAGCTGCGAAGTTCGCCTTCTTCCCGCCCAGTCCGCCGTCGTACGACGTCTTGACTGACGATTCGACGGGGAAGCTGAAGATGACCGAAGTTGCGGAGAAGGAAAACGTCGACGTTTTGAAGGTCAAGACTAAAAGAGGCAACGAAATTGTGGCCGTCTATGTGAAGAATCCGACGGCTAAATTGACCATTCTGTATTCCCACGGAAACGCCGCTGATTTGGGGCAGATGTACGATCTCGTCACTGAGCTCAGCATTCACCTCAACGTTAACTTGCTGGGGTAAGTAAGCCGACTTTTCTTTAGAAAAAAAATAAAATAAAAAACTGTTTCTTTTCTCTAGGCAAAGATGATATTGCTATGCATTTCCTTGCTCTTTATGTTCTAACAGGTACGATTATTCGGGGTATGGACAATCTACAGGGAAGGTATGAATATGATGTGTGTTGGAATTTCATTATTTACTTACTGGTCAGAAAAATAGTCTTAACCATGTAGTGATTTCTACTTTGATAGCCAAGCGAGCAGAATACATATGCAGACATAGAAGCTGCCTTCACTTGCCTTCAAGAAACCTACGGTGCGAAAGAAGAGGACATAATACTGTACGGACAATCCGTTGGGAGTGGGCCCACGTTGGATTTGGCTTCTCGTTTTTCTAAATTTCGGGCTGTAGTTCTTCACAGCCCCATCCTCTCGGGACTTAGAGTTATGTACCCTGTGAAAAAATCATTTTGGTTCGACATTTTTAAGGTGAACTCTCTCACACGCTGTCCTTTCTCGTTTCTTGCCTTGCCAATACATAGCATGCATTTCCGATTTATCTGACTAATGTTTCTCTCTACGTGCAGAACATCGACAAAATCCCATTGATACAATGCCCTGTACTGGTCATTCATGTAAGTCAGTAATTTTTAACATCTATTACAACAGTTGATCCATGTTGTGATTATTGGTATGAGTTTCTCCTATGTTCCAAGTACCATGATTAAGGAAGGGGTATGTTGTAACATTTTCATGCATTGCATTTTAGGGCACTGCAGATGATGTGGTAGATTACTCCCATGGTAAGCAGCTTTGGGAGCTATGCAAGGAAAAGTATGAGCCGTTGTGGATCCAAGGGGGAAATCACTGTGACCTCGAGCTTTACCCAGAGTACATTAAGCATTTGAAGAAATTCGTATCAGCCGTCGAGAAAAAATCGGGACATTGTAGAAATTTATCAGATCAGACAGAAGATATCGTCAGCACGGGTGTCCCGCAAGACAGAGCGTCGATCAGAAAGAAAAGCCCAGTACGAGCGCTGATGTTAGAGAAGAAAATTCCATACACGAATCTTCTACGGCGGCGAGCATTGAAAAGAAGGAGAAATCAAGAAAGGCAATGGACTGCACCACGAAAGAAAGCAACAACGTGGAACATCCTGATAAAGCGAGGAACAGCATTGATCGGTAAGATAACATCAATGCTCTCTTCGATGTCTTCATGTTTAATGTGAGAAAGATGTTTGAATTTGAATCAAAATTGCAGCCTTGGGAATATTGTTAGATCGGCTGATATGTCGTTTCAAGCCTGTGGGAGCTAAGGTATGACAACGGGGGAAGGAAGGTGTCCGAATAGCTTTAGATGTTTTCAGCATATTGGTAGGAGGGTGGGTTCACCTTTTCTTTGTCCCAAGGAACTTCTTTGGCCTTCAACTTACTATTAATCTTTCTGCCTAGATAAAGATATAATAATTCGAATGAGAATACAAAGAAAAGAAGCATTAGAAAATTTTTGAAACATATCATTTTTTGTGCAGAATCGACATCCTTACAAAGTTATTGCGTAAACTGGACGATGAACGTTACTACGTGATTATCTTCTGAGTATTCAGTAGCCAAAACGATCATTAAGTGAGGTGCGTCCATCACCAGATTGGCCTGTAAGAAACGGTCATTTTAAGAAAATTTGGAACCCATGTATACCCTACCCTTCAGACGAAATATTACTTTGCTAAATACAATAATGAACTGCTCAGATTACCTTCCGGCGGTACCCAAGTGTAATCAGTTTCACTCTCAAGAAACTTTGGTTTTTCAGGGCCCTGAACAACCCTTTTAGGCTTTTTTGCATCCCTCTTTCCTCGATCCTCACGTAACGGCACTTCTTCATTCGTAGTTCCATCATTATCATCATCAGCTGATGATACAAGGGTTCCTCTAGAATGTTTCAACAACAAGGCCACGGCAGAAGCAGCCATTGACTCAGAGTCGTGGTTTTGCCCAGTAGATTCAACCTCCTTACTCACATTGGGCTTTTCGACTTCTTTCCGTTTTCTGATAATTAAACCAGGAGCAGCATTTTCCAGTCCCACGTCCTCTTGTGAAGAACTTGCCAACATTGCATTTCTATCTTTATAGTCCACAAAGTTATCTGTTCCCCCAGCATCTGTTGGGGTCTGCTGTGGCGTTTCTTGTTTCTTCTTTTCTTCTACAGCTCCAAGCCACTGAGGAGGTTTTGGAACGGTATATACAGTAGTCGTATCAGTGCTCGTAGAAGCCTTGTCTACGCCTGCTATAGACTCGGGTTCTTCACCCTTGTTGCCAGTTTCAGTTTCTGAGTTTGGCTCGACATTAGCTTTCGGTTCAACGGGTTTAACAAATGAGTCCTTGGAAACTCGATTCTTTTCTAGTGAGGAAACAGATTTTTTATCCTTAGCTAACGCAGGCAGTTGGTCCTTATGATCAGGCGCTGGTTTTTTATTTCCGATATCCTTAGGCTTTTGTACCACTGCTTCTCTCTGTTTAGCTGCTTCACCCATTGGATCAGCAATCTTCAGCAAGTAAAGAATCCTATCTAACTCCAATTTGAGACTTTCCAACTCGTTAGTAAGCTTTTCCTTGGTATCCGAAACTGTCACCAAGATGAAACAAATACAGATTAGAAACAAATTACGCATTGATGAATTACAGAGCTAAATGCATGGAAGCGATAAGGCACTGAGACCTCCTTTACATCTCCATTCAAGGTCAAAATTTTTCCATAACTATGTTGTACGTGTTTTTCCCCTTTTTACTGTGTATTAAGATCGCCAGCACATACCTAGCTGAGAGGAAACTGCTGACATATATGCATCAAGCGCATCATCCCCTGCTACAACAGTTTGATTTTCATTAGGTGTTTTCTCCTCATCTAAAAGTAACTTTTCCTTATCTTCTATCTTTTTGGTGATGGTATCTTTTTTATCAAGAAGGGAATCTGCTGTTTCAACTGATTGTTGGTTTTCATGATCCTTTCGCTTTGAAGGCTTCGTCGTACGATCGTAGAAGTCATCATCATCACTGCATGTCAAGAACATTACTTCCACGTAAGTTATATTCCCGGTGGCTCAAGCATTGGTGTCTAATAGTTAAGGAGCTCAGACATTCTTCACTAATATTAAGCAATTCAAGTACCTTAAATAATTTTCCTCGTCATCTTCGGTCGTTCCCTTCTTGCCACGTGAGGACCTTCCAGTACGAGCACCCATACTTTCCCGAATGCTTCCGTTCAGAGTCTCCTCCAAATTCTCAAGCTCTTCCATTATCTGATAAAATAGTGACAGTAGGAGCTAAATAAACAAGAACAACATCCAGAATCAACAAAATGTTCTTTTATGAGTGAAAGTTCTTATAAGGAAAAACTAAAACAAATAGCAATGAAAAGGTGTGCTCAGTTAAACATGCATGCCGAACAGAATACTAAGCAATACAATAACCCAGCCCAAGTTGTCGATATGATAATACACTTGGACTTTGTCAAATACCTGGGATATCCTTTGCTCATTTCGAGCTATCTGAGTTTGTTGTCCCTGAGTTAAGCCACCTTGAGAAATATCCTTTGCCCTTATAGCATCAATCTCTTTCTTCATATGGGCAACCTATGGTAGAAATAAAACAAATCAAACACATTAAATAATTCAACAAAACAATATGCTTAGCTGTAGTAAACAAATGTGAAAGATACAGTAGCCAAAACAAACTGGCAAAATATAACATAAACCCATAAGCTATAAAGCTGGGAAACCTGTGGACAAACAAACTAACCTTCTGAAGCCTCTTGATAACTTTCTCTTTTGTTTTTTCCTGTTTATCTGTGAGCTGTCCCTTGAATGTTTGCCAAGTAATTTCATCAATATCATCCTGAACAGAAATTATAATGTCAGCCAACAAGAATTCCCATAATATTATGCAAATTGGTAAGTTCTACCCTCCAAAAACACATATTGTTCTTGCAGCCACTTTACAAGCTTAAAACTTTGTCTACATAAGACACTTAAAATAAGAAGGGGTACTTTGGTCGGTATTCTATCCCTGTACTTTTTGGCTTTTACGAATGGAGACCTAGCTTGTTTTATATTCGACCGGTACCAGTTACACAAGAAGAACTATGAATGAACGAACAGTTAAAAAATCATTTTGGTATTTCCGGCTGGGGATGGACTTAGTAAACACTGCAGGCTTTTCCATCAAAAACTGGTCCAGAAGAGCACTTCCCAGAAAATTTTATCTAAAAAGGTAAAAAATTGGAAAGGTACCTCGTTTTCCTCAACAGCATCCTCACCCATGCCCCAAGAAATACCATCAGCACGAGATGCCTCTACTCTAGCACGAAGAAGTGATGCTTCCATGTCTTGCGTCTCTAGACGGAGTTTCGCATTTCTTATTGCCTTCAAGTCAGCTTCCTTCCATGCAAAACACAACATATTTATACACAAATTCACAACACATAGCTTGGCTATTGAAACTGATAAGAGACCATCAAACTGTAAGCAACTTACCGGCCGCATCAGTTCCGATGGCCCTTGGAATATGTATAATCTTGACGAGCTGAAAAAGATAATCAACAGTGTAATATTTCAAAGGGTCATAGAAAATGAATCTCTTTCTTCTAAAGAGACTATTTAATAACTTACTGCCCGAATCGAATGACATCACCAACATGCAAGTCTACATAATCCTTCTTCTTAACCTGGCACGTTAAGTCAAACATACATCAGAACTCAGAAGCGCAGGGATCCAGGAAACCTGAACGAGTCCAATTTATATCATACCTGATTCTTGTTTATAAATGTCCCATGTGTGCTGCCAAGATCGTACAAAAATGCTCCTCCGTTACTGTTGAACTGAAGAACTGACATCATGAAACAAAAATAATCAGCATTGCTAACATGATAACCACAACATATACGTGAAAACGCAAGCCTCAGTTCAGCTAGATAAGAACAGACATACCAGCATGAAAACGAGAAATGGTGGGATGCTCAAGCACGAAATCGCAAAGATCTACACGGCCAAACATGTATGCCCCCTTCTTATCCCTGCAACATAAACAGAAATTTCATTAAGAAAAACATGTCTAACTTTTTTCTTAGGTCGTATATCTAACACTAAATTTGCACGTCAACAAGACCCCCTTTGAGATTACGAAAAGTGATGATAAATAAAATAAAAGCGATACTCACACGTCGAATTGATCGATGATAGCGCCGTCTTTGAGGACCTCGAGGAAGAAGCGGTGCTTTGGGGTTCCACTCCAGGGCGGTATCGTGTACGGAGCCGATGGCACGTTGCTACGGAGTTCCTTCTTGACTGCGTCTTCTTTTAAGTCCTCCTCGGTGGGACTATGTGAGGCATCACTTGTCTGGGGATGGTCCGGTCGGAGATTTCGTTGGTCTTCGGCTTTCCTTTCTGATTCCTTTTCAGATTCATTAGGGTTTCGAGGAGGCGGAGGAGGCATATCCGTAGTCATGGTTAACGATCCACTCCACGAGCTGCTCGCTGAAACGCCGCAGTGAAATTGGTTGCGTCAATCGAACTATTTAGGATCAGACTGAAAATAAGTGAAGAATGAAGGTCTCAATCGTAGTAGTAAAAAGATGAGGAAGCGAAATGTGAGGACCGAATTGTGGAAGAACTGAAAATACAAGGAACTCACGAATTGGGCCTTATAAGAAACTGTCATTTGCCAAATGGGCCTTGGCAGGAAATCGGGTCTTATGTAATTAGCAACACAACATGAAACAGAGCACCTTCCTTCATAAGCAGCTTCGGCATTTATGTAATGTAGGGGAACTCTTACATGAACTCATCTGACTTGCGAATACTATCAAAATGTTTCAATTTAATATACACTCAGCATATCGAATTGTCTCGACACTATCAGTAACGTAGTTCAGTAACTGGAAACTGCAAGTGGTTCTGATTCTTGACAGTCATCTGCTAGCTTGACGCCTTCGCTTACGGAAAGCTCATCGAACAACACATCGCCATCCCATTTCATCTCAGGGACCAATAAATTCAGACACAGATATATCTCTTCACATCTTACATGAGCTTTGTCTCCTACAAGAAACATATTAACCTCGGATTTTATCTCAATCCAGCTACAGCCCGGCTCTTTCTTCAACCTACTCTGCTTCATAACCTTCCTTAGCTTCGAAACAGAGCCCCACATCTCAGCGTCAGCGTATATATTGGACAAAAGGATATAAGCCGAAGAGTCTTGAGGATCCAATTCAAGGAGAGAATTCGCTGCCCTTTCTGCAACCTCGACGTTACCGTGCATTTTGCATATGCTCAGCAGAGTTCTCCATATCACATCGTCAGCAGCGAAAGGCATTCCTTCGATAAGTTTCAAAGCATCAGTTAATTTCCCAGATCTCCCAAGTATGTCAACCATAGCCGAGTAATGCTCCAACTGTGGCTCTAACCCATAGATGGTTCCCATTGAGTCGAAGTACTGCGATGCTTTATCTGCAAGACCAATGTGTGCGCAGGCACGGAGGATTGCCACAAAGGTTGCGTGGTTAGGCTTGACATTTTCGAGATGCATTTTTTCGAAAACCTCTAAAGCCTCTGTTCCATGACCGTGATGAGCATAGGCACAAATCATGGAATTCCAAGTCACGAAATCCCTTTTAGATGACTTTTCGAACATGAGGACACAATCGTGCATGTCACCGCACTTTGAGTACATGTCGACCAGCGTGCTGACGATGTAAACATCCGAGCTCAAATCTTGTTTGATGATTTGAGCATGGATTTGCCTCCCAAGCCCCACGTTGGCTACGTTAGCACACGAATCAAGAACAGTGGCATATGTGAAATTATCGGGTCGAATGCCAGTTTCTAACATCTCGGAGAAACACTTGTGGGCCCCTTCGCTCTGTTCGTTCGATGAGAACCCAGAAATCATTGCGTTCCACGAGACTAAAGTCTGTTCCTCCAGCCTACAATGGAGCTTCTCTGCTTCTTCTACCATCCCACATTTACAGTACATGTCGACTAGAACGCTTCCAACAAATGGGTCCAACCCTAATTTGGATTTAGCAAGTCGGCCATGGATTTGCCTGCCGTATTGAAGAGCTTGCTTGCTTGCACAAGCTTTCAAAATGCTGCCATACGTAAACTCATCGGGTCCCATCCCAGACTGAAGCATACGAACAAGTAGGAAGAGGGCGTCTTTGTTCTCATTCTGCTCGCATGCAGCAATGATTGCATTCCACGACACAGCGTCCCTTATTTCCATGTCATCGAATATGCGTCGAGCTTCTGTTAAAGAATCGCATTTACCATACATGTCCAAAATGGCATTTGCCACACATGTGTTGTACTGATAAGGAGTCTTGATTGTTAAACCATGAACTTGGGTACCTTCCATGCGACCTTTAATCGCTGCACAGGCGCTAAACGCGCCTGATAGGGTAATTTCATCGAAGCCCAATTCAGAGTTCATTACACGGAGAAAAAGCTTCAGACTTTCGACTCCACAATCACCTCTAGCATATCCAACGATCAAAGCATTATGGGATTGTAAGTTACGATTTGGCAACAAGTCGAATACCTTTCTAGCATCGAGCAAATGACCGCATTTGGCGTACATATCAAGCATAGAAGTGCCAACGACGGCATCGTTTACGAAATCGCTCTTCAGCGCGTGGGCGTGCAGCTGAATGCCCAATTTAGAAGCGGACAAACCGGCGCAAGACCTGAAGGCAGTTGCATAAATAGATTGGCTCACACCTATGCCCTCTCTTTGCATCTCTTTGAACAGATTCAATCCACCGATGAGATCGTTATTCTGAACACAACCCGCAATCACTGCGCTCCAAGAAACCCAGTTCTTCGCTGGCATCTCATCGAAAAAAGAAATCGCCTCGTCTAGTCTCTTGCATTTTGCATACATATCCAACACAGCACTTCCAGCCACTACATCACCCTCGATACCAAGCTTCACCACAACTCCGTGCAGCTCAAGACCGAAAATGTAATCCTCTAAGGACGAACATGCTTTCAGAACGAGGGCAAACGTAGTCTCATCGCCATCGAAACCTTCTCTTTTCATCGCCGTGAACAGCTCAATAGGCCTCGAATAATTTCCGTCCTGAACATAGCCCGAGATCAAAGAATTCCAAGAAATAACGTCCCTCTGAGGCATAACATCAAACAGAGACTGCGCAAGCACCATTTTTCCATCGGCCGAGTAACCAGCGATCATCGTGTTCCACGAAACACTGTCTGGTTCAGACATTTGGTCGAATATCTTGGCAGCGCATTCCAAACGGTAGCATTTGACGTACATTTGAACCAAGCAATTGGTCACAAAAACGGTCGGCCTGAACCCAGATATTATCATCCGAGCATGAGCCTGTTGGCCTGGGTCCAAGGCTCTCAGGTTCGAACATTCTTGGAATATGTGAGAAAACGTTTTTCTGTAGAAAGGGTGTGCTGCTTCGTGCTTTTCCGCAGTAGGAATCGTAGAGAAACGTTGCAAGAGAAGGAAGTCGAGTTTTGGAAGTCGAAGCTTGCATAATAGATGTGAGTGTAAGGATCTTGCCATAAGATGTCGACTTCATCCTTGGCGGGTACACTGCAAAAGTAGCATAAAAAGGCTGTTCTTGGTTCTAGGTTATAAAGAATAATGAATAATTGAATTACAAAAATACAACGCAACCTAAACTATATACAAATAAAACGTGCAATTTAATTGACCCTCGTTTGATATTTTGCTTTCTTCGTCATTGGCTTCGCTAGTTGAAGTGACTGGCTACTGGCTAGACAAGCAACATGTTGTAATTTAAAGCAAACCTTTGTAATTAATTAATGAGTAATCGTTTCTTGCAAGTGATGATATCTAACCATCTTTTCTTTCCAACTAATTCGTCACCTAGTAGGCTCTTATTACACGTTTGCCGGAAATAATGAAGTTGTTTACTTGGTACGTTTAAATAAAAATATAATATTGAACCCCAAAATTGAAATGTGGCAAAATGCCAAGAGAGCTTAACCGCGATTTTACCTACTAATTGTCGTTATGGGAGACGATTTTAGGAGCTCCATCTATTTTTTATCTGCGTCTCACATACATAGTAGCAAAAAATAAAACAACGAACAATAAATTACAGACACACAAACAATACTGCGGAGATATATCCTCTCTAATGGCGGAGACCGTCGATCTCGACCGCCGACCCAATCCCAGATCCGAACGAGAATCCTTCCTCCGTTCCGCTCCTTCTGTGTTGGGGTTCGATTTTATGTCATCTGGCCCTTCTTTCTCTGCCGACCGCGCGACTTCTTTCGACATAGGTTTTGATCTAGTCGAAGAGAACGGAGATCTTAATTGCGTCTTCTGCGAAGGAGGATTCGATGATGGTGATTATGCCGAAGAAAGCGTGAATTTTGTCACCGATTTGTTTGAGTCGCGTCAGCCGCACCACGTGGATAACGAGGAACCTAATTGGGAGTTCGATTCTGGTCTGGTTGAAGACGACTGGGGTTCGAAATAGGTTTTGGTCCTGGTGTGGGGCTTCGGGTTGTGGACATGGACTCGGATTCCAATTCGGAAGAATTCGAGGTAAGTTCAGGTAATAACAATGATAATAATGATCGGATTGATGATTATCGTGATGGTGGTTACGTTGATGATGTTTTTGGAATGGGTAATGACGACATCTTTGGAGTTAACGGTGATATTGAGAATGGATCAGAAGAGTTTGAGTGGGAGGAAGTGAATGAAAGCTTCAATCTTGACGAGAGGGAAGCACTAAACAGTGTGATCAATCGAATTGAGGAGATATCTGTTTCAACAAACGATGCCGAGGATGATATTGAATCAGAATTAGATGAAGATGATGGTGAGGTTGGGAATGCAGAGTGGGAAGTTCTCTTGAGCAATTCAGATAGAGGTTTAGAATTTGAGAATGCAGAGGTAGCTGAAGATGAGACTGTCAACATCACTCCACGGCTGAATCGTCGCGAAGCTGAAGACTACGTTCTCGCAATGGGATATGATGCCATATTCGGACAGTTGGTGGAGAACGTTAATTCGCATAAAGGCAGTCCTCCAGCTTCGAAACACGCAGTAGAAAATTTGCAAACATTGGTACTGAGAAAGGAGGATGTGTTAGAGAATGGTCTTGGCGACATGATAATTTGTGCAGTCTGTAAAGATGAGGCCATGGTTGGTGAAAAGGTAACAAAGATGCCCTGTTTGCACGTGTATCACGGCGAATGCATCTTGCCATGGCTGAACATTAGAAATACTTGCCCAGTTTGTAGATATGAGTTGCCTACCGATGATTCGAACTATGAGAAAAAGAGGAGTTCAAGAGGTCGTGGCCTTTCTAGGTTGAGTGTTCCTCCCGGGACAAGGAACAATTTCGAAATCCTTCTTTGAAAAATTTTCTAAGTCTGTAGAACATAGATTCAGAATTATCAGTTTGCATCGCTTTTCTTTTCGTCTTCATATAGGGTGTGGAAAAATTTCTCTGTTTTCTTAATACTGGTGAGGTTTTGTAGTGTTAGGTTGATGTTACATGGATAGTAATGGAATCGGTGATTGAGTACGTAAGTGTTGTGCTGCCTTCCTTTCCTTGCCGGGGGAAGATCTTTGAAAAGCTGAGTTGGAATCTCCTACTTCTGATCCGGCGACATATATGAATGACTATATTCTCGGCGACAGTTAAGGTAAGTATCTTTTGTAAGTGGATCAATGAGTATTGCATCCTTGGATAGGTTTCATTTTTGTGTTCGTTTTGTATGTAGTTGTCCGTACCGTAATATAGATAAATGTATCAGTTGTGTGATAAAAACAAACCAGTCTCAGTTGCTGGAGTTTCGAACTTGTTGCTGGGTGAATTTTCTTGATGGATAAGCGTCTTCTGAAAAAAATGGTTAGGACAAGGTTTTCATAGTTAAAAGAGAACAGTTATTAAAAGTTAATAATTCTTTAAGAACTTGGGTGCCCAATCACATACCACTTTATTAGTTCCCCCTTCAGAATAATAATCTTGGTAATTATTAATTGTATATGGCCTTACATGTCTACGAGTGGCTGTTAGATAGACGCTATGTTGTGTGTATGTGTTAATGTTGTACCTTTTGTCCCAATCATAGAGGTATTGAATATCCCTGACTTCACTGTTAATTTTCCTATCATTTACGAACCCCCGAAAGTAAATTTACCAATGTATGTTCTTACCGCGGCAAGAAATAAAATTTAGACAATGCGATTACTGCTTTCAAGCATCAAAGAACACACAGAGCAATAGCCACCCGTATCTTACCTTTCAATTTTTCGGAAGAGTAAGAGGAATTTCAAGATTCAGCCCCTTCGTATATGGACATGCATGGAGCATAGACATTATTATAATTTCTAACAAGAACGTCTAAAAGAAAAAACAAATGTCAAAGTATCACCAAAATGTTTTGTTATCACCAAAGTAAGCGAATACGAGCAACTGCTCATTTTCTTTAAATAGCGAAACCACTTTTTTCCTATCTACATTTTTTGTAGGTAAGGGAGCACTTTGCTTGCAACTACTACTACTACTACGTAAGCCAACATACTTTCATAACCATCAGCTATCAAGTGTCCAAAACAACATGTGTATGCAAGCAACAATATTAGTGGTACTAATACAATATTCATTATTGCACCAATATGGAAATGCTTTTGAAACATAATGCCCTTTTCATTATTTTATTATAATATATATATGTGTGTGTGTGTGTGTGTGTGGGCGCTTGATGCTGCCACTTTAATGCTAATTTTAATATAGTGAAGGTGTGGACGGAGATTGTAGAGATGATTCGAGAATGTGAAATAGAAATCGAACTTATCTAGTTATCATGTCTTAACAAAACCTCGTAAGCTCATTTCGAACCGAAGACTTCAGCCTAGAATCGTAATGCCCATGCATATCTATCTAACTATACAAAAGTGTAAATCCTTCGATCGACTGACTGTTCAGAAATCAATGTTTAGTCAAAGCTTATAAGCAACCATCTTATTCGCGCTTGGCTCAACTCAACACATGTAAGTGAAAAGAAAAATGAGGTAAAAGGTCTAAACCCCATCTGAGAGTTTGGACAAGAGCTTGATTTGGCTCAGCACACGACTGTTCAGAAAAAAAATAAAAATAATAATACTAAAAAAAGATCATCTTTCTTCGATAAGATGAAACATTAGTGGGGTGCACGAATGGTTCGAAATCGCATATGGTATAATAAGGTAACAAATGACTACCACAAAGTTACATCATGGGTTTTCTAGCTAGCACCTGAAAAAAAAGTGGTAAGGTTTTGCCCTGTACAAACGACCACAGAAACAAATAGAATAGCTATCTACATACATCTACTACATATAAACCCACCCTATATTTTATCATGTGCGGACATGTAGTGTAGAGAGGGTATTTCCGTCAATACATAATTTTAATCCTTATCTCTGCCATTTTTGAAAAAGCTGGTCCTTTAAACTAAGAGGGACTCTGACAGGGACTGAACGGTTTATATAATTACTGACTGGGGACTGAACAGAAATTGTCCCAATTTTAAATACATAATCCCAAAACAAGGATTCTTGAACTCGATAATAGTAATTTTAGGATTGATTGCATTTTATATATAGTTCAAAGTAATTAAATTTTAACGAATGATGATGACATATAGGACTCGTACTTGGGGCGTTTGGTCGACACAAGTTGTGGTGAAGTGACGTATAGCCAACACCATAGCATAGGGTGAGGTGGTTAGCCTCGGCACGACATGAAGATAATATCTCGCATGTCCACTTATTTATATGTTACTATATAGGCTAAGCTTACATGCAATAAAAACATATATGTACAACATACATCATTAGAGAGAGAGAGAGAGAGATAGTTTTGGTTGCTTTGATGGTATAATAAAGAGGAGGGGTAAGAAAAAAGAAAAGCAGATGTACACCACCGTGCAATACCCTGACCGTTAGTTTAGGGGCACTGTCCCTAAATTCATTGGATTCCGTAGGTATTTGCTTTGCAATTATACGATTATTGAAATTTCATGACGACATAATGAAATGCGGGCATGCTTGGATGGCCATTGAAAGATAAGATCACATTTGAAAATGCTCATGAGGGTGTTTCTTACTTTCTTATGTATTTATTAATCTTTTTTTCCCATCCAACCCGTCCTTTTTTCTTTTTTTATGAACCCTTAAATATTGTCCTTAGAAGATTAGAAAGAAGGAAAAAAGTAATCTTACGTCTCCAAATCTCGTATTATGTTAATCTGCTCATTTTGTAGCGTTTTGTCTTATCCACAATATATTATTCCAAGTGCTGGGTCATTCGAAAATTAAAGAGGTACTAATTATTTAAAATGTGATACTAATTCATTTCAAGGTGTAGTTGTCTTTGCCCTTTACCTAAAGGAGAAAAGGAAATGAAATGACATTGTTAAAGTATATTATTATAGGAATGGTCTTTCAAGAAATAGACTTCGGTCAAAAAAATCGAACCTTTAGCAAAAGGGGTGATGAGATTTGTGGGGAGGTGAATTCATGAAAGCAACAAAACTCATTAAAGACATGCCCAAGTGTAAGGAAATTAAAACCCCCAAGGCATGTCCAAATGAAAGGCTGTACGTGTGAAATAATCGACGATGCGAGAAAGGACGCACGAGCTTAATTCTGAACAAAGAAAATAACGTCTCAAAATCTCAGTTTGATCCGAAGAAAAATGGCTAATAATCCAAATACGCCGAACAAAATTCGTGTACGTATGTATGTATTCAGCAATATCAATCATCTTTAGGGAAAGGAACTATAGATTAGATATAAAGCAGAAATAAATCAAAATAAACATGTTTTGAGACAAGAAAAGATACGAGGTCAAAATGCGTGTAATTAGATTGTTGAACTTTCATGCCACTCAAAAGATGACCCCAATTGATTACCATTTACCTCGCTCCATCAGCGTACTTATTCTTTTTTTTTTCTTAGTAGTGGAATGAATGCTCTTTGAAAGTACTTCCATATATTTCATCACCTGCTCGTTCCCACCACCAACCGTACAAGATTTTTCAAACTGCATAAAAAATGGATACGCTGTGTGGTTAAAATGAAACCTGATCTATTGATTACATGAAATGTGACATAGACAAACTTTTGTTTTTCAGACATCACTAAATTGATTTTGTGAAATATCCTTGAAACACAGGGTCTGTAACAATATTACAAATGGAACCAACTAGATAAACAGTGATGCAAGCTTTCATTTTAACCTCCTAATTATTCATCAACAAACACAAATCTAATGCCGTGGTTTGTATCTCCTTCTCAGTGTGATTAGATCCTTAAGATCTAGGAGGAAACTGAATAGTTGACCGTAAAATCGACTTTGCACAAAGTAAGTCATTTTTTTTTATTAATCTAATCTATGTAAAAGTCAACTTGAAGGTAATCACCACTAATAGGAAATGGAAACATGAGATCACTACCAGCAGGACAGTAAATAAAGCTATAAAAATTACGTCTAAAACGTACCTATCTTCCAAAATGTTACCATACCTAACAATGACTTGGACGGAGAGGACCTTAACATTTTTTTATTAAGATGGAGACGAAGAGTAAATAATGTTTAATTAAATCTTAAACCAAAAAGTTAAGATATCAAGTGACCAATTTCATTAGTGCAAGTATTCATTCCACTTTAAGGATAAAGGTGGTGGCCATCCTCCTACTTGGTTTTCCTCCAATTCCTTTACGTCGTTTAACCTCGTTGGCCAGAAATAACATATAGTAGAAAACATCTTACTTTGGCTGAAGATTAACACCGCATTTTTCAGATTGACTTCTTAATTATCCTTCTTAGAATTCCTCTAATCAATTATTATATCCCCATTAAGACTCTCTCTCCTCCCACTGATGTAAGCAGTTTCTTTTTCAGAGAAGATTATCCTCACAAGAAATAGTTTCTACTAGATTATGTTCTATTGTAATTATGCGACATGCCAAGAAAAAGACGCATGTACTCATTTAGCTCTCTGCTCTGCCTGTGCTGAATTGCTAATGCACATTCTTAAGAACCATGATGTAATGTTCATGCACATACAATACAGAACAGTGACGTGGTCTTATCTTTTTTTAGGAACTCTATGTACTCTAACTTTATAAAATGGGGCCAGCAACTTTATTGGTGTCGCGCCTATAAATTCACTCCTTCGCACTAGTTCCCTTCGCCTTCAAACTTCTCTATCTCTCTCTCTCTCTCAGAGTAACACACGATTCACGAGTCTACCTAAACAAATCAAACCATGCAACCCAGCGAAGCTACGGAGCTCCATTACATATTCCCTTCAAGCACTATGCAGTTGCCTGCCCACTTTCCCTTAAACAACAACGTTATACCACCATACCAATTTAACAACTTTTCCAGCCCTTGTTACCCCATCATTCCCCAAGCTCAAGAATTTAACTCTCAGACAACATGTTTCAGCAGTAATTCGACATCTGACGAGGCCGATGAGCAGCAGTTAAGCATAATAAACGAGAGGAAGCAGAGAAGAATGATTTCTAACCGGGAATCCGCAAGAAGGTCGCGCATGCGCAAGCAAAAGCACTTAGACGAGCTTTGGTCACAGGTCGTGTGGCTCAGGAACGAGAACCATCAACTCGTGGACAAGTTAAACGACGTTTCGGAGCGCAATGAGCGAGTTCTTCAAGAGAACGCTCAGCTCAAAGAAGAAGCTTTAGAGCTTCGCCAGATAGTTTCCAATATGCAGCTCAATAGCCCTTTTCCTGGCTTGAGAGAGCTTGATGATGACCCCTGCAATGATTTGGCTTTAGAATGAACCAATTCATCCATCAGCTTATCGAGTCCCTTGATTTCCTCATGCTGAGACAGAGAGCTCTTGATTTTGTTCTCTTCTTCTGTTGAGTCATTATTGTGTGATTGTGTCAGGTCCTATGAGAAATGGATTACTATTATTATCCGTGACAGAAAAGGCATTAATAATATAATAAACTCTTCCTAAGAGGTTATGGCATCATTTAAATTAACTATAACTCCATAAACTTTATTCTTCCTAGTACTGTAGTTCCATGTATTGATGATGGCACGCAATGAACAAGAACTAGTGCCTGTTGAATATAAAGTCCAAGACATAAACAGACCATGATTATGAGCAAAGTACAGCAAACAAACCTTACAGACAGGCAGAAAAGGAGTGCCTGCTAAACTCCATATCACACATCAAAACCAGAAAATAGCAGTTTTTATTTCTTCTAGGATAATCATGCAGTGAAAGATAGGCTCCGATACAGGTCTTTTACAGATAAAAGGAGATCAACAAAAGAAGACTTTCAACACAAGTCATGGACTTGCTCGGAAATCTTTGCAGTGAGGAGGTTAACCTATTTTTTAGCGAAATTGATACATATATACTGCAACATTAAATCCATACCGTAAAATAATCTACCTCAAATCGGTTTAGCCGTGGTGCTTATTCTTCCGGCCATATTACTCTCTTCAACCTGTCAAAAGTTTAATCATCAATTAATCATTCAGTTGAAAACTTAAAACACGAAATGCCAACACTTGCCACTGAGGCTGAAGCCGCCTCAGCTCAGAGTAATGTGACTGACGTTCATAATCAGCTGAATCCAATCAGTTAAACTCACAGTTTCGAGAGACGCAATCGCCATCACTGCTCTTGAATTGTTCGTTTCGTGGCGTCCATATTTCCGTCAAGGATTACTCGGCAAAGAACTGTTGGGCTTCTCTGTTTGTTTGGCCCAAACTTAAAGGAACTTTAGAGCGACATTTCTTTTTCATCATTAATTGATCGATCAAAATGGCTGCTATTTACTGAAAAGTGGAAAATAAATAAATATTTATTTCAACGTGCGATTGCGAGTTTAGTAATTATTCACCGACGATGAAACGGGTCGGATCTTACACTCGTCTTGGCTGAGCTTCCACACTCAGATCTCACATCGTTTAACTTTATCCTCCCTCTCTCTCTCATACGCAATCAAAATCATAATGGTGGACGACAATCTAACTTCGACGGAAAGAACCCACACTACAAATGCAACCGTGTGATTTGTTCCAAGGCATCTAAGCACAAATCACAATTCGGTCATACCTTTTCACGAGCATTTTACCGCGTGTCGATCGAGTGAATATATAGATTTGACCTTGGTGGCGACCAGCCATGGCAGTTCGGGGCGGCCGGTTAGGATCGGGCGGAGGATCCACACTTCGGAGCTTCTTCAGCTACCGGATCTTCGTCTCCGCGATGTTTACGCTGTTGTTTCTAGCTACTCTGTCCGTACTCTACTCGTCTCATCCATCGCATGACGACTCTGTGAGTCTCTGTTGCTTTTCACCTGTCGTTACCTTTGTTTTGTTGTCCTTATCATCATTGCGAATAGTCGAGGTGCGACACGATTATACGGTGCTTGTGTGTAGATTGGTCTCGCAGCGCAGCTTTCTAGTCTGAATTTGATGGCATGGATGAAAATCGATGTATATTATTGCTAAAAATTAGGCTAATAATTTGCATAGTGACTATTTACGGCGGAAAAGTTTATTTAATGATTGCTTATGATTGATCAAAAGCGATGTTCTGTTCTGAAACACCTGGGAAATCGTTCTTACATACATCCATAGCTGGGTAGTACATTTTTCTGGAAACAATTAAGCACCATTTTTTTCTGGATGTTACATTATTATTAATTTTTTCAAGTTAAATGAGGATGCTTGTATGAGCAGGTGATGGAAACCACGGGAAATGCCTATGTTCAACGAACTTTTTTGGCTTGGCAGTCGGATCCATTGAAGACTAGATTAGATCTGATAAGTAATCAGGCGAATAACCATATTGCGTTGGTGAATGCTTACGCAGCTTATGCAAGGAAGCTAAAGCTTGATATATCCAAGCAACTCAAATTGTTTGATGATTTAGCCAGGAATTTGTCAGATATCCAATTCAAACAGACATATCGAACTGCATTGTTCGAATCGGATGGGCCCGTGGATGAGGATGTGTTGAGGCAGTTTGAGAAGGAGGTTAAGGATAAAGTTAAGATTGTCAGGTTGATGATTGCTGATTCAAAGGAGTCATACGATAACCAGTTGAAGATTCAAAAGTTGAAAGATACAATCTTTGCTGTGAACGAGTTGCTTACCAAGGCAAAGAAGAATGGGGCTTTTGCCAGCTCTATTGCCGCGAAGTCAACCCCAAAGAGCTTGCACTGTCTTGCCATGCGGCTTTTGGAGGAAAGAATTGCACATCCCGAGAAGTATGAGAATGACGAGGTCAAGCCCGAGTTCGAGGACCCGAGTCTCTATCATTACGCTATTCTTTCAGACAATGTTATCGCGATCTCAGTAGTGGTAAACTCAGTTGTAAAGAACGCCGAGGAGCCATGGAAACATGTTTTTCACGTCGTGACCGATAGGATGAATTTTGCTGCCACCAAGGTTTGGTTTAAGATGAGGCCACTACAAGGGGGAGCTCATATTGAGATCAAACCCATGGACGATTTCAGCTTCTTAAAGCCCTCGTACGTACCCGTGCTTAGACAACTTCAGTCTTCAAATTTACGAAAGTTTTACTTTGATACCAGAGGTGAGAACGGCACTCTTGGTGCGAACAACATGAAATACAGAAACCCCAAGTACCTGTCAATGATCAATCACCTGAGATTCTACTTGCCTGAAATGTTCCCTAAGCTGCACAAGATTCTCTTTCTGGACGATGACGTTGTTGTGCAGAAGGATTTGACCCCTTTGTGGAAAATCGATATGGATGGAAAAGTAAACGGTGCAGTAGACGCCTGCTTCGGTTCCTTCCAACGCCTTTCTGAGTACTTAAACTTTTCTCACCCTCTCATCAAGGAGAAATTCAATCCACGGGCCTGCGCTTGGGCATTTGGTATGAATATCTTCGATCTCGATGCTTGGCGTCGGGAAAAACGTACCGAAGAATACCACTACTGGCAAAATTTGGTAAGCCCTTTTATGATTTAACATCTTTACTGTCACACTATATATTACTGTCAAAAGTCCAAAACTGAAATCTACTTTTGGAACTTTCTACGAATGATCAGAATGAGGACCGTACGCTGTGGAAACAAGGAACACTACCCGCTGGGCTTATTACGTTTTACTCAACTACCAAATCACTGGACAAATCATGGCACGTTCTTGGGCTTGGACTCAATCCAAGTATAAGCATGGCAGAAATCGAAAAGGCTGCAGTAATCCATTTCAACGGAGACATGAAGCCTTGGCTTGATATAGCCATGAACCACTATAAGCATCTGTGGACAAAGTACGTCGACAGCGATATGGACTTTCTGCAGATGTGCAACTTCGGCATGTAAGAACTCAACCTTGTCTTTCCCAAGCACACACAATTGTGCAGGGAAATATGCATCTTATGACAAGAACGGTAAGCCGTAGTCTTGCGACCTGCCGTAAATTTTAGTTGTGTCGAGAGGAAGGCGATGCCAACTGTTAATTATTCGTCGAAAAGTTGTTCTTTTGCGATATTAGTCGATAATTTAGGTATATTAAATGTGTTAACACTCTTGTTGTCCCACCGCTACTTCCTAGCTTAAGACATAATACCATGCAAGACCTTGTCCGATTCTGGATGACGAAGATGATATTGTATTTCGTCTTAATTAATTAGGTTCCTAATTAAGATATATCCATAAACATGCTACTGTTGAGTGTCAATCTACAAAATATATGTCGATTAATGGAAAACCACGAGTTCGATAAAAGAATTAGTGGACTAGATCGAAACAAATCAAAGCTCAACCCGGAATTTGTAATTCGGGTCGACACGTGCTGAAGTCTGATTGGTTTTCCTATTGAAACTACAACGCACTCACCTACACCTCCCACCAACCTTAGAGCTACCATCCAAATGTGGAAGAACAAATAAATTGAAATTTGGCCTAATTTGACCCACACCCCCGAAAGGCGTTCAAGATATTTGTGCTGCTGAGTTTTCAACGTATCTTCTTTCCTGATTCATATATCCCTTTTCCAGATCGTAATGCAATTTACTTCAATTAAATCGTGATCTAATCTGTTGGTATTTGCAGATCGTCGCTGAGCTGGTTTTGCTGAATTGAGTTCAGATTAAGGTTTGGTTTCCTTTTTTTCTTTTTTCTTGGGCTTTTGTCTACTTCTTCAGGAACATTAAAAAATATATTGGTATTTGTATGTAACCTGTTACAAAAGGTGTGGGCATGATATGATTCTCTTGAGATTCGCTTCTTTACGATTGTTAATTAGCTGTTTTTTTTTTTTTTCGAGTTAATTAGTCAATGAAAAAGTTGATCTTATTATAAAATCGGCTTTGTGCTGAATCTGTCCGTCTATGTTGATATTACTCCTCGACTGGTGATTGATAGACATTCTTAAACTTTATGTCATGAATCCTGATGAAAGCTGTGATTTTTGTGAGATCTATAGTTAATTACATCAGTTTCAAGTTCAGCTGCCAGAGCCAGTGGAGTTAAAATCTGTCTTTAGCTAGTAAATTAATATGAAAAGCTGAAGTAATTGGAATAGTGATGTCTCGAGTGAAAATCCATGTTTTTGTCTTTATAATTTACTTTGAAGCATACATCTACAAATAACTTATTGAGCTGATGGATTGTTTTACTATCGAATTATATATGCGGATCTAAGAATTCAAGCTATGCTTTTTTCACATATCAGGACACTACTCTATTTCATGATTCCTGCCGAATAAATCCTATCAGCAAAATGTGGATTTTCATATGACATCTGGTTCTCTATCTTATTAGATTTCATCTTTAGAAGGAGCGAAAGATGGCAGACGAATCCCCAAAACTGACCAGAATAGGCCTTGCTGGGCTTGCTGTTATGGGACAAAACTTGGCACTCAACATTGCAGAGAAAGGCTTCCCGATATCTGTTTACAACCGAACTACATCTAAGGTCGATGAAACTGTTGAACGAGCCAAAGCTGAAGGAAATCTTCCTCTTTTTGGATTCCATGATCCTGAATCCTTCGTCAAGTCGATCCAAAAACCCCGTGTGATCATAATTCTGGTCAAAGCTGGTGCCCCTGTTGATCAAACCATCAAGACGCTCTCTGCTTACATGGAGAAAGGTGACTGCATCATCGATGGTGGAAACGAGTGGTACGAAAATACAGAGAGGAGGGAGAAAGCTGCGTCTGAACTAGGCCTTCTGTACCTTGGCATGGGAGTTTCTGGTGGAGAAGAAGGTGCTAGGAATGGACCATCTCTTATGCCTGGAGGGTCTTTTGAAGCTTACAAGTACATTGAGGACATCCTTCTTAAAGTTGCAGCCCAAGTCCCCGAGAGCGGTCCTTGTGTGACCTACATAGGCAAAGGTGGAGCTGGGAATTTCGTAAAGATGGTTCATAATGGGATCGAGTATGGTGACATGCAGCTCATTTCCGAGGCTTACGATGTGCTGAAATCCGTTGGGAAGCTCACGAACGAAGAACTCAAAAAGGTATTCTCGGAGTGGAACAAGGGGGAGCTCTTAAGTTTCTTGATAGAAATCACCGCCGATATATTTGGAATTAAAGATGATAAAGCGGATGGGTATCTGGTCGACAAGGTCTTGGATAAAACCGGGATGAAGGGTACAGGTAAATGGACCGTTCAGCAAGCTGCTGAGCTGTCGATTGCAGCGCCCACCATCGAAGCTTCTTTGGATTCGAGATTCTTGAGCGGTCTTAAGGAGGAAAGAACTGAAGCTTCGAAAGTCTTCAAAGCTGGTGGCTTCGGCGACATCCTAACCGACCAAGCGGTTGACAAGGAACAGCTGATCGACGATGTAAGAAAAGCTCTGTACGCATCTAAAATATGCAGCTATGCCCAAGGAATGAACCTCATACGTGCAAAGAGCATTGAGAAAGGATGGGATCTGCAACTGGGAGAGCTCGCCAGGATTTGGAAGGGAGGATGTATCATTCGTGCTGTTTTCTTGGATCGTATAAAGAAAGCATACGACAGAAATCCCGACCTTGCAAACCTCTTGGTGGACCCAGAATTTGCACAAGAGATCGTTGATCGCCAAGCTGCATGGAGAAGAGTCGTGTGCCTCTCAATCAACTCGGGCATAAGTACCCCAGGTATGTGCGCTAGTCTTGCTTATTTCGATACTTACAGAAGGGATAGGTTGCCTGCCAACTTGGTTCAAGCACAGAGGGACTATTTCGGTGCTCATACTTACGAAAGGGTTGATATGCCCGGATCATTCCATACTGAGTGGTTTAAACTCGCCAAAAACCTAGATAACTAAGAGAGAGACTTGAGTTTGTCGTATTTTTATCGTCATGAATAAATGATGATCTCTTGAACTTTCTGCTCTGAACTATGAGATCATGATTGTTTTCTTGTTTGTTATCGTCTGTTGTGCTCTTATGTTCGGTTTCTGTCCTATTTTTAGACTCTGTCTGGAGATGAGTAACAACTATTTCTATTATTTTGATTTCCATATCATGGTGGTGAGATTCCGAACTGGAATTTCACAAATACACATTTTACTACAGAAGCTTATCATATCAACAGGGAAAAAAGGCACACAGCAGACATAATTATGTTAAAAAAAGAAAACAAATGCACTTGCTTTAAGTAGTTCCTTTAGAAAGAAGGGACGATGCCGTAGCCAACTTCAGCCATTACGGAATCGTCGTTCGAAAACATCTGATCGACTTCAGCTCCGACGTCCGTACGCTTTGCAAACCTGCCCTTTATCCTCGGCCTCGTTTCTGCATAAGCCTTCCTCGATGCGTATCGAATTGTCTTCTCAAACTTCCTCATCTTCTTCTTCTCTCTGTACCGTAAGACCCTCGCTTCTCTTTCGCTCGGAGACAATTGCGTCGGCATTTCCACAGCATTTTCCGTGAAGAGGTCAATGATTCCTTTCGATGGCCTTTGGGATTCTGGGACAACTCCAACTTCCATAGAAGGAAGCGATGATATCTGAAAGAGAAGACAATTCTTAGAAAAAAAGAAAAAGAAAAACTGGGGATTCTTATAATAAAGTAACAGAAACACTTACAACGGTAGAATCATTCATAGAATAACAATCATACTCGCCGCCGTTAGAGGAGCCATCGAACTCCAACCCCAACCGAAACCAACACTGTCGAACCTTATCATCCTTAGCCACACCTTCGCTCCCAGCAAACGGCACAACGCTGTCGTTCTTACCATTATAACCATCACCATTATCGTCCGTCTGATACACCATATTATTCCCATACTCCTCTAAATCCAAATACTCATCCACCGCCAAAGTATGATCCTCGCCGCCGCCATTCTTCATCATTAGCCACGACTCAGTCAACTCATCGTCCTCTTCCTTACAGTCTCCGCCGCTGATGTCGTCACTGTACGGCGGCTGGCCATGGATGGGCACGACGGGGACTCTGTGGTGCCTTCGAGCGAGGGGATTAGCAGAGTGTATCTCCAAATCGCAGGAGACGCAAAGGGAGGCTGCGTCTGCCTTGCACTGGTAAGCAGAAGGGCTGTGCTCGCACGCCTCGCAAACCCACACTCGCTCGTGATTGGCCGTGGCATTGGCGTGGATTTGGGCATCGCAGGCGGCGCATAGGAAGGCCGAGTGGTGGCGGCAGTAAACGGTGGAAGCTGCCGAGCGGCAAGTGTCGCAGGCTCGGGGTTTTGAGGTGGTGAGCTTTATCATTGGTGGGATTTCTTTCTCTCTTTCTATTTTTTAATTGTTCTTACATTTCAGTGAAGTTGGTGTTTTGTATTGGTTCTTTCACGTTAAGGGATCAGGCGAGTGGGTGAGGAGGATCCAAGAGATGGACAGGTGGCAGAAAGTTAGCGGTTAGGAGATAGCCTTTGTGCAAATCTTGTGGCTGTTGTGGAATGTTGGTGGGGTCCACCTTTTGAGCTGCTGCTGTTTGCGAATCTTTTCTCGGACAAAGGTTTCTTCTAATCTTTCGATTCAATCAGTTGCTGCTGCTGCTTATAACTAACTAAATCAAAGTGAGATTAGTAGTCGGCCAAACCGTCGCCATCAAAGCAGATAGATGATAGAGTAGATTAGTGTGACGTGGCTGAATCTGAATCATTCGAGTGATGAGAACAAACCTCAGCCATTAGTTCGACCAAGTGTCACGTGGCTTCAACAAAGACTTGCCTTGTCTCCATCGAACTGGGGCAAAAGTCACACTTTAATTGAATCTTTAAAAATTCATTGATCCTACCCTACCACGTTTTTTGTTGTTGAGCGTACTTCTCCTTTTGCTATTGCAATGCCAACATATGATATGCATATACCGTTTCAAACAGTGATATTAGTTGAAAGACAGTGTGTCTGGACACAACAAACCACACCAACGACCGAAAAACCTCACAAACAAAAGCAAACGGCGTACATAGATAGAGAGAATCAAAGATCTTAAACAACACATTATTATATTACTTGCGATAAAATTCCTCATCCTCGGTCTCACTCCAACAATCGATGAGAATAGATTTAGGGGATCCACAGCCACGCGCGCTGACGAAGCTCTTGTACACAATCCATCCATCACTCCCAAGCTGCTCAAAGCTCCTTTCCACACACCCATAGCCTTTCGCCTCAAGTGCCAACTCATCTTCCTTCGCACTAAAAGAAGAAGAAGAAGAAGAATGCAAAGCCACAGAGAACTTGGCTGGATTGAAGCAAGCCAATACTCTCTCCAAGAGAAGACTCAAGTCCAACTCCTTAAAATCATAGACGACCGCTTCGAAACTGGCGTAGCTGAACCCATCTTCTGGGGTTATGTGAATGGTAGAGATCGCACCACCGCCTTCAATAGCATTCATGGAGTAGCCGCAAGGGTCAAAGTCAAATCGCAGATCTCAGACGAAGGAAGGATTTTTCTAATGCCAGAAACTTCGGTCATCACAGCCGCCGACTCAGATTGGTTCTTGAAGAACACAGAGGCCTTTTTCTGGTCCAAGTTGGTCATGCACATCTCCAGGGTATAAGTAGTAGTATCAGGACCCGAGTCATTAGCTGGTTCGGCACAAGCAGAGTAAACGTGCCATTTCTCATGCTCACTGTCACCGCCCAAGACGTAGGCCTTGCTGCTCAGACCAATCTTGTGGAAGTGTTCGTCTAAAACGGCTACTTCTTCGGAGAAGCTTCGGTGAGGGAATGGCTGAGCACCGGGAAATATGAAGCTTCCACGAGTGTATCGAACAGAGCAGACGCACAGTCCGAGCATGCCAGCCATCTCAAGGACGGGCGTGATAGAGAGCAGAAGCTTGGTGGTCCCACATGTCTTCAGGATTATCTTGTATGGGTACACAAAGAGGCTAGACTCTGATAAGACATATGAGTCAACGTCGTCGTTCTTCAGAGAGGAGACGATGGTGCATTGAGCTGGTTCTAGTATTTCGTCCAGCTGGGCTTTCGACAGGGTACGGAGGCCGAGCCCTCCGAGATCGGTGAAGGAGATCTCGAGCCTCTTTTCGTAGCCTTCAAATCCAATGGCTGAGGTTGGTAAGGCCATTTCGACTTTGTGAATACGACGAGCTTGTTTTGAAGAAAGATTTCAGTGATGAGGAAGGAGGAAGAGGGACAGAATAAAATTTGGAGAACTATTCTACTGGTCGACTGAGGACGTTTGTTATCTAAACGCTCAGTGGTACTCAGGATGGCTTTCGAACGCACTGCATCAGGTAACAACGTTGAGATTATTAGCATAGAATATCAAAATAACATGGACCAGGTAAAAGAACGATTGACAATGCGAAAGATCTACGTTGGAGTAAGCAGCTGATCTGAATTTCTTGATTCCTCCGTGGGGGCGTACGTCTTCAATGCTGTATCCAAGGGGAGCTTCGTATGACAAGGATTTACTACTGCTAGACTTCTTCTTACCACCTTTTGACTCCATTAGATCATTCAATTCAATCTGAAACCAAAGTAAACGTGATGGTTATAATGAGACATAAATTGTTAGCTTAGATGTAATGGCATAAAACGTAAACCAAAAACTTCGATTCAGAAGAAATTTCTCATTCGATCAGAGATAATCAAACAAACAAGCATGAAGAGTAAACATTATCACCACAGCTAACGGTAGGCATGCCGCAGCACAATCGAATCAAACTAATAATGCATAAATCAAATCCATCATAGGAGTACTAGCTTAATAATAAAGCAATGAAACCTAAAGGCAATCGAATACGAAACAGGAATCAATCGACAACACCCTCAAATGCAACATCTTAACAGACACGCTAATCATCATACCAATGCACAACACACACTTGATCATAGCATCAACAAAACAACCAAATATATACGAAAGACTAACCAGATCTGAGTTACCTTTATGTTGATCGAAGGTTGACGAAAGAATAATTTGGCTACAAGACTCGGCAATAAACGCCTGCGAGTCAAAAATCAAATAAGAAATCACCGCAACGCAAAAAAATGACATAAAAATTTAACCAAACGAGAAATCACCGCACCATATCAGCACAAACCCGAATACAAAACAACCACCAATAAAAATAGAAGACAATACTTACACAGAACAGATATAGATAAAACTCGGATTGGATCGAAGAAACAAGAATTAAAACGCCTGAAATAAATTTATCTCAGAACCTCTCGGTCGAAGAAAATAAGACGTATTAAACGCAATATATAGAATAGAACAGGACGCGCGATGCTTTCTTTGATATCGATGTGTGGTGGAGCAGAGTTGGAGCCCCTTAAATAGGGGAAGAGAGGAAGCGGTCCGCGTTACGTGCTAATGACGTTTCTGCCCCTTGCTTAATTATTCCGCTAAATATTTAGAGATATGGATTCTTTTCTGGGTTACTTTTTAAGTCCCTCCCTTTTGAATACCATTATTACCGTGACTGTTTAATTATTGCCGACTTTATAGCTCATGAATGTATCATATGATAATATTATTCGAGTAACATGTTATTCAAATTCAGTCAAATCATAAGAAAGACACTTGTCTGTGGCTTCTTATTAATCTTTGGAAAAATGAAAATCTATAAAGTTGTATTTTGATAATTGAAGAACCTTTGGAAATAGATCGAGAAGTTGCTTGTGGCAGTTGGATTATGCTCTAGAATCGATACTTTTGGTTTGATTTGGAATTATTTTATACGCAATTATATATTTATATATGTGGAAAACGAATACTGTAATAAAGGTTTAATGTGCAGCTGTGATTACGGATTGAATGGCTGCACTTTGGATGTGAGATATGACTCATCGAAACGAAAAGCCCACTTTTCCCAGAGTCAAAATGCGAATATATTCTATCTTTTATTAGAAATACATATAAATATGTCTTTGTATTTTATTTCTAGTCTGTCTTTTATAAATCGGCTCAAATGAATATTGGTGGAGTCGTATTTCTTGCTTAATTAGAGTCCCCTACGTCTTGCATTTATACCAGAATCCATGTTTGGGGATGACATATTTAAGTTTAGGTGAATCTATAGAAAAATACCCAATTGGATAAAATTTTTACACATAGGTACCCATGTCAAAAAATTTTACAGATAGGTACCCAATTAATTTTTACCAGTTTCTTAGTCATGTCGTATCTTCCTGTGCGTATATTGCGTACCATAACACGTTGATATAGGGTACCTAAATATGGCATACGTCGTACCTACTGCATACCTGTGTGTTACATAGGGCCTACCTAAATATAGCATACGTCGTACTATTTTCTGTTATATAGGGTACCCAAATGTGTTGTATGGTGTACTTTCAGGGATCGGGTACCTATGTGCAAAAAATTTATTTTGTTAGGTACATATATATAAAAAATCATGACATGGTACTAAATTACAAGTTTTTATCCAAATAGGTACTTATATGTAAAGACCCCTTAAGTTTACTGTCGTATTGGAAGAACGTATATTTAATATGAAATATCATATGCCATCTTAGTTGACGCCAGACGTTAAGATATATACCAAAATCAACTGATATACTAATAACGTGAGAAGAGCATATGCCCCATATCCATTATTATTTTTCATTAATGAGTCTACTTGCTTTTACAATTTCTTTTCGAAAAGGAGGACATATGAAGCTGCCGTGGCGTGAAATTAATAAAATGATTTTTGTTTGTAATCGTGGAGGAGAAGAATTCCATGGAATAAAACAACATTGTGAGCTGGTTTCCGCGGTCAATTGATGCCACTTTTAATCAATTAAGCAAATCCAATATATGCACTATAAAATATTCTGTAATGTGATGGTGTTGTAACTTGTAACTCTATGATTACATCCTTAATTTTTTATACATCATCTTAATACAAATGCATGTGGTTCTCAAAGCCCAAAGGTTGCTGGCCCTTCCAATAATCGCTCGCCCATTGCCATTGTTTCATGCTTTTTTAGCAATCTTGTTTCTAATAATATCATTGGGGCCCATCTGATTTAGCCACGTGTCCCTGCATATTACACTTGAAAAAAAAAAGAACACGAAAATACGTTGCTTGGTTGGTCAATAAACCTTTCTACGTTGGTCAAAATTATTCTTTCTGCCGCTCTAATTCCGCCCGTCCGTCTCCGTCCCCAAGAAACTCCAATATATGCGCAGCGCATAAACCGTAAATAAAAGAAAAAAAGAAAAGAAAGAGACGGTACGACCCATCGCCGGCGTCGTCCCTCGCAAATCCATCCCAGGCATTTCCTCGCCGTATGTCCGCCGCCCGCCATGGCGAGCTGCGGCATGGTGTTAGTCACCGTCCTAAACATAATCGCCGTCATCTCTTCAATCGCGGTGGTAATCTCTTACAGCAACTACGAGGAAGAAGGTTTCCCATGCGTTGTCGGAGCGGCCAACCCAATGCTTCAGATCGGAACCGTCGGCACCGTCGTCGGAATGATCGGCCTTCTAGGCGTCTGTTTCGGGTCGAAAGCCCTTCAATACATATACCTATGGCTTCTCCTCATAACCACCGTCGCCGGCGTCGTCGTCTTCATTTCAATTTGGGCAATGCTGCCTAAGCTAGACGGATTTTGGACATTCACCACCTATGGGATGAAGGGTTTTTGGTTGCAAGAAGGGTACAGCCCATTGCTGCAGAAGACTCTTGTGAATCAAAAGGCTTGGTATGAAGTGAGCCAATGCTTGAAGGCCCATTCTGTGTGTGAGCTTTATAAGGTTTACGTAAAGCAGCAGAATCACATTCAGGTTTCTTAATTTCTCCTCCCTTCGTTTACACAAGTGTTTGCTGTAATAACTGCATGCGCCAGTGGATGAAATGATTGGTTGATTTGCAGAATGGTTGTTGCAGCCCTCCAAGGCGGTGTGGAATGGCTTTGGGTAACCATACGACGACGCCGTGGGCGGTAGCGCCGACGGGGCTACTTTCCGACGACGATGGGTGCAAAACGTGGGTTAGGTATGGTGGCTACGCATGCTTCGAATGCGACGAGTGCAAGGCGGGTTTCTTGGCCACTTTCAACGACGAGTGGGACCTTAAATTTAATCTCAATGTCGGAATTCTCATCTGCGCCGTCGTACTTTCTGGGATTTCCTACTACGCAATTAAGGTGGACGATGGAGGGGAGGCGGCGGAGGATGACGATGAACGTAGAACAATCAACTCATCACATCACCGATGATGATTCATCGTAATGCGCTTGATCGTAATGACTTTTATAGTAATGCATTAGATTTATTCTTTTGTCCTCATTTACTATGTAAAGTTGTAAATCATGAAATTAAAGCAATATCTATTATTACACACAAACAAAAGAAAATTTTATTTACTCGCTCTTGTAGTGTAGTGGAGGTGGGTAATTAATTACAATTTTGAGTGACCCTCATTTGATAATTTCAATTTTGCGGAATCATTACATGAAACAATATTTATATTGATGAAGTGAAATATAGCTTAAGTAAGCCTTAATATCATGATCATCACCCTTTTGTTCAACTTTTCTCTATATATAGTTTTCTGCATTTTCTTTTTCAAGCAATAGGTAAGGTATATATCGTCAAAATTTCTCAACCATATTATATAGCTATAAAGTAACTTTAAATTTATGTTTTTTAAAAAAAAGTAACTTTAAAATTAAATGAGAACCCTGGCCTAGTCCACAAGACCAGCTGGTGCTGGACACACACACCACACATTATAATATAACACACCCCACCATTAAGACACTGCACTGCTGCTCCATCATTTCCCATTATCTCCTTTCTTCCACTGCAATGATTCCATCTCCATAGAAAGAAAACTTCAGCATACCTAACATACAATGAAGCCTCAGTCCTCCGAGCAGTTTCCCTTAGTGAGACCTCAGATCCCACGCAAGAAAACCTCAAAAGTACTTCTCCCTCTTATCATAGCCCTAACCGTACTGATTACGCTAGTCCCACTGTACCACTACGCTTTCTTCAAAGGCTCGTCATCACCGTCCAAGAACGATAGCGAAGGACTGAGTTCGAGTTCTATTACCTCATCCTACGGCGGATCTACTCTTGTCCGAAGCTTCAACACCTTTCCGAGCTCTGAAGAGTGCGACTTGTTCACGGGAGAGTGGGTTCGAAACCCCGACGGGCCTTATTACACCAACGAGACTTGCTTTTGGATTCAAGAACACCAAAATTGCATGAGGTTCGGCCGGCCCGACACCGATTACTTGAAATGGAGGTGGAAGCCCGACGATTGCGAGCTTCCATTGTTGGATGCTTACGAGTTCTTGGTGATGATGAAGGGTAAATCTCTCGCCTTTGTTGGCGATTCAGTCGCCAGAAACCACATGCAATCTCTGATGTGCCTGCTATCTAGGGTAAAGTACTTGCCTTTTTCTTATTAATTCACTACTTTGTGTGTATTAGCTGTTTTGTTGCGGATTGGGTTTTAATTACTTTCCATTAGCGAAAGTAGACTGATGTTTAGGGCTTGGATTGCATGATTTAAGACGTTTACGTAGGGTTTAAGCGGATTTATTACAAGTAATTGTGATTAACTACCTCGGCGGTGGACTCAATTATTTTAGTGTCGGTTCATAGTTTTTTAATTATTTTTTTCTTGGATGTGCTCTTTGGTGTGGGATGTAATGTATGTCATAACGGGTCGCTTCGATAGATGGAATTGATTTATTAATTATTTTTTTCGGTAAAGGACTTACTATTATTTAATATCGCAATCCACACAGAATCGTACATTCGTCTTTTGATCTGCACTGCATGTTTCTCTAACACATCTCCGATGGTCGCAAGTCTTATCTGATATGTACAGTGATAAAAAAATGTAAAAAATAATATTTAAATTGCAGGTCGCACAACCCGTGGATTTATCCGACCCGCAAGCCGACAGCAAGCAGTATACCTACAAAGACTTCGACTTCAACGTCTCCATTTTCTGGTCACCATACCTAGTCAAATCGGGTCAGCTCCACCACTCCCTCACCAAAGTCCCATTCAGCATGTACCTGGACCAACCCGACCCGAACTGGACCGCCCAGATCCGAAACTTCGACTACGTCCTCGTCTCAGCGGGTCACTGGTTCTTCAGACCCACTTACTTCTTCCTCAACAACTCCCTCGTGGGCTGTCTCTACTGCCCAGAACAGAACATAACTCACCTGCCTCCATCTTTCAGCTACCGTAGAGCCTTTAGGACAGCGCTGGCTGCAATAACCGACGACGAAGGCTTCAAAGGCGCCGCCTTTCTGAGGACATTCGCGCCGTCACACTTTGAGGGCGGCGGCTGGGACAGCGGCGGAGATTGTAGGAGGACGGCGCCGTTGAAGAGGAAAGAGGCAAGGGTGCTTACTGATATGTACACTATACAGCTTGAAGAGCTGAGAATTGCAACTGCTGGGAGGAAGAAGAAGATTAAGCTTTTTGATGCGACTAAGGCCATGGCTATGAGGCCCGATGGGCATCCTAGTAGGTTCGGACATTGGCCCGAGGATAGTCGGGTCATGCCCAATGATTGCGTCCACTGGTGCTTGCCTGGTCCTATCGATGCGTGGAATGATATGCTTCAAGAAATTCTGAGGAGGGAGAATACGTATAGTTTATGACTCTCTTTCCTTGTGATGAGTAATAATATAATGGGTTTTTTTTCCTCCGACATAGCATCATCATCGTGTCTTAGTTTTGGAGCTGTTGTATTTGTCCTCTCCACGTTTCAAGATAACGTAAGAAACACAATCTGTAATGGACAATCCACCTGTTTGTCGCTTTCTGTCCAAAGACCAGTTATTTATATTCGATATAAATAATTAACGTGGTCAAAGAATTTTGTTGCTTTTTTGGGGTGGGTGGGTTCACTTCCAAATGCACGCCGTTACCAGCGGCGTCTTGCCATTTGGCAATTCTTTTCTGCATCGAGAATACTCATCTCCATTCCCAACTCTCTCTTTCTCTCCCTCTTCAACAAGCTTCAAAGTTGTAATGGGAAAGATGTCATCATTGCCGCTGAATTTTCTTACGAAGGCTGTCTCCCTCGTAAGCGGTTCGAGTTATCCAAGCAGTACAACGCCCAAAAGACAGAGCCGGCGATTCGCTGGGGACAAGAGACATTGTGCGGCGGAGAGTTATTTGGTGACAGCAGTGCCTCGTTTCAAGCTGCTTAGCTTCATCTGTCTGGGGTATTATTACTGTTGATTGCATTATTTAAAAACGTTGAAGTCAGCTAAATCTTTGGTTCTTGTCCGTTAATTTTATCCGAATCGGAATGAGATGAGTGTCTTCTGCCATTTGCATTGGCTGATAATCTTTCTCCCCCACCATGTTCAGGGTAGGCTATCGTTTGATAACACAATTACTAGCCCTTGCCCTTTATGCCATACTGCTAATGCCTGGATTTCTCCAAGGTAATTGATAGACAACCAAAATGACTGTAACCTGATGAAGTATTAAATGACCAAATATTATTGCTCCTTTACAGTTGGCTATCAGTACTTCTTTTCAAGCAATGTTCGGCGAAATATTCCCCACGGAGATCAACCTAGGAATAGGTATCTTTTGGGTACTACTTCATATGATACATCGCTATCCCCAATTCGTTCTAAAACTCGCGTTGTCTTTCTTGCAGTTTGGATTTGTATTTACCTATAAACAGAGATGGCTCGAAGCCCGTGGTAGTATTTGTAACTGGCGGGGCATGGATAATTGGGTACGTACACTGTCTTTCGTCGACATTCGATGTAGTTAGTTATAACAACCTTTCGATCTTTTTGATGCCAGGAATAAGGCATGGGGTTCCCTCCTGGGACTTCAACTGGCAGAAAAGGACATCATAGTCGCCTGTCTTGATTATAGGTAGTGTTTCGTTGGCCCCTTATTACACAACCTCTCCTCAACTCAATACGTGCCACACTGTGTTGTCAGGAATTTTCCACAGGGCACAATCAGCGACATGATCGAAGACGTGTCCCAAGGAATCGCATATATCTGTCGAAATATCATCGAATTCGGTGGTGACCCAGAAAAGTAAGTACATCCGTTTTCTTTTTCTGAGAACCAAAGGCAAGGCTGGTGATAAGTAAGACGGTTGTTGAGAAACATGTATGTCTGAAAATGGACAGGATTTATCTCGTTGGCCAATCGGCTGGCGCGCATATATCGGCCTGCGCACTCATACAGCAGGCATCGAAAGAGTCGATGGGCGTCAGCGTTTCTTGGAATACATCGCAGATAAAGGCTTACTTCGGTCTGTCGGGAGGGTGAGTAGCAACTGTACGTACTACATAGTCAACGAGCCCATATTCCCACGTCTCAGAGAATTCTCACCTTTGTGATATAGGTATAATCTACCTAGACTAGTCGATCATTTCCATGGTCGAGGGTTCTACCGCTCCATCTTTCTGAGGTAAAACCTTCTTCAACATTCTCTTATCCCTGCCTTGCTTTCATCGCTGCGAGGGAAATGATTACTACTGTCGTTTGTGCAGCATCATGGAAGGGGAGAAATCGTTGGAACGATTTTCTCCAGAAATAATGATTCGAAGTCTGAGCTCGGACGACGGCGTTGTTCGTCTGCTTCCTCGCATGGTTATATTCCACGGCGCTGCAGATTATTCTATTCCATTCGATGCGAGGTTTGGCGGATGCTTTTTACCGTTAAAAAAAATCACATATTCAATTTTCGTATCCTTATTCGGACATGATGCAGCGTCACATTTGCCGATGCACTTCGAAGCGCTGGGGCTCAAGTTGAGCTGATAATGTACCAAGGAAAGACTCACACCGATCTGTTCGTTCATGTAAGTGAATGTTTTCGCGTTTTCTTTTCTTTTTTGTTCTCCCCAAGTCGAAGAGTTTATACCAAACAACAGAGACTCATTTATGAAGGATCCTCTCCGAGGTGGTAAGGACGAGCTTTTCGACTATTTGGTGGAGTTTATACATTCCGATGGAGGTGACATGGAAGCGCTTGCCGAAGATGTTATGGCTCGTCCAAGGGAACGCTATGTGCCTGAGATATTGTTGAGATTGGCTAGTAAAGTTAGCCCTTTTTAGTTGCATTTTTTTTATATACCTTTTGGGATCCATCATAGATGCAATGGGAAGGGAAGGAAATAATTCTTGTTTTTGTTATATATTCTTGATAGGATATAAAGCAAGATAAGGTAACATTGCATAATTTTTCGATATTTATAAGAATAATTATTTTATATAAATTATATACTGATGAAATAAGTTTGTAAATATACAAATAATATGGAGACAAAATTTTTATTATGTTAGAACTAAACAAAATAATAACAATATATAGTGATGTTAAATTTGTGAAATCCACATAATTATAAAAAAATATTATAATCTTGAAATAAAATTGTCATGCGGACAAACTAAACACACAGCCTTAACTTAATAGATAAGTAATAAGAAAATCCGAGTATATAATTCTGTTGGAACTTGAAACGTCGCCAGTGACGCCTAAGTAATAAACGGGAGGGATGTCAATTGAACGTTTTTCTTGAAAAAAAAAAAAAAAAATCGATTCGTTGACCCGCATGCGGTTTCAATTGGTCTCACAACACATTCTCTGGAGAAAATCTTTTCGCTTCAGCTGTTAGGCAGCTACGCCGGGTCTTAGTATATCGATTCAGCTCGGTAAACAAACGCTCGGTTATATATATATTTATCGATTCAGCTTCGGCAGTTCCTATTTATTGCTTATCTTCTCATCTTTTAATTGAAGTCGGTTATATGGAATTGAGAGTTATTATTAGCTGTGTTTTGAAGTTGTTTCTCGTTTAGTTGTTATTATTCATCATATTCCTGGTAGCAATGGTAATTTAACTTCGGTCGGGCTGGTGGAAATTTATCTTAGGTTCGTGGGAAGAATTTTATGTATTTGGAAGTGTATACACACACACACACATAGAATATATTGAGAGAGTCTTTTGGTTGGCCGAATATCAATGGTCTTCCCCAGTTTTGGGAGCCTTCTTTGCAATCAAAGTTGCGATGTTGTTTCTTATATTTGGTAATCGTGCTGTTGGAACAGAGACGTTCCAATATGGAAACTGAGGATATCATCAAACTGTCAGCTTCGAGTAATTCAGAGCAAGATAGTGGGACTGCTGTGATGAGTGAATCAGTATCCGAAGCCAATATCGCTGATAGTTTGCCTTTGAACTCAGAGGTAAAGGATGAGATCATTGGGGAGACTCCTATATCATTGAGCAATGGAGAACTCGAAACTATAGAGAAACCAATTTTCACAGATGCCAAACAAAATGCAGAATCCAAGTCTTCTGCGCCAGTTGAACTTGAATTCTCAGAATCTGTTTCTGTAGTAGAAAGATTAGTTTCTGTAAGCACAGAGCATTTTGAAACTGGATGTTTAGATGTTCAAAATGAGAGCAGTTACAGTGACCATGAGCCGAACAAATCCCTTATTTCCGATAAGGGTAGATGTGCCACTTGTATCCTTTTACCTTACCCGATGTTGCAGAGTTTAGAATCACATCTGACGACTCACACACTATTCGTTACTTTGAATTTCACATTTTGTCACTCATCATATCGATGAACATTCTAGTGTTAATGTTATACGATCCATAACTTGATCTTCCAGCAACTTCTACACTAAAGAGACCCCGAGCAGCTGTTGATGAGCAGCTACCTTCAGTCCGTGTGGTCTATCATTCTTTGACCAGGTACGTTTCTAAAAATAGTAATCTCTGTTATAAATATGGGCAACAGATAGATAGAGTTATTAAGTTCCATCTTTTCAGAGAAAGTAAGCAAAAGCTTGAGGAGTTATTACAACAGTGGTCGCAGTGGCATTCTGAAAACTGCTCTTCATCAAATGTAACGCTGCTTCTCTCTACAGCTAATATTTCTGTGCAGGCCTGTTTCTAGTAGAGTTGCCGTTGCATTTCTTGTATAGTTACTTATGCACTTTCAAATTATCCCAGGGTTCGGACGTGGAGCTGTTCACAGGGGAAGGGACATACTTTCCAGCTCTCAGTGTTGGCTTGAATACACCATCTGCAGTAGTATGATATCACTTGTGCTTACTATTGTGTTGCTGCTCCATATATATATATCTATATATATATATATATTCATTTGAATTTAGAAGCTTATATGCAGAGATTTTGGTTCGACAACCAACCAAACAAACAGTCAGATATGGAGGTGGATGCTTCTGCGGTTCCTCATTATGATCGGGGCTACACTTTTGCTCTGACCGGTGACGGCAATCTAAAGCGGTAGGTTGTTCTGTCATTTGTCGGTATCTTAAGAGGCAAACTTTTATGTACTTGAACAGAAAATTTCCATCAGTGTTCTTCTGTTCGCTTGTTCCTCATAATCTAATTTCTTTTCTTTTAACATGCAGAGGAGCTGAAGTAAATATGTGTCGTTGTTTCAATTGTGGTTCCTACAGCCACGCTCTGAAAGATTGCCCTAAGCCCCGTGACAGTGTTGCAGTAAATAACGCTAGGAAAGAGCACAAATCTAGAAAAGGCCACAATGTCTTCTCACGTAATTCCATTCGGTACTATCAAAGTCATCCCAAGGGAAAATATGATGATTTGATGCCAGGTGTCCTTCATGCTGAAACACGGCGACTTTTGGGCCTTGGAGTGAGTGAAACTCTTGTATATGTCGGTTAACAATGATTAGCCTTCAAGCCGTATATTGCAACTCTAGTTTGCAAGTTCCCAAGTAATCTAGGCTTTGACATCTTTATTTGTGGAATTATAATCAATTCTTCCGCTCTTCTCATCATCCATCATAGGAGCTCGATCCACCTCCATGGCTTAACAGAATGCGAGAAATAGGATATCCACCTGGCTATTTAGGTACATTAACTTTTTAAATTGTTGTAATGAGCTTTTGCTTCCTAAATTACGTAGTCTCTGAACTCCGTTAAGATTTTTACATACGACTAACGTGTCGAAATCCCAATGAAATTAGGTCTGTTCCAATATGATAGCTTGGATTTCTCTGGGGTTGTAACTTAAACTTCGCTGAAATTACGTGGGATTCATTTTTTTTCTTATTTCTTCAGAAATAGAAAATCAACCTTCGGGGATTATGATTTTTGGAGAGGAAGCAAATAACGTAGGCGATGAAGAAGGGGAAATTCTCGAATCGAGTGGGAGCGAACCACCTCGGAAAATGACCGTTAACTTTCCAGGAATAAACGCCCCAGTGCCAGAAAATGCTGACGAAAAGATATGGTCACAACCTTCGAGTATTGACGTGCCAAGTGACCGTTCGCAGCGCAGATTTAACCAAACTTCTGAAAATCACAGAAGCAGAGGGAGTTTTGAGAATCATCGGTGGTCCACCGACTATAGGGATGACTTTGTGACGCCTGGCTCTGATCGTATTACATACAATTACTCATCTGAATGGGGACATCATAGTGAAAAACGGTGGGTAATAGACTCTGAAGATGACGATGATGGCCCGCCGGGCTGTGGGCCCGGAACCAGCCCGTCTCTGGCTAATCATTTTCGTAGGTATCGAAGTAGTAGCTTTTCAATACCTCTGCGCTCTAATTATGGAAGATTTTTGCTAGAAAGTAGACAGCCACACGATGATTTGCCTTTTGACTCTAGTTTTAGTCCACGAAACAGCTCTTCGATATTACGGAGCCCAGGATATGGCAGATCATGGTCAGACAGTTCATGGCATGGCTCTTATCCATATTCTTCTCCTAGGTGGTAAGGATTTCTATGATGAATATTGAAATTAAATTCAGTAACCTCTTACATGCTCTCAGCTTGACACTTGCACTTATTTATCCGCCATTTTGGTTTATTTTATCATTTTTGTCTATCTATAACATGTTAGTAGTTTTGGTTACTTACAACAATTCAACAATAAGATTCTACCTTGAAAGTTTTAACAATGCAAATCCAAACGAAGGCTTCAGAGAAAGAAATCCCAATGCTAAAAGCAAGCAAAGAAAACTAATAAATCCTCTTCACAAAAAACAAAAAAATCTCCTGGTGCAAAAATGGTATCCATCCACAACAAAACTTGTCTACTACTCTCAGTTTGCTCACTAACTCACTGCAGCCATAACTGTTCTCCGCCATACTCCCGGACGATAACTGGGACACTTGTTGGTGGGATCTAAAGACGAAAAAGAAAGAATCATCCGATGATATATTAGTCAATGACAAGACAGAAAAGATGTTCGAAGTTGGTCTGAAGTTCAAGATTAAACGAACCACTCCATAATCGGTTATGATCATTGACACATAGTCCGATGGGGTTGCATCATAACTGCAGTTCAAATGCTCAGCCATCACAATACATCAATACCATATCTGAATTTCAACTAATAGGAACAAACAAACTCACAGCAGATTCAAGAGTTGCAAATTCTCGCACTTAGCCCAGTCGTCCAAGAAGTCGATCTCTTTCCTGCCTGAAACTTTTGAAATAGCATCTGCGTCGCCTAAATACCAACCGTAAGATTTCAGAATAAGACTGCTCATTCGGTAATATTATATGTAATGAAAACGAACTTCTCTCTTACCAAGCTCGTTCTCGCAAATCGAATCGAGCTGAACCCTTTCGTGAAACTTGTATGCTTCGCAGCATATCAAAACAGGGACTTGATAGTGATTTGCAACCATGGCAGCACAAGCAGTGCCGACCCTCGAATAAACCGTTCCATTGGAAAGAACAGAGGATGCGCCCAAAAAGACCCTCGTAACTTCATGCATGACATAGGAAACAGCATTGATATGTGTGTAAGTGCAGTTAATGCCCTCGGAAACAAGCCTGCGTAGCAATTTCTGGCCTTCGAGCTTTGGCCTCGAATCCACTACCACAACCCGAAACTTCTTGCCAAGCTCATGGGCGTGACAGAAGATCATCTCAACAGAAGATGAAGAAGAATATGTGAGGAGAACGTCTCCGTCTCTAATCTTGGTTACAGCGTGATTCACAATGGCCTTATCAGCTAATACGATCTTCTCGCTTATGAATCGGTCGATATCAGAGATAAGCCTGCCTTTCGCCTCCACCTCCGACAGGTTTGAAGGCAGCTGAGCAATTCGGTTTTTGAGAAACCTAATTGCATTCCCCATGCTAATCGAAAGGCGTCTGCATTCGATCAGAAAGGAGATGTGACCGTTTATCTTTGTTGTCAAGTCTCTGATGAGAGACTTCTGTGGTGGAGTAGAATACTCCTTGATTGACTCTTTAAATGCTTCGAGCATCGCTATACATTGAGCATTGCCGCCAGATATAACACCAGATAAGTATTTCAGGCCAACCTATGACAAGTGAAAGTCATTAATTATTTACCAATCAAGGAGGGGGGAGAGAGGGAGAGAGAGAGAGAGAGAGAGAGAGAGAGAGAGAGAGAGAGAGAGAGAGAGAGAGAGAGAGAGAGAGAGAGAGAGAGAGAGAGAGTTACCTTGTAAACAGAGGACTGAACTGAATCAAGACTGAAGAACTTCGATTCCAAGTCGGCGAGGCTTGCTCCTTGCTCATATTGAGGTAAGTGCCTAAAAACTTCAACCCGATTCTTAACTTCAGTTTGTTTTACAACTGACCGCTTCTTTGCCTTCTCGACCCTGTTGGCATCATCGAACTGCAATCGAGGATGAGGAGCCTCTTTCTTCCTATCCTTATCTTGTTGACGATCGCTGGTTTTCTTCTCAGAAGCTGCAACAGAGAAGCCCTCTTTCCTTTGTGCAACAGCCTTTGCAGGCTTCCCCGTTGCAGTACTAGAAGCACCAGCTGGAGGACATGCAAAAACTTCTTATCATGACGATGATGATAGAGAGATTTATAGCCTTGCTATGGTTCACTAAGTTGTAGAGAAATCAGAAAAGGCATAAAGGACAAACTTCATGAACGCCAGCGCAATGTATTATACAAGGCTGGCAGGAATCTCTGGCTTATCGTCATCCTTACAAAGAAAAACTACTCCACGACAAGATGACCGTTTGTACAGTTATTTTCATGGTGAATGTCTTCAATCCCCCGAAGATATCACAATAGTAGGAAGTTTATGCATCTCAATAGACAATCAGTTGAATTACCGAATAGCAGCTGACATAACAGACAAAGAGTCTTCAACTATCCAAAGAAAAACGAGAAAAACGTTTGCAACTGGGGTACAAAATGCAACGTAGCAAAATCACTTCAAAATGCGACACATCAGTGAATTTTTCGAATCTGATCAACTTCCTAAACGCTCAATTAACCTCGATACGAATCATCAATCAACAGAACCAACACATGCAGACAGTATAACCACCACTGATCTCCATTCAAGTACAGACATACACAACACATCATCATCTCCTCCTCACAAACAACAATTAAAATAATTCCGAAAAGGAAAATTAACTAAAAAAATTCACCTTTTGAGGAAGCCTTTTCTGCACGCTGCGCCTCTTTCTTTGCCCTCCTTTCGGCCTTTGTTGTTTTGTCCTTCAAAGTCGTTCCCCTCACCTTCTCCTCATTCTTTAATTCGGTATCTGCCCCTCCCATAACTGTTAATTCAACACATAAATCTCCATTAAAATCTGAAAAATCTACCAAAATCTACTGATCACATTCCAACCTGCAACTCCAGGAATGGTGCCCAGATTAGCAACCTCGCGACGCTCAATAGCATGATGCTTCTCGGCAGCATCGAACCCGCCAGATGGCAAAGAATAAGCGAATTTTCCCGAACGGCCGCCCACGGACAGCTGCTCTTCCGACGCCGCGTCGGAGAACTCTGAGGCGTCGTAGCTGCCGACGAGAATCGAGGAATCAGCCACAATTTTCCGAAACGGTGGTATGAGCTGCCGCGGCACGTGAGCGAAGAAATCGCGAGGTGGTGGGATCTTGACGGGCGACAACGACTTTGCGGGCGTTGGCACGTCCGACGACGGCGGGCTCGCCGGTGGACCCGACTGGGACCGGTCCGTTGGGGCGAAAAACCCGACTTGACGTACCTTAGGGTCGGTTACGGTCCGAGGGACGCGTCTAGTAGAGTCCATCGGTTTGGTACGGTTACGTTACGTTGGAAATGGACTGTGAATGAAATTTTATTCGGTGAGTTGAGTGAGTTGTGTTGTGGTTTTTGGTGGTGGGGTTTTTGTTTCTCAATTCTTTTTTGCTTACGTGGATTTCTTACATATCTACATTTTGGTTTGTAGTAAAATTTCAAGCCGGAGCTTTGATTTGATTTTGTCATAGCGTTTTGACTATTTGTTGTTATTTGTATTTTAACCGATTATTGGTTAATATTAGTCTATTAAACGAAGATGTTTTACGTAAAGGGAAACGGCCCAAATAAATAACCGACCCATTAAAACAGTTCGGCAAAAAAACGCCGTTGCCAGGGATCGAACCCGGGTCACCCGCGTGACAGGCGGGAATACTTACCACTATACTACAACGACTTTGCTGACACAAAATCTTCAAGGTAGATTCAAGAATTCCATTTCATGTTCGCTGTTCTCTTAGTCAAAAAGTCAACACACTCTGGGGACCGGACTCAAATCCAAAGCATGGAAAATACCTATGAAAAAAAAAAGGTAAAAACGCATACATACTATTGCACTGACGACAGACGCCGACTTTGACCGACGGATCACCACCGGTCATCGCCGACGGAAATATAAAAATTTGCGGTTTCCTTTTTTTATTAATTATGAATGGAGGGTGGGACAACACCTGTTTTCCGACGTATCCAAACTATGGTCGTGCATTCGATATATTTAACATTACGAATACAAGTAAAATTGGCATCGCCCATTTCTTCTCAGTACACAACAGATTTACGCTGAAGGTTGCTACGTTTCTTTTGAACTTTGTTAGGAGTCCATCCATATCAAAGGATCAGTCGGTGTTGCCCCTTAAAATAAAATTAAAGCCTCGTCTTGAAAATCATCACAAGTCTCTCTGCTTTGGGAAAGAACAATTATAAGCTCGGTAAAAGCAATACACTCTCAAGTTCCAAAGATGAGAACTTTAATGCACTAAGTAGAGAAAGGATAAACATGGGCTGGGCACTTGTGATAACAGGTAAACAAATCACTTCATCATTGCTAATTTAAACATTCAACACTTCCCATGAAAAATAGCATCATCGTTCACCGCAATTTTGTCTTATTCTCCAGATTATTACAGCAATTAGAGCAGATTTATCAAGAAATGGTTTCATGATGTAAGCATTCTGATTGCATATTCTTTTCTTCATAATCGAGTGATAAAACAGAGAGGAAATTGATTCTGTTTTGTGGCTCATTCCCCTTAAAGCTCAAATTTATTATTACAATTTACAATTATACATTGTACAACAAGAAAAAAAATAAAAATAGGATAAATGACAGAAGTTAAGAACCTTAAATGTCTCTGTCTTTAACCAAGTCGATCTTCTCCTCCACCGCCACGCGCCGCCGTTTCCTCAGATGCATCTTCATGAAGAAATGCAAGAAAAGGAGCATATTGGCGCCGTTTAGGATCGAGTTGAAACACCACGCGCCGATTCCATTACACCCGCCCTTGACCAGATAATGCATCGTCAGCACGCCCACGTGGCATATCATATTGCAGCTCAGAAGAACCATCTGACAGCTCACCACGAACGGAAAGCACGCGCCGGGAAAACCAACGGCGGTCCAAAACCTATAGCCGTACACGACGGAGTAGACCAGAGACGTCAGCAATATTGCGAGGACCTGAAAAGACTGCGAGAATTCGAGCCACAGAAACGACATGAAGATTGAAACGGCGTCGTTGAGGAGCTTAAACGCCGGCAGACGGCGGTACTGAACGATCGCGATGAACGCCCGAATCGCGTGGAGGAAACGCGACAGGTAATACGCGTACGACCAGAAGAACACGCGCCCCGAGGGGCGCGTGCCGAGGGGGAAGCAGAGGAGCCACTGGATGGGCGTGTTCTTCGACCTCCCCCTCCACCACCACCGTGCGTCGCGGATGTCGGCGGCGGCGGAGAGCAAGGTTCCGGCGAAGATGGTGAGGGAGATGAGGGACATGAGGAGGGAGTGCGCGGCGGAGACGTGACGGAGGGATTCGGTGGGACGGCGGCGGAAGGGAATGAGGACGACGTGGAGCGCGGCGGCGGAGAGGAGGTAGAGGGCGATGGAGGTGAAGAGGAACGACCACGTGGAGCCGTACGATTCGGTGTGGCTCCATCGGAAAGAGACGATCGCCGGATGCTCCGATAGGTGGTACCGAGCGCTTTGGAGGATGTACCACGCCATCGACGTCATGGTACGCCGATCAATATATTGATGATAGTCCAGCGATTTTGATTTTGATTCTCTTTCTTTGAGGATTAGGAAAGGGAATGAGAGGTTAGGACATTGGATGAAATGAGCAATCTTTGGCTTTATATATTAAGAGAGGAGCGATTTGATTGGACAATGTTCGTCGCAGTTGAGTGAGACCTAAAATTGTTTCCCTTTTCTTTTTTTCTCTCTCTTTTATTGGGTTCTTTGTCGGCTACCGCCACGGACAACTATCTTTGTAATGTAGTAATAATAGGCTTCGTAGAAATTAATTCTCCTTGCTTTAATTGAGTTATCGTATTGCCATATGTATGCTGTAATATATTCTTCAATGTGTATTGTTTGTGGCTCAATATTAATTAGCATCGGGATCTTTTTCATTTTTAAGTGCAAATTACGAGTCAGGCCTCAATTCATATTTTCAATTTGAGATAAGGACCCATGTAAGTTTCATTTATAGATAATGACCCAGTTTAAGTTTCACTTAGAGAAAAGGACTCATGTGTTACCACAGACCCAGGAAGTGGTACCACAGACCCATGAAGTGTTATCATAGACCCATGAAGTGTTACCACAAACTCGTGAAGTTCACCACAGACCCATGAAGTGGTATTGGGGAACCATGAAGTGTTTCTGAAAAAATTGGGTCCTTAGAACTATGAATTTTCTGACATGGATCTGAACTCTAATTGAACCTTAGATGGGGCGTGCCAAACGTAAATGCCCCTTTTTTAAAATTACTTTCACTGAAGTATACTCTACGAATGACAACGTTTAAAACGAAGATTTGAAAGCTAAATTATGAGCACGCCACAGTTTAAAAATGTCAATTCTTAAAAAATATAGCTAAGATGCCTTTCATATCAACTCGTTTTTCTTAGTTTTTTCAAAAAAGTCGGCAAAGGCAAAGACTATGATAGTGAAGTTTGTGAGTGAGTGAGTGGCCAGTGGGTAAGTTATGTATTAATTTAATTATTAAGTTACGCCATATTTACTATTTATTTGTCCATGTCCAATTGGTATTTTAGTGTGCATATCAACGCTATTCAGAAATCCCAAAGAGCGTGTGGTCATATATAATATAAATCGGACAATAATATTAATAAATAGTCTTTGTGTGTTATGCAAAAATCGAATTCGACCCCATAAGAGTTACAGCTAAAGCTTTCACATTTTTCACATTGGACTGCATTTTAAATCTTTCGAATTTTAAAAAAATTATTACGACGAGTTAAATGGGAGATTTGGTGATGGTCGGTCGGTCCATCATTTATTTTAAAATAATAGCAATCAGTTTCCCTGCCGTACTTTGCTTACATCCACTCCAGAAATTAACATTAGTTAAATCATTGATACTTTATAAATATTAATTAGTGACATTTTTTTATAGGAGGATAATGTCATCCCTCGGTCCCACTTGAAAAAACCTACAATTTTCTCAATATGGGCCGCGCTAATCATAAATAGGCCTAGCCCAATCTAATTAAACAGGCCTAGGCCCAATTTATTTAAACGGGCAATCCCCATCAACAGTAGAAGAAAACTAGTTTTTCTTTCTTTTATTGTATGTGAGATAACTTGGAATATTTGAATCATTCAACGCGCAGCTGTTGATGAATTATTGTTTCTTTTCTCCGCAAAGACTTGTATGTAATCAATCCACCTACGACTCATGTCCACTTCAAAACCAAGTTCGAGGAAACAACCCTGAACATGTTAAGAACGAAGTCCATTCGTTTCCATGGTTTCGCAGCTCTGAGATGATCATCGATAGCATGATGAAGATGGTTTTCTCCATAGCCCTTTTTCTATTACTACCTGCGATTCATCTCGCCCAACAGCCTTACATCAGGCAAGAGATCACAAAATGCAACGCCTTCGACAATTCAACTTCATCCCTGGGATACATCTGTAATGGATTATCCCGTTCTTGCCAAGCCTATCTAACTTTCAAGGCCCAGCCTCCTTACAACACCGCCGCCGCCATATCATCTCTCTTGGGAGTGAACCCATCGGAGCTACCTCGGCTCAATTCGGCGTTCCAAACGAACCGTATGGTCCTCGTGCCAGTCATGTGCTCTTGTTCTGGGTCGTATTATCAGGTCAACTCCACCTACGTGATTCAGCCAAACGATAACTATTTCTCCATCGGAAACAACACTTTTCAGGGGTTGTCGACGTGTCAGGCTCTTCAGGCGCAGAACGGTAATCTTCCGGAGAGGAACTTGTTTCCCGGCCAGAGGGTCACCGTCCCGCTTAGATGCGCTTGTCCCACTAAAGCCCAAAGCGATGACGGCGTCAATTACCTGTTGAGCTATTTAGTGAGTCAGAATCAGTTCGTTTCGATCATAAGTGAGATCTTTGGGGTTGATACTGAGAAAACCCTCGTCTCCAATGGATTGTCCATGGAAGATTCTGTGATCTACCCTTTCACGACGCTCCTCGTTCCTCTCAGCGACGCGCCGACGGATTCACAGGTTTCCGCCCCGCAACCACCGCCGCCGCCGTCGACGGTTAATCAATCGCCGCCGGTTTCTCCACCGGGCTCCGGCGGCGGATCGAGCAAGAGCTGGGTTTATGCTGTGGTTGGTGCGATCGGTGGGGTTGTTCTTGCATCGGTGATCGGCGCAGCTGTTTACTGTCTTTTCTGGGGTAAGAAAAGAAGAAAAAACCCTAAAACGGAAACTGTAGTATCGTCGGAGAAATTCGAATCGGTGGAGCAAGATGGGGTGAAAAGGGATGAAGGACTCAGAGCATTGGACTTTGACGAATCTATGGAAAGCATATCCACCATAGCTCAATCCGTGAAGGTCTACACATTCGAAGAGCTCAGAGCAGCAACACAAGATTTCTCGCCAGATTGCCTGATAAAGGGATCTGTTTACCGCGGTGTAATCAACGGAGACTTTGCAGCAATCAAGAAAACGAACGGAGATGTATCCAAGGAAATCAACATCATGAACATGATCCACCACTTCAACCTCGTATGTCTGGGAGAGAATTACAGAAACAATGTTATTTTGAGATTGGAATTACAAAACTAATTCAGTTTTTAAACCTATTACAAAACTAATCAACTTTTTTACTTATAACTATTTTTATTTTCATAATAACCACAAAAATACTTGAAACTACAAATTTTAACTATTGTTATATTCAAATAGCACAACACTTGTTAATAATTAAATTTTTACCCCAAATTATTTTAACACAAATATATTAAAAATATATTATTAAACAAATGCCTTGGTTCATAGAAACACAATAGAATTCCTCTTCTACAACTATATTAAGCAAAAATATTGATTAATTAAACCAATATATTTATTAAAAAATAAATTAAAAGAAAATAAATAACTATACATTGAACTCGTACTATCAACATTTATAAAAATTCGTACTATTAAAATTTATAAAAATTCATAAACATCCAAATAAGCAATATCTGATAAAAACATTTCAAGACAAGTTGTCATGGTAAATCATCGTTGTTTTTCCTTGAGTGTTTCTTGTGACGGTCCATTTCACATGGATATCGCCGTGTTCGCTTTCGTCCGACTTTCCTCTCTGGACGTAAATAAGGATTGTGTACCAGATGAAAAGGAGGTTTCCAACGTGACTCTTCTAATGGACACTCAAACTGATACGAATATGTGGCCTCCAATATTTCAATTCCAAAATCATCTGGAACATATTCACATGGATCAACTTTAAAATACTTGCAAACCTGAAAGAACATAGAGCAACAAATAATAATAAGAATAATAACAACAACGATCATGATGATAATAACAACAACAATGATAATAATAATAATCACTTAGGTACCTGCATTGCATGTGAGCATGGAATCTTGTAAACTAACCACTTGCGACATGTGCAAGAACGATCTTTGAGATTGACATGGTGAACTTTAGGGCGACGACCTGGTTTACCTGGGGTAATAACAGCCGCCGTCCTAGTAACCGTGTTGTATGGGCGAACGGAATGTTTTGTAGCTCTTTTATCCCAATGACTATATTGACGATGGACTTTTTCAGGCCATAGATGTCGTTCTTGTTTCAAGCGATCTATCTCTCTCCGATGTTCTTGAAAGTAGTCTAGACAACGCAAAAAAGTAGCTTGCGCAATAGCTGTGGGAGGTAGCCGACGAGCGCCCCTTAGTACACTATTCATGATCTCTGACCAATTTGATGTTGCAGACCCATACCTATAATAACAATGTTAGTAAATATATCAATATATATGATAAAATAAAGATATACCTTGCGCCACCATCATAAGCAAAGGTCCATCGTTCTGGATCTATCTCTTTCAACCACTGATATGCTCCAGCGTTAATTTTTTCAATGTTCTCCATGATGTTGTTAAACTTTTCTACGTCTTCTGCATATGCAGCTGACCACGCCATGTTCTTCAAAGCAGAACTTTTGTATTTTTCCATGAAATTTGACATTACATGTCGCATACAAAATCTATAGCAGCCCTCTGGTTCAGAGAAGGCAGGGAGGTATGGTAGAGCTCCTACCAAGCCAGAACCTCGATCAGATATCAAACATGTCTTTCGTTGCCCTTGAATAATATGCGTACTAAGGAGATCAAGAAACCAATGCCATGCGTATTTTGATTCCTCATCTACTAAAGCAAAAGCTAGTGGCAAAATATGACCACCCGCATCAAGAGCAGTAGCAATTAATAGTTTGCATTCATAGTTTGATTGCAGGTGGGTCGCATCAACTGTAATAACGGGCCGACAGTGCTTGTACGCATCAATACACGGACCGAAAGCCCAAAACACATAATTCATCATAGAATCACCATTCTCGAGAGGTATATTGTCATATTTGACAATAGTTCCTGCATAAAATTTAAGAATATCGTCGGAGAATAATAAAGCACGTAATAAGAAAATATAAAGATGATAATTATAATAACAATAATGAATGAATTAATACCTGGATTTTTATGTTGCACTGCTTGAAGAAAACACGGCAGTTTTGGAACAGACGTTTCCCATGTGCCATATATTTCCTGAACCGCTACACTTACTGCTCGTCGAGCTTTGCTGCTCTTAATATCAAAACTGAACTTATTTTTAATCAGTCTACGAACCTCAGCAATAGTGATGGCAGGATCTCCCTTAATATCCCTAAGTATTTCAGAGGCTATAAATCTCACACTTAAGTTCTTATGCTCCAAAGATAAATTACTACTAATATAGCATTTGTGCTCCCTTTCGTACATAGAGACCTTCCACATTTGTGATTTTTTCTTCAATATACCTCTGATTCTCCAATTGCAAGGCCGTATACCTTTTTCTTGTGGACATCGCACCTCCCACACTTTTCGGGTACTAGTTTTCACAATATACGACCTTCTAGCTACTTCTATACAATATCTTTGAACTGCCAACTGAAGATCCTCTTTTGAGTCAAAGCATGTAGTTGTATCAAATAAATACTCATTCTTACCATTGTCGACTTTGTTTGGAGTGCCAATGGAATCTGCTAATATGGGAGGCACATAAGATGTAAATAAATCTCTTGGATTCCACGATGGATGATTCTCTATAGGAGCATCTATAGGTGTCTCAAGTTGTGGCTCATTTTCAAACGGTTGATCGTCACTGGATATTTCTGAATGACCACCGCCTATAGTGAAGAACGTATTAAAAATAAAGTCAAAAAGAGGCTGAAAAATAATAAAAACCAAAATATACCTGGAATCTCTGTAACGGAAACCTCTTCAACGTACATGTTTATCCCCGTTACATTCCGTTGCGTATCAAAGACATAAGTAAGCAAGCCATCACTATCTATGGCATGGAAAAAAGAACCAACACGATTTGTATCATCTATTGCCATATACTGCACGTACACCTTCAATAAACTGTCATGCACTCCACTAATTTCTCGTAATTGAGTTAACAGTGTATAAAATGAAATATCGCGTGGAAATACTCTACTATCTTTTGGAGCTTGATCATAAACTGTGTGATTACCAATTGTGGTTAATTTACCACCCCAATATAGCGTCGCAGTAACTGAATTCGACATAGTTCCTGCAAATCGAAATCTGAAATTTTAGAACAATACTGTTAAAAGTAACCAATCAACGTCAAATAATGAAGTTCAACGAGCCTTTCATTAATATCATAGCTAATGCGAGTCAAAGACAAATAACAGAAGTAAAATTAGCTTTTCAGTATTCTACTATATTCATCGAGCCTTCCATTAAATCATAAGTTTGCAAGTCGAAATATTACCAATGAACTGCAACATCTATGAATGACTGATAATTAAATTGAATCACATAACCACATCATCAATCGATCAGTCAAAGAGTGGACCCTCATAATAAGTGTGATGAGCTACGAAAGCAAAACTAATTTACAATTATTGATAAAGAAAATCGAACCACTACTGTAGTATGTCTTCTTAGTGCCTTGAAAAGAAAAGTGGTATTCCTTCTTACTGTGATCTCTTTCTATTAGCCATCTTCAAACGTGGGGAGAGTCTATGTTAGGTCAATATTTTTTTATTATTTCTTTAATAATATATTTGTGTTAAAATAATTTGGGGTAAAAATTTAATTATTAACAAGTGTTGTGCTATTTGAATATAACAATAGTTAAAATTTGTAATTTCAAGTATTTTCGTGGTTAAAATGAAAATAAAAATAGTTATAAGTAAAAAAGTTGATTAGTTTTGTAATAGGTTTAAAAACTGAATTAGTTTTGTAATTCCAATCTCAAAATAACATTGTTTCTGTAATTCCCTCGTCTGTCTGGCGTTTGTTTCAAAGAAGGCCATTGGTACCTTGTTTACGAATACGCTTCGAATGGATCCCTCGACGATTGGATTCACAACGCAGACAAGAAGAAAAGTATAAACTGGGACATGAGAATACATATTCTTCTCGATGTTTCAACTGGGCTTAACTATCTCCATCGCTACACATCTCCTCCTTACATCCACAAGGATTTGAACAGCAGCAACGTTCTCTTAGACCAGACATTCAGAGCCAAGATTACTAATTTTGGCATGGCGAGAACCACCGAAGGGGAAGAGGGTCATTTCGCAATGACGAGGCATATTACAGGGACTAAAGGTTACATGGCGCCCGAGTACATAGAGAATGGGTTGGTTTCGCCGAAGCTAGACGTTTATGCCTTTGGCGTTTTGATGCTGGAGATTCTTACAGGAAAGGAAGTTGCAGTTTTGCTTGAAGAAGTTGGTAATGTGGAGTTATCTGAGGTTTCGAGTTCTGTTCTGTCTGAAGATGGAGGACACGAAAAGATGAGAAGCCTTGTGGATTCTTCTTTGGAAGGAAAATATTCGCAAGACGCTGCCTTTGTAATGTTTAGATTGATCGATAGCTGTATGAAGAAAGATCCTTCCGATCGACCTAATATGGAGGAGATTGTTCAGACTTTGTTGAGTTTTTCGAGCTCTGCTCCGTCTGGTGAATGGGCTGTTAGTATCTCCGATTATAACACTCCTCGTAGATAATAAAGATGATTAAGACAATGCTCTTTACTTTGTAATTTTCTGTTGACCTGTATGTAATATAAACCACTGTTATCATAACTACCAAGTTTCAATCTCAATACAAAAACCAGCAACTATCCAGGAATTGAAATGCTTATCATGTGAGGAAACAAACAATGGGGAAAGCTATTGTCATCTGCTATTTCATTATTCTGTAATGAAAAACTGTTTCATATGAACAATCAAGTTAACATCTCTTTACACATAAGCCAGGCTCAAGTCTTGGGATAAAACCATAAAAAATTTCCATCATATATTTCATTTCTTGGAGACGTATGCATAATACTGAGCCATGGGAACCACAAAAGCAATCACTAACAAACCTCCAACTACAAGAGTAAATTGGCCTCTTTTCTCGTCGGTCTCTTCCCTAGTTTTGAAGTTGGATTCTCTTTTGTAGTCTTTAGCCTTTGGACCGCCAGAATCGGGCAAGCCATCGATAGCATCCACAAGTCGCTTGGCCGAACTAAACACTGCTTCATTGTATTTTTCTTCTGTTGCTAGAACTGCAGTTAATTTAAGACAATCATCATCATTAGAAGCAGTACATTTTTTGCTTAAATATGAAATACATACATGTGTGTGTGTGTATTAACCTGGTAAATTCTCTGAAACAGTGGCATCAAGAATGGTATCACCCACAGCTTTGATAAACTCAGGGCCGCCTGTGATTGCACCTTCTTTTTGGGATGTAATAAGAACAACTATGCCTTTGTTGTTCCCTTCCTCAATAGTTGGATACCATTTTTCTAACACTTGGTCGGCGTACTCAAATGCATCTGCTTTGCTCTTTCGACCCAAATAAGAAAAAGAAAAGTCAAGAAGCACATCAAGTAAAACAACTATATACAAGTTCCACACTTGGAAAAACACATCATTTTGAGAAACTGTAAGGTATAGAAGAAAGAGTTGACACTTACGGTGAGTTTTCTGACGGTGACAACGTTGATGTGGTAACCTTTTCTCGACTCTAAATCAGACAACAGTCTCTTCAAGTCAGACCTTGTAACCCTGCTAAGCACGCCAGCATCATCAACGACATATGATTCTTTTGGAGGTCCCTCATTGAGAACGTCGAATTCTGAGGCCAATGCATAATCCGTCAAAATAGGTAAGGAAAAATTGAGGGCCAAAGAAATGGCCAGTGCCGTAAGTCCCTGCTGGACATTAGAGATCCAATCTGTGTTCTTGTAAGAAAGGGCTTGTTGAACTGACTTATGAGCTTGCTTCCTAAGATTGCAGCAGCATAAGGGCTTAAGACTGGGACTTGGTTTAGGACTAACCGATGAAAGAAAAAAGGGGTTCTTGAATTTGAAGGAGTGAGGCGAGAGTATGGTTTCCATTGACATTGAAGTCACTGTAACATCGGAATTCGAAGAAAAAGGGGTCACTGGGGGATCTCAAATAATCTTCTGTTATCTGAGATTTTCTCTTGTGTTTCGATTTGTTTGGTTCATATTTTGAGTGGTTTTGGATATGGATGATGTGGATTAGATTAGATGCCTACAGCTCATGGACGAACTACATATCAGTGGGGTCGATTTTATTTATCGTAAAGATTTTTTTTCACTACACTTCGATACAATACAGTCGATGTTTAGTTCTAACTAAATGTGAATTGATTCTATACAATTCCAAGAAACAGAAAGATCCCTCAGATCATCTAATCATTCCACTGTAAGAACATCACAATTTCTGGGATATTCCAAGGCTGCCAATATTGGTGGAGGAGAAAAGGGAAAAGAAGAAGAAAGCTCTGTTCTTTTTTGTGATGTAATTATGTTCCCTACTGAACCGTAAACACCAAATCATTCGTGAAACCTCGAAATAATTATGCATTATATTGTTCGAACAAGTCATCTGATTGCTGCATTTGTTGAATGATTAGCTTCCTTCAGATGTCTAAGTATCTGTCACCTTCCTTGTATACCCCAAGACACAGATAAGAGCTTAGCAAGAGTTTGAACTTCATCTTGACAACCTTATTTAGTCCCAACAGGTAGATTACTACACTGCAAGACATTTGCATATTGAGTTTTAAACATCATTCTTTACAGCATACTTTTTTTTTTCTTTCATGAATTTATGGAGGACACTGAAAAAAGATTCGAGAGATGCCATTTTGCGTTATCTACCATTGGGCATTCACTTGCTTGTCCATATCTCTTTGGAAAGTTCTGCTCCTTTACAACGTCTTCTTTTCTCAACTCTATTCAGACATAAGGCAGGCAAGTACATTTGTAGCACGCGAAACTCTTATTAACATCGTTGGAGTTCTCGAGGCATAATTGTTCAGTTTAGCCAGTATTGAAAATTATATGTATATATATATTATGTATATGCATACTGAATACTGATTATCTGTAGTCACCGAAGGACACGAAAGAGAAATAAAAAGATTCTTAACATGTCTGCTTTTAACATATCTGAAAAGAAAGAAATGGAAAGGCAAATATCATAGAAAAGATGAGTGGGTTGGATTTTTATTCATCGTTTAGGGGGCTCTCTTACTCTGTCTTCTTAATGCAGCGTTTTCTTGGCGTTGTTACACTGATTGCGTGGTGGTGTAATTTCTTGAATGAATCTGCTTAATGCAGCAACTATCTCTTGGAGAATCGTTGCTCATTTAAAAAATTTCCCCATCTATAGTCATATGGATCTCTTGATCTCTTTAGTCATCATGTAAATTATTTTTGAATTATGAAAAAAATCGTTTCTGAGAAAAAAAAAAGGTACTGGATGATTTAATGACTCTCTACAAGATAAAATAGAAGTTTCGTGGTTGTTTGTATTATGTATGTATGTCATCAGATTTCGCAGTTTCATTTTTTATTGGTGTAGGAGTTTAAATTGTCATACATGAATCCAAGACAACCATTCACCTTGTTAATTTGTACAATTAAAGAAAAATACGTTTAATAAGAAAAAGACAATTAATGCGAGCCGTAATTAGGAAAATATTATTATAACGATTAGATCTATTAGAGCTAAATCAATAACTATGATAACCCCTGCCTATTCGTAATAAAGCAGCTTTTATAATAGGGAAGACTACGTGACGACAAAAAGAGAAGCCTAATCGAATAAGGTCAATCATATTATATTTATTTTATTTTCGTATTCCATGACAAACAATAGTCTCATCGTAGCTCAAGGACAAAAATGGGTATCGACGGTTTATTTATTTTATTCATTACATTTTTCCGACATTCCATTAGGCAAAAGGATTAATTATAGGTATCTATTTCATTTCAAGCATCCAATGTTTTCTTTTAAGCTCCTTTTGAGGTGGCATTTGCTTTTTTCGACATTGAATTGTCATGTTAAATTCTACATATATATTTGGTTCATTCCACATAATACATTTGTTTTTTTTCATGAAGAGACGATTGCAAAGAGACACTCTAACAGTAATATTTTCTTAGAAATCGTAACATAAACGAAATTTGAATTATTGATCTACTACAAAGTGAATTAATCAAGGAATTTTTTTAACGAAAAAATTAATAAGTTTCATGTAATTTACACCTATAATTCATACTATAGTCGATTTTTTAAATACTATTTTGTGGCTTCTAACTACAAGATTAACCTCGATTATCTCGTAAAGTTATTACCTTTCGCACTTACACTTTTCGTTGACCTTAACTCACTAACTTCTTTCGAGTAGCTTTGATCTATTTGTATATTCCTAACTTGCCTTATAGTTTATGGTTCAGAATCTTTCATATCTGCAATAATGCTATTGAAAGAAATTGGCATTTATATGTACATATAAATTATAAAGGTCCGTCATCTATAATTAAATTTAATGAATGCCCTATTAAAGGTTAATACATTTGACAAGATGGTACAAAAGGGAAGGTCACCAACTCCCACTTAATAAATACTTATGTTTTGCTATTAAATTACCAATACCATTTCTGTATCGTTCCTATTTTATCGGATGTCCCCGAAGGGACTACCAATACCATTTTCTATCTTAACAAAAATTGGCATTTATATGTACATATAAATTATAAAGATACAATATTTCGATGCTTCCAAGTTCCAAGTCGAGACGCAATAGTCTCTCTCTCTCTCTCTCTCTCTCTCTCTCTCTCTCTCTCTACTTTATTGTCTCTATTTGCAATATATAAATGTAGTTTGTCTCAGACAGCATTTTACCCTCAAAGCCACCATTTTTCTTCCTATGGCGTCATAATTTCTTACCTACTTGGAGCTTTCACAGCAATACAGTCTCTTTCCTTCAGCTCAGCTCAAGATAAAGAAATCTTACCGAATAAATCTCTTTCAGTTGCTTGATGCTCATCTATTTTTACTTCTTTTAAGAGAAAAGTGCTCAAAAGCCATGGTTGCATGAACAGAGCCTTGTGTGTTGTGAAGATTATGTCGTCTTTTTTTTTTTTGTTTCTCTTTATGAGAAGATACATTATATTCAAATGCTTTTACTCTTTTTTTCCATAGTCAATCAAAAGGGCTGGTTCTGTTTTTTCCTTTCCCTTATATCAATTAAAAGGGCTGCTTTAAATTAGCTATTTTTGCTCACTCACATGACCCTCTGTAGCGTTCAGACCTTCTGAAGACTACCGAAACAGTGATTACAAAAAAGAAGGCAAGAAGACAACACTGGGTTCTGACTTTAGCCTGGAGCAGTGTTTTTTATGTGATTAAAAGAATCCAATCTTGATCATTGTAAAAACAGAGATGGGTTTGGAAGGGTTTAGCAGTGGCAAATGGCCTGTCCTGGTCAAACACAAGCGCTCCAAGAGGTAGTTGCAAGTATTTGCTTTGCTGTAAAAAGTTCTCTAGCATTTATTTTTTTATCATTACAAGAATGTTTTATGACGATGAACTCTTGAGTGTATGATACCTGGGCGGATATTGTGTGTTCGATTTGTGTGAGCTTATGCAGAACCACGAAGCTTAGATTAGATGTTACAATATAGTTACTCTGCAGATAATTGCTTGTGTGTTTATGTCATACTCTATGAGTTCTTGAAACTTGATAGCCTCTTTATAGAAGTAGAGAAACTATATTAACTCCTCCCTGTATTGCAGTTTTCCTGATAATAGAGAAGCTGAGGACGATAAATCAATCCAATCTGCTGAAGAAGCTCAGAGACCCAAGCTGGTAAGAGATCTCACTCTGTTTTTCTTCTCTTTCAATGTGTAATAAAAGATCTACGATTCTTGATACTTTCTATAGCTCAGCTAACATGTGGTAAGAAATGCCCTTTATTCTAGGATATGGAACTTGATGTGAATGGCAAAATGAAGCAGTCATCAAGTGATGAAATCCAACGCTCCCTGAGGCAAGAGGTACGTTTTCAGAATCTCTATTTCTGCTGTTTCAAGAATGCACCTCATTAATTTGATGTATTTTTTATGATATTTCGTCTCGACGCAGCAGTTATTGCTGCTTGAAAAGAGATTGAAGGAACAAGTATCAGTCCGTTGCGCTTTAGAGAAGGCCCTCGGTTACAAAACTTCTTCAATCGATGTCACTGATGAAACCATGATTCCAAAGGTAGATTCTTTATGTTAGAACACTCGGTCTATCAAGTCGAAAGAAACTTCTTGCCTAAACTGAATAGTTAGTGTTTTTCTTGCTCTCTCTTTTCAGCCAGCAACAGAACTCATTAGAGAAATCTCAGTTTTAGAGTTAGAAGTCGGGCACTTGGAACAATACCTTCTTTCGCTGTACCGAAAGGCATTTGACGAGCAAGTTTCTTCATATTCTCCTTCGAAGAAAGACATACGTAGATCTCCTCTAGCAACTCCGAGGAGAAGACGCCTAGATTTTTCGAGTTCTGAAATTACATCAACAGTAGAGAAAACTGCAGATGAAGTCGAAACTCAAACAGCAGTTAACATGAGGAAAGGAGTGGACTTTCCATCTGAAGAGAAGGTTGCTGGAGTTCAACGCTCTCACTCTTCGCTATCTCAACGTTCTGCTACGGCGAATAGAACAACCTCACCTGAAGCACACACACTAGATAAGGCATTGCGGGCATGCCATTCTCAGCCATTATCGATGATGGAGGTTAAATTTACTGCATGCATCTTCATTTAGTCCATGTTATTCTGTAGTGTACAATGTGCTAAGCATGGTTATTTGGTGCTCTCATTACAGTATGCGCAGAACACTTCTTCGCATGTAATAAGTCTGGCCGAGCATCTAGGGACGCGCATATTAGATGACATTGTCGAGTCCCCAAACAAGCTGTCTGAAGATATGGTGAAGTGCATGTGCACTATATACTGCAAACTCTCTGATCCCTCATTGTCTAACAATGGCATCTCCTCATCTCCATCTTCGTCGTTCTCGAGTGGATTTTCTCCAAAGGATCAGTGCGATATTTGGAGCCCTAGATTTAGGAACGACTCTTCTTCGTTCGACACTAGATTGGATAATCCATTCCTCGTCGAAGGGCTAAAGGATTTTAGTGGCCCTTACAGCACGATGATCGAAGTAAACTGTCTGTACAGGGACAGTCAGAAATATGGCGATATCGAACACTTGTTGCAAAATTTCAGGTGAGAACTGTGTGAAGTGGTTGAAAATGTCTCAAAATACGAGGTTATGGTCTCAACCTAAAAGGTAATGTAATGAACTCTACACTTGCAGGTCTCTTGTATCAAGGTTGGAAGAGATCGACCCGAGAAAGTTGACTAATGAGCAGAAACTCGCATTCTGGATCAATGTTCACAATTCTCTGGTTATGCACGTAAGAATTTAAACGGTTTGCTCCTTCTTTTTTTCCTGAATTTCTGAAAACTTGGACAAAATAACATGGTTACGCTGTTTTTCCCTCAATAAAACAGGCAATTTTGGCATATGGTGTCCCACAGAACAACATGAAGAGAACATTTCTACTCTTGAAGGTTTGCTTTGCTTGCACATATGAGAATGTTCTTACATTACGAACAAGTCATAATTAAGACTTTTGCGTTTGTTTAGGCTGCATATAACGTCGGCGGCCACATAGTTAGCGCAGGTGCCATACAAAGTTCGATCTTAGGATGTCGAATGCCTCGTCCAGGACAGGTAAAAACAACCCATGTCTTCCTTTAAGCCAAACACCCTAAATCCTTTGAGTTTCTTTTCTGATAACATTAAATTCTTCCTATGCATACGCTTTAGTTGCTGAGGCTTCTCCTCTCTTCGAAAACAAAATTTAAAGCTGGCGACGAAAGGCTAGCCTATGCGATCGAACGACCCCAACCACTTGTATACTTTGCGCTTTCATGTGGTAGCCATTCTGATCCATCGGTAATAACTTTGTCTGTCTTTTGAACCGTTAAGATTGATAAACAGAGGAGAGTATTCTATATCACGTAAGCAATATCTTCATGTTTCTGTTTTTATCAGGTTCGAATTTACAGTCCCAAAGGGGTCACTCAAGAGCTTGAAGCAGCGAAGGAAGATTACATTCGCGCGACTTTTGGCGTCAGAAAAGATCGCAAAGTCCTAATCCCAAAGCTGCTCGAGTCGTTTGCTAAAGATTCGGGCTTGTGCCACGCTGGTCTGATGGAGATGGTGCACAAATCTTTGCCAGATTCTTTGAGGAAGAGCGTCAAGAAGCGCCAGCTCGGAAAATCACGCAAGAATATCGAGTGGATTTCGCATAATTTTTCGTTTCGGTATCTCATATCGAAAGAAGTGATCAACAAGTGAGGTGAGGAGGGATATGAATGATCAATCTCATGGAATCGAATAACCTCGTCGAGTATGCAGTATATTTTGTGTGGTTTTTTTCCTTTTTGTCGGAGAAATAGCTGCGTATCGTCGTTCTTGATTTAGCTATAGATTTTGTAATATATATCATCGGAAGTATATTTTCTGGTTTTGTATGTAGTTCTTGATTGTTCGTTTCTAAAGAAGATGGTTGCCGCCCTACAGGCATTATTGACTCGGGTCGGATTGGACCCGACCCGTGCGTGGCTGGGTTTGGGCCTGCCGCGGATTAATGGCTAATTGCCGCAGTTTGGACAAACTTTTAATGCCACACAACACACGTGATATGTAATAAATTGTTTCTGTAGAGTAAATCCAACTTGTATTACTTGTCGGCGAAAACCATATTAAATTTAGGACTTTCTCTTTCTTTTGGGCTCTCATTAAGATGACCAAAAGACATGGATGGGCTTCACTCATGTTGAATCAGGCCCGTGTTAATAATGTTATATGCCATAATTTTTTTGTTCAAAATGTCAATCTCCTCTACAATCACTTAAGCAAGTACGAAGCATCTAAATATCACTGTCGAGACTAATCACCCTTTACCGATGTATCTCACCTCTAGTCTATTTATTTAGACTACAAATCAAGAAATCCAAATAGATTCGGAAACTCATGACTTCCACGTAGAGGCGTCATGACATGCCCACTTAGGTATCCTATTAAAATGGGAAATAGTTCGATTATATAGTATGCCAATAGACTGTTTAAAACAATCACATGTACTCATCGTTTTATCAATTTCGAGTTACGGAAGAAACCTTATAATTTGCAGTGGAACTTGGCACGATTAGATAATCACATGGGATGATTGCTCATTATTTAACAAGTTGGTTGCATGGTCCCTGCACTGTTAATCATAAATGTGTTGCGTTGCTTGCATTGCCATTACTTGTGCAAATAAATAGCTTTCTTACATCTATCAATAATCAGATATGGATGATAAGCTAAGGATGAAATTTTATTTATATTTTACTATATCCATCCCATTCTATATAGGACAAACTGAAAATTACAAACACTCCGAGCTACGTACATGAAATGCGACAAATGAGAAATGACAGACAACGATAAACTTCGTCGCTTGTTATGTTCTTTCTTCGGAAATGATATGTTTTTTTTTAACATAACGTATCAAGACTTCCACCTTGATTTAATAAAACGTCATATAATATATAGTCAATTTTCCACGGGCATATCATGAGTGACATATGATTATTTATTTAAACACGTCTTAGTCGATTCGTCTTTCTGCATGCATTCTTAAATACGACGACCTTTAAATCGTTATCGCTTTTTTGTGGATAAATAAAATAAAAAAGGACTAACGGACGCAGCCAACAACGTATCCAAAAAAAAAAACACACTATGCCAATTTACGTCTAAATTTTTTTTTTTTTTTCCCATTTAACTGGTGATTTCATTCCACTCAAAAAATACGTACAAGGACTCAACAGCCCAAAAAATCCCTTAAGTTACACAAGATCAAAAGGGATCGAACTCCTTCAGGAGAAAAAACATATGGCAAGAGAGCAAACAGACAAAAGAAAAAAGTTTGGAAGAATAAAAAATAGGGAACCCAACAACAAGCCAAAAGAGACAATTCCCAGCCACTGAACCAAAGCTCGTCAGTTTGTTGAGAAGATCACCACTGGAATCACAAAGCACCCTAGTAATCTGCAATCTCAGCAAACAAAATCTGGAAGGAAAGATGACAAAACAGAAAGAGCCGATGAATGCACTGGCGAGGAAGCTCCCAGCCCTACACTATCGCCCCCAACAGAAAAGGGTTCCCGCACAATTAGAGCCCAAATCTTCCACATCAAAAAGCATGACAGAATTAAATGACTTTGGAAAATTCATGCCACTCAGCTAAGGCATGGTCAACCACGTCAATTTCTGTCATCACCGTCTTTTCAAAAATCCAGAGATTTCGTGTTTTCCACAGCATCCAAAGGATATAGACCGACAGTTGAACCCTCTCCTGAAAACAGCCTGTATTTGGTCCATCGCAAAGTCTTGCCCACCAGTTCTTGAATTCCACTACGTTATCTTGAATCCCATCCCAAGTGATTGGCGCAATTTTCCAGACATGTTGGGCTCTTAAACAGGAGAAGAAGATGTGGTCAAGACACTCCACTGCACTGCCACACCAGCTGCAAATTGGATCAACGGGGACCCCTTTCTTCAATAAATTAGTCTTGGTAGGTAAAATATCATGGAAGGCTCTCCACAAGAAATGTTTAAGCTTGTTTTTTATCTTGAGTTTCCAACAGCGTCTCCACATCTTAGCCACTTTAGCTCCTCTGTCGCTACTCTCAACAGACCCCTGCTTTCTTCTTTGATCAAGCATGATGCAATTATAAGCAGAAGCAACACTGAGCTGGCCATTTTTTTCGTAGTTCCAAATAAGTTTATCTCTCGTCGCTGGATGTTGGAGAGGGATTCTCAGGATCAGATCAGCCACCCAAGGAGAGAAAGTTGAATGGATTAGATTTGTATTCCAACCGGCGCCATCTGCATTAAAGAGATCACAAACCCAAACCAAATCATTATGAACATGTGAATAAGCAAAAAGAGTGCGATTTACACACAGTAAGAGTGCGATTTACACACAGTAAGAGTGCGATTTACACACACTAAAGGCGATTAGAAGAACTACTGTTCCATTGATTTCCTCCGACTTCTCCGGTGGACACCGCCGCGGCTATGGCCAAGAAGAAGAGGACAACGAAGCAGAGTCCCTCCACGCCTGAAATGGGGGTGATTAAATCAAATGAGACCGCAAACACACCTAAAACTGTGACGCAATCGAGTGAACCTATTTTGGAAACCATCACAAAACTGATCGGACAGTATGTGGGTAGTTCAACAGGGGAACAGGGTACCAAAATGATGCTGGAACGCACCTTGAGGGGCCTTAAAGGGAAGAATGGGTACGCTGATGAACGTGAAGAAGAGGAACGAGAGAACAAAAAATCAGTCTGGGAAAATTTCGACATAACAAAGTTAAGGAATGCGGGTGCTAAATTGGAATTTGTGGAACCAGTTATAACCAAAGGAGTGGCACTGGGACAAATCGAGATGGAGGATATATCTGTAGAGGTTGAGTACTGGAATACCTCAATAGTTTGCTATGTGCTGGGAGCAAACCCACCATACTCAGTGATGAATGGGTTTCTAAATAGGGTATGGAAGAAGTATGGAGTACAGAAGGTTTTGCAGGTGAGAGCTGGCCTGTTTATGGTAAAATTTGATTCCATAGAGACCCGTGACAAAGTGCTACAGGAGGAGGTACTCCAATTCGACAGAAAGCCGGTCATTATAGCGCCATGGACTTCTAACACGCAGTTTAAAAAAGGGGAAGTGGAGAAAGTCCCAATATGGATTCAATTCCCACACTTAGAGCTTAAATACTGGGGTGCCAGGAGCTTAAGCAAGTTAGCAAGTCTCGTGGGGAAACCCATCATGGCGGATGGAGTAACAGAGAGAAAAGAGAGGTTGCAATATGCCAGAGTGCTTGTCGAAATTGAATTGAAGCAGGAATTGAAGGATACCATTTCTTTTATCAATGAACATGGACAATTGAGTGAGCAACAGGTGACTTATGAATGGAAACCCACCAAATGTGCAATTTGTGGAATGTTTGGCCATGAACAGACGGTATGTAGGAAAGAGGGGAAAAAAGAATGGAGGGTCCAACAGACAATGAAGCCAGATGGGGCTAAATCAGACGAGGAACCCTTGAATACTGATGGTACACAACATGAGGAGGGTTCAGGTGGGCAACTGTTAAATCTGAAGGGAGAGGAAACTGTGGTGCAGAATTCAGAGGGGTCCCGACAGGGGAAGCAGAATACGGGGGGAGAACAGGATGAATGGTTCATCAAGGGGAGAAGAAAATCATATAGAGAACAAGGGAATGGTGACATTGGGAGGTCCAGTCGAGACCAGGTTGTTTCAAAGGGGCCTGGTTCCCCCCCTCATGGATAGATCTTTAGTTTGGAATGTGAGGGGTATGAATACCCTTCACAAACAGGCCGAGATTAGTCTGTTATGTAAGAAATATCAGATTAACTTGGCTTGCCTTGTCGAGACAAAAATAAAGGAATGTAACATGAAAAGGGTAATGGAAAAGTGTTTTAGATGATGGGGATATATGAGTAACCTGGAATATCATCCAAATGGTAGAATAATTGTTGTTTGGCAGAAGGACTGGACTGTGAATGTCCTAAAGATGACAGATCAGCTGATACATGTTAAACTGCTTAGACAAAGGGAGGAGCTATTGTTAACATGTGTCTATGGGCATAACAGTATATCTAAAAGAATGGAGTTATGGGATGAGCTTAGAGGACTGCGGCAATCTAGCTCTCCTTGGATAATATGTGGGGATTTTAACAATGTATTAAATGTGGGGGATAGAATTGGAGGAGCACCTGTGACTGCCTCCGAGTATGAAGATTTCAGGGAATGCATCAGAGATTGTGACCTTCTGGAAATGCCAAGGAAAGGAAATCATTATACCTGGACCAATAAGCAAGGAGAGGAGAACCGAGTGTGGAGCAAGATTGATTGGGTTTTTATTAACTCTGTGTGGGCTGAGCAGTTTCCGGATATAGAAGCTCATGTGATGGAGGAGAGCATATCTGATCATACCCCGTTTGTGATCAGGAAAGCGGGGTCTCAGGGGCCAAAGAGGATGAGCTTCAAATTCCAGAATATGTGGACTGATTCACCACAATTTTTGGGGATAGTATCTGCAGTTTGGCAGGGTAATTATGGTGGCCAGTGTGAATGGAATTGCCTACAGAAACTACGGCAGTTAAAAGGCTCCCTCAGAGAATTAAACAGGGATCAATTCCCTGACATTGTAAACTCAATGGAAAGATGTCGACAAAGGCTGAAGGAAGCTCAGGGAAAGTTGCATGGTGATCCTTTTAGCTCACAGCTGATTCAGGAAGAGAAAGAGTGTGCAAAAGAATTTGAAAGCTTAAGCAAAGCTGCAGTCAAATTCCTAGCACAGAAAGCTAAAGCTCTATGGTTGAAACAAGGAGATAGGAACACTAGAGTCTTCCATGACATGGTAAAGCACAGAACTGTGAGGAACAGAATATCCTCTATCTATACTGAAACAGGGGTACTACTTGAGCAGCCTGAGGATATTGCTACCCACCTTGTGTCATATTATGAGGGGATATTAGGTACAAGAATGACACAAACTGAGGTAATAGAGGATGAGGTAATTAAGAGGGGTCACATACTAACCATTGAGGAGCAGATGGTACTGATGCAGCCATTCAGCCGAGAAGAAATCAAGACAGCTATGTTTTCCATTCCAAGTGAGAAAGCTCCGGGTCCGGACGGATACAACAGTGAGTTTTATAAGAAGGCTTGGCGGGTGGTAGGGGAGGATATCAGCCAGTTAATACTTAATTTTTTCCAGAAAGGGCAACTGATGACAGCACTAAACAAGACCACCATTACACTGATTCCCAAAGTTGAGCACCCTAGTTATGCAAGAGACTATAGACCCATATCGTGTTGCAATACAATTTATAAGTGTATTGCAAAGCTAATATGCTCCAGAATGAGATTAGTCCTTCCAAAACTGGTACAGGAAAACCAAGGGGCTTTTGTACCAGGGAGAGCCATATCCCACAACATCCTAATTACCCAGGAATTGCTAAGACTGTATAAAAGAGGGGCTGTATCATCTCGATGCTTGATGAAGATTGATTTGAAGAAGGCCTATGATATGATTGAATGGAAATTCTTACTCAGTCTACTACAGAAATTGAACTTTCCAGTTAGAATGGTGGCGTGGATAGAACAATGCATAACCAGAGTTTCATATCAAATATCGGTTAATGGGGTCTTGGAAGGTAACATACAAGGGGCGAGAGGGATCAGACAAGGGGACCCAATGTCGCCTCTGTTGTTTGTCTTGGTGATGGAGTACCTAACCAGGAAATTAAGCACGGCAGCTGAAGGAAAGGATTTCAAATATCATCCCTTATGTAAACAGCTGAAGATTGTGAACCTCTGCTTTGCAGATGATTTAATCATCATGTGCAAAGCCGACAGAAGGTCGATTGAACTGATTATGGATAGCTTGCACCAGTTTCATGTCACCACGGGCTTGGAGTCCAATCAAAGCAAATCGTATATATATATAGCTGGAAAAGTTGAAGAGGAAAGGCAGGAACTGCTTAATCTGACAGGATACGCGGCAGGGACATTTCCCATGAGGTATTTAGGAGTGCCCATTTCGCCTACTAAATGGAGGAGGGTAGACTGTCAAGAGTTAGTGGATAAGATAGTGAAGCGAATCAATTGTTGGACCACACGACATCTTTCATATGCCGGTAGATGTTGCCTTATAAATTCGGTGCTATTATCCTTGCACAGCTATTGGGGATCAATTTTTATACTGCCGAGAAGTGTGGTTAAGCTCGTTGATCAAAAGTGTAGAGACTTTTTATGGGGAAAGAAGGAGAGGGGCAAAGTGCAAGCATTGGTAGCATGGGATTTGGTATGTAGAAGTAAGAGCTGTGGTGGACTAAACATTAGAAACTGTGGAGACTGGAATGCTGCCTGCATAGGCAGATTAATGTGGGACATTGCGGGTAAAAAGGACTGCTTATGGATTAGGTGGTTGAATGGAGTCTACTTGAGGGATGGGAATTTCTGGGAACATAAGGTACCGCAGGATTGTAGCTGGACATGGAGAAAACTGAATAAGATCAAGGAGGTGTTCAGGAACTGCTGTGCTGAGGGGAGATGGCTGGTGCATGCATCAGGGACCTATACAATTACATCAGCCTACAAGTGGTTGGGGCAGAACAGGGAAGGAAATTTCGAATTAGCAGAGGCTGTATGGAATAGATGGAGCGTGCCTAAGCATGCTATGATGCTCTGGTTGATTACACAGGGCAAGATCCTAACAAGGGATCGACTGAAGGGGTGGGGTTTGGCGATTCCTGATACGAAATGCTTGTTATGCAGGAAAGAAGATGAAACTATTCAACATTTATTCATGAAGTGTGAATTTAGTCAGCAGGTTAGAGAAGGAGTTCAGAGGTGGCTCAAGCTGAGGATACCGGATGAATTTGAGGGAGTGAAGAGATTATTAAGAAACTTGGCGAAGCGGAAGCATAAGGTGTGTAAGGTAAGAATAATGGGGATTGCTGCACTAATATATTTGATTTGGACTGAGCGTAACAGAAGGTTTCATGGGGAAGAAGCGAGACCGGGAGAGGTCGTGCTGAGAATAATTAAGCGAGGAGCTATTGAGCACATTACCAGTTTGAGGCTCCTTACTAAACGCGCGGATGAACAAGCTTTTCTACAACATTTACTTACATAGTTTTATTGTGAGGCTAGATGTTGGGTCTGATAAATGATGTGTACTGCACCATCGTGTTTTATTGTGGTAATGATAACTTCTTACCAAAAAAAAAAACATGTGAAAATGGGGGAATGAAACCAGGGAGGTCTTTGATCCAGGGGGATTCCCAGATTTTTGTTGTTTTTCCATCTCCAATTTGGAACCTGACCCCACATTTAAGCACGTACATTGATTGGTGCCAACACTTCCAGAGCCAAGACGCATTAGAGGGACATGAGGCATGCAACAGATCACATGATGGAAAATATTTGGCCTTAAGAATTCTTGACAAAAGCAGATTTGGATGGCTGATCAATCTCCAAAGCTGTTTGGCAATAAGAGCATCGTTAAAGCATTGGATGGTTCTGAACCCCAGACCCCCTTCTTCCTTAGGCAAAGACAAGTGCTTCCAAGCTTTCCAATGAATTTTGGAACCTTCAGTTTCAGTAGATCCCCACCAAAAACGTGCTGTAATGCTATTAATCTCTTTACAGACGCCAACTGGGAGTTTAAAACAAGACATAACAAAGACTGGTAAGGCACTAATAATTGACTTAATAAGAACTTCTTTACCAGCTGGGTTGAGAAAGTGATTCTTCCAACTATCCACTCTTCCCCTAATAGCTTCAAGTACATACTTAAAGGTTTCAATTTTTGACCTACCAATGCCGAAGGGCAGACCTAAATATTTAGCTCTCGCTTGCTCCTTGATGCCAGGCAACGTTTGACAAACAAGTGCCTTAGTTTCAACAGAGATGTTTTTACTAAAGAAAACAGAAGACTTCTCAAGGTTCACAGCTTGACCAGAAGCTTTACAAAATTTTCCAATCAGGTCTTTAATCACAAGAGCTTGAGGTTCACTAGCCTCACAGAACAAGATGGAATCATCTGCAAACAAAAGATGTGAGACTGAGGGCCCTCTTCTGCAGATTTGGAGACTTTTGTATCTACCATCCTTTGAGGCTTGAATGATCAGATTTGAGAAAGCCTCCGAGATAATAAGGAAAAGAAAAGGTGAAAGTGGATCACCTTGTCTAATCCCTCTAGAAGGGGTAACATAGCCACATGAGGTGCCATTCAAGTTGAAGGAAAAAGATGTAGTGCTAATGCAGATCATAATCCAATCGATAAAAAGCCTAGCAAAACCCATCTTAGAAAGAATTTTATCAAGGAAACTCCATCATTAAGACCCCCATCATTAACGATTAACAATTGAAATTTACATTTCAAATTTGACTCCAATGTACACACCCAAAATAAAAAAGACAAAAACACGCCCACGTAAAATCTCCAAAACAACCCTACTCAGCAATAGCACTCAATCTTCTCGCCATCACCTTCCTCCTCTCCCCACCGCCGCCTCCAACCATCCGCCGCCGTCTCTCTCCACCACCCACCACCTTATTTTCTCCGGCGAACACCGTGGCGTCGTTACTATTCTTCGCACCGCACGCGCAGTAATTCCTATCGGTGCTTTTACTCAGAGCCGAGCTAGCCTTAACGGCCAAGGCAGCCATCTCATCGGCTCGAAGCCGATGCTTGAGCCGACTCACGGGCAAGGCGAAGTAGAGCTGCCCAGGCTGCAACTCCTCGTCGTCTCTCACGGCGGAGACGACGTCGTCGATGTCCATCTCGTCGGAGTTGCATATGAAGTACGTCGGGTTCGTCGTCTGCAGGACGTAGGAGACCTTTACTGGGTAGGGGTATTCTCGTAATCTACCATCGTCTAGGACGACCTTTGCCGTGGCGACGGAGGTCGACGACGACTCACACGAGCTGCATATACCCATTCTGACGACGACGGAGATTTGATTCTTTAATTTATATCTATTTTTTTTTCTTTTATTTTTATTCGCGTGGATTTAGGAGCTTCGAGATAGGTGGGATTAACAGTTTGTCCGCACGTTAAATATATATAGAGTTGGAGGGGTGTATCGGTAATTTGATTATAGAGCAATGCCACTTCAACTTAGTTTGCTCTTAATATATGTGTGTGAATAATGGAATTATATATAGAAAAATCAATAATGCAACTAAAGCTATTTATGTATATAATTCCATTTCTTGAACCACCGAATGCTCTCATTCATTAATTTTCAACTATAGGCGGTACGGGGTGACAAGTACGATATTGGAAAAGTTGAATTTGTAGGCGTTACATGTTATAGGGGTGTTCTTGTGATTTTACCGTGCCAACCTGTAATATTATGCGTGACAGGTTGTATTGTGATGTATGTAATGTATGGTTGGTTGAAGAATTAATATTGTGACCCCATATTTTTATTGAAATTACGAGGACAGGGGACTTTAACGCCATCTCGTTTGTATTGTCCTTACTTTTTCGTCCTCCTCGTTATGTAATTCAATTAATAAAATGGAAAGCAGCTACGCTACAAATCTCGTTCTTTATTTGTACATAATTTAAGTAGCGATAGTTCAAAAAAGGATATTGATTCGAAAAAGAATAAAGAAAAAGGGAATTAAAGATGTACGTATGAGCGAGTGAGATATGGCCGTCGGAGTAATTCACGTGAAGCTTCTTCTCATAATGGCGGGCCTGCAATAACTAACAACCACTATTTCATCATTACATCAGTTTACGACGCTCGTTAAGCTTAACATTAATTTTATTAACTAAACAAGAGTGTTCTCACTTTTAATTGAAGTTGAGATGAAGAAACTATCTTAAGAAACAAAATTTCAATCTAGTTCTAATTAAATAAATATCACTAACTGTTGCCAAAATACTATACTGATGTGGACCGCGTAAAACGCCCTCTTGCAACGGCTTCTTGGCGCGGCTTCTCTTGCTCCAGTCGATCTCCTTCGTCGAACCTAACACTCAAAGTACAACAGAAAACAGGTTAGAGGGGTGCCGGAGTGGTTCCGGCGACGCCCCTCCGACGCTCAAGTTAGTTTTCGGGTGAAGATAGGTGCTCTAGGCTCATAAATCAGTTTTTTGGTTTTAGAATGTGTACCTGAGAAATGATTCAACCACCTCTATTTATACTGACCTCACTTCGTCTCGCCTTGACCTGGTCTTTCACCCTGGTCCGTCTTTTTCGCGAACCTCATGTTGGAACGTGGTCTTCCCCACGTTCTCACGTTCTCCTTCCACTCCTTCCCTCTTCCTTGCTTCAGGTTTCTTTCAGACTTCTTCTTCCTGTCCAGGAACTGCCCTGCTCGTGTCTCGGCCCTTCCCTCGGCTCATTCTTGCCTTCAGCTTTCTGGTGGGCGTTCGGGTGCTCCTGCGTTGGGGCTGTTCGGGCATTCTTTTCTGGCAGCTCAGTAGAGCTGTTCGGGCACCATTCCTGACAGCTCAATGGAGCTGCTCGGGCACCATTCCTGACAGCCCAATGGAGCTGCTCAGGCAGTCCTTCCTGCAGCTCGATGGAGCTGCTTGGGCACTCTGGCCTGACAGCTTCTCGGGCGCTCGGGTCTGACAGCGCTCTGGCCTGACAGCTCCTCGGGCGCTCTGGCCTGACAGCTTCTAGGGCGCTCTGGCCTGACAGCTCCTCGGCGCTCTGGCCTGGCAGCTCCTCGGGCGCTCTGGCCTGACAGCTCCTCGGGCGCTCTGGTCTGACAGCTTCTAGGCGCTCTGGCCTGACAGCTTCTGGCGCTCTTTTCTGGGGATATTTTTGGAAGAAAAATATGTTCCTGCTTTTGTAGTCAACGTCTTTTTTACCCGCGAATATTTTACGGGTGAAAACCGAGGGTAACAATAGTCCCCCCCAGAAATAGTCCAAAAAGAGTGTAGTGAGTTTTGGACGTGGTGTGTAAAATATTCGAGTGTGGAGAGAAAAGACTATTGTGTCGCAAAGGTTTTTGTCGTGGCATGCTCATGGACCTTTGACCTCTTGTTACTCGATCGGGTTTACTCGAGCGTGTACCTAAGCAATTTAATTCGTTCGTTCGATATTTTTCGTTCATCTGAAGGTTTGAGTCTCGCCTCATTCATTGAGAATTTAAGACTCTTCCCCCTTCATCGAAGAGTTCCGGATTTTTCGCCTCACTCATTGAGGACTTAAGAATTTTCGCGTCTCATTCGTCGAGGACTTAAGGATTTCACCTCGTTCATCGAGGCTTAGGAGTTTTCATGCCTCATTCCTCGAGGACTTGGGAATTTTCGTGCCTCATTCATCGAGGACTTAAGGAATTATCGTGCCTCACTCGTCGAGGACTTAAAGAATTTTGCGTCTCATTCGTCGAGGACTCAAAGAATTTTTACGCCTCATTCGTCGAGGACTTAAGGATTTTGCCTCGTTCATCGAGGGCTTAGAAGGTTTTCTTGCCTCATTCCTCGAGGCCTTTACAATTTTCGTGCCTCATTCATCGAGGGCTTAGGGATTTTACCTCGTTCATCGAGGCTTAGGAGTTTTCATGCCTCATTCCTCGAGGACTTGGGAATTTTCGTGCCTCATTCATCGAGGACTTAAGGAATTATCGTGCCTCACTCGTCGAGGACTTAAAGAATTTTGCGCCTCATTCGTCGAGGACTCAAAGAATTTTTACGCCTCATTCGTCGAGGACTTAAGGATTTTGCCTCGTTCATCGAGGGCTTAGAAGGTTTTCTTGCCTCATTCCTCGAGGCCTTTACAATTTTCGTGCCTCATTCATCGAGGGCTTAGGGATTTTCGTGCCTCGAGGACTTGAGAATTTTCGTGCCTCACTCATCGAGGACTTAGGAATTTTCGTGCCTCATTCTTCGAGGACTTGAGAATTTTCGTGCCTCACTCATCGAGGACTTAGGAATTTTCGTGCCTCATTCTTCGAGGACTTAGGAATTTTCGTGCCTCATTCTTCGAGGACTTGAGAATTTTCGTGCCTCACTCATCGAGGACTTAGGAATTTTCGTGCCTCATTCTTCGAGGACTTGAGAATTTTCGTGCCTCATTCTTCGAGGACTTGAGAATTTTCGTGCCTCACTCATCGAGGACTTAGGAATTTTCGTGCCTCATTCTTCGAGGACTTAGGAATTTTCGTGCCTCATTCTTCGAGGACTTGAGAATTTTCGTGCCTCATTCTTCGAGGACTTGAGAATTTTCGTGCCTCATTCTTCGAGGACTTGAGAATTTTCGTGCCTCACTCATCGAGGACTTAGGAATTTTCGTGCCTCATTCTTCGAGGACTTGAGAATTTTCGTGCCTCACTCATCGAGGACTTAGGAATTTTCGTGCCTCATTCTTCGAGGACTTAGGAATTTTCGTGCCTCATTCTTCGAGGACTTGAGAATTTTCGTGCCTCATTCTTCGAGGACTTGAGAATTTTCGTGCCTCACTCATCGAGGACTTAGGAATTTTCGTGCCTCATTCTTCGAGGACTTAGGAATTTTCGTGCCTCATTCTTCGAGGACTTGAGAATTTTCGTGCCTCATTCTTCGAGGACTTGAGAATTTTCGTGCCTCATTCTTCGAGGACTTGAGAATTTTCGTGCCTCACTCATCGAGGACTTAGGAATTTTCGTGCCTCATTCTTCGAGGACTTGAGAATTTTCGTGCCTCACTCATCGAGGACTTAGGAATTTTCGTGCCTCATTCTTCGAGGACTTGAGAATTTTCGTGCCTCATTCTTCGAGGACTTGAGAATTTTCGTGCCTCATTCTTCGAGGACTTGAGAATTTTCGTGCCTCATTCTTCGAGGACTTGAGAATTTTCGTTCGGCGATTTTATTCACCCCTTTCGGGCGATCGTGCCTCATCCGAGGACTTTTCTTCATCTTCGTTCGGCGATTTCATTCACCCTTTCGGGCGATCGTGCCTCATCCGAGGACTTTTCTTCATCTTCGTTCGGCGATTTTATTCACCCCTTTCGGGCGATCGTGCCTCATCCGAGGACTTTTCTTCATCTTCGTTCGGCGATTTTATTCACCCTTTCGGGCGATCGTGCCTCATCCGAGGACTTTTCTTCATCTTCGTCCGGCGATTTTATTCACCCTTTCGGGCGATCGTGCCTCATCCGAGGACTTTTCTTCATCTTCGTTCGGCGATTTTATTCACCCCTTTCGGGCGATCGTGCCTCATCCGAGGACTTTTCTTCATCTTCGTTCGGCGATTTTATTCACCCTTTCGGGCGATCGTGCCTCATCCGAGGACTTTTCTTCATCTTCGTCCGGCGATTTTATTCACCCTTTCGGGCGATCGTGCCTCATCCGAGGACTTTTCTTCATCTTCGTTCGGCGATTTTATTCACCCTTTCGGGCGATCGTGCCTCATCCGAGGACTTTTCTTCATCTTCGTTCGGCGATTTTATTCACCCTTTCGGGCGATCGTGCCTCATCCGAGGACTTTTCTTCATCTTCGTTCGGCGATTTTATTCACCCTTTCGGGCGATCGTGCCTCATCCGAGGACTTTTCTTCATTTTCGTTCGGCGATTTTATTCACCCTTTCGGGCGATCGTGCCTCATCCGAGGACTTCTCTTCATCTTCGTCCGGCGATTTTATTCACCCTTTCGGGCGATCGTGCCTCATCCGAGGACTTTTCTTCATCTTCGTTCGGCGATTTTATTCACCCTTTCGGGCGATCGTGCCTCATCCGAGGACTTTTCTTCATCTTCGTTCGGCGATTTTATTCACCCTTTCGGGCGATCGTGCCTCATCCGAGGACTTTTCTTCATTTTCGTTCGGCGATTTTATTCACCCTTTCGGGCGATCGTGCCTCATCCGAGGACTTTTCTTCATCTTCGTTCGGCGATTTTATTCACCCTTTCGGGCGATCGTGCCTCATCCGAGGACTTTTCTTCATCCTCGTTCGGCGATTTTATTCACCCTTTCGGGCGATCGTGCCTCATCCGAGGACTTTTATGTCCGCCACAATTGTGAGCTCAGGAGGCCTGCCGCCTGAATGCACCTTCTCCACGTGCTTATACAGATTCATGTGGCGTTCGTCAAATCTGTTCAATCCCTCGGGCGTGGTCATAATAGGCGTGAGCGGGATGTGTAGTCCCAAGAATTCCTGCACTCATGTTTCCTCAAAGAAAGCGGTGAATGTGCGATTAAGTCCATAAATGCTAGTGCTAATCGAGCGTTCATGTTAACTTATCGAAGCCATACAATGGAAACTCAAACAGAGTGTGATCAGGGTAGAAAACATCTACAGCCCCGTGTAATTTCAGCCACTCGGCAACGAATAAAAGCTACATAATCTAAAGAAAAATAATTCGTGTGCTTGCCGAACTCCGTGTTTCATGCAACCAATGCCCAAATAATAGAATAGTTCCTCTCTTCCGCCTATTAACCGAGTCCGAAGTCGCAACCAACGGGTGATCTGCCATTGTGGATGGGAGTAGTGGCCATGTTCGTCCCAGTTATAGCCACGGTAATCGCTTGCACGACACATCTGTTTTACTCATTCGAGAATCTCACCTTCTGTCTGTGTTCTCTCTTTTTAGTCGAGCTTACTCCGAACGGATTTTCGTCGATTCGGGCCCGAGACGCCTGGTTCATGGAGAAGATAAAGTAAAGACATTAATAATACATAGGTGATACCTTCGGTGGGGCGTGGATCCTGTCGATCTGTCCGATTCTTCGAGATAGTTAGGTTAAGATCTTGTGTTGGTGATGTAACTTCGATAATCGATTTCTGCGGTTGTCTCTAGTGTTGAGTTCTTCGACGTCAGCGGGTTATCTTTGATGGTGGTCGTGTTGAGTTCCTTGGCTACTTGGGTGTCCCTCCCACACAGCTATTCGGGATGCTGCTCATCTGCTTTTGCCAAGGAGCTGCTCGGGATGCTGCTGGGCTGCTCTTGCCCGGCAGCTGTTCGAGATGTTGTCTGGCTGCTCTTGCCAGGGAGCTGTTCGGAGTGCTTCTGGACTGCTCTTGCCAGGCAGATGTTCGGGATGCTGCCTGGCTGCTCTTGCCATTCAGCTGTTCGGGATGCTGTCTGGCTGCTCTTGCCAGTCAGCTGTTCGAGATGTTGCCTGGCTGCTCTTGCCAGGGAGCTGCTCGGGAGTCTGCTGGGCTGCTCTTACCAGGCAGCTGGTCGGGAGGCTGTTGGGCTCCTCTTGCCAGGGAGCTGGTCGGGAGGCTGTTGTGCTCCTCTTGCCAGGGAGCTGGTCGGGAGGCTGTTGGGCTCCTCTTGCCAGGGAGCTAGTCGGGAGGCTGCTGGGCTCCTCCTGCCAAGGAGCTGGTCGGGAGGCTGCTGGGCTCCTCTTGCCAGGCAGCTGGGATGCTGCTCTTGCCTATGTCAGATTCTGCTCTTGCGTGGCTGCTCTTGCCAGGCAGCCGCTCTTGCCTGGCTGCTCTTGCTAGGTAGCGGTTCGGAAAGCTGTTCAGGCGTTTTCCCTATGCCGAATTCATCCTCTTCCAGTTCTTGGTTTGCCTTCTTACTCTTCGGATTCATTCTTTTCCTTTCGGGTTGTTCTCCCAACGCTCTTTCCTAGAGGGAAAATATCTTCCTGCCTTTGTACTCAACATCTCCTTGCTCGGCTTCAAGCTCTTCTTCTTGGTTGGGAATCATCTTGCTCAGCCTCAACCTCCTATTCTTCTTCTTCTTCAGTTTCGTGTCCTCTAGATGACCTTCGGGGTCTCCGTGTCTGCTCGGCTGCTCTTGCCAGACAGCTGTTCGGGAGGCTGCTAGACTCCTCTTGCCAGGGAGCTGGTCGGGAGGCTGTTGGGCTCCTCTTGCCAGGGAGCTGGTCGGGAGGCTGTTGGGCTCCTCTTGCCAGGGAGCTAGTCGGGAGGCTGCTGGGCTGCTCTTGCCAGGCAGATGTTCGAGATGCTGACTGGCTGCTCTTGCCAGACATCTGCTCTTGCCGAGCTGTTCTTCCCCAGTTCGGCTGGCTCAGCACCGAACTTTTCTTCGCGTGAGCACCTCTTCTATCGGTGGTGAACGAGGGTCGTTTGCGGAATCCACCGTGTTATCACTGATATATCGTTCCCACAGACGGCGCCAATTGATGTGGACCGCGTAAAACGCCCTCTTGCAACGGCTTCTTGGCGCGGCTTCTCTTGCTCCAGTCGATCTCCTTCGTCGAACCTAACACTCAAAGTACAACAGAAAACAGGTTAGAGGGGTGCCGGAGTGGTTCCGGCGACGCCCCTCCGACGCTCAAGTTAGTTTTCGGGTGAAGATAGGTGCTCTAGGCTCATAAATCAGTTTTTTGGTTTTAGAATGTGTACCTGAGAAATGATTCAACCACCTCTATTTATACTGACCTCACTTCGTCTCGCCTTGACCTGGTCTTTCACCCTGGTCCGTCTTTTTCGCGAACCTCATGTTGGAACGTGGTCTTCCCCACGTTCTCACGTTCTCCTTCCACTCCTTCCCTCTTCCTTGCTTCAGGTTTCTTTCAGACTTCTTCTTCCTGTCCAGGAACTGCCCTGCTCGTGTCTCGGCCCTTCCCTCGGCTCATTCTTGCCTTCAGCTTTCTGGTGGGCGTTCGGGTGCTCCTGCGTTGGGGCTGTTCGGGCATTCTTTTCTGGCAGCTCAGTAGAGCTGTTCGGGCACCATTCCTGACAGCTCAATGGAGCTGCTCGGGCACCATTCCTGACAGCCCAATGGAGCTGCTCAGGCAGTCCTTCCTGCAGCTCGATGGAGCTGCTTGGGCACTCTGGCCTGACAGCTTCTCGGGCGCTCGGGTCTGACAGCGCTCTGGCCTGACAGCTCCTCGGGCGCTCTGGCCTGACAGCTTCTAGGGCGCTCTGGCCTGACAGCTCCTCGGCGCTCTGGCCTGGCAGCTCCTCGGGCGCTCTGGCCTGACAGCTCCTCGGGCGCTCTGGTCTGACAGCTTCTAGGCGCTCTGGCCTGACAGCTTCTGGCGCTCTTTTCTGGGGATATTTTTGGAAGAAAAATATGTTCCTGCTTTTGTAGTCAACGTCTTTTTTACCGCGAATATTTTACGGGTGAAACCCGAGGGTAACATATACTAAAAAGGAATAGAAAATTTAGGTCCTATCTAAGTGCGACCACTTGCCCACTAGGCGATAGTCCACAAATGTGCACTTTTTATCAACCCTAGATTCCGATTGGGGGATAAAATATACACTTTTTTAACAAGTAATTCATGAATCACAGTGAAGCCATGCAAAACGGGTAGGTATATAGAAACATGAATAGTATTTGAAATGAATATATATATATATATATAATATAATTAACATACATATATAATATATATCCTCTCATTAGTCTGTTTTTTTTTTTAAAACATCATATTTTCCTACATACTACTATGCTATGTTCAGCTTGGCATTTGAGCACACAATACCAAGAGTGCGACAAAATCTGCTCTTTGATAAACGTATTTTCTTACGTTTATATTTGTTATATTTAAGTCGTTTACATGACAAGTTAAGTCGTTTTGATTATTTGTGCACTATAATATGGTTTCACAACACAATCAAACGTTTTACGGCAGTTTTGCGACAGTTAAGTTTATCTCAATGATCACAGGGTAAACGATGTCCGATGGACCTGAAATTTTAACCATAGATAGAGGACTCGTAAATCTTGATTCTGTCCAAAGGGATTTTAAATCCGATGTGTAGATCGAAAGATATGAATTTTTGAACTTGCTGTTGTTTTGCAGAAAAAGAGTCACGGCCGTGACTGTTATGCAGGAGGCCGTGAATGCTACCAGAATGCCATTTTCTTGCTCGATGATGTCACGGCCGTGAACCTGAACCAACCAAGCCGTGAAGGACCAGTCATGGCCGTGAAAGGAGGTGCTAGAGGCCGTGAATGTGGGCAGAAAGTCGATTTTTAAGCCCGAACTTGTCACGGCCGTGAACGTGAAGCCTCCAAGCCGTGAACATGGGCAGAGACGTGTTTTTCTTCAGGTTTAACATTGTCACGGCCGTGAGGATGCATACACTAGGCCGTGAACGTCCATGTGGCCATGTTAAAAGTCAAGCACATACAAGAAAATGATCCTTAACTTATCTTATCTTCTTGGAAACGAAACTAGGGACAAGAAATCCGACTTTGGAGGCTAGAAATCTGAATTTTGGGCTACAATTACGACTTTGGAGGATACTTTTAAGCATGGGAGACAAGAAATCTGATTTTGGCAACTCCTTGGAACTTACGTTGAAGAAAAGAGCAAAAAACAGTGATGGAGATGAACGTCTATATAAAGGGCCATTGTAAAGAGAAGAGAGGGAGAAGAGGAACGTGAGGTAAAAAGGTACACAACTAAGCTCATATATGTACAAACACGTTGCCTCATTAAAACCCAAGAACACCTCCCATACACATATTTAGTTCGCTCACCACGTGCTCGATAGAAATACTCAGTGAAGGACGGGATTAACTTCGAAGCCGAATTCAGGGAAGCATTTATGATATCTTCGATGTTAATTACGTGTTTTGCTGTGATCACTATGAGTAGCTAAATATTGTGTATTTGAGATGAGATGAACCCTAGTGCCATCGATCGTATGTTTACATGTATTTGATGTTTTGTTATTATTATGACTCGTTTATGAAGTATATGATTTTGATTATGTCTATGTGATTGAAATTGTCTAGTTAACTCGATCATGTCTATGTGATTAAGTTAACGTAGTTGGGAAATCGTACGCTACGCTCGAGAGAGGGGCGAACGATTAGACCACTCGTAAACGAGCGGAATAAACTCATCGCTAGAGATAGGTTGAACTACCCCGCCGGATTAGAGTCAAATCTAATAGCGGGATTCATCGTGATTTTAATGCGATCCTCGGTTAGGTAGTTAGGGAAGCTTGCCCGGCTACGTAATGCGTTGATTAGTTGTTTGCGAGTCTCGTATGATAAGGCGCAGTTTCGTCAGTCGTATGAATCCGTACGCATGTTGTAGGAATCTCCACGGTCTAATAATAGCGTTGCTTACGTCTACTTGATATATGTTTTGGTCGAGCTAGGGGGATTCGAAGCTCAAATATGTTTGTTTCCATCAGGGTTTTCTTCTCCATACCATTTTACTCAATTGTATTTTCAATTATTGTTATTTACCGTCTCAACAACCCAAAAATATTTACTAGGATATTTAAACGACGGTTTTCTGAAGTATATAGTTCCTTTGGGTTCGATACTCGAATACTTGCCATTTCTATGCTATTTTCGATAGGTACACTTGCCTGTTGAGCGTAGGATAGTTGTCGATATTCGTTTTATTTTATTACTCGATCCGCTCGATCAAGTTTTTGGCGCCGTTGCCGGGGAACTATTGATATTTGGGAAACTTTAGTTTATTATTCTAGCTATATTATTATTGTTGTTGTTATTATTATTGTGTGTGATTATTATTATTTTTAGTATTATTTATGAGTATTTTTTTTTCCTCTTATTCTAGGTAAATCGGAGGCAAAGTAATTGCCAGAAATGTATGACGTCACCGACACAACCGCGTTCAATGCTAAGTTCGACGTCCTACAACAACAAATTACAGCAAACGGCCTTCAAATGCAGACCTTAATGAATGCAGCCTTACTGCATCTTACAACGCAGTCAGTCGTCAACACTGTACAGTTGCAGCATGCCCCGATGATCCCCACAGCTTTCATGCCTCCTCGTCCATACCCTACATATATCCCTCTATGCACTATTTGCGGGGGAAGCCATGACGCAACTCAATGTCCGTCCACTATTTCGATGGAGCAGGTGGATTATGTAGGATACTACCAAGGTCTGAGAAATTTTGTCCCCCAAGTTCATCCAAACATGGCCTTCGAAAATTTTCAACGAGCACATTGGTTCCAAGGTGGAAATTATGAGAATGCTCCTGAGTGCCGGATGGATAAGCTTGCAGACAAGGTTGCCAAGTTGATGGATAAGCTCGATTATCGCTTGGATAGTCAAGAAGCCCGACTACAAAATACCGAGTCCTCATTGAGAGCATTAGAGAAACAAGTCGGGCAGATAGCTGAGACTCTTCAACAACGCCCTCCCAGATCATTAGAACGCAATATGGAGAAAAATCCAAAGGAGAATTGCCGTACCATTTCAAGCGACGAGGAGATCTCTCAACCCTTCGTGAGGCCATACCAACCAAAAATTCCCTTCCCGGCAGCTTTAACACGGGGAATACCAAAAGATCCATTCGGAGAATACATGTCCAAGCTAAGCGCCATGAAGAAAGCTGCAAAGAGGAATGCCACCAAGGACCTAAAAGAGATTCACGAAGAAGAGCAAGTAAAGGAAGTGGTAGAGAAGGTCGAAATGGATGAAGTTTATGTAGAGGATGAGCAACTCAGCGAGCAACAAGAAATTGCGAGTAAGCTTCCTGTCAAGGCGTGTGAACCGGAGATTCCATACCCAACTGGCCGAACAAAGGACATGGTTGGCGGCAAGTTCTGTACGTTGCAAGTCACTAAGAAGAATGACATGGCTGTTAAGGGAAGTAAGGAGCATGATAAAGAGAGGCGCTCATTCGAGGGACCGCCATGTTTGGAGCTTAAGTAGCCCGGTGGTCATAACATCAATAGACGATGTCTAGCTAAAAGACATTAAAGAAAGCGCTATTTGGGAGGCACCCCAAGTCTATCTTATGCTTTTCCTTTATTTTCCTATACGCATTTTTTTTAGTTTTTATGTTTCTGTATTTCGATGATCGCAGGGAATTCTAAATCTCAAGTGTGGGGAGGAGCCATACAAAGCATGCACGTCGAACTATTCAGGGAAGTTCGCTTATCTATTTATTTCCGCTTCCATGTGTTACATGATTGTTACGTTGAGGACAACGTAAATCTTAAGTGTGGGGAGGGGGCTGTGAAATTTAGGCGAACATGTTATATGCGTGCATGTCGTAATTTTTGGTAGAAATTTTTTCGAAAATTTGGCATTAATTTTTTTCGAAAATCATGTTTCGTATCATGAAGGAACAACTTTATGTTTGGAATTTTGTGAGTAATTAGGATACATATGCGTAGTCTATTTCTCTCTTACATGATGAACTTGGCGATACTTGAGAGATTCGTACACAACCCGATTTTTGTGAGATTTTTTAGCCTACGAGCTTTTTGCTCATTTCTTTGGTTGTGTGAATCATGCTTAGTTTATTTCTCTTCAGAACTTGCTTGTGTGTTACGTTTTGAAACTACTTAAAGTGTGATTGTGTGAAAATGAGGAAGGCATTAAGAATTCAGTCCATAGCCAAAGTATCCAACCACGACTGACCCCGTAGTTAGCCACTTTGTGCCTGAACTATAAATCGTTGACCTGAGAAGCTTTCAGATACATCTTACCCGATTAATAGAGAAAGTGAAGGTTGAGTGCCAATGTCGAAAAGCGTAGCCCGGCCGTTGTTAAAAAAAAAAAAAAATCTCCTTTAAATAATCTGTCGTTAAGAACTCCTCCATCGATAATCTTTCACCCGCAAAGGGACTGAGAGAAGAGGAGCTTAATGACACGAGAAAAGGAGCTTAGATACGTGGAAAAGATGTTAAGAACCCTTCCTTTGATAATCTCTCGTGCTAAAAAAAAAATGAGAGAAGAGGGGCTTAGCCAAGGTTAAAAAAAAAAAAATCCAAGTCGGCAAGAGCTATTCACGATGCACCCTGTGCGCTATCGAACAATGGCACGACACCGACATGACCACTTTGATATTTTCGATGGAAATTTTTCTCCAATATAGTCAGTTGAGCCCTTTTATAACCCGGTAAAGACCTTCCGATTCACGCTTGAACTTTGAAAGTGGTAGATTTACGAATTCCTTGCAAGCTTATGGTAGGGATTAGATTAGTGCATGACCCGAGAGATATCACCGACATCTTAACCCATACACTTAGTGATTTGAGTGAATCTCTGTGAGGTGCGGATCTTGATAGGTATTCCTAAGGAAGTTGTGTGGTTAGTCATTGATTTCGAATATGCTTTCCGACTTTACTTGCATTATCTCCTACGTGATTTTGTTCTTGATTGATACGTTGCATGATTCTATCCTTTTACATGCCATTTGCATTGCTTGAGGACAAGCAAACGCTTAAGTGTGGGGATATTTGATAAACGTATTTTCTTACGTTTATATTTGTTATATTTAAGTCGTTTACATGACAAGTTAAGTCGTTTTGATTATTTGTGCACTATAATATGGTTTCACAACACAATCAAACGTTTTACGGCAGTTTTGCGACAGTTAAGTTTATCTCAATGATCACAGGGTAAACGATGTCCGATGGACCTGAAATTTTAACCATAGATAGAGGACTCGTAAATCTTGATTCTGTCCAAAGGGATTTTAAATCCGATGTGTAGATCGAAAGATATGAATTTTTGAACTTGCTGTTGTTTTGCAGAAAAAGAGTCACGGCCGTGACTGTTATGCAGGAGGCCGTGAATGCTACCAGAATGCCATTTTCTTGCTCGATGATGTCACGGCCGTGAACCTGAACCAACCAAGCCGTGAAGGACCAGTCATGGCCGTGAAAGGAGGTGCTAGAGGCCGTGAATGTGGGCAGAAAGTCGATTTTTAAGCCCGAACTTGTCACGGCCGTGAACGTGAAGCCTCCAAGCCGTGAACATGGGCAGAGACGTGTTTTTCTTCAGGTTTAACATTGTCACGGCCGTGAGGATGCATACACTAGGCCGTGAACGTCCATGTGGCCATGTTAAAAGTCAAGCACATACAAGAAAATGATCCTTAACTTATCTTATCTTCTTGGAAACGAAACTAGGGACAAGAAATCCGACTTTGGAGGCTAGAAATCTGAATTTTGGGCTACAATTACGACTTTGGAGGATACTTTTAAGCATGGGAGACAAGAAATCTGATTTTGGCAACTCCTTGGAACTTACGTTGAAGAAAAGAGCAAAAAACAGTGATGGAGATGAACGTCTATATAAAGGGCCATTGTAAAGAGAAGAGAGGGAGAAGAGGAACGTGAGGTAAAAAGGTACACAACTAAGCTCATATATGTACAAACACGTTGCCTCATTAAAACCCAAGAACACCTCCCATACACATATTTAGTTCGCTCACCACGTGCTCGATAGAAATACTCAGTGAAGGACGGGATTAACTTCGAAGCCGAATTCAGGGAAGCATTTATGATATCTTCGATGTTAATTACGTGTTTTGCTGTGATCACTATGAGTAGCTAAATATTGTGTATTTGAGATGAGATGAACCCTAGTGCCATCGATCGTATGTTTACATGTATTTGATGTTTTGTTATTATTATGACTCGTTTATGAAGTATATGATTTTGATTATGTCTATGTGATTGAAATTGTCTAGTTAACTCGATCATGTCTATGTGATTAAGTTAACGTAGTTGGGAAATCGTACGCTACGCTCGAGAGAGGGGCGAACGATTAGACCACTCGTAAACGAGCGGAATAAACTCATCGCTAGAGATAGGTTGAACTACCCCGCCGGATTAGAGTCAAATCTAATAGCGGGATTCATCGTGATTTTAATGCGATCCTCGGTTAGGTAGTTAGGGAAGCTTGCCCGGCTACGTAATGCGTTGATTAGTTGTTTGCGAGTCTCGTATGATAAGGCGCAGTTTCGTCAGTCGTATGAATCCGTACGCATGTTGTAGGAATCTCCACGGTCTAATAATAGCGTTGCTTACGTCTACTTGATATATGTTTTGGTCGAGCTAGGGGGATTCGAAGCTCAAATATGTTTGTTTCCATCAGGGTTTTCTTCTCCATACCATTTTACTCAATTGTATTTTCAATTATTGTTATTTACCGTCTCAACAACCAAAAATATTTACTAGGATATTTAAACGACGGTTTTCTGAAGTATATAGTTCCTTTGGGTTCGATACTCGAATACTTGCCATTTCTATGCTATTTTCGATAGGTACACTTGCCTGTTGAGCGTAGGATAGTTGTCGATATTCGTTTTATTTTATTACTCGATCCGCTCGATCACTCTTACAGTAAAGAATGAATGAATGCACGCGTGTTTGCTTCGATCTGTCAGATTCATGGATTTGAACTGCACACGACTGGGTTCATTTTACATTATATTATTCATATCGTTTAAGATATATATATATATATTGAGATTTCATTATATTCGATGTATGGTATTTTGAACAGGGTCACCTACCAACAATCGCACGTTTGAAATAAATGTCATGGTCATGGCCTTCCTTTGTACTATAATGTACAGCTACAGGCTGTTGTATGTAACTTTCAATATTAAACTAGCTTATGAGAAATGAAACTTGATAACAAAATACTTGTTTCCAGCCAATGGGCCTTGAAGGATCAATTTGGGCCTTGATTTCTTCACTTGCTTTCCCTTGGTTATCAGTTCAAGAAGATCCAATGCTAATATTAATAAGTTTCAGTCATAATACTAATCTCATTGCCGGCCTCGACTGGTCCTGAAAGTGATAGTTTAGTAATTATTAATTGCAGACACTGAAATGATGATGATGATGATGATGATGATGATGATAGTAAGCAGTTGTTACATTTGAGCAAAATGTATAGAAGAAAATCAAATAAAATAAATGAATTGGGTGTGGCTCAAAAGTGCTTGAAAAAAATCATAGTTGCGTCCTCTTCATGATATCAGAGGAGTCCTCAATGCTTCTACTCATTTGCTCATCATTGCCACATATCATATCAAAAGCTGAATAATTATTTAAAATAAGATAAGGAAAAAAAAAAAAAACACAAGAGGACATTCAGAATGAGTAGGAAGTAACACCTCAATCAACCAGTAATTCAGATCAAATTAATCATCCTCACCATGCCCTAATTTGAAAGAAAATTAAAACAAATGAAAATTCCAAAATTGAGCTGAAACTAAGGTCTCCCTCAGACAAATGCCTCGAATTGTCGTCACGATTTGGAAAAAGAATGGATTTCTTTTTTCGATCGGACTCGTCATCGTAATTTTGTTCGTCACCGAGAGAATTTGTCACCATGAAAACGTAGAGAAAGAAGAGCTTAAACAGATGTCGTTGAGTAAGAGAGAGGAGTAAAGAATTGGAAGACAAGAGCGAAACCATAAACGATTGATTGTTCTTGAGCACATTTTTGCAATGCCAGTAATTGATGTGGGAGATCGAAGTGCTATTGATTGGCTGTAGTTCTTATAGTTTGTGTGATTTCATGTCTAGAGCTTAGGGTTAGGGCTCGACGAATTGGGCCACAACTATGAATTGGGCTCACTTTATGTCCTTGGTTCATTTACTCAGATCAATTGGGCTCACATATTGCTCGAAGATTATATCTATAACTTTAGAAAGAAAGATGCAATAATACAGTATTCATGTAGAGGTCTCAGACTCGTCTCTTAATTCAATTTCAATTATTACAAGTGAAACCAACCAAACCAACTCTTCAAAAGATAGACTGAGACTTCAAAAGTAGAGCAAAAGAGGCTTTCTTGATAAGAGTCGTGTGTTGCTAGCTAGTCTTAAAAGAATGGATCACTCTCTATCAGTGGAAAAAAAGGGATGTTAATGATTATGTAGCCTTTTTCTGCATGCATGCATGCGGATTTATATCTGGCAAAATACAAATCAAATGATTGTAATGCTAATGAATGATGCTTAGAACGTAGGTCCTACCTATCAAAGAAAGACTAGTAATTTCCAATTTGTTCTATCATTGTCGAGAGTTTCTTTCCATTCACGAACTTGAAACGCAGCAGCAAAATGCCTAAATAAGCAACAGAGGTTTTTATACAGCACACACAGCTATTCTATTCAATAGACCACATCGTATCTTTCCCAGTTCAAGACACTACCATCTAAAAAAAGGTACAAGGTTGTTCTACACCGAAGTAATAAACATCGTCCAAAGCAACGAAGGAAAAAAAAAGCACGAGTTAAAAAAAAAAAGAATAATAAGATGCAACAATGAGGAAGGACAATGTAATGAACCATCAAACATCATTCTTCAACCTCACCCTCGGCAATGGGCGTGAGAACGCCCTCTCTAACGAATCCCGGGTCAAGGAATCTCGCCAAGAACGCCCACAGTTTGTAAACGTCCTCAAAGTTCGTCAAGAATCCAAGAGAAGCCGTGACGACTTCAACTCTAATGAACCCGCTTTTACCGTTATGCCCTCCATTCTCCATCGGCTTGCAAAGGGTTGTATCGTCGAGGGTGGAAGACTTATGCTTCTGCTTAGGATTCTCCAAGATACGAATGTGGCTTAGAATTCCAACGCCCAATGAAATCCCTCTAGACTCTGCTAGTCTCTGTACGAGTTCGGGGCTGATCAAACCACGGTTTCTATCTCTTACGTTAAAGGCAACTGCAGCTCCTCTTTCGTACTTGATCTTGGGACCATAGATATGAATGAGTGGCCCACCTTCTTTTCCGTTAGATTCGGGCAATCTCAACTGAAGAAGTGACGTAACGAGCCAATTGATCAAGAATCGAAGCCTCGAGGTTGTCTTGTTTAGTCCCAACATGTTTATGTGGTCAAGATGCCTCAAGATAATCTCGGGTTCACCTCTCTCCGACTCCTGACCGTCATCGTACTCACCGTTGCTCAAGTACTCTTCATCGTCGAGGCTAGCATTCGATGTTTCCCCTGGCTCAAGGCTAAGACTGGGTCGAGCTTTTTGGTTATCTTCTGCGCTGAATGATACTCTCCTTCCTTTGTTGTCGGTATCCTCGATCCCAAAGAATCTTCCACCTGCAATTCTGCTTCCTTCACGCCTTTCGAGCAGTCGAAACTCGCCTTCGGTTTCTCTTCTAATAGCACTCTCCTTCTCAAGAGATGCCGCCTTAGAAGTGGAGCCATTGTAATTCGTCCTGCGACTGTTGAGAACAGAGCCCTTGGCTGAGCTGCTTATCGACTGGTAATTCTCGGGCTCTTCTTCAATCTCGCTAAAGGTAAGATTTTCAGGAGTACGATATTCCCTGCCAGAAGTGTCTCTATGGCCGAACTGTTCTTCATACGGCGGGATTTCTTTGAAATGGTCTGATTCTTGAGACACAGATCGAACAGCAGCATCAAACGACCCGTTAATTTCTCTGTCGTACATCGGGCTATTTGGCAATTTCGAGGTTCTTGGAGAAGCCAACATCTTGTTATTTTTCCTGCTAGAAAACCAAGCAGGTGGCAAAGGAGAAGAGACGTTGAGCTTGTTCATCTGGCCATCATGCTCGGGACTCTGACCTATATCTATCCACAACGAATTATCAGAAGACTCATCTTCACTAAAGACTGGGCTTTTCATGATATCTCCTACAGATATACTTTCAGTCTCTTCCAATATAGTGCTGGCCCCATCTTTGTCTGAGATGTTATCGTGTTCCATCTCGCTTTCGAACACATCTCTTACCTGGGCAGAAGTGTATGCGCCGGAGAAGGCAGGCATTTGAGATTCCTTTCGACTAACTGACGACTCAACTCCACCGTTTTCCCCAGCTTCTACATCTTCTGCAAATCCAGGGAAATTATCCATCGAGTCACTTAAGTACATGGGAAAAACTGGCGTTATTTTAACTATGCCTGAGCCCGTGTGGCCAGATTGGCTCTGAAGGGTACCCATTACCGATTTCTTGATCAATAGACATCCAAAGCCAGTCGGGTCATAGCCGAAGACTCTGTAGAAGGATGTAATGATGAAATCTGGTCGGAACAAAGACAAGCCAAGCGAGTCCATGTCCTTCGGACCCAATGCCCCAGCGTCAAGCAAGACGTGCCAGTTGTTCTGCTGAGCCAAGGCCATCCACTGATAAGAGTACTTAGCACCGCTGACTCTAGACTGAACAGGGAAAACGAATAGGCCAGTAGCTGAGTTTTTCTTTCTCTTCTTCTTGTTAGAAATCTGCTTTCTTAGGTCGGTGGAGCACAGCTTTAGTGTAGGCCACTTGAACCATGCGCTCTGAACTTTAGCTCCCTTTTCTCTAGCGCTCTGAGCCATCCAGTTCATCGATTGGCTCTCGTGATCGAACATGGTCAGCAACCTCTTGTTCGTGTGGAAGGGGTAGTACTCAGCGAGCAACTTAAAGGCTGAGCCACGACTCACAGTAAAAACAAGTCCATATTCGTTCTCGGGGATGTTCAGATAATCCATTATACGAGTCTTTATATCGTGCTCTATCGTGCCTTGCTCAGCACCGCCGTATAAAGCGTGATTACTCAGATTAGCAGTAGTCTCAGACAAGCTAAAGGTGCATGAATCCCAATAGTGAACAGTCTGCATCAATGAAAACAACCCAAAGCCACAATAGTCCAGGCATACCTTCGAATCAGAGCTTGAGAGATGTGAATACTCATCCAACCTCAGCTGATCAATCTTTTCAGATGATTGATACTTTGGATACATAGTGAGGAACTTTGAGAAGGCCTCATTAAGCTGTGGGATTGAGTCCCCTGACTCGAAAACTCGCTCAGCTGCTAGAGCAGTAGCTCTGAGGAAATCTTTCTGAGCATTAAGACGGGCCAAAGATCGAGATCTTCCCAAACTCTCATCTTGATCATTTAAGGATTCTCCAATATCTTGTGTTTTCGCTAAAGAGCCATCTTCAGATGCTTCTTCAAGGGCCTGTCTAAGCTTGTGTTCGTGCAACTTCCTCAGAGCTGAAGGGTTAGACTTAATTTCCTCCACAGATTCATCTGAACCGTCCCTTCTTCTGCTCTTCTTGTCCAAGATCAGAGAAGCGCAGTGAGATAATGGTTTCCATAAAGAGATATGCATCAAAGCTTCCTTCTTTGTCACCAACAACAGCGTACACAACTCAATTTGAACGAGAAATAAGATCAAACACGATGTACTTTTTTTTAGTGTTAGCCCATCAAGTTTCAGAAAGAAGGGGCGACTCAGATCTGAATAGAGAAGTCCCAATAGGAAAAAAGGAAAGGTAAGGCAGACAAAAGGGGATCGTCCAAGAGTAATAAACCTTTGATTTCAAAAACCCAAAGCCACTGTCGTGAGAAGAGAAAGCACTAAGGTATCAGCTTTAACATCACATTCAAACAAAAAGAAGGGATTTTAAAGTAAATTAAATAAACAAATGAGATGAAAAGCAAGATTGGGCCAGATCAGCAAAACCCTAATTCAAAATATCTTCAGGATCTATCTCCAGATTATGATAAGAACCCAGATGGAGAATATCAAAGAACTGCACGAAAGTCAAACTTCGAGCAAAAACAGAGGCAAGAACACTGACACCCAGACCTTCAAGAAACAGTAGAGCATAATCTCAACAAGTGTTGTTTTCCCCAGAATCTACTGAAGGGGTAGGTGACTAAATGGGATTTTTCCTCACAAGTTTTCAACTTTGAAGATGAACTAAAGAAACATTCTTTCTCTTTGGATTCTATCACCCGAAGAGGACTAAAAAGGGCTTGCGAGCTCGCTACTCTCTCTCTCTCTCTCTCTGCTTTCATCTGCAAACTAATTAAAAGCAGAGACACTCCTCAACAAATGCATATTTACTTCAGTGTGTGAACTGTGAATCGTGAATCCCAAAAGCATACACCCTTATTCATTGCCACTACTACCCCCGCAATTTGTCTGAAATTTTTTTTATATTTCAGTATATGATAATATGTATATCTTTCTCTCACCTTGTCGCTCTGTCTGTATATTGACTGATTAAAATAAAAAAATTGGGACTTGGGAGATTGAGTAGAGTGGTGGACTTGCTAATAGAGCCAAAATGCCCTTAGCCAAAAAAAAAAAGTCACCTTTGACTTTAATATCCCCATAAGTTGATTTCGGATTAATTTATAAATACAGTAAGTTTAAATATGATTCTTGATTAAACAAAGATTTTTACGGGTCCCACCATTTCTACCTCCAAGACCTTTCCATGTTACAGTTTTTCAATGTCTCGAAAGTCAATAGAATCCAAGAAGCCTTGCAAAAGATGTTTTCTGTCTAGGTCATCTCAAAGTCTAACCTGTTGTTGTTCGTTAATTTGCAGAAACATATTAGTTTTTTATTTTTTGATTTTCAAGATATATATATATATATATTGATACGTTTACAAATTATTGGCATTTAGTTTGTGCAATTATTGGCGGAATCCAATGAAAGTAGAAACTATTATATATCTCCATGTTAGAAAGGCTTTTTTATTTATGTTTTACATAATTACCCAACAATTTTCAGGTTGTTAAAATATTCAATAACCAGTCACCGAAATCCAACAAGGACCACAACCGAATCTTTTATTTTTAATAATTTTAATAAACAAGGTCAATAATTATCATGCTCAGCATTATATTGACTTGTGGGACAGCTACACGTAAATAATTTTCTATTATCATGACATATGTTAAGAATCAATCACATTTAATTTTCTATATATATATATATAATCTATCTTGTGCACTTATCTAAAGCAAAACCGCGCTGATTTTTTTTATTTATAGTTCAAGTGTAATACACTTCATGAGGAGAGGAAGGCATGAAAGACAGGTTACCATCAATAAAAATATAAAATTATTCGCAATAGTATTAAACCAGTTCAAATTTAAACACATAACATATTATTGAATTATTTATTTGGCGCGTGATCATATGTCCTCTTTCCATGGTCGCCTTTAACTTGGTGAGTTCTCCTTTTGATGGATACGTGACAAACACAAACACTAGCTTGTGAAGCCCATCCATACTACTTGGGCCGAAACTACAAATTACATTGTAACGTCCTTCATATTTACACATCACACATTGACCACAATTCAGATATTAGTTTTTTATGTCTTCGTTCTTAAACTCAGCATTCCAGCCAATGGCATGGCAAACGTCACGTCAGTTAGTCAATCTAGTTGTGACATGTTGAACTAACTTCAGACTCAACCTATCTAACCAAATCTGAGCTGTCTCAATAATAGTCACTAATTTCAGCAGTTTTGAAACTCTTCGCTTAGCTTGTAATAAAGTAACCGCTCGCCGATGACCTAACCTCATAGAATCGAACCATCACAAGTTTCCCAACAAATAATGTCATCTCAATATATATAAGTGATCATCATCAGCATTAGGCAACCATGACGGCCAATATGGACATGAAACTATCAGTAACAACCTTAATAATCATCGTAGTAATTATAAGCCTTCTGAGTTCCTTTGCAGTTTCCCAGAACGACGATGAATTGTCGAGAGGGGCTTCGTTTATATTCGGCGATTCATTGGTAGACGCTGGGAACAACAACTACTTATCCACGTTATCGAAGGCCAATATTTCGCCTAACGGCATCGATTTTAAAGCTTCGGGCGGAAACCCTACTGGGCGATACACCAATGGAAGAACCATGGGAGATATCGTCGGTAAGTTAAGTTATTATTGTGTTTAATCATATTATTATCCTTCAGTTCGTTTTATTACTTTCGATATTCTTAGGCGAAGAATTAGGACAGACGCATTACGCTTCGCCATTTTTAGCACCGAACACAAGCGGGAGAGCTGTATTGTACGGCGTAAATTACGCTTCGGGCGGCGGGGGAATCATGAATGCCACCGGTCGAATATTTGTGAGTAAATCAATCATTATTCAAGAAGATGTGTATACTTCTTACAATAACATTTTTTACCAGGTAAATAGGCTTTCTCTGGATATTCAAGTCGACTACTTCAACATCACTCGCAAACAGATCGACAACTTATTGGGCGCTTCGAAGGCCAAAGACTACGTAGGGAAAAGATCGATATTCTCCATCACGATAGGATCGAACGATTTCTTGAATAACTACCTTTTGCCCGTCATATCAGCCGGCGCAAGAATCTCGCAGTCGCCAGATGGATTCGTAGATGATATGATCAATCATCTAAGGGGACAACTTACGGTAATCATATAATACACATGCATCGCTACATATATAGTTTTTCATGCATACATATCTTTATTATTTTTTTTTGTTCGCCTTGTTTGCAGAGACTGTACCAATTGGACGCGAGAAAGTTCGTGATCGGAAACGTGGGGCCCATCGGGTGCATACCGTATCAGAAGACCATAAACCAGCTTAGCGAGAACGAATGCGTAGCGTTGCCCAACAAGCTCGCGCTTCAGTACAACGCAAGGCTTAAGGATCTTCTTCAAGAACTCAACGAAAATCTTTCGGGCGCAACTTTCGTTCACGCGAACGTCTACGATCTCGTCATGGAGCTCATTACAAACTACGCACAGTACGGTAATAATAAGAGATCGAAGTCAGAGAGTATTCGTCGTCGTTGTCCTCTGAGAATTTCGAATCATCAAGAACTGATTATTATTATTTTTTTTTTGATGTAATATATTTTGTGTGAATGAAGGGTTTACTAGCGCGAGTAAAGCTTGTTGTGGGAATGGGGGGCAGTTTGCGGGGATTATACCGTGTGGGCCCACGTCGAGCATGTGTTCGGATAGAGACAAGCATGTGTTTTGGGATCCTTACCATCCCAGCGAGGCTGCTAACCTTATACTTGCCAAGCAGTTGGTGGATGGAGATACAAAGTATATATCTCCTATGAATCTCAGGCAACTCAGAGATCTTTAATTTACTGATGATTGATCAGTTTAGTTAGTGTGGTCTCATGATATTGATTGATGATGGCGATTATCTCATGTTGTATATCATCTTGTATGCTGCTGTAAGGATCATCGATCTTCAAGCGTCTTTATTGTCGTTAAAATTGTTTTAAGGAGACAAAGAATTACAAACCTGCTGCTCATATAGCTTGTACGAAAGAATAAAGACAATGGAAAGAAAGCCATCTCTGTCCAATTCATTTCCACGCTATGCCGACAGTTTTCTCCTAAAGCGAACGGTCAAATCTCATTTCCACTTGTAAAACGTACAAGAAAAGGACTCGGTGAAGGCTTGTCTGTGCTTTCCACTTATTCTTACACTAAACCTTACATATATATAACAAAAAAAAAAGGCGCATGTAATGTTAATCTATGAGGAAACAGACAGAATCTTGAGAGAGCCGACTGAATCATAATAATAATCTCCATGCATTTTCCACTTTGACAGAGTAGACAACAGAGCAGAGCCGAACCCTCTCTGCAAAAAGCTGCCGAATAATCTCACGCGCCTCCTCAAATCTATTCTACTATAAAACCCAGCCATCAATATCTATTCACTCAACTCAACGCTTACACATTCCACACAAAAAAAACAAATATGGTGACAAACGCAACGCCAAGGCCCACCGCGAAGGGTTGCCACGCGCCGCCAGAGGGACCGCCTCTCCCCTGCCCTCGCTGCCAATCGACCAGCACCAAGTTCTGCTACTACAACAACTACAACTTGTCCCAGCCGCGGCACTTCTGCAAATCCTGCCGCCGGTACTGGACCCAGGGCGGAATCCTCCGCGACATCCCCGTCGGCGGCGGCTCTAGGAGGAGCTCCGCCAAGCGGTTCCGAACGACCGCATCCTCGGCCGCCACCAACGCGTTCCATCACTCGCCGGCGGCCGTGTGTTCTTTGGCGCCGTTCGCCGGAGAAGCACAGTGTTATCACCATGCGTTTGGTGGTGGCGGCGGTGGAAGTTTCACTTCGTTGTTAAACGGCGGCGGTGGTATGAATGCACTGTCGGGCATGGGAGGTTTCAGGCTTGATGACGTGGCCGGCTTTGGGTTTCAGACCAACGTTTGGCCTTTTGTTGGTGCGACGGACACGTGGCATGTTGGGGATAGCGCATATCCGTTGCCTGAACGTACCATTATTTCCTCTACGCCTACTGACTTCATGAAATGAGGAAGAAAAAAAGTAGAGCAAATGAAATTCCCGTCTTAGGTTTTGTCTCTTAGTGTTTGTTTTGTTGTGTTTCGGAGATGATAACATCTTTTGACTTGCGTAGTTTCCCAATATGAGACATTATTATATGCAAACTCAAGAAAGTTAGATGAGGAAGCAGAAGTACTATGTTGTTTTGATCGATCTTTTCTAACGTTGTAAGAGTTTGACCGAGTGAGTTGCCATAATATACTGCATTCACTCTAAATATTTTTAAGGTAAAATTAACTTCATCAAGTGTCAACGTGTTTTGAGTAACCTACTCACTAACCTAAAGTGGGTCCGTAAAAGACAAAGTCCTCCATATATGAGAAAGCGGCTACCATGTAGTAGGTAGGTGTCTGGAAATTAAATAATATGAAGAACAAGAAAAATCTTATGATTTAGGCAAAGCTGGCTTACGATTATAAACATATTCATTTACAACATCTAATCTAAAGATACAAAAACTACAATCGAGCATGGCATTTCTCACGACAGTAATATTCTTATCATCCGTCATATTTTTAGTCCGAAGCTTTTTCTCCACAAGCAGATGGGCCAAGAAACTTCCGCCAGGACCCATTCCATTACCGTTGATCGGAAGTCTTCATCTACTGTTGGCCGACCAACCCCACAAATCTCTTACAAAACTCGCCAGAATTCACGGCCCTGTCATGTTCTTGCGCCTCGGTTTCGTCAACACGCTTGTAATATCATCGGCTGAGATGGCCAAAGAGGTGCTGCAGAAGCAAGACTTGGCCTTTTCGACACGTACTATCCCAGATGCTATTCAAGCTTACGAACAGTACAAATTCTCCGTCATATGGCTCCCAGTTGAAGCTCGATGGAGGAGTTTGAGAAAGATTTTGAATTCGAATATATTCTCTGGGAATAGTGTTGGGTATACAAGCCCTATCCCACACCGATGGAATAAAAGAAATCTGATGGGTTTATAAGCTTGTGGGTTCACTCCCTCTATAGCCAATTGGTTTTAGAGAGGAACCCCACAAGCTTATACGGGCTCGGGTTTGGGCTGGAATTGGGTCTGAAAAAAATCCCTACATGGTGCGGTGAGCGTGGACGAAGGCGTGAGGGTGCCTGCAGACGAAAAAAATTCTAGCCCGGGTACGGTGTGGGTAGTGTGTCCCCGGCCCCTTGTGAGGACGATTGATGAATCTGCGGGGAGAAGCGCTTGGGTGCAGTGATTGCGGAGAAGCGCTTGGGGCAGATAATCGTCGAAGGGGAGGCCCGGTGTGTGGTCTAGAGTTTGAGGGGAGGTTTGTTGGGTATACAAGCCCTATCCCACACCGATGGAATAAAAGAAATCTGATGGGTTTATAAGCTTGTGGGTTCACTCCCTCTATAGCCAATTGGTTTTAGAGAGGAACCCCACAAGCTTATACGGGCTCGGGTTTGGGCTGGAATTGGGTCTGAAAAAAATCCCTACACGTGCCATGGAAGGCGAAAATTCTGCTAGAAAAGCAGAAAGTTTGGCAGAAACTATTGCTGCCGATTTGCAGAGTGCTGAGGCTTCAAGCTCGATGGAGGCCAAGAGGGAAGCTAGGGAATGCTGTAAGTTGGCCTGGAAGGAGGATCTTGAAGTCGGTAATGCAGAATCTTCGGGGAAAGCGAAGATGGAGAACTCGAAAGCCCGAGTTGGTTCCAAGTGGGAGATTTCAATCTCGCTTGGGATCGACAAGGTCTCTTTCGAGGCACGAAGCTCCTAAGGAGCTTGATGACCAACAGAGCGGAGCTACGAATCGAGGTGGAGCTTCGATTGGAAGCTGTCGAGGAATTACGCTTGAAATCTGAAAAAATTCCTGAAGTTCAAAAAGGTTAAAAGCTGGTTTCTGGTAAGATTTGAGCTGCGTATAGCTTGCGTGTTTGAGCTATTATGTTGGAGCTCGGGGCATGGATCGCGAGCTCTAGGCTCGAGGTGGAGTTTGTTGGGAGTTACGAGCCAAGAACTCGCCGGAGTAGGTCGGGAGGTCGCCGGAAAGTTGCCTGAGCGATCACAAACTGAGCAGATTGGAATTACTTCAGAAATTATGTTTAGCTGCCAGACTTATTCTCAGCCATCGGATCATTGGCGCTGTATCTAAGGGCCAGTATTTGAATATCATGCATTAAATGGGAGCCGATGGATCACGCGGGAGTTAAGATCCAAGGGCTGAGATGATAATCGCTGTGACTGATAGCGATTTTATAAGTTGGGGCGGATTTCCGGGCGAGATAGGGGTGCGATGCAAATTCCAGGAGTGGAGACTGCGAGTTTGCCGTCTCGAGGTGGAGTTTGTTGAGGATTTCGAGCCGGAAACTCGCCGGAGATCGCCGGGAGCCGCCGGGGAAGGAGGCCAGTCGAAGCAGCGATGGAAGAGCTGAAGAACTGAAGGTTTGCTGAAGGATGAACTCGCGACGAGCAGCAGCCGTTCGATCAGTGGCGCGCGATCAGAGGGCCAGCATTTGAAGCCGCGAGATTAAGTGCTGTGCGTTGGATAAGGCGCGAATGGATCGACGGACCAGATTAGAAGGTGCTGTGTGAATCGGATCATGAATCTCAGCCGATGGATCGAAATCTGACGGTCTAGGATGAACGCGCCACTTCACTAATAGAAGTGTCACGCGTTTTATGCTGGGTCATGCGAAATGAATGAGGCGACGTGGCAAGCTGAGAGACGTCAGATCAGATCGAAGGAACGGCTGCGATGGATCGCGAATCACACTTAAAGAATGCTTCAGCTCTTATAAATAGCAGAATTCCTGTTTCGACAAGCTACCTTTCCGAGCATGTAGATCCTTATAGAGTGAGAATTAGCACACGGTGTAAACACGAGAGTTGTAGACGGTGTGGGGTTCTGTAACTTTCATGTTTTGTGCTAATGGAAATAGTGCTCGGTTTGGTCCGTGGACGTAGGCCAATTCTCGGCCGAACCACGTTAAATCATGTGTTAAAGAGTGTGTGCGTGAGTTGCTGTTTTGAGCTGATTCGAGCTTCCGATAGCTCGAATCAGTGAGAGTGATTAGCATACACTGATAGAACATCCAAATACGAGTCTAACGGCGGTCCTCGATCAACAAATAGGCTGGACGCTAGCCAGCGTCTGAGGAGTAAAAAAGTCGAGGAGCTCATTTCTTACTGTAAGAAAAGTAGCCAGGCTTGTATACCTGTAGATCTTGGCCGTGCAGCTTTTAAGACATCGTTGAATCTCTTGTCGAACACATTCTTTTCGAAGGATTTGGTGGACCCTTTCTCGGATTCTGCTAAAGAGTTCAAGGAGCTTGTTGGGAATATTATGATTGAGGCAGGGAAGCCTAATTTGGTGGACTTCTTTCCGTTCTTGGAAAAGATTGATCCTCAGCGAATCAGAAAGAAGATGACTGCGTATTTCGGGGAGATGTTGGAGCTTTTTAGCGGGTTGATCGACGAGAGATTGGAGAAAGCTAAGGCAGACGAGTTTGCTGGTAATAACGATGTGCTTGATGCGCTACTTTCCACGAGTAAGGAGAGCTCAGAAGAGATCGATCGAACTCACATTGAGCGGATGCTCGCGGTTCGTTTTTTGACAAGTACAGATGACTTGTTATAGTTGTTACACTTGTTCTAACATGCATGTCCGTACGTCTTTCCCAGGATCTTTTCGTTGCAGGAACTGATACAACCTCGAACACAGTCGAATGGGCCATGGCAGAAACACTCAGAAACACTCGAGTAATGAAAAGAGCCAAAGAAGAACTCGAGCAAGTCGTAGGAAAAGGAAGGGCCGTCGAAGAATCAGACATTTCACGCCTTCCTTACCTTCGTTGCATTGTGAAAGAAACCCTTAGGATCCACCCGCCGGTCCCCTTTCTAATCCCTCGAAGGGTCGAAAAAGACGTCGAAATCTGTGGCTACACAGTGCCAAAGAACTCTCAAGTGTTCGTCAACTGCTGGGCTATTGGGAGAGATGCAGATGTATGGGAAGATCCATTGGAGTTCAGACCAGAGAGGTTTCTTGAATCCGATGTAGATGTCCGAGGAAGGGATTTTGAGCTGATTCCTTTTGGCGCCGGGCGAAGGATATGCCCTGGGTTGCCGTTGGCCGTAAGAATGGTGCATGTAATGGTTGGATCTTTGTTGAACTGTTTTGACTGGAAAATTGTTCGCCATGGCGAAGAAATGGACATGGAAGAGAAGTTTGGAATTGCGCTGCAGAAAGCTGACCCACTTAGGGCTGTCCCAGTTTACAACAGTTGACGTAGATTGATTGTCCATTACACCAATAAGTCCAAACCACGTGTTTTGTATGGTTATGAATAATTGTCGGCTAACTTTTGGCCAATCATCATTAATTTCAGCCAAACCAGAACATGAAAGTTGGGATTGTTTGGTTGCTGCTTTTTCTAATCCTCTTACCGTCAGCATATTCAAGAATCGGTTTAACGTTTAACTATGTCAGCATTTCGTCCCTTACACTAATTGAATTTGATTAGAACAGTTAAACTGTACATATATATCATCACGATTATAGGATTTAAATATATCAGTATTGGAAACAGAGCGTAGGCTAAAGTTATTCACAAGTGATGGATAATAAACTATTTGGGATTCCTGAGAAGAGAATAAACAAACCAAGTCATAAAGGTCGAGTCTTTAGCCGAGCATAGACGGGTGACCAGTTTGGAGCATCCTTTTGAACATGTCCATCCCAAAAGCTGACTCTGATGAACTAAAAAAACAAGAAAGCGCATGAATTTAGCAGATTAATTACTGGTTTTTGATGAAATGGTTCATAGGAATGTACGGCGGTATGCTTTGTTATATTAGAAACAATTGGGTGCATCAATCATCGTGTATTACCAGTTGAAAAGTGAAGCATATGAAAGAACATATGGGTGTTGAGTGCCAGTAGCAGAATGTACCTCGATATAGTAATTTCATAAGGGAAGGAAACCCCTTCACGGTTTGGTATCGGGGGAATGTGATCCTTCTTTTCATTCACATATCTGATGATCTGAAACAGAAAGTCGCGGAGAGAAGCTTCAAGAGCTGCACGCCGAGCAGTTCTCAGCTGCAATTCAGAGAACAAAGGTTTAATAAAATGACACCAAAAGTATCCAAGGAATTGGATTCGAATATGATTCCCAAGCGTAATACCTCCAGGGTCGACTGTGGCTTTTGAATGATGGGACTTGCCTGAATGTCCTTTGAGGTGTTGTACGACGTTCAAATTTATCTGCCATTGTTCCCATTGGAGGCGTTCCACTTTGTTGGTGAACCATGTTGGGTGTTTGTTTTTTACCTCATAGAAGGACAAGCATATCTGCACGGTTGCCTCGGTGAATCTTAATGACGATTTTAGGGAAATTCTTATTAGTTTTAACACAGTACGTGCCCCAAAATCTCTATAGAACTTACTCTCCCTCCAAGTATAGCAACAGACGCCTTTGGATGTCCAATACGGATAGAAATCAATAAGAAATTAAAGAGGGGGACAGCAAACCGACCTGATTCTTCTTATTGGGATGCTTCTCCACCTTATCCATGAACTGATCAATCTTCTCATCTATTTTCCTCTCAATTTCAATGTCCCCACATTGCACCTGCATTAAGAACATCAAACAATAAACTGTTAGTTTTATCCAATATTATGCCAAAACATACATCAGAACAACAGGGATCATCACACATGCCAAAGAACAGCAAAAAACTCACATATGTTATCTCAAAAAGCTCCAAGTCAACGTCTTTCGGACGCACTAAACCTAATGCTCTGTGGAAGAATATGGTGTGCAGAATGCCTGCAATGCAAAGCAGATATTCAATATTTTACTTGTTTACAATCCCTCAGCAATAGGCAATCGCACCCAGCTGAAATGTTAAAAGTAACCCAAACAAAGCAAAAATATATCCAAAATTGACCCTCCTGACACCTCCTAATTCAACCAAAATCAGCTCAATTAAATCAAAAATTGCACGGTAACCAGAAAAAAAAAAGACTTTAGATAGTTGACTAATAACACAAACTAAAAGTAAAGAAGCATAAAACAGTACTTACATCGGAGAACTTCACGGATTTCGAATTGCTCAACTTCCTGATTAAAAGAAGGAAAAGTTCACAAATTCACAAACGATTCATCTTCGACGAACGAATCGCAAAGAACTGTAAACCAGCTGTTAGAATCGAAGACTTACGAGCTCATTGAGGCGGAAAATTTCGCAGTTCATCTCGATCAAATCAGAGAAGGTGAAGGAAAATAAACAATCGACGAGTGATACTTCAAATATCTAATGTACCAGTGGCGCTTGTTCGTGATTCTTGATCGTGATTCACCTATGTGCTCCGACGAACGAGCCTCAAATCACGACCAATTTTGACTTTTACAAAGTAGGCCCAATAGCCCATAAAATACGGTCTCAATGCCCGATTATGCTCCACGCTGTTCATACATTTTGCCACGTCACATGGTGTGTCTCTGTCTTGGGTTGATTGATTTGAATTTTGATAGTTAAAATAACTAAATGGGCCGATGAGCTAAGGAATAATTTCACTAAGTGGGCCAAAAGATTTGGCCCAATTGAAATCGTACGAACACCGAAATAAATAGACAGGTAGAGGCAACTCTACTCAAGAGTAAGACCTCATTCAAGCATTCAGATTATAGAACATAAAATTTCCCGGTAAAAAGAATTCTTCATATTTCTCTTCCAATCTACGAACGCGATCTTCCGACGGCTTTACCACAGAGAAGGACGTTCGACGGAATATCATACTCGTTTGCAAGGCTCGGCGTAGGGTTATAAACTCTGAGATAAAGCTGCTGTCCGAGATACTGCCTTCCCCAATTCGCACTCCTCAGATTCCACATTCCTTGGTTGTCTAATGAAACTAATATCGCCGTCCATGATTTGGGATAGACCTGCAAAGAAACCCATGTAAGAAACTGCTCTTGTCCTACGTTTTATCTCGTGAATTGCTGATCGATTGAAGCAAATAAGTTGTTGTCAGTTTTGAGTTTTGTATGCTACCTGAGTTGTGTGTCTGGTCAAAGCATCGACAAGGTTGTAAGAACTCCTGCTACTTTGCGTCCACTGTCCTGCCCCGAATCTGTTTGAGAAAAAGATGGGGGGTTTTCTTTTCTTCTTATTGTATATAAGACTAATAAAAAAATAATGTTGTAGAATTTTCGATTTACGCAGATCAATCGCCTACCCGACAACCCAGAAATCGTAGCCGTCCAAATGCCAAGACTGGACAGTTTCTTCGTTGTTTTGGAAAACGACCTCGATAAAATCGTGCAGAGCAGCTCCGAGAACAGACGTGCCTAGGCTCGCCCCAGAGCTCGGCGGCGAACTTTGGATGGAGTTAACGCTGAAAACTCCAGGGATGTTGTAATGATCTGCGAGCTTAAGAGGAGTGTCGGGATTTATGTAAGAAACCCCATTAACAGCATATCTCTGCTTCCCATTGAGGACAGGCGCCGAATTCGCCAGAACTATGGTCCTCGAAGGTGTTATGCTTCCATAGTGGAAAGAACCTTGAGGGTTCGGCCTAGCTGCGTTCGAAGTCAGATTCCACCTAACAAATTTGCAGGTATTTCAGATACAACAAATATCTCTGTAATCACAACTTGTAGTAATTGTATGACCATGATCATATGTATACCTACCTGTAGGATCTAGCTTGATCTATGGACCATTGAACTTCGTTGGTGGGACCCGCCGGGACGGGCCCAGAGACGGGCGTTTGGGAGTTCGAATAATGTAAGACCGAAGTGGCGGTTAGAACTGTAGTTGTGAACCTTGTAGAGGCAACTATGTAGTAATCTTTTGGGACTTGGTCTAAGGTTACGAGGACCGATACTGATTGGCCCACGTGGATGTCGAGAGAGTCGTATGTATTCTGAAGGACGTGAGAGCCCTCGACCTCGACCAGCTTCAGCTTGTGATTCTGTATTCTGAAGTTGAACGAAGTCGACAAGCCTACGTTCGAAACCCTGAACATGTAGGTCTTCCCTGGCAATCGAAGACAAGTAAAAAAAATGGAGTCTTCATTACACGGAGCAAAGAGTTTCAAAAGCATAACATGAGCAATTATATTATTACCTTGGTCGCCTGAGAATGAAGAGCGACCCTGTCCGTTGATGAGCATTCCATCAGGGAAAGGCAACGATTTCCCAGAATCAAGAATCTGCTGCAGTTCCTGAAAAATGCAATTTTTTTCAGGTGCAGTTTAGTCGAAAGATTCTACCTTTACATAATAGAATCAACTACAACGAGCAGATCAGAAAAGGGAGACAGCGTACGAATGAACGATTGATTGTAATAACAAAATAACGTGTGACGAACGAACCTTATGGCTCGCCTTATACCAATCGCCGATGAGAAGGCTGTAATCTCCGGCGGGTTTTGGATATGGGACGGGAATCACCGACCTGGCGTACACATTGAGAGAGCCAAATCCGCCGGCGGATCTGTGCATTAGGGTCGACGGGAAATAAGAGTAGCTTCCGATTTGATCCTTGGTTTGGAATTTATACGTGTAATTGGTGTTCGGCGGAATGGGACAGTTCGTCCCCATCACACCGTCTTGCCATGAGTTCTTTCTCTGTTTGATTCCATTCCTATGTTCAGATCAAAGCTCTTGCCTTGGTCAGAAACTTGGAAGAAAAGAAAGAAAGGCACGTAATAAACAGAGGGCAACTCACCATGTGAGAAGAAATGGCTGGTCGAGTTTGTTGATTACATTGAGGATTATGTTGTCGTTGGTCACTGTGTCAAGACGAGGACCAGGGAATTGACCGTTTATGAGAATGACCTGCCCCAAGAAATAACCTCAAACATATGAGAAAACACACTCACTCACCTGGGAATGAGAAAAAACTGCTGCTAACCTGTTGAGAAGGGCCAAGTGGTGAAGCATTTCCATAAGTGACAGTCCAAGTGTAGTACTTGTAATCGTCTTCAGCAGATGCCAAACAGTAGCATATGCTCCACAGTGCGAAGAAACTGAGCAATCCCATGTCTGAAAACAAGAAACGCCGAGGGGTGTTTGTGTGAATCTTGATCTAAAGTAATCTGTGGACAACCATTGGCAGAAATGTAACACTTACCAGTTATTTTTAAAGAATGAGAGGATAAAATCTTGATTCAAGATCTGTGTCTGCGTATTATGCTTGCAAAATTGTGATTTTGATGGACGTCTCTGTGTATTTAAGCATAATAATAAACTTGGATATGTTGCTGATAGGGGTGTTCAAATTAACCGGAAAATCGAAAAAACCGACCGAACCGTAAAGAACCGAACCGAAAAGACCGAAACCGAAAAAAACCGAACCGAATTGTAAAAAACCGAACCGTACCAAATTAAAATGGTTCGGATATCGGATTAAGCATACGTAAAACCGAAAAAAACCGAAAAACCGAACTGAGATTATCATACTACATTAAAAATAGAAAAATATGAAAAAAATCATTTGTTTTTCTCCCATAACATAAACAACACAGTAAATATAATTTCATTGGTATACTTTTTTCCATTTTTAGGTGAATGTTTTCCTCACCAATCAAATACTATTTTTTTCCCCAATAATTTATAGTATCTTCAGATAAATGTTTTTAAATTTTGGTTAGATTTTGTTCCATTTTCATGTTGTTGTTTTTTCGGACCTTTGAATTATTTGATACATGTCACGTTTCATAAATCTTCTTTATTTTTGAATAACCATAAATTATTTTATGTATTTTCAGCTCATAATATTTTTTTTGTTAATATTAAATTCCTAACCGAAAAACCGAACCGAAAAAAATCGAACCGAATTATGAAAAACCGAACCGAACCAAATTAAAACGGTTCGGATATCGGATTAAGCACACGTAAAACCGAAAACCGAAAAACCGAACCGAAGTTTTAAAAAACCGAACCGAACCGACCGATGAACACCCCTAGTTGCTGACAGCTGACAGGTTATTCAAAGGTAAAGAGATCTATTAATAAAAGAAAAAAGAGAAAGAAAAAAGCGTAATTGCCAACTTTCATATACGGCTTTGATTCACGCGTTTGCGCTTCCAACCTTATTTAATAAGTTAAATGCAAACCAAATAGACAACGCGCGAAATTAAGTCTATGCAACTTCTTTTATTATTTTTCTTTCTCTTTTCTATCTATCTGACGACCTTTGTTTTCTTGTCAGTGCAAATGGCTGAGATACCCTAAAAAACCACATATTTTATGACATAAACTCTCTTCTTATTAATAAAAATTTTCATTTATTGAAGGTCGGCGGAGAGATTATAATGACCGGCGGTTGGCCGTAACTGCCACAAGATTGCTATGTCCGATGCATTGATATGATATTAATCTCGATAATCGGTATTCTCCTTTGAATTTTTCAACCCGAAATCCCCAATGGATATTCTTTTCAAAGTTTTTCCTTAATATTTTTGTAAGAAGTATGAAAATTCTTTTCACGTAATGTAACTCGCTCCAATCTCGAGCTAAATTTAGCATATACCAACTTCAATGCCATCTATCCACATTGAAATTTGTCCAATCTTGGGACGGTAATATGTGGGGGTAATGGTGACCATGTATAAATTTTAATTAATAAAAATTAATTTAATAAGATAATAGATAAAGGTAAAGCCGAGAAAATGTATTCATTACGTATGAGCACCGCGCGCGCCCATGTGAGTAAGTGGGTTCCACACGGTTTCCATACTTAACCCATATTCCGACAGTTTCTTCATGAAATTACTATTGAAATCGTCCTATGCTTTTCTTACACATACTTTTTGTGTATCAATCGCCATTATTGAGGCATGCATGTTGATGATTACCAGTTTAGATGCTTCATTATTTTGTTTCTATTAATCGCAGCTGTATTTGTATTGTAATTATATACATGATGTGTCTGCTGAGGAGTTGCATTTTCTAAATTGAGCCCTCCCCATAATTGCGGAATTGGGCTTCAAGATTTATGGGCTATCTTATTCTTAAGGACTCGACTCGACCTTTATAATTTTTTTTAAGGAAAAAAAAAACTTCTTTTGGGACATTCGGAGAAAAAACCTATGACTTGTCTGAACAGGAATCAGTGAAAAGATACATATACAACAACCGAAACTGCAAAATTATTTCGAAAGATACGCTCTCCTAAGTAGGATGATCGATTACATATGATTCTTTTATTAGGGTTTTGTGCATCTATCTATATGACTTGACTTATTGCAATGAAAATGTACTTGACAACCTTCGTCTCTTTCGGAATGAAAAAAAGAAAAAAAAAAGAAAAATGGACAGCCTTTGTCTCTAGGTAGAGGGTTGGTCGGTGGACTAATGACATATACCTCCTCTAATATTTGCATGCCATATATTGTTATGGAGAAATTAACTGTGCAATGCAGCAGGAACTAAAGATTATCTCAGTTAGTTAACCATTAATTATATGTTGAAGTACTTATATGAAAACCGACCGTAATATATTATTACAAACAAAGCAGCAAGAGCAGAATATAATATTGCGTTCCGTCAGATAATCTAAAATGAAATCTAACCGAACGAACCATATGATCAGAAAAAATACAAAGAAATTAATATTCATCAAGAACCATAAATATGTAATACTGCTGCAACCTCCTCTACTAATTAATGCAGTACGGTAGTCGAATGTTGTTGATCAACGACTATGGTGTAGTCTTCCAAATGCGAATTATTACGACCTCGATAATCATCAACGACGATTACTGATTCTTCTGAAGTAGTAGTCTTCTCGTCTACGCCAGTAAGGGGTTTCCCAACATCATCACCGTCATCGGTCGCCGGCGGCGTTGTTGTAACCACCGTTTTTATGACGTCATCAACCTTGACTTCCAACCTTTGCATGGCGGCGGAGATCCTCGTACTTTGTAGGAGATGAAAAGCGGCGGCGTCGATCTGAAAAAGCTTGTGAAGCGAGGCTTCGAATTTCTTCAGTTTCTTGGAGTAATACCACCTCTTTAGAGGATTCCACTTATTCACTTTCGAGCACTTCTGTATCAGCTTTTCTCCCTCGGTTAATAACTCGACGGCGGCGATCAACAACATTAGCTCTTCGGCCTCTTGATGATCAGTGAGGCTGTAGTAATAATAATTAGTACTACTGCTGAGGTTGTTTCTGTTGATGAAATCGAGGGTTGACTTTAAACTGTTGAACTCGGAATTGAAGGAGGCTATGTCCCGTGACACGTTGACAATTGCCCTGAAGAGTAGCTCGAAAGCTGCTCCTAAAGCAGCGCCAGAGAAAACACACACTACACCCATTTATATATATATATATATCTTCTTTACCACTTAGTAGTGCTTGTAATGTAATTAGGAACTAGTAATGCAGAAAAACACACACAAGTAGTACTTATTGTGATGATGGATTTATTATATATAGCTAGCTAGCTATGGCTTCCTTATATATGTATATTAGTTTACATAGTGGGCAGAGATTTGATGCAGACATATTATGCAAGCCAAGACTCCTTAGTTCTATAGTCTACGCTTTGGATTGGACCTTTGCTTATTATGATAATAATATATATCGTAATCCCAACATGCAAGGAGCCAGTTGTCCATGGCTTGTGATGACGACGCATCACGCACACGGTGGATTTGAGATATAATTCGTCAAAAGTCAAAACGAACACAGGAATTGTTAATATATAAAAGCGAACCAAGAAACAACCATTCTATTTCTAATTTCAACAAGAGAGAGAGAGAGAGGACAACAAATCTATTAATTGCGCTCGTTGAAAAGCAAGGCATAGCAACGACACAGTGAATTTCACGTGGAATTTCTTCTTGTTTCCTCCTATATATATATATATAAGTGTTTGCCTATCGTCTGTGTGGTCCTCTCCGTAGCTCGTCTTCTTTTTCCTTGTAAGATGATGATGATGTGTGTGTATAATAGACATAGTTTATTATTCCTGCCCCGTGTGTTTTGGTTCGAGAAATGATATTCGATAATTCATGTCCTTGAGGAGACAGTTGTCATCACGATCTAGCTTTGTCTGTGTTGTTTTCAAGTGTGTGTTTCCCATCGACACACTAAATTCTCTCTGTTTTTCTTTTTTCCTTTTCATCTTCGTTCTATGTTCGATCAATAGTCGAAAATACCTTTGTTGAGATTCTAAGTGGGTTTCGTCCCACATCGAATAATTCAAGCTCTTGAAACTAGTATATATATAAGAGGCTTTCTCCTCCTATTACCAATTGGTTTTAGGAAGGACCCCTCGATTTCTAATATGGTATCAGAGCGAGCTTCCGCTCACCGTCACCCGATTCATATGTCCACGTGGTAGGCCAGTCATGCCACACGTGAAGGGGCGTGTTGAGATTCTAAGTGGGTTTCGTCCCACATCGAATAATTCAAGCTCTTGAAACTAGTATATATATAAGAGGCTTTCTCCTCCTATTACCAATTGGTTTTAGGAAGGACCCCTCGATTTCTAATAACCTTCAGTGGTTCTGATATTATATGGTATGAGATGATCTTACACACTCAGTCGCACATATGTTTTCTCTGCCTCACTGCTTCCTTCCTTCCTTCCCTTTCGTTTGATGAGTTTCTGTTTGAATTGAACCCTAGACATTTTGTAGTATTTTATTTAATCCACTGGAAAAAAAAGAATCAATATTACTAGTTATTTAATCCACTGGAAAAAAAGAATCAAATATTACTAGTTATTTAATCCACTGTACGTACTAGTTATTTTCTTGTATAGTATACAAAACCTGCACCACCCTCTTGGAAATATTCAAAAAACACCATAACATACCATACCATATATATATATATATATATATATATATGATATGGGGCTCTCCCAATCAACGAAATTTATATGTGTGTGTGGGTAAATTTATATAGCGGTAGATCGAATATTATGAAGTTTTTAAGTGCATAAGGTGCTGTTTTTACGGGGGGACGTAAAGGGGACGTAAACGAAAAGGACACGAGGATTTACGTGGTTCGAATCCTATTGGATTCTACGTCCACGGGGCGCTGGGAACTTCTTTTCACTATACCTTGATGATTTACACACTCGATTAATCCTTACTTTCACTCTTCGAGTATTGAAAAGTATGCAAGAAATATCTAATAAGCTTCAGAGAGAAATCGCTATGTGAGCTTCTATATGAAAAAGAGAGATTGTTGGGAAAATATGGCTAAGTCTTCCTTTTATAGGAGCTCCCCGCCACCTAAACGATGCTATGCTCCAGGATTTCCGGGGGACGTACTGCCTAAGGTACTAGGAGCAGTAGAAAGCTGCTGATTGAATGACCTTGATGGCTGCTTAGAGCTTTGGGAACAGAGATGCCCTCCTATCATGGGTCGACACGTATCTCTGTGACCTTCTTTTCTTCCTTTTTGCTGTCCCTTCGCCCCGATATTCCAAAGAGTTTTCCCCTTGGTCCGGATAATGCCTTTATCCGGGGGTCCTTGTAGATCCCCTTCCTAGCTACTTCCTTATTTGGTTCTGGGCTCCCTCTTCATGGGCCTTGATGGGCCTTTTCATTATTTATTTTTCGGCCCCTCTAGTTTAGTCCACATCAACCACTCCCCTACTCTAATTTGTCTTTTGGTACAAAAGTGAATTAGAGTAAAATAGTAAGATGAGTTTTACCTCCTTATTAGGGACCTACCGTAATTATTTCTTGACGGGACACGCCCTTGTGAGTGGTTAAAGGTTCGATAAGCGTCTTGGGTTTCTTGTGCAGGTATGACGTCCTCATGATATGTCTGTTGGCCAAGGTGGAGAAGGGAATTAGTTCCCAAGTTCCTCAGCACCCCCTCTGTAGCTCCCTTGCTCCATTGTGTCCTGGTGGCTAAGGACGTTCACGAGGAGATTCTTCCTTTGGTAGGAACGGAGGATGTTCCTTTAGTTTCTTCTCTTGCCATGGGAGCTCAAGAAGTTTCCTATTACCGCTTTGGTGGTGGGAGAGGCCGAAGGTACCTACTCCTCTCAGCAGCATCTCCCATCCATGGCGGTTGGAAAGGAGTTCCGAGAGGACCTAGCTGAGGACCGACACCAAGCGTGCCTGAAGGACTCCCCTTTTCTGAGGGAATTCGCACCTTTAACGCTACATTATATTAGGAGACGATACAGTGCCGGAGCCATTTCTGCTCGTCGGAAACTCCTTTCTCCCGAATGTTTCCCGGGGATCCACCTGTTCCCTTGAACCCTTAACTCTAGCTCCCTGCGGCGCTGATATCTCCGCACTCCCATGCGCCGACTTCATCTCTTCGGAGAGCCCTGCTCTTGCAATGTGTTAGGGAGCACAACTCCCCTGTGTTTAGTGTCTCCGTTGGAGCTTGGAGGAGCAGGTAGCACTTTTGCAGCGTCGTGAAGTTCCTTCTTCCTACAGCTGCTGGGAAGAAGCTCTTAGGGGGCCTGGCGGAGGATTAGGGTCAAGCCTATTTGAAGGACTCCCCTGTCTTTGAAGGATTTTGCCCTTCTCCTGAAGCAACACTTCATGGAGGTTGTGGTGCTGAGTCCTTGGGAGCTGAGGCCAAGTCATCCCTGCGGGACCTTCCTTATCCTGTGTGCTTCAAGGCTCCATGTTGTAGAGAAGTATGCAGAGGTCCTGGCCCGTCGTCTCCAACTCCTCAGGGAACTTGGTGGAAGGCCTTTCGGGCATCCTAGGACCTGCGATGTTTTAGGGGAGCTCAACTCCCCCGGCGGGGACCTAATGGGGGAGCTCCTCTTCGAACCCTTGCACTTGTAAGGAGATCCCTAGGTCCTGGTGGTGATGGCCTGTAAGAAATATTATGTCATTTTTCCTTTCGAAATACGATGGTAAGGACTTGGGGAGCTTAACTCCCCATGTTCGTAAGTTTCATCGGACTTCCCTTCCTCCTCGTATTATACTTTCTTTTGCGGGACCTGATGGATGTTTCTAGGAACATCATTATCGTGGCTTGGTTATAGCTCCAGCTTGCTTATTCAGTTCGTAAGCCAAGTACGAATTCACGCCCTTGGTTGCAATGACCGTCGTCATTGTCCTCGGGTGTCGCTTTGCGCTAGGCTCTCTTTGTCCTTAGCGAGTTCAGTAATGTAGGCCCGAAGGTCCTAGATATAAAGTGGGGCTTTCTCCCACTGTTTTACCCTGGTTATAGCGCCAGCTACGCTGAGGCACCTATTCACGTCGCAGGCCTTACTGAGGACCTTTGATGTCCTGTACACCACAGCCCGTCAGCGGTGGCATCTTGTACGCCCTCATGGGCATCTTTCACGTCGCAGACCTGTGGCCTTTGATGTCGGGTACACCGCCGACCCGTTGGTCTTTGGCATCATTTCACGTCGCAGGCTATCCGCCTTTGATGTCTTTGTACGCCGCAGGTCCGTCGACCTTTGGTATCGATTATATTATACGGTGCACCGTTTATAGAATATCTATATTCCGACAAGGCGGTATTTGCTTAGGGATATAATTAGTTTACCCTGGTTATAGCGCCAGCTTCGCTTGAACGCGTGGTTATAGCGCCCGTCGCTTAAGTGCGTTGTTATAGCGCCCGTTCGCTTAAGTGCGTGGTTATAGCGCCAGCTCGCTTAAAGGCGTGGTTATAGCGCCAGCACGCTTAAATACGTGGATATAGCGCCAGTTCGCTTAGTATCCGGATGTGGAGGCCTAGAATTTGAAAGTGACGGAGATATGGAGCTCCTTTCTTCTCGATTAATGACGAGGTCCCCGGCTCCAGATCTCTGGAGGTTTGGATGTCAGTATGGAGCTATCTTCTAGGTCCCCTGGACCTTCATGTGTCAGCGCAGAGCTTGACTTATTTGCCTTCAACCAGCACGGAGCTAGGTTTGGAGATCCCTTATAACGAACTTCGCATGCTGCCGAGGAGCTCATCATGGAGATTCGAACACACGGATCATGTCCTCGTTTTTAGCAAGGAGCTTATCTTTAGGTCCCCGGGAATTAGGGCCTTCACGTCAGTGCGGAACTGGACTACAGGTCCTCGTGCCAGCGGGGAGCTGGGCTTTTAAATCCCCGTGGTTTTTCATATGCCAGCGCGGGGGAGGACTTATGGCTTTCTGGGGATCTCCGGACGCCAGCGTGGAGCTGGGAGGTCCCCATCGCAGAGCCAGGGCTTGAGGTCTGCGGATATTTGTACGCCAGTACAGAGCGCGGCTTGACTTTCTACGTGCATTATCAGCGCGGAGCTGGGTTTCGAGGCTGAGCCTTAAATAGAGCTGGTCCTTCTGAGGAGGAGGGGGTTGTCTGCCTTTATTCGGCACAGATCCCCCTGGCTCCTTCTCGGCTGCTTTCAGACCTTGGTCAGGGTCCTATTTTTCGAACTTCCCCAGTAGGAGGGGGCCTTCGATTTCATCTTTGAATGTTTTCGATCCTTCAAATGATAGTAAATTGTTAGTACGATGCATTTGTGATATCGATAATGAAAATAAAAAAGAGATTTAGGAGTCCTGTAATTCTGGCTAAGAGCCCCGAGATGTCCCTTGGATAGTGATGATCTCCTTCATGCTGTTGCATAACGGAATGAGGTTCTTCAGGACCCTAGGAAGAGGTCCTGACAGCTCCCTATCCTGAGGTTGAGGCGGTCTTCCATGGACGCGTCTCTCGCTTGTTTCTTCCTAGCATAACAGCTTTATGAAATTCTGAGGGAGCTCTTGGGACGACGACACAGCGAGCTCCCCTCATGGAGGTCGTTGGTTGGTGCACTCCTTTTTTACGGAGAAAATGGTGGTAGGTGCTCCCAGGGATGCAATACGGGACCTGCTAATGCACGCACGGAGGTCCTCGTACGCCAGTACTGAACTGAGCTTTGACTTCCCGTGGAGCTTCATGTGCCAGCGCAGAGCTTGGAGGTCCCGAATGCGGATCTTTGGGTCTTCGTGCTAGCGAGGAGCTAGATTTTTAAGTCCCAAAAGGGGACCTTCGGACCTTCTTGCCAGCGCAGAGCTGGGCTTTTAGGTCCCGAAGGGGGAGCTTCGGATCTTCTTGCCAGCGCAGAGTTGGGCTTTTGGGGCTCGAAGGGGGAGCTACGAGTCTTCGGGTTTTCCTAGCTTTCTTGGAATCTTCTCCACTAGGACCTCCCACTATAATGACCACAGGGCCCTAAGTGGTAGTGGAGCTCTTTTGTTAGGAGGCGGTGGAGATGGTCTTCCCTCACCCGGGGGAGCTTCGAATTTTGCTCTAGGATCTAGCACGGTACCTCGGGTAAACTCCTTTACGGCAACTGCTTGGATGTGCCTCTTTATATTGTCCTTCAAAATAGCAACTGTTAGTGTGATTCCTGCATTTAGCATGATATTGATAATGTGAATGAAAATGAGATGTAGAGGGCCCTGGATTCTGGCTAAGGGTCCCCTCATCATGGGAGGTCCCCAGGCTAGTGTCCGTATGTCTTCTGGATTTGCATAGTGGTTTGAATCTCCATGGATTCTTGGCGGAGATTCTCAGGGTTCCTGGTGGTGAGGCCGTGGAGTTGGAGCTCCAAGCTCCCTTCGCTTTTTCGGGTGGCTCACTAGCGGGACTCGTGGAGGTCTGCCTGGGTGTTCTGAGATCCCTTTAAGATTTATCTGCATACTCTTGCTCGTCTTCATCATTCTAGGCCCGTGTTTCAGGTCCTGGCCGCTCCTCAACATGTTTACAGTTTCTGGAGGTTCTCCCTCCCAAATGGTGGGTCTGGGTTCTTCAATATGGACAAATCATCCTCCATTGACGTCTCGCATATTTCTTTTTGCCCCAATAGAACAGAAGAGGGGAAAAGGCATCAAATCCTCAGCACAACTTCGCACAACATAGCAAGATTACTCACGCCTTCAACTCGGAATTTCCCACAGACGGCGCCATTTGATATGGGGCTCTCCCAATCAACGAAATTTATATGTGTGTGTGGGTAAATTTATATAGCGGTAGATCGAATATTATGAAGTTTTTAAGTGCATAAGGTGCTGTTTTTACGGGGGGACGTAAAGGGACGTAAACGAAAAGGACACGAGGATTTACGTGGTTCGAATCCTATTGGATTCTACGTCCACGGGGCGCTGGGAACTTCTTTTCACTATACCTTGATGATTTACACACTCGATTAATCCTTACTTTCACTCTTCAAGTATTGAAAAGTATGCAAGAAATATCTAATAAGCTTCAGAGAGAAATCGCTATGTGAGCTTCTATATGAAAAAGAGAGATTGTTGGGAAAATATGGCTAAGTCTTCCTTTTATAGGAGCTCCCCGCCACCTAAACGATGCTATGCTCCAGGATTTCCGGGGGACGTACTGCCTAAGGTACTAGGAGCAGTAGAAAGCTGCTGATTGAATGACCTTGATGGCTGCTTAGAGCTTTGGGAACAGAGATGCCCTCCTATCATGGGTCGACACGTATCTCTGTGACCTTCTTTTCTTCCTTTTTGCTGTCCCTTCGCCCCGATATTCCCAAAGAGTTTTCCCCTTGGTCCGGATAATGCCTTTATCCGGGGGTCCTTGTAGATCCCCTTCCTAGCTACTTCCTTATTTGGTTCTGGGCTCCCTCTTCATGGGCCTTGATGGGCCTTTTCATTATTTATTTTTCGGCCCCTCTAGTTTAGTCCACATCAATATATATATATATATATATATATATATATATATAGCCTTGCTGCTATAAAACAGAGCTGTTTAACGGCAGACAATGAGGAGGAGGTATCTGAAACTAAAATTGTACGGCGTAACTTGTACTAAATCACACAAACTACTCTGTTTATCATCATTCTCAACTACACTGATCACTTCTTTCCTTACATCATCGGACACCTCCAAGCAAACCCAGTCAATCAGACCATCCAAATCCTTTGCAAAATCAAGAACATACCAATCTAACAGCTTCGGAATTATTATCTTCCTCGACAATGCCGAGACTCCCACGGTCGCCTGTAAATAGTCCCTTTTCGCTGTTTCCAACTCCATTTCGATTTTAGACGCCGTGTACACTCTAACCTGCGTAAGTATTTGCACGAACGAATGAGGTTAGTATGGCTAAATTGAAAAACAAAAACTACAGCTTTCTTGATTATGAGTTACTTACAGCAGGCGAGGACCAGCTACCGCAAGAGAGTGCGAATGTAACGAGTGGCTCTGACCACTCCAGGCCAAGAGTTCCCAGAACTTTTATTTCGTCATTCTTTGCATATTTAGGACGACAAGTCTATTAACCGTGGAAGGAACAGAAATTAAAATCGAGCGAGCCCCATGATATAAAAATGTGTGCTTTTACGATCATAAAGATGGGATAAGAGGATAACTTATTACATATTTCAGGTGATATGGGAGTCTCAGGATAAGGTGCTCAATCGTAAGTGCATTGAAGACATGCCCGCCGACCTTTATTGTTGCCTGCAATGCACATAAGGACAGGCATTGATGATGATATCTGTGTGTGAGTTTTCTCTACTTCGACAGTTGAGTGGAGCATTAACAAGCAAGATTCCTCAGCTCATCAGCCCACTGAATGAAAGAAAGAAAAGCCATTTACCTTCTGCATTTGCAGAACAGTCATTTCAGGAGTTTCGGGTATTCCCTGCTCCAAAAAGCCTGAAGAATCGATGAAATGGCGAGATCTTTATCAAGCCCATTCGATAAAAAGTCAGATGATAAGATCATTCTTGGTATTCTGAAGGCTGCTTACATTCATGATGCAAGAGTTGTATACGTTTATCCAGAATGCTAGCTTTTGTTGATGACTTAGTCCTTCAATCTTCACACTCTCTAGCTTGTTTAGGAGAATCCTGAAAGTTCCATAGAAGAATGTTATAAAAGAATGCATATGATAGTTCTACTTGAAGAACAACAACAGGTAATATGATTATGATTATACTCGAGTCTTTGGACCAGAAACGACGAACTAGTTTTCCTCATGAAATCAACCGAATGAGCTTCAACTCTGTAGAGATGCTTGTAGCTGCCAATGTCTCTCTTTTCAAACTCGGAAAATAGGCCATAAGGATCTCGAAAGGCAGGTTCTTGATTGTTCTTGCCGAACCCTTTTGCTGATATAGAAGTAAACGAATCTGAATCCGTTGTCTTCCCTCTTGTTGAACTTAATCTTACAAATATGTTGATCAGGGATTTTAATAATTCCTCAGACGTTTTATTCGCCTCGCTATCCAATGCTCTCAGCGTGTCATTACAAGAAACAGAAGAACTCTCCTCACGTGCTTCGTCTACAACTCTACACTGCGTGGAGAAAACAAAGATTATCAAGTATTAAAGAATAGCTCCCTTTCCCACAGACATGAACATCCTTACAATTCTACCAGCTTTGAGATTTTGACCGAAGATTTAGGCTTCATCTGAGCAGTTCTATTTGCTAAGGCCCTTATGTCTGATGGTTTAGTTTCTTGGCTCGCCTTATCCTTGCAAGAATTAGGGCACGGCTGATTTCCCCTTTCTAACCTGTTGTCCAAATCTGTTGATTTATCATAGCAATCATCAACATCGCTAGCTGACAACAACTTCCTAGACGAAGAACATCTCGAGAGAGGAGGCAAAAGCCTTGTTCCATATGAACTAACATCGCATTGAGAGGAAGATCTTGAATGCCTCTGTTTCAATTTCTTCGTCATCGAAGAAGAATATGAGGAAGGATCGGCGCCCGAGGGCTTAGAATCTTCGGGACTCTTCACGGAGGATGTATGAACAGCTTCGTGGTACAGACCTTGTCTGTAATTCACGGCTTGTTCTTCGAGTCGAACAACTTCCTCTTCTAACACTGCCACTTCAGCTAGAAGCTCCACTATCTATATTACAAGAACAAAACCATAAGATTTTGTCGACAAATGAGATCGAATCGAAAAACAACACAAGCCCACTCAACAAAAAAAAAAAAAAAAACGGATATTGAAGAAATTACGGATATACTGATAATGCTTACACATTGGGGGAGATAAGGAGGTAGACGAGGTAAGGATCCTAAGGGTCTGTTGAAAGCTCTCTCCAAAGCTTTGTGGACGTTCTCTTCATGTCTCAGCCTCTTCTTCAGATTATCAACCTAACATGTGAAGATTCAGTTAAAACTTAAAAGAAAACTGATAATAACAGAGAGCTAATATGGGTAGTTGAAAGGAAGAATCAAGGTACGTCTTGTAATAAGGCTAGTTTTCTTTCTCTGGTTGATCGGGCCCGATTCGCCATGGCTTTCTTTGAAGCTTGCGCTTGGTTTCCCTGCAGTTTCCCCTGAAGACATAGATTTCTTGAAATAAGTAGGAAGAATCCAAAGACGTTAGACAGTGTTCTTTAAGACGCTGAAATCACTCACATTTTGAGGATACAAAGGAGCTTTCTTGGAAACATTATTATGTTTGTTGCCAGTTTCACTTCTTTTAAGCATTTCTTATCTTATTACTTGTTCTGGTAATAACATCAGGATCTGCAGCAGGATATCGTCAGTTAAGTAGAATCACTCCCATCACATCAATAACTAATCCTGGAAACAAAAAGTTATAAGAAAGTATGTACATACATACTAATCTCAATCTAACCAACGAAACGCAATAAGAGTGTATTCTAGTTCTAACCCAGAATGGTGTGAATCTGCTTTACTATAACGAGCAGCTCAACAGAAGAAAAGAACCAACTTTAGTCACTTTGATTATAACGAGAGAGAGAGAGAGAGAGAGAGAGAGAGAGAGAGAGAGAGAGAGAGCGGGAAAAAGTAGAGCGAGTAAAAGTCACTAAACGAGGACATAGAGCAAGGTATCTTTTGTAGTATGTGGTTCAAGAATATGATAAGGGGTTGGCTGACACTACACACAAGAAAGAAAAAAAAAGGATAAAAATTTATCTGGGAAACCACAGATACTGCAATTCGTGGTGAAATGTTAACATAAAATGTTAACAAATATACTCAATTAAACGAAACCTTGGACGGTGTGAGAACTGTAAAGGGCCTCCAGTTCTTAAATTGGTAGTAAAGTAAACAACAAAAGACACCACACTGCTATGCTATGTGATTGACTGGAGCAGAAGAAAACAAGACAGGACTGTGATTTTTTTAATGAGGGAGATTCAAACTTAGTCTACTTACATATAGCGTATGTCTTCGAAACATCAGATCTGTTGATTATCATATACCCACAGACTAAAAGATTATTGTAGCTTAAACTGGTCAGATTTGGCAAATCATGTGATGTTAGGGTAGAAAGTGAGATTTAGTTGGATATTTAGTGGAAATGGCAGGAAATGATCTGTCATCATACATGCAACTGCATAATTTTTATCTTTCTTTTTCTTAAACAGACAGATGGAGGTGCTTGTGGGAGAGACAAACCACCTTTCATCATGATTGAACGTGCAGAAAATGGACTGTTCTTTCTTTACGTGGCTCTCATCCAACTTTAGGTTTTCTTTATCTTTATTTTTCTTGAGCTTTTTGGGTTAAAAGGTAGATAGCATGTGTCATTTAATTACATTTGGTTCCATTTCCAAATGTACAGTTGAATTTTGGAGTTTTCTATTCATCACATATATGAATTTAATCCCAATTAGAACAGAACTGGAAAAGTGAAACGTAAATGAAGTCTCGATCTATGCTAAGAATGGTGGAACAGTTTAAAGGATTTCTTACATCACACTCCAAAAGGATTCATCGCTTTAACATCGCAAGTACAAGAATTAGTTTGCATGAATGCATTATTAAACTACAAAGGCACGTGGCCGATGCCTCTTGCTTGCATGGAACTTCATTAGCTTGTCATTATTACACTGATCAGTTAGCGCTCCTTACTGATCTCCAAATCATTAATTTAATCCAAACTAATGCATGCCTACCCAATCAATCTCCTTTGTCAGAATTATTACTAAAAAACCATACCAATATTTTTCAAAATTGATTGCTGGGGTGAAATGGACTTGTCCCCCTCCTTTTGCTGTCATTTGATGTGGTCCCAAAAAAAAAAAGGTCCAACCTTCGGACCACCACCACCCTTCAAAGCCCAAACTCCTAAGCAACCTTTCTACATAATATGATAAGCCTCCTTGAACCACACTGCTATTCCATGAGCCATGATTTAGAGCTCAAACTCACCCTCCATGAATTCGATTCGATCAAGATTGAAGGGTCGAGTCGTTTTCGAAACTGCAAGTTATGTCTTATGGACAGCTCTGAGGGGAAAAAAAAGGTCCCCATAAGATCACATTAATGAGTGATATTGTAAATATTTATTACACTTTACCTCTGCCACCTCGAATTCTCGGGGCAGACGACGTCTCTCGTGATATGATATATCAGCGTCAAAAACGTTAAAGTAGTTATACAACTTTCTGGTAAAGTTCGCACGACACGGTGCGAGTTTATTAAAGAAGACCATGAGTTTATTATGTGGTATATTATATTCTCCTCGTCTGAAGCTGCTTATTGGAGATTAAACACCTTTTTTTTATAAAGATAAATTCGTATATAAACAAAAAAAAAATTAAATTGAAGAATACAGAAAATTGCAACAAATATCGTTTGCGATGCATGTGATGGATTGATATTCCGGCAATAACTCTCGAAAGCATCAATGACTCCTTCGCCAAAAGGGTTTCGATTGATGGGAAAAAACAATTTGTTATCAAATAAGGAAATATATATATATATCCTATATATACATTTAAATGTAGTTTTGTTGTGGGGTTGACACGTGTCCCATAATAATAATTACAATAAAAATAAATATAATATTAAAAGAAATACCCATTATGTTAGCTTGCTAATTAAAATACTCATTTATCTTTAACTTAATTGTTGTTAGTAAACAAACTACTATAAATAGTTAATATTTATACATAATTAACTCCGTGCATTGCACGGGTAATTACTAGTATATATATATATATATATATATATATATGTAATTCGTTGAATATTTGTCTACATATTTTCATTAGATTTACATACGTGGGTGGAACACAATGTGCAATTCAATGATGGAAAACTTGGAAAAGGATTCCACAAAATGTCAACTCAGAATCCAATAGCCAAAAGATTCTTCAAGATTCTGCCTTTGTGTCGGTTACATAGTATACTTTCTGGTCAAACAGTCAACTCCACTATTATTCTATATTCTTTTTTCCGTCTCTTTCTAACGGTTGCTCTATTTTAATTATTCTGCAAGCAAATAAAGCAAACTCTTATCCGACACTAAATGAATTTCCTGTACATATTATTGTTGTCTGTCAATTCTGCTTCTGTAAATTAAGGCCCGATCAAATTGATGGAGATCGTATTACATCATTTTATTGTACAGTAAAAAGTTCAATCTCCTACATATAGTATGCAATAAAATCGTTTAACATGGTGCAAAGACATGTAAACAACATTATTTACCAGAAATTAACATAAACACACTATAGGAATGGCAGACGTACGGGGGAGGAACCGATGAGTTACTTACAATGCAGTTGATGAATGTTCTTTCATGGTAAGAAAACGACACGGTGCCCTACTAAGCTTTGGGTTCTTCTACATTGAAGCGATTCTCTTTAGCATGACCTATACCAGGGCTGTTGCCTTGTGCTGTCGTTTGAAAAGTAGCATCAGTACTGAACCCTAGTAACTTTGTCTTCTTTGTGATCGTCTGCGTTTTCCTACCGAAAGAATGGCCAATGCCTGGACTATGGCCCGTTGACATCATATGCATCATTGATGTTGATGACCTCATGTTTTGTTTTGTATTTGCATGTGTAGTTTCATCATCGAGTTTCGATGAAGGCGATGCTTTTTCCTTTAATGCTTTTGGCTGCCGTGCTTCAGACATTTTATCTTCTAAGCAGCAGACTGTAAGCAGAAGGAAAAGCAATGTAAGAACATGTAATTTGATAGCTGGGGCCATTGGGAATGAGAAGTAAGTAAATCCGATGATTAAGAAAGGAAATGAGTTAGATTTGCTTAGATTTCCTCTTAGTTTCGAAGCATTTATATCACTCATAAGGGTTTTGTCTTGACGGTCATCGTTAATGTATAATAAGATCTTCACATATAATAATATATTAGTGCGCTACCTGCTCGTATTGATGGTCTGCATTCATTCAATAACACCTTATTCCAAACCGTTGAAAAACAATATGCATTCTATTTATTTTCTCCTGACAACGTACACGTACATATATTTAAATGGTCAAAGCAATCTTACACGAAAGGGACGTTAAATTATCATAGGATGTGCTTTTAGGGCTGTCATGGCGGCCATTCTATGTGCTCATCAAAGGCTGCTTTCCAGTTCAATGGTCTTGACAAATTTTCATTATCTTTTTTAATTCAAAAAGTAGTGTTGAACCTGCATTTATATACAAATAGAATATCACAAAAACAATATATTTATTTAATTGAAGGAATAGATTCTGTGTACAGCAGCCCCACTACGCCATGTCTACTCCTTTACATGAATGGCTCGTGTGAAAGTTTCATTATTTTCTTTCGGCCGACGGACTATATATTGTAGTGAATGATTGGATCAGATGCATATAATATAATATCATATGAGAAGAAGTATCCAAATTCCATTTTTCATAATGAAATGCTTGCAATCTGCTGAAGTGTGGTAAGTTTTATATTTTGTCCTACGTTAGTAGAACCAATGATCAAGAAAATAAGTGATAGAAATCGGTCAGTGGAATTAATTGTTCAAATTGAATTTGTTATTTCTCTATAAAAGCTTAACAATGTTTAAAAACGCATTATAGAGTCAACAAACATATAACCCCATCAAAACCTTCAAGGGACTCTCATCCTTTTTACTTATCTTTTCAAGCAATATCATTGGGTTCCATGAGTTCTGGAACCCTAAATTTGATGCCCCCACTCATCAATCAATTCGAAAACAAAGTGATACAAAAGTATATATCATAGAATATATTTATATATAAAGTTAGTCCTATTCTTGTGTGCTAGGTTGTGTTAAAGCCTTATTGATTGCGTAAGATTAGTTTATTATCAAACAATATTTAGTGGGGGAAAAAAAGAAAAGTGTATAAATCGTTCAAAGTTTGTCCCTTGATGGCGACCGTTGGTTGCGGTGGAACTTTCGCATCAATATTTGAATCTAATATCTTGTTTGGTAATGGGATGAATTGATTGATATTTTTCTATTTTGTTTTTTTTACAATCCTGAAGTATCCCACTCAACCAGCTATGGGCTTACTGCTCACATTGCGGGAATGAGACTAGATCTCCAGTGGCTAGGTAAACACGTCCCAAATTTACCCAACACAATAGCCATGGGATAAGACCACATTTGTTTGGTAATGGGATGAATTGATTGATTTTTTTTTTCTTACAACCCTGAATTATCCCACTCAACCGATATGGGCTTACTGCCCACATTCCGGGAATGAGACTAGATCTCTAGTGGCTAGGTAAACACGTCTCAAATTTACCCAACACGATAGTCATGAGATAAGACCACATAGGGACAACTCCAGAAATTGATGACCTAGCCCACAAATTCTTATAAGACCTAGACTGTTGGGAATGGTGGTGGGCCCCACGGTGGTAAGTGGGCCCCGCAGCGGAACTGGTCCCGGTTTGGCTCGATACGACGATCGGGAGAAGTGGGACCCACATGGTAAATTTGGTGGGATCCGTACAGTAACTACCACGGTAAAAATAAAATTTACCGTAAGTAAGAAAGAACACCAGAACTTTAACGTGGAAAACCCTCTGTTAATGAAGAGGGAAACCACGGCCGAGTCGGCAAAATCTTCACTATAGTAAAAATTACAACCCTCGAATTTTTACTATCTCACTTTTACCACTCGTGTTTACCTCACACCTCTCTGTGGATGTGGAACCCTATCAGTTTCTACCTGAACTGATAACCTCACAATTCACTCGAACTACTTCCCTCTATATAGTAAAACTCGAATGAGTTTGTGATAATAATAACTGAAGAATCCTCAGCCTATTTATAGATGTCTTCAGCTCTTCTGGACCACTCGAAACGGGTGGCCAGGAATGCGCCGCGTCGCCTTTCAATATCAGCCGTTCATTATTTTATTATATATATAAAATAATATTATAATATAATATTAATAATATTATTTTATTTTTCCTTTTCAATTTTGATGGACGGTCGGTTTTGGCTGGCTGGACTAACAATTCTCCCCCTCCAGCCTCATTCATTATTTGCGGGGAAGATTTTCTACCGCCTCAGCGATAGCCCATGCCGGCATGTCCGGCGCAGAACTCCGTCTTCTCCTTGGGAATAACCTTCGTCAGAATGTCTGCAACATTCTTGTCTGTGTGGATTTTCTGCAGCTTGAACGCTTTCTCCTCAATAGCCAGTCTGAGCCAATGATAACGAACGTCGATGTGTTTCGTCCTCGAATGATACAAAGTATTCTTGCTCAAGTCTAAAGCACTTTGACTATCGCAAAATATTATGTACTCCTTCTGCTGAATTCCCAACTCCTGAAGGAATCTCTTCAACCAGAGCATCTCCTTGCCCGCTTCCGTTGCTGCAACATACTCCGCTTCAGTAGTTGATAAAGAAACACATTTCTGTAACCTCGACTGCCATGAGATAGCTCCCCATGAGAATGTAAAAATGTATCCCGACGTCGACTTTCTGCTGTCGAGATCACCGGCCATATCAGCATCCGTATAACCTGTAAGAAAACATTTACCACTTCCAAATGTTAGGCATAATTTGAAAGTTCCTCTCAGGTACCTCATGATCCACTTCACTGCTTCCCAATGTGACTTCCCGGGATTCGATAGAAATCGACTCACAACGCCGACTGCGTGAGCGATATCTGGCCTCGTACACACCATGGCGTACATCAAACTTCCGACCGCCGATGAATATGGAACATCTGGGACATCTTCTCCATCTTCATTTGTTGATGGACCGGATTTCTTTCGCAACTGAAAGTGCGCGGCAAGTGGCGTGCTAACTGGCTTAGCATCCTTCATATTGAACCTCTCTAGAACTCGTTCAATATAGCGCTCATGGGATAACCATAATTTCCCATCTTTTCGATCTCGGGTAATCTCCATTCCGAGAATTCGCTTTGCCGAACCCAAATCCTTCATGTCAAACGTCTTTGACAAATCTTTCTTTAACCTGCTAATCATCTCTGCATCTTGTCCGACAATTAGCATATCATCAACATACAGGAGAAGAACGATAAATTTACCGCTAGAGTATCTCCGGACGTAAACACATGGATCTGCATCTGTTCTCTTGAACTCCTGATGCATCATGAAAGAATCAAACTTCTTGTACCACTGCCGTGGAGCTTGTTTCAGTCCGTACAAGCTTTTCTTCAGCCGGCAGACCATGTCCTCTTTACCTCTAACCTCGAACCCCTCGGGTTGTTCCATATATATCTCCTCATCTAGATCACCATGCAAGAATGCAGTCTTCACGTCGAGTTGCTCCAAGTGAAGATCCATGGTAGCAGCTAGTCCCAGTATGACTCTGATTGAACTCATCTTCACGACCGGTGAAAATATCTCATCAAAGTCGGTCCCCTTCCTCTGAGTGAAACCTTTGACCACTAATCGAGCCTTGTATCTGACCAGCTTGCCATCATCCTTCTTCAATTTGTACACCCATTTGTTCTTGAGCGTCTTCTTTCCTTTTGGCAATCGAACTAACTCGTATGTATCATTCTTCTTCAGAGAATCCATCTCCTCTTGCATGGCCTTTGTCCAACAATCTTTGTCCCTACAAGATTGTACTTCCTGGAAGCTCTCTGGCTCCCCCTCATCAGTAATCAAAATATAATCAGAACTCGGATACCTCGTAGATGGTTGGCGTTCCCCAGTTGACCTTCTCAGCTGAGGTTCAACTGCTTCTTGCGCATTTGAAGGCTCCCCCTGCTCATTACCTTCAGTGTGTTCATCTACGACATGTTCATCATCATCAATGGCTGGTTCTTCTGGTTCAGGTTCTGATTGCTGCATTCCTTCCTCTGTGGCACCATCATATGGAATGCTGACTGGTGTATCGTCTACACCGCCACCTGTGGATTTCGTCACATCCACATCTGAGTCGCCCATGATCTCGTGCTCATGGAATACTACATCGCGACTTCGAACTGTCTTCTTCTTCTTTGGATCCCAAAGTCTGTAGCCGAACTCCTCGTCTCCGTACCCAACAAAGATGCAAGGATTCGATTTATCATCGAGCTTCGATCTTTGTTCCTTCGGTACGTGCATGAATGCCTTGCAGCCAAACACTCTCAAATGTGAATATGAGATGTCTTTACCGGTCCACACCTTCTCTGGTATATCAAAATTCAACGCCGATGAAGGTAGCCGGTTGATAAGATAGACTGCAGTGTTGACAGCTTCCCCCCAAAATGACTTAGATAGATTAGCCATTTTGAGCATCGCTCGGACTCTCTCCACAATGGTTCGGTACATTCTCTCTGCAACACCATTCTGCTGAGGAGTGCCAGGAACTGTCTTCTCATGCCTAATGCCCTGCTTCGTGGAATAATCTCTGAACTCCCGAGAGATGTATTCACCACCGTTATCTGTGCGTAGACACTTTAGCGGCATTCCTGTTTCTCTTTCCACCATCGCATGGAACTTCTTAAAATAATAGAACACCTGGTCCTTCGTCCGCAACAGATATACCCAGGTCTTGCGAGACGCATCATCAATGAAGGTTAGAAAATATTTACTGCCTCCCAGAGATTCGACTTCCATGGGTCCGCATACGTCAGAGTGTACCAACTCCAACTTCTTCATTCGCCTGGTTAAGTTCTTCGCGAATGAAACTCTATGTTGCTTCCCAAATAAACAATAATCGCAGGGGTTCAGGGCTTTCTCCTTGGCTACTGGTATGAGGGACTTTCTAGCCAAGACATTCAACCCCTTCTCTCCTACGTGCGCCAGCCGTCTGTGCCACAAATTTGGAGAAGCATCATCTTCAACTGCATTCAGTTGGTTAGCACATATCGTTGCGTGCATCTTGTACAGCGAGCAGCATAGCTTTCCTCTCGCTACCACCAATGATCCCTTGGTGAGTTTCCAGTTGCTATTCGCCATCTCGTTATAGTATCCTTCGTTGTCCAGCACCTTCACAGAAATCAGGTTGAGACGCAGGTCTAGAATGTGTCGCACATCTTTCAGCCGTAATGTGCACCCTACGCTCGTCTGGATACAAATATTACCGATCCCCGCTATTTTAGAAACACTTTGGTTACCCATCTTGGTAGTGCCAAAGTTTCCCGCCTTATATGTGGAGAAGTATTCACGTCTTGGAACACAATGGTAAGAGGCACCAGAGTCCACTATCCATTCGGTATTTGCATCCGCATCATGACAGCAGTCTGCTTCATTCACCAGAGTAACCTCTCCTCCATCGTTTGAGGCGATTGCAGACGTGTTCTTGTCATCGTCTTGTTTCTGTTTTCCGTTGAGAAGTCTACAGTTTCTTTGTAAGTGGCCAACTTTTCCACAATGGTAGCACTTCCTCATCTCCCTGGACTTGGATCTATTTTTGGACTTGTCATATCCTTTTGGTCCTCTACTCTTGCTCCGACCCCTGTTCTCCGTGACAAGGCCTGATTTCCCGTACTGGTGCTGGCAGCATCCTTCCGTCGTAGCTCTTCATTGTAGAGCCTATTTTTCACCATCTCCATCGTGACTTTACCGCTTGGTGCCGAGTTAGTGAGCGATACCACCAACGTATCCCAGCTATCAGGTAGAGATCCCAGTAGTAGACATGCTTGTAGCTCATCATCAAGGATTAGACCGGCACTTGTGAGTTGAGTTACCAGCCCTTCAAAGTCATTCAGATGTTCAGCAACTGATCGTCCCTCGTTCAGCTTCACATTCATGAGTTTTCGCATCATGAATACCTTGCTAAGCGCATTCGTCACCTCGTACATACCCTCCAGTTTCGTCCAAAGTTTGTAGGGGTCTGTCTCATTTCGGACGTGGTTGTAGAGGCTAATATCCACCCATTGGCGGATAACAGCTAGCGTCTGTCTTTGTAAGTTCTTCCATATGACAGCATTCCCGCCTTCAGGCATCTTGCCTTTGTTTTCGATTGGTTCATAGAGGTCTTTGCAATAAAGATAATCCTCCATCCTTGATTTCCATATGGAGTAATTCGTTACTGTCAGCTTGATCATTCCTCCGTCGTTCTCCATGGCCGTCAAATTACCAGCAACCTACTAGTACCTTTTCTGATGTGGAAGATCAGTCAAAGCTGCAACCACAGAGCATACTCAGAATACTATCAGGCTCTGATACCACTTGTTGGGAATGGTGGTGGGCCCCGCGGTGGTAAGTGGGCCCCGCAGCGGAACTGATCCCGGTTTGGCTCGGTACGACGATCGGGAGAAGTGGGACCCACAGGGTAAATTTGGTGGGACCCGCACAGTAACTACCAAGGTAAAAATAAAAATTTACCGTAAGTAAGAAAGAACACCAGAACTTTAACGTGGAAAACCCTCTGTTAATGAAGAGGGAAAAACCACGGCCGAGTCGGCAAAATCTTCACTATAGTAAAAATTACAACCCTCGAATTTTTACTATCTCACTTTTACCACTCGTGTTTCTCACACCTCTCTGTGGATGTGGAACCCTATCAGTTTCTACCTGAACTGATAACCTCACAATTCACTCGAACTACTTCTCTCTATATAGTAAAACTCGAATGAGTTTGTGATAATAATAACTGAAGAATCCTCAGCCTATTTATAGATGTCTTCAGCTCTTCTGGACCACTCGAAACGGGTGGCCAGGAATGCGCCGCGTCGCCTTTCAATATCAGCCGTTCATTATTTTATTATATATATAAAATAATATTATAATATAATATTAATAATATTATTTTATTTTTCCTTTTCATTTTGATGGGCGGTCAGTTTTGGCTGGCTGGACTAACATAGACCAATGCCTCGATGAATTGATTGATTAGCTAGGCCAAGGACGTATTTTGGATCTTCTACAAGTTTGGGGCTTAATAATATTGTGGACATTTTATTTAGTTTTGGGCCTATTGGGTTGGAAAATTGGAGAGCAAGACCAATTCAATGCATTCGCGTTTCTCTCTTATACCAAGATTCAATTAATGAAAAATTAAATTCAAATGAATGTAGCATATCTAACATCACATGCCATGCTCGACCAATTAAATGGGATCATTTACAGCATTTTGTTTTTAAGTACGTAGTATTAATATCATCATTATTTCATTTCGTTTATTCGATTAAATCCTTAATCCTTGTCATTTCATTTGTAATTTGATTCCGCAGTTTTGCTAAAATCTCATGCCAGAGAGAGATAATAGCCAAGACAGATACGGATCCTCATCCAACGGCTGGATTTTCACACTCACAAAAGGGTATTAAAGGAATTACGACATTCTCTCAGGTCTATTTTCCCTTTTTCTGTTAATATTATTGTTTATGATTATTGACTAATTTCCGCAGTAGAACTGAGCACGTTTCAATCTCGATCGTTATTCTCGGTGAATACTGTCTTCGTTTATATTCGTGGTAAAGTGGTTCATTAATTTGATCATCATAGCTGCAGCTACCTTCAATTGTCTTAGCAGCTTAGTAATTATATCTTTGGTAGGTTTGTTTGGCTAGGTTTTTCTGTCTCGGCGCTTTGCGTTTGTGAAGCTTGTTTCAGCTGTTATAATTGCAGCTTACGATCAATTGATTTGTTTTTGTTTCGTTTCTTCTAGCTAATGTTTCAAAAAACAGTACAGAAATTCGTGGGATATGATGCTTAACGTATTTGCAGTTTTTCTGTCTAGTGCTGCGTGTGATATAGTGTGTAGTTGCTTTCTATTTTACGAAATGGATAATAAGATATTTTTCCATGGATGATTTTTACTTATTATTCTAAATTCGTGTTGTGGAATTTTATGTTTAGATTTTGATGAGCTTGTTGGGCTAGAATTTAATACTGGCATAACAGCAACTAAGCAATATTGATGTGTCTCAATTCTCAATCTCATAGTTGAGTTTAGTGAATAGCACTGGAGTGGGAAATTCAAAATATTCAGACTTGAATTTCTTGTCGTTTCGTCGTGTCCGTGCATCTCACGTTCTAAATTACTTACTTGTTTTGTTTCGATTCTGACCTTGTATTTCCACCGTTATTTCACTGAAGCAAGTCTTGTTTCTGTCTTGGCTTCAGGGATATTCGATATGCATCGTGTTGCTAGTGCAGGAAACACATCTAATTCAGGTCGTGCACGCAAGGCAAAGAGGTTCACGTATATATTGAATGATGCGGATGATCAAAAGGTAAATTTTCCTGTTTCTAGTGAAGTACATTCATGTTGACATCTCGAGTATTCAGTTTGAGCCAATGATATCTGATTGTATGTCTGTCTATGGTCAGATTATTCTAGTTATCTTTCTTTTAACGTGCGGTATACATCTGTTCATATCAAGAAAATACTTACATGGTTCACATTCTAATTTGGTTTAGACTATTTCAGACACATGAAATGTTATAAAACTTCTTGGTAGTGCGATTCAAATAGCAGCTTTTTGTCTCTGACTATGCTTTTCTACTCCGTGTTTTTCTATTTGCAGCATTGCGCTGGCATAAACTGCTTATCTGTATTTAAGTCACCGGGAGCTGATGGGCATGACTACCTCTTTACTGGTAGTCGTGATAGCACATTGAAAAAATGGGCATTGACTGAAGATGGTCCAACATGCTCTGCTACATTTGAGTCCCACGTTGATTGGGTATTGTCTATTTTGTCTTTGTAATTCAATTAATATATATGTTTCCCGTAACTATACCCAACCATAATGCCCATTAAATGAGTGAAACGAGTTTTAGATTCTGCCACCAATATCAATACAGTAAGTTAGTTGGTGAAAAAAATTAGCCTTTTCACTGTCCAGTGCTTTTGTTGATGATGTACAAACTATCACGCCTGGCCCTTTCTGTGTGTATGCTTATAGTCTTATAATTTAGTAGATTGTCTGACCAACCCTGTGAGGGTGTTCGTTTCTGTGTAATAAATTGTCTACTGGCTTCCAAGAGCAAATTACGTCTGTGTGTTTGGTTGGGTAGGATGGTCGTGACTCATAATTTTTATGGATTATTATGAGCAGGTTAATGATATTGTCCTTGCTGGTGGTGAGAAGCTAGTGTCTTGTTCCTCAGATGCTACTGTTAAGGTTTCCACTTTCCTCCTTTAAGCTGTATAGTTTCTGAAATTTTCTCATTATTCTATTTGACTCGAATGCATTATATTAGGTTTGGAGTAGCTTGTCCGAAGGAACATGTCTGAAGACATTTCGTCAGCACTCTGACTACGTGATCTGCCTTGCTGCAGCAGAAAAAAATGTAACTCCATATCTCCCACTCTATTCACCTATGCTTGGTTTCCTGTTGGCTTTTGGAAAGTACCATGAATTATGACTTTTGCTTCTTTTTAGTGTCCCTTTATTTCTTTTCTGCATTTCTATGCTTCACAGAGCAATCTCATTGCCTCTGCTGGCCTTGGTGGGGAAGTTTTAATATGGGATCTTGAAGCTGCACTCACCCCCATAGCCAAATCTAATGATACAACTGAGGATGAATGTTCTACAACTGTTAATGGCTTGAGTTCGTCATTGCAAAGTACAAGTATTCGGCCTATAAGTTCGAGCAATAACATATCAGTGCATGCCACCCAGTCCCAGGGGTACAATCCCATTACTGCAAAAGGCCATAAAGAGTCTGTATACGCATTAGCCATGAATGAAAGAGGAACACTTCTTGTGTCTGGTGGAACTGAGAAGGTAAGGCCTGGGTATTTGGACTGTATTATTTGATATGATGTTTGGTTTACGCTGTAGGATCACAAATGTTCTTTATTCACCTTATATTTCTCTTTTGTGTGCTTTCTTCAATCTGGAAAATAAAATATCTTGAAATTCTCCTGTGTGATGTGATGTGTTTCACAGCTTGTGCGAGTTTGGGACCCAAGAAGTGGTTCTAAAACCATGAAACTTCGGGGGCACACGGATAATATAAGGGCGCTCCTATTGGATTCTACTGGCAGGTTTGTTGGACGGATATATTTCTTTTTTCTTTAGCTCGAGTGGCATTATATGAGCGTGCCATCTCCAAATATTTTTTGCAGCCACAAATATGAAAATTGCTCATTCGCGATATATAGCTGGACATGCTTTGTGCATATGGATGGGATTTTAGTATTAAGCTAGATTATACTGTGATAATATAAGTTTTTTTTTTCTGGCCTGACAATCTTGAATTGTTATCATAATGATTTCCAAAATGATGTGACTGTAACTCTTAAATGTGACCTGTATAAAAGGTGATGGATGACCTGGATTACGTTATTTTCCAACATATTTGCATGTGTGGAAGAAATGTCAGTTATGGCTTCACCAGAACTTTTATAATCATTTTCATTAACTGTAACAGTCAGTGAAATCAACATGGCCATGTTTTTCTTGGTCCTAATTCTTACTGGGAGCTTGCCATTCACTTACTTGATGATTTATTTAATTTTCGCGTTTGAGTCATGCGGACTTTCACATTTTTAGTGTCTTATAATGAATTGCAGATATTGCTTGTCTGGATCATCCGATAGTATGATCAGGTATGCTCACATCTTACGTGAATATTGCCTGTAACATCATGGCTCGGTTGTTGTTCATAATCTGTTGGTGCGTGTACATTTACACTACAACTAATATGCTTGATAATTGCATGTCTATTAAGGTTATGGGATCTTGGCCAGCAGCGATGTGTGCACTCTTATGCTGTGCACACAGATTCGGTCTGGGCACTTGCCAGCACACCAACATTTAGTCATGTTTATAGTGGTGGAAGAGATCTTTCGGTGAGTACAACCTTACTACTAGTCATTATTTTCTTTTTTCTTCCAGTATTAGAAACTGACACTATGTATACATTTAGCTATACTTGACGGACCTGGCAACAAGAGAAAGTGTATTGCTTTGTAACATTGATCATGCAATATTGAAATTGGCATTGCATGATGATGGCATATGGGTTGCCTCGACTGATTCGTCGGTGCATAAATGGCCTGCAGAAGCCCACCAGCCCCAGAAAGTACTCCAAAGTGGGTGTTCGTTCTTGGCTGGCAATTTGTCATTTTCTAGGGCAAGGGTCTCTCTGGAAGGGTCTACTCCTGTAAGTTGAATATTCCTTTTTCCATGTATTTGTCATGTTTGTATTTTCTACAACTTCCTTTATCAATTCGATGGTTTTGTTTCTCTCTTTGTTTTCCGACTTTCGACAAGGTTCATTTAATTCTTCAGTTTCCTTGGCCAATTAAGGATTTATCCTGGCAATTTGCTTATGTGGTTATTCCAAAACAATACTGGTTTAGGTGCCTGTATACAGAGAACCATCTGTTAGCATAGATGGAACCTCACCTATAGTGCAGCATGAGATTTTAAATAACAGAAGACATGTCCTGACTAAGGTAACTTGAATACTTCCTTATTAGCCGATAACAATGAATCAATTCCCTTTTATCACGGTGACCTTGTGACTTATATTTTCCTTACCTGATTTGCTGATCACAATTCTTACCTCTTCAAGGACACTTCTGGTAAAGTGAAGTTATGGGAAATAACAAGAGGTGTTGTCATTGAAAACTATGGAGAGGTAAGTAATGCCAATTGAAATTAGAATTGAACATAAATTGAATTTTGTCTATGTGATCAACACTCCTTTTCAATATCATGCTTTGACACTTCACTAATTTTAGGTTTCTTTCGAGAAGAAGAAAGAAGAACTGCTTGAGATGGTATGTTTTGTGTCATGCGTTGCGTCCATGATGTTTCGATTCCTTACGTGCACCATTTGACCTCCTATGCTCATTCAGGTGAGTGTTCCTGCATGGTTCACTGGAGATACAAAGCTTGGGAGTCTATCGATACACTTGGATACCCCACAATGCTTTTCTGCGGAGATGTACTCTGTTGATCTTGGAATTTCTGGGAAGGCTGAGGATGATAAGGTAATTCAAATCCCTTTTATATTTCTGAAAAAGCTATTGTCTCTTTGATGTTCAATGCTACATATTTGTCGTTAGCTCGATATTGAATTTTTCCATATCCTTATCACAGGGATGTTTTTCTTCTGTTCTTCTAGCTTTTCCCCTTTGGTTCCATTTTGCATACCCAGCTGTAATTTGCCTGGTCTACTATCCTCACAGTTTTATATATTAGTTATTATGTTTGATCATCTTTATTTTTATCATTACATCTTAATGCTCAATTTTTTTTTCTAAAGACTTCCATCCATTACCTTATACTTTATTCCTTCCGTCTTCATTGATATAAAATGCAGGTCAGCTTGGCTAGAGAAACCCTGAAAGGGTTGTTGGTACATTGGTTAGCTAAGAGAAAGCAGAAGTTTGGATCTCAAATTTCTGCTAATGGTGAATCACAACTGGCAAAAGATATCACTACCAGAACATTGACCCTATCAAGAGCTGAAGGTGATGGTAACTCTGAAAATGATTCTACTGTTTATCCGCCATTTGAATTTTCATCAGCAACCCCTCCGTCCATCATTACCGAGGGTTCACAAGGAGGCCCTTGGAGGAAGAAAATTACCGATTTGGATGGGACTGAAGACGAGAAAGATTTCCCTTGGTGGGTTATTGATAGCGTGTTGAATAACCGTCTTCCTGCGAGGGAAAACACCAAGTAATTTTCTGGATATCAGTTTTTCTTCGGAAACACATTTATTATTTTATTGCTTGATTATTATTCTGTAAACACCATTCACATGTTTGCTAGAAAAAGCATTGTGCATTTCTTACTTTTCTCTTATACATATCAAACTTTTCATTCTCATTATTGCCAATTCCTTTGTAACTGAGATTTTATATGTAATAGCACAACAATTCAACCTTTTCACCCTTATATCCCCTCTATGCTCCAAACTTTTGCTTGCTAATGAATGGGCATGCACTTTTATCATTACCACGTTGTATGAATATTTTTAACTAATCTGTTATCATGTTCTTTGTTGAACCCAGATTTATCTGGTGCGTTTGAAATGCATGTTTTGTCTATTGCAGATGCAGCTTCCAATTGCAGCCATTTGATCAAACAGCGTCGATCAGTACTCAAGGAAAACTCAGCGCTCCCCGCATTTTAAGAATACACAAAGTGAGAATCCCTCTGAGTAGCATGACTGCATGAGGCTATTGTGGACCTGACTTCACATATTATTGTTGATATAATATCCAACTGGATATTGTTTCGCCTTGAATTGACATGCATTAGACAGTTACTCGAGATTCTTTTTTTTTTTTGCGTACTCCTTTTTTGTAGGTTGTCAACTATTTGATAGAGAAGATGATCCTTGATAAGCCTACCGATAGCTTGAACATGGATGGTGCTTTTGCTCCCGGTCAGATTTCGCATCAAGCTGCTGGAGATGGTTCTGCTCGTGCAGGGATAAAACCTTGGCACAAACTAAAGCCTTCAATTGAGATCCTTTGCAATAACCAGGCGAGTTTAGCTTAAACCTACAAATCTCTCTAATGTCTAAGAAAATAATGGCGTCTTCTTTACCATCTGCAATAGCAAACAGTAAAACGTTAAGAAGCTTATCAATTCCCTGATGCATGCACATGCGTAACTATGGATGTTGCATGCATGAGTGAAGTATAAGAATGCATCGCCCTCTTTACTGTCATAACACTTTCTTTGAATGATTTCTCTTGAATATTCTTCATCTTTCTCCATATTATCGTTTCATTCCCAACGATCGTTACTATGCATTTATTAGTTGAAAATATCGACGTGGGAACTTGATTTGCTCTTTGATAAAAAGTAAAATAACTTCCTTGGCAGGTTTTACCTCCAGATATGACCTTAGCCACTGTTCGGGCTTACATATGGAAGAAACCAGAAGACCTTATTCTCCACTACAGAATCCACGGCAGGTGATGGAAGAAGAAGTAGATGATACAAAAAACTTAATATTTACCGCTTGCTTTGAGGTATGTCGCCCGGCATATTCTTCTTACCGTTGACCAAAAAATTGACAGCTTTGTCTTACATATGATGGCGCCGTGCAAAAAAGCAAACAAAAAAATATGATTTGTGATTTCTGGGCTCATTCTAACGGTGTTTTACATTAATTTGATGTACATCTTTTTTGCAGGCCTGATGTGTGCGCGTGTAAATAGCATTTGGGAGGGGTGAAATCAAAGGCTGATTGATTTTTCCATCTTTTTAATTTTATGTCTGTTATCTGCAAAATTTTGGGAAATCAAAGCGATCAGACAACATCTGATAATTACCGGATTATAAATCGATCACCCTTTGACACATTTTAGATGTGCGATTTAGCAGCATCGTTCTTATGGATTAATAAATAATGTTATCGGGATATTTATTCCTGTATGCATATATCCAGTTGTGACCATTAATAAAGAACTCTGGGAATCATCAAATCTGTCAGCATTCATTTTAACCCATAACATAGGTAAATTGATTGGTTATAGCAAAATGAAAAGAGGGGTACGTAACATAGCCCCACGTGTGATTTATTTAACCCGTTAAGGAGTTGAGACCACATTGCCTAACACGAATAAGCATTAATTCACTTCTGCCCTAAATTAAATGTCCATGCATGGCATGTCTCTCAATTTCTATATTCATCCTAACATGCATAGAATAGGTAGCCATTACATTACGTACCAGTTTCTTTTCCTAATATTTTTCAAATTTTTTTTGTTGGTATGTTCTTCGATTTACTAATTTAGAACAAAATGCAATTTAGTTCTTTTTTTTCTTTTGGTATGGACCCATATAGATAACCTCATTTCCAGTCTCTACATGTAATGGTAACGGAAGCCGTTTGCTACACCGTCACCGTTAACGGGAATAATCCCCGTTAAAAAATAAATAGAAGTCCAAAATCTGAACGGTTCAAGAGGAAGGAAGGAAGGATGGAATGAATGATAAGCATCTTCATCAACGCATCATTACCCACTCCACTCTTTTCTCTCTCTCTCTCTCTCCAGAAAATTTCTCCAACAGAACAAAAAAGAAGAAAAAAGAGAAAGTACAGGTGGTGATAGCAGATTGCCCCCCCGCACACACGTTCTTCGCAATATCTCAGCACAGAAAAGGAGGAACGATTCAGATTCCAATCAACGAAATATAATTACGTAATCCTTCTTACTTCCTGCTTGTAGGGAATTATTTGAGGAGGTAGTTGAGTTTTGGAACGGAAAGGCGTACTGCATACGTACGATGAAGAGCGAGGAGTCAGGAGAGTCGAGAAAGAGAAAGCTCGAGCTGCTAGAACCAGAGAACTCAGCGTCGTCGTCATTCCATAATCAGCTCAAATCGCCCCGTTTATTACCAGCGACGACCAGTCACGATCAGCCTGCTGAGGATTCAACGGGAAATTCCTCCAACACGTGTGAGAGCTCTCGTGCCTCCGATCGTATTTTCGCGTCTTGCTGCTCAAGCAATCTCACATCAAAATCCGTCAGATCGATCTAGAGGTATGTGTTTTGGATAGAGTTTTCAGTACGTCAATGGTAGTTTAACAAATGCTACGAATTCCTTTTTTCTGATTTTTTCGTTCTATTGGAATTTTCTAAAAAATAAAAATAAAATCAGGAAGACGATGATGAGGTGTTATCGGCATCAGCTGGCCGCCATTCCGTGGAATTCAGCCACTATTGGTAAGAGAGAGCTGAAAGTAAAATTTATAAAATTTTAACCAAGCACTGGAAAATAGTAAATGTGAATCCAGTTATTCAAAATTCAAACACTTCATCCAACAAAAACAGCTGATCTCATTCACTTCATGGAGAATTGTTTCAGGCGAACCAATAATGCGATTGTGAAGAAAACGCCATCTGATGCCGAACTCGAGGAATTCTTCGCAGCAGCTGAAAAGGATCTGCAGAACAAGTTCATCGACAAGTAATATCATATAATTATTGGCTTCTCTCACTCTACATATATATATGTGCCAGGTTTCCTTTTACGTGTAAATATCATTACATAAATGTTTGGTTAAAATATTTGTGTGTGCGTGTGTAAATAAATATATATACATTTCAGGTATAATTACGACATTGTGAAGGACGAGCCTTACAAGGACGCTACGAATGGGTTCAAATCTCAGAATCAACAGAAGCCAAAGCCATGAACTAGCTTGGAGAAATAAAACAACCACTGATTCTATTATTAGTTTCAAGCTGAATGGAAAATGTATAGTTGGTATAGCACTATGGAGACAGAAAATCACCAACAATGGCATTTGGGATGAAGACGAAGGATAGTTGAATTGTGTTCAGTGTAATTATTCAATCTGGTAAACTATCATCCTCTCTCGCTTTCCAATTCTCTTTTTTCGTTCATATTAATTACTGAGTCCTGAAGTCATTCATCTCTTACTTTCCATTTTAGTATGCCTTTTTTCCCTGTAGTAGTAGATTTGCAAATTTGCTGTGCTGTCGCTGAAATTTCTTATCACGTTCGAAATTTGAATCTAATTTTTCTATATCTTCCACCGACAGTTTAGAGTGGGGAACTTTGTTCTATAACTAGATCGGTTATAACATCAGTACGAGTGAGAAAATGGTTATTATTGCCAATGACTTTACGAAAAGAAGAAACAATCTTTTGCGTAAAATTTTGAGTAGCACGATCGAAAAAGGTTTTCCTTTCCTTTGCAACCAAGAAAGAGCTTGCAGTTGTGTAAGCTACGGGCATGTGCTAATCGATCCAACTCCATGTGACTTCATTACAGAGAAGTATCTTTCAACAACTTCTATCTTGAATATATAAATAAGAACACTTCATGGAATCAGAAAAGCGAGAATTTCGTTTGGGAAACTTCTTCCGTAAAAATTGGTGGCATGTCAACGTAGAGGTGGTCCAGTATTGGTTTCTTTGACGTTAGTTAAATATATGTAATAAATAGTACGTGAATTAACAAAAGAATGTTACTCAAACTGACGGGATAGACCCAATCTCTTTTATTATTGATTTTTTTTAGATATCATACTTAATTTACTGAATAAAGTCGTTCAGATCCCATAGTTGTTCTTGAGTGTTTATTGGATAAGTAAGTTAAGCTAATTAACTTCCTCCTAAATTAGAGAGAGGTAGGTAATTAACATTGGGATTAGGTAGAGAACATCTGTCTTGGCAGGATACGAAGACTGTGTGAGAGCTAAAATAAATTTTAAATCCATATACAAATAAATGAGGTTGTATAGGAACTGGTTTCTTTCAATTATAGTTTTCAATTTGATTTATGAACTGTAAGAGACAAACCTTACCATTCACAAGATCCCATGTCAGAGGAGAAGATGGTTGCGATGACTATAAAAAAACACTGAATTAATTAAAAGAATATAAAAAGGGAGGTAACTTAGGATCGAAGAGAGACGTTGTTGACAAGGAGTGGGAGGGAACAATGTGCTCATTTTGGGATCCCAATGACTGATCAGAATGGTATTTTTTTTAGTTTAATTAATGCAAAGTAAACTCTTTGTTGAGATCATATCTTATTACGCTAGCAAAAAGCAACGTTCAGTCACGAATATCATTTCATTTAAAGGACCACAAAATTTACGATTTCCTACGAAGTGATGCATATTTAAACAAAACTATATCTTGGTGGTCTTAGAAAGCATACAAGGTTTGAGAATTTCGGCATAAATTGCTTCATTTCTTCATAGCGAAATCGAATGAAAGTGACGTTCTTTACATAACAGCTAGATGATGACAATAGATTAAGGTTATACAAGTCTCAGACTTTAGAGATGCAACATACCGAACCTATGAATGGTATAAATCATCATATGCTGAAACGTGATGTTTAGGTCGGGATTTTTGTCCGTCGAAAAGAGACTGAGAGCTCATTCAGAGTGGTTGTTCAGAATTTTATATGTTACTTTGAAGAATCTACGAATGGTAGTAGACAACCCAAGTTTGTGTTATTCACGTATCAATGCCAAAGCTATAAACGGACACACACGATTGAGAATGAAGTTAGTTTTCGTGGATCGGCTGTTTGGACAAGAAGAAACACGTCTAAGATGTGTCTGAATTTTGAACAAATAAACATCGATGACGATGAAGAGTCGAGTCTTCATGTTAAGAATGATGGGTCTTGCAACCAAGATATTCATGTACATTTTATCTAGTTTTATCTTAATCGCTCTAATTAATTTCAATCGATCAGTTTCTGAATTCAAAACTTCTATCTCATTCTTTTTGAATATAGATTGAAGAACTTATGATATCATATCTCATACATAAACCGAAAGAACTCAACTTTTGTGCTGTTTTGTGTAATCAAATGAACCTTCATTAGGTGGGTTCTTGGAATTTGTGTTCTTGGGTGTGTGTCTTATTTTCCAGCAAAATATGGCTATTGTATGGTATGGTTAGGTTCGTGTTATAATTTTTTCATGTCTCTTTCAGTTACAACATTTTATTCCTCGTATTTGTAGTTATATTCCTGGCAGGGCCAAAGCTGAGGAGCCTGGTAAGCACCAAACCTTCTCTTCACAGTTCGTACCGATCCATTGATATGTAAATAACCTGTTTCTGTCGAAAACGAGGAGAAGAAAACACACACACAAATAGCAAAGATGAAATTGAAAATAGTCCACAATCAAGAAACTTGGGTCCTCGGACAGCGACCCACGACGGAAGGTGAAAAAATCGAGGTGGAGAAACATCAGCTGAACGATGCTCGTTCTCACTTGGGTCGTCCTCCAATTTCTGATATTGTGAGTTTCCCCTCTTCTCCGTTTCAGTCGTTGTTTCTTTGATTTGTTGGGTTTCGTGATCTTGATTGTCGTCATTAGGGTCCGAGAAAGAGGAAGCTAAAGGAGCTAATCGACGACGTCTCTACCATTGTCCTGACGAAGAGAAGGAATAACAACAACGGTAGTAACAACAACAGTGGTAAAAACTTTTCTGATTCCAAGTCGAAGAAGAAGGTGAGATTGGGTCGAAAGTCAGCTGATCGAACCCTGGTTTTTTTTTTTTTATGTGGTGGGCATCGATTGATTCTGATTTAGGGTTTCTCTAACTAACTGATAAAATTCTAACCTTGATTACTCATTCTGGCAAAGATGAAATTGAAAACACACACTAACTGATAAAATTGCTAACCTTGATTACTCATTCTAGCTGGTAACGTTGTGATAGTTCCACATATGCAGTGATTTACGTGCTGCCAATTGAGCAGATATTACTGCTATTACCCTTAATAGTTTCTGTAAAATTTCTTGAGCAGGGGAACCCTGATACTGGAGGAACATTGGCAAGGTAAGTTCAACAGAAGAAAAAATTACTTCGAGAAAGCTCAGTTCGAATGTATTCGTACACTTTCTTATGACGACGACTGCTTGTGTAATCAGCAAAGGAGACTGTCCTGATCAAAAAACTAAGACCCCTACCATGATCCTGGCCGAGGAGCTTCAAGCAAGTTTGGGAAATGAACAGCCCAGCTTTCTGAAAACCTTAGTGAGATCACATGTTGGCAGCTGTTTTTGGATGGTATGTCTGAATAATTGAAAGCATTTTCTTCTAAGTATCATTACAGCTTTATAGTTTGCATTTCTCTTCAGGGCCTTCCCGTGCTATTCTGTAAGATGAATTTACCCAGAAAGGACACAACTGTAGTTGTCGAAGGTGAAAGTGGTGAAGAATTTCCAGTCAAGTACATTGCTCGGAAGACGGGACTTAGCGCGGGGTGGAGGAGGTTTGTTGTCGCTAATAAACTGATCGAAGGAGATGTTCTCATCTTTCAGCTTATTGGACCTTGCAGATTTAAGGTGATGTGAATCATTTTTATCGGTTGTTTTTCTCACTCGCCTTTTCACAACTTTTAATTAGCTAGCCTATATAAGCAAATTGTAGGTCTATATCGTAAGATCGTGTGATCTAAATAAGGTCGACGGCGCAATTAGCCCGCTTGTTTTGGATCCTCAGACAGAGGAAAACAATGCAGGCGAGTTTTCAGACCAATCATCTTCTATAACCAATCATCTTTTACAACCTAGTAATATATGAACTAGCATTTGGAAACACAGATGGCAAGAAAAGGAGACAAGAAAAATATTTTCCCCTGATAGTTGCTGAAAGGAAAAAGTTAAACGAAGAACAAGAACCACCTGGGCCAAACATGGAAGAACAAGAAGTCGCTTCGGAAGTTCTAGAAGGTTCCAAGTACTCGAAACGTTCTCCTCCCTTCAAGGACGTCAAAAGCTTCAAAGAATTCCGCATCACAGTCAATGGAACGTGCATCGATACTGAAATCCCTGCTGAGATTCGCCAAGATTACTACGATCTCTGCTGCGATAGAAACTGCTATCTCCACGATTGCATTCGCCCAGGTCTCTACTCTAAGCTAACAGCTGCCATGATCGTCGAAACTGTGACCATTACAAGAGCTTTACGAGGATGTAAGATCACTACACCGAAGAAAAAATTCGACGTATGGGTAAGATCGCTAAGATCATTCGAACTGTTGGGATTAAACGTGGGATTCTTAAGGCTGCGTATCTTTAGGTTAGTTAGCCTGGCTTATGATTCTGAGGGCGCTTTGAAGGTGAGGAAGTACTTAGAGGCCCAAAAGGGCACTAAAGAAGAGATATTGAAACTCGATATGAAGCTATTACAACTCAAAGATATGTCCATGAAGCTTGATTTTGGTGGCATGGAGAAAAGGGTTGAGCGCTTTGAGATTGATTTTCAACAAGCGGTCGACGCACCGTGGTGATTCTTCTCGCGACGAAGGGTAATGATCGTAATTATGCGCCCGAGAGAAAAAGGATATGTGTAGTAGCAGCATGGTATGATGTAATTTTCTTGGTAATGTGACTCGTTAACACTCTTTTTTAGTGGATCCTAGTAAGTTAGGTTTACTTGATATAACATCTCAGAATATATCATATTTTCGTCGCCCAAGATTCTTGAGAATCATATGAGATATGACATATAAGATAAAGATGGCTGATTGTTGATTGTTGATGAAGGTTGTTTGTATTGTGAGAATCTATTATGAATGACCAAAGGAGGAAAGTGAGTGAGTACGTACTTTGACTGCCATGCCACAGCCCACAACTCTTCACATTTATCTCTTTGATGTAAGAATTTAATACCCACTTCGCACTTTGTCGGATGATTCTCCTTCATTCGTTCATCTCGAATTCTTTTGTTACTTTATATTTTTTCTCGAATTTCTTCTTTTGAATTCGTTTGTTTGTTTCTTTTCTCCTCAACGTGATTCTCTGCTGCATTGACTAGCTGTCACGTTGACCGTTGACTCTCAAGATGCACTAAGACATGTTGTCCTCTCCTTTTTTCTTGCACTGAATGGCTTCCTACACAAAAAACATGTAGAGTTTTCTTTTATTTATTATTACTTCTGTGATGCCAGCTCTGTCACTACAACATACTCACATTTATTATGATGTTTGAATATTCATTTTAAATTAATTGACTGATTAGCTCAAAGTTTTTCGAATAGACCTTTTCCTTCAAAACGAAGATTTACGAAGGAAGGAAATGAGAGGAGCTGTTAGGCCGATTTGATCCAACCTTGTACTGATTCAAAGGATTAGTATTACCTGTAACGATGAATTACGGAAGCAATAACGAAGTAATACCGATAGACGAATTGCAGAGTTGGAACGAGAGCGCACGTGTTCTTCAGAAAAGTCGTCAACTCAATTAATGAATCAGCAACCCTAAACGATGTATCGTTTAGGGTATTTATACACATAAGCCCTAATGGGCTATTGGGCCCAAGTTAACTAATATACCCACAAGTCGGGTATATTTACAATTAAGTCCTAGGGCGTAATTAAATTACAGAACATAGACTAATAAGTAAATGAACACAATTAAATAATATCTAACAATCTCCCCCTTTGTGTTCATTTCACGCAGTAGCACGGTCTTCTGTTCTGTAGAAGGATTTTCTCAGATTGAGAACGTACTCGAACTGTCTGATGCTTCGGCGAAGGGATAATCTATTCTGAATTTCTTCAATAGCAATATTGCTTAGGCTGACGATTTCATCTCGGAACTGCTCGAGGCCTAAGCTTGCAAGGTCACCTTTTGAAGAGTCAGAATATCTTCTAACTTTACTTCTCAGTTTCTCGATAATGATCCTGAGAGTGCCGTCGCAGTACTTCTCGACTTCTGAGAGGAACATGACTCTCTTTAGTCCATTCTTGCTGTAGACTACGGAGAGTTCAGGTTCTTTGAAGATGAAGCCATTTGGGTATGGTTTGAGCTCCTCCTCCATACCGGCGAAGTTTGGTCTTGTGAGGTTTACCTTCCTAGCATTATTCTCAATGGCTATCTGGAAGTCATGCCCTGTGTAGAAGGTAATATCCCTTAGCATGTGTCTTTTGATGGCTTCATATCCCAGCTTGTATCGAAATTCTCGTAGGATGAACTTCCTGTAGAGTCTTGATAGCTTGTATACTTCGCTGGGATCGATGTACTGCAGATTGCCTTCGGTGATCACGTCTTCTGAGCCATCCAGCCGTAGTACTTTGTAGACTGGGTACTTGAGGTTTCTTCCCATTTCCTGGACGGTGACATCCACTATATCCTGGATCGGTGCCTTCGCTCTCATTCTCTTCTTGTCTGCATCCGTGACCCTCGATCCGCCTTTCGTCGTCCATTTGTATAGGAAATGGTAGGCCAACTTTTGGATCCTTCAATATGTGATAGGCCTCTCAGCTCCATTTCATTGTATGGTCGAATTTGACCACGTTCTCGCCAGATTCTGCTTCTAAGTTCCTCTTGAAATGGAGTTGTGATCTTGTTCCAGGGAGTCTCAGATGCTTCTGACGTTTCTTCGTAGTCTTCTCCATTTTCTGATCTCGTCTGGAGCCATTCTGAGGCTTGCTTCAACCGCCGCCCAGATCAGTCCACTAACGTTGTCCAGTCTCTCTTGAATGTCATCTCCTGTGGGATGATCGCTGTGGCTTTGAGATCCCCATCCCTGATCGATGTACTCATTGAGCTCAGCCAGGGGATCAGGGATGCTCATGTCTACGACTGGAGGCAGTGGCTCGTCGATTTCCTGTGGGGGTGGGTCTGGTCTGAAGTCGGATGGTAATGAGGGTAGGCTTTCTGGTAGGTTAGTAGTTAGGGTTAAATGGGAGGAGGTAGTAGGTTGTGTATTTGAGGTTTCTGGTTGAGTTTGGGTTGAGGTTGAGGGTTCTGTATGAGTGGTGGCTGCCTCGACCCGCTGTCGCTTCTCCCCCTCAGGACGACCATCGCCATCGGGGTCGTCATGTCGACGTTTGTGTGTGGGCGGGTCGTAGTGGCAGTGGTAAGGTAGTTGGAGGCGGTGAAGGAGCTCCGTATCTTCATCATCGAGGTGGTCGGCCTCGCTGAGGAGTCGGCGAGTAGATTCTGTCGAAGCTCCTTAATGGTGGGTGTAGGTGTAGAGGGAAGTGATGGTGTTTGGTGGGATGAGGAGGATGGTGTTGCCCCGACTTTTGTAGTATAGATGCCTCCATTTGCTTCATTTCTTCGCGTATAGTGGCGAGGCTCCGTTCAAGGCTCTGGTCGAGGTGGGCTTGGGTGATGAAGGGTGAAAATAACTCAACAGAGCCACGAAGGCGTTCTGTTGTCACGACTTCAGAGTAAACTCCTGTGTCGCGGCCCACATTCACTAAAAAGTGTGTAGGACTTGAAGAACCGGGGCCACTTAGGCTCACCGTTGGCATCGTCGATAAGGCAAGCTCATCGAGATGGCCTGATGGCACGGGGGTAATGATGTTGCCCATGTCAGGTCTTCCGTCCGATCGTCGAGTATCATCAGTAGATGACGTCTCTACGGACGTTCTGGACTGATCACTAAGAAGAGTCGATAAAGGTGTATGTGTCCTAGCAAAATCGAAAAAAATTTGGGAAAGTGGACACTAGACTCGATGTGAGGGAAGAAGGGACAGCGACGAGGGGCTGGGAGTCGCTGATTTGTATATCACTTGCCTCCGAGTGAGGCAAGGATGACTGAGATGGTTCCCCGTGAGATGTTGAGACATCAACCTGTTGGGAGGTTGACGAATGGGAAGGGCTGGGTTGTGCATGCGCCGTTGAACCAGATGCGGCGGCTTCTACTCGGGAGCTGATTAAATCAGCTCCTGTTCCTAGGGGTTCGGTTCTGGAAGTTATAGTGAGGAGGGGAGGTGCGAAGCTGACAGGACACCGGAGGAGGCGGTCGTCGGTCGTGTTTTCTTTTTGTACGCACTTCGCGTTGTCGCTCAGGACCCTGTCTCACACTCGAGCTGGCCCCGGGGTTGGATACGGTGGGGTTTGACCGTATCGTAGGGGCAGGAAGGTTCTGCGACTGCCTGTATTTGATCACCTCTGCATCCGTGGGATCAGCAAGGTCCAGGAGGTGTCTTGGAATAGGCATGCCTTGGGCTGTCGATCCTTCCTTTGATTTCTTCAGGTAGTTGAACTTCGGAACTCCAGGGACTCTGGCGCTGGACGACGAGTGATCTCTGGATGGATTTCCATGTAGTGATAAATCAATACTTGGAACCACCTGAGATATGGGAGGCCCTTTCTCTTGGACGTCTTGAGGTGATCTCTGATGTAGATCTGGTCCACGATTTCTTGCATGAATAGGGCAGCGTAGTCGTAGCGTTTCCCGAAGATGACCCCATAGAAGATGGTGAGGATGCTGAGATTGCAACGATCGTACCCCGTGTGCTTCGGTGATAAGCACTTGTTGATCAGCATAAATAGGGCGTTCCACGGAGCTGGTATCTTGTTGAAGGAGAATGCTGATACTTGCGTGAGAGGTGGAGAGCAACCTAGTTCCAGCATGGCAGTTAGTATTTCCTGAGTGGTGGGAGGTGGATCGAGCTCATCAAATGTTGGCAGTTGTAGAACCGTCCTCAGAAGATCTTTGTTTAGGACCACCGAAGTGTTCTCGATTTGGCTTTGGAATATAGTCTCCTCGATGTCAGGAACTTGGTCCATGAGTCCCCAGAATTGTTGCAGGTAAACTTGGGGGACGCTCGCCGTGAGTGTGAAGGCGGGGAGCAGAAAATGGTTCTTCAGAATGGCGATGATGACCATGTCCGAGCATCTGAAAGCCGTTGTGTCTAATTGATAGTTGTTCTTCAGCGGCTCGATCCATTTGGAGATTGGGTAGATCGTATCACGGTTTGGAATCTCCATAATCTGAAAGATATGATCAAAAGGTCATTAGACATCGAATATTCCATCGTTGCCCTCGCTCACTGTGCTTCCTTTTCTATTATTATTATTATTATTATTTTTTTTTTTGTTGTTTTTTTTTTTTTTTTTTATATATATATAGATATAGATATATAGATACAATATATAGATATATAGATACATATATAGATATACGTAGATATATATAGATATATAGATATAGATATATATATAGATATAAGTAGTAATATATAGATATATATATAACTTGACAAATTTTCGCTAAGTAAAGAAATGGGCCTGTTTAAAAACATTGAGCGGTTCATTTGAAATTGAAATCGATTAATTGAGGCCCAATACGGTAAGTGTCGACACGGCCCAATTTGAAAGAGAAATGTCGAGTGCATGAATACGCTCGAAAATGTCGATAAAGTCAAGTTAAAACTTAAAGATGTCGAGATCTTATGAAATGTCGAGATCAAATAACGATTTTCCGAAAAATGTCGAGATGGTCCATTTAAAAATCGGGAAGAGCGCCCAATCAAGTATATCGAGATTTTAAATTTGGAGGCCCACTTAAGCAGATTGAAATGTCGATGGAATGAAAAATGTCGAATGGCCTGAAAAATGTCGAGAGTAAGAAAAATCGATATTGCACAGTTTTAAATAAGATGTCGAGATGAAAAATGTCGATATCGCTCTGTTTAAATAAAATGTCGAGTGAAAGAAAATGTCGATATCTCACAGTTTAAATAAAATGTCGAGTGATTCAATTCGATAGAAAATGTCGATAGAAAATTAGGGTTAAAGGAGACTCGAGTTTTGGGAAAAAAGTCGATGCGTTGAAACGATTCGAAAATGCAGTTAAATCAGTGAAAGACAGACGTAATCGAAGATTAAAATCATGGAAATCGAAGATGAAGATAATAAAGAAACTGAAATCGGAGTATCGTCTGTGATTTCTTCGAATGTTTACACCTGCAGTCGAAACCATTAGTAGCATAAAGTCGAAAAATAGGGCTCTGTGGAGCTTACCAGTAAGCGATAAGTAATTTGCGATGAAAACTGGAATCAATACTGAAAACGGCGAGAGATATCACGATTTGAAGAAAAATGTCGAACGAAATTTTAACAGAAGTGAATGAAGAAGACGAAGTAGGTCGATGTTTTGGTTTAAAATGTCGAGTTGTGGTTATTCGGCCCAGTTCTTTTGTTTATATTGGGCTTGAACAGTAGATGAGGCCCAATAAAATGTCGAGTTAAAAAGGTTATGAAGTTAAAGAGGCCCATATAAATGTCGAAAGAAAAGAAAGGCCCATTGCAAAAAAATCGTGATGATGGTTTTAAAAATGTCGAGCTTAAGAGATGTCGAGACAATGGCTCAATCTGAATTCAACACTTAGAAGAATAATGCAAGTATGCCAAATAAATAAAATGCAAATAATGTTCAAATAAAATTAAAATGCAAATAAAATGCAAAGATACCATATGATAATGTGAGGGTACTGAAAAATAAGAAAATAGTGATGCTCCCCTAGACAGATACTTTTTTTTTTTTTTTAAATAATAGAAAATCTAATTATCCCTAAAGCAGTGATGCTAATATTAAAGATAAATGCTCCCCCTAGAATTATGCAATTATGTTTCTCCCTTTTAAGATAAATATAAGAGTTGCTTTTCTTTAAAAAGAGTAGCTCCCCCTCAATGCATGCACATTTAAACATGTAAATTCTCTCCCAATTAAATAAGCGTGAACGTATTAATTTATTTTCAAAGCAGATGCAAACTAAAGAGTTATTGTTCTTTAAAATGCATTAGAATGTACGTTTTTATCGCTCTAAAGTTAGAATATGTATTTTGCACTTCAGCTCATATGCGTACAGAAATTTAAGATCGGAAATTCTTTAAGATGCATGCATAATAAAAATGTACCTATAGGAGGATTTTCAGTCATTTCAATTCATATGCATGCTAAGATTTGAAGTTTAAAGTTCTTTTAACCATGCATAGCTATGATGTACCTCGTTGGTTGCTCGCATCGCTAACCAGTCGTGTCTGTGGGGCAACCCGAGATGCCATACACGCTGGGATGTTTGGCTGCCCTCGTCGCATACCAGTCATGAGTGTGGAGCAGCTCTCTTAGTACCTACTCATGCTGGGATATCTGCAAATATTATCGGGCCTTTGGTACCCATTTTTGGATGGGTCCTCCCTTGTTAGCAGAAAACAAGTTAAGCACATAAGGTTCAGATATTGATCCTAAGTCATCCTTTAAAGTCCTATTCAATTTAATTGTGATTTAGGAATCCATAGCTTCAATCCTTGTTTTGGGTGTTGAGGGGATGTGGAGTGAGGTTTTTGCTTGGGCACCCAAATTTGCTTAACATTAGGACTATACCCTGTTGAGTTCTTATGCATCAATCGATTGACGGGAGTGTTCGAGACGTGGCTTGCATGAGATGATGGCTGTCGAGTAGAAGAATGATGCATCTTATAAATATTAGATTTAGTGAAACTGGACACATCACAATACTTAATAGTCTTCGATGAAATGAAGTTATGTTCATCAGAAGCATAGTTTGTAGAGTAGAAAGCCTTGGTAGGAGAGGGTTTCGATTTTGATTTCCTGACCCAGTCCATCGTCTTCGTTTTCTTGGTTAGTTTCTTGCCTGTAGCTGAATTTGACACATTGTTAGGAGTTAAATCATAAGGCAAAGAGGAACCAACTTCAGATGAATGATCGTTGAGATTTCTTAGGAGGAAAATTTCGTTTAGTAGTTTCTCCTTTCGAACTTGAAGATTTCAATTTGATTTTGGTGTTCCTTGCTTGTAACGTGTTGATGGCTTGCAGGCGTGATAGTTCAGTCAGGAAGTCTGTCTTGTCTTTGGTTTGTTTCCTCTCCATTTGGGTTTGCGAGCTTGACTTGGTAAAGAAGCGTGAGTCGTCCTTGTTTGAGGTTGCGGTTGCTAAACGAAAACGGGAATTTAAGGCAAGTGCATCATCGTAGTAATAGTAATGATTTGAAGGGGATGCGAAGTTTTCAAATAGCAGCTCATGTCTTTTGGCTTTTTCTTTCCCTTTAATTTCCATTTGTTCCTTAGCTATCTTTAAAGCTCGACTTTTACTTAACGCTTCAGCTTCAGTCAATATTGACTTAGAATTATTAGTAAAAGTTTTCTCCGTTTTAATTTTAGGAACAAAAGCGTCAATTTGAGTTCCCTTATCCTGCTTAGACAATGATATTTCTATAGAAGGATTATTTGGGACAGGTAAGGGCAGGGAATTTTTGAGATTTGATATCTCCTCTAAAAGTTTTTGCTTTTCTGCTTGAAAAACTACTCTTTCTGATTCCAAAGTTGCGTTCAATTTAGAAATTTTATCAGCAACCTCTGGAATTTCCCAACAAGAAGTAGGTTTGTTAGAATGTAAACTACTTTCCCCGTTTGACACTAGGTTCTTAGAGGAATTTTGATCTGTCTGCCCTCTTTTTGTTAGAATGTCCTCAAGGTTTTTAATATTTGAATATAGACGATTTCGTTCCTTAGACAAAAATTCATATTGTTGGGTTATTGTGTTTCGCTCTTCCTCACTCTTCTTGAAATCATTTTCCTTTTTGAGAAGTTTTTCTTCTAGATCTCTTATCCTAGTCTCATGTCTGAGGGATGTATCCTGAGCTTGTTCTAGAAACGAGGTTAACCTAGCCTTTTCTACTAGTTCGGTTCGCAAGACCTTTTCATTGTTTGCTAACCTGGATTCTAGTTTCCTTAACGATTGGTTTTCCCTAGACATAGATGTTAGTTTATCTTGAAGAAGGCATAGATTTTTATGTAAATTTGAGTAAGAGTCGTGTACCTCGGTTTCAGAAGATGAGTCAGTCGAGGGAGTGGTTGCAGTGTTGTGCTTCTCATATTCAGAGTCGACCTCGACATTTGCCATTCTTGTGGTAGGTTGGATCTGGATCTTAATCGTGTTGATCAGCTAAGAATTTTATATCTCTAACTCAGAAGAATCAAATAATGTTAGAGAAATAATAGAAGAAGAATAAAATAAGCACAAGATTTTTTGTTATAAGGTTTTATAACATCAAAGGAGTGCAATTTTCAGAAAGTTCGTCTCTGATTTAATTCGATTTTGATACTTTCAAAAAAAATTGTTCTAAAATGTTTCGTAAGTGTGAGGGGAATTCCTAAGAGAATTTCGAGAAGGAATGGGATATCGAATGAAATGTCGAGAAGCCCAAAAAATGTCGAGAATCTTATAAAATGTCGAGATGGTTTGGAATTAATATATCTTCAAGCCAAATGTCGAGCCAAATGTCGAGTAATAAAAATGTCGAGAACAGTGTCTGAAAAAATGTCGAGAGCTTCAATGTTGCAATCTTCAAATATCGAGAACTTGAAATGTCGAGAACACTGTCGACAACTTCAAATGTCGAAAGGTTCAGAGTAATAAAATGTCGATATCGAAGAGAATGTCGAGAAGCTTGGAATGTCGAGAAAAGCAGAACTTTGAATAAAATGTCGAGATCCTTTGTCGAGATAAAATGTCGAAATAAAAGTCGAGTAGGGTAGAATGTCGAAATAAAAATGTCGAGTACTCTTAATGGCTTCAAATGTCGATAACCACAAATGTCGAGATCTTCAAATGTCGAGATGTAACAAAATATCGAGCCAGATGTCGAGACCCTTATTCCATAGTAAAATGTCGAGGTTAAAGTTGAGATCGAAGTCGAGCCAAGATTAGCCTAAATGTCGAATTAGGAAAAAGTCGACCCAAAATGTCGAGGAATATTGCGAAAGAGATGTCGAGAGCTTCAAATGTCGAGCTGAGCAAAAAGTCGAGAAAGATGTCGACAGCTTAAGAAAAAATCGAGATGTTAGAGGGAATCTGTTCACGTCGCCGTCACGATTTGTTCTTCGGCTGAAACTAAGAATTCGATCAATAGAATAAGCCACGAATAATCTGAGAAATTGAATAAGAATCGATTGTTAGAATTTCGAGAATAAGATAGGAGCAACGAATAGCAATCAAAATCTCGATGAAACCCGGGAACTTTGACGAATCTTCAATGAGTTTGATCCACGAATTCGGCTCTGATACCACTTGTTAGGCCGATTTGATCCAACCTTGTACTGATTCAAAGGATTAGTATTACCTGTAACGATGAATTACGGAAGCAATAACGAAGTAATACCGATAGACGAATTGCAGAGTTGGAACGAGAGCGCACGTGTTCTTCAGAAAAGTCGTCAACTCAATTAATGAATCAGCAACCCTAAACGATGTATCGTTTAGGGTATTTATACACATAAGCCCTAATGGGCTATTGGGCCCAAGTTAACTAATATACCCACAAGTCGGGTATATTTACAATTAAGTCCTAGGGCGTAATTAAATTACAGAACATAGACTAATAAGTAAATGAACACAATTAAATAATATCTAACAGGAGCCATACATGAACTTCATCAAGAAACCCTAGAAATCAAGGTAGCTAAGTGTTCTTCTGTTACAATAAAATTCAATCCCATTACAACTAACCGAAGACAAGCTAATACAAAAAAACAGAAAAGGTACCCACATTTTTCTCATTTTTCTTTCTGCACCAAAACTTTGTAACAATCCATCCTTGAAATGCCCATAATTGGTTGGTCAATCAGTATAATCCTGCAACAAACATGGCTTCAATCAACAACTATAATGGTTTACTCAAGTTAGCCAAATAATGATCAAACAATAAAAAGTACACACGCACTAACCTGTGAATTCTTACTGCTGCATTGAACATCATCATCCTGGTTTTGAGGGTTATAACCAGACAACCTTTTCTCACTAGCACCTTTCTTGGACCCAATCTGAGATTTTTTCAGTCCAAGGAAACCCCTCCACCTCGGATTCTTAGGTGGCATTAACGCAGAGTTCCCATCATCTTCGTCTTCGTTCTCAAGTTCATCTCTAAGTGTAGTTTTCTTGATGTGGTCGTTGCTTTCCTTCAACGGAATCAGCCTCCCTTTGGAGAAAAGCTCGTCGGCGCTCATCATCGAGTAACCACTCACGGAGAACTCAAAATCCGAAGACACCGGCGCGTCCCTATACGCTCCACCTCTTGCGCGTGCGTTAGAATGTGACGCCGCCGACGATGATTCTACAAAGTCATTTGAGAAGGAGATTCTTGGAGGTGGTGCGCCATGGCCTTTGTGGTGCTCGGACGACGATGAGTTTGGTTGTACATAGTATTATTATGTTGTTCGAAGCAATGCCATGAACTAAGGGAAGTGACCAATACATTATTAACTAACATATTGGGGGAGTGGGAAAAATAATAATTAAACAAGTATTTTTTATTTTTTCATGGAATAAATTCTAAAGGGTCCCTTTAATACTGTTGCAGTGCAGCAGTAGATGTTTGTATTTATGTCAGATGAGGGGGACCTTATTCATGTACATTAATATTTATTACACAAAATAATATCTACATACATTTTTTTATTTTTCTTGCGGAGACTAAATTGATTATCAGTTTCATGCCGACATTAAAGGCGTAACTAAATAGGACAGTGACCTACGTCGTGTTATTCAAAGATGTGATGTTTTCTTTTGTTTGGTCGATACATGGTAATTTGTCTCGAATCTTTCTCGAAAGAAAATGGGAAAAACAAAATGGGATATTTTTTTTGGTAACCCAAACAAAAGGGTATATTACAAATCAGGCCCCAAAAATGTTTTAAAATAGGGATCAGGCCCTGTCAGAAAAAATTTTAGTTTAAAGGACCCAATTTTTAGAGATAAGGACCTAAATTACACAAGTGTTATAAAGTGTACATGAACTGTTATCGGATGATCGTTTTGTATTATTTCAGAACAATGAATTGTTACTCCAGAACAAAGAACAATGAAGTGTTACTGAACAAATCGAGTCCTTAAAACTAATTTTTTTTCCTGACACAGCCTAAATTCTAAATTCAGGCGCTAACATGAGCCTGAACGAAAATTGCCCCAAAACATAAAAAAAAAAAAGAAAGATAAAGAAATTTGATGGGCCTTTGACTGGACAGACCAATAACATGATTGTTTGAAATCGCGTTTTTAGGGGTAAAATAACAATGATTGTTTGATATTTCTTACATATATATTTTGAATATCCGATAAGTACATGAAAAGAAGTATAGATTATTACATAAAACCTAACGTATTTTTAAAACGAACATTATTCAAGAACGAACACGGATTATGTTATGTCATCATCAATGCATAAAACTTTAGAATTGGATCGTAAAAGAAAACCAAATACAACTTCTGCTTTGATTTTCCTACGACTCATTTTTATCGAGAGAGAAAAACAAAAGAAACTGATCCTTTTTATTAATTACAGACAAACCTTGCTCGTCTCCCCATGCGGAAAAGCACTAGAGATCTTCACTTCTTTCTTGTCCAGCGACCCATCAAATCCATCATCACCATTCTTACAAGTCCTCTGCTTCTTCAACATCACCCCAAACAACTTCATACAACACCCTTTTTCGTCATCATCATCGTCAACCTTATGATCGTCTCCATTAATAATATTGTCATTATTACCTCCTAATAAACTCACACTATCATCGCCACGCTCTCCCCTATAATTAGGACAATAGCGTCTCATAATCCGACTTATCTCATCGGGAGAAACCCTAACGCACTGAGTCAAGAAAGAGATCAACTCATCGCACTGCTTCTTCGTCTGCATTACTTCCAAGCTCAGCATTTGATTGTCTGTCCTTAGCTTCTTATTTTCGTCTGATAATTCGGCGAGTTGGGACTCAAATGAATGATATTTGTTTCCTGGGGTGTCCTTGGGCGATGTGGACATGGAGCTCGACCCTAAATCCGAGTTTTCGGGAGAGTTTGGCGGGTTTTCGGTTCGACCCGTGGGCTTCGATGGAATCTGTGTGCTTTTGCGGCGGCAAATAGATGTGAGGAGTTGTTTCGATCCTCGCTTGAAGTTTTCGTTCGCAAACTCCCATTTGTCTGGAACTATTTTTCGAAATCCCTGAAACGTGATGATAATATATGCATGTGTTAATATATGAGAATGGAGAGAAGGGACTTGATAATAATTGATGTGTTACATAGGGTTTCTTTTCTTAATAGGTGGTTACTAACATTTCCTACTAGTTCATATGTGACGATTGGTAACTTCTAAATGAATTATTCTTGTTTTTTTGTCTAAGTTGTTGTCTAGACCTTGGAGTAGGCAAAATAAGATAGAATGGATCGCTTTATATAGACTTTCAATAGAAAAAATATCCCGTAAATCGACAGGCACTAATAGTAATAGTCGGAAGTTATGACCACTAACCCTAAGATAAGTTAATGATAATACATTTTCCAGTATGGGATTTATAAAGAAAAGAAAAACTAATTAATTTGATCATAACAGCAGCAATATAAGGAGGATTTTCAATCAACCGACTGACGGCACCCACATTTTCTTATGTATTTTATTCAAAAAAATTTGTCCTATTTATTGGCGTCCGTAAGTCAAAGAGTGACAGCGCCTCCAATGAATAAACGATCTTCTAGTTAGAGTCTTAACGCCGTCACATCAATTGATCTTTTAAGATGTAAATAACGATTTTGGTGTGAAATTATATCACTCTAGAAACTAAAAGTCGTTGCACAAGTCACCGTAAATTTGGGAGAAAAGACGCACACAATTAAAACGCTATATAGTAAAGTAAGCTTGAGATCAAACGTGGCTGCCCTTGTCCCGCCCATAGTTATTGACCGTATTGTATTTATTATCCCTCTAATATTCCTTCTAGAAGATCATGGCATATTCACATTTATGAAAAAACCATACGCATAGATCTACGCAAGATTGATTGATAGGTGGAGAAAACGAAAGAGAGCAAAAGATTAAGGGCTTAAGAACATACATATATACACATATTTATGTATAGAGAGAGAGAGAGAGAGAGAGAGAGAGAGACTTACATAGGTGTTGAGTTGACGAACGAAGCTTGAGAAATTGTTGTGCTTGAAATAATTGGGTAGCAAATCTTTGGCAAACTCTGCGGTTTTCCACACCACAAAGGTGGTGCCAGACTCGTTCCACGATACGACGTCGTCCGTGCTTGCATCGTCCACAAGCTCATATGTCTTCGCCAAGAACGGCGCTGGAACTGACCGTTGAACCATTTTTTCTTCTTCTCACCAGACAAACAACCCACTAATTCACAAATTTTCTTTTTCCCCAGAGAAAGCGAAACATATAAAAAGGAAAAAACAAGAAATGAGTATTGTTATCCTATCAGCAACTAAAGAGCAAGAGGGCTGTAAGAAACTCCCAGCCCCAGCAGTAGAACCCAGACAGAAAACCAAAATCCTTAGATATTTTCATTTGCTTTTATTAACTCTACCATAACTTCTTATCAGGGAAGATGAGGTTTTTTGTAAGAAACTCCCATATGTTCTAAAAGGACGTTATGCGTATATATATAGAACTGTCAATGGGGTGTGAGAGAGAATTTCTAGAAGTAACTAAAAAGCCCACTTTATTCATACTTTTCAGAGAGCCGAACTTGGAAAAATAAGGGCAATTTATGAAACAGCATTTTGTCTAATACTTTATCAGATTTTCCCATCCATGTGTCCAAAGTGTTACTTACGTTAATATTAATGTATAATTAACACAACTTGGAATTTCAAGGAAAAGCTGCTACAAGGTCTTACAGATAAGACAAATCGTATTAGTTTTTGGCACGCTCTCTTTTTTCAATGATCTTCTATTAATTGTGTTAGATGCCGTGTTGCCTATTTTATCCAGCCATCCTTTAAATAATTAAAATGAAGAATCATTTTCAAGGAAAAGCACATAATTAACACGGTAACGCGTGGCTGTTAATGTTATTAAACACCTTCAATCTTATTAAATATGATGTGTGTCATGATTTATTTTCAGATAAGAAAATACTTATTATTTTTGTTGAAGAAATGCTAGATCATTCGTCTTCTTCCTAAGTTGACGCAGAAGATTATTAATGTTGTTTTGAAAAATTCAAAAGGTGAAATGGTGAATTTAAGGCCGAATTGATTGGAAATTGACTTGGTCCAATGGAACGTTTGGAATAGCAAGAGTATTTCTGCCTTGACCAAGGTTTGTGTGTTCAAGAAACCGGACTTATGATCCATATTTGACAATAACAGTAGTGATTAAATTTTAAATATTACTCCACATTATATGATCTGATTATATCAAGTATCAACGTTTTAATATCCATGCTAGTACTCAAGCTTGGCTTGTTACTGAATTTAATACCGTGTCGGTGAAAGATGGGAATATAAATAGGAAGTGGGATCGTGTGGTGACGTTCAAGTTCATTTAAATCAAATTAGTATGTTATTTCTTCAGTATTAATTTGTAGCGATGCATAGCTTTTGATCTCATTTTTAATGAATATAGAAATAAATCCTGTTTATTGCAACGACTTCTGAAAAGCGCTATTATCACAAAAGCGCCTTTACTAATCGTCACCACTGGGAAGAACTGACGTATTAATTAATTGATAATAGACAAACAAAAGGAGGGAAAAGGAGAAAATTTATTAGGGCTTTCTTTCAAGAAATATGGATCGATCATAAGTCAAGACAGCAAATTCAGCTTAGGGAGAAGGAGGAATATCATCATGTGGCACGAGGCTCGTAGGTCGGAGCGTAAGGTCCACGACATGATGGACGCGGCTCGGAAGCGAGCTCAACGCCGAGCTGTGTATCTGGCGAAGCGTCGCGGCGACCCACAACAATCAATTCAAGCCGTTGGATCTCGTTGCAGGATCCACCGCGATGAGGCGCTTTACCAGGCCACCGAAGACCAACAGGGACTGTAAGATATAATTGTTTATATTTCTCAGTTTCCGCCACTGTTTGTAGTGCGATTGTGTTTTTATTTTTGCGATTATGATTCGAAAAAGGACGGTATTTTTCTTTCTTGTTTATCGGAATTGTAGTGGGTTTGCTGCACATTTTCCTTTCTCTGCCAAACTGATACGTTCGATGGGTTTAGTCGATGCTTAACTTGTCGCCTTTGTGAGTCGAGTTCTAGTGTTTATGGTTGATGTAACGACCTATCTGAGCTAAGTACTAAGATTTTTTTGTTGTCGAGCAGGATACCTTGGAATGGGAAGCAGGATGTATTGATTGATAGGTAAGAGTAAGACTTATTTATTAGCCGTATGTGATCTTTATTAGCCTTATTAAGAATTGATCTGATTACCACACCTCATCTTCGTGCAGGTTTGATGGCCGTGCTCTTCTTGATTTTATCCGAGATAGCAGTTCCCGGCGTATTTGGGCTCCTGAGAAAACCGAAGAAGAAGAAGAATTGGAAGAGTGTGCTAATTTTGAGCGCTACCGGGATTTAATTAAACATCGTCGTAGAGGATGTCGGTACTTTTTAGTTTTTTTGGTATACAACCATTTTTCAAAATATGTATTCTAGAGTCTGTCTCGTGCTATCTTTTAGGTGAAGCATATTGTCAAGACATTAACATTTTTCAGCAACTCGTTAAAAATTCAGCATTTTTCATTTTATATTTTCTATCGAAATTTCATCAGTTATGGATGAGGATGGTTTACAACATGTGAACCTAGAGTTGGAGGCTAAACTCACTGCAGGTCTTGGATCAGATAGGTACTAATGCTATGCTTCCATTCCAATTCGCCGGACTAGGCATTATATTCTAGTCAACCAAATCAATGACTCCCTTTGCAATGGCACCAGGTCTCAGGCATCCAAGCCTCAGGTTAATAAGGGGTCTTATTCTCAAGTTGGGTTCTCATATGACGGCCATGGACAAGAAGAGACTCATAATTCAGATGGTGACGAAGAGGATGACGAAGATGAAGAGGATGAGGAAGATTTTAACAGTGATGACAGCAATGATGAAGCAATGGAATCGATTGCTAAAGAATTCGGCGTGAAGAGGTACGGCTGGCTTGTGTATATGGATAAAAAGGCAAAAGAGGAGGAGCGAAGGCAGAAAGAAATCATCAAAGGAGATCCTGCGGTTGTACGTGTGTTCCTTGTGTTTGATAGATTGTGAGATCGATAAGATTATTTATTGGCTAGATGTTCATTTTTCAGAAGAAGTTGAGTCGCAAAGAAAGAAGGAAAGCATCTCAGATGGAAAGAGGAAGAGAAAAGGACACTGCTAAATTTACAGGACCTAGGACACTTCGCCATGATCCTTATAGGTAACAGGCAACAGCTTTAAGTCTTTGTTCATCGCATTTTACATTTGAAAAGCTTGCTTGGCGCGTAGTTACATTGTTTTAACTTTTTTCTTCTTTTAGGGACTCTCGGAGGAGTCCTACATATGAATCTTACTCACGTTCTCGAAGGTGAATATTTCAAGCAGTTCTCCGTTAATCTTAATACTTATATGAGCTGAGTACTAAATTCCCATTCTTTTATTGTTAAAGATCAAGATCTCGATCATACTCACCATCAAAGTCGAGGCGCAATTCACGAGTAACAGATGTTCATGATCGCCATCGAAGCAAAGATGGTGGCTCTAAAATAGAGTATATTACTGAATTTGGAGGCTCGGGGGTTGAGGATAGAGACAAACCAAAGCTCGAAGGATATACACCACCACCATCTCCTCCATCTAATGCTCATGTTTTGAATCGGTCGGAGCACTCAGCCTTTTACTCTTGCAAAGATAGATTGGCACTTTTACGCTGCAGCAGCTTTGGTCTCCATTTTGTCTTACCTGGTCAAACTGTTATGGTTTACTAAGAAACTTACCCAAAGTCTGAAGCTTTATAGATATTGCCCGAGGAGTGACGATTGGAGATGTTATTTTTTCTGAGTCGACACATATGACTGCTCCGAGATGCTGAAAGTCATGTGAAGTGTGTAGCTAATGCTTCCTCTTTCATGCAGGCCATCATCTGATCGCATACTTGAGGCCTTACATGTCGATCCTGCCTCTGGTGTATCTTTTGAGAAGGATAAAAATTCGAACCTTTCAAAACCACCAGCTAGCGCGAGGTTAATAATTATATCTTGTTCGTTCGTCTTGCCATTTTCACCTGTTCATGCTTCATTAGCGAGCTATTCTCTTTCCCTTAGTGAAAAAACATATTCTTTATGACAGTGCATCCTCCGCGTTAGCGAAGCTAACCAAGCTACTACCCAGCAGCAGCAGTCTTTCTAAACAACCAGGAGATAAGAAGGAAACTCCTCAAGAACGTCTTAAACGAATCATGGACAAGCAACTGAACAAACAAAGTACATTTCGGTTTTGTTGATTCTAGAAGCGAAGCACACTCGAATCCTTGGAATTTGTTGTCGAACTCAAGAGGATTTGATTTTGAATCGTCCCTCATGAACGATATTCTTATCCTCGTTATTTCATTGCAAAAATTTAACGATTCACAATTGCACCGTTTTTTGCAGTTAAGAAGGATGCATCTACTGAAATGGCTAAGAAACGTGAGCAGGAGCGGCAGAAGCTGGAAAAGCTTGCTGAAACAAGTCGTCTGGACAGACATTCTCGTCGTAGTCGAAGTCGAAGTTATAGCCGATCTCCTAGGTATTACATCCACTAGAATCAACCCTCAATCTCAGCAGATAATCTTTAGTCACTCATATGATGTTCTTTTGTGTGTTCTCAGAAAATACAGGCGAAGCCCAAGCCCTGATAGTCGGAGAAGTTCGAGAAGGTACCGTTCAAGATCTTCGTCTCGTTCAAGCTCTCCCACATACTCTCGTTCGCGTTCTCCCAGGTCATATGATCTTTTGTCTTTATTTTTCATGCTATGGTGGGGAGTGAGTTAGATACCGTTGCTCAATCGTGTGTGTATGTATATTACAGGAGTCAAAGAAGGTCGAGATATTGAATGGATTCAAAACCTTCTGGTAGCAATTTTCAGAGCAAATCTCAGTTTTCTGCTAATATTTTAGTTGCTCTTTCTTTCTCATGTATTAGTTAGAAGCTCGGATATGAATTTGCTGCTTTGTTTAGTGTCTGCTGGTGTTGTTCGCAGTAATGTTATATACTGATATTTTGTTATATTCTGTCATGATTATTATTTGGGAAGCGTGTCACGTGGAAGTTCAGTTTTTTGGACTTACCAAACTCAATATTTTGACCCCACCAATTCTCCTCCACCATTAAAACTCTGATGAGTCGTTCTGTCCTCTGAGAATTCGCACTGTACATAGCAATAATATTTGTTTTTTTTCTTTATTATTGTATAATTTCCTTCATACTTTCAGTTTTCATCCAGCCAGCTTTACTCGGTAATAATATTTTAATTGAATACACACTCATCACACAATTGGGCCTCTTCCTCGTATTCTTGATCTTACATGTACCAAACCAGCCAATCTTCTTTTTTTCCTTAATAGGTGTCTGTTAGCAGTTTCCTCTTCTACAATTCGAGAAGGCAAACAAGTATTATAGTATTTGTACTAGTATTGTAACTACTATATGTGCTTCTGAAATTACCTAGGAAACTTACAGCGATCTTAGTTGTAGGTAAAGACATGGTTTTTATGCAGTAGTTATTCCTCCTATTCGAAATTCTCGAGTCTTCTGTACTATTTTGGGACAACAAAATTGTAATAATTACGGTGTTTGATGTCATCCGACAGTAATCTTGGATGTATATAAAAACCTTCACGAGTCTCACTGTGGTCCAAAACACATGCCCATAACGCTTTAGAGACCCCAAAAAACGATAAAAGAAATAAAGAAAGAAAGAAAAAATAGAGAGCAGACGAACCAGTCCAAGAATTGCGACAGAGTTGACACCACAAGTCAGCTAGCTATACCATTGTTAGGTGTAGTATATATTTCAGCATTTCCAAGAATGCGCATACTTAGCCACTCTACTAATTTCAAGAAAGTCGATTCACTTTATAGAGACGCGCATTTCAAGATAATGGCATTGATTTTATGATTCTCAATTTCTGGTGATTTCTTGGTGCAATGTGAGTTGCTGTAGTATTAAATTAACCATGAGAAGAGCTTCAGATTCTTTTCAAAACTTCCTTTCATATACGAGCCCTGAGTACAGCAACAACCATGGCGATGATGACTTGCCAAAGACATGGAGTTCAGAGAGAGTACCTTTTTCCTCAGCAAGTAGCAGCAGCAGCAGTAACATTACTCGGAGACCACAAGTTATGATGATCCCCTTCAACAATGGCAAATCTTTCCCTTCAAAGTGGGATGATGCTGAGAGATGGATCACTAGTCCCATTCCAGGCTATGGCGTTTTCAAGAATCATAATCCTCAGCCTAGGAGAAGGCCAATGTCAAAGAGCGGCCCACTGGGACAAACAGGAGTAGTGTGCTTATCGTCGCCTAAAACTTTCGTGGCTAATTCTCCCCTTACCACTGGCGTTTTGGTAAGCGATGGCGTATCAATAAGCTATGATCGCGGTTTTGGTGTAAAGTCTGCACCTTTCGACGACGAAAGTAGTCTGATGAGGAGTGTTAGTGTTCCTGGCTTCTCAGATATGCTCAGTGAATCTTCCTTGCCTAGTTCTCCAGGTATTTCATGCAGTGTAGTGAAGAAGAAAATGCCTTCTCATTATCTTTTATGGGCTTGCGTATTCGTTTTGACAGGTAAATTGAGCACAGCAGATGGTAAAGTTGAGGGAACTATGGAGGAGGAAGAAGAAGAAGAATCTTTGATAATTTCGAGGGATGTCTCACGAAGAGATATGGCGACTCAGATGAGCCCAGAAGCTGTGAGCAATCGTTCATCTTCTTCCAAGCTTTCATTCTCTGCGTTGCCCTTATCGCCAATTGCTGCTAAGGATCATCAAGTGAGAGACGTTGAGATAGATCAGAGTACGACCACCACAGCAACTGAGCAGCGAAGACAGTCGAAGAAGGGTTCGAGAAAGTTTGAACTAATAACTTCACCGTGGAAGGTTTCCGAGGCATTGAAGAACACATCCAGGTAGATATCATCTTCTCCAGTTACAGCAAGGGATTGGTTCGAAACTATCGTTTTAACCGTGAATTAATCGTGCGTCTTTTTTTCCTGTTAAGATCGCAAAGGGAAGAAGCAAAAATCACTGCATGGGAGAACTTGCAGAAGGCAAAAGCTGAGGCAGCTCTTCGGAAACTTGAGGTTTGTTTTGCTTTTGTTTCTTCTGTTTTATACAGTTAACATCAGGTAAGTATATCCAATACGAAATGTTTATTTAATCAGATGAAGTTAGAGAAGAAGAGATCAGCGGGCATGGACAAGATTATGAACAAGCTCAAATCTTCGCAAATCAAAGCTCAAACTATGAGAGACTTGCTTTCAATCTCAGACCAACCATCTTCTCGAAAGATTCCAACATACATCAAAACTTGTTCATTCTCCAGTTGCTTCTTATGCAGCGCATCTTGACTTTGTAATAATAATTTCAGGATTAAATGTTATTTCAATAAATGTTACATTAAACTAGAAGAGGCTTAACTGTTGTGTTGGTACATAAGTGTTTATTCAGAAAGACAAGACAGAATCAGAAGTACAAGCCAACAGAAGAGAATACAAGGTTTTGCATGCAGATAACTCGAAATTTAGTACCAACTGTCATCTTCTCAAAGCGCCTCTGTAAATCTATTACATGCGCACGCAATGAGATAGAGAAACCTTAGTAAGGCCTATACCTGTGATCCGAGCGTAAAGGTCTACCACCACCTATGCCACCACCGCCGCCCATACTACCTCCAACGCCATAGCCCCACTGCATGCAAAGCAAAGAAGACATTTTTTAAGCAGAAATTGATACTTTCCTAATGAGAGGTAATGGTGCTTTTCAACAATTTCTATTACAAAAATTGGCTTACATCGTCAAAATCTAGGCTCCCGTACATTCTTCCATAAGCACGCATCGGTCCACCATAGCCATATATCTCAGGAGGACCCATCATGAAATTATTACTACTCGGACCAGCATCGTCGACTGGTGTAGCCGAATCTATGGCAACCTGTAAAAATCAAGAAAAATAACAAACATATAACAGTCGAGAAAAGGGAGCTAGTTCTACAAAATCTGTTCAACAAATGTTAAAATGATGACCATCAAACTGACCTGTTGGCCGCATATTTCATGAGATCTACGAGCCACGCGATCTGCAATGCCATCTTCAGCAAATGTTACAAATCCAAATCCCCGATGACCAGATTTCTTGGGGTCCTGCGAAAATAGATGATGGTGTATCGCGGATTTTTTCATGAGGCAGAGAAAGCATATAATTTTCTCACCTTTGGAACATACACATCCATAATGCGACCGAATCTGCCAAAATAGTGGCGAAGATCTTCTACACTTGCCTCCTGAGGAAGCCTACCAACAAATATTTTCTTGCCCATCCCACGAGGAGCAGCACCTCCTAGTAAATATACAATCACCATATACAAGTCACATAACTCAGCCTAAAAAAAAATTGAACAGTAAACGTTTATTTGCCAGTCTACTCACTTCCATACATAGGACCAGGATGATGATCATACAACGTTGGTACACCAAGAGTGGCATATCTGGTCGCAGCACTTATGTATGTGTTATAAGCACCATATCCACCACCACCACCACCACCACCACCACCACCACCACCACCATGGGGCATCCCGCGGGGCATAGCATTAGATGGACGAAAATCATCCTCCTGTAACGGAAAAGAATCATAAACTACTAAGATGGGCTGTTCCAAATTTCACAATATCTATGTGTACATGAGTTGGAAAATTACTTTTGGGGTGGCTCTATCCACAACTACCGCTGAACCTCCTAATTCATGAGAGTCGGCCATCAGATCATCTACCGATTCTGTCATGGAGTCAACACAAGATATTGGTATTACAGGATCTTGGTCAGGATTTCCAAACAGATTTGACGCCAGACAAGCGGTCTAAAATATCAAATCGATACCAGAATTCAAAAAGGTGATAAACCCAATTCCACGGTGGCCTTTGTTTCTTGGATCCTTAAAAAGGAATATATATACAGATAATAAATTCTCGAGATAAATGATCATCCATTTAAAAACGGAAAAAGATGGAGTACCTTTGGCATATACAAATCCGTGATCTCACCATACTTCTCGAAATGACTGCATGAGAAGATTACCATATTTAGATTCTCGCAATTTCATATTTATAAATACAACTGATGAACCAGTTTTCCAACAAAGAAGAGATTGATAAAATTCATGGAAAGTAACCTTCTAAATGCAGCTTCTGTTACAGAGGGGGCTATTCTAGCAACAAAAATCCTCGTTACTTTCTTTGACGAAGTTCTTATTTCCTCCTGTAAATCAGCATAGAACGTCCCGAGTGGGTTTCGACGAGATGTCTAGAATTGGCTCTAAAACTCTCGACCGCAATCGTCGCAGGAGTAAAACAAAATCTGGAAAGAAAAGGAGTACTACTGAAACAGAAAATATATCATGAAAGCAACCTTGGGTGTTGCTATTTTGACTTCCAGCTTTCTGCCACCAAGGACATGCTCCCTTGCCAGTGTATCCTACATGATTCAAAGACATAAAAATGAGTTATAAGTTATAACTCAACTTCACAGAATCATATATTACAGAACAAACAGCTGAAGGACTAAACAATTGAATCACCTTTGCATCATCCACCGTTGCAAATGTCACATATCCAAAACCACGAGAACGACCAGTAGCACGGTCCTGAAACCAAGTTTGGAACGAAGATATGAGGGACCGTTGTCATTAAAAACTCACCTCGATGTATCACGTGGTCTATGGGTTACAAAAGCTGAAAATCCAAAAACAAAGAGAAAACCAAGAAAAGCACCTTCATCACAATACAATCCTCCAATTCCCCAAATTTTCTCATGTACTCCTTCAATCCTTCCGTGTCCACGTCCCATGGAATTCCCAATACCTTAAACAAACAGGACACTGTCATGAGCACATTGTTTAAATGAAAACCCAACTTTTTTCTTACAACAGGAATCTCATTCAATGAAAATACAGAACACCTTATGCAAGAAAATATCACAACTTACGACTAGCTTTCGATCCGACATGACGACCGATAAAGGTTGAGGAGATGTGGAATCCCTCTCGAAAATTTCTCTCCACTATCTCTCACACTTTACCCCTCAATCCGACTCACAACCCCTAACAATCTCACACGCACTCTTCCTGCACACAAGAATACGCACACCGCTTTCTCACAACACATCATCATCACCATCATTATGCCAGTAGGAAATCTCAAAATTCAATCTTTCGCAACGTGCAAAAGAATACCTAAAGCGATTAATTGACCAAAGATGAAAAAAAAAACACACACACACACACACACACACACAGCAGAATAGCTCTGTCGCGCTCACAGCTTTAGCTGACCTTCAAAATTGGGGAATTTCGAAACCCTAATTCTTCGGCTCAGATCGGGTCACTCGTTCCCTTTCACGCTCGTCGCTCTCCTCGCTACGCTAGTCTCGATAGCGGGATGTGTTTTTCCATAAATGACGTTTACCATAATATTAATTTTTTTGTTTTTCTTTTAATTTTTTGCTTGGTTAATCGCTTGTCAAGCGACTTTCCTCTAAGAAACTACAATTTTGCTTAGACAACCTTAATACGCTTATGGCCTAAAACAAGAAAGACAACACATGCACGCATGATGCTGGTGTAATAAAAAGCAAAAATACCCACGAGGAACACATCACGTTAAAAAGCAAATGCAATAAAATAAGGTGAAGAATACCCATTTATATAAAAAGTTTGTAAGTCAGTCCATGTCAGAAATTTTTTTATATAAGTACCCATCCGATTGTGTACCATTTTTTCAATCTTGACGTACCTTTTTATATGTCGTACCACGCCACACGTTTATATGGTACTCACATATGGTACCTATATACGTTCTATATGGTGCCTTAATGTGTTATATGATGTACCATTTTTTCACTGTATTATGCACCACAATACGTTTCTCTATGGTACCTAAATGTGTTCCATGACGTACTTGCGGCGGAACAGGTAGCGCAAAAAAATTTATTCTAATAGGTACGTATAAAAAAAATCTGACAGGGACTTGCGAATAAAGGATAATTTTTCTGTAGATTCCCCATAAAATAAATCGTTACAGATTCTGAAAACCAAAAAAATAAATTACAAAAAAAAAAAAAAAAAAAAAAAGAAGCATCAGGCATGGATGGATAAAGATACACACAATATTTCACATCTTGAGGAAAATTAAATGGCATTCAACCTTATAAGCACACAATTAAGCAGCAGCAAGGAAATATGAAAAACAAAGGGATTATTATTACTGTTCCTTCAACGACCCTTTTTGGTCCGAAAAAACAAGGGATGATCCCAATCTGGTCGCATTAACATAGTCTTGAGGGCAATGCGCAGGCACGCCAGCAACTAAAATCCCAATCATTCGAAACATACGAAGAAGCCCTCCTTCGCTATAGTCGGGCCCTCTCGTGTACGTGATCGTAAAACTCCTTATAAGCTCCCAACACGAGTTTGCAATTTTAGGTATCATCCATAACAGCGAAAAGTAGTTCTTGTCTGGCTCTTCACTCACAACCTGCAGACATATTGTTTATTTGCCATATAGATGTTCAGTTTTAGTCATATTTATCATTGCACAGTTACAACAGTTATATATATATATCTCAATATATACCTTTCCCTTGTAGAAGCTGTTGTAGTAAATGCAGGTCCCAAAATGCTTAAACATGAGGGTCGAATCGTCGTAGGGCAACCTCGGCACCATGTCGAAGCTATACACGAACCTGTAATACTTGACGTCGTATCTACGGAAAGCATTCTTTGTGAACTCTCCGAACCTCTCATCTCCAACTCTTGGCTGTCCAAAGGTGTAAACCCCATCTAATCTCTCGAGCAAAAACTTCTCCTCGTGCAGAGCGAGAATAGCTGGGAATAGCACAGCTAATGCGCCGCCTAAGCTGTGACCAGTTACTATGAACTTGGCTTTATCGTTAGCCTTTAGCTTCTCTCTTAGGAGATCTCTGAGATGGTAATAAGCAGTTTCGGGCTTACTGCGATCGTCGTTGTCTGATAGTACTTCTTTAGGCCAGCCTTGGCTCTTCTGCAAACCGAGGGCTTTCATGAAACCGCCGTGGACTTTTCCAGCCTCTGGGATTTCGTACCACGAAATGTCAAAGTCAGAAGACCATGCGTCTGAATCGAACGCTTCCGTTCCTCTGAAAGATATGATTGTGTGGTCGTTTCGATCTTCGAAGACGAATGCCTGCGTCGTGGCTTTTCCTTGATATTCTGCGCATAATTAGCATGTATGTATATAAGCAAAAAGAGTTTTTTTTTTTTTTTGCTTCACTGTATCTTTAAGTAACGGAGATCATTACCGTTCCAGAAATTGTAAAATCCCACGAAATTCATCTGCGCCAAGTGAAATAATAATGGTTTAACAATTCTTTATTATTTTCTTAGATGTATGTAAATAATCTGTGTATAATATAATGTGTTTAATAAACTTGTTTAATTATATTTGTTATTACCAACCACCTTACCTCCCAATGGTCGTTGACAACAGCCTCGATGTATTTCTGGTTCTCATAAGATGCTTTAGCAGCCATCACACAAAGCGCAGGATAATACCTTTGATCTAATTTTGGGCTGTTAATACTCGAATCTAATGCAACTCTTTTGTCTATATTCCCAATAAGCGACGCAAAACGACTCGAAGTCTTGTCTGGATATATCACTTTTCCTACACAGATCACAAGCAAAAAGAAAAATAAAAAAAATCAATTGTAGTCTATAATAATAATAGGTATTATATCAAGTGGGGTGGGATGTGGAGGAGAGAAGTATTCAAATTGCAGCAGTCAAGATTTTTTCTATTTAAATATATGCAAGCAGTACGTAATTAATTTGTCTATTATTAATTAATCTCATGTGTGCGATTAGATTAGTTAAGAAAGCTTGATCTAATCACAACCAACAACTCCATTAGCTAGTAGACCAAAGCAATAATAATACAACGTCCATATATAATATAACTAATTAATGCGTGTACCTCCCATGGAGTTCATTACAAGCTCGAAGAACCCTCCATTTCCCGACAGCAAATTGAGCCAATACTCAACCGCCGAGCCAAAGCCTGACAAGGGTTTCGACGTAGCTTGCAATAACTTCTGAGCCATGATTGAAACAAAGATTATCCATCTGCGCCCGAACGATTCGTTAACTAATCGATTGCTGGGACAGTCGACAAATTTACGCTTGCTGACATCTTCTGAAAATAGTATCTTTACAAGTTCGACAAAACTAGCTTCTTCAGGTTTCAAGAGCATGTAATCGGAGCTAAACGACTTGTCGCATGTTGAAGAAGAAGAAGCCATGTTATTAACCATGCACTAATTAAGTAGTATACAATGGAAGAATATTTGAATGTAGTGTAGTTGTTTGTTTGTTGATATATGTTTTGATGTGAATATGTGCGTCAAGGGGTATGTATGTATTTATAGCTAGCGAACAAATCAAAAGCTCTTGAAGAAGGATGAAATGCTTTTTTATAAGAAAAGTAGTGTATGAAATATTTAAAACGTGTTGTTCTGTTCTTATCTAAAGGGGGGTCAATAATGGCTTTTTTTTATTGCTCGTGGAAATGTTGGTCTCTCTAATCCAGCTATCAATTGGAGAACAACGTGATTTATGCACTCTCGTTGTGACTTCATCTGTTTAAACTTTGACTGTTTAGGTTGCGTTTGGATTGATGTATTTGAATTGAAATCCGTGATTTGAAATTATGAATTCTGAAATCCAAATTTTAAATCCAAATCCACCGTTTGGCAAACGTTAGGATTTCGAAAATCCGAATTTCAAAATGTCCTCGAGCTCTCGAGCCGGCTTGAGCCATCGGTCATCGAGCTCGAGCAGGCTCATCGAGTTCGCGAGCCGACTTGACTCATCGGTCGTCGAGTTCGCAAGCCGGCTCGACTCATCGGTCGTCGAGCTCGAGCGGGCTCGTCGAGCTCGCGAGGACTCATGTCGTCGAGCTCGTCGGCCGACTCGACTCGTCGTTCGTCGAGCTCGCGGGTCGGCTCGACTCATCGTTTATCAATAATAATAATAATAATAATAATAATAATAATTTAAGAAAATAATCACGGCAAGATTTGGTATTTCGAAAACGGACCGTTTCCGATTGAATTTCAAATCCATCAAAATACAAGCGCTCGGATTCTCCTCGGATTTGGATGAAATCGAAATCCAAATCCGAGCGGTTGCCAAACGGGTTATTTGAATGAAATTCGGATTTCAAATCGAAATCCCCCAATCCAAACGTAGCATTAGGAAATTTGTTAAACACGCCCTACGTTAAAACGAACGACTAGGTATTGTATTTGCAGACTTTTTCAATGCTTTGATCACGTAAAGGTCAAGATTATTTAAAGTGCTTTTCATTCAGAGATTTAACAGTAACAGATTTGCATGAATGAGGAACTTTTGAAGTGGGCTTGTTCGTAAGCCCATTCTACAACCAAGTTAAGACAAAGCCTACAAGTACAACACCACATTAACATTCATAAACAAAAAAGCCAATTTAATGAGAAATTTAAGGATAATAAATGTAATGAAAGGCGATCGAATTACTGTGAAAACAGTGAAGTCAGTGCAATAACAGTTAGCATTGGACAAAAGCGCCTCTCTTTTTCCTTGCAAATAATGATGGCAACGCAACGACCACACATCATAAAATACAGCTGTGATCCAACGACCCAATCTATCTATATTTATGAACTTAGTAGAAGAAGGGCTTTAAAAAATAATAACTGGATTGATATTCACCGCCCCTTTTTCCTAGTCACCGCCCCCTAAAGGGCTGAAACAAGACGTTTTTACCCTTATGATATTTAAATTAATTTAAAAAGAAAAAACGAACTAAATATATAATTTCGGTACGAAATACTGAAAACTACATACACAAATAAATTCGAACAATCGATCGATATGAAAAAAAATTGAAAAAAAGTCATTTTCGGACCGGCCGATCGATTTTAGGACCGATCGATCGATTTTAGGACCGATCGATCGATATTGTCGTAAAAATCATTCAACACGGATCGAAATAGCTTGAAAAAAGTTCCGACCGAACCAAAATTTCGGCCGGCGCTTGGCACGGCCGAACAATAATTTTGGCCGCCACAAGGCACGGCCGAAACACAATTTCGGACGGGACATGTGGCGACCGAAATTATTGTTCGGTCGTGCCACCGCCGGCCGAAATTTTGGTTCGGCCGGTGCTGCGCCGGCCGACACCCGCGATCGGTCGGGACTTTTTTCAAGCTATTTCGATCCGTGTTCGCTAATTCATCTACGTACGAATGATTTTTACGACAATATCGATTGATCGGTCCTAAAATCGATCGATCGGTCCGAAAATATCGATCGACCGGTCCTAAAATGTTAAATCAAATTTTATTTTTTTTCGTATCGATCGATCGTTCGAATATATTTGTGTACGTAGTTTTCAGTATTTCGTACCGAAATTATAGTTTTTTCTATTTAAATTAATTTAAATATCATAAGGGCAAAAAACGTCTTTTTTCAGCCCTTTAGGGGGTGATTAGGAAAAAGGGGTCGGTGAATAGTAACTCCCCAATAATAACTAAGAAACAACAAAAAGACTTGCGAAATTGCTTCTATCTATAATCACTTCCCAGGCTTATTTTTTCTTCTAACTACACACAAACTAGATCTTGCAATGGAACACCCTTCCAAAAGACATTATCTCTCCTTCTTCTTCTTCTTCTTCTTCTTCTTCTTCTTCTTCACAGTGCTCTTCCTTATTGCATCAGCTAAGGCACATTCCGACGAGGCAACAACCACCGATGCAGCTGAGCTGGACTCCGACGAATGGCAGCATTTCGGAGACAGCAGCAGCACATTGATGTTCGAGGAAGCCGACGACGACGACGGCGATGGGAGAATGAGCAGCATGACGGCCGCCGCCGCAATGTCCGGCAATGGAAGGTCGCTTCTGTGGTGGAAGAGGTTGATCCATTACTACATCTCCTACGGTGCTCTGTCGGCGAATCGAATCCCTTGTCCGCCGAGATCTGGCAGGTCTTATTACACCCACAACTGTTACAGCGCCAGGGGACCCGTTCATCCGTACACGCGCGGCTGCTCCGCCATCACTCGGTGTCGCCGGTGATGATGACGTGTCGCAGATCTGACGACGAGGATTATCGGTATTTAAGCTTTATTATCAACACTGTAATGGTAATTAACTTACACGATTACCTTGTACGTCTTTGGCTTTATTGTATTGTTGTAATGGATCTGCTGTTTAATCTTTGTTATGATAAGAGTACAGCTGTACTCTTTGTAATAATGAATGATTAACTGTTTAACCAGTCAACGAACAACGACCCAAGGCACGTGATTAGAATTGGGCTATGATTTAATTTAATGGATCTTAATATTCAAGGGTCCAATTATCTTAACGGGCCGACTCAGGCCGAAATTATCAATCAACGTCAGAGATATTTATTTCGTATTGGAGCAATTTGCACGCAGTATATGGAGACCCAAATGGAACAAACATACGTCTTATACAGAAATTTAATTTATTTATTTGATTTGAAAATGACTCCGGTCTGTATTAATCGGGTAAAGAGTTGCTGTCTTTACAGTTTTCATGGAGACAACCGACGATAAGGCATAATATTAGTAACATGCAAAAGCTAACTTACTATTTTCCCATTTTGCTGGCTGTGATTTAAATCTGTCAAACTCAGCAGTGTCACTTGCCTTTTAATTTTATTTATTTTCCCGTCAAGTTGTTTCGTGGGGCCAATCCTAGTACTATATGTCGGGTTCTGTTATACATTAGCTATTTATTTTTTTTATATAAATAAATGGTAGTTACTCTAGTTGTATGTATAGATTCAAGCTTCCTAAATATAGCCGCATAATGCTCTAATTAGTTTCACTCGTGATAAGATTTCGTAAATAGAAGGGAATGCATCTCATCTGTACTGTACGCATATAATATGCATTTAAAATTTATTTATTTTTTTAATATCGTCTTCACTCGTAATAATTAAATAATTCAAAGGCATGTTTTGGTTTGTAACCACAAACGTTGGTTTTCCAGACATAGTGAAAAACGGGGCGGCCGATTGGGTCCGAAAACACGGCCAAACGCGGGACTCGTGAATAATAAGTTATATATATAATGCCCGCTATATTCTACTCCCTCCGTCCCACTAATTTTATCACATTTTGCCATTTCGGGCGTCCCACTAATTTTATCACATTTCCTTATTTAGCAAAAAACTATCACAAACAATCAATATAATAATATAAAATATTCTTAAAAGACGTGTTAAAATATACACTTTATTACCTTTTCAATGCACTATATTATTATAATAATACCACATTAATTTACGTGCCCGGCAACTTATGTGATAAAGTTAACGGAGGGAGTACTATTTATTAAGATCATGTTTCATGTTGCTATAATTTAAATGAATTTTTAGCTGTAGCTATTAAATATAGAATTAACTAAATATTTTTTTAAAATATGTGAATGTCACGCCTAACAAAACAAGTTACAACCCAATTAACGTGGGGGATACTGTCATTAAAATCGCGAAAAGGAAACATTCAATAAAGACAGGTCTTTATTCAATTCATTCAATGATTCTTCGACTGCATAAGATCCTCGCGAGATATATCTTTCCAATCACGTGTTTCTTTTATTCAGAGCAACGTTTTCGGCCGTATGACCACAAATATATATTCACAACCCCACAAATCTCTGTGTTCCATAGCTTTCTGATTCGCAAAACCATAGTCTGCTCTGTTCTTTCCTCCACTTTCCTCTCTTAGGCTCGAAAATTTTTCCCTTTTCGATTTTGCCCCATGGATTGGACTAGACTTAAGCGATTAGGGCAGGGGAGTTTCGCGACGGTGAGCTTGGCCGCGACGAGAAGCCACCGCTCGGCGTCTCTCCCGCCGTTGATGGCCGTGAAGTCTTGCGGTGTTTCACACTCTGCTTCGCTCATGAACGAAAAGTTGATTCTTGACGAACTCAGAGACTGCCCACAAGTGATTCGATGCTTCGGTGATAGCTTCACCCACGAGAAAGGCGATAGGCTTTACAACGTGTTGCTTGAGTACGCTGGCGGCGGTAGCTTACACGAAAGGGTCAAGAATTCCGGCGATCAAAAGCTGCCGGAGAACGAAGTGCGGCGGCACGCAAAGGCTTTGCTTAGGGGACTACGTTATATACACAGGGCTGGTTACGTCCACTGTGATATCAAGCTCAACAACATTCTCTTGTGCGAAGATGGGAGCGTTAAAATCGCTGATTTTGGTTTGGCGAAGAGTGAGAAAGACGACGGCCTTAGTAACAAGTGTGAGGTGAGAGGAACGCCTCTGTACATGTCGCCGGAGATGCTCGCCTGCAGAGAACAGGGAGCTCCGGCGGATATCTGGGCTGTGGGTTGCGCTGTTTCGGAGATGTTGACCGGCGCTCCGGCGTGGAGGAACTCTGAATCCGCGGCTGCAGTGATGATTAGGATATGTCTCGGCGAGGAGGTGCCGGAAATCGACGGTTCTCTGTCATCCGAAGGAAGAGATTTCTTAACCAGGTGCTTCGTCAGAGATCCGACGAAGAGATGGACGGCTGAGATGCTCCTCGATCATCCGTTCATTCGCTGTCAGAATTTCGATTCTGACATTGACCGAGTCTTCTCCATTAAGGAAGAAGACGATCGACTCCCTTCGCCTTCTCCGAGAAGCCCCTTCGATTTTCCAGAATGGTCGGTGGGCGAACCCTCGCCTTGTTTTGAGCCTACTTGGCCGGCGACCACCTTAGCGCCGCCAGCGGAGAGGCTGAGGAGTCTGGTTAATCAACAAGGTCTTCTAGATTGGTCAATGTCAGGCGATTGGGTTCAAATTAGATGATTTTTACAGAGGATTTAGATTGTTTTAATTTAGTGTTGATTTAGATAGTTACTGATATAACAGCCGCAGAGTGTACATACAGAGACATAGCTTTATTAAATCGTTTCACAATATTTATATATGTGGATGCTGTCTGCAAAAAGACAACTAACTATGTTATGCAGATAACAAATCTTTCTGATTTACTGATATTTCAGGGCAGCCGCAATACAAAGTTACAAGTTGCATCAAACAATGTCTCGCATTATCTTTGTTCCCCTATAAAGATTTTGTTGCGAATGTATTGTCTGTGTATTATAGATATCGACCCCCCTTTTCTCCTTGCGCATGCAATATATATGTAACTTTCTTTTTAAATGTGTAATAATCACCCAACACACCACTACTAAATAGATATATCTCCAACTTATATGCGATGCTTAGCTTAGTCTTACAAGGTTTTTAGTTGGGAGGTGCGAAGAAAGTGGACCATACAAAAAAAAACCGATGCCCTTTGCATGAACACTGAACTAAAATAACTTACACTGCTGCTGCTGTCTTTTGAATGATATATTGTAGTGAATGTACTAACTAAGGCCATACTTGAGAACTTCATTGTCGTATAATTCAAAAAATAGCTCCGATTTATGTGAATTTGTAGCAATTTAAAGTCTTAAATGAAAAATTGGGCTCCCATATGGGCTTTTCATTATCCTATTAAAATATAAAACCCAATTCAATGCTTCCGCCAAACATTGTTGGGAAAGGAGAACCTTGTACTTCGCTTCAAACTCACAACCAAATTAAGTATAAAAAAAACTCATAACTAACCACCTACGCTACGTCGCGAATGACCCCTTAGCCCTATGGCTGATGGGGAGGCCCTAAAGTTTATGTGACTAGGAGGTCAGGAGTTCGAACCGTATCTCCCACATGACTTTGGAAAGTCCCCATGAGGGTTATACTTCATGACCATCGAAGCTAAGATGGGTTTGGGCGTGTCCATTTGGCCCCGAGGATTAGTCCCACCACTGGAGTGTGTGCCGCAAATAACCCTCGCTAAGCTTGTGGGCAGTTAAAAGGGCCCACGGCTAGCAGGGACTAGCCCATAGCCCGGCTGTGTGGGGATACCTCGGGACAGGAAAAAAAAAACCTACGTTACGTCCGTAAGTTTCATTTAGTACTTCCACCTGCAACTTTTGGTCTTTGTTATTATTGGATAGACACAGTTAATTGTTTGTTTCCATGGCCAAAAAACATTAAGAAAAAAAAGCTTTCTTATTATCATTATTCTTATAGCAACTTATTTGTTCTCCTTGACGAATAAAGCTTCAATCATTACAAGCAAAAAAACCATGGATCTGATTCCCTTCTTGTGCACTTCACCGCCCATCACTACTACTCTTCTCATCATATCCTTGATAATAATAATCTTCATACGCTACTGCAGTAAGTACAAAGCTCAAGCCAACTGCAATAATAACTTATTATTACCTCCAAGCCCATGGCCACAACTGCCCATCATCGGCCATCTACACCTCTTGAGACACGAGCGCAGCAGCTGTCAGGAACCGAAACCTTAAACCATTCATGCATTTATGCATTCATATAATTAATTTGAGATTTCTGTAGATGAAAATTAAAATTAGTTTAAGTTAGTTCCAAATTTTCGAAATAAGTAGTTATTAAAATCAGATTTTTGAAATTCATAGTATAAAGTAGAATTCTCAAATATATATATATACATTTCGAGAATTACATTCTCGATAGAAAGAAAATTGCGAGAAATTATAGGATTTCGAGATTTCAAGAAATTATAAGATTTCGAGAAAGTGAAGTGTTGTGAGAAATCCAATTCTCGATATAAGAATTCGAAGTAAGGGATTCTCGGGTGATTATTAAATAAGCGCAATATGATTTGTAGTAACAAAGATTTCGACAAGGGTACAGGAGGAATTAAGTTTCGATATAATAACCTAAGTAGAAGAGGTTTTCGTATGGTATTGGATTAAGAATTGAAGTTTTCGATAGTTACTTTAATATCAAGTTTTAATCAACAAACCTAAGAAACCTAGAATAACACGTGGAAGCTTTCTATATTATCATAAGTATGACTAGGTCTCTCTCAATTCTAGAAGAAAGTATGTAAAGTATGCGTTAACTTACATGTCAAGAATTTTGTGATGATCAAAAAAGAATGAATACTATTGGTAGAAAATTAATTTAGGAGAGAACAAGTTTTCGATAGAAAGAGATAACTATAAGAAGGTTTCTTAGCATGGGGGTAAATACACCTACTTGTTAAATCACTTTAAATATCTACAACACATCGAGTAAAATATCTCTCATAAATAAAATAAGAACAGAAGAAGCTTTAGGAGGAAGTATTAAGCAAACACAAACCTTCAACAAATTCGAGGTAAGAACTGTCATATGATGTTTGTATTATTTACACATGCATATAAATAGGAACAATTATGATGGGATAACTATGATTAAGTGACTAAGTATATTTCAATAATTATAGGAGTTTCCGTAAGCTTACATATGCTGGGAATTCTCATACTTATGGAAGAATTACATATACCAATAAGGATAATAAGCTATTACGTGTATTTAGAAGGTTTTCATGACTTTTGATAGGGTTTCTGAAGAATTTTGTAGGGATTGCATATTTATATATGTAGATAAATTTCAATATTAGGACATAAAAGAGATGGAAAGAATTCGAATATTTTGGATAAAAATGCTTAGCAGTCCTTAATTAGAGATGGTTTCAAGGTATGAATATTTTGTATTTTAATGATTAAGAGTTTTAAGACTTTCGATAGAATAGGATTTTGGTTTCTAGGGTTTATTGTTAACAGATTTCGACTTAGTTATCTTATGAAGTTTTGGTGTTAGATATGAAGGTGCTTTGAAATTCCAAAATCTCGACCTCGACATAGATTTCGAAGTCTAGGAAATATGTCGAGATATATTTAGAAATTCATTTGCATAGGATCTCGAGTTATGATAATTCATTTAAATAGGATCGCGAGTTATAATGTCGAGATGTAGAAATTCGTTTAGAAAGGATATCGAATTATAATGTTGAGTATGATGTCGAGATTTAGTAATTCGTTAGATAGAATGTCGAGACATGATTTATATTACACTTGAAGATCTCGACATGTTAAATTAAGAAGACCTCGACAAATGAATTCACGAGTTATACTAATTCATTAGATAGGATCTCGAGTGTGATAACTCAATTAGATAAAGTGTCGAGTTATGTTGATATCGAGATCTAAAGATTGATTTACATAGAATGTCGAATTGTGTTATAACGTCGAGATTGTTTATGAACATGTCGAAATCTTGTATGATATATATGTATCGAAATCTTATAATAGGATTTAAATTAATAACTAACATGGAATATGAATTTCGATGAAGAAGTTCTCTTAGGTTGAAGGAAATCGATATCAAATAATAGATCACTTATAATAGAACAATATATATATGTAGAAATTAGGATTTTGATATAAAATAAGTTAGGGTTTCTGGTAAAGGCTACGGATAGGAACGATCATGCATATCACGCACGCATGTCATTATAGGATTTCATATTTACAGATAAAATAATTGTATAGGTCAGGAGTCCGATAAGGGCAAGGACAAGGTCGCTTAAGCGAGCGGAGAAAATAGGTGAAACTTGTGAGTATGATTTGCAACATGTACCCTTATGTGCCTTATATGCTTATATGCTTCATGTGAATTAATTGGCTAACATGTGCTTTATATGTTATTTACGGATCGATGTGAATTACGTGATCATAAAGTGCTTGTATATGATTTATGTGTTATATAAAGTATTTTATATAGCATTGCATACATATAAACGAAAGAAGAAACCGTTATGACTGCTACGACTACGGACGGTACGATACGGATGCTACGGCATACTTCCCTCCACATCAGGGGGATGATAGTTACTTCCCTTCAAATCGGGGGATGACAGAGTCCTGTACAGGCACATATAGATATTTACAGTATTGACAGCAGCCTCTTCACAGGACATTAGCAACACTTTCCCAGAAACACGGTCCAATATTCTCACTGAAGTTAGGGTTTTCGTAGAGCTGTGGTCGTTATTCTTTTACCAGATTTGGTAAAAGAATGCTTCATAAAGGACAACAACGTTGTTTTTTCTAACCATCCTCGTGTCCTTGTGGATAAGTAAGTGTACATAGGCTAGATGAGATCAGACGAACCCTACGAAGTTTGATGACAGAAACTAATAATAGTTCAGAAGAAGGTACCGTCTCCAACGTAGTACTAACTACTGAGGCCCAAGTTGTTTGAACTAGTATAACTAACGTGCTCATGAGGATGCTTAGTGGCAAGAGATACACCGGCGAAGAACAGAGACGAGGTAATAATGTTGACATAGGAAAGATTGTGAGGGAGGTTTTCGACCAGGCCCAAACCTCGAACCCAGAAAGATTTCTTGGTCATTCTTGTCATGGATTGATTACAGGGGACTGAGGAAGAAGATGGCCGAACTTGGGAGAACTTTGGACCATTTTTACCAGAGTTTGTTGGAAGATCAAAGGAAATATCAAAGAGAAAAGCCACCATAATCGGGCATTTCGATGACCCTAACTTCTACACGGACCAAACCATCAAAGGATTCATAACGGTACTGTTTTTCTTTGTATTCTCTTCTGATGAACTTGTTACCTACCATCTTTGGAACAATGAATTACTGAGAATTAATAAATTACAGAGCAAGTGCAGAACATGATCATCGCGGGCACAGACACATCCCTCGTAACAATCGAATGGGCAGTGTCCATTCTGCTCAACCACAAAGAAATCCTACACAAGGCAAGGGAAGAGTTAGACTCACAAATCGGACACAATCGCTTGATGGAAGAATACGACTTTATTACTGTCCAAACTGCCTTACCTTCGATGCATCGTACAAGAGACCTTTCACATATTTAAGAAGGAACCCATCAAGCTTATATCAGGCACTCCTTCTCCGTGTGGCGCGTGTGCGTGGGCCTCGATGACGGATAAATTACCGGAGGCCCGGCCCGAATTTCCAACATGGTATCAGAGCGGGATGATCCGACTCAATTTAAAAATATACGGCGGGTTCGAAAAAAATGGCGTTCCCGTCTGTTTAAAAAGAACTGGGCTCACACGTGAGGGAGGAGTGTTGAATATCACGTGTGTGAGGAGGGTTTGTCCCACACCGAAACTTGTTAAGAAAATAATATGGTTTATAAGCTTGATGGGCTACTCCTTTTATCACCAATTGGTTTTAAGAAGGAACCCCATCAAGCTTATACCGGGCACCGATCCTCCGTGAGGCGCATGTGCGTGGGCCTCGTTAACGGATAAATTACCGGTGGCCCGGCCCGAATTTCTACATGGTATCAGAGCGGGTAGAGATCCGACTCAATTAAGAAAATATATATGACGAGTTCGAAAAGAATGGCGTTCCCGTCCGATTAAAAAGAACTGGGCTCAAACGTGAGGGGGGAGTGTTGAATATCACGTGTGTGAGGAGGGTTTGTCCCACACCGAAACTTATTAAGAAAATAATATGGTTTATAAGCTTGATGGGCTACTCCTTTTATCACCAATTGGTTTTAAGAAGGAACCCCATCAAGCTTATATCGGGCACCGATCCTCCGTGTGGCGCATGTGCGTGGGCCTCGATGACGGATAAATTACCGGAGGCCTGGCCCGAATTTCCAACATGGTATCAAAGCGGGATGATCGGACTCAATTAAAAATATATATGGCGGATTCGAAAAGAATGGCGTTCCCGTCTGATTAAAAAGGAAATGAGCTCACACGTGAGGGGGGAGTGTTGAGATAGTTGTTCACGTGTGTGAGGACAAAATGTCCCACATCGAATAATAGAAAAAATAATAATGGGTTTATAAGCTTGATGGGCAACTCCTCTTAAACACCAATTGGTTTTAAGAAGGAACCCCATCAAGCTTATATCGGGCACTCCTTCTCCGTGTGGCTCATGTGCGTGGGCCTCGATGACGGATAAATTACCGGAGGCCCGGCCCGAATTTCCAACCCGGCCTTTGATCGTTCCCGGCGAGTCTTCTTTGAACTGTAAAGTAGGGGGATACTACATCCCGCGTGGCACGATCCTATTGGTCAATTCGTGGGCCATTCAGTCCGCGAGTTTTAGGCCCGAAAGGTTCCAGGGAAAGGAGGACTATGAGTCTCAGTACTTGATGCCGTTTGGTATGGGGAGGCGGCCTGTCCCGGATCGGGCCTCGGGTTTCAGATAGTGGTATGGTGTTAGGGTCTTTGATTCATTGCTTCGAACGGGATCGATTGAGTTGTGATGAGGAGATTGACTTGGATGAAGGATTTGGCTTGATTATGCCCAAGTTGAAGCCATTGGAGGCCTTTTGCAGACCCAAGGAAGTTCTTGATCGATTTACTTCCTCAAGAATAATATAACTATATGATTTGATTCACTAAAGTAAATTAAAAAGTTGCATGCATGGCTGTGTTTGAGCACAAGCGTAATGGCTCCTCCTAATACACTGAATTTTGTGAAGACTTGTAAAATTATTTGAATTTAATGGTAGTGTTGGGTTCTGATGCCGTCGAAAAATGACCTACCGCGAACGTGGGCTAACGAGCTCCTTCCCGCCTTAACCTCGCCGGGCGTCTTGGCTGAAAACTGTCGAAACAGGGTAGATTTGGGGAGGTCGTTTGCCCTCTTGCCTTAGTCAAGAGGGTGTTTCCGTTTCAAGGTATAAAGAGCAACGTAAAAATGGTAGAGTGACGGTGTCGACGGATGGCGCACCCTAGGAGTGTCTAACGATATTTATAGCTTCCTAAAAGCGTACCTGGCCCACGACGGTTCTTCCACGTTCGGCCCGTTCTGTGTTCGTGGGGATGACACATAGTCATGACCTAGAGCGGTTTCCTAACCCTTGCGGCTATCCTCACGGAATGAAGGATCGTAATCTTTGACGCTTCGCAACACCCCTCGGACTGAATTCACGCCTCTTAGACTCAACCTCCATAGCTCCTCGAGAATCTCCCGAGAGGCCCCTCGCGCGCATGAGGATCGGCCTCTTGAAGGATCGGCTCCCACGTTCTCTTGGCTATCGTCGTCGTAACATGAAGGCTCGTTGTCCGCGGCTCCCTGGGATATTGTCTCGAGGGGTCGAAGTCCCCTGCTCCTCGAGATGCATTCTCGAGGACATTCGCGAGCCGCTATCGTGGTTTGAAAGGTCGGGTCTTGTGGCTCCTCAGGAACCTTCTCGATGCATCCCCGTGACTCAAAGGCTCAACCCTCACGACCCCTTGGGGAAGGTAGGGGTTGATAGGTCCAAAGCATGCTCCCCTCGCGGCGACGTCCCTCAAATTGACTAGATTCGCGGGTGGTTCATTATAACTAACTTCGAGTATTTTGCCTTTGACCCGGAGAATCCGGGGATAACAGGTTCTAATCTTGGAAAAAAAAAAGAGAGGAATCGGGTAGGAGATTGGACTTTCTTACGACAAAAGAATCATCGTCGGCACTTCACGTGTCTCACAGAACTCAAATTATTTAACTCTCAATAATTCCAAAGAACCAGTTGTAGTGTAGACTTGTCAAGTCAACATCGTCTTTTACATAGCAGCCATAGCTTTGTCTCTTGGTCCACACTACTACTTTTCTTTCATTTCTCCTGGGAAAAAAAAAATACAAGGAATTTCACAATGGAAAGCTCTGCATCCCACGAGAGATTCTCACGTTTCTTTCTTCTTCTTCTCGTTCTCCTACGTTCAGTTTCCTCGTCCATGGGCGACGACTATGCTCAACGACCAGATAAATACTACATCAACTGCGGCTCAGATTCAAGCTCCGTCTTAAATGGCCAAAACTACACAGGCGATCTTCAAAAGAGATGGGGACAACCAGTCAAAGATTATCCTAGTTCATCAAACACCACCGAACTGTATCAGACAGCATGGGTTTTCAAGAAATCGTCCCCGTACGAGTTAGACATAGACATCAACGGTACCTACGTCGTGCGCTTCCATTTCTCCCCCTTCCAAGCAATGGGAAAACTCGAATACGCACGCTTCGACGTCGTCGCTGCTTCAGGCTTCAGGCTTTTGCCCGATTTCTCAGTAGGTATTAATAACAGCGATAACTCTGCTCTTCCACTCGTGGAAGAGTTCTTGCTCACTATTCCTGTCGGAAAGCTCATCATTAAGTTCAACCCTCACAACTCGAGCTGTTTCGCTTTCGTGAACGCCATGGAAGTGTTTATGGCCCCACTTGATTTCATCTCTGATCGTCCCACAAGCACTTCAACAGAACAAGGAGAAGACGCAAGGTGGTTGTCTAATCCGTTACATGTGATTCATAGGATTAACGTCGGCGGTTCTTCCGTGTCGCGCGACGCCGATCGCCTCCTCAGATTTTGGGTCCCCGACGACGAATTCTTGTACAGTAAGGTCAACGCAAAGAACAGTACGCCCTACACCGGTCAAATCAAGTACGGCGACGGCCGCAATACAGTCACGAGATTTATAGCCCCCGACGATGTTTACAGCACCGCGAAACAAATGAACTCTCAGAGTACTCGCAACAACCTCTTCAACGTTTCTTGGCGTTTCGATGTAAGAAGTCGAACTCGTCACCATGTCAGGGTTCATTTCTGCGACATTGTGAGCAACCTATCGTTCTACGACCTGAAGTTCTACTTATTCATGGACGGTAAATTTCAAGAAACGATAAGTCCCAAGCCCTTTGCGACCCCTTTCTTCAACGATTACTCCGTCGATTCAGACGATTCGGGCATCTTGAAGGTGAGCATCGGCCCTCCTCGAAGCAATTCGGAGGCTATGCCTACGACTGCTTTCTTAAATGGGATAGAGATCATGGAGCTCGTCGATAGCAGGGACTCGAGCTCAGATAAAACGACGAGGAAGAAGCATATGTTGGTCATCATCATCGCTTCTAGCCTTGGAGGAGGGTTCGTTCTAGTCCTCATCTTATCCGCGGTGCTGCTCTGTTTCTGCAAGAGAAGAAAATGGAAGAATCCCTTTGGCAAGCCACCCAACGGAGGAGGTGGAGGAAGCTCTTACACTCGTACCATCGATCGAACACCAAACCCAGGTAGCCCTTTGGCCAACCTGAACCTCGGTCTGAAGATAACCCTAAACGAAATCCTCTACGCCACCAAGAACTTCGACTCAAAGCGGATGATCGGCCAAGGTGGGTTCGGAAAAGTCTACAGAGGAATCCTCAAGAACGGCACCAAGGTTGCGGTCAAGAGAAGCGAGCCGGGAAAAGGCCAGGGCCTCGCTGAGTTCGAGACAGAGATCACCGTCCTGTCCAAAATCAGACACCAGCACCTCGTCTCCCTCATAGGGTACTGCAACGAAAGAGGAGAGATGATACTCGTCTACGAATTCATGGAGAAGGGAACGCTAAGGGACCATCTCTACGCCGGCGGCGATCTCCAACATGGATCGTCGACGAAGCTGTCTTGGGAGCAGAGGCTGGGCATATGCATCGGCGCAGCCAAGGGTCTCGTCTACCTCCACAGGGGCTCCGACGGCTCGATCATCCACAGGGACATAAAGTCCACCAACATACTCCTCGACGAGAACTACGTGGCTAAGGTGGCAGATTTTGGGCTTTCCAAGTTGGAACATCTCGGCGAAGATTCACACGTGGTCACCGGCGTGAAGGGGACGTACGGCTACCTCGACCCAGAGTACTGCAGATTCAATCAGCTGACGAGGAAATCAGACGTTTACTCTTTTGGGGCTTTGCTTCTAGAAGTTCTGTGCGGTAGGCCAGTACTCGACCATTCGCTCCCTGAAGATCGGACAAGTTTGATAGAGTGGGCGATGAGTTGGCTGAGGAAGGGGAAAATTGAGAGTGTGGTGGATGGGTTGATGGCGGGGACGATTGATTCTGATTGCTTGAGGAAGTACGGCGAGCTTGTGGCCAAATGCTTGCAAGAAGAGGGCTCGGAAAGGCCCGACATGATCGACGTTTTGTGGGACTTGGAATATTGTCTGAAGCTTCAGCGTGGGCGCGGCGGCGGCGGCGGCGGCGTGAGTTACGACACGGATGTTTCGTTGGATTTGAGCGCTGGGTTGATTGGGAGGTTGCCTTCGCGGAGTATGACGATTGATGAAGATGGTGATGGGGATTCGAGTTTGACGCCTGATGACGTGTTTTCGCAGCTCAAAATTGATCAGCCTAGATAATGAATAATTGAATCATATAGTTGTTCGATATTCTCATGGAATATGTTTATATGATGGTAGTGTGTATATTAAATCATATTTCATATGGGGATTCATATTTTGGAGTCCTTTCTTTCTTGTATGGTTGTTTATTTATATAGTGTGAAATGAAAATAATCTGATTTTCTTTTGTTTTTGTTTTGTACATAATATAACTAACAAAAGCAAGGTAAATGAATCTCTGCGTTTGTACGGACGTCCGCAACTTTGTTCTCTTTCATCTCTGCAACTTCACCATATAATTCCTCACCTCAGCCCTTATCATCTCTTGAACCACCGCGTGAAGCTCCGCCCCAAAAGCCGACGACGGAGGCGGTGGATGTTTACGCGCCGCCTCAAAATTCCGATAGCCGCCAAACTCGGTGGCGTCATCGGCCTTTGTCTCCGTTAAGCCCGGCAGGCCCAAGCTAAGGCTGGTCAACGGCTCACACGACGACGTTTCAGCCGTCACCACACGGCTCGCCACCGGCCTGTAAAGTCGGGCCGGCACGCTCGAGTCGCTCATCTCCGACCAAGACGGGCTACCCGGTTGACCCGAACCCGACAAGGACCTCTTCACGCTCCTCTCCATCTCCTCGGTTGAGCTGCTGTCTCGGTCAGACACGGCGGCGCCGGCGCCGGCGGGACACTTCCTCTTCAGCGAGGAGTTCCAGTGATTCTTGATGGAGTTGTCCGTTCGGCCGGACAACAATCGGGCGATGGTGGCCCACTTATTGCCGAACTTGGCGTGGGCACGAACGATAACCTCGTCTTCTTCGCGCGTGAAGGCTCTGTGCTCCACCTCCGGCGAAAGCTGGTTGCACCACCGTAGGCGGCATGATTTGCCCGAACGGCCGGGGACTGACCTGCTTATCAGTGACCAGTTTCTGGCGCCGTGTCTGCTGACGAGCTGTCGGAGGAGGTCGTCTTCTTCCGGCGACCAAGGTCCTTTGATACGATCCATGAGATTTTGTAGTTAGTTCTTCGACGGTTGATTTTTTCTCTTAGGACATGGTTATTGTGGTTTAGTGTATGTATGTATGCTGCTGGGTGTGTTATATAGTGCAAGATATTGGAATGGAAGAGGTCGGCTTTGGGTAAACAGCTGTCTGTAGTATATTATTAATTATTAATTCCTATTCCTCTTTAATTGTCCTTTATTAAAGAACAAAATTAATAATAACAATGCATGGGAAATGCTGACACTGCAGAAAACGACAAGACAATAACATACTACAATAAAACAGTCTCCAGCCTGTAAAATACTTTTTCTAAGAAAGAGATGCACATATTTATTTATCAGAGGAGATCGAAATTAATAAATGAAATAAATAATGGTATTGAGAATTCGTAACCGTCCTTTCCCATTGAAGGCTTTATCTGTACGGATGGATGGATACATATTATTTCACACCATTCCTACGACCAAAAGGAGGACACTTTCCCGCTACCTTCCTCATCTTTTCAAGTTACAATTAAAAAATGTTAGCATGTATACATAAAGAGCATGGGGTGACGTCAAATTTGGTCTGTAAATTTAATAATGATAATTTACAATTTTATCCTTAATTTTTAAATTACAATTTATCCTTGATATTTTATTCATTACAAATTTATCTTTAAGTTAAAAATTATATTTTTATTAGTGATATGAAATGTTCAAACTATATAAAAAAAATTAACATATTTGCAGGATATGCTACACAGACTAGTATTAAATAATGAAGCAAGGTATGTGAATCGTTGGCATATTAAATGCTTGGCAACCGTTGAAGGACATTGCTAGCTGTCCTTATAAATAAAATAAAATCTCCAACTGCTCAACCCAACAGTTTGTGTAATAAAGCAGCGATCACGTGCCGGGGATGGAGGAAACACGCGAGGTTTTTGCGTCCTATGTTGAAACATGAAGAATCCTTCCCATAATAGCCGTTATCCAACTCCCTTCCCAAGAGATTGACGCAACTGGGTACATGTGTACTATACTTTATCAGCATTGTAATAAACAATAAAGATGAAATCGATTACGGAGTTATTACTATGGTGGTTAATTTTTCTTTTTCGTTCATTAATAACAAAGATTTACTATGGTGGTTATCATCATGATTAGAATGGAGTCATATTAAGCGGCGCGCTTATGGTAGATATGGTCGAATGAAACAATATCTTTCATTAATAACAAAGATTTACTATGGTGGTTATTATCATGATTAGAAGAATGGAGTCATATTAAGCGGCGCGCTTACGGTAGATGGTCGAATGAAACAGAGCCGCGTAGTCAATATGCTTCGGCGCTTGAGACTAAAAAAAACGCTAGTTAAGTGTGGTGGCCCACAAGTGATTGTCGCTTTCTTACAGGGGATAATGAATGGCGTGCATTGGAGAGAATCAAACATATACAGCTGTTAAGGCCTTGTTTGGTTCCAACCAAATTCTTCTTTCAATATATATTTTTAAAATCGTACACGAATAAGGTGCTGGCCTAGCTAGGTGAAACTATCTTAGCAGACGAGATCCTCTGTGTCATTAGGTGTCCCAATGTGTGTAGCCACTTATTACACATAGAAATTATAATATTTTTTAATTAAAATAAAAGAAATAAAATGTCGAGAGAGATGAGAGATTAACTTCCATGGTTAAGATTTTCCCATTTTGATTTTATTTAATTTATAATTCTCTAATTACATATTACACCAAATTCTAAAATCATCATGATTCATTAGATGTATATGATATAATCAAATAAACATATCTAATTTATTATTTATTTCGTTACGGTCATATTGATATTCATATCTTATATTTTTTGATATTCCTAAGTATCATTTTATTTTGTATATTTTAAAAATGGATATAAAATGCGATATTTTTTTATTAGAGAATTATAAATTAAAATAAAACCAAAAGGAGAAATCTTAACCCTGGACGTTAATCTCACCTTTCTCTCACATTTATTTTCTTTTATAGAATTTCTATGTGTAATATTTGGGTACACGCAGTGAGACACCATACGAGACAGAGGATCTCGTTTCATGTATTACAGCTGGATTGCATATAACGGAAAAAAAAGAGTAAATAAAACCTCTATCTACTACTTACTAAAAAAATTATTAAGGTACGTAGCGCTTTGTTGGTTATGTATGTTTGTTCTCTTAACCAGCGAACAACTAATACAAATCCGATATTCCCGGTAAGGATAGAGTTGAGAGTTGATGTTAGGCCATCTCCAACCATTTCTCCATATATAGAGTAGCTACAGTATGATTTCTCCAAATATAGAGTTTGAACAGTATCATTAAACTCCAACCATCTCCTCTATTGTTGACCTTTTTGGTCTATGTATGTTAGAGAGTTTTGATGGACAATGTAATTGTAATGACATTAGGTCTATAAAATAAGCAATTCGATTTGGGACAAATAAAATGTCTAAGCTCATGTTAATATTCAACCATGCATTGTTTATGAGCTATAAAATCGATTAAGTGTTGAATATATGAATTGCGTGTGATTCTGTGATGATTTGATGGAACTAGGTGATCGCATGTTATAGACAGTCCATGAGATAGGAGATATCGTACTGTGCTATATATGGAAATAATGCATGAGATATCCTACTGAGCTATATATGGAAAATATGCTGTTTATATAAGGAAAGTGATATATCCGATGATACTAGTTTATTCCTGGACGAAAATCATATGTATGATCCTTGCTTGCTTTGCACTGAATTAAATGCGATATATTGAATTGATATCTTTCCTTATGCTGATTAGAATATTATAATTAGGAAAGATTCGATTTGATTAACCTTATGGATAAGGTGCTATTATATGGTATATGCTGTAAAACGGATGTGATCTCTGAAATAAGGAAAGTTCTGCCATGATATGATAAATCGAATTAAATATGCTCTGATCTGATTTGTGTGCTAAACATGGTAAATATATTGATTAAATGCTATGAGCTGTACATGGAAAACGTGCTTATGTGATTATATCTCATGTGCTATGTTTGGAAAGTTAGTCTTGATTGATTCATACCAGAAACAGATAGCAGGGAATCACTTATGGAAAGTTCTGATATGGTAAATATATGCGAAGTGATTAAATATGCATGAGAACGAAATTGGGTCTTTATGTGGAATATATTCATGCTTAAATAAGCTCTTATATGGAAAATAATCATGCTTTAATGTGCTATATGACCGTTGTGATGATTTGTTAAAAAGCATGATTTATATGGTATGATTGACTCGAAAATTGCATGGAAACTATGCTTGATTTGGTGATTATTGTATGATATGATTTTCCATGTGAAGTGTTGATTGAAGAGGGTTATATATGAGCCACACTTCAGATTTCGAAGCTAACTAAGAATTTGCGAACCTACGAATATAAGCGTCTTGAGCAGAAACAGTTACTGAGAGATTCCTGAGTTTCCACTTGCGATAGCTTTCTGCCTACCTGAGCTTTAACTTGCATATCCATCACTGAGCGAGTGATTCACCTTGATATTCCAACCTCCTGCCATACATTCTGTCTTCGGACGTGTTGTCTTCGGACGTGAGCAATACCAAGGAGGCAAGGTCGACGTTTACGCACACGCGAAGGGAAGGACAATTCCGGGGGCCCTTCGGTAGCGAGCTGTGTCTGTCGGGATCAAGGAGATTCCGAGGAACGAAACTCGGCGTGTGGTAACCTAGTAGTTGCTAGTGTTCGACTTGTTTCGGTTGTGTATTGGGCTAACCAATCAGTTTTGTATCCAGCTACGGTGCATTATAGTGATTGGTTAAACTCTTGGGAAGCAAATCCCAAGGAGAGGAGTAAACCCCAGTTGGGGATATAACCTCTATAAAAATCCTGTCTCACATTTACTTTTCAGTCATTTCTTTATCGCTGTGAGACAGACCCGACGCACATCCGACGTTACTAGGATATATCAGGCACTCGGCACAAACATCATTAGGCATATCTAAGTCACCACACTTAGTATTTGTGAAAAGAAGCAAAAATTTCTATAGGCCTAATTCACCCCCCCTCTTAGGCACATTTATATCTCATCTATATTTTACTCTAAAGATAATATTCTCAATATTTTTTATTATACATTAATTTATCTTTATAATTTATACTACATATCAGTAGAAAAAAATAATTAAAATAAGTTTAATTACCTCTATTATTTGTTTTCAAAAAATTATTATATAGGAGAAACCATCGTTTAGAAATATTATTAACTTTTGTAGTTAACGTTTATAATTAAATTAAGACCAACTTAAAGGAATAAATGTATTAATAATCTAATTTCTGAAGTAAATTATTATTTTATTAATTTATTATAATAATGCCATCGTATTCGTATTCTGTCTCATCATCTACTATTCATCTTCTTCCCAAATTGAACGATTCTAGTTTCATCATTTAAAAACCCCCAAATCTGTATTCGTTGTTTAGCTTTCATTTCTAAAATATTCTATATGTATTCCTCAATGGCTCAAAGTATTAAAACAGACAGTAGAATAAAAAAAAATTATAGCGGGTGAACAGTGCCCCGCGATAGGTAGCGGGGCACTGTAGCTTCCGCCACGAATAGGGTGGCGTTTGGCGGTGGGTTGGAGCTCATCCACCGCCAGAACGCCAGGTTTGGCGTCCCATTGGAGATGCTCTTATCATACCAATTAAGGATGTACATCTTCACTTATTAATTGCATAGTGTCCGTATGTGTCCTTTTTAGAAGATATTTGGTTCATGGTTATCGGTATTTATTATAACTATTACTATATGTAATATAATTGTTTTAATTTAGTTTTGAAATTTATAATTTATGTTTAGCAGATGAAATGTTAGTTTTATATATATAAATGTAAAATAATGATTAGGGTATAAGTATAATAACTAAAATTTGAGTGGTTAAATGGGATAATTATTTAATTACGGACCAAATTAACAGTTAATAGTCACCTCCACCATTAACCATTAATAGTCACCCTCACCGTTAATATAATATATATAGTATAGATATCGAATTGATCAGTTGAAACTTGAAAGCACTATGTGGTGGCGATTGAAAATAAAAGAAGTTGATGGACCCAATATTTTTGTCAATTTGCACAATAATTGAACTCTAGACCGGCAATGTGGGCTCAGAGGTTGTGTGTGTGGGCTTTCTTAATTGGGTTTCACAGCAAAAGTTGTTGACCCAATTGTTCTTATGAAGGCCCCATTTGGAAGAAACGGTTACAAGTGTTTGGATGGAGTAGTATGTATCTTTTAAAGACATCCATGTTAAAGTTGGGCAAGTCCACACACACACATACATATGTGGCACGTGTCACCTAAAAAGAACATCGAAGACTCGCGATATACGATGACATTATTACTAGCAGCAGCATCAGCTCCTCCAATCTGTAGACAACATCGTACAGTCAAATTGCTTCAATTCGCTGCTCCTCAGAGACGCCAGCGTGCCGCAGCTCGAATTCCATGTCGGAGCAACAATCGCAGAAGAAGCGAGTCGTCGTCTGCGGCGGGGGCGTTATCGGCGTGTGCACCGCCTATTTCATCTCAAAGCGCGGCGACGCCGACGTCACCCTCGTAGAGAAATCGTCCATCGCCGCGGCGGCTTCGGGAAAAGCCGGTGGATCCTGGCCCTGGACTGGTGCGACGGCGGGTCCCGTGTCCTCGCTCGCGAGGACAAGTTTCGACCTCCACCGTTCGCTCGCAGAGGAGCTCAACGGCGGAGAAGCGTACGGCTACAGGAGGCTCGATACGCTGAGCCTTTCCGTGACGGAAACGGCGTCGTTGGAGAATAGGATGATGGGAGTAGGTTGAGTGGGTTGGTCACCAACCCACTTCAACTACCCTATCATAAATATTATATTAATTATAATATTATTATAATTCTATTAGAGGCATGCTTTGCCTATAAAAAGACAACGTGAGGTTCATTAGAGAACACACCAAAACCAAATAAAAGAAAATAGAGAGAGGAAAGAAAATAGAGGGTAGAGGAAAAAATTGAGGGTTTGTTCGGTATTTGCTCCGACTATAAAGAGAGATAGTGTGTGTTTTTCCTTTATAGATTGAGAGGTTGTAACCCCTGTTTTTACCCCAGTAATAATATTTCTACCTCGCCCGTGGTTTTTTACCCCAAGTTAAAAAGGGGTTTTCCACGTAAATTCCCGTGTTCCATTATCCTCACAGTCATTTCCAATTTCGTTAAGCTGTCCATTTCGCAACAAGTGGTATCAGAGCCAGCCCTGATTGATATTCCAATTATGCTCTGTGGTTGCAGCTTGTCTGATCTTCCACATCAGAAAGGATATCGAAAAGGTTTATCGTTACGGAAGAGTTTTTTGGCAAGTCGTGGTAATAGACTGTGTAAGTAAGTTCTGTCTAGGTGGCTGGTGCCAAGCGGGACACATAGTGACCCCACCAGATCTCATCTGGGAATTTACTTAGAAGGGTAATTTGTCTTGAAAGCTGGTCGCTACCCTTTCTGCAAATTATCTGATCAGTACTATTGGCTGGACTGTTGAATTTCTCCGACGATAGCGACGTGGGAAAAAATGGCAGCTAAAAATGAAATTGAGAAATTCAACGGGAGAAACTACTCACTGTGGAAAATGAGGATTAAGGCAATTTTACTCAAAGAAAATTGTCTGGAGGCGATCACTGGCAGACCAACAACAATTACAAGTGATGCCAAGTGGAAGAAGATAGACGGGAGGGCCATCGCCAATATTCATCTGACATTAGCAGATGATATATTATCAAGCGTCGAAGAGAAAACCAGTGCGAAAGAAATTTGGGACCATCTTGAGAAGTTGTATCAAGTCAAGTCACTCCACAGCCGAATTTTCCTGAAAAGAAAATTATACCATCTACGAATGGAAGAATCTTCTTCAGTGACCGAGCACATCAATAAGTTGAATACTCTGTTCTCTCAACTTAAAGACTTGGACTACAAAATAGAGCCAAGTGAACGTGCCGAGCTTCTACTACAAAGCCTGCCAGACTCCTACGATCAACTGTCATCAATCTGAGCAACAACCAAGCTACGGGAAAACTTATGTTCGACAATATTGCAGCTGCGGTTCTCGAAGAAGAAAGTCGGCGCAATAACAAAGAAGACAAGTTGATAATATCCCAGCAGGCAGAAGCATTGACAGTGACGAGGGCAAGATCAGGAGCACGTGGTCCAAACATGAGCCGAAAACGGACAAGACCCGGAGAGTCTGGTCCAAGTGGGAGTCAAAAACGGCAAAGCCTTGTTACCAAAAATAAGAAGGCTATAAAATGTTACCATTGTGGCAAGAAAGGTCATCTGAAGAAAGATTGTTGGGCTCTAAACAAGAATCCCAATGCCCAAGGAAATGTCGCTAACACTACCGACGATGGAATTGCCTTGGTGTGTGAAGCCGCAACCACTATCGCTGAAAAGAGAAGATTCAACGACGTGTGGCTCATCGACTCAGCAGCTACTTTCCATATGACTTCTCGAAGGGAATGGTTTCATCAATACGAGCCAACCTTTGGAGGGTATGTCTACAGCTGCAATGACCAAGCGCTGAAGATTGTTGGGGTGGGTACAATTCAAATAAAGATGTACGACGGCACTGTGCGTACCATCCATGCTGTGCGACATGTGGAGGGCTTGAAGAAAAATCTGTTGTCCGTGGGGCAACTTGATGATCTTGGTTTCAAAATTGAATTGGAAACAAGATCATGAAGGTTTCCAAAGGAGCATTGGTGGTGATGAAGGGAGAAAAGATAGCTGCAAATCTATACATGCTAAAGGGAGAGACTCTGCAAGAAGGGCAGGCATCCGTTGCCACGACAAGTTCAAATGAAAAGTCTACGATGATTTGCACAAGAAACTTGGTCATATGTCTGAACAAGGCATGAAAATTCTTGCGCAAAAGAATCTACTTCCTGGTCTCACGACGGTGACGCTACCATTCTGCGAGCATTGTATTGTGAGCAAGCAGCATCGCCTGAAGTTCTCCACTTCAAATTCTAGAAGCAAAGAAATTCTAGAATTGATCCACTCTGATGTATGGCAAGCACCGGTTGCGTCCCTGGGAGGAGCTAGCTACTTCGTATCATTCATAGACGACTACTCCAGGAGATGCTGGGTGTACCCAATCAAGAAGAAGGACGAAGTGTTTTCTATTTTCAAAACATACAAGGCGCGAGTTGAACTTGAAACCGGCAGAAAAATCAAGTGTCTCGGTCAGATAATGGAGGAGAATATACTGGCAAAGAATTCACTGAATTCTGCAAAGACGCGGGCATCAGAAGGCAGTTCACCACGGCTTACACTCCACAACAGAACGGAGTGGCAGAGCGGTTGAATAGAACCCTGTTGGAAAGAACGAGGGCAATGTTGAGAACTGCGGGCCTGGAAAAGAAGTTCTGGGCAGAAGCGGTCTGTACTGCCTGTTATGTGGTGAATCGGGCTCCATCTACTGCTATAGAGATGCGAACACCGATGGAAATGTGGACTGGTGCACCTGCAGAATATTCAAACCTCCATATATTGGAAGTTCAACGTACGCGATGTACCACAACCAAGAAACAACGAAGTTGGATCCAAAGTCCAGGAAATGCCTATTCTTGGGGTATGCTGATGGAGTAAAGGGGTATCGCTTGTGGGATCTCACCGACCACAAAGTGATTATCAGCAGAGATGTTATCTTCTTGGAGGATGGTGATCAAGAGCAAGTCAAAAATGATAGCAGTCCAAAAGGCGTGACAAAGACTGCACCGGTGAAAAGAAAATTGGAGCAATATAATTCTTCTGAAGCTGAACCGGCGCACGAAGAGCTCAACCCAGTCGAATCTGAAGTACCGGATCTCTGGCGGTCATCACGCGAGCGTAGGCCGCCAAGTTGGCATTCAGATTATGAGATAGAGAGCAATCTTGCATACTGTTTTCTAACGGAGGATGGAGAGCCAACCACTTTCAAGAAGCACTGAATAATTCAGATGCGAGTCTGTGGATTTCAGCGATGCAAGAGAAAATGGAAGCTCTCTATAAAATAAGACATGGGAGTTGGTGCCATTACCGCAAGGAAGGAAACCCATGGCAACAAATGGGTGTACAAAATCAAGCGGAATGGTGATGACCAGGTAGAGCGCTACCGTGCTAGACTGGTTGTAAAGGGATATGCTCAGAAAGAAGGGCTTGACTTCAACGAAATTTTCTCACCGGTGGTTCGACTTACAACAGTCAGGGTGGTCTTGTCAATGTGTGCTACATTCGACTTGCATCTTGAGCAGTTAGACGTTAAAACGGCCTTTCTCCATGGTGACCTGGATGAAGAAATATATATGCTTCAACCAGAAGGTTTCGAGGAACAAGGAAAAGAAGATTTAGTTTGCAAATTGATCAAATCTCTTTACGGGCTCAAACAAGCACCTCGATGCTGGTATAAGAGATTTGACTTCTTCATAATGAGTCTTGGCTACAACAGGCTATATGCAGATCCTTGTGCGTATTTCAAGAGATTTGGCGATGACGATTTCATCATGTTGCTGTTGTACGTCGACGATATGCTGGTAGCAGGACCTAACAAAGGTCGTATCGCCGACTTAAAGACTCAACTGGCAAGTGAATTCGAAATGAAGGACTTGGGCCCGGCAAACAAAATCCTTGGCGTGCAAATATCTCGAGACAGAAGCAAGCGGAAGATTTGGCTTTCCCAAAAGAATTATTTGAAGAAAATTCTGCGAAGGTTCAACATGCAAGATAGTAAGCCAATATCTACCCCTCTTGCTACTAATTCAAGCTATCCTCCGAGATGTGTCCTACTGATGAAGACGAGAGGATAGAGATGTCTCGACTGCCATATGCATCGGCGGTAGGAAGTCTAATGTTCGCAATGATCTGTACCAGACCAGACATTGCCCATGCAGTGGGAGTTGTTAGCCGATACATGTCCAACCCTGGCCGGGAGCACTGGAGCGCTGTTAAGAGGATTCTCAGATATATCAAGGGAACCTCGGATCTTGCCTTATGTTACGGAGGTACAGATTTTAATGTCCATGGTTTTGTTGATGCAGATTATGCAGGTGAACTTGATAAAAGCAGATCCACAACCGAATATGTGTTCAATCTTGCTGGCGGTGCTGTAAGCTGGGTTTCAAAACTGCAGTCCATGTTGTAACCTCAACAACGGAAGCAGAATATGTCGCAGCTACGCAAGCCAGTAAAGAGGCAATATGGTTGAAGATGTTGCTGGAAGAACTCGGCCACAAACAGGAGAATATTGTTCTCTATTGTGATAGCCAGAGTGCGTTGCATCTTGCAAGGAATCCAGCATATCATTCAAGAACCAAACACATACGGGTCCAATTCCACTTTGTTCGTGAACAAGTCGAAGAGGGGACTGTGGACATGCAAAAAGTTCACACTGCGGATAATCTGGCAGACTATATGACCAAAGCAATTCCTGTGGACAAGTTTATGTGGTGTCGTTCCTCATGTGGATTGACTGAGCATAAGTAATATGCAAAGGCGAGCTAGAAGAATGGTGTGAAGATCTGATTGGTCATCAATCAAATCTTCAAGTGGGAGATTGATGGGAGTAGGTTGAGTGGGTTGGTCACCAACCCACTTCAACTACCCTATCATAAATATTATATTAATTATAATATTATTATAATTCTATTAGAGGCATGCTTTGCCTATAAAAAGACAACGTGAGGTTCATTAGAGAACACACCAAAACCAAATAAAAGAAAATAGAGAGAGGAAAGAAATAGAGGGTAGAGGAAAAAATTGAGGGTTTGTTCGGTATTTGCTCCGACTATAAAGAGAGATAGTGTGTGTTTTCTCCTTTATAGATTGAGAGGTTGTAACCCTGTTTTTACCCCAGTAATAATATTTCTACCTCGCCCGTTGGTTTTTTACCCCAAGTTAAAAAGGGGTTTCCACGTAAATTCCCGTGTTCCATTTATCCTCACAGTCATTTCCAATTTCGTTAAGCTGTCCATTTCGCAACATAGGAGACCTGCTCGGAATGTGCCGTCGTGGGTTGATGGTCCGGCGAAAGCGTCAGGTCAATTGGGACTACAGAGACAACGGCCAAGTCCACCCTCGCTTGTTTTGCAGGCAAGAGATGCATTCAGATAAACTGAGTTCTGTCATATACTATACTATTAAGCTGATGGCTATGTGATCTTGCCTTTATTGCTAATGGAATTTCCATGAACTACACACAAGTAAAATACATATGATATGTTGCCTCGGCTGTCAACTCTACGTATGTTCACAGGACACTGGCGGAGAAAGCAGTCTCAGAGCACGCACTGAAGGTGGTTACAGGGAAGGTGGCTGGCGTGGCCGTGAGCGACGGCGTGTCAACAAAAGGGGTGACAATTGAAGGCGGTGAAGAGATAGAGGCAGATGCAGTCGTCTTAGCCCTTGGGCCGTGGAGTGGAAAACTGAACATGTTAGCCTCATTGTTTAGGGTCTACGGACTCAAAGCTCATAGCATCATCTTAGAGCCTAGCGATAAAGGTGCCATCACCCCACACGCTCTGTTCTTGAGCTATTATCCAGCCCATGGAGGGAATCCCTTGGACCCCGAGGTATACCCTCGACCAACAGGTACAAAAAGATAATATTCCGTTTCTCCTATTTTCTTTCCCGCCCTGCTTTTTCGATGTTCACTTGTGTAAGAAAACAAACTTGGAAGCTCCTCCAATAATTGTTCTGTTCTAACAGGCGAGGTGTACATATGTGGGATGTCTAGTGAGGCTGATGTACCCGAAGATCCCGAGCAAGTATTTCCCGTCCCAGAATCGATCCAAGTCCTCAAGAGTGTTGCAAGAACGGTGTCTAGTCACTTGTCTGAAGGAGAAGCTACTGCTACCGTGAAAGCAGAGCAAGCGTGCTTCTTGCCTTGTACGGATGACAGCGTGCCCATCATCGGTGAAATCCCTGGCGTGAAGGGATGTTATGTGGCGACGGGCCACAGCTGTTGGGGGATTCTGAATGGTCCAGCCACTGGTTTAGCAGTCTCCGAGCTCGTAATGGATGGTGAGTCGAGGACATTTGATCTTAGGCGGTTCAGCCCAGCTAGGTTTGTTCGACCCACCAGTTAGTTTCTTTTGTATCGTAGTATCTCTGTGATGCATATTATCAAGCAGATGAAAGACGAATGAACTACACAAGTTGAATGAATTGCTCCTACACAACATTCTATCCTATCATCTCTTAAGAAATGTCCCATTGAGATTTCTAGGATGCGTTGAAACAGGGAAACATCCATCGCGCAGCTGTCTGTTATTTGCTTATTTTTTCAGGTAATTAATTGTATATAAATTCAAATATATTCTTGGAAAGAAAAGCACACACTTCGGTGTGGAACGGATAAACTTCATAAATGCTTCAATGCAGATGTACGGAAGCGATTTAATGTTTATTTTTTTTTCATAAATGCTTCAATGCAGATATAGATGTATGGAAGCGATTAAAAGTTAGAATCGTCTAACTCGGATACGTAGTGAAGTAATTATACAGCTCAAAATTCAAACTCAAAACTATATCGCATTTATAATTCGTCAAGCTTGGGAAGAAAAGAGGACAAATGAAAATTTCAAAAATCAATAAGTTAAAACCGCGGGGCTCCTTTGATATCAGTGTTTATGAGTGTAAAGGTGTGTTACCCTCGTTTGATATGAGTGTAAAGGTGTGTATAGATAGGTATGGGGTGTGTATGAATAAGTTATCTCGTGTTTGATATCTGTGTATAGCCATACATGTCTTGTATGGCTATACACATCTATTACAAGGATTTTAGTTATAGGGCGTGTATATGCATACCCACCTCTGAGATGGTTATGGGGTGTGTATTACTAATCCATACACACCTATACACACCTCAAACACATCTATCAAACACAATTTATATCATTACACAAATAATTAATACACATATACCAAACATGTTAAAATTCCATATCAACAAAATCCTTGTATAGCCATAACACAATAACTTATACCCATGTAATCCATAAACAAGGATATCAAACGAGCCGGTTACATGAGTACAAGTTATTTGTGTATAGCTATACAAGGATTTTGTTGATGTTGTGTTTTAACATGTTTGATATGTGTGAATTATTATTTGTGTAAGGATATAAATTGTGTTTGATAGATGTGTTTGAGATGTGTATAGATGTGTATCGATTAGTGATACACACCCATAACCACCTTAGAGGTGGATATGGATATACACGGCCTATAACTAAAAACCTTCTAATAGACGTGTATAGTCATACAATGCATGTATAGCTATACACAGATATCAAACACGACACAACTTATTCATACGCATCCTTATACACACCCATACACACGTATCAAATAGCGACGCCCACACTGTCCTACTTAATTACAGTTAATTTTACGGTTGAAAAGTCGTCATCAACAAAACAATCTATATGAATACGAACCCTAGTCATGCAGTTGTTGAAATCAGATTGTGACCCAAGATTACTCTCGAAATACACAATATTTTTTTATTGATTTATAATTCGATCCAAGTCTTATCTTATCAAGAAACGATCAGAAAATAATCAGCTTTCCTGATAATAAACTCAAAGTGCCATGTGTTGTTGTGGTGGTGACAACAAGCAACGACATATGAGTATGGAGTTATGTCAATGTTCCAAATTTTTTTTCGGTGGTCCAATTATCACTATTCATGTACTTTATGTCTCTTTAATTAGAAGGTATGTATTATTGTTGCAGTCATATGTCAGCGACGGTAAGAGAAGAAGCAAGGAATGGACACTTACTTGGCAGCTCCTTACACTAATCTCCGTTTTAGGAAATAATTTCAGTTATGGAGTTATTTATGTGACTGACAGGAGCTGCATAGGATTACAAAGCATGTTATAATCTGAAAATGAATCTTTTTTATGACAGTAATAGTATCTGCTATTAATTTCCCCAGTAACTGCGTCTCTTCCCCCGGCAACACTAAAAAAAAAAGGAATATTATAAGTTGCAACATTGTTTTCTCGTGAATCATAGTACTACTTCATGTAGTTCCCAGCATTAAGCCAGATATCAGGCTTTCCCCAATATGACATCCCACGTTTTTAAAAAAATATCAAATAAAGACAACCAATAATTTGAAAGCCCTTTTATAAAGTAAATACAGATAGGAAACCGAACGAAAAAAGAGAGGAAAAAGGACGTCTTGATTGACTCTACCTTTATGTCACTTAGCAAAGATGCTACTATTCTTTCCATCCAAATTCCAAATAGTGATCTTTTGTTTGATAAAATAAAACACTTAAACCATCAACAAATGAAGAAACCCAAGTGTGTAATCAAGAAAACTGCATTTATATCAGTTTCATTGAATTTATAAAGGGATCATTAATTTATCCCCACAATCAAGGTTTGCACTGCAATAATAAGGGCATTTTCGTAATGCGAGGAAGTTCGGTTTTTCTTGGTGAGCTGTGCTCCTCCCTCCCTCCTTTTTTTAATCAACCTTTGTTCCCTTCACATGGTTTTGTTCTTACTTACCATAAATCTCAGTTACCTTTACAATATTCTCTCTCTCTCTCTCTCTCTCTCTCTCTCTCTCTCTCTCTCTCCCCAAACTCACAGAGATGCTCAGATGCACCATAGCCTAACCAAAGCATGAGCTCAAAAGATTACATTTCCTCGATCCCTTTGAGAGTTCTTTCAATTTTCCTCGTCTTCAAGGTTCAATGCCTGGGCTTAAACACAGATGGCCTGCTTTTGCTTTCCTTCAAGCTCAGCATCTTAACTGATCCATTCAACGTTCTCAGAAACTGGAACTACACCGACGCAACGCCGTGTTCGTGGGCCGGCGTAACCTGCCGAGAAGAAGATATGCGCGTCACGGGCCTTTCACTATCAAGTTTCGGGCTCCTCGGCCCGATTCCATCCACAGTCGGCATGGTAGAACACCTCAGAGTACTCGACCTCTCAAACAATTCCATCAATGGGTCGTTGCCTTCTTCACTCTTCAAGGCTTACGAGCTTCAAAGACTCGATCTTTCCATCAATTTGATCTCGGGTTTCTTGCCGGAGCTTGTCGGAAACATGACGAGCCTTCAAGTTTTGAACTTGTCGGACAATGCTTTGTCTGGTCAACTACCAAGGAATCTCGGTGTTCTTCGCAATCTGACGACTGTTTCTCTGAAGAACAACTACTTTTACGGTCTTTGCCCGGTGGGTTCGAATCGGTTAAGTTCATGGATCTTTCTTCGAATCTTATCGACGGGTCTCTGCCTTGGGATTTCGGCGGGTCGAATCTCGGGTACTTGAATGTTTCGTTCAATAGGCTTTCCGGCGAATCCCAGAGAGGTTTGCTGATAAAATCCCTGCAAATGCCACCATAGATCTCTCCTTCAATAACCTCACTGGTCCAATCCCAAAATCGAATCTTTTCTCTAACCAAGACGTTAGGGCATATTCGGGCAATCCCAGGCTATGTGGGCCGCCGTTGAAAGCCCTATGTTCGATTCCATCTACTGTGGCGACGAACCCAGATTCTCCGCCGGCAATTGCTGCGATTCCTAAGACGATCGACTCCAGCCCAGAAACAACCTCGCCGGGGTCCGTGAATCAAGGGCGGAGCAACCGTCTTCGGACAAGTACGATACTAGGAATCGTCATCGGCGACGTCGCAGGTATCGCAATCCTAGTGCTCGTTTTTATGTACGTTTACACCCTAAGGAAGAGAAGAACGACAAACAAATCCATAAGGAGAGAGGCGGAAAGTGCGAAAGACGAGCACCACTTCGACTGGGCCTCGTCGGGAATCATCGCCAGAAGAGTACAAATGGTTAGGAACCTGGACATGTTTGAAGAAACAGAGACATGCCCGTGATGGAGAAGACAACGGTGTAACCTCGGATACAACGAGCTCGGACGAGAGTCAAGACATCGAAAGGGTCAACCAAGAAACTCAAGGCGACAGAGAACAGAAAAATGGGGCGCTGGTAACGGTCGACGGCGAGAAAGAACTCGAGCTAGAGACTCTGCTCAAGGCATCAGCCTACATATTGGGTGCTTCGGGCTCTAGCATTATGTACAAGGCTGTCTTAGAAGACGGCACCACCTTGGCTGTTCGAAGGGTCGGTGAAACTGGCTTGGAGAGGTTCAGAGACTTCGAGAATCAGGTCAGGGCTATCTCCAAGCTTGTCCATCCCAACTTGGTAAAGATCAGAGGGTTCTATTGGGGGTGATGACGAGAAGTTGATTATCTACGACTTCGTGCCTAATGGGAGCCTCGCTAATGCTCGTTATAGTAGTAAGTCTTCTTCTTCATTATTTACTTTCTTTTTTCTGGCAAATCTCATCTTAGTTAGTGTCCGAAAAGTTCAAACCTTTTCCGTTGATCATGCAGCAGCCTATTGCCTGCCAAATTTGCCGTCCATAGTTCCAATTTTCTCGTCAACCAAATGGTCCCCATGATTAGTTAATTTCTTACTATTTTGGAGCTATAAAATATTACATGCTGTTCAGCTAAGGTGACCTGTGTCTGTGACTGACACAAGGGAGTAGTTGCAACTAAAACCATTTATTTTAGTAAAAAGTCAACCATGGCGCTTAGTTAGCTAGCTTTTATTACCATACCCTCTTTTGGCCCACAACTAAAGCCAAGTCTCACTATACAGTGATGCTAATTATTTCGCTACGTTATTTTCAGGAAAAGCTGGCTCTTCTTCGCCATGTCACCTGCCATGGGAGACAAGGCTCAAAATAGCCCGAGGCGTGGCCCGCGGGCTTTCCTACGTCCACGAAAAGAAGCACGTCCACGGAAATCTAAAGCCCACCAACATACTCTTGGGCCCGAAAATGGAGGCCAAGATCGGTGATTTCGGGCTCGAACGCCTGGTGGCTGGCGTGAACCACGGATCGTCGAAAGCGGGCGGGTCGGCCCGGAATTTCGGCAGCAGTAAGAGGTCCACGGCCTCTCGTGATAGCTTCCAGGACTATGCGTCCAACGCGACTCCCAGCCCGAGCCCGAGCGTGATCGGCGGCTCGCCTTATATTGCTCCCGAGTCTCTGAGGAGCCTAAAGCCCGGCCCGAAGTGGGACGTCTTTTCGTTCGGCGTGATTTTGCTGGAACTTTTGACGGGGAAGGTCGTTACGTCGGACGAGGTGGGCCCCGGGCTGACCCTCGGGCCGGCAGCGGGCGAAGATTATAGGGTTAAGGCGTTGAAGGTCGCTGACGTGGCGATACGCGGGGACTTTGAAGGTAAGGAGGATGCTTTGCTTGGATTGTTGAGGTTAGGGTGCAGCTGTGTGTCGCACGTGCCGCAGAAGAGACCTTCCATGAAAGAGGTCTTGCAAGCGCTTGAAAAGTTCCCATGCAGTAGTAGTGAGTCGCACCGTTATGATCAGTTGTGAATTGTGATTGATGATGAGCTGAGATTTTCTTTTTTTTTTTTTGGGTGGTGGATGTTGTAGTGTAATGATGAACCATCGGCTTGTGATTTTGTTCATTGTCCTAATTAGGCCCATCAATAAATATAAATGGGCTTCCAAAGTCTATCCTTTTGGCCCAACAAAGCTCAATTGTTCGGAAACTTGAAAAAGACGATAACTTAATTACCGCTCTTCAAACGCACGGCGACAACGCCCATTATCTTGACGAAATTGAAATTCAAATTTCATTTTCAACGGAAACAAAAATGTCCTCCAACATCGGGATGATGGATTCGGCGTACTTCGTCGGCAGATCGGAGATCCTCTCTTGGATAAATTCAACTCTCCATCTGAATCTTAGCAAAGTGGAAGAGGTATTTCCAGATTCTATGCTTTATTTTTAATTTGCCCCAAAATGGAATGAGCGTCGTTTAACTGATTTTTTTTTTATTATTTCGAAGGCTTGTACGGGTGCTGTGCACTGCCAGCTCATGGATTCGGTGCATCCTGGTATTGTACCGATGCACAAAGTCAATTTCGATGCTAAGAACGAGTACGAGATGATCCAAAATTACAAGGTTCTTCAAGATGTCTTCAACAAACTTAAGCTTACTAAGGTGTGTTATGTATTCGTGTCTGTGCTTTATCTCGCCGCTGTAACTAGTTTTTTAATCTTTAATTTGGATTAATGTCACTGCTTCAATGTATGCGTCGCGTTGCAGCACATTGAAGTGAACAAATTGATCAAAGGGGAGGCCACTGGACAATTTGGAATTCATGCAGTGGATGAAGCGTTACTGCGATAGCGTCAGTGGAGGTGCCATAAGCAAGTAAAACCTCAACTGTATCATTTTTAATAAATTTTAGGAATGTTCTTGGTTGATTCTGTATCTGTTTGTTTGCCTTGGAAATGTAACCTTACGGTAGTCTTCTCTTGACTTGAAATTCCTGTGTAGCTACAATCCATTGGAAAGACGAGAGGCCTGCAAAGGTGGGAAGGATCCGAACAAAAAATCTGTTACTTCACAAGCTTCGACAAAGAGTAGTTCAGCATCAGTCCCAAAAACATGCTTCTAGCAATGTCCGAAGGTCTGAAGTACCTCATGCTAGTACTGAATCCCAGCCCATTAAGGCTGCTCGACCACCTTCAACTGTTGCCCGCCAAGCTGTCTACCCTGAATCTGAACGCACACTTCATGAACAACAGGTTGTTGAAACTGATTTTCTTGATAATCTGCAAATGTATTGTAAGAGCATGCTGTTTTTTACTCGATCCTTTCCCTCAATATGCAGATTACGGAGCTGAAGCTATTAGTTGATGGTTTAGAAAAAGAACGGGACTTCTACTTTGCCAAGCTAAGGGACGTAGATCTTCTGTGCCAGACCTCTGAAATTGAGGATTCACCTGTACTGCTTTCATATTAGTATTATAAACAAAAAAAAAAAAAAAAGAAAATCGTTTCATCAGCATATGTTAAAGGAACGCTGATGATTTGCTGTTCATTGTCGGCAAATACTCGTTCTTGCAGGTGGTTATCGCGATAAAAAGCATCTTGTATGCTGCAGACGACGACGAGTCAGTTTTCGAACAAGCTCAGGCTATGATTTCGAACATCCATCACCAAAGAAGAAGCTGACGAGAAGTGCAAATCTGATTCCCAAAAGAGGAAAAGTTTTATCAATGTCGACGTCGAAGCAGCTTCGAATGACGTGTCATCTCCGAGGCAAAGGCTGTCTGAAGCTTCAGATGTTCGTGGCAGCGGATCTACTCTCGTCACCTTTTGATCATCTCAGACAATCTCGAGGTTCGTGATGCTCTGTTATTTTTGTTACGCATAGTTTGTTTTGTCGAAAACATTTTAATCAATTAAAGAGAGTTGATGGTATCGAACTTAACATTGTTCTTGCTATGACGATGTTGTTTCTTGGCCCAATCGATTAATTGTCCTTTGCAAGGTTTTCAGTTAGCATTCTTTCTAGTTTAATTACAATGATGTCTTTCTTGGTAGTAAGAATAGCCCACTGAATAGCAGCCGGCAAAGGCCAGGCAACGTTTATTGATTGAATGAACTGAACTGAAACCTTATCGGATCAATTTAAATTAATGTTCTTTATATCATTACAGAGTAGAAACGATGTCACCTTTACGAATCAGACCACACAACTGAAAGTAAATAAATGAGGTTGAGCTACTTGACTAGATTGAGTATTATATCTGGGCTTCGTTTAGATAAGAGACATTATGAAGGCACTATTTCAAGGAACACAGCATATCAGTCAACGGCAGGGAAAGTAATGGTCAGCTTCATGGAATCGTTAATCAGGTCCCAACATATAAATTTCTATTAAATGAGAAATCTATAACCCTTTTTTTTTTTCTGTTTTCAAATTTAAATGAAGCGTAGGTTCCACGTGATAGATGGATAACACGTACGTTATTGCTAGTCCAGAATTGAATAGCACATTAAAAGATTGAGATTATCTTCTTAAATTCAACATGCCATCATGTACTGCAGTCTCATTTATTGATTTATCTAAACACAACCAAAATACAACAAACGAATACATGTAAGAAGATAATATATAAGTCAGGTCGTCAAAGTAAGGTTGGTTTTACATTCAGTTTCGCGGTGATATTTAATGGGTAATTCCTGTGAAGTTATTGGGAATCTCGTCAAGTTGAAACATTACAAGTACTATGAGTTGAAGCAAGACCCAAAATCTTAGGTGTATTAGAAATTATTTCCACAAGGCAAAATGTCTTGTCAATTAGGTAAAAAACAAGCAAGAAAAGTCTAAACGAATCCCACTCGAGGACAAATCTGCTCCTAAAACCGAGATCTTGTTATTAGTTTCTCTCTGTAATTAATGGGAAAATAAATATAGTTAAAGACCTGTGTGAAGAGATCGCATATAGTCCATGTCCAACCTGTCCTCCTAAGACATTGAAAAAGATTATTTTTAATTAATTGAATATTCATTTTTGACAAAGCAACAAAGGACTTGGGGACAAACCCATCCTCATCTTTTCACATTATTCATATTTTTTGTTGAGAATTATATGTCGAGAACAAATAAAAATGAAATGATGAAAATGTCCATGCCATGCTGCTGCACTCAAGCAAAAATGATGTTCTTTTTTCATTATACATACCTCTCTCTTCAAAGTTTAATCTCACTCTCCATTCCCAATCAAAGAGAGACAATACAGAGTACAAACTAGCTAGTAAAGATTATCCCATGATAGACCACATGGGAAGGGAATGGAATGGACAGAAAAGTACAGTGAGATGTACTTCGAAAAGTCACATAATTGAAACCATAATTAATAAAATAAAGACATAGCAAAACAGGTGGTTGATTATGGAATACCACTGCAAATTATCAGATAAATAGAAGACAAGGCGATTCTTGTGAGCCCAAAATCTCGTCATGTCTTGTATTATTGTTCTTAAGCTCTGCTTCTCTTGAACAATGGCTCTGGCGAAGAAGATGATGATGAAATAGCCTGAGAATCCTCTGAGCTAAGATGAGCATCGATGATCCCACTTGGACTCATTGGCGTTGATTCGCGCCTACGCTTATTATGGCTCAGACTACTATTTCTTATCTCCTCAATGAGTTTGCAGCACTCATCAAATTTCTCCTGTTACAATTTCAAGTAAGGAATGAAACATTTGTTCGAATACACAAATACCTCTATCAAATCAAAATTCTGATGAACCAACCTTGTCCGTAACGAGCAAACTCATTATCTGATTCTGATATGACATAGCATCACAACAAGTCTGCGTTCTTTCTTTGATTACGAGGATCAAAGTTGTAGCAGCAATAACAGATGGAAGATGACTCAGAATCCTACAATCTGGTACCGTATGAAACGGAAGAGTTTGTCAAGGCTCGAAACGATACAAGATTATAAATCACTGATGAGTCATGCTATGTGTGACTAGCTGCACATACCAGCGATAATGGAGAGAATCAAATCATTGCATTTACTCAGAAAGTCCCAATGTAGGTTGTTTATCAGTTCGAATCTCCTTGCTATGTGGTCGACGAATGACATTGGTGTTGCGAGGTTCGTCTTCCATTGGAGAGTCGATAGAACAAGGAGCTCCATTCTTTGGATGGTCTTAGCTTCGAATAAGTACTTAGATTCCTCAACCTATGAACACAACAAGTTAAACACAACCAAACCAAACTAACAACAGAAGTACTAGATCAAAAGCCTACTACATTGCAAATTCAGAAATAAATACCAGAAAACGAAATGCAGAAAATGCAACAAAACATACCTGAAAATCTAATAACAGAGGCACTTGAGTCTCCTCCAATTTGGCAGCAATAGAAACACAAGCCACGGCCGCCAATTGACTCATCCATGGCTTATCGCCACGGAAACAGACACTTCTAACGAATCTATGGTAATAGTTCACGGCCAAAATAGCGGTCACGGCATTGAACCCATAATGTGAAACCACACTTATCATCCACTTAACAGCCTCGTTGCTCACAGACCCATCAAAAGTCTTCATCTTCCCATCACAACTTAGAAAGGCTTCCTTTTTCTCCTTCGCCAAGAGGCTAACAAGCTCGTCCTCTTCCCAGAAAAGGTCATCTTCTGACAGAAGAGTAATGGGATCTTTTATCTGAGTCTCAATTTCTCTGTTTTCTAAGCAGAAAACATCATCATCATCGTCAAAACGAGCTTCCTCGCAGTAAAGGGCGTCAAAGATTGGATTTTGCAGATGGGATTGTTGATGCTCCTGGAAACATGAAGCCATCATCTTCTTCTGGCAAGAAGAAGCCATCGTAGGCTAAGCTCATTATGAGTAGGTAAAAAGATTCAACCTTTCGCTCGGAATCATATCTTCTTACCCTCGTTGTTTTTACTTTTTTTTTTCGCTTTTTTATTAATTATTTCCCTCTCTTTTTGTTCTGAAAGGAGAATGAAAGGAAGTGAAGGTTTTGATGGTGAAGGAAGCGTAGTAAAGCGAGGAGGAGGGTTTTTATTTTTATCTCAGAGAAGAGACCCTCACTTGTGTACTATTTCATTTTTCATTTTTATTTAATTTTGGTGTGTGACAGTTCAGATATAATATGATATTCTTTTACTTGTAAACCTGATGGCAATATTTGGTCCCGAGAGTAAAATTTTTGTCATCGAATGCTTAGATTCAACAATAATGCCTTTTGCTGTACAGTGATTTGCGTACATACACCAGTTGAGGCTATTATGGTCAAATCATTAGAATCTTGAACATATGTAATAATAATCAATCAATAGTGAAATATTTTTGTGATAATAATTTGGACGGTGAAAATAAATTGAATGGCAGGGCAACACAAAGAGTGCAGCAGCTGCTTTTATCAAATAATAGATAATTGACTTTCTTGTAAATAATTGTCAATGCCGTAAGGATCCAGCAGTCAAACTGTTCACAAAACTTCGATGAAATGTATAATTTATAAATCAAATAGAAATTAAAAATGATATTATCAATTAAGAATTCATCAATAGTTGATTAAGTCTATGCGCTTTGGAACTGAGAAAAATATGTCAGCGTATGTTTCACGGGCATTTAAAACTTATGATCACTACTAGAGATTAGTTTTTAATTTCAATAAGTAAAAGTCGAATGGCAATCAATAAAATCTAATAACCGAGAAGCCAATCATGACAAAAAAAGAGTAATCAATCGTCGGAGGGGATTACACTAACTTGATATCCATCCTTTTATTTCGTATTGAAAACATTGAAAAAGTACACACATTCGACAAAAACATAAATTAAAAAAAGAACATGGAATGGATCATAATTCAGATGCATGTAACCAATGATGGGCCAATATACTCGTCCACCAAAATGGGCCAACACATAATTTATGTTAGGCCCAATATCGGATCATTGTTGAAGAACTACATTGTATTTTGTGAATGATTGATTCGTAAAAACTTCACTTTGCAAAAAGCCAAACTTTATTTTGATCAGTGGAAATTCACAAAGTAACACCTCGTTTTTTTCTGGCAAAGTAACGCCCCTTGAAAAGAAAAGAAAAAGAGAGACATTCAGTGCCCAGTGGGTATGACTCTTTGCCAATTGCTTTATGTCGTTGTTATGGTTTGGTAAAAGAAGGTTTTCAATCTTTTTTCGTTCCATTTACAATAATATTTATTTACTCTTTTTCTATAAAGTAATACAAAAGAGTTGAAAATTAGTAGCTAGCTTAATTCCATTCCAAATGCTATAAATGGCGTCCAGACTCCATAGAGCCCCATCTGCAATTAGTCATTATTTCTCTGAAGAATATTAATGCAATAAATATTGATGGATATTGACCTAGCTATCTAATCAGATGCTAACAATTAATTAATATATTTAAAAATAATAAAATAGAAGCGGAAAAAAAAAAAAGGGAAGGCCCCTTTATTATTAAGTTATGGGAAAGAGACATCACGGACTTCTGTATTACTTGTCTGAAGACCACACGACTTCCGACACTAAAACGCAATTACCAACTCACACAATAGACTTTTTCATTTCCTCTTTCACGTGACAGTTTACACCCATCAATCACCACCGCCGCTTCGCCGCCGTCCTCCACCACTAACCGGTCGGGCAACCACCCATCTATCACGATTAAGGATATGGAACGAACAACCTCGGTGTGAGTGAGTACAGAAAGCTTCAAGCTCAACAATGTCAAGTCCCCGCCTTTCCAAGCCCAACTTCCACCTCCTAGCACTCGCCGTCCTCAGCTTCATCACCGCCTCCAGCGATGCTCTTGGTCGTGGAGGCTCCGGCGAGTCGCTGGCGGCGGCGCTCCCCTCAGACGCCGTGGCTCTCCTCTCCTTCAAGACGAATGGCGACCTAGACAACAAGCTTCTCTACACGACAAACGAGCACTTCGACTACTGTCAGTGGCAAGGCGTCAAGTGTTCTCAGGGCCGTATCGTGCGCTACGTCGTCCAAAGCTTCGGCTTGCGTGGCACCGTCGCCGCCGACACAATCTCGCGCCTCGACCAGCTTAGGGTTCTCAGCCTAAGGAACAACACTCTCTTTGGACCGTTGCCCGATTTCTCGCAGCTTGTCAACCTTAAATCTCTCTTCTTGGACCACAACTACTTCGCCGGAGCATTTCCTCTGCCGATATTGTCCCTACACAGATTGCTCATTCTTGACCTCTCTCACAACAACTTGACCGGTTTGCTGCCGGCGAACTTAACCTCTTTGGACCGGCTGGGCTACCTAAGGCTCGAGTCGAACCGGTTTTACGGGCCTATTCCGGCGCTGAACCAGACAACGTTGGAAGTTTTCGACGTGTCGAACAATAACCTCAGCGGTGCGGTGCCAGCGACAGCGACTCTTAGGAGGTTCAAGATTTCATCTTTTCTGGGCAACAATCCCAACCTTTGCGGAGAGGTCGTCAACAAGCCTTGTAAAGACTACCCTTTCTTCAACTCATCGTCCGGCGCCGCCGTGGATGGCGGAGCCAACAAGTCCCCGCCGTCTCCGCTTCTTCAGAATGCAGATTCGCAGCTAGGGCTGCGCGGTATTTCTCGCGAAAAGCACCACCAAAAGGTGGGCTTGGTCTTGGGCGTAGTGACGGGGACTTTGATTGTGCTCGCCGGCGTGCTCAGCCTCTTGGCCTTGATCAGAAAGAGGAGAGAAGATCAAGAAGATAGAGAACATCTTGAAGCTTCTCATCTTGACCACAGAGAAGCAAAAAAGAACATAAAAAAGGAAACTACTTTGCTCACACACCAAGACGAGCCTGCAAATACAGACACAACAGCTCATAGTTATGAGTCCAAGCAAGAAGCGGCGGAGAATAGGTCGCCTGAGCAGCAAATAAGGGTTGTAAAAAGTGGGAGTTTGGCGTTTTGTTCGGGCGAGGAAGAACTGTACAATTTAGACCAGTTAATGAGGGCATCGGCGGAGTTGCTTGGAAGAGGCACCATGGGTACGACGTATAAGGCCGTAATGGCCAATCAGTTGATCGTCACTGTGAAGAGATTGGACGCCTGCAAAACTTCTATTACAAGTGGCGAGGAGTTCGAACATCATATGGAGATCGTCGGTGCCTTGAGGCATCCCAATTTGGTGCCTGTAAGAGCTTATTTTCAGGCCAGACAAGAAAGGTTAATAGTTTACGATTATCAGCCCAATGGAAGTCTCTATAATCTCATCCACGGTAAAGTTTTCAACTTTATCATCCTAAATTTAAGTCCATAATCACCTAAATCGAAAGGCTCTCTAATTCATCACCGTTTCTAGACGTTTCAACATGTCTTTCTCTTTCTTTATCTCCTCTACCATTTTATCAGTCATCTGTGATGGTTAGTTAGAGAATGTATTTAGATTAGCTTTGTCTCGTTTCAGGCGTGTGAATCGATCAATGCTATCAATTACTTTATTGGCTTTTAGTTCTGTATTGACATAAGAAAATGGGCTCCACTCCAACTAAGGCATTATCTTCTTTATTACCTCTCATCTTACCAGCTCTAACATTAATAGACTCATTTGTCTGATTCTTGGCAAGTTTGATCACTATTACAGCTTCTTACAACATATCTTATCGTTTTTCCAGGTTCAAGATCGACCCGAGCCAAGCCACTTCACTGGACATCATGCCTGAAAATAGCCGAAGATAGCCCAAGGCTTAGCCTACATACACCAAGCATCGAAGCTAATCCATGGAAACCTCAAATCTTCAAACATCCTTCTCGGCTCAGACTTCGAAGCTTGCATCACCGATTACTGCCTATCGATCCTCACAGACACATCGTCTCCTTCACAAAACAACAACGCTGACGATTCAGATTCTTCTTACAACTACAAGGCGCCAGAAGTAGGCAAAAGAAAGCCCACGGTCAAGTCTGACGTTTATGCTTTCGGCGTGCTTTTGCTTGAGCTTCTGACGGGCAAGCTGCCAAGCCATCATCCCTTTCTCGCCCCGCCCGACGTGCCCGACTGGGTTCGGGCAATGAGGGTCGACGACGGAGATGATGATGTAAGATTGGGGATGCTTGTTGAGGTGGCGAGCATTTGCAGGGCTGCTTCGCCTGAACAGAGGCCGAGTATGTGGCAAGTGTTGAAGATGATCACTAATATTAAGGAGATTATGGATGATTCTACCAAGGATGATGATGTTTACTTGTAGTAGTAGTATGATCATAGATTATTACTTCTTCGAATCGAATATGCTGAGTTGATGCAAGAAACTGTCTTCATCTTTAAATTGGATGATAGAGTGTTTCTGTTCTGGGATTAGTGACGTAGTTAGAAATAGGTATTTACGTAATTACCCTCCGAGAAAGAAAGAAAAGGCTGCCGTATTGATTGCGTGGTTCTGACGCCGCAAATAAAGCGTGTTTGACTTTTTCGTCTCTGCCAAACTTTGGTTGTGATGTGAAATTGTGAATGATTAAATCTGGACCGTTTAGAAAGATTTAAAAAGTGGTGAGGGCCTAAAAGAAAATAACTAATATTTTGGAACCTCCTATCTTTGTTTCGTCTCTTTCTAATAAGCCCACGTCTTGCCAAACGAAACTTTGTTATTTTGGCGAGAATCTAGTGAGAATTTTTTGGATATAATGTCTGGTGGAATCGCTCGTGGAAGGCTAGCTGAGGAACGAAAATCTTGGAGGAAAAATCACCCTCACGTACGATCACGTTAGCTTGTATTATTTATTGTTGATGGAATTGAGCTGGAATTATTGGGTGTTTTTTTTTTGGGGTTTTTAGGGTTTTGTGGCGAAGCCAGAGACTTTGCCTGATGGTTCGGTGAATCTGATGGTTTGGGATTGTATGATCCCTGGTAAGGTTGGGGTAAGTGAGCATGCTATTCAATGTTATTAGTGTTATTGGGTTTTACTTTGATTAATTAATCCAGGTTGAATTAGTACTCTTTGAGTCAGTTAAATTAACTTTGTATTAGCATCAGCTTTTTGGTTTCAACTCGGTTCTGTAATAGATGGTGAGCTCAACATGGTGGGAATAACTAGTAATAGACTTTCAGCATGTTTTAGGGAGATCTATATTACTCTTTATTCTCCATGTTGGAAATCTGTTTGATTGTGTCGACCATATTTGAAAAGTAGTCGCTTCTCAATGTTGTTGTAGACTGATTGGGAAGGTGGTTATTATAAGCTCACGATGCACTTCACTGAAGACTATCCAAGCAGACCACCCAAGTGTAAATTTCCTCATGGTTTCTTCCATCCTAACGTATACCCTTCGGGGACAGTTTGTTTGTCCATTCTTAACGAAGACAGCGTAAGTTTGTTGGCTTCATAAATCTCATTTTGTAAGAAGGTAGCCCAAAGTTAGTAAGTAGGACTTAACTCTTCTGTTTTCGTTCTTCTTCTTCTTCAGGGATGGCGCCCAGCAATCACGGTGAAGCAGATTTTAGTGGGAATACAAGATTTATTAGATCAGCCAAATCCCGCTGATCCAGCGCAGACCGAAGGGTACCATCTTTATATCCAGGTAATTCCTGATGAAACTTTATGTCCCCATCTCTCCATGAATTTGCAATCCTATCTTGTTTGGAAAACTGAATCTTTGTAATGCAACATACGGGAAAGAGAAATCAATGAGCATAGAATAGTTTGCGATTGCTAATTTCGATTTTTCAACTGTTCTATGAGCAAAAGATTCGTAGTTGTGGAATGGTGCTTTCTGCTGCTTGCAGGATCCTGTTGAGTATAAGAAGAGGGGTTAAGCAACAGGCGAAGCAGTACCCACCCCTTGTTCTCTGATGAACTCTCAATGCGTTCTTCATTTCTCTATTTATTTTTTGAACAAAAACTGCTTTGAAATTTCAGCTCAACTTATCATTGGAGGATGGATGATGTATGATTAACGTGGATTTTTTGTCCTAGCTAGATTGTATGTCAATGTAATGTAATTGTGATTTATTTAGTGAATAATTAATTATCCTTGTTATTTTCTCTATCATCAAACCATGTAATAATAATATATATGGCAAAGGATAAAAAACCCGAAAAAACTTGAAAGCCCGAAAATAAAGAACGGGCCAGGCCCATTAAGCCAAACCCAAACTAGTAATCACTCACCAGTCACCATCGTCGGTTGAAGGAAGGCTTTCTTAGAATTCGCAGTCGATGGAGGACCACCGAGCATCAGGTACATACTACGCCACGCCTCCGCCGATCCACCACCCATACTACCAGCCACAACCGCCGCCGCCGGGAACATCCTCTTCTCAGGCAGCCATACTCCTTCAGGCTCAGCTAGCAGCTCCGAGCCCAATCTACCAGCCTGATGAGCTCCGAACGCTCTTCATAGCGGGTTTTCCTGAGGATGTCAAGCCGCGGGAGATTTATAATCTCTTCCGTGAGTTTCCGGGATACCAATCGTCAAACCTTCGTCCATCGTCTTCTTCGAATAATCAGGTATTGTTTTATTAATAAATTGTATGCGCAGCTGTTCATTTAAGTTCAAGCCCAGTTTGCCAGTTTGGGCGACACCGATTTGTTAGCCTTCTAGATTTTTGTTGATGTTTGGTTAGCTCGACCTCAATCATGGAAAATGGAGCTTGATAATTGACTTCGATTAGCAACGTTCTGTTGTGTTTAGCTTGAGAGGGAATGGTAGCAATAGTAACCATACTGTTGAGGTTGGGTGATCCAAAACTCGAAAGTACGAGGTCGAGAAATCGAGAACGGGGCGAAACGAGCACGACAACCATCCCCACGGCCTGGAGCATGAAGCCCCACGGCCGTGGGCTTCTTCAGGCAGCAGAACACCTCGCCACCTCCACGGCCGTGGAGGTGGCTGCATGAGGCCGTGGGGGAACGGCAGTAGCTGAATTGAGATGCTCGACATATCCACAGCCGTGGGGTCATCACTGAGCATGAAATGAGCAGCCCGACACCTCCACGGCCGTGGAGGTGTCTCGTCGTGACTGTGGGAACCTTAGAAAACTGTTTTGACAGTTATATTTTTGATCGGTTAGGATTTAATCCACCCAATCGCGCGGATCAACGAATCAAGGGCCGAGATCAAGACTTGGGAAACACATAAACACATCATATGGTTGAGATCAATCAAGGATTCGAGCTCTAGAAGGTTCTATGCATTACAAGTTGAAGCTAGAAACCTCACTCTATAAATACAGCTTAGAGTGGTGAAGTAGCTAAGTTTGAGGGTTCATCATATCTTGTAAACAAGTGAGAATTAGAGCTGAGTGAAAACTAGTGAGTTGGAGAGAAAGTGTGAGTCTTGTAATTCCAATTCGTAGTTTGAATAAAGAGCCGATATTCTGCCGTGGACGTAGGCTCGAACTATCGAGTCGAACCACGTAAACCCTACTCTGTTTTTCGTGTTTAGCGCTGTTTTCTTATTCGTTCGTCGTCAAGAACGAATCTTTCTATCTTCAAACCACAACCCACCAAAAGATCATCGAGTTAGGAATCTAGGGCGGCGAATTTCCCAACACACACAATATATATCTACGGATGTAAGAAAATGTATGTGCTCTAGGCCTTACAATGGCTAAAACATTTCGGAATTGGTCTTGCAGATATGATGAGATTGGTTTGGTAAACGTAAAACTAGCATCATTTGCAACTAATGTGCCGCAACCTTAATACTGATGAAAATGTGGAAATTTTTTCATTTGAATGCGTTTGTCACCCTGTGTTTTCTTAGTTGATTCTGACTCGTGAATTATGCATTTCAGCCATTTGCATTTGCTACCTTCACGGATCAACAGTCTGCGATCATGGCTTTGCATTCACTGAATGTAAGATTTTTTCTTCTGGACTTATGTGGTGAATGTTACGTTGTTAATTTTTTTCAAATACCGGTTGCTCCATTGTCAACTCCAATCAAATAAAGTTTCTTTTGTAAGATTTTTTCCTTGAAAAACTACCAACTGTGATTTCTTATGAAATTTTCTTGGTAAGGGTTTGGTGTTCGACCTTGAAAAAGGTTCTACTCTACATATCGATCTTGCAAAATCCAATTCCAGATCAAAGCGCACGAGAGAAGGTATTCCTTTCCATCTTATTTCACTATTTTACATGGTATTGTGGCAATTGACTGAGGCATTTAATTGATATATCAGATGACGAGAGACAAAACTCAGAAAAGAGACATAAATCATCTGTTTCTTATTTGCCGAGCTATGATCCTGGTTAGTTCGTTTTTGAAGTTTTTAACCATGCATATGCTCCTTGTTTGATACCCCTTCACGATGCCATTTTTACTTGGTCTTTCTGACAAGAGTCATTTGTATTCATTCACTTCATTGTCCTTGTCTTTAATACAGTTTTTTCTTGTCATCGGCTAGTATTCTCAATTTTCACTTTTTGAGGTTCTCGCTACTTAGTCACGTGAAAGACTTGTTATTCTTAGAAGGCTCATGTTACACATGTTTGCACGATTGGGCACTAGCAGGTGTTGGCAGCGTTCACTTGCTTGGAATGACTAATTCCGCTTACAACACCATTGGTTATCCACCCACACAAAGGTCACATGCACTCTCATGCACTATTTTTTGCTGAATTAGAGGAATTTCAATGTGTGGTGAAGTTATGGTGAGTTACTTTCACTAGCTAGCTGAAAGGTCAAGCCGTCAAGGCCATAGGCTCATAGCAGAAGCACTGTGAACACCCCATCTCTTAGTTTTGATTTGTTGACGTTTGCCATCATGATGCAAGCAACAAAACTTCACTCTCATTGTACTTCCATGGACTTATTTTTCTAGTTTTTTTTTTTGGTTCCTTCTTCCAGTGATGGTGGATCAATGCATGGGCGTCAGATAAAATCGGTAAAAATTCACTTTCATGTAATATTTCAGTTTTGTTAGATGTAACTTCCCTTGCATGACAGCCCATGGTAGAAAATCTATTTTGGTTCTGGTTTGTGAGGTCCAGTGAAAATTCAAAGTAAATAAGTGAGGCACCTATTTAATTTAACGTAAATCTCTAACAGCTTCCTCGGAAACGTGATGTATAAACAATTGAATATCTCAGTTTATTTTGCAGAAAAATACCCCATGTCCAACACTCTTTGTGGCCAACCTGGGACCAACCTGCACAGAGGAAGAGCTTACACAATTATTTTCAAGGTTTCAAGAAACTCCCTTGTCAAAGTTTATTATTCAAAGCAGAAGAAAAGTAGAAAAAATTTTGACACATTTAATTTAATTAACATTCGATAGATGCCGTGGTTACTTAAAATTGAAGATGCAAAGCACCTATGGATCTCCTGTTGCATTTGTGGACTTCCAGGTTTAGTTCTATCTTCTCTCAGTAAATAAATAACCATTCAGATAATCTTATGGGATATCTTGACTTCTGCATGATTTCATAGTAAAGCTGTTCGTTTAATCTTGTGTAAATTTTTGTCACGATGAAAAACTTTCATATATGGCACGTTCAGGATACATCCAGTTCAACTGAGGCTCTAAGTTGGTTACAGGGAACAATTCTTCATTCGTCGACTTCCAGCGAAGGAATGAGGCTCGAGTATCCTTTTCTTAACCGTTTTTGCCGTTTCCCTATATTCCGCCGTGACAAAATTCTTGGTTCTTTTTATTAGCAAAATCTAATATCAACGCATTTTCCTTAGCCCGAATATTTTAGATTCGCAAAATCAAGAATGGGCATGAGGAGTAAGAAGTCTATGTAAGGCCATTGTTTAATGAACCCTTTGTACCGACCTGGTGATTGTAGTTGATCTATTTCTGTTGTTATATTAAGCTGTGTGATATGTATTGCGACTAAACTAGTTGTTACATCATGGCTGAATGAACTGGTTTGTGTGTGTGAGATTAGTTCAATTTGGATTAAAAACGTGCGTTTTTATTTCATATTCTGATGAATGTCACGAGAGTTGTTATATTTATTTACCAGCAGCTTTATGGTATATATAAATATATACATTTGTTATCGTATGATGTATCGAAAAGTCAAAGGTAGGAGAGGAAAAGGCGGGGGATAAGTAAAATTACGTTGTATTTTTTCACCCACTATTGATGACTTTTTGTCGTGGTTGAGCGGATTTTATTTTATTTTTTCCAATGGGCTTTGTATGAGTATTAATTGTATTTCACCAGGTGCAAGTGCAATAATTGTATGCGTGAAAATCTAGGATATATTAGGCGTCGGCACTAATTACCAGCTTTTGACTATAATCGTATTAATTAATGAGTACTTTTATTTCATGTTTTTCCATTTCAATTTATTATCTCGTTTTATTAGTTTTTTGGAATTGTGTTTAGTTGTTAGGTTGAATTTGAAGCACTTGTACTATTATTTATACTAAGCATCGCAATTAGTGGTGCGGACGCATTACGAGAGAATATTCACCAGGTGCAAGTGCAATAATTGTATGCGTGAAAATCTAGGATATATTCTTATGGTTTGTTCGGCTTGGTGTAATATTTCTCATCCGATAATTTTGCCAATTAAAATTCGTCAAGATGATAATTCCTGACGGCAGTCCACCTCAGAACAATTGTATAGTTGGGCGGCAAAATATTATCGATAGCTCAACTACACTAATTATATGTATATTTATAGTAATTACTAAACACTAGTATTATTTAGTAACCTAATGCAGTAGTTAATTTGTGAAAGCGAATTTATTAAGATTCTAACTATAAGTGGTTGTTGAATTTACACACAAATAAATATCGTCTCAGGGCCCCTTCCACTCCATGCCATGATAGTTCGTTATTATATATTTCCAAGACTATAAATCATTGCTTGGGCAAAGACATTATAGATGTTTCTCTCTGTCCCCTCCGCCGACCTTTTACTGTTTTCCCTATCGATCGACAATCTTACTTCAAAATACCAATAATAGTGAAGAAATTAATTAAATAGGGGCCACAAAGCAAGCAAATGATGATAAGAACAATAATCACTTTCAGTTCAGCATTTTTTTACTATTAAAACTTATCAGGCTCTCTACGCAACCAATGACAACTAGCTCCATATATATTCCGCCTACAAGCTAATTTATAAAGCTATATATACGACAATTTATGTATTTGTTTAGTAGACATATACTTTATACATACGGAGGGAAAGCCAGCTAACTGTATATGTAATTTACAAGCTTTAGATTCATTACTAGATATTATTATATATGAATACGATGACGTATAAAAGGATATTGCAACGTACTGTATGATTTATTGGTAATACATACTTCGTTAACTACAGCAGAATTTATAACTACTCAAGAAAGAATAGATCAACCGCATCTGTACTAAATACGGACAATCCTGTATAATATGTAAACTGTATATATATATATATATATATATATATAGATAGATAGAGAGTCTTTGTAGGAACTTGTCGGTGGATTGTGTAAGAGAGCCTTCCTTTTCTTTCCCGCAAAACCCTGCTTTTACAGCACACACGCACGCAGTCGAACGTGTGGCCGTATTATTCTGTCCGTACCCACCGTAATCCGCCGTCTCTCCGCCGCAACGATTGATCCTCGTTTCTCCCCAATAACCACTTATGAAGCGAAAGCAGTAATCGAAGAGAAAAAGATATAGGAAATCGTTAGAAGAAAAGTGATTGAGTTCTCTTCGTTTGAATAACACCAAATAATCTATGGATTATGAGGAGAACAGTTCAGCAAGCGCCGTTAAACCACCGCGAACGTCCGTGGGCGGCGGCCGCCGGAGGAACGCGAAGGAGAAGCTGTACAGGGGAATAAGGATGCGCAAGTGGGGTAAGTGGGTGGCGGAGATAAGAGAGCCCAACAAGCGCTCGAGGATATGGTTGGGCTCCTACTGCACGCCGATCGCCGCCGCCAGGGCTTACGACACCGCCGTGTATTACCTGCGCGGGCCCACCGCCAAGCTCAATTTTCCCGACGAGATCTTCGGGATCGAAGACGGCGGCGGCGAGGGATTATTCTTGTCGGCGGAAGCGATAAGGCGTAAGGCTGCGGAGGTCGGCGCAAGGGTCGACGCGGTGGAGACCGGCGGCGCTGAAGCGCGAGGCGTGGCAGTTCATCAGCACGATAACCTCATTGATTTGAACAAGAAACCTGCTGCTGAGAATATCGATGAGATTGAGGAACCGTATTATTAGTTAGACGTATATTTTTATAATTATTTCTCCTGGGCTTCTTCGGTGGACTTGGACATGATGTAATAATAACATTACCTCGGAGTTTGCAAAGAGTTTCAGAATTATCTATTTATCTCAGTAGATTTTGTAGCCCTTCTTTTCTTGAATTTTCTACGTTTGACGTTGTACTGTAATGGAACAGAAACTATCACGCGACGAAGTAATGTTGGGGAAGTGTAAGGGATTAATTATGTGCAACTAGTCATGTATTTGTACTTACAATTTTATGGAAAAACATCACATTCAAATATTTGTATACGCACGCCCGTGTTATCCAATTCGAGAACTTTTGCCAAATAAAATAAACTATAAATATTAATTGTCAGATATATATATGTATATACATTTTTTTTGGTAAAAAGGCGAGGCATGGGCCTATACAGAAATTAACGCGAAATTAAACGGGGTATGGCGACCCCACGAACGTCTCCTAATATTAGAGGTTGTAGCCCGCTCGGAGCAGATTCGAGTACATGCACTCCATGAGGCATAGAGATTGCTCGGCGCGCAAGCCAATCAGCACAAGAGTTCGCCTCTCGAATATATGTGTTGAATCACCACTGTCCATTCTCGGTCCAAAAGTTTCCATGCTTCATCAATCAAAAGTCGTAAAATTATGATATTTTGAGTCCTCTGACATAAAATATCTCTCATAATTTGTGAATCCACTTCAACCTCAATTTTCCTAAATCCCATGTCCCACGCAAGGTTAAGGCCAGTACGACAGCCCAGATCTCTGCAACCACTGCCGATGCAATTCCAATGTGTCGAGTAAATCCTAAAATCCAAGAGCCCGTCGTACTTCTAATAATACCCTCTGCACCAGCTATACCTGGATTTCCTTTTGAAGCCCCGTCCGTGTTTAGTTTAACAAAGCCCACTTCTGGCAAGTTCCATTTCACCGCATCCCACATTCTCCGGGGTTGGTTAGTAGCTCGATTAAGTCGAAACCTTGATTGCACAAAAGTCTCTGAAGTACGCTTCGTCACTAATGCTTGATCTCCTGGTCTCTTAAAGTCGTGTTGGAATAATTCCTTATTTCGCCATCCCCAAAGAAGCTAGCATGCCACTCCAAACATCATAGGCCAGTGGCGTTGTTTCTTCCAAGATACGTTTACCTTTAACACAATATATGTATATACATTTGATTATGTGGTTAGTGGCATTGGCAAAAATCAATGGATGTATGTATGCATATATGTATGTGTATGTGACCTCAGAGAGGAGAGGGGGACACGAAATTGCATGTGAAAATAGGGCCTTTTCGACCCTACCCTATTATAAAAATCGATCTTATAACGTGATAAGGGCACAATTTCGCTTCATTGTTTGATTTCAATATTTATCAAAAAGAAAACATTATATTTTCTATTAATCTAATTGGAGACACCAAGTAATCAATGTGGTTCATCGTTATAAGAAGATCGTATTTCAATTTTAATCCCTGCAAAAATCACAATATTCAATTAAGTAATAATCTGTTAGGATATGCGGAAATCCCCGATAATTATTTTGCCCGAAAAATGACGATAATAAATAAATTAGACGAAAAATAAATTTGGACAGTGACACGAGATTTACGTGGTCGGTCAGAATGACCTACGTCCACGGGCCGGAGGGTAGAACTTCTTTATTATGTGGAGATATTACAGACACGTACACTGACGTGATACAAAAGCAGCTACAACAATATAAGGAGTAGGCTATAGAAAATGATCAGAGAAGATATGATGGTGGTGTTGATCCTTCGTATTAGTGAGGCTATTTATAGGCAAAGTATTGCCTTCCTCCATCATGTGAATATAAGAAAAAATAAAGCTGCTCAAAATCGCTGACTCAAGATCCCACGTGAAGAATCAAACTTCAAAGAAAATGGCTTTGTTTACTTTATTATTCGGCGCCCACCATTAGAATTATTAGCCACATTTTTGTTTCTTTCTTTCCCACCAAGGTCACATCAACAAATCTCCACCTTGACCTTGAGCGTAGATTACTCCACCTTAATCAGTAACACATTTATCTCCCTCCGACCTTAGCCCCTGACGGGCTACTTCACCATTTCTGAAACAGCAATCAAGTCCAAGCAATGCTTGAACTTGGAAACTGGAAGAGCCTTCGTAAACAAATCCGCAGGATTATCCTTTGTGTTAATCTTCTTGATAAACACCTTCTTATCTGCAATGATCTCACGAATAAAATGATACTTGATATCAATATGTTTAGTCCTTTCGTGATACATCTGATCCTTGGTCAAATGAATCGCACTTTGACTATCACAGAAAATAGTAATGACTCCCTGATTCTGAGTTAATTCGCTGAATAACCCTGTCAACCATAATGCTTCCTTGGTCGCGTCAGTAATCGCCATGTATTCTGCTTCAGTAGTAGACAACGCCACTACATGCTGTAGAGTAGCTTTCCAGCTAACTGCACAACCCCCAATACAAAATACATAACCAGTAAGAGATCGTCGTTTATCGAGATCACCTGCGTAGTCTGAATCGACGAAGCCAACGAGAGTATCACTGTTTCTGCCAAACTCCAAACAAAAGCTTAGAGTACCCTTCAAGTATCTGAGAATCCACTTCACTGCTTGCCAGTGTTCTTTCCCTGGATTAGCCATATACCTGCTAACAACACTAACAGCCTGTGAAATATCAGGACGTGTACATACCATTGCATACATAATACTGCCGACTGCACTCGAGTAAGGAACTCGTGCCATGTACGCTTCTTCCTCATCTGATGATGGTGACTGAGCAGCGCTTAGCCTAAAATGGCTAGCAAGAGGAGTGCTGACTGGTTTGGCATCGTTCATGCCAAATCTCTCCAAACCTTCCTGAGGTAACTTTCCTGGGTCAGGTGCAACTTACCAGCTCCTCTATCACGTCTAATCTCCATACCAAGAATCTTCTTAGCTGCTCCCAAATCCTTCATCTCAAATTCACCATTCAATAAGGCCTTTAACTGGTGAATTTCTGCAAGATTCTTAGCCGCAATGAGCATATCATCAACATATAACAATAGATAAATGAACGAACTGTCATTTAACTTCCGGAAGTAAACACAACTATCATACTTGCTCCTGGAGAAACCATGACCCAACATGAAAGAATCAAACCGTTTATACCACTGTCTTGGAGACTGCTTTAATCCGTATAAGGATTTCTTCAGTAGACAAACTTGGTCATCCTTGCCTTCAACTATGAAGCCCTCAGGTTGCTTCATATAAATCTGTTCATCTAAATCGCCATGTAAGAACGCTGTCTTGACATCAAGCTGTTCTAACTCCAAATCATACATGGCAACGAATGCAAGTAATACACGAATAGAGCTATGAATAACGACAGGTGAGAATACATCATTAAAATCAACACCTTGTACCTGACTATAGCCTTTCGCGACTAATCGTGCCTTATACCTTGCATCGTCAGAACCAGATAAACCTTCTTTCTTCTTGAAGACCCACTTACATCCGACTATTTTCTTTTTCTTTGGCGGCGGCACAAGAATCCAAGTACCATTCTTGTGCAGAGACTCCATTTCTTCATTCATCGCTACCAACCACTTATCAGAATTATCATCGCTTATTGCCTCCGAATAGGTAGAGGGTTCGTCGCCTCCACCTGTTTCTTGCGCCACTGATAAAGCGTACGAAACTAAATTTACGTACCGCTGGGGTAGTCGAATCTCACGTCTCTCCCTATCTCTGGCTATAGAATATTCCTGCTCGGTGCTTTCATCTTCAACAGGATCTGAATCAGGTTCTGGCTCATCCCCTTGATCTGTTGAACTCGTGGCAGGATCATCTGAAGGATATTTGTTGATCTCGAGCTCCACCTTGCTGTGTACACTATCCTTCCTTTCTTGATTAGAAGAATTAGTAGACTCTTTTGAAGGATGTAACATAGAAGACTCGTCAAACGTAACATCTCTGCTAATTATAAATTTGGGTGACTTGGGATCAGGATTATATAGTCTATATCCTTTCACCCCTGAAGCGTAACCGAGAAAAATACATTTCTTAGCTCTAGGCTCTAACTTTCCCTCGTTTACGTGCATATAAGCTGGGCACCCAAATATTCTTAAGTTCGAGTAATCAACAGGAGTACCTGACCATACTTCTTCAGGAGTCTTGAAGTTGATCGGTGAACACGGTGAGCGGTTGACAATATAACATGCTGCGGCGATAGCTTCAGTCCAAAAATCATTTGTCAACCCAGCGTTGGAGATCATACATCGAGCTCTCTCTAAAAGCGTTCGGTTTCATACGCTCGGCAACACCATTTTGTTGAGGCGTCATTCGAACAGTGTGATGTCGAGCAATACCTTCATTCTTGCAAAATTCGTTGAACTCGCTTCCACAAAATTCTAAGCCATTATCTGTCCGCAACCGCTTGATCTGTTTTCCTGTCTGCTTTTCAATCAAAGCTTTCCATTGTTTAAATGTTAGGAAAACATCACTTTTCTGCTTAAGAAAATAGACCCAAACTTTCCTCGAAAAATCATCGATGAAAGTCAACATATATCTTGCACCACCTTTGGACGGAACACGAGAAGGACCCCATGCATCAGAATGAATATAGTCCAAAGTACCTTTCGTCCTGTGGACTGCTGGCGAATTGAAGCTGACTCGTTTCTGCTTTCCAAAAATACAATGTTCGCAAAAGTCCATCTTACCAGTACTTTGACCGCAAAGTAGGCCCCGCTTGCTTAAAATCGCCAAGCCTTTTTCTCCATGTGTCCAAGTCGCATATGCCATAATCTCGTGGTATCAACCTCCGGGGATGTCGAAACTGCAGCGGAACCTGTAACTGTAGTTCCCTGCAAAATATATAAATTTCCAGACCTGCAAGCTTTCATCACGACAAGGGCACCTCTGGCAATCTTCAAAACTCCACCTTCACCTGAGAACCTGCACCCTTGAGATTCAAGTGTGCCTAAAGAGACAAGATTTCTCTTCATATCTGGAACGTGTCTGACTTCTGTGAGCGTTCGGATGATTCCGTCGAACATCTTGATCCTAACTGTGCCTTTACCAACAACTTTACACGGAGCATCATTTCCCATTAAGACATATCCACCATCAAAATTTTCATATGTGGAAAAACAATCCCGACTCCGACTTATGTGGTAAGAACAACCCGAATCCAAGATCCACTCATTATCAGACCTAATAATATTTGCAGTTGCTACAAAAATAGTTCCATCGCTCTCATCAGCTGCTAAACTAGCTTCGGCGGGTTTATTAAATTGCTGATTATTTTTCTCCTTATTTTTCAATTTAAAACAATCAGCTTTAATGTGTCCCTTTTTCTTGCAAAATTACAGACTTTATTTCTGTACCTGGATTTTGACCTTTCTTTAGATCTGCTACTTTCAGCTTCTCTACGTCCTGGTCTTCCCCGTGCAAACAGGCCTTCTGCCTGGCTACCACTTGTTTCTCCCGTAATATCCCTGTCTATTTGCTCTTTCGATTGCAACGCAGATTTGACACTAGAATACGATATCGTATCTTTTCCATATATTATAGTGTCACGAAATGCTTTAAAGACGAGGGAAGGGAACACAACAATATTATGGCCTGATCTTCGTCCGTCACTTTTACTTCTACGTTCGCCAAATCAATAATGATAGAATCGAATTTATCGAGATGCGAAAGAATAGAAGTACCTTCCGTCATTTTCATACTGTAAAGCTTCTGCTTTAAATAAAGCCGATTCTCTTAGTCTTCTTCATGTAGATCGCTTTAAACGCATCCCACATACCCATGGCCGTCGTCTCCGTGGCAACTTCTTGTAAAACCTCGTAAGAGAGATTTAATATAATAGCCGATCTGGCTTTCTTGTCCAATTCATTAAATTGATCGTCCTTCATTTCGGTTGGTTTCTTCTTCGCGCCTTCAAGCGCCACCTCGCAACCGTCTTGAATGAGTATAGCCTCCATCTTGAGACTCCACATTGCAAAGTTGACATTTCTGTCGAACTTTTCAATTGACATTTTTGTTATCGTCATGGTGGCTAAAAAATAAATCGGGTTGGCTCTGATACCAATTTGTTAGGATATGCGGAAATCCCCGATAATTATTTTGCCCGAAAATGACGATAATAAATAAATTAGACGAAAAATAAATTTGGACAGTGACACGAGATTTACGTGGTTCGGTCAGAATGACCTACGTCCACGGGCCGGAGGGTAGAACTTCTTTATTATGTGGAGATATTACAGACACGTACACTGACGTGATACAAAAGCAGCTACAACAATATAAGGAGTAGGCTATAGAAAATGATCAGAGAAGATATGATGGTGGTGTTGATCCTTCGTATTAGTGAGGCTATTTATAGGCAAAGTATTGCCTTCCTCCATCATGTGAATATAAGAAAAAATAAAGCTGCTCAAAATCGCTGACTCAAGATCCCACGTGAAGAATCAAACTTCAAAGAAAATGGCTTTGTTTACTTTATTATTCGGCGCCCACCATTAGAATTATTAGCCACATTTTTGTTTCTTTCTTTCCCACCAAGGTCACATCAACATAATCATATAAGATTAAGCAACCATTGCAAAGCTGGATGGCAGTGTGTGAAATGAAACATGGAAACTACTACTATAGTTGGAAACCAGAAAATATATATTATTGTCACATAAAATATACTTTTTCAGCTTAATCTAATGTATTCAAAATAAATTAATTACAAATGTCTCAATCTACTATCTAGTTCGTTCGTACCTTAAAGCATATTTAACGTTGTGGCCAACCAATTGGTTAATGAATCAATAATTGAATATGCTTAATGTAGCATAAACACACATTATCACAAACTGATGATTACTATAATAACGCTAATAAAGAATCCACGGAAGTCGATATTGCTAAGTTCATTTAAAAAAAAAAAAACATAGCTCGGTCATCATCAAGGATTAATATTGCAGTACAACCACCGGCCAAGCGATGATGAAATGAATATGAAATTCAAGAAATCAATAACCTACGAAATGATGATGAAAGACGTTTGAAGTTATTTCTTGCTATATGCTTTGGGCCATTCGCCAGCCATCGTCGAATGATCCATTATGAGAGTTACAACAGAAAATGTGCTTTTTAGCCTCATCATTTTTCATCATCCTAAGATTAAATCTGTGAACGACACGTGTGAAGGGTATCCTAGTTTATGTCCATTGGTCTCAGACAAATGGTTTACATGAAATAACAACGAACAATGTGATGTTCTTAAATATGAGATGTATAATGGATGATACGTACGTATCTAACAATATACATCATATTAAAAATGTTTCTCGTCTCGCTTTTAACGACACACAAGTTGGAGACCAAAGCGTACTACTACTCATGCGTTGATTGATTTATATACAAACGTTATTCCGAGAATGTAATGCTTTCGCATGTGCTAGAAATCTAAAGTTCGGAAAGAATCTAATGCATTTCTTTTCATCCTCCCCCACATACATACGATTGGTTCGTAATGTTATTTCTTTCTTTATATGTGCACATATATAACGAATGGTCCCCGATTTTAATGGAATGGATTATAAGATTTATTATTCTCTTGTGAAAGAGTAGATAGATATATTGATTTAAGACACACGACATTTATGCTTAACGAGTGTCACGATCGATTGACAACGCGCTAGTACTTTTTCAACAAATGTACCTATTATATTGCCTACCCTTAATAAATTTCAATTTCAATTTCAGGATCTTACACCTATATGATATGAAGGCCGTGAATTTAATAAAATGTAATTAGTATGACAGAATAATTCCGCAATGACAAAATATGGTAATAATTGTACGTCGTTTAATTATTGATCTAATTATTGTCCAGCAGCCAATGTCACATAAACATCGATCATGTTCGTACGTTTATTGACAGAAGTATGCACAATCGAAAAGTCTATATATGTGTGTGTATATATATATATATATGTGCATATGTGTGTGTATTTGTGTGGAATGATGATTACAATCATTTTAGATTTAATTTTTGCAATTGCATTTCCGGTCGAGTGTACCTTACTCAAGATTGACCCAGATTTTTAATCCCTAATTTTTTTCTATAAATTCAAAATATAAAGGGGAACTGTAAAAGAACGAGGTTGTGTGGGGAATTGACTCGATGAAATTTTACTTATTAGCCTTGTTTCCTCGTATTATTCGACCTGTTTTTAGTAGTGGATGATAAGAGATGTAATCTCTATTATTTCATTTATTTAAATATATGATAGAATATGTATGTAAATATATAAATATGTTTTGTAAAAACATCGGTTAATTATTGATAAACTTCATGTTTCCTAAGTGTTTGAACCAGTCTTTTGTTCCTAAATTGGAGAGACCCTTCAGAACTCTAATTTTTGAAAGCTATTACTACGAAGGAAACATCAGTTATATATTTTATTTATTTCAAGTATGTATATGCGACAAATTTGGATAATTTTTTACGTCCAATGATCTTCATGCAACGTGACTGCGTAACTGAGGCTCTACGTACGACATGGGACCGCTTTCAATTGCTTCTTCATCACCTCATTACATTGTAAAAAAATTGGAGTTTGTAAATTTTAAATATATATACATATATCAGCTAGATCAATATGAATGGTCCTCAAAGTTTGTATGCTTATATTACAGATGTGTGTACCATAGAAAGTAAGAGATTTGCTACCATCTACCGTGAGCACCATAAGCAAATCTCTCAATTTTTTGCATTTATTTTTATTCTCAACGTCGCCAACACCGCTGTAGACCCTCTCATATCCATTGCTAACCTACTAAATTGCCCTCTCCAACACGTTAATTTTTAAGAAAATCAACATCTCGGTACGTCGTCCACATGGAATAATAAATAATGAATTTTCTTAAAAATTAACGTGTTGGAGAGGGCGATTTAGGTTAACAATGGATATGAGAGGGTCTACGGAGGTGTTGGCGACGTTGAGAATCGAAAAACGCAAAAAATTGAGAGATTTACTTATGGTGCTCACAGTGGTTGCTCACGGTAGGTGGGGACCATAGCAAATCTCTAGAAAGTAAAGCCTTAAAACATACAGAAAAATGATGAAACAACGACTTGGATTGAATTGAGCAAGCATCTCTATTATTATTCGTACCGCAAAATAAAACTATAGGAAGTTTGGGGATTTTTTTTGGCGCATGGTGGTTGAAATTATCTATACTCTCATATTAATGGCGAGGGTGAGTTAAAAACTGCTTTTTAGTGTATCTATTAACAAATCAAAAATTTTCTCAAATTAAAAATTGACATAAAATAAAAAATAAATATTAGATCACGTTCTTTAGCCTAATGAAACTGGCTATTCTATTTTCAGTAAAATGATATTTTTCTAAATATTAAATCAAAATTAAAACAGAAGCCTCTTATCAATTTTTATTTTCATGCACACAGATAGGGCGTGCAACATATACTAGTTTATATTGATGGCGAAAATTATATATTTTCGGCCTACAATTTATTTGTTCTTTTTCGGCCTACAATTTATTTATTCTTTTTCGGCCTGTAATTAATTTATCGTACTTATAGATTGTAAAAAGTGTAATTATCCATTCAAATAGAGTTGAGCACTGAATACCGAAACATAAAAACCAACCATCAATCATATTTTCAATGCAAAAACTGACAAGTTCGTAAAGCACGAGATACAGCACCACTTACACTTTCCAATCCTCTATAATATTAAATTACTATATAAATGTTCTATAAATTGGATTCTCAACTCGAACACAAGTTCATATATATATGAATATCGCCTCACTGCGTGGGTAATAATAATTCTAGCTAGATGGGTGAAAATGTAGTAATACACTGTGGTGTGGTCCAATGCACCGTGCACTTAGATTAGACTTTTGTGGAAGTTTTTTTCTTTAGCGAGACACAAAGTGAGGCGTGTAATGATTTCACACGACTCTTTCATTTGCTAGTTATGTCAAAAAGTTATACATATATATAATATAAACAAATATTTCAAATTATAACATAGCTGTCGGCTAAACACCAGCCCAGACATCGAGCCAAATGAGCTTACTCTTTAATGTAGACTTCCCAATAATGTAGATACTTTGTAAAAATAGATGTTTTTCTTGTATTTGTCACGTATTTTTATAATAGAATGTATACTAAAGTGTTAATAAGAGTAAAAGAGGAAACGTGTGTTTAGTTTTGGGCTTGATTTGATCAAGATTGCAGATGTAGACTTACTTTCATTACCATTTTCGATTATATAAAGCCCATGAAGCTACGGTAACTAAGAAACGAGGTTGGCCCATTTTAAATAATTTAGTAAAGATGACGTTTGATTTTAAATGAAGTGATAATAAAGGTAATTGAGTAACGAGTGGACTGTTGGTGCTGTCTATTTCCATTAATGGGATATTCTTTCAGAGAGAGAAAATAACATTGCTTTTCGATTTGGTTAACGTCGGAAAGTTGCGTAAGAAAGAGATGTTTCTAACATCTCCTCTTCTTTTTCCAAATTTTTTATTATTATTACCAGTTCTTTGTGCTATGAAGAAAACCTACGAGGAAAAATAGTAATTGCAGAAGCAAAATTCCATTTCTCTTTACTTAAGTAATTTCCCTTTGAGAAAAAAAAAATCGTCAAACCCACAAAGAGAGAGAATCTTTGATAGATTGAGGTGGTCAGAGAAAGCAAATGCAAAACCTAGTAATAAAAACGTACTAAAACGATATACAACATACGTACATAGATTGAATAAATACATACCAAACTAAAGCTTTTTGAAAAAGAAAAAGAAAGGGTTATAGTTAGTACCCTACCCTACGAGGCTCAAACATTATTCAATTCACGTACATAAATGGAAAGCGTTTTAGAAAACTATCTCTCACGTATTTATGACTTGATTGAACGCAGAACCAGAAACACCCAATAAGTGTTTTTATATTTTTCTTTTTCATTCTCTCTCCAATTCTCTCTCTAGGTTTATGAAGAAAACAATTCTTTAACAGTCGAGAAATAGAGATTTTGCAACTTGTCTATAAAATGAAGCATCTGTCATGAGATGACACACAAACAGTAAAAAAAAGAAAGAAGAAAAGAAAACAACTTGCTGCTATTACTTCTATAATAATAAGAATAGGTAGCTCGCAGGAAAAGGGAGATCTAATTAGACAAGGAGGAGGAGTTGGGGAATGGCTGTTTAGTGTTTATTTTGATCTTTTAGTTCTTGAAATAAGCCCGTTTTCTACGGCTCTACGTTCTTAGGTAGTAGTCCTTTTTATCTTCCATTGAAGAAGCATTATTTGTTACTGCTAAAATTTTATTATTTATGGACATGGCCATCCACAACAAACTATGATCTACATCTGTGTATGCGTTGTGTGTCTGTACATCCATCAAAACCCACTATTTCTTCTACTGTAACATTTACTTTGATTAGACTGCGCACTCTGATCAGACGACCCCTTTCTTTTTCTTCGCCCTTCTCTCTCTCTCTCTCTCTCTCTCTCCATCTTTCTCCGTTTAACTCACAAGAACCCTTGTTTGGTTGGTTGGGCATCTCATCTTTTTCCTTATTTGGGTTTTATCTGTGCTTTTCTTTTTCTTTTCCGTTATATAAATGTGGGATCTCAACGATTCGCCGGAAAAAAGGAGGTCAGCCGATGAATCTGACTGCTCCGACGACAAGGGAAAGGGTGTTTATAAGTCGTCTAGTTCTTGTTCATCTGCTCTTGTCATGGAAGAACACGAGCAAGACGAAGGTGCATCAGCTGAGAAATTTACAGAGAACGATTCGAGTAAGATATTTGCCTTCTCGGTGGCGCGTGAGGACGGCGATACGGACGCCGCCGACAATGATCACGATGATGAAAACGATGGCCAAACTCCTGTGACTAGGCAGTTTTTCCCCGTCGATGAGGGAGCTCATGGAACTGATGGTAATAATATTATTCCAAGGGCTCACTGGCTTGGGGTTAAGTTCTCTCAGTCTTCTTCCGGGCCGTACGGCGGCTTCCTGGGGAGGGCGGCGGCGGCGGCGGATTCAGCGGCGCAGCCGCTGAAGAAGAGCCGCCGTGGGCCGAGGTCGAGGAGCTCACAGTATAGGGGCGTTACTTTCTATAGAAGAACTGGTCGTTGGGAGTCGCATATATGGTAAGCAAGAGCAAAGAATAAATCTTTATTTTGCACTTACAATTACATGCAATTGAACCACTTTTTCCTGTTTAAATGATATAGGGATTGCGGAAAACAAGTCTATTTGGGTTCGTTTCGTCTTCCCTTATTTTAATTTTCAAAGAATATTTTTTTTTATTTCCCTCAATTCAAGAATCATGGTTTGAGGATTGGTTCTTTTTTTTTTTTTTCCTTGTGTTTAGGTGGATTTGACACGGCTCATGCTGCAGCTCGGTAGGCTTCTTCTATCATTATTCAAGAAATTACGAAATTTTGCTCAGTTGCAGAAAGTGTAATGATCTGTTAATAAATTTCATGTGCAGTGCTTATGATCGAGCAGCAATAAAGTTCCGAGGTGTTGAAGCAGACATTAATTTCAGTTTACAAGATTACGAAGAAGACTTGAAACAGGTAAGTATCTATCATCAGTTGAAGAGACAAGAGAGGAGATGATGATGATGACTATAAAAGGAAAGAAATAAAAAAGAGTAATTTCTTTTAACGTTCACCCCTTCCTTATCTTCTTCAACAGTTGTCGCGAGAAGAATTTTAATAATCTATCCCTATATTTTTATTACACGAAATTAGCGAGGACTGATGACAGAAAACAAGAAAGGGGTTCTGTAAAATGGTAGAAGAAACAGTCAAACGTACATTTTATTATATTACTGTGCGTGTATCTCAGATGAGCAATCTTACCAAGGAGGAGTTTGTACATGTACTTCGTCGACAAAGCACTGGTTTTCCCAGGGGAAGTTCTAAGTATCGAGGTGTTACTCTGCACAAATGTGGTCGATGGGAAGCTCGCATGGGCCAATTCTTGGGCAAAAAGTACTCTCTCTCTCTCTCTCTCTCTCTCTCTCTCTCTCTATATATATATATATATATATATATATATATATATGTATCTTGAGAAGCTTATGAGCTTGTATGTTCTTGGGAAAATCCAGGTATGTTTATCTAGGCCTTTTCGACACAGAAGTCGAAGCAGCGAGGTTAGTCATTCCATGTGTTTATAGTTTTTTGCTGCTTAACATGTTGAAATCTGTGAATGATCTTCTTCTTCTTCTTCTCTTACAGGGCTTACGATAAAGCTGCAATCAAATGCAATGGTAGAGAAGCCGTGACCAATTTTGATCCCAGCATTTACGATGAAGAACTCAAAGCACCAAATGGTACTGATATATTATATATACATGTACCTTTCTTTTCCTCCCCAATTGCAACATATTGTAGTAAGATCAACTCTTTGTTTCCATGTCATATATCAGAAGTCTCCAACAACACAACTTCAGACCATCATCATAATCTTGACCTGAGTTTGGGAGGCAACAATTCATCATCATCTGCTTCGAAGCAAGCAGTGAATGGAGATGATCATAGGCTTCATTGTTCTTCGAAGATGTTCGATATCGATTGGAGGAGACAAGGAACAACCAGGCCTGAGGTACATACGAACATCCTCGATTATAATACACCTTCGAATTTCTCCTTACCAATGAAAAAAAACAGCTCAATTTCCAGCAGCAAACGTTCAATCCGCCGCCTACTCATCAGCTTAGCTCCCATGGGTACAGCAATCATAATCAAGTATGTCCTTTAAAGGAAACTCAATTCACATTAACCTCGGAATTTCGAATGATAAACTAATTTGAAATTAAAAATCAACACACAGATGCATCCATTCCCGGGCTCGATCCACGCTAATCAAGGTGATGTTTCTTTGCCTATTATGCCATCATCATCGTCGTCGAGAAGAAATGAAGTACAGCAGTGGCAAATGATGAACCAAAACATTCATCCATTGTTTGCTAGTGCTGCAGCATCATCAGGATTCCAGCACTCTCCTCAAATATTGATCAGATCATCATCTCCTCAAATGAATTGGCTGCAGAATAATAATAATAATAATAATAATAATAATAGTAATTTAAATGGGATTAATCAGCTCAGAAGACCCTAGTGATGATAATGTTTTTTTTTATTCAACTTTTTTTAACCTGTCAGTCAAGAACCTTTTTTTTTTCTTGTATGTGATGCTGGTATTATATTATCCGATGCTTGTCTATTCAAGCAAGTGAAGTCGAAAAAGGAACAAAAGGTGGAAACTTGGAAAAGATGAATGATGATAATAAAGCGAGCATGAAAATGCCAACAATGTAATATATCGTATTGTGTTGTCGTGGGAAAACTCAAACAATGTGGTAATGAATTGTCGCCATCGCTTTGTGTCCTTTTGAATCAGTTTTTTTCATGAACTAAAGAGCAATTCAAAAGCACCAGACATTGCTATTATGACGAGAGGGACTTGACCTAACTACACTAAAAGAAAATTAATTTTAGTTATACTTAAAATTGAATGTTTACAACGAATTGGTGGTAAGTTGAGAATTATTTAAAGTCGAGAGTTGCGAAGGATAGTTTCTTCTTCTGTGCGTTGGCAACTACGTAAGTACGCAATTTGCATGTATTCTCAATCCAAGATATTATTCATGATTTAATTATAATATCTCCAACCCATCTCGATGAATAAGAATTGAATTCAATTTTTAATTCAAGACTTGCACAATTGCATCACCTGGGGCGTCATCACCGATTATATTAATGTACAGATTCCCTTTCCATTCTTGGCCATGTTGCAATTATATTAACTCAATTTATAGGCGCATTAGTCGATAATTCACTGTCCTTTTGAGAAAGTTTCTGTATTTTATGTAAATAATACTTTTTTTCTGTATCTTGTACAAGATTAAGATTAATCATAATTCGATCGCAAAAGGACCGAGAATCATGACAAGCCCCTTGCGTTATTTTAATGATGTGTTCTTCTCGTCTCTTCTTCGGTGACTGTGTAAAAGGTTATTTAAGAATCTATACTCAACTTTTTTTTTTAATTATTTCTTACAACTATCGTTCCTTGCGCAAAATGGTCCAGGTCCAATGGTCGCTCATTAAACTACACGATTTTCCTGACCTTTTAAGGAAACATATCCTAAATATTATTAAATTTTGAAGTCATAACCACTGCAGAAGTTTGAAAATTATTATCTTTTTTTTTTCCACGTCATTAAGACTAAAGAGCCTGGTTGGCTGTTTATTTTTTGAATCTACAAAAAAAAATCCCAAATAGACAAGTGGGAGATATTTAAAGATATTTTCGTAAATAGCTAATAATGTAATAAAAAAGGGTTTTTTTTCCTGGTGACAGTATTGGTGTTCAGAGTTTATGTTCTTTAGATTCCTTCCTTAGCATAGGAAACAATTATAAAAGCCCAGAACAAGACTACTAAACGTAACTGTACATGCAATGCCACACATTGATTTACATAAATTGAAAAATAAACTGGCGATGTATTAGTTTCGGAATATAATCTCATTGGCCTTTCTCCGTTTGGAATTTTCTTGAACCACTGGGGAACTGTTTGTTTTCATATATCTTCTTTTATTGTAATATGTATATTTTTTCTCTGAATAACATATATGCGAAATCAGTTGTGGGTGCATAAATAGTAAAGCAAATTAATTAGGAATTATTTTCTTTTTTCGTTTCTGTTTTAGTACGAAGTGTGTCAGATTTTAGGTTGGCGAAATTAGTACTGTTGGCGAATAGGTATCTGCACTTTCATTCACTTTCATTCACTTCCATTCATATGTTTTCATTACAAGGTGAACGATCAATTAGTTTTCAATCCTCCTAATTCATTAAATTCGTGGACAGACCCCAAGCAGATATTCCACGTCGTTAGGGGTGAGTCCGGTGCGGTTAGGGCGGGTTTTATCGAAAATTTAACCCGGCCCATTGTATTGCGATTTTTTAAAATATACTCCAAACCCGATCATAAAAATCTTAATCCAATAGATTGAGGTTTGCTTGGGTGCAGTTGGGTTGGGCGGTTTTTGCGGTTTTAATACTTTTTTATCATAACGAAAAATTAAGTGTAATATTTTTAAGTATAGATAGAGCAAAAGATATATCATTACCCTATTTACAAATATAAAAGTTTATATACAGAAATGTTATTATCATGGTAATAAATAATTGTAACAGATAATAAAAAGTCTGATAAGAAGCCTGATTAAAAGCTCATATTCATTGTTCACGGCCGGCTTTTGGTAAAGCAACTAAAGCAAGTGCTTCATTTCGATTTAAAATTTTCCCTTAGAAGAAATAAAGTGTTTGATTTTAAAATTTTAACTCGCCTTCAATAAATATCAAGTGTTATAGTTGTTGATCTCAAGTCCGAATAAAGAAGAGGTTGCATTGGATAGAGACATAAGTTTTTTTACTACATAATATTTATTTTTTAAAAAAAAAGATGATCATTTAGAACTTAGCTTTATGCAATGTATTATGATTAGGCCATGTCCTTGTATCTAATTCTCCTTTAGAAGAAGAAATTTTTATTTCAAAATTTTAAATCGCCTTCTATAAACTTCAAGGTTATAGTTGTTGATTCAAAGTCCGAATAAAGGAGGATGGTGCATTGGATAAACACATAAAATATTTTTCACTATATAATATTTCTTTATTTTTTTATGAAAAATTCATTTAGAACTTAGCTTTACGCAACGTGTTATGATGAGTCGATGTCCTTGTATCAATAGTAATTAATGGCCTTCATTACGATTACGATATGAGTTATATCTATTACTTTACGAACTATTGAATAAAATATTTCAAAATTTTATTATATTCTTAAATGCGGTTGGGTGCGGTTTTAAAAATACAAAACCAAATCCGATTGCAAATATGTAGTTTTAGTGTTTAAACCCAAACCAACCCATCAAACCGTTAAGGCGCACTTGCGGTTTGGGGCTGGGTTGGGCCGATTGAGTGGGGCGGTCCGACGGGTTAAATGCTCGCCCCTACACGTCGTTCATTTATTGCAATTTTTATGATTTTATGCTACACCATCTACCCTTATACTATAGTAGTAAATATTATATCGTACTATCCCCGATTTAATACTCTAAATTATACTAACTCATTATTTAATGTAGTACAACTACACTTTATCCTTCACATTCGTATAAAATATTTAATACTGTTGTAGTAAAAGGTAAAATGGATAATATTTTAATTAAGAAATACATAAATAGCCTCCGTGGTTAGTAGGTAGTGAAGAAGGAACTGAAGGGTGCCCTTTTAATAATCTATGGTTTCTAATATTGTACTATAAATAGGTATTTATCTTTACGGTACTATTGTTTTTCTTTTTATTTATTTACTTGTATAGGGGATTCATTGAAAATCCGAAAAAAAATTTAACCCAAACTCTTTTCCTAAAAGGGGGGTTTCATCTCCTGACAGTAACACAGTGTGCGATAGATTTTTAACCCCATCTAATAACTGCATCTGAGAACAATTACTATTGGTCATTTAACTCCACTATCATAAAAAATAATAAAGAAATAAATAAAAATCTATAGGTCACAGCACAGATAATACACACAGAGCAGAGGCTCATTCACAAGTCCAGCCAGGAGAAATAGCACCTCACCAATAAATCACAGTTATCATTTATATATCTGTTGTTTTACTTTTCCAGTAAATATTAGCCCAATGAAAACGCTTCACATTACCCATGGGCCATGAACTAGCCGAGAAAGATAATTTAAGAAATTTCCAGAAAAACATTGAGTAAGAGTATTACTACCTCCGTCCCAAACCGTTTTGGACATTTTACTATATCGGGCGTCCCAAACCGTTTTGGACATTTCCTTTTATAGCAAAAAATACCACAAACAATCAATATAATAATATTAAATATCATCAAAAGACGTGCCAAAACATACACTTTTTTACCTTTCCAACACACTATATTATTAAAATATTCAGTTTCTTAATTCCCGTGCCAATACCCAAATGTCCATAAACTTATGGGACGGAGGGAGTATTATTTTATATTTAGAACACACATATATATCAAGGCCATCTGACCATTGAACTCTTTATGTCAAGTGTTTGCCAGCTTGGGGGAAGATGCGCTAATTAGTGAGGAAAAAAAAATAGTTTCTTGCTTTAAATTTAGTTTGGTCATTCACTTCATCCATCTTTATTACAGGGCTCACTTCTAATTTAAGGTTGATTTGATTTATGATGCTGTGATATAAATGTATAAACTATTAGAAAAATCATATTTCGACAATTGAAGACTTGTCATATCACCATGATTGTTTAGCATCGGTTAATAATTTGAACCACATGATAAATAAACATTTAAAAAAGAAACATCTTGAATTGGTAAATATCTTGACTCATATAAGATGATATCATATAACTATTGGTGAGATGCAACATAGATATTTTTATCCCTAGGTTGGTGTAAAAGTTATGCACACACTTGATTGAATAATATTTTCCTAAATAAGGGGCGCACCTTAATTGGTACCTTTTATCACTATTTTAGTATTGGCATTATCGTAACATCAAATCAACTCAATATCCTTTCTGTGCCGACAACTCTATCTGTGCGTACGTAACCCTACACCTAATGGAGACAGACAACCTCAAGTGCTTACGTGTCACATCATTACTCAATCATGCAACTTCTTCGATTCGATTATCGGTCCATGTTGCAGAACCAAGCCCAATACGAAATGGGCCGAAAGCCCATAATAGGTGAACTATTCAATAAAGTCGCTGGGCTTCGAACATTCACAAAGCATATCTAAATCTAACCACATATCTCCATGTTCGAATCTCAAGTTCGAAAACCAATATATATACATACACCCAATGGAAAATGCAGTAACAGTACAGTACAGGTTTATTGAGTTGAATGCATCTATGCCTGTAAACTTCATTTTACAGGCTTATTCATCTGTTTGACTTTCTTTAGTGCCATCAATCAACATTATGTACAGTACAGCAAATGGATACAATCAAATTCAAACCTGCTAATAAACAGGGACTATTCCATTGTTGGCTAACATTCCATTAGGTTTGATACGAAGGGCGGGACTTAGCACGAGGAGAGCTGCGAAGCATTCCGAAGGCACTCTCATTCCCCACACGTTAATGGACTCCAATTTACGACATTTGCTTACGATAGAAAAAAGACCTTCCTCCGTAACATGTCTGCAGCCCCATAGAACAACACTCTGGCGCAATGCGTCAAAGAAAAATGCCAGTCAGAAACCAAGCTAGCTAAACCTTTCTCTCTTACATGTATCTAACATGCAACGGTATGGTAATCAAGAAAGTCATATTACACATACCTTTAGATTAGGGCAGCTATCTGCTAGGGCGAAGAGTGAAGCGTCGGTGATGAATGTGCCACCAATGTTCAGGTGCTCAAGTGAAGCAGATTTAGAAATCTGTCCCAAGAAATTAAGTAGATACAATTTTCAACATGGGATGCGATTCAGATAAAGATAGAATCCCAGGTGGGTGGTAAGAAAGGAAAAGCATATACATACGAGATGAACAACTCCTATGTCTGTTATCGAAGTGTAACCCCAAATGGAAATTGAGGTCAGGTTCGTAACACACTTGGCCATAGATATCTGCTTCAGACCACAATCAGTTATTTGACAACCCCAACGACTTCTTGATCTGTCGGAGAAGAGCAGCACAAAACCCAGCTTTTACAGTTAACTAATTAGTTAATTATTACACCACAAACACACACACACAGACAGTCAATCAAAAAGGGGATAAAGAATTAATTAAATAAAATTACATGTCGAGTTCTTTGAGGCCATAAGCCAAGTGAACCAAACGTGCGGTGGTCTCGTCGTCGGTTTTCCAGCCTGAAAAAGACAGTCTTTCTTTACGGGCCAGAGATTCTCTAACGCTTTGCCTCCATTTTGAACACACACTGCTCAGCCTAGAGAGAGCACAATCAATCAGAGCTCATACAACTGTTGAAAGCTAAGCTGTAATGAACCAAAATCAATAATAAACTTACTGAGCCAAGTCTTTGAAAGAGGCGACCATAGAGAATATATGGGCCAGTAAATCGATAGGGAGCCTATCGATATCGGCTTCTTCATCTCTTCCACCTCTCATGGTACGATTTTTCTTCCGTCGATAGCTGGCTTGGCTTTGCTTTGCTAGTGATCGGAAGACATAGAAAGTTGACTTATGGATGCTTAGGTTACACGTAGAACGGGGAGCACGAAAAGGTCACAGATGGCAAATTCAGTTTACTTCTCGAGGAAAAAAAATGTTCATACGATGTTGTCATGTTTTCATCATCGTGTGATGTTCTTTTTATTTGGGAGTTATTCTTTGGTAATATTTTAATAATTCGAATTAATTGGAGATTTTATAACGATTTGTGGCCGATACTAAACCGCAGATTTTGGTCGAAGTGTCTTGTTGTGCTAAACTAATACGTTATTTTCTTTAATTTAATGGTAATAAATCGTCGCTATTAATTCTTCCAATTAAGTATTGAGGTCAAACTTTATAACATAGTCGGGGTAAGCTTGGTCCCCATAGAAGAGAAGCTGTCAGGCATTTCATGTGTGATACGTAACGGAGGAAAATACATAAATACATTAATTAAAGAAAAGCCTTAATGGGCTCAATTAAACCACAATCCACTATATTAGTGGGCCGAATATATCATAACTCATAAGCCCGCTTATGAATTTGAAATGACATTTTTTGGAAGTCAACGTGATTCTTGAGGAAGACCATAATCATGAGATATACCTTAAAAATGAAAGAGAAAAAAAAATAAAAAAAGCATTAACTCACATCCATCGTATCCCCACTAGGCCCCACGAGAGAAATCAGAATTATTTCAAGCCGTTGGATCGAACACATGAGCGTGGTCCAAAAAGAAAACATCACGAATTTCAAAAGGACCTAACTAGTTTTGTAATGATACTCAATTGACCGGAAAGTACAATAGTTCAAACTTCCAAGCCTTAGCAGCAGCTTACTTGCCGTGTTATAACTTGGGTTTAGATCCTAGTCTAGGTATGCAATGACGTTGCTCCGATCCTTAGCCTTTGTCGAATAATCCTATGTATACAATCAAACATAGTTTTGTTGTGGTACTACCACGTGTCCCACAAGAATAATTGTAAGAATATAATAAATATAATAAAAAAGGAAAAACTACCAACTATGTTAGCTTAATTATTAATAAAGAAACCGTCACTATCCATTATATATAGTTATTTATTAATATAAAATACTTCAATATAATTAACACCGTGCATGTTGCACGGGTACTAACTAGTATATCATTATTGTATTGTATGTGTATGTAAAGGTTCGATGCGGGTATGGGTCGGGTTACTTGAAGTTCCAAAGTTTCTCTGTGACGGGTTATTTAACTTGGAAAAATTTTTCTTCGATTTTTCTATTATGCCAAAAGGTCTTGCGAAAAAAGTACTACAGTATTCTTTTCGAGAATGTGTTGCTTTTTTCGCATATTTGTTATTATTATTTATGGGTAAGAAAAGAATATTGCTTTTTTCATCATCGGTTTCACGAATCTCTCGTCACGCTCACGCCCACGAAATTCGTCCTTTCGTCGCCTGCCATTACCTGTTGCAACGTACGATGTACGTGTCTGATAAATGTTGCAGTCTTTCACTTCACAAGAAACACAGAAAAAAAAATAAATTAAAAAAAAAATCAATTACCTAACCTGTTTATGGTACCCTCAAAAGCCGTGTTGCCTTTTTATCAGAGATATCACTCACACAGTGTCAATACACACACTGTGTATTGTATTGGGTTTTCTGCCATTAATGCTTTCTGATGATAGCAGAAGAAGTCGCAAAAGAACAGAAAATCAGACCAGGCCCTAGTTCATCGAACTCCTCAGATCAATGGCCGGCCATTATGATAATGCTGCTTACGAACAAGATGAGATCTCAGTTTTTCTACAGCAAATCCTACTTCGTTCTTCGTCGTCGTCATCTTCTTCTTCAGCCGCCGTGCATTATGATCACCTTGCTCGTCATTACGTATTAGCAGCACAAAATCAAGAACAGGCGATGATGGTTTCGCATGACGCAGGGTTGAGTTCAGAGCTGCTAGCAGATGAGTACTTTGACTATGAGAGTGAGGTCGTTGCTGTCAGCCATCCTCCATTGTATTGTATATACATTCTTGCATGCAAATATATTTTTGTGTAATTGGTAGGCTGGGAATGTTTGTAGGAAATTGTCAATGAAGCTTTATTACGGAAGAAAAAGCAACCTGGTTCTTCTTCTTCTTCTTCTTCTTCTTCTAAGAGGAGTAGAGCAGCCGAAGTCCATAACTTGTCTGAAAAGGTTGTTTCCTTTCTTTCCTTTTGCTTTTTGTTAATGGGATTTGGTAACAATTTATGCACGTGGGCTGTCCGATAGAGAAGGAGAAGCAGGATTAATGAGAAAATGAAGGCACTGCAGAATCTGATACCAAATTCAAACAAGGCCAGTGGTCTTTATAATAACAACTATTATACATTTTGTAATGATTATTTGTAAGATGTTAACGTAAACGTTGTCTGTTGTTGTAGACTGACAAGGCCTCAATGCTTGATGAAGCTATCGAGTATCTTAAGCAGCTACAGCTTCAAGTACAGGCAAGTCAAGAACTACACTTGAATAGTGTCTGAACATTATTACACAATACTTTCTCTTCTGTCTGTGAAACAAAAATTAGGAAGGACACTTAATTGAGCTCTGACTATGGGATTTTTGGTTTCCTGGGATTAAGATTCATCTAATTACTCGCCATTCTTGTGCAGATGCTAACAATGAGAAACGGACTTGGCCTTCATCCCATGATGCTGCATGATAATCGCAGCAGTCAAGTTTCTCAGATCAAAGACAAAGACACCAGTAATAATCTCATCAACAACAACAACGATCATCAAGACATATCAGAAGATGCTTTAGGGATTGGACGTTTATTACATGGAAATCGCGCTAACAATGCCCTTATTGCCTCCGATTCTTCGAACATCTTGGGCTCGAAAACTACCTTGGAATCAGAACCACCCTTGTTTCCGTTCTATGCTGAGTCTAAGGTAAAAGCAAGCAACTGCATTACCTAACAATGGTTTTTACTGGCATTAGTCTTTTTCTTGAATACAGGACGGGGCGTTGAAGATACAATCCATGAGCCGAAACTTCTTTAGGGCTAATCCTAAAGGTGGAATCTTTAGTCAAAAATCATGAAGTTTACTTCTTTTTAATTACGTGCATATATATATATGCAATACTATACGCTCTTGGATGATACTGGCAATGGCAATGGTTTCAACAGATAGCAACTATGAACCTGGAGAAAAGAAATCATCTTGGGCAGCAATTGAGCCAATGCAGCTCAACCCAAGTCCGATTAGCATGCCATTATTTACACAGGAGTTGAATGCGTGAGAGCACACTTTTAATCCCTTTTTTTTTTCTCTCTTGTCTTCATTCGATTTCGCCGTGAATGTAATAATAATAATCTTACGAACCTTGTAATGCTTTTTAGGTCACAATTTGGATGGGTGCCAGAGAAAGTGAAGAAGAGCAAGGGGATTGCGAGAGATGTCTTTTTGATGTATTAACTAGACTAGATAGCTCACTACTATTAGGCTTAGAATAGAGATTAAACTTTTAATCTTGAATGTATGTATGTGGTAAGCATGTTTAATAGCTCCTTAATGGCGCAAGATTTAATTTCTAGTTCATAAATGATTATAAAATAACTCGAAAAGATTAAAGAAATAATAATGATAAAAAAAAGTCGGCCAATGTCAGCGCAACAAGCCAACGGCATTTACGAGATTCCATTATTATTACTGATGTGTCGGTCTGTGTTTGACACAAGCTGAGGGAAATGCTCGTGGAGAGCATATCAAGAGGAATAACCTCCAAAGAAATTGAATAGAATCACGAGATTTTCAGGTGGGCAACTCGACCTTTTCGTTGAGATTTCCTTTCCATCGAAGTTCATTCCTTTTTTTTTCAATTTTTCTTTCTTTCCTGTCCCTGAGTTTTTTTCTTTGAGGTTGTTGCACTAACTCAGTTTGCCCCTGTTCGTAAGTTATGATCCCCTTAATTAATAGTGCCCTCTGTTGATGGAAAACCTCGCTGGGAAGCAATTGAGAGCGCAATTATTCCCTATTGGCGCTGGGAATGACGGTTTTTTTTTTTCTTGAATTCTACTGTACTGCTTGAGAGCTCATGGGCTAAGGGATATAAATACCAGCTGCAGTCTTGAATGAGTTTGACTATTTATGTTTCTTTTTTCTCATAATGAATACGAGATGTTGCTTGTTTTGTAATTTGCCTGAATAAGTGTTGAAATACCGTCTATTTCTTTGTCATTAGGATTCTCAGTTCACCTACATATGCATGAACAATGCATCCTCTGGCGAGATTCCTGAGCCCCTGTTTGTGAATTTACAACATCTCTGCATTGTGTTACCGAGAGATACTTGTATTTCCTCTTATCCCTCTTTATTACATTAAACAAGGAATTGTAAGAATAATGGAGCCAGCGGAACTAACTTGTGTTCGTAAAGATAAGCTCCGTCTAGACAGAAAAATCATCGAGGCAGCTCTCGAGCAGTGTCAGTTAGCCCTACAACAACTCACCTCTGTTTCTGATGATGATGATGATGGCGATGACGGTGATGATGTTCCTCGGGATTCTAATGAGACTTCTTCTGTCTCTACTATATACGACATCGACAACGCCGAGGTGAAATTTTATTGACTATCAAATTCTTTTGCTTTCCCCTTTGATCTCTCAGCTTATAACACTGTGAAACCAAGTTTGTCATCAAAATTTTGTGGTCATATGGAGAGAGTTCCAAGTTTCCAGTTTCATTTTCTTTGCGTTATATGCAGTTCTATGATCTCTTGCAATCTAAGGTGGAATCTGCTGATTTTCTCAAGAAAATAGAAATAGCTCAGGCATCCATTTCACAAAACGTTGCGGGTAAGGTTTCTACTATGCTTGCTTACTTTTTTATAGGAGTTAACAATGTCCATCTTTTTTATCTCACATATCTAGTGGAGTGCTTCCTTTTCTTTAAGCAGAGGAAAGCAGTTCATGGGACATAGTGACCAAAAATGATACTTGGGATGTTGGAGAAACTGCTTTAGGACAAGATGATTTTGTTGTGGTGAGCCAAGAAGACATTGCAGACAGCATTGCTGCATTCATGGCTGCCTATCTTTTATCACTTGAAAAATCTAAGGTCCGGCCATGTAGATAAGAGTAATCCACACGCTGTTATTCTGTGAAGAAACTATTTTTGTCGACATATATTTTTTGCTCCCTTTACAGGATTTGGCTCCAAACAAGCTTCAAGAAGGTGAGCTCTACCTTCATAGATAAGGCGAAGCATGACGAGTTGTAAGATTTCTTTTTTTTTTTTTGTTTCGTCAGCTCTGAGCAAAACATTCTCGACAAAGAAGAAGAAGGGTAAGCTCCGTAAAGCATGGGACGGAACCAAAGTGATTTACAACGTTGCTTCGTGGGGTGCTACTGCCATAGGGTGAGCTCTTCTCCTCTCTTAAACAACTGATGCATCTTCGTCCCATTCTTACAAAACAATTATTTAAGATTATCACAAATTCTCGTTTGCTATATCTATTTTCTTGTCCTATACAGAGTATATCAAAACCCTGTGCTCTTCAATGCTGCTTCAACAGCATTCTGGACTTCTTATGGCATCATATCCAAGCTGCTTTGATCTTCCTTGTCAAGCGTTAATATTTATGTGTTGTCATCGCATTGTATGAAAATCCTCTGTATTATTTGTTATCCATAGAAAATGTAGAAAAAAAATAATCATATTGTTCTACCACTGTCTCCTTAAATGGTGGTTGTGTTGTGCCTACTGGTACATTCCCATTGTATGTATGCATAAAATCGATGGCTTCAAAAGCTTAACAGTGTTGATGATGGTGCTGGGCAAATACGTAAATTTCAGAATTCCGCCCATTAAAACCCAAGGTTTAAAACTGATCGCTGTTCCTCGAAATACGTATTATAAGGAAACTCAAGAATTGCAGGGCAAAATTTACGCACTTATTATTACCAGAGCTTGGGCAATGTAATATATATGGAAATATGATGTAACGGTTCAACAACTGTCTGAAAATGTCTAAAAGATAGTTTCAGTAGCCAAAAGCATTTAAGGAACGTTATCCATAAAAAGATAGATCTGGTGATACTATACCACAGAAAAAGGTATTGTCTTTTACTGCCTCGCATAGTTCAGAAGAAAGCAAATCCTTACATGTAGCTGTAGTTATTACTCAAGTTTGACAAATAAAGAACCTAAAATGAGATTGCTTTGCTATAGATAAAGAGCTAACAGCGTATGATCTAACTGAAAAGAAAGCAGGGAATTCGCCGTTCTCACGTTACCTCTATACAATTCTAAGAAATGTAAAACATAAACTTTGATGGTTAAGAACCAAAAGAATCACGTCAAGTCTAAATCTTCCCCGCATCTACGTATTGCTTTAACTATATAAATTATTTACCGAGACCGAACTTTACTATCGTGTTCTTCTTCATACGAGGAAATCCTCTCGAGCTGCAAGGGCCAATCCTGTCCGAGAATCGTTGGATTCGACTCCATAGCTACTCGAAAATCCTCAATCGATACGTGAAAAGATCTCTTATTGCCAGACTTCTGTAAACATTCAGGCATCTTCCTCCCATTTAGTAAAGAAGATATCTGATTATTAACTTCCATAGGTACTCTATCTTCAGATCTTGAAGCAGCCAAATCCAAACAAGGGCTGAGTAATCTCTTTATAAACATATCTAACCCGCTGTTTAATACCTTGGCGAAATCTTTATCGACGCTTAAAATCTGATTGGTCCTCAGATTTTGTTCCAACCTTCTACTCAACGTACTTGTGTCAGGAAGCTCACCGTCTTTATAGCATGTGTCTTCTGAACTGAGGCTCGTCGAAAGTCTCCTTATTTCTCTTCCATTAAGACAAACCCCAAAAGGAGCTTTAATAGGACTTCCATTATCAAATCCAAAACTCCCTTCACATTGTTCAAAACCTTCATTCCCAGATGAAGCAACCTCAAGAGGAATCTCTGGAACCAAATCTTGCAATTCCGTGTTCTGATGATTCTTACCAAGAGGCCCGAGCGGGCTTGGCCTATCCTCATATTCATGATCCTCGGTTTGCATCTTCCTAGGAGACTGAGGAAACACATTTCTACATAGCAACTGAAGGCTGCCTTGACGATATCCGTTCTCCACTTCAACATTCTGTATTTTTCGTGAGTTATTACAAGGCGCATGCGGGGGTACGTTTGAAGTGGACGCATTCTTGAGGATAGCACGGATGAGATCATTATGGAGAGAGATGTTGTTTCTCCCGAGTAATCTAATACAGAGCCTATCAAACTCTGCTTTGTGAATACGGTGACTGAAGTAGTTGCTTAGGACACTGAAGTACTTGTCAGACTTTACAGGACCAATTCTTGTCTCGATCCTATGTTTCAGCACGATGGTATCGATTCGAGTGTGACGACGTTGTCCTGGCATGTTCAGTGCCCAACTTTGCTGTTAATAATCAGACAGAATTCCTCAAACAAAAAATGGCATGACAGGGAAATCAGATAGAAGCATCTTCATCGGCTTTGTTGTTTCATCAAATAGGAATTGATTTCATCATCATGGGCCAAACAAATATCCGTTACAACAGTCCAAAGTAGAGCTGATTTCTCAGTCGATGGTACGTTCTGCGAGCAAAAGAGTAAAATCCCAAAACACAATTAAACCACGCAAAGAACTCAATCTTCTCTAAAATCGACGAACGAAGTAATTCGACGCGCGATCACTTGTGCAAAAAAAAAAAGCGTAATCATCATAATTCGACAAATCCATCGCAATAACTCGCCGCAATGCAGCATGGAAATGTAAACCCAAGGATAAGATAAAAGAACTCTAACCTGATTCAGTCGCAGAACTTGCCTGCCTACGCTTACCTCTGAATAGTAATAATTGACCAACCTCGCAATAACAAGAAGCGGGAGTATCGGTAATTTCAGCTAATTAAATTGGAAACCCGACAAACGGAGCAAAAACGAACACAAAAGGTTTGATCTTTGCGGAGATGAACGTTGGAGACAGGCAAGTGAGATTAGGGCAGAAGGCATCAGTCAAATTGAAACTTCATAAGTCAACGAGCGAGTCAAAGGACAAGTGTTCAATTCTGGCGCAGTTTGAATACTTATTAATGTCACTCCATCTAACAAAAATCTCATGTTGTTGCATTCGTTCGTATCTTACATAGTTTGAGTTGAGTTGAATTAAATTGAATATAGCGTCGTCGAAAGAATGATTGATTTCGTTCTTCTGATAAACACACACCACACGATATTCCTTTTTTTCTTTCTAATTTAATTGTATAATTCATGAAATAATTAATCATGCCATGACTTGAACCATAGTTGTTTAATGAAATATGGCCCAATATTGTTGGGGACCTATTTAGGGGCCCAATGTTACATATCATATCGTATTTGATTTGAGTTTCCTCGGCTCGTAGAGGAATAATGCATGTATACTTTCGATGATAGATTAAAAGAATACCGAGTAATTTTACATGAATATTAAGAATTAAATCCATTTAGATCTTACTCACGGAATATAATCTACCTACCATGCGATTCATACCAGAAAAGTATCAGACAACATGAGTAAAACATTACACGAACTTCAAAATGCACTTTTTTTTTTCTGTGACACTATACCTTACTACCTCCGCATGGAATATGTTATTGATCGAATGTATGAACAATATATATTCTGAAATATCAAATAACCACGTTTGCATACACTCTTCCTTTGTTTTTCGTGTTGGTCTTGAGAAATGGAAAACTAACCTCTTGAGATTGGATGCTAGAGAATTTCACTCGGGAAATAAAAATTCCAATTTTGAAAATTTTGAGAAAACAGGTCGTCTTCTCTGCATCGATCCACTATATACATTATGCATTAAGTTATTAGAATATTTAAATTCTATAATACAGGTGATTTTATCTTTACTTTATTATCCCTATATGTTTCACTCAAGATTCCTCTAATAACTCATTCGATTTCCAACAACATTGACACGATGCTTGGTTCATTTAATACTTGGACTTTAGCTTAGGACAAAAAGCCAGTCAGCTTTTTGCCTCGTGGTTCAATTTTGGCTTGCATATAGGGTTTTAATTTGTTATTTGGGTATATTAACTATCTTATTTTTTTGTTTCTATTTATTTTTTTAGCACAATAAAAGCAAATATAGTATTGCATGCAGCAATATAATATGGTAGGGTACATCAATCTTCTTCATATTTTGACGTAGGCTTTATCCTATATTAGTCCTTTTCAATGACGTGGGGGCGAGGGAATGATTTGTGTAATTTCAATATGCAAAATTAAATTGAGAAAATAAAAACGATAACGAAACATGCAGTATTGATAAATATGATACGATCATTTATGGATGTGAGATTGAGATCTTGAGATGATGATATATACAAATAGAGTGTCAGGGTTTTTGATTTTCTCTAGTATTTTTAATGGTGGATATCATAATTTTAACCTGGATAGCTTTTATTACAATCCTGGTGTATATATATTGGATTATTAGTTTCGATAAATTTATTGTCTTTGCTTCACACACTACGGACAATAATGGAAAGTGAAAATGCAGGCTTAATATATATCCGCTGTTAATTAGGAAAATGACTTGATAATCGTCAATCTTTATTGAATCAGAAATCTTTTGGCTGCTGTTCTATGAGTAGTCACACGGGGGTCCCTCCAGAGAGAACCTAACATGCAATAACTTTTAATATTTGTGTGTGCGCGTGTAATAAAGACATTCTCATTGAAAGCAATTTTATGTAATAATAAACCCCAATTAGTTTGAATGCTTGATTGGATTTTGCCAAGTTCAAATATGTCGTCTTATATTACAGCAACAATAGACTAGACAAACTTCGTTTTCTTTTCCTTCCTATATTTGAGAAACAATTCATTTTCCTTACAGATTTTTTCAACGTAATACATACCCAAGTGACTTATATTGACCCATACGGAAACCCTAAATAAATTTAGTATTTAATTTACTCATCTTGTCTTGATAACATTAGAAAAACAACATATATAGCAGAATTAGTCATATCGTCGCCTAGCGACATGCAAGGAAACCACTAGGAAACATTCTCTACTAAAAACAATTATAATAAACTGTAAGTAAAATTAAGAATAAAGGGGTCAAATCATTTCTCCATCATGATCCACACATATCGTGTCCGTGATCCGTAAGTGAAAGCTAAGCTACATTCCATTTGATTTTGTCACATCACATGACAAAAAATCCACACAAAGACAGAAAATTCCTCTGGACGGCTACTTCACATATGCCTCCAAAATCTTCCCACATTGCCTTAATCTTCTCTCTCTCTCTCTCTCCTTGCTCATCGCTAGCTCACTACGAACCATCATTCTAGAATTTTGACTTTTCTAGACTAACAATTCTCAAGTTCTTGAGAAATCATCGAATTTTCTTTACCACTGCTCATCATCGGATCAGTCTCCTTTTTGCCATGCATGGAAAAAGGTAAGAATAATTTCACTCTATATCTCTTACAAGAAAAGAAAAGACGAACAGTCAATTTCTCTTCGATATCTTCTGCAGAAAAAATTCCCTTTTTCCCCTTTTGTTCTACTGCAGAGGTACCACTAATAATATACTAGTCTAGTCACTTTCTTTCTTTTTGCTTCACTTTTCCCTTCTTATTCTCTTCTTCATATGTATCTTTGAGCCCTTCACACTCTCTATTGCCTCTATACTTTAGTACTAATAAATATATAAAAGAAAGGGAGAAAATCAGAATAGGGTCTCAACCCATGATGCAATACACTGACGAGGTAACATTCCAGCAGTTTCTTACATCGTCTCTTCCAGCGAGCAAAAACCAATTCTTGAATAATCAGACGCGCAACCCTTGGCCAGGATTATTTCCATCCACCCCAGCAAAGACGACGAGCTCTTTGAACAGCAGCAACAACAACAACAACTTTGGCGACACAAATTGCATGGAACAGTTGTTAGTCCACTGTGCAACTGCAATAGAAAACAGCGACGCAACCTTAGCCCAACAGATCTTGTGGGTCCTAAACAACATAGCTCCTCAAGATGGAGACTCGAATCAACGCCTAACCTGCGCTTTTCTCCGAGCCCTCATAGCAAGAGCTGCGAAGAGCGGCAATAATAAGCTCCTAACAGCCATGGTCGTCAACATCCATTCTGCTGGCGATTTTTCTTCTTTGAAGAATCACAAGTTCAGCACAATCGAGCTCGCTAATTACGTTGACTTGACACCGTGGCATAGGTTTGGGTTCACGGCTGCTAACATGGCCGTGTTGGAAGCAATCGAAGGGTACCCAGTCGTTCATATCGTTGACTTGAGTTTGACTCACTGCATGCAGATTCCTACGCTGGTTGACTCCATTGCTACGAGGCTCGAAGGTCCACCCCCTTTGGTTAAGTTAACCGTGGTTGAAGCTGTAGACCACGGCTGTTTGCCTCCAATGCTCGACGTTTCTTACGAAGAGCTAGGGTTTAAGCTGGTCAACTTCGCCAGGTCACGCAACGTTTTGATGGAGTTCAATTTGGTGCATTCGAGCTATTCGAATGGGTTCTCTTCCTTAATCGAACAGCTTAAAATGCAGCAGCAGCACTTGGTAAGAGCTGAAGAAAACAGCGAGGCTTTAGTGGTGAACTGTCACATGATGCTTCATTACATACCCGAAGAAACAGCCCTATCTTCGAACATCATCGACCCAAACAACAACAACAACTCCTTGTCAGTTATTCAAGAAAGTGCATGCCTGCGTACTGTGTTTCTCAAGGAGTTGAGAAGCTTAGATCCTTCCCTGGTGATATTAGTTGACGAAGATGCAGACTTCACGTCGAACAACCTCGTCAGCAGGTTGAGATCGGCCTACAACTACCTATGGATACCTTACGACACCATAGACACGTTTCTTCCCCGAGGGCAAAGCAGGCAGAGACAGTGGTACGAAGCAGACATATCTTGGAAGATCGAAAACGTAATTTCCCACGAAGGGCATCAGAGAATCGAACGCCTCGAGCCAAAGTGCAGATGGGTTCAGAGGATGAGAAACGTTGGCTTCCGAGGAGTTGAGTTCAGCGCTGAGGCGGCTAATGAAGTGAAGAGCATGCTCGACGAGCATGCGACTGGTTGGGGTCTCAAGAGAGAAGAAGAAGATGGTCTTGTGCTGACGTGGAAGGGACACAACGTTGTCTTTGCTAGTGCTTGGCTGCCTCGTTGATCTTAAACTGTAATATAATCATTACATTATCGTTTTAACTTTGAATCATGGTTACGAACGCCCGTTGATTTTATTACATCGTAAACACGTCTACGATGATCAACTATATAGTGATCGAAAGCAAGCACGGCTGACGTTTGTGACGTTTCATGATCACCAAACCAAGTTGAAATTTCAATAGGTGAATCTGTAGTTTTCATATCTCATCTTACTGTTGAAAATTAGTCACAACTCAGCTATGAAGATGAGCCCAAAAGTGATTCTGATGCTAAGAATCTGAAAATTGGGAGGTGGTTTTAGTAGCCGTTGGTTTTAGCATGGAGTGGAGGAAACTGCTGCCCATGTTCTTAGGAAAACCACCATTTCAACATGACTAAATAGGGCTCAATTTTCAGTTTTGTTCTGAGAGAGATAGAGCTTGTAGCGTGAGATAAAATCAGAGAGAATGCTCGGTAGATCTTGTAATCGAGAGAGAAAGATCAAGAGAGTGAGTGTGTAATCTCTGTAACGATCAATACAAGCGACGTGTTCTCCCGTGGACGTAGGATTCACATCGAATCCGAACCACGTTAAATTCCTCGTGTTCTTCGTTATTTTCTGTTTTGTCGAAATTTCCCAACAAATGGTGCGGTGAGCGCGGATCGTCACGCGAAAAGAAACGATGGGTTCGACAAGATTTGAAGTTGAAAAATTCATAGGCTTGAACTATTTCGGCCTGTGGAGGAAGCAGCGGACTGCGAGGAACATGTATCCCACGTACGTTAGGCCTGTCAATGAGGAGGCCGATCGGAGTTGGGGAAGAGCATCAACACGAGGCAGTCAAGAGACGAGGCAAACGAATGTCGTAAGTCTCAATCCCCGGGTTCGTCGGCGAGGACGTCGATAATTCAGGCGGGGAGGACTGTTACGAGGTTGACCTGCGTTAACCGTTGACATGGCGTCAACGGTGGTCGGAGAAGTACCGGCCGGGGCCGGCGACCGAGTGGGGAAGGGTTGATTGGCTGAACCCGAAAGCAGCCGAACCATGGTCGGGCAGCGAGCCCGGCCGCACCATCAAGGTGGGCACGCAGACCATCGATGTCGGGACGAGGCCTGATAGCAAAGGCAGGCATGCCGGCTAGCAAGGACGTGCGCGCCAGGCAGCGCACGTGAAAGGCTGAGCGAAGAACATACATGCCGAACAACATGGGTGCAGGGCCATTCAGCGAAGGCATGTTGGATCGTCAGGACATCAAGGCGTGTAAGGAGCGTGCTTTCGAATGAAACCAACTAGGAGATCGGTTGAGATCCGAGCAATCCAGGCGAGGCAAGCGAACCCATGTGCCGTGGTCGTTAGGCCTGCAACAAGGGTGTGCGAAGTCAGACATCGGCAAGGCGAGATGGGGTTTGTAGACCAGCAACATACCCGGACAGGGTAGATCGAGCGAGGCGTAAACCAGCTCAAGTAGTGCGCCAAGGCGGGTGCTCAAGGTAGGCACCGTGGTGCACAAGGTCGGGTCGCATGTGAAATTCAGCCGAGCCTACAGTGGCAATAGGATCAGCCAACATGGCCAGCCTTGAATGCCAAGTCGCTGACTTGGCAGAACGGGACGGCTGCAAGGCATCCGCTTTGTGAATGCAGCTTAAGGTGGAGAACCGTGAAGGCGCATGCGAGACAGGAGGTCAGCCAAAAGCTGAGCAATCCAAACATTGCATCGCATACACAGAACATGCAGCGTGGGCGCAAGGTCAGACGTTGTAGGTGCACACGCCACGCAGCAAGCTGGTAGTAGCAGATTCAAGTACTGATCGGATGGTATTCTGGTAAGGCAATGTGTTGGCAGAATGCAGAAATATCAGAAGCTACTTAAGGTAGCGTACGTCGTGAGCTTATGACTAAGGTGGAGAATTGTTGAAAATTTGTCACAACTCAGCTATGAAGATGAGCCCAAAAGTGATTCTGATGCTAAGAATCTGAAATTGGGAGGTGGTTTTAGTAGCCGTTGGTTTTAGCATGGAGTGGAGGAAACTGCTGCCCATGTTCTTAGGAAAACCACCATTTCAACATGACTAAATAGGGCTCAATTTTCAGTTTTGTTCTGAGAGAGATAGAGCTTGTAGCGTGAGATAAAATCAGAGAGAATGCTCGGTAGATCTTGTAATCGAGAGAGAAAGATCAAGAGAGTGCGTGTGTAATCTCTGTAACGATCAATACAAGCGACGTGTTCTCCCGTGGACGTAGGATTCACATCGAATCCGAACCACGTTAAATTCCTCGTGTTCTTCGTTATTTTCTGTTTTGTCGAAATTTCCCAACACTTACAAAGCGGTCATATTAATCTGAGCGTCAATCGATGGACCACAGATATCCTTGAAGGCTTGAGTATTACACTCAGCCAAGCATAGCTTACAGTCGATTTTCTTGCCTTGGAAGGGTCGCCAGCTTCCATAAGTGTAAGCTGAAGTTCCCTGAGAGCTCAGCCAAGTGAACATATGTCGAAAGACAGACACCTTCTTCCTCCCGAAGTTCATCCTTCATATCGTCCAATAGGCTGCGCACGATCGTCATAAATAGGCCGTTTTGGCGTTCACCATCTGACCGTTGCAAATGGAACCTTGGATCGTCGTCTTAAGATCGTATGGGCCGAGATCATCATGAAATTGTTATTACCACCAAACAATAACAACATCAGTGCTGCTAATTGTCATAATTATTGATGCATTGGAGAAATAATTGTTAGTCATGGTCTTTTCTTATTCTTGATGATGATGATGGTGAAGAGTTTCTTGGACTTGTTTAACTCCACATAGAGAATAACTAACATTGTTTTTCTTCGTTATTATTCGTAAACATCGTCGTCCAGGGATGGACTAAGTCAGGGCATATGCTGATTTTCTGTAGTTACGAGCTTCAGATTGTTACCATAGCCGAATTCTTCGCCTCGTCGTTTTTGCCTCGCAGTTTTAGTTATGGAGTGAAGATTCACCGTACCAAAGGAAAGGCTGAGCTGAGACTCCCCTTAGAATGGCGGCTGATTCTCTGGTGTTTATCTATTGTATGGGCTATGAATGGGCCTTTATCACTACTTTTACACCCATGGGTTGAAAATAGGGCTCGTGATCACGAAAGCCCATTTTGTTCTAATCGCTTCAAATTATAAATTAATTCAACAAGGTAGGTAATTCTTGTATGCAATTCTAACTCCATATATTTAAACGGAAAATTTCGTTCTTGATCGCAATGTTGTATAACGGAGGTTTACCTATATATTTAATAACACGTCATAGGCAATTTTCTCGATGATAGATAGATCTAATAGTAATAACAATCGTAGGAATTAATAAAAAATTGAGTGTAGAGTGTAGATGAAAGTTAAAAGAATGTGGATAGAGATGTTGGCGTTGAAGGGTCGCACTGACGGCGATGTATCGATGAGGATGCTGAACTAAAACATCACATCTGAATATACGGTTAAAGGCTTTTGTGGGTCAGTCTTATTTTTTTTTGGGCAAATTTCATTTCAGGCCCTTGTCAGTATTTTATTTCAGTTTTTAGGCCCCTGTCAGGAAAAAAAATTAGATTTAAGGACCGATTTATGCGGTACCACTTCATTATTCTGCAGTACCACTTCATTGTTCTGCAGTACCACTTTTGTTCTGCAGTACCACTTCATTGTTCTGGAATAACACAAATCGATCATATGATATCAGTTCATATACATTTTATAACACTTGTGGTCTATGTCCTTATCTCTAAATTTTATCGAAAATTTGGGTCGTTTAAACAATAGTTTTTTCTGAAGGGGTCTGAAACCTATTTTAAAACTTCAAATGGGCCTGAAACGAAATTAACCCTTTCTTTTTCGAGATATAATTTAACCATTGTCACACTTTAAGAGCTAATTTAAAATTTTGAGACAGCTTGAAATCAACTACGGTGTAAGAAGAAGAAGAAGATTTCAACATGTGACTTCCATAATCCTAGAAAGGTTATACTAAATGTAACAGATAATAAAATCGAAATGACTTCGTAATCCAAGAAAAGTTGCCACCTTTTAACCAGCATTATGTGAAAACGAACCAAACATATAGACATGTGGCTCGTGTAATTACTACACCTTAAAACGTGATTAAATTAATCTTGCTTCCTTTATCTCCTCCTCATGCATTTAATTACCATCAGGGTTAAGTCAACGACTATGTTTCTATTAGGTTTTCAAAGTGCCTAAGGAAACCCTAAAGAGACACGTCCGATTCATGCCAGAAAACTATTATCTATATAGCTTGCGAAGTCTTGTCACATACCATGCATTATTCAACGAAAGATCCCAATTTAAACAAAACAGTGAAACATGTTTTCCAAATTATTGTCCTCATTAGCTGTAACATCGATTATTCCATTTCTACATGCAAGAATTGACCGAGCTCTGTATGTTCTGCTGTTCTTTGTACTCTTGTAATAAATATTATTAAACCCTCCCTTCACAAGCTACTAGTCGACAAGGTAAATGGACTATGTATAGTCATTTCAACGTTTTAATTTTTATAAAAGACGGATAATGGATAGACAGCTCCAAGACATGGTGCTCAATAATAGGGATTGGATCAAAGGTAGACCTCAATATAGTGTCGGACACATGGTCTACATGCATGAATAAAAAATTCCAAGTTAAAACAAAACAAATTAATTTAGAGGAAATGACGCCCCACATCATCAGTCACTCATCATCTGTGTGTATCTAGTACGTATATATAAATTCTATATAATCGAGAAATAAATTTTCAAGTGCTCTAGATATGTAAAGGCGCTGGGGCCTACAATCTACGTATGTCTTTACGTGTTTTAAAGCCATATGCATTACGTTAACATCTTATTATTACAAGTAGTCAATTTTGTAATCCGTCGTTTTAACAATGATCTTACATCGACCATTATAATATTTTATATTCTATTCCTCGAGCCACACCATCCATAGTTCAAGCCTTTGTCTTCCAACGGCTTACGTTAAGATCGTCTTTTATTAACCGAAGTTAGGATCTTGTTAGATTATGTCGGTCCAAATAGCTCGTTGACTTTGAGATGTGTTTTCTTGAATTAATTTAATTCCGATTATCGGGTATCGGGTCTAACATATATGATATGTCGTTTTAAAAATGTTCCGACACATATTATCTACAATATAAATCATAAAAATAATATAAACTATCATGTTTGTTTAATTAAAAAATAATAATTATGCATGGTGGTGAAATATCTCGAAACTAAATATTTGTAATTAAATTGAAACAAAACTAGGAAGAAAATGAAAATGCATAATGTGAAGTGTTTGTGTTATTTGGGAGAGGACTTATATACTAAAATAATATCGTGCTTCCGTGTTTATCCTTATCTCTCGCTTGTACGGGTCATTTTACATATACGTATCAAGGAAGAGGGAACAAAGTACTGCCATGATCATACCGAGGGTTTTGTCTGGTTATTACCTGTTCATAAGGTGATGTTTAACTGTTCTTTTCTTACAATTATTATTCAATGCCAATTTGGGTATAATTAAAAAAATTATTGGCATGAAGATAGTAGCTTGACCGCTGACCATTAGTGCTTGTCCTCGTCGTCAATCTACAAATCTATATCAACATATTATATTCACATGTAATAGGAAAACTAGCATTAAAGAAGATGTAAAAAGTTTTGGACCACCTTGGCGAAAATATTTTTAATAGTGATCATCGATACTACACATAAGTAATTATTATAACCTTATTTTTATCAGTATACATACGGCAATTGCAGGCCATAGATGCTTTTAACTTTTAAGTATATATATATAATATCAGAGAAAAGTATTTAGACAAAATCATGATAGCCGACGAACTCGTAGGCTGTAGCTACGGACAATGAAATCCACCAACACACGATGATATTGATTATTATATTTCTATAACATCGTTCGAGGAACATATATGATTTTAGGTCATTATTTTTAATTATAGTTTATTTAAAATAAAGACCAACAATTTGCTAATGTGGCTCTCTTTTCGCTTGTAATTGAAAAATAAATTTCCCTTAAGCCCATATCTATGAGCTCAAGTTCAAGTAGATTGCATTCTAAAAAACCAAATAATCTTCTATATTAAATAGGATCCTACTATTCATACCCCATTACACCCCCTTTTTACACCCTCTTAGTGAAAAACAAGTGAGATTTGTAAGACTTATTTTACCTAACCAAACCACATGAATTCAACAATTACTATATTTAATTAATTTATTTTTTCATATAATTCAAAACAAAATTAATTATATGTGTTATTCAACTAATTTATTTAATATTTTTTATTAATCAGTGAACTTTTAATTAACTTTAAAAATATTTATATTTTAAATTATTAATATATTTTATTTTAATATAATATTTATATGACACAAATATTTTGATAACATATACATACTTAAATAAACATATAAATAATAAACAATTAGCTAAAGACTAATATTATATTTTGTATCATTCCAATATAACACGATCAAGATTACAATTAGAGCGCAACTGCTTTTCATAATTATTAGTACGATTAACATAAGGAGTACTCCATGCAGCTGCACATTTATCTCTGAAATAAACTCATTGTGGCATGATAGTCGGCATCGGGTATCCTTCAGATAATAAAATTTCACGTAGTGATTATTTTTAACATGATCAATCGCAATAGCAACATGATGATACCATGGTGGCGGAGCAGACCGGAGCGGTAAGTATGTCATACTGCCTCTATTGCTTATAACATGTAATATCAATTGGAGCTTCCAACCAACTGTATGATGATGATGATCATGACGATTTCTCAATCCCAGAAGAAAGTGAATCCACGAACTTAGTCAACTATATTATCATTGGGGAGTTCGATCTACTTTTGGAATTATTGAATTCACTTTCCAAGTATAATATATATATATATAGGATAATTAAATTCTATTTTAGGGAAAATTGTGAAAATAATTAATAAAGTAATAAACCTTGAAAATAAAAGTATTTAATGACTTACTTTCATTATTAGGGGGTGTATATAGAAAAAAGAGGATGCCAATAGAATGACCCATTAAATATCCAATTCGTTAGTGATCCTCAAAAGACATAAAGTGAGACAAAAAAATAGAAAATAGTAATAGAATAAATATTCACTATATATAGTGAATGAATCTATGCAAATTGCAACCCAAGCGACAAATTAAATATAACTTCGAAAAATGCTGAATAGTAATAATGACGACGATGATGATGGCATCCCACTTCCTAAAATATATCCAATCATTATGAAAAACATTAAATGATTAAAACCTTTAAATTTAGTGCTTCTAAAGATGCTATGAATGGACCTCATACGCTGCTTAAATTAAAGAGCCCATTATAATCATCTTGGAATTTTTCTTGTTTCAGCATCGTCGTACCATATATTCTATTAAATTAAGCACGAGGAATTACTATAAACTGCTAATTGGTCGGTAAAATGCACATAAAAAGATAATAATAAAATTTAAGAAATCATCCATTATATTTTAATTATTATTTTAGTTAATTGCTATGGTTAATTCTTATACCTTTAATTTTATAATTTATATATACATAATAAAATTTAAATTCTAATTTCAATTAACTATTTCAAAATAAAATAAATGTTATATTATATATTATATATGGACAACGTGCAATGTGTACTAGTTTGATATAATTAAATTTCCTTTTTGTTTTTCTGAATTATGATTAATCGAGATCAAACTATGATTACTGACCGTAAGATGGAGAGAGTGAATCGTGACCGTCAGATCAAACTATCATTCAAGTGCTTGAGAAGCGACTCTAAACGCCATTTTGTCATTGAAACGAATGATTATTATTCACTCACATAGGTGGGGTTAAATTTTGTTGAGCTACAGACGTACTATAAACAAAAGATATTATTATTATCGCTAATTATTATTTCTGATAGACCGAATATATTATATGGAAAGAGCAAAAGTCGCAGGTTAGAGAGGCATACGCAGCAATAGCCGCCATTTCTTCTTCCCCACTATAATATGTAGTGATTCATATAATTAATTGTACCTATTGGTATTTCTCTTCGAATTTTTTGCCCATATTATTGCACTGAGATTTTTCTTTCCTTTTTTTTTTTAATATCTAATAATATTCGACTTCCTTTGCAGAAATCAAGTATAAAAAGGCCACACCGTATGACGTAAACACCACAAGAAAATGTACCTCAAAGAGTGAGAAACCACATGAAAACACACTAATGATGATGATGGTAATGAAATTCATCCCTCTCAAACTATAAATTTATTTATAGACCAAAAGCATGAAAATCAGCCACTTTATCCTCACCTTTCTCGAGCTGTTTTTTTATTATTAAATAAAGAAGGTCCATTCGACGATCATCTGAATGATATCCACTCACACGTTATATTATCATAGGACCTCGTGTAATAGTCACCCCACCACTTATTATTACACAGCCGTCTTTCTTTATATTACGACTCAAATCTCAACTAGATTTGCATTAGCCATTAGTCTTTGAAAAAAAAAAGCAAACAGTCGTCAGAGAAAATGGTGATGGAAGATGGGATTGTTGCACTAGTTATTGTGAGGGAATACGATGCAAAAAAGGACAGTTTAGCAGTTGAAGAAGTTGAGAAGCGATGTGAAGTTGGTCCAAACGGTAAAATGTCTTTGTACACAGACCTCTTAGGAGATCCCATCTGCCGTGTCCGAAATTCACCTGCTTATCTCATGCTCGTGAGTTTCTATACATACTTGCATGTAATCATAACTCTCGTCTTATGCAAATAAATATGTATGACGCTTTTTAATGGATTTGCAGGTTGCTGAAATGGTGATTCTGGGCAGTGAAGAGGACAAAGAGAGGAGGGAGATAGTGGGAATGATAAGGGGTTGCATCAAGACCGTTACGTGCGGAACAACAAATGTCTCTGCTACAAATTGCAATGATAATAATAATGTTATCTCCTCAAACAAGCAAACTCAACTTGCTCAGCCTGTCTACGCTAAACTTGCTTATATCTTGGGCCTACGCGTCTCTCCTTTACACAGGTTATAAATAATAGATCCAAGATTTTACGATGTGGGGTTGGAATAAAAATTCAATCTTTAGCCCAACAAACGTCGTAGTCTCCTCCCTTTTTCTTTCTTGTCATGTTTTGCGTACATAGTTACTTTCCTCAAATGTCACAAAGACGTACTTCTGCAGTAGACCGACCACCTTAATTATTGCACCTTTTTGCCCTTTTCCCCTTTAATTATCAAAACGAATAGGTGTGTACTTTTATGCCAGGTTCCCATGTATGTGAATGAAGTTATATTTCATGAACCTTTCTTTCTTTCTTCTTTGTTTTCCTTTTAATAACATCATTACTTTTTGTCCCAATAAGCAGGAGAATGGGAATAGGGTTGAAGCTGGTGCGTGAATTAGAAGGATGGTTCAGACAAAACGGAGCCAACTATTCATACATGGCCACAGAAAACGACAACCACCCATCCATAAACCTCTTCACACAAAAATGCGGATACTCAAAGTTCCGCACGCCCTCCATCCTGGTCCGACCCGTCTTCGCCCACCGGGTCAGACTCAGCAAGCGGGTCAAGTTCATCAAGCTCGAGCCAAGCGACGCCGTTCCCCTCTACAAGCACCGATTCTCCACCGTCGAGTTCTTCCCCCGCGACATCGACTCCATCCTCGCCAACAAACTCAACCTGGGCACTTTCTTGGCCGTGCCCATGGAAGAGGGAGTCCCCGCCGGCGGCGCGTGGAGAGGCTCCGACGAGTTCCTAGCGAACCAGCCCGAGTCTTGGGCGATAATGAGCGTGTGGAACTGCATGGACGTCTACAGGCTCCAAGTGCGCGGCGCGTCGCGGGCACGCAGGGCCATCGCTAAGTGCACGAGGTTGGCGGACACGGCTCTTCCATGGCTGAAGCTGCCCTCCGTGCCCGAGGTTTTCGGGTCATTCGGGTTTCTTTTCTTATATGGGCTTGGAGGGAATGGGTCGAAGAAGGTGAAGTACATGAAGGACTTATGTGGGCTGGCTCATAACATGGCTAAGGAACGTGGGTGTGGGGTAGTGGTCACTGAGGTGGCGAGCCAAGAACCGCAAGTTAGGGATTCCTCATTGGAAGAGCTTATCGTGCGAAGAAGATTTATGGTGTATTAAGAGGTTGTTATTAAGGGAAGAAGAAGAAGAAGACAACATTGACGGGCCTGTCGGCGATTGGACTAAGTCGCCACCTGGGCTGTCTGTTTTCGTTGATCCTAGAGAGTTCTAGCTAGCATGTTGTTTAAGGTACTCAGTAATTAGGGGTAGTGTGTAATATTAATTTTCTTGCATGTCGCTATGTTTTCCTTTTTTGGTTGATTGCATATGCAAGCGGAGCAAGAAATCAGCAATCAGAAGAAGATACGACCAGTTTTAGTTCTATGGATGGATATCATACATAAAGACAGCACAATCATATAAAGAGTTGTCATCACCTCTCTTTCAATCAATCATAAAGAACAAAGCCAATTATAGGAAAAATTATATGGACTTATTAGGTAAGATCGTCCTCTTCGAGCTCTTTCGCTTTCAGGGCCTCCTTTGCTCTCAGAAGAAGTGTTGTCTTCCACGCATCCTACGAGCAATGCAAGAATAATAATTTAGTAAAAGTGGAATTTTGTCAGAAGTAAGAGAAGGAAATATGATGAGGTTAACTTTTTACCAGCTGGGTCATACTGTCGTATTCTTTGACGGCATCGGTGAACTTGGCAACATCTTCCTCATCAACTGCAGTAGCCAAATCCTGTTTTAAACAGATTTAACATGTCATTTGAGAACGTCTGGGCATCATCGGATCGTATCACTTAAGAGTGAATCGAAGCGGTTCAAGAATGCTGAAGATAAACTCGAGAAATAAGAAAGAAACAAGTGCAAGAGATTACAAGACATACCCTTAACAATTTGCACTCACGAGAGCCAGAAAACGTAGGATCCAATTCCTATGAAAAATTAAGATGGGACAAAGGGAGTCATATCTTTTATTGACATACACCAGATAAAATTTGGAGTTGTTAATTGATAGAATGAAAAGAAGTTCCTGGTATCGCTCCAATGCATTGGTGATTGCAACAACATCCCCCTTACAGAGCTCACAAATACCAGCATTAAGTAGGTGACCTTTCACTCCGTACTTCAACAAGTTATTGTTGAGAGATTGTCGGGCGATGTCTTCATAAATCTCGATAGCCTTTGGGTATCTGAAGAATTTTCGAAGCCGGGAATGGGACTAAAGATCTAAGATCATCTAGAAGAACTCCAATGGGTTTATATGAGATAAGGAAGCAAAAATCAAACTCAACTGTTCCAATTGTGCTGCAAACTGCGCAACTTTTTGCCTGCATTGATTAGCAGAAGTTGTAACCTCTTCACTTTGGAAGAGGTCAGCAGCTCTCTCATAAAAAACAATAGCCTGCTCCAGGTTCTGTTCTTGCTCATACAACTCAGCTATTTCCTACAAAACAAGAGTCCAGTAAGCATTGCCTTTTCCATTCACCGATACGAAGCAACAATATTTTAGGAAAGTTACCTTGTAATATCTGGCAGACATATTGAGCCTTCCAATTTCCAGAAACATATTTACAGATTGCTCTAGACATGATATAGCCTCTGAAAACACAAAAAAAGGTTTAAAATGTAGCAGATCATTTTAGGAGGATCCACCATAACATATAGGAAAATCGAAAAAGAAACACTAAGCAAATGACCCATAAGTATGACGTAAAAAAGTGAGGGACCAAAAGATCATCAAAACAACCCACACCTTTTGAATTGGTCTTTTTGTAGCAATGAGCAGCATCGGCGTATGCATTAGCGGCTTCATGCTTGCTATCCAGCTGCAAATAGTAATTTTGGAGGTGCGTAAGGTGCCAATTGCAAAAATAGTCACAACCGGCACAAGACAAATGAATCACGGCTGTGCAGCAGCAACGGTTGCCGACTAAAAAAAAACTTACCTTGAGGTGACAGTTGGCCAACTTAACATACACTGCTCCAGCCTGATCCCCTGATAGATAAAAAAAAACCACGATCAATGCCGAAGGAACAAGCTTTATCAAAATGGGGACATTCATCAAATCCAGGTTCCCAAAAAAAATTACAAATACTACAAAAATTACCAAAAACATCTACCAATTTTTATATAAAACTAGTGAACCACGATCAATGCCGAAGGAACAAGATTTATCAAAATGGGGACATTCATCAAATCCAGGTTCCCCAAAAAAATTACAAATACTACAAAAATTACCAAAAACATCTACCAAATTTTTATATAAAACTAGTGTTCTAAGAAAGGCAAATGGGTGCACTAATTGCAAGTAAGAGGCGAATAATTCAATTCCATAATAAATGTAAAGAAACTTTAAAATTCTTACGCATCCAAGAAGCTAAAATAGAGACCTATAAATTCATAGACAAGCACACCACGCCATTCCACATCATAAGGAAAATACCCTCGTTGCCCAAGCTCGTGACCGTGTATGAAGCATTGGCTTATTTCTATAAATTATCCAGATCTAAGCATACTATCGCATTACAACCCGATGGATTATCAATAACTCTGACGAAAAACGTTTTTTTTTTCGACGAAACAATAAAATGGTTAAAGCATTCGCCACATTACATGATTTAGCGAGCTTGAAGGAATTAGCAGCTTTATCGAGTAAATCAGCAGCATCTTCGTGTTTGGAGCCGAACAATCCCCATCCGCTTAATTTCTTCTCAGCTTTCTTCTCGAATTCTTCGCCTCTCGCCACGTGATCACCCATTTTCCTTTTTTTTTAAAAAAAAATATTTATCGTTGTTAGCTTAGATTGAAAGAAATGGAGATGGATGATGTGTATTGCTGGGTTTTGAAGAAACAAAAATAGACAACATAGGGATGGGATTTATTAAATTTGGTTGTGGCGATAGAAGAAATTAGCCGCGAGGCTGCGTTGACTTTGACCAGGTGAAGTTTGGCTTCTGCGGTTTTCTCTTCTTGGGCTCTTTTATTCTTCAGATTTAAAATTATCAACCAAGTTGTAAGTTTAGATCGAAATGTGAATCATTGACGTGAGATGGATGGTCTATTGATTTCTTTGAATAAAACATTACAAGCTCGAGTTAAGGTGGTGAAAATAATTTATTACTATTACATAATGACCCGAAGTCTCTCCTTTCGCAGTGACTCGAGTTCTTTAACCATCTGCCAGTGATCCATTGACAAACTTGTTTCACCAAAACTAACAGACATCAGCCGACCCATTGTAAGCCATCTGCCAAAAGAAGCGAAATACTAGATAAATAAGCACAGAAGCACGAACAAAAATAATCTCTTTTTCGTTTACCTGCTAAGTTCTTTGGTGCCCAAGTTTCGATCAGCTTGCCTAGCAGCAACTAAATCATCTTCAACAACCTAAACACCATTGAAATACAATTGCTTTAATCCTACGCGCTCTTGGAACTGAGGCCAACAATTGGGATTCAAAAAGAAAAAAAACAAACCTTCTGCATGTTTGGGTCGATGGAATGGGGTAGTGATTTCATTGCAGCCAAATACCATCTCCAAGTTCTCAGCACATCTTCATTGTCTGCACTTGAAATGCAATCCACCGACGATGGGTGAAAAGGGAGGACCAAATCAGCTGGAAGGATATTAGACTTCCCTTCGGAGAGGATCAGCATTTGAACATCTGAATCCATCTCCATTTTATAATACTTAAAGTCATACTCGACCTGGAAGACAAATAGAGAAAACTGCAGAATTGAGACGACTGTAGCATTTAAGATCATCGACACTCATTAGTAATAACCAACACCATATTGCACGACGCGATTAAAAAAAATGTACCTTTTGTGTTTCAATCATGTTCTTTAATACTCTTGCATTCTCAACTCCCCTGGAGTTGAGGGTCCCAGCCTGTAATGTGGTCTCGTCAATAATTACATGCGAGCCTTCAGCTAGCTGCAAAGGCCCAGATGCCAGTCTGCATAAAGGACAATATAAGGTTAAGAGAAGTTGATTATCTATTCAGATGAGATTGCAGTTAAGTGGAGTGAAGTATAATTGTTGGTGTTTTTCACCAATACAGTTAAGATGTTGACACGTCATAGAAAATTTAAATCTTTTGCCATGTCTAAACATCCTAATGGAGAAGCATTCTAGATAGGTAGGATAGAATTGACCAAAACTTTCATTACCTATTTGTGCTGTAGTCCTTCTTTGGAGCAAGTGCATTATTGTTGAGATTATCTACCGTGAGTGGTAAGCATCCAGTAAAAGGCAGAAGGCTTTCAATTGCTAGCTTAAGACGATTCCCAAAAACAGATACACTCTCTCTATTAAAGCAAGTAAGATTCAGAGACAGCTTCCCCACAGCAATTGAATCAACTCTAGCATGCACCTGTGTATTGTCAAAGAGATTCGTTTATTCCATCTAACAGTGGGCAAAAAGATAGACTAATTCCGTACTAAAAGAAAGGAATGTGAAATCAGTACCCTGGATAGTAGGTGCAATAGCAGGTACTGGGCTGCAACCGTATCATTGCCCAGAACAGCTGATAGGTGAGAAAGGAGAGCTTCTCTCAATTCCTTTAGAGCACATGCACTCAACTGCTAGATCATCAATGAAAACCTTAGCGACTAAGATTCACTGGCGATTAATACATTTAAGGATCAACTGAGTATTGCAGGCTCACCTCTAAATGGGGGTTAGGAATAAAATCACTAGTTGCAAGCTTTCGGTGCACAACACAGTGAAGTCGAGGCACCTTCATAGCAAGATAACAAAGCATATCATTAACATGAACCACAATGATAGAATGATTCCACGATAAAGTTACAATTAGATCAAGGTGATGCGTGCACAGAGATTATTAAATATATATGACCATTATTTCGTCAGTACTCGGTGAACAATAGTTGAGATAGTTTAGAGAGAATAACTTCCAACGAAAGATATTATATGATAATCAACCAGATAGAACCGGTGATATGATACAGTGGAGTAAATGTATTTAAGGTTACCATGGCTCCAGGCAAATCAACTAAGACTTCATCTGCTAATTCCTTGTTATCATCACTATCTACGACGAGATCACTATCGTAACTTAAGATTCCAACAAACTCGATAACATCGTTTAGCTTCAATTCAGACTCTGGTGAGTCATATACCTGCAAAATAAACAAGCTGGTCAATAATAGAATTGAACATAAAAACTCTGCAGAAGCTTAAAATGAGAAAAGATTCACCTTTACTAAGCAAGCAAAAGAATTATCTTCAGAAGGAGGGACAAAGCTTGGCATAGGAGAGTTACAATTTGTCACAGCATTTTTCAAATTCAAAGACTCCGCAGCCATTCCATCCTCCCTCTAGGAATGATATGTGAGATTAGTAGTTAACCAAAGCTCAAACACACGACATACACCACATGATCTCATATTAAGTTCCATTCATATGAGGCAAGCTCCACAGAAGGAGGGACAAAGCTTGAGATGTGCAATTTAAGACAAGTTGCTTCTACTTACCATTTTCTTTGAATGTGGAGAATCTTCAACGGTATGGTCCATGACCTGCCAAAAAAGACGAATTGCGGTTAACAACATATCACAACAAACGATATTAATGCCAAGATAACAGGGAAGAATAAAATCACCATATCATCGGTTACAGTTGAATCATCATCCCTCCTGCGTTTCTCTCTTTGAGTAGATAAAAAATCAGTAGATAGATTTCTCATATCTTCATCTTGATACTCAGCCCATGAGTTCTGCCCAGGAACCTGTAGCAAAGGTAGATAGGGACCATTGATACTCTCTATCATTTCAAGCATCATTACACAATCACGTGTAGAACATAAGTGCGGAGGAGCAAACAAGACTGCTAGGAAGAAAACAACTCACAGGAACACAATAGAGAAGCCTACGCTCCCAAATCCGCATTTCAGTGGAGCCATAAACGGGGCATTGTGTAAGATCCCGACCAAATTATCCCGGTTTCTTACTTAGTGATTTTATCAAACGAGTTGTATGCGTGATAATATGTATTATCTATGAAGAATTAGAGTAAGGATAGAAGAAGAACATATAGATCGAGAAGAAGACGATGGAGAAGAGAAGATGATTAGATGAGAAATAGAAGAAGAACGATCGAGCTCGATCGATAGATGAGAAGTAGAGAGCGAGAGGTTTTTTTTTTTTTTTTTTTTTTTTTTTTTTTTTTTTTTTTTTTGACAACCCTGGAGTATCCCCACTCAACCAGCTATGGGCTTACGCCGCACATTCCGGGGATGGGACTAGATCTCCAGGGGCTAGGTAAACACGCCCCAAATTTACCCAACACGATAGTCATGGGATAAATCCCATGGGGACTCTTAAGAATTTGGGGGAGGTGGGATTCGATCCCATGACCTTAGCCCCCAAGTTCCTAAGGCCTCCTCCTTGGCCACTAGACCAAGTGCTCATTGGCCGAGAGCGAGAGGTTGAAGATGAAGATTAATCTGATTTTTCTTAATTGTTTCATACAAACTCAAAAACATTATAAAGGAAATAACATCAAGTGCATAAATGGGCCAAGGCAAATGGGTAGATGAATGGGCCAAAGCCCAAGCTGGCATGAGCCCATTCTTCGTATTGTCGGGTCCTGACATTGCCTCCCCGTTCAAGCATCCTTGTCCTCAAGGATGAGCAGATAGAAATCTCGACTATGCCCAATAATGAACCTCCGCTATAGCACGCTCTTGCCAATACTCCTTTTCCACGATCGAACGGAAAAAGCGAACTCCCGATGTAACCAACAACCCCGATCTCGTGAGGATGATGTTCGACAACGAGACCATGACCCTTGCATGCTATCATAGGTATACTCTTTCCACGATCGAAAGTAAAAAGTGAACTCTCGAGTATGAACAGAAAGTCACCTCGAGCGAGTTTAGAGCCACCCATAAGATTGCGGATTCCACCATGCAACAACGTCATCATCTCATTATAAGTCTCTACGCCGCCAAGGTCAATGACATAAGTGCTTAAAAGAACCTCCACGACATCTTTCTTGGCGGTGGTACCCTTATGCTCAAAAGAATCGCCACGGCCACCTAGTAGATGTATACACGAAAAGATCATGGAAATAATTTCAATAAGCAACAAAAGATCCCTATCCTCCGCCGAGCAAACGAACCACATTCCTTCGACAATAGGTTCCCGTCCCCGATCAAAAGGTATACTACGCTCATTTCCAACGTTCAACTGCTCAATATACCAACACCCTAGACGTGTTCTAGTTGCCCAGCCAAATAACTCATCCATAGCCAACACTTTTCTCGATTTAGCTCGTGTCCCTTTTTCGTAGGAAACTTGTCCTCTCGAAGAATCGATATACTTTCCTCGATCAAACGACATACTGTGATGAACGAAAACTCCATCGTATTCTTCCACAGTAGCATCCCGTTCCTTCGCAGCCAACACAACCTCTCCATATATTTTGATTCCCAAAGCATGAGCACTAAGCACATTGAACTCTTTATCAAGTTCCTTAGCTTTGGTTTCATCCTTATCGATAAAGATAATTACATTAGCCATCTTGCTCGCGAAAGAGAAGAGAGCTCTAGCGAGCCTTTCGACATCCTCGAACTCCATTTCTTCGATAATACGCCAACGTCCACGATCAAAAGGTAGGCTAAGGTCATCTCCACCGTGTAACCGCACGTCATCCCACCGTCCTCGATCGAACAACACATCTTGATCTAGCAACACTCTTTTCGGTCCTTCAAAAACTTTGGTCATTACAATACCATCGGCGTCTAACATGGATCCATCACTAATAACATTCTCCCCTCCCATCACATAGGAATCTGACGTAGCTACACTATCAATCAATACTAACGACAAATATTCATCGCCAACCAACGTCGACAAGTCCCCTTTAACCAACATGAATCTATCCTCAATCAAACCTGGTTCATCCACAACCAACTCCGACGACATAAATTCCCCATCATTCATCACTAACCCATCAACGTCCACCTCGGCGAGAATCGACGAGTTCACATCAACAAACGCCAAAGGGTCATCATCAACAGACACCAAAGGGTTATTATCAACAAACATCAATGACAACGAGTCATCATCATCACCCAACTTCACAGGAGCAAATCTCTTTAGCACAGCTTCGGTGAATTCATTCCAAGTTAAGTCCTTACCTTCAACGTACTCGTCGTACCATTCGAGAGCCTCGCCTTCGATGTAGAGCCAGGCGCGCTGCGTTCGCTCGACATCAGTGATGGTCTTCGATGCGAAGTATTGAGTGCTCTCCTCCACCCAAGCTATTGCATCAGTTCCATCGAAGGTGGAAAGCATCCTATTCCAAGTAATCGCCATTGTTGAAATCCGTCCGAGAATCGATAAGCTCTGATACCACGTTGTAAGATCCCGACCAAATTATCCCGGTTTCTTACTTAGTGATTTTATCAAACGAGTTGTATGCGTGATAATATGTATTATCTATGAAGAATTAGAGTAAGGATAGAAGAAGAACATATAGATCGAGAAGAAGACGATGGAGAAGAGAAGATGATTAGATGAGAAATAGAAGAAGAACGATCGAGCTCGATCGATAGATGAGAAGTAGAGAGCGAGAGGTTGAAGATGAAGATTAATCTGATTTTTCTTAATTGTTTCATACAAACTCAAAAACATTATAAAGGAAATAACATCAAGTGCATAAATGGGCCAAGGCAAATGGGTAGATGAATGGGCCAAAGCCCAAGCTGGCATGAGCCCATTCTTCGTATTGTCGGGTCCTGACACATTGTGAAGCATCAGCATATTTTGTAGTTCTCCACGCATCCCCTTCCTGCTTCATAATATGGACAAGGGAAAATGTCTTATTCACCAAATATAAGCACACTGCAGTAGCTCTCACATGAGGACAGGAAGCAGAGTAGGAAATACCTTGTAAGCACCAATGTAATATTCATTTCCGAACATATCTTGTATCATCCCCCGAAGGCGCACAAGAGTGTTTGGCCGTATTCTTTTAATGGTTGATGGGGTTAGCATCGGCACCTAATGAAATACCAAGTTGCCGGCAGGCTCCAAAATTCAGAATTTCTTTATTCACAAAAAGACTGACTGACAGCGAAAGAAAAAATGATCACGAAACAACGGACATAACAAAGTCAAAGATCAACCTCCGATAGCCCATCCGCATCAGTCAAAAACCGGTGAAATAGATCGCGAACTCCCCAGTCCTTGCCGTCGAGCGCCGCCGCATCTGAACTCGACGCCGCCATCTTCTCGAACGTCAAACTGACGGCTCCGAGAGGATTCGCGAGGCAATCGTATGGTAATCCAACCATCTTTGCTGTATCTCCGTATTACTTTTTTTCTTGATTATCCAAAAAATCCGCTAGGGCTTTGCTTGTTCTACAATAGGGCATTCTCCCGCGCGAATATGTTTCCCGCCGACACTGAGGCGTTGTTCCCGCCATTTTAAATTGGGCTTTAAATATTGGGCTCAATAGGCCCGGCCCACAATTATCAATGTTTCTACAGCCTTGCAGCATCTTCTCACTGGCCCACGACCACCATTTCATTTCTAGTAATAAAAAATAGTCGGCAAAGTTTCTATAATGTCATCAATTGTCATAAGTCTAAGATGGTATCAACAAGAGCTACTACGTTAGAGACGATTATTAGTAAAAACCAAATTTATTGTTACCATTACCACATTTCTTGCACTGGTAAAAGTTGTACGGAAGAAAAGCATAGTCGAGAACTGATGGAAGACAACACCATAAATGTACCACAGACACAAAATCTTCTTCACCTTTTACATTAACTTCATTTCACACAGTCACTTTGACTTGTCGTCGCCAAGGCCTCGAAGCAAAGCAAAGCAAAGTAAAGCAAAGCAAAGCCTCGGGCGCCTATATATGTACACTGCACAAAGCCATATATTTCACATGCAATAGGATACAATACATCATTGATTTACAGCTAGTAATTAATTCATGGCAAAACTCAATCTTTTCCACTGTTTCTGCGCCATCTTCTTCCTCATGCTGATCACCTACCAACTTGGATCAGCCCAAGCTCGAAATCTGCATGGTTTTAGAGGCGAAAAAAGAGCATTATTTCTTGGCAAAACGGATGATATTCAGCATAATAATGTTGGTGCGACTGTGAGAGATGCGCCTTGGATGATGATATTCAGCATGTTGCCCAAGGGTATCTTTCCAGTTTCTGGGCCTAGCAAAGACATTAATATGATCTCAAAGAATAATAAAGGTATATTTTAAATTTATGTTTGTGTTACTATCTCTACTATTCTTGTTCTTTGAATGGAAACGCTGATTTGATTTTCATGTATAATATGCCAACAGGAGTTCATGATTGAAGGCGATGGTGCAAGAGGTAGTTTGAACGCGTACTATATGATATATATATATATATAATATATATATATATATATATATATACATAAATGCATGCATATCGATAGGGTCCGATATATATTGTGTGTTTATATATACGCCTGAAACATAGCTACGGTTACTGAATGTCTATGATCTATGATTCTAATGATCCTACTACGTACGTATATAATTTATTTACGAAAAATTAAAATGCCGTCGATTTTTTCCGATGGAGTACGAATACTCAGCTGTGGATAACAAATCGCGTTTATATTGTTGATCTGTCCCCCACAGTCCTTCCATGGTAATAATGGCAACCCCTTGATACAGTTCGAGGAAAAACCAAAGAAACAAAAAAAAAGAAGACAAACTAGTTGCAATAAAATTATAAAGCAATAATTAACTTGCAGAACTGCCGATCGCGGGAGTTAAGATGTACATTTCACAGGCATGAGAATCCACCTTTGCGCTTACCGAGCTCGTCGAGTTCAGCGAATTATACTCGTGCTGCAGCAGAAATATAACAAGCAAGATTAATTAATAATGAAAGAAATAAGTAGACATTTCGATCTTTTTCATGATCAAAAGAGAAGACGACATTGTTTGTGTAATAATGCTGTGCTGTATTCTTCGAAGTTTCTCACCTTCCATAAATCTCTAACAGTGACGGATGCAGAAGATTCGAGCCCTATTACGCTCCACTCTGCTGTAATGGTAGCCGTTTTCGAAGATCGATTCCATAAAACGACGACTAATCTTTGCCCCGATAAGGGACCTGCCCAGATCTGATGAAAATTTCATAATGAACGAATCAAATCGTACATATTATACGAATAAGAAGAAAGGAGAAAAGTATTTATATAGAGGCACACACGCATACTTGATAACTACCATCAGGGCCATATGTATGAACCTTCCTTCCTTGAACACCAAGTGGATCTGTAAGATTTCATGTCAGAAACAAAGAAGAGGAAGAAGAAGAAGAAAAACCATGAAAAGTTATGCAAAAAACGCTTCGAGAAACAGCGAAAAACACCTTGGTTTACTGCGATAACTTCCTCGTTCGCAATAATTTCAACGGTCTCTTTGGTCATGTTTCTTACGTCACAGCCTATGATAAGCGGAGACTGAATGTTCGTACAAGGAACGAATATAGGAACCGTTAGGAAACCGATTGTTTCTTTTTCTGATGCAGAATACACGGTGCATTTTCTTACATAAAGAGTATTATGTAATAGTGTAGTTTACCTTCATTAAAGCCCATATGCTGAAATGAGCTCTGTACTCTTCATATGACATCCCACCATTGCCTACTTCCAACATATCGGCATCTACCGTAGAGTTTCCAAAGAACACATATCAATCCAAGATATAATTTTCAGCAGAAAATTAGTAAAATGTTTTAACTCACCGTTCCATCCACCAGGGCCTGCGTACGCAGCCCATCGATCGTTGATATCAGCATTCGAAGTCATGCTAAAACAAGAATTGTATTTTAGTTTCTTCGTGGCTGCGAATGTAATGAAATTTAGTTTCAGATATATAACCTTTCCCACGAATCTATGATGTCATTTGTCGTCCGCCAACTGTTTCCAACGCTGCCTGCCCATAAAGCCGGGTCATTCTCACCCCTACATTTAAAAATGCTGACATTTGTTAAAAAAAAAAAAAGAAGAAGAGAAGAACTTCCAAAATATAATGCAAAATGACTGTGTAGAAAGACAGTGATCAAAGCTAACCAATCGCAAAGTGAATAGAACATTTGTCGTCCAGTCGCGTTTAAGGCATCTCGCATCTCTGAGTACCTGGTAAAAAAATAGAAGCTGTCTACAATGAGGCATAAAATTATAAAAGCGTTTGCGTGCGTTAACGCTTATTATTACAGCACTAAGAGGATAATACCTCATCTTTGCATCGATGCCGAGATTGAAACAGTTGTCATACTTGAGGTAGTCAATACCCTGATTAGTCAGCAGATCAATAAGCGAGTATTATAATCTTTTATCGACATGAAAAGATTAGGTAAGCTAACCCAAGATGCAAGAAGGGCAGCATCCTCGTACTCGTATCCAAGCGAACCCGGTCGAAATTGACACGTCAGAAGCCTTGCAAATTTCAAATCAAGATCATCTTTTTTCGGAAAATTACATACTTACGTATACGTATGTCTATTCATGTATACTTACATACCCTGCATCTCCATATATACCGAGTTTTAATCCCTTAGAGTGGACGTAATCAGAAAGAGCTTTAAGCCCAGATGGAAAAGCTTCAGGGTCAGAAACGATACGCCCCTGCAATATACATTCCGACTAGGACCAGAATTTGAGGTAGAATTCGACGTAAATTTTATGGTTGGTTACCTTTGAATCTCGTGCTGGTTTGGACCAGCAATCATCTGAAAATTTTCAAGAAAGTTATGCACGTCTGAGCTCACGATAAACGAACGTGTACATGAATTATATATGCGCTGGCTGAATTACCTATATTGACATAAATATAGCCCAACTTTGCCAGCCCAGAATCAACGAGTGCATCGGCTGTTCGAAATATTTCAAAAGCAATGAGGCGTCGAATTGAAATCTGGCGAAAAGTTATTAAGAGGCTTACCAGATTCCTTGAAGATATCCTCACTTAGGTTGCATCTGAAAAAATTCCAGCTATTCCACCTATCTCAGGTAACCATATTATTTTTACATGTTTCATCAGTACCAGAAATAAAAAAAAACTTAAATACTATGAAGAGAAGGCCTTTGCAGTTATTACCCCATCTGAGGAGTCTTAGCCAAGCCATTCTTTAACTGAAACATACCATACTTGGAAGTATCATAGATACTTGAAATAGGTTTCTCATTGGCACTCAGCAGGTAAGGATGCACTGCACCGTTAGCTAAAACAAACACATGTACAAAGAAAACTGCAGAGATTACTACACCTGCCACAGCAGACTTGCCACTACTACTGTCCATTGATCAAACTACAGTGAACTGAAATGAAACTAGTTGCTTCTCTACAGTCTACTTTCTCTAGTAAAGTGCAGTAGTAGCACTTGGTACCTGTAGAGCAATCAAAGGGTAAGTGAAAAACTAATAAAGTATTCACAAAATCGTCCTTGATTGGTTGGCATATTCCAGCGAGTAGGACAATGGAGGAATATATAAAGAATTCTTAAAAGTTGGCATCATGACATGACAATTGAACGGTGGATAATACACCATTTGGTCACGAGGGATTAGTTGAGCTTTGCTTAATATTTCCATTTTTTGTCAAATCAGACGATTCGGTTGAGATCCTCCTATATAATAAATAAACAGACATGTTCGTTCCTAAGCTCTGTTCTGCCGAGGAACTCTGTTTTGAGACAAGATTCATGGAAATGGAGAGAAGACCCAATGAGGGTGTAATGTTAACTTGAAAGAGCAAAAACATTAGCCAGTGAACGAACTACGTGAATTAGCAGAGCAATACAGTATCGAAGAACATGCTAATACGTGAATTGTTCAATGCAATTGAACGATGGACAGATAAAGAAAACACAGAATTTTAGCAAAGCTCCCCTAAGCCCAATAAGATTCGCTAGAAACTGTGGAAAAGCAATTGAAGTAACGCTAAGTATTGATGCAACGTAAGTTTCCATGCCCGAACGAGCCTCGATCACTGTGATGACTTAAAGAGCATGCTGAGGGAGCAAACTCCAAGTTTATTTGTATCTTCTCCAAAATCTGCAGCAGTTATAGAGCTAAAAATTTATGCTTACCTTACGGAGAAAACAAAGTGCAATGTGACTGTATCTTCTCCTAGTTTCTGTATTGTTCTGCTCTATGCAAATGCTTCAGATTTGTCTACGTCTCACTAATACTTCCAAACAAGATGGAGATCAAGTAAGACCAAGAACAAAGGCGGCGACTGCACTCGAAAAAATATGTCTGACATTGAGACCTCAATTAAATCTCCATAGACACAATGCTTTTTTTTCGGAAGTTTAGAGAGACACGGAGATGAACAGAAGCCCCGGACTATAAACTGCACTAGAGAAAACACATTTAATGGTTGACGACATGGGAAATAACCTTAACCTCGCAGAAACTTTGATCAATGACTAAGCTAATGCAAGGGAAGGTCATGTCTGCAACAAGTTTCACAGTGAAGGAGGTAAGCATTAAACTGGGATTCATATGATCTTCTCGCTGCAACACGTAAATGAATGTAGACCTATTTCACAAGTTAGCGTAAACACGTCAAAAGGTTATAGCATTGAAAACTCAAACTACCATATGCATGCATCCGCTATGTCAAAGCACTTTTCCATATCTTCTCACCTATATATTTTTTAGCTTAAGGCTGAAGCTAAAGTTCAATCTTCTGAGCATTAACTTTTGACTAGCAGCATATGTCCAAATCATAATAACCCCGACAACGAATAGTTAAACACGCTACGCCATTGATAAAGGAAAAGCAAGGGCTATTTTCGTTCGTAAGCTAAACCGAAGTGGTTAGGTTAAGTCACTGATCAGGCAAATTAAAAGTGAAGTGCAAAATGCATGCAGCAAATTAGAGGATCAACGTATATTTATCACTCCATCAACTAGTTGACGTCCATTGGTACGTCCTATCATTAAGACAAAAACCATAATGAACATTTCGAGTCCAGGCATTTATTCTTTTCCACGATTCAGAAGTTGGAAAACCCAATCTTCAAAAAGTTAAATAAGGCATCTTCCAAAGAAGACGACATAGAATAAGAAATCAATCGTAAATAAATAGCGGATCATCATTCTCATTAATAGCCATATCTAATCCACGACCAAAATCCTAACGACGGCAAATAATGGAAAAACAAAATACACGGTAAATGACAAATGCATTAACTTAAGGTGCATGCAAAACAACAACTGGCAGTAGTTTCTCAAAAGAAGCCAAACACATCGTGGTGTATTTCGTGAGGATACCGCTCAACCCCAACCCACAATGATTATTAGAATATAGTTTATCAAAAAAATTGCTGAATAGAACACGTTAAAGACATGCACCGGGATATGATTCCGTAAATACGATTCAGTAGCTAACTAAAATGAGAATCAAATACGTACTTGCGTGGACATCTAGCTTACCCAATTCAGCACTTCTCCACAGCTAGCAGCTCGCAAATCACAGTTGCAGAGTCACACAATCGAATGAAAAGCTTTTTCAGTCCAGCCACATCCATGTTCTTCAACACCTCGGTAATTGTAGATACTGGTAGAAAAGAGAATCTATAGCATTCTATATTAAAAAAAATGATTATCGAAAAAATTTGCAAGTATTTCAACATGTAACTGAACTGAATCTTACCAATCCAATGCAGGTCGCAGAGAAGCTGGCATGCTTGGCCAGAATTGCATGCCCTATACTCATAACAAGCCTGATAATGAATTCAAAGTCCTTCATCTCAATGCTTTTCTTAGGACATATCGGTGACACAGCGTTGTCTGGGGGGTCATTGTCAATTAGCTTCGCCAACATAACTGGGTATTCAGTCCTCAAAGGGCTCGCCATGGGAATGGAGCCGATATGTTATCAAGCTTATGGAGCGAAGAATTGGGCTATTCTTCCTAAAACCTACAAGAAAACTCTCATTCTTCTCATAGCAGCTTCGTTACCAATCTCTCTGTTATGGTTGAACATGGGACCCGTCCTTTTATGGTTAGGACAAGACGAGAAAACTGCTGCAGTGGCCAAGACATACATTACCTATTCAATCCCCGACTTGGTCGCTCAGGCACATTTCCACCCCCTAAAGACATTCTTAAGGACTCAGAACATCAACAAACCTCTTACCATTTCTGTGACGATCGCCATGCTTCTTCACTACCCGATAAACTATTTCCTAGTCGTGTCCTTAGACTTGGGCGTGAGAGGAGTCGCACTAGCCTCGGCATGGAACACGGTAAACGTAAATCTTGGAATGCTTTTGTACCTTGTTCTCTCTAAAAGCTCGCTAAGGCCTTGGAGCGGAGAAATAGCAGATATATTCTCTGAAGGCTGGAGATCGCTCCTTAAACTTGCAGGTCCAAGCGTGTTATCTGTGACCCTCGAATGGTGGTGTTATGAAATACTCTTACTGCTATGCAGTCTTTTAGTCAATCCACAGGCAAATGTAGCAGCAATGGGTATCCTAATACAAACCACAAGCTTGCTATATGTATTTCCTTCCTCATGGAGCTCAGTTCTGTCAATACAGATCGGCCACGAGTTAGGGTCCAATCAGCCAGACAAAGCTCGACAAACAAGTACAATCGGATTCATCTTAGCAGCTTTGTGGGGGATTATCGCCTCTCTCTTCACATTAGCAGTGAGAGATTTCTGGGGAGATTATTCACAAGTGAACCACAGATTCTCAAGTTGACATCAGTTGCTCTTCCTATAATAGGTTTCTGCGAACTAGGAAACTCTCCCCAAACATCTGCATGTGGAATCTTGGTGGGTTCGGCCAGGCCTAAGATGGGTTGCCATATAAATTTCGTGTCTTTTTATCTCATTGGTCTACCAATTGCAGTTCTGCTAGCCTTTGGGTTTAAGATGGGTTTTTCTGGGTTGTGGTATGGACTTGCGGCGGCTCAATTTTCGTGTGTGGGCATGATGGTATGGACTCTCATTCACACAGATTGGGTACAGCAAGCAAACAGAGCAAAGGAGTTGACAAATAAGAACAATGAAAGTAATCAAGACGACTTGGAAACGTCGCTGCTGAGCTGATCGAGTTAGCCTAAGTAGAGGTATGTGTTGTTGTATGAGGGTAAGGGATATGTCAAAGAATTTGTACTTTGAAATAAAACTATATTCCTAGTGTTATCTAGCAAACAAAAATATTCAAGCAAAAAACATCAAGTAGTTTTACTAAAACTAGCCTCATTTCCGAAATGTCGGTTGAAAAACGAGATTCAACGTCACCTAGGAAAACACACTCATGCCAAGCTAGACGTGTTCTGTGTTTCAGATTGAACAAAGGATCATGTACAGAGAAACGAATGAATATGTATTCAGAGATATCTCCAAGTACACATTCTGTTACCTAAGTACTTATCTCCACAACTGATAAGGTCAATTAAAACAAGAAGCTCACTAGAAGGCTGCTAAAATGTAATGAAGGAAAAACTTAAGAGAAGTACAAAAGAGTACTCCTAACACATGCTAGTGCATCGAAACAGAGGACGATTTTCACTTCACCTTCACATTGAAATTTCACTTGCACGCATGCCCTAAAGAAGTTGATTTGTGAACGTTTATTTCGTACGTTTGTATCCATGAGCCATACTTCAAGCACGCAAATCCTTGTCTGACTCCCATATTGTGCCTTTGGAGATTGGGAGATCATTTGATTTTCCATTGCCGTTCTCCACGAGTAACAGCGGGTCAGATTCAACTTCTTTTGTCTGAATTGATGAAAAACAGAGCTTCGGTTATATCAAGCAAAACTGCAGGCATAAATGAATATGAAGTCTGATATTTGCATGATAAGCAGTATATGGCACCTGATTTAACGGTGACACTTCATCGGCCTTTTTCTGATTCTCAACGACGCAATAATACGAATATAGAAGCATCCCAATCAACGCAATCAATATCCCAAGAATGTTCCTCCAACTAAATGGATCATGGAGTAAAACATAACCAAATGCAAGCACCAAACATGTTTTAAGATGCCCAAGCACTTGATAAGTGACTGGAGATGTCTTTCCTATGACAAGGAACGTGCTAAAATTGACGGAGATTGAGATCAGGCAAGAAAGAATGATAAAAACCTGCGACATCATTGGTGAGGGGCATCCTTCAGTAACATGCTTTATGACAGAAAAGAAAACGATTCCCATTTGTGAAACTCATCACTTACCACAACTTTTGGTGTATAATCAAAGGAGAATACATTTAAGCTTGTCAAAAGCTTATCCAGAAATGGACCTGATATAAGCAAGGTCATGGCTTGGTACAGACAAGTTTGGTACAGAAGTTGGGTCGAAGAGATCTTGTTCTTTTTCTGGATGGTGTTTGTCATCTGCAAAAGTTGTCAAGGCCTAAAACAAATTCATGAATAACCAACGACGACAGTGCCATGTATGTTCCAGGAATGTGTTTTAAAATTATCTTGGGAGTTGTCCAAATATGGAGCAAAAAAGGAAAAAAAGAAACATAGCGCATAAGATAGAAATAAAAGGATACGATTTGGGCAACGCACGTAGTAACAACTGCAAGGAAGGAGAGAAAGGAGCCAAGAGCATTGAGTTGCAGATCAGTAATTGTTGCAATACCAACACCAAGAAGCAGAATGGTGAGGGAAAGCTTAATATTCCGATTGAACTTTTTGCTTAAGAAAAGGGTCTCCAACATTACTGTGCACGGGATGATTGCCAGCTTTGTCATCTGGTAAATTAACATAGTTTACCTTTTCCATCGTAAAATAAATCAATAGAAAATATGGGCAAAGTCGAAAAACGTAGTGGACTTACGTACCTGATAGAAACCAACTGAATTGAAGCCTAAACTCAGATTTAATAGTCCAATGGAAATCCCATTCAGAATACCAAACCCGATACGTGTTTGTGAATCAATTGGCTTGTGCTCGAACAATTTCATCGAAAGAGCAACGTGCAGAGAGCAAAAAGTAACCAGTAGATGCCAGCTTGTGAGTGTTGTAGCTATGACAAGAAACAATCAAAATACAACAATAGAAAAAATCGTTAGAATTCTTTGTCTTTGACCCTCATATTCCGAATAGCTACATCGTAAAAAAAAAAAAAAAAGGTATTTGTGGCAAAATATGGTTAAAGTAACATCTGGTGGCTCTAAGAAAATTCTTGCTAGAACTTAGCCTTAAAGCATCGAAATCCATTACTACGAGTGAGAGATCAGGCCAAGCTACCATGCTACGTATTCAAGCTAATAAAAAATTTGTCCAATCAGCTAAAATTAAACTTGATGCTATAAAAATTTTGGTTAGTCCCCTCCTTACTACGAAAGCATGTATCTTAAACTTCATGAAATTTGAACATGAACTCGTCGGAATACATACAACACAAGAAAGTGCCACCTTAAAGTTGCCAACTTCATAATCCACTATAAGCCAGAAAATGAAAGCTCTTTTCTCTATTTCCCGAACTCACAATTTGTAATCTAACAAAAACGTTTAGTCAAATGCATATTGAGTTATGACCAGTAGCTTGCCCAATTTTTCAGGCAGAAAAAACAAATATGCTACATCACAGATCTATACGTTATTGTATCATACAAAAATAATTGGGGATAAACCACAAATCATCACAAAGAACGTAATCTTTCAAGAACTCCACGGGCACGAAGAACAGCAAACAACTCACCAAAAATAAAATGCAATGAGCTCATAAGCGCTTTGTTACAGATCACGATCGAAACCGATGAAACCACCGACAATGTCAGCGCTCCAACGGTTCCCAGCTGAAAACCCTTATTCTCATTCATCCTTTTCCTATAAATAACAAAACCCACACACGGCGCAAAATCACCTAAAAGAAGATCAAAACTTTCGAAATCGAACAAACGAAGCAATTTCGATACGCACCTGTTTATATTGCTATTCTCTGTATATATATTGCCAAGAGAGCTATTATATCTTTTTGCGGTGGGTGGCGTTGATCTGTGATTGGGAAATCAGGGGCAAAGCTTTGATTAAAAATATTTCAGAGCAAAGAGTTCAGCTGTCACGGTCGTTAGCTCACTCAACAAGAGTTTGTTAGTGCTTAGCGTGTATCTCAAATCTCAATACAAATGATTATATTTATCAATGCCCGTATAATCTGCAAACGTTACTCAATACGTACGTTTAAAGTATAAATCTTCCGAGTAAAATCTGAATCATTACAGTAATAGCAAATCTTTTGTCTATAATAGGGCTGTGAAAGAGTGCGGATCGAAAAGAAAAAAAACTGGTTCCGAAATAGTGTGCGCTCGAAACGACAGCGTATCTGCATAGCTTACTTAAATTAAACTACCAACTAAACATCAAAAAAGAATTTCTGGCAGCTATCTAATTTACAATCTATCAGTTACATTAGCATAATTTGCCATCTTCGCGTGTTTCGCTACTTCTTTGTTGCTGATTATGCATTCTCAGGAATATCGTTTTCTGTCTCTTTTGTTCTGATGTCTTGCTGATTTTAGTTGTGCTGCTTTTGTTTCTCCGGGCAAAACTATGCCTTCAGAATCAGATCAAGATTTTATTGGGTTCTTCAGACACTGCCTTAATTAGTCCCATCCCATCCACAAGAGATAAAAACTCTTGCCGAGGATTACATTTAAGTAAGACATGATGTGAGTTGATGCTTCTTTCCAAGTTTCGACGAACACAATTCAAGACATTGTTGTTGGAAGATGAAGAAAACATAACATGATAAGCCAAAGCCACTGATTTATCTATCAAAAGGACACAGGGCAAGAATCATACAAGACAAAAATGCTTTAAGATGCAATGACAAAAAACATATTATTTGTAATTCAATTCAAGTAGGGTCCCAAAGTTTACACCTTGAGTCAAGGATTAATAAAAATACAAACTTTATCACGACTTAGTGTGATATATCATTCCTGATGGCCTTCATCCAATAGCAGCCACCAACATCTGAATATCAGTAAAATAATTGTATAATACACATTCCATGCACACTATCCATCCCCTATGAGCAAAGCAAAGCAAAAGCGGGTGAAAAACCTCCCACCACAGCTCCCATAATTCCCCTCTCTCTCTCTCTCACCTACTTTTCCCCGTGTAATAAAAATATAATACAAATCAAACCCCTTTTATATAATACGTGTGTAAATTAATTCTGTTAAGCAAATTGACCGCCTTGGTATGTCTGCCCAAATTGCCAGTTCGCAGGGGCAACGTTGTTGCTTGTCACTGTCCTTCCATCGCTCGTCGTAACACTGATAGACAAGCTTTGACCGTTGAGGTAAGCATTGCTCTGCCAATTTTGACCCCAGTTTCTCGCCATCCTCTGCCACCCCGTCCTCGAACCCTTGACGGACACCGTCTGAACGTCGCCGGCGCCGCCGACGTTGGTCACAAGAACGAGGTTGAAGTAGGAGTGGCCGTTGATGGTGAACCTTATGCCTCCCTTCTTTCTGCACGGCACTCTCCTGTAAGAAACTGGGACGATCCCCGCCCTGTACTGAGCGATCTGTAAGAAGGCGGGTTGGGCCATGTCGAAATGCTGGCGTGGAGGGTTGCACCACCCGCCGTTGTTGTTGGGGAGGGATGGGTTCGGCGGGCAGAAGTTTGTGGCCGTGACGGTGATGCTGCCCGGCAAGCACGACTTGCCGCCGGAGCACTGCAGCTCGAAGCATGCGCCGCAGCTCAGGCCATTGTTGAACAGTGCGGTGCTCAGCGCCGCCGTGTTGGTGCCGTAGCCTTGGCTGTACAGGTTTCCGTAGCCACACGCGCCGCCTGCGTTTTATTTATGCGGTGAATAATCAGAACATTTGTTTTGAAGACGCAAGTAAATGTGAGTTATAGAAGTTATGTAGCATCGGCCGGCGGCTTACCCATGGTGCCTGAAGCATCGCCGCCGCCGTAGAAAGTAGCAAAAGCATTGTTCCATCCTCCTCCATAGCCACCGCCGTAGGTTGTTCTTATGCACAGGCTCAAGAACGAAAACAGTAGTATGGAAAACGATTCAATGTCCATTTCTTTCTTTTTTTTCTCTGAAAAAAAATGTGATTTAAGCTACTTAGAAGTTCGTTTGTGACTTGTGAGAGAGCTTCTTGGTACGAGTATTGCTTATATAGGAAAAATATATGCAACATTGGAGAGGTGGTGTAGACAAGGACATGTCAACAAGCATTCAATTTCATTTTTTTTTTTAATTGCGAAGAGAGAGAAGAAGAGAGAATCGAAATGCAAAATTTATTTAATTTAATATATTTTATTTTTTGACCAAATGGCACATGCATATGCTTCCAAGTTGAACGAACCAACGGCCAATCTTTGAAAGGCCCTACATGCACATGCGTTACTCAACTGTTTGCAATTGTAATCTGTTTATTATAATTATTTGATTCGGTGACAATTGTTTTTATTTGATTTTGTGTATTCATTTGGACATTGTGGAGTTCGTTATTCTTGGTGAGATTGAGGCCTTAAATTGCGCTATGGCAGGTATGTACGAGACTTGAAATTTTGGCACCATTTGACCCTTTGTTTTTTTTATTAATTCGATTAATCTGAGCAATTTTATTAAAAATAATAATAATAAAGTCAAGCTAACTTGCTTCCGTAACGTGTAAAAATCCTGCATTTCGAATTTCAAGATGGTTATGGGGAAAATTTTATTATTATTATTTTATACACATAAATACCTATTTGCATAAAAATTTGTAATTCACTACGTTGTCAGTATTTTTTATATGTAGGTACCTCATAGAATAAATTTTCTGCATATAGGTACCCAATCCGCCGCAGGTACGCCATGTAACACATTTAAGTACCCTATAGCAACGTATTTTGGTACGTAATACGTTGAGAAAATGGTACATCGTATATAACACACTAAGGTACCATATAGAAACCGTACAGGGTACCGTATAAACGCGTGACGTGGTACGCAATACACACATAAAAAGGTACGACAAGACTGAGAAAATTGGTACAAACAGTAAAACGGGTACCTATCTGTAAAGATTTCTAAAATAGGTACTGATTTGTAATTTTTTTAGTCGATTGGGTATTTTTCTATAGATGACACTTTTTTTATTATTAAACTATTGCGATATGGGTGGTTTTTATCAGACGAGATCTTCTGTCTCATTGGGTGTCCCATTGTGTCTACCCACTTATACACATAGAAATTTTGATATTTTTCAATTAAATAAAAGAAATAAAATGTGTGAGAGAGGGGAGATTAACCTCCAAGGGTTATAATTTCCCCTTTTGGTTTTATTTTATTTTATAATTCTCTAATTATATATTCCACCAAATTCAAATCATCATTGATTCGTTAGATGTATATGATATATCAAATATCCAATTTATTATTTGTTCGTTACGATCATATTGATATACATATCTTATATTTTTCGATATTCTTAAGTATCATTTTATTTTATATTTAAAAATGGGACATAAAATGCGATATATTTTAATTAGAGAATTATATATTAAAATAAAACCAAAAGGGGAATCTTAACCCTGGACGTTAATCTCTCCCGCTCCTCCCTCTCACATTTTATTTTTTTATTTTAATTAGAAACTATTAGAATTTCTATGTGTAATAAGTTGGTATACGCAATAATGAGACACCCTATGAGAAAGAGGATCTCGTTCGGGTTTTTTTGGATAAAATACTTTGAGTTGTATAGTCTAATCCGTACTTCGTTCAATTTTAAATCAACAAGGCAATAGAGTCAACTATTATGCTTTGCTCGATGATTAGTTGTTGAAATAAGTTAGCTTAACATATTTTCTAATTAAATAAACTACACATATATGATTGATTCGTCAGAATATCAAATCCTTGCTCGGCCATTATTGATCATTGTATAATCGGACAAAAAGATAATATATTTAATCTATATTTATATACGTACCCATATAGTTAATCGACTTGGATTAGAATACTAGTTCAAAATTAATACGACTTTTTGTATTTTTGTGCAATGTATTAGTCAAATTAATCGTTATCAGAATAATAATTAGTTTGTTGACATATTTTAGGTGGCTTTTGGTTCATTGAAAATCTCATAAGTACATATTTTTCTTTTTGTTGTATTAAATATGTCAGGACCCTACCATGTTACGGGCACATGCAAGCTCCGTAAAAGGTGGTTCTTTTATCTTGGTACAATATCATATTCATAATCTCGTTGAAAATCCATTTATAATAATTAAATATAGGAGGGTTGATCGATAAATTTATACGAAAATGAGAATACAGGGCTAACTACCATTTTATGTAACAACCTTCGATGGTTGTTCCTCTTAGCTCATAATATTTTGAACTCATTATTTAGATTATATTATATACGTCGATATTCTTGATTTAGATATGTTGAGACTATTTAAAATTAGATTTTGTGATCCAAATTTCATGAATGGATCTCACAATATCAATCCATTGAGACGACATCCACGAAACGCTAATAAAAATTCAGGACCAAATGTGTGATCTTGACCAGGTTGTCTAGTAGTTAACCCCACTTGTTATTTAGAAAACGGAAATAAGACTATCATTTAATTTATTAAATTATTCTAGGGTATTGTTGTTTCGAATGATAAATCTAGCACGACGTTCGGTCATAAATCCGCAAGATATGAACTTTTAGCATCACTCAACAATACATTTATAAATATTGTATTGCACATAATCTAGAAGACATCGATACCTAAAAAGAAAAAAAAAAGAACCCCTTGTATCTCGATTTCACACGTAATATCTTTATCAATTTAATATTAGTCCCAATTCGAAAAAACATTTCAAAGATCATTTAATGACGTGGTTGCCCTTTCTCATCCACATTTCAAGCCTCATATTGAATACCCAAAAGGGAATTGCGTACTCTATCCGACCATGTGTGGTATTAAAATAAATCAATATTTACGTACTTTAAGAAATAAAAGATCATTACATAACCGAATTGTTAGGAAAATGTTTAATGTGTAATAACTCCTTTGGGGTTTTCTTAATGAAAGCTTTTCCAAAGTCTAAATTCTAAACTATGCATATGATCGATCAGAGTTTAACTATTATCGATGGACAGAAACTATAGTATTCATATATACAGAAACGCAATAAATATGAATTGAAGCCATGGTTCTTTGACTAAAGCTTCACAATTTTTTTTTTCTTTTCTCCTTTTGTAATAAATTGACAATTACACAAATGCAAACACTTATGTCTGCCATGTGCAGTTTGGTGGTTTTTTTCTTCGTCCAATATTGAGACCCTTTTGAAAGGTGACAATGCAATTTAATTTGGGGTCCAAATGTTATCTATTTATTTCTCTGTCTCGGACAAAAGAAGGATATGTGAATGGGGTTTGGGATTTGTCGATATGATATCTCTCGACATCCATGGAGGGACCGAAAACATGTTGAGAGCATAGTGAAAAGAGACGTTTTTATATATAAAATATATAAGAAAATCAAGGATATCCATATATGACTATGACTAGATGGTCATAGGATACATTTAGTTTAGTCTTATCTTAAGGCACTTGCAACTTGCATTCTATTGTTATATCAAGAATGCAATTGTTTTAATAATGTGTATTTAATTATACCATTTATGCATATTTGTAACTTTTTCTTAGAGAAATATGGAGAAGAAAGTATTAAACTCGAATTAGTGGGCATAAAATAGAGAGCTCAACCCTCTAATTGAAGACTACAAAGACCATTAAAAATTTAAAAGCCCAATCTATCGTGGACTGGAAAGTCCCACAATGGCTCAAATCATCAAAATAGCCCATTTATTTAAAAGTAAAAAAGATATCTAAAAAAAAAAAGAAGAAGAAGAAATTTATTCTTCCATCGATTAGATGTAATCCACTGTTTTCTTGTGTATTTATTAACCTATCAGAAATTTTCTCAAATTAAACATTGACATAAAATAAAAAATAAATATTAGATCACGTTCTTTAGCCTAATGAAACTGCCTATTCTATTTTTAGTAAAATGCTTATTTTTCTAACTAAATATTAAAATCAAAATTAAAACAAAAACCTCTTATCAAATTTTATTTCATGCACACATGTAGGGTATATAGCATATACTAGTATATATTATATTAAGGGTTAGGGGATATGATAAACTGTTAATTGGTCTGTATCAATTCACCAATAAGATTTTTCTCTACATCTATTAAAATAATAAAAAAAACTTATTAAACCTCCGTAACATCATAATAACTACAACATTCTATTTTTAGTAATTTCCTTATTAGAACTATTTAATAATAATTAACTTTATTTTATCGCACACATATAGGGTGTGCCAGAAATACTAGTATGATGTGTGTCAAAAGTCATATAACTCAAAATTCGAGTCGAAGAAAAATAACAAATAAATGAAGACGCAAAATATACAGAAAGTTATTATATGCAGATAAAAATCTTTAAAATATTAGATGTAAGACAACAAATCTATTATAATGTTTCAAATGTCATCAGTTGACAGTTATATCCCTCGATTTAGTTCATCGGATGGACAGGTGACGCGATAGGGCTGATTTCATGTAACTAGTACTCTTTACACATTCAATGCATGTGAATATATGCGTATATTATATTTTAATTTAAAATTTGTATTACAAATTATTATTTAAATTTAATTATGTATCTATATAAATTATAAAAATAAAGGTATAATACTAATTAGCTAAAATAGTAATTACATGTAGTGGATTGTTTTTAATTTAGTATTATTTAATTTTTTTGTTTAATTGAGAGGCAAATTGACGGTTTAACCTCAACCCTCCAATAGAATAGATATTGATTTACAAAACAAAAATTGAGACGCATGTTACGCCTTAGTAGAGCCGGCAATATTACCCGCGGCCCGCGGGCCGGCCCGCCCCGCCCCGCCAAAAGGGCGGGGCGGGCTCCGATTTTTCAGGCCCGCCCCGCGCGGGCTGCGGGCTTCAGCGGGGCACGGGCGGCCCGCCAATAATAAATAGTATATATTAATTGATAAATATATATTTATATATAAATTATATAATTTTTTATACAAATTATATAATTTTTTAAATTTCTTTGGTAAGATTTTATAATTTATAAAATTAAAAGATAAATCAAATAATATTTTCTGAAGGTTGAAATATATTAAATATATTTTTTATTTATTTTTTGATTTTTAGGTTTTTTTATTTTTTTTAATTTATGCGGGCTAAGCCCGCCGGGCCCGCGGCCCGCCAGTGGGCGGGCGCGGGCCTAGCTTTCTTAAGCCCGCTGGTTGGCGGGCTACGGGCCGGCCCGTTTTGACAGGTCTACGCCTTAGTTTAGATGAGACAATTGGAGAACGGTCCCCATACATATAGTCAAGTAACATCACTTTCTAACCTAATACAAGAAATATATTTGAATAAAGTAAATATAACGAGTAAAGCAATATCGATGTTGATTTGATAAATGGGACCAAACGCGGCATAAAATCCAGATGGAACTATTACTAAAACAAATCAATCAATTTAGTGGTAGCGTGCAAATTTAGAAGAAGGATTTATTGCTATGAGAATCATGATCATATTTAACTTTTCAATTTGTAAGCTAAGTTTGATGTTAGTGGGGACCTCAAATTCATTCGAAACAAGTTATATCGAAAACGAATCTGAATACTGTCTCCTTAGTTCTCATGATTGTCAATTATTGTCCCACGTTTTATTTATTTATTTATTCTTATTTAAAATCACCAAGTTAAGTTATCCCTTGAAAAAACAAAATCACCAAGTTATCATCACAATTTACAAACCTTCCTACGCAACACAAAACTCAAAATTCAAATGCTGCGTTAAAGCATCTCAACATTCTCTTACAGCATCTACAAAAGCTCTAACTAAATATATATTCAGCAAAGTATAATCTCCATACAACAAAGACTGCAAAAACCCATCTTCTCCTCTTAGCTTCACCTCTCTCTTTCCTCCAACAACATCAAATCGAAGCAAAAGTGGAAGAAAACAGAGCAAAGATTGCTGTAGAATCTTGCGATCACATGAGCAAGATGAACTCACTCCTTTCCATTTCCTTCGTTGTCCGATTTTTCTAACCACAGAAAAAACAAGTTCATATCTTGACAGCTTATAAACTCAAAGCCCATCAGAATTACAGCTATCTTAACACATGAGTTTTTATCATCGTCCCCACAGAGTACTCCTCCTCGATAAGTCCAACGACCCATCATCGCTACACGCCGGAAATGGAAGCAAATCTCACGAAAAGTTCGACACGAATATGGTGATAATACTCGCAGTTCTATTGTGCGCCTTAATATTCGCTTTGGGCATCAATTCGATAGTGAGATGCATCCTTCGATGCGCTAACAGAGGACCGCCGCCGACTGCCGCCGAAGGAGGAGGAGGAACCTATCGCCGTTATCAGAAGGGTCTGAATAAATCGGAGCTGAGGGACATTAGGGTCTTGGTTTACGGGTCGGATCGCGGCGCGGTGGGGTCCACGGAGTGTCCGATATGCCTCAGCGAGTTTGTCGGCGGCGAGAAGATTAGGGTTTTGCCTAAGTGCGCCCATTGTTTCCACGTTAGGTGTGTGGATGTGTGGTTGGGATCGAATTCTTCGTGTCCCACTTGCCGGCGGTCGGTGGTCGACGAGCCGGCGGCGGAAGTAGGCGGCGGAGGTGATGTGATTGCGGAGGAGGTTGGGTGATTTCGTTGGATGGCTGTAAAAATGCTATGGAAAGATTAAATCTTGCGATAAATGATTATGTTTTGTATTGTCCGAATTTGGACAAAACAATAATCGTCTTTGTTCAATGGATTTATCATGCATTGTAATTTATAGCAAATGCCACGCAGATAATTTTATTTTATTTTATTTTTGTCTCTTTAAAGTTTAAACTGTTTTATGATTGTGATTTGTGAGTCTCATTTATTTCAAGGATTTGAATAAATAGATTATAAGCTGTTTAAATTGGTACTCCCTTTGTCCCAAATATTTTTGAACATTTGTGAGTTGACACGGGAATTAAAAAACTGAATATTTTAATATTATTGTACAATTAAAAGGTAAAAAAGTATATATTTTGACACGTCTTTTAAGAATATTTAATATTATTATATTGATTGTTTGTGATAGTTTTTTTGCTAAATAAGTAAATGTACACAAGATGTGGGACTCCTGATTTAGTAAAATGTATAAACTGGTTTGGGACGGACGGAGAGAGTATAAGATTTAAGCATTGTTATAAACATGAGTATAAAATACTACACGGTATTATTGCAGGAAATAACTTCTTACGAAATAAGGTTAAAACGGAATCTCGGCCTCAACTTTTGTTCGTTATTTCTTTGAATTTATTCCTACTACAATGGAATCTGATATGACTTGTCGAGTGACGAAAAGGTTTCTTCAAAAGCCATTTCATTTATTACACTTTCTTTCTTCTTCAATTTCTTTAGCCTTACTACAAAGCGAAGGTGGGCTGGACTTTTAATGGCCCAATATTTCAATATATTTAAATGGCACATTTACACGAACGATATAGAATAATCCTTCGGTCCGTGCGTGTGTTGGGTTCGTTGCACTGTCGGAATTTATTGCTAGCAAATTATTGTGAAAAGAAAATTTGAAAAAAGAATTAAGTGTGGCTGCTGGGATTCGAGCCCAGGTCTCCACGGCCACAACGTGGAATTCTTACCACTAAACTACAGCCACTTTGTTGAAGATTTTATTTAACAGTTGTTTTTTTCACATATTTACTGTAATCAAGAATTCCATTTGTTTCAATTAGGTCTATATTTGTTTTTATATATGTATATATATATATATATATATATACGCACGCGATTTTTTACTTGAGGAGGCTAATGCATTGGCGGCTTAGGAAAGTTCCAAGTGAACAGAAGTAGATGGAGCACTATACTAAGTTGACTTTCACATATCTATTTAATTTACATGTCGTCATAATAGTCCCAGCCAAGTCAAATTTGATCACTAGCTAGTGCTAGCTAGCAGATACGATAACGATGATGATAAAGATAATTCCATTATTTCAAATAATGGTCGTCACCAACAAATAGTTGGTGGAGTGGAGCTATATATATATATATATATCTCTATATATATATCTATATATATATATATATATTTATAATGTACGTCGTGTGTATTGACTATGGAGAGGTGGCACTATATATTAAGTGTAGATGGCGAACATGCCAAAGTGCATGCTCAGATAGATGGCCATAAGTCAACGAACACTTTTGCACAATTGTTTCTATGTTTATTTGTCACCATTCGTGATAATCTTGTACACATTTAATCTTATATATACAGTAAAAAAAATATTACCGACATTTAAAGCATGGTTTGAAACCGAAGAAATCCTATATTGCCTATTTGACCGAAACAGTGTATGAAAGATATACTTGTTAGAAAAAGTGCTAACATGAGTGGGGATACTCAGAACGTGTGGTTGTCTCTCTGTCTCTGTCCCAGCATTAAAATGGTTTTCCTTTTCACACATATTGACATAATATATAATCTAGTTCATGATCTTCTTCAGCCACCTATAAATAACATTGCCATACACATTTCACAATGTGAATTGAGATATTCCTCTCATATTTGATTCTGATATCAGAGTTCAATATCACGCACTATATATATTTAGCTTATCAATCTTAGATAATTGTTTCTATGTTTTTTGCAGATGGCAACTTTTAGAAGAACTTCATTACTATTATGATAAGATATATAGACCAAAATTGACCGCCCTGTAACTTGGTAACATCATTTCATTACCTTCGTTTCGTATGGTTTGCTTTATGGCAATTAACGGTAAGTAATAGAAATAGTAAAGTGGGCGTGGAATAATTGGTTTCAATATTATATGTACGCTTTTACCCTTTGCGCTTATCATATGTTTAGACTATTCTCAGTAAATTATATTCTCTTCTTTCTTCACTTGTTATTTCTTAAAGTTCTGACCTTCTTAGGATATGTATATAGATTCATATGTTTATTTGTTCATTGACGGTTTACTTTCTGTTGCATGCATATGATTTACTATAGTTTTTTGGTGAGAAATAATGTGGTATAAAAGGAGCTTCCTTCGGTCCACTCACGGATAAGATTTCGGAGCTGAATTATCTGCCGACTCATTCGTTCTACCACACACAGTAGCCAAAAAATTATCTATAATTCGATCAGATGATATTATTGTTACATGTTTTGTAAATATATGAATTATAATATATGCTACTGTGATGATTGAGTGAATGATGCGGGAGATGATTTCACGTTCCTCTACCTCCGTTCTTGGACTGAAGGGAGCTCCTTTTTCCCACTTGGTCCTTCATGTCTGTTTTAACAATAATAATAATAATAAATATATATATTTCACATCCCAACAATCAATACATACAATTCAGCCACTGATCATCAGAGCAGAGATTCGTATGAATTTATTTTTTTCTGAAAAGATTTAATTTTTCAGAGCAGTGTAAGATGTCTGTTTGTTGCTTTACTGTTCATGATAAGATCTTGAAACCAGTGGCAATTTCTGATGCTCGATATTCATATCAGATGATACTGAAATGGGTCCCTTTTGAGACTACAATTTTGAATAGCGGGTTAGGTTCAACGATCATAATTGAAAGGATCTGCTGTTATTTCGTTTGTGAATTACACAGAACTTCCATTTTGTTTGATTGTTTCTTAAGATACTCAGTCATGGTTTTCTTTCTTGATAATCAGAAATACGTTCATCAATATTACAAGGGCACTGGTCTTTGTCGAGACATGCTTTTATTTGTGTAATAATTAATAATCAGTACTAGAAAAAAGAAACTGAGGTTAAAGTTTAGCCCTATGAGCTTTCTGATCATCATCGTCAACGACGACCACCACCTTTCCAATAGCTTTTCGATCTTTGAGAGCCGCAAAAGCGAGATTCGCCTGTCAGCAGTTGCTATGCAGTTGAGAAAAAACAAACCAACTAAGAAAACAATTTATTATCTACTTTTTGAGTCAAATTCTAACCCGTGAGAGTTTGAAGGCATGGGAAATCTTGATGGTAATTAAGCCCTTGGCTGCCCACGAAAGAAGCTCGTTAAGCGAATCCTCAAGAACACGAGGCCTATGTATTTTGTAGCTTCCCCAATACAACCCATGAACCGTCCAATTCTGCAGTTAAATACACATACATCGGCCATAAGAATTTGAAGATAGCGATTATTGTAACAAAACAGACAACTTGAAACTATTCAAGTGATTTAGGGTACGATAGTAACCTTAACGAGGGCAATGTTGGCTGGAATCACGGGCACTTCTCCACTAGCAAAACCGATAACACATATCTGTGCTCCCCAATTCAACAGCTTCATGGCATCTTTCGTTAGCTTTCCTCCCACGGGATCGTAGAGAACGTCGACTCCTCTAAGCTTTCTCGACTTTAGGAACCCTTTCACGCTTTCTAGAACGTTCTCTTTGCCCGAGTCGACGACATGGTCCACGCCAGACGACTTCAGAAACTGCACCTTCTCGTCTCCCCTGGAGACAGACACCAACATAAATTGAGGATAAATGATCATTTAAAAGACTAACAGTAGATACGTTCAAGACATCGTTCACTAAATCAAACTCACTTGTAAGGAGCGATTCAGTCATTCACATGTAAAAACCAGCATATATCTTCTCGAAGATAAAACAATCCAAATCAAGATTAAGACATTACCTAGCAACAGCGATGACGATGGCACCGCAGACTTTGCCGATTTGTACAGCAGAAACACCAACTCCACCAGCCGCTCCAAGAACTAACAACACCTGTCCATATACGTTGTGATCTTAGTGTAACATATTCTCTAGCTCGCAAGATTGTGAGGCCCAACATCAACAAAATCAAATTTTGTATGATACTTTTAGTACAAGACAGATAAATGCAGAAGCTAAACTACCTGCCCAGCGCTCAGTTGAGCTCTATGAACAAGTGCCACATGCGATGTTCCGTATGCAACAGGTATTGCACTAGCTGTGACCAAGTCACATCCTTTGGGCACAAGAAATCTGCGATTGGCATAGTAATGAACGACTTCAACTGAGAAATTGAGCTGATCGATGGACATAATTGGGAAGTTAGGATCGAAAACAACGGCAATAGAGAAAACTTCGATCACTTACAGCTCCGACTCTTCGGCGACGATGAACTGAGCAAAAGATCCAAGCGCTGCAAATGAGCAAACGTGGTCGCCGACCCTAAATTTGGTCACTTTTGGGCCGACGTAGTCGACGGTGCCCGAGTAATCCGAGCCCGGGATGAAAGGCAGCGCCGGCCTCTCCTGGTACTTACCCAAAACCTGCAAGTAATTGGCAAAATTGAGGCTGGTGGCTCGAATTCGGATCCGAACAGAAGTGTCGGATCCGAGTCGGGGTATCGGGTGGGTCGTCGATAGGGTCAACGCTGAGTCGGTTGACCCCTCAATTGGGGAAGTCGGGTCACCGAGCTTTCTGCACACTAAAGCTTCCATTTTTCCACTGCCGTCTTTGGTTTTGGTAGCTCAATTATTTCTTCTAGGCGGTAGGGATGATATATTGTTTTCCTGATTTATTAGTATTTTATTTTTCTAATTTTTTTATTATTATAAATGAAACAAAAAGACGAGGAAAAAAACAGAAGCAAATGGCATTCGCAAACTCCCCCTCCACACACAGCCACCACCGCAAAACTATCACGCCGACCGCCAGATTCAGACCCTCAACGCCGTCGCTCCACATCTCCACCAACCCATCTCACGTCGGCGTCGAGCATCTCCGACGACTCTTCATAGCCTGCAACCACTCCTGTTATCGGTTTCCTCCTCCGGCGGAAGCAGTCGCTGCTGTAGACCCCGCTAAGCTATCCGTTGCGATCTCCAATAGCTACATAGTAGTCTCCGTTTTCTCCAGGGTTGATGATGCAGCAGATCTCAGTTCAAGCATTGGAGGATGGACGATGGGGAACTTGACGCCGGTGACGCCGTGGAACGGGCGGTTGGTGGGTTTTGGACGGGCAGTGTCGGACGTTAGCCTCACGGCGTCGATCCATGATGTTATGGTGAAAAGTTTTTTGGAGCTTCGTCCATTTTTGTATCTGCATGTTCTTGCCGTGCATGTGTTTGTTTAAATGCCTCTTCTAATTTGGGAGATGAAAATTTTCAGTACGGCATTAAGCATTATCGCCACTCAGCTATGAAAATTCGAAGAATAAACATATGCATCCCTTGGATTGATGACCCACATGCATTATTTCGAGTGTTTCACAGGTTCTACCTTCTCTGCAAGGTAGGGGAATTGGGCGAATTATCGTTCAAAGAATCGTAAGGTAACAACACATATCATTCTTTCTTTAAACTCTAGACTAGAGCACTCAACATGTTTGATCATCATTCAAAGTTGCTTATGTTTTCTACCATCTTTGTTCTTGTTTTATTGTTTCCAACTGCAGAATGCTAACAAACAAAGGTATATACGACATATCAGCACTCTGTTCTGAGGAGGAAAGGTACATACATACATACATTCTTTATCACAAGTTATACTGAAAGGATATCACTTTTTTATGCAAACGATTAGCAACCAATTCTTTTGTCTGATCTGATGATGCTTCTTATGCTATCTGAGTAGGCCGTTTTTCAAAGCCTGCGGTTTTGGAGATGATGTCTTGAGATCAACCACAATGATGTATACGAAGGCTCCTTCTAATCTCCAAGATCAAGCCATGTCCGCTGGTTCGAAATTGCTGTTAATTCCCAGTCCAAGAAAGATTTCTGTATAAGCATAATTTATTTCCAAGAAAGCAAAGCAGACATTTAGGTTTGTTTTGTCAAAATATCGAAACTATGCCATGTAAATGTCGATAATCAGTTTAAAGTTGAAGTATACTTTCGTCTGGCATAATCATCTTTACATCATAGGTTTGTGTATTCATTATGAAGCTTAATTAAATACGGCCAAGATTATTGTCAGATTCCACCAAAGATTCATGATGTTTTTATATTACAAAACAAAACCACACATTCTGCACGTTTCTTTAGTGAAACAAGCCCGAATCCAAAGATTCTATCGCACCGACTTTGGACTCAGCGCCTCTTAGCCGTGACCCTAACCGGTTCGGGTTGATCCGACCCGGCCATGTTGGGGAAATTCAACAAAGCCTTTGACCCTCTCATTTTATAAGCCGCTCGATCGTAGGCCAACGCTGCTTCTTCAGCCGTTCCGTAAGTACCGAGCCAAACCCTCGCACCGTTCTTAGCTGGGTCCCTTATTTCCGCCGCGAATTTCCCCCACGGCCGCTGTCTAACTCCGCGGTAGTGACGCCCCTTCGGCTGAGCCGCCGCCGCCGTAGTAGCTGGGCCCCACACGTCGTCAGCTGGGTAATAAGGGTGGGAGAAGGCTGGGTTTTGCTCGGCTTTAATGGCTACGTCGTCGTTGAATGGTGTCCATCCCTTGCTGACGGCGTCGCTCAGAACGCCGTAGATCACCATATCATCTGCGTCGTCGATTTTTAACGGCAAATCTCCCCAGGATTCCGTTAGGCACGGCGCGAGACCGTTGAAGCTTGTGCTCATCAGGGAATAGAGAGATGGGGGATTGGACGGCAGAGTTGACGGCGTCAACTCAGTCGGCGGCTGGTACATGACTCCCTATTATATTACTACTGTGATTAGTTAATGGGATTGAACAATTTAAAGAATTTTCTTTTTCTTTAGAAACAGAAAGCTTGAATCTTTGACAAGTTTTCGAACTTAAAGATAGCAATGCTTGGTATATATATTGTAATATGCGACAAGGGAAAGATCTAAGAAGGGGGGTTTTTTGTGGGCATTATAGTGATGGGATACATACATCAATTACATTATATAGTGATGGGATACGTACATCATATTACATTATATATATAGTGGTGGGTTGGGTGGTCTATATGAAAGTTCCAAAAGTTGCAAGTGGATCGATCATCATTTGGTATAGTTACAAAAATATATTACTAACAATAGGAGTTTTAACGTAAGAACCAGTTTGAGTCTATATTGGATGGAGTCGTATGTATAGATTCTTCGATGTACTTTCAGATTTCGATATAAACTTCTATTGTGGAACTTGTCTTTCTTTCGTAAGAGAGATCATAGGTGAAATTGCGCTGATTCAACATTGAATGGGCTATAACATGTGATGTTATTTATGGTTACGTTTGTTTTGTAATAATTTAATGAAGGTGTACGGTCAAGATTTTGAACGTTGTTTGAGGTTTTGTGTACGGTCTTTAATTTGACGTTGACTCGTTGACCAGCAGACGCAACCCAACTATTTTGTCTACTTTTGCCACGTTGTCTGTTATACCTTTGTTGCCTGAATCTGAATTATCATTTTTTTTTAAATTGTGGTACAAATGTTGAATCTGAATTTTATTTGTTAATCCATGCAAATGTAATTCTAAGTCCAGCACATGGGTCTCGTACTCTTCTCAGTTGCGTTCAATGAATAACGGTTGATATTGTAAATGAACACGCAAATGATTGATATCGCAACATAATTCAATTCGAAGACTGATATGTTCCTATTTGTGCCTAAAATTATTGAAAATGCGGACTCCTAGCGAGCAGAAATAACTATAATAATCTGTAAAATAATAAATTAAGTTAAGCACTGCATCACAATACGAATGGGTGATTGCCACCGATCCATCAGAAGAAACCTCAAAACAAAATGGATTTTTCTGGGAAAGGTCATGAATCTTTGTGATTTTTCAGCGTTTTTCGAAACTTAAAATTACTTTTTGACTTTTGCCGTAAAATGACATATATGCTGACGTACTACATTTTGTTACTGTGATAGACATTTCATTACAAATATTAAGATCCGATTGGCTGTTTTGTCGATCTCATGCATGCAAGCATGAAATGATTTAAATTGATACTCCAAATAATAAATAATCAAATTTATCAATTAATAAATAAATGTAGGAACCGGCCTCACTTATCCCGCATGCATAAGGCTCGAGTTTCGATCAAATTCAACTTCGAATATTATTCAATTAAGTGGTTTCGATTCTACATGTATGGATGGTTTACTGTATAAAATGATTTGCATTTTATTAAACAAAATGTATAGAATTTAATATGAGTGTAGGTAGCTTTCAATGTTTCTACGAAACGTATGAAGGGGACCAGAGGGTTGGATAGAATTTCAGTAGCAGCCGCTAAAAACAAATATAAATCCCTATATATTATTTTGGGGTCTTTACACATATTTGCGTAAAAACTTATAATTAGGACTATGTCAGTATTTTTTATATGTAGGTACCTAATAGACTAAATTTTTTTGCACATAGGTACCCTATCCGCCGCATGTACGTCATATAACACATTTAGGTACCCTATAACAACGTATTTTGGTACGTAATACGTTGAGAAAATGGTACGTAATATATAGCACACTAAGGTGCCATATAGAAACCGTATAGGGTACCGTATAAACGGGTGACTTGGTACGCAATATACACATAAAAATGTACGGCAATACTGAGAAAATTGGTATAAACAGTAAACGCGTACCTATCTGTAAAAATTTCTGACATAGGTACTGATTTGTAAATTTTTTATTCAATTGTATATTTTTCTATTGATGTCTATTACTCCCTCCGTCCCGTTATCTTTATCACATATATTGGTGGGCACGGATATTAAGGTGACATTATTATAATAATATAGTACAATGAAAAGGTAAAAAAGTGTATAATTTGACACGTCTTTTAAGAATACTTAATATTATTATATTGATTGTTTGTGATAGTTTTTTTGCAAAATAAGGAAAGGTGATAAAATTGGTGGGACGCTCGAAATGGAAAAATGTGATAAAATTAGCGGGACGGAGGGAGTATTATTTTTAGACGTTACAATCCAATTCAAATTAAATTAAATGCTCGGCTATTAAAAGGACAGGGCACAAAATATCTGCGAGAAAAAGCCAAAAAGCAATACAGTTGAACTAAAGCAAGTTGATGATTAGGTTGTCGGTAATAAAGAATATCCAAGTAGCCAAATCCGAATTCGATTGTAAATAGTAGAAATATCAGATTTCATTAGATCTTTTATTTTAATCTTGTTACTCGATTACCAAAAAGTGAGCAAATCGTATAAATTCGTAAAAGTCCTTATTTCAATTTATTTTTCCAATCTGAATAATCCCGTGTATTGACTTGACCTTAATTAAAAAATGAATTATTCGGATTAATCGACTTCAATATCATTTGGGACACGCATACAATAAAAATACCCACTTGAGAAGAAGATCGAATTTACATGTAACAATCCGACGGTCAATCTCAGCTACCAATGTCATTGGATATTATTTGTGACAATAATATAATATAATACATAGCAAGATCCATTTCTTTCACCAACTATACTACACCAAAATATACTATATATATATCCTCAAAGATAAAGATAAAGCTGCTAAACTAGATTTGTGTAAGATCATGAAAACCTCGGATTATCAAACACAAACGTTGGATAACAACATAGGACAGCATTATTATCTGTTCGAAGACTTCGGCCAAGGATCAGAATCGTTCTTCGACAGCCTCAACAACGCCTGCTTCCCCTCGGATCTCTTCGATTGGGTTGAACCCGGATCGGATCCGAGCGCAATCGGGTCGTATTTGGAACCATACGATGTTTTCAACAACTTGGATAGCATAACAGCGCCGCCGTTCGACCCGCCCAACAAGTCGGCCGACGACTTATCATCATCATCATCATCCCTCGACTCGCCCGTTTCAACTGGGTTCGATGCTCCATGTAGGGTCGTGAAGGCGGAGCCTGAATCCGACCCGTTTAGTCGTGGGTCGGGCAGGAATCGCTACAGGGGAGTTAGGAGGAGGCCGTGGGGCAAATACGCGGCGGAGATCCGTGACCCGGCCCGCAAGGGAAGGCGGGTCTGGCTGGGGACGTACGATACTGATGTGGAAGCAGCGAGGGCTTACGACTGCGCAGCTTTCGATATGAGGGGCAGAAAAGCTATTTTGAATTTTCCGATGGATGTTGGCCGGAAACCTCCGCCTCAGACTAGCTCCGTCCGGCGGAGGAGGAGAGATCAAGGCGGCGCTGCTGATGGGCCGTCACCTCTGTGTTGTTCTACCACGTCGTGAGACTGCAATACAATACAAGGCGAAGTTGTCGAAATACTATTATGATGTTTAATGTTGTGTAGTTAATTAATAATCTTGCTGGGTAAGTCATGGCTATCGTCATCATCATTAGGGCTGTAAACGAGCCGAGTTCGAGCCAAGCTCGGCTCATTTTCTGGGCTCGAGCTCGAGCCCTTACAGCTACTCAGAGCTCAAGCTCGTCGAGCTTTTTAGCTCACGGCTCGAGCTCATTTACAGCGAGCTCGAACTCGAACTCTAGCTTTTAATAAAAAATAATGATAAATTAATAAAAATAATATAAATTAATAAAAATGATACTCCCTCCGTCCCATAAGTTTATGGACATTTGGATATTGGCACGGGAATTAAGAAACTGAATATTTTAATAATATAGTGTGTTGGAAAGGTAAAAAAGTATATGTTTTGGCACGTCTTTTGATGATATTTAATATTATTATATTGATTGTTTGTGGTATTTTTTGCTATAAAAGGAAATGTCCAAAATGGTTTGGGACGCCCGATATAGTAAAATGTCCAAAACGGTTTGGGACGGAGGTAGTATAAATTAATATAAATATAAAAAAATTAAAAAAAATTTAAAAAAAATCGAGCTTTAATAAAATATTTAAAAAATTAGAAAAAATAACATAAATTAATATAAAATAAAAAAATATAAAAAAAAAAGCTCGTGAGCATGTTCGCGAGCTTTCGAGCCACTATATCCGGACTCAAGCTCGAGCTCGACATAAACGAGCTCATTTATATCGAGCTCGAGCCGAGCCGGCTCGTCGAGCTCACGAGCCGGCTCTGCTCATCTTTCACCCCTAATCATCATCTGAAGAAGCTGTTCATTTGGTGTATAGATTTTACTTTTAGTAGATGATCTTTCTTTGCTTTCGGGAAAAGATTTTCTATTCTAATTGAATGCTGCTTTCCAAACCTGTCATGATATATATTCTGCAATGTATATTATTACAGAATATTCTTACGCAACTCTTGTGTGGGAAAAAAAAAAGAAAATCAGAAGGAAGGCAGGCAGTGTTCCTTCCAACTAGTTAAGAGACGACGTCGTCTGGGTTAACTGTATAAACTAGCACATCAGACATGTTAGGAGTCCTCAGAGTGTACTGAAAAGTCCAACCATGGCAAGCACCGCCATGAACACCATCTTTGTTCACTGCAAAAACCGCCCCAACAAAATCGGGATATTTCCTCGCAATCCTTGCAATGGCATCCTTAGCAGCGTGCTTAGGTTCCATGCCTAACCTCATGCTCTCCACTATCTGATAGCTATTTGACAAGAAAGAAATAAAGCAGCAAAAAAATTCAAGAAAATCCGACTAGACTAGACATGAAGCTGTAAACTTGTGCTTATCGAATACCAAGGATGATGTTGCGTTAGAAAATTTACCATGGAAGAAAACGCATCATAACATCACCATCGCCAGTTGCACCGCAAGCTCCTACTTCTGCATCAGCATACGCCGAAGATCCTGCGATTGGTCCATCGCCAACCCTACAAAGATACGAGAGAATCCAAGGAAACTGTAATGTAATAAAGAGGTAATAGTTATACTGATTACTGAGAAAGAAATGGACAACACTGATATTTGTTACTACCTTCCAGGAATCTTGAAAGTCGCTCCATTAGTTGAGGTACCAACAGCTATGTGTCCCATCTGAAAAATGTAATAATCAAACATCGGACAAATAGAAAAGGGAGATTTTAGAGTCCAACTATCATCTTATTACTTTGTCAATTACAGCCATAGATATCGTATCGTGGTTGTGGAGATTAACATTGGACGATCCGTAATCATTCACGCTGGATTTCTTCGCATCAACGCACGTTCCATCTTCTTGAAGGTTCCGAATACCGCCGTGCTTAGAATGGTAAGGACCGCAATCATCAGCTGGCGCCACATTTTTACGGAAGTTTGGCTGACACTTATTCTTTTTCCAATCGATCCATTTTTGCATCGATTCGTTCGAACTGAGGTTTGTGGGCCCGGGTAGGCCCATGGATATAGCAAAGATCGAAGCTTGTTCCCCCACTAGCATAGTGTGCTTGGTGTGCTCCATCACCAACCTTGCAGCTCTAATCCCATCGCTTACGTATCTCATAGCAGCAACAGCTCCAACTTCCATGGTCACCTGTATGATATGAATGTCTTACCAGGGATAAAATCATTTATACTTTTATTACACAATCTGCGGAAAGAAACTGAGTAATGTATGGACATGATAAAATCGACTTCTTACCCCATTCATCAGCATAGCATCTATAGTAGTTTCTCCATTCTCGTCAGGACTACCACCTGGACCAACTGTTCTAGAAAAAAACAACAATCATGCATCTTAGTGAAGCTTTAATGAATCACTGCTATGAACTACGGATGACTTTTATTCGAGGTTTCTGAAACCTCGATTCTAACCTGTACCATCACATCTCAGTTCTTGACAAGCAGAACAGCCTTCAACCACTGCATCGACAGCGGAAAATCCATTATGAGCCGTTCTCCACGCAGCTCTAACAGCTTCCAAGAAAGGCCAAGTGCTCACAACTATAGGGTATTTCTCCAAACTTTTATTGTCAGCTCCAAGTGCCTAAACATACTAAAAGAGTCAGCACTTACTTGCTATATAAAGTTCACTCTGCTATTGACAAATTGACGATAAGTGATAACATGGAAATGGAATTCATTCGATCCAAGAACTGGAAATTCACTGATTTCTGCTAAAAAGGTATAATTTCTCCTACCAATTAGGTCACTTAGCGAGCAATGCATATACAGAATCACTAATGGCTACAAAATAAAGATGCATATAGCCTCTCGGAATCGACCACACAGACACTTGCACACTCATATACATACATAATTTGAAGATTCAAGAAAAATACAATACCGGTGTAAAGATAGTGACGAGTACGAGGAGAAAGGCGTGAGCTTTACTGGAATCTTCGACCATAATTTCTTACTGTTATTTATACAAGCTTGGTTGCTCTGTGACGAACTGAGTGGGAATAATGAATGAATCTTCTTCGTCGTTCTTCGGCAGTGGAGCTGAGTCGTTGACTTTGACGCTCTGGCTGTGGCTCTGATCAGTGGCTCGTTTTGTAATTTTCTTAAATTTGAGTTTGCAGTTTAGTTCATGTAATTTCATTCAAATGCCTAAGCCCCTATACATCACATCGCACTATTTCATTGTTAATTTTAAAAAAAAAGTTTTTATTTTTTTTGTAAAATCTATATAAATTTGGATAAAGAAAACACCGCACTCGTTGAAGCTATTTATATTCGCGGAAATAAATAGTAACAAAAAGAAGTATTAGTCATGTGCCGCGATTGGTGTAATAAAGGGTTTGGTAGTTATTTAAATGTGGAATTTAAAGTCAACAACGATTGATGAATTAATCCGATCCTAGCTACCACCCAAGACCCCATGTTATTGCCAAGACATCAAATTCATTAATTTCAGCATTTAGTTATAATGCCGATGCTTAATTAATTTTTTAGTCCCGTATGTTTGGGGTGTGGTGATTTTGGGACAACTTAATTAAGCGGGGCATTTTTAGTCCTGTAAGTTTAATAAAAGAAGCAATTTAAGGACAATTTAGCCAGAATTAACACATGTGCGCGGAATTGATGATTTGGATCCAATTTTTTTCTCTATCATCCAAGTAAGTGCCACATAGGTAAAGAAAAAAATTTAAATGATAATAATAATTAAATAATAGCTACTCAATAAATCACAATAATTATTAAATAAAAACCAAAAAATAAAATCACGACCAAAAAACAACATCACGAGCAAAACAGAAAGCATGGTCTATTTAGAATGACAAAAGAATCATGGTTAGAAGGACAACTAATGACGCCTTCAATCTCACTCGTTAATGTTGGGGTTACAAGAGTCCACGATTTCACTCGATTAGGGTTAGAAGAAACCGCAGTGCTCCACACTGTTGTAATCGTGCGTGAGGGTTGTGTTTTTGTGTTATCTTTGCTCACTATCGTAATCGTTCATCTCATTTGATTGATTTTTTTATTTAATAATTATTGTGAATTTACTTAGTAGTTTTAATTATTATAATCATTTAAATTTTTATCTTTACCTATGTGGCGCTTAGTTGGATGATAGCGAAAAAAATTGGATCCAAATCATCATTCCGATGCACGCGTGTTAATTCCGGCTAAATTGTCCTTAAATTGCTCTTTTTATTAGACTTACGGGACTAAAAATGCCCCGCTTAATTAATGTGTCCCGAAATCGCCACCACCCCAAACATACGGGACTAGAAAATTATTTAAGCCTAATGCCGATACGGTCAAATTTCAATCTTATACGATAATTATATTCTTTTTCCTCCTATTATACGATAATGATTGTATTCACTTGATTCTTTTGCCCAAATGGAAATAATATAAATGATTATTTTAATTCATGAGGGGCCCACATCTCAATCACATACTAAAACATGTACAATATGTAATAAAATAGGAAGAGATTATAAGATCGTCAATACTCGGCATGTGGAGGGTTTGGCGTTGGTTTTGAAAAATTGGAAAGAGCCGTTACTCAAAAACAGTTGACCATCGACTTTGCTGGGTAACCGGCAATAGCCTGTTGATCAAAGTTTATGGACTTTTCGGCTTTCCATTGTGAAAAATTCATTTACTACCGGTCCCTTCGAAACCTCAACCAGTCAAACAGGTTGCCAGTAAAGTCAAAGCTCACATGAACACTAGAACATAAATTCATATTAATACCATTTCCTAATAAAAACCACCAAGAAAGTTGAACCCAGCACAGCACGGAGCCGTCCTCACTGGAGCAAATTTTCTCACATCAATCCAACGAATAAAAGCTCAGAAAGAAGATTCCAGACCTATTCCATTCCATTCGCTTCCCATAAATAAATAAGTATTTTGCATTATTTTCTTGTCTGTGCGACACGCTCCGCGTTTACATGTGAAAGCAGAAAAAAGAAAAAGAAGAAAGAAGATCTGTTTTCTTTTCTTCTATCCCTTTTGCATTAGAAATTAAATGGGTGTTCTTAGTCTTCTGTGCTTATGGGTTTATCTTTGCTGTTTGGTTTTGGGAGTGCGCTCTGCTCTTGACCCGACCGTCGGCTTTGAGTTGGATTATTCCTACATAACTGCTTCTCCACTTGGTGTCCCCCAACAGGTTAAATTTTTTTAATTTTATTTTTCCATTTTCTTTTCGTATGTGTCTTCGGTTAAGATGTGATAAAAGGGTTACGATTGTTTGTAGTAAAGTTTCGATCTTTACTCTTTTGTGGTATGGTTTTGTTCTGTGCCTGTTAATCATCAAGGAATTTGCAGCATTAGTGTGTTTATGTCAGTATGTGTGTGTGTTTGTTTTATACTAGTTGTGTATGTAAATTGGTCTGCCTCTGAAAGTTTTGGCTGTAATTTTTACAGATGAACCCTTATTCGCTTGGTTCAATTTCTTTCAATTGCACCGTAATCACCTTCTCAGTTATGGTTTATACTCATAATAAGTTCGCTTCTTTATGCGTAGGTAATAGCTGTCAATGGCCAATTTCCCGGCCCTGTTATTAACGTCACGACGAACAACCTCGTCGTCGTAAACGTCAAGAACAAATTGGACGAAAACCTCCTAATCACATGGTACGCTTAGTTAATACACGGATCATAGAAAGAAGTCTAAATTTTCTTGCAATAATAACAATCGTAATAGGTCTGGTATTCAAATGCGCCAATCGTCATGGCAAGACGGCGTCTTGGGCACAAACTGTCCAATCCCTCCCAACTGGAACTGGACTTATAACTTCCAAGCGAAGGACCAAATCGGAAGCTTCTTTTATTTCCCGACGTTGAACATGCAGAGATCTTCAGGCGGATTCGGCGCTTTTATAGTCACAAACCGTCCCATTATCTCCGTCCCTTACAACCCTCCCGACGGGGACATATTCATCATGATCGGCGATTGGTATAACCGCAACCATACGGTTAGTTTTTTCGTCTTTTATTACATCATCCTATGTAGTATCAATAAATGAGCTCTAACCTTGTCTTCCTTGAATTAAAAAAAAAAAAAGGCCCTTCAAAAAGCCCTCGACGCTGGGCAAGATTTAGGTATGCCCGACGGTGTTTTGATTAACGGAAAGGGACCTTATAGGTACAACACAACCCTCGTCCCCGATGGGATAAAGTACGAAACTATAAACGTCGAGCCAGGTAAGAATATATTTACTGTAAACTAATCATAGTAATTTGGTGCTTGTCTTAAAAGTTTTTCCTATTAATTTCTTGCACCATAGGCAAGACGTACCGTGTCCATGTGAACAACGTTGGGACGTCGACTGCTTTGAACTTTAGAATCCAAAACCATAGTCTGCTTTTGGTAGAAACCGAAGGCTGCTACACGTCTCAGCAGAACTACTCAAGCTTGGACATTCACGTGGGGCAATCTTACACCTTCCTCGTAACAATGGACCAAAACGCAACCTCGGATTATTACATAGTGGCCAGCGCTCGATTCGTGAACGAATCTCTGTGGCAGAGAGTGACTGGCGTCGCTGTTTTGCACTACTCAAATTCCCGAGGGAGCGCTGCGGGCCCACTCCCCGACCCGCCTAACGATTTTTACGACCATACCTTCTCCATGAACCAGGCTTTGTCTATAAGGTACTTTTTGTCCTTAGTTTCCTGCAAAGTAATACGTATATATTGATGTTGTAATAACGAACGTGTTTCTCTTTTTTCAGGCAAAACGGTACGGCTAGTGGTGCGCGACCGAACCCTCAGGGCTCGTTCCATTACGGTCAGATAAACGTGACTGATACGTATGTACTGAAGAGCGTTCCGCCACTGATGATCAACGGGAAATTGCGAGCGACTTACAATGGAATATCGTTTGTAAATCCTTCGACTCCCATACGACTCGCCGACGTGTACAACGTTAAGGGAGACTATAAGGCAGATTTTCCAAGCAAGCCGATGGATAACAGAGCGCCTAAGATGGACACTTCGATCATCAACACTACTTATAAGGGATTCATCGAAATCGTATTGCAGAACAACGACACGGTTCCTCAGACTTTTCACATGGATGGCTATTCGTTCTTCGTCGTCGGGTATGTTTTGACCTTCTTCCATAGTGCCTATGAATCTTGGTTGATACGTAAGTTGTTACGCCCGTAAAAATCTTGTCTTTATTAAATGTGAAAAGAATGGGCGACGGAGAATGGACAGAGAACAGCAGAGGCTCCTACAATAGGTGGGATGCAGTAATACGATCTACCGTTCAGGTGCGTTTTTTCGACTTGGTTTGACTGCTGTATAGCGCTCCAATTTTAAACCGTTCTTGGAAAGTATATGTAAAAACGCACTTGCCTTAGGTTTTCTCTGGTGGATGGACAGCTGTGTACGTGTCATTGGACAATGCGGGCGCTTGGAATCTTAGGGCGGGAAACCTCGACAGATGGTATCTCGGGCAGGAGACGTACTTGAGAACTATCGATCCTACCGACACGAGCAACAAGACTGAGAATCCCGTCCCAGACAATGCTCTATACTGTGGTGCACTAAGCCACTTGCAGAAGTGATTAATTCTTCTCATGAATTATCGATTATTGATTCATATTTATTACAAGTTTTTCTCTTTTTTTTTTTTTGTTGACTTGGGAGTTTCTTCTTTTCGCAGGCCTCAGAAGACCTCATCATGGGCTTCTACTTTGCATCTACGCTTGCAGTTCTACGCTGCGCTGCTGCTGGTGATATTTACCAGTGCCATGATTTCCAGCTCAAGCTTATTATAGAGATAAAAGATATGCTCTTTCATTTTATTATAACTTTGTTGATTGTTAATTACATTTGTTGGCAACTAGGACGGGTTCAACGAGCACATCTTTTATTATCATGTAGACTTTCCTATCGACATTTCTTCGAGTTTCTTTCTCATTTTCATTTACATTGTTTTCAGAACAATACTAATTGTTCGAACCTAAAAGCTGATTAAGAAAAGACGAAAGTTAAGTTGCAAGAGACAAACTAATTTATGTTGGATCTGAACTAGGACAGCGTTATCAATCGTTTTGGAACACAATTATATCAATGCCATGTGAAATTTTTCATGCTGCTTGATAATGATATATAGATGCGTACCATAATGTTGTCATACGCATGCCAGGGCATGTGCTTAATAACATATATTCATATATATGGGCTGATTTTCTTAGGTGCCATGCCAGCTTTTCTAAACCCTCTTAGCCAATTCCGAGGATTGAGTGAGGCCAATGATCATCAGTTTTTGCTGGCTTTTGTATATATAAATGCTAGACTTATAGAATGAACATTTTAGTTCGTTATAATCGATCTCCACACACACAGAGACACAGCAGGGGCGGTGTAATTACTCTTTTACCAGAAAACGATTTATAGAGATGAGAAGAAGGTAAACAACGAGTTTCATTGCAAGGTTACATGGTTCCTATTGAAACTGAAAACAATTCGATTTAATGTGGTTCGGATTCTTAATTGAACCCTACGTCCACAGGGCGGAGAAAAATCTCACTAAGACTCAAAGTCGATTTTACAGTGTGATGGTTGAAGAAGACGATCTACAGTCACACACAAAACACACAGCATACTACAGCTCTTATACAAAGGCGCGAAATTACAAAAATAACGCCAACGCTTTCCATAGTAGAAGACGTCGATCGGATCCACGGTTTTATAAGTTTCTTCTGCCTTTTATTGTAACACGCTTTTATTCTTTTGACAACGCTTATCTGTCTGAGTCATAACTCGTGGCTTCTTTGCTGCTGTGTGTGCTTCTTCACTTGACAAGCTTGAAAGCTCCATCTCTTCATGGCATTGCTGACCATATTCCAACACCCCCCCGCAAGATGGACGGTGTGGGTTGACAACGGACATCTTGACCAAGAATCGCTGCAACTGTGGCCCTGTAAGAGGTTTGGTAAACATATCTGCGAGTTGGTTTTCTGTCCGTACTGGCAAGAGCTTAATTGCACCACTTGTGACGTGATGTCTAACAAAGTGGCAATCAATTTCTATGTGCTTCGATCTTTCGTGGAATTTTGGATTCGAGGCTAGCTTCATTGCCGAAAGATTATCACAGAAGGCTACGGGCACTTGCTCAATTCCTATGTTCAGCTCCTTTAACAGGTGCTTGATCCATAACAGTTCTGCCACCAGTGAGCCTAAAGCTCTGTATTCCGCCTCGGTGGATGACCTGGACACCGTAGCTTGCTTCTTTGCCCGCCAAGTGATCATTGTGTCTCCCAAAAAGGTGCAATATCCGGTGACAGAGCGCCTGGTGTCCTGGCATGTTGCCCAGTCGGCATCGCTAAAACCCCTTAGTTCTCTGTTCTGATCTGATGACAGCAATAATCCCTGGCCTGGCGTTGCTTTGATGTACCTCAGTAGATGGTGAACTGCCTTCAAATGATTTGTTCTGGGCGCCGAGACGTACTGACTCAGTTTATGTACCGCGAACGATATATCCGGCCTAGTGAATGTAAGATAGAGTAGACGGCCAATCAGCCGCCTATACTTGAATGGGTCTGCCAATAATTCCCCTGCATCTTTTGTAATCTTCTCACTGGGGTTGATTGGCGTACTCAGGGGCTTGGCTGCTAGGTAGCCCGCATCCTCCAGCAACTGCAACGCATAATTTCTCTGTGATATGCAGATTCCAGCGCTGCTTCGAGACACCTCAACTCCCAAGAAATATTTCAGCTCGCCCAAATCCTTGATTCTGAAGCATGCCTTGAGGAATTCTTTTACTTCTTGCAGCAGTTTCCCAGATGCCCCTGCTAGTATGATATCATCTACGTACACCAATAAAAGCACAATGTTCTGTCCCCTTCCTTTCACAAACAAGGTGTGATCTGCTTGCGTTTGCTCAAATCCAAAGTCCTTCACGGCGCTCGTGAACTTCTTGTTCCATTGTCTCGACGCTTGTTTAAGCCCGTACAATGACTTGTGAAGTTTGCATACCATCTTACTGGTTCCTCCCCCTCTCTTGTCCATGTAAAATCCTTGCGGAAGTTCCATATAGACTTCCTCGGCTAGATCACCATTTAGAAACGCATTGTTTACATCAAGTTGTGTGAGGCTCCAATTAAGCTTCGCTGCCAAGGTGAGGATGATTTTAATCGTGTTAGGCTTGGCTACCGGGGCAAACGTATCAATGTAGTCTACACCTTCCCTCTGATCGTACCCCTTTGCCACCAACCGCGCTTTATACCTTTCTACCTCACCATTAGAATTGAGTTTGATCTTATATACCCACCTATTGCCAATTGCTGTTTTTCCTTCTGGGAGTGGTACTACGGACCAAGTGTGATTATCTTCGAGTGCCTGAAATTCCTCATGCATGGCTTGTTGCCATTTCCTTGAGGAGGCTGCTTCCAAATAGTTTCTTGGTTCTTTAGCTAATGTAATCTGACAGATGTAGTCTCTGTATTGATCTGAGAGATTCTGATATGACAGAACCTTTGATATGGGGTATCTGATCTGCCCCTCCGTTAGCTTATGGCAGTGGAAGTCCCTCAAATAGGTTGGCTTTCTAAGCTCTCTTCCAGACCTTCTCAATCCATGTGATAAAGGTTGTTCATCCTCGATGATTGCCTGATCTGCTGCTGTTGTTTCTGTACCTGAACTATTCTCAGGATCCTGCGCAAGTTCTGTGTCAGGTGAACCTTGCTCCTCTGTCTGAATGTGTTCAGGGCAGGTCTGCTCCCCTGCTGTGCAGAGATTATCCCCTCTGTCCAAGATTGGATCACCTTCACAAGCTTTGGGCATTACAACTGAATAAAAGGGATCTCCTGTAACACCTGCAGAATGCTGTTTCTTGAGTGGAAACTCATTTTCCCTGAAGTAAACATCCCTCGAGATGAATATCTCTTGTGTCTTGATATCCATGACCTTGTATCCCTTTACTCCATTTGGGTAACCAATAAAAATGCACTCCCGTGCTCTTGCATCAAACTTCCTTCTACCTGCCACTAGAGTAGATGCAAAACAAAGCGACCCAAAAGCTCGAAACTGATGGTAGTTGATTGGCCGCTGGTATAGTAACTCATATGGGCTCTTTTCCTTTAACATAACTGAAGGTGTTCTATTAATGAGGAAGGTCGCAGTTAGGATACATTCTGACCAAAACTTGATGGGCAGACCCGACTGAAAGAATAATGCACGAGCCACGTTTAGTAGATGTTGGTGCTTACGCTCTACCACTGAGTTTTGTTGGGGAGTTTGAACGCAAGAATGGTGATGTAGGATCCCCTTATTCCTATAAAGAGTCGGCATATTAAACTCCTTTGCGTTGTCCATCCTAATCACCTTGACCGTGTCCTTGAAATGATTTTCAACCAAGGCCAAAAACTGTGGGATAATTATTTGTACATCTGATTTGTGTTTTATCATGAATAACCAAGTGTAACGTGAGAAATCATCTACTATGGTGATAAAGTATTGGTGTCCTAAGTGAGATTGCACATGAAATGGACCCCAAACGTCGCAATGAATCAAATCAAAAACTGAACAAGCTATTTTCTGATCACTTGGGAATGAAATTTTTTTCTGCTTTGCGAGTGGACAAATCTTACAGTATGTGTCTGAACTGACTCTACTATGCCTTAGGGAGGACTTAAGCATGTCTAGGACCTTAGCAGAAGGATGTCCTAGTCTATTATGCCACAAATCTATCGACACCTTATTAAGAAATGCATGATGTCCTATATCAGAATATCTAAAGGCAGAATTCACTTGAAAAATGTACAGTCCGGCCACTTCATTGCCCCTGCCAATCTCCTGCTGGGTATGATCCTGTATGACAAACTTGTTAGCTTTAAAGGTAAAATTACAGTTCATATCCCTCGCCATGGCACTTACTGAGATTAGGTTGAAGTTAAACTCAGGAACCAGTAACACCTCTGTTAAGGTAATGAACTGGTTCATGACTAATGTACCCGCTTTCCTGACTTTTATCACCGAGCTATCAGGCAAAATAATATTAGATTCTGCTATTTTATGAACATCACATAACAATCTCTCATCCCCACAAACGTGTCTGGTTGCCCCAGAATCTAGCAACCAAATTGATTTATCTGTCACACTAGGTAGATTAAATGAGAGGCACATACCTCCACCTTTCTCGAGATGCTTCTTTGTATCCTCATCCAATGCTGACTGGTGGATCACTTGCTGATTCAGTAAGTCCCTCAGTCCCTGAAGCTGGGAAGAGGTCATCTGTACCTGAATGGTCTCCTCACCTGTGCCAGCACTGCCTAAGCTGAAACACTTGGGAACTGGATCCACAGAAAAGTGATTTGCCCTAGCTCCCTTATTCTTTTGGTATTGCTTAAAGCCTGGAGGGAAACCATGGACTTGATAGCAAGTCTCAATGGTGTGTCCCCTTCTATTACAGTGCGTGCAGATGGGCTTTCCACTATCCTTTTTCAGACCATAAGGCAGCTTCTTGACAGACTCAAAATCGCCCTTTGCTGCCAGTGCCATGCTACTGCCAGTGTCTGCTATTCCAACAGCAGCTGCAATCCCCATTGATCTTTGTTTTTCTTCCTGCACTAACAGTGAAAACACCCTGTTTATCGACGGCAATGGGTCCATCAGCAGTATTTGTCCTCTTGTCTGCGAGTACGACTCATTCAATCCCATCAAAAAAGCCAAGACATACTCTTCATCTAAGTATGCTTTCATCCCATTGATGCCTCCACAGGTGCATTGGCACGCAGGTCTGTAATTTGTCAATTCGTCCCACAGCGTTTTCAATCTAGTGAAATACCCTGCTATGCTATTTGTTCCTTGGGATAGGTTTGCCAATTCCTTCTTTAACTGGTAGATTCTCGGTCGATTTGTTTGGCCGAATCTTTCCTGGAGATCTATCCAAACTTCCCTCGCCGTGGTACTATAGAGAATGCTGGCCGATATCTCCTTCGTGACAGAGTTCAAGATCCAAGAAATAACAACGTTATTATTACGCTTCCACGCACTCAGCTGATTCTTCGATGCCACTGTATCTTGCGGGTCTGCTACTGGTGGTGCGAGGTCGCCATTTACGAAACCCTCCTTATTCCTTCCGATCAAGTGAAGAAGCACACACAGCAGCAAAGAAGCCACGAGTTATGACTCAGACAGATAAGCGTTGTCAAAAGAATAAAAGCGTGTTACAATAAAAGGCAGAAGAAACTTATAAAACCGTGGATCCGATCGACGTCTTCTACTATGGAAAGCGTTGGCGTTATTTTTGTAATTTCGCGCCTTTGTATAAGAGCTGTAGTATGCTGTGTGTTTTGTGTGTGACTGTAGATCGTCTTCTTCAACCATCACACTGTAAAATCGACTTTGAGTCTTAGTGAGATTTTTCTCCGCCCTGTGGACGTAGGGTTCAATTAAGAATCCGAACCACATTAAATCGAATTGTTTTCAGTTTCAATATGGTATCAGAGAGCAAATCAAGCTGCGCGTTGTAAGATTGAAGAACTGCGTATCCAAGATTTCTTGTAATTGACGTCTCGAAGAGTTCAAGGATTGACATGGCGACGACTGTTTCATCGACAACACAAGGATCGGCCGTTCTGATCAATGATCCTTATTTCTTGAGTAGCAATGACACTTCGGGACAGATTTTGGTCCACGAATTACTGAATGGAGACAATTATTCGACCTGGAGTCGCGCGATGATGATTGCGTCGATCGGATCCACGGTTTTATAAGTTTCTTCTGCCTTTTATTGTAACATTCCTGCATAAGTAATCACGCTAGTTAGGAGCGTGTAGGGAAACATACAGATAGACGAATTTCCTTCAGTTTTTTGCTTGTGTTTTCTTGAAATTGTTGCTTTATTGCGTTTGGCTAGGATTATTCATCTCTAATATTGTGAAAATTGCAGGATATTTTTTTGTAATATATTACACCAAAATTGCAGGATCGACAGCTTTGGACCCCATTAGATTAAGTATCTATATGTGCCATCATATTCTGAATATTCGTGTATTTTACTACTGCTCCAACAAAACGTTACTTGGATGTAAAGTGTAAGAAGAAGACTTTCGCATAAAGGCTTCTCCCATGAGGAATCATATGTATAACCTAATCTGCAATGAGAGAAAACTACTGCTCACAAGCCCGGCCTTGTAAGGGACGCCATTTCTGGTATACCAAGAAAAGCTTCTTCCTTCTGCTGAGACTACTAATTAAAGCGACCAATTACAGAAAAGATACGCTATACACACACAAGGTCATGTTTCCATGTGTGGTTAGAAATAGATTTCCTATACCTTTGGTTCATTATTGATGCTATTAGAATTCACAAAGGAACTTACTACAATGAAAGAAGGCCAAATTTTATTACATAATACTGATCAATAGTATATAGTTTTTACAATGCAATAAACAGACATTCAACTCACCACAGATTAACATCAATACACATGAATCTGTGGTTACCAACAGATATAATATATATATATATATATATATATATATCATAACGAATATTCAATGCAAATACCAGCTTCTTCAGTTCTATACACAAGAACCACATGATACTGCTCGCCGCTCACATCCCCTTAATTTAGTCATAGTTAGGTCATAATATGATCAGTTTTTATTATTTACAAGAATGACATAAAAATAATATATGGCACGCATAGCACCAATAGTTTCATTTCCACAGATCAATCTGCTGGCAACTTGAAGATGAAGTCGATGCATTGTCTTGCGTCATTTCTTGCTTGTCGCCTGAAAGCATATTCATCTCTTCGCTTGCACTTACATACGTATCGACATTCTCCTTAGCAATCATTTCGTCTTGACTGAGCTGCGACGCCACAAACTTATCAAGAACCCTCCAATCAGTGACTTGATCGCCAGACTGTTCTCTAATGTTACTGTTAGTAATTCCTCCAAACATTGAGCTTAAATTCTCATTAGGGTTTTGATCAGTGATCATCGTCATTTGTTGATCGTGGTGGTTGAGCCCCGACGACGGCATACTTCCGTTCATGTTCATCCCGCCGAACGAAGACATCTTATTAGGGCTTTCAAGAAGAGGGAGCTGAAGAAACTGATGGTGGTGGTTGCTGTGGTGATGATGATGATGATGATCGTGCGACACAATTGCATACTGATGAAGGTCCATGTTCTCCTTCTTGCAAGCAGAAGTGTTGGTGTAGTGATAGTTGTACTGAAGATTTGAATTGCTGTAAGAATGCTGTTGCTGCTGCTGCCTTGGCGATTCCATGTTTTCTGGCATGAAAGAGACTTGATCATCGTACCAAATTGGAGAATCGTGCTCACTCATTCTCTGAGTAGTGGCTATTCTTTTCTTGAATACTTTGCACACAACCCATCCTTCTTCCTATGATGTTGTTCATAATCCACATAACAGAAAATAAAAGAAACATACAAGTATGAGATCAACAGTTGTATTGTAAGAGAAAAAGGTGGTTTAGGAGGAAAACCCTTAAGTATTATTACCTGAGGAGTTCCATTCTCATCAGTTTCAAGCCTGTATTCATGCATGATCCAATCTGATTTCTGACCATTGGGAGCTCTTCCTTTGTAGAAAACCAAAGTCTTTCTCATTCCTATTAAATCATGCTTCGAATAAATGGCCTTATCACGACCAGTCGCCTTCCAAAATCCAGCAGTCGTTGCTCTGTTGGTGCGAGTGCCAGTGGGATATTTCTTGTCTTTGTGGCTGAAGAAGTAATACTCACTCTGCTCTTCTGTTCCCAATCTGCATAGCTCTATACAAGAAAAATAAACATATACCATTTAGAGGTAGATATTTTCATACTAGTGAAAAACTGTATTTTTCGTTGAAACTATATTAATCATGGTTTGATTTCGATTAGCTTATTTATTTATTACCTTGAAGATCCCACGGTTCGATTTTGTAGAGATCGACGTCTTTGATGACGTCCAAGTCGATACGTCTTGAAGTAACCTTTCGCCTTAGGTAATAGTCGACGAGCTCTTCATCGGTGGGATGGAATCGAAATCCCGGTGGAACATGAGAAAAATTATTCATCGATCTGCAAAATAAACATTGAAATGCTGCTATCTTATTTTCGTTAAATATCATGAAATATATAACTTGGAAGCATCTATTTTCTGAACCTGAGGCTCATGGGTCAATGAGGGGTTCTTAGTTTGTTAAATTACATAGAATATACATTTCATAAATATTACTGGCGATTCACACGAGAAACACAGATTCCTGGTTGATAATAAAGAGGGCATTTAAATTATTTTTTTAAGCCTGGATGCGTTAATTCATTGGCGTGCTTCGATCAAACCTCTCTAGTTCTTGAGCTTGCAATACAAGATTTATATTGAAGCTTAGTTTTTTCAGTAGAAAAAAATATAAAGATTTATACATACTCCGAAGCATAATAATTTATCAATGAAACTAGGGCTTCAAATAATAATAATAATAATAATAATAATAATATGCCTCGGGAAATACACGGTTTTATATTGGAAATTGACATGATAATACTTCCGATGCTTTTTGAATATTTTTCTTACTAAAATGTAATTACTGCATTTGTTATTACAGGAAAGATGTTCCTGAATCGTAAAAACTTCTCATGCAATTTAGTATTTCATGATGATATATGATATGATGAATAAAATACCATGATGGTCATCACTTTAACTTGAGCGAAATCTATGTTGCTTTACCAATCCAGACATAGACGAAATGAGAGATCATAGATGAATTCACGAAACATGTTAACATTCATAAAATAGATCAGTTCCCCAGCTATTACATAGCAATTAGCATGCTTTAAAAGACGAAGTATCACACACAAACAAAGACACATACTCAGCATCAGCAATTGATTGTGATCGTTCTTTTTTGAAATAAAAAAGTTGAAATTTATCATCAATTTCACCTCTAAATTCGCCAATGAACAGATATAACACACGAATCATAGTAGCTATATGTTGAGAGATAAAGAGAGAAGGAGAGAGGGAGAGAGAAAGAGAAGCCATATAAAGGCAAGAACAAACCTTGAGGTTTCCAACTTGCTGTGTCTCGCACGATTTACGATCGAATCCTTCACCTAGTAAAAAGCTTCTTGCTACGCATAGATCAAGAACCACGATAACCGTTCTTGATAAGAGAAATAAATGAAGCCCAAATCCCAAGAATCTTTGCTGAAAAATAATAACTTAGATTTAGGGTTAAGTCCGAGAGTTACAGACAACCTACATATGACAACTAAGGACAAAGATCTGCAGACTGCTAGCAAATGTCCGAACAAAAGCTGATGTTTTTTCGCCTCGAGAGTTTAAACCCTCAATAGTTTGACAGGAAAGTGTGCTCTTGAGTTTCAGTACACCCCCCAGATCCCAAACTCTTTCCTCTGTCACAAGGAGAGAGAGATAGAGAGAGGGAAGAAGAAACCCTAATGTGAGAGAGGCAAAAGTGGCGAGTAAAGCACTTAGGAGAGTTATATATATAGAAAACATCAAATAAATAAAACAATAGAGAAGCTAGTTAGCCCAGTTTTTTATGTGAGAGAGAGAGGGAGAGAGAGATAGAGAAAGAGAAGGTGTAAGCCATGATCATAATAATGATGAAACAACATTAAATCGACCTTTGTAGGTTGAGATAGTTGTATTTATTACAATTTGTCTCTTGTTTATAATTGAATTTAATTTGACTTAGTGATGATCTATCTACAAAGCTGAATTGGTGGGAAAGTATATCGAAGGTGGCACAGAAACTTGGCAAGGGCGTGTGGGAAAGCGCCACCTATGCCAACCGCAACTGATTGAGACCTCTCCTTTAATCTTTTTTGTTTTTTCATTCATTCATTGAATTCATTTCATTGTTTTTGTATCTTTGTAATTACTTAGTCTTTCCCATTTGAAATTCCTGTCCAAATTGAGTAAATTAATGCCTAGGCCTAGGTATGAAATGAATGAATCTTTGTCGTCCCCACCATTTCTTCTTCATTGCAACGAAGAACAAAGGGGTCCATATGCGCACGAGGCAAACTTGACATTAAATAGAACTTTTTCATCATGTTGTGGTAATGGATTAATGCTTTGTGGCGATGAACAAAAAAGTTTTTGGCGTTTGGTTGCAGTCATAATTTCATTATTCGTGTTGCCCATCTCATTAATTACAAGTCGTTAGCTTCTTAATGATTATATTAATTATGTAATAGTTTAGCACGCAATCACAACACATTGCAGTTGGGTGTATTGTATAATTCAAGAACTTATATTAAATACTATTGTATTCACATTGAGCAACATGTTATGACAAGATCAGAGGCATGTATGCAATTAGGTTATATGTCATCGATTGTTTCGAGGGTCGCGAAGTATAGGATAAATACTTGGAAATCCTTTTTACATAGTGATCGCTGTTTGTGTACATCAAATATGCACATAGTTCATATAAAATACTAAAAAAATGTGATTATTTATTTAGTGACATCATTGGATATACCAGCAGCTTCTTCGTCCTTGGCTCGTAACCAATACGTTTCTTACACCACCACCGCCCCTCATCATTATGCAAGCTTAGTAACCAAAAGTGTGTCTCTCTCTCTACACATACACACACAACTCATTATATATATATATATATATGTATATGTATATATACAACATCATACTCGTGCCATACGCAATAAAGTACGCATAAGATATTATATGATATAAAAAGGCTTGTGTCTGTCAAACTGTTCAAAGAAATTGATCATGCCAAGTGCTTATGCAGAATTAACTATTGAAAAGACGACAAACAATAACTTAGGAAAGTTTCATTTTAACTTTTTCAAATCTTTATTGGTACAGATAGATCGATCATAGATGCATATGTATCGAAATTTAAATACAAATTATTAAAAATATTTAGAGTATGATAAATTCTACGCCAACCAATGAGGTTGCTGCATCAGTACTGTTGGGAGGGTCCCATGATTTCTCGTCTCACATCTCCGCCATATCTAATCTAATACAATACTAACTAAGCCCTTCAGTAAGTTCCTGCAACTTTTTAATTTATTTTTAATAAAAAAAAATATCTTAAAAAGAAAAGGTTCAGCCCGGCCCATTTCGACTCTACAACCGTTATTTGTCTGTATGTATCTACTAGAACCGGGAAATATCTCCAAATACCGATATACCGTCCTTATCGTATCGAAACGTACCGAAAATATCGAAAATTTTTGTATACCGAAGCTTTTGGTAAGGTATGATACCGTGCCGAAAATTTTCAGTACGGTAATGGTATGAAAATTTTAAAAATTAGGTATACCGAAATACTAAAATTTTTAATATTTTATATATATATACACACCTACATATATTATATTATTTCAAAATAATATAAAATGGACAAAATATTATAAGGATCCTTTTAAATTTATTTAGCCCATAAATTATTAACTATACCCAACTTTCTAAGATTATTGAGGCCCACCATATTTTACTTACATTAAAAAAACAAAAGGAAATACAAAATACATGTTTGTTTCTCTTTGCTACGAATGAAAATATGTAAATTATTTAAGGTTATTTTATGGATTAAAAATTGATGTGGGGCAAACCCAATCAACGAAACTTATAAGTGTGGGGAAAGGAATTTATATAGCCGGAGAATCGATAAAGTGGCGTGCGTAAGGTGCTTATTGAAAGAGAGATTGAAGGGGACGTGTTTGGGGCATTGGGGATCTGTCTGGGACGTTTGTGGGACATTGGAGATCTGTCTGGGAGCATATTTGGTACGCTGGGGGACCTATTTGGATGCGTTGGGAACATGGGGGGACCTGTTTGAATGTGTTTGGGATGTTGGGGACGTGCAGGGGACGTAACGAAATAACACAAGGGTTTACGTGGTTCGAATCCTATCGGATTCTACGTCCACGGGCGCTGGGAACTGTCTTTCACTAAGTAGCAACACGTTACACACTCATATAATCCTCTCCTTCACTCTTAAAATATGTAAACACGTTTAAGATATCTAAAGAGAGAATGTTGTGTGAGTGCTTCTGTAGAGAGATGATCGTTTTGGAAAATATGGCCAAGTCCTCATTTTATAGTAGCTCCCCACCGTCTGTTTGATGCTATGTTCCAGGATTTCCGGGGGACGTACTACCTAGGGGCTGCAGGGAAGTGACGGATTGCTTGATGGATTGACTTCTGTGGCGGCTACAGTGGGTACTCGGTGATATCTTCCTCTAAGGGGATGACACGCGTCCCTGTACTCTTTTTTCCTTTCTTCCACTGTCTTTTCATCTTGATACACGAGGGTTTTTCCTTCTTTGCCCGGTCCCTGCTAGTGTCCGTCAGGTCCTTGCAGATCCCTCTTCCCAGACTTGTACTTTACTATGGGCTCTCTTTCTTGGTGGGCCTTGTTGGGCCTTTCTTTATTTTTCGTTTTTCTTGGCCCAGCTAATTGAGTCCACATCAACCACTCCCCTACTCTAATTTATCTTTTGGTACAAAAAATGAATTAGAGTAAAATAATAGGATGGAACTTACCTCCCTGTGGGGGACCTATCGTGATTACCTCTTTTAGGGACGTATCTTAAAGGTTCGGTTAGCGCCTTGGTCCCTTCGAGGCAGGTATGACGAGTTTTTCTGCGTGGTCTGCTGGCTGATGTGGAGGAAGGAATCAGTTCCCAAGTTCCTCCTCGTATTATATTTTCTTTTGCGTGACCTTATGGATGTTTCTAGGAACATCATTATTGTGGCTTGGTTATAGCGCCAGCTCGCTTATTCAATTCGTAAGCCAAGTACGAATTCACGCCCTTGGTTGCAATGACCGTCGTCATTGTCCTCGGGTGTCGCTTTGCGCTAGGCTCTCTTTGTCCTTAGCGAGTTCAGTAATGTAGGCCCGAAGGTCCTAGATATAAAGTGGGGCTTTCTCCCACTGTTTTACCCTGGTTATAGCGCCAGCTACGCTGAGGTACCTATACACGTCGCAGGCCTTACTGATGACCTTTGATGTCCTGTACACCGCAGCCCGTCAGCGGCGGCATCTTTCACGTCGCAGACCTGTGGCCTTTGATGTCGGGTACACCGCCGACCCATCGGTCTTTGGCATCATCTCACGTCGCAGACTATCAGTCTTTGATGTCTTTGTACGCCGTAGGTCCGTCGACCTTTGGTATCGACTATTTTCACGAGTGCACCTGGTTATAGCGCCAGCTTCGCTTGAAGGCGTGGTTATAGCGCCCGCTCGCTTAAGTGCATGGTTATAGCGCCAGCTCGCTTAAATGCGTGGTTATAGTGCCCGATCGCTTACATGCGTGGTTATAGCGTCCGCTCGCTTAAGTGCGTGGTTATAGCGCCCGCTCGCTTAAGTGCGTGGTTATAGCGCCCGCTCGCTTAAGTGCGTGGTTATGCGTGCTTACATGCGTTATAGCGCCAGCTCGCTTAAATGCGTGGTTATAGCGCCAGCACGCTTAAATACGTGGATATAGCGCCAGCTCGCTTAGTATCCAGACTCCTTGTGGAGGCCTAGAATTTGAAAGTGACGGAGATATGGAGCTCCTTTCTTCTCGATTAATGACGAGGTCCCCGGCTCCAGATCTCTGGAGGTTTGGATGTCAGCATGGAGCTATCTTCTAGGTCCCCTGGACCTTCATGTGTCAGCGCAGAGCTTGACTTCTTTGCCTTCAACCAGCACGGAGCTAGGTTTCAGCTGGTTTGGAGATCCCTTATAACGAACTTCGCATGCTGGCGAGGAGCTCAGCATGGAGATCTCGAACACACGGATCATGTCCTTATTTTCAGCAAGGAGCTTGTCTTTAGGTCCCCGGGAATTAGGGCCTTCATGTCAGCGCGGAGCTGGACTGTAGGTCTTCGTGCCAGCGGGGAGCTGGGCTTTTAAATCCCCGTGGTTTTTTATATGCCAGTGCAGAGGAGGACCTCGACCTACTTGGGATCTTTGGATGCCAGCCCGGAGCTGGGCTTTGAGGTCCTGCGGACCTTTGCCAGCGCGGAGCTTGGCTTGAGGCTGAGCCTTAAATGGAGCTGGTCAATCTAGAGTAGGTGGGGGTTGTCTGCCTTTGATTGGCACAGATCCCCCAGATTCCTTCTGGCTACCTCCCGACCTTGGTTGAGGCTACGCTCAACGGACCTCCCTAGACGTCATGCGAGGATGGGTCCTTCCATCAATAAAAGTTGTTAGTGTGACGCATATACTTATAAGGATACTGGTGAAGTAAATGAAAATGAGATTCAGGGGGTTTCAGAGTTTCGGCTAAGAGCCTTCTTATCGCGGGATGTCTCCGGATAATGTCAGGATTTCCACCATGTTGTTGCGTAACGATGGGAGTTCCGTAGGACCCTAAGGAGAGATCTCGACAGCTCCCTGCTAATGCACGCACGGAGGTCCTCGTACGCCAATACTGAGCCGAGCTTTGACTTCCTGTGAAGCTTCATGCGCCAGCGCGGAGCTGGGAGGTCCCGGCTGCGGAGCTCCGGGGCCTCCTGCCAGCGCGGAGCTGGGAGGTCCCGGATGCGGAGCTTCGGGTCTTTGTGTCATCGCGGAGCTGCGCTTCTTTGCCTTTATTCTAGCGGGGAGCTGGGCTTCAGCCGATTTGGAGATCCCCTGTAACGGACTTCATGTGCTAGCAATGAGCTCGGCATGGAAATCTCAAACACATAGATCATATCTTTATTTCCAGCACGAAGCTGGTCTTCGTAACTCCCCAGTGGTTCTTCACAAAGGGTCAGGCTTTGCGCGTGGAGCTTGGCTCTTAGATCCCGAATATAGGAGCTCAGGTCTTTGTGCCAGCACGGAGCTGGGGAGATCCAGAATGCGAAGCTTCGGATCTTCTTGCCAGCGGGGAGCTGGGGAGATTCCAAAGGCGGAGCTCTGTATCTTCTTGCCAGCGCGGAGCTCGGAGGTCCCGGATGCTGAGCTCCGGGTCTTCTTGCCAGTGCGGAGCTGGGACTTGAGGTCCCTCTGGCCTTTGTACACCATTGCGGAACTGGACCTCTATGTCCTTCAAATGCTCGGGTGTATGATTCGGGCTCTGTGGGCCATTGGAGTCCCCAGCGCCTCGCGCTCCTACTATGACGGGGACATGAGTCCTGACTGGAACTGGCCCCTATCTGAAGGAGGTGGACGTCGTCTGCCTTTATTAGGCACAGTTCCTACAGACTCCTTTAGGGCAACTGCCTGGATGAGCCTCTTTATTTTGTCCTTCAAACAGTAACACTTGTTAGTGTGGTCACATATTTATTTGATAACAATATTATATAATTGAGAAGGGGATGTAGAGGGCCCTGGAATTCTGGCCAAGGGCCTTATCAGTGTGGGATGTCTTCTGTGGATCTTGCCCTCATGGAACTGGGCTCTCATCTCCCACTGGTCTTCGAGTGTTGGCCCTGAGCTAACTTTTAGGTCCACAAACCTTCGTATGCTCACGCGGAGCTGTACTCTGATCTCCCGCGGCTCTTACATCAGCGTGGGGATTGGCTCCTAGGTCCCACGGACTTTCGCGTGCTAGCGAGGAGCTTGGCTTATATCCCCCGCGGATATCTGGACGTCAGCGTGTAGCTGCTTTCTAGGTCCCAAGGATCCTCATGTGTCAGCACGGAGCTGGGCTTGTATCTCCCGCGGACCTTCGGATGCCAGCGTGGAGCTGGACTCTTGGCTCTCGAAAGCGGAGCTCCAGGTCTTCGTGGTAGCGCGGAGGTCCCGAAGACGGAGCTTCGGGTCTTCTCGCCAGCAGGAAGCTGGGAGGTCCCAAAGACGGAGCTTCGGGTCTTCTTACTAGCGGGGAGCTGGGCTCTTAGGTCCCGAAGGGGGAGCTTCGGGTCTTCTTGGCAGCGGGGATCTGGGCTCTTAGGTCCCGAAGGGGGAGCTTCGGATCTTCATCCTTTCCTCCTCTCGGTCAAGGTGGTGTTTAATGCATTATGTCTCAGGAGCTTCAGTTGTGCTTCGGCAGCTCATGCGGTTTATAAGTCCAGCTTCTTTGGCAGAGAGTGTCTTCTTCCCCCCGTTTTTTGCATTTTTGTCTCGTCCCAGTAGAAATAAGGAGGGGAAAAGAGAAATAGAAAACGTTAAGCACAACTTCGCACAACATAGGCAAAATTACTCACGCCTTCAACTCGGAATTTCCCACAGGCGGCGCCATTTGATGTGGGGCAAACCCAATCAACGAAACTTATAAGTGTGGGGAAAGGAATTTATATAGCCGGAGAATCGATAAAGTGGCGTGCGTAAGGTGCTTATTGAAAGAGAGATTGAAGGGGACGTGTTTGGGGCATTGGGGATCTGTCTGGGACGTTTGTGGGACATTGGAGATCTGTCTGGGAGCATATTTGGTACGCTGGGGGACCTATTTGGATGCGTTGGGAACATGGGGGGACCTGTTTGAATGTGTTTGGGATGTTGGGGACGTGCAGGGGACGTAACGAAATAACACAAGGGTTTACGTGGTTCGAATCCTATCGGATTCAACGTCCACGGGCGCTGGGAACTGTCTTTCACTAAGTAGCAACACGTTACACACTCATATAATCCTCTCCTTCACTCTTAAAATATGTAAACACGTTTAAGATATCTAAAGAGAGAATGTTGTGTGAGTGCTTCTGTAGAGAGATGATCGTTTTGGAAAATATGGCCAAGTCCTCATTTTATAGTAGCTCCCCACCGTCTGTTTGATGCTATGTTCCAGGATTTCCGGGGGACGTACTACCTAGGGGCTGCAGGGAAGTGACGGATTGCTTGATGGATTGACTTCTGTGGCGGCTACAGTGGGTACTCGGTGATATCTTCCTCTAAGGGGATGACACGCGTCCCTGTACTCTTTTTTCCTTTCTTCCACTGTCTTTTCATCTTGATACACGAGGGTTTTTCCTTCTTTGCCTGGTCCCTGCTAGTGTCCGTCAGGTCCTTGCAGATCCATCTTCCCAGACTTGTACTTTACTATGGGCTCTCTTTCTTGGTGGGCCTTGTTGGGCCTTTCTTTATTTTTCGTTTTTCTTGGCCCAGCTAATTGAGTCCACATCAAAAATCTTTTTATTTTGGAAAGTTTGGTATTAATAATCCATCTTATTTGGGCTTATGGCCCGTTTGGATTCCGGATTTCGATTTGAAATCCGGATTTCCCCCAAATCATCCGTTTGGCAATCGAGTGGATTTGGATTTCGATTTCGTCCAAATCCGATGTCAAATCGAAATGCTTATTATTTGTCGGATTTGAAATTCCATGTCAAATGGTCCGTTTTTGAAATCCGAAGTTGAGTCGGCAATGAGTTTTTCGCATAAATAAAAGCAATAAATAATAATAATAATAATAATAATAATAATAATAATAATAATAATAATAATAATGGTGATGGGTAAATGATGAGTCGAGCTGATTCGTGAGCTCGATGAGCCGGCGCGAGCTCGTTACGGGCTAGCGAATGAGCCGGCTCGAGCTCGAGCTCACTCTTAGGTGCTCGAAAGCTCGCAAGCCGTCCTACGAGTTTGTTTTTATTTATTATTTTTATTTAATTTTTGTATTTTTTAATATTTTAAGAAAAAGTTAGAAGTCGAGTTCGACGAGCTACTCGAGCGCTTGAGGTCGAACTTCATTTTGAAATCCTAATTTCGAAATCCTTACGTTTGCCAAACAGTGGATTTGGATTTGAAATTAAGATTTTAAAATTCATGATTTCAAATCACGCGATTTCGTTCAAATACGCCAATCCAAACGCAACCTTAAGGAGTTTGAATTGACTAAAAATTCGAAAACAACGAATTAACGAGTTACGAGACACGCATGATAAAAAACCTTCCGTGTGACTCGTATAGAAGGTATGATACCGATACCATACCGAAATAAGATGACGTTCAAAAATAATACAATAGTTCCAAAATGAAAAGGAGAAAAGGAAAGAAGACGACGTTCCAAAATAGTTGATACACCATAATACAATATAACTTTTTTTTTTATTACAAGCAAGAATGTTGGAAAATAGAAGTGTTTGCGAGAAATTCGATGTATATATATTCCCAAGGCAAGGCAATGGAAATGAATGAACGAAATTCAAACGAGAAAGGCTCAGCTCATGCAGCAGAAACACGCACAACAAGACAGATTAACCGAAATAACCGACAAAATAAATATGTCCGAACTTCAAAGCCCAACGTTAAACGGAACCCCATTTGTTGGAAGCCATTTGGGCCCATTAATAAACGACCCAACGGTAAACTTTCCGACTTGGGCTTTGCTCAGATTGAGCTTCAGCCCGAACCAGTTAACCCTCTTCTTGGTGACGGCGCCGGGGCCAGTATTCATATACTCGCCGTAGAAGATCGTCTTCGGCGCCGTCGACCCGACCCACGGCAGCCATCCCTGCGGGGTAATCAAGCTGCCCAATGCGCTCTGAAAGAACACGGTGGTCGAATAATCCTTCCACGGCCGACCAAGGTAAGTGTTCACGCCGGGGAGCTTCTCGGCGGGCTGGACCGTACAGTTTTGGATGGCGAGGCCCGTGTTCTGATTCGGGTCGAACTTTCCCTGGGCGGTGATGGTGTTTTTCTGGCCCGACGATGGCTTCTTTGGCAGTATGTTGCAGTTCTGCATTACGGTGGCTGAGTTGCCGAAGATGAAGTCCACGGTGCCGTAGACGTCGCACTCGCGGTAAAATTGGCGATTGGAGTGCACGTACAGAGTGTCTTGGTAGCCGTCGAACTTGCATCGGTAGAAGACGGAGAAGTCCGCCGTGGATATCAGCGCCACCGCCTGGTGCTTCGCCGGCCCCGCCGTGTTGGCAAACCCAATGTCTCTGGCCATGAACCCCTTTCCAAATACGGCTGCGCATAAACAGGGAAAGGTTAGCTTCTTAATTTGTGAAAGTTAATCGAATTAAATATGGGAAAGAAAATTCTTACAGAAAGTAGCAGATTGAAACGTGGGAGTTCCATCAACGACGTTTAAGCTCCCAGAAACAGTGGTGGCCGCCATTCCATCGCCGACGATCATTACATTCCACATGTTCTTCTCAACGGTAACTTTCTCGACATAAACTCCCTTCTTCACATAGAGCACATACCTCTTCTCACTCTTCAAAGGAACGTCCTTCAAAGCAGCTGAAATAGTCTTGTACTTCCCCGACCCATCCTTCGCCACCACAGCGTCGGGCTTAACCGTCGACGAAGAAGAAGAAGAAGGCTTATTACCCGCTGTCCCATTACTCGGAGAAGCTTGAAGAAGCTTACGGTCCATAAAAGAAAGCCACCTCGGCGCACCTTCGCTCATCAGCAAACGTCTTCGTTTCCCCACAGCACCTAAGGCATTGATGGAATCATCCACAGATTTGATGATAGCCAAGCTATTGCTGCTGTACTCGGCCGAATTCTTGAAAGTTTCTTGCAGTTGAGCGGTTAGGTTAAGATCAACCAGCGCCATGTCATCCATACAAGTCTGAGCAAACGTCTGCGAAGAACTCAACCACGTCATAAGATCATCGAAGATGTCAGAAGCTGCTTTCATGCCTGGAAAAATCAGGGAAGCATTGAGGTGATCCAAGGCGAGATCGAGCAGTTGTTGGCAGCTCTGTAAAGCCGCGATTGTGTTGGGATCTGTTACGTTGCTGAGCGCGTAATAATTCTTGAAATTTCCCGAGGCCTTAGACAGTTCGTCGATTGCCACTTGAACTGATAATTCGAACAATTCTTGAGGTGTGACATGGCCAGATTTCACCTGTGGGGCTAAGCTTCTGTAGCACGAGTCGGGGTATAAGGTGACGCTGCAAACAGCTTTCACCGAGGAAGAAACTGAGCTGTTGTTTTCGTTATCGTCCTTCGATTTGTTGCTTTGGGAAACTCCTACAACTGCAGCTACTACAATGGCTAGGAGGACGAATGAAGACAATGCGATGATCGTCAGCCTTCTTCGAGTATGACGTTTGGCCATTAGGCGTTCGTTTTCGGCCTCGTTGACTTTGCCGTAGGAGTTGTTGATTGTAGCCATTGTGTGGACTTTTTTTCCTCCTTTCTTCGTATTTGGCTTGGAATGTAAGAGGGAAATGGCTTGTTTGATTGAGGATGATGGTGTAATGACATGGTTTATATATATTGGTATAATCAGATACTATACTACGTGCGAGGATGAATTATATTTTGGGATGTGAAAGGATATAGTGCTTATAAAATACGTGGGATACATGTTTACTAACTTTATTAAAATCCTGTAATGATCTAATAATATATGTTGTTTTGTTCATGGACACCAGATTATCATTACCGCGTTGAAATCTTCAACTTTTCTGTTAGAAATTTGGATGCTATTCATTCGTCGTACGACCTTGTAAAAAACTCTGAAGCTGAGATGATGAATTATAGTTCTATGCGCTGATTGATTCCAATTTCGATCTAAATATGTGAGCATGCTTCTGTATGAAAGAATTTTTATTAAATACAGGCTGAAAAAAAAAAACTATAAATAGATCACACATGTATTTGAGTTTTATTACACTCAGCTGATTAACAGAAGGTGATTATATATTAAGGAAATATAAACATATATGCATTCATATATATCAAATGAGTATAGTTGATAAATGTTATATATCAGGGGCCGTTCTTTAATTTCTGGTAATCGGGAGGACCAATAAACAATTCAGTCACCACCTCAGAGCTGATTGTACTTTGGTTAGAGCTCCCAGCATTCTCCTTATTAGCCTTCAATGCACACTGTGCACCATTCATATGGCAATGAGATGATCGAAAATAATAACCCTAACTAAGATCTTGGATGAAGGATTGCATAATAGGAGACGTAATTGGAAATAATAAAGATCCAATTTTATAGTTTTCTAAAGGTGCGTACCTTTTGTATTAACCTAGCATTTTCTTCTAACAAAAGCTTTTCCTGGGAAATATGATATCAGCTACACCACAAACTGGCAAGACTTGAAGATCAATAAAGGAAGGCTTTGATTTTCTTTACCTTGGTTTTTAGTTTTTCTAGTTCCTCTTTGAAGACTTGTGCCTGGTGAGTATGCAGAAACAACAAATCTATAGTTCAAATATTAATTTCACTTGGAATTCATAATAAGCTATTTGTTTTAGGCGTAAAACCTTTCTGGCTCTGATGTTCTTTAGGCTTACTTCAAGCTGATTATCGATTTCTTGAAGCTCTAGCAACGAACATGTGCCCAGGTTATGCCCTAAAAGCTTCCTGAATATACAAATAATGTACACACAAATTAAACTTTTTTTATACAAAAAAAAAATTTCTTATTTCAGCTTAGGTATCAATCAGTTGAGGAAAAAAAACCGTTGGGAACTCTCTATCATCTCAATTTTCTTGCCCAGGAATGCTGCTTCGTGTTTCAAATGCTGAGAGTAGAATTTAATACATGTTAACTGTTAACAGAAATCACTCGATCACAATTAAATTGTATGATTAATAAAAACCTGCATATGCTGCTCAAAATCAATGCTATTGCTGTGATCTTGTGTAACATGCTCCAGGTATCTTTCAATAGTCTTCTTCATGCTGAAACATTCAGAATCAAATAAGCCAGAAATGAAGAAAATGCAATCATTAAATATATATGAACTAGGTTATTCAACTAGTTACTATGACCTAGAGAGAGAGAGAGAAAAAAAACACAAAGCTCGTGTTTTATGGCACTAAAACTAGATATGGCAAAGGCTTATGACAGAGTGGAGTGGGAATTTCTTGGAAAAGTCATGACTAAGATGGGATTTGCTAGAAGGTTTATTGAGTGGATTACTTCATGCATTAATTCTGCCACTTTTTCCTTTAACATCAATGGATCAACATGTGGTTTTCTTACACCATCTAGGGGTATTAGACAGGGTGACCCATTATCACCCTTTCTATTTCTTATTATCTCTGAAGCTTTCTCGAACCTCATCACTCAAGCAGCTGCATCGGGGTCCTATAAGGGTCTTAGAATTTGCAGGGGAGGCCCTCTTATTACACACCTTCTTTTTGCTGATGATTCTATTTTGTTTTGTGAAGCTTCGGTCCATCAAGCTGAAGTCATTAAGGAGTTGCTTGAGATCTTCGGTTCAGCCTCAGGACAGATTGTAAACTTGGAGAAATCTTCTGTTTTTTTCAGTAAGAACACCGCTTCATCGACCAAGGAAGGGGTCAGACAGATTCTTAGTGGCATCAAGGAGCAGTCTAGAACTAGATACCTGGGCCTTCCCTTGGGAATTGGAAGATCTAAGATTGAGACCTTTAACTACATCATTGAGGCGGTCAAGGGCAGACTTCTCAACTGGAAAAATTGTTTCCTTAACAATGCTGGTAAGGAAGTTCTTTTAAGGGCAGTCATTAATGCGCTCCCCGTGTTTGCCATGTCATGCTTTAAAATTCCAGTTGGTATATGCAAGAAGATAGCTTCGATCTCCTCTAATTTCTGGTGGGATTCAGGTGGAACTGAAGGGCACAAAACTCACTGGAGGGCTTGGGATAAATTAACATTACCAAAATCTGAGGGCGGGTTGGGATTCCATAATCTCCAAAGATTTAATGATGCTTTGATTGGTAAACAGCTCTGGAGGCTCATCTCCGAACCGAATACATTAATGACCAAAGTCCTCAAAGCCAAATACTTCCCAACAACTTGTCTGCTCCAGGCTAACTGCCCATCATCTGCGTCGTGGCTGTGGAAATCTTGGTTTCAGGCACTTTATGTTATCAAAAGTGGAATGAGATATCAAATTGGGGATGGGAAAGATGTTAAGATATGGAGCTCTCCATGGCTGCAAGAGATCCCCGGCTTCATCCCAGCCCCTTTTTCTGAGAAGTCTTGGTCGGTCACATGGGTGAAGGAACTCATCAGTGCGGACGGCACTCGTTGGAATGCCCCTCTGATCAGAACTGTTGTCTCGCCTAAGGTTGCTGAACTCATCGAGAAGATTCCGCTTAACCAACCTGGCACTAAAGATTTACTCATTTGGGGACTCGAGAAAAATAAACACTATAGTGTTAGGTCTGCATATGAGGCTTTGAACCAAAAAGCACAGGAAGGAGCTGCTGAAAGCAGTGATGGGGCCAAGGCTCGTGGCAAGATGTGGGCTGTAACATGGAAATTGAAAATTAAGAATAAGCTGAGGCATTTCTTGTGGAAAGCCATTCACGACATCCTGCCTACCAAGATTAATCTGCGGAAAAAAGGTATCAATGTGGACCCTATATGCTGTTGGTGTGGTGATGAAGTGGAAGACCTTGAACATATTTTCTTTAAGTGTGCTAGAGCTCAGATTGTGTGGAAATTGGCACCTGTCGACTGGAATGGAATTCAAAATAAAGAAATCAATTTCAAGATTTGGTGGTTGATAAACTGTTCGGGTCCTAATCAGAAGAGTGTTATCGACCGTCTCCAGTTGTCTGTGTATATCCTGTGGATGCTCTGGAAAACAAGGAACTTATGGATCTTCAATGGTGAGAAGAAATCTGAAAGGGACACAGTTGCATTAGCAATGAATGAATGGCATGAGTTCTTGAATGTTGCTTAATTTGCTGCTCTTTTGGGGTTTTATCTTGGTGGGTCTCGAGGATTTTTTGTCTGGACAGATTGTTTAGGATTTCTTTTGGAGGTCAGTTTACGATCTGCTTCACCTTCCCTCAACGCTTGATATGTCTTTGCAAAGCTGCTTTGATGTGTCTTGGGATGGCTAGATGGACATTAGGGATCCTGAATTCAGTGATGTGCATCTGGTGTCAATGAGGGCAAGGCTTTTTGTCTGCAATAACAATGATGGTTGCAACATGTTTTTCCTTGGTTGTTATTGCGTCTTCTGAACCCACTACTTTTTCTTTTTGTCTTTTTCGTTGCGTTTTGTGCTTGGTCCATTGGTTGGTGCTCTTTGCTCATTGTTTGAGCCTTTGTCTCTACTGATAAAATTAATGTCATCAGAGAGACCTCTCCCGGCTGGTTAGCCAGTGTAAATCCTTTTTGTGGAATGAGATGACACGCTTTCGTTGGGAAAAAAAAAAAAAAAAAAACAAGGCATCTACACATGTTTCTTATGACGACTGATGTAAAGGGAACACTGAGGTGTTTTTCCCTTTCTCTGATAAACTAACTCGCAGTAATCACAGTTTAATTGGATTATTAACCTAATTTTTTTCAGAAAATGTTAATTCCTCTTACAATGTTATTTCATAACCCAATCTCTTGCTATATCTTCCTGGTACAAGAGTTAACTGACATGTACATAGTGGATATAACCTTCGATAGGAAGTGGCAATGAATGTGAGAGACCGTATGTCATAAAACATGTGGTAACAAAATTTAAATTGTGCATTTTATATATCAAGCAGCGCATTTAATATTTTCAAGGAAAACATGGGATCTGACTTGGCTCCGTTCACTTGGCAGGATAAGCCCAGATAGAGGCTTACTTATCCAATATAATATTGTTCACTTACCAAAAAAGCATTTTGTTTAAAGCCCGAGATAAAGAGTAGGCCCGGTTTAATAATCCAGTAGATGCAAGATAAGTTATCTGATGTGTATGGGCCAGATTATTAGTCCATCCCCTTCTACTAATCATGAAATTACTGAACTACCCCTTCTATCGTAGACTGAAACCAGAAACCCTTCTTCATTTTACAGTGCACACGATAAACCAATTACGAATCTACAACGAACCAAGCACCTGCAAATCAAAGAAACCACCAGCGATTAGAAGCGACACCTCCTGGGCAGACCATCATCGATCGGCAAAGTGGCTTATGTCAAAACCGTGATACCACATGTATTCGACTTCGATTTATGTTACGTTCGATTGTACATTTGCTTTACGATTAAGTTCGAGAACTGTATTTCGCGTCCATTTGTTTGAGATGAAATTAGGAGCTTTAAACATATCTGTGAGTGAAAATTGAGTCTTGCTTTCTGCAATTTCCTTCACGGGCATCTTTAAGCGCTATCGAAACTAAGCTCCACTGTATGAAATAGTCTGAAAATTAATCAAACTTAACTTTGGAATTATATGGACGAAGCTCGCAGTTGGGTCACAAGATCGGAGGAAGTCGTGCTCTAGATCTGTCTACAAATCGATGATGGAGGTGAAGAGCAAGAAATCAGCCGATAGGAAAATAAGAAATCAGCAGAGTTTGCATTTGAGGCAGGGTTATAATCGTAATTTTTTCAAGTGTGATATGAGAAAATATTATTCTTTCCTCGCTAACTGAACAAGATTTAATCCTATACTAGGACGATATAATTTCTTCTCAACTAGATTACAATCCCAAGATAGAAATTATCTATTGTTATCTTATCCAACATACTAAACACAGCAATAGGATCTTAGTCATTTTATCTCGAAGAACTGTACAGATGGTTAATTGGAATCATTTTAATACACAAATGAGTTTTATTTGAAGGCAATTTGATGATATACGACTTGTTTATGATCAGAACACAAAAACACAGTACATTTTTAGTGTACTACTTGCTACTCGAGTGCTCAAGTATTTACATCAAACCAAGCATTGAAACATATCCCTCGCAGTACGAAAAAAGTAAGTCGAAAGCACCAAAACAAGATACGAATAAACAACATTGAACGAAGTGAAACTTACAAAAGAAAATTGAAGACAAAGACTTCGTGGGATTTGAAATATAAAAAATTGACTCCTTTTTTTTTCTCAAAGAAATAAAAAGATAAACAACTCACTTGTTGCTTGAGAATTCGTATAATCTCCCTTTCTGTGAGAAGATGATCAAAGCTACTTCAGCGTCACAAAGTACAGATAGCTCATGAGCTTTCTTCAACAGACCATTTCTTCTCTTTGAAAAGGTAACTTGCCTGCTCGTTGAGTTTTCTATACGCTTCATCTGAACTTTTCCTCTCACCATTTTTTATTTTTCTTCAAGGCAATCTGCGGATACATAATTAAGTCAAGGTTTTCAATTGCTTTAGGATCGAAAACTTTTTATTAGTATATCTTCACACCATGAAATAACCCTACAAGATAAGATAACACATTTATCTTTTTTTTTTTTCAAAAGATAACCCATTTATCTCAACAGGCAAAATAATGTAAATATTGAAAGATCTGAACTGGGTAGTCCCCAATTTTTTTTATGAGGAGACAAGTCAAAAGTTGGGTATGTGAAAAAATTTCAAGAAAAAATTGTTGGTGTTTATATGAGTATTAATTGCAGAAAAGCTGCTCAAGAAAGCACATAAAGCAAACCCTAGTAACTAAATCTGAATACCACAACTTCAACTCAGTTCAAACAAGCAGAAGCAAGGAAATAAGCCCTAAATCCCAAAATCAGTTGGCTTCAAGGAACGTTGATCAGATGAGATACCAAAACTAGCAGAAAGAGAAAGCAATGTCAACAAAACCCCAGCTTGTGAAATAAATATTATTCTCTTCAAGCCCATAAATATACAGAGAGAGATAGAGGTCAACAGCAGCCTAAAAAAAGCAGCTTGAATTATTTGTAGAATCTAATGTAGCACATGGCTCTGAAAATGCCAAGAATATAGGCATAAGAAGAAAGAAGAGATTGAGGGAAGAAGAGGATTGGGAACTAATAAATGGAAACCTGATGGGAATTGATGCAACAACCTCTTTATTTTCAGACCACAGACCCCAATATTTCCTCTTTGATCATTAAATCTGTTATTCTCCTTGTCTTTCTGTATAAAGTTCTACCCACAAAAAAGGAAAAGGCCCACGATTGCGCCTTGATAAGAAATGTATTATATTTTTATATATATTATAAACAAGAAAAAGAGTGGGTAAGTTTGTAAAATGCTTGTTTTATTAGCAAAATCTAGTAACGGTTAGATAAAGGTAAAAGGAAGGTGAGCATTTACAACAGCTATATTTGGGTTTGGAATTTCTTGAGAAAGAGGATTTCGAAAATAAAAATGGCAATTTTTTATGTTTTATTAATCGGTGAAGGCGTGAGAATGTTTGATCTCTTTTCTTCCATTAAATCATCGTACTACGACATGATGTCTCTGCGAATAGAGTTCTGACAGCACTCTGATAAATATATTGAATTTGTAAACCTCTCTATTAAAATAATATATACATAAATATTTGAACCTTTGATCACAGTTTCTCACCTAGACCAATGGGCGCACGGAACCATCACATGGGCGATATTGCCTTTTGGGCAGATGTAGGGAGTACTTTACGTTATTTATAATTTATTCTCTCATTCACAGAATAAAACAAAATTTCTTCACCATTTGCTTAATATATGGATTTCATCCTTGATGCATGTTTATATATAACCAGAAAATTCGTTTTTTCATCGGCAGTCATATATATGTGAAGTTGAATTACGAAGGTAAGTGTATGACGAGATTGATTCACACACGTTGAGTTCATCTCCACTTTGTAAAGGAAATAAAATATTATAAAACTTAGGTTTGCTAAGGTAGGCAATCGAGAATCAAAAGGAGAGTGTACGGCAAAATATAATCACAATTCACATCCAATGAATTATCTGAAAACGAGGGTTCGCCAAACATTTAAACTTTAGGTTAATTGCAAATCGAAGTAATTAAATGCTTATTTAACATAATTAGGTCAATTTCTTTTCAGTTGCACATTACGATATTTATATATCTACGAACATGAAATAACGCGAATTAGTGAAACCTAAATACGCTAATTAACCTCGAGACTGTTTTTAATTTCGAGACCGAGCTGCTAATGCCTGCGGCTTTTTAGATACCCAAACTATTCAGATCTTCTATCTTTCCTTAAATGGCTAATGGCTTTGTCTAGGCATTCGTTAATCGTGTAATTACTCTTTAGTAGTAGTATATACCAATATGAAATTGTGTAATTACTCTAGTAATAAGCTATGAAAACGAGACAACCTTGTCCGATGTCGAAAATCGAAATATATACCAATATGTATGTATTTTCACTGTCAAGAATTGAATCTTTGGTTGTGAATATCATTTAAGCCCATCTGAAATTACATCTTTGAGCCCACTTTTAAAATATTAAATTCAAAATTTATAATTCTAGAGGAGCATGAGAGTTGAGACCATATTATGACATGTTTTATCAATAATGGGCTAGAGCCCAAATTCGTTAGCCCAACATACATGTTCGATAAATAATTTATATCAATTAATACATAAAAAATACTGTCGGCGAACCTTATTGTTCAACAATACAAACCAAACTAGGAAAAACAAGAATAGAAATATGTACGGAATCGGAGAAAATATATAAATTCCGTAGTAGCATGAATTTAACAATGATAGTACAACAATTCAAAATGTAGAGAAAATCGACCGCCCATTACTTTTGTCTGGTTCTCGACGCTCGAGTCGAGAGGATCAACTATAGCATCGTCGTAGATCAGATGATGCCACGTGTACAAATCCAACGGCGAAATCGCTGTCGTGGGATTCATAAGGAAGGGGTCAGACATTAGTTGTTTTTGACCGCGCGCCTATAACGAGGTCAATTTAGTACTTTCTCGCCAAATCAATTTAGCAAGCAAAAGATTATCTTATCTTACGTAGTAAAAATATTGCTTTCTTAGCTAGCGTACACAAACACGAAAGAGCGAGCACCCAATATTTATTTATCTCATTTACTGACTAAAATCAATATTTTCACGTGCAATATTCCAAGTAAAAGGCTTCAAGGAACTACTCATGCATGTGTTTCCCTAAAGCCTTTCTTATACTCTTCAAAAGGAAGCTTCTAATATGCAACATTATTCGATGATTTTGCGTTGTAAAATAAGATAAAATATATAAAATAAAATAATATGGATATGTTTCAAATTCAACGCTTCTGTTATGGTAATAAAAATACATATAATTTAATGTCCATACGATTTATACTAAGGCGCATGTGTCCCTTCATCTTCAACACAACTCGGTCCAGCCTAGCAAGGAGAGGGATAGATAGCACAATAAATAATTCGTTTTTAATTATTTATTTTAACCAATTTGTTATTTTTTTTTCTCTTTCACGTTGCTTCATTCGAAATCTCGAGATATTCTTGGCTGATTTCTCGCTAGCTGCTACTTTCTATGTTCCGGGTTTTACTTACCGTAAGTGTGATCTAATTATTATTTTTTCTGTCGGTAATTCAATTTCGAGGCGCGTTGCTGTTACTAATGCCGGCGACCCATCGCCGCCAGCGAATTCAGCTCCGGCGGCTTATTTTTTAAGTTAATTTTCTTTTCCCTGAGTGATTTTTTTTTTTTTTTTTGGTTTCAGGAGCATGAAACGTTCCTTGTCCCTTTCTTTTTTTGTTTTTAATTTCTTGATGTTTGATCTTCAATTGTTGATTGCAGTTAGTGTCAGTTGGTGGAGCTAAATCCAAAGATTCAAAGGCTACGCAATGCGATGGACGCGTGGAGAAAAAAAGTGTTGTCTCTGAGTTTAATGCTGCGTTAGAAATTTCAGTGATAAAAAGTCTTTTTGTCCCTTTTCGATAGGGCTATTGTTTCATAGCCTTTACCCTTTCTTATCTCGTTCTTCTTTTTGTTTGTTTACCTGGGATAAGAATTGATGACTGTAGATCAAACCCTAGTCAATGCTTTGATCTTTACCCTGCTTTTAAGGTTTCCAACCGTCTGATTTAAGGCAGGTTAATCATAATCGCATAGGCGTAGTAACTCTGTTTTCCTAGATCTTTCCCTTTCGAAATCCCGAAGATGATGCGTATGCGAAAGATGAAGAGCGATTCGTTACCACCTCAATCGAATCAAATCGGCAAAGACGAAGTCCATTCTGGCGATAACGAATTGGAAATCAGACCCTGCGGAATGCTCGTACAGAAGCGCGACGATCGACCCACAGTTCCTCCTCCTACCATACGAGTGCGTGTCAAATACGCTTCGGTCTATCACGAAGTTCGTATCAGCTCTCAGGCCGCTTTCGGTAAATCCCCAGCCATCGTCTCAAAATTCGTTTCGTTTTTATTGCGATTGATTGCAATTGGTTGTTGAATCGCAGGAGATCTGAAGAAGATGCTGTCTGGGCCGACGGGATTGAACCACTTGGATCAGAAGCTGTTCTACAAGAACAAAGAGAGGGATTCGAAGATGTTTCTTGATTCAGTTGGCGTTAAAGACAAGTCGAAGATGGTCTTGCAAGAAGATCCGATCAGTCAAGAGAAGAGATACGTGGAGATGAGGAAGAATGCCAAGGTCGAAAAAGCTGCCAAGATGGTCTCGGAGGTTAGCTTGGAGGTGGACAAGCTCGGCAGTGAGGTAATCGATCGAATTTATTACAGTGTCCGTGTAAATTTAAGCTTGGATGTAAATCCTTGGTAGGTGTCGAAGCTTGAATCTGCGATAGGCGAAAGCGGTACGGTGGCTGAGAAAGATGTCCTGAACTTAACCGACTCGTTGATGAGCCTTTTGGTTAAACTGGACGACATATTCGCCGACGGTGACGTCAAGTTACAGAAGAGATTGCAGGTGAAACTTAAATGCCCATAAATGCATTCGCTCGATATGAAATGATCCAAAACAGAGACGTGATGATAGCTGTTTGCGTTCTAACATTGAAGGTGAAAAGAGTACAGAAGTACGTGGAGGCGCTCGATGCAATGAAGACGAAGAGCGTGGCGGCTTCGACAAGCAACGGAGACCATAAGCATTCAAATGGGCAGTTGTCTTCTCATTCTTCTTCGCCTCGGGCCCAAAGTCAACAGCGCTCGCTGATCGACTCGCCTGTGAAGGAACAAAAGCAGCAGCAGACATCGAGACGTTCAGCTTCCAACGTTGTAATAACGACTCAATGGGAAACCTTTGACTCCATACCAATCCAAGCTTCGACGTCGAATAACCAAGGCAAGACTGCTACTGCTGCTACTACGGCTCAAGCTCATCAACAGGGAAATCCTAGTTTTACGTGGGATCTGCTTTGAGCTAATTCAAAGGTGAGAGAAGGCTCGTTTGTCTTTGCTTTGTTCGGTATACATTGTTCGTGATTCTTTCGTGTACTTAAAAAAGAAAAGGTCGTCTGTTTAGTCCCTTTGCTGTCTTTGTGCGTCTCTTTTTACTGATGATCATAAATGGGTATACATGTCTGATCGATCGTTCGTAGATATCGAATTCTATTCTAGTATACATGTCTGCATAAAATTAGCTGGTTTATTATGTATCTGTCGTAATCTTTTTTCAGAGGTTTAAGATATATATCATGAGACATTTTTATGTCAATCTATCTGTACACATTAGCCCTGAGAATACTATGGTTTCAACTGCTTTTTTCCACATACTATCACTACATCCAATGGGCCGATAGAATCTGATACTCTCTGAGAAAGAGGCTTTATTAAGAGACGAGATAAGGGCAAAAAAGATCTGTGTAAGAAAATGTTGGTATATGCCATTGCTTGCTTTGGTTTATTCCGTTTCTGCTAACACCTATATAAACGGGGGACCTATTACTCAAAGATTTCATTCAAGAAAAAAAGAAAAAAATCCCGAAAACGATCGTTGTAATAAATTTAGTTACTAGAGAAGAACGAGGTCGTGCAAGGCGAAAACATTCGTAGGGCTACTCTTATTTGGCATGCAAATATTCAAAGACAGCAATGTGATTGACATGCCAAAGGAGAGTTGCCCTGTGAATGATTCTTCGGCTTATATACAACAGTTTGAAGCAAACCATTCAGACAAAGCTATCAAAATTAGAGAATTTGTAGCTGAGAGCGACATAGAGCCTCTGTTCTTATAGTCGAGAAGTTTTCTTTCAACAGTTTGGCTTCTTTTTTATCTCCTTCTCACTCTGAAGCATTCGACGACTTTTGAACCCTATGCATCGATCTATTCTTTCTCGTCATAAAAAATTGGCTTTGCATCTATCTACGAAAGCTTCAATATTTCTTCTGAAAGAGATCAAAGGTATGCCATTGTAGCTTTCCGTCACACACAACATGGTTTCTTGCTCTGCTCCTCAATAATTAGAAATTCGAAACTTTCAAATTGGGATCAATGATATAGTTTCAGATGGGATTCAAAGATATATACGATCAAATTTTTCTTGAGATTGAGAATTCCTCTTGGTATGTATATATACAATATATATATATCTTATAATATTATGGAAACGTAGTGTAGGTGTTCTAAAATTTTGACACGTGGTCTCTTAACTCAAAAAAAATCAATTAAATAGTAAAAATTCCAAAAATCTCACTCTACATCTTAATCCACAATAACTACCCACTATCAACATTATTAACATATAATAATTAGTAATTACATATAGTTAAAACCCTGTAATATGATAATAACAATATTTGCCTAACGTTTGCGTGCGGTTGTGTCTTGTTTCATAACTTAGTGTGGTAGTTACACAATTAACGAATGCCTATAAAAAGCCATTAGACATTTAATATTTGTAGAATCATAACATCTAACATCAAACAAACACACAAGGAACAAATTGACCACGCACGTCACACAACAAAGCAAAGGAACACAGATATAGAGATTACACATTTGTTTCTTTAATTTTCACAGCTTGTAATTAATGGGAATAGCCATGAGGGGAACTTTCTTCCTCAAAGTAACCCTAGCCTTTTCCGTCATGTCCAAATCCTCAGGCTTCATTCCCAATGGAAGCTTCCAATCGAACTTATGGACCAAAGTAGCAACCATTTTAGGCATCATTCTGTCGGCAAGTGGCATTCCTGGGCACTTCCTCCTCCCGCGCCGAAGGGAAGGAGCTCAAAATCATGGCCCTTGTAATCTACGCCGCTCTTCTCTCCCGAAAACCTCTCGGGATAGAACTTGTCTGGTTCTGACCATGAACTTGGATCTCTGGCGATGACGTAGATGTTAAAGAGTAGTTGAGTGTGTCTGGGAATTAGATAGCCTCTGACTTTAATGTCCTCTTCAAGAACACGTGTGAACATCGTAGAAGGAGGGTGATGTCTTAGGGTTTCTTTTATTACAGCGTTGAGGTAACACAGCTTTGGGATGTCAGATTCTTGAACTTGCTCTTCCATGTCGACCACTGACCTAACTTCGTTTTGGACCTTCGACATTACGTTAGGGTTTCGTAGTAGTTCTGCCATTATCCATTCCGTCGCTGCAGATGATGTCTCTGATGCTCCCACGAACAACTCCTATGATGATTACGAAGCACATCAATACTGTCGTCGTTTAGGGTTTCTTCCATCGATTTAAAGACCGTGTATATTTATTTGTGCATTTAAGACAATTAAACTAGCTAGACTATACACGGTAATTATATTACCAAAAGTAGATGCTTGACGTTTTTTACTGTGAAGTCTCCGCCACTTTCTTCCATGAGATCGATGAGTGTCTCAAGCATATCGTTCTTCTTTGCGTAGTCGTCACTTTTCCTTTCCTCCAATCTCTGATTTGCGAATCCTTCCATGGCCGAAAGCAACTTACCGAAATCAAAATTGGCTCTCTTCATAAGACCCTGTGGATCAAAGGGCTTGAGAACTGGGAACACATCAGCTATATTATTCGCACTAACTTCATCCACAACACCTTCAATACAATTCCTCAACTCTTGGGAATCTGCAGATTCATAGTCAGACACAGCGATGGAGAAAAGAGAGGCAGATATGTTATTTAATATGCTAGTAAATATAGCCTCTCCCACGTCTATAGCACGACCCTCTTCACTACATCTGCTGACGTAATCGCACAATCCGTTCATCATCTCTTGCCTTAGGTATTGGCTCTTGTCCAGGCACCATTTTGAGAACATGTACTTCTTACATATCTTACGCATTCTACGCCGTTCGTAGCCATCGATGGATCCGTAGAGCATGCTGCATTTATGGTGGTCTTGGACGGTTGAAACGACAGGCAAGTAAGGGATCTTAGAGACCCTTTCGTGGTTTTTTATCAGTTCTTTGGCGATCTCAGCAGAGGAAACTATTACAGCAAGTTTGCTGCCGAAGTAGAGACTCATCATGGGACCATATGTCTGAGAGAGTTTGTGAAATGAGCGATGGTAAGCTTGGCCGATGGAAAGAAGGTTGCCGATGATTGGGTAGGGTGTGGGCCCCGGCGGAAGGTTAATCGGTTTCTTTCGTCGATTCTTTAGAGATCGAAGGGAGATCAATAAGATGGAGATCAGAATAATAAGTGAGAGTGTTATGATCTCCATGAGTCTGTTCTAAGAAGGAGCGAGGAAGAACGTCTAAGTGTATGTGTGTTTTTGTTTTTGTGCGTGTGCCAATTTATAGAGCTATCCCATTAGCAAATAAGATTTTTTTTCCTTCATATTTATTAATATATTTTAAATTACATGGGATCTACGAGGAGCTGACTTGCATATATAATATAGCATTTTACCAAGTATCGTATGGATCAACTAGTAATTTATTATATAATGCATTTAGAGTTGTGGATTTTACAATAGCATTTTCCACCGCATCTTGCGGAACTGCTGACTTTTTTTTTTTTTTGTTGTGAATCTTTCAATTGCATATATGACAAAAAAAAGCTGTTTGCTAAGTGCATACACTTTATATTCGTGCCGCCCACACTGCGTGTATTGTTTATTTTATGGTCCTATCACGCTATCCAATTTAATCTTGAACTCTCTTAATCAAATTAAAAACGCGAAATGAAGTTTACAGATCCCAGAAATGATGATCGAGAAATGGGATTCAACAATGGAATAATTATTAATTATCAATCATCCCATTTCCCAATTGCCATGTATTATGCATGTATATTTTATATATAATGGTCAACCGTACGTCAAGAAGCTGGAGCAGGCCGCCGAGACCCGACCCGTCAATGTAATGCAGTCAATTGCAGAATGTGGGCCAAAATTTATTTTACTTGGACCTATTTGGGCCAATCATAAGGCCCATTGAAAAACATCGAGCTCCCCCCTTTTGATTGGTTTTACAAGTGGCGATATGATTGGTATTTGCATATTTTCAGAATTTGATCCCATATATTCATTGATAGCGATATATATGATGATAAATAAATTCATACATATGACGACATCAATAGTCAGTTGCCTTGGATATTTCCATTATTCTATGATTAATTGGTGGCTGCAGTTACGTGTCTAAAGTGAATTGAAAATAATAAGAATGCTGTACATAATAAAATAAGAGAAAATGGTTCGTGGCATGGCATGAGTAGAAATGCGTGTTTAAGTTTTATCTAGCTTTCTTGAATTTTCTGCGTATATCTAAAACTTAAATGGTAAACTGCACTGCACATATATAAATAAATTTATTATTGCAATTTTCAAACACCAAACTGGTTTTGCTTTCTCTTTCATCGATTCAGACAAAGGCTCGTTACTCCACTCAATCTTGACGTAGAATATACTTATAAATTATTTATATCAGCTCTCGCACCTGACAATCATATATTTTTCTCAAATAGACCGACAAATAAACTATACAAAAATTTCCAATTTGAAAGTATTAAAAAAAGCGAAGGACAAACGGAAGTTGCACTAGTGAACAATGTTATAAAGTAATGTGAATGTTTTCCAAGCTCCTAATCGATTGATGGAAGGATAAAACCAAGGACAAGTGAGACAAACGCTACAAAAGAAACAAAATTATTTTTTAATTGTTTTCATAATTTTAAGCAATTAGTTTGTAATATTGTTTAACGTAATAAAATAGAAAGGTGTAGAGCAGCTGCCATGATGTCTCAGATCTTGATTAGAAAACCAATCCCCATAAATTTTTCAAATGTTCACACGACAGCTGACCTAATTATCATATACTTTAACTAATTATCATTACTCCTATTAGTTAATCTTGGAAAGAAAAAATGATAAAATCCATCAAGATACCCTACAGTACAGAGATATTAAGAGAGAGAGAGAGAGAGAGAGAGAGAGAGAGATCAGGCGAAAACTTAGGAAAAGAGAAACAGTAGAAAATTAATTAATGGGTAATTCATTTGGGTGCTCAGCTTCAGGCGAGAGATTAGTATCAGCGGCAAGAGATGGAGACTTGTTAGAAGCAAAGATGCTCTTGGACTGCAATCCATGCCTTGCAAAGTACTCCACTTTTGGCGGCTTGAATTCTCCGCTCCATTTTGCTTCTGCTAAAGGACACAATGAGGTTCCAATAGATGGAAAAAAAAAATCTCAGATATAATATCATATCTCTTCCTTTAACCCTTCAGTGTTATGCTATTGCGTTCAATCGTATCTCCAGTGTGTGTTCTCGTGCGTGTTAAAAGCTGCGTTGCGTTCGTTTCAATGGAAAAACATAAACGCGCTACTGATTTGCTAAAGTTTGAATTTTTTAGATTGTTTCTCTGTTGCTGGAGAATGGAGCTGATGTAAATTCAAGAAATTACTGTGGGCAGGTACAAAAAAAAAAAATTCATGAATCTGCGTCTTTAATCATTTAAAATCCTTGTCCGAACTTCCCTACCTCCCCTGTTTCTGCAGACCGCGTTGATGCAAGCTTGTCGATACGGTAACTGGGAAGTTGTTCAAACTCTTCTCCTCTATAGATGCAATGTAAGTTTTCGCTCAGAATAATCTCAGATCACCTTTTTTGAACTTCTTCAAATTGGTTCGAAACTTATGATTAATTTAGCGTACATGTATGATCTGATTCCCTGCGCCTAGGTTACAAAAACGGACTATCTCAGCGGAAGAAGTGCTATTCACTTTGCAGCTCTCAGTGGGCACGCACGGTGCATCAGATTGGTCGTTGCAGATTTCATTCCAAGTGGTCCTCTTGAATCTCTTAAAAGCAGGCAAGAACAGAGGTTTTTTAATGTCCCAACTGTTCTTTTCTTCGAATACGTGTTGGTCTTATACCGTTGTATATTGATCTTACATTCTTCTTACACAACACAGCACTGCCCTGTCCAAGTTTGTGAGTAAGGCAGCAGATGGGGGCATCACAGCTCTTCACATGGCTGCTCTGAATGGTTACTTCGATTGCGTACAGCTCCTACTCGACCTTCAGGCAAATTTATCAGCTGTGACTTTCCACTATGGAACATCCATGGATCTCATTGGTGCGTGTCTGTTTGTCTTTCTTTGAGTTGTAAGAAAAACTCCTTTTTACGATACTGTTGCTATGTTTTGTAGGAGCTGGAAGCACGCCTCTGCATTACGCTGCTTGTGGAGGAAACTTAAAGTGCTGCCAGGTGACTAACTATACACAAGAAAAGTAGCAGTGATTTGAAACATAGTACGCCAACCAATCTATGAATGAACTTATTTCATTGGGTGGCGTTTTCGTTCTTTTTTGCAGGTACTTCTTGCAAGAGGAGCCAGTCGACTGTCGTTGAACTGCAATGGGTAGCGAAAACTCGTAATGCGTACTAATTTCTTTCTTAACTTTCGATGACAAAGTCGATTGACAGATATTTTTTCAGATGGCTTCCTTTCGACGTTGCGAGAATGTGGGGCCGCCACTGGCTAGAGCCGCTGCTAAGACCTAATTCTCATACTACGATTCCACCTTTCCCGCCTTCTAATTATATGTCGACGCCTCTCTTGAGCGTATTAAACATCGCAAGGTAAAACACACTGAACTTCTATTGCGCTTCTTCTTCCACCAATTTTTCAGACTATGAAATCGACAATTGTCTGCGTTTTAACAGAGAATATGGTCTGCAATCCTCTACTGCAACTGCCTCAGACGACGCAGACGACGTCTGCGCTGTTTGCTTAGAAAGAGCGTGCTCCGTAGCCGCCGAAGGTGGCAAACAAGCGTTCTTATTTTTTGCACAAAAAAAATCTTCAACGTTCTCTCAAGCTCAAACAACGAACGAACACTTTTTTTTCTTTCTTTTTTCAGGATGTGCGCACGAACTCTGCGTAAGATGTGCGCTCTACCTTTGCTCGACTGGAAACGTCCCTTCTGAGTCGTCGATCGCGGCGGGCGCCATACCTTGTCCTCTGTGCAGACAAGGGATTACGTCCTTCGTAAAACTGCTCCATACGTCTTCTTCTCCGTCGAAGGAAATTAAATCTAGCTCGTGCGCTTCTTGCATGCTTCCCTCTGAAGAAGCTACTCCAATCTCGGGACAACTTGTAAGGAAGAATCGAGTGGCTTCGATCGGCGACCCTTTTCAAGCGGTCCCCGTCGATTTCTGCACGTGCGAAGACGAGAGCCATGCTCGATTTCAGCAAGAAATAACGGAAGATATGAGATCGGAGAAGATGACAGCGTGTTCGAATATTTTTCGGGGGCGGAGAAGTTGTAGTCGGGAAAATCAGTGCAATTCTGAGATCAATGTCTGAATGGGTTTGGTAGGCCAGTTTGTTACAAAGGTGGATTGTATTGATTGTACAAAGGGTGTTTACTGTTAGGCTTAGGATAAGATTATTGTGATTGCTTGTAATGAATTATGGGGTTTCAGGTATTGTGGGGCATTATATATCACAAGAATTCCATTCCAATATACATTGTGCTCAAAACAACTGTCACAAAAATAACTGAAAAGTTCGAACGCATGCGGCAAGAAACCAGTTCAAAAATCTAAAAAGTGAAACATGAGATGCTTCACCCATATGCTTATGATGATTCAAGCTACCGAAAGATTCGAATGGGTAGATCTGTTAGGAGGACGACAAAGCATGAAATTAATGAGAGTGAACATTGCAAAAAATGTAACTTGTATGCAAAAACAAGACCTCAAGGCCCATTTCCATGCTGGGAAGATTCTGTAATGTCGATGTCTCTGACGCCGTCCGTTATCGACGATGATGAGTTGCATCGACCTTCTTTGTGGCCTTTGTCCTCAATCTCCTCTTCGGATTCATCCTCGAGTAACGACCCCTTCCTCCGAAGTTCTTTGATTTTAATGAACTCGTCGTAATGGGCTTTACGATGCTCCCTAAAGCTTCTCCGTCGCTCAGCATCATTACCTAACTCCAAAGGATCAAAATCATAGGTTAACCAAACCTTGAAATGGTTAGCTCATTATGCAAGGGAAAGTCGATTAAATAAAAACCTTCATCTTCATCCATTGCATCAGCTTCATCTTCAGATGTGGTCCACCCCGAGTGGTGAACGCCAGCTTTACTAGAGGAACCAACATCGTTCAATGCTGAACGAACAGCCTCTGCATGCATTGCATCATCAAAACCATCTTGAAAGCTTTTCCCTCTGACCATGGAAGTCGCTGAATCTACAGTTCGGAACCAAACAACTAACACTAAGCATGGAATTAGCAATGCAATCACATTAAATGACAAAAGAGAGAGAGAGAGAGAGAGAGAGAGAATTGATTGAATTGAAATATATTGACCATCATCTTCTTCGTCGTCGTCAATCATGGGATGGTACGGCGTCTTCGGTTCAGTTATTTTTTGCCTAACGGGTTTGTTTTTCTCAATCTCCCCAATATTAGCTTCATCCCAGCGAACTCGTGACCTGGAACCGAAATCAATTAACTTCATTTGGCACAACGTGGACGATAATTATACATAATGTGATCATGTCAGCCAGGAAATCGTAGTGAACAAAATGAGCATGACAAAAAAATCATTCTCAACATTTTAACATAACTTTGCATTAAAATCAATCTGCTGAAGTTGATACAACATGTAGACATTACAAAGTATGTTCACTGTCGAGCTGAGGAAGGCATAATTCGCATAAAATTATTCTCTCAAAAAGCTTAAAATAAAATTATATCTCCAATTCCTGGAATATGACTCAGCAACGGATACAATAAGGGAACTCAAATCGACATACATTTATAAAGATGCAGACATATTCGAAGCAAAGGGATTTAGATTTCACATTCAGGAAACAAAAATTCGGATTACCCAAACCAAACCGACAGAAAAACAAAAAAGTAAATCAATCGATCAAAACTCAGCTCACAAATCCCTAACATGGCACTTCTATAAAATAAAAAAACACAAGACTGAAACTTCACGATCGGAGATTGATGAAGATCTTCCATACATTCGATGACCTTTCTTTGTGTCGCTGCCCTCGAATTGCTTCCTTCGAAAATTGTTGCGAGTCGACGCGCAAGAATTTTCAGCCTTTATTATATTCGTTCTTCGCGGGATTAAATTTACGTTCTCCCTAGAATACCCCCACATAATTACGAAATGACGAAATAGACCAAAGTTGACCGAGTCGAGTTTACGCAATGCTGAATGATAGTTGATAGGACTTAGGAGTATAATATTACATATACATTTTGATAGTGCCCCCTAGAATTATGGGAATTTTCACCTGAACCTGTAGAAACTTAAACCTTGACAAATCTGCCCTCAACACACACAAAACTGAATTTCAAAATAAATCTTACAAAAGTTGCGGCAAGAAAAATGAAAACTTCTACGTAACCACACAAAAAAAAAAAAAATCACTATACAGCAAGTAATAGAACAACTCTCTCCATCTGCCAACGATGTCATAAAACTTCGATGAACCGTTTCGCTAACATCAGTTGTGGAGAGGATTAGGCCCTTCAGGTACGAGCCTTCGAGACACGAAATGCAGCTGTTTTTCGTGCTCGTTCTCTGCTGAAATGGCATAAAAACGACGAGGAGTAACCGTAGAGAAGAAATGCTTCAAGAAAAAAGAATCAAGTTTGGCTCTCAATCTCAGCTGTTGATCATGATATTCTTCGCCAGACGGGCTGTGAATGCTTCTGCAATCTGATATATGAACGGATAAAAGGAAGAATAACATGGTTAAGACAAGAATTTTCATATCTTAATGTAATGGAAAAGATCTTGAGCAGGTCAATAAGAAAATATTAAGAGATGAATGTAGCAGATGAGTTAGGTAGAGGCAGAATTGAAAGCTATTTATAACAAACAATGGAGCAGAAAAAGTCAGAGAAGAATAATATTAGAAGAAACCTATATGGTTGGATCCCCATGATCTATTCTCTTACAAGCAATATATATTTGGATAAACAAGTAGTTGACTTTTTTGTTTTTCTTGAACCATTGAACTTGCCATCTCTTTCTTCTCTAATTTTATATGATTAAAGTCAATATATGAACGGCAATGTGGCGATTCTGAGCCCATCTTAAACAAAGTATTCATATGGTCAACTGATAAATGATGTTCTTGAGGCACATTCAATGCTTTTTGCTTCAGATATATATGGACTTATGAAGTCAACTCAAAACAGGGCATGGTTTATTGCATCATCATCACACCGCAAAAAAAAAGTCAGAGAAAAGCCAAACCTTACTTGAAGCCGAGAATCTGCTGATGTGCTTCGTCTTCCTCTCGGTGAAACCTAGAACCATGGCGGGCTGAAACCAAACTACTTAAATGTCTTTTGAAATAAATCAGACAATATTCACAGAAGTATTCGGACCTACCCAAAGTAGCTGAAAGCAACGGCTAACCAAACAACTGATCTCGCGGGAAAGAGATGAGCCAAAACATGATCAAGAAAACCTAACACTCTTGTCTGCTTTAGAAAAAAGCATCGTTTTGGTCCCCATCACATGCGTGGAACTCTTTCTGATGAGATTGAGGTTAACTAAACTATGATAATGACACATAAAGGAGAAACCAAGAATGAGGACTATACCTTTCCCCACAAGCATCATTCATACCATTATTATCTCACAGAAACAAAACATGTCCAAACCAGGAATGAAAAGCGAATAATAAACAGCTTAATCCTGAAACAAAAGGTAAAAAAATTCGACGTGCATATAACAAACAGGATAAGTGTGTGACAAGCTCTTATGGGACAGAGCCTTTTTTACTTGATTCACTCGATCTTCTCAGCCTCGCACGAATGAACATTCACTTGTTCTTCTTCCTTTGGTTGTTCGACGTTGTCATTAGCAGCCTCTTCGTTTTTATTAAAATCATCACTACTTTTAGAAGCACTTGCTTCTTCTTGGCCGTCAACTGAACTATCATTTACTTGCTGCTCTGTTTTCTTGAGTGTTCCAACCTTGACATACTTGCTCATGAACTTATGCTCCCAGTCTCTCAATGCATCGAGCTCGAACATGCCTAGACCTGTTAGATCGCCGTTCAAGTCTTTCTCATCGAAAGACATCTTTGCAAGTGCTCTGCTAGCGTCTTTTCCGGCGAATAGCGCGTATGGTCCACCTGGCCCGTAGAACATTCTGCGAAAAAAGATAGACCAGATAATTCCAATGCAATGGCCCCGGAATAGAAATCAGTAGACAAATCATTCCCACCGTAAAGACAGGATTCTATCTTTGAATTGAGACATAACGTCATGAACCACTTTAGATCATGGGTATATATTATGGAAATACATTGACTAGAAATAATCAAAATTATATCAAGAAACATAGCAGTAGATTAGATGCGATTCTTTGATAAAGATGACACATATCAGATGTATAGACTATCAGTAAAAGGTAGCCCTAAAGGCCTCAAAAACCACAAAGGAATTCACAATTGAATGTACAAACACTCAATCAAACCAAGCCCAGAAACGAAATCAATTCCCATAAATAAAAAAATATAATTTTTGTACCTGCTCTGCGAGACATCGTAGATCTGACCCTTGATAGCCATGAGCAGAGGCTTCTTTTGGTCAGTCCCATCATACTGTTTCAGCTCCTCGTCGGTTATTTCTCCGAGCTGAACTGGCGGCGGCAAAGGCTCAACTTCCTCCTCTTCTTCTCTGGGCCTGTGCTGTGCGTGTCTATCCTCGGATGATCCGAACAAGTCGGAGACGACGTAGTAAAGAGCAAGTGCTACTGCAATAGATGCGAAGAAAGTCGCAGGAGATAGCCCAGTGTATGCTGTTATTGACTCCTTCAAAGACTCCCATACTTGGACGAAGGCCATAGCTTTTCTTTTCTAGATAGAGAGAAGAGAAGAGAGGGTGAGTAGGTGGATGGGGCGTCCAAGATTACATACATACACACAGCTTCGTTCGTTTATATCCCAAAATGTGAAGAAATTTGGTGTGCTATCATCATTTATTAGTTAAAATAATAGTAATAGTTTTAATTAAGATATAGACGCCAAGGTTGAAATTTTTTTCTCTTATAATGGAAGTTGAAGTTTGAATCATTTACCTTCGCACTAGTACGCTAGGCGACGAGTAATCCTATCAAGATGCAACTTTATCTCCTTTCTTTCTCCTTCGCTGTAATGTTCTTTTTATTGGATTATTTACTGAGTCTTCCAATTTATACCAGGAAATAGTATGAACAACTTCTGGCGGCAAGAGCTACTTATCACCCTTCTTCTTAGGTTAGCTGTTTTTATCTTCTGTTCTATCTTTTTTTATCTACTTTTTATGGCGTGGTAATGAAAAACGCAGTCCCAACTTCAAAGAACGATATAACACTTTGGAGCAAATGCTGGACCAAGGAAGAACATATGTTCTTTCAATTCTTTTGAGCAGTGGAAGGTAGAATTAAGGGTGGTTCGGTACGGTATACCATACCAAAACTGTGATACTGTATACCGTACCGAAATTTCTGTATCGAAAAAAATCATACCAATAACATACTAAAATTTCGGTATACCTTAAATTTCGATATGGTATCATACCGAAATTTCGATATGGTATCGGTAACATACCTTCTATAACATTCACACGGAGGGTTTTTCACCATGCGTGTCTCGTAACTCGTTAATTCGTTGTTTTCGAATTTTGAGTCAATTCAAACTCCTTAGGCCCCAATAAGATGGATTATTAATACTAAATTTTCCCAAATAAAAAGATTTTTAATTCATAAAATAACGTTAAATAATTTACATATTTTAGTCAGTCTCCTTAGTAAGACAAAGAACTTTACATAACCACAAAATATAACTTTATATACAGATTAATTAAAACGAAACGGCTATTTAAAAAAATTAGTGAAGATTAACAAAAAGTTGGGTATAGGTAATAATTTATGGGCTAAATAAATTTATGAAGATCCTTATAATATTTTTATCCATTTTATATTTTTTTGAAATAATATAATATATGTAGGTGTGTATATTTATATATAAAATATTAAAAATTTTAGTATTTCGGTATAACCGGTATACCTAATTTTTAAAATTTTCATACCATTACCGTACCGACAATTTTCGGTACGGTATCATACCTTACCAAAAACTTCGGTATACCAAAATTTTTGATATTTTCGGTACGTTTCGATACGATAAGGACGGTATATCGGTATTTCGGTATATTTTTCCAGCCCTACGTAGAATTGAATCTCAATTGAACAGTAAATATAAATCGTTGCAAGAAACCGAAAAAGTTCATAGGAGAAAAAGAGATCAAAATTAACGGAGCATTTAGCCGCTAGCAGTAAGCACGAAACTTTAGATATCGAATTTGTGCTTTGAAGGCAGTGTAGCGGTGGTTCCTCTTCGCTTTCAGTTCCAAGAATTTGAGCTTGCATTCATCCTCCACTGCCATCCCAGAAGCCGAATTCGCCTAAAAACAGATATCATTATTACAAACAGTAGACCATGATGATCGTGAACCTCAGAAATAGAGAAATGAATTAATCCTTCTTTCTTTAAACGATAATCGAATCAAACAGTCGTGATATCTGTGCACTGCATGCAACAGAAATAAAAGATTTCGTTTTCACCATTTTGAAGAAAGAAAAGACCTGCAGATGAACTTCAGATATCTGAGGTGAAGATTGAAATGCAGAGTAGAGATTTTTAGATATTTTTATGTTTTTCTTTTTTAAGTGAAGAGATGGAGAAGAGGAAATAGAGGATTCAACAGTTGTTCTCAGGCATCTTTTCGAGTTTTGCATGTGCATGAATATATATTTGATTTAATGGTCGAGTCTTTATTATATACTCCCTCTGTCTCAAAGGGTTATGGACATTTGTGTTATAATACGGTTTTTAAAAAACTGAATATTTTAATAATATAGTACAATTAAAAGGTAAAAAATGTATATTTTGCCACGTCTTTTAAGAGTATTTAATATTATTATATTGATTGTCTGTGGTAGCTTTTGCTATAAAAGGAAATGTACAAAAGAGAACGGGACGCCCGATATAGTAAAATGTATAAAATGGTTTCGGACAAAGGGAGTAATAAATATCAGCAGTCTAGTAAGTAATTGTAAGACGGAATTGTGTCAAACCGATCAACTCAATGATTCATGCATATATATGAACTTTCATTTCATCAAAGACGTAAAGAATAATACAATCATCGTTGTATTCATATCAATAATTCTAATAAACAATTTCCCCCCTTTTTTCCTTTCAAATAATTATGAATTAGCCATCTCTGTCCAACTTTGTATTGTCAGCCTATGAGGTTATGGCAAGTGTTGTCGCACGGATATGGGCAATCAATCTCTTTGCTTACTCTCCTCCCAAAATACCAGTCACCAACAGCCTCTGAGATACTCTGCAAAATTATAATCAAATAGTAAATATATATTTCAAATATGTTCACTGACTGCATAATAAAGAAAATGATGTCGTCAAAGCTATACATAAAACTGAAAGAGAAACAGAGAGAAACCTTGTTGTTTACTGTGGGAGAATCAGGTGCAAGCCAAGTGTCTTGTGATTCACTTTGGCAATGAGCAAAACATGAATTTATGAACATTCCTCCTCTCGTTGAGTTGGCAAAGAATGGTTTCAGCGTGTCAAGCATATATTTCCTGAATCCTGAAATTTCGTATAGATTCATGATTTTTTGAATTTGATTTTCATTTACTGTGATATACAGAGGAAATATAACAAACCTTGAAGAGTTGTTATCTGGACCTCATTACATGTTGAGATGTTATACTTGCAGCGATACCAATGCCCGTGAGGATCAGCTGAAGGTGGGACTAGTCCATGACGAATCTGTCACAACATATGTGATAGATTATGCTACACACACACACACACACATATATATATATATATATATATATATAAACCTCAATTCATATTTTGGTGGTTGATCTTACTTGAAATGCATCATATGCTGTGTTCAAGATGAAGAATGGGGTTCTGATGTATGGCAATGCATACTGGGGGAAGAAGCACTGCAAATATAGTATATATAAATGGGACGACTTTATGATATAGGATGCTCGAAAGAGATGGTATATGCTGGGTAATGGAAGTACTATGGAAGAGGATCTTACCAGGTCTGGGTAAGGAGATCTTGTGCAGTTTTTGTTCAAGTTCTTCTCCACGCCCTGTCATTGGCAATTGCAAATATGACTCGGATGAATAAAATCATTCAGAGATCTTACAATTGAACTGTGTATATGCACCTGCAGCGCAACGACGCTTTTGAAGAAATTTCTCATGGTGTAGTTGAGAGCTATGTCTCTTCTGCAGATGGTTTTCAGCATATGCCATGTTAGCGAATAAGATTTTTGCATAGATGTAACTTTTGAATTTCTTGGATAAAAAGCTTACACATCCAAGAAAAATCCAGCATCACTCAAGCATTTCACGCTGGCGTTTTTCGGCAGATAACTGGTGAAATTGTCGCAATGGAGAAATGAAGCCAAACCTCCAGCTGAGCAACCAGAAAGCAGAGTCTGAAATTCGTACGAATGAGAGACCGAATTTATAAAGTGGCTCATGTTCGTTTGAATCCACTGAAGAATATTTTATATAAAGTACCTTCCTTGCTTGGCCCAAGCCCTTGGGAAGAAGATCTATTACAATAGCTCGCCAAATCCTTTGCCCTCTGAAGTAGAGGACTGACGTCTGAGACCCATTCGAAAACGAAAATTTCAGTGTCAGAATTTAACAATTCAGCATGCAAATGAGCCATCTGTAAAAAACTTACTCCGTTATCAAATTTAGCATCACCAGCGAATGAAGCGCCATCGCAATACCGTAGCTTCACGCGGTTCCAGTTGTAAAAATCTGTTGAATTTTCTGGTCAACTTACACAAATGCGAGGTACGTACGCACACACACAAAAAGGTATTGACAGTTGCTGAAAACCATGCAAAATTCTAATGCAGAGAGATTTTAGTATTTGTCTCCAAGCAAGAAACTTGTGCTCGATTTACTACAGGATAAAATATCGGACAAAGAGTAGAAATCAAAATTTTTTCTTCAGGAAAATCTTTTTTTACTATTGTGAACGTGCACATGCATGTGCAGAACTGAACCAAGAAAGCTACTTTCAAAGAAGTGAAGTAATTCAATCGTGAAAATCTGCTACAAGACAAATGCAATCGACACATATAGCTGTTGCTGCTTGCCTGTGCCTAACATAAGTATAGCTGTTCGAATTCCACGTGATAACTAACATGCGTCTACTTAACAATAATTAAAGAAAAACTGTTTCTAGGTAAATCATTACAGTAGAAAATGGGGCATACCTGGGTTTGTGGAGGCATTTTTGCTTAAAATCCCCCGAGAACATTTCGGTCCTGCTCATGTAACGGGTCGACCCGCGTCGAGTTATGGATCTATCCAAACACGATTTGATATCATTGCACCATCCCCCTCCCTGAAAATTAATTATACAAATAAATGAAGTGTAGCATGGTCCGACCTGATATCCTTGTACTGCTTTACTACATTGTCTCGGACAAAATTCATTTGTTCGGACAGCAAATATATATTTATATAACTTCACACTGTATGGGCAAATTTAATATTTAATGGGACGTACAATTATCTTCTTTACAAAATTATATATGATGATGAAAAGTATATGAATGCATAGCCATGTCAGGTGGGGCAAGGTCTGACATCGCAGACATGTTAATGGGACAAAATCATTTTTTTTTCAATTAATGGGACAAAATCAAGGGAGAGAAGAAGCAAGATACTGCTTTTGACCTTTTTGCCACCCCCATAAAGGCATAACTTTCACGAAGAAAACGGCCAAAAGGAAGGTTTTTGTTTGCGTGCATGTTTTTCTACAAGCATATTCTTTACGTTTCCCCCTTTTGCCCCACGAAAGCTGGAAATTTACCTCAAACTGCAGAAGCCAGTTGTTCTCACCAGCACCAAATCCTTTGTCCAAGTGATACGCAGGTAAACTTCCGTCCAAGCAATCTAACAACACATCGATCAAGAGAAATTTATCTCAAATGAAAAAATGGTAAACACTGATTGCATAAGAACATCCGCAATTAATATCTCGACGTTTATTACGATTAACGCATATACGTTGAAAGGTCGATGTGCGTAAAAACTGAAGTTATTATACGGTGGTGTGGTGAAGGCTGAAGCAGCTTCTGAAATAACCTAAGCATTCAAGTTCGCATTTAATAGTATTTACTTTACATTTATCCCCATTCAAAAACCAATCTAACAGCCAGCAGTAATATCATTTCCTCTCTCGGATAAAACTCACCAAAGAATATGAAAAGCTTCGCGACAGTCGTAATGACAAGAAGCTCTATGCAAATCAATCGACTTATTAGCCAAGGAGTAACAAACATCAAGGTGAAATTTAAGGAAAAACGCATTAAGTACACGTTTAACGGAATGAGCTAATAAAACTACAGTACTAACAGAGAAAACCAAACGACGACGGCGATGGGATGCGTGAAAAGACTTACATGCCCCCAGAGAAGGAGCGCTCATCACGAGAGTCATCGGCACGTTTTCACGCACCTGCAATGACTCCTCTGCTTGGGTGCGCAGAGCCGCGCACGTTAGCATTAGTAGCAGCAATCTTATACATAATAACCAGATTGAAGCTCCTCTTATCATATTTCGAATCGTTGCTGGACAGAAAAACGATCCGCTGATTAATCCAACGACGCCGCCACTGCAATCATTGACTCGATTGGATTTTCTGGGTGAAAAGACAGTGAAATGTGGAGATTAAAGAGAGCGAAATAGAAGAGGACACATATGACTGTGGACGACGACGACGACGGAATATGTGAGCTGAGGTTTAGTACGGTATTTAAAGGGTGGGTGTTTCCATTATTGGGAGATAAGAATAAGATGGCATTGATTTTGGAGTATAAATAAATTATTAATCAAGATGTATGTGACCAGTCTATACGGTCAATTCTGGTCAATAGTTCTTATGAAACAACAAATCACTGATGGCCAAACAGCAAAAGGCAATATAATTTAGAACGTAAGTATCTATTCTCTTTTATTAAGGGAGAGGGGCTTGATTAAACTGCTCCAATTTAAACTTAATTTGGTCTGTATGAATCCTTAATTTAAGGGAATTACTTAAAATAATCACCCACTAACAGCAGTTACAAAGATCATTGCAACAAAAAAATTAAATATATCTTTTGCACACACGTTAGGGTGTGCAGGACATACTAGTATTATATTAAGCACATAACATGTTCAATTAGTTAGATGTCTAGTGTGTGTTTGAGTCATGTATATTATTAAATTGGAAATTTCTCTATATTGAATCATAACCAAATAGAAAGGTTACCCCACAAATAATTCAATAAGATTAACATATCATTCACGACATATGATTATGTCGTGTACAAGAATTCTGAGTAAATTGCAAGCTAACTTAGGATAGGATGCGAATCATCTCTCAACATTTTGGCCCAGACAGAACGTTACTAGAAAGACGATCGATCTTGGCGGGTAACTTGAGTTTCATTTCAGTCCTCAATATTTAACTAAATTGTAAAATCGGCGCCGAAATTCTTCCAGTCACATTGGGCTATGAAAGTGGGCCCATTAGCACCATTAAGGCCGCTTGAAAACCCATTTGACATAATTTAAGGAGGTTTTATTTAGGTTGTATTTTTACTTTTCTAAACCTTAACTAAAACGTGTTCTCTTTTCAATTTTTTATAATTTTGACTTAAAAAAAAACTCAATTTGCCCTAAATTGCTATGGTTTATTAATTACAAATGTAAACTGAAACGAAAATGAAAGTTTGTAATGTAATAATTAATAAAATAGATAAATAAATACGAGACAAAAAATCTACCTACTACGACGATTGCACGAGAGCTATATCCATCAAGATTACGTGATTCCGTTGTCGTCACTGAACTTGAAGCTTCTGAAGATCACAGAGTTCCATCAGATAACGCAAAGCCAAGGCAATCAACCACCTATACTATACACACAACAATCATCTGAAGGAGGATACGTACAATCCTAACCCCCAATCGTTATCCTACCCATCGGAGAAGAATCAAGAGAGAGGGAGCTGATAACTGCGCCGAAGGATATGGTTGTTTCGACTATGGCTACGACGTCGTTTTGTCCGACCTCGTTCCAGCTCAAGCTAGCAATGGGTCCGCGTAGGCCTCTCGCGGTGGCGTTTGTTCGTGCACGCCACCGGTATGAGCTTGGTCGGTCCGCGTCGGTTGTGGTACGGAGCAGCAGCGTGGTCAACGGCGACGGTGTGGAACGGCGTTCTTCTAAGGACGCCAATTCGAACAGCTCGAACTCTAAGGCTGATGCCTTCGCTGGTTGGTCGAACGATGGTGGTGAACATGAGCACACTGATGATTCGAAGCCCAAGCGATCTCTATTAGGTGAGAGATCATCTTAATTGAAGTCCGCATATATACCTTTCTTTCTTCGTAAATGATTCGATTAGTATTGACTGATCTGTTTGCCCGTAGTGGGTAGTCTCTATGTAATGCCAATTCAATTAAACTCTTTTGAGTTCTAATTGTTTCTTTATATCGCGAAAGTTGTTTGCATGAAATTAATTCCACTGTTTTGAGTTACTTTTACCTTTATTATTTAGTTGATTGTTGTTCTTATATGCCAAGAAGTGATTTTTCAGGGATAGTGGGTGCTGGAGCTGTTGGGATTGTTTTAGTTGCTGGACTCACTTTTGCTGCATTGTCTTTTAGCAAGAGGAGAAGCACTTCAAGTGAGTACACTCCTCCATTGGATTCATTGATCTGGTTTATTCACAGTTCCTAGTTTCCTACACTTTTCCCTTGCTAAAATGGTTTATGTGGTGAGTTTTTTACTTTAGTGATAGGTTTGTGCTTTGAGGAGGTTTGAAGAAGCATTTATGTAGAACCTATGATGTATGTCGGACCATTTTTTTTGCTGACACTGTGTTTTCTTATCAACAGGAGGGATCCCACAAATGGAACCCATGACCCCACAGCAGGAGAATTTGGTGTCTCCTGATGATCACGAGGAGCAAATCGAAGAAGGGAAAAGTGAGGAGAGTAGTAAGAATGTGGAGAGAAGCAGTGAGGAAATCAACGCAGGGACTGACCAGAACCCTAATTTACTTGAAGAAGCTAAAGTTGAAGAGGGCGGAGCTAGTGATGGTACTGGTGCAGGACAGACATCTGAGGAGGAAGGTGGTTTCACTGACAACTCACCAGTATCTGATACTGCTGATGGTTCTTCAGGTATGCCGAACATAGAGAGTGGCGAAGACAGTATAGCTGGTGAAGGCCCTAATGAGTTGGTATCTGATAAACCTGTTGAACAGAATGTCTCAGACTCCTCTAAATCCATTTCGGAAAACCTAATTGCTGACCTGCCAAATGACTTTTCTAGCTCAAACGAACCCAATAAGTCTAGCTTACCACCAGATGCTGCTTCTGTTGAGCCTTTATTATCAGATATCTCAGTTGTAACAGAGTCGTATTCAGCACAGAAAACTAGCGTCATACGGAAAGACTTGATGGACCTAGAGCAAGTATTGTTGAGTTTGACTGAAGATAGTGAACCTAGAAGGGATCTTCTAGAAGCGGATGTTGTCCCGAACAAAGTCATGGAGGGTTCGGCAGATGGAGATATATCCTCTGGGAACATTTTAAATGAAGCATCTTTAATGCCAGAAGAACCCTATCAATCTGGAATCGAGTCTTTCGAAAATGATAATGATAATATTGATGATAGCAAATCCCCATACGACTCTTCAAATCCTGGAAATTTTTACACCTCAGCTGGTGTACCCGCTCCATCTGTTGTCTCTGCAGCTCTGCAAACTCCTCCTGGGAAGGTTCTGGTACCTGCAGTTGTTGATCAGCTTCAAAGTCAGGCATTATCAGCTTTGCAAGTCTTGAAGGTATACAAATCGTTGCCCTTAGTTTACTATCTCGGAGGATTCTCCTTTGTTATGATCGAAAACGCTATACACATTGAAAGAGGCATGAGCTCGTCAATATGCAACAGCAAAAGTTCATTCAGATAGAACCATAGTGATGATTGTTCGCGTCAAAACTATAAATTGAAGTACCTGTCGACTTACTCAGAAACAAAAGAAGGTTAAATAGTGTTGTTTTTGAAATGTTAAGATTGGGCCTCCGATTTGCACTGGACCAAATCTCAGAATTTTGAACTGGGATGTAACCATTGATAGCTAAATTTACACCAGGTGATTGAGGACGATGTCCAACCTGGAGACTTATGTACTCGACGGGAATATGCTCGTTGGTTGGTTGTAGCGAGCAGTGCGCTTTCCAGGTTATAAATATGTTGTTATAATACAGCGTTCATGGATGATTTTGATGTATTGCACTCATAAGAGTTATTAAAGCATATCGGGCTGAGGAAGTTCACTGGTATTTCTGATTGAAACGTACTTTTATTTCGTGTAGGAACATTACATCGAAAGTCTATCCCGCTATGTATATTGAAAATGTCTCAGAACTTGCATTTGATGATATCACTCCTGAAGATCCTGATTTTCCATCCATTCAAGGTAAAAAAGATTAAACTTTGGTAAACATATGGGTTGCCAGGTGCAATTATTTTTTACTTCATTTTAACTTCTATTGAGACTGATGTTTGCAGGCTTGGCAGAAGCTGGTCTTATTGCCAGCAAGCTTTCAAGGCGTGATATGCAGTCCCCTGATATTGACGACTCAAGTCCTATGTTTTTCTCTCCCGAAAGGTAACCGCAGAATTGTTCACAATTATTCAATTACCACATATTAAACTACATGATAAAGATAGCATTAACAAAATCGATGGGGGATAAAGCGCACACTTATTTCTACGATCATGATATATTTTTCTGGTAATATTGATCTCCAAACCAGATATACAATGACCGTTCCTTTCTTGTAATATCTCAGCTCTTCGCCTAATGTTTCTTGTCTCTCGTGCTTTAAACAAAATTCTGCCATTGCAGCCCTTTATCTCGCCAGGATCTTGTGAGTTGGAAGATGGCGTTAGATAAAAGACAGCTACCAGAGGTCGACAAAAAGGTTGTCTAATGCGAAAGTGATTCTGTATTTTGATCAGAATATTTAAGATTACACGGTGATTTTATTTTTCTTTTCCTGCACGTAGACTATGCATCAGTTAACTGGTTTCATAGATATCGAGAAGATCCACCAAGATGCATGGCCTGCACTAGCTGCTGATTTAGCAGCCGGAGAACAGGGTATCATAACCCTAGCATTTGGTGAGCTTCATAAACACGTCTCCATTATCGACTATAAGCCTTTTGCTTCTTACGTCGAAAATATAACCGTGCACCGAAACACGACAGGCTACACTAGACTTTTCCAGCCCAACAAACCCGTGACGAAAGCCCAAGCTGCAATTGCACTTTCGACCGGCGATGCTTCTGCGACAGTTAGCGAAGAACTCGCACGAATCGAAGCTGAATCAATGGCAGAAAACGCAGTCGCTGCGCACAGTGCCCTAGTCGCCCAGGTCGAGAAGGACATCAGCGCAAATTACGAGAAGGAACTCTCCATGGAGAGGGAAAAGGCGAACGCCATCGAAAAGCTAGCCGAGGAAGCGAGGAGAGAACTTGAGAAACTCAGGGCTGAGAGGGAAGAGGAAAACCTTTCCCTGATGAAGGAACGTGCCGCCGTTGATTCTGAGATGGAAGTTCTCTCAAGATTAAAGCAGGACGTAGAGGAGCAGCTCCAATCCCTAATGGCCGATAAGGTGGAGGCTTCTTACGAAAAGGAGAGGTTGAACATACTCAGAAAAGACGCTGAAGCCGAGAATCAGGAGATTTCAAGGCTACAGTACGAGCTTGAAGTCGAACGCAAAGCCTTGTCCATGGCTAGGTGAGTTTGTTGACTTCGCTGTCACCTTTTCTTTTTAGCTCCATAATTTATTTTTTTTTTCATTTTTTACCACAGCCATGATGATGCATCTGTTTTTACGTATATTCTTTATTCAGGGCATGGGCAGAAGATGAGGCAAAAAGGGCAAGGGAACACGTCAAAGCACTCGAAGAGGCCAGAGATCGGTGGGAGAGCCAAGGCATAAAAGTTGTGGTCGACGGCGACCTCCGCGAAGAAGCCGAAGTAGGAGACACATGGGTAGCTGCTGCTGGTGGTAATAAGGAGCAGTACTCTGTTGAAGAAACCGTAGAAAGATCTGAGAATTTAGCAGCGAAACTCAAGAAATTGGCAGGGCAGGTGAGTGGCAGAGTTAAAGACACGATCAACAAAATCGTGGAGAAGATAGCTTTTTTCGTATCGAAGTTGAAACAGAAGATGTCCGAGGTGAAGGACGCTGCTAAGTCGAGGTTCGACAGTTCCTTACAGGGAGTTCAGAGGAGCTCGGGCGAAGTAACATCGTCTGTTAGAGAAAGCGCAAAGCGTATGGCGGGAGATTGGAAGGAAGGAGTCGATAGGTTATCGCAGAGGTTCAAGACCTGATGATGACTTACTTTGTCATCTGTTTTGTTTTCGGATGAGCATTTCATGTTTAAGAGACACACGGGCCATTTGATTTGCTGCTCTGTCGTTTGTTGGGATTTTTTCAAGTATAGGAGAATAACGGCCCAAATAATCTTGTATTAACAACCGAAGAATTCTAGTTAACTGTAGGATTATGATGTGCGCTTGTCTTGTGATAATAATATTTTACCTGCAGAATAATAATCTCGATATTCTGGAAAGTTCTTACCGATAATTTATTTTAAGGTTCAATTGAATGTCTTCTCTTCACAAATCATCTACCATTCCACCTAATCAAAAACAAAACAAAGAAGGAAGCTCAATCTCCCAATTCATAATTAAGAAGGAAAAGAAAAAAAAAAAAGGTAAAAATACAAGCCAACTAACGTACATATTTTTGTCAAAACGATGACATCACGCAGTTTAAAATTCGTTCTACTAAAATCACAACAATCAGCAGAGAAATAAACAAGGAGGAGGAGGAAAGGCATTCCTTCTTCCATTCAGCAGAAAAAACTCTCTCTAGGACCCTATGAACTCGATCAACAGCCGACTCCTACCGCCTTAAGAAACGAACTCTGAAAGTTACGACTACGATCGGCAAGCCCTCAATGACGATGACATCTCAACACACATCGATCTGTCGTTCACATAATTGTTCTCTGAAAGCGGCAATGGAGAACGATCTTGTCCCTCCTCGTTGGAACTAAGGATGCTCAAGGACATCTTTTTCTGCTTAGGTCTTCCTCTTTTCTTAGCCAACGATTCACCTTGTTTGCCTTTCAAGTCAATAACAATCTCCTCTCTTTGGCTATTTTCCAAGTTCTGCTGATGATCTTCACCAATTCGTTGCTTTTCGTCGTCATCAAGCCTTAAACGGCGATCTTCGTCGGGTTTTATTACGTTTAAATCTATCGTTGCCATGCCAACCTTATTTACAGGAGCTTCCATGTTGGTATCTGTTGACGGTTGATCGACATTGTAATCAAAACAAGCTTTCCCTGAAAAAGCAACGCTTTTGAGCTTCCTATGCTTGCGGTTCTTTGTATCATCAGCAACAGATGGATTTTTCGAAATCCTAGGGGAACTATTGATCGCCTGGTGCAACTTACGGGCAAGTTCTTCATCCGTCCCATTACCATTACCGTGCCCTTTGTTTCTACTGCACAATGTTTGAGCGGGCCTGTGCTTCTTGCTCCTCCCGTCAAATTTTTCTACCTTCTCTGTAATGTTAGAAACAAGTTCCAGGGCCTTTTTGGCAGCTGCTATGGCCCTTGCTGCTTTAGCTGCCTTCTCTTCAGCATTTGCTCTAGCAGCAATTGCAATACTAGCAGCGATTCGAGAGGCTTCAACGATCTCTTCATAGGAACGATGAGGATGGTTTGACAACAAGGATTTCATTGAACTATCGGTTTGAGCATTGGATTCATCAACCACACCCGAATCTGCAGGGTGTTTAACATCAGAATTGTTCCTTTTTAGTCCTGCAAGCAGCCGCTTACGAGGTGGCAAAAGTGAATCCACATTCGAGTGATTATCGTCAATGGCGCATCTATTACTGTCCATGATAGGTTTGCTCTACATCTGCAATGAAAAATTAAGGATTATTTCAATCAGCATATAATTAACTCAATACATCACTATGGCATTCTTTCAAGTTTCTAAAAGCTCATATCAGATTCAATTCGACTACAGAGCAAATTCAACATGATCCAAAAAATTAAAGAATCAATCTCAAAATATAAGCCCGGCGCTGAACTCACAGAGATGATAAGATCTAATAATGGAAATGAACAGAGATCAGTATTCCGATAAGGATTGCAGGTTCAACACAACAGGGAAGTTACTATCAACAAACCGAATTGCGAAAGGTAATAATTTCTTATCACCCATCAATTCGAGATTCCCATATTTGCAAGGCCCATTCTAGGGTTCTAGAAAGTAACAAATGCATAAGCATCAAAACCTAGGGTTCCTTCTAAAAACAGAGATCCATCGTCCGATCGAACTTCAATATCTTTTTGCATTATTCAACTAAAAGACGCACACACAATCACGTACGATTAGCAATAACACAAAAACGAAGAACACAAACCATTTTGAAAAAAAAGTTCCAGAATTCCGAACTATCAAACAGATATGTAAAAAGAAACACGATTGAAGTTAAAATCCACATACCTGCAAACAAAACAACACATATTATAGATATCATAGTTAACTATACAATTCCTGATTATTCATCAGCAGCAGTGAGCCAGATAATCATCCCTGAACATTCATACACACATCTAACAGCTTCGAATCCAATTTCGCATTGATCCAGTCAAAATTGAATCAGCACAATTCAAAAGAAACGCTATCCGTCCTACGTGGCGTATCATGATTGGATCCTGTAGCCTTGCCGATCATATACAGACGCCGAAAAGCAGCTCGACAATTCATTGTTAGATGACAAACTTACCTTCATATATTTTTTGGTCTGGTATTCAACATCAGGTTTTTGATGCTCTTGCAGCTTCCTTGAATGATAAAAACCATGGTGGAGTATTATAACCACGTCAGATAGGTTATTTTATATGGCGAAAATACCCTCGTGGGTTATAGGTTGATGACGTCAATGTATACTTATTTATCTCTTAGTCTTACTCTACAATTTTCCTATTGAGATAATGTATGCGACAAAGACATTTAATTTGATGAACTTGCGAGGACCATGTGAAATGCTTAGCCGAAAATCCTTAAATATATATTTTCCAAATATATAGGATATATTATAATAATTATTGCAAGTGGATTTTGTTCCAAGGGTTTAGGTTATCTTTTGAGTTAAATCTTTTTGCAGGGAAGCCCCTCGACTGTATTAAATTTGCCCGTTTGGAACTTAGTTGGGTAATTTATTAATCGCAGGCCCACGCTCTCACGGCCCAATGATTCACTACAATGGCCCGATTAGTATATGTGGCCCAGTGTATGGTAGCACACAAAAGCAAGCCCATAAATAATAATATATTGAAAGAAGAGGAAAAAAAATATATCACCTAAGGTAAGAAAAATTGTGGATGGATGGATGACAAGTTCTATTACTATATAACTATAAGTCCTAACATAGTACACAGTTCCAAACCTATCTCTGCTGAAGAAAGATTTTCTTTTATTCTTTAATAATCATTATATAAGTAATAGAAGTAATCATTATACTTATAACTCCCGAATTTCAAGCTTCACCTCATCATATCCATTCTCTTGTTTCTTTTAACTGCACTGCCAAGTGTATGTAAAGTTGTAAACCTCATTACCTACCTACGTACGTGTATATAATTATTATGGATGTATAATGGTAAAAAAATGTTTTTGCTTGGATATATAACTTTGAAGCGTGTTTCGAGCAACGATTTGAGGTCATACGTTTTGCGGGTCTGTGTAATAAATGATGTTTTTCAGACACTCAAATGAATGATGATTCCCTTCTTATAGGACCGCGCCATCTTTCTTTTATACGATTAGGATTTTGTCTCATATATTATACTCCCACAGTCCCAAACCATTTTATACATTTTACTAAATCGGGCGTCCCATATCTTTTGTACATTTCCTTATTTAGCAAAAAACTATCACAAACAATCAATATAATAATATTAAATATTCTTAAAAAACGTGTCAAAATATACACTTTTTTACCTTTTAATTGTACTATATTAAAATATTTCAGTTTCTTAATTCTCGTGTCAAACTCAAACTCCCAAATGTCCAAAACATTTGGGACAGAGGGAGTAATAATTACGTTGATGTTGAATAAAGTTGAAATTGTCATTTTGCCATAAACGCCAGTTTTCATTAGAAGAGGCTACACAAGCTGGCTAGTACTAATATTTTTGTACATGATTGGACTCGTGTTAGAACATCTATATCTTCACTTCTCGATCAATACAAAAATTATATATATATATATATATATCACGAATGGTATCGCATTTTCTCTAAGTATAATAATAATTACAGTAAGTAATCCAGGACAGTCGTCGTCTTATGATGTAGAACGCACGCCATGCAAACGCAGAGTGTTTTGCGCCACGACAAAACATTACAAGCATATAAAGGGACAGCAAAGGTTTGCTTTCCATTTAATGAGTTTTCAAGAAAATGAAGTCCACTATTACTACTTACTGGTACTAGACCCATGAAGGAAACATCAAAATTTGAAAATACGGAAAAAGGAAAATTAAATAGGGGTGGCATGCACGTAAAAGACGTGTGTGTGCATTGAATAATAGTTACTGAGTTTTCTTGAATAATCTACTATGAATGAATGACAGACAAATTTAAAAAAGGTTGCAGAAGTGTGCTCAGACATTGCTCAGTGCCTCGTCGTCGTCAATCTTTAATTTTACTACACCAAACACCAACTCTTTGCGTAAATGTTCTTTGTACCATGTATATAGCAATTGCATAAGCATAAGAATTATTGTGATTCAGCAACGGAAAAGGGTTATTGCAGAGAGAATCCAATTAGGGTTAAATGTCAACCGTGATCTTGTTTGGCTTTTAAGCATCATTGACTTGAGATCATTAGTGGACTCATTCTATTAGATCAGGGGAAAAAAATCGTTTCTTTAATATTAAATTCGTGCATGGCCGGCCGCGTCTATAATTATATACTGACAGAGAGAATAATTAAAGTTGAATATTTGTTGCCAAATAAATGTAATCTAATAAGTTGGGGCACCACGCTTTAAAATAAAAACAAGGAGTTGCAGTCCAAGTTGTCACTGAGTATATTTATTAATGATCGCAGTTTATCTTGAATAGTAAAAACGGCTCTCTTCTGCGATATCCTATTATTGGGACATGATCAACACACACACACACTCATGACTATTCGTATTTAAATGGCTATTGTGAGAGACAAAAGGTATCTAGAGTTAAATATGCGCATTAAGTGAAATTGAAGGAGGAATTGAATGGATACATATATGATTATATCTATAAGTTGGCTGCTAGTGCATTAAAGTAAAAAAAAAAAAAAAAACCTTTTGTAGCCATTTTAGTGGATGTTTATTTATGATTGAGTTTATCAATGGAATCTTGGATTTGACTTCAAGAAAGACAAATCTTCTTATTGGAAACATTTTCCTTTAATGATTACTAGGTTATGCCCGTGCGATGCACGGGACGCTGCATGTCTGGTATGCGATCTTTCTCGTTAAATTTTCTTATTGGTAAAACATATGGGGATTACAATTAATATGCAGTACGTATACAGTTAACGTAAGGGAGGAAAATTGTGGATGTCATTCAACGTGTGGTTGTAATACAAGTTCACCAAGTTGTTTCCACACTGTCGACCATTCATACATTAGGCTTCTATATTCATACACTAAGACATCCTTTTACCTAGTCAATGGATAGTATATTACATATCATACAATTGCATTTAGACAGAAATACAGTCATACAGCTGTGTATCAATTCTAATTGTATTGTAAAGTGATGTGACATTCGCGTCAATATTATTTGCTTAAATTTAGTTGTCCGTAAAATTCCGTAGAAATGGGTAAAACTGGCATTCACAAACATAAAGACATAGTCATTATTGTGAAAATACAGGTTTCAGTCGAAATAAAGGAAATTATATTACATTATAGTATATCATATCATGTTAAAATTATAATATTTGCAGTCATAAGTGATACATAGGGAACTGTCATACACCACGTAATTCATACGCGAATGAAGCTCGTAAAGTCACGGGAGTCGTATTCTTATATTTCTGAGTTCTGACACTTGTGGAAGTCTTCATACATTACGAAATTCACTGCAGTCTTACACTTCCATAAAGCCGCTGCTTTACCTTCTTAATTTGTCCGAATTTACATGTAGTCATACACCCCGCAATCTTAAATGTTGAGTCCCGCAGTGCACTCATTAAGCTCGAACCTAGGCGCATTCTTACATTCATGTATGCAGTCATAATTGATACACAGGGAACTGTCATACACCATGTGATTCATATCTGGATGAAGCTCCTAAAGTCACAGAAGTCGTTTTGTTATATTCCTGAGTGCAGTCTTACACTTCGGAAGTATTCACACTTTACGAAATTCACTGCAGTCTTTCGCCGGCATCATTGAACATTTGCCTCTACGGGTGGCAGCAGCCATACAGCTTCACTGTCGTCGTGCCTTGAATAAGGGTATCCTCCTAGTCCCAAACATACGTTATTTTCACGGCTCGTTATATTATGTGACATGGTATTATGTTATTTTATATTATGTTATATTACTCGTAATATATTGTTTTATAGTATAACGTTTTTATATTTTATTATTAAATCATGTTATATTATATTATCTTGTACTATATTTTATTATATTATACTCCCTCCGTCCCATGATTTTTATCACATTTTTTGGTCGGCACGGATATTAAGGTTCTATTATTATAATAATATAGTACAATGAAAAGGTAAAAAAGTGTATATTTTGACACATCTTTTATAAATATTTAATATTATTATATTAATATGCAGTACGTACACAGTTAACGTAAGGGAGGAAAATTGTGGATGTCATTCAACGTGTGGTTGTAATACAAGTTCACCAAGTTGTATTTTTTCCACACTGTCGGCCATTCATACATTAGGCTTCTACATTCATACACTAAGATATCCTTTTACCTAGTCAATGGATAGTATATTACATATCATACAATTGCATTTAGACAGAAATACAGTCATACAGCTGTGTATCAATTCTAATTGTATTGTAAAGTGATGTGACATTCGCGTCAATATTATTTGCTTAAATTTAGTTGTCCGTAAAATTCCGTAGAAATGGGTAAAACTGGCATTCACAAACATAAAGACATAGTCATTATTGTGAAAATACAGGTTTCAATCGAAATTAAGGAAATTATATTACATTATAGTACATCATATCATGTTAAAATTATAATATTTGCAGTCATAAGTGATACATAGGGAACTGTCATACACCACGTAATTCATACGCGAATGGAGCTCGTAAAGTCACGGGAGTCGTATTCTTATATTTCTGAGTTCTGACACTTGTGGAAGTCTTCATACATTACGAAATTCACTGCAGTCTTACACACTTCCGTAAAGCCGCTGCTTTACCTTCTTAATTGCCCGAATTTACCTGTAGTCATACACCCCGCAATCTTAAATGTTGAGTCCCGCAATTTGTAGTTGTAGCGCACTCATTAAGCTCGAACCTAGGCTCATTCTTACATTCATGTATGCAGTCATAATTGATACACGGGGAACTGTCATACACCATGTAATTTATATCTGGATGATGCTCCTAAAGTCACAGAAGTCGTTTTGTTATATTCCTGAGTGCAGTCTTACACTTTGAAAGTATTCACACTTTACGAAATTCACTGCAGTCTTTCGCCGGCATCATTGAACATTTGCCTCTACGGGTGGCAGCAGCCACACAGCTTCACTGTCGTCGTGCCTTGAATAGGTATCCTCCTAGTCCCAAACATACGTTGTTTTCACGGCTCGTTATATTATGTGACATGGTATTATGTTATGTTCTATTATGTTATATTACTCGTAATATATTGTTTTATAGTATAACATTTTTATATTTTATTATATTATATCACGTTATATTATAGTATCTTGTACTATATTTTATTATATTATACTATGTTTTATCTTGTTACAATACTATTTTAAACTATATTATAGCGTATTAAATTATATTATATAATACTATTATATATATGTTATATATATACAATACTTTGTACTATATTATATTATACTACAATATCTTATATTATACTATTTTATATGTTGTAATATATTATGTTATTATTTTATTACGTTATATTATATTGTATTATTATATGTAGTATTTTATTTTACCTTATATAAATACTATTTTAAACAATATTGTATCATATTAACTTATTTTATATTATACTATTATATATATGTATACAATACTTTATACTATATTATATTATACTAAAATATACTAAATTATATTATTATATACGTTGTATTATATTATGTTCTTATATTATTATGTTATATTATATTGTATTATTATATGTAGTATTTTATTTTACCTTATATAATATTATGTTATCCTATTTTATATAATATAATATAATACAAGTATTAAATTATATTACTTTATAGTAGATCATATCATGTTAAAATTATATTATTTGCAGTCATAAGTGATACATAGGGAACTGTCATACACCACGTAATTCATACGCGAATGAAGCTCGTAAAGTCACGGGAGTCGTATTCTTATATCTCTGAGTTCTGACACTTGTGGAAGTCTTCATACATTACAAAATTCACTGCAGTCTTACACTTCCGTAAAGCCGTTGCTTTACCTTCTTAATTTGCCCGAATTTACTGGTAGTCATACACTCCGCAATCTTAAATGTTGAGTCTCGCAATTTGTTGTTGTAGCGCACTCATTAAGCTCGAACCTAGGCGCATTCTTACATTCATGTATGCAGTCATAATTGATACAGAGGGAACTGTCATACACCATGTAATTCATATCCGGATGAAGCTCCTAAAGTCACAGAAGTCGTTTACTTAGATTCCTGAGTGCAGTCTTACACTTCGGAAGTATTCACACTTTACGAAATTCACTGCAGTCTTTCACCGGCATTTGAACATTTGCCTCTACGGGTGGCAGCAGCCATACAGCTTCACTGTCGTCATGCCTTGAATAAGGGTATCCTCCTAGTCCCAATCATACGTTGTTTTCACGGCTCGTTATATTATGTGACATGGTATTATGTTATGTTATATTATGTTATATTACTCGTAATATATTGTTTTATAGTATAATGTTTTATATTTTATTATATTATATCACGTTATATTATATTATCTTGTACTATATTTTATTATATTATACTATATTTTATCGTGTTACAATACTATTTTAAACTATATTATAGCGTATTAAATTATATTATATAATACTATATATATATGTTATATACAATACTTTGTACTATATTATATTATACTACAATATCTTATATTATATTATTTTATATATATTATACTATATTTTATCGTGTTACAATACTATTTTAAACTATATATAGCGTATTAAATTATATTATATAATACTATTATATATATGTTATATACAATACTTTGTACTATATTATTATATTATACTACAATATCTTATATTATATCATTTTATATGTTGTAATATATTATGTTATTATTTTATTATGTTATATTATATTGTATTATTATATGTAGTATTTTATTTTACCTTATATAAATACTATTTTAAACTATATTATATCATATTAACTTATATTATATTATACTATTATATATATGTATACAATACTTTATACTATATTATATTATACTAAAATATACTAAATTATATTATTATATATGTTGTATTATATTATGTTCTTATATTATTATGTCATATTATATTGTATTATTATATGTAGTATTTTATTTTACCTTATATAATATTATGTTATCTTATTTTATATAATATAACATAATACAAATATTAAATTATATTACTTTATAGTAGATCATATCATCTTAAAATTATATTATTTGCAGTCATAAGTGATACATAGGGAACTGTCATACACCACGTAATTCATACGCGAATGAAGCTCATAAAGTCACGGGAGTCATTCTATTACAATACAACATAATCATACAAAATAACTCAAGAGTCGCCCACTTGAGCAGTCATACAAAATTAACGATATTAGCATAATCATACAAAATACATCATGAAGTGGGGGATGACTGCGAGGCATAAGTACATGAACAATTGTATTTTCAAGAACAAACTTGTAAATGAAAAAAAAATAAGAAATTGCACCTCTGCTTGCTTTTTGTCGAATCTGTCTGGCATCATGACAATGGTTGCGACTGCATCTGCAAGAGGGGAGATATCTACCTTCCTGCATATTTCTACAGAACCCTGGCGCTTGCTTATACACAACAACTCAGTCACTGCTTTCTTGCGACGGTTCACACAGGCATACAATGAGGCTCTGTCCCTGCGCATAGGCAGATTTTAGTCCATTGCCATAGAAGAGTATGGCACGAAAAATATACTATTTTTAGCGTGAGTTTTCCTTTGGGTCAACTTCCTTTGTTTCATTTGTTAGTTCTCAGTCCCAATATATCTCTGTCTTGGTCTCTTATTTTCTTTTTCTCTCCCTTGTAAGAAAAAAGCAAAAGAATCAATTTCGCACTAATATCTACTTCTTGGAGGAACTGGAAAATTTAAGAAGAGCGTTTTTACCTCTGGTATTTCCTCACCCTCTTTGGGTTCTTCCTCTTCTTCAACCTACGAAACAATGAACGGCAACACTTAATTTTGCAACGATCAAAAGCGACTCAATTACTTCTCACAAATGACTTAAAAAATTCTAACCTCGACGGTCTTCGATTTCACTTGCCACGCATAAATTGGGAATGAAACGAATTGCGAGTAGTTCTTCACCGAGCTCTGAATCTTAATTGGCTCTGAGTACTCATACTTATCATCTTCCTGTTAAGGAAAGAAAAAAGCAAAAATGTAACTCATGTTGTAAAAAGAAGAAGACGACACATCATTTGGACAATACGAAGAAGACAAGTTCAAACAATTCGAATCGACGTTCTCACTTGGTCTGAGAAGACTAATTGACCAAAAGAGATGAGTTCTATCGCCGCCGTGGTCTACGATTGACAGCGCCTTGGATTTTGGAAGTCGCCCGGGAGATGATCACAAGAAGAAAAGTACCATAAATCAAAGAAAAAAAAGGCGACCAATTAAGAGAATTGATTGAAAAAAGATTGCTTTGAGGTCCCTGTGCAAAACAAAGTTGGAATGCAGATAGTCAACTGCGAGTAGCAGTTGAGTGAACCACTTTTAGCGTCTGCAAGTTTTACATTAGACAACCTTGTTAACCACAAAAGTGAAAGCATATAGTTGATAAATAAAATGTGAGAAATAAATGAAAGTGAACCTCCTCGGGGAAGTGTTGGCCATTGGATTTCTTCATCAGTTCGGCCATTGGATTTCTTCATCAGTTCGCCTCTGTTAATGATCGATTCTCACAGTAAATTAGGCTGAAGAAATGAAACTATGACAATGTTTATACATTTCCCATTCAAGTAACACATGTCACCGCCCTCGCAGTAGCCCGTAACTATGCAAACATAGCAGCCCTGTTTTGGCATTAGGTACAAAGATGAACCACAAGTGACGTATTAGTTCATATCAAGCAAAAGCAATACTAAAACATGGAAGCTTAGTGTTACCTTTTCAACCCAAGCTTCTTTGAACTCAACAATGTCAGGATGCTTAATCTTAGCTATTATTGCCATCTGCACATTTATCATACATTTACTCGAAAAACATAATAAAGAGATTTAAGTATGACCCTGGTCACTGACTGCAAAATCCCATGTTAGGTCACATTCTTTCATAAAAATTCTAAAGATGAGTGACAAGAACACTCGGGGAAATGCTGAATATCAGACAAATTCTTCTCATAAGGTTCCATCTCTTTGCTTAAATTGATAAGTAGGTGTACCTCTTGATAAGCTGATCTACGACATTTTTCAGTTTGCCGAGCCAAGCGAATCTTCTGCCCCTCCCTACATACCTGAATTTTCACAACCCAAAACCCAAAACATAAGATAGCAAAAACCAATCTTCAATAAATAAATAAAAAAAAGATCCTCACTGTTTCTTTTCCAGCTTATGGTTGACCAAAATGGCTGCACCAAAGGCGCCACGGCCAATCTGCTCAATGATCTCATACTGATCCATTCTGGACTCCATCGTTGACCTATCTTAAACCCCACAAAAGAAAAACACTGTTTTTCCACTGAAAGTTTTCAATTAGGCCACAAAGATATTCTCAGGGACATACCAGGTATTTGATGTTTTCCTCGATTGTACAACTCCTTCGAAGGGCTGCTCTCTCCGATACGCCAAGTGCAATCGAGGAACGGTTATTGGGCTGCTCTCTCCTCATTTCAAAACAGCTATTGACTGCTCTCTCCTTCGACGCAGAAACATCACAAAGACTCGAGCTTTATTGCTTGCGATGTCTGAAGCAACGCTCATCAGCTGACATAACACTACAAATACCGCAAAACCATAGCCAAGGTAAATGCATAGTCTATGATAACTATGACCGAAAAATCAAGCTATTCAATATTTGGATTGGATTTCATAATTAAAAGTTAAGGAGATTTGCCCGACCCCCAAGCTTGATTTAGAATTCTTATTGATGAGATAAAAGTTGACTTGAACTAATTTTGATACAGAAGATAGTAACGAAGCTCTTCACAGTCAACGATTATCAATCGAATTTTTCACAATATAGTACAGTAATCTCCACAGCTTAATTCAAAACACGATTGAACCACGGGTTAGGGATATAAAAAAAACGTACAGGAGAGCATCCTTAAACCACCGCCACCAGCCACAAAACCGCCGCCGCCGTTGCTGACATCATCGGGAAACGCCCAAAGTGGTGAGAACGGCTACTGCTGCTGTTGGAGGTAGGGGTGGGATCGGGTCGGGTATATGGGTTTCGGGTTTTTCGGGTCGGGTACCCGAAAAAATCGGGTATTGAATTTCAAACCCGAACCCGACCCGACAAAAATCGGGTACCCGACAATCGGGTACCCAAAACCCGATTATCGGGTTCGGGTCGGGTTCGGGTTTCACATTATTATTTGAAAACAAAACTTAAATTAAGAGGAAAAAATCACAAACTTAAAACTCAGCTGCTGTAAAAACTAAAAATCAGATCTTGATTACTAGATGATGTGCCATTTAACAACGTTTAAATAGCTAAAATTCAACTAAGGATGACAGGCGAATCACTTGCAGGAGAAATTGGATTAATCTTTGATTAGGAAAACCACAAGACACGCGATGGTTGGTGAATGGAAAACATGATGTAGACTGAGGTTTTTAGCTATCTGCTGGCAAAACAATTTTTAACTTAGCTGCTGCAAAAGTAAGGGAGGCGAGGAAGCTGATCTTCTCCGAGGACTCGCCGGTGAAGTCGTTTTCGCCGAGGTTGAGAAAGTCGAGGAACTTGAGCTCTCCGAGCGAATTTGGGATTTCGACCGTCAGATTACTAGCGATGTTGAAGATCGCCGAGGACTCTCTGAGAGGGTTCAGACTTCGGAGGGTCGAGATGTTGAAGAGCCGAGCTCTGAAGGTATATCGATGGCTGCGAAGTTCGCCGAGCTTAGGTATTTCAAGGTCCTGTTATTATACAACTGTGTTGACGAGTTTTAGACTTTAGTTATTATTATTATTATTATTATTATTATTATTATTATTATTTTTTTTTTGGTAAAATGATTGTCTTTTCATTTACCACTGCCTCAATATCACTTTACAATGTACTCATCCTTCAGCATAAAAAGGAAATAAGCAAATACGAGACATAACAGCAACACCACTTGGACTCTTTATATGACAGATCGACCGGAACCTCCACTTCAATTCTTGCGCCATAGTGTGAAAAATGACCTCCACTGGCTGTGCACCCAACTCATGAACACGCCTATTTCTTTCCCTCCAAATATGATAAAACATAGAAACGTAACAGGCTATAGTAATCCGCGCCTGCACCTGCTTTCTGCCCCCCATCCTCTGCAGCCAAGAAATCATATCCTCAAAATCTCGGAATGGAACACTAATGTTTAACCACTTAGCAACACGCGTAGCTAGCTGCTGGCTAAACTTACAATCCACAAACAGGTGATTAATAGATTCCTCCATATCTCCACACAATCTGCAGATTTTGTTCTCCACTACTACCCCCCAGTTGGCCAGTCTGTCATATGTTAGCAATCTTTTCTGCACCAGAAGCCACATCATAAAAGAGTGTTTAGGGAAATTTAATCTGTTCCAAACTGCTTTGCTAATTGGCAGCTGAGGCACGTCCCCCTTAAGCCAGTTGTAGCCTGAACTGGTAGAATATCTACCATCACTAGACAGCTTCCAAGTTCTGCCCTCATAACCAGCCCGGAACTTCTCCTTAAGCCGATGTAACTTCTTCCATTGCCAACTTGAATCAGTCGCAGGTTTGAATTCCCAAAAACTGACACCTTTCAAATAGACTGCATTTACCCATTTGATCCACAGGGAATCTGCATCCAATGTTATATCCCATATCTGTTTACCAGCCAGTGCTTGATTCCATGTAACACAGTCACGTAGGCTCAGGCCACCTCTAGATTTCGAGCAACAGACTTGGTCCCAATTCACAAGAGGAATAGTTTTGCCATTTACCTTTTTTCCCCATAAGAAAGCCTTACATAATCTATCAATCTCCTTAGTAACTGCCTTCGGGAGGAGGAATATGGCCCCCCAGAATCCATGAATGGCTAGGAGGATTGAGTTGATCAGACATAATTTGCCCGCATAGGACAGATTTCTAGTAGCCCAGCAATTCATTCTTGCAGTGATCCTCTCCACCAAAGCTTGGCATGTGCTACGATTCCATTTGGTGGGAGAAATAGGTACACCTAGGTACCTCATAGGGAACCTTCCCAGCTGAAATCCCGTGGTCAGCAATATCTGGTCCCTGGTATAAGCAGACACACCAGCCACAAATACACTGGACTTCTGTGCATTCGGCTCAAGACCTGAGACTGATTTAAAGTGCTCCAAGTCCTCTGCGATTACTCTGACAGTCTCATTTCTACCCTTGCAAAAGATCATCAAGTCATCAGCGAAGCATAAATTCACCAACCTTACTTGCTTGCATTGCGGATGGAACCTAAACCTCGGGTCTGATGTGGAGAGCTGCAGCTTCCGCGAGAAATACTCCATAGCTATCACAAATAACAGAGGAGACATAGGATCTCCTTGTCTAAGCCCCCTCGCACCTTGGAAACTGTTAGATAGAACACCATTGAGCGAGATACTGTAAGAGACTGACTTGACACATTCCATAATCCATGATATGAATTTCTGGGGAAACCTCAACAAACACAGCCACTGGTATAGAAACTCCCAATCTAATGAATCATATGCTTTCTTAATATCCACCTTCATGAGAACTCTAGCTGAGGCATTCTTCCGATTGTACAGCCGCAGCAAATCTTGACATAGGAGGATGTTATGTACCATAGATCTCCCTTCCACGAACGCATTTTGGTTTGCCTGAATAATCTTGGGCAACAGAGGTTTAATTCTGGCACAGATTAACTTGGAGATACATTTATAGACCGTGTTACAACACGCAATTGGTCTATAATCATGAGCTGAAGCCGGAGAAGACGTCTTAGGGATGAGGCAAAGGGCAGTGCGGTTCATACCGGGGAACAGCTTCCCTGTTTGGAAGAATTCCAAAATAGCCTCCGTGATTTGCTCACCTACCACGCCCCAGGCATGTTTAAAGAATCCACTGTTGTACCCATCCGGACCTGGAGCAACGTCCTCATGGATAGATTGCATTACAGCCCGAATTTCTGTACTGTTAAATGGCTGGATAAGACCTAACTGGTCCTCAAGACTGAGAGTAGCTCCTTGCTCCACAACTCTCTGGTCTAAAGCCCTCATCCCAGACCTTTTTCTGCCCAGCATATCTCTGTAGAAATCCAAGAAATGCTGCTGAATTCCCACTGGATCCTCTATCAGATTACCAGCCTGGTCCCGAACTGAGACCACTCTGTTCCTGTAGTTCCTCAGCTTAAGCACAGAATGAAAGAAAGCAGAGTTTTGGTCTCCCTTCTCCAACCATTTAATTTTTGCTTTCTGTTTCAGGAATCTGATATTGGCTGCACTCAAGAATTGATACTCCATTCTAATACTCTCCTCCTTTTCAATCAGGGTAGAACTCATAGGATCAGAATGCAGCGCACCCTGACATTCCTCTAACTGATTCTTGACTACCTCAGTTCTGTTGATAATATTGGCGAAAGTGGACCTATTCAGCGCTTTCAATTATTATTATTATTATTATTATTATTGTTATTTTATTTTGTTTGTGTATTGGGCTGTACTTGTTCCTTGGGCCGAATTTAAAAATCCAGTGTTGTTTTTTTTAAAAAAATCGGGTTGGGTACCCGATAAACCCGATCGGGTAGCATATGGCTACCCGATACCCGACCCGAAGTACTACATCGGGTATCGGGTTTAAACCCGATAGCCGATTAAACCCGACTTTTCACACCCGATCGGGTCGGGTCGGGTACCCGAAACCCGAACCCGAATGCCCACCCCTAGTTGGAGGTGCTCGGAGCATGGTATGAATTGGAACCTCGACATTAACCACCACCCTCAGATGAGCCCGAAACAGCCCCCAAAGATGGTTTTTTGTTGGACTGTCTTTTGGTTTTCTGTATTTAACCCCAAACGCATTAATTAAGAAATGAACTGACGGTCGACTTTCCTTACCGTGAATGCATAAGACGTTTGAACAAAATGGTTAGTTGCGGAGAGTGCATTATTAGGGAGACGACTGGTTCTGCAAAAAGAAATAGAATTACTAATTGCCCGCCACGTCAGCAGAAAATAGAACTATTCAACTTCCTACAAATGAACATAGACAAAAATAAAAAAAAACGCCTCGTTTTTCGTTTTTTTTCCATTTCAACTTCCTACAAATGAACATGGAAAAAAATAAAATAAAACGCCTCGTTTTTCGTTTTTTTTCCATTTTATTGCCACGTGTCATCACAATAGGGTCCCTATCCTACTTTTATAGTATATAGATTATCCTTTCGCAAATTCGCATTATCTCTCTCACGAAATCTAACCGTTGAGCCAAGTTAAATAAAATACTGTAAAAAGAAATCCACCTTAGCCCTTTACATATGAATTCTAAAAGCTCAGAGAATCGAGTGTGATCGCTTTGGTCCCTTTCAGATTCTTAAAAAAACTGTCTAATTTTTTGGTCCCCCCTTGTACTATATATACTGTCACATAGTTCCCCCAAATTAGCCGAATTGCCTTAAACCCTTTTTCGTGAAAGGTTTGGTGTGTAGTCATAAAGGAAATAATGGATGGTTGTGAGAGTACCTTATGCGAATTCTTGAAAGAACCCCAGTTCTGTGATGCTTCTGCCATGGACGTCGACGACATATTCAGCATTCTTGAAGCTTTGAAAAGTGATTCTGCATATGATGATGATGATGATAGTCGTAAAATGGTGGCACGAGCTCATGAAGTTAACTGTGAGGACAGTAGCAGTGAGAGCTTCGAGTTTCAAAATGTACTTTCTGCTTCTGAAGAACCCTACGAATTAACTCAAACTCTCTCACCAAAGTGCAAGAAGCAGAAGGTTAGTTCAGCTTCTGCTTCTCATGGAGAAGAAGATGGGCAGCATCATCGAATAACTCACATCACCGTGGAGAGGAATCGAAGGAAGCAGATGAACGAGAATTTGTCCGTGTTACGCTCTTTAATGCCCTCCTTTTACGTCGAAAGAGTACGTATTACACCATTGTGTCCTTAGTTAATGTAAAATCTTCTCTATTCCTCGTTTGTTTTTATGCCTATTCCCTTGATGAGATCTTCCTTTGAAAGCTCAAATAGAGTCTGCTTGATGTTTAATTACAATCAATCATTTTTCGGACAATATAGAGTTCTCTGACGACTTCATATTTAGGGCGACCAAGCATCAATTATTGGTGGAGTAGTAAGCTACATCAATGAGTTGCAACAAATCCTCCAATCCCTAGAGGCCAAGAAACAACGCAAGCACGCCAACTACAATAACGAGGTCGTCGTCTCAAGCCCGAGGATTCTTTCGAGCCCGAGAAAACCCCCGTTGAGCCCGAGATTGAGGCTGCCAATAAGCCCGAGTACGCCCCAGTCAAGCAGTCCGTACAAGCCATGGATGATGCACGCTGGCCTGAACTCGCCATCTTCAATATCTCTTCTTCCTATTATTAACCCTGTAATAATGGAACATTCATCTTCTAATAACAGTAGCTTGAATATTAATGACGACAGCATGGTGAAGAACGAGCTCGTTGCTAGTTCAAAGTCAGCTTCTGCTGAGGTTGAGGTGAAGTTCTCGGGCTCGAATCTCGTGCTTAAGACGACAACTTGTCATGGTCGTCTTCTTCACGGGCAAGTTGTTAAGGTTGTGTCGGCCATAGAGGAACTCGATTTAGATATATTGCATGTGAGTATCAGCATGGTTGATGAGACGACGATGCTCAATTCGTACACAATTAAGGTAATTTATAATGTTTGGAATGCATGAAACCCTAATTCTCTCTCAAGTAATATATTTCTTTTTTTCTAGATTTGCTTTTTTTTTTTTTCCTGGTGCTTTTACGAACTAGCACTCATTCACCTGTACGGTTAGTAAATGCCATGCCATCTTCTCAGTCGAAAGCAACGGCTCTCATTAGGAAGAACAATGACAGCAGTTTTGTTTTATCGTCTGCGCCCATGAGTGACGCTTTTCTTTAATTTATTAAAATATAGGTTTTTTCCCCTTTTTTCAAGAAAGGAAAACTATTATATCGCGCATGCATTGCATGGATGGATTAGATTCAAAACTCATCTTTATTACAACTCTAATATTGTTTGAATATATAGATTGGAATTGAATGCCAACTCAGTGCAGAAGAACTTGCTCAGCAAATTCAGAAGACATTTTGCTAATAAGATATAGGGGACATCGATCATCAGCAGCTGCCATCATTTCAATACTGTTTCGGTACGTGTAGTCGCTAGAATAACTGAGAGTGTACTGATGATGATTCTTGAATTGTTTTGTACTGATCCCAATACTTGTTTAATTCAAATTTGATAAAATGTTATGTTGTTTAGTAAAAGTATAATTTAACATAAATAGTAATTTGGAAAAGATTTGTCTTTCTTCTCTTCCAAGATCATATAATTTTGAGTCACGAGGGGCCTTTTCGAAACTTGTCTATGTGAAAGGATGACGTGGCGACACACACACACAGAGAGAGACACACAATAGTCGAATATAGAAATGGGCATTTTGCGATTGACGTGTCTAGAAAGCTAAATCACCAAATTATGTTTAGAAAGCTATTTTAATAATCCAATCGCATTCTGTAAAATTTCATCCAAGGCATACTATAGAATCGAAGTGCATACACACACACACACACCACAATGTATATATGCAGGCATATACTAGTTTACTTGGGAGGCTAACATAAGAGGCTTCAGTATTGCTTTTGCCTTGGTTTGCTGACCATTCAATATCGTATCAAGAACAGAGACAGCTTTCACAATATGCTCCCCCTTGTTCAGCATCACACAGCTTGTCCTGAAATATAGAACAGATTTGTATTCTACTTTCGGTTTTGAAATCATGAATATATTCAAAATGATTACAATTTCCGAATTCGATCACTTTTTCTTACCTCCTTCCATTAGCTGCATCGGTAATTTCAGCTCGAGTCGGTACGCCCGACTTAACAAGAGACTCCAAAACCTGCGTGGCAAGAATGACGGGTACATGTGCAGCATTGCAAATGGAAACAATCTCATCTTGTATGTCGGCGAGCTTTTCCCAACCACATTCCACGGCAAGGTCTCCCCTAGCAATCATAACCCCTAAAGGGTTTGAGGATTTCATCGCCTCGAGTATCAAGAGAGGTAAATTTTCGAAACCCCCTTTTGTTTCGATCTTCAAAACGATTCCCTTGGAGATTCTCCTCTTTGAGAGTTCTTGGTTCAAAATGATGACGTCATTGACATTTCGAATGAAGGAAATCCCCACCATGTCAGCATATGCGCCTACAAAGTCGAGATCCTTGAGATCTTTAGAAGTGAGGCCTTCGTATTTGATATCACTCTCTGGGATGTTAATGGACTTTTCAGAGCCAAGCTTGGAACCTTTCAGGCCTGCGTGGGTGATTGAGACAACTACTTCGGAATTGCTGGTTCCTTTTATGACACCCCATATCTTTCCATCGTCGAACGAAATGGGTTCTCCAGGTTTGACCGAATCGAATAGATAGCTAGATGGGCAAGATATCTTCTGTGCAGTAGTGTCTGAACAGGTCGATTTATCATGTTCGTTCGAACTATCTCGAGATATTGTCAGCAAGTCACCAACATTCAATCGAATGAACTGTTCTGCAGGGGGAACGTTGATGATGTGTCCAACAGAAGATTTTTTCCCCTTCTTCTTTATGTATAACTCCGTGCCAGACTCAACATATGAAGTCTCTCTGAACTCAGCCATGAATCCAACACCAGCATGAACGGGATATTTGCTTGTAATTCGTAGACTTCTATGTTTACCTCGGGCATCACGGAAACCCACTGTGTCATCTATATCAACCTTTTTGAAAAACTTTTTACTAGTAACATAGAGAACTACATCGGGGGATAGATGAGGAGGTGGCGGACCTGCTTCAGATGGAGATAGCCAAACTTTTGCTGGACTTAACAAACCACCAATTGAGTTCCTTTTCGGTGAGATTTTTACCACACAAGGACCATCTTGCAATTTCCCTGTTCGAAGCTTCGGCCCAGCTAGATCCATGAGAATCTTACAGGGTTTCTCTAGCATCTGAGAGACTCTCTTCACCTTTCTGATTATATTACTCCAAATTTCTGGGTCTCCATGCGCACAGTTGATGCGAAAAATGGAGGCCCCTGCATTAATGAGACCGGTTAGGATCGCATCATTTTCAGCTGCCTCTTGGCCGACAGTTACCATGATATGAGTTCGGTTCTGGCCTTGAAGTGCTCCCAAAAGTAGATCTCTATTGTACGACGCCCTTTCCTTCATTTTAGTCACAGTGAGTTCCACCATTTGATCTGTCAAACTTTTAGGAGGAATAGTAAGTGTGCCATCCGAATATTTTTCATTACGCAATGAATCTGATCCCAAACCGAGGAGCATTTGGATGCAGGCCGAAAGACTTGACAGAACGTGAGGGTTCACGGTCTCTAGATTCAGAAGTCCGTTTGAAGAGAGTTCTTCCACAAGCTGCTTTGCATCGAGGCTTTTTAGTGCCAAATAGTGCACTAAGTTTCTTGAACTTTCAGAGTAATTTCTGCCAAATAATATTTCAGAAAACTTAAGCAAATAGAATATTTAGATTATTATCAGAGAAGAGCATGTGAACAACTCAACTTATTACACCCATTAGCTTTTATCGAACACTGAGGCTGTATTTGGTCAAAGAAAACTCAGAAAATACTTGTAAAAGATACTTACATACCTGCGAACCATTTTAAGCCTAGGCGCATTCCACTGTTCCATTGCTAGAACATGCAACTGAACAGCCTTCAACTTATCAAGATAATCTTGCTGCCCCTGCTCGGAAGGAGTTGATGTAAGATCTGTATCACATGGCTCGGACGAAACTGTTTCCTTTTGCACCACATCAGACTGCTTTGAAATCTCAGAACTGATCGACGATGAATCACCGGTGAAATGAAGAGAATTTTGCTTGTTATCCTGGGGTTCGTGAGGCACTCCATATGCAATGGTTCTTGAAGAGCGTTTCGCTCCAGAAGTTTGGAAAAGAACAGTGCTGCTTCTCAGAATAGGAACTTTGATGCCCACGATGCATGGAATAAAAGCAGATTTCCCATACAAGTTGAGGCAAGCGATATCTGAGAAACTGGCCTAAAATCGGATATTAACAAATTAGCTCGATCAAATAAAGAATAACAAGTCGTCAGATCTTCAGATATGAAGAAAGAAAAGAAGTACAGATTCACCTGATTCAATAGTATTGTCTGTTGCCCAATCGAGCAAACTGCACTAGCACCTACCATAACTCGTCAGCTTGTTTCCTGCAAAATTACATTTAGAGACTTAATTTATCATCAATCTACAGCGAATACTTAGTAGATTAGAACAAGTCCACTCAAAGGATGCTGTATTCGTCACCTCATCAACGCAAAATCAATGCGCCAACTAACACAAAAAACAAACATACAGCTAACACTTAAGCTATAATGTCTCCGAAAAATTTTGACAGCTCAAATTGATTTCGTTTCAAGTGATAGCCTCTAAAAATCTGTATAACAAGTACACACAACACGAAAATTCGCTAATCAACTTCAAAAAAACTTCCGAAAGGAAAAGAAGCAAGCGATTCAACAAACATTACTAATATCTACATAGCTAGGTCAACTGTGACGAAGCATATACAACGTCAACAGTTTCAAACGAACAACAAAACAAGCTCCACTCGTATTCTCAACGCCCGTAAACCCCCACAAGAAATAACTGAACGAAAAATCAACACAGAACCGAATAATACAGCAGGCAAAGACACTGTCACACAACATACGATGATCCAAGCCCGAGCTTTAAATCCTTAATTCGTCGAGATGATTCTCTAGAGAATCTCGAAAAACATTCGTGTCGTCTATCAATCAATTTAAAATTCCGAATAATCTATTATTGAGACGAGAAAATGAGTAAGGGAGTGTGTTATGCGCGTGCCAGATTCAATTCAATGGTTAAGAAAGATACTAGTTCGACAACAATGAATGAATGAAATGAATGAAAGCCATGTAAACGGTGCCGTTTTACTGCCGTCACGTGAGCCCAACAACAACGCCCACTTTACATAGGCCCAATAATCAAGCCCAATATAAAGGCCCAATATCTGTCCAGTCATAGCCTACGTGTCAAGTGCATACTGCCTACACGGTGTCGTTTTAGTGACCGCTGAGATCGTTCGTCTTAATAACGAATAAAGCCATGTTCAGCAAGCTCTTTCCATTCCACATCGAGATTGAAATCCCCCCTGAAAAAAAGAAGGAAACTGATGTCGATTTCGATCAATACGAGCCGTCGGCTGACATTACCGGCGATCAGATGCGAGCTCTCGCGTCGATTCATCAGAACGACGAATCGTCTGTCGCAAAATCAGCAACGGAACGAATCGCCAGTGGATAAAGATGAGGATAAGAGTAAAAGTGAAATCGAAGAGAAGAAGCGCGAAGGAGAAGAAGACGCCGGAGACGAGGACCAACACGTGAATAAGGAAACCGGAGAAATCGGCGGTCCACGTGGACCTGAGCCCACTCGGTTTGGCGATTGGGAGAAAAGCGGTCGGTGCATCGATTTTTGAGCTGCCATTTTTTTTTATCTTCTTCCGATCTTTCTTTTTCATGTTTGCTGGGTTAGAATAAATGAGAAGAATGGATGTGCGTAGATGTAACCTATAATGGGATGCAAGTTTTCTTCTTCGAGTGGGTAGATTGAGACTTCATCCTGCTATGTACTCATCGATGTTTGAAATGGAGAATCTTCTTCCAATGCGTTTTAATGGTCATTAGCTACTTGTGGAATCTCAAGGAACCACGATGATAAGCAGCTTTTGATCTGGGTTTCATAAAATGTATCGCGTAGGAACATGCAATTCAAGAAAAGTTGATATGGACACTAAGTTGTTCAACCATAAAGCAATAGATCAAAACATGAACATCCGACGAAAGCCAAATACTTCCATAATATATGTAGATCTACTAAATTTAGCAGACTCAGTCTAATTAAACTTTGCCTTGGAGAAGTCCATTTCGGGATGCTGCAGTACATACAAACAAGACAAGAAGAACAAACGATAAAAGGCCCGCTGATTATAGCAGAAAAGGATAGGGTAAAGAGTGATCGGTTATTTTATGTTTACCTCAGCCATGAACTTCTTCAGTATATCATTCTTCTACATCTCGTCACTTGTGGGGAGTCCCATCTGCTTCTGTCTCTGGTCAAACTGAAGAAGAAAGGTAAGAGTTAGAAAACTCAACCATAAATGAAATAGAAGGCCACTACAAAGATGAAACTTTATCTGCAGAGTATTTACCATCATTTTCTCAACAGTGGATCGTGTCTCGGGATCGATCTCCATGAGTCTGTTCTAAGATCGGACAATTTACTGTTCTCAGGTTCCACCTTCTGAGTGTCAATCTCTGGCTCACCCTTCACTAAGTACTTCCACCATTCCATCTGATTGTGCTTTGTGAGGAGAATTGAGATTGATTTTTGGTCCTCTGAAACCAGAATTATAAAGGGGAAAAATCATTAAAAACGACTGGTTAACAGCATTTAACGAAGAGATGGTGCTAATTATGTGGTTATAGACATGTACCTAAACTCCAAAAGCAGTCATCAACTTTAACAGGTTGGAAAAGGTCACCCTGCAAGAACATGAAAGCATATGAACGGCGAGCCAGGATCATACATTCAACACAGACACAGACATTCAATTCTAACACATACGATGAGGCTACACTTACATCAATAACTGGAGGCTGACCCTTGAGCCCAACTTTAATATGGTTCTTTTTAATTTCACAGGCAATGGATCTAGACTTTGTACCAGGAGGAACAGGAACTGTAATGTTAACTTCTTGCAGAGATTGGCCCCAAGAATAGTTCTCCATATCCAAGCCATTGCCTTTGTTAGGAGCTGCCCGCACAGAACAAGGAATTAGTACTCAAAGTGTTTGCACCATAGCTTCTACTAGCAACTCACATAGCGAGAGATAGTAGCATCAAACAAATTAATATGTATCAACCCATTAATAAGTAGGGAACAAAGAAAAAGGAACCTTTTTTCCCATTGTCGGCTTCTTCCTCCAACTTTTTCTCGCTCTGCTTCTCCTCGTTCACCTTCAGCTCCTCCTTCTTAGCCGTAGGCACATCCTTCCTTACTTGCGGCGCTTCTTTGTTAACCTGCGCCGCCTCACCATTAGCCTCTACTTTCTTCTTCTTGGCCTGCTTTTCCACTTTATCCTTCACCATCCTCACAACAGCACCGACATCGTTCACCAGAGAATCGCTCTTGAACAGATCGCTCTCTTTAGCAACAAATTCAAAAGCTTCCTCCAAAAACCCCAACGGATTCGATGGATCGAGTGTAGCACTGAATTGCTTCTTCTTCTTCTTCGACGACGACGACGACGACGACGACGGGGTTACGCGATCTTCTTCTTCGTAATCGGAGAGAATCGCCATCGTGAACTACTTTTGGGCTTCCGCAGATCAATATGACTTGCTTATATTCAAAATCCTGGTCGATTTCTCTAGGGTTTAACGTAGATTTTCTCGGGATTTTATAGCCCAGCAGTGAATATTCTGGAAGGAGGAAGAAAAAAGAAGCGGCCTTTTAGGGAAAAATACAAAACGAATCCCAAACTTATCGTATATTTATTTTGTATTCAAACCTCGTAAACATGTAATAATATAATATCAAGTGCATACAGAGACAAACAACAGATCTTTAACTAACTGTGCTTCTAACATGTATGCCATGAAATTTCTTGATCTATGATCAACTTCAGAGAAAATATTGCCAAGCAAAAACAGGAAGATCCTCTTGTTCTACGTGGGCTTCTCCTTCTAATTCCTCAGTAGATATCTGCAGCAATAAACAAATTATTACACCCTTATGTTTCCTACTAGAAGAAGAAGAAGAAGAAGAAGAAGAAGAAGGAGTTTGTGATCCATACATACCTTGGAATACTTATGTTCAGACAGATAACGGTCCAAAGCACCCTTGCCATAGAGGATTTTAGCTCCATGCCCGAGCCTCCCGTTCTCGGGACCCACAGAATCCTTATCGACCACAACGGCGTCGATTACTTCGTTCCCATTTCTAACGTCGGGAATCTGTGATGCAAAAGCAAAATTCTAACCAAATTGTGTCTTAAGTTAACTATTGAATCAATGGGATTTTGTAAAACAAACCTGGTACATAGCATCCATTAGAATATTCTCTAGCATGGACCTCAAACCTCGGGCGCCTGTGCTTTTCGCCATAGTCTTACGAGCAATCAACCTCAATGCGTCGTCCGTGAACAAAAGCGTCACCTGATAAAAAAAAAAAAGAAAAGTTCAGACGTCGAACTACGATGTTAGAAAAGAAAACATAAGAGCTGTGGCTAAGAAAAGAAAAACTTACTCCATTCATTTGAAACAGCTTTTTGTATTGCTTTCCAAGTGCGTTCTTCGGCTCAGTCAAAACCCTCACAAGCTGTTCTTCGGTGAGCGCTGACAGGCTAACGAGCACTGGGAATCGTCCGACGAATTCTGGGATTAATCCGTAAGCGATCAGATCGCTGCTATCGACCTGAGAATTGTTCGTAAAAGAAAAAGAAAGTCGAAAAAAATAATTGAAGTGAAGAAAGAATCAAACTGAGCTTACTGTTTCGAGTAAGGAAGATGTTACTGAAGCGTCTATAACGCTTCCCCCGACCCTCATATTTGCACGAATGGGAGCACCGAAGCCTATGGAAGAGTCGTGACGCCTGAAGAAAGACAAGAGTTTTAAGATCGCCGTGTTAGAAAAAGATGAGTTGCTACTTAAGGTTTATGACGACCTGTCGGAGATTGTCTTTTCCAAGTCGATGAAAGCGCCGCCGCAGATGAAGAGTATGTCCTTCGTATCAATCTGCAAAAGAAAGAAAAGAGAATGTTACTAATCGAAGAACATCTCATTCGATCTTCTGATGAGTTGAATAGAATGCTACCCTAATCGTTTCGCCTCTTGCTTGATTGCGTGCGCCCTTCTGCGGAACATTGACCACCTAAGGAATCAAAAATCTGATTTATGAATGGTTCAATCTCAAATTTATAATTGGATCTTCTGATTGTATGTATAAAGAAGCTCTTACAGTCCCTTCAAGCATTTTCAACAGTGCTTGCTGAACGCCTTCGCCCGACACATCCCTGCTGATATTGAGGCTCTCGGCCTGAAAGTATTCGCAAATAAAATGATACAACTTTTTAACACCTCACACTTCAGATTTAACGGTAGTGATATATGTTTCAAGTCATCTTTGAGCTCATGAAACACCTTCTTGGTGATTTTGTCGACTTCGTCGATGTAAATTATGCCTTGCTGTGCAGCTTCCACGTTATAGTCCGCAGCCTAAGATGTTGGCATCGCTAAGAAATTGTAAGGTTCCAAGATTTTCGGGAATATATCCAAGCTATAGTTTCTCATACAGAAAAAGTTCAGCAAAAAACAGAGTTTCATGTAAGAACGTGAACGATCTCACCATGAGCAGCTTGTGTAAGATAGACTCCACATCCTCCCCAACATATCCTGCCTGTGAAAACGACGTATGCGATAAAAATCGAATCTTGAATTCCTTTTCATTACAAAAAAAAAATCATTATATCCACATAACTTGCCTGAGTAAGAGTCGTAGCATCGGAAATTACAAAAGGAACGTTTACTAAACGCGCCAAAGTTTTGGCGAGCAGCGTCTTCCCTGTCCTTGACAAGTAATCAAACTGTCACCTTTAACACAAAGTTGAAAATCACATGTTGATGGGGTACCTGATCCAGTGGGGCCCATAAGAAGAATGTTACTCTTCTCAAGTTCCACGTCATCCTTGTTTGAGCTTTCATGCTTCTCCTTGTCTGAACTACCTGTAAACCTATAAGCTTCCAAAGTATCACCATTAATTGCTCACAGATAATGGTCAGTCTCAATGAATGCTAAATGACTTTGAAATCTGTCTAAGTGTTTGCAAAGTAAATCCGTTATAGTATAGTAACCACCTTAGGGAAGAGTCGCCATATATTCTCTTGTAATGATTGTAAACTGCAACAGAAAGAACCTGAGAGAAAAAGAGTGAAGATTTTCAATCTGAGACAACAATGGCGTCAAGACAGCCAAGAAAGCAAAGACCTTTTTGGCTCTCTCCTGCCCAATCGCGAACCTGTCGAGGCCTCTGCATATCTGCTTTGGGGTGGGAAATTTCGGACCCAAGTTCGACCCGCCCCAGCTCTTCTCACTCGGGTCAGGCCCCAACCCGTTTTTAGGACCCGCATTCGACCCATTACCATCACTTGCTTCGGCAAATCTAACCCCGAGCCTCAGGGCAACCTTATTGTTCTTATCCCCCCCGCGAGAGTCCTTATGAGAGCTAAAGTTTCCATCTTTGTTGCACTCACTGCTAAACAACTTCTCGAATCTCCCATCGAATAAGGTACAATGGCGAATATGAAATTTCTCAATTCTGGTCCCACTTGGGTTCATGTGAGGTTGGATTAAGTATCTCAGCTTTGAGAAAGCAGCCAAAGCTGCTTGTCTCTGTGATTTTGACCTTAAAACTATTGCCATGGCAGAATCTTGAACAAGGTAAGTAACAGTGAAAAGAAACTTACAGATGAGCTAGAGTCAGTATTAGGGCTCAGTTTTGGAGGAAAGAAAGGTGAAAATTAAACCGAACTTTGTTTAATTTTTTTTCACAGTTGAATTGAAGATCAATGGGGGAAGAAAAGGCTGAGTTTTCCAAGTCTTCAGAGTAAGTTCTTTTCTTTCTTGCATGTATGGTATTATGGTATGAAATCGTAGATAAGATAGTGAGGGATAGTGCTGGTTTCTTGGGCAACCGCTCTATTTCTAGATTAACTACAGTTCAACTCAGCGTAGGAGGAAAGAAATAGAAAGCTTGGGCGAGAAAGAAGGCTATCCATGTGTTTCTGTTATCCGTTGGAACGAATTTCTAAAAGCGTAGAAGAGAGGCAAAGACGAAAGAAAAATGTGAAAAATAAATAATACTTGAGGATTAAAGAATAAAAAGTAATTGAGGCTTAACTTGTGCGAATAATGATTTCGTCCCACATCGGTTTTTAGAAAGAAAGCGAGCTTAGATGGTGTAGTATAAATAGAGGAGAACGTTCGCTTATTGAGCTTATCTTTGCGCTTGGGGCAATGACGCAGCTCATGAGGTTCTAACCGAGGCGCGTCTATTGCTGGTTGAAAACTATTTCCAAACCCCCTTTTGGGCCTGGGCTTGACCTTGGCCCAAGAGAATTTCTGGAAGGGTTCCCCTTTAATTAGGGGTAAAGCCCTACAATTCTTAGTTTCGAAAAATTTAATTTTTTTTTTAAATATCTATTATTGAGCGCCTTGTGATAACTGCTTTTTCAGTTACCAAAATTATGACATTACCCTTAATTTAAAATTCTTCTAATTATATTCTCTAACATCATTTTTCTTATATACTTATAAATAATATAAAAATTAAAACTTAATATTATAATTTTAAGGGAAAATTATAAAAATGGGTCACGTATGCCAATTTTCGATTTTTGGTAAATATGTTTGCCAGTTACAAAACTAGTTCACTAAGCATGTATATAGTAATAAAATTGGGTCACTGACCTCTTTTTTCTTATTATATACATATTTAAGCCAAAATTTGTACTATATACATACTTAGTGATCTAGTTTTGTTGCTATATACATACTTAATGATCTAGTTTTGTAACTAGTGACCCAATTTTGTTATTATATACATACTTAGTGACCTAGTTTTGTAACTGGCAAACATAGTGACCCAAAATCAAAAGATGATATACTTAGTGACCCATTTTTAGAATTTTACCTAATTTTAACTACAAAAAATAATGTAAAATATAAGTTAGTATTATATAATTACATAGTCACACACATCTTATACTTATAAATAATATAAAATTATACGTAGTAACACACATAGGGTGTAATTATAATCAAGATCAAATCATTCGAACAACCAACTAAAATACTAAAATATGAGACATCAAAATCAAACATGACTATCTAGAAATGAAAAACATAAATGACATGACTTCACTAATAACTTAGATCCAAGGATAAAAGTCTCCTTAAAAGAAGAAGACTGCAGCAGCAGATGCATCAGGCAACGGTTCTTCAAACTAGAACAACAAGTTTGTCCTCTAATCTAAATAAAAAAGATATCCGAAGAACTAAACTATTAATTAAGGTTAGAAGAAGCAGCAGCAAATTGCATGGATCTTCTCTTCTTATAGTTGGCCTTAAAGCATGCTTGCCTCAGCTTCTTAGTCCTCTCCGTCAACTCCATTTCTGGAACCTTCTCAAGCAATCTTTTGTGTTCCTCCAACATCTCTACCTCGCCCACCATTCCCAAATCCTATAATCAAGATATATAATAAAGTAAGAATCTTTCACTTCTAATTCCAAACGAATGAAGTGCTTGTAATTGTATACGGGTACCTTGACATTGTCTATGAGTGACTTCAAACTCTTGATTTTTCGATGAGGCCATCGAGTGATATTCAATTCCCTACATCGCTTCTTCAGTACAGTCAGTCCCACGTTCAATTCTCTTGCAGCCTTCGTTATGGGAACATCGAAATACTTTCGAATCTCTTCGTACTGCAAAGCTGACGACTTATTGAACCTCCCATTGTTTCTCGAAACATCAGTAAACTTCTTATTCTCATCAGCTGAGGGTAATAATTCGATCCCAGAAAAATCGTAGCTTGAAATGTCGCAGAAGTTATCGCTTACTTGCTGATCGTAGGTGACAAGATTATCGTTCATGACAACGTTGTTAGGATCGTTTAGCTGGAGTTGTGGCGAGTCGAAGTCCCATAGCCCAAAATCGCCAGAAATCTCTTCAAAGCCATTTAGTTCGACTGGGAAAGTGCTGGGATATTGATTTGATAAAGAGAATGGCTCGAAATCCAAGAAATCAGACATGCCAAAGCCACTACAGTCAGTTAGTCCATATTGTTGTTCCCATGTTCTGCAAGAAAGACAAGTTTTTGTCGTAAAGAAACCCTAAAAAAATGTTTAGTTACGTATATACAGTATACACACGCACGCACACAAAGGAAAAGATAAAGATATAAGAGAAAAATACCCAAACGGTGAAGGCTCATCAAAGAAGAAGCTCTCAAGATCATTCTGATTCTCCAACTTGAAGGCAATCTCCCTTGAAACCATTGTAAAAATAGGTAAGTATATGTGACGATGATTTAAGAGATGAATCTTCAATTTTGTTCAAGTACGGTAAAAGAGGATGAATTAGATGGCGTGTGTAGATATGTGTGTGTAATATATATGAGGATGGGATAATATGTAGTGCATGCATCAATCAATGTACATAGAAAAATGGACTTACGTGCACACGATTATGAGAGTTACAATATATAATTAGTAGATTTAATGAGTACACTAATTAAGATGGTGGGCATTAAATTCAAAAAAAATGGGGGCTGAATCACGTATTTGGAAATAATGCAATATGTATGCAATATTTCAATTGTTTTTTTTAATTACATATAACGGCCTAGAATACATTATTTAGTACCCATTATATACTTGTCATGAATAAGTGGATAAATGCTTAGTTTTATTTCATCGTGCGTTATTTAACCAACGAAAACGGACAAAGTAGCAACGTAGCTAAATCTGAAATTGGCTCACACTTAAATATTAAATTTAAATTCCATTTTTCTCGATTGGGTAAAATCTAGTCAAATATAATTTTGAATTTCACAAAACGATGATCAAACTTCACCCGATATTATTATGTGCAAGCATTTATAATTTATTATCACTTCCAATGATTACAAGGTCTAGGCGTACATGAAATATGAAATTTGAACACAACTTACGAGGCAGAGAAGATATGGTTAAACTTTAATATCATAATCTAAATAGGGATCAGAGAGTGTAACTCCTGGTTTTTTTCTTGTGTTTTGTGATGATAATTGATGTTTAAGCCAACGTAGGTATTATTGTCATAAATGACTTAAGGTTAATTGCTTATGAAATTATGAAACTTAACGAAATGGCGTGATTCAACATTTTTTCGACTTGAAACTCTCCAATTTTTTTGCAAAATTTCTAACTACGACATATATCGACAATTTTGTGAATGACGTGGCAGTAGGATAACATATCTGGACAACGATTTGCTTACGTGGATGTCGAATAATGCCACATATGCATATCTAAGTCCACGTAGTTTTACCGATTGGAAAATTTCACCATTGTCATATGAACTGCAAAAAGTTTCTCCTAAATAGTTTAGAAAAACGCGGAATTTGCAAGTTCGTTTAAAGTAAATGTTTTTTTGTGCAATTAATTTAAAGTTGTAATTTGTTGCTAATCCGTGTTTTGGAATTCAGCGGAGTTTTTTTCCTATAGTCAAACTCATTTTACTTTTCAAAATTTTCCCAATATTGATATAACTATTGATAATTTATTTTCGATTTTCTGCTTTTGAGTTTCAGTTGTGAATTTTATTTATGCAGATGTTTATTCAACTCTAAATTTGCAGAACTCCTTGGCGTTGACTGAACTAAGTTACAAGAACTATGAGCAGAAAAACTACCATTCACCTTATATACATGGTCTGCAGAAATTTCACAGGCTTAGGAAGAAAGAAGAGACGTAAAAATGTACAAAGGACGCTTTAAAATCAACCAATAACCACATATTTTACAGACAAACTCCTAAGAAGAACATAGTATCGAAAGCCCAGACAAACTCTTGGGACAAGATACATATACTTGAGACATTTGTGTGAAAGACAATCTTGAAAGACCTTGGACCTTTTACATTATACATATATAACAACAGGTCTAAATAATATACAACAACATCGAGATAGATATTTGCTTTTAGAAAGCCGGGAAAAACCAACCAATAGTCAGACCAACCAAAAATCCACCACCGACAAGGCTCATACCGACAGCAAAAGCAATGGCACATTTTCTTACAGAGCGTTTAGGTCGTCCATGGTTCTCTTTCGAGCCTGCCTTTTGATGATTCTTCCTTGTTGTGTTGCCTTTAGTACGAGGCCAACTTGAGAATTTTGGAGTGGTAAGAGATTTGACATGATCGTTGCTCTTGAGAGTAAGGCATATCGTCTCAAGTTGCAATAAGCGAAGCCATTGTCTATAAGCAAAGAGGCAAGAAGCTTGTTGGAAAAAGAGATTGATCACGTGATCCTTTTCGTCGCAAGCTGCTTGGGCTAATTTTTCAGCCTCTCTAGCACGTGTTTGGGAATGGCACAGTGCTTCTAACAGCTGGGCTCTGCTGAGGTTACCACTCGTTGGTTCAGATGTATCCGATGAAGATGATGATACCACCTTGGCTGGATCGAACCTATTGCTGCTTCAGAGGCAAAAACAAGATTGCAGAAACCAAGAAGTTTTACCTCTTTTACGAGTGCATTTTTTATTTTTGAAATTGAGAATAATACCTGGAAGTTCCTTTAGGCTCATATTCCAGGCACTGTGCAAGTCCTTTCTTTTCAACCTTGATTTTAACTACCGAAGTACCATTCTCTTCACTGGTGTCATCTGTGCGGGAAATATTTGTGTGTGTGACTGAAGCGAGATTTCCACGAGAGATATTCGTTTCTTCGATGTTTAAATGTTCAACTTGGTGAAATCGAGGTAGATCTCTATCTGATGACACCTTTTCTGCAAGACCAGACTTACCAATGAGGTGAGCTGACCTTTGCGAAACATTCAACCCTACATCGTTTTTATCATCTGTTTGCCACCACGGTTCTATCTTCTTATGTTCGATCCAATGCGAATCCAAATCAGATGAGAGCTTCTCTGACATTTCAACAGGGACAGACCCGAATGATTCGAAATCCATAGAGTAGGCATTTGAGAGAAGATGGTCATCGCTCATCATACATCCAAATTCTTGGAATGAGCAATCTTGACTAACTTTTTGCAACGAGTACGAAGAATCATGTTTGAAAAAAGAAGCATAATATTCATCAATGAGTTGCTTCTCTATGTTTTCGTCTTCATGTGGCTTAACGTCACTCGAATTCACCCGCTTCACCTCTGCCTCCGACAAACTCAGTTCATCATGAGATGAAACAAGTCCATGATTGTTCAACCACCATTTTGAACTGGGAACCAAGTTTGGGCTTGAAGAGTCGCCTTTACAAGACTTTGCACCATGGATGAAACAGTACGATTCGTATACCGAATCACTAGATTTTCCACCAGATTCCGAAGCTAACGCAGACATGGAGCGTACACTCAGCACCAAAAGTTACTACAAAATTCAACGCAATAAGAAATTCAGCAGGCTGTAGTCACATAATTTTTCGTCTTCATCTTCAGTGTCATCTTCGCCGAGAGCTTGATCTGGAATTACAAGTATGGATTAGGCCTGTATTACAAATAACAAAAAAAAAAAAAAAACGAAGATGCAGAAAAACACGAAAAGCATTGGAAAGATTCAAATTTTAAGCTGCCGCCGATCTGAAGCTCGCCCTAAAATTTCCGGGAAACAAAAGTCACGCAAAACTCCTATACCAACCGATCACCGCCAATTTCGTAGTGATAAGCAACAAAAGACGGTCAACTGAATTCAGTTCACAATCAAGTCGATGGAAGATCGACTCGTACCCTTAACAAGTAGCTAAAAACAATGTCAAAGAAGAGAAAAAACAAATGCAAAAGAAACCTGATCGAAACAACCTTCGATGAATCCTCGTCCTGCAGAATAGGAAGAATTGTAAAAATGAACGGAATTGTGCTGCAGTGAAGTCTCGCAATCAGCAACAGATAACGATTGGATTCAATTAAGATCTTTTTATTTTCCTACTCTTTTTCTTTTTGGTTCCATCAGTTTGCTTCAGCGCGCACACTTTGTCCAAGTTGCAAGTCGCTATTTTTCCATAGCGATTTTTAAGTTGGTATTAACTTTTTTTTTTTTTTTTTTTAAGTTGGTATAAATTGAGCTGCGATAAAAAAGGGAACGTCTTAGCGTTTTGATCCATAAATAAGTCGCCATCATCCCCTAAAAGAAATTAAAAAGTAACTTAATCCTTAAAAAAGGGAAATCGACGGCCGAGATCACACATGAAACGTAAGGACTAATCATATGCTGCCACGTCATCATAATGACGCAATCACTTGAGATTCAAAGATATGCTTAAATATGATTGGTCCACCTACCATCGGATGACATCATTGTTGGTCTATATATATTATATAGAGCTCTCCCCTCAGTTCTAATATAAGAGAGCTCAGAAACGGCGGGAGAAAGAAAGAAAAAGCTTTGGAAGACAACAACGATTTTGTACGTTGTTACGGTGATTTGATCGAAGCAATGGCTTGTGCATGGAGGTTGCGCGCATCTACTTTAGTTTTTGGAATCCTATTCGTCGGTGAGTTTCTTCAATTTTACGTATATGTTATTTCTTTAGCGATGCGAAGTTGATAGATGTGCGAGTAGATCTGTGTATTGTCTTTTTCATCGCCACTAGCAGATATACAACTAAGATCTGTTCATAGTTATGGATGCTATCAGTAACTTGGTTAAGTATTATTCTGAGGTTAATTTATGTTTGATTCTCTGAGGCAGGTACCTTATTTGCTCTTTCCATAGCGAAAGAGGAATCTGCGAAACTTGGGACTGTTATTGGGATCGACCTTGGTACGACATACTCTTGTGTGGGCGTTTATAAGAATGGGCACGTTGAGATAATAGCGAACGACCAAGGTAATCGTATAACCCCTTCGTGGGTTGCTTTTACCGATAGTGAGAGGTTGATTGGAGAGGCTGCAAAGAATCAAGCAGCTCTTAACCCTGAAAGGACGATCTTCGACGTCAAGAGGCTCATCGGTAGAAAGTACGTTTCTCTTTTGGATTCTGATTTAATGTTAGAAGACTCATCGATCTGAGATTTATCCTTTTTGATACCCATCTGTTAGGTTTGAAGACAAGGAAGTTCAAAGGGATATGAAGCTTGTTCCATACAAGATTGTCAACAAGGAAGGAAAGCCATACATTGAAGTCCAAATCAAAGATGGAGAGACCAAAGTTTTCAGCCCCGAGGAGGTCAGCGCCATGATTCTGACGAAAATGAAGGAAACAGCCGAGGCTTTCCTCGGCAAGAAAATCAAGGACGCCGTCGTTACTGTCCCTGGTAATAATCTCTTTCCACCTGCGTTCATCTGCCTATGTGTCGAATATAACGCACACGCTGACCTTAATTTTCTGTTTTCGTATCTACAGCGTACTTCAACGATGCTCAGAGGCAGGCCACTAAGGACGCTGGCACAATCGCGGGGTTGAACGTCGTGCGAATCATCAACGAACCAACTGCGGCGGCTATTGCCTATGGGTTGGACAAGAAAGGCGGGGAAAAGAACGTCCTCGTCTTCGATCTCGGCGGTGGAACGTTCGACGTTAGTATCTTGACCATCGACAATGGGGTCTTTGAGGTTCTTTCGACAAATGGAGACACTCATCTTGGAGGTAATAAATAAATAAACACGCCCTATTTATTAGCTTTCCTGGTAATTGATCGTTAGTTGTTATCTTACCTTTTATCCCACGCAGGCGAGGATTTCGATCAGAGAATAATGGAATACTTCATAAAGCTGATAAAGAAGAAGCACGGAAAGGACATCAGCAAGGACAACAGAGCGCTTGGGAAGCTGAGGAGAGAAGCCGAGCGTGCAAAGAGAGCACTAAGCAGTCAGCACCAAGTCCGCGTTGAGATTGAGTCTCTGTTCGACGGCGTAGATTTCTCAGAACCCCTCACAAGGGCTCGTTTTGAAGAGATGAACATCGATCTCTTCAGAAAGACAATGGGACCCGTCAAGAAGGCGATGGAAGACGCCCGCCTACGAAAGGACCAAATCGACGAGGTTGTCCTAGTCGGAGGAAGCACTAGAATTCCAAAGATTCAGCAGCTTTTGAAGGACTACTTCGACGGTAAGGAGCCAAATAAAGGCGTAAATCCCGACGAAGCTGTTGCTTACGGCGCTGCTGTGCAAGGAGGGGTTTTGAGCGGAGAGGGCGGTGAAGAGACCAAAGGTACTCTCACATCCCATATTATGAAATGAAACCGTTCCTAGAAAGAACTTGAGTTTTCGTGTTGGTTGCTAGTCATGGACATACATAACATATGTATGTATATATGGTGATAGATGTTGTTATCTTGGATATCGCATCATTGACGCTTGGCATCGAAACGGTCGGCGGAGTCATGGCCAAGTTGATCCCAAGAAACACTCCAATCCCAACGAAGAAATCGCAAGTCTTCACCACTTACCAAGATCAGCAAACCACTGTCACAATCCAGGTATATTCATTCCTTCAAGCCACAAACCATTTATTTACCTTAGTTTAGAGATATAACAAGGCAGACTTAATTTTCATCGTAGGTCTTTGAGGGCGAAAGAACCCTCACAAAGGACTGTCGACTTCTCGGGAAATTCGATTTGACTGGAATATCACCCGCGCCAAGGTATATTTCGAAACCGTTTCTTTAAAGAAAACAAAACGTAACAGTTCTATCATCTTTTTTTTTCTTGCATTGAAACAGAGGAACCCCTCAGATCGAAGTCACGTTCGAGGTGGACGAAGGTGGAATCCTAAACGTGAAGGCCGAAGACAAAGCCTCGGGAAAATCGGAGAAGATTACGATCAACAACGACAAGGACCGTTTGAGCGCGGAAGAGGTCGAGCGCATGGTTAGAGAAGCAGAGGAGTTTGCAGAGGAGGACAAAAGGGTGAAGGAAAGGATCGATGCGAGGAACAGACTCGAGACTTACGTGTTCAACTTGAAGAACCAAATATACGACGAGGATAAGCTCGCCGAGAAACTTGAATCCGATGAGAAGGAGAAGATTGAGGCGGCGACTAAGGAGGCTTTGGAGTGGTTGGATGATAATCCAACGGCTGAGAAGGAAGACTATGATGAGAAGCTTAAGGAAGTTGAAGCTGTTTGCAATCCCATTATTACGGCTGTTTATCAGAGGTCGGGCGGCGCTGGTAAGGGTTCGGGCGATGAAGATGACGACGGCGGCCATGATGAACTGTAATGGGGTTTCTTTGGTTTAGTAGTTAGTAGTTAAGATGCTGTGATTCCTCGTTTTTTAGCTGAGAAAGGTTTTCATTTAGCCAGCCAGCCAACGCAGGTAATAAAATGAAATGAAAACCTTCTTGTCTTGACGGTTTTTTGTTCGACGTATTTGCTTTATTTTTATTTTTTGGTTATTATATGCGTTACCCAACTAACAACCAACGGATAAGAGTGCTGAGTGCTACGTTCCATTTCATTTCTCACCCAACAATCGTATGTCTAATACCAAGTCGTTGGCTGGCTCATGTATTTGAACTCCCATTTAGATGACAGCTAACTCACAGTTCTTATATTTCATTTACTCAAATAAAAATTCGGAAAATTATATAAAGCCAAGAAAGTGAACATGATGAGCCATGCTTCTGCAGTTTCTATCAAATTCTCGTTGCACTTCATAGAAAAAATACGGATAACTTGATAAACGTTGTTTGAAATCGAACCCCTCTTTGTAATATTTCTTGCTCAAATGAGTATTCCAAAGGCAGCAAAAAAATCAGTCTCTGGTGTTTCTGAGATGCTCATTTGGGCAAGCAGTGTTACAACAAGGGAGCAAAAAGGATATAAAACAAAAGAAAAAACCACCTGTTAATGGAAGCTTGTATGACGTTAAACAAAAGGCGTTTATCGTACACCGTTGATGCCATCCATAAAGCAACACCTCAAAGGTATATCGTATTTATTAGTGTGTAACAGGTAGAAAGAAATACAGAGAGGGCTTTATCGGCATCCCAGTTCAGCTCTTCCATCCTCGCTGATCGTCTTGTTCACGCAAAGCTTCTGAAGATCGATGTACCCTATGATGGTGTCCTCGAACAGTGCATCTTGAAGTTCAGCATCGTTGAAAGTCGAGCCCGACAGGACCGTATTCTTGAAAACTGCTCCTCGAAGATTTGCCTTGCCAAAATTCACACGGTCAAGAACTGCGTTCGAGAAGTCTGTGCCTGCCAATGAACAAAAGTCCATTCAAGAATCTCTGCTTCAAAACCCATAGATAGATATGTGTGCCCTTGAATGGGTACATTACCTTTGAAGCTTGCCCCAACGGCGTAGGCCTTGGACATCACCACTTCGGACATGTCAGCACCATCAAACTTGGCATCGGACATGAGGGCTGCTGCCAAAGACTTGCCCTTTAGGTTCGATTTTTCGTTTGTGTAGTCGCAGAATCGAAGGTCGAGTGGCTTGTCGTAAACGCCGTTCGCTTGGCCAATCGTATTGCCAACGAACGCTCGCTCGCACCTGTTAGGCTCTGTGGACAGAGGAGGCAGCCTCTGCAGCGAAAATGGTAAGAAAGACACCATGTTATGCGAGCAAGATAAATGGTCGTAAGGCATCATAAAGTTCAACAGTAACAAAAAAACAACTCTTCTTTTTTATTTTCGAAATGTAACGATTAGCAACAAAATATAAAAGGAGATGCTGAATTTTAACCTGATTTGCAGCAATCACAGGGGAAACGGCTGTCAAAGCCCAAGCAGCAAGCATCCCACAAGCCACATTCCTCAGCTCCTTAAATTGGGTACAACTCTCTAAAGAATCGTCTTTTTTATCTGTACCCACAATGTATATTCATAAATCGATCTCTTTCAAACGTGCGCATACACTTACACAAATGCAACTTTCCAGTAAAAAAAAACGATAATTGAAGCTCAAGTAGCTGCTTACAAGAACATCTTATTTGCAAATGAAAGCGAGGAGATCGAAGAGCTGATGCTGTATGCTTGACTGGAGATTTTCCGAAAGAGAAACTCCTTTGCTGGAGAGGATTTGAAAGAGCTGCCATTGTTTTTTTTTCTTCTTTCTCTTTCAGCAGTTTGTGTACGTGTTTGCATTATTGGTTGCTTATCCATCCATCTCACTATATCGGGTTTTTTAAGTAAATAGCCTTTGACTCGGTCAACGTTAAAAAAATAGCCTTCAAATGTAAAATGACTATACTGCCCTTACTAATCGTGCCCACGTTAAAATCAATATGTTAAATGGGAATCGCGTTTGGGTGGGCGGGTGGGGTGTAGTCCAGTGGTTGTGTAGTCGGACGTTCAAGTAATAGGTCGTGGGTTCAAATCCCCAATTTTTTTTTTTTTTTTATATAGCACGGGACCTGCACTATACAGCACAGGTCCCTTGCTATATAGTGCAGGTCCCATGGAGCACGGGATCTGCACTATACAGCACAGGTCCCGTGCTGTATAGTGCAGGTCCCATGGAGCAAGGGACCTGCACTATACAGCACGGGACCTGTGCTGTATAGTGCAGGTCCCGTGCTCCATGGGACCTGCTCTATATAGCAAGGGACCTGTGCTGTATAGTGCAGGTCCCGTGCTCCATGGGACCTGCTCTATATAGCAAGGGACCTGTGCTGTATAGTGCAGGTCCCGTGCTATTAAAAAAAAAAAATTATGAGAACCACTTGTAAAAAGACGGAAATACCCTTAAATTGAAGGCTATTTTTTAAAAGGTAGAATCAACGAGGCTATTTTTTTAAAGTTGACCACGTCAAAGGCTATTTTTTAAAAATACCCCACTATATCTATTCATGTCTGACGTGGCACTTGCTGCTGCTCGGAGGTGAGTTTAGCATGTCAACTTACAATTTTGCCCCCGAATAATGTATTGCGAGTTACTATATAATAATAATACAATGCAAAATAATTAAAGATCTCATTAAAAATTGTTTCTAACTAATGATTTACAAATTACAAATCAGTTAAATAAATCAAAGAAGGATCACGAAACCAAACGGATCCGAAAACCCGACCCAAGACTCATCAACATATCATCTCGAAACTGGATTTTCTCTCTCACGAACATCAAGCACCTCCATTTTATCGAGGAGGGAATCCTTCCTAGAGCTCCTAGACTTCAAAAGCCCGTACAGATTCTTCATCTCCTTCAATGGGTGAATCCCATTTTCCTTCTCCATCTCGGACATCTTGCCCCGACCCGAACCCGATTTGTTCAGCTTCTCCCTGACGCTACTCGCCAGATCACTTTGCAGAGCAGTGATGACGGTCTTCAGAGCCCGGTTCGGCGACCCGCGGTTCGACACCATTATCTCGCTGATCTCCGCCGTGCTCAGCCTCGCCCCGGTGGCGAAATTTTCTTCGATTTGGGGGAACAATTTGTGATCCTTCAGCCCTAAGTGGCTGTTGGCTAAGCTCTTAAACGCCGCGAAATCACAGAGCGGGAAGTGGATGTGGACGTCGACTCTGCCCGGGCGGAGGACGGAGGCGTCGATGTTCTCCTTGGTGTTGACGGTGAAGACCATCACTCTCTCCCCGCCGACGGAGGATATTCCGTCCATGTAGTTTAAGATCCCCGATAAGCTCACCTCCGTCGTCGAATTTCCGTTGAGGTAACGCTCGAGATCCTCCACCACGAGTATGGATTTTGGGGTCGTCTGTGAGAGGAGATACTTCAAATCGGCGTCGTTTTGGAGGTTGTTGAGGCTGATTTCGTAGATGTCGTACTTTAAGAACTTCGCCATGGCGGCGATGAACGTGGATTTGCCGGTCCCCGACGGTCCGTAGAGGAGGTAGCTCCGTCGCCAGACGCGGCCTATACGGTTGTAGTAGCTTTTGGACTTCAAGAAGTTCTCTAAATCGGATTTAATCCTCGTTTTCAGATCCGCGTCCATTAGAACCGTCTCGAAAGTCGCCGGGTGTGTGAACGCGCACGATCTCCACCGTCCATTTCCCTTCTCTTCGCCGCCGCCGCCGCCGCCGCCGCTCCTTACGTTGACGTACAGATTCACCTCCTTCTTCTTCTTCAGGTCGATCTCGTCTACAGCTTGATGAATGTGCTGGAGATAATTAGCGATGATCCTTCGCTTATCTTGCTTTCTAACCTTCATAGTCAGGGATTTAACGCCATTATCGTCTTCGATCGTCCACTGAACCCTAGCTCCTAGGAAAACATCGACGATCGTCTGCTTTTTCTCGTCGAGAACCAAGCTGATTTCTGTAGATTTCGAAGAATTAGCAAACAGGTTCACGAAATTGGAATCCTCAACCCACGGCAGCGAATTCAGGTATGTATGCATTCTCCGATAGAGTTGATTTTCCTGCAAATTGTCGTTGAATTTTGGAACTCTGAAGTAGTGATGAACGGAGCAGTTATCCTCCAATGAATTGTACAGCTTCCTCAGAATATGAATCACGCTTGTTTTCCACAGGAATTTGAGGATCACACCCACGAATAGAATCGAAAAGACGAGCGGATAGATATTCCCAGCGATCATGGCGATTGATTGAAGATAATCTGGGCAAGAATTAACGAACACGCTCAAAGTTTCTTTTTTTCTTTTTCACTTTATATAACAATCGTTTTAGTGGGTCGAGTTTGAACGGGGTAAGGTAAAGGTTTGAACTTTGAAGGGCAGAATGTTGAATTTGAAGGTATATATTTTCTGTTATTATTTTCTATGCAGAATTATCGTTGGCATGCTTTGATTTTTCTCCTGGGTTGCTTGCATGCATTATTATATTATCTGGGCATAAAATCCAAAATTAATCCCTGATAATTATTATCATTACCATTACTGTTATCCATGAGATATTATGTAAGAAAACGATACGTAGTGACGCATAAGCGATCTTTTTCAAAGTCTAGATCGGAACAAAAATGAAATGAGAATCGTCAAACTCGTTATGTTTCATTCACATTGACTGACTGACTGACTAATGGAAAGAAAACTATACACACGAATATTCTCTTTCTAAAATGTAAACATATGTTCTTCACGCGTTTTTATCTTGTCATTTGATACTATTGCAAGTACTATCATCTAAATTTACACTCTTAAGTTCCTCAGTAAGTTACGTTAAATGAAGAGAAATGATAGACATCTATCATCATTCTATAGCTACAGCAATGAGTTAGTGATATATCAAGGTCAACTATTTTAATGGAGCTGAGGTACTTAGACCATAATTATTACACGATGTCGACATATATATTCCAAGACCACGCTTTATCGCACATACAAAGGCAGGGAATCGTTCACTGAATAGATAACAAAATCCACTTTCCTGCATTCACATTTATGTAATTATTACAAAAATCATTGAAAAGATCTTGATTTACCCTCATAATTTGCGTAATTTATAGCATTTTTTACAGTACAAAGAATGTTCTAACGGTGTCTGTACTGTACTGCTCAGACACAAGTAGTACAACTTGCCTGTTTCAAAAGGTTTAATTACTTGCTGTCTTTAAATACTGGGGAGATCAGCTGTTTGAGCAAATTCATGGGCTGAAGAGAGCCATCTTCTACAGGTAATAAAAAAAAGTAATAATGCCCATGTGACTTGTTATTTGTTTACTGCTATGCTCTGTTTTCTGTGCAACTTATTGCCAAGCTTCACCGTGTGAAGTCAATCATTTGCCGAGTCATTTCACTTCAAAGGGATGACTGTGTTTTCATGTTTTTTCGATTGGTGGCTTAGAATCAAACTAAAGAGAAGAAAGCGAAGAATGGCAGCCACCGACGTCATCAGAGAAACGATCCCAGTTGAAGGTGGAGAAGACCTCGAAGAAATTGGTTCGAGAAAAACAGGGGATTTATTACAGAGCGTACCTCCATGGAAAGAACAGATTACTGTCAGAGGAATCGTTGCGAGCTTGATAATTGGAATAATTTACAGCGTCATAGTGATGAAGCTGAATCTAACAACTGGGCTCGTCCCTAATCTCAATGTCTCGGCTGCTCTGCTCGCTTTCGTGTTCATAAGGGTATGGACGAAGCTTCTTACAAAGGCCAACATCGTCTCAAGACCATTCACGAGGCAGGAGAATACCATCATTCAGACATGTGCTGTAGCCTGTTATAGCATATCAATGGGAGGTGATAACATCTGCAAATTCCAATCTTGTTCCTTTTCATTTTTTTCTTGGTTGTAATAATTTGTTTTTGGTTGGACTTTTTTGTGACATAATTTCTTTTTCTTTTTCCAGGCGGGTTTGGTTCATATCTTCTGGGATTGAACAGAAAAACCTATGAACAAGCAGGCGTTGACACGTATGGTAACTCGCCCAAGGCGATCAAGGAACCTGGGCTTGATTGGATGATTGGGTTTCTTTTTGTTGTTACCTTCGTGGGATTGATGGCTCTGGTCCCTCTCAGAAAGGTCTTACGTTAAATTTCTTGAAGTTTTTCATTATTACTACATCACTTGTCAGTTTCCTTAGTAGTTCTTGTAAAGATCTATTATACTGCTGTTACAGATTATGATCGTAGATTACAAACTGGCTTATCCAAGTGGAACTGCTACTGCTGTTCTTATCAATGGATTCCACACTTCCAAAGGAGATAAAATGGCCAAGTAAGCATTCTGTTACCACCATGAAATCAGTACACTTTCGACTGTGTTTTTATTAGAACGGAATACCTAAAACTTGTCCATTTTGTTCATTACAGACAGCAAGTATACGGTTTCATGAAGTTCTTCTCATTCAGTTTCATATGGAGTTTCTTCCAATGGTTCTACGCTGGTGGAGAACAATGTGGATTCATCAACTTCCCTACGCTTGGACTGAAAGCTCGAAAACAAACGTAAGCGTCCCAAAATTGCGAACTTGAGATCTTGAATGTTGATTCTTGAATTATCCTTTGCTGTGTTTGCAGGTTTTACTTTGACTTCAGCATGACTTACATAGGCGCGGGAATGATATGCTCGCATATCGTGAACTTGTCTTTGCTCCTCGGAGCTGTGCTTTCGTGGGGTATTATGTGGCCACTAATCAGCGAAAAGAAGGGAGATTGGTACCCTGGGAATGTTAAAGAAAGCAGCATGAAGAGCATAAATGGATACAAGGTCTGTATTTTTAGGTTTCAGTTGTAATAAAATTAACGATCTCAATGTGTTATTACAATCTAAACATAACACTTAAACTGCAGGTTTTCATATCTATAGCCCTAATTCTAGGCGATGGCCTCTACAACTTCGCCAAGACGCTCTTCTTTACCACTAGAAGCATGCACAGGGCGTTCAAGAAGAAGAATATGATGATAGCAGGTAAAAAAAAAACTATGTTTCAAGTGTAATAACCATTCAATTCAAGAATATGTATAGCAAGTACCTTCAACACTTCGTCCAATCCAAATCGCTTATTCTTGGTCCCTTCATCTTTATGCTCATTTCAAGTCCCCCACTCTCCATGGCTGTCCCTTTGTCTCAAAGTCAAACCAAACTTTATTCCCTCCCACTAAAAAAAGCCTCAACTTTCTTCAAATTATCCTCTGACCATTTCGATTCTATTTCTCTGCAGACGATCGCCATCAGAACAAAGAAACCCTAGACGACCTCCAACGAAACGAAATATTCGTCAGAGAAAGCATCCCATTCTGGGTCGCAGCGGTGGGCTACGCGCTATTCTCAGTGATCTCCATCATCGTAATCCCCGTAATGTTCCCTCCCCTCAAATGGTACTACATAATCGTGGCCTACGTCCTCGCCCCGTCCCTAAGCTTCTGCAACGCCTACGGCGCTGGGCTCACAGACATGAACATGGCGTACAACTACGGCAAAGTCGCGCTCTTCGTCCTCGCCAGCATCTCCGGCCAGGGAAACGGCGTAGTCGCAGGGCTCATAGGCTGCGGCCTAATAAAGTCAATAGTGTCCATATCATCAGATTTAATGCACGATTTCAAGACGGGACATTTAACACTAACCTCGCCGAGGTCCATGCTGATAAGCCAGGGAATAGGGACGGGAATTGGTTGCATCGTCGCCCCTCTCTCCTTCTTCTTGTTCTACAAGGCCTTCGACGTTGGGAACCCTAACGGAGAGTATAAAGCGCCCTATGCGCTGATATATAGGAACATGGCCATTCTTGGGGTGGAGGGCTTCTCTGCCCTTCCCAACCACTGTTTGCAGCTGTGTTACGGTTTCTTCTCTTTTGCGATTTTGGTGAATCTCTTGAAGGATGTTTTGCCGGCGAGGATTGGGAAGTGGGTCCCGATACCTATGGCGATGGCTGTGCCGTTCCTAGTTGGGGCGTACTTTGCGATCGATATGTGCGTTGGGAGTTTGGCGGTTCACCTGTGGCATAAGATTGATGGTAAGAGGGCGGCTGTTATGGTTCCGGCCGCTGCCTCGGGCTTGATCTGCGGCGACGGGCTTTGGATTCTGCCCTCGGCGATTCTCGCGCTGGCGAAGGTCAATCCGCCTATGTGCATGAGCTTCGGCCCGTTCTTGAAATCTTGAGGAATTCGGGCAGTTAGTTGAGAGATTAGATACACAGTTGGGTCATAAAGTTGTATGTAAGAAACTAATATCAATCCCATTTGATAACTGCAATACAACCTTATTCTAGTGTACTCTTACTAATAATAAACATTACACAAACTATATTAGCCATAGCCATACAACATATTCCCAAACTATGCCGATCGATCACTCTATTTATAATTCCAGCCTCATCAGATCTAAAGTTTCGAAGCAGCTTCTTTGTCTAAAAACCAAGTCAATTCACCTTCTGGGTCGACCAACTGCACTGGGAGCTCGTCGGAGTTTGAAACGTCGCTGAGGGCGATATGAACAGCAGTGGCTTTGCCCAAACCGGCGACGACAAGGGCAACGTTGGCTGAGGAGTTTATTACGGGGAGGGTGAAGGAGATTCTTTCAGGCGGAGGTTTTGGGGAATCTTTGATGTAAGAAACCCACTTCTCCTTTTCTTGAATCAGTGGATGTCCAGGGAATAGAGAGGCGATGTGACCGTCTGGCCCCATTCCCATTAAAACAAGGTCGAATTTTGGGAACTTTTGATCCTCGGATTGAGATATCGTACTGGTTTTCACGAGATGCCTGAGGCAGGTTTCGTAGTCATCTGCTGCTCCCTCTGCAGTGAGTGCGCCGTTCATGGCGTATACATTACCAGTAGGAATTGGCACCTAAATTGGAAAAACTTAAGATCATGGAATAATGTAATAGGGCTTCCATAGATCAGGGGATGATAACAAGGTTGTCATAAACAGGTCTGAAGATCAAACATAGAATTACCTTTGACAGAAATTCATTGTAAGCAAGAAGATAATTGCTGTCGGGGTGGTCTTTGGGCACCACTCTCTCATCCACCCAAAATACGTGCCATTTCGACCAGTCCACTGAATCTCTGTAAGGCTGCTCCAACAATTTCCTGTATTATCATCGAAATGTCAAGAAATTCATTCATTTATAGGTCCGTTTCAACTTCCAAGAATTTCAGCTAATCAAATCAAGCTCAAATCATGATACAAGTTCCACATATAAACCCATCGAAAAGCTGCGATCAAAGATAAAGGAAAACCATAGCACCTGAGAGACTTGACAAGTGAGCCGCCAGAGAGAACAACGGTGAAAGTGCTCCTTTCCTGGGAGATCGTATTCGCCAGGTCAGCCGTGTACTGCGCCAGAGACGCAGAGAGATCCTCCTCAGAGTCAAACACCTTGACGACTTTCCCTTTGCTCTTCGGAGTCACGATCTCAGCCATCGAAGCCTTCACGTTTACTCTTCCTCGAAATCCAAAGCGCGACCGATTCGAACTCGTCAATCCGAAAGACGCGGATGCGCGTCTCAACGGTAGCCGCCGCGGAGTCAACGACGGAAGCGACGGTGCCGAGTGAGGGTACGACGACGTAGAACTGATTGACGTGCGCACGTTAGCAGAGAGAGCAGTGCAATACGTTGCCATGCGCCGAGCGCAGATGCGTAGGTTATATAGGATATTAGCTGGGGAACAAAATTAGGTTCTGCAGAGGTTTTGGTGGCGAAAACTCATTGCATAGACACGTTAACACGTACGTTCTATTATTCTTTTTTTAACAATTTATTAATTATACCTTTTTAATTGATTGATTGGCGATGCATCGTGATTTGATCGGCGGTACTAAATGGGCCCCGCGAATAAGGTCAATTGTAGAAGCATAAATCATGGCACTAAACCAAACGTCGTCGTTGTATCAGCCAAATAAGTTAATTACAGTAACAACCCTCATCAAATAAAATTCTCAATTTCCCACCATTTTCCCCCCTTGTGTTTCTAGGCTTGAATTTGCTAACTAGTTAGTAGTTAGGTAAGTAAGCTTGTTATCAAGTTTATATACGCATCCTTGAATCCAAAATACACATAATACAATGTTTGGCCTCCTCTGTTTCTTCTGTAATTCCCTCACATTTCATGACTAGGAAGAAGAAAGCCATATATACACACACACATATATCATGCAACTAAAAGAAGAATAACGACCCTAATTCCCTCCCAAAAACCCGAGCCTTCCCATATTCCCGAACCTCCTCGCAACGCCAAACACGAGCGTCTTGGTCAAAAGACCACGATCAAGGCTACATGCGAAGAAAGTCGCTCCTCCAATGATCAGCAGCTTCGATATATGAACTCCTCCCTCGGGCTTTTCATCAGCTGAGGAGCCCGAGCCCGCCAACTGTGCCTCGGCGGGCCCGTCCTCCTCGGAACATTCTAGAACCTTCAGGTAGTCGGGGTCGAGTTTAGTGAAGACTCGAGCCATGAGCGCATGGTGGCTCAGAGGCGAAGCAGAGGATGCTCTGTGCTTTTGGTAAGCGCTGAAACCTCTTTCGATGTTCTTGACTGTGGACCACATTCCTTGCCTTACGCCGAACTTTGCAATCTCCCATGGAATGCCCATGTCTTCGTAGTGGAAGAGGATAACTTCGCACGCTGATATCTGCCCGTTTCCCTTCCTCGATTCAACTGTTTTATTACGTACGAACAAAAATGTGATAAATCTGTGAAAGAATAAGAAAAGAGTGCAAAGGGTTCTTCCTTACCTGCTTGAATGAACCAGCTTGAGTAGTAAAGATCGACCCGCCTGGGCTTTTCTTTTCTTGGTACCGAAGAGCATGGAACTCCCTGTATTTGAGCATGGCTGGGTTGATGGGTTTTGCTTGAAATCTTGAATTTGTTACAGAAACGAAAAAGATTCGAACTTTATCAAACCTTAGTGATGCAGTATTACGATTTAACCGATTCCCACACTCGACGGCCTATTATGTACTCTCGGTCGCTGCAGAAGAACGGAAACTACAACAGCAAAGGATAGAAAGTTCAGACATAAACGATGAGCTGTAATAAACTATCGAAGAGCTTTAGAAAAGTTGAAAAACCTTGCGTATCCAATGAACCGTCATATTTCCAGTATTAGGACATTCTTCTAATATCTCAGAGTGGACGAGCATATTATCCCACTTCAGTCGAAATTCATCATCCCAAAAGAAATCCCTCATGAGTTGGGGCGTTGCATCTTCGTACACGGTTCTGCTGCAATACTGAGGAGGCCCATTCTGAAAATCATCAAAAGTTAAAAAAAAACACAAGTTTCAAAGCATATTGTGCAAATAGAAGATTAAACTAAATTGGTGAGGGAAAATGGATTGAAAAGAGTACCTTAGGTTCCCTTTGCCATGCTTGATAACTCATACCCTGCATTGAATGGTCCATCATGTGCTTCCATGGCGGACCTCCGTCTTTCCTCTCAACAAGATGGCACAAGTATTCTAAATCATCTTCTGTAATGAGTGTGTCTTCTTCTTTTCGTAACTGTGATGAACTATTCGAAGCAACAGAAGATATTATAGGAAAGTTGCGAACATACATCGAAGATCAAAGGGGGGACAAACAAGACATAGATGATAAAAGCACCTGCAAACATCATCATTACCGCACGAGGAGGCCATTTGTTCCTTCTCAGCAGCATCATTCGACGCCGACGAAGCAAAGGATGGAACCTTAACCTTCCAACAATCTAATAGTTTTGTTGAATTAAAAGCTTTCACAGGCGAAGTGACCAATGAAGCTGAAGGTGACGAAGGTGCTGATATGCTAAGCTTGGAATTCCCTAAACAACCCCACCTAGGTTTCCAAGCCCATCCAAGTATAACACCACAAAGAAAAGCAAGCCAAACAGGACCTAACAGCTCTATCATCCCTATCATCAATGACCATATGGTGGGCCTCTATAAAATCTCCAAGAACGTCTCAATCAATGCCATATAACAAATTCTTTACAAAGCAAGAGGTATACACAAACTTCAAAACAGATATACAAAAGGGTAAATATGTACAGAGTTACGTCCACAGAAACGAAGAAAGGTTGAACCTTTATCGATGCAGCTCGTTTTAAAGATTGAACCTTTCTGCAGAGGGATTCGAAAAAGGAAAAAGAACAATGATATATGTTCGTCCAACGAGAGAACCGACGTTCTTGCATTTGTTCAAAATCATACCATTGGTTTATCGATAGGATTGCCAAATGGTTAGTTCTTTTCTTGCTTCTTTGAGCCAACTTTTTCTTTGTTTCGTTTTATGGGCAATATTTTTCTTTTTCCCCCCTATTTTTTCTGGATAGGATTAAACGAACTAGGTGATTTTGTGCTGCACGGTGAACGCGCCATGGTTTTTGTCGATGTGATGTTGATGGAAAAAGTATATCCACTTCCGTATATCTATGGGACAAGTTGATTTTGTTGCTGAAGCTTCTACTTGTCGATATTTGTTTGCCGTTAAAAGACAAAACGCAGCACTTAGGCCCCATTATTTTATGATTGTACAAATCGGCCCAAATTATTCAGCCCATTAACGATTTTCAGAACGATTACAAAACCTAGTCCTTAACCGACGTTCCTTTTCTATTAAAAATACAGGCGAGTCGTCGAACGAAGCCTCTGTTCTCATTTTTCGTCTTTCTTCAGATTTCCTGCTTGTTTAAGGTATGGATCGATATTTATACTTCAGTTAGGTTCTCTAAGGTTTTTAATCAGGGAAGCTTGCTGCTGGATGTGTTGTTTAATTTTTTTTGTCGAGTTTCTTTCTTACAACTTTTTGATAATTGCCTTATTCGCGTCTCCTGTACTTTCACGATCAATGGAAGGGATATTTCTTCCGAGGCAAACCTAGCTCGACATAGGTTTAGGATGGAACTGCGTACTGGAATTTTGATGCTTATGTATTCGAGGTCAATATAGTCAGCTATCCTTTTTATGGTGTAATATGCTTGTTGCAATAATTGCTGTCGTGGCTTATTATCTTAGGAATTTCTTCTTCTTTCTTTAAGGAAGCAGCTATCTGCTTTCTAAGAACGATCCATGTGAAATCCTTCTACTGAAGTTCTTCCCCTCCTCCCCTTTAATCGTCATACAATTTTCTGTTCCCTGATTTCGCAGATATGTCTCAAGACACGGGCATGTTTACCGTCCACCACACGATCGGAAGCGTCCTCTGCTGCAAATGCGGCATTCCTATGCAGCCAAATGCAGCAAACATGTGCGCCAAATGTCTGAGGTCCGAAGTCGACATCACAGAAGGCCTACAGAAGCATACCATAATCATCCATTGCCCTGAATGTGACAGCTACTTGCAGCCGCCCAGGACGTGGCTTAAGGCCCAGTTGGAGTCTAAAGAGCTTCTAACTTTCTGTGTGAAGAGGTTGAAGAACATGAACAAGGTACGCTTAGTGCACGCCGAGTTCGTCTGGACCGAGCCTCACTCCAAGAGGATTAAGGTTAAACTGAGGGTTCAGAAAGAAGTTCTTAACGGGGCGATCCTTGAACAAGCATACATAGTTGAATATGTTGTCCAAGATCAGATGTGCGAGTCTTGTACAAGGGTCCAGGCAAATCCTGACCAGTGGGTGGCCGTTGTACAACTGAGGCAACACGTTTCTCACAGGCGAACGTTTTTCTATCTCGAGCAGCTTATCCTCAAGCACGACGCTGCTAAATCTGCTATACGAATCAGGCAAATGGACCATGGCATCGATTTCTTCTTCAATAGCCGCAGCCACGGCATGAAGTTTGTCGAATTTGTGGGAAAAGTGACCCCGATCAAGAGTCGTCATGACAAGCAGCTCGTGTCTCACGATCCAAAGAGCAACAACTACAACTACAAATTCACCTTCTCTGTCGAAATCTGTCCCATCTGTCGAGAAGACTTGATTTGCCTTCCTCCGAAAGTCTCCGTGAGCTTGGGCAACCTTGGACCGCTGGTGATCTGTAACAAGGTGAGCAACAGCATTGCCTTGTTAGATCCATTCGCTCGACCTCTAAGGCACTGCTATCTCGACGCCGAGCAGTATTGGAGATCACCTTTCAAGTGCTTACTGTCAAGCAAGCAGCTGGTGGAGTACATCGTGCTAGACATCGAGCCAGTTGAATCTGAAGTCAACATCGGTGGGTCAAGATACCTTTTAGCCGATGCCCAGGTAGCCCGTGTCTCAGATTTCGGCAAGAACGACACCATGTTCAACATTAGGACACACTTGGGCCATCTCTTAAAACCTGGGGATAATGCGCTTGGCTACGACCTTTACGCTGCCAATAGCAATGACATCGAATTGGACAAGTACAAGGGCCTCGTCCTTCCCGACGTAGTGCTGATCAAGAAGAGCTACGAAGAGAGCCGTAAGAAAAAACAGGGTAAAACTCGTTCTTGGAAGCTCAAGGCTCTCAACATGGAGGTCGATGATGGTGCTACTAGAGCCAGAGATCAAGAGGAGAAGAGGAACACAGAGTACGAAGAGTTCTTGAGGGATTTGGAGGAAAATCCTGATTTGAGGTTCAACTTGTCGCTGTATCGAAATAGGGAATATCAGCCTTCTGAAGTGGCTTCGATGATCGATGGCGAGGAGGTTCCTTCTGTTCCCTTAGATGAGCTGATTGCAGATCTTGATTTAAGTGATCATGAAAGCGATGATGAAGAGGAGGATGACATGAGGGAGTAATTCTTCTACTTTTTTTCTGCTGTTATGTTTTTTTCTCTAATTTAAGTTTTGCATGGTTGGAAGGAAGGATGTTATGTGCCGGTATGTTTCTATTGCTGTGTCGAAATTTTATTACATTGGATTGAAAAGAGTGATAACTTTTATACATCTTATGCTACTCTTCATAAGGCAAGAAGACATCACAGTGCTGCAATGAAAGTTAAACATAAGCCAGCGTATATATAAGCAGCAGAATTAACAAACATCTGTGTCTGCCTCCGTGCGTAGTATTATAACTGCAGATGAACGTTGTTAAATGGACTTCTCTTTTTCTTTTTTAATAAAACTGAGACAACCTTTGAGCCCAGCAATAAGTAACTACGTATAAGGCCCAATGTAACATTTGCTTCTCGGCCCAATGAAAGCCAGCCTAGGGTTTGTTGCCGCTGGCTATATAAGCGGTTTCCCCTGGCATTTCATCTCATCACGTTCCTCTCGCCCAAAACCCTTCACAGAGAGACCAAAGAGCGCAGTACATCGATCCAAAATGAAGACGATTCTTTCCTCCGACACGATGGATATCCCCGACGGCGTTACCGTGAAGGTCAAGGCTAAGGTGATCGAGGTCGAGGGTCCGCGTGGGAAGCTGACGCGCGATTTCAAGCATCTGAGCCTCGATTTCCAGCTCATCACCGACGAGGCGACGGGGAAAAAGAAGCTTAAGGTTGACGCTTGGTTCGGAAAGAGGAAGACGACGGCGGCTATCCGTACGGCGTTGAGCCACGTGTCCAATCTCATCAACGGAGTCACCAAGGGTTACCGATACAAGATGAGGTTCGTGTATGCTCACTTTCCGATCAACGCTTCCATCGCCAACAACGGAACCTCCATTGAGATCCGCAATTTCTTGGGAGAGAAGAGGGTATGACTCGATTCACTGAACATTTGTAATTTGAATGTTATTTGCTGGAATGATTTGAATACTGTCGGATTAATTGATTGTTTACACGTGATTATGTGATAGATATGCAATGATTGGTCTCTTGGGCTTCTCTATATATTATTCGTATATGGTCACAGTATTAATAGTTTGATTAATTCTTATAGCTTGCTTATATGTTTTCTGTTTCCTTGCCTATGGTATATATGAAATCTTTTTACTTTCACGATGAGTATATACATATGATTCTAGCTCAAGTTGAGACCAGAAAGGGAGTGAAGGTGATTTGTTTTTGCCTCCTTGCTCTCAAACAGTTTGTTCGTTAGTTTTTCTTGTGCTCATAATCCCATTGAGTGCACTTGATATTTATGCATGTTGTTGCTATTGGCAATGCTTTTGATTTGAAGTTGGATTAGTAATCTATCAAACATGGTACAATATCAGGTGAGGAAGGTTGACATGCTTGAAGGGGTTTCTGTTGTGCGATCGGAGAAGGTTAAGGACGAGTTGGTGTTGGATGGTAATGATATAGAGCTCGTTTCTCGATCAGCTGCCTTGATCAACCAGGTAATAATACATATTACCAAAATCTCTCTTTTTCTTCATTTAGAATTGCTCTGTGGCATTCTTGCATGTTGAGTATAATGTGTGCTCTTATCTGTGTTGGTTTGGCAGAAATGTCATGTGAAGAACAAGGACATAAGGAAGTTCCTCGATGGTATCTACGTCAGCGAGAAGGGAAGCATTGTGGAAGAAGCTGCTTAATCTGTAGTAGGATTTTGATATAATTTGATGAGTTTTTGACCATTTTCCTTGTTTTTATAAGACGTTTTCTGCAGTACCCAGTGACCAAGATGGATTTCTTGTTTTTCATTGCTGTCTTTCTGAGAACTTCCCATTAATATTATCCTTTTTGCTTGCCTGAGTCCTCCAAAATCACAGTTTTACTTTCTTCTTCCCTTGTATTCGGTTTCCAGACATTTATAAACTTATAAAGGCCAGACAGACATCACATAAACAAAGTTTGCAAAGATATGAATTCGTTGCTACGAATGTTAAACAAGCAAACATCTGGCAGTATTGGTCTAATTCACTTAGGTAGACGTTTGGTAGGTCTCAAGGGTATTATCGTAAAATACTGCTCCGAAGTTGATGTTATAAGCTGGATTCTACTCCAAAAAGCTTTTTCTTGCTGATAAAGCCATTGATTGAAAGCTTGGAGAACAAGTCGTTCTCATTAGTTTAAATAGGGTGTTCGTTATAGCAACACAATGAACATACATTTTCGTTTGTCTAACTCTTCCTTGATTCAGCAAAACGATGAATGTATTGTTAAAAAAATCCAGCTCCCTCAACCAGCTTCGAAGTGCACTCGCCGCTCGATCGGCGACCGCCGCGCGATCAATCTCCACCGTCCATCCGCCGCCCCTCAAACAGCTGTCCAATCACGTCTCTCCACGTCACGTCCCCAGCTACACCACAGTGCGCCATATCAGCGGACGCAGCGCCAGGTATGAATGAGCTCATCAGTTCCAATCGATCGAAACTGTAATTTACTCTACTGTGCCGATGATGAATTGACAACGTTGAACACTTATTTGACCTTCGAAGAAGCTACGAAATCTCACCGCCGGTGAATTGGGGCATTCGGATTGTGCCTGAGAAGAAAGCTTACGTCATCGAACGGTTTGGCAAATACTCGAAGACCTTGACTCCTGGAATCCATCTACTGTTGCCACTCGCTGATAATATTGCGTATGTTCATTCCTTGAAAGAAGAGGCGATCCCTGTGCCAGACCAGTCGGCTATCACAAAGGATAACGTCAGCATCCAAATCGACGGAGTGCTTTATGTAAAGGTACGTATGTAGTTCGGTTTCATTCATGGGTGTCGAAGAAATGTTGACAACTTGCTTATTTCCCTTCTTTTTCTTTTTTTGTGGGCGAAGATTGTGGACCCTAAGTTGGCGTCTTATGGGGTGGAGAATCCCATGTATGCTGTGATTCAACTTGCTCAGACGACGATGCGTAGCGAGCTTGGAAAGATCACTCTCGATAAGACTTTCGAGGAGCGTGACACGCTGAATGATAAGATCGTGGTGAATATTTACTTCATCGTGTTCGATTTACTTCATCTCGAAGATTGTTAACGTTTAAACCATGCATACATATGGTGCAGATTGCAATCAATGAAGCTGCAAAGGATTGGGGACTAAAATGTCTTCGTTATGAAATAAGTCTGTGAAATTGTCTTACTTTAACCAATTTATTGATCGGCTTCTGCTGCTGTTTGATTATAAATGTGGATTATCTTGGACATTCTAGGGGATATATCTCCTCCCCGAGGGGTTAGGGCAGCCATGGAAATGCAAGCTGAAGCAGAACGCAAAAGGAGAGCTCAGGTGTTAGAATCCGAAGGTAATCGACTGCATTGTCCTGAGTTTTATCTCAGCCACTTCGACTTGTAATGATCTCAAGCAGATGTCCCAAACCCAAACATGCTGAGTGCGCAAAACTAGCAAACCCATCATATTATCCTGTAAATCATGGGCCTCATTCATATATCAAATCCATGATCTTGCTATGCATAGATTTCTGCTGCGTCCACGATATTAAAAAAATATCTGCTTTGATATACAGGAGAAAGGCAGTCGAACATAAACATCGCAGATGGAAAGAAGAACGCAGTGATCCTTGCATCCGAAGCTGCAAAGCTGGACCAGGTCAATAGAGCTCAAGGTTAGTAGTAGTGCCCAACTTTCAGAATGGCATCGACATAGTGACTATAATAAGGTTTCGATTTTTTCCTCTTCATTAGAAAGCTATTTACGTTTATCGTCGACTTCTCTTCCCTTCCAATTGCGATTATAATAGGCGAAGCGGAAGCTATCCTTGCTCGAGCACAAGCAACAGCTAAAGGAATTGATATGGTATCACAATCCCTCAAAGAGAATGGGGGCGTGGAGGCAGCTAGTCTGAGAGTTGCTGAGCAATATATTCACGCTTTCGCTAAAATCGCGAAGCAGGTAATCAGCAAAACCAACACCAACTTCCTTCCGTGATCATAATTTACTTGCGAGTAATTTATAATCTTTTTATTTTTTTTATGTATGCTGTTAATCTCCAGGGAACAACAGTGCTACTTCCTTCTGACGCCTCAAACCCGGCGAACATGATGGCTCAAGCCCTCGGAATATACAAGAACTTGGTTGGCAAGGATTTGGGAAAGGAAAGTGTTACCCCCGGGTTTAATAGCTAACGGTAAAATAACGTTGACTACCAAAGAACTCCCGCGAGCGGCGAGGCGCGAAGGGAATAGGAGGGAATCGGGAAAAGATAGCCCAAGAACAGAAGCCACCAGAAACCGCTCCTGATCGGGAGGAGGTAACCTGGTCGGGAGTCGCCAGGACAAGGCGGTCATTCCCGATGGGGAGTAGAAATGGATGATCGGGCTCCTAAGAGGAAAACAACGACAGATGAAGCGGGGTAGGAAGCCTAGGCGGGTGCAAGCTGAGTGGAGGGAAGAGGAATACGAGAGAACGCCCGACCAGCATGAGAGAACGCCCGACCAGCAGGAGAGAACGCCCGACCAGCAGGAGAGAACGCCCGACCGGAACGGTTTCGCCCGAGCTGGTGGAATGGGAGTAGAAAGAGACGTGGAGAACGTGGGATTGTGGGAAACAACCACGTTCTCAGCGAGAGGTCCGCAAAAAAGGGCGGGCCGGGGTGGAGATTGGGTCAAGGCAGCGAATACCTGAGGTTAGTATAAATAGTAGTGGTAAACTCATTTTCCAGGTACGCACAAAACAATTAAGAACTAATTTACAAGCCGATTACCCATCTCTCACTCATTTTTTGACTTAAGCATCGGAGGGGATACGCCGGCACCCATCCCGGCCCCCTTCTGACGTGTTTTCTAGTTTTTGAGCGCCAGGTTCGACGGAGACAACCGACGAGGAGCGATAAACCTGCGCCAAAGTTAAAACGAGCGAAGGAACAACAAGCCCAACCGCCATCATCAAGAAGTCGTTTTACGCGGTCCACATCAATTGGCGCCGTCTGTGGGACGATATATTAATAACATGGTGGACACCGCAAACGACATTCAACCGCCACCGATGGAAGAAGTGCTGGTGACTGACTGGACGGAGGAGAACCAAGAAGAGACACACAATGATGATCAAACTGAACTGGGGAAATTGAGAGCAGAGGTAGAAATGCTGAGAGCAGAGCGAACGCGGAAAACTCGCGTGGAATCACCACCGCGTCAGGAGACTGAGGAGGAGGAGGCAGAACGGTTGCGACGTGAGGAAGAGCACGCTCGGGCCAAAGAGAAAGAAAAGGAGACAGAGGAAAAAACATTGAGGGCGGAAATCAACATCCTGCGGGCCGAGAAGAAAAGAGCATTGGAGGAAAGATAGATAGTGGAATGGGAACGAATGAAGGAAGAAATCCAGAGGTTGAAGGAACTAGCCAATCCGCAAATGCCTCTCCCGATCCAACGAGGCTCTCCCTTCTCGGATGAGGTCCTTCGCGCTCCCTTACCGAATAACTTTAGGTTCCCGGACATGAACCGCTACGACGGATCTGGGCCGCCCGAGCACCATCTGGCCAGTTTTGATGGGAATGCGGCGCTCTATCAGTTGGGGGACTCGATCAAGTGTCGGGTTTTCGCCACGACCCTCGCGAAAGGAGCCCAGCAGTGGTTCACTATGTTACCCGCGGGGGAAATTCATAACTTCGCGGACTTCACTCGGGCTTTCCTGAGACAATTTTTCAGTAGCCGACGAAGACCTTTCTCGGCCGTGAACCTACTAAATATGAAGCAGGGAGATCAAGAGAGTCTGCGAGATTACTTGAAGCGATTCAACCGGACCATGATGGAAGTCCCGACCGCCACTTCCGATTTGCTGATCGGGGCTTTCCACAATGGGCTAAAGGAAGGAGATCTCTATCGGTCATTGGTAAAAAAGTACCCGACCACAGTGGAAGACCTGATAATTAGGGTGGAAAAATATGTGAGGGTGGAGGAAGCGCACAACTTCAAGAAAGGGGATAAAAAGAGAGCGATTGGGACGGTTGAGGTAGCACAGGAGCCAGCCCGCCTTATGAGACCGAAGGAGGGAAATCCCCGAATAGAGGTCCAAAAGAGCTATCGGCCAACCAACACTCAATGGAAGGTGAGCAAAGCTCGGGCGTTGGAAATATGTTCGGAGCGATATTTTATCAAAAGGCCAGCTAAAAGTAAAGAAGGCCCGAGGAACCCTGTGTCGAGAATGTACTGTGAATTCCATCGGGAGTATGGCCACACAACAGAGGCCTGCTTCCATCTAAACGATGAACTCGAGAGAATCGTGGCGGCCAACCCGGAAGCCCGAGCCGAATTAGTGGTAGGCGGGGAGGCAGGCGCTCCACGAAAATATTTCAAGAAAGAATTTGAGCAAGGACCTCGAAGAAACTACCCGCAGGATAACAACCAACCACGGAACAGATTCAATCGATCACCGGAAAGAAGACGAGCGGAATATCCAAGGGAAGATAAGCTCGACCGAGAGGGTCGGCGAACACCAGAACGTACTCGGGAGCCAGCGGAGGCATATGTGTCGCCCCGCAGGATCAATATGATATCTGGAGGACCCGCCATTGGGGATTCGAATAGAGCTAGAAAGGCGGAGGTAAGGAAGCTTGAAAGTCTAGGAGTAACCTCAGTCCAAAGGCGATCGGGACCCATCATTTCCTTCGGGCCCGATGATTTTCATGGAGGGTGTGACGCGCATGAAGATGCCTTGGTGGTTAGAGCAGAGATAGCAAACCACGATGTGGGAAGAGTCTTCGTCGACAACGGAAGTTCTGTGAACATCATCTTCAAGGAGACTATGAGTCAGATGGAGTTGGGAGAATACCAGATGGACCCCGTGGAGACGGCTTTGTTCGGGTTCACCGGGCACGCTGTCGAGGCCGTGGGATCGATACAATTGCCCTTGACCTTGGGATCGGGCAAATTGAAGAAAACTCGAATCACCCCTTTCTTGGTCGTTGACATGTCCTCCTCTTACAACGTCATACTGGGGCGCCCGGCGCTCAGCTCCTTCGCGGCGATCGCCTCGGCCCTACATCAAAAAATGAAGTTCCCAGTAGGAGATCGTGTGGGGGAGGTGCTTGGAGATCGGAAGATAGCACGAAAATGCTATGTTGAGGAAGTGAGGATCGAGTTAAAATCATTGAAAAGCCGACGGGAGGGTCACCCTACGAGTCGAGGAACTTTCTACGCCATACACGCCCTTCAGGAAGTAAGAGCCGAGGGCGAGATGGAGGAGGTGATGATCAGGCCGCCTTCGGGAACGGTCAAGATTTCTAGAGACCTGCCCCCCGACCTGAAAGCGGATCTTGTCAAGCAGCTGAAAGCAAATGAAGATGTATTCGCCTGGTCGGCACATGAACTTACCGTGATACCTCGGGAGATAATGGAACACCGATTAAACATCTCTCCTACGGCTAGACCGGTCTTTCAGAAGAAAAGACACCTCGGGACGCAGAAGGATGCGATAATTAAGGACCAGGTAGGAGAACTCTTAAAAGCCGGATACATTCGGGAAATACAGTTCCCAACCTGGTTATCAAATGTGGTGCTGGTCCCTAAGTCACCAGGAAAATGGCGTATGTGTGTTGACTTCCGAGATTTGAATAAGGCATGCCCGAAGGATTGTTACCCATTACCACGTATCGATCAATTGGTAGATTCCACGGCTGGACATGAGCTTTTGTGCTTCTTAGACGCCTTCCAAGGTTATCATCAGATTGGGTTGGCCGAGGAGGATCAACCCAAGGTTAGCTTCATCACCTCAGAGGGAACTTTTTGCTACGTGGTCATGCCATTCGGGCTAAAGAACGCTGGGGCCACCTACCAAAGGCTAATGGATCGCGTTTTCGGGGCCCAGATCGGGAGGAATGTGGAAGTCTATGTGGATGACATCCTTATCAAATCCAAAACAGAAAGCAGCTTCTCAGGAGATCTTCGGGAAACCTTCACTACTGCCCGCCGATACGGCTTGAAATTGAACCCCGCCAAATGTACCTTCGGAGTCCGCTCAGGAAAATTCCTAGGATACATGGTCACTCGGTCAGGGATTGAAGCCAACCCAGATAAAGTGAAGGCCATCTCTGACATGACTTCCCCGAAGAATCTCAACGAGGTTCAGAGACTAACCGGGAGGATCACGGCCTTGTCCAGGTTTATTTCGAGGTCTGCGGAGAGAAGCATGCCCTTCTTTAAAGTGCTGAGAAAGGTGAAAAATTTCGAGTGGACACCCGATTGCGAGAAAGCTTTCCAGGAATTAAAAGAGTATTTGAAAAAGTTGCCAGTATTAAACAAACCAAAACCCGGGGAAGAGCTCATTGTCTATCTTTCCACCACTCCCCGCGCGGTCAGCTCGGTGATGGTCCGAGAAGAAGAAAAGGTACAGAAGCCGGTCTACTTTGTCAGCCATCTCTTGAAAGGGGCAGAAGTGCGGTACACCTCTCAAGAAAAATTATTATTGGCTCTGGTGATTACGGCCAGGAGGCTGAGGCCTTACTTTCTGTCGCACCCGATCGTGGTACTCACCAACAACCCGCTGGGTGTGATCGTGACACGACCAGATATCTCGGGAAGATCTATCAAGTGGGTGACCGAGTTAGGAGAATACGACATTCAGTTTCGGCCCCGAGTAGCCATCAAAGCACAAGCCTTAGCGGACTTCATAGTTGAAATGACCGAGGAAGGGCCCGTCGAGATGTGGAAGATATACGTAGACGGGTCATCCTGCCAGTTTGGTAACGGCGTGGGACTTGTGATCATATCACCGTGGGGAGAAGAAACTAGCTTGGGAATCAAGTTAGACTTTCGGGCATCGAATAATGAAACTGAGTATGAAGCGCTGCTACTCGGGGTGCGAACGGCTATTAGGATGGGTCTCACCCGGGTAACCCTATATTCTGACTCGCAGCTAGTAGTCCAGCAAATACAGGGAACTTTCACGATCAAGGAAGATAAGCTGATGGAGTATGTGAAGGCGTTCGAGGGAATGAGGGGGAAGTTCGAAGAATTGAAGGTAGAACTTATCAACAGGAAGGAAAACGAGAAAGCAGATCGGATCGCTAAGTGGGCAAGCGCCCTGAACCCACCCGAGGATGGGGTGAAGATAGAAAGGGCTCCCCAGATCCATCAGATAGAACGAGGAAGCGATCTAGAACCTGAAGATTGGCGATACAACATCTATCGATATTTGGAAGAACGATCCCTTCCCGAGGACAGAGTCGAAGCCCGGGTAACGCAGAGGAGGTCTAGTCGCTTCACGATTATCGACGGGATTCTCTTCAAAAGATCCTATTCGGGTCCCCTGCTAAGGTGCCTGTCGAGGGAAGAGGCGGAGGAAGTCTTAGTCGATATACATGAAGGGAGCTGCGGAAGCCACATCGGGGGAAGAGCCCTAGCACGAAAGGCGATGTTGGCCGGTTTCTTTTGGCCCACGATGAGGGCAGACTCGATCAAGGTGGTGCGAAGCTGCCTTCGATGCCAGAAACACGCAAACTTGCAAAGGGCACCTGCGGAGATGATGAAGGCGGTCGTGTCAGCATGCCCGTTCGACCAATGGGGACTGGATATTGTCGGGCCATTTGAAGGCAATGCCTCCCAAAAAAGGTTCCTGTTGGTCGCGATCGATTATTTCTCCAAGTGGGTGGAAGCCGAGGCCTTGGCACGGATCACGGAGGCTGCTGTAATCGCGTTCTTATGGAAAAACATCCTGTGTAGGTTCGGAATCCCGAGAAGACTCATAAGCGACAACGGGAGACAGTTCAGTGGCCGCAAGCTGAGGGAATGGTGTACGGGGTACAGGATCGAACAAGTCTTCACGTCTGTAGCCTACCCCCAAAGCAATGGTCAAGTCGAGGTGACGAATCGGACGATCGTTCAAGCGCTGAAAGTCAGGTTAGACGGATTAAAGAGAGCTTGGTTCAATGAGCTGTCGAGCGTACTCTGGTCTTACAGAACTACACCACGAGCCGGGACGAAGGAGACCCCGTTCAGCTTGGTATATGGAAGTGAGGCCGTCCTACCCGCGGAGATAGGACAGGAAAGCGCTCGGATCATAGGATATTCGGAGGAGAATGACCAGCTCCGAGCTGATGAACTGGATTTGATCGAAGAAGGGAGGCAAAAGGCCGCGCTTCGGATGGCAGCCTATCAGAGAAAGATCACCCGAGCTTACAATCGGAAAGTATGCCTAAGAAGGTTTGAGGAAGGGGAGCTCGTCATGAAGGAAATACAACACAAGGGCGAGCGGGGGAAGTTGGATCCCAAATATGAAGGACCGTATAAGATAACCAAGAAGGCTGGAGAAGCCGCTTACTACCTGGAAGACTTAGAAGGGAAGAAATTGGAAAGGCCACACAACGCTCGACATTTGAAGAAGTATTACCCGTGAGATATTCTCGGGACTGCACCTTATTATCTTAATAGCTTATCACATTTATGCTTATTTTCTTAGTTAAGGGGTCTTAGCAGTGCACCTGTATTCATTTCCGAACATTCCCGTTTTTAGTAAAGTTATTTATGTCCGAAAGAGAACGTGAAAACGAAGAAAAGCCCTCGGATGAGGCACGATCGCCCGAAAGGGTGAACAAATCGCCGAATGAAAACGAAGAAAAGCCCTCGGATGAGGCACGATCGCCCGAAAGGGTGAACAAATCGCCGAATGAAAACGAAGAAAAGCCCTCGGATGAGGCACGATCGCCCGAAAGGGTGAACAAATCGCCGAATGAAAACGAAGAAAAGTCCTCGGATGAGGCACGATCGCCCGAAAGGGTGAACAAATCGCCGAATGAAAACGAAGAAAAGTCCTCGGATGAGGCACGATCGCCCGAAAGGGTGAACAAATCGCCGAATGAAAACGAAGAAAAGTCCTCGGATGAGGCACGATCGCCCGAAAGGGTGAACAAATCGCCGAATGAAAACGAAAAAAAGTCCTCGGATGAGGCACGATCGCCCGAAAGGGTGAACAAATTGCCGAATGAAAACGAAGAAAAGTCCTCGGATGAGGCACGATCGCCCGAAAGGGTGAACAAATCGCCGAATGAAAACGAAGAAAAGTCCTCGGATGAGGCACGATCGCCCGAAAGGGTGAACAAATCGCCGAATGAAAACGAAGAAAAGTCCTCGGATGAGGCACGATCGCCCGAAAGGGTGAACAAATCGCCGAATGAAAACGAAGAAAAGTCCTCGGATGAGGCACGATCGCCCGAAAGGGTGAACAAATCGCCGAATGAAAACGAAGAAAAGTCCTCGGATGAGGCACGATCGCCCGAAAGGGTGAACAAATCGCCGAATGAAAACGAAGAAAAATCCTCGAATGAGGCACGACTGCCCGAAAAGGTGGAAAAAACTCTCCAGACGAAAGCAAAGACAAGTTGGGATCAAAGTAAGAAAGCGCAAAGGAAACAAGCGCGATGTCTGACCGTAAAGATAAGAGTGCTAAGCACAAATATAAAAGACATAAAAGGGCTAAGTCTATCCCTCTAGGTTCAGAGTCAGACAATCAAACGATAATATGTTAAGGCAAGACAGCATAAGGAGAATTAAAAATCTATCGCCTTATTTCCCGAGCATAGGGCGTTCCCTGATGACGAATCCTCGAAAGGGCGAAAGTCTCTGAATCGGAAGGAATCCTTTTGCGTCTTGACGCCGAGACCCCGCCCGAGTATAGGGAGAAATTGCGCGGTCCAGGAATAGGGGATCGAACCCGAGTGTTCCTCCCCCGAGATATCGGGAGGGTACTTTGACTCTCAACATGAAAGTCGGCCAACAACTTTTTCAGCTCGGCGATTTGTCGATCCTTTTCGCCCAGGAAGGTGGTCAACCGGGCGCAAGCCTCCTCATAATATTGAAGTAAGGCACATTGCTGAGTATAACGCCGGAGTCCCTCGCAGGAAAGTGAATAAGACTGATAAAAAGGTTAGGAAAATAGAGAAAGAGGTGAACTAACCTACGAAAATTGGATCACTCACCCGGCTCTCACTTAGAGCCCACTAGTCCCAGAAGCTGGAGTCGGGAAATTTTGCTAGACGACGCTTTTCCTCGGGTTCCAAGAAGCTCTCCATGAATTGACGGGACGAAACGCCATCGGCCTCTAAAAGGAATCGGGGAGTTGGGCGAAATCCCCTTAAGGAGGGTGTTGCTTGAGAGGGGGGGGTCGTGAAGACCTGGCCCTCCCTGTGCGGAAAATCCGCGTTGGCGTTGGAAACGAAACCAGTGGCATCCTCCCATAAATCCCAAAGAGGACGGGAATGAGGATTTGAAGGGAGGTTTCTCCTAAGATTGGAGGGCGTCGCTCTGAGATCCATCTGTGGGTTGGATAAAGGACACAAGAAATTCAAAAAGACAGGCGAAATAAGCACCACCTAAATCGATAGGAAGAAGGAGAGTAAAACCCCTGGGAGTAGACGAGATAACCTGGATAAAATGAACACAGCTTGATAAGGAAAGTGAAGGATAAGGAAAGTGAAGTCACTGGAGTGAACACCGATCTTATAAAGAGATAAACCCCCCAAAATCGGATTGTTACGAAAACTAGAATTCAGGGGATTTGAAATGTAAAAGAAAGAAGGCGAAGAAGAAGGATAAAAGGACCGTTGGACAACGGTCAGTAAGAAGCCCGAAAAAGAGGAGGACGCAATAAGGGAGCACTAGAATGTGAGATTTGCAGAACGCGGCTCGAGGGAAGCGGGCGAGGTCCCGACAAAGCATTGTGAGGGACGAAGATCCCGATTACGTAGTAATCTCCGATTCTAATCGCAGAGAAAGAAAGGGCTATAAAACGCGCGAAGAGAAGATGTGTGCGAGGATAACTTTTATGATATCGCCGAAGAAAATCACCAAGTATACTATTACAAAGTCACAACGGGAAACACATAAACGTAAGGGAAAAGACATATAGTTCACAAAAGAAGAGAGGACAAAGAGAAACAAGTTGATCAACACGAGCAAATATTTTTAGGGTGGGGCGGCCGATCCGGCCTGAGATAACTCCCCAACACCTGTTTCAATTTCAGCCACCACTGACCCGACCACTGAGGCAATATGCTCTTCCTCCCGCGAGGTAGCTTTAGGAGCCTCTTCAACTGTTTCGCCCGGGATCACTTGCTCAGGTGCAGGTGGAGGGTCCTCGACAGGGGGCTCGGAGATCTTCTCGAGAGGTTCGAGAGCATCTTCATTCTCCTCACTCGACGGAGTGGAGACCATCTCCTCCAGAGCGACGTTTGCGGAACCTCCTCGGGCAACGGGGTCGGGGGGATATCCTCCTGGGGGACACTCAGAAAGAGCCCGATCGACGTCTAGCCAATCGAGCTTCTATTTATAACCAATGCCAGCCACCCGAAGCTGGTGGACACACCCCCAGAAACCATGCTGGAAATACTCGACCACCTGCCGTATGAAGTTCGGGGCAAGTAGTCCCGAGCTATGCTCTCCTCCAACTCGCGGAAGTTGTTCTCCGCCTCCTCCCGAGCTTCTCTCTCTTTGAGCAAATCTTTCCTTATCTTCTCCGATCCCGTGCGAGCCTCTCTAGACACCTTCTTTAATTCCTCTTCTTTCCGTTTAAGCTCCTCTTGGAGTCGAGTCACCTCCTCCTTTAGTTTCGCCTCCGACTGGGTAAGCTCGATGCAGTCTTCATGCATGAAAAGCATTCTCTCCAGGGCCTCAGCAGCGCAGGCAAAGCCCTAATCAGAAAGGGAGGAAAGGGTGAATAAAAAGAAAGAAAAGAACTAAGGAGAAAAGGGAAGGTATCATACCTGACCCATGTGCTGGGCAAAGAGAGGAAAGAACTCCCGGGGCTGTAACTCCGAGAGGTGGGACCGATTGGCCTCAGATCGGAAACCGTGCAGGTACTCCACACAGTGAGCCCCGCGAGGACGATGGAAATAATCTGGTTGGTCGGGGGTATCGACAGGAGCCGGAGAGGCCTCTCCCGAGCCTGAGCCTACCTGAGCAGTGGTCTTGGTTTTCTTGCTCGAGGGACGGCTGGAAGTAGCAGTAGCCTTCCTTTTAGGGGCTGCTTTGGGAGAGCCCGAGGAGCCAGCAGAGATCTTGGCCTTTCCCTTGTTAAGGGCTCGAGCGACTGAGGCTGGTTGGGGGGCCTGCGAGGAACCACCTTCCTTCATTTCCCGGGAAATCTTGAGCAGATCGGCAAGATCCATGCGCGAGTCTGATAAGGAAAAATAGAAAGCTCGGTCGGAAACAAAAGTAGGAAAAAGGGGGAGAATTCAAGAAGATATACCTAAGTCATCTACCGTTAAACCCTTGGAACAATAACCAAAGTGACAGAGGATATCATCCTTGACGAGCTCGGGGGCGCTAAAGCTCCGCTCCCCGAGCATCTCCATGAATCTCTCAACGTCAGAACTGGAAGCAGCGGGGAGAGGAGTAGATATGGATACAGTTTCAGGCCAGGCGTCGATGGTGTCGTTTTCAGGACTCCCCTCAGGAGATCGGACATAAAAGAATTTCTTCATCCATCCCTTGTGAGAAGAGGGATTCCCGAGGAGAAATTCCTTAGAAGCGATGGAAGAGAGAAAGAATTTGCCAGGTTCTTTTTGGTTTATTTTCAAGAAGGTTAGGAGAAGGGGAAGAGACAGAGGAATCTGAAAATGCTCGATAAGGATAGCAAGCGAAAGCAAGAGGCTATAAGAATTGGGAGTTAGTTGGCTAGGAGAAATTTGGTGATAATTACAGAGTTCGGCTATAAAAGGGGCGAGAGGGAGCCGAAGACCCATATCCAATTGATCCAGGAAGAACGTGTGGAAACCCTCGGGGGGGCCACTAATCACATCCCGAGGCCCGGGAATTCGAACCTCGAAATCGGGAGTTAGGCCAGCCCGATCAACAATAATAGGGACGTGAGAAGCCCGAAGAGAGGACACATTCAACTCGTGCCAGGGAAGCTTGACTTCTTCGCGAAATTCTTCCATTTGAGAGGTCCACTCGGATAAAGCTCGAAGAAAGGCTTTCTTGCTCGAGTACCCTATACGCTGAGGGGGGCGAAAAATATCCAAGTCAGGGTAATTATTCAGGGCTTCCAGGGCGTCGAGAAATGAAACGAAAAGCGAAGAAGAAGAAGAAGAAGAAGAAGAAGAAGAAGAAGGCGGCGATTCTGGCCGATCTGGGTGTGAAAACGGAATCGGACGGTGGAAGGATGAAGTTGCAGGGTGGCTCATGAGGAGAGAAGACGAAAACCTAGAAAAACCCTAAAAACGACTAAGGGGGAGAACACAGAGGAAAATGATGGAAAGAAAGGGAAGGCGAAAAGCTTAAAGTGAGAAGGGGAAATCAAAACAGAGAAAAACGGAGAGGACGAATAGCGAGAACGACTTACCAGTAACGGCGGCGGAGAAGATGATTGACGCAGGCGGAAAAGACACCGATGGAGAGTTGGAGGGTGGTTGCGCCGGGAGATTTCTGCGAGATGAGAGAGAAGGGAAAGATAGAATGAGGAGGAGAAAACCGAAAACCCTAAAGAGAAGAGGGAAAAGGCACGAAAAACGAGGAAAAAGGGGAAAAGAGGGAAAAGAAATAAAAAGGGGGAAGTGAGTGAAGAGACGTCGAACTTCTTTGAGGGGGCCACGTGGCGAAACTGATCTAATCGTGATGAGATAGGGCGGCAATTTTCCCGCCTAGGGGAAAACACGACGTGGCATAAGGAGAAGATGTTAAGGGAGAAGGAAAGAGGGCATCGCAACGCCCGAGAAGGTTCTCGAGGAAGATCGAAAGGCCCTTCGAGCGATTATTTTACCGATTGTTAACGTCCAAATACTCGTTGCACTCCTTTTGGACTATTTAAGGGGGAGACTATTGTTACCCCCGGGTTTAATAGCTAACGGTAAAATAACGTTGACTACCAAAGAACTCCCGCGAGCGGCGAGGCGCGAAGGGAATAGGAGGGAATCGGGAAAAGATAGCCCAAGAACAGAAGCCACCAGAAACCGCTCCTGATCGGGAGGAGGTAACCTGGTCGGGAGTCGCCAGGACAAGGCGGTCATTCCCGATGGGGAGTAGAAATGGATGATCGGGCTCCTAAGAGGAAAACAACGACAGATGAAGCGGGGTAGGAAGCCTAGGCGGGTGCAAGCTGAGTGGAGGGAAGAGGAATACGAGAGAACGCCCGACCAGCATGAGAGAACGCCCGACCAGCAGGAGAGAACGCCCGACCAGCAGGAGAGAACGCCCGACCGGAACGGTTTCGCCCGAGCTGGTGGAATGGGAGTAGAAAGAGACGTGGAGAACGTGGGATTGTGGGAAACAACCACGTTCTCAGCGAGAGGTCCGCAAAAAAGGGCGGGCCGGGGTGGAGATTGGGTCAAGGCAGCGAATACCTGAGGTTAGTATAAATAGTAGTGGTAAACTCATTTTCCAGGTACGCACAAAACAATTAAGAACTAATTTACAAGCCGATTACCCATCTCTCACTCATTTTCTGACTTAAGCATCGGAGGGGATACGCCGGCACCCATCCCGGCCCCCTTCTGACGTGTTTTCTAGTTTTTGAGCGCCAGGTTCGACGGAGACAACCGACGAGGAGCGATAAACCTGCGCCAAAGTTAAAACGAGCGAAGGAACAACAAGCCCAACCGCCATCATCAAGAAGTCGTTTTACGCGGTCCACATCAATTGGCGCCCCCTGTGCGGAAAATCCGCGTTGGCGTTGGAAACGAAACCAGTGGCATCCTCCCATAAATCCCAAAGAGGACGGGAATGAGGATTTGAAGGGAGGTTTCTCCTAAGATTGGAGGGCGTCGCTCTGAGATCCATCTGTGGGTTGGATAAAGGACACAAGAAATTCAAAAAGACAGGCGAAATAAGCACCACCTAAATCGATAGGAAGAAGGAGAGTAAAACCCCTGGGAGTAGACGAGATAACCTGGATAAAATGAACACAGCTTGATAAGGAAAGTGAAGGATAAGGAAAGTGAAGTCACTGGAGTGAACACCGATCTTATAAAGAGATAAACCCCCCAAAATCGGATTGTTACGAAAACTAGAATTCAGGGGATTTGAAATGTAAAAGAAAGAAGGCGAAGAAGAAGGATAAAAGGACCGTTGGACAACGGTCAGTAAGAAGCCCGAAAAAGAGGAGGACGCAATAAGGGAGCACTAGAATGTGAGATTTGCAGAACGCGGCTCGAGGGAAGCGGGCGAGGTCCCGACAAAGCATTGTGAGGGACGAAGATCCCGATTACGTAGTAATCTCCGATTCTAATCGCAGAGAAAGAAAGGGCTATAAAACGCGCGAAGAGAAGATGTGTGCGAGGATAACTTTTATGATATCGCCGAAGAAAATCACCAAGTATACTATTACAAAGTCACAACGGGAAACACATAAACGTAAGGGAAAAGACATATAGTTCACAAAAGAAGAGAGGACAAAGAGAAACAAGTTGATCAACACGAGCAAATATTTTTAGGGTGGGGCGGCCGATCCGGCCTGAGATAACTCCCCAACACCTGTTTCAATTTCAGCCACCACTGACCCGACCACTGAGGCAATATGCTCTTCCTCCCGCGAGGTAGCTTTAGGAGCCTCTTCAACTGTTTCGCCCGGGATCACTTGCTCAGGTGCAGGTGGAGGGTCCTCGACAGGGGGCTCGGAGATCTTCTCGAGAGGTTCGAGAGCATCTTCATTCTCCTCACTCGACGGAGTGGAGACCATCTCCTCCAGAGCGACGTTTGCGGAACCTCCTCGGGCAACGGGGTCGGGGGGATATCCTCCTGGGGGACACTCAGAAAGAGCCCGATCGACGTCTAGCCAATCGAGCTTCCATTTATAACCAATGCCAGCCACCCGAAGCTGGTGGACACACCCCCAGAAACCATGCTGGAAATACTCGACCACCTGCCGCCCGTATGAAGTTCGGGGCAAGTAGTCCCGAGCTATGCTCTCCTCCAACTCGCGGAAGTTGTTCTCCGCCTCCTCCCGAGCTTCTCTCTCTTTGAGCAAATCTTTCCTTATCTTCTCCGATCCCGTGCGAGCCTCTCTAGACACCTTCTTTAATTCCTCTTCTTTCCGTTTAAGCTCCTCTTGGAGTCGAGTCACCTCCTCCTTTAGTTTCACCTCCGACTGGGTAAGCTCGATGCAGTCTTCATGCATGAAAAGCATTCTCTCCAGGGCCTCAGCAGCGCAGGCAAAGCCCTAATCAGAAAGGGAGGAAAGGGTGAATAAAAAGAAAGAAAAGAACTAAGGAGAAAAGGGAAGGTATCATACCTGACCCATGTGCTGGGCAAAGAGAGGAAAGAACTCCCGGGGCTGTAACTCCGAGAGGTGGGACCGATTGGCCTCAGATCGGAAACCGCGCAGGTACTCCACACAGTGAGCCCCGCGAGGACGATGGAAATAATCTGGTTGGTCGGGGGTATCGACAGGAGCCGGAGAGGCCTCTCCCGAGCCTGAGCCTACCTGAGCAGTGGTCTTGGTTTTCTTGCTCGAGGGACGGCTGGAAGTAGCAGTAGCCTTCCTTTTAGGGGCTGCTTTGGGAGAGCCCGAGGAGCCAGCAGAGATCTTGGCCTTCCCCTTGTTAAGGGCTCGAGCGACTGAGGCTGGTTGGGGGGCCTGCGAGGAACCACCTTCCTTCATTTCCCGGGAAATCTTGAGCAGATCGGCAAGATCCATGCGCGAGTCTGATAAGGAAAAATAGAAAGCTCGGTCGGAAACAAAAGTAGGAAAAAGGGGGAGAATTCAAGAAGATATACCTAAGTCATCTACCGTTAAACCCTTGGAACAATAACCAAAGTGACAGAGGATATCATCCTTGACGAGCTCGGGGGCGCTAAAGCTCCGCTCCCCGAGCATCTCCATGAATCTCTCAACGTCAGAACTGGAAGCAGCGGGGAGAGGAGTAGATATGGATACAGTTTCAGGCCAGGCGTCGATGGTGTCGTTTTCAGGACTCCCCTCAGGAGATCGGACATAAAAGAATTTCTTCATCCATCCCTTGTGAGAAGAGGGATTCCCGAGGAGAAATTCCTTAGAAGCGATGGAAGAGAGAAAGAATTTGCCAGGTTCTTTTTGGTTTATTTTCAAGAAGGTTAGGAGAAGGGGAAGAGACAGAGGAATCTGAAAATGCTCGATAAGGATAGCAAGCGAAAGCAAGAGGCTATAAGAATTGGGAGTTAGTTGGCTAGGAGAAATTTGGTGATAATTACAGAGTTCGGCTATAAAAGGGGCGAGAGGGAGCCGAAGACCCATATCCAATTGATCCAGGAAGAACGTGTGGAAACCCTCGGGGGGGCCACTAATCACATCCCGAGGCCCGGGAATTCGAACCTCGAAATCGGGAGTTAGGCCAGCCCGATCAACAATAATAGGGACGTGAGAAGCCCGAAGAGAGGACACATTCAACTCGTGCCAGGGAAGCTTGACTTCTTCGCGAAATTCTTCCATTTGAGAGGTCCACTCGGATAAAGCTCGAAGAAAGGCTTTCTTGCTCGAGTACCCTATACGCTGAGGGGGGCGAAAAATATCCAAGTCAGGGTAATTATTCAGGGCTTCCAGGGCGTCGAGAAATGAAACGAAAAGCGAAGAAGAAGAAGAAGAAGAAGAAGAAGAAGAAGAAGGCGGCGATTCTGGCCGATCTGGGTGTGAAAACGGAATCGGACGGTGGAAGGATGAAGTTGCAGGGTGGCTCATGAGGAGAGAAGACGAAAACCTAGAAAAACCCTAAAAACGACTAAGGGGGAGAACACAGAGGAAAATGACGGAAAGAAAGGGAAGGCGAAAAGCTTAAAGTGAGAAGGGGAAATCAAAACAGAGAAAAACGGAGAGGACGAATAGCGAGAACGACTTACCAGTAACGGCGGCGGAGAAGATGATTGACGCAGGCGGAAAAGACACCGATGGAGAGTTGGAGGGTGGTTGCGCCGGGAGATTTCTGCGAGATGAGAGAGAAGGGAAAGATAGAATGAGGAGGAGAAAACCGAAAACCCTAAAGAGAAGAGGGAAAAGGCACGAAAAACGAGGAAAAAGGGGAAAAGAGGGAAAAGAAATAAAAAGGGGGAAGTGAGTGAAGAGACGTCGAACTTCTTTGAGGGGGCCACGTGGCGAAACTGATCTAATCGTGATGAGATAGGGCGGCAATTTTCCCGCCTAGGGGAAAACACGACGTGGCATAAGGAGAAGATGTTAAGGGAGAAGGAAAGAGGGCATCGCAACGCCCGAGAAGGTTCTCGAGGAAGATCGAAAGGCCCTTCGAGCGATTATTTTACCGATTGTTAACGTCCAAATACTCGTTGCACTCCTTTTGGACTATTTAAGGGGGGACTATTGTTACCCCCGGGTTTAATAGCTAACGGTAAAATAACGTTGACTACCAAAGAACTCCCGCGAGCGGCGAGGCGCGAAGGGAATAGGAGGGAATCGGGAAAAGATAGCCCAAGAACAGAAGCCACCAGAAACCGCTCCTGATCGGGAGGAGGTAACCTGGTCGGGAGTCGCCAGGACAAGGCGGTCATTCCCGATGGGGAGTAGAAATGGATGATCGGGCTCCTAAGAGGAAAACAACGACAGATGAAGCGGGGTAGGAAGCCTAGGCGGGTGCAAGCTGAGTGGAGGGAAGAGGAATACGAGAGAACGCCCGACCAGCATGAGAGAACGCCCGACCAGCAGGAGAGAACGCCCGACCAGCAGGAGAGAACGCCCGACCGGAACGGTTTCGCCCGAGCTGGTGGAATGGGAGTAGAAAGAGACGTGGAGAACGTGGGATTGTGGGAAACAACCACGTTCTCAGCGAGAGGTCCGCAAAAAAGGGCGGGCCGGGGTGGAGATTGGGTCAAGGCAGCGAATACCTGAGGTTAGTATAAATAGTAGTGGTAAACTCATTTTCCAGGTACGCACAAAACAATTAAGAACTAATTTACAAGCCGATTACCCATCTCTCACTCATTTTCTGACTTAAGCATCGGAGGGGATACGCCGGCACCCATCCCGGCCCCCTTCTGACGTGTTTTCTAGTTTTTGAGCGCCAGGTTCGACGGAGACAACCGACGAGGAGCGATAAACCTGCGCCAAAGTTAAAACGAGCGAAGGAACAACAAGCCCAACCGCCATCATCAAGAAGTCGTTTTACGCGGTCCACATCAGAAAGCTTTCCCCAATCTTAGGATATGAGATTCTTGCCCCTAGTTTTTCATTTTGTTTAAAAAATTTAATTTGAGGACGCCTTCTTATATTGACAACCCTTAACTTTTTCAGATTGCCTCGTGGGTCTAAGAGGGCATAGCCAAAGTACTGATGCTAACTTTGGTCATTATCATGACAATCATTCATTGTTATCAACTTCAATTTATTTATTTTTGTTCGTGGTTTATGGCTTTTTCCCAAGTAAGTATCTTTTGTTTCCATCTAATATTCTTGAAAAATATTCCGTGATCTTTTTTTCTCTGACAACCAAAGTAAAAGTTTCAATACCATTATGGACATAGTTAATGCCATTAATCACTCAAAACGATTGCAATAATAATCGAAGAACGTGACAAGGAACCTTCATCGTATATTTTCCTCTTACGGAAACGTCGACCGTTTTAGGATTCGTCCAAGAATGTCTCAATCGTCTCCAATTGTCAATATATGCATGTTTACCTAAGTCACCGTTCTATCTTACGTTTACAAAAAGATTTTCAAAACTCTTTCCCAAATACTAAGCACACTCCTACAAAACATCACTCCCACACGCATCAACACTCTCGAAAAGCTCTCCGTAGTTCATTCATCCTAGAAAGTCGCCGGCTTTTTCTTTCCCATTTCTTCGTAGAACAATCATACAAAATATGGGCTCGCAAGTCGATGAAGAAACAGCAAATGGGCCGTCGGCGGTGGAGAATTCTGTCAAACCCACTCTCTTCCGTTACAATTCACCTCTAGTGCAGGTCATACTTATAGGTTTCGTCTGCTTTTGCTGCCCGGGAATGTTCAACGCCCTGTCGGGCATGGGCGGCGGCGGGCAGGTGGACCCCACCGCGGCCAACAACGCAAACACGGCTCTGTACACTACGTTCGCCGTATTTGGCATCTTGCGCGGTGGGATCTATAACATCCTCGGACCAAAGCTGACGTTGCTATGCGGATGCTCGACTTACGTCCTCTACGCAGGTAATAAAGTAACGGTTTTGAGTTTCTTACCATCGATTTCTTGAGAAATCATTATTCCGTTCGTTTTTTTGCAGGCTCTTTTCTTTATTACAACCATTATCACCACCAAGCCTTTGCAATTGTCGCCGGTGCACTTCTGGGCATAGGAGCAGGGCTATTATGGGTAGCACAAGGCGCAATAATGACGTCATACCCACCCCACAATAGAAAAGGCTCATACATTTCTCTGTTTTGGAGCATATTCAACATGGGAGGCGTAATCGGTGGATTGATCCCATTCGTGTCCAATTTCCGCAGAACTAAAGCCCTTTCTGTGAACGACGGTACCTACATAGGTTTCATGGTGTTCATGGCCGTGGGAACCCTCTTATCTCTGTCGATATTACACCCAAGTCGTGTAATAAGAGACGATGGCTCTCACTGTACTAATGTTAGGTACTCCAGCGTTAGGGTCGAGGCCATCGAGGTACTAAAGCTATTCCTCAATTGGAAGATGCTGCTGATGATCCCAGCTTCTTGGGCTAGCAACTTCTTCTACAGCTATCAGTTCAACAATGTGAACGGAGTTTTGTTTAACTTGAGAACCCGAGGATTCAATAACGTGTTCTATTGGGGGGCTCAAATGATAGGTTCGGTATTGATTGGGTACGTTATGGACTTTAGCTTTAAGAGCAGAAGGGCTCGTGGGCTTTTAGGCGTTAGCATCGTGGCTGTTCTTGGAACTGCTATTTGGGGCGGTGGGTTGGCTAAGCAGCTTGATTATAGCCGAGACGATTTGCCGAGTCGAGTTCTTGATTTCAAGGACGGTAAAGATTTCGGGACCCTTTGCCTTGTACTTTAGCTACGGGTTGCTCGATGCTATGTTTCAGAGTATGGTTTATTGGGTTATAGGAGCTTTGGCTGATGATTCCCAGGTTCTTAGCAGGTGAAAAAGATTTTTTGGGTTGTTCTTTCTGTTTTTTTTTTTTTTTTTTTATGGTAATGATTTGAGTGTTTATATATTTAGGTACGCGGGATTTTATAAGGGAGTGCAGAGCGCTGGCGCAGCTGTTGCGTGGCAAATAGATACGCATAAGGTGCCTTTTCTGCACGAGCTTTTGGCGAATTGGGCGCTTATGACCGTTAGTTTTCCTTTGTTGATCGTAGTGATATTACGAGCTGTGAAGGACGACGACGATGATAGAGTCGAAGGCGAATAAATCCAAGGAAAATGGAATGATCCCTGGGATGATGCACTGACTTTAATTAACATACATGTATATTTGTATATTTGAACAATCTGTTCAAATCTTTTCGGAGGAAGAAATTTGCTTCGACGAAATGCTTCGACGAAATTATGTGATGCTTACACTACGACATCGAATTACATAAGCAAGGACGGCGGGAATGAAAAATTTTGCAGCAATATATCAGATTCCATTAGATAATATACCAAAATTACAGGAAAATGTTTACATAACAGAATAGAAACAAATCGACATGATAATTTGGAGTACGATATGAATCTAAAGAATGAAAAGAATCTATAACGCAGTCATTGTTATGCTTGTTTTTCTTTTTTTTTTTTTTATGCAGTTTTCTTCGCTTCTTCTTCTTCCTCCTTCTCGGCTTCGGCTTTCCCTTCGACAGGTTTGGTCTCAGCTTCGGCCTCAGTCTTTGGTGCCTCTGACAAGTCTACCAATGGTGGTTCCTCTTTCTTTTCCTGAGTTTTTTTTTTTTATTTATCAAAATTTCATGTTGTTATTATCTAATAATATTTGCATCATAAGATGTATGAAAATCGATATAAAGAATTGTACATTATTGGTTACCTCGGGGACGGTTTCCGCCTCGATTTTTTCGGGTACAATGGATGCGGGCGGTGCTTCGACTGGGGCATCCTCCTCGGTTTTCAAGTCCTTGGCTTTGCCGACGCAACCCCCCATTATTATTATAACTTTTGGAAAACTAAAAAATGATTTTGGAAATGAGGAGAAAACAAAGAAAAACTCTTTCGAGGAAGAAGCAAGAAAAGCTGCTAATAATAATGTTTTCTTGCTTCTTTGGGTGGGAATGAAAGGGAGATGAACAATGAATGTTTGGTTATATAGAGGTCCGAGATGAAGGATACTTATTTGCTTTCTGAAAGTTAGTTAACGACCGTTGGTGGAGAATGTTTGTTTGACGTCTTCGTTGTTTATTACCGCACAATAATATAGTTATTTTATCTATTTATTTTATGGGGAAAATGGGCTTTAAAAGGCTCAAACCAATAATACGGCCCAATAATAGTTGGGTCGTTTGTGTAAAGCTCTAATAAGGCTTTGATGGAAAAGTTTTAGTAGCAATGCTGTTGCTGCTCATCGCTTCGCTTCCCACGCTAGGCAAATTTGTATGTAGAATTTTTTTACAGTAAATCATTGGAGAAGCAAACAAGGAAGTGGTGTGCTGCTTCAGCTCAAATTCGTCGAGAATTAGCTATCTATTAGGTTTCGCTTATTCTGAGTTTTCTCCAGTTTAGCTTCTGATTTCGGCTATTTGATAATTTCTAACCATCGATTTCCGTCGCATTTGTTACTTTTTTGTTTTTTCTGTTCCTCTGGGATGTACAAGTTTATTTTCTCGTCTGACCCCGAAATGATCCCTACTTTTGTGATAGCGATAAGGAGGTAGATTTCGTTTTGTTGGCTACTGATTACCAAGTTCTTCAATGGTTCATTTTCACAGTACTGTGGTTTTCCTCTAAGTGTTGGTCAGATCCTTTGTTTATCATGACTGTTGAATAGCTGTGTAAATCAGACCGATTGCATCTGTTGTAGTGCCAAAGCCCAAAGGGGACTATCTTTCATTACTCCTTCAAAAGTGTTGTTCTTTTAGTGCTCTTAGTTTTGCACGCTTATTGGGTTTTTTTTCTCTGTGCAGATTTTGTTATTTCATTATCCAATAACAGCAATGAACAGAGGAGGTGGCCCCGGCGGCGGCGGCGGTGGTGGTGGACCCACAGCAGCTGCAGCCGCCGCAGCAGCACAAAAACAGAAAACTCTTCTGCAAAGGGTCGACGCCGACGTTGGAAATCTTGTTGATAATTTTGGTTTTTTAGTCAACGTTGCTCGAGTAAGAATACACGTCTTATCCTTTAACACTCACACTGTACTTCATTTTCTTATCCAAGTCCCGTTCTTCTTGGAATCTTTTTGCATGGGTGTTTTGGATTCGTTCTCTCAAGGTAAACGATCAGCCCGTGAGAAACTCTCAGGAGTCCTTTATGATGGAGATGCGTGCTGCTAGAATGGTTAGTAATAAACGATTTTTCGACATAATTTGTAATCTTGAATGATAATTGAAGTGTCTTATATAATAAACAGGTTCAATCCGCTGGCTCATTGCTCAAGTTGGTGTCTGAGTTGAAGCAGACCGCTGTTTTCGCAGGACTTGCTTCTCTTATTGACAACGTGGACAAGAGAGCCGACGAGTTCAATAAGTTGGAAGAAAATACGACTCAGGCAATAGAGAATATCGGCGAAGAAGCTGTTGCTTGCCTCCAAGAGCTTGAATCTCATTATTACGCTTCCAAAGTTAGGACACCACCGCCATGAGCTTTAAAGTACGGAAATAGGTAATGGCAAATGTGTCGCATTTTCTTGCCTTGTTTACTTTCTCAGAATGATATTGTAACAGTGTATGTCGATCGACTCGTTACGAATTCGTTTTTTTACGGAAGCATATGTCCTTTCGAACGCAGTAGCATCATACATTTTTATTTGTTTTCTGTACAAACAAATATAGAAAACTTATATCTCAAGGAAAAAAAATTAATGTAAACAATCATCATAATATTACCGTCTATATATATATGCATTTTACGACACGAGCCCGCGAACAGCTTCAACTTGGGTCTCAACCAACTAACTCATTGGGGTCCTTAAATTTTGCCTTGTCGCTCAGCTCCTTAAAGGAATTCACGATATTCTGAAGCCTGGCGACGAACTCTATCAGTAAAGAGGTGTAAGTAGCAAGCGACAAAGCGCTGGCGCTTTCGTACGTCTTGGCTTCGCGTTCGTTTAAGACCGTATCTCCAATCAGAGACAACCTCGACGGCCACATAGTCTGTTGCCTTAGGAGCAGATCTTCTCCTGATCCGAGGTGAGAAGAAGTCAAGACGCTTGAGCTCTTGTGTAAGAGATGAGTGTATTGAGGATGAATGTTGAGATTTCTTTGATGTTGAGCTGAGCTTAGCAGATTGAATTCGCTGAGCGATTCAATTACAACTGTTCTGTTGTTGTTCTCGCCGTCTTTGAGTTCTTGAAGCTTGTTGGTATCTGGGAACTTATGGGTTCGATCGATATTTTCCCAGCTCTGCGCATCCACTAAGAGGTAAGACTTTTGGTCGATCATCATCTGCAGATCTTCAGCTGCGTCGTGAACGTGTTCTAGAAGGTCTAACTCGGGGTTCAGCTTTTCCATTTTTTCGACTTTTTCGCCGACGATTCGAAGCACTTTAGCTCCTTCTGTTCCTAGACGTTGGATCTTATCCTTAAATACCTGCCTCAAATCAGCCGGCGCCTGAGGGAGAATTCAGATCGGAGATGGCGGAGAAGAGTCGAAGAAGACAGATTATGACGCAAATAAGATGCAAGAGAACTAAGTATGTAAGAAGAAACCTGTATTTGTGAGAGTATACATCCGTGCATCGCCATGACCATGAAAGCGCAATGCCTCAGAGCTCCGCTGACTTTGACGTAGTCGCTCCACGGATAGTTGAACATCTTATAACGCCCGTGAGGAGGTTCCCATATAGCAAAACCCAACTGTGTTGAATTGACAGAAATTTGAAAAGAGATGAAAAACGATAAAAGATCGATCGCAGATAATTACACGCATCATATATAGTAAAGAAGGCTGACCAAAGACTCCTCTTGACTAGTGGACTCTACAGCAGCTCTATATCCCTTGTACAGAGGATCATCAGAAGCTTGGTAGGTAAGAATCTTCGATGGTATTCTCGTGTAATTAACAGAGTTCAGATACATGTTCGTGCAACCTAAGACAAAGACAAGAAGCGATGCAATACGACGCGCATCAACTCTTGTAAGATTTATTAGCAAAAATAGACAGAGCTTCGTCGTTTTTGCGTTACCTTCTAAAGAAGTTGCAACGCCCTTGAAGTTTTTAACGACGAGCTTATGCAAATCCTCGCCTGACCAAATGGGATAGATGCATATATTTATTACCAAGCTAATTCCCGCCCCCGCGGCGATTAGGACCAATCGCGAAACTGCTGTATAAACGAAGGTCGACGGTCCAGCGACGAGAACTATGCAGAACGTCAGCATGAAGACGCGAAATCCATACTCGTATGGCTTCAAAGTAGGATATAACTTCAGATAAGAGGATAAAGAACCTAAAATATGTTTTGCAAAGACGAGACAAATCAGTTTTGCTGCTTCGAAAGCAGATAATAACAACACGAAGAATCATCGAAGAGGCTAACCCAACCCGCTATGAATATGCTTATCACAACAACGACTTCTCGAAATTTTCCAGCTTTATTGGCTAAATCCGCAATTACCAAAGCAATCCCTCCTGCGGAGAGAGTCCCGAGAGCTCTATTAAACCCTTTGCTTAGTGTTGCGCCTGTAAATATGTAGATAGATACATACAGTCGATCAAGTCGAATATACGACGATGCTCTGTAAGAGAGGAGCTCATTGTGCTCAGCTATTTTGTCATGTATGAATCACAAGTTCCCTTCTGTGTAATAACGCCAATCATAGTTTGTTTATTACCTATGCTGAACTCGAAGACCACGACGACGGTGAGGATAGCCCAGATGGCGTGCTTACTGAAGTAAGTCGAGGGCTGTAAGAATATCAGCACGGCGACAATAGACAAGGCAAACCCCAATTTGGCAGCGAACACCACTTTTCGCGGGTCGGATCTCCCCATATCGTACGCACTCGCAGCGATTTCCTTGGCATCATTCCAGCAACTGGAAAACTTCCGTCCGACGTATCGGAAAGTACGAGGTAAACATCCCCGTCGTCCGGCGTCGTCGAAGTCCAGGTCGGAGGAGTAATTGCTTCCAAGGATGAACCTCTCCTCTTTGCTTCTTCTATCCATGGAGCTCGATCCTTTCCTTCTTAGTGATCCGAGATACGCAGGCGTGGATGAGATCTGAGACGACGACCATGCATTATTGCAAGCAGCAGAGACGAGAGATTCTAGGATAAGACAAGTAAAGACTTTTAAGACTACACTACACCTTTGTTACTTCTTCATGGAGAGGAAGGCAAAAAGAAAGATTATGATATCTGCTGATGCGTTAATTGCTCATTAGCTATATAGCTCATAACTTCTTAATTGGAAATTTTGTCAGCGGAACAAAATTTTTTTTGTTGTTTTCCTTATAATAATAATTAACGCCCAAATTCTTCGAAATAAAAATCTAAGCATATATAGTACAAATTCTTTTGTTGTTTTACTAATTCTTTTTAATGTCATTATTTTCCATCGCTTCACTTCACTTCACCTGGCACATGGCCAATGAGCGAATCTCCTTTGGGATTTGTCCCCAAAGAGCCAGTGTAATATTATTTATTATCATGGCCAGAAACAAAAAATAAACAAGTACGATAGCCATATATTCCACAAGTAGATAGACCATCGTCATCATCATTACAATGCCAAAAGGCCCAAAACGATGACACACTTGACATATTATTGTCTTCAACAACACAGTACATAGATAGATAGATAGCTATTTGACAAACCATTGAGTTTATTTATTTATTTAGGGGGGGGCGGAGGTGCAGAATGAAGGTTGTCGTTCAAATCTCAATCACGGCTGCTGCTGTGGCTTGTCCAAGTCCTCGAGGGGACGGAAAAAGGCCTTCTCCTCCAACACAGAACTGACACTTGTATTGTCTAAGCCACTCTCAGCCGAGTGTTTCTGATGATCGTCGGCGGGGCCAAACACCCCAGTCAGAGGATGAGGAGCCCAGTACTTGGTCGACTGGTCGGGCGGGATTATCTCGTCTGGGACAACTGTTCCCTGGACATGCTCGTCTAGGTTCTTGGCGTATATCCCAGTGTGCACCTCCTTCCTGAGACAAGAGGTATATATTTTTGGGAGATAAGTAGAATTCAGAGCAATGTATAAAACAGAGAGGATAACACATGTCATGGAATGGGCGTTCCAACAAACTAAGCTTTGGTTCAATCACCAAAAAGGAAAAATAAGTAGGGGAGAATAAAAAGTTTGGTCCTAAGTTGGGAGTAGTTGGGATCATTTTTGGAGACCATAATAGTCGCATGACACGAAATAGAAGCAAGTTTATACCTACCTACCAATCTTTCTCAAAGTAATGTGAGGTGGGGTCTAACTTATTACTTTCAGGCAAGTACATCTGATCTGAAGTAGGGCCCGTAAGCAACAAAAATGGATCAGGTAAAGTGTCATTAAACATGTTATTAATGGGATTCTAGGGGTCTTCTTGAGAGTATTAACAGTGCCACCAAGTTGGATTCTAATGGTAGAGGTAGCATATAAATATATAAGAGAAGAGAAGAGAAGAGAAGAGAAGAGCAGAGCAGAGCATACACATGCATATCCCCCGGGCCAGCCATACTAGGGAATCACATGCCATAGAAAGGACAGAACTGTCGGTATTATTTGAGAAAAAATAATCAGAAATGTGCCAATGAAGAATCTCTATCTGAAGCAACCTTTTTGCAAGGTTCATCAGAGAAATATTTCTTTATCGAAATATATAAGATGTGCTCACCTACTCATACCAAAACAAAAGTCACCTAACCTAATCACGGATGGTGATATTAATATAATAATCTATACTCGAATATCTTAATCACTCAGTTTCTCAGCCTACCGATTTACAATGCCTCCATCAGGTAAACTAGGTTTTGCAATATAATAAGATCGAACTATAATTCTATCACTCGGCCGCCTGATTTAGGTATATTTCCCTAAACAGCCTCAATCGTACGAGCTAACGAAGGTGAAATGAAACTATGGATACTCAAAACATCAATATTCATCAAACAAACAAGGAATGCGGTTTAGATTTCAGCTAACGTAACACTCGGAAGCTGCGATCACAATAGTCAAAAGCGATAACAACCTAAGGTTCATCGGTCGATCACAATACATACGTTCTAAGCTTTCAGACCAACAAGGAAGGGGATAGTATCTACATTCTAGAACGCCGGTACGAACCTGACGGAGAACACCGCAGCAGCGACAGGTTCGCGAGAAACAATCTGCCCAACGAATCGCTTCCCGAAGATCGCCAGTCCACGACTCTGCAAGTTAGCTGCCATACAATTACAAGAACTTCTTCTGAAAAGAGTGATTTTGATCTGATGAATGAAAAGAGTAGAAGAGTTAACACTGATAAAAAAAAAAAAATGGACGCGGGGACCCCTTTTATAGTGACCACAGTCCACACCTACCCAACCCAACCCAAGTCCCAACCTTTCGGGCAATCGCTCCTTTTAACGGCGACCGTCAGACTTAACGGCAAACGAAAAGATAACCTATATACTATACGATTACGAATAATTGGGAGATTCTGTAGAAAGTTGACTTGCAATGTGACTTCATTTCTTCGGCGTCTCTATAAACTACAATTTTCAACAGTTTGAGATGTACGTAAACTTCAAGGTATATGACATACATCACAATGATCTTATCAATTGTAATAGCACATATCTATTTATTTATTTTCATTTGGCGTGATTCATACAAACACGCTCAGCACGCGGGTTTGTGAAAATAATATTACACCAACGAATGTGCATGGTTTGTTTCTGCTTGGCGTGAGAATATAGGCAATTATAAAAAGAATATTCCCCTTGAATGTAATTCCATTCCACCAAAACAACCTCCTCTTTTTTTCCCATTTTCAACACTTTTACTTTAAAGTCAGCAAAAAGTGATTCTATCTTTTCTTTGGAGCCCCGCCCGAGATGTCAACTTGTGAGCTCCGAAAGGTTACCCGTAAATAGCGAGGGTGATTTTGGTAAATTTCACGTTTGGACAACATGGGCTTTTTTAGGCCCATTAAGTAATTACCAACATTACAGGGCGCGCCTAGGCCTACCTTAGAAATCAAACACAACAATGAATCTACTAGTATCTATGTTCCATTTTCCATCCCACCTCAAAATCTTCTACGATCCCACTCTCGGTGAGCTATTTCGCTTTGATGTCTTACGTTGTACTGTTAATTTCCTTGATTTAGCTTTCAAGTAATCGTTGCTCAATTGTCTGTAGATGACGGAAACAGCGAGTGAGAGCTTAGAAGGTTCGAGGGTTTCGGAAAATGTTGCTGTTGAGCAAAACGAGGTCAGCGCAGTATCGGAGCTGCACGACAACGGGTAAGTGTTTTGATTCCTTTTTTTTTTCCACTCTATTCTCTCTCGTTTTTCTACAATGCCGCGGGAAGTATTTTCGGTGCTATGCTACACAATCGATGCGAGACGTGTCTTTTTATGATTTTGAGTTGGAATTTATGGTCATTTAAGTGATGTTAATTTGGTGTACTGATAGCTGGTCTAATGGACTGGGGAAGTGATGAGAAGTTTGTTTCCAGAAAAGATCTGTTGAAACTTTGGATGTTCTTGGTTGTCTTTTCTTATTATTGACATTGAATTCGTATTAGTATGGAGTCGGAGCAAATTCTGCCGAAAGAAGAAATAAGACCAGATTCACTCGTACTAACTAACGATTCTGGGTATGTTTTGTTGCTCCATCGAACCCAAATCTCCTGTTTCGTCTGCCTATCTATTGGCTTGGAAGTGATTTTCCTCTATGCATTGTTCATGTTGTTTTTTATTTTCTTACATTGCCTCTTGGTTGGTTTGATTGAGATACAGCATTGAGGAAAACCATCAGATTTTTTCGGAAGAAGTACAAGCTGCGCTAGAAGTTAGTGCATCAACTGGGAAGTTCTGGTATCTTGTGCCCATTAGATTTGGAAATATATTTGTTTTTGCAGTGTTTGAAATATGTTGTCTTGTGGCAGAAATTTTTAAAATTCCTCAGATTTACTAACTCTGTTATATCTTCTCAGGAAGGAGTGGGGAAAATTAAAGGATATTCTATCATACCAAATTAAGAAGGTATAAGTGTGTAGGGTATGTTGCTTGATAAGCTCCACTTTAGCTGATTCCTGATACCTTCTGTGTGGTATGACTGAGAATTCATTTTTGAAATTCTGCCTTTTTTTTACTCTAACTGCTCCTTTCGATACCTAAGGTTCTGTCAGAATTTCCAGAGGCCAAGATGACTGTTGAAGATCAGATGTCATCGTTGGGAGAGACTTTTGATGAGTTGGCAAAAAGGTTGGAGGATGGTATTATCCGGTCACTCATCTCCATCGTTGCTTTTTATTAAGTGAATTGCAAACACATTTATTTGTTCCTATATTTCGTTGACGCAGCTCTTCAAAGCTTTGAAGAAGGCCCTCCATTTACTTTGCAGAGACTCTGTGAGGTATTGTACTGAATGAAGTTAATTCTTCCTTTATAAACTATGGGGATTCCCTTGGAATGTTCCTCACTTAATAGGGCTGATGTTTGTTTAGTCCTGTGAAACTGTGCCATGGTTGGATATCCGTTCGCATTATGCCTAGTGGATTTGAATCTACTATAAATGATATTATATCTCTATTATATGAAATGCTGTTTTTCTGACTTTTCACTCTTAACAATACTGAATTTGATATCTGACGCCTGCATATTTTCTCACAGGAGAATCTACCCAAAGTTGTCGAAGTTCTGTTTGGCTTTGGAAAAGGTATTTTACTACCTCTTAAATCTGTATTATATCTTGCAAAAGGTACTTCATTGAATCTTCGTTACAGCAAAAAAAAAAAAAAAGAGCTAGCTCAAAATCTCTATGTAGACAAACATGTATATGACGACTTCCTATGGAACCATTCCATAAGACTAGGCATATTATTGCTTCACTTTGGACAGTGTAATGTAATAACCTTGGGTGATTTTCTGCTATTTTTGTTTGTCAGAGTTTGCTGGTAACATCAACGTTGACAATCTCAAGCGATTCACATCAACATCTCGTTAATACAGAGTCTAACGGGGCCTATGGTCCAAGTGCAAATGCCTTGGCTCATACCAACTCACCACCACTAGAAAATGGACAAATGCACGAGCCAGGTGAAGGTGACAGGGACGAGATTATGACCGAGGCAGACGATTCTCCTGTAGCTGATGAAGATATGGCAGTTGAAACTGAAACTGCTGAAGAGGTTGTGACGCCGTCTGAAGAAAATCGTGCTTCGACTTTGGGCTCGTAAGGTATTGTATCTTACCCAGTGTGCAATTCAATTATGGACATATTCCTATCTGGCGAGTGACATCGATGATTTTGTGTTATGGTTTCCATATGATGTAAAAATTCACGTAATGTCCTCGTAAGACTGTAAATTTATCGAGCTGTTGTACTTCCGCAAATCAGTCGTTTTATTATTGTTTTTTTTATGAGATACGCATTTTATTCTTACGTCATGGATCGTATTTGGCTAACAATAAGTATCCCACGGTCCGTAGAGTTCAATATGAATCACCGTATGTTTTATTCATCCTCGCCAGAGCTTGAATGTGCCAGTTATCAATATATGAGATTGAATTTGCTTGGGAGGGATAACAATTAAAGCAAATCTATGTTGAAGCAAAGGGAGAACCATTTTCGACTTAACACTTCAACATATGTTTTTGGGGGAATACACAAAAATGCAGGAAAGTAGAAAAACTTTACCCAAGTAAGTGCTGGTGCTAAGATTTTGAGCCAGCACCCAACAAGACTGCTTAAGATCTATGCCCAGAAACACATGCCCGATATCGTTCCAAAGTTGGGACTTTTCAATTTACAGATTGATCAAATTCTTGTGTTCATCCTGTAAAAGGAGATCATCATGTCAGAATTTACACGACGGGGAACTTGGAACTAAATTGAATTTCAGAGAGCTCAACTAGACATAAGGTCTAAAGACACTAACCCAGCAAGAATGAAGGGCCTGCCGAAGAAAATCCAGCAGCCCTATGATCTTTCAAAGTGCTAGACAACCAATCCAACCCCTCATACAAGCCATCCCCTTTCAAAGCACAAGTCCCTTGTATATGCCACTTTCTGTTTTTTAGATCACGGAGTCCTAGACCATCGCAAACTTCTATCGGCGTCATAGCTCCTTTCTGTAACAGCGTAAACAAGCATAAGAGGTAGAGATGCAAAGGCATATAAATAAGTCGAGGAGTCTCATACTGCAGCTTTGATAGCACTCATATGTGTATTAACATGAAAAGATGCATACCATGTCCTGCTTGTTAGCAAAGACCAATATTATGGCACTGAGCATGGAAGGATCTTTGATGATGGCCTAAGGATTGAAAGAACAAAGTGAGAAGATGCAAAAAACTGGAGAGTTTCAGACCAGACAGCATATCGAATGTGAAAGTGCAAAGAACCTGCAATTCAGCTCTTGCCTTCCCAATTCTCTCGCGGTCCAGAGAGTCCACAACATAGATCTACATAAAGAGCAAACGATCAACGCCAGTTTGTTTATATAGAAATAGAGACATTGCAAAAGAAAAAGAAGTTTCAGAAGTGGGAATAGCAGAGATGCAATGAAGAACTACTAAGTCTTACAAGCGCATCAGTATTATTAAAGTAATGTCTCCATAAGGGTCTTAACTTCTCCTGTCCGCCCACATCCCAGACCGTAAACATCACATTCTTATATTGAACCTTCTCCACATTAAAACCTGCACAACAGCAAAAAAGCTTAAAACAATTACCTTACGGAAAACTGAGGTATGAGACGAACACATAACAGTTTATCACTTAGAAAGACACATGACATTGAAGAACTTCACTAAATGAAACCAACCAATGGTGGGGACAGTTGACAAGACCTCTCCAATGTGAAGCTTATACAGTATCGTCGTTTTTCCAGCAGCATCAAGCCCGAGCATCACAACCTATAACAATGGACGACGACGACCATATATATCTTCAAAAATTAGCCACTAAGGTAAGAGTCACCACTAGTTAATGTCTCTTCGATGATTCAGCAAGCAACTATTAGTGGTCGTCGATAAGTTAACAGCAAGTTAACATTTAGTTGGCAAATACAAAACATGCAGATGAAGAAATTTTCAATAGGCCAGTGTGATGATCTATGCAAATCCAACCAATTAATTGAGCTCGAATGTTGAATTCTGGAAACATCAGCTATCTCCCTTAGCTCTATGACGATGAAGAATCCGCAAGAAAGACTTAATTTCATAAGATCAAAAAGTAAATTTGACTGAGCGACATCGAAAGTAAAATTAAACGTCATACGCGCATCTCAGAATTTCCGAAGAAGGAATCAAACAATTTGCGAAACGCTTGTCCCATCCCGCGTTTCCTCTTGTTCCTTTTTGTATCTTCTATGTGATCTTGAACACAAATATAGCGATCGGAGAAGACGAGAAGTTATTACCGTCCAAGGAACTTTAAATTGTTAAAATTTCTGTTTTGTCTCCGTTTCCATTTTCAGCAAAACTTACTTTTCTTTTTCTTTTAATTATTCGGTTGAAGTAAAATCAATGCATATGCCCACCACTCCAACTCGACTCAAATATTGAGCATGTTTTGGGTTGAAGGATAAAAGTTGGAATAGCATAATACATAGTAATTGTTTTATTTATTTAATTTCAACATAGTGTGCGCATGTGACAGCCACCGTATTGTACGCACCATCATCCATGATTATTTATTACAACACATTTTAAGCCCGTTAATGTAGAGTAGAGTGGTGGCTCAAAGCAAATATGTATCTTAAAAACAAACCTGGCTCCAACTAAATAGGCTCTCGAGTTCAAATGCAAAACTGACATATATCTATCACTAAATTAGAGAGCACTATATATATAATAACCGACATCCAGCCATTGTAATGTAACTTACTTTCTAATTAACCTAACCCCCTCCGCGAAGCTACATAAAAATGGGGAAAATTAGCATTGGAAAATCCATGCACAGCACAAATTACATTCTCATCAGCATTTTCAAACATAGCGTGATTAAGAGTCCAACATGTCATCTTGTAGTATCTCGTTTGGTGAGATAAGCCCAGGAATCGAAAGCATTCGCTGTCTCTCTTTTTCTCTCTGCAGAGCAGCTTCCTCTGCATAAAGATCTTTGTTGTCCTATCGTATGTATCATCAATGAAGATCCAGTCAGTCATTGGAAAAAAAAAAGGGCAGGAATGCATACACACATACACATGTTTAATTCTCATTTCACCTGAACCGAGAATTCTTTGGATTGCACAAGAAAATCTCTTATGCGGTTTTTGAATGAGGAAAGATCAGCTCGAGACTCGAAAAGCCCATTGACAAACTGGGTCACCTGGAAAAAAATGCCCGACAATCGATTAAATGAAACAAGTAACAGCAACGGCATTTATCAGTAGTATGTTCACTACAATCACCTCATCAGTCGTCATGTTGGGAAATGACGAACTCAAAAGCTTGATGGTGCATTCACGAATATACACTCCATTATTGGGGTAGGAATATGAAACTGTTGCAGCATCCCATAGAGGCTCAGTCAAGGCGCCAGATTCCACCTGTTATTGCCAATCATTATTAGCACTTGTGCAGATAGGAATGTCAATAAAAGCTCAAGAAAGGAAGATGGGATAGGAGAAACAAAACGGTATTTACCAGGCAAAACAAGTGTTGCAGCACAAGGACGTGCAATTTAAAACCAGGTTTATGGAACGTGTCTGTAAGTACAGCAAATATTTCTTGTTCTATGTTCAAAAAGTAAGTCCGATAAAACTGATTCCGAAACTCTGAAGCCTGCCAAGCATTAAAAAATAAAAAAACAAAGGGTGACATCTGACCTGCCCGAAGAGATATTACTCTTGGAGAAAGACAACTATGTGTGAAAACAGACCTGAAAATTTTTCAGCATCTCTAAGAGAAGGTTGAGTCCAGTTTCCGCAATGTTTCTTTCAGTATGACGGAAAGCCCAAATAATGGAATCCATTACAAGTTTCACATGCTGAAATATAGAAACATGTCAATCAAATAAAGTTGCTCGAGTTGAAGAAGGACATATCACAAGATTCTACACTTTTATTTTTGTTCATTACGAAATGTGCGAATGTCTGATAGTTTACCTCAGGGGACAGGCGGATCAAAGCTGGGAAACAATGAGCAGCAATGGCTCGAAGAAGAGAAAAGAACTTGAGTCGATGCTCAGGATAATCTTCAAAATTCTTTGTTATCATCTGTAACACACACGATAATATAATGAACTCCACTCCACCAAACGAAGGGAAATGATTTGAGATTAATAACGAGAAATTGCATGTTTGTAAAAATAGTCAATCTTCTCACGAGCGGGTCTTTAGCCTACTCAGATAACATGGTAGTAACAACTCATTGATGACAATAGTCTACCAACCTCTAGAGTGCACTGGAAAACAGCCTCAAATATCCGTGGTACATCATCAATCATAGCCCCCTTGTACCTGACAGAGTAAGATGGTGTAATCAAAATTTGCTCCCCAAGCCTAACCAGGAACATTTAAAAGATGAGGGGTCAGTGTGTTCCATACATAGCAGCAATAATGAACAAAATATGCTTGCAGATGACAATCAATGGTAAGTAATGTTTGAATAGTCATTCTTGTTTGTCATACTTGTTTATGATTGTGGCAAAGAGAGAAAGAACTTCTGACTCTCTCGCATCAGGTAAATTCCTGGCATAATCACCCAGAACAGGGTCCATCATTGGAGGCACAAATTGTTTCCCAATATGTGGTTGGTCTTCAGCTTTGTCTAAAAATGTCTCGATGAGCTTTAGTGTCTCCCTTTTAACTGAGCTGTTAGACAAGAAAGTGAATGTGAATTTCGAATTTCCAACCAGAACATAATAATGTTTATATTGGAACATACCGTAGAAGTTTGACAATAGACGTCCTTGAAGCAAAGGGCCCTCCTTGTGCGATGCTAGTGGATATATGCTCACTGTACATTCTGCAGCAACCAACAAAAGACCAAATCAATGACTGCAAAACATGAGACATCCCACACAAAAGTGGACCCAGAAATTATACCAAATAATAAGAAAAGCACGTACTTGTACACATTGAGCATGTCCAAAAAGGTTAGTGAGATTTGAGGCAGAAAATATGTTCCAAGGGAGCTTGCTGTACTTGTATTTGTCTGTGAAAAATAAAGGCAACACAAAGATGATCAATATAAAATATTCGAGTTAAATTACACTCTCTTAATAAAGATACACCTGTAATATGTTAAGCACCGCCCTTATTACGTCAGGATCTTTCAAGTAATCCACACTTTGACGTGCTTGCGCAATAATTTCCCCCCATCTCTGCATCATATATTGCATTAGCAGGTAAGGTTAGGGTCACCATATTCACCAATCGACAATAAGAAATGAATATGGAAAGAGCACCAAGGACAAGGAGAGGACCCCAACATCATGTTCCACAGCAATAACAAAACTACCAAGGATTTACCTGATTAGGCAAGTGCATCAATCTTTGCAAATATTCATCTCTCTTGTGTGGGTCAGATTCTGCTTGTATCATGTGACCAACCTAAGAAAAGTAAGATTATATGCAATTAAATGTCACCACCTTAACGCCACCTCCACGAACATTTATAACATTTTATAAAGTTATCCATCAAGAAGTAGACATACAGATTCATAGAAAGAGTGGATCTGATGAGGCTCAAGATCCACAATCGTTACTGGAAGAGTTGTTAAAAGTTCCGATACGAAAGGCTCGTTTTCTCCGATCTGTAAGCAATGATGTGCATATTATTTTTATTTTGCCAAAAGAAATCATCTATCCCATGAAATTCAGACATTAGCCATAGTCATACCTGTACAACAACAAATTTACGCTTGCACTTCTGAACAATTTTCAAGAATGTATCACATGCCATGTCCTATATAAGAAGATACATATAGATTGTGGATAAGAAAGAATTCGGCATCGTAAATTGATGAGATTGATCGCAAACCTGAACTCCTGGATGAGTTTCATGCATGAACTCAAATAACTTGTTCACCACTGTTTTCAAGAACTTCCAGTGAGCCCTCAAAAATCTTGGGTACTGCCCAACGACATACCTGAACCAGGGAGAAAAGAAGGCAAAGGTATTTAGCCATAAACAGTGCAGAACAAAACACTTTCCATATTCCTATATAAGAGATGCAGATACAAGAAAATGCAAGGCGCTTAACAATCTCTAATCAAAATCCATGTAAGTTCCACACCCACATTATGTTACTTGCAATGACAGCTTTGTTGTCCTTCCCTTTGGTGAACTCACAGAGATTCAGAAGATCTCGGATTACCAGCACCAAAAATCTGTTTTCCTGTCAAAGGTCGTCACAGAGTATCCATGAAGAAATTTTTTGACAAATTCGTTTTGGAGCTAGGAAGTTAGACGAAAGTAGTGTGATAGCAGAATATCTGAATCAAATAAAAAATGTAGAGACTGTTGAACCAAAGGATGAACCAACGAAAAAATTGCTAAAGAAAAGGTGTATATAAATAAAATTAAAAGATGAAAAAATGCAAAAGAAAAGAAAAGTGCAAGTGAGTTTCAGCTTTACAGTGCAGCTATTGATGAAAAACAGATAAAAAAAACAACCTGCTCCTCAAGCATTGATCCAGATATAGACCCAATTGCCCAGCATAACGTATTTAGGTTGTTCCATGACCAATCCACTCCACTAAGTTGCATATTTAGTTTCTTAAGCATCTGTAACGTACCAGAAATACAATCAGCAAATCAGATTAGCACGAGAGAATATCAGTAGTATCCCCCTCAACCAGAGGACGATTAGGGGCGAACAAAATGTCCGAAACCAGAGGTGGAAACCTCTTCCAGAAAAAAATACCACCACAAATAAAATTTAAAACAAAACTACCATCACATATATCATAAATCAAACGATGACAAAAAAAAGAAACTAACAACGTAATACGGAAGTGAAAAAATTTCATAATTTACAGCATGTCATGAAATCACAAAAAAAAAATACTTTTTTACCATTTAAGTTCATTACACAAAGATATGCTCAGTTGGTCATAAAACCCACTTATACATAACAATGCCGATAGTGCTACTCTACAATCAAGAGCAGCTTTCAGAACCGCTGCAGCAGAAGCTAATGTCCCTTTCAGGTTCCAGTTTAATTTGTACACATGATTATTTATTCAAGTTCAAACTACATGCTGAGGCAGGTGAACCGTAGAAAATACCTGCTTTTCAGTATCCTCGTGATCAAGATGAGCGAGATAAATCAGCGTTTCCCTCATTATCTGAAGTTTTGAAATATGTTCACATAATTTAGTAGACTACAAGCTTATCAGAAGAAGAAAGAGTAAAAATTCTAAAAGCTAATGAAAACCTTATACTGCACTAGAACGTCATTGTCCTTCATTGTTTCACGAACTATATTTCCATTTTCATCTTCAACAATGAGCACTTCTTCAGGCTTCGCCATCCGAGAGATCATCAATAATCGCAATTTAGACAAGGTATCAGCATAAAGCTGGTGTCTTTGCATCAGTTGTGAACTAAGGCCATTAACCACGCCCGGTAGTGTATGCATCTGCTTGTTCAGTAGAAAACTCAATTCAGACATCAGCATTATCCAAATCGTTACCATCTTTGGTTAAGTATGGTATGAAATTAAAATTTGGGTCAACTATAACCGTGCTCATGTCCCCTTTTTCACTCAGGGAGGGGAGTTTCAAATATTATCATCCGTATTCTTTCAAAATATTCATACTCAAACAGATAGGTTTATCATTAGTTGACCTGAAGACCCATCATGCTTGCAGTTGTTGTGGGATTGTCCACGTTGTGATAAGCTTCAAATAGCTCTGAGACTAAGGAGTTCCAGTAGTCCAAGCAAACCTACCAGTAAAGCCTAGAGGTCTCAAAAAATGAAGACAAAAAAAGGAAATAATGGAAAATGAGGCAAAATGTTTACCTTGAAAACTTCAGTGTCATCCACATATGAAATACTGATCAGATACTCGAGGCCAATATGTAGAGCACTTATATTCTCTTGAGAAGACTCAATTACTCGTATGTGGGACTGCACATAGGTAGCGGATTAATGAATCTAGATGAAATTAGCAGGGGGCCCAATATGTGCTAATGAATTGATTTGACGTATTTAATGAAATATGAAGTAACAATAATGCCATTGCATCAGATAAGAAGTTTGAATATTTTTACATTTCTGTGTAACATGAACAAACCATGAAGTTGCATGCCTATCCTCGTCCATGTTCTAGCAACTTCTAGCAGAACAAGATAGGGTGACTATTCCAGCTAAAGAAAGAAAGGGCGTAAAGATATTACCTTGAAGAACGATGTAAAAAACAATGCCAAATTTTGGATAAATGCCTTCATAAAAGAGGTGCACAAAACGAATATTAGAACAACACCTTAAAAATATACTTTTTAATATAAAACCCATAGGTCAAAGAGTCACCTGCTCCTCACTAGCTCCATTTGCATAAGCCTCTGTTAGGTTTGTATTAGACGGCAGAATACTCTAACACGCAGCAAATATCATATAAAGACTCTATCTCAAAGGCTTATGCCAATTGTAAAGTTAGAAGTTAGAACCCAAGAAACGAAGACCAAACTCCTCACCTGCAACTGCACTACGAATATATTATACATTTTGGCATACTGCTCATTATAGAAGTCCCCAAAACTAAGAGCAGCGACCTGCAATCATTTTTGAACAAAAACTCACACAATTTTAAAGGTGACAGACGACCTTCAGCCGTAATAGATCTAACAGCCACGATGCAATAATTATAGTACCTCTGTAAGACACTGAAGAGTCAGGTTGCGGTACGTTGGAACAGGAAAAAACTTCAACAATGTTTCAAGCTGCAAAAATCAGGAAAGCAAATTAGCACCTGCAATATACAGGCCAACAACCAATGATACCCACCATAAGGAACTTGCATTTCTACTTCAAAAATAATTTATGACATGATTGGAAGAAAACAAACCAATGGTGATTCAAATATGTAGCCCACAGGAATCCACGAGAGGAATGCGTGAAGTGTAGCCAAGGTAGCCCTAATAAGCTCGGCTCTTTGAGATGCAGACAACACATATAAGCATAACTCGTGAATCAGCTGGAACTCGCTGCAGCAGAAAATTTTAAATGTACTAAGGAAATAGGATAACCATTACAGCACTATTCAACAGCAGCACAAATGTGAAGTGATGAAGGATGTTTCGCATGTGGGGCAATGCCCAGGCACCAGATAACCAATTGAAACATCTTCTAATGTGAAACCAAACTAGTACACTCACCTATTTAGAGATTGTTTTAATTCTCTAATCTTCTGTTGAGTCATTTCGCCTCTTGAGAAATCAAACACCTCCTCGCTTAGAAGCTGACAACATTCATGTTAGTTCATTAATATGCTTTGATTGAGGGGTTCAATTGTATGTTACTATGTTATTATTGCATACCTTCAAAATTGCCATGCAGTTCTCACAGATAGTTTCGCTTGTTCTTGCCGCTGCAACTAAGTCAGGTACAAAACTGTTCCACCGAGCTGGCCATTCATGCTTCAAGATCTGAACAAAGAACAGCTATAAGGTAGCCAACTGATTTGACAAAAAATATTAAGGCTCTCTAAAGATGGAAATAATGGAAAGACAGCAGCTACAAAGTACAAATAGCATAATGATCGGATAGCATTACCTGAACCAATATGATGTTTAACTTATTGACATACAGCCTCTCCCTCCTCAAAGAGTTCTCATCACTTGAAAGCTGTCAAATTTCATGAAATTAGGCAATTATAGTCTTCAAAGAAGGGTAAAGGACTCGCACAGAGGGATGACGATGTTACCTTAACTATAACATCAGAAATATAATTTTTCATGCCATCTCTTTGTTCAACAGGTAACGCATTCCATCTATACTTGATAACGCCCTCCAGAACCTGTTTCAATATAGCTTCATTATGTCTGAACAAAACAGTCATAGATAATAACCAAACTTCACAAATATCTACTTAAATACAAAACCAAAAACCACAATCTGTGAAGAATCAACATGAACAGACCTGTAAAGCGAAAAACTTAGTGTTCAAACTCTGTGTATTTGACAAAATGTGAACCACTTGAAGCCACATGTTAGGATTATTTTGCAAGTCCCGTAAGATATGGTCCGCAGCAGCCCTCTGACCAGAGAAAAAAGAACAAAAAAACAGATGATTAATAGAACATCTTATTAGAAGGCTGATTATGATGATCTGTGTTTAAAATGGCAATAATCAGCAAGCTGCTCATACCCCGACAGGTACCTGCATAACTAGAATTTACAAGTGGAACCAACAAGCTCAAATTTTACACTAAAATGGCCACATTACATAGTAAAGTAAACACTTTCAACGATGCTGGATAAATTGTCAACGGTCACAACTTATCAGTGTTCTCGACAACGACTATTATTCAGTGAAAAACTACCTCGAGATCATGCATGCACTGCCTTGCAATGATGTATCAGTCCCTACACCCTCGACATTTTAATAATTTATTTCGTAACATTCAAAAGTATGTCGAGTTACAACTCTCTCATCAAGAACATGCTACACTATCTAAAAAAACAGTCAAATTAACGAAATCTACCCCTAAAAGAGCTGCCGATCAAGAATAGAGTATAGACCAACGAAATTCGATGCCAAAATAAACCAGTATAAACATAAAAAAACATCAATTCTGGAGAAAAACTTAAACGCTGCAAAAAAAAATAGTGAAAACCTCCTCCTTCGACCCGTTTCCATAAAAGGCAGCAACAGTTGCGTCAAGCAAACCGACGTCCATTGGCTGACTCAAATCCCGCAACTTCTCCGCAGCCATTAGAAGATATCAAAATCAAAAACAAAAACCTAGCAAACTCTCGTGCGTAAAACCCTAGACTACTGATTAAACCCTATAAACTTGGCGGAGTGCGACAGACGATATAAAAAGGAGTCGATTGGAATTGGTGAAAAGACAGCTTCAAATTCAAGCAGAGGGGTTTTATCGTCTTTAGAGACTTTGAAAATAGGGATTTAGCCTTCCCTCCGATTTTGTAGACAAATTGTGTAGCGAGTTTCAGTTCACTTTTTGTATTTGCAACTTTGATAGAAGTGACATTTTACGACGTCGCTTTGAATAACTTTGATAGTTATTGTCGATTGAATGGTGCTTTCTGGTAAACGACGTCGCTTGATAACCGTGTATTATAATTTCCTGTTTTCTTTAATAAAAGAAAGGAAGAATTGGTGATAATAATCCATCCTTTTGTGGATCTTCTAATATTAAACCCAACTTTTGATTATCTCCCATTAAAACAACCAATTGGGGTTATCTTCCTACACTGCACCTATGTGTCAAATTACCAGTTGGATCGGTAATTATAATTTAAATAATGGTAAACTAATATAAATAATTTCAAAATATAGATTAAATAATATTAAAATAATATAAAAAATTTAGAAAATTATATATTTATATAAAAAATATTCAAATTTATATATTACATTAAAAATATTTTTTTAAATATGGGGCGGAGACTCCGCCCCACGGGGGCGATTTCGTCCACGAATGCATCGCGGGGCCGGGCAGGGGATTAGATCCCCGCCCCCGCCCGGACCCGTTGCCATCCCTAGCCACAACTAAGTAATCAACAAAAGCAGTTGTCAACAACAAAATTTAACTCGTACGCCAAAAAATATTTCTTTCACAATACGATAATAATGTGAGTAGATAGGCCAAAACCAGTTGTCAACAAAAAAAAATTAAGGAAACATCCCATTAAGATGATACAATCGAAGTTGAAGGCTGAGTTGAGCTTGGGAAGCCATCAGTTTGTTGCGAGATCTTTTGTTGCCCTCCTTTTGTACTTGGAACCTGCAAGGAACAAAAATATGCAGATAATTAGCAATGATATAACATTGAGAGAACCATTTTATTGGGTATTTTATCGAAAGAAAAAAAAAATAAACTCGCAAAGCTTGTCGTTACATTTTCAGTCTTCTTTCCACTACAAGTGCCACCATCACTAGCACCGCCCATATTAACACCATTCATATTGTCACCACCCCTTCTTCCACCACCTCTACTCCCTCTTCCTGCTCGCAAAGTCCACCACCTCTACTCCCTTTTCCGCCCATATTATACCAACTGTCCACCTAAGTTTTGAGTAATCTGTGTGGTCATCTATCACGGGAACATCAATGCGGTCCTCGTACTCATTCAACATAAAGTCATTTGGAACATCAACTAACCTATTTTCTGTCCTCTGAGAATGCAACACTCCAACGGCTGCTTCCCTTTGAATTGGTTGAGAAACTTCTTTCACTTGGTCATTCCAGTTGCTAAGCCTTTGCCTTGCTAATATGAACTCTTCATCTTCTGTGTCCCCGTCAGAGCAGACAGTTTCTTCAATCAATTGAGCTATCTCTTCTTCATAAGTATCAGTTCCATTACCTCCATATGTCTCCCCCCGTTCATTTTCTTCAAAATCAGCTTCATCTTCCTCCACATCATCGCATTTATCCACACTGTTATCATCTTCATCTTCATCATCAAATTCACCCACCCTACACTGACCCCATAAGGCCGTCTGAATGTGTTATCGTTTTGGAGAGGAGATTGCTGCATATTGGCGGGGGATGAGAAGTGAACAGTTGCGTGGGTTTCATTTCAGAAATGAGAATTAGGGCTGGCTGTTGTTTTGGGTTCATTTGGCGAGGGTTTATTATTTTTTATCAATCCCAAATGCTTACAGGTTGAATCGGTAATCAGTAGTATGGGTACAATATAGGAAGATAACCCCAATTGGTTGTTTTAATGGAGATAATCAAAAGTTGGGTTTAATATAAGAAGATCCACAAAAGGATGGATTATTAACACCAATTTTTCCTAAAAGAAATCACAAATCAAAAGCTGTCCGACCCGACCCGAATATTTTATTCGGCCCGATTGGGCACTTCGATTTCCTGAAACACGACAACATCATCGTCGGGTCTTTTTAAAAAATAGCCTTTGACTCGGTCAGCTTTAAAAAAATAGCCCCGTCGATTCTAACTTTTAAAAAGTAGCCTTCAATTTAAGGGTATTTTTGTCTTTTTACAGGGTGTCTATTTTTCCATAGTAAAACCCAATATGTTAAATCGAGACCACACAAGGGTGGGTGGGAGGGCCGTAGTCTAGTGGTTGTGTAGTCTGACATTCAAGTAGTAGGTCGTGGGTTCAAATCCCCAACACATATTTTTTTTATATAAGACCCCTCATATTGGGCATGAGACCTGTGCTTAGAGGTGTTCAGACGGTTTGAAAAACCGTAACCAAACCGTAACCGAACCGTCGGTCAACGGTTCGGTTAACCGTGGTCAACGGTTACGGTTCAAACCGTAACCGAACCGTAAATTATGAAGGTTCGGTTACGGTTCTTCATTTTACTAACCGCAAACCGGCGGTTAACCGTCTTTTAAATAATAATTAAATATATAATTTTATTGCTCTTGTCATAATATCTAATGATAATTTATTCACCATATTTAATTTTTATTTTTGTTTTATCAACTATCATAAAATTGACTTTAGAAAACTTAGAAGAATATTGAGTGATAAACATGATATTTAGAACTATGCCTACGACGAATGTCCGTCAAAGATTTTCGAATCGAAGAATGAATGTTAATCATAATATTTTTTAATATTTAAGGTGTAATTTTTTTTTCAAATGTTGAAGGTTATTATATAAATTCTTAACTTGGAATGGAAATTTTATTTTTTTACATTTTATATATAAATATCAAATTTTTTACTATATTTAAATTATTATAAAAGAAAGAAAATTCTAAAAAGGAATTAGGAAAAAAAACCGTAAACCGGCGGTTCAAAACCGTAACCGTAACCGGCTTGGCCGGTTCAAAACCGTAACCGTAACCGTGATTACCACGGTTCGGTTACGGTTAGACGTTTTTATTAACCGTAAACCGGCGGTTCATAACCGTGAACCGTAACCGTAACCGTATGAACACGTCTACCTGTGCTATATAGCAGAGGTCCCGCCCATGCAAGCAGAGGTCCCGTCCACATGGGCACATGAGACCCCCCCATTGGGCATGGGACATGTGCTATATAGCAGAGGTCCCGCCCACATGGGCACATGAGACCCCCCCATTGGGCATGGGACCTGTGCTATATAGCAGAGGTCCCGCCCATGCAAGCAGAGGTCCCGCCCACATGGGCACATGAGACCCCCCCACATTGGGCATGAGACCTGTGCTATATAGCAAAGGTCCCGCCCACATGGGCACATGAGACCCCCCATTGGGCATGGGACCTGTGCTATATAGCAGAGGTCCCGCCCATGCAAAGCAGAGGTCCCGTCCACATGGGCACATGAGACCCCCCACATTGGGCATGGGACCTGTGCTATATAGCAGAGGTCCCGCCCATGCAAAGCAGAGGTCCCGTACACATGGGCACATGAGACCCCTCACATTGGGCATGGGACCTGTGCTATATAGCAGAGGTCCCGCTCATGCAAGCAGAGGTCCCGCTCATTGCTGCACAACATGGGCGCATGAGACCCCCTAAGTGCATTAAAGTCAGGGCATTAAAGTCATTTTTCATTTTGAAGGCTATTTTTTTAACGTTGACCACGTCAAAAGCCATTTACTTAAAAATCCCCATCATCGTCTCTACTCGCCACGTTGTTTACTTCCCAGTCAAGAAAATTCTTGGTGGCACCCAACTTAGCTCGCATATATACTGAGCTCGGTGTTCTGCTTTTGATTTGGATGTGCTATCGAAAAACATGGCTTCTGATATCGAGCACCAAAGTTGTTCTGTAGGCGAAAATGTCTCTGAGCTGGTGATGCCTTCTTACTCTTCCTTTTTTTGTATTTTGTTTTTATTTTTGGACTTGAAAATTTCTTCATCTGAGCTTGAGATGGATTGCTTAACTGATTTCGCGGATTTTGATTTCTTTACTTATTATCACTATTGTTGTTGCAGAATGGGAGATCTTCTGGAGTCGAAGAGCCGCTTTTGAAGAATGATTGTCCCGAACACGAGGACTTCTCTGTGGTGTCTGCAATTTTTGCGTGGGTTTTGGTGTTTTTAGTTCTTTTTGTTAATTTTATCTCATATGCACTCGTTTGTTTGATTTTCATTGTTAATCTTGTCGATGTTGTTTGGAAGAATTGCGCCTAATTTTTAATTCTAACTCCGATTGATGTTTATGTCTGACTTGATGCAATAAAAGGTTTTTATTCCCTGCTTTTGGTGGGTTACTCTACGGCTATGATATCGGTGCCACATCTTCAGCTACAATTTCCGTCCAGGTAAAGCCCACTTCTCGTAGATTCTCGTAGTTCCGTGGGTGATTTACCATTCTTTAAGTTGACTGGAGTTCATGTGATGGTTTGGATTAAAATTAGCATCTTTCGAATATTAGTTGTTTGTAGTCTTAAGTCAACCAAGTTACCGCTCGATATCTAATGACCCTCTTTAACATTTCGCTGCAGTCAGCTACGTTGAGTGGAATCTCATGGTATAATTTGTCCTCGGTGCAAGTTGGTCTCATCGTAAGCAAGCTTTTCTGTCCTGGTTCTGATGATTCTCACCAAATTTGTTGTAGCAGCACTTATTTCTGTTTTCATCATGGGCAGACCAGTGGATCGCTGTATGGTGCATTGATTGGCTCAGTTTTGGCATATACTGTAGCTGACTTTCTAGGTTAGTTTAACAAATTTTACAGCAGTATGAATGCACTTATATGTTCGTGGGCAGACTTTGACTTGACTTTTGTTATGCAGGAAGAAGGCGGGAATTGATTCTATCAGCTGCAACGTATATTGTGGGTGCACTGGTGACAGCTCTTGCACCTAATTTTGCCGTAATGGTTATTGGGCGATTCATATATGGTATCGGAATCGGGTTGGTAAGATTCTTAGTCTTCATTACATGCAACGCAAGCTATATATATATATATATATATATATATATATATATATATATATATATTATCTGGATCAAAAGCATGCATGTTATTCAATCTATTTTGTAAATAGAAATTCCTAATTACTTATCCTTCCTTCTTCTGCACATTTTTTGTATGATAGGCAATGCATGCTGCTCCAATGTACATTGCAGAAACAGCTCCAACTCATATTCGAGGGCTACTTATCTCTCTGAAGGAGTTTTTGATAGTTCTTGGGATGCTTGTGAGTATTCCCTGCCTCGATAGGAAAATAATTACATAACTACACTAGCAGTTTCCATTTTAATCAATTATGATGTTAATAAGGAAAAGAATAAACGATTTTCTCCTTATAATGAGGCATGTATGTGAAATCATGAATATATGACACGTGGAATTTTTGTGTAGTTGGGCTACATAGTTGGTAGCCTGTTGGTTGACGTGGTTTCTGGTTGGAGATACATGTATGGTATTAGTTGTCCTCTGTCGCTTATAATGGGACTTGGAATGTGGTGGTTACCTTCATCACCGAGATGGATTCTTTTACGAGCCATACAAGGAAAAGGAGAAGAGCGCGTGTTAAGAGAAACTGCCATCACTTGCTTATGCCAGCTGAGAGATCAAGCTATTGGCGATTCGGCTCCTCAAAAAGTAGATGATATTTTGTCTGAGCTTTCTCATTTACGTGAAGAGCGAGAAGTTACAGTTGCAGAGATGTTCCAGGGTAAATGTCTGAAAGCACTTCTGATTGGTGGAGGTCTTGTTCTATTTCAACAGGTAAAATGAGCCTTTCTTTTGTGCCATAGATTTCAATTGCCCGGTGATGGTCTTTTCTGATGTGCCACATCTAACTCTTTGTGACAGATAACAGGCCAACCTAGTGTGTTGTATTATGCTACAAAAATTTTCCAGGTAACTTTGCACCACTTATGTAAGCCAATACTTGCATTCCATTTGATGTACATATCCTAACTAAAGATATACTACAACAGAGTGCAGGGTTTGCTGCAGCATCGGATGCAACCAAAGTCTCAGTTCTACTTGGTTTCTTAAAGGTCAGACTCCGAAGTTTATGCAGAAAATGATCTCTTTTTGCAGCTTACGACATTGCCTATACTGTATGATCAATTTTTCCTTGGTCCTATTTCTGCCAAAATTCATTAGCGTTGCTTAATTTTGCATTTTGTTGGTTACCAATTATTATCCCTGCCCTTCCCGTTTATAGTATTCTACAATTTTTCAAGATACTGTGAGAATAACTTAGACATGATGTCCATGACTCTACAGCTGATTATGACCGGTGTAGCCGTTACAGTAGTAGATAGATTGGGGAGAAGACCTCTACTGCTTGGTGGAGTGACTGGAATGGTTAGTCGGTCTCTCAATGCATACAATCTCTCGTCCATTTTGGTTTTCAAAGTGTCTTCATTTTCTCATTTTGAGAGTTCACTTTTTCTCTTTGAATTCACGTCTTGGGTCATGCTGCAGGTCATATCTTTATTTCTTCTGGGTTCTTACTACACCTTCCTGGATAACATACCTGCCGTGGCTGTTGTGGCTCTGCTCATTTATGTCGGGTGTTATCAGGTATTCATCGATGCTCGGACGTTTCTATTGCTTCGAAAAAGTTATTCTATAGTTTTTCTTGGACATTTCTGTTCCAATTGCTCAAACTGAAACTTTGCTTGTGCAGTTATCTTTTGGCCCCATTGGATGGTTGATGATTTCGGAGATATTCCCATTGCGTCTAAGGGGTCGGGGATTGAGCATTGCAGTACTCATAAACTTTGGAGCAAACGCCCTCGTGACATTTGCATTTTCTCCTCTCGAGGCACGTTCTTGTTTATAGCTACCTAGTAAATCTCTCCCTTTTTCTCTTTTACTTTTTTCCCTGACATTTTGGAATTTTATTACATACAGGAACTGCTAGGTGCTGGAGTACTGTTTTTCATCTTCGGAGGGATAGCGATATTGTCGTTCATTTTCATCTTCTTCATCGTCCCAGAAACAAAGGGGCTCACCCTTGAGGAGATTGAGGCCAAACTCCTTTAAGGTGTTTACACTCTACTACTTCGAAACTTTCTATCACGGCTGTGTGTATCTGTTTTTGTATTACTGTGTATGCTTTACTACGACAGCCCACGGATTAACATTGTAATAAGTATATTTATCTTAAGTTTGTTTATCGATGCTACTTACATATCTATCTATAATCTGCAAGATGCATTTTGTCTTATTGAACTATATATAACACAGATTAATCTTCCAACGTTCATGTCTTCCCTAACCTTAGGAGTAAGGTATGTACTTCGAAGAACCAAAGTTAGGAGGAATACTTGAAATCTTGGACAAGCACTGATCTTCTTCTTTCACTCTTCTGAACACCTCTTCGTCTTCTTCGAACTTGTTTGCAACTGATTCGAGTTCCAATACGTCTTCTCTAACGTAAAGCTTAAACGATCTTACCCCACATCCGCACTTGTATGCCTTCGTTTCTTCGTCGTCAAAAAACCAAAGGATCGACCATAAGGAAAAATGAGGGAAAAAAAAGGAGATTTTCGTCGAAATGCGTCTTCGAGTTCTTACCGTGAAAAACACATCTGGGATTTGTGCAGCACTTGCACACGACATACGCTATGTAGCATTCCCTTTTGCACAGAACGCAGCAGAACGAAATATCCTTCTCGCCGAATTTAGTTACTTTGCGGGTATGTTTTCTTGTTTCCTTCAAACGCCATCGCGCAAAGTGATGAGATCTTATCAAACACGCGAACGAAACCTTCATAGTGATGTAAGAACGGTCACGACAAGGAGATGAACAACTCCGATGAAGAAGCATCGCTTCTTTGCAGATGAGCTCTTCGTAAGGGACAATAGACGTTCGCCCGAGCTTAGCGTAACGCTCGGCGGCTACTTTTCCGTAAGGAAACCAATCTTTCGTCGAAAAGTTCACAGCTTCACCGATGTTAAAACCTGGACGATGCATTGAAAAGGGTTTACTTCACAAAATTTAATCGAGTTCACTGTTCTATGCCTTACCATGGCTAAAACCAGCATGATATGCCTGAGGGAAAGTGATGACGAATTCTCCGGGCAATTGAACCGCCCTATAAACAGGGACGTTTTCCTGCAGCATGATTCTTGGAGAAAACATCGTCGTTTTATTAGACATAATATCGAAAACCCCATCTTCGTCGTCGAAGTTTAAGATTTCCTCATCGTAAATATGTTTGCGAACGGTTCTCTCGAACCGAAGGGCAGAATCGCCAGGAACTCCGTACCAAGTCTTGGGTGCTCCACAGTGATGATAGTTAATGCTGACAGTTATTTATAAATACAGGAATGAAATCTCATGATGTTGGAAAAATGTTGCATTAGTGTAATGAATTGCGATTTTTTTTCGTGCCTGTAAAGATAATGATCTTCGACGTGCCAAGCGAACATGCTGAATAACATTCCTATGTATAGCATCGGTTCTGATACTCCCTGTAATGAAATAAATACACAGGCATCATATTACACAAAAAAATGACATAAATGGTAATAAATAAATATTATCAGCAAAACAGGGCTGCGTTTATTCACGGGGATTGGGGGTTGTATCAGGCGCAGAGCACACGAACGATGCTGTGGAAGTTTCTGTGACAGAAAAAAAAAAAAAGAGTTTCAGTATTATCTTATGATCCAAAATGAAAAGCTATGTTTTTTTTTCTTTTTTGGAGGGAAAGGAGAGATCAAAATAAACCTTTAAATTCCATGCACTCGTGGAGAGAGGATCATCAGGCGAAGAAGAAAAGCAACTTCCATCGACGTTGATTCCATATTCGACGAAACCGTTCCTTTTCTGATCCTCCATTTCGTGCCAGAATTCGTTTTCGACGTAAGAAGCAGGCAAATGTCCTGAAACGTGATGCCTTCGAGCAGCTTCTTTGTTGGCCATTTTCTCAAAATCTCGGATTGTATAATTTCTGACATAAGATCGAAGATAGGATTTTGTTATAACGCTAAGATATAACACTGACGACGACGAAACTTCATCCTTTAAAAGTAAATATTATACCTTTCTCTCATGAAAAACAAGCCCATGTCGTCTTTCTTCCACTCTGCAACTCGTAGAGGCTGGACCTTAGTCGTAAACTTGAATCCATTCTTTTCGTTCTTTAGCACTATCCCAACTGGGATCGAAGAGATCAATGGAGGAACAACCTTACAAATCGCTGAAAAAATTGATTACATGGAAAAAAAATCAAGAACTGTTGCATTATGGCTCGAATCGATTAATTTGTGTGAGGAAATAAAAACAAAACCGTATTTTGATGCTTCGGACGCAATCTTCTGAATATAAATCAAAGGGTCTTCGAATTCCTCTTTCGAAGGTCGATACACTGGACATTCTTTCATTTTCTCCATCCATTGATTACAATTATCACTAAAAGACGATTTGAACGGCGACGACGATGAACAACTTTCATAGGATTCTGTTTTCTTCTCCGGGTTCGCTTTCTGCGAAGATATTCTGAGAGTTTTCGCTCTCAGATTCGCTTTTCGATCGGTTCGAGGCATAATAGTATCATCGATCAGATTAATTGAAATTTATTTTCAGTTTGTTTGTGGCTTGTTGTAACTTCTTAACATTCCCTCTTATGCAAAAAAAATGGCTGTCGGGCGATTGCAGTTATATATAGTTTATAGACGATTTGAAAGAACTTTGCCAGTTTGCTGTCCCAAAACTGCATTGTTATTTAAAATTAAATTTAAATATAGGAAGTTTACATGCAAGGTTGGTCTCTTCTTCTCTACCCATGCAACACTCGTACAGTTTCGAACACGTATTAAGTTAAAAAAAAAAAAAGATTTCGGACGTAAAAGAATCTCCCATCCACGGCTGCTCAATTATTCTTTTCTTGTCTGATGCCGTCAGTCAACCATTTGATGATCTGTTAATTAATACAAAGAAAAGCCATATAATAATAACAACGTATCTAAAGTAGTATAATATAGAAGAGTTCATCTAAGTAACAGCAATGTGCTTGGAACAGTGTTGAAAGGAGAAATATGGAACCCTAAACATCGTGGAAGATTCTCTGACGCATGCTGTTGAGAAAACGTCAACGTCGTACAAGGCGAAGGTGGCGTCGGTATAAACTCAGATGTATTTTGATAATTGAGATATAAACTGATCTTAACTCCCATAATCGAGAGTTCAGACTAGTATATTTAGCGCATTCTATTTATGTGCAACTATGTGCAAATATATAAGTCATTTTATGCTGTTATATTACTAATTAAGTTCTGTAATAAATAAAATTTTTAATTAGAGAATTCAATTCTAATAAATCAAAATATTAAGGGAAATTGTAAAAAAGCTATTTTACGGAGCAAATAGCAGTTATACTCACACCTCACCACTGATATAACAGAAAAGATACGACTGAAAGTTGAATGTGGTTCTACAGAATACCAATCCTGTCCCCATAAAAGAAATAGTATATAGACAAAAAAAAATTTTGCAGACATGAAAATCATGGATAGCACACACTTAGAAATGTCATAGTCCGATAGACGCGAAATCTGCTACTGCTATACCCAATCCAACACAAAGAGAGTCGAGGCCGGGCTCTTTCAACATACTAAAAGCGCAGAATCCGTAATAAGCATGGTAAAGATCAGGCAATGATCCCGGGAATTTACCGAATCCACCATACTGTTGTAATATGAAGAAAAAAAGAGTCAACTCATGAAACCGTTTCAGCAGCATATAAACAGAGGAAAGCAGTATGTACCTCAGATTGACATGTTAACAAGAATTCACGTAAAGCCTTCTTGTTGATCAATCCATCATATGCTCCTAAGATACTTAGAACTCCACCTACCCTGCGCAGATTTAATGGGGCTAATTGAAGATTTTCTGTTTTCGGCAAAAAAAGAAGCCTGAAAAAATGTACAAGCTTTATAAGCTAGGCAGACCAAAAGGCATAACAAGTATCGCTTGGCTTGTTGACCCTCCCTTGAAATCCACCATCAACTGCCTGCTTCTGCAGAACAGCAAAGATATCGATCAAAGTCACAAGGCATACCCGGAAAGCGAGATAAAAATAAATAAAAAAATTTAGTCGCACAGGAAATAGAGTGATGTGACTGAAATAGATGAGACTAACCTGAAAGCTCCAATTGAGAAGTAGTGGGACATCAATGATGCACCTTAAATTATTTTTTGACAGAGAATCGTCTTCCATAAAACCCATGAGATTAAGAGAAGCAACAGCACAGTAAGTCGCACCACCTGCGACACTAGAACTAATTCTAATACATAAGGGTGTTAAAGATCCTGCACACAAACTCATATATAGATTGGCTAGACAGAGTCGTACAAAACATGGCTTTTTCGATCCGCACAACCTACCATGAGATTCTGCACCAGGAATCAGCCCAAAGCCACCATCATATGTCTGTAAGCGTTAACAACTAATTATCCACAATACAACCAGAATCCTTTGAAAAAGACGGATGTATAACCATAACACTACAGCAAGAAAAAACCATACAAATTAGTATAGAAAATGATCTACCAAGACGTAGGATTGTATACCTGACAGGTTATTATGTACTCCTTAGCTTTCTCCCAATCTATGCCACACCAGTTCTTTAGCATTGAACAAATTGCCACTGACACACAACACAATCATTTTTTCATTGAAACAAGATGGAACCCACAGACATGATGAGAAAGATTATTGCTAAATGCTACCTGCACAATAAATAAACCGAAGATCTGTCTCTCCTCCAGAATGGATAGGCATAAAACTGGATTTTAAGAAATTATATCACGAATGACAAAACTATACCTAAACAAGATATAAGTGTTGACAAAAAGAAAGAAAGGATCTAAATAGAAAATGCCCTTGATGCATATTTATTGAAACCCAAGTTCATCATGCACACATCATGCTGTAAGAGAACATGGTCCCTAGAACAACAAGCGATAAACATCAACTGTAATACCATCCATCAGGCTGCTGAAGATTTTTCATCGATTTCAGTAATGCTTCACCTCTAATAAGAGATAAATCATAGCCAACAATCTTCAATATGGCTAGAGCACAATATGTGCTCGCCAAGTGACTCCCATTGGGGGTCGTTGCCTGATATAATGAGTAATAAGAAAGAAGATGAGAAACTGCAGAAATGAGAATTCGACCAAGAAAAAGACAGTTTTAACAACTTTCCCACAAATGGAATTTAGAAAATCAGTTTATGTACCTTATTATCAGCTGAATGGAACTGGGAGCTTCTGGAACCATGGAATCCATAAAATTGTCCTGTAAAAGATATATATATATATATATATATATTTTCGCAAAAAAAAAATATTTCAGACCTTTGATATACATAAATCTTTGTCCAAAGTTAATAAGCTACCTAATAGGATAGGAATTACCTTACCGTTCTCTAAAGCACCCTCATCTTCTGGGAGAGCTTGTAGAGATAAAACCCAATCGATTACTGCTTCCTTGTCAATCTAAGTTATGTCAAAACCAAATATCACGGAAGTACCATACACATTCAGCGCAAAGGCCATCACCTTCAGGCTTACCGAAGTTTGCATAATGATTATGGAATGCAGAATGATATTTTACGAAGAAATTCATTCTGGCATCACAACAGAAATAAGTAATATTTTACGAAGAAACGAAGTACTGCAGAAACAGTCGACTTAATTACGGGGGAAAAATCTCAAAAGATAAAATAAAAAAGAAACGAAAATAATTACTCGATCTAGGGCTCGTAGGATGTGGAGACCAGAAATCACGAAGTATGCGAGCGTTAGCCGATTAATTTCCTGCGTTTGGTACGGCGTCGGAAGCAATTGGTACATCATTAACAAATACATAATGTGGCGATCACGATCGAAGAACAAAGATTCCTCAAACTCGATCAACTCTAGCTGGTCCACTGCCTCATCATGTTCATCCATTTCTTCAATGTAAATAAATAAAGCGATTCGTGTTCAGTGAAATGTTGCTTTAGAACAACAAAAGTCGAATGTTCCCTGATTTTGAAGAAGCTGCGTCTCCAATTGGGGGTGTTGAACATATTAACTCATTAGTCCTCAGATGTTTATTATGTTTTAGTCCTAAGGTTATTACTAAATTTAAATTCGATACCATACGCCGAAAAAAAACGAATTGGGACCCTCCGTCAATTTAGACAAGTGCCTGGACTGTAGAACGTAAGTTGGCAGGAAATGAAACAACAAACTTCAACTAAAACACAGCATCAAAACTCCATTCTTACAAAAAGAAATCATCTTCACGAAAATTTATTTGAAATGAATCATTCATCACTACACAACAACCTAATTCTTGATTATGCTTCACCCACCTGTCTAAAAATTGTAGCAGCAAAATTACCTCCATCGCACTAACTAAGCTTGCTCAATGAAGAACATATCTTTTATATACCGCTTAAATGAGAGATGTTCTTAAGGGGCTTCCTCTTCCATGTCAAGTAAGTGCTGACAAAACGTCTCCACATCATGGGCATCGTCTTTAAACGTAAATCTCAACTGCTTCCATTGATACTCTCGAGATCCATCGTTCTTAGCCGAACCCAAAACTTTAGCCAGCACGTCAAATCCCTTCCTATCTATTGAGAGAAGGAAAGCGTCCTTTACAAAGAAACACCAAATTCAGTTTATATCTTGGAGAAATAATCATTGGCCACCCACTAAACATCAAGTTTTTACCTTTGCATTTTCCTTCAGAAAGGTGATGCAGAAAAGAATCAGGGCCCGACGCCTCATTTCGCTTCGATTGATTCCGTCTATGACGCTCATTGAAAATAGAGCTTGAAAAAGTAAAGTGTTGGATGTTTAAGCTAGAATGCAATTTAAGAATAAGAGACAGCATATGTGGGGACGGGAGGGAAAAGGATCTTACACAAGGGATCCGCTCTCGACATCTCAATATCCTCTGCTCCTACTTCATCAATTTTTCCAGTGCCATCTATATACATGTATGAGCTGCATGTTTGAAGTGATTGTCAGAATACGATTACTATATGAAATATTATCTAACACAAAAGATAAATGGGAGAGGATTGTGTACCATAAGGATTTTATTGACGTATCTAACCTGATGACGAACTTATATATGCAGTGAAATTTGCCGTCTTGAAGAAGGTCCTGGAGGTTCAAACCTCGAGAAAGAGACCCAAGATCTGATGAACCTAGTATTTGGGAAACTGAATAGCTGAATCCCTTAAGAGCTTTCTCTTCAGCTTGTATGATTTCCCTTACGCTTTCAGCAGCTAATTTAACCTGGAAAAAGGGATAAGGAACGAAAATGATCAGAACAGGTCATGTAACATAGTTCGCTGACAAATCATAGTGGAACATCCTTGGTTACTTGTAATAGCAAATTGGATTGTGTAGTCTTTCTGAAAATTTCAACATAGAAAAAGAGCATATGTAAGTATATGACTCAGCGCAATGGGCATCAGCATTGAGTATTCATCAATACCTTTTCATCGCTCAGAAGAGTAATATCGCCAACCAGAGCAAGCCGTGCAGGCGACTGCAAGATATAAAACAACCGTGTGTGTGCATACACTTGCCAAGAATGGATATCACAAAATGTCAATGAGAACACACCTTTCCTAATGATTTAAGCAATTGTGCTAGTGGTCCAGGGAAGGGGCTTGTCACAGCAAACGAGCAGCGTTCATCAATTACTGCATTCTGTCAAAGAAAGCAAACAAAGAAAAATACATAAAAGGAAAATCACAGACACAATTAGATAGAAAAGTTACTCATTTAAACACTTTATCATCCTAGTCTAACAAGTTATTGAAGGCAAGGACATTGACAATAGCACAATGTTAAAACGATCTTACTTTTAACCTTGTTTGTGATAAAAAAAGTTTCCCAGATCAGCCCTTAACTCATAATAACTGAAAAGCTAAGAATCACAATGACGGATATTGTACCACGTTGTGCAACTCCGCCTCAGGCACCCATATATAAGGCCTTCCTCTTCTAACGAAATATTTAACCTTTGAACTGTAAATCTCCTCTTTGCTGAAATTCCAAAGGGAGCGTAGAAAGAAACAAATAAGAAAGAGAACTGGGATGCACGAATCAGCAGTTTGATAGTGTCATTTAATAACTTCACAGTGTGGTTACCTTCCTTTGGCATCGGCCTTGACGGTGTTCAGCTTGCCCTGCCAATTCGAAGCCAATATATTCTACACGAAAGATTCAAGGTTAAATAAACGTTGGTAAGGCGTGAATACAGCAGATTAAGTGTGAAAATTGGGCAATTAACCTTGCATTTCTCAGCCAACGTTAAGACCGACGATTTCCCCCCTTTCATCATCGTTATTAGTAGTTGCTTCAAATCCCTCCGCAGAGCTCCAGCGAAGAGCTAACGAAAATCAGCTACTTTGCTGTCTGCTGAGGAGACGGGAAATTTTGAGAAATGCGACTGAAACCCAAAAGAATTAAACGAAAGGGAGCGAGTGCGAAAATGACTAGAATACCCTTACTATAAAATGTTTAAGAACGATTTAACCAACTTAATGATATAATCGAGTAATGCCAAGACTCGAATAGAAAACTCGAATAAATAATATACAAGTTGAATGTTTTAGAAAACTCGAATAACTTTATTCTCGCGGATATAATTAACAATTCGAGTAAACGACTCGATGACGGAACTCGAATAAGGTTTGCAATTGATAAATAAGTAGAACGGTCAGAATAAATACACAAAACACATCGACCTCTTCGATTTCCCGTACTCGAATTAATCAATCGAATCCTTCCACAAATCCGAAATACCGAATACAATGACGAAATCAAAACAAGCTACGCCGGCTAAGCTTCGAAGGGACCGCGACGATGAGGTTGTCGACGGCGACACTGTCACGGTGAGTTAATCTTATTGGGTATTCGGTATTTTGTGTTCATTTAGTGTAATCGAGCTATTTTCATGTGAAATCGGTGATGAGTAAACGTCGATTTCACATGGAACGGGATTATAGGTGAATTTTTGTACAAAATTTTGAGTTGCGCGTATTTGAGTTTTTTATTCGAGTTCTATTATCGAGTTGCTTATTCTTTTTACGAGTGACTGGTACTCGAATAATATACTCGAATAACAGTGGATTTTTCATGTAACATTGGTTGTTTTTGCAATTTTTTCAGGTCTATTTCCCGACGAAGTTGCCAACGGATAATTATTACCACACCAGCCTTACGCTTAACTCGCCGTACATGACAGCTTGCGAGCGCATTCGTACGCTTCTGAACCAAAGGGAATTGGCGGAAATGGTCGCGAGGAAACCTGATAAAGGCGTCCCGAGACCACTACAACTCCAACATGCTTTTATGGTATCTGATGAGCCGACAGGTGGAGCATGTGCCTGAGTCTTTGGAGCTGTGGATGGTCGTTCGCGAGCGGCCGTTAAGATTTTCGTTGGTCGAGTATTGCTTAATCACCGGCATGCACTGTCACGCTGCTGATGATCAAGTGATACCGTCATCGAACGAGTTTGTAACGAGGCATTGGCCTGGTATGATTCTCCTATTATCATTTTGAAGCTTTTTTACTTCAATTTTAAAAACTAACGCCTGTATTATGGCTCGTAGGCAAGAGGGTTATATATTTGGACGATCTGGAGACTAGGATCAACGATATGATGCGCGATGCTACCGCCGATGGCGGCACGTGCGTGAACATGGAGAAGTTGAAGATCGTGGCCCTATATTTTGCCGTCGCGGTACTAGGGCCGCGTAGAGTGAAAAGGGACCTGAAGGTGAAGAGCGAGTGGCTCCGTCTGGTGGAGGATTTCGACAGCTTCAACAAATATCCTTGGGAAAGGATAGCGTTCGACGAGGTTCTCTATGGTCTGAACAAAGACCTAGTGGAGAAGCGTCGGATGATGACTTCCAAGGGAAAGCACCAGACGACCTTCGATATTAGCGTCTTCGTCCAATCGCTTCAGGTAATTAAATTTATTTTATTTAAGTTATATTACATTTTTTAACTTAATATACTCTCTTTATCAGGTTCTTACGTACGAATGTTGGCCGAGGCTCGGGGATTTTGCAATGAGGAAGACAAAATTCTTCGCCAAAACATCCCGTTACCGCGCATGTGCCATTGGAAGACAAAATTCTTCGCCAAGAGTTCTGCTCCAAATTATGAATTGGTGGAGCATGTCTTCAATGATGCGGATATAAATGTAAGTATATATATTTATTTATGATATGAATTTTTAGAGTTGCATATCCCTAATTTGATTGAACTCGTACAAATACACAGACGGTGCAGTGTTGGCTTACACCATCCGATGCTGAATTGAAATCGGATCACGGCCGCACGATCGCCGGCTTTCCTGGCAGCAGGGATGATGCCGTATCCCAGAGGATAGTGGAGCATCTTCTAAATCGGATGGCGGTCTACTGCGCTGACCATCGGCTCGCTCCATCTCCTCCACCGTCTCCTCCTCCACAGCCGACAGAGCCTTCACGTGAGGCATTCCCTCCTCCACAACGTGACGATCGTACTCGAGGGGCCTCTCCTCCTCCTGTTTCTTCGAGTTCGATAATCACTCACATTGATAGAAGAATGGACAGGATGGAGGCCGATGTTCGGGAGGTGCGGGAAGAATTATCTTTAGTGAGGACAGAGATTAGGGCGTTACGCTCGATGGTATGCATTACTTTACGTAATGACATTTAATATTATATTGGTATATATTACTTAAGTTAAACATAATACTCCCATTTTTAGGTTTTGAGACGTTGAGGGAGGCACGGGAACGAGATATGAGTTATTATACGCCAGTGTTCGGGAGGATGCCGAACGTAGCGGAGACGAGGCAGACGGCCGCGGTGATTGAGACGGCAGAGCGGACGGTGATTGAGGCCGAGATGACGGTGGTTCAGGTTTCGGCCGAGACGAGGCAAACGGCCGCGGCCGAGCCCGAGAAGACGGACGCGGCCCAACCGAAGCAGTACAAACGGTTAAGACTATAGCATGAGCGTGAGAAGAAACGATCAAAGGTGCTGAGCAGTCCTTTTGTACCGTTGCCCGAATCGACCCCCCTTGTACGAAACCTCGCCTCAACAACTTACAGCATCACATGAATCAAGGGCGGCTAATTGGGATGCAGTAAGTGTGGAGTTGGAAAGAATGACGGCGACCCATGAAAGGAAGGGCATAATACAGGCTTATGACAAGAAATTCTTCAAAGATCTGTCTACTCCAACAATTTGGATCTCCGAAGCGGTACGTTTTTTTGGCTCAATATGTTCTAGTTTAATTATTTCGTTTAATAACATATTACGCTATTATTGCAGCACGTCAACGAGTTATTCCAGGGTTATATTACGATGCAAGAATGCTACGTGCTTCCGGTGGAACGCGTAGCATTCATGCATACCAACTTCGCATAGGCGGCCTTCTTTGACAGTGTTCGCCTGTGGAATGCGTAATCGTACAGACTATTCACTACGGGAGAGATCAATAGGCCTGGTAAGCCGTCCCTCCACTGGAACCAAGCGGAGGCTGCCGTCATCACATTGGGGTTTAATGCCCATTGGGTAATTCTTGTCGCTCGGTTCAAGAAGAGGACCATTCACATCTTCGACTCCAACCGAAGTAGTGATTCGGATATGCGATTCATGAAGCCGTACCTCGAAGCCCTCTCCGAATTAATACCGGTGATGCTTCCACTGGTAGGGGTAAATGAAAACCTCGACAAATTTACATATACGCGGTGCCTAGAATTCCCTCAACAAAGGCTCGGGTAATTTTCATGTCTTATTGTTTACATATCGAAGTTAATTGTCTCGAGTTTGGTATTAAAGCTGGAATTGTTCTATTTGTCGGACAGCGAGGAGTGCGGTATCTATATGCTACGGGCGGCGATGTCGACGATGTTCGGCAATAGAGATGATCTTTACTCGTTGAACGATGAAAAAATAGGTTTGTTTAGAAAGTTTTTGACTATTTGTATATGGTGTAACAATTGGACTCCTTGACGACGTATTTCTCTTTTATGTTGATTTTATGATGAATGATTGATTTTGGGATGAAGGTGAATTGTTGATTTGGGATGAATTGCTGATTTGTGGATGAATGTATTTGAAAGGAAATGTTGAAAATTTTCACTGTTATTCGAGTGTTTTCGTTACTCGAATAGCAACACTATATTCGAGTAAAATCTTCGAATCAATTCGAGTTATAAATGTTACTCGAATAGGTGCAATATTTGAACTTCGATACTAAGCATTATTCGAGTAATGTTTACGAACTTATTCGAACTTCTACTCTCAATCGAAAAACAGTTATTAAATTATTATTATTATTATTATTATTATTATCATGTAACGTTAAATGTGTGCTTATCTTAGTATTACTTTGTGTTTCAGACTTATGAAAGTAAATTATATCTATCAAATTAAGATATAGACTCATTTCTGCAAAAATCGATATGTACTCGATTATTATCAACATCATCTCTACAAAGTCGAACAATTTGTCATTCCATCATAACTCATTCCACGATTATTATCAAACATCGTTTTTGTTTAACTTTGTAAAAGCTCTAAAACATCGAAATATTGATATTTCTACACCGAGATCTTGAGATAAAGATAATAACAATTTTACAAGTCGAAACTCGAATAAAAATAATTATTCGAATTCGCTTTCCGAATGTTTTCGATTTTCCTAACTACACTCGAATAGTTTTCTTTTCGACGTTAATTGGTTATTCTTTGATCAACAATATACATTATCCGAGTATTATATTCGAGTCTTATCGATTTATCAACTACACTCGAATAATTTCTTTTTCGACCTTTTAACAGATTATTTTTATTATAATAAAATACAATATTCGAGTTATATATACAAATGTTTTCAATTTTCCAAAAATACTCGAATAAGCTCATTTCCGATTTTACATCAAAACTCTATTCGAGTAACGTCTTCGAACTATTCGAAACTCCATAAAAATTCGAAAAACGGTGAATAAAAAACCAAAAATGATTCCAAATATGAATCCCTTGCCAACTGCCAACACTCCTAAAATTAACGTCTACGACCAAACTCACCGACGGAGGCAAACCTACTTTCTTTTCTCTTCCCACGCCTTGCTACGAACCGAGGCGGCAACACCAATTCCTCCACGGTATCCCATGCGACTTGATCCGGAACAGGAGAAACTCTTCCATGATAAGCGAACTGCCACGTTAGCACAGAGTAATAATCCGAACACAACGGATAGAAAGACTTGTTCGCTCGTAGACTCGCTGCGATTTCATGCGGACACGGAATCCTGTCGATATCGAATTGGCGGCACGTACAAGTCTTCGATTGCAGATTAACGACGGCACGACTCCCTGAAGAACAGACATCATATTCTTGCGGAGCGATTTCACCAACTTCGTACCCTTGACTTAGCGTGTACCTTTCACGGATTATTGTCTTCACCGTCGGGGTAAACTGTGTGGTTGCCTATATGGATTTTTGTCTGTATCTAGCAAACCATTCAGCCGTCATCCTCTGTATCGAATCCAGAAGCGCAATGATCGGTAACTTTCTTTCTTCACGGAGTCTTGCATTGATCGATTCGACTCCATTCGTAGTCATGATGTTATAGCGAGTTATCGGAGAATAAGCTCGACTCCATCGTTCCTTAGAAGCATTTGCTTCCAAATACGTATGTGCCGCGGGAAACCTTTTCTCAAAATCCTTATACTGTGAATCAAAGTCACATTGCTTGTACAGTTTAGCAATCCGCATGAACATCTCAGTCGCTCCCTGCTTCTTGCAACGGCCTTTCATATTTTGAGATAGATGCCAAATACAATGACCGTGGTGTGCACGATTGTAGACGTTTGCAACGCCGACTTTGATTGAAGCAGCTCTGTCGGAGACGATAACAAGATCTTCCTCATTGGGTACGACTGCCAGGAGCTCGTTCAAAAACCATGTCCAAGATTCTATCGACTCTACATCGTCAATTATGCCCCACGCTAGCGGAAACTGATGGGTGTCGCCATCCTCTGCCGATACAACGAGTAACGTACCGTTATACTTTCCTTTCAACCAAGTGCCGTCGATGCACGACCTTCCTCATATGACAGTATCCCGCAATACAAGCACCAAGGGATATGAATACATGTTTAAATCTCCGCTCATCGTCTAGATATAGACCTACTATGGTACCCGGATTCAACCTTTTCAATGTTGACAAGTATGACGGCAACAACTTGTAACTCTCGTTGGGGTCACCTTTCATTGCATTTTGGGCTAAAATACCCCCTTTCCATGCTTTGAAGTATGAAACTTCGATCCCACGATTTCTCGTCATTGTTCGAATTAGTTTAGGCGCCGGCGTACTTGTAGAGCCCTGAAAAGATTCAAGCAGCATATCGCTCACGGAGGACGATGATGCTTGAGTAAGTCTCGCGTTCCGATTTGCAAGGTCGCACGTATGGGTGTTGCAATACATACGAATCGAAAATATGGACGTATCCTTAATCCTTGCCGTCTATATCCTCCAACTACATCCTTCCTCTTTGCATTTCACGGCATAGACCGATCGGGAAGATTTTACACTTCGGAGCTCGAAGGATGCACTACGGCAACCCTTTGGATCCTCTTCTTGGCAGCCCTCTTATCCTCAAATTCATCACCGACTCTCATGGTGGAACCATCCGTAAAAGAATACCGATCACTAGGAATAATAGCATTTTCCTCCTCATTGTCCTCCTCATCCTCTTGTGCATCCTCTTCGATTACGCCATCAAAATTGATGTGCACGTTCTGCCGTGTAACAACATCCTCGTCAAAGTTGGCGTGCACGTTCGCTTCATCGAGACCCTCACCCCCATAATTCACATCGTGACCCTCACCTTGAAGTCGATGATACGATCAAAATAATCATCGTTGTAACCGCCTCCGCCGCTACGAACCTCAACTGGAAGAGGACTAACTTCATCGTCCGCACGAGTTGGACGGAGAAGTGTCGTAGGGACTCCAATTTCCACATATAGAATCGGTCTATCCATTGGATCCCCTAAGTACATGTAACCTTTCAACTCTCTATCATTCCTTATATACAAAGGAGCACGGCCTTCCATACCTCTCATACATACTTGATAGCTCAGCTTTAACTCCGGCCTCCCGCTTACATTAATAGACTCATATATTTCGTTTCGCAGATCCGCCAACGAACAACAATCACCATCGAACCCAATGGGCATTAAATTTGTTCCATTTCTTGGAACCCAACTATATTTGTTATCATCTCCAATTATCCATTCTCCATCGTAATCAATCATGATGCTGGTCGGCATAACCTGTATATAAAAAAATTTGAAATTAAAATCAAATGAAATATTCGAATATAATAAATATTCGAAAAGGAAACATTATTCGAGTAGAGTATTCGAGTGAAAACAAACTCGAAAAAGTTATTCGAATAAGTAATCTATCGAGCGACTCCATTAAGTTGAAAAAAGCTTATTCGAACAATCTTTTCGAACAAATAAAAACTCGAGTATTGTGTTCAAATAAATTATCTTTTCGAATATGTTATACGAATTTAAAATTTAGAAAATTAGTTATTTGAACAACGCTTTCGAGCATAAAGAAACTCGAATAAGATGTTCGAATAGGCGTATAATCGGCATTTTCCTTCAAATTCACTCAGATTGACCGTAAAAATGCTAACCACAACTACCCACTGATGCGAAAATGAAATTCCCGATACGCAAAATGTATAATGTGGTTAAAACGAACTTAATCCTTGCAATGCCCGAGTTTAAAGAAATTGCAAATGTCGAAATGCCACTTACTGTAATGCGTTGAAGATCGTAACGCGATCTTCGATCTTGGGTGGTCCGGATCTAGTGGATATCGGTTGGATGATTCGGTATTTGCTCGTCTTTTTTTTGCTCGAATTCTGTTTTCTTGGTTGGTTAGTTCGTTTTTTTTATTATAAACGATATATATTTAATTATGTTAATGGTTAATGGTTAGTTAGTTAATTAAATCCACTCCTTTTATTGAATTGACTTGTATTGACTCTCCTTTTTTTGTAAAATGTCAGTTTTTTACTCCCTTTTGTTAAATTATCCCGCAAAGAACTCCATTCCTAGATTGGGATTTGGGGTTATTACTATTTAGGTTACGGTATACAGATTTTATTATGGAAAAAAAAAGAGCAGCCTTGAAACGACTTCGTAGTAGAGGAAACGTCAGACCTTGAAAAAGCGGCAATCGTTGAATAATGAAACGGTGCGATATTATCAACTGGGAATGTTCTTGCATTTGACATAAACTTGGCTTCTCAAGTATTCCCTTCTTCGACTTACTATGGTTAACAACGTAGAAATCAAGAATGCAACAAATTAAATGATACGCGAACGACAAAAAAAATGCATGAACTTAACTGATACCAAGCTAATAATTCAAAAAATTAAACCATAATCTGCTGATAAATACCAACAAATCATCGTTGAACATATATTAGCACGATCTCTGCATTTACTTTCCAACTAGAACGTAAATGGCGTATATGATCCCAGGTACGTATGCAAATAGCGTCAGCAACAAATCGATCCAAAACTCCACCTGAAACACAATAAAGAAAAAACCTAATCACATCATAGATCATTAATTTCATAATTGTACAAAACCCATAAACTAAAATGAAAAAAAGGTCCAGAATGTGAAGAATGAATGAATGTATCTATCTACATATATTACTCCAATGCCATATCTAAGGAAGACTCCGACAGGTGGCAACAAAATAGCCAGAATAACTTCGACAAACGTTTCTGTACCCATTATCTATGATCAACACAATATTCCTTGTCTTGTTTTGGAAAAAACGACGAGCGAGATCATATATCCTACCGTAGATCTCTTAGGACAAGGAATGTATTAAAATAGACTAATAGATCGTTTTGCAAGGGTAAAAATATATGAAGTTAAGAGGGTGAGATTTGAATGAGGAAAAATAGCATAGTCTATATGCAGCGCATTCCTTTTGACTGGGATCGATAGTCCAATATATTTTTATTTTTTCCAGACCATCTCTATATCCAGAGATTTTTGTAGTAGTCTTGTCTAGGGCAACCTTGATCTTCTATTTCATGATTTTTCTTCTAACAGTCCAATGAACGATAATGGGGTTTGATCAGTTTGAGTTGTCTACTCTACACGTGGCATGTGGAGATATGACTACGCACTTATGAAAACGGTCAAGAATGGAAACGAACAACTAACGAAAGAATGAATATCTTTGTTTATTTATTCACTGAATATGAGAGAATCATCATCCATCCCTGATAGAGTAGAGAGAGACCAATATAAGAGAAAACAGATTCTATTACCTACTTATACTAACTAATATTCACTTTGGGGTAGCCGAAATCTTGGGAGGAAAGATCTTCTTCCCTCATATATCATCACTGATACGGACCTAAACCACATGGGCCGAAAAATAGAGAGAAGAAGCTCATTAAGCCCACCAAAAAGAAGAAGCCCAAAATCAAGCCTAAGAGGTAAAAAACGAAGGGACCTCCGAAAATCCCTGAGGCAAAGGCATTATCCGGACCAAGGGAATTTCCTGAGGATATCTAGGTAAAAATGTAGCAGAAACAGAAGAAAAGAAAGCTACAGGGGCACGTGTCAACCTCCTATAGGAAGAGAGCCCTGCTCCAGAAGCTGCAAGCCGCCTTGAGAGCCTTTCAATCAGCAGTCCTTCCTCTGATCTTAGTACCACGCAATGTGCCTTCTTGGGAAGCTGAAGTATAGCACCACGTAAGCTGTTGGGGACTACTATAAAGGAGGGACTTAGCCATATTTTGTAGACAGTTTTTTAGTATACAGTGCATGCCACGATTCATCCCGAGAGTTTGTTAGATGTTTTTCTCATATGTTTAGAGAGTGATAGTAAGGAGTAGTTGAGGGTGTAAAATACCAAGAAATAGTGAAAGGAAGTTCATAGTGCCCCGTGGACGTAGAATCCAAACAGGATTCGAACCACGTAGATCCTCGTGTTATTTTCGTTTACGTCCCCTCAACGTCCCCTATTAAAATAGCACCTTATGCCTTCAGATACTTCACCATACTTTATCTACCGTTAAGTTAAAATTGTCAAACCCCACATACAAAATTCGTTGATTGGGAAAGCCCCACATCAAATGGCGCCGTCTGTGGGAAGTCGGAGTTAAAGGTAGTACTGTCAATTTGGCGGGGCGGGCCGCCGCCAAAGCCCGCCATCTGGCGGGGCGGGGCGGGCCTAAAAAAATGGGGACCGCCCCGCCCCCACAGCGGGCCAGGCCCGCCCGCCACTAAAATATATTTTTTTAATTTTTTGTTTTAATTATAAATTTTAATTTACTAAATTTTTTTTATTAATTATGGTATTTATTAAAAATTATGGATAAGTATGCTATTAATTATATGGTTGATAATAAATATGGTATTAATTACATATAATTAATGAATCATTAATTACATTACCTAATTAATTATATATTTATTATCTATATCATATATATTTATATAATATATATAATTAAGAGATTGGCGGACCGGCCCGCGGGCTAGCCCGCCCCGCCCGCGCGGGCTGGCCCCGCCGAGGCCCGCCCCCTGGCGAGGCAAAAATATTGAAGCCCAACCCGCCCTTTTGGCGGGGCGGGGCGGGCCGGCCCCCGGGCCGTGGGCCATATTGACAGCACTAGTTAAAGGCGTGAGAGATTTCTTAGGCAAGGTACGAAGATGCGTTAAAAGCTGTTAGTGTGTTTTTGTTCTGTGTTATAGGGACTAAGCAGGGAGCACGAAGGCGCTGATGGAAGGAGATTCTGCCATACCAAAAAACCTGGACTCACAGTTTGAGAAAGTTGCGGGAGGTGATCCAGTAGGACCAACCGCCACCCCAGCACCCACACCTGGTGTGATAGCCCCGGAAACGCCCATCATCCTAACCGCTGCACAGCTGGACCTCCTGGTACGCAACACTGTCAATAGCACCCTATCCGAGAGACGGAAGAAACGGAAACAACGAAAAAAGGCCCAACCGCGCGCCGAGACTGAGCAGGTGGACGGTCGATTCACAGAAGTAACTGGGGAAAATGAGACACGCGCGCAACCCCAAGCTACGCCCCAGAACACAGCAGGCATTTGTCTGAGTCTGAAAACGAGTCTAGGAGGGAAGCGGAGCCTCCCCAACACCCTGGCGGAGCTGGGGAAAAAGTACGGGGGAAGGAAGAGGAGCAAAATAAGGCAGATCAGTCAGAAAAAAATGCTAGGGCCCCCACCTTGATCTCCATTGAGTCTGTCAGCAAAGCCCCAGACAGTGCTAAGGAGGTAGGGAGCTCTAAGAAAAAGAAAAAGGTCGCCGCGCCCAGAAGGAGGGGAGGAAGCTTGGACCAAGAAAGAGAAGGAGCTGCGGGACCAACTTGCGGACCTTAAGCAAGTGGTGGACGGTGTCAAGAACAGGACCATGCCACCGAGGATAGGAGAAGGGCTAGTAGCGGGAACACCCTTTGCAAAAGAGCTACTGGTAGGGGAAGTCTCATCCAACTTCAAACAGCTACCGTACGAGTATGATGGGACGACGGACCCTGTAGAACACGTCCTACGCTTTCAAAACACCATCCTGCTTCACGATTTCTCGGAAGGGGTCAAATGTAGGGTGTTCTTGACCACCTTGGTGAGGGCAGCCCATCAATGGTTCAGCCAGTTAGCACCGGAATCCATCAAGTCTTTCGAAGAATTTCAGCTGATGTTCATCACCCAGTTCACCAGTGCCAGAAAACAGCCCAAGTCCGACATGTCGCTCTTCCAAGTACGGCAGGGGGAAAACGAAAGTCTCCGGGCATACATAAGTAGATTCAATATCGTTGCCTTAGAAGTACCAACAGCCACGCCTTCCGTCAAAATTAGTGCCCTGATAAATGGACTCCGGGACGGGGACTTCTTCGCTTCCCTCTCCAAGAGACCACCCCAACTTTCGAGGACCTGCTACTGAGAGCAGACAAGTACATCAACCTAGAAGAAAGCAAGATGGCCAAAGCCCAGGAAGAGAAGCAAATAACCAAGCCAAAAAGGAAGGGGCCGTGAGGAGCCAGGGACACGCGAGACCATCCCCGCGGCTACCCCTCAAAGAACTTTGGGGATCTCCTCCCAGAGCCCTACAAAGGTTTACGCCATTGTACCAACCCAGAAGAGGTCCTAGCTGTAGCAGGACGACATCCTGCCTGGAGGAAGCCTCTCGCAGGATCTTCAGGACCTTCTAGACCCTATTCTAACTTATATTGTCGTTTCCATAATGAGTATGGGCACCACACTAACAACTGCTACCATTTGAAGGATGAGATAGAGAGACTCATACAAGCGGGACACTTGAAGGAATTCGTCAGGCAGGGATCTGAGCCCAGCCCCCGAAAAAACGAAAAGGAAGAAGGGGGACCTACGCCGAACAAAGGGAGGCCGTTACCTCCACCACCAAATAAGGGTGCTCCAGGTCCATCTAGGGCTCCCATCCTAATCATCATAGGGGGTCCCAGCAGTGGAGATTCCAACCGGGCTAGGAAGTCCTATGCCAGGACGACGGGGGAACTCCGACCAGGAGGATTGGTGGGACACACGGAGGCCATCGCAAACGTACAATTCGGGCCGGAAGACGAGGCGCATGTCACTAGGCCGCACAATGATGCCCTGGTCATCACAACGGACATCGCTGGGTATGATGTATCCCGAGTCTTCATAGACTGAGGGAGCTCGCCGACATTATATTCCTGGATTGTTTTAAGAAAATGGACCTGGGAATGGAGCTCCGACCCGTTTCCACCGCCCTATACGGGTTCCGGGGACCTGGGATACAGCCCATGGGAGAAATAATGTTGCCTGTCGGAATGGGGAAAGAACCAATCCGGGTCGTAAAAATGATCAACTTTCTCATGGTCGACATCACTTCCTCCTACAATGTCATCTTGGGGCGACCCGCTATCAACGAATTCAGGGCCATCCCCTCTACTTATCACTTAAAAATCAAGTTCGCCGTAGGAGAAATCCTGGGGGACCAGCAGAGCTCCCGCCGATGTTACGCTAATGAAGTCAAGGCGGTAGCCAGAGAAAAGGAGACTACGAGAGAGGGGAATGGTCGGGGACAAGAGGATCAAGATCGAAGGAGGGGGACCCACGAGCTTGCAGCCTGAACCAGATGAAGAGCTAGTCAACGTGGAGCCGTACCCTGGTCAACCAGGGAGGATCACCAAAATCGGGACACACTTGGGGGAACAAGCCACAAAGGAGCTAGTAGGATGTCTACAAAGGAATGCGGACTTATTCGCATTTTCTCCAAAGGATATGACAGGGATTCGCCCCGATATAGCCAAACATCACTTGAACATTCTGCCGGGTGTTAAGCCTGTTAAACAAAGGCTCCGATTGTGTGGGGCCGAAAGAGCACAGACCTTGAAAGAGGAAGTGGGCAAATTACTCCAAGCGGGCCACATTCAGGAGATCCAGTTCCCCACTTGGCTGGCCAATGCTGTCCTTGTGAAAAAAGGAAATGGACAATGGAGGATGTGTATCGACTTCAGGGACCTCAACAAGGTCTGCCCTAAGGATCACTACCCGCTGCCAAGAATAGATCAACTCGTGGATTCCACCTCCGGGTGAGAGGTCCTCAGGTAAGTCTTGACTCAATGATTTTGATAAAGTTTGTTTTGTGACACCAGGGGGAACATATGGATACATCCGAATGCCATTCGGACTCAAAAATGCTGGGGCTACATACCAACGGATGGTGGACAAGGTCTTTAAGCAACAACTGAGCAGGAACATGGAGGTGTACGCGGACGATATGCTCGTAAAATCCATACATCTCGCAGATCATACGAAGGACCTGGAAAAGGCGTTTGGAGCAATTAGAAGAAGTGGGAGAATCCCGAAAAATGTGCATTCGGAGTAAAGTCGGGGAAATTCCTCGGTTATATGGTGACCCAGCGAGGCATTGAAGTCAACCCCACGAAGGTGAAAGCTATCTTGGAGATGCAACCTCCCCAGGGAGTCAAGGAAGTCCAGAGGCTCACGGGGCGATTGGCGGCTCTTAGCCGGTTCATCTCCCACTCAGCAAAGAGGAGCCTACCCTTTTTCAGGGTGCTACGAAAGAACAAGGAATTCGAGTGGACCAAGGAATGCCAGCAGGCCTTTGAAGAATTGAAGGAGTACCTCCACAACACGCCTCTCTTGACTAAACCCTTGGTGGGGATGTGTTGGTGCTATATTTCTCCGTAGGGGACCACGCGGTGAGCTCCGTCCTGTTGAAGGAAGAGGGGACCTCCCAAAAGCCCATCTACTTTGTAAGCAAGGTGCTCCTAGATGCGGAAACTAGGTACTCGGAGGTTGAGAAGACAGCCATGGCAGTAATGGTCTCCGCCCGCAGACTACGACCATATTTCTTGTCACACAAAGTGAGCGTACGGACTAACTTCCCGCTGAAACAGACACTGAACAAACCCGACCTATCAGGGAGAATGGTAAAGTGGGCCATTGAGCTAGGGGAGTATGACGTCGAGTTCGAGCGGAGGGCGGCCATAAAGCCCAGGCCCTCTCAGACTTCGTCCTTGAGACCACTAGGGGACCACCAAAGCGCCAGTGGAAAGTGTATGCGGATGGGTCCGCTACCTCTCAAAGGTCGGGAGCTGGGGTCCTCATCATCAACCCGGAAGGAGAGGAATTCCGTTTTGCCATCGCGTTTTGCTTTCAAGCCTCAAATAATGAATCAGAATACGAAGCCCTCATTCACGGTCTGCGCATCGCAAAGGAGATGGGAGCACGAGACATCGCGCTGTTCTCGAATTCACAGCTGGTGGTGCAACAAGTGAAAGGGAACTACGAAGCAATAGATGAGAAGATGGTCGAATATGGTAAGAGAGTTGAGAAACTAACAAAGGCTTTCGATTATTGTGAGATTGTGCAGATCCCCAGGGAGGAAAACTACAAGGCCGATTATCTAGCAAAGGCGGCGAGCTCAGGAGCAGCCCTTAAAGAAGAGGGCGTTACATACCTCACCGCAGACAAGGAGGAAGTGGGGGAGCTTGTGGCAAATATAGAAGAAAGAGACGATTGGAGGGCCCCTATCATAGTCACCTTTAGGGATGCTGACCAGGAGGACAAAAGGGGATACCGGTGAAAATTCTGCTTGATAGATGGGTGCTTGTTCAAGAAATCCTTCGTACATGCGTATGCCCGATGTCTCTCCAGAGAAGAAGGCAAGAAGGTACTTGAGGAGATTCACAAAGGATGCGCAGGGGATCACGCAGGATACAAATCCTTGACCAGGAAGGTAGTAAGGGCTGGGTACTTCTGGCCCAATCTCATCAAGGATGCAAGGGACCTGGTTAGAAGGTGCGGTAACTGCCAAAAATACGGCCCCAGAATCCACGTCCCCGCCGAAGCGTTGGGGACCATGCACTCTCCATGTCCTTTCGACAAATGGGGAATCGACATAGTCGGCCCGTTCCCTCGAGGAAAGGCGCAAAAGAAGTTCATTATAGTAGCAGTGGACTACTTCAGCAAGTGGATTGAAGCTAAAGCAGTGGCGCGAATAGACGAAGAAAAGGTGATTGAATTCCTGTGGAAAAATATCTGCTGCCGCTACGGAGCTCCTAGGATCCTCATTTCGGATAACGGAACTCAATTTTGTGGAGCTAAAACACGAAAATTCTGTGAAGGCATGAAGATAACCCAGAGGTTTGTCGCGGTAGGGCATCCTCAGGCAAATGGGCAAGCCGAAGTATCCAATCGAACAATTCTCCGAGGAATCAAGGCCCGACTCGAGCAAGATGGAAACAAGTGGATAGAAGCACTGGACGCCGTCCTTTGGGCCTACCGAACAAGCCCTCGCGAAGCGACCGGGGAAACTCCGTTCGAGTTAGTGTATGGGTCGTCCGCCGTAATACCTGCGGAGATCGGGATTGAGACACATCGAATGTTGGCATACGATGAACAAGAGAATGCACAACTAAGGAGGGAGGACCTGGACCTTGTTGACGAAATATGAGAGGAAGCTCAAGTAAGAATGGAAGGATACAAAAGCCGTATAAAGGCGATGTACGATCGAAGGATTAGGCCCAGGGGGTTTCAACGAGGGGACCTGGTGCTTCGAAGAGCCGATGTCCTACGACCCTTAAAGAAAATGGAAGCACCTTGGGAAGGGCCCTACAGGGTAACCAAAGTGCTAGGAGGAGGAGCTTATGAGTTAGAAGATGCGAAAGGAAGGTCCCTACCTCGTCCTTGGAACATCTCTAATTTAAAGAAGTTCTATGTGTAATATCATTATGTAAAAGGGGAGGGAACGTACCCTTTTTCCTTCATCTGGGATTTTTGCCTCAAAGGGAGGTTTTTGCCCAGATAAGGTTTTAACGAGGCGTACCTCCTCAGCAGAATATAAATGTTTGATTATGATTATCCATGCACTTGCAAAAAATAACCGATACCAAAGGTGGACGGGCCTGCAGCGTACAAAGACATCAAGGACTGATAGTCCGCGACGTGCGAAGATGCCCAAAGCCGACGGGTCGGCGGTGTACCCGACATCAAAGGCCACAGGTCTGCGACGTGAAAGATGCCTAGGAGGGCATACAAGATGCCGCCACTGACGAGTTGTGGTGTACAGGACATCAAAGGCCCTCAGTAAGGCCTGCGACGTGAATAGGTACCTCAGCGGAGCTGGCGCTATAACCAGGGTAAAGCAGTGGGGGACCTCCCCCCTCATACTTAGGACCTCCGGGCCTACGTTACTGAATCCGCTAGAGACGAAGAAAGCCTAGCGTGTAAACGACGCCTTAGGATAAGGACGACGGTCCTTACAACCGAAGGCGTGTATAATTTGTACTTAGTTTATGAATAAATTAAGGTGTTCACGAAAGCACGATGAAAAAATTGAAGCACGAAAAGCGATAGGATATTTAATAAAGAGGTCCTATATTACAAAGGGAAAAAGGGGGACCTCAACAGAGACATGCCGAAATAGGGGAGTTAAGCTTCCCCAGGGGAAAAGCGAAAAACCTACGAGTGTCCACAAAAGCATAAAGAAAAAGAGTTCATTACATAACACCCAAAAGAAATACTAAACTGAAGGATCTTCAGGAGGCCAAAAGACAACGCCAGGGAGGTCAGAAATGTCAGCCCCAGCAAGAGCTCCCATATGTTTCTCAGCAGCGGGGCGCCAAAAGAAAGGATTCTCCTCAGCCAATGGGTCTCCTTTGAAGGACGTGGGGAAAGGAAGGTCTTGAAGGGCTGTGGCTGCCCCAATCCCAGCAGAACCGACGCTGTGGCCCCCCAGATAAATAAACTTAAGTTGTAACAATATATATATATATATATATAATAATTTTAGAACTTTTCGAAACTTACCAAATAAATTAATGAACTTTGTATAAATAATAATCAATTAATTGGGCCATGTTTAGTTAGTTTATGCTTCCAAATAAAGCCCAAATCAAAAGAAATGTAATGAGCTTCCTTAAGCTCAAGGTAACAAAACGATTATTACCATGTCACATCATTTCCAATTCCACCTTTGAAATATTAGTGTATATCCACACATTACTAGGAGAAAACTCTTATTAAGGAAATAAGAAGGAACGAAAGTAAGAAGTAGGGAAGGAAAAACGAATAGCTCCTAACCATTAACAGTTCAAAGAAGCCGAAGCAAGAAGGTGAGGAATTATTTATATTTCATTGCTCTTGTAGACCTTTTTGGTCCAAATGACTATGAGAGTTTTGATTATTCCAAGTAATTATGTAAATTGGGGGGTACAAATTAGAAAACTCGATATGCATGTTATGTGATGTTTAAGTATGTGAAAATGTTCGATTAAGCGCTTGAATGTGATTGAACTAATAAGAAAATCGAATTTGTGTGATCTTATGCTTAACTGGAATATTTATGTGATCACCTGGTTATGAACGTTTTCGTATGAATGGAATCTCGTTGCGTGCTATATATGGAAAATATATCATGTTAAGTGAAATGCAAACTGTCTGCGAGATTGAGTTATTTTAGGAAATAATATCGACGTGATCACCCGGATACGAATGACTATGCTGTATATATGGAAAAGATATTCTGATTGAGCTGAAACGTGATTGATCTATTTTAGGAAAGAATATCAATGATATATCCGTTGAGTGCGATATTATGTGACTCTTAAATCAGTGAATCATGATCTTGCTTTCCTTGTGCGACTTAGGATTTATATTATGGAAAGTGATTAATTGATTGGGCTTATATGTGGTATGATGCTGATTGAGTCTATTTATGGAATGTGCTGAAATCGGATGAGATCACCATACATGGAAAGTTATGCTTTGCATTATACTCAGTAGATCAAATCTTTCTCTGTGCGAATTGGCTATCATATTTTGGGAAAGAAATCAGTTGATTGAGCTTACCGTTGAAAATATGCTGAGTGGAATATATATGGAATATGCTGACGAATGGATGAGATTACTATGGAATGAATGTTAATCTGTGGTATTTATGGTAAGTGATCATGCATGACTGTTGAGCTTAATTGGTTTATTCTTGGCATGATTGGTTGAGTTAATGCACGTGATTATTGAGCTTTATCTTGCATATTCTGTGCTTAACTTTCCTTGTGAAGTGTAGAAGCGATTATTGGACTATATAGAAGAGAACACTTCACTTTGAAGGGTACACACAACGAACACACAAGCAAACGAATCCCTTAGAGTTCTTGAGCGAAATTTGTGATTCATTCGTAGTTTGTGATTGAGCTTTCATTTGCGAATCTGTACTCTTTGAGCGATCCTTAGAAACTCCAAACCCTAAAAACCTTGTCTTCGGACGTGTTGTGTCTGCGGGCACATTGAGCGCACAAAGGAGTACGAGTGGAGTCTTACGCACGTGAAGGGACGAATTTTGTGGATTCGGTGGCCCTTCGGTAGCAAGCTGCATCCAGTCGGGGAATAGCTTTCCTGGGTAAACGACGTGGATCGAAACTTGGCGTGCGTCAGCCTAGAACGAGGTCTAGTGTCCATTGTGCTTCGATTGTGTAAGGGTCAATCATAGTGTAACCGGTAACACTTAGTGATTGATTGGAACTCTTGGGAAGATCACACCCCAAGGACAGGATTAAACCCCAGTTGGGGATATAACCTGTATAAAAATCTCGTCTCACTCTACTTTCTACTATTTAATTTTCTGTGAGACAAACCAGGAACGCACAATAATATCTAGGTGATATCATATAAACCATTTCTGAAACTAACGTGATATTTTGAAACAGGGTTAGGGAGATAACTTTGATACTCGTACTGATTTCTGGGAAATAACATACTCTGCAAATATCTTCTTAAAGAAAAGTATTTTTCAGAGAAGAACAAGCCAAATTTTTTATAGCCTAATTCACCCCCCCTCTTAGGCATATTTTACACTTCATTTGGTATCAGAGCAGGTTACTCAACGAAAGGCCTAACACGCCTGAGTTAAGATCTAATGGCTTTTTCGAGTGATGTTTTTGCAGAGGGTCAATCCCACTCTAGGCCACCTCTCTTCGATGGAACGAACTACGCAGTGTGGAAGAATCGCATGATCGAATTTCTCATCGCCGTCGACTACGATCTTTGGGAGACAATCATCAACGGACCATATACGGCTGCGAAATCCGATGGAACCCCAAAGGATGCTAAAGATTACACTGCTGATGACAAAAGGGGAATCACGCGAAACGCAAAGGCAAAAAACATGCTCGCATGAGCACTCACACGGGAAGAATACATTCGGGTCAGTTCCTGCTCATCGGCAAAGGCCATGTGGGATATGCTCCAAGTTACTCATGAAGGAACTCAACGAGTCGTGCAAGAAAGACTAGCTCTGCTCACTCATCAGTACGAACTATTCTCGATGGAATCTGACGAGAATATAAGCCAGATGTACGCCAGATTCATGGGAATCATCAACCAAATGTTCTCTCTCGGCAAGAAGGTTCCCGACAGTGAACAAGTGAGAAAGATACTGAGATCACTGCCGCGAGAGTGGAATGCCAAAGTTACTGCCATCTACGAAGCAAAGGATCTAGAAGCACTTAGCATCTCCGAACTGATTGGATCGCTTATCTCCTACGAGATGATTCAAACGTCAATGAATGAGAAGTCGCAAACCAAAAATCAGAAGTCTATCGCATTCAAATCCAACCAAGAAGAATCTGATTCTGACGATGAACGAGAAGGCCTGATGAACGACCTAGCCATGCTTACAAAGAGATTTGAAAGATTCGAACAGAAAAGGAGATTCAAAGGGAACTCCAACAAATTCCAGAACAAAAACAAGGGAATCTCCACGTCGGGGAAGAAATTTCAGAAATGCTTTCGGTGCAACAAACCAGGCCACTATGCACATGAATGCCCAACCAATAACGATGAGAAACCAAGGAAGCAGAAGGCCATGGTGACAGAATCTAACGACTCTGAAATGGAACAAAGTGAGGACGAGGATAACGCTTACATGGCTGACGAGGATCAGGTATCTCACTCTTCCTCCATTGAGAAAATTCATATCCTAAACAGTTTATATGGTTATGAAAGTGACTCATCTGTTTCTGATATAGAAGAAAGTAAGGAAGATTTGTGTAGGTTACTTCAAAAAGCAGAAAGAAAGATTAAGTCACAAAATTCCTTGAATAAGGAACTGATAAGGCAGCGAGATGAACTAGCTAAGGAAAAACATGAGGCTGATCTAGAGATCTCACGTCTGAAAGAAGAGTTAGTTACTGCGAAGATAGAGGGAATTCCATGTGACTGTGAAAAAATAGAAAAGAAAAACAATGACTTATCGAGAGATATCGTAGAACTCAGGAATTCCTTAGATAGAGAAAAACAGAAAGTTGATAGACTCCTTGAGGGTAAGCAAAACCTAGATATGTTGTTAAGTACTCCTAGGAACATTGGTAGGTCAGGGATAGGTTATTCCACTGAAGGAAAGCATGGTAAACATTCTGTGCCTAAGCTTAAATGTTTCTGTTGTGGTAGAAATGGTCATTATGCATACAACTGTCCTTTAAAGAAAGTTGATAAAACTAAGTATGTTTGGAGACCTAAGAAGTCACCTGTAAATGCCACTGTTGTATCTGATTCTAGCAGGAGATCACCGTCTATGAAGAACGATATCTCGTATGTTAACAGAAGTTATTTCCCCACTAACATGTTAGGACCCAACAGAAATTGGGTACCTCAGAAGAGTACTTCTTTCTACAGGTACGAAGGAAGAATTCCAGTAAGAAAAGCAGGTGGTATCTCGCCAGCGGGTGCTCCCGCCACATGACAGGTGATATAGGTAATTTTGTGTCGTTGAAGGCGGTTGATGGAGGATACGTTTCGTACGCTAACGACGCAAAAGCCAAAATCGTGGGAGTCGGTACTGTTGGTAACAATTTAAATATCACTATAGATAATGTACGGTTTGTTAGGAACTTAGAACATAATTTAATTAGCATTAGCCAACTATGTGATGATGGACATACCGTAGCTTTCGCCAAAGACAAGTGCCTTGTCAAAAAGGGTGATGAGATTGTGTTTAGTGCGGCTAGACATGGTAACATTTACTGCATCACTCTTGATGATATTGCTAACCAAAATGTCAAGTGTCTAGCAGTTACGCAGGATATCACATGGTTATGGCATAGACGTCTGGGACATGCTAACATGGAACTGATGTCTCACATATCATGCAATGAATTAGTGAGAGGTATTCCAGATATGAAAGCCACCAAGGACAGAATCTGTAAAGCGTGCCAAATGGGGAAACAGACCAAGACGTCCTTTAAACCGAAGAATGTGATCTCTACGTCCAGACCACTAGAACTGCTGCATCTTGACCTTTTTGGTCCGGTACAGGTTATGTCATTGAAAGGTAAACGATATGCCTTTGTTATCGTAGACGACTATACTAGGTACACATGGGTCTTATTTCTTGCGCACAAAAGTGAGGCTTTAGATAATCTTGCGCCACTGATTAAGAAGCTAGAAAATGAGAAAGAAATGAAGGTCCGTAAGATTAGGAGTGATAACGGTCTAGAATTTGATAGTAAATCCTTTGCATCTTTTTGTGATGAAAATGGTTATAGTCATAATTTTTCAGCTCCTATTACGCCTCAACAGAACGGAGTGGTCGAGAGGAAAAATAGAGTATTACAAGAAATGGCTAGGACTATGTTGAGCGAATATAATACTCCAAAACACTTTTGGGCCGAAGCTGTTAGTACGGCATGTTATGTCTCGAATAGGATTTTCCTTAGACCGATTATTAAGAGAACTCCCTATGAACTTTGGAACGATAAAACCCCTAACATAGGATATTTCCATGTATTTGGTTGCAAATGTTTCATTTTGAATGATAGGGATAAAAGAGGAAAATTCGATTCCAAAGTAGATGAAGGGATATTCCTAGGTTACAGCCTTCATTCCAAAGCTTTTCGAGTGTTTAATAATAGGAAGAAGACTGTTCAAGAATCTGTGCATGTTACGTTTGATGAATTTCCTGATGCAGATGCTACTGAGGAAGGTATAGTTGTGTCTCCTGCAGGTATACAGGTTACTGACAAAGGAGTGAACGCAATTCCATTGGAACTAGATACTGAGTCAGAGGAACCTGAGGCTTCAGGCGAACAACAGCGCAGAAAATTCAAACATGCTTCCAGCCATCCCACTGAACAAGTCATAGGGAATATCACTTCAGGGATCAAAACGAGAGCAACTGCACGAAACGATATTGCTGAGGAATCACATGACGTGCTGTTGTCAACCATGGAACCTAAGACAGTGAATGAAGCGCTTGACAATGAATCGTGGGTGATTGCAATGGAAGAAGAGCTGGCACAATTTGAAAAGAGCCAGGTGTGGACTCTTGTGGAAAGACCTAACGACAAGTCCATAATAGGTACGAAGTGGGTGTTTCGCAACAAACTGGACGAGAACGGTAACGTTACACGAAATAAGGCCAGGTTAGTTGCCAAAGGTTATTCCCAAGAAGAAGGTATAGATTTTCAAGAAACCTTTGCACCCGTAGCTAGGCTCGAGTCTATACGTATTTTACTTGCATATGCATCATTTAAAAGATTCAAGCTTTTTCAAATGGACGTGAAAAGTGCATTTTTAAATGGTTTTATAAATGAGGAAGTTTATGTCGAGCAACCTCCCGGTTTTGAAAAAGAAGAATTTTCAAATCACGTCTTTAAATTAAACAAAGCTTTATATGGTTTAAAACAAGCCCCTAGGGCATGGTATGAAAGACTGAGTAAGTTTTTGCTAGACATGGGCTTTACAACAGGAACTATAGATAACACTCTGTTTATAAAGTGCGAAGGGAATCACATACTACTTGTGCAGATATACGTTGATGATATCATATTTGGTAGCACTGACATCACTCTTTGCGAGAATTTTTCTAAGTCTATGCAACAGGAATTTGAGATGAGCCTAATGGGAGAACTCACGTACTTCCTTGGATTGCAAATCAAGCAATTGGATACGGGAACATTCATATCTCAAACGAAGTACACGAAGGAACTACTTGACAAATTCGGAATGGCTGATTCCAAGGTACTTCCCACTCCTATGCATCAGACCGCTAAAATTGACAGTGATGAACAAGGTACGCCTTTTGACCAAACTAAGTATAGAGGTATGATCGGAAGTTTGCTATACCTTACGGCAAGCAGACCCGATATTATGTTTGCTACTGGTCTATGTTCTAGATATCAATCGAGTCCTAGGGAATCTCACTTGACAGCAGTCAAGCGAATACTTAGATATTTGAAGGGAACAATCAATCATGGTATGTGGTATCCAAATTCCAAGGAATTCCCATTAATGGGATACTCGGATGCGGATTACGCCGGTTCTAGGGAAGATAGGAAAAGCACTAGTGGTACTTGCCAAATACTGGGGAATTCCCTTGTAACTTGGTCCAGTCGGAAACAAAATGCCGTGGCCCTATCCACAACCGAAGCCGAATATATGGCCTTAGGAAGTTGTTCTCAGCAAATCCTTTGGATGAAACAGACCTTGAGTGATTACGGTTTAAGGTACGACCAAATTCCTATTTTCTGTGATAGTACTAGTGCCATTAGTATCACTAAGAATCCCGTACACCACTCTCGAACTAAGCATATAGAGGTCAAACATCATTTTATTCGAGATCATGTTCAGAAAGGGAATATCAGCGTGAACTTCGTAGGAACTAATGATCAGTTGGCTGATATCTTCACGAAACCCCTTATTGAGAGTAGATTCTGTGATATCCGTGACCGATTAGGAATTATTGAGCTCAAATAGGAAAGGTGACTAGATATGTTAGCCTTTAGTAATTCCTTGATCTTATCCCTTAGGATCTCTGCGATTTTATTCCTTGATTCTATCTTCATTATTTTTTTCAAATCCTTTCCATCCATGAAAAGATTATTAGACTTTCTTCAACATTTATGTCAAAATCTAATTTCAGCCAATATTTTTCTTTAAGCTCTGATCTTTACTTAATTCCTTCCTTATCTGACACACGTCTTGTCAAGATCACATCCCTCTTTAACTTCTTTCCATCCTTATCCAAAAGGACTCGGCCTTTTATAAACCGTCCCTTCTTTGTTTCTCAATTTCATTCAAACCCTAAGCTCTCCACTTCATACTTTCCTTCTTCAACTTCTTGATATCAACCATGGTGAAAACCAAAGGCGCCAGATCTAAGTCCGACAAAAAGCGGGAGGCTGCCCTAGTCGAAACTCCACTCTCTCCAAAAGCCACCCGTTCCAAGTCAAAGAGCAGTCCAAAATCTACGAAATCTCCTACGAAACCTAAGAAGAAGAAGGCTAAGATCGATAAAATCCCTGTTCCCTCTCCTGCCTCTTCCCATGACGAGTCTGTCCCGCTTGAGAAACCTGCCTCTCCAGAAAAGTCTGTCTCTGCTCAGATCGAGTCTCCTTCTCGAGACAAAACTCCCCCACTGGATCATTCTGAGAAGGCCATGTTCAATCCTGAAAATCCGGAGGAGATCACCGACGAGATCAAATTCCTGACTGAGAGCGCCAAGGAACTTTACGAGAAACTTCAGAAGCGGCGTGTTGCACGAGGAAGAAGCGTCAACTTCGATGAGCTGGCTGAGAGCAAAGTAGCAACGTGGCTGACTGAGTACGGCTGGGAAAACTTTCTGAGGATAGACAAGTCCGTGTATGTTGAGGCGGTGAAGCTGTTCTACGCCAATCTCACTTTCGTTGAAGATGGAACTGAGATCTCTGTGCAGTCTTATGTGCTCGGTAAGAAACTTGAATGGAACTCTGCGAAGGTGAATGAGATGCTGGGGGTAGAGAACGAAGGGTTGTGCTACTTCGACTTCGTCCACTGGTGTACGTCTGAGGTGCCCCTGCGTGACTGTGTGAAAGCCCTATGGAATTCCCCTTATAAGCCTAAGTTCTCTGAAGGAGAAGCTCTGAACAAACTCCCTGTTGATCTGTTCTTCCTTTATAAAGTTCTGCACTTTACCCTCTGGAGCGCTCGCGTTGGCAGTGGAGGCCATTCCACCACTATGAACAACATGAGCATGTTGACTCTCTATCTGGTATCCCAAAATAAACCGCTCAATCTAGGGTACTTCGTTCTTAAGTTCATGGTCCATGCCATTAAGAGCTCTGATAAGGAACTTCCATATGGAATGCTGCTTACGCACCTGCTTGAATTCGAGGGAATCTCTTTGCCCAAAGCCTGGGAAGATAGCTCAAAGCATGCAGTAGATATGGTTACACTGAAGCGAGTTGGTATACGCTATGATGAACGACGAGGCTGGTGCAAGACCAGGGATCTGAAATCCCCCTCAAAGAGTCCGATCAAGAAGAAAAGGGATGACGATAGCGACGACGAGCAAGGAACGATCGCAGATCTGAAAAAGAGTTTCAAGGGGCTTAAGGATGAGAACCGCAAAAAGTTCAAAAAGATCTCACGGAACTTCAAAAAGGTTAACAAGTATCTGAAGGAGATCTCCGCGGCTCTTAATATCGCTGAATCCCCATCTGCCTCATCCGATAGCGATTCCAGCCTTTAGATCTTGTTCCTTAGCAATTCCCTAGCTCTGATAGGATTAGTTCTAGTTTGCTTTTTTCGCTGGTTCTTGGGTTTGAGGGTCGAGGTTGGTTGCAGGTTTAGGTATGTTGGTGGTGTTGGTCCCTCCTTTTTGATGCTGAAGGGGGAGAAGTCTAGGCAATTAATGCCTTATTTTGTTATTTTGGAATGATATAATATAATCGGCTTGCTTGCTTTTATATGCTTGTGTCTTAATCCTCTGTGCTTTAGTTGATGATTTGTTAAGGATTAAGGAATTCCGCACATAGGCAGGGGGAGCAAACTGATGTGATGTGATAACTTGAGAGATTCCATGGTAACTTGAGATGTTCCATACGATATAACCTGGTAATTGCTAAATCTTTGCTTCTGTGCTTTACATAGGAATATTAGCAATTAGACAGGGGGAGCATGCTATAAAATTTGATAAAATTCTTTGCTCTGATCATATGTCACATGCTGTGATACTTAAACATGCTACGTGCTTAAATGGTTTCATATCGAGTGTACTCATATGCTTAAGATAGGCATTAATTACTTGTCATCATCAAAAAGGGGGAGATTGTAGACCTTTTTGGTCCAAATGACTATGAGAGTTTTGATTATTCCAAGTAATTATGTAAATTGGGGGGTACAAATTAGAAAACTCGATATGCATGTTATGTGATGTTTAAGTATGTGAAAATGTTCGATTAAGCGCTTGAGTGTGATTGAACTAATAAGAAAATCGAATTTGTGTGATCTTATGCTTAACTGGAATATTTATGTGATCACCTGGTTATGAACGTTTTCGTATGAATGGAATCTCGTTGCGTGCTATATATGGAAAATATATCATGTTAAGTGAAATGCAAACTGTCTGCGAGATTGAGTTATTTTAGGAAATAATATCGACGTGATCACCCGGATACGAATGACTATGCTGTATATATGGAAAAGATATTCTGATTGAGCTGAAACGTGATTGATCTATTTTAGGAAAGAATATCAATGATATATCCGTTGAGTGCGATATTATGTGACTCTTAAATCAGTGAATCATGATCTTGCTTTCCTTGTGCGACTTAGGATTTATATTATGGAAAGTGATTAATTGATTGGGCTTATATGTGGTATGATGCTGATTGAGTCTATTTATGGAATGTGCTGAAATCGGATGAGATCACCATACATGGAAAGTTATGCTTTGCATTATACTCAGTAGATCAAATCTTTCTCTGTGCGAATTGGCTATCATATTTTGGGAAAGAAATCAGTTGATTGAGCTTACCGTTGAAAATATGCTGAGTGGAATATATATGGAATATGCTGACGAATGGATGAGATTACTATGGAATGAATGTTAATCTGTGGTATTTATGGTAAGTGATCATGCATGACTGTTGAGCTTAATTGGTTTATTCTTGGCATGATTGGTTGAGTTAATGCACGTGATTATTGAGCTTTATCTTGCATATTCTGTGCTTAACTTTCCTTGTGAAGTGTAGAAGCGATTATTGGACTATATAGAAGAGAACACTTCACTTTGAAGGGTACACACAACGAACACACAAGCAAACGAATCCCTTAGAGTTCTTGAGCGAAATTTGTGATTCATTCGTAGTTTGTGATTGAGCTTTCATTTGCGAATCTGTACTCTTTGAGCGATCCTTAGAAACTCCAAACCCTAAAAACCTTGTCTTCGGACGTGTTGTGTCTGCGGGCACGTTGAGCGCACAAAGGAGTACGAGTGGAGTCTTACGCACGTGGAGGGACGAATTTTGTGGATTCGGTGGCCCTTCGGTAGCAAGCTGCATCCAGTCGGGGAATAGCTTTCCTGGGTAAACGACGTGGATCGAAACTTGGCGTGCGTCAGCCTAGAACGAGGTCTAGTGTCCGTTGTGCTTCGGTTGTGTAAGGGTCAATCATAGTGTAACCGGTAACACTTAGTGATTGATTGGAACTCTTGGGGAGATCACACCCCAAGGACAGGATTAAACCCCAGTTGGGGATATAACCTGTATAAAAATCTCGTCTCACTCTACTTTCTGCTATTTAATTTTCTGTGAGACAAACCAGGAACGCACAATAATATCTAGGTGATATCATATAAACCATTTCTGAAACTAACGTGATATTTTGAAACAGGGTTAGGGAGATAACTTTGATACTCGTACTGATTTCTGGGAAATAACATACTCTGCAAATATCTTCTTAAAGAAAAGTATTTTTCAAAGAAGAACAAGCCAAATTTTTTATAGCCTAATTCACCCCCCCCCCCCTCTTAGGCATATTTTACACTTCAGCTCTCTTATATATTTAGGGTAGAATTAGTCAGTCTCTTTTACGAAGGTAATTAGGGGCCAAGAGATGCGAAGAAAGAATAATTAGATGGTTGGTCAAAAGATAATATACTTAATAATTTTAGGGTTTTTGAGTTCATATGCCAAAGATTTTCGAACTCAGTACGTGATTTTATGTGTTCATTTAATAAAACGGGAACTTTGATTACTTTCAGAATGAGAATTCATTTAAGGTGTATTGCTTTCGGGAAATAGCAGAGCTTTGAAAATAATCTCGACAGTGCAGTTTTAGGGTTTTCTGGAAAATCACGATTCTTAGATAAATTTCGAGATATGATCATTCTTCAATAGATGAATCTCGAATGTGTATAATAGATCTCGAGGTCTGAAATAAAGAGAGTTCGAGATGCTTCATAAATTGATTTTGGAATGTATTATAGATAGACTTCGATATGTGTTCGAGATATGATAATTCTCATAGTTTGATGTCGAGATTCAATAAGCTTGTGATGAATAGATTTCGACATTTATCTTAGATCTCGATAAGTAAGGATCTCGACATTAATTATTTAGTAAGATTTCGAGACTTATAACATAAAGATTTCGACATATATATATAAGAAAGATTTCGAGCTTTGTAATAGAAAGATTTCGATAGATTTCGATATTGTTGGACGATCTCGATATTTGTTTCTCAGCTGAAGATCTCGACATATTCAATAACCTATTTCATAGAGCAATCTCGAGATATAGTAATTAGAAGGATTTCGAAGTAGGTAATTGATAGATTTCGAATTGTATAAAATAAAGATGTCGAGATGTATGATAGATTTCGACATTTATATGGGCAAGGTCTCGACATTTGTAAAGTTTTGACATATGATTTCGAGATTTACCTCTTTCAATGTATAAAAGATCTCGACATCACTAGAAAGGATTTCGACATCATCATAGTCTTCGACAACTTCATAAAGATTTCGATATTCCCTTGTTCATGTTCATAAAGATTTCGACAATAGTAGATTTCGACATTGTTTAAAAATCTCGAGATCATCATAGAGAGAATTCGAACTCATTATAATTCTCGACATTTTAAGGATTTCGACATCTAGTATAAATTCACTAAACTTTAAGCATTTTAAAAGTTTTCTACACTTAATAAATTTTCAGTATTTTAGGGTTTTGTTATTTTTTTAGGGTTTTCGATATTTTAGGGTTTATTTATTTTTAGGGATTTCATTATTTTTAGGTTTTCATAAATTTTAGGATTTTGATAATTTTAGCATTTTCGAAACTTATATGACCTAGTAAATATATTGATATGAAAATATTTTCAATACTCAGAGGCTCGAAGCGTAGGGAAATCTCCAGTGTACGTGACTAATTTTAACAGGAGGGCAGGTAGGTGAATCATTCATCTACGACACGTAAACGCTTACCTGCTACTGTGTGATTACGTGACTTTATGTGATTTACGTGTTTTACGTATGTTTTATGTGACATTACGTTTCATGAGTATCACGTACATGCATAACATCGCACGAACATGGTGAGGGATAATTACCACATTAGTGGTGACACCTTAAGGCTTAAGGTGTCGATTGAGCGGGGTAGAGTGTGCCGATTTTGGCAGTCAGACTCGTAGCGGAGTTGAGGTTGGACTCGCGGGGCACCTGACGGGAGACAGACGTGAGCAATCTGTCTACTCGGGCGTGAGCGACCCGAGGTGCAAACCGTCGGATGAGTTGTGTAGCGGAAGGGCGACCTGATAGGAGGACGTTGACGTGATCGATCGGCGCACTATCGGCATGGGCACCGCTAGTCTGGCGTTAACGACCAGACGATATATTTTATTTCATTGCGCACGAGGTGTCGAGTCCAGCCTAGGGCCCTGATATTGATATACGATAGAAATATGGAAACGAGCGTGCATTGTATCATGTTGTGAGAATTGGGATTGTGAATGAGTGCACGCTGCATTGCATTTTATTCACCTACTGGGCAATTCGCTCAGTGTTTACGTGTTGTAGGTACCGAGTCTGACGCTGACACGCGTCAAGACTGAGGCGGCTGGTGGCGGTGCTCCACGGACTTTTGAGGGCGGGGCGGTACATGGATGAAGACCTGTGGAGCGGCGATAGGGTTTTTGACCTTTTGACATCTTGGGGCTTCGGCCCATTGTACAGATACTATTATGTAAAATAATATTTTGTTGTATTATAATATTTTTTAGGAAAAAGTTTTAATTAGACGGGCCTTCCGCGGCTTACGTTGCGGAAATCCGCCAATAATCCTAATTAGAAAAGTAGGGTCGCCACATTTATTTATGAAATAACGTATATATAAAGACTTTGAGATTTAAACTAATCATTACACATTTCGACATTTTCTATCTTTATTTCTTAAATCTCGGCATGTAATGTAACATGGGTCTCGGTATGCAAAATAGATTTAAATGGATTTCGAGATCTACATGATTTACTTCGACATTTGTTAACTTTCATTTCTTCGTCTCGAGATTATTCTTACAGAACTAACAGGTTTCGAAGTCCTTCAAACTGGGAATTACACCGCTCGACATCTAAGTCTTTGGTCAAAATATATTTTCTTCAAGAACCTTTTGAATATTATTAGGGTTTCATGGTTGTAATGATTTTCAAATCTTTCGTTAGTTGAAGTTATAGAAACCCTAGTATTATCCAAATCAGTATTCTAACCATCTCCTACGCCTAATCATGCATGAATGAACCGGATTAAACCTCAAAATAACAATCCATACCTTTCCAAGTTTAGCTCAAGTCTTGTTCTCCTTTCTATACCTTTGCTTTCGATGGCTTTATCACTTGTGGAATCAATTTCTCATTTCTTCTCTGTTCTACACCTTCGGTCATTTACTTGGTTATGTATTGTTAATTCTTTTTTCCCTTATCATGTTGGTTGCTTGTTATATTGACTAAATGATGTCATCTTCTACTTTAATAATTCTTATCCTAACCTTATGAGATAATTATTATAATATTTTGTTTATAGGTTTTCTTTTATGCTGAGTAATCGCATCATATGTTAGTCTTGGATTCTAGAATTTCAGCTCCTAATGTCTCGATGTTCTATGATCTCGAGCTTCATAATTTTCGGTTTCAAAAATTCGAGATCGATCTCGAGTTTTGGGTATTTTAGACTTGGAAGATTTCGAGCTTATCAATCTTGAGTTTTGAATTTATTGAGTTTCATGGATTTCGACATTCATGCTATTATAGACTAAAGATCTCGACATTTGATTGCTCGGTATTTTCTCTTTTTCTAACCTTGATCTTCATGTTATTAAGTTTCGAACTTATTTCTACCAATTCATGCTCCAAAAAACGTGATATTAATACTTACTATACTCAAGTCTTCTAGGTTAGCATGTCATGTACTAAAAACCCTAAATTCAATAATTAACCTAAATTTAAAATCTACTTTCTAATTCATACATGTCATGTTAACGTATCGCATGAAATCAGTTAGGCACATAAAAGTCATCATGTCTCATGCAGTCACGTAAGTCATATAATATGTATGTATTTTTATTGGCCGACTTACTTACGGGACTCAGGTATTACAGAGAGTGCTCACTAAGGGAAAATTTTATTTAAATAAGTATTTTTCTATAAAAGCCCTTAATTTATAGAGTTAGTAGTTTGAGGAGCAAAATAGTAAGTGCGAGATTTTATAGAAAATTAAAACACCAAAATGAGAATCAAGTCGGTTTAGTACCACACCACCGCACTAAAAAACAAACACGAGAGGAACGTCACAGAATAATCAGACAAAGAAACAGCGCATCATCCATCAATCTATAATAATAAGTAGCAGTAGTACTAAGTAAAGAAGATGTCTGTTGCTTTTTTAACGTGAGGAGAATGTATTTTTTCAGAGGAAAACTAGAATATTTTTCTTAGACTTCACAGCCGTTCTTCAAATACAGAACTATTAAGAAACTACCACACTAACATATATTTTAAACACTATAACTGACATAAAGAAGCCAACTTGCATAATCCTAAAATAACTTCTTAACGCTCCTCCTTGTTTTAGGATCTTCAATCTTCTGGATCTGTTCTGAAACTAAGATTAGGCGGCCGAAAATGATTTCTCGAATACAGAAACTTCATGTTCTGCTCATTTTCCTCCACATAAGATGGATCAGCCTCAGTATTTCTCGCATCATGTATTCTTGCATGCGGTCTTTGCAGAACTGTTGGTAGTTCAGCTTAACTTGTTTCTTCTTCGGCTTCGCAGCATTGGTCTGATCGGACTTGCTAGAGACAGTTTCCAAAATAGCTTTTTCAGATTTCAGACCTGAATTTTCATCATTCAGCGGCTCGTCTGAATAAACCTGCTTGCCATATACTTCACTAGTAGGAGCAGCAGATTCTTTTGTATTCTGTTTGTCAGTTGAGGCAATCAACTCCTCCTTCGACGGATTTAGACAAAAGTTCGCCCTCTCATTTTCACTTTGACTATATCATGGCCGCTTGCATTTTTAATCATGCAGTAGTAATCCTCGAAGTGAACTTTGAAGCCCTTCTCCATAAGTTGTCCGATACTCAATAGATTTTGATGAATATCAGGAACATATAACACATCAGAGATTAACTTCGTACCTGAATTGGTTGAGATTGCAACGGTCCCTTTTCCGTGAACCGGTATATATTTGCCGTCTCCAACTCAAATTTTCGAAGTAGTGTCGCTCCTCAGATCTCGAAACAGCGACTTATTATACGTCATGTGATTAGTACACCCATTGTCGATGAGCCATTCGCCGCATGAGTCTATACTCGAGACATACGTAGCAGCAAAAAGATAATCCTCCTCCTCTCGATCAATCGGCTGAATGTCAACAGCTTTTGCGACTTCGTGTTGCTGCTGATTTTTGTTTCTACAGATCACATGCTCGTGTCCTTTTTGATGGCATATAGTGCACTCGGCGTCGGGCCTTCTCCAACATCTAAACGGTGGATGACCCTTTTCCCCGCAATGTTCGCAAGGTGGATACGATTTTTTCTGATTTTCGTACCTCCTTTGGACATTCTCGTGTTCTGTCGCTAGAACGTCGCCTTCGTAATTCTTCTTCTTCCAGTTAACTTTCGACGTTGACTGCGCCCTCGCTGCCAACGCTCCTTCGATTGGTGTGTTTTCTCTCATCATTCTCCATTGCTCTTGTGCTTGCATGGCACTAAGGCTCCGTTTGGTTCGTGGATTTCGACGTGGAAAAGAAAAGAAAAAATATGATTGTACGACACGTGAATCGTAATGTACAATGATTCGATGCGTACCACCACACTTTCCTTTTCTTTTCCGCGCCGATTTCCGCAAACCAAACGCACCATAAGTAACTCAGACAAAGGAATTTTTGACATATCCTTGGTATTTTCCAAGGTAATGATGGTTGCCTCGTACCGTTCAGGAACTGTAACGAGAATTTTTTCGACAATTCTCGAGTCAGTAAATTCAGAACCGTAAAGTCTCACCTTATTAGCGATTGCAAGCAGTTTGTCAGAATACTCCTTGATCGTCTGAGAATCCTCCATTCGTTGGAGTTCGAATTCTCTTATAAGATTCAAGATCTGCATTCCTTTGATTCGTTCATCGCCTTCGTATTCCTTCTTCAGATAGTCCCATATCTCTTTTCCGGATTTTAGAGACATTATCCGAGAGAAAATGGTGGACGAAACTGCTGCAAACAAACATGCCTTCGCCTTCGATTTCCTTGTCTTCTTCTCTTTGTGCGCTTTTAGTTGAGCCATCGTGGGATTATTGGAAAGTACGGGAATTTCATAGTCTACTTCCACCGCTTCCCAGAGATCGAGAGCCTCCAAATACGTCTGCATACGTACTGCCCAGTGCTGGTAGTTTTCGCCATCGAACACCGCCGGAGCAATCGTCGAGAAATTTGTTTCGGCTTCCATGACCTTCACAGGTCCCGTAAGATGAATGCTCTGATACCAATTGTTGCTTTTTTAACGTCAGGAGAATGTATTTTTTCAGAGGAAAACTAGAACATTTTTCTTAGACTACACAGCCGTTCTTCAAATACAGAACTATTAAGAAACTACCACACTAACATATATTTTAAACACTATAACTGACATAAAGAAACCAACTTGCATAATCTTAAAATAACTTCTTAACAATGTCTACTAATTGTATTACTCATAATGCACCACAGGCATAAGCCAAGGGGACAGCTGCGAGCAAACCTCGTTAGCTATCATATCAGGCACGCCTTCTTCAGGGTCGAACTCCATGTCTACGATCAGAGATAAATGCAGTCGCATGGAATTCGGGTCACAGCCCCGGTGGAGAACAGCTTTGCAGAGAGGTATACACAAAACACATGAATCATCACACATATTTGCTTGCAGAGAGACGTATACATACATACATGCATACACTCATAGTTAAATACCTTTTGCTTCCACCAGGCCCTCAAAATGAAGATTCCTCCTCACATCCTTTCGGATCTCCTTCTTGTATCTTTTGCTCCTTTCTTTGTCCCATGGCCAATGGATGGACATATGCAGATGAACACAGTGCCCTGTATGGATGGAGAAAAACGTTACCTACCTTGTAATAAGATCTAGACCACTAAGCACACTTTAATTAATTAATGCGTAGGCAAGCGATGACTGTCAAAACATAATAATAATAACAACAAGAACAACAACAATAATAATAATAATAATAATAATAATAATAATCTGACAATTTTTCACTTCTCTATTTTTAGTGTTGGATGCGGCCTCAGTAGCTTCAACACCTTCTTCCTCCTGTTACAGCCGTAGTAACTCATAATAGTAATCTCGCTGAGATAGCATAGCATAAAAAACTATGACCAACAGAAGATGATGACTCACTCTCTTTCTTTTAAGTGGATTTCCCTTCTTTCAAGTCCCAACATGTAGGATCAAAGAGAACAATTAACAATAATAGCATGAACATAAATCTATAAACGAAAAGAAAAAGAGTTAAAAGTCGAAATGGTTACGTCAACTTCTGGAGCAGGTAGTCCACCCCATCCAGCCTTCTCAAGAAACCTATTTCCATTTATCATAGATAATAAACACGGTAAAAAAATCACCACACGTCATGCTGGGTTTTATTAACAAGCACGTCCATTCGCAAGTGAAAAGAAAACAATACTTCTTTCTGTCAAGTGTAATCCCGATTTGTTCCACATTGGTTCATCAGGTATGTAAGTATCACCAATCACCTTGACATATACACCAAACAAAGAACTGAACTTTGAAATAGGTACCATAAGGCAATCACCTTGAAATAAGCTTCTCCCAAACAGCTCCGTACCATTTGTTGGCATTAGGAAAATATTTAGGATTCGGTTTTCTCCCTTTTTGTAAGCCGTACTCTTCAGCGTCAAGCTTCGTCATCTCCTCCCTGAAATGCGAATTTAGCTTGGAGCATGAATCGATTAGTTCCCAAACCAAAAAACACAGTAGAGATATAGATCGAGAATATTTTGATAGAACACCCTTACCCTGAGATGAAACGCCTTTCAGACAGGCGGTCATCAAGGACTAGGACATCTTGCAGAGAGTCCAAATATGCGGTATACTCCTGACACCACTCTTAAAAGTCAAAAACACGAAGCATCAAAGACAACTATAACTGAAGAAGACAAACAAAAGTTTTTAATGGTTACCTTGGTTTCTACAGGACCTGCTTGCCCACCAATGCTCTCCTTCCCAATATAGCTATTCATTGTTCAGAGGTAGGTCAGCAGTGGACCAAAACATAATTTCCACAAAATCATAACTAATTGAGGAATTTCATATCACCATAACTATGCGCAAGATTTAAAAAAAATTCACAAATTAGTGTTGTCGTCAAGTGCAAGAACAGATCCAAAAAACGGTCCAAAAGCCGAGCCTCCAAGCAACAAAAAACAAAAGACGCTCTTGAATCCACAAAAAGGTGTAACCTCAATCTTCAATCCCCAACAAAAATCTGGGGATCGAAATAACCCCAAATAGGCTAGGCAGAAAACACAATAACATAAGAAGCGAAACTGAAAACCTAACAACCTTTACCTCGAGATAAGCTTATCTTCAACGGCTTGGTACCATTTATTGGCATTAGGAAAATTTATACGAAGAGGTCTTTTCCCGGCAAACTTAGCATACGCTTTGACGTCATCCTTCGACATCGCCTCACTGAAATTCGCACTCAACGGAACGTGAATCGATCTAATCGACATTAAAATAAGAGATTAATGCGATTTCTTTTCTTACCCTGAGATGTATAAACTTTCTGAGCTGCGAAATTTTTCACGCAGGAGGTCTTCAAATCTATCGAGGTCACCCATATCACACGTATTCAGATGCTGAATTGAGAACGACGCCATCGGACAGAAGCAATCGATTAGGGCTGAGAGGACGGAGAAGAAGAGTGTCTGCGACGGAATATATGATTTCTAAAATACAAAAAGCAAAATATAACCGCAGATTGCGTGAAGCCCCATTTAATATCTATATGGCCCAATTGCTCGTTATTTGCCATCCCTCCGTTGATCCCTTCTCCACATTACAATTAAAACTTGTATTAAGATTATTTTTACTATAATGATCGATCGTATTTATGAATTATTATTGTTATGATAGTATTATAATAATATGAATTACAATATTAAGGAGAGTTTTTTTTTTGGTAAAATAAAGATATTCATTACCACCAACTCAGTTTATACACCTACCTACTATCAACAGAGAAATCAGAAACTATTAAGCTAAAAATTGCATCTAAATTCTAACTCCAGCAGAATCCCTAAATCGTGTTATGGTTTGGACCCTCCGCTTCAGCTCTTGGACTAATCCTTGCACAGTTTGCTCCACTGACCTCGGACTCAGCTCATGCACTCTTCTGTTCCGCTCCCTCCAAATGTGGTATATCGTAGCTGCCACACAAGCAATGGCAATCTGCTCCTTCTCTTACCTCCCACCATATTGAGCCAATGACACAGGTCTGCAAATGATCTCAGCACACCATCCAACTTAATCCACTCACAAACTTTACACAGCACCTGTTGGCTGTAATTACACTCCAGAAATATATGCTTAATAGATTCATCATACTCTCCACAGAGCCTACATTTCCTATTACTGATACATAGCCCCCAGCCAGCTAGTCGATCCAGCGTCAGCAGCTTCTTCTGAATCAACAACCATAACATAAATGAGTGCTTGGGTATGTTCATTCTGTTCCACGTGGCTTTAGACAGGGGAAAAGCAGGGGAATCACCTTTAAGCCAGTCATACCCTGACCTAACCGAGTATAAACCATCGCTTGATGGGAGCCATTTCCTGTCTGCATACCCTGCACGAAACCTCTCCTTAAATCTGTGCAACTTTCTCCAATGCCAGCTAGCATCCACAGCTGGGCTGAATTCCCAAAAACTGCACCCTTTCAGGTACACCACATGTACCCATTTGATCCATAACGAATCAACTGCCAAAGTAATATCCCAAATTTGTTTCCCAGCCAAAGCTAAGTTCCAAGTTACACAGTCTCGCAAGCTTAAACCTCCTTTACTCTTGGACAGGCAGACTCGCTCCCAACTGACAAGGGGAATGCACTTGCCATGTGTTTTCCTTCCCCACAGAAATTCCATACATATCCTATCAACCTCCTTCGACATTGACTTAGGAAGCAGAAACATGGAGCCCCAGAATCCATGAGTAGCAAGTAATACTGAATTGATCAGACACAGTCTCCCTGCATAGGATAAATTCCTAGAAGACCAACACCTAATCCGAGCAGTGATTTTTTCCACAAGTGCTTGACATGAACTTCTGCTCCACTTAGTAGAAGAGATAGGAACACCGAGATATCTCATGGGATATCTTCCCAATTGGAACCCAGTAATCCTGAGTATCTGGTCCTTAATCACATCAGACACACCCGCAAGAAAAACATTAGATTTCAGCTGGTTTGCTTCTAAACCAGACACGCATTTGAAATGGACCAATGCATCATTAACCACCTTAACTGCTTCAGCTTTTCCTTTGCAAAATATCATAAGGTCGTCCGCAAAACATAAATTCACCAGGTTCACAGATTTACAAATGGGATGGAACCTAAACTGTGGATGCTTAGATGATAGCTGAAGCTTCCTAGTCAAGTACTCCATAGCAATCACAAAAAGCAATGGAGAAACAGGGTCCCCCTGTCTAATCCCACGAGCTGCTTTGAAGCATCCAACAGACCCATTGATAGCAATACAGAAGGATACAGTCCGTACACATTCCATAACCGAAGACACAAACTTGGTGGGAAACTTCAACATACACATCCAAGACCTCAAAAACTCCCAATCCAATGTATCATATGCCTTCCTTATGTCCACTTTCATGAGTACACGGGCTGATGCATTCCTCCTGTTATACAATCGGAGGAGGTCTTGACATAAGAGGACATTGTGCACAATTGATCTACCTTCCACAAAAGCACTTTGATTCAAATGAACGAGCTTAGGCATAAGAGGCTTAAGCCTTGAGCATAGAAGCTTAGATATGCATTTGTAGATTGTGTTACAACACGCTATGGGTCTAAAATCCTGAGCTGAAACTGGGGAATCCGTCTTAGGAATCAAGCACAGCACAGTTCTGTTAATACTGGGCTGCATCTTACCAGTGGCAAAAAACTCCAATATAGCATCAATAACTTGATCCCCCACTACTCCCCATGCATGTTTAAAGAAGCCACTGCTATATCCATCCGGCCCCGGCGCCACATCTTCATGTATGGAGTTCATAGCAGCAGCCACCTCCTTTCTATCAAATGGTTTGATGAGTTCCAACTGGTCAGTCAGATTCAAAGAGTATCCTTCCTCCACTACAAGCCGATCAATGTTTTGTGAAGGTTGCCTACACTTGCCAAGCATATCTTGATAGTACTTAATAAAATGTTGTTGAATCTCCTCCTCACCAGAAATATGAGCCCCTTCCTGAGATATAATAAAGGATACCCTATTCATGTAGATTCTGCGCTTAATCACTGCATGGAAATAAGCAGAATTTTGATCCCCTTTATCTAGCCACCTCACTTTAGCTTTTTGTCTCAAGAACTTGTCATTAGCTGCACTTAGGAATCCATATTCCCTTCTAATCCCCTCTTCAATAGTGATCAAATCAGCACTCATAGGATCATTATGTAAAGCAGCTTGGCTATCCTCCAATTGCCTCTTGACAACTTCAGTTCTGTTAACAATGTTAGCAAACAGTGTTCTATTCAAAGCTTTTAAAGGGCCCCGGAGCTTAACCAAGTTACTGGTAACACACCTCATACTTGATCCATTCTGAACAGCCCATTGAGTGCCTACTATTTTCAGAAATTCAGGTGCCAAACTCCACATACTGAAATATTTGAATGGCATGTTGCGTGGCTGGACCTGTTTCATACTCCTCAGCAAGATAGGGGTGTGGTCTGACACTCCCTCACAAAGAAATTCAGTAATATAGTCACAGAATTTATCAGCCCATGCTGGATTTGCTAGGGCCCAATCAATCCTACACCAGATTCTATTCTCAGGATTCTGTTTATTAGACCACGTATATTGACAGCCAATTCTTCTAATATCCACAAGCTGACAATAGTAAATGCACTGATTGAAGTTGGTGAATTCCCTAGAGTGAATAGGAGATCCTTCAATCCTATCACCAAATCCCCTTATATTGTTAAAATCACCCCACACAATCCAAGGGTCAACCATTGTTTCACCAATCTGAGAGACAGAACTCCATAACCTGTCCCGAGCACCAAGCTCATTCTGTCCATAAACAACAGTAAGGTAAGTAACAAATTCCCTATCCTTCAGAACTTGAAAATGCATATGTTGGTCAGTTTTAGATATAAGTTTCAGCTGGAAGCCACCTCTCCACACTACCACAATCCTACCATTAGGATGTTCACTAACGTTATGTACAGATTCCCAGTCATTAAAGACTCTCTTAACCACCATTTCTACATTCCCTGCTTTGAGCTTCGTTTCTAGTAGACACATAATATTGATTTTATACTTATTGCAGAAGAGAGTGACCTCTCTCTGCTTTACAGGGCCATAAGGCCCCTAATATTCCACACAGAGCATCTATCCATGATCTAAGCCTTTACCCCTTAAAAAAAATTCTCGAACGAATTGCGCGTTGAACCTTTCTCGCGTTGACCGATTTCAAAGCGTGAAACAGAGAATTTCTCGATGGTGAGCGAAGACCAGAGACGTGAAAGAAGCTGGGTTTTAAAAAAAACACAGCAGATTTTGCGATTGGAATCCTTTCTATGACAGATTTTGCGATCGAAAACAATTTTCTCGAACAGATTTTGCGATCGTTGACCCAAGTTTCTCGCGTTGACTTGATTTCTCGAGCTTAAAACGAGCTTAAAACAGAAATTTTTCAATGTTGAGCGGCGAACAGTGACTGTGATCGAGAAAGTATTTCGATCAAAAAAAAATTGCAACAATAGTTTCTCGAGCGAAGGTCGTTCGAGGATTCAACAGCGATGAAGGATTGAGTTGAAGCAATTTCTCGATCGAAGATTTGTTTTTCAACTCAGCTAAGAACAGAGACACACGCGAAGAACAAAAATGTACGATAGAGAACCAAAATAGAGAAATCTCAATTAAAAGACGCTGGGCCGGGCCCGGAAATGCAGGAGGTTGGTTTGGGCCGAGACATAAATGCAATGGATGAGGATTGACTAAATCAAGGAGAGGATCCGTTGACTTGATCCTAGCCACTTATTACTATTGGATTGAATTCCTTGATTGCAGCCTATAATAAAGTATATGATTTTGGGTTGAGATCCTCTATTCCACTTTCTGTATTCCACTCCGTATTCCAACGAACGAAAATCGTTACACCTCCCCTCGACAAGTGTTAAAACACACGTAAACATCATTACACCTATGAATTTCATTACAACAAGTGTTTAAACAAAAAAAAACCTCATTATTACGTATTTTTCAATTTTAATATATAATACTGATTTTTTCTACTCCATATTAGAAAAATACGTAATAATGAGGTTTTTTTTGTTTAAACACTTGTTGTAATTCATAGGTGTAATGATGTTTACGTGTGTTTTAACACTTGTCGGGGGGAGGTGTAACGATTTTCGTTCGTTGGAATACGGAGTGGAATACAGAAAGTGGAATAGAGGATCTCAACCCTATGATTTTTACCTTATTTCCTATTGTAGTGATTGGAATGAGTTTAAATAAGGATGTAGCTCGTACATGTGGGGATGGGAATTATGAGGTGAAGGTGAGAGTGGGGGTGTCTCTCATGGTTGCATAAATAAATATTATCATTCGATTCTCTCTTTTCTTTACATCGTCTACTATACATCGGAAGCTTTGGTCTTCACTCTAACAAATTGGTCCGACCTGCCGCGACATGACGTGTTCAACCGATCAACGATTCGAAGGGTTAGAGAAGACCGTGGAATCACTAAGCACTTCCCATACCCAACTTGCGACGCAGATGGAGGAGATCCTAGCATTATTGAAGGCCCAAACCCCACCAAACCATATGCCGACGGTGGAGATGACCACCTCAGATCCACCCCCGGAATTCAACGTAGGCGACTCTCTACCGGAAATGGTCCAACGTCGCGTGGAACTTCCAACGTTCAACGGCACAGACCCCCATGGATGGCTAGCACAAGTCGATCATTATTTTGTTCTCAATCGAACTCCGGCCTCTCAATGGATCTCATGCGCCATGATATGCATGGAGGGAACCGCTAAACCTTGGATACGATGGCTACTCAAAACACATCCCAATATCACGTGGGAGGTTTTCACACGGAAGTTAATCGACACATTCGACAACCAGCACGTGGGCCGCCCGGTACAACGTCTCGCTAGTGTTCAACAGTCAGGCCCGATTGACAATTATTTTCACGAGTTCATACGCATGGTGTCTAATCTGCCCGATATTCCGGTCTATCAACATTTGGATTTCTTCTTGATGGGCATGCATATAACATTGAGGGATGAAGTTTCCGTCTTAAGCCCGTATTCGGTGGAAAATGCTTTTGAAATCGCTCGGGGCATCGAGCGCAAACTCATGCGACAACAGAATGAGGACTATACCACTATGATCAATCGAGCGTCATCTTACCAACAGCCCACACGAACCACGCCATTCTCGCGCTACTCGCACAATCCGCCCACGCCGACTCGAGAGATTCGTTCTACCGATCGATATGTTCCGCCACACATTCGGTCAAATACGACACCACCTACTTCTACGCCTCATCAAAGGCCATTCCAACGTCTTTCAGATCGCGAACTTCAGGACCTGCGCGAGAAGGGCCTTTGTTTTCGTTGTCGTCAACCGTTTGTGAAGGGTCAACATGTCTGCCCACGGAAGGAATTTCGAATGCTCGTAAGCGGCGAGGACGAACTTCCATGTGAAACAGAGCTTACCAAAATGGAGGAGTTTGATACCACTGACGTAGGCGAGGAGGAACACGTGACGACCGCCGCGGGATATCTGACGATGCTGACATTGCCAATATTTGCACTAGGCGGCATCTCGGGACCACAAACACTCAAGTTATGCGGGATCATCAATCAATGTAAGGTTATAACTATGGTTGACAGCGGGGCGAGTCACAACTTTATCTCTGCTTCTCTGGTAGAGCGCTTAAAGCTGTCGATGACATGAGATTCGAATTTCCAAGTGCGATTAGGAAATGGTAAAGTCGAGCCGACGTCAGGGGTCTGTCGTGGGGTGCAACTACAGCTGGGTACTTGCGCAATCAAATGCGATCTATCCATTTTTGAACTAGACGGTTTCGACGTGATCCTCGGGGTAGATTGGCTTCGGACATTGGGGGACATCAAACTCAACCTAGCAAAGTCGACAATGAAATTTGAGAATGAGGGTCTTTCTCATTGTTTAACGGGCGAGGCGAACTTAACACGTGCACCAAGTACTACACCTCCCGATGACATACTATCGTCTATACAACTTGCTAATCTGGAGACCATCAGTAGAAAATTCTCGAAGATTTTCGAGACACCATCATCTCTTCCGCCGACTCGATTGGATGACCATCAGATGGTTTTATCACAAGAAACATCGGCACAACGGGAGCTACGACGTTCTTATCCAACTTTCCGCCTTGAGGACAAGGCTGTTTTTCGAGAGGGTGGTAATGTTAGACGTTACACAAGACGACCCGCTAAGGAGCGTGGCGAACCGCAGAACGATGGGCCGGGGCGGGAAATGGAAGACGCTGGGCCGGGCCCGGAAATGCAGGAGGTTGGTTTGGGCCGAGACATAAATGCAATGGATGAGGATTGACTAAATCAAGGAGAGGATCCGTTGGCTTGATCCTAGCCACTTATTACTATTGGATTGAATTCCTTGATTGCAGCTTATAATAAAGTATATGATTTTTACCTTATTTCTTATTGTAGTGATTGGGATGAGTTTAAATAAGGATGTAGCTCGTAGCATGTGGGGGATGGGAATTATGAGGTGAAGGTGAGAGTGGGGGTGTCTCTCATGGTTGCATAAATAAATATTATCATTCGATTCTCTCTTTTCTTTACATCGTCTACTATACATCGGAAGCTTTGGTCTTTACTCTAACAGATTCTTACCTAAAAGCTTCTGATGATCCTCTGTACAAGGGATATAGAGCTGCTGTAGAGTCCGCTAGTCAAGAGGAGTCTTTGGTCAGCGTCTAATTATCTGCGATCGATCTTTATCGTTTTTCATCTCTTTTTATTCAAATTTCTGTCGATTCAACACAGTTGGGTTTTGCTATTTGGGAACCTCCTCACGGGCGTTATAAGATGTTCAACTATCCGTGGAGCGACTATGTCAAGTCAGCGGAGCTCTGAGGCATTGCGCTTTCATGGTCATGGCGATGCACGGATGTATACTCTCACAAATACAGGTTTCTTCTTACATAGTTCTTGTTCATCTTATTTGCGTCTTATCTGTCTTCTTCGACTCTTCTCCGCCATCTCCGATCTGAATTCTCCCTCAGGCGCCGGCTGATTTGAGGCAGGTATTTAAGGATAAGATACAACGTGTAGGAACAGAAGGAGCTAAAGTGCTCCAAATCCTCGGCGAAAAAGTCGAAAAAATGGAAAAGCTGAACCCCGAGTTAGACCTTCTAGAACACGTTCACGACGCAGCTGAAGATCTGCAGATGATGATCGACCAAAAGTCTTACCTCTTAGTGGATGCGCAGAGCTGGGAAAATATCGATCGAACCCATAAATTCCCAGATACCAACAAGCTTCAAGAACTCAAAGACGGCGAGAACAAGGACAGAACAGCTGTAATAGAATCGCTCAGCGAATTCAATCTGCTAAGCTCAGCTCAACATCAAAAAAATCTCAACATTCATCCTCAATGCACTCATCTCTTACGCAAGAGCTCAAGCGTCTTGACTTCTTCTCACCTCGGGTCAGTTGAAGATCTGCTCCTAAGACAACAGACTATGTGGCCGTCGAGGCTGTCTCTGATTGGAGATACGGTCTTAAATGAACGCGAAGCCAAGACGTACGAAAGCGCCAGTGCTCTGTCGCTTGCTACTTACACTTCTTTACTGATAGAGTTCGTCGCCAGGCTTCAGAATATCGTGAATTCCTTTAAGGAGCTGAGCGACAAGGCGAAATTTAAGGAGCCCAATGAGCAGTTGGTTGAGACCAAAGTTGAAGCTGTTCGCGGGCTCGTGTCGTAAAATGCATACTTATAGACGGTAATATTATGATGATTGTCTACACTAATTTTTTTTTTTTCCTTGAGATATATGATTTTTATATTTGCTTGTACAGAAAACAATTAAAAATGTAAGATGCTACTTAAAAGTGTGTTCGAAAGGGGACATATGCTTCCGTAAAGAAAGATTTCGTAACGAGTCGATCAACATACACTGTTACAACATCATTATGAGAAAGTAAAAAGGTAGGTACATGATTTCAAAACAAGGCAAGAAAATTCGACACATCTGCCCTTACCTTTTTCCTTACTTCAAATCTCATGGCGGTGGTGTCCTAACTTTGGAAGCGTAATAATGAGATTCAAGCTCTTGAAGGCAAGCAACCGATATTCTCTATTGCCCGAGTCGTATTTTCTTCCAATTTATCGAACTCGTCGGCTCTCTTGTCGACGTTGTCAATGAGAGAAGCAAGTCCTGCGAAAACAGCGGTCTGCTTCAACTCAGACACCAACTTGAGCAATGAGCCAGCGGATTGAACCTGTTTATTATATAAGACACTTCAATTATCATTCAAGATTAAAATTACGGCGAAAAAAAAAATCGTTTATTACTTACCATTCTAGCAGCACGCATCTCCATCATAAAGGACTCCTGAGAGTTTCTCACGGGCTGATCGTTTACCTTGAGAGAACGAATCCAAACAACCATGCCAAAAAGATTCCAAGAAGAACGGGACTTGGATAAGAAAATGAAGTACAGTGCACACTATGAGTGTTAAAGGATAAGATGTGTATTTCTTACTCGAGCAACGTTGACTAAAAAACCAAAATTATCAACAAGATTTCCAACGTCGGCGTCGACCCTTTGCAGAAGAGTTTTCTGTTTTTGTGCTGCTGCGGCAGCTGCAGCTGCTGTGGGTCCACCACCGCCGCCGCCGCCGGGGCCAACTCCTCTGTTCATTTCTGTTATTGGATAATGAAATAACTAAATCTGCACAGAGAAAAAAAAAACCCGATAAGGCGTGCAAAACTAAGAGCACTAAAAAAACAACAACACTTGTGAAGGAGAAATGAAAGAGTCCCCCTTTGGGCTTTGGCACTACAACAGATGCAATCGGGCTGATTTGCACAGCTATGCAACAATCATGATAAACAAAGGATCTGACCAACACTTAGAGGAAAACCACAGTACTGTGAAAATGAACCATTGAAGAACTTAGTAATCAGTAGCCAACAAAACGAAATCTACCTCCTTATCGCTATCACAAAAGTAGGGATCATTTCGGGGTCAGACGAGAAAATAAACTTGCAGGGGAACAGAAAAAAAAAAAAAAAGTAACAATGCGACGAAAATCGATGGTTACAAATTATCAAATAGCCGAAATCCGAAGCTAAAAGAGAATACTCAGAATAAGCGAAACCTAATTGATAGCTAATTCTCAACGAATTTGAACTGAAGCAGCACACCACTTCCTTGTTAGCTTCTCCGATGATTTGCTGTATAAAAATTCTACATACAAATTTGCCTAGCGTGGGAAGCGAAACGATGGGAAAATTTGAAAAAAGAGGAACGATTAGGACCCGACCCGATTGTTTTTAGGTCAAATTGCCTTTTCGTACATTGGGTGAAAGGTAAAAAGTTTTATTAAATTAATTTAATAATAAAGAAAATATGTGAGCAAAAGCGACAAGACAGAGGCGTTGACAGTAGGCGTAGGCGGACGAATGATCCACAATAAAGCTTGTCTCCTCTGCCTATGCAAGATATATAGTTTCTACTCAATCGTCTTCTTAGTTCTCACTCACATTTTGAAGATTCATTTTCAATAGGAGCAAATAAATTTTGAGAACACAGTGTTTTGGGTGGCTGGCGGGTCTGCTGTGCTTCGGTCAATCCTTCGGCTGTCAATCGTCGAGGCCCATTTTGTTCTCTCAAAGCGATTTTAAGGTTAAGGTGATTGGCTTGCTTTTGTCTGATGCGTCGCCGACGCGATTTGTTTGGTTCTTGAAAGCTTGGCGATTTTTTTTTTTTAAATGATTTTAGATCAGGTGAAGCTATTGGTGCTACGTTCATGTGGCATGTTTGTTTTGGGTGAATGTCTCCTTTGATCTTCGATCTTCCATATGTCGATTTGTGGCTGTTATGTTACAATGTATGTCTCATCTTATCATATAGCGGTGTTCTTCTGATGTATAATCCTAGTTCTACATCTGTGTGAGCTGAATATTGCCATACATGTTAACTAAAAGTGAGTATCACTTCCTACATGTCTTTGAACTCAAAGAAATTCCTTCCAAATTGGAGCCAAATTTTGCATCAGGAACTAGTAGTATAGTATAAGATGGCAGAAGCAGATGATATTCAACCACTCGTGTGTGACAATGGAACGGGAATGGTCAAGGTAAAGTTGTTTTCTTCCACGAATCATTCGCTACCATTTTCTGCTGCTTAACTTTTACGGTATAGGCTGGATTCGCTGGAGACGATGCCCCACGGGCTGTGTTCCCCAGCATCGTAGGCCGTCCACGTCACACGGGCGCGACGGTGGGTATGGGCCAAAAGGATGCATACGCTGGGGACGGCACGGAGAAGATTTGGCATCGTGTGAAGGTTTGCATGGGACAGAAGGACGCATATGTCGGTAACGAGGCTCAGTCAAAGAGAGGTGTGTTGACACTGAAGTATCCAATCGAGCATGGAATTGTCAGCAACTGGGACGACATGGAGAAGATTTGGCATCACACCTTCTACAACGAGCTTCGTGTTGCCCCGGAAGAACACCCCGTTCTTTTGACCGAAGCACCGCTCAACCCTAAGGCTAACAGGGAGAAGATGACACAGATCATGTTCGAGACGTTCACCGCTCCCGCCATGTACGTCGCCATCCAAGCCGTCCTTTCGCTATACGCTAGTGGCCGTACCACTGGTTAGCATACTTGTGTGCAAATTCATTGTTCGATCATTTGCATACGAGATTTATGACGTTAGTTTTACATGATACTAACCTACATCTGTTATCTGAATAATTAACGCAAGTTTCTCGTATTTCGTTGAATGATGAAGAAATAGTATGTTAACTGCGAAGCTAGGGGTAAGACGGTTTTGAGACTTCTGTTCTATCCCACATCGAATAATCCAACTCACCCTATCACCAATTGGTCTTAGGTTGAATCTCTTAATTTCTAATACCAGGCCTAGTTTTCTTAAAATTGCTCCTTAGTTTCTACGTAACCTCTTCAGCCGGACCTAATTATCATCTTCTGCTTTGATTGTTTGCGGCTTCTTAATAAAAGGCAATGAGTTTCCTTCCTTATATTTCACACACAAGCTCTCTTTAGGTATTGTGCTTGATTCTGGCGATGGCGTCAGCCACGCGGTCCCAATCTACGAGGGATACGCACTGCCACACGCCATCCTTCGCCTCGACTTGGCTGGGAGCGACCTCACAAACTACCTAATGGAGATCCTCACAAAGCGTGGCTATTCATTCACCACCTCGGCGGAGAGGGAAATCATAAGGGACGTGAAGGAGAAACTGGCCTACATAGCCCTCGACTACGAGCAAGAGCTCGAGACTTCCAAGACTAGCTCGGCGGTGGAGAAGAGCTACGAATTGCCCGACGGGCAGTTGATTACGATAGGCAACGAGCGGTTCAGATGCCCCGAGGTTCTTTTCCAGCCTTCCTTGATCGGAATGGAGGCTGCTGGCGTCCATGAGGCGACGTACAACTCCATCATGAAGTGCGACATTGATATCAGAAAGGACTTGTATGGAAACATCGTTCTTAGTGGCGGGACAACCATGTTCCGGGGAATTGCCAATAGGATGAGCAAGGAGATTACGGCGCTTGCGCCAAGTAGCATGACGGTCAAGGTCGTTGCTCCCGTCGAGAGGAAGTACAGCGTGTGGATTGGAGGCTCCATCTTGGCATCGTTGAGTACCTTCCAACAGGTTATTAATATCCCTAACTCCTCTGTTCCCTAATCGTTTTATCTTTTTTCCCGAATTCCTATTGAGAGATTGTGATTCCACCCACCCACTAGAGGAACGCCAAAATCCATATCGGCATTTTAGTAAATGACGCCGAGTTTGTTTAACCTCGTCGACTGTGATGGATCATATAAATAGCTCAATATATCATTAGAGGGGAAGGGGAATTACTTTTTCTAACTGGATGCTGGATATTGAATGCAGATGTGGATTGCAAAGGCTGAGTATGATGAATCAGGTCCATCAATTGTTCATAGGAAGTGTTTCTAAGCCCTCTCAGTTGCTTCTGCGTAGTTGGTTGATGAGTTTAAGAGATTCAATAATTCCTACTTCCTTCCATTGAATCTTTATTTAATGATTGCGAACTCCACAATTCGTTCATGCACTTTTAATTAGTACATGTTATGGACATGATCAATGAGAGAAATATTACTATGCTAACACTATATACCCTCAATCTTCAGTTCTCACAACTTTGTTCTTGATCAACATTTATTACCACAAGGCAGTAGTAATTCTTTAGTAGTAGACAGATACATAGTCCAAATCAACAACACAATAAGATACAACGATTTCCTCTCCAGCCAGTTTCTAACCTTAGCAGTAGTCATTGCACATTCAAATAAACACACACAAACTCAAAGTGCGTAGATCCCGTCCAAGTCAGAATTAGACAACTCGGACTGATGATGCCAAGAATTCGACCCGCTCCTCGCATGCTTCACCCTCTTCCTCATCGACCTCGTCCTCTTCGACCTCACAACGTAGTACGTCATAGTCCCGAGCACTCCTCCCATGATCGCCCCGCCGACCACCGTGACCAAAACCGCCGCCCACTCGTGCTTGCGCCCGACAACGATGTAAGAAGACGCTATGAACGCCACCGAGGTGCAGACCGAGGCCAGCCACATGAGCTTGTTGATGACCCCCACCACGCTCCTCTCGGCCTTCGTCTCGCCCCTCACGAGGGTTATCTGCACCACCACCACCGCCAACGAGGTGAAGAGCGCCACAGCGTTGAAGATGAAGAAGATCTTGAACGAGGCGGACCCCACCACCACAGCCACGCCGTCGTTGTCGTCCCCCCCGGGGACGGTGAAGATGGCGGCGAAGGCCACCGTGGCGAAGAGCACCGCCACCACCGTGACCGAGTTCGTGGCGTTGTTGATGCCCTCGCGGTGGAGCTTCCTCAGCTCCTTGGCTATGCCGTGGACGTTCTTGTTGGTCCTCTTCGTCTGCTCGAGCTGTATGTGGACGTCGTTCTTTATCTGTGTGACAGTCTTTCGGAGCTCGTCCCTGGGCTGGTTCAGCTCGTTGGCTCGCACGGCGCCGTATTGGCAGAGTGTTTCTTTTATTTCTGTTGATTCTTCAGAGAGAGGGAGGGCTTCTGCGATGTCGAGGGCTGTCTTGTGGTCTCGGTTCAGCGCGTTTACGTTGGAGTCGGGGAGGCGTAGCAGTACGCTGACGATCTGCAAGAACACATTATAGGGTAAGGAACTTGATATATGAAAGGCTTGATTATTATTTTAGTCCCGTCACTAGGGGGTTGTGGTATTATACGTACCACAGCTTTCAAAACTAAGCAATTATAGGACAGAATCTAGGATTAGGGCATAAGAGGTCCCTAGATTGCTTCATTTTGAGAGTAATTGTTCGTATAGTGCCACCTCGTAAACTTTTTGTCCCTATAATTCCGCCCCTCCTTATGTACAGGACTGAAAAGATGATTAACCCATATATGAAATGAAAAGAAGACACAAAAATGAACCTCAGCTCGCTTTTTCCTCGTGGCTACGTGTAATGCGGTGTTGCCGAACTTGTCCGGCAGCATGACGATAGCTGCGACTGCGTCCAACAGCAATCTTACAACCTCGGAGCTCACGCCTTTAACAGCCATGTGCAGGGCCGTCTGTCCTTTCTTGTCGGTCTTTCTGGCCAGCTGAGGATCTTTATCGAGCAACGCCTTGACGATCTCCACGTGGCCTTGACGAGCAGCAAAGTGAAGTGCGTTTTTCCCATTCGATCGAATATTTTCTAACAAGCTGCTGTCCTTGGACAGAAGTTCGTTGACCACGGCAGTATGGCCCCTAGTGGCCGCCGTTATCAGCGGAGTTGCATTCGACGGGCCCATCGTTCTGCTTAACTCAGGGTCGTGTTCTAACAGCACCTGGACGATCGCTACAGAGATGTATGCAATTCAGACAAGGAGTTAATTAGGCATACGATAAGTAGTTAAAAGAGATTATAAGAAGTTAAACAGGATAATCACCGTGATGCCCTTGACTTGCAGCTATATGAAGAGGATCGAACATGGATCTGCTCTTCTTAGTCAGCGTCTCCTTATTCGAGTACTTAAGCAGCTCCTTAACCACGTCGATGTGCCCTTTATCAGCAGCGATGTACAGAGCAGTCTCTCCCAACTCATTCACCTCATTCACAACTGATGCCCTAATCTCAGCAACTTCGAGGTCGAAATCTGCCCCGCTCGAACTTCCCACCATTTGAGAGTTGATATCGTCGAGAATCTGCTTTACGGCGGAAAGATCCCCCCTTTGGGCGGCGAGATGGAGCTCCGTGTCGTTGTGGCGACCCGTCACTTGCTTTACGTACTTCTTCTTCGACCCTGATTGGTCCATTCTTTTGCCAGAGTTTGATAGGACCAAAGCTGGCGCTGTTGATGATGATGGTGAAGGCGAAGGAGATGGAGATGGCGATATCTCAGAAAAGGGGTTTGGACTGAGGCTGGAGCAACGTATACTTTATCTGAGCTCCCATCTTCCACTGTTACACAACACATAGTTTGAGTAGAAAGAAAAAAAAAAACAGGGTTATCAGTGACGCTGTAATTGATTTGGAAAAAAATTGAAGACAGATCGTTCTAAATAATCGGAATCTGTCGTATCTATTCAATTTGGGGCAAAACCAAAAAAGACCGAAGAACTCAAACGATTCGAATCATCTTCTATAATATTCAAACTTGATTCGATTCAACAAACCTAAAAGAACCAATTATTGTCCAAGACCAGAAATTCAGCTCACAAGTCCAAGCTTAAGCAGGTAAATCTTACATAAGCAACCTTCAAAACCACAAAATACGTACCATTTTTCCCATGAGAAGACATAATCGAGCCGAGCACTCAGGTCCTTAGGTTTTGAGCTGAGATTCCGTCGCGGATGCTTAAAGGAACAAAACAAAGAGAGTTCTGAGATAATAGAAGACTTGATTGACGATGGATATTAGATGAGAGAGAAGAACTAACGAAGAAAAGGTGGACGTAAACGACAACTGAAAGGAAAGTGTTGGGTTTTGGAAAAAGAAAGGAAAGTGTTGGGAAAGCAGCCTACTTTGCTCGTCGTAATGATACTATACAAATGGTAAATAAATGTATCCATTCCATACCAAAAGATTATGTTCTTAATTTGTACGTAATAGTCAAATTCGTTACTAGATTGCTATTCACCGCCCCCTTTTTCCTAGTTACCGCCCCCTAAAGGGCTGAAAAAAGACGTTTTTACCCTTATGATATTTAAATTAATTAAAAAGAAAAAACTAACTAAATATATTTCGGTACGAAATACTGAAAACTACATACACAAATAAATTCGAACGATCGATCGATACGAAAAAAAATTTTGATTTAACATTTTAATGATTTTTACGACAATATCGATCGATCGGTCCTAAAATCGATCGATCGGTCCGAAAATATCGATCGATCGGTCCTAAAATGTTAAATCAAAATTTTTTTTCGTATCGATCGATCGTTCGAATTTATTTGTGTATGTAGTTTTCAGTATTTTGTACCGAAATTATATATTTAGTTAGTTTTTTCTTTTTAAATTAATTTAAATATCATAAGGGCAAAAACGTCTTTTTCCAGCCCTTTAGGGGCGGTGACTAGGAAAAAGGGGCGGTGAATAGCAATCCAGGAAAAGATAAAAGAGAAAGATGAATTGATCATGGTATAACTACAGTTCAACCCCATTTAATAATGTAATTACGAAGAGACCCCTTATATTGTGCTAAATACCATTTGACTTATTTTGCTCAAAAGAAAAAACAAAATGTAAATTGGAACTGGAAATTGGAAAAGGAAAGGAGTAGGGTAGCAAAGCAAGCATTTTCCAGGAATCCATGTAATAGAAATGCTTTTTCCTCCTCACTCATATTTCAATAATCAATATTATATGCTTATCAGATGTTTCGACTTTCCAAGACTCACTGTCCAAGTTTGTCTCTTTTCCTTTCATAATGTAAGGTTCATTATTACACTTCAATATATAACAATTGGTTATCATTTTCATTACGGGCGACTTAATGGTACTTGGACGGGCTAGGAACTATCACAAATATGTTTAAGGGGCAATCTAAATTCAGGCCGGTCCGAAAAAAAATAGTTTTAAGGACCCGATTTGTTCACTAACAATTCATTGTTATGCAGTAACACTTATTTTTTTCTGCAGTAACACTTCATTGTTCTGAAACAATGCAAAACGATAATCCGATAACAGTTTATATTTTAGGTCCTTATCTCTAATGAATCCTTTAAACTAATGTTTTTTCGAAAAGGGTCTTAATCCTATTTTAAAACATTTTTTGGGATAGGAACTATCACACCTTATGTTTAAACTATCTTTATTGTCATTAAAGTACAATGTTAGTGAGATGATACTTTTGAGTTATGATTGTGCGATCTTACTCTCCTAAACAATGATTTAAGTGCTGCATGATTTGCCTTTGCTTTCCTTAAATCATGCAGCATGTTCCCTTAATCTTTGTATTAAAATCAGGTAGGAAATAGCACGAATTCGTGCAAGAAAAGTTTAAAAGGGTTTATATATATATATATAATGCATGGGTTGAAGACAAACATCACAAACAAAAACAAGGCTCAGAGAAGAAAGAAATGGATACAGATACCATCGTCTCTAACAACATCAACACGGAAGGGAATGAAGAAGAATACATCGACATTGAAGTTAGGCGATTTTCAAATAGCAACGTATTATTTTCCCGGTCGGCGAAGGAGTTCGAATTCCAAAGCTCTTCGAGCTCTTCGGACAGAGACAACAACCAAACGCCGCCTTACGCCGACGAGCTCTTTTACATGGGAAAACTCCTTCCACTTCACCTTCAAACGCCTGCTTCGACGAATATCCCACAACAAAACCCTAATAATAATAATCATCGTAATATCGACGACACGGAAGAAGAGCATTTCTACACTCCTATATTGTTCGCCAGCACCCCATTCGAGTCTTGCAACGTTTCTCCTTCCGAGACTCGCCAGGTCAGCAGGGAACTGAATCCACACGAATATATTCATGTTCGAGAAAACGGTGGTGAGGCGAATGGAGAGATATCAATAAAGAAGACGAAGCTCAAGTATTGGAGCTATCTCAAGTCTTTATTCACCAAGCCATCAGCTGCTTGTTCTTCTGATCCCTACTTTTCGTCAAACAGCAGTACAAAAGTTGCAGATGATGTAATAACGCCATCGTCCCTAAAGCCGTCGAACGATCATTCAAAGAAGAAGGTCGTCGTCAAAAACAAGCCTTTCGGGCAAATAAAGTGCAGCAGTAAAACGCGTTCGTCGAATGAGGAGGATTCTAAAAGAGGATGTCATAGGAGATCGTTTTCTGGGGTGTACTTCAAGAAACTGTCGAAGGCTCCTCCTAATAATATTAAATCGTCGTGCAATTATAAGTCTTCTATTATTGCTGCTGAGGATGATAATCATTCGATGAAGATTATTAGAAGCGTCGTCGGCAGTTACAAGGCTTGCTCTGAAGCTGAGAATCCAATCCAAGCGGCGATTGCTCACTGTAAGAAGTCTTCAGCTAATGTTGGATGATTGCTGCTAAAGTCAAGACCACCTTTTTAGTTCTATGTGATTGCACTACTACTGCAAGTTAATTATAGATTAGATGTGAAAGTAGAGTTTAGTTTTGAGTTTTCTTCTTGTTGCAATGCAAGTTAGTTTTGACGAAGAAAATGTTTTTCAGCCGTCGGATGACATACGCCCCTATCCAATCCAACGATGGAAAAACGCGCGCCAAGAAAAGCATATCGAGCGCTCGCCACGTCAGCATCCCAACAAAATCCAAGTCAGTTGACAACGGAAAAACTGCGAAAGCATCCCTCTATAAATACTTGAATAAATTATAAATAAAATATCTTCAAAAAGAAAAAGAGAAAAATACAAATAGGAAAACCAAATATTATCCAATGCACGCCGGCCGTGACAGTGAAGGAGGCGCGGCCTCGTTCAACCACCTCGCACCGCTTCACCACCAAAACCCTAACCCCTCCCCATCGCCGCCGTCAAAGGGAGCTACTAGGATCATCCGAAGCAGTAACGACGGCTTTAGCAGTAGCACAGTGGCTTCCTCCATAACTGCGTCGTCGTCGTCACCTGGAGTGAATAGGAAGAGTGGATGGCCGAGGAAGTTTGGAACGCCGGAGAAAACCGCCTCCGCGGGGTCAATAGAGAGAAAGAGAGACGCCGGCACAGCTGCGCCGCCTTCGTCTCCCCTACCTGACAAATCTCAGCTCCACAACACTAGTTCTATTGGTACATACGCTTATTCTATTCGTTCTCCCTCTCATTTTTTGTTTGGTTGTGCAAAAGGCGTGGGTTTGAAATTGAATAATGCCGTTGAAGGCTCTGTTTCTATATCGAGAAAGCGCCTTTATTTGTCTATGCTAGTTTTGAGCTTTTCTGAAAGATGATGATGACATGGGTAAGACTTGGGAGTTCACGCTCTCGATCAATTTCAACGTGCTTTCATGTGGATATTGAAATTGTGCTCTCTTTCATGTTAACCGTTCTTGTTTGTTTGCATTTGATCGATACTTTCCGAAAATGGTCAGTGTTAAGAAATGGCTATTTCTACTGCTTTTGAGACTCAGGTACTATGGGCCGATGCTTCGGTTCGAGCATCGTCACTGTTGCCGCCGGAGAAGTATGTTTTCCCGGTTTCTTCCCCTTGCTTATTACAACTGTATCTCATGTCTTTTACTTTTTAGGTACTGATTTTGCTTAAGCTCAATGGCAACTCTCAGAAATGTCCCTTCTTCACTCTGATAAACAATGAAGAGATTGATAATTCTGTAGGATATATCGAACTGGCCTTTTAAATCGAAAAGTAGACGAGGAATAACTTGCGGTCTTTCTTATTTGTGGCGATGGCACTCCAAATGAACCTTTAGAAATATGACAATCTGATCATTCCTTTTTCTTTGTAGCGTATGTTTTAAGCTATCTTTGTTGCTTGCTTACGATGACTCGTCCGAGCTCTATTTCTGTCTAAAACAGTCATCACAAGTAATTAGCAGAACTTAGATATCCTCCTCGTTACTTTTTTGATTCTTTTGACAGGACGTGAGGGAAAGAATCCTGATGTTCATGATGCAAAGTAAGCAGGAAATTAGCATTACGTCGGCTTGTGGTTCAGTCTCTGATGCATCTCTACTCCAGCCAGAATCATCCAAGGAGGACACTATTACTTACAAGGTCGATAAATACCCCATTGTATTTTCCTATTTCGGTTTACTGCTATACGTGTTTATGAAGGATGAATAAGCATAGCCTGAATTGGATGGTTTAATGATGCTTGTGGCCATCTCTGGTGCATGGAAAATATCTGAAATTTCGTCATTTGAAGAAATGCTGTTGCTAGAACTAGTAATTTTACAGTTTCCCTTCAAACAATCAATCGCCGTAATGCATCAATGACATCTCTATAAAGTGCCTACTCTAACCATGGAAGCATATTATGATTGATTCCATTGCAGGGTCCATTTGAAATCCTTTCGTTATCAGGATCTTATACTCACACCAACCATGGTGAACGCCGTGGAAGACTCAGTGTTTCCCTGTCTGATTGTGATGGCCAAATCATCGGTGGACAAGTTGGAGGCCCCCTAACTGCCGCTGGCCCAGTCCAGGTAAAAGCGTATAGTTTGCTAACATTTTTCGCTTGCTTCTGTATATAGTCAAGAATTTGTGAACTGAATGATTTTCGAACTATTACGTAATAATAGGTCATCATTTCTACATTCCTCATCAACGTCGACAAGGATACTACTCCTACTAAAGGGGTTGGTTCTTCTACTTCTGGAAAATCAACCACCACCCCTCCTCGAGGAAACACTACAAATCATGGTCAGCATTTATCTCTTCGGGATGATGGCACCACCTATCAGCACATTAATTTTACAAGATTATTTGGTTAACAGATGGCTAATTCCACTGCTTTTGAGATTTAGGTACTATGAGCCGATGCTTCGGTTCGAGCATCGTCACTGTTGCTGCCGGCGAAGTATGTTTTCCCCGTTTCTTCCCCTTGCTTATTACATCTGCATCTCATGTCTTTTACTTCCTAGGTATTGGTTTTGCTTTAAGCTCATTGGAAACTCTCAGAAATGGCTCGTCTTCACCCTGAATAAAGCTATAAACAGATTGATAATTCTGTAGGATATATCGAAATGGCCTTTTTAAATCGAAAAAGTAGATGAGGAATAACTTGTGGTCTTTCATATCTGTTTACTTTTGATTCTTTTGGTGTAGGATGTGAGGGAAAGAATCTTGATGCTCATGATACAAAGTAACCGGGAAATTTGCATTATGTCGGCTTGCGGTTCAGTCTCTGATGCATCTCTACTCCAGCCAGAATCATCCAAGGAGGAGACTATTACTTGCAAGGTTCATAATACTCCATTGCATTTTCCTATTGTGATTAGCTGCTATACGTGTTTATGAAGGATTAATAACCAACAGCCTGAATTGGATGTTTTAAAAATGCTTTTGCCCATCATTCATCATTTGAAGAGATTTTGTTCCTAGACCAACCAAATTTTACAGGTTCCCTTCAAACATTGAAGCATATTACGATTGATTCGAATTCGATTGCAGGGTCCATTCGAAATTCTTTCCTTATCAGGATCTTATATTCGTACTGACGATGGTGGACGCAGTGGGGGAATCAGTGTTTCCCTTTCTAATTCCGATGGCCAAATCTTCGGCGGGGAAGTTGGAGGCCCCCTAACTGCCTCCAGCCCAGTCCAGGTAAAAAGCGTATACTTTGCAAACATTTTTGCTTTTCTATATTGATAGATATGTGATATGTTTCGTTGATCTATAGTAGTTTGGGAACTGAATGATTTTAGAACGATTTACGCAATAACAGGTCGTCATTTTTACGTTCCTCATCGACCTCGACGAGGCTACTACTACTCCAACTAAAGGTGTTGGTACATCTTCTGGAAAATCAACCACCACCTCTCCTCTTAGAGGAAACAGTACAAGTCATGGCGGTCAGCATTCATTTTCTGGGAATGATGGCACCATTAATATTTGAAGATTATTTGTTTGACTTCCATTTTCTGCCTAGCATAGCATATTCCCTCCATAATATCGTCTGAACGGGTAACTTTCGGCCCGTAACTCCTTTCCTTTTATGGTTAACATTGGGTATGTTGGTTTTTAATTTTTTATCACAACATCAAAACATACATAATACATAGAACAATTAACTTATATACATTCATACATAATAATAGACACACACAACAACACACACACACACATATATATAGACTATAAGCATGGAACCAAACACATTATAGCGGAGACCTAAAACTTCATCATAGCTAATACACATCAACCAAATACAACAATTAACAAAAACAACCTAATGCACAACATTAAATTTAAAACAACTCCAACATTAATATTTAGAAAAATATTTTCATTTCCAACACTCCTTAATATTTTTCTTAACGCACTTTATCGAAACGATAGTGCCCGAGTTTCGTCTTGCCATGACTTGATGTCAACATGTTCCATTACTCCGCTAGTAGAGGTATTTTGAAATTTTCTCGACTTCCTTCGTTGATTGAGAAACGACTTCTTAGTTACAACACATTCACGAGAAAGCACTTTTATTACCTTTTGAGGATTTTCACCTTGAACAATGTTTCGGTTTGGGATTGCTCCTCCTTGCTTTTGAGTCCTTCAATGACCCTCGAACTTTATTTTCTTTAGTCACAGGCTTCTCCTCCTTCATCATAAATTCCAGTTCACGATATTTGTTACCGCTTCGGATGAGGAAGGTTCCAACTTCGCGTACATGCATTTTTCTTCAACACCTTGACATCTTTCATTGAACTTCAAAGAAAAACTTTTTCCCGTCATAGTCGCCTTTGCAAACATCACATCCTTCGAATCATACACGGTGCATGCATTGTCTTTGAATACGACGGAGTATCCTCTTTCAACCATGCGCGCAACGCTCAAAAGATTTTGGGTTAAGGAAGGAACAAAGAGTACGTCGGAAATATACTTTGTACCTTGCTTAGTGTTGATCCGTATTACTCCTTTACCTTCCGCTTGAATTGCTTTGCCATCTCCAAGTCGAATCTTCGTCTTGATTGATTTGTTCAACCGTGAAAATATTTTCTCGTCTTTACACATGTGACTTGTGCAACCACTATCGATCAGCCATGTTTGTTCATTCGCCTCTTCATTCGCCATAAGAAGAGCCTCTTCTTGACCTTCGAAAAAATTCGCTTGTTGTCGCTGAATATGTTCTCGATTTTTCAGCCTTCAATACCTTTCAAGATGTCCGATTTTATTACAATAATAGCATCGGAGTGCACCTTTTCCTTTGTATTTGAAAGTTTCGGCAACATCTTTTTTCTCCTCATCTTCAACATTGTTTGTACCCTCGTTTGCTTGTCTTCCTTTTCCGCTCACTTTAAACGCCGCTAGAGCTCCTGATGTCACCTTCGTCTCTCATAATTATTTTCTTCTCAATCATACGTTGTTCATGGGCTTGTAGGGTACCGGTCAACGCATCCACGGACATCTTTGACAAGTCATGCGCTTCTTCAATCGCCACCACAAGATGATCGAATTTATCGGTCAGCGATCGTAGAATTTTCTCGACAATAGCCTCATCTTCTAGCTTTCCGCCGTATAGTTTCATTTGATTTGTCAACACCAGTAGTCGGCTTATGTAGTTTGACACCGATTCAGTGGCCTCCATCTGCGAGCTTTCGTATTGTCGCGTTAGCGTCTGCAGTCGGACTTTCTTCACCTTGTCATCTCCTTGGTATGCCGTCATAAGAATTTTCCAGGCTTTGACGTTCTTGCTGCTTCGATCTTCTCGAACACCTCATCGGTTGCTCCCTGTTGAATAAAGAACAACGCTTTCTTATCTTTTTTCTTACTTTCACGATAAATAGCCTTCTCTGGATCGGTGGCGCGATCCTTGACTACATCGAAGCCTTTCTCCACGATCTCTAGCAATTCGTGGTAGTCGAAGAGGACTTTCATCTGAGCCGCCCATCTATTGTAATTTTTCCATCCAATACAGGAACCGTAAGCGAGCTGTTCATCGCCATAGCTCCGATACCACTGTTGGTTTTTAATTTTTTATCACAACATCAAAACATACATAATACATAGAACGATTGTAACTTACATACATTCATACATAATAATAGACACACGCAACAACAAATATATATAATATATATATAAATACTACAAGCATGGAACCAAACACATCATAGCTTAGACCTAAAACTTCATCATAGCTAATACACATCAACCAAATACAATAATTAACAAAAACAACCAATGCACAACATTAAATTTAAAACAACTCCAACATTAATATTTAAAAAAATATTATTATTTCCAACATGGTACGTATATTAGTGATATCCCTACCAACCATTCATGTCGACCAATAAAAACGCATGCAATTTGTCGCTGCTCACATGATAGCTATGCTATCTTAGCTTGGCATTTAATGATGATGATGTTGGTTGAGCTAAAGGGACATATTTCTGTATCGACGTAGGGCGTCTGCTTATTAATTAGTGGGCTGTGAATGAATAGAATGAAAGAGGTTCTAATGCGTGTCTATCTGTAGCAAAGATACAGCCTGCCGTCGTACAAATTTGACGATCCTCACGCATATGCCTGCCGTAGTACAAATTTGACATGTATGATGTATATATATATACATACATACCGCTTATAAGCTTCAAATTTATATACATTTGCGTCGAGATTAAAGCAAAAGAAACCAATTGGATATTCATCCCATGTTGCGTAGTAGCACTTCACTACTCATCGCTCTGTCGATCATTGCATCAACAATCCTCTTAACCTTCATACGAAGGACACAAAGAAAGGGTCATCAACCTTGCAATAACATGATGTTATTACCTCATCGTCGACCTCCATACCCTTCAACGCCATTACCCATCGTTGGCCATCTACACATTCTTGGACGACCCCTTCACCGTACGCTTGAAAGACTAACCGAAAAACACGGACCCATAATCTCACTCAAGCTAGGGTCGAGGCCCGCCGTGGTCGTTTCATCTCCCGACTTAGTGAGAGAATGTTTCAAGAACGCTAACAATAATAACGATGTGATTTTCTCAAACCGTCCATGCGTGCTCGCCGACAAGTACATTGGGTACGATCACAGCACCATGGCCGGCGCTCCTTATGGAATTCACTGGTGCAATTTGCGCCGCTTAGGAGCTCGTGAAGTTCTTTCGAGTGCTCGCCTCGAGGACTTCTCAGAAGTCAGACAATATGTGATGAAACAAACCCTGAAGAGTTTGATTATGGACACTAACAGTTTGGGTGGTAATTAACGTATATGCTTGAGCTCTATGAATCGACTTTTTGTTTTTGATTTTTTCTCATATATAATACACTATCATCTGATCTAGGTAGGGGCACAATAATGCTGAGGCCCATGTTGTTTGAACTATCATTTAACATGATCATGGGCATGCTCATGGGCAAGAGATTTACTAACGATGAAGAAGAAGAACGCAGTCGCCGGCGTTTCAGAGACACTGTGAAGGAGGTTATAGAGCTCATTCAATCACCGACGCCAGAAGATTTCTTGCCGTTTCTGCGGTGGATTGATTGCAGGGGTTTGAAGAAGAAGATGGCTAATCTTGGGAAGAGATTGGACGAGTTCTTCGACCATCTCTTGCAAGAGCACAGGAATAGTAGAAACGGCATAATTGGGCATCTGCTGTTCTTGCAAGAAACAAGCGACAACCCAGAAATGTACACAGATGAAATCATCAAAGGGTTTGTTACGGTATATATATGTTACGAATATATTAACATAAAGTTTCATGGCTTTTTTATGTCAACATAAAGGCAAATAATCCATGCTGATAGAAGCGCGACAACAACACGGTTTGCAGAATATGGTCATCGCTGGCACGAGCACGTCGCCGATCACCATAGAATGGGCCATGTCACTTGTGCTAAACCACCCAAACGTCCTCTTTAAGGCCAAGGAAGAGATAGACTCCATAGTCTTCGGACAACGTCGACTGATCTCTGAGCAAGACTTGCCCAAACTGCCATATCTTAGGAGCATAATAACAGAGACCTTACGCCTATTTCCACCAGCGCCGCTGGCGCTGCCAAGAGAGTCGTCGGAGAAATGCAAAGTCGGCGGGTATGAGATTCCAGGTGGCACGATCCTATTGGTCAATGCATGGGCTATTCATCGAGACCCTAAAGTATGGACCGATGAGCCCACGAAGTTTAAGCCTGAGAGATTCTTCGAGGGGAAGAAAGCAGCGCACGACCATTTCCTGCCGTTTGGGGCGGGAAGACGGGCTTGTCCCGGGTCGGGTCTCGGGATACGGGTCGTAGGGTTGGGTTTGGGGTCTTTGATTCAGTGCTTCGAATGGGAGAGGTTGAGTTTGAAAGAGATTGAGTTGGATGAAGGAGTTGGCAGTACGGTAATGCCCAAGTTGAAGCCACTTGTCGCTCATTGCAGACCAAGAAATTATGAATTCTTGGTGGATGTACTTCGATAATTATCAACTAAATTTAGAAAAAGAGTTCAACTTGTGCATGGCGTGACGCAATGTGTATATAATATATTACGTAACATCACTGTTTATATCGAAACATACAAATGTAGTATGTGAGATGATTACGAGTCAAATAAATTTTAACATAATTGAGCCACCTTGCAAATTATCAACAGCATGGCTTTTGTTTTGGCTTCACTGAAAGCGTTACGACTCTGTTTTCATCATCAGCCACACGAAAACTGTTAGGGAGTGTGCCCTCGGAATGCCATACGAGGACTAGGAATAGTATAGGGCGCACAATGATGTATAGGTCGATAGACAGTCTTATTGTATATACTGTTAAAATAAAGTAGTGAATATTATTTTCATTATAATAAAGGCATTATTATTTATTTATCGAATTTAAAGTCTGCTTGGCATCTGGCGGTGCGATAAATAAATAACACCCGAATGTTTGAGTTGGACGTCTGATTCTCGTGGGGACGAGGGAGGAGACACCGGACGGTCCTTAATCTCAGCATTAAATAAAAGTCCGTAAGTCTAAGGATTCTAGGTGGGTGACTAGATATCCGAATATGACTTATTCATTGACGACACATAGTATCGGTAGTGTCACCGATTACCTGAGAGGTTGTGGGTCGTGATGGAGATATCGGTGATCGGAGAGATCGCGTATTCGGACATTCGGCTCGTATTCGTCTCGATCACATGACTAGGATGTTGTCAATGATTGAACGAATGACTATAGCAGCCTCAGACCGATAGGGTCACTGACGGATTTGCTTTCGCGATTTCGATTTGTCGCTAGTTTGCTAGTTCCGCAAGTGTTCGGAAATGGGACACTGGCCAGCGACGAAACGCAACTGACTTTACGGAGGTGATTGCCGGGCTTTGACTGCTATCAGGATTCACTGCCTATATTCGTATAGGTTAACGTCCTATGAGGTAATTGGAGTACGACGATTAAAGCCTTCGGCCGAAGCTTGGAAAGCTCGCTCGTATTAGATACGGAGCAGAGTTTAAATAATCGGTTGTGTCTCAATTATAACATAGAGTTGGGTTAGTGAGTTTGACATTTACATGGCTCTCACCTAACCGGGACGCAAGTGAAAGGCGTAAGATGTATTTAAATGTATACACTATAATCGGTTCGCCCGAATTTCGATAGGATCAAAATTTGTTCTCAACTGGGATCTGTCCGGTACCGCGGGATTGGCTAGGCGAATACCGGGACACGCGGATTCCTCCCGTGCCAGTTGAGACGGACCTAGAGAGTCGCGCTTAAAAATGGTAATGAACTTGAACGAAAACGGCGGGCTTTTCTCTAGAACCTAACGAATGAGATTCGTTGAGGCAGTGGCATAGTTGATACGAGGTGTCGGCGATTTAGTTAAGTTTCGGTGACGGTCACGGGAATAATTAGGACTTGAGATTGTCTTAAGTGTTTAATTAATTAACTAAATGAGGCTCGATTGTAATTAAAATAATTAGATTGAATTTAATTATTTTATTACTTAAAATTGAGGGACTAAATTGAGAATTTAGAAACCTCATGGGCTTAATTGAAAGTATGCATGTTGACTTGGTCTTGGACATGTGTCAATTCCATTTCATGCCACATTGGTTGAGGTGGCATATGAGTCATACTTTGAGAGCATGACAAATGTTAAATAAAAAATAATAAACATCCTTAGTGGGATTTTACTACAAGCATGGAAATAGAAATAACATGCATAAGAGAGTTAAGAGGGAACTTGCTTCTTGTGGATAAAAATGAGAAAAGTAACGTGAGTTTTCTCTAATGCAAAGCACTTGGTCATTTTGCTCTCATCAACCAAAACTAGAGAATTAGAAAGTGTGTATTTGGTACTTCTTACACCACATTATTAAAGCGACGGGATCGTTCGACGAAGCCCGACGCCCGAACCGAGCTGCGTCTAGCCATCGGGAGCAGTCTCGGAGGTTCGATCAAGGACATACCGGCGTGACAATCTAGCCCGGAGGCCCAGGGAACCAGACGAGGCGCTGCGACGTCCATCCGAGGTGAAATCACGTTCATCGACGGTATGTTTCGAACCCTACTGATTTGATTTTACGAAAAATACCAAACGATATCGGAATGATTCGAAAGACCCCTCGTTACGATCGTTGGGAAGTGTAGAATCAATCTGGAAAATTTGGTATTGATCTAAAATCATTTCGGTTGTCAAACTGTCAAAAGACGGCAGACTGCCGCTTTAGTCGAATTGATAATTTCGAACCACTGATTTGATTTTGCAAAAAATACCAAACGACATCGGAATGATTCGAAAGACCCCTCGTTGCGATCGCCGGGAAGTGTAGAATCAATCTGGAAAATTTGGTATCGATCGGAAATCGTTTCAGTCGCCAAATAGTCGAAACAAGTCGCCGCTTTGTTCGAACTAATTTGGAATGAAATTATTAATTCGAATAAATTTGTATTAAATTCGAATCTGAGAAGTTCGGATTAGACGTGATCTCCTGAGGCTCAGAGAAGTATCTTGAGCCCTCGGGAGAAGCCGAAGGGCGCTAGGTCGAATTTAGATGTTGAAAATCGAAAATTCGGCACCCTACGCCGCTCGGTTCAAAACGCGCTTCTGCTATCGCCACGTTGCGCTGTTCGGGGGCCGGCGTCGATTAATAGGGCCTACCCCAACAAAAACCCCCAAGTCCCAACCCCATTTTTAATATATTATCTATATATATATAAATACTGTGTTTTATTTTAATTCGTTTCGTCAACGTTTTATTCTATGGTGGCTCTTGAACTTCTCAAGGGATATACTTCTTGCTTCAGGTCTGGCCAGATATGACTCTCAAAGCATGTAAGTGTAATAAAAGATGAACGAATCAAAGATCATTTATCAAACATACAAAGGAAAGGGTATGGTATTAGGTATATAGACCTAAGAAAACAATCTTTTAACACACGCTGATCACCGACAAACCACCGCCGGTGCCCTCCGGCGGCGTTCTCACCGGCGGCGATTTCCGACATATGGGACAAGTGGGGTTAATCGAAAGCCAAGGATCCAAGCACTTGACATGAAAAACGTGCCCACAGTCGGGCAACAACCTCAGCAATTCCCCATCCTTATATTCCGACAAGCAAATCGAGCACGCCGCCGAGGTCATTATTGGGTCGTCGTCGTCGTCTTTATTGCGGCGAGAGTACTCGAACTCAGGGTACGACGACTTTATGGTCGATTCGCATAATCCTCTTCGGTGGTGGAGTATTATCGACGGCGAGTCTTCGTCGGTGGTGGCGTCAGTGTAACGTGAGGCGGCGGCGTGGTTGTTTCTGCTGCTGATGTGTCTGCGTCTACATGTGTAAGATATACGAGCTAAGATCAAGAAGACGACAAGGATGCCAAAGGACAGGCCAAATCCGTACCCAAAGTTGCCTGCCGATGATTGGCCGCCGGAGCTTTCTAATGAGCCGCCGCCGTCGCCGTCTTGTGAGTTGGAAGTGGTGGCGGTGGAGTTGCTGCTCATTTGTTGTAGTGTAGAAGGATATATTTATGCAAATAAGATTGGGAATAAGGAAAAGGAAAAATTAAGGTTCTGACATGGGAGGAGAGAGACAGAGAGTACTTAGACAGCTAATGGATCAAAAGTCAACTTCATCGTGCAGAGGAAAGGACAAAAAATAATGAGAAAGAGTTGGGGTTAAAAAAGGGAATAACGAGAATATTTGGTCCCAAAGAGAAATAAGCCACTGCTCGTAGTATTTGGATCACGTATGGGCTAAGAATGATCTAATAGAAAAACTTATATCTCGAAACGGCCCATAGACAAGAATCATCCTTGGCATTGAATTGTGCCTGAAGCCCTATCTCGCGGATTACATACAGTACAGCTGAATGATTAATTGAGAAACGAGTGGAAGAGAAGAGATGTCGGTTAGAGGAGTATGGCAGCTTCAGAAGCTAATCGTTAGTTTCTGCGACTACAGTGGCAGTAGCAGAGGCATCAGGTCAGTTCTTTTCTTGTGTGTGTGTGTGTGTGCGTGACTTCCATATGTTGCTGAACTTTGTTTTGAATTCGCTGCCCTTTTGGATCGTTTGGCTGTGTAATTTTTTCAATTTGGATCGAGCGAGCTTATTGCGGAGGCGTCCTTGTGTTGATTATTTAGATTTCTGAATGTAATAAAATTGTCGATGAAATTAGGAAAATGGAGGAGTAGCAGCTTGAAGAAATTTGTGTACTTGATAAATTTGCGACCTTTAGGCGTTCTACTTGCTGTCTGTGTCATAGGATGTACTCGGAATTAGAGCTGCTGCTGCTACAGCTTCAATCACTTTTTCAATCTAATGGGGGTTGATGAACACCTGGAAACTGCAGTTTTTAAAGTTCCCCACAAAGAATACTAATTAAATACCTTGTTGGTTCAGGTCATTCGTGGACTCTGTTCTGCCTGCTTTTAAAGAGACGAATCCCCAGTTCGAAGTTGTCACCGAGCTAAATCGCGGTCAACACCCTTTTTTAAAAGGATTATACAGTTAGTCTCTCTCTCTCTCTCTCTCTCTCTCTCTCTCTCTCTCTCTCTCTCTCTCTCTCTCTCTGTGAGATTATGGTTCTCTCACATTTGACATGGTTCTCATATGCCACCTTGCCTTAAATCAAGATGCCCAAATGTTTTATCGCCGTTAAAGTTCGTTTGATTTAAGCCACTTAGTTTGTAAGAGATGTTTATACAATGCTGGCCGCTGGGATACCCAGGCCACACACAACATTGACTTGGAGTGACATCATCTCTTTGTTTTATACGCAGAGAATAAGAATGAACGAGTCGTTTCTGTCATGAACATGACTCCAGAGGACATACTCCTCTGTGCCACAAGGTTAAGAAACTCACAGGGAAGAAAAGTTGTCAAGTTGAAGACAAGGCTCGTCACCAAGAATCCCAGCGTCCAAGGAACATGGACCACAGGGACCAAAGTCTGAAGAAGAACAACAGTCTAGAGATACTTTTTAGGTTTGATAGGCAATTTCTGCATCTGAATATGTTGGGAGGGATAATTCTCTGGAGATTTGATCGGTGTTATATATGATAAGCCAGAGAACGCAATCCTTCTTATTTTCTTGCATGACAATTGTTTTGTATTGCATTTCAATTGCCCTGTTTTAAAGATCATTTCAAGCCTGAACTTGTAAAAGCTGATAGGATCAATAGGTACCCAATCCATTATTTACCAAGCAGTAAAATATCATATGTCGTAACTATTTACAATCTAGAATACAAGTAGCCTACAAGATATCAGTGATATACAGAAACTTTTACCAATTTTAAAGATATGTAATCGCTAATGGAACTGTACACTATCTACAAACCTCTGTATTCTACACTAATCTAGCTCCTTTTCGTGCCTCTAAGCAGAGAGCTTAATAGTTGTGCTGTATGCCTCCTTGATTGGGTAGACTGGATGGTGCAGGCACCGTTACGCTGTCCATGGCCGTAGTGATGTCGTGAATGCTCGACCTTTTTCTCTCTTTTTTCCCCGAGTTATGGCGCAGAAAATATTTCTGCGCATGGCTGGCGACCTGAGTTGGAGTCCTCGTGACCACTACATTTCTTGAAATGCTTCGCCAGTCTCCTCGCCCGTATCTATCTAGTCCAATCAAGAACAATCTGCAGAAACCAAATAATCTGTCAAGAAAAGGTCCAAATAGCAAGAAAAGATCTAAATCGACACGATTATGTCAAAAACACAGGTGAATTATAAAGAATAAGAAAGCATTGATCCTTAGTTTTGTTCTTCCGATAAGCCAAAGGGACATATTCATGCCATTATATTGATATTCTCAGTAATCCAAAGCTCGAACCCCTTTTCAACAGCCCAACATTGAAGGGATTCAAAGCAACGTTACTCAATTTGTTCCTCATTTATTATAAGACCGACTCACTAGCCCTCTCTGCTACATAAGGTTTGGCAGCCATTGTCTAAATTTCTAGCATCTTCATGGAACATAATATAATGCAAGAAGTACAAAAGGTCACAATCCCCTGTGACTGAATCGACAGAGATGACATAGCATCCCAGTTTTTTTCTCTTGATGGTAACGAAAAATAGAATCTTTTTATGATATGTGGAACGAGGAAACAAGTGAACCTAGACCTGACCTTTCCGTGAGCTAATATAATACAATTTCTCCTTCAAAAAAGAAAAAAAATGAAATTTAAAGGCAAACCTGTGCTCCTCTTCGGTCCAAGGCGTCCCTTTCTTCCTCTCAACCTCGGAGTGCCTCGCACGATTCCCGCCGGCACCGAAAGAAATTTGACCCGAAACCGACCCTGACACATCTTCCCATTCATCCGAGTAGCTCGGCGGGTCGAATCGACCCGAATCAATCGCTCCTACGTCGTGCAGCAACGCATCGTAGTGGTCCATGACGTCATCCACCGATTTCTCCGGCAAAAACTCCGCTATTCGTATCCACCTATCGTTGGAACCCTCGGGGAATTCAATCAGAGCACGTTCGAATAACTTGTCCTCTTGACGAGTCCACGCCGCAGAATTAGAGGCAGTACCGTACATGATGGCGTTGATGATCGCGGGTTTTGGATAAAATCGAAAGGGGGTCAATTTGTTATTTTTTTCGTTTTACGCCTCCTTTATTATAATTATCAATAGTGTTTTGATTTTGGTAGAAAGGAGAGATGTATGGATCATTAAATATAGACAGCTGGCTTTGGACTTTTGCGACTTTCGTATCGCGCGAATGTAAACCGCGTTTTTAGCTTTAATTGGATGGAATCGGACATCTGTAACTGGAAAGAAAACTCTGATTTGGACTTTGCTTCTAATATTTAATTTACTAGCAATGTCCACGTGCCCACTACTTGACAAATACACGTGTCATGCTACTTTAATCGGTTCTTACAGAGATTTTTTGGAAAAGATGGAGCGCAACTAGGTTGCAAACGGATCGAACTTTTTTTGTTCGATTCGAGATTCGATTCGAAATTTTAAGATTCGAATTCGAATATTTAGAATATGAATTCGAATAAGAATATTTTTTTGTATTCGTGAAATATTCGAATACGAATATGAAATCACAATATTTGATTCGAATATTAATCGAATTTTTCTATTCGAATAATTTAATATATATTTATAAATTTTAATATGAAATATTTATGGTATAAAAAGATAAAAATAAATCAAAGAATAATATTTATAAATTTAGAAGTTTTGTTTATTTCCAAGGTAAAGTGTAGAATTAACTTCGACCATAAATAACAAAATTAATTTTTATGTGTAGATAATTTCCTTGGAATAACTGCATTCATGAAATAAAATGTAATAAAATTAAAACTTACATTATTTTGATGGAGAACAAAATTTTAAGAAATTGTACAATTTCTTAGGTTTCTTTCACCCTCAAAGGGGTGTCAGTACATAATATTACAATTCAATATATATTTTAAAATCTATTTAAATATAACAGTATTTATATTTTTATTAAATGTAAAGATAAATACCCAAATATAATCCATATTCAAATATTCGATTCGAATATTTCCGAATACGAATAAGAATCGATTTTATGATTCGATTAAATAGTTGAATATTCGTATCGGATTCGATTGTCATTCGAATACGAATAAAATATTGTCGTATTCGACTCGATTCGATTCGTTTGCAGCCCTAAGCGCAAGTAATAATTATTTTTTATTACGGCCCATTAGCCCAAATTATGGCCCACTTTTTAGCCCAATAAGCAGAATTTCGCATTGATGGAAGTAATGTTTCATTCACCATGAAGGTCTTGCGTTGGAGGAGGCCTAACGTTAGATATAAACAACTGCGCAGAAGCATCTCAAGCATTAGCATTCTTAGAAATGATCCAAAAATTCAAGAATTAGAAGGAGGAGGAGTTGAAGAAGAAGACGATCATGCCTATGAGTGCTGCACAAGATCAACGTATCTGCAGAGTGTTCAGACACTTGTTCAGACATGCGCGAAGCTCCAAGCCGTCGTCCAGGGGAAATCATGCCACGCACAGATCATTCAACACGGTTTACAAGCCGACGTTTCGACCTCAAACATGCTCATCAATCTGTACTCAAAGTGCGGCAACTTGGGATATTCACGCAAGGTGTTCGACAAAATGCGTGTGCGTAGTGTCGTCTCTTGGAATACCTTGATTGGCGCGCACACTCAGAATGGAGATGGAAAACAGGCTTTGAATCTCTTTGTGAGGATGTTGAGAGAAGGGTCTGGGTTCAGCGAGTTTGCTCTGTCGAGCTTGCTATGTGCTTGTGCGACGAATACGTTAGCTTTCGAAAGCAAGCAACTGCATGCTTTTGCCGTCAAGACATTAATGGAGGACAATCCATTCGTGGGAACAGCTCTGCTCGATGTTTACGCCAAATGTTGTTCGATCACAGATGCTTTTCGGGTATTCGAGCGCATGCCTGAAAAGAGCGACGTGACGTGGAGTTCGATGATGGTGGGCTTCGTTGGAAACGAGCTCTATGAAGAGGCATTGAATCTTTTCCACATGGCTCAAAGAACTGGCGTGAATATCAATGCGTTCACCGTCTCTACAATTCTCTGCGCTTGTGCTTCACTAGCTGCCTTGATAGAAGGTAAGCAAGTTCACAGCGTGGTGTTTAAAACCGGCATTTTGCTGAATGAGTTTGTCGCATCTTCGCTCGTGGATGTGTACGCCAAATGTGGGAGCATCAAAGAATCCTACGCTGTGTTCCGTGAAGCAGAGCCAAAAAACCAGGTGATCTTTAATACTATGATATCGGGCTTAGCTAGGCATGCTAGGTCGATCGAAGCCATGGTTTTGTTCGAGAAAATGCAGCAGATGCTCTTTTCGCCGAACGAATTGACCTATCTTGCCATCCTATCGGCATGCGCCCACGTGGGATTATCTGAAGCGGGACGAAGATATTTCGATTTGATGAAAACAGAGCAGAAGCTGTCGCCCAGCGTGTACCACTATGCATCCTTGGCTGACATTCTCGGTAAGACTGGGAAAATAAACGAAGCAATGGACTTAATGAAAGAAATGCCCTTCGAAACGACAGCTTCTATGTGGGGCTCGCTCTTGGCTTCTTGCAGGGTTTATAAGAACGTCGAGGTGGCTGAGATTGCTGCGAGAAAACTGTTTGAAATTGAACCCAATAACGCAGGAAATGTCGTGCTGCTCTCTAACATATATGCTGCAAGTGGGAGATGGGAAGATGTTGCGCAGACGAGGAAGCTTCTCAAGGGAAGTGAAGCCAAGAAAGAGAGAGGTAAGAGTTGGATAGAGATCAAAGACAAAGTCCACTCTTTCATGGTTGGAGAGACAACTCATCCTAGGATCGGCGAAATATACTCGAGATTGGATGAGCTTGTCGAAGACATGGGTAAGAACGGTTTCAAAGGTTACGTCGAACATGACTTGCACGATGTCGAGGACGATTTCAAGAGAGAACTGTTGAAGCACCACAGCGAAAAGCTAGCGCTTACTTTCGGGCTAATGCGCTTGCCTCACGGGGCGCCCATAAGGATTATAAAGAACCTGAGGATTTGTGGGGATTGCCACGAGTTTATGAAGGTTGCTTCAAATGTTACTGGACGGGAAATTATCGTTAGGGATAATCACCGATTTCATCATTTTAGAGAAGGTTACTGTTCGTGCGGCGAGTTTTGGTAACATTAACACGTTACATTTTTTGCTGTACTATAACCATGGCGATGTTTGATTCTTCGTTACTACAAGAGATGAAAATCCTACAGAGAATTCAAGAACGAATAGAACATTATGAAAGTTCATACTTCAAGAGATAAGGTTCAGTACGGAATCACTTATAGAAACGAAACTAAACAAAACACAACCTTAATCCATTGTCTAAAAACATCATTCAAAATGCAGAAAAACTCAGAAAAAACAACCTCAGTATCTCCTATTGAAGCCACCAGCGCCACGACCATAACCACCAGTGGAAATGGGGTTGGGCTGAGAATCGGAAGATTGCTTAACAACGCCGGGGAGATCAGCCATGCCAAGAGAAGCAAGCATGTCAATGGTCTCTGCATCGACTTCAATGACATCGGTCTTAATCGCAGATTCGTCGGGCACAAAGTCCATGCGCCTCTCCCTTTCTTCCTCTTGAAGCTTCAGAGAGATTCCACGAACAGGGCCCTTTTGGATACGCTTCATCAGATGAGTGGAGAACCCGGCGATTTTGTTGCGGAGGCGCTTGGAAGGGATAATTGCGACCTCCTCGAGGATTTTCTTGTTCGTGTGGAAGTCGAGGGTCATTTTGGAGTAGTACCTTTCGATCACCTGGCGAGAGGATTTCTTCACGGTCTTGGTTCTTACACGTCCCATCTTGCTAAAAGTGGATTAGAGATTGATTTGGCCTGAAGTCGAAAGAGATGTAAAGACAATCATGCACCGATTAAGATAGGTTAAACATCAAAATAACAGCTTTACAACAAAGACATTATTATCTTGCTACTGGTGATTTCGGATCCGCTGACTTTGCTAGCTCACACGGATATCAGTTGGCAGTTCAGCATCGATAGCATGTGGACCAACGGGTATAATCGCACACGATAAATCAATTCCATGGAAGCCAAACGTTATAGCCCCCCAGAAGCTTGATGCAAAGTAGACAATTATACCAAAAGAAAACATAAGACTAAATCCTATAAAAGCTTCAATTCGCACGTCTTAGAACAGATCTGCCCCAGAAATTCGAACAACTACCGTTTTCCCCAACAGAAATATCCAGTAAATCGGAATAATGCATCCACGCAATCGAAAAAGGTCGAACCAATCATAAACACGAGCGCATGCATTCATAACAAAGACAAATTCGCCGTCACAACGAACGCTAACGTCAATATTCATAGACAGTGATATACACATAAACTAAACGAAAGAGTCTTACTCTGAAAGAACTGGATTTCTCTGCGGCTAAGCTGTGAAACCTGGGGCTTGCAAGTGTTCGTGCAACTCAACCTTAGGGCAATTTTAGGGTTTTGATTGAAGTGTGATAATGGGCCGGATATTTAATTGGGCCCAATTGGATTTAACGGCCTTCTGTTGCGGCTTGTATGTGGGTCCCACTTTGTTTTCTTTCAAACAATGCGTAAAATGGTTAGGTGTCTGACCATTAACGCACTCTTCACGTGTAATAAAAATAAATACCATTCCGTTTTCCCATTACATAAACAGCTCACGCACTGCACACTCACGGTCACGGAGTTGCCGGAGAGAAAGAGATCAGATCAAAGATAGAAAAAGAGAGTGAGAGCATTACTGCTTTGGATTGATTTTCTTTTACTGATAGAATGGCGACGGCTGATTGGATACTGACGTTGACTGCTCAAACGCCGACGAACATCGCCGTGATAAAGTATTGGGGAAAGAGAGACGAGGAGCTCATCCTGCCGATCAACGATAGTATTAGCGTTACTTTGGATCCTGACCATCTGTGTACCACCACTTCCGTTGCTGTGAGCCCGAGTTTTACCCACGATCGCATGTGGCTAAATGGAAAGGTGATATCCTCGTTTTCTCCGCTTTTTTTTTATTGGGTTCGTGATGGTAGTCTGTGATGTTTGATCTGAAGATTTGGATTGGTTCTTATGTTAAAGCTTTGAATTTTGGGTCGGGTTTGGTTCGATTGATTGCGATTGTGATTCGTGGTAGGTGGCAAAAATATACTAAAAGAAAAAGTAAAAGGTTGAATAATCAAAGCTCCGCCATAGTTGTAGATTTACCTTTGTATTGTAGTAATTAGACGTCTTGGGAAGTAGAATGTTAATTGTTGAAGCGATCTTCTATTGCATACGTAATATAATCTTTTTCTTATTGCGTCTTGAACTCTGGCGATTGTAGGAGGTATCGCTTTCGGGGAACAGATACCAGAATTGCCTAAGGGAGCTCCGTTCACGTGCTAATGACGTGGTGGACGAAAAAAAGGGAATAAACATTGCAAAAGAGGATTGGGAGAAGCTTCATCTTCACATTGTTTCTTACAATAATTTCCCCACTGCAGCTGGTTTGGCTTCATCTGCTGCTGGTTTGGCATGTCTAGGTAAGACATATATGCAGTAGTGATACGTGGGACTATTGCGTCTGTTTTTTAGACGAGTGGCTTGACTGAGAATAACTAAGACTGACACTGCCGTGTTTTTACAAATTTCAGTTTTTTCCCTTGCCAAGCTAATGAATGTGAAAGAGGACAATAGTAAGTTATCTGCAATTGCAAGGTAAAACTTCCAAATTTCGTAGTAAACATGAACTTGCGCATTACTCCTCGGCAACTATTGTTGGTAAGAGAGAGTGTGGCGGTGTTAAAGATTGATGACGATATGTATCATGTCCAGGCAAGGCTCGGGGAGTGCTTGTCGCAGCTTGTATGGTGGATTTGTCAAGTGGATCATGGGAAAAGTAAGCTTATTTCCCAGTAATATTTCTATTTTGTATCAAGAGCAGAAACGAAATAACGAATTTGTAAATTTCTTAAAGGAACAAGATGGAAGCGATAGCATCGCAGTTCAGCTCGAGGATGAGAAGCACTGGGATGAGCTTGTCATTATCATCGCCGTGGTGGGTATCTGTGTACCCTTTATTTACTTCTTATCAACAAAATTTTGCACCTTTCTTCGTAAAGTTGATGTATTTCAAACTCTAAAAACATGTTTTGGTTGATTTTAAGGTAAGTTCGAGGCAGAAAGAAACCAGCAGCACGTCAGGAATGCGTGAGACTGTTGAAACTAGTCCGCTCGTCCTACATAGAGCTAAGGTAATTCAAAAAACTATAATTAATATAGTATCTTATTTTTCTGGCCATTTAATTCCATAACTTGTGCATGTCTTTACAGGAAGTTGTGCCCAAACGGATTATAGAGATGGAGGAAGCAATCAAAAATCGCAATTTTGAAGCCTTTTCTCGCCTGGCTTGTGCAGATAGCAATCAATTTCATGCTGTTTGCTTGGATACTCTGCCCCCTATATTCTACATGAACGATACATCTCATAGGCAACCTAGCTACCTTTCTTCGATACGCTTACTTAGAATTACTGTTGTATCGACCAAACGCATTCCCATGAGCAAATATTGATCCAAGACATTTGTGTTTTCAGGATAATCAGCTGTGTTGAGAAGTGGAATCGCTATGAAGGGACTCCTCAGGTATTCTTCATTCGCTATTCCATCTGTTTCGAAATTCAGACACAAAGCCGTGCTGTGAATCTATCCTACCATACGTTCATGTCAATCATCATACTTTCTTACTAACATTTTCCTAAAGAATCACGTGGCATGTAATCTCACGATCGTTGTGAACACTGATTATGAAGTATATTTTTTCTTACTGCAGATCAATTTTTGTAGCTAAGATAGCCTGTTTGATTCACAAGTTTATCATCTACAAATTGGCAGGTGGCTTACACCTTCGACGCAGGGCCAAATGCTGTACTAATTGCGCGTAACAGACAGGCTGCTGCAAATCTGCTTCAAAGGCTACTCTTCCTTTTCCCTCCAACGTCTGATACTGATCTAGACAGGTAATTTTCAATGCTTCGAACACTTTTTTGAAGAATTACATGATCCCCTTGAGAAATTGGTCACATTTTCTGGTATACTCTTCAGCTATGTGATTGGCGACAAGACTATATTAAAAGATGCTGGAATTCAAGGCATGAAAGATGTTGAGGCTTTGGTGCTGCCGCCAGAGATCAAGGACACAAATACTTCCAACCAAAAACACAAAGGAGATGTAAGTTACTTTATCTGCACTAAAATTGGAAGAGGACCCATAGTAGTAGCTGACGAAAGCCGATCTCTCATCAATCCCGAGAATGGGATGCCCAAGTGAGCGAAGAAGAGAGATTTACCGACTACAATGGAAGTTTCATCGATCCACTTAGATCTTATCGTGTGTTTCTCTAGATTGTCGATTTGCTACTTTTCTAGTCATGAACTATTTATCTGTGTCTAAATCAACTTCATTACTCAGGTTTGTCTGAACATCAAGAATCGGCAAAGGAGATAATAAATTCATGTAAAATCTCCACTGACAATAAATGTGTTGCTACTTTTCCTATTTCTTTTTGTTTGGCAACGAATTTTACGCAACCTTGCGCTTTCCAAAATCGCTCTCCGCGTCTTTCCAGCGGTTTACCAGAAACGAGTCGATGATAATCTACAGAAAATATTCCACGTTAAACGAAAACAAACTTGCTTTTCAAAGAACGCTTAGTGAAATTGAGTGAGTAAAAATAACCTGGTTCAAATGAGCTGCTACGCATGGAAGAACAAGTAAGCCAGACTCGCCGAAAGCACCACCGAGCTGTTCGACAACTGCTACCATAACAGGCAAAGTTTTCTACAAAAGGGAAAATATTCAACAACTTTGAGCCAAAAAAAAGTATAATTTAAGGTTTTCTGAGCGTTGATTCAGATGGATGAACACTCACTTGGCTTGCGACTAATAGAAGAGCGCTGACGTTTTCTTTCTTTGCAAAGGGTGATTTGGAACCTCCAGAAACAACAGAAAGGCTTTGCACCAAAAGAATGTTGAATGCTAATAGTACAGCATGGAGAAGCCTGCGAGATTTTGTTAGTCTTTCAAAATCGCCAGCAGCAGAAGTTATCAGAGATGAAATAGGTTTGCAACAAGGAATCAACTTCAACTGAAAGAATACAAATACATACGCTCCCATTAAGACGGCCACAAGAAAAATTGATGGCTTCACCATCAAAAGTAGTTCCCTTGACCGGCTAACTTGAATCCATGGGACCTACAAAAAGAAATCAAGAGAGGATAATCAGTAGAAACAAACTGGTCGAAGAGAACATAGCAATTGGCAATGAATTAGCGTTCGAATATTAGGAAATATGCAGAGGAAGATTTTTCAGCTGTATCTTGTACCAGCAATAAGCTATGAAGACTAAGAACATAGAAGCAAAGATGGAAGGGAGTATTAAAATGTAACGGTACCGCCAAGTTTAAAGCTTACAAAACTCAAGAAGATTGCACTAATAAATGCCAAGAGCTTCCGATTACCATCTGCAAATTTTGCTAGCCCTGCACCGTTTCTTAACCAGTCATGCCAACAGAACAGATAACGAGTTAATAATCCTATTTATGAATAACTCAGTATCTATTGTTTCAATAACACGGTTGTTAAATGACATTTTAAAGGCATAAATTCACTTTTCCATAGTAACCTATATCATCAAACCTTCAGAAAGTTCTCGAGCAGCCTGATCATTACGAGAGAAAAAGAAATAAGTTTAGAATTCATTAACCCGTCATTAAAACGTATGTTAGATATTAGTGGGACTACTGACATAAGTGGAGACTCACCTTTCCAATGACCAGAGGTATTAAAAGCATAATAACAAGGCTTTTCAGAAGCTGCTCAGTGGGAACTGATACCCCTACTCCAGCAGCTATGAATTTTGAGATAGAGAAAGGTATCTGCGATTGAATACGAGTCGAACATTTCAAGCATGGTTACCAGAAATTGTAGAGCATAGCCAGACTATAAATTTGTCCACAGAATATGAACAAATGCAAAAATGTGTCTTTGAAGAACTAACTGAAAAGTAAGAATAAAACTAACAATAAACATGCGATATTAATATTTGTGTATTCTCATTCCAGCACAAGTACTTACAATCAGAATTCCTACTAAGTTGGATATCACAGTCATCGCAAGAGCTAGAGCAGAGTTCCCACCAGCTAGCTGCGTTTTATCAAATCAAACCTGCCGTCACACTAACACACTCCATTCTGATTTTGCATATAAGTACATTCTTCAGAAAATCCTTGACATTAAGTTACCCGAGTTAAAGCCACTCCACTAGATAACGTTGTGGGCATGCAGCTAAATATAGCAAGTCCTGCATAATGGACATATGCAATGTGTTTTACAGAGTTTTCGCATATAATTATGGAGTTCATGAACTGTATAGTGGGGCTATGAAAATCCTCAATACATCTTTGAAACAAGAAAAGTGGTATGCTGAATTTCATAAGATATATGTGAGATATAAGTTCCCGACCTGTGACAAATTCTTGGGGATGGAGCTTGAGCAACAAAATGAACTTCGAAAAGAAGGGGGTGAAGAACAATATTGAAGCCTGTGAAAACATAATTCAGATTCGATGTAACGCTCCCAGATTTACCAAGACAACCCAAGAGGGAAAATGCGAACAAGAACTTGAGACCTTACCATACCCACCAATCCAACGGGCCATGCTTCAGCAGCAGCTCCAATTTCTTCACTTCGCAATGTCAACCCTGTAATTATTTAAAAGAAGTTACAACCATAACCTAACTAATTAAGCAAACTAACATTCTCAAACATAGATATAGAACTGCAAAAAAAAAAAAGTAGAATCTGTTAGACGTATATGTATGTACATTATGGTGAAGGTACCTGAAATTACGAATATCCCAAAGGTGCTGAATTTCGATAGGTAATATCTATCCGCCAAACAACCAAGGCTAGGATTTGCAAGCCCTATTATTACTCCAAATACGAGGGCTGAAAGCACATGAAAACACCATTGACATAGTCTACAGAACACAGAAACCTCTTATATATGATATGCAGCTCAAGACGCTAGGATCAATTAAACTTAAGATACCTAATGGGAGGAAGTTATCAGCTGCAAATTTAACGAGGGCCTCCGTCCAATTCGGCTTCCGAGCTCCGTTTTCATCGCCCTCACTTCCCTGAAAACACAGCAACAGCTCGTTTACTTCCCAAGATTTCATTTTTTTTTTCGGGAAGCTTGCACCAGCAATTGAATTCAACAGGGCCTACAAAGGAATGTACGAACCTGAGGAAAGTCAGCGCTTGCTCGAACACTGGTTAATTTACAATGCGATTGGAGCTTCCATTGAAGAAACTGAACTGTGTGGTTGTCCTTGTCCCTGCAAAACGGCGACAGCTTCGTCTGAAGCAATGGAGCCTCACTTCGATGACGCCGAGAGTGAGGAACGGTGATCGGTTGGTGGAAAGCAGCAGCTATACGGATTAATGCAGACATAGCAAGTGCACGACAAGACAAGACTGACTGAGCTACTCTTTTTTCGCCGGTAGATTATTTATTTATATTTGTTTTTTATATATTTTATTGCAAGAAAATTCTTTAAAACACAACACTTGCACTAATTCGTTTCACCCATCACTCATCGTCACACTTGCAATGCAAGACGATTGCTCACTGAACGTCTCCCTCGGTGGGTCTGCGTCTGTAAGGAACGAATGGAAAGAATGTTCGGTGTTCATCTCAGAAGCTGTCAATTACACTGTACTATGTAGTTGTGAATGGTTTGTGCAAGCTCGTTATTGCAGAGATGTCTTCAAGCACATCCTTTAAAGGGTATGCAGCCTAATGCTCACACATATGACATTCTTATTTGCACCTAATAATGTTGCTGCTATTGTCTTTTTGCCGGGAACTTTGGAAAGGAGTGATTTTGATGAGGCGATTCTATTTTTTGAGGAAATGAATAGAGATGGATTTTCAGTTGCTTCGTTTTCATGGAACTTAATCGTCGAATAGGAGAAGCTTAACAACGTCTGCTACTTATTTGATACTTTTTTAGCATTCTTTATTCATGTGCCTGCTGAATGCAGGAATTCAATTACAGAACGAAGGAAACAACCACAAACAAAACAGGGGACTGAAACATAGTTGATAGCTCAGATGATTATCATAAAGCCTTGGCTTTTGCCTCACTCATGTTCTTTTGAAGGAGGGCTGGTGTGTTTATTGCAGCCAGTCGAAGAACTAGGTCTAGGGTTGTTGATCTGAGAATCAGCTTCTTGTATGGCTAATCCCTGCGCTAGCCGAGACAGGAATGCCTCGTACTGCTTGTTCATTTCTTCGATTTCTTTGCGCAGCCTCTCATTTTCACGGAATATACGGCAGTTCTCCTGGTAAAGCGCTTCGTTTCTATTGCCCTGAGGAAAAAGAAAAGGATTAGAATTCATTTACGAAACTGAAAGCATGAAGTTTAGATTGGAAGCAAAACCTGTTCCATGTCTTGAATATAGTCTGAATGGGGAGCTGTGTTGAATATGTTCTGAGAATAGTTTTTCTGTGATACTAATATATATAGTCGTCTAGCACGAGACTTATGCCTGAGGAAGCATCACAACACTCAGCATAGGATTCGACGAAAAATAAAGCCCCGTTAGGATCCATTAAACACGTTGAAAAAGCTTCCTTACACGTTATGTTTGGGTCATTGGTGTGCTTTTCTCCGCGCTATCAGTTGAATAGAACGTGAAAAAAATGCGCTACTGAGGAAAGAAGGCGTGGTCGATGTAACGTTGGTGTGAATAGAAAAGTTGGTAGTTTAAGTGAAATTATGCCCAATGCTGTGTTGTTTCTGTGAAACAGAGTTCTCTGAAGAAACGGAAGTCTTGTCGCTTGCTCTGTTCTGAACTTGTCTGTTGTTTGATTAGCTTAAAACTCGAAGCTTGTTCATAGAATATTTACTCATGCATCACCATAAAGTGTTCGTTATTAGTAAATCATCTGTTAATTCACACAAAATCCCCATGATATCGCGCCTTATATGAAAAGTATCAGGTGTAGCAAAGCCATGCATGTTAGCTGAGATCCTTTTGATGAAAAAACAGAGACGCAGAGAGAAAGGAAAACACAAGAGCATTGAAGAAGCATCACAATGGTTAATGAACTTGAGAGAATTAGTGAAGGTAACATGTTATTTCAAGAGGCTGAGCTGACAATCTTGCCCAGTTCCTCAAGCTTCTTCATGCGAAGCCTCTCACTTTGATTCACCAACTATAATTTTATCAGAGGAAAGAAAAAGCAAATCATTTGTTGACAGAGGATTATCTGGCTCTGTTTTATTACACTACCTACCTCCACAAGCGTAGATGTCAAGTGGATCTTCTCATTGTTCTTCTCTTGAAAAGCTTCCATGGCTTCCTTGTATTCTTTCTCCTGCTCACATATGTATGATTATATGTAGTAGATATGTAAAGAAGATAAGTATATATCTCACTTTCTTTTGGCAGAACTGTCCAAGAGATTTGAGGTCTCTGTTGACAATGTCTATTCTCTTACGAACACTAGCAACTTCCTTCCTCATGGGATCAGTCATCACTTCAAGTTCCTAAAACGACATATTCATCATCTTCGACTACTTTCGTACAAAAATAACTAAAAACATACGTAAAAATTCAGACAATATATAATCAAATAAGCATCAGCTTACTTCCCAGACTTGCGCCAGGCGCCTGGTTTCTTCTTCGGCGCGGTTTAGCTGCGACTCGACTCTCTCCCTCATCTTCATCTTCTTCCTCTCTATCTCTTCTTCCTTCGCCTGGTAAGTTGCGATAGCCAATTTCGAAGCTTCGCATTCGACGTTCATATCTTCCATTGGCAGGCGATGATTGCTAGTCATTTCTCTATACGTTCTTTAGTGTCTATATATATGTCTGCGTATTATGCACTTTCTTGGCCCTATATATATAAGCTCGGAGATTTGTTGCCTTTGCTTCAATCCTTGCTCTGTTTTCTGGTCATATTCTTACATCACGTTTCCTGCAAGCTATTTTATTGGGTAATAAAGAACTGTCTGAATTACAGAGAATATATATATGTGCCATTGTTTTACCTTGCTATTACTTAGTTATGGGAATAAATAAACTTAACGACGTTTTGCTTGAAATATTCGCAAGCATGTTAGAGAAGAGAAGAACATCACCATTGATGTCTACTCATGATCTGATATTTAATACGTACGTTTGGTAAAGAAATCACATGCCCGCCCCGATAATTTAAAAAGTTGCTCATTATATTTCGTTCGTACAAGATTTTAATTTTCTTTCCTTACCTCATAAGTCACGCATGCATGTAATAAAAAATATCATTTCCCCATCAAACAAACAATAATAATCGCATAATTAACCATTATTACTAATCAATCATCGTCCTCCATGATCAGATGCCCACAAGCTCTCATCTTTTGATCGTCGATCATCTCTTGGGACAAACCCCACCGTTTGAGCTCTTTTAAGCTGTGACGAACGGCCAAGCTATACTCCCTCGAATTCGAGCCCAGCTCTAAAATTCTATACTCGCAATTTCTTGGATTCGTCAACTCCGAAAATTGATCTGAGGTCCACCCAAACCATTTCATGAGGAAGACGAGGATTGTTAGCCCATGCGATACTATGATCAAGTCCATCACTTCATCTTCTCCATCGTGTAATAATGAGAACTCCTCCATGTCTCTCCATAGTCCTTCAATGAATGCTGAAAAAATGTATAGACTCATCCATCATTTTTTACTCTCCCTTAAGAAACCGTAATCAAGTAATACGATATAAGTATTTTATATGTATAGAAAGAAAGAAGGGCCCACTTATTACCTGAAACCCTATCATAAACATCAGCACTAGATTCTCCATTAGGAACTCTATAGAAGAATCTCCCGTACATATCTCTCATATTCTTTATCTTCTTCCTCTCATCAACGTCTTGAAAATTACCGAAATGCTGCTCTCTTAACCTACATTCTTCACGAACTCCAATCACCTTATCTTTTCCGAACACTTTAACTATCTCCTCCATGGTTTCCTTCGTACGGTTCGAGGGAGAAAAGTAGAAAAGTGCCTTCGAGTTACTATTGCAGTATAGTTCTTCCTTTGACGACACAATGGTTTTCAGTTGTAAGCCTATTTGTTGAGCTTGAAGGATCCCATTCTCGCTTAGCTTTATTTTGTGGTTTGGTATGTATTCGAGCACTCTTTCGTCGACGTTTACTTGGCTTTCGCCATGTCGGACTAATATTATGCGCTTAGGTAGGTAATGGGAATAATATTTCCCTTTCGCCATGGCAGATATTGATTGAATGTGCAAGAAAATAAGGTTTGGGCTATTATTTTTTATTTTGCATTGAGCTCGATGGAGATATTAGTTTGTATGTGCTTTTTATAGATGTATTGTACTTTGGTCAAGGAAGAAACTCAGGAAATTACGATGGCAAACGGGGGTCAAGTTTCAAAGGGTTCCCACTAGGGAGACATTGGGTCAAGAAGAAAATGCAGTTCTCCCCAATTTAGAACGAAATGATATGTAAATTTAACCATTTGAAAATAGATGAGTCCAAAATCACGAGTTTGCTTTGAAAATTTCAACGTAGAAGACTTTCGTGTTGAGACATATGAATCAAGAATAGGTTCAAATGCACTTTGGAATTGCCAAGAAAAATAGAGACAAAATGATCACTTTCGAAATGGTGGGGTATAGGCATCAAATTTATTTTTATTTAATACTTATTTAAGAATTTTAAAGGAATCTGGGACAAGTGCAACAAGAGCATTACAAACCTAATTAGTGGCTGTCGTTTACTCGCTTAAGCTATGCAGATTAGTCAAAAGCACCGTCCAATCATTTGTCATTTAATATTCTTTTACTGAATTTGCAATTAGATCGAGCATGGGTCAACCTCAACACATAATGGCGTTCGTTTATGTATTTGTACTCGTGGAATTAGCTAGATAATGTAATGATTAGTGCAAATGAAGTATTATTTTGCAACTTTTCTTAGTACATCACCGTATATCTATAGCAACCAACAAAGATGCCATGAAAGGAGCTTTTTCTATAATTCGCCATAAAGTTCCAATCTTTTTTCTCTGTGTCCATGTCTATCCAAATGCTCCCATATGGTTGGTATTTATTGAACGTGTTGATTAAGGGACACTTACTTTCTCAACCAAGCTTTAAACTTTGGTAAAAATTAACCCTTTTAATCTGTCTTTGCCTTTCTCTTACATGGCTAATTTATCCTTCTGTTTCCTACCCCACAGAAGTTCGATCATCCTCGCTAGAAATTGCCCAGAAAGCGATTGCACTTTCTTATGGGCTTTCCTCATGGACATGGAGTCTACAACAGCAGTAATAAACCAGACAAAAACAAAAAAAAGCTGCAACAACATAAATGATCAAACTCAACAATCCAATTTGTTTTCCATTAGCTTATTTGCTGTGAATAAATATCAAGACCTGTAATGTAAGTAACAACACAAAGAATAGGTGCTTGTTTGCCAATGAATATCTTCTAAATTACTACAACCATCTCACGCCGCCCTAACACGGCGCGGGAGAGACTACACCTACGCTTTCTTTCTCACTGTGATTCAAGTTTCTCCAGGATATCGTAATGACCGTATCTATGAAACAAGATGTTGATGGAACTCTTTTTGCTCTTTAGGTACTCTTCGCCATACTTTGAAACTTCAACTAACTTTCCAGTGTTTGCATCTTCCATGAACACAGAGATGGGCGTCCTGTAATGGCGAAACATCGAATTGATGACTGTCTAAACCAATACAACAAAAGTAGTTGAATCGAAGTTTAGAGCGAAAACACTAACTTCAGAACATGCGAAGACATGAGCAGCTCGGGTTCTCCGCCCCAGTCGCCATTTCTTTGAATCGTCTTCACATATTCATCAAAGTCTTCCCCAATAGACCTAAACAAACAGTCATTAAAGCCATCTCTATGTACCCATGCATATATTCAACGAAAACTGTAATATCACAATGAAAGGGATCACCATTCTACTTCTTTTCGCCTCTTTAGAAGCTCATCAACCACCTGTGAACATCCAGTTAACTCAATCAGATCAGCAGATAAACCAAGAAATGCCCCTAAAAGCAATGACTCAAACAATAGCCTGCAAAAACTATCAAATTCAGAAAGAAGAAGATGACTTACACGAGCTCTTAATTCGGCAGCTAATTCAAGCTGACGATCCTCGTCAGGGGCTTCTTCTCCATTTCCCAAACAAGCCATGTGTGCTATCGCCCTAAACATGCAATTCCCATCTTTTGTCACTCCTAAACATGATAAGAAATAACCATTCATTATCAATAAAAACTTGAGTTGGAGTAAAAATTTTGACATAAAGATTAGAAGTAGGGCGAGAACGGAAAATGAAAAAACTACAAAAAAAATCGACCTTTGACCCTATAATTCACAGACTCGTCGCAGTCCAATCTATTAGTCTCATCGAACCCACCAACAACAACGTCCTGAGATTGGACCTGCAACGTATCGACCAAACAACCACCACGATTCGCATCAATCAAAGCGCTGAGCCCAAACATGAGCCAGGCCGAGTCAGGGTGGTGCAGCCACCTAGCCGGCCTCGCGTCCCAAGCCACGTTCCACGAGCCCTCGCCCGGCTCGCTACGTCTCACCGTGAGCCTCCTCCTTCGCCAAAGAGAAGGTAGAATCGTGTGCCATAGAGAGACCGCCTTAACAGAAACTGAATCCTGGTTAATGCCGTCGCGATTACTGCTATAACAATTGAAACTGTGGGTATGAGAAAGCTCGAATCGGCTGAGACGGTCGAAATGAGCCGCCGCCGAGCCGCGAGATAGTGACGTCAGCAGAAGCCAAGGCTTGGGACGTGCCGTGCAGAGTAATGTCAGCATTTACCGAAGGGGGTTTCTTGGTCAGGTTTGTGAGCTGAAGAAGAGAAGTAAATTAGCTGGAGTCTTGCTTGCCTTCGTTAAATGTAAATATCTATACTATATATAAAGCGCGAGGATCCGATAAAAACTGCCGAAGTTCAATTGTAATTGGTCTGTCATTCAATTTAAATCACAACCGTTGGTTGGATAGGTGGAGCAATCTCAACCATCGCCTAAGAAATCTTACCTAATTAAGAATTAATAAAAAGATTTTAAATAATGCCCCACGATGGCTCTTGGCAGTTGACCCAGACGGTGCACAACTTCCAACAATTCATAGATTCCGTCTCCTCCACAAGATCATCATCCCTTCGATGGTCATGCTTTTCTTTTTTTCATCCGTAACTCTTGAGCAGCGTACTCGAAAGTGACGTTTTCTTTTAGAAAGAGAAAATGGGCGGCGGTGGTGGAGCGGATGGAGAGGTGACGTTGGAGTTCACTCCGACGTGGGTTGTAGCCGCCGTGTGTACGGTCATCGTCGCCATCTCACTCGCGGCGGATCGCATCCTTCATTATACTGGGAAGGTCTCCTTTTAGTATTATCTGTGTAAATGTGTTTTCCGTTTAATCGTCTTAGAGCTTGAGCGAAGATATTGAAAGCATTGGTTGGTTCGAATTACTATTTTTGGGATTATGAGTTGGTTTCTTCTTTGTGTTTTCGAATTTGAGAAAGTAATGCTCAGTATTTCTGCAGTATTTAAAGAAAAAGAAATCAGAAACCACTGTTCCAAGCACTGCAGAAGGTCAAAGAAGGTATGTTTCTCATCCTCTTTTTATCCTAATTTATGCGTTTTAGTGTGACTTAGTTATGACCTGAGATTTCACCTTTGGATTGGACAATAAATAGAGCTGATGCTGTTGGGATTCATATCGCTTTTGCTTACGGTATTCCAAGGGCGAATAACGTGGATTTGTGTCCCAAGTGATGAAGCACTTATTACCATGTTCGTTGCCCGCTGAATCTGTGCCTGCTGGTAATAAGGAATATAATAACATACGTCGCTTGCTTGCTGAGTCCGGCAGTCAGTCAATGCACCAAAGCGAAACCAGTGATGCCTATGGACAGTGACGACGGAATCTCATACGCAGGTTTTACATAATTTATCAATCTTGAAATATCAAAATTGTCCAAAGGATTAAGCTGCTAAATGCATATGTTGAAGTTTACTCGAATGGGATTTTCCATTCGGTCATGATGAAGATGGGTTCATCTTTGGTTTTTTCGTTTATTTTTCTTAAACTCAGTTCATGTTTAGAATAACTAAATTATAACGAGTTATCAGAAAATTTTGAAAGAAATACGGTGGCTCTTATCTCCAATTCCTCATTATTGCCGTTTACTTCTACACCGAATAATCTATTAGATTTGCTCAATTTCTCCCTCTTAATCCGTTTGAGCCTTACTTCAGCTATTGGTGGTGCTGCTGGGCAGGTTCTTGAGCAAAGTTCTCAGAACTTTGATCAAATTTCTGCAAACTTCTCTACTTGCAAGGTACTTACGCTGTGATATGCTTATATCCTGTCCTGTTTGCTCTCACAAGGATCTTGCATATACAAACATGTGAGTGACTCTTTTTACTTTTTTAACCAAAGAATATGTTGGCAAGATTCATGAGAATTAGGTTTTGATTAGTTCAATTGTTAACGTTTTCTATGAAATAATTCGCAGTTTCTATTTTTTAGCTACCGCACATAAAATTCACTGTAATTTCAAAACTCATGGTTACTTATAAGGTTCATCTTCTGTCTCCTTTTTTTTGCAGGTCCATGAGAACATCAATCTATTTTCTGAAGCTCGAACGAACATCCTTTCGACTCTAAATGAGTAATTCAATACTTTACGCGGAAAACTGTTCGTCATTATTTTATCTTTTCGGTTTTGTAGGTGTTGAGAACAGTTATGAAAATGGATGCAGCTGAACCATTCAATGCACCTGTTAACCCTGTCGCTCTTGGCAAGTTGGCATACAAGTAACAGAATTAATTTCTTTTATTATTTGTGATTTACATTTGATTTGAGACTGTCGAATAATGTGCACAAACGAGCTCTGTAGAAATAATTAATACTTATAGCGAACAAATTAATTTTAGTTAGATTTAAGGTTCATTGCACACGCATCGAGTGTGCACAAGTTACTAGTTATATATTATAAGTGTGTATGGGGTAAATGAATAGTATATATCTTCGTCGTAATCTATATATCGATAATGATAGACACCTATTAACCTACTTATCGTGATATTATCCTATTTATCGCGAGAATTTTCTTATACCATGAAATGAAACGGCTTCGTTCTTTAAAGTATAACCATGTTAAGAACTCTGTTGTCTCAACTCTCACCCAATTATCGCGACAAACGCCGAGCTGGAAAATCAAGATGAAAGGAAATCTTTAATTTCTTGCAACAACCAGGATCTCGGTGACCAAACCCATGTTGACTAGACTCTTATCATCATTTTCAGACGCTCGTTTTTCACTTTGGGGTTGAATTGAAGGCGGCCGAGGACATGTACATGTGGGACGTGAAGAACGTCGAGCCCATCCCGCTGCGCAGATGGAGCTGTGTAAGAAGTCTATATTGGAAACCCGTTCTAGGTTGAATATTAAATTGATAAATTTTGCTCAAATCTCGTCCATCTCTTTCTCGGATGTTATGCTTCGTGTTTCTTGGTCAATTGATGTGTTTGGTTAGACATGGTGTTGTACATTTGTTCTGATATGAATGCTTGAGTTTCAACTTGTCAATTCATGTTGTCCTCGGGCAATGATGATGATCTATAATATCTCGGTGCTCAATTTAGTCAACCTTGATTAGAGACATGGTTTGACATGATTCTCTTTGTGTTTGATAAAAATGGTAGGTGAGTGAAGATCTGCTAAACAAACTGCTCAACTGTTAAGAATTTTTATGTTCCGTGTTTCTGTTCTTATTATTTACTAAGCAACAGGATGAAGGTCAAAAAGAACAATGGACACTTTCCTCTGACTGAATGTTTATTGTCTTAATTTCTTTTCTTTGTAAGCGCGATCATTTTCTTGCTTTGTCTGGTATGCAGTCAGTTGTTGTTGCGCCAGGGCCGGTACCACAGCAGACATAGTGGTCGGCTTTGTTGCCTACTTTGTCTGAAATCCGAAAGTGGCAAGGACCGGGGCATCTATCACGATTGTAGATTTCTTTCTTGAGGAACACCGTTTTGCTAAGTGATTTCCATACTCCCGTTTTTAAGGGTTTTTTCTATGAGGTAGTTGTGTTCTTTGAGACCAACGATTTCGAGAGCAAAAAGATTTTTAATATCTGAAATTTATCGTTTGATGCTGATGCGTTGCTTCTTGCTCTGTTAAAGAAGCTCTTTAGATTGAGATGTGATTGCATCGTTGTGGAACTGAACAGACTGGAGGTGATCTTTCTGTTTGGTAAAAATTTTACACTTGTTTTTGTTGAAAGAGACTGATCGCACATTCTTGGAGCCCGTTGGTGTTCGTCTTAAGTCTTAATTCTTAACAAAGATGTTCATTCTTAAATCCATTAGGTTGTATTTCGTTGGTGTTGAGTTGAGCAGTTGGCACGTACAAATTGGTTTTTCATTTACAGAAATGCATGAATTGAATGATTTAGATTATTTAATAACAAATTGATGACAAAACATCACATTTATAAAAAAAATACGGGCATTAAAGCCGCGCACATGCGCGGATAAATTTTTTCTAGTATATATATATATATATTATATTATGTAAGATTTAATTCTAATTGAAAGTTACGTATATTTTTCTTTAGTTTGGTATATGTAGTAACAGCATTGGTCAGAATGAGATAGATATTACGAGTTTTCCAAATTAAGGTCCGCTATTAGAGGATCGTGTGGCTTGAAGTGATTATAGTAAGTGCGAGATATTATGGGATTAAAGGAACCTAAATATTGGCAAATTCTTGATATGAAAATAAATAAATCATATTTAGTGACGGAGAGTTGACGGAACATTTCCATAAATGAAAAAGCCGGAATGGAATGGAAATTTCCATTATATATTTTATTAAGTTTCTAATCTCCGAACTCTATTTTAGATGGTTGGTTAAAGGATGTTACATAAAATGAATATCACATGGAATTGATTGGCTAAAAATGAATAGAAGAATAAGAGATGGCTATATGAAAACAATATATAACTTAAAAGAAGGAAGGCGTCAAATCTCATGTATTTCAAATTGGGGGAAATGAATACCCACGAACAGTTTCGCAGGTCCTTTTGATCAGACAACAAGATTAAAACTTGCAGATATGAGAAAAGAAGAGAAACAACAATTTCAAGCTGTGAACTTTATGTCCAAAACTGTTTCGATCACACAACATTGGAAAGCCCTTCAATCCACCATTTTTAAGGAATGCCAGCCATTAGGTTTTCCACGACAGACATAGCCGATAAGTTATCAGGGGAGTCACAGAAAACAACCGTTCGAACATCTCCATTGATGTGTCGCCTTACCCTCTCGACTTCTTCAAAGTAAGCGTCCTTGAAAGATGCTTCGAGCCCCTCAATGACCAGCATGGAAATGTCAGATATTTCGAGGGCGTTCAATGAGATAAGCTCCAAGAGTCTCTGAGGGGTTGATACAATAAACTCGGGCTCACAACTCTTTAATCTGATGACAAACAAGAGAGTCGAAACATTATAAGCCAGCCAAACGGGACACTACTGAGCTTACACAAAGGCATTGATATGATATTCAAAGGTAAAGTTTGTTTCGGGGACTTACCCTTGGATTTGATGATGTATGGATGCATCTGAATGTACGCTTACAGTATGTATTCCAATCACTTTCATGGGCTTGAAGAATTGGCGTATCTAATAAGGTCAAGCGCATAAGACATTGAGCATTCAGAGGAAACATTTAAAGAAATGTTAACTCAGAGCGTGTAGTCACAAACCTTAGATGCTCTATCTCGCGATGGAACGAGGTATAAAAGTGAAGGACAGCTAGATGATCAACCTTCTTTCTCCTTAACTAAGACAGTATCAGCACATGTCGATGCCAACCAAGCAATTTGCTCTAACTTAGGATAGGCTCCGCTGGTCTCAAGCACGTCTTGTCCATTGGAATAACATTTCCAGAGCTCGAATCCCCACGAACTGGTAAATAAAAACTTATCATCGGTACTCAATACTTCAGCCTTAAGGAGTGAATCTCGAATTGTATTCAAGCAACTGATTAAAAAGTTTGAAGGGCAACCATCATTCTCTTTAGGCTCAAGTTCTTCCCAAGAATGGACAGAGCTATCCCACTTAATAATCTTGCCTGAAGGTGTCGCTAAATTGATTACAATCTCTGGACCCATAAAACTAGATGAGACCAATTCTAATTCTCCTTCGTCAACACTATTATCAGACCCAGTGATTTCGTGCTCTTGAAGATCATCATGTGCACCGCTGCCTTCTGGAGATTCTTTCCTCAATCGACCACGCTTGTTTTTGTCCATAAGTTTCTCTTTCTCTTTGGAATTTCTCTTCCGTTTCTTCGTGAGTTCAGATTTCCCAAGCCTATCATTGAAGGGGTCGTCGGGAGTGGGAAGGCTATAGCACATACCCTGCAACACAATGAAAAGAAAATAAAGAAAGTCAAATCTCAGAAGAACTCAATCATCAACCGAGGTGAAGTCAGTCACCTATTGATATCCAACTTACATTTCTTGATAACGATGAAAAATACTAGTGGAGCTTCAGTCAGTTAAACCACAAAGGATGATTAAAAACAATGTTAAAAGAAAGATGAAGAAAGAGAACAGAAAAAAAGCACGCATCAATCGGAAACTGTCAAAAAATCTTGATTTTATGTCCAAAGTTCAGCAGTGGAACAATGTCGCCGACAAGGGGGCACGTCTTCCAGTCCACATGACATACATAACAATATCATTTATAAACAGAAAAGAAACAGTATAGAGCCAATCGGAATCAACTTCAAGGGAAAGGCACCATACCATACCAACCCAAAAAAAATCCACGAAAAAACAACCGTTTTAACATTATGACCTGACAGAGGCGGCGTTTTCCAGACTTGCGACGCTTCTTGGCCGCGATAATCTCTGCAACGCGAGCTGAAACCTTCGACGATGAATCCTTTTTGGTCTCTTGTTTTTTCCTGATCTTTTTGCTCCTGCGTCTGCTTATCGAATCATCGCTTTTCCCCATCGCAATCTATGTCGAAATAACTGCTGCTCTCTGTTTCGCCTTTCGGGCGTGCTGTTATATAGTATTGGGTTTGAGGAGATGCTCGGTATATATGGTAACGATAGGGGCAATACTGTCAATTTCATTCAATTAGGTTCGGTGGGCTTTTCAACTAGTGGGCTTAGAGTAAGGGTGTCGTACACTAGTACACGCTAGCCCAACCCATTATAGATTTATGCACTTTCAACTCTTTTAGTTATAGCCAATATTTTTCATTATATGTAGTTGTAGATATATTTAAATATTACGTTGACTTTATGTTTTCAATGTGAAATGTTCAATGTGTTGTACAATAATAAGACTTTAGGACAACGAATTGAATGAAATAGAACTTTTTTTTGGAGAAAAAACAACTAATGACATCATTAATAAATACTAATTGCATGCTTTTTTTGATATATGACAAACAGAAAAAACCATATAGAAAGAAATCAAAACGCACATGACCATGACACATTCATAAACTATCATATTTCTGTATCCAAATACAAAAAAATATCATATTAATGTATCCAAATAGATAAATATAAAAAGAATATCCAAGCGGTTGGTCCGCCACATCACATCTCGCTTCTCCTCACGTGTTATCACCGTCACGTTTGTCGCAATAAATAAATAAATTATCCATTAAATATAATAATAAATAGCATATATTTTTCCATTGATCTTTATTTATTTAGTGAGTGCAATAAGAGAGGGGAAGGTAGCGAGCGGTATAGAATCCAATATAATGTCTACGCCGAGAAATAGGTCACGGCGAATGGAGTCGCTAGATGATATGGATCCACGGCTCTCCGAGACCGAGAGGATGGAAGGCGCTGGTAATTGGGACGCACTCGAGTGGACCAAAGTTGATGTATGTTCGATTAATTTTTTCAATACTCTGTGTTTCCGTTTTATCCTCCCAATTCTTTCTCTTCTTTTCTTTATTTATTGTTGATGTTTAATTTGAGTGTTTTTTTAATCAATTTGCTTATCTTTAAGTGTTTTAATTTACTGTTCTTGGGTGGCTATGCAGCAGCCGATATCGAGGTCAGGTTCGCAGAGACTGCATCAGTTCTTGATTGAAGCGGAGCAAGTAATTGTTGAGGTTAGTTGATCTGTTTTAGTTTATTTAAGAATTATTTTCGGATATTATGATCGGTGATCCTCGAGGGCGCTGGTTTTCATTATGATTTACAAGAGTGATGATTAAAAGGTACGGGCTTTTAGTAGTGTGGTAAGTTTTTACTCGAAATGATTGCATGTAAATGTTTTTGCCTCTAGAGTCTAGGTTTATCGAAAGTATCTTCTTAGCTTTTATGATATATTTGGTGTTTGATCACAAACTTCGTGTGGTGGAAATATAAATGTAAATGCTTGGATACGTGAGATAATCGAGATTGCAAAAATGGGTTGAAATATGGTAACTGATAGATCAATTGCTTGAGTTTTAGTATAGATTTAAATACAATGCAGTGGCGCTAAAAATTCTCCAGTACGTTCTTTGGACCTTTATGTTATGCTTAGTTGAGTTCCAACTGCTTAACCGTCAAGATTGCTGTTGTTTATTAATTTTGAGATTTCTATATGTCAAGGTGGAAGATTTGAACATCATGTCTTGGGGAAGTTTGATCTGGTCATATTTTCCATTCCATGCTAGTTAGATTTGTGTCGAAGGTTATAATCTTTGACACGTGGCTGATCAAGCTTGGGAAAAAACACGTGATCGCCTTTTCAAGTTTTCCATTTATTTTAGGAATATTTAACTACTATTGTATTTTACCCATCTGAAATTCATAATCTATTGGAAAGAGCTGAGGTTGGAATTTTTTACCTATAGGAACATGGTGTAGTTCTCGTGAACACTGACGAGGCAGGAACATTGTTTGTTACAAACTTCCGTGTTCTTTTCCTGGTAAGGCATTCATATATTCCCTGCAGTCTTTTAACATTACGGTACGCTGGTGTCATTTTGTTCAGCATTCTGGTTGATGCTTATTGGGCTGAAACCAATACATAACTGTTACTTCCACAATTTCCTTATGTAATGTTAGGTTCAACTAAAGCGTTACCTCACTTTAATTTGCTCTCTTATACTGCCATGATATCATTGTTAGGTAGGTGTTTGGAGAATATCTACGTAGATCTGTAAGGATGTTGCGTTTTACTAGAAAATATATTTGAATGTGATGGTAGGCCTCTATTATATGATGTTTCTATCACTAACCAGGTTTAACTCTTGTTCTTCTAGAGTGATGGATCTAGAAGCATTATATCACTGGGCACAATACCATTGGCAACAATTGAAAAGTTCAGCAAAACTGTAAGTTTATATTGCTTACTGTTAAACTCAAGTAATGAATATGTAGGATACCTTTCTGGATAAAAAATATCTGTATGTGTGACTTCAGGGATCTTCCACAAATAATTCAGCTCTTTAGATGTCTAATCGGTAATATTACTAGAATTTTAACTGGAGTAAATGATGATCAATTTTGAGGGATTAGAAGCTTTTAAGCCTATCATGACTCTTAAAGGTCAGTAAATGGCTAAGTTGTTAATGGCTACTGTTAATTGGAACTTAACTTCCTGTGCTGTGTAATTGATTCAATATCGATGTAGGTACTTACTTACTGTTGGAATACTGCGAAAAAATCAGTATCTAATCTTCTGTTTCTAGGTGATCTGTTTATATCTGTTAAGAACTGAAAACTGATAGCTCGTACGATGTTCAGCCTTATGTGGACATGTTGTATTATGCATAAAATGTTGAGAGATCTGAAAATTCTTTTTTTTTCTATTACTGGATAAGGCCGTGAGGGTTTCATCAGGATCCAAGCATATCGATAAGAATCCATCGCAACGATTGCTTCAGGTCATCGGTATGCATCCCAAACATTTACCTTTTTTACAAACACATTGATTGTTGATGTGCATATTGTTTTAGAACACTAGGAATGATTACAAGAGGAAATTTCTTCCATTACTGTCTTCGGTATTTAATGTGTCTTTGGAATTAGTGCTCCTTACTTTTTACTTATATATTATTGTATCATTATCTTGTTCCCGACTAGTTGTCTGTTTGTATGGAGACTTTCAGTATGTTCTGATGCATTAAACTTCCAACTTGTTTTGCATACTGCAGGCAAAGACATGAGAATTATTGTATATGGATTTCGGCCTCGAACAAAGCAGGTAAATTTTTTGGGAATTTAGAAAAATCCGCTGTTTGAAGTCTGGAACACCTTTTACTTTGTTCCTGATAACAGTATAAAAAATTGAACTGTTTTAGATTGGTTTTTAGTTGGTTGACATGACCGTTTGATTAGATTAATGAGGCTTCTTGAGGCTAATACATGTGTTTCTGATGGATATTCATCGATGTTAATTACTTATGTGGTCGTAGCTGTAACATTCCAACTTATGCCTAAAACTAATTTGCTGGTACAATGAGGGAACACCTATTTAAAGTTATACTCTTGCAGAGGCGTGTCGTATATGAGGCATTGGTAAGGTGTGCCAGGGCGGCTAGAGTTTGGGATCTTTATGCTTTTGCTTGTGGACCTTCAAGATTCTGCAACGCAAGCCCTAAAGTGAGGCTATTGAATGAATACTACCGACTTCTTGGATTAGGGTCACGTTATTATGCCTCATCTCGAACAGTTGAAGATGGCTCATTTACAGTATCAAATGAATGGTGGAGAATAAGCAATGTGAACTGTAATTATTCACTATGTCCAACTTATCCATTTGCTCTGCTTGTTCCAAACTCCATTAGGTATGACGATGTTTTTTAATCCTACAAATTCACTGTACTAATGCTCTTTGCTGGTCTACGTCATGCGTCTGCTTCAATTGTTCCCAGTGATGCTGAAATACAACAAGCTTGTACTTTTCGAGCACGATACAGACTTCCTGTGATTTCCTGGTGTAATCCAGGTATCTAGTTAGATTTTGCATTAGTATCTTGTTATATTTGGATTTATCTAACTACTATATTGTAGGAACGGGGGCCGTCCTTGCTCGTTCTTCCCAACCTCTGGTTGGGCTCATGATGAACATGAGAAGGTGAGAGTAGCCCATCAGAAATCTAATTAAAAAAGCTATATTGGATGTTAGGAGTGATTTAGAATATGTATCATGATTGATAACGTCCGTGTTATTTAGTCAGACATTTGGTGGTCTATTTTTTACGGCGTCCTTCACCCATATCCTTTCTGCAGTAATGCTGATGAGAAACTAGTTGCGGCGCTATGGACCCAACTTTCTGGAGTTAGGCAGCGTGTGAGGTGAATCTTAGAATTTACTTACAAAGTACTTGCTAATTTATCTTCCTACTTATCCTTTTACCTTTTTTCTTTGTTCCCTTACTTTCTTTAGGGTTATGTAAGAAATCAATTTTATAGTTCCCATATGTATTCATTTTTAATAAATTAGTTTATTGATTAAATAATATATTTTCTTACAGGAAGCTATATATAGCTGACGCAAGGCCTAGGAAGAATGCTTTGGCAAATGGTGCTATGGGTGGTGGCTCTGAGTCATCGGCCAATTATTCTCAATGTGAGGTACGGATAAGTTTGTTATCACCATTATTAAAACACTATTTTCTTGCGCATTTGCTAACATGCTCTTTGAAGTCTTCAGATAGTTTTTTTCGGGATAGACAATATTCATGCAATGAGAGAGAGCCTTTCCCGGCTCAGAGATTATGTGGATACTCATGGTGCCACTTCCTCAGATGGAATGTCCTCGTATTTGGTATGTATTTACTGCATGCTGCATTCTATCTGAATCGTTCTTTTGCTTGTCATAGGATATTCCTAATTAGCGTCATTACATACAATGTGCGTGTGAGTTTTGGCAAGATTATCTGTTGACTCTACTTTTATGGGTAAGAAGATCATATGGCATACTTCACCATTGTTCTCCGGCTTTAGATGTTGTAATAAGATAATCATTCACCTAATCTGTGCAAATAAATAGTGACCCTTTTGTTCCCGGTTATAATCTGAGAAATAATGATTTATAGGTAATCAATAGTGTAGAAGTTATACATTTCATTTCTACCTTTTCTTTCTAACAATAGAGAAACGGAGGGTGGAGCTGGGGTGGAGGTAATCTCAGCAGTATGTCTGCTTCAGTCGCAACACTTGGCGATAGCGGTTGGTTGATACATGTTCAGAGTGTTTTGGCTGGTTCTGCCTGGATTGCTGCTCGCATTGCTCTAGAATCAGCTACGGTACTTGTCCATTGCAGGTACGATTTATTTTGTATTTATCATAATTGAACGATGTGAGCCTCATTTTTATAGATAATAGTTTCTTATTTACACCTTTTGTGATTGTATAGGTAATCTTGCACACGCTTGTTGTGTATGAAAGCTGAATCAAATATTATTTGGCAATTACAGCTGGACTGTTGTTATTGTTGATTTACTCATTTTTTTTGCATATGTATGAAAACCACCTTACCGTTAAGTCATTGATAATTGGATATACCACCTTACCCTGTCATAATTTATCCACCATTGCTTATGAATGTTGTCACATTTCAATCAAGTCAAACTTCTTAATAATACGTGGGTATAACGTATATTCTCAGACGTTTCCTGTTGCTCAAACATTGACAAATCATATGCCATGTATTTGTAGTGATGGGTGGGATAGAACAACTCAATTGGTCTCTCTTGCGAACTTATTGCTCGACCCATATTATCGAACAATCAAGGGCTTTCAGGTACCAGCTAATGACCTGTTGATCTTATTCAAATCCCATTATGTTTTACAACTTCTCCCTAATATCTATGTTTTGGTCGCCAAGTTAATTCATGATATCTTGCATTTTACCTATGTGGTTGCGTTACTATGGCTTTATTACGAGTATCAATCATGTAATCCGTTGAATAATTTGTTTGGAGGCAAAAATGGAACCTAATTTACTGAGCTTTGGTCATATTTTGTTGGAGGCTGAATAACATATTTCATCAACGCATCATTAATTGCAAAACTTGTGGTTATTTTTCCTAGGCACTAGTGGAAAAAGATTGGCTTGCTTTTGGGCATCCATTTTCTGATCGTCTTGGAATTCCAACTGTCTCTGGAAGCAACAGCGTTCCTAGTGAATTATCACGGCAGTCGTCTACAGTCAGTAACCCATCATCGCCGATGCGCCAATCGTCCGGCTCATTTACGTCCTCATCACAATCTTCGCATGCCCAAAATAATTCCTCACCAATTTTTTTGCAGGTAGATAGACTTACTATACTTGATATTCAATAGTTTGTTTTTTCTTATCACTTGCTAGTATCATTTATTAGGGTCCACTATGAGTGATTTTCGTCGCCTGTCTTGCTTTATATGCTTCGCCTATTGCGGCTTCTTTGCAAAGTATCAACAGCTTCTACTGCGGCTACTTTATCACAAAAAGTTTATAGACTCAAGTCACATGACCTCATAACAACTTCCTGCCACCAACCATTGATATGGCTGTTTTATTCATCGTTTTCTTTCAACATCTGAAATTGTTCTGCAGTGGGTTGATTGCGTTTCTCAGCTGCAGCGCATGTACCCTTTTGCCTTTGAGTTTTCCTCGGTATGTGTTTTTAGTTCCATCTGTATATAGAATTTTATGCGCTCTTGAAATACTACTTGACTCGCTCACTTGTGACGATGCAGGCATTCCTTGTAGATTTACTCGACTGCATGTTTTCCTGCCGTTTTGGAAATTTTTTTTGCAACAGGTTGAGTCTTGCCTAACCAGCCTTTCCTTCTCTTTACAAGAAGTATTACGGATTTGACCCGTAAATATTCTATTAATTCTTCCGCTTTGTTTGCATTTCAGTGAGAAAGAAAGGGAGCAAGCCAATATAACCGATTCGTGTGGGTGCTTGTGGATGTACCTAGCTGAGCTACGGTCTAGCGATTCATCTTCTCACGTGCACTACAATTACTTCTACGATCCATCGAAACATTTAGGTGCAATTCTACCCCCAGCTGCAGCTTTGGCCCCAACACTTTGGCCTCAGTTCCACCTACGATGGGCTTGCCCAACAGAATCCCAAGCAGGGGAGGTTGAAGCATACTGTAGGACTATGGCCTTGAAAATATCTGAACTACAAAAGGTAAAAATGACAACCCCCACACTATGATATCCATCTCGTCTTTAACTTTTATTGCAAGCATGGCAATAAATCATTCAAATATTGCCCAGGCAAAGGAGTCTTCCGAGGCTAGAGTTAAGGAGACGGCAGCAGCAGTCGAATCTCTAACAGCAGAGCTACGAAGCGAGAAAATCAGCAGCCGCTCGGCCAAGGATTTGGCCCAAAGAGCCAAAAAGGAGAACTCAGCCATAAAAAGAGCCATACATTCGCTTGGTTGTAAGGTCAACTTCTCTGAAGATGGGGACTGCGTCGTCAACATCGAAAGTATACCCACAGAAATTCCTCAAAAAACCCTCTTCACGGCCTCGGAGATGCAATCAGGTGGCTTTTTTCAGACCAACGAGAAATCGAATAGTCCCAACTCGAATAATGATGCTGATGATGATGGCATGTGTCTTCCCATACTTCGCGCCTGTGAATCTCTATGCCCTTTGCGCACCACAGATGGAGGCTGCAAATGGCCTAATGCTGGCTGTGCCCAATTTGGTAGTCAGTTTGTGGGTTTGAAGGCCAACTTCGATGCATTCGATCAACTATCCATATACGACAGCTATTTCGAGACAAAGTAAGTACTTTTGGTGCAAGTTCTGCTGACTTCTTATTACAGATTGACAAACACCATAGATGACTTGACCATAACCATACGATGATGATACTCGTCCTCTGCAACATTATTGCTCTAGGGAGAGCGTATAGACCCACTCATAGTAGAAGATTTTCTATCAGCTTCGATTTCTTGCAGCAAATTTTTTTTGAATAAGGAGACAAACGATCGTTGTTTGTCATACTATATGGCACATGGCGAATTGTGCCATTTAGCAGTAAATTGTATACATAGTTCTTTTTTGCCATTGATGTTGACAATATTATCAAAACATCATTGGATTTGTTGATTTTTAGCATGATTTTTCTTCTCCTTTTCGTTTGTCGTCGTGGTTTTTCCGAGGTCTGACTGATTTGATCAAACAAGATTTACTGAGACAGAAATGTACAAAAGGAAGTTCGAAAATCTGTGATTTCTGAATCTCAAGCACAACAAATAGCGAAGTTGAACACATATACCCTCAAGAACATGGCTTTTCCTTCTAAATCACATTCTATGAACAAAGAATAATGTACAGTTGACTCGGAAATCTGACGACTAAGGAGTCTTAAACGCCCTAAGAAAAGAAGGGGGAAAAAACGATATAACGTACCTGAAAACATTTCTTCACTACAAATCCCAACCATCTTTTCTCCTCCCAAAATCCACCTTATGAGCCAAACTTCCATACATATCTGAAAACTTCCTCAAACACTTACTCCTAACACCATAATGAGCATTCGTATTCCTACTTATCGCAACCCCCGAGAACTTCGACATATCAAGCGCCCACGCCGGCCTCACATACTCCACAACATTCGAATCACCACTGCTCATATTTGCATACAAATAGTTCATATGAACATCTTCGCAGTTAAAGAAATCATCCACAACTCTTCTACCAACCTCAGCTTCCTCGCTCCAATACTTGTCAAACGCCTTATTACCATCGACGAAAGCCGCCCCAGTCAATATCACGTCGTACCCATTATGCCTACGAGCGTGCTTCTCGCCCCTGTACTTCAGCGGTGGGCCCCCGCCCACCAACCGAGGGTAAAACCCCACGATTTTCTCGGGATTCTCACGCCAAACCCTAAACCCTCTCTCCACGTCATCGCACGTCATCATGATGTCATCGTCCAGCTCGAGAACCCCACGGGTCGTTATCAACGGGTCGACCCTAAACCTATTGTTGAGCGAGTTTTCGCCCTCGACCCTAACCCTAACGGGCACGGCCGAGTCGAAGTCGGTCTCCTTCGGTGGGGTCCCACGGTTCCACACGACCACTATTTCGCGGACCGAAGAACACCTCGAGTAGTGCTCGACGAACATCTTCAGGTTCCAAAGTCGGGCGTCGTAGGTCATAGTTAGCAGCGTAAACTGTGAGTAGTGGTTGCTCAATGGGTACGCTTCTTCTGCCCCGCTCTTTCCGTATATGTACTGAACGCCAACGCACGTCAGCCCAGCCGCTAAAACGACCGAAATCGCAAGAACGATGGCTCCAATGAAAGTGTTCGGTTTGATTCTATCGCGAAGAACTGAGCTTAAACGGTTCAATCTACTGCATAAAAGTCTAATCTTTGAAGAAAGTGAAGAGCTTGGCCTATCCCAAGACAAGGGCAAGGCTGTGTCTCGCCTCTTACCATTGTCGTGTGGGCACCAACTCAAAGGCACCAAACACTTTACAGCGCCCAGCAACATCCCCACGAGCACCGTAATGGCGAAAACAGCAAGAACAGAAGCGTACCCAAGTAGAAAACGACGAAAAACATCCCCCGATGGAACCCTATCTCCATCGAGAACCGCAATCCATTTCCCGTCGTCGAGCTTCTGCACGTCGAGGTGATGGTTTCGAGCGCCGTTCCAAGCATTTCGTCCCTTTCTTGAGAGTTTTACGCCCGAGGGGACTTCGACTTCTTTGAATTCGTTGGTCGTAAGGGTCTGAATTTGGAATACGCGTATTTTATGCCCGTAAGTTTCGCCGCAGTCTTGGCCTACGCGATAGAGCTTCCCCTCGTGGAAAAAGGGCCTACCACCATTTCGGGCCCCCGTGCTTTTGTCTGCGTTGTATATCGGGTTCTTCTTGTGAGGCTTCCACGGGCCTAAAGGCGAATGACTGTACCATATTTCGAGCTGACCGTTTTTCTTGGTTCCCAGGCCCGTGTGGTCCGACCCGAAAAGCCAGAATTTTTCGTCGTGTCGAATTATGAAGGAATCGACGAGCGGTTTCTTCATAATGACTTTCTCTAAGGTCCATTTCAATGGGAAGTTTACTGCTCGGTAGAGGCGAAGGTCGCCTTTTCCGCTGCCCTCGGGCATCATGTATATCTGTTGTTTAGAGACGATTCGCAAGTTTAGAAAAAGAAATAGTTTAGGACAATCGAAAGGAAAGAAGAGTTATGGATTATGATGCTTACGTTTCCTTCGTAATCGAAGACGTATGGGTAAGAGAGGTGCCACTCTTCGTCTAGTGCGATGCCCAACTGCTGCCATGTTGCTCCTTTGTCTATGCTTCGAGAGACTCCAATGTCTCCTTGCATTGTAACTGAGTTCTTTGTCTCGTAGAATACGTACATGACATCTCCCTAGGTGGTAATAAGATAAACGAACGTATCCGATTTCATCAAAATTGAATTGGGGGCAGAATTGGATGATTAGGTCAAGATCATTGACACCTAATGCAACTCAGTTGATTACACAAAATCGTAGAAATGTTACCTTCACATAAAGGAAAGGGTCGGCGACGAAGTTAGAGGCAAAACCAGCGTCGGAAACAGAAGCGCAAGTGATGATAGGGTTGGAGACGGGCCACGCTGCGCTCTTATCCTTCCACAGATTCATCTAAAGAGCCAAAAATATCATCAAATTTGAGCTTTCCATAGTTTCATAGCCAAAAGGGGATGATTAAAATTATATTGGATTGATTCAATCCCAAGTCAAGAAAAGTCACATCTCCATAAAGATTCAATCTTTCTTAAGCCAACAACAAATCCCAAAAAATGCCAGACTCCAGAAATCACAGAAAGGTCAAAATCCGAAACAAATCAACAGCCAACACCAATGAAAACATTAAATCACTGCCTCTCTGCATCATTAACAAAACCCACAAGCATGCAAAACAGAGCTAAGAAACAAAGCTGCCGGCCATATATTTAAAAATAAGAAGAAAAAAAAAGAACCCATAAACTTACATCTTCGATAGGCTTGAGAGAGAATGGAGAATCTCCATAGTAAACACCGACTGACCAAGAACCTTCGTTGTCCTCTGCACAGCCAACTGAATTGAGCACACTGCGCACGTCAGCTGTAAGAATAAACCGCGAGTACAAGCTCCCAATCGTCCCCAAAACGACGAAAGAACAAAGGAAAAACGCAAAAGTTGACGAAACAACGCAAGAAGCCTCGTGATTGTTTCTATTACTGCTCTTCCCACTGTTGGAAGAAGTACCGTTACTACTAAATCCGTTGCTATGCCACCACCATGTAGTAGTGCCCATTTCTTTCTTTTTCGGAAGAATGAGATAAAAAAAATCAAATCTTATCAGCTTTCGATTTTTCTTTCCCTCTGCTGAAATGATTTGAAGGAAGGTTTCAACTGGTGTTGGGTTGATTCAGTTTTTTCTTTCTTGTGGGATGGTTTCCTTTTCTTTTTTTTTCTCTCTTTGTTGTTGAGTTTTGAAAGTCACGAATGATCGATCCAGTTTGTGTAATGGTGGCAAACAAAAAATAATGTTATATAATATATTTATATACAGATATACACTTACACACACAGATACACACTACGCCAGCCGAGCCAAAACACGTATTCAACAACGGCGTCTTGTGATTTCGATGGTGCGAATGACAAAAAAAAAAATGTAGTCTTTTCCTCGAGTCTTACGTCAGCTTCGTTAATCTTGATTTAGAAAACGTCATTTAATAAAAGAATAAAAAAACTCATAATTATGATTGGGCCCATGTAACTTTACATTTGTAATTATCTCGTCCAAATAATTAAAATACTAAAAAAAGAAAGAAAGGAAAAAGAAAGTGATTTGACCATCGATTCGTGACGTTTGAGCAGCCATCGCGTAGGCAGATGGCGAAGATCGCGATGGAAAGTTCTACTAAATAATTTTCAATGAATTGCATTTTCCTGGAAACTTGAAATCAAATAAATGCTCTCTACAATTAACGGAAAATGGAAGAACTTAAGAAGAAATTGAACTTCGCCACCAAGGGTCAAAAAATAATACTTTTCCTCATATTATTTTCTGTTCCATACATTGAAATTTCAGTAGACAAACGTATTTTTTTATGGTAAAATGATCAATGGTTATGTTTAAATTATTTATTTGTTTTAATTCACGAATATGCACGATACGATACATAGAATAAAATTTATATATAAAGGACTAGTGATAAGTGAAGCCTGCCTCAAATAAAAAGTCAATGCTTGCTAGTTGGTAATAAATAATTTCTCAACAATGTAATTGTAGATATATATTTGTATATTGTCCGTAAATCTGAATTATTCTTACGAATTATATTAGTTTTAAGTAAGAATGATACCTACCGAATAAAATAATTAACAGTGGAGCGTATACATCATAAATAAGTCGGGATTTTAAATTAATTTAATCAGACGATAACTTTCCAGGATGCATGTTTCCTCAGCTAAATCAACTTAATAATTTAAGCGATTTATGAATCCAAAAGTCTTATGGAATAGCACGCATGATTTAGTCGTTATTTTGCATAAATTGAGCTATTCGGAGTTTATAGGAATTACTCGGTGTTAGGCAGGAATTTTGATACAAAAATGTGGAAGAAACCCCATTTTCTTTGAATGATAAATATCTAACGAGCAATGTTTACTTTGATTCAGTGGATTAGAATGATTTGAAAAAAAAAAAGGATTTATTTGTCTATTAACTTAGTTAAGAAACTTATGTTGACAATTGACTCTCTAGAAGTTATGATGTCATCATTCGTATGTGACATTAAGATTGTCTATATTTGTTTTTTATTTTTCCTTTATTGGTTCCCAATCCGCCCATCCCAAGACGGAAAACAATATCCTGATCTATAAATTAATAACTAATTAGCATCATAATTAGCTTTTTATTTAGATAATTAGTATAAAGCTTCGGTAGTGGATTTAGAACATAATCTACAGCTTATATGCCATTCCCAAAGTTGACGCTGAAAAATCATTATCTTATCTCCCTGTCGTTATATATTTCTTTTCCATAGTTGACAAAGTATGATTCGGTCTTTGTGTAAAATTATTGAAATATATGACGAAGTTAACTTGTAATTATCATTATTAATATTCAATTCATTAGGTGGATCCTTGTAGAAAGTTTTTTAATATATACCCTATTGCGCAGCACCAATGAAATTGAGAGACATTGTTATCAATCAATCTCACGTTTAGTAATCGTCATTCCTCTGAAATTAAGACTTCTCTTCTAACAAATCCATCAGTGTTTATCCTTTTTCTTTTGCCAATTTAGAACTATTTTAATAAGAAAGTTCTTACACATAGATCCTCCAATAAGAATTGTGCACATTTTTTCCCACTTGACATTGGAATACCGATAACACTCAGGGACGAAAAAGTATTATTATTATTTTTTTATATAATGCAAAAAAATATTCGGATATTTTGATCAGCTGTAGATGCCATCATGGCTAATTATTTCTTATCACTAACGAGGATTAGTGGGGGAATAAACGTTATGAAGACGAGAAAATTAATTATCCGACGTTAATGTGGGTAATTAAATTTATGGGTTTGGCAGCCAAAAACATAGGTCGCGCCTCTTAAATACGCCCGTGAGCATATCATTAATTATCGACAAGAAAAAACAAAAATTAATTACCATTAAATAAAGGCTACCTAGCGGAAGAATAACAAAGATATAGCCAATTAATTCATAGGTAGGTCGTTTTCTCCTTTCAGTTCATATCATTCATGACATTAATTAGGGAAGGACGAAGAAAAAAGAAAATTCATCATCCTATTACAAAATCTCAAGGTTAGCTTGCTGCAATAAAACATTGACGGTCCAAAATCCTAGACTTTGACTCTTGTTGACTATTCCAATTTCTAGAAGCAAAATGGGCAAAAAAAATCACGCACCTTTATTCCTCGAAAACCTTCGCAAAGCCTTGGGCAACTGATGATCATCCTCTCCTACTACAACACCTCTCTTTCTCTTCTTCTTAGAATCTTCGACTCCTTTCTCCAACAAACCTCTCTTGGCCTTCATCACAGCTTCTTCCTTCTTCCTAGCAACTTTACTCGGCTTACTCCTTCCCTTCGTCTTCTTCTTCATCCTAACATGCTTAGCTTCTTCCACCGCCATTTCCACCTCAGCCTCGACATCTCTCTTCGACACCTTCTCCTTCTTCTTCGCGGGCTTAACCGACCCAATCTTACTCGGGTCAAGCATTATAGTCTCGGGTGGGAGCTTATCGAGGAGAGAATGAATCTCCCTTTCCCTCCTCTGTTTACGGGTCTCAAATGGGTTAGCGACCCACGTATCGAAATTGGGCTCGCCAGAACCAGGAATCAGTAACGAAGAAAAGCCCATCGAATGGCCCACAGCCAAAACGTCCTCATAAGGCCTAAACGACATCTTTCGTACCTCATAGCCATTCGCCATCGTATGCCCCATGTACCTGCCATAGCCCTGCAAAGATCCAATTGAATCATCCCTCAAAACATGCACGGATGATCCCATGGCAAATGCCAGCAAACCCCTCTGACTAAACTCCATGGTTTTGGTGCTGTGGCCGGGCAGTGTTTGGACGGTTTCGTACTTTCTCAAGTCCCAAATTTTGATCTTTCTCTCCATCCCACAAGTGGCCATGAGGTGGCCGTTGGGGTGGAAGGCGAGGGCGGTGATGGGTCCCTTGTGGCAAAGCATCTTGACCAGCGGTTTGGCAGAGGTGGGCTTCCACATGGTGAGGGTGCCGCCGTGGTGGCCCACGGCGACCACGTTGTTGAATGGGTTGACCTCCATCACTTCAGAGCGGCCAAGGCCCGTTCGAAAGTTGCCCACCATTTCGCCGTTTGTGACGTCTTGGTAGTGGAGCTGACCGAATTTGTTTATCGAGGCAAGTAGGAAATGCCTGTGGAGGAACTGAAGCTTCAGTGCAGCTCCGTGTTCCTGAAATAGGAAACGAGTGACTGATGTCATGGATGCACGCAAACATAGGGAGTGGCAAAAGAAAGTAATTTAAGACGTCATAGAATCAAAGAGGTTTCGTTGCTGACCTTCATGCAGTGCATTTCAGTACCATTCTCATTGTACATGTAGACATACCTGTCGGAAGAGAATACAAAAGAAACATGAATATTAAGGCACTCATGCAGCAGCGCAGAAGTAATAAATTTCTAAGGAGCAGCATATTGACAGCATATTTTTTTTTTAAATTTTGGTCTCATTTAGTAAAAAGATGGACGTAAGTACTTCTTTTGAGCAGCTGCAAAAAACTTCTGGTCGTGCAAGAAGACGACATCTCGAACTGTTTCCCTAACCTGAAACCAACAATGTATACCATCCGTTACAAATTCCAAATGATATACGTCAGAAGGATAGGATGAATACTGAGAAATCATATTATATGAATTTAACAATTTTCGACAATTAACTGTAGCATAATGTTAAACTCCTACAATTACGCAGAAACAGTATCAGTTTTTGACTGTTGAATAATTCAAAATGTTTCGTTAAGGTACCTGAAATTCCTTAACAAGGCTTAGTTTGGCCATGTCCAGAAGAGCCAAATGACCTTTTCGTCCGCCAGCCACCATATATCGACCACTCAGGGAGAAATCAAGTGTATATGGACCAAGATCTAAACGCATACAACTTTTTTATATTAAAACACAGGGTAGAGTAGAATAGAACCAGATGTCACTAGAACACCTTATCAAACATTACGGATTTGTCACACATCCTCTTAACACAGAAGTGCTGAAGAAGACATGAAGAAATGAACAAAAAATTAGCATATTATAGACCTGGCAAAATGATATCAAACTGCTTTCTCAAACTCAAAATGTCAACTTCAGCAGCAATGGCCTCTTGCTTGATCCTCCAAGTCTTCTCTACTCCCTCGGCTTCTAAGTAACCAGGTTCAGTTGGAAGAAGCCACTAACAGAAGTCGCAAAGTAACATTACAAACCAAATGCAGACATCATAGACAAACCAATTGTGAAACAAAATAGTATTTTTGGTGATAAAACAACGTGTCTTAAGTTCAAACCTTCTCCACTTTGGCTGCAGCCTTTGCAGATTTCCCATACAATTCTTCCCTCACGGCTAATTGACCCTTCAATTTCTTATCTTGAAGTACCTATAAGACAGAAGGACGGTTAAGAAAACAAATAAAGTAGCTATCTAAACTAAACAGCTCAGAATAAACAAAGACAGCGATATGAATCTCAAGAATCAAACAACGCTACCTCTAAGTTTGCCCCTTCGCCTCTCATATATTTCTTCACTTTAATCTCTTCATCATCCGAGATTCCCTACAAATATCAACAAAACCGAGCTTCTCAACAGATATCTGCATAAATTAAATACGTATATAAATAAAGTAAGCTCCAATGATTCACCTTTTCTTCACGAGCTGTAATTGTAGAATCTACAATTACATCTTTCACATCCTTCCGCCCCATCGAGCGACGGAAACAGAGGTGGGTCAAGGGGTCGACCGATAATCAACGGGATAACACCGAGAAGCTAGCGATGATGCTGAACCGAGGCGTCGACGACGAAAACCCCTCAGCTGAAATTGAAAGGGTTTAGCTCGTTTGGGCATATATGAGCCACTTCGGATAATTTTAAAAAAGAGGAACGATTCTATTTCGTTTTAAAAAAGAGGAACGAGTTCTCAAATGACTGAAATACCCTTACTAAAAAACTGGTTAAGGAGGCTAATCCGTTTTTTTAACAGTGAAAAGTTATTCGAGCTTAATTCGAGTGACATAACACCCGAATAATCGACTCGAATAAATGCATTTTTGACTTATTAAAAGCGAAAAATTATTCGGATTTATTCGAGTAAAAGCAAGACTCGAATGACTTACTCTAATAACAAATCGAAGAGATAAGGTGACTCGAATAATGTGCAGAAAATTAAACGAGTAAGCTACATTATTCGAGTAACTTATCGAGAGTACTTTTCGAGTCAAAACTCGAAAACTGAACCGAATAAAATACTCGAATAAGCAGTGTTTTAAAAAGCTCGGAAAGAAAATTAGACACAAATCACTCGAAAACCTAAAATCCCTCGCGCTCTCTCTTCGAAACCAAATCTCTTACTCGAAAAATCGTACACAAGACCAAGCATAATCATCAATGGCGAAAAGAAAAACGAGATCATCGGAGCCTTCCACGCCTGTTCGTAACCGGGTGGATGAGCAAATCGACGGCGGTAGAGCCACGGTGAGTTTTAGGTCGCATTTTGGGTTTTTGTTAAATCGAATTGGTTGAACGAATTTCTTGGTTAGATGTTTTGTTATTAGCGTTAAATCGATCGTTTTTGATGTTAAATCGTTGCGTAAACGTCGTAATCGGTCGGATTTTTGTAAAAATCGTTTTCATCGCCTTTTCGAGTATTTATTCGAGTAATTGGGGTTCGAATAATTGCTTGACGTATTCGGGTGATGTTTTACTCGAATAATTTAGTCGAATAACAGTGAATTTTGCTTATTTTTTGCGTTTCCAGATCTATCTTCCTACGAAGTTGCCGGCGGACAATTTCTACCATGCCACCCTCACTCTGAACGCGCAGTACATGTCGGTATGCGAACGCATCCGTACGCTTTTGAACGAGGAGGAAATGGAGGAGATGGTTAGACGGACTCAGTTCGGGAACCTGATAAAGGTGGCCCGAAACCACTACAACTCGAACATGATCATGTGGTATTTGATGAGCCGGCAGGTGGAGTACATGCCGGACTCGAAGGAGTTCTGGATGGTCGTTCGTGGGCGACCATTACGATTTTCATTGGTCGAGTATTGCCTACTCACGGGCCTCGACTGCGGCGCTAACGAGCCGGAGATACCGTCCTCGAACGAGTTTGCGACGAGGCATTGGCCTGGTATTAATTCTATTTTTTTTATCTTTTTGATTCGTTTTTTTACTTCGAATTCAAAAACTAACGTTTGTTTTATGGCTCGCAGGCATGCCCGTTATATATTTACACGATTTGGAGAAGAAAATCACGGAAATGATCCGTGACGCCGGTGGAGCCTCGGGCGTTCATCCCGAGAAATTGAAGATGGCGGCCCTTTATTTTGCCGTCGGGGTGCTAGGGGAGCGGAGGGTAAAGAAGGACTTGAAGGTCAAGGAGGAGTGGCTCCGTCTGGTGGAGGACTTCGACCGCTTCAACGAATATCCTTGGGGAAGGATATCGTTCGAGGAGGTCATTTATGGTCTGAACAAAGACCTCTTGGGGAGGGCGATGGAGATGGCATCGAATAGAAGAACCCAAACAACCTTCGATATCAGCGGCTTCGTAATGCCGCTTCAGGTAATTAAATTAGTTTTGTATTATTATTTAAGACATATTATATTTATTTTAAGTTACTTCTACTCTCTTTTATCAGGTTCTGGCGTACGAGTGCTGGCCGACCGTCGGGCAAGAATTCACTGTGAGAAGAGCCGGCGAAGGGCTCCCGCTACCCCGTATGTGCCATTGGAAGACGACATTTTACGGCAAGAGCTCTGCTCCGGGATGGCAAGCGGTCGAGCGTGCATTCGGTGCCGTGGCGATGGATGTAAGTATATTTATTTATTTATAATATGGATTTATTTAGATTGCGTTTTCTAAATTGTACAAATACACAGGACGTGCGGTGTTGCCTTACACCGACCGATGTTGAAGCCGATTCAAGGCACTTCCGCACGGTCGCCGGATTTTGTGGCAGCCGGAATGATGCCGTGGCCCAGAGGATAGTGGAGCATCTTCTAAATGGGCTGCCGGTCTACTGCACCGAGCATCGGCTTGCGCCGTCTCCTCCTCGGCCGTCTCCTCCTCCGAGGCCGTCTCCTCCGAGGTCTTCTCCTCCGAGGCCGTCTCCTCCTCCTTCCGGCTCAATCATCGCCCATTTCGATAGAAGAATGGACAGGCTGGAAGGCGATGTACGGGATTTGCGGACGGAGATTAGGGAGCTGCGCTCGATCGTGGTCCAAGGTATGTCTTACTTAATGTTTATTTTATAAGATTATATTGATATTACGTAAATCTAACGTAATACTCTAATTTTGTAGCCCTTGAGAGCCTGACGCCGAGAACGGTGCGGGATATTACGAGAAGCTACGATCAGGACATGCCGCCTCCTTCGCCTCCTCATTCGTCGCCGACGGGGAGTCGGGAGCAGGGGGGCGAGAATGTGGAGATGGAGGCCGAGATGGAGGCCGCGGCCGCGGCGGCGGAGAGGGCGGCGGCGGAGAGGGCCGCGGCGGAGGCGGCCGCGGCGGAGAGGGCCGCGGCGGAGAATGCGGCGGCGGAGAGGGCCGCGGCGGAGCAGGCGGCGGCGGAGAGGGCGGCGGCGGAGAGGGCCGCGGCGGAGAAAGCGGCCGCGGGGCAGGCGGCGGCGGAGAGGGCCGCGGCGGAAGCGGAGAGGGCCGCGGCGGAGGCGGCCGCGGCGGAGAGGGCCGCGGCGGAGAATGCGGCGGCGGAGAGGGCCGCGGCGGAGCAGGTGGCGGCGGAGAGGGCCGCGGCGGATAGGGCGGCGGCGGAGAGGGCCGCGGCGGAGAAAGCGGCGGCGGAGCAGGCGGCGGCGGAGAGGGCCGCGGCGGAGGCGGCCGCGGCGGAGAATGCGGCGGCGGAGAGGGCGGAGCAGGCGGCGGCGGAAGCGGAGAGGGCGGCGTCGGAGGCGGCGGCAGAAAGGGCCGCCGCGACGGTGAAGGCAAAGAAGGCGGTGTGGGCGGAGGCGCAGAGGGCCGCCGCGGCGTCGAAGGCAAAGAAGGCGGCGGAAGCGGAGGAGAGGCGGCCACGGACGGAACGTGCGAAGAAGAAGTCGAGGTTGCTTTCGAGTCCGTATACGCCCACGCCCGATTCGACCCCTCGCGTTGCAATACAACGCCGCGCGGACATAGAGCATATCATCGGCGAGAGGGTGAAGAATTGGGATGCCGTCGCGGTGGAGGTGGCAAGAATGGGCGCAAAGGAGGAACGGCAAGGAATCCTCCAAGCGTACGACAAGAAATTCTTTGCCGACCTGTCCACTCCGAAAGTGTGGCTTTCGGATGAGGTATGTGTGTTTTTTGCTAAATATGTTCTAATTATTTCGTTTAATAACATTATATGCTATTATTGCAGCACGTCAACGAGGCATTCAGCGGGTTCACGGCGATGCAAGAAAACTGCGTGCATGCGGAGCGAATCGCGTACGTGAACGCCAACTTCGCACATGCAGTCAGGATGGAGTCCGCCAAACCGCGACCGTGGAACGTGTCCTCGTTCGACCTATTCGCCACGGGAGAGATCAATGCGATATACGGCGGCAAGCCGTCACTTCACTGGAGCCAAGCGGATGTGGCCGTCATCCCATTGGCATTTAACTCGCATTGGGTGCTCCTCGTCGCTCGGTTCAAGGAGAGGAACATCCTCGTTTTGGATTCCGATCGCAACAGCGATTCGGACTTGAGGGCAATGAAGCCGTTCCTCGATCCTTTGGCCGAAGTGATACCGCTGATGCTTCAACACGTAGGTGTGGAGCAAGAATCCGGGGAGAAGTTTTCTTGGGTGCGGTGCCCCAATTTCCCTCAACAACGTCTTAGGTAATTTTTTTATTTTCTCACTTTCTTATTTTCTTATTTACTTAAACCTGAAATTGTTATATTTCTTGAACAGCGGAGAGTGCGGTATGTACATGCTTAGGGCCGCGATGTCTCTGTTGATCGGTAACAGAGATGATCTCTACGCTTTGGACGATTCTAAAGTTGTCTCGTTTAGAAAGTTTTTGACAATATGTATTTTTTTTAACAATTGGGATATTGTATGAACCGTTTTAGATTTTTAATATATTTGTATAGATTTTTTGATTTGGAATTGTTCTGTGTTATGGTTGGTTGAGTTGCTGTTGAGGTTGTTCAGAGTGTTCAAGGTTCAGTGTTGTTTTTTCCAAATTTCACTGTTATTCGAGTGAAAGAGCTTGTTCGAATAATGATATTTATTCGAGTAATCTAAACGAGCTTAATTCGAGTACCTCATATCACTCGAATAAGCTTCACTGGATCAGTTGATTTTATCGGACTTCACTGTTATCCGAGTCAAAGATCTTGTTCGAATAACGGGAATTAAACGAGTAAGCTACTCGAGCTCAATCCGAGTGTCAAACTGCACTCGAATAAACTTCACTGGTTTAGTTGTTTCTGTCGAACTTCACTGTTATTCGAGTGAAAGAGCTTGTTCGAATAATGCTACTTTTATCGAGTTGCATATTCGAGCGTATTCGAGTATAATACATAACTCGAATAATTTAAAAATCGAAAATATTGTTTTTGTATCATGAGCATGAAATGTTAAATAACATGAAAACATTTCATGTTAAATATCATTTCATGTTAAATAACATTTTGTTTCTAAGTAATAAGATATTATAGAGATTCTTGAAAAAAAAGAAAATCAAGTTGATATTTCGATACATGTTATATATATTGTTGATGGGAATGTATATACTAAAGTCCTATCTACCAATGTATTTCATTGTATGTTATGCAACGACTTTTATTAAACATTGTTAATCTTCATAAAGCGACTTATTAACATCATGAAGGCCCTAAAACATCGAAATATTGATATTTATACATCTATGTATCGAGATAATTAAAATTCAAAAATTCTGAAAAGTACACTCGAATTACAAGATATTATTCGAGTACGGTATTCGATTTGTTTGTAAATTATTCGAGTTATTCGGTTACTCGAATAAGTTCAGGTTTTCGTTTTCGACTTTTTATTGTTACGTTATTCGAGAATAATGATAATTACTCGAGTAATCTAATCGAGCTTAATTCGAGTACCTCATAGCACTCGAATAAGCTTCACTGGATCAGTTGATTTTATCGGACTTCACTGTTATCCGAGTCAAAGATCTTGTTCGAATAATGGGAATTAAACGAGTAAGATTTTCGAGCTCAATCCGAGTATCATATAGCACTCGAATAAACTTCACTGGATAAGTTGTTTCTGTCGACCTTCACTGTTATTCGAGTAAAAAGCTTGTTCAAATAATGCTACTTTAATCGAGTTGCGTATTCGAGCTTATTCGAGTGTAATACATTACCCGAATAATTTAAAATCGAAAATATTGTTTTATTATCATGAGCATGAATTGTTAAATAACATGAAAACATTTCATGTTAAATATCATTTCATGTTAAATAACATTTTCTTTCTATGTAATAAGATATTATAGAGATTCTTGAAATAAAAGAAAATCAAGTTGATATTTCGATACATGTTATATATATTGTTGATGCGAATGTATATACTAAAGTCCTATCTACCAATGTATTTCATTGTATGTCATGCAACGACTTTTATTAAACATTGTTAATCTTCATAAAGCGACTTATTAACATCATGAAGGCCCTAAAACATCGAAATATTGATATTTATACATCTATGTATCGAGATAACTAAAATTCAAAAATTCTGAAAAGAACACTCGAATTACAAGATATTATTAGAGTACGGTATTCGATTTTTTTGTAAATTATTCGAGTTATTCGGTTACTCGAATAAGTTCAGGTTTTCGTTTTCGACTTTTTATTGTTACCTTATTCGAGTGACCTATTCTAATAATATTCGAGTTGTGCATTTTACTCGAATAACAGTGAAATAAGCTACAATCAAGCCAAACTCACAATAATCCATCAATCTCATACAACCTCATACATCAAACTCATACAACCTCATAATCAAACTCATACATCAAGATTTACTTAATGTCTACGACTAAACTCACCGACGGACGGAAACCTCCTTTCTTTTCTCCGACCACGCCTTGCTACGAACGGAGGCGGCAACACCAATTGATCCGAGGTATCCCACTCGGCTTGATCCGGAACCGGCGAAACTCGTCCGTGATAAGCAGACTGCCACGTTAGGACAGAATAATATTCCGAACACAACGGGTAGAAACTCATGTTCGCTCGTAGACTCGCCGCGATTGCATGTGGACAAGGAATCCTGTCGATGTCGAATTGGCGGCACGTACAAGTCTTCGACCGCAAGTTAACAATGGCACGACCCCCCGGAGATCGGACATCGTACTCATGCGGAGCGATTTCATGTACTTCATACCCTTGACTTAGCTCATACCTCTCACGGAGCTTCATTTCCACCGTCGGGGTAAACCGCGTGGTTGCTTGTCCAGATTGCTGTCTGTATCTAGCAAACCAATCCGCCGTCAGCCTCTGTATCGATTCCAGAAGCGCAATGATCGGTAGCTTTCTTTCTTCGCGGAGTCTTGCATTAATCGATTCCACCCCGTTCGTAGTCATGATGTTATAGCGAGACGTCGGAGAATAGGCTCGACTCCATCGTTCCTTAGTATCAGTCTGTTGCAAATACGCGTATGCGGTGGGAAACCTATTCTCAAAATCACCATATTGTGAATCAAAGTCGCATTGCTTGTATATTTTAGCAATGTGTATGAACGTCTCGGTCGCACCCTGCTTCTTACACCTGCTTTTCATATTTTGTGACAGGTGCCAAATACAATGACCGTGGTGCGCACGACCGTAGACGGCTGCAACGGCGGCTTTGATAGAAGGAGATCTGTCGGATACGATGACAAGATCGTCCTCGTTGGGCACGACTTGCAAGAGCTCGTTCAAGAACCACGACCAAGCTTCTATGCACTCGTTATTGTCGATTATGCCCCAAGCTAAAGGAAACTGATGGCGGTCGCCATCCTCCGCTGATGCAATGAGCAACGTACCCCCATACTTTCCTTTCAACCAAGTACCGTCTATGCAAACAACCTTCCTCATGTGACGGTATCCCGCAATACAAGCACCAAGGGATAGGAATGCGTGCTTAAATCTCCGCTCGTCGTCCAGATATACACTTGCTATGGTTCCCGGATTCACTCTTCTCAACGTCGATAGGTACGACGGCAACAGCTTGTAGCTCTCATCGGGGTCACCCTTCATTGCATTTTGTGCTAAAATGCCTCCTTTCCATGCTTTGAAGTACGAAACTTCAATCCCACGATTTCTCATCATTGTTTGAATGAGTTTAGGGGCCGGTGTACTTGTTGAACCCTGAAAAGATTCAAGCAGCATATCACTCACGGAGGTTGATGATGCTTGAGTGAGTCTTGCGTTCCGATTTGCAAGGTCGCACGTATGTGTGTTGCAATACGTACGAATCGAGAATACGGATGTATCCTTAATCTTCGCCGTCCATATCCTCCAAGTACATCCATCCTCTTTGCATCTCACGCCATAGTACGATCGGGAAGATTTTATAATCTTGACCTCGAAGCATGCCTCTATAGCAACTCTTTGGATCCTATTCTTGACTGCCTTCTTATCCTCGAATTCATCACCGACCTTCATGGTGGAACCGTCGGTAAAAGAATACCGATCGCTAGGAATAGTTGCATTTTCCTCTTCCTCCTCCTCCTCATCATTCCCGTCCGCATTTTCTCCGTCTACGCCATCAAAATTGACGTGCACGTTCTGCCGTGATGCAACATTCTCATCACGGTCGTTCGCCTCATTGTGACCTTCACCCCCATAATTCACATCTTCGCATCCGCCAAAGTCGATGATACGGTCAAAATAATCATCGATGTAACCACCTCCATCGCTACGAACCTCAATTGGAACGGGACCAACTTCATCATCCGCGAGAGTTTGACGGTGGAGGGTCGTAGGGAGACCAATCTCCACACGGAGAATCGGTCTATCCATTGGACCCCCTAAGTATATATAACCCTTCAACTCTCGATCATTCTTTATATACAACGGAGCACACCCTTCCATACCTCTCATAGATGGCTGATAACTTAGCTTTAACTCCGGCCTCCCGCTTACGCCAATAGTCTCGTATATTTCGTTCCGCAGATCGTCCAGCAAACAACAATCGACATCGAACCCAATGGGCTTCATATTTGTTCCCATCCTTGGAACCCATGTCCATTTATTATCATTCCCAATTATCCATTCTCCATCGTAATCAATCATGATGCTGGTCGGCATAACCTGCATATGAAACAAATCATTGTTAATAAAATTTAATTGCAATATGCATTATTCGAATAATTACAATATTCGAAAAATAGAAATTAATCGAGTAAACTATTCGAGTAGTAAAACAACTCGAATAGAGTCTTCGAGTATTAAGATTTTGAAGACACTCGATAAGTTGTTATCGAAGAAATAAATGGAATAAATCAACTTTTATTGCAAAAGACTTATTCGAGTAAATAAAATATTCGGAAACAAAAATTATTCGGGTAAGTCATTCGAGTTTACATTTAACTCGATAAGTTGTTATCGAAGAAATAAATGGAATAAATCAACTTTTATTGCAAATGAGTTATTCGAGTAAATAAAATATTCGGAAACAAAAATTATTCGAGTGAGTCATTCGAGTTTACGTTTAACTCGAATAACATATCCGAGTATTGTAATATCGAATAATATGTAAGTGTAAAATTTCATAAACAATAGTATTAATCGAGTAAAGTTTCCGAGTTTATCCGAGTTTGATGTCCGAATTGTATGTTGCCAAAACAACTTATCCGAGTGACTTTTCGAGTCAAATAAACTCGAATAACAGACTCGAATAATCGGAAAACGAAAATTTTCTGCAAATTCGCACAGATCTAAGGTTAAAATGCTACCCATAACTACCCAAACCTTCGAAAATCTAATACCCGATGCTCGAAATGTAAATGTCGTTAACATGAACGGAAATTACAATGCCCGATAATATATACTTGTAACCGGCGTTAAAATGAACGGAACTTACTGTATATGCGTTCAAGAACGAAATTGGGTTTCTTGGAGCTTGGGTGTTTCGATTTTCGGCGGATGCTTCAGCTCGTTTTTCCTTCAAGATCTCGTTTTGGTGCTCGTGGGTGCATTAATCAATGAGGTTGGTGCGTTTTCTTTTTTATTTTATATATATATTTCTTTTTTTTTTATTTAGGTATTAATTAGGCCCTTAATTAGGGGTTTAGTTAATTAAGGAATCATGTTCTTCTTTTTTTAATTGACTCGGTCAAGTTCCCTTTTTTTAAAAAGAAACCAAAAGTAATCTTATTTTTTAAAATAGCCCAGCCACTTCGGACCGTAAAATGCTTCCAAATAAGTTGAGGGATTAAAAAGAAAGAAAATAAAATGAATTGGGCTGGGCCACCAACACTACTCACAAGAATTCAATTTACAATTCAAATTTCTAGTAGGATAAGAAAATTGGATATATGTATAAATATATTATATATATATAATAACCCCATAGCATAGAACTATATTTCTCTAGTATCCTATCTTTTTAGGTAGTGAATTCACGTGGAAAGATTCATTTGAAATGAGACGGACGTTAAATTATGTTGTGTATTTGGTAAAACCAAACCAACCCCATATTAATTAGTAATATACATTGGTCAAAATACAAGCGTATTCAAGGTTCCTTCCTCTTCTCTCTCTCTCTCTCTCTCTCTCTCTCTCTCTCTCTCTCTCTCTCTCTCTCTCTCTCTCTCTCTCTCTCTCTCTCCAATATTTCCGTGTTGTAAGTGAGCATATAAGTAGTATGTGTTCTTGTTAATTGTTTTTTATTACCAACATGCTGACAACTCATAACTTGATCGTAAACACATTCTAAAGCAAAGGGAATAATCAGAACTAAAATGGTCACTGAAGTTAAGAATATTTCTTAGTTGTCTGCTCCAGTGAACTATGTCGCGTTTTGATATGGACTAAACTAGATGGGCCGAAAAATAAAAAAGCCCAGCAAACCCATAACAAAGGAAGGCCCGCACGTTACAAATGAAAAGATATTACGAAAAGGGAATCCAATGAGAAATGCCACGTGTCTGATGGAGAGAGGGCAGCACCCCTGCAAAAGCTGCGACCACTGTTCACTATAGAAAGCTATCTGCAAACTGTCAAAGGCTCTCTGACAGACGGCCTGTCATCCAGAGCATCACACGGTCCCAGAAGGTCTTATCACCAGGGACCTCGAGAGGGACCTCCAGGCAATATCCTGGAGCTAGGACGTACCTTCATATAATACCCAAGAGCCTTTTCTCCTATAAAAGGAGGACTTCATCATTTCCGCATCCAACTCTCTCATTCATCGCTTCTTAACATATAATATTCTCTCTCTACCTTATACACCATATCTTCAACGTCCCAGTAGCTATTTTATTAAGTGTTCTAGTAGGTGTTCTTGATATAAAGAAGAGAGGCTGAGTTGTTTGAGTGTGTAATTCATCAAAGTATAGTGAGAACAGTTTTAGAGCGCCCGTGGACGTAGGATCTGCAAAGATCCGAACCACGTAATTCTGGTGTTATTTCATTTATGTTCAAACAGGTCCCCCACGTTCCTTCAAACAGGTCCCCCGCGTTCCAAACATGTTCAAACAGGTCCCCAGCGTCCCAAACACATCTCAACATGCCCCAGATAGGTCCTCAGCGTTCCAATACGTCCTCAACATTCCAGGCAGGTCCCCCAATGTCCCAAACAGGTCCCCAAAGTCCCAAATACGTTCCAAACACGTCCCCTTCAGTTTCTCACCAATAAGCACCTTCCACACGTCTTAAATAATATCCTTTCCCCGGCTATATAAATATCTTTACCCACACATAAAAATATCGTTGATTGGGTTTGCCCCATATCAAATGGCGCCGTCTGTGGGAAACTCCGAGTTGAAGGCGTGAGTAATTTATACTGCTTCTGTGCGAAGTTGTGCTGAGAATTTCTGTTTTTCCTTTTTTCTGTTCTGTTGGGACAAAACGAAACGCGTGAGACGTCAACGGAGGAAGATTTGTCCATATCGAAGAACCTAGACCCGCAGTTTGCAGAGGTGGACCTCCAGAAACTGCCCAACGTGGTGAGGAACGGCCAGGACCTGAAACACGGGCTTGAAATGATGAAGACCCGAAGCTCCCCCTTCGGGACCTAAGAGCCCAGCTCCGCGCTGGCATGAAGACCCGAAGCTCCCCCTTCGGGACTAAGAGCCCAGTTCCCCACTGGTAAGAAGGCCCGAAGCTCTCCCTTCGGGACCTAAGAGCCCAGCTCCGCGCTGGCATGAAGACCCGAAGCTCCCCCTTCGGGACTAAGAGCCCAGTTCCCCACTGGTAAGAAGGCTCGAAGCCCCGTCTTCGGGACCTCCCAGCTCCACGCTGGTAAGAAAATCTGAAGCTCCACTTTCGGGAGACAAGAGTCCAGCTCCACGCTGGCGTCCGAAGGTCCCCGGGAGATACAAGCCCAGCTCCATGCTGACACATGAGGATCCTCGCTAGCACGCGAAAGTTCGTGGGACCTAGGAGCCAATCCCCATGCTGATGTACGAAGAGCCGCGAGAGATCAGAGTCCAGCTCCGCGCGAGCATACGAAGGTCTGTGGACCTAGAAGTTAGCTCAACGCCAACACTCGAAGACCAGTGGGAGATGAGAACCCAGTTCCATGAGGGCAAGATCCACAGAAGACATCCTAGGCTGATAAGGCCCTTGGCCAGAATTCCAGGGCCCTCTACATCCCCTTCTCAATTATATATTATTGTCACCATAATAAATATGTGACCACACTAACAAGTGTTACTGTTTGAAGGACGAAATAAAGAGACTCATCCAGGCAGTTGCCCTAAAGGAGTCTGTAGGAACTGCGCCTAATAAAGGCAGACGACGTCCACCTCCTCCATATAGGAGCCAGTTCCAGTCAGGACTCATGTCCCCGTCATAGTAGGAGCGCGAGGCACTTGGGACTCCAATGGCCCACAAAGCCCGAATCATGCACCCGAGCATTTGAAGGACTTAGAGGTCCAGTTCCGCGATGGTGTACAAAGGCCTGAGGGACCTCAAGTCCCAGCTCCGCACTGTCAAGAAGACCCGGAGCTCAGCATCCGGGACCTCCGATCTCCGTGCTGGCACAAAAACCTGAGCTCCTATATTCAGGATCTAAGAGCCAAGCTCCACGCGCAATGCCTGACCCTTTGTGAAGAACCACTGGGGAGTTACGAAGACCAGCTTCGTGTTGGAAATAAAGATATGATCTAGATCTCCATGCCGAGCTCATCGACTAGCACATGAAGTCCGTTACAGGGGATCTCCAAATCGGCTTATTCTATCCTTAGCTGCCAAGCACCAGTGGCATGTTGACCAAATGGATGTTGATAACGCCTTCTTAAATGGCGAACTCACTGAGGAAGTGTACATGGACCTCCCACAAGGGTACTACAAGGACCACCACAGAAAAGGAGAAGGAAAGATGGTCTGCCGCCTGCTCAAATCCTTATATGGTCTGAAGCAATCATCCCGGCAATGGAATAAAACCTTCACTGAGACTGTGAGGAGGTTCGGCTTCACCCAAACCCACTCAGATCATACACTCTTTCTGAAAGGCGAAGGCAGCACTCTTTTGATCCTCCTCGTATACGTGGACGACATCATTCTCGCCGGTCCATCCGCAGAAGAGATACAAAAGGCAAAAGACTTCTTAAGCAGCCAATTCAAGGTGAAGGACTTGGGGAATCTGAAATTCTTCTTGGGCATTGAGGTGGCTCGAGGCAGAGAAGGCATCTACATCTCCCAGCGCCAATACACGGTCCAACTGCTTGAAGACACCGGGTACCTAGCCTGCAAGCCGCTCTCAACGCCCATGAACCCTAACAGTAAACTCAATGCGGAGGATGGTGACCTTCTGGCTGAACCTTTTAAGTATCGCAGATTGGTTGGCCGCCTTCTCTACCTGACTTTCTCAAGACCCGACATCGCCTTCGCAGTCCACAAACTCAGCCAGTTCATTTCCTCTCCTCGGACGAGCCATCTTATGGCGGCTCACCACCTCCTCAGGTATCTAAAAGGATCCCCCGGTCAAGGTGTGCTCATGAGCTCTGTTTTTGATTTGCAGATTAAAGCTTTTTCGGACGCCGACTGGGCTGCTTGTCAAGACACTAGGAGGTCGGTGACTGGCTACTGCACGTTCCTCGGAGACTCTCTAGTCACTTGGAAAGCCAAGAAGCAACCAACCGTGTCGCGATCATCAACGGAGGCTGAATACCGAGCACTTGGGGCTGTCATGGCAGAGGTTCTATGGATGAAACAGTTGTTGTCTGAACTTAAGTTGCCAGAGCTTCAAGTTCCAGCCATCTATTGCGATAACCAGTCTGCCCTGCGCCTTGCCTCAAATCCTAAATTTCACGAACGATCCAAGCATTTCGAGATCGATTGTCACTTCGTCCGCCACCATGTTTTAAACGGCTCAGTTCGCCTTCTCCCCGTGTCGTCTGAGGACCAAGTTGCTGACATCCTTACCAAACCTGTCACAGGTCCTATACTGCAGCGCACCTTAGCCAAGATGGCTGTACGAAATTTGTACACTCCATCTTGCGGGGGGCTATTGGAATCAAGGTCCCAACACTCTCAACACTGCAAGATTGTTCGAAAGGGATGAACTGTCTACGCTGACTTCTATTCCATACTTTGAAGCTCTTCCCATTTGACGCTTTTATTAGTTGAGCAAATCGCTACTATAAAAGTAGTCTTTGCTAGTGACGTCTTACTTAAGTTAGGTTATAGTCGTTGTTAACGGCCCTTTGTAATTACCCTCTTTAAATAAGAGGCTACTGTTGTATTCATTAATTAATCGAAAGACTCGTTTTTATTTACTCTCCCTCACACACAAACAAAGCCCTTCTCTTGAAATGGTATCAGAGCGATATTCCGCTGGAGACCGGGTTGATCATTTGCTCACCGCCACCCGATATGTCCACGTGTTAGGCTTTCTGTCATGCCACACGTGAGGGGGCGTGTTGAGATTTGAAATGTGGATGTCCAGTCCCACATCGATTAATTCATCTCACTCGGCTCACCATATATACTAAGAGGCAACTCCTCCTATTACCAATTGGTTTTAGGATGGAGACCTCGATTTCTGAAAGGAATAAAGGCAAAGAAGCGCAGCTCCGCGCTGGAATAAAGGCAAAGAAGCGCAGCTCCGCGCTGACACAAAGACCCGAAGCTCTGCATCCGGAACCTCCCAGCTCCTCGCTGGCAGGAAGCCCCGAAGCTCCGTATTCGGGACCTCCCAGCTCTGTGCTGGCAGGAAGCCCCCAAAGCTCCGCATCCCGGACTTCCTAGCTCCGTGTTGGCACAAAGATCTGAAGCTCCGTATTCAGGACCTCCCAGCTCTGCGCTGGCAGGAGGCTCCGAAGCCCCGCATCCGGGACCTCCCAGCTCTGCGCTGGCAGGAAGCTCCGAAGCTCCGCATCCGGGACCTCCCAGCTCCGCGCTGGCACATGAAGCTCCACAGGAAGTCAAAGCCCAACTCAGTACTGGCATACGAGGACCTCCGTGCGTGCATTAGCAGGTCCCCTATTGTGTCCCTGGGAGCACCTACCGCCATTTCTTCCGTCAAATACGAGTGCGCCAACAAACGACCTCCGCAACAGGGAGCTGTCGAGATCTCTCCTTAGGATGCTACGGAACTCCCACCGTTACGCAACCACATGGTGGAAATCCTGACATTATCCGGGAGACGTCCCACGATAAGAAGGCTCTTAGCCGAAACTCCGAGACCCTCTGAATCTCATTTTATTTACTTCACCAATATTATTATAAGTACATACGTCACACTAACAACTTTCATTGTTGAAAGGACCCACCCTCGCATGACGTTTGGAGAGGTCCGTCGGGCGTAGCTTTGACCAAGGTTTGAAGGCAGCCAAGAAGGAGCTCGGGGGATCTATGCCGATTAAAGGCAGACAACCCCCGCATCTTCCAAATAGAAGCCAGCTCCACTTAAGGATCCAAAGGGTCGCAACACCTGAAAGCCTGAGGGAGATAGAACCGGAGCTCCATGCTGGCACATAAAGCTCTGCTGCAGTACCTCAGAGCCCAGTTCCCCGTTGGTAATATCCAGGGGACCTAAGAAAACAGCTCCGTGCTAGCGCGCAGACCCGAATCTTCATATTTGGGACCTGCGAATTCAACTCGACGCTGGTCTGAGAAGCCTAGTTACCACAGTCGCCAATTCCGCGACAACGCTGGTCCGCGGGAGACATTCCGCCTTGATATGGCTCTTAGCCAGAATTCCAGGGCCCTCTAAACCTTATTCTCATTTATATCATTGATACTATAATGAATAAATGCATCATACTAACAGCTGTTGTTATTTGAAGGATGAAATCAGAGTGCCCCCAATGGGACAATTGGGGGAAGTTCCTTGACCGTGGCATCAACCAAGGTCGAGGTGTTTGGGGGATCTGTGCCGACAAAAGGCAGACAACCCCCGCTTCCTATGAAGGACCAGCTCCATTTAAGGCTCAGCCTCAAGCCAAGCTCCGCGCTGGCAAAATCCGCAGGACCTCAAAGCCCAGCTCCGGGCTAGCATCCGGAGATCCCAGAGAGGTCGAGGTCCTCCTCTGCACTGGCATATGAAAGGCCACAGGGATCTAGAAGTCCAGCTCCCTGCTGGTACAAAGACGCAACGGTCCAGCTCCGCGCTGACGTGAAAGCCCTAATTCCCCGGGACCTAAAGACCAGCTCCCTACTGAAAACGAGGACATGATCCGTGTGTTCGAGATCTCCATACTGAGCTCCTCGCCAGCATGCAAAGTTCGTTATAAGGGATCTCCGAACCAGTTGAAGAGCAGCTCCGTGCTGGATAAAAGCAAATAAGCCAAGCTCTGTGCTAACACACGAAGGTCTAGGGATCCTAGCAGATAGCTCCATGATAACATCCGAACTTCGGGGATCTGGAGACAGGGACCTCGTCATTAACCAAGATGAAAGGAGCCCCATATCTCCGTTACTTTCAAATTCTAGGCCTCCACAAGGAGCCCGGATACTAAGCGAGCGGGTTCTATAACCACGCATGTAAGCGAGCGAACGCTATAACCACGCATCTAAGCGAGCGGACGCTATAACCACGCACTTAAGCGAGCGGGCGCTATACCCACGCATTTAAGCGAAGCTGGCGCTATAACCAGGGTAAACTAATTTTATCTCTAAGAGAATACCGCCTTGTCGGAATATATATACAGTTTATGATATAATAAAATAGTGCACTTGTAAAGATAATCGATACCAAAGGTCGACGGACCTGCGGCGTACAAAGACATCAAAGGCTAATGGCCTGCGACGTGAAATGATACCAAGGGTCGACGGACCTGCGGCGTACAAAGACATCAAAGGCTGATAGCCTGCGACGTGAAAGATGCCCATGAGGGTGTACAAGATACCACCGCTGACGGGTTGTGGCGTACAGGACATCAAAGGTCCCCAGTAAGGCCTGCGACGTGTATAGGTACCTCAGCGTAGCTGGCGCTATAACCAGGATAAAACGGTGGGATAGTCCCCCACTTTTAAGACCTTCGGGCTTACATTACTGGATTCGCTAAGGACAAAGAGAGCCTAGCGCCTATGTTACACCTTTGGATAAGGACGACGGTCCTTACAACCAAAGGCGTGTATAATTCGTACTTAGCTTACGAATTGAATAAGCGAGCTGGCGCTATAACCATGCCATGATAATAACATTCTCAGAAACATCCGCCATGTCCCATGAGAAAAATATAATATGAGGAGGAAGGGAACTCCGACGAAACTTACGAACATGGAGAGTTAAGCTCCCCAAAAGTCCTTACCATCATATCTCGAAACAAATAACGAAGTGTTTCTTACAGGCCATCACCACCCTGAAAAAGGCAAAAAGGAGGATGTCCCAGGGAGCTCGGAGATATGTACAGCAGGACCTAGGGATCTCCTTACTAGTGCTAAGGCTCAAAGAGGAGCTCCCCCATCAGGTCCCCGCTAGGGGAGTTGAGCTCCCCTAAAACATCGCAGGTACTAGGATGCCCGAAAGGCCTTCCACTAAGTCCCCTGAGGAGCTGGAGATGACGTCTGAGATATCATAGCATGGGCCAAGGCCTCCACATGCTCCTTTGAGACGCCAACCCAGAAACAAGGACTCTCAAGAGCTTGGGGACCTCACTCAAAGCAATCAAAGGTGGCAGCTCTTGAAGATAAGCCAAACGCACCTCCGTCATATGCGCGAAATCGACATCCCACCCCTCCTTCTCTCAGCGAAGGAGCTCCAGAGATCCCTTCGCGCTATTTCATCAGAGCTGCATTTTTACCTTTCTTTCTCCAGGGAGCTCCGCAGTTCCCTCTGGTACTAATCCCTTGACTTTGTCTAATCAGCTATCTCCAGGACCCGGGTTGACGACTTGGCGCCCACCACCTGGGAGGTGACCTCTGAACGTCTGGGAGCACCCAACGACCTAACAAGCTCATCTTTTCACCTCCGTTCAGATGGTCCACAGAAGTAGGAAGCTCAGCCGTTGAGGTCCCCATAGGTCCCATGAGAGGCTCAGCATATTCACCCCAAGGGGAAGAAGGACGTCACTTCCTTTTTGTTTTTCTTTCTGACCCTTTGATGAAGTTGTTTTCATGTTAACACCAGAAACAGGGGCTGTGATACTTGAGCTATCCTAATAGGAGAAGGAACCACGGGGACGTCTGTCGTCCCATGCAAAAGGAGGAATCTCCGTGCCACCAGGACCCTAGGAAGCTAGGAGCAACATACAACAGAACCTGGGGATCTCCTTCAAGAATGCAAGGTTCAGAGAGGAGCTCTGCCATCGGGTCTCCACTAGACATGCATAGGGGAGTTAAGCTCTCCAAAACCTTCAAGAGGAAATCACGGTAGGGAGGTAAGGCCCATCTTAATATTTTACTCTAATTCACTTTTTGTCCCAAAAACTAAATTAGAGTAGGGGAGTGGTTGATATGGACTAAACTAGATGGGCCGAAAAATAAAAAAGCCCAGCAAACCCATAACAAAGGAAGGCCCGCACGTTACAAATGAAAAGATATTATGAAAAGGGAATCCAATGAGAAATGCCACGTGTCTGATGGAGAGAGGGCAGCACCCCTGCAAAAGCTGCGACCACTGTTCACTATAGAAAGCTATCTGCAAACTGTCAAAGGCTCTCTGACAGACGGCCTGTCATCCAGAGCATCACACGGTCCCAGAAGGTCTTATCACCAGGGACCTCGAGAGGGACCTCCAGGCAATATCCAGGAGCTAGGACGTACCTTCATATAATACCCAAGAGCCTTTTCTCCTATAAAAGGAGGACTTCATCATTTCCGCATCCAACTCTCTCATTCATCGCTTCTTAACATATAATATTCTCTCTCTACCTTATACACCATATCTTCAACGTCCCAGTAGCTATTTTATTAAGTGTTCTAGTAGGTGTTCTTGATATAAAGAAGAGAGGCTGAGTTGTTTGAGTGTGTAATTCATCAAAGTATAGTGAGAACAGTTTTAGAGCGCCCGTGGACGTAGGATCTGCAAAGATCCGAACCACGTAATTCTGGTGTTATTTCATTTATGTTCAAACAGGTCCCCCACGTTCCTTCAAACAGGTCCCCCGCGTTCCAAACATGTTCAAACAGGTCCCCAGCGTCCCAAACACATCTCAACATGCCCCAGATAGGTCCTCAGCGTTCCAATACGTCCTCAACATTCCAGGCAGGTCCCCCAATGTCCCAAACAGGTCCCCAAAGTCCCAAATACGTTCCAAACACGTCCCCTTCAGTTTCTCACCAATAAGCACCTTCCACACGTCTTAAATAATATCCTTTCCCCGGCTATATAAATATCTTTACCAACACATAAAAATATCGTTGATTGGGTTTGCCCCATATCACGTTTCAAGATGACAACTAAGATAGAGATGGTATAACTTGATAGTATGAATATTAATAAATCGGATCTTATTTATTAATGTATGATTCATATTTCCAAAGTATATCATAGCCTTAACCCTACTCTTCTTTTTGCGTACGTTACTTAGGGGGCGAATAAGGTAAATGGTGGCAATAATTTCAGAGGATTTCCAATATTAAATAAATAATTAGTGGTCCAAGCAAGCCATAAAAGAAATTTAGTATACCTACTAAGTCAAAATGTATATTGTATATTAGAAGTAAATGCTGAAAGCATCCAAGGTAGGGTTGATAATGATGACACAAGCCAAGCCGATGTCGACTTTCGATCGAATCGATTGCTAGCAGCTTATTAGATTTCAGGCGTATAGTTAGTTAGTAGTCCACTCCAAATATAGATAATAATAAATATTCTCAAACCCTAAAGTCACCCATGTGACTGATAATAGAATTATTATCATTATATAATAATTTACCTACTACGAAAAAATGAAAAAGCCAAAGATTTTCTGACGAGAGGGAGCTTATTAAAGAAAGCTACGGCCAGCCCAGAAGTAGATTGAGATGCATATATCAGTTAGTTTCGTGACATAGACGTGTTAGAAAAGTTTGATTCACTCTCTTTTGTAAGAATAAAGAAACTATAATTAACCAACCACCTCTCTCTTTTTACTCGCTCCACTCCATCGTCGTCATCAATTACCTTCCATTGCACGCCTCTCTCTCTCTCTCTCTCTCTCTCTCTCTCTCTCTCTCACCTGTATATATATGTACAATAACAAGAACAACACGAAGCTCCTCATTTTCTTAAACACCATTCATTTATTGTAATTCTCTCTCACCTCGCAATTCTCTTACAATACAGCATGTCTGAAGATCTTGATCGTATGAAAGTAATACTTCCACTTATCAACACGAAATCTTCTTCTTCTTCTTCGTCTTCTTCGTCATCACCTTATTGTGAGAGCAGTTTTAAGAATGAGGAAGATGAAGAAGATATGCCGCCTTGCGTCACACCAAAGTCTTCGCAGCATATGCTCCCTGCGATTCTGATCTGCCCACCTGCGCCGAAGAAGAAGAAGAAGAATCCACGTAGGCAAGTGATCGTAGGATGTAAGAGGAAATTGAGCTTCTTCGACATTGTGGAGAGAGAAGAAGTCGAGTCCTTTTTCAGAAATTTGGAGGCGGCGCCGGCGGCGGTTGAGAGGATCATCGACGGTGGCGGTGCTTCCAAGAGAATTAGAAGAAAGTGCGCAATGATGTAAACACAGATTCTTGAAAAAAGGTTTCTGTTTTATTTGTTTATTACTCCTTATTTTATACTACTATTTTTTATGATGGGGTCCATTATTGTGCATGTAAAGTAATTTATACGTCAAGTCTTTTTTTTTTTCATTCCCTTTTTTTGCTGTGTAAGTTGAGTGACATATGAGAATGGTCTTATGTTGTAGAGACGGTTAATATCACGGAATTATTGGAATTTTGATGGGATATAGTTCATTGTTATTTATTTTAATACTTTAATATTATTAGTTGGTGATGTTGGTTGATCTACATTATTTTAGAGACAAGGACATGATTTGGGATCCATAAACTTGTGCTTAGTTGCTTACTCGATGTATTATTTATCGTCAAATTATTTATATCTACCCATCAGTTGATTTACAGAAAAAAATGAACTTGAGAAGTTGCAAGTGACATATATATGACGATCCCCAAAAATAATAATAAAAATGAATAATTCAAGATTCAGAGACGTAGTTGACGTGCAATAATCAATATTTATAATTTGGTACCCGTTATTTCTATAGAAGGGCATTCACTCATTATGTTTTATCATGTTCCCACGTTATTATTTCGATAAGACTAATTTATCATTAAGTAGTACAATATATTTAAATATATTGTACGATTTAGATGTCGTACTCGTCAGGCAAAAGCATAAATAACGAGCTTAAGTCATAAGCCATACTTCGAATATCTGCAATGTTAATTGAATGAAGCAAACTCGATTCAAAGATGAAACTAAAGCATTATTCTATCATTTTACCGACCACACGATGGTTTGTCTCTCTTTATTGCATGAGAAATAATGTATATTTCTTGCATAAATACACACACACATATATTTTATTTATATATATATATATATATAATAGATCGATTATGCATGCATGAACTGTCTTCTACATTCATCGATAAATGAAACATAATAAACATTATTGGAAAAATATAGAATATCCTCTCAGACGCAAAGATCTTGTTCATTTATTCGCGTACGTATGAGAGAGATGATGAACTTATTACGGCCACACGTAACTAACGATATCTCAATTTTTCAAATAAAAAAACTAAAAATATCTAAAGACAATAATTCTGTGACAAGCCGTCTTATGGCTAACTAATATGGAGCTGCCATTATTAATGTAGGGCGAAACTACACATAGAAAGGAATCAGAAGTTAAAGGTAGTAGAAAAGGAGATGGTTTTTAGTGAGAAACACGAAGCATTGGTAAGAGAGTCATGGGAAATCTTGAAAGAGGACATCCCTCAATACAGTCTTCGTTTCTTTACGGTGTAAGTCTCTGCGAGTTAACCATAATGATTATACGTAATAAGAAACTGTCGCCGCCATTGATGCATATATATTGTTATATATAGGATTCTTGAAATAGCTCCTGCGGCGAAAGGCATGTTCTCTTTTCTCAAGGACTCAGATGAGATTCCTCAGAATAATCCCAAGCTCAAGGCTCATGCTATCAACGTCTTCAAAATGGTTAGTTATATTAAAGATAATGTTATACCATCTTCACTAATGAGATAAAATATTTGGTAATAAAGACTTGCGAATCGGCTATCCAACTACGGGAGAAAGGCCAACTCGTAGTGGGAGAAACTACTCTTAAACAGTTGGGATCTGTTCATCTCCAGAAAGGGGTCATCGATCCTCACTTTGAGGTATTGCTATGTTCTTCTCTTCGTATAAATCTACGTATTTAGCATTGTTGTGAAAATGGAACGACATATTAAGCCATGATAAAATTTAGGTTGTGAAGGAGGCATTGATCACAACTGTTAAAGAAGCACTGGGAGAGAAATGGAGCGATGAGACGAAAGACGCATGGGCAGAAGCATATGATCAATTAGCAACAGCCATTAAACATGAGATGAAATTGGAAGCTCAATCTGCTGCATAATTTCCTAAATGATCTCATTTCAATGTGTCTGTTTGTGTGTGTTTGTGCGTGCTAATGATCATTCATATTCGTTGGAAAACAAAGCCAGAAAGTTGCAATCTTTATATTCTGTTCGCAAAGCAAGATTTGATTCAATAAAACTACTTGTTGAATGTAAATGCTATTGTTAGAGAAGAAGCAATTAGGGGGACGATTGTTCCAATCATACAATAATTTAGGATCAATGGATGGATTGTATCATCAACATCACAGTACAGTGTAGGCTCTAACCACTTCAACAATGGGTGCTCGACACAACGGGCACTTACCTCCTCCACGGACCAACTCGTTTGCACACTTAGAGCACGTGCACATATGCCCACACCTGTCAATGAGGAGACAAAGCTTTCTAATTTAAGATAGAAAGAAAGAGGAAGTTGTTGTGTAAGTAAGTGTATAGAATGAGAAGATGACGACAAGGTACCTGTACAATAAGGCATCGATTTGGTTATCGCAACAAACGCAGCAAGTTCCTTTTCTAACCTGTCCCCATTTTGACCCATCATCTGATGTCTCAGCAACCCCTGATACATTGATCGATAAACAGAAAGATGTAATGAATGAGAAGACGACAAGGTCACTGTTAAGAATTGATCTCATAAGCTGAATACTGATGACCGTAAAAGACCTTGACCACCATTTGATCGATTAAGAGCAGCTGACAGTTCCTGACGAACAGAGCGTTGGAGCTCCAACTGCATGTCCATGCAAGCTTCTAGCATCCTCTGCATGTGATTCATGCCTTGCTGAAGTTTTGTCACGTCGCCTTTCAGATCATTTATCATCTCCCATTCCTGATTAATAACGATTATAGAAGACATGCTCTATTGATCATACTCAATGAAGCCATTCTCAAGGCATCTTATTTTGTTTTATAATAAGCACGAACAGAGTGAGAAACACATCTATTGACTCACAAGTTCAGAACGGTGAACACTGTGTCGAGGCCAGCCAGGGTGGCGCAAATCCTGGTGCCAAAGAGGCTGTGGTGGTGGCATTGGAGGCGTAGGCAATACTAAAGAAGGCCTACCATTAGCATCACGTTGACCCTCGTTCTGCTCACTGTTCTGTTGTTCGTCGTCTCGTTCGAGCGAAGGTGGAAAAGGCAAGTTCCCATGAATATCCCAATCAATAGGAGTAGTTCTTCCTCTTCTTTCAACATATGATTGAATCAATTGATCAAGACTCTCACGGAAACCGCTATGAAGAAGATTGGATACACTCCTCCTAAAGATTGAATATATAATTTAGCTACAAAAGAAGTAGTTGATGTAACAAAAAAATAACAACCAATGGAATCACCTGCTTAATAACTCCCTCAGTTCGATGCTGTACACGTTATCATCATCAGGTGGGTGAAACCTTGACACACTTCCATATGGAATGGATCTTGTTATCCTCAAAGGATCTCTAGGTCCTTCTGACCAATTATTTACAGCTTCGATAGAGTCATTTCTGGGCCAAACTTCATTAGATTGTGGTAAATGTGGTTGCTCGTCACCTTCGGTAAACAATGTTTCTGACGGCCAGCCAGATATGGCATTTTGTTGCCAATTTGATTCTGTATTGCTTGAAATATTATGTCTCCAACCATTAGAGTCATTATATGCAGATTGTTCTTGGTTTACTCTTTCGTCTTCTGCAATCTGTCTCTGAACCCAGTCACTGTCACGATATGATTCAACATGTTCATCTGTACTGTTGACAAACAAGCTGGTCTCCATGTCTTCTACTTGGTCTGGCGATTGATGAATATTGGTTTCCATTTGATGATCCCCACGTAACACTTCTTGTGAAGCAAATACATCCCACTGATCACTTCTAAGATCACTGTTGCTAGAGTTGGATGTAAGCTCACGCTGGCTGCTTACTTGACCACGAATGTTTTCAAGCCTTGAGCGGAATCTTCCCTGAAAATAGATGAAAAAAAGTTCGAATAAGAAAGACAAACATTTATTTGATAACAGACTTAATTTTATATTCGAAAGGGAAATTGAAAGTTGATTTTCACAGGTGTACCTCAGGCCAGATACAGTGTGACTCTGTCTTAACTGATTCAGCTCATTATCTGCCGTTGAAGGAGGTCTCTCCTCCTCATCCAGCCTTTCATTTCTTAAGAATCTACCTCTAAGCAGCGACTGAAAAACCAAGGAAAAAATGGATTAGCATTACTCAAGGAAAGCAGTTAAGATTCATTAGAACGATTTGTTTCAATACTTTGTCAAACAGCTAACAAGACCAGTATTCTATTTTCATGTGAAAGGTTCGATAAGCTGAGAAAAGCAAGAATTTAGCGATTATGGGTACCTGAATACGGCTACGGTGTGCAAAATCAGAAACAGCACGATGTTCCACCAAAGACTGAAGTTCCCTTTGCCTCTCCCTTTCAACTCTAACAAGCAGATCGAGTATAGCTTGTCGTCCTCGCAACCTCAACAAGTCTCTTCGTATATGCTCAGGCTGACCTTCGTTATGGTCAGTCACAGACCCTTCACGAGCACGTTCAGCTTGACCATTGGGCTCACTAGGCAGCTGCTCCCTGCGACCACCACGTGACCCTCTTTGCTGACTTGTCGTTTGCATCCACTCCCTCACAATTCGCACTCTCTCATGCTCAGTTTCCCCAAGCCATTCTGCTCTAGGACTATTGTTCTGAGTCATAACATTAGAAGAATTCTCACTAATGCCACTCTCCATCCATCCTCGAACAATTTGCCTCACCCTTTCTCGCTCAATTTCTCCAAGATCAGGTGAATTTTCGCGGATAGAGTTCTCACTCTCACTAGCGTTACCAACACTTTCATGGTTTTCACCTGCCCTGCTTTCTGACATATTAACAGACATATTTGTATGAGAACCAGCACTTCCCTGCTGTCTCAACCTTTCTCTTACTCTCACCCGAGCACGATTTAAGGCGTGCTCTTCTTCCAACTCACGCCACATCTGTAAAATTGATGAGGCACTTGTATTTAGCCTCTCCACATTACCCTGACGCCTAGAAGTAGGGGACTGTGATTCTCGCAAGAAGGAAGAGTCGAGCATAGAAACCGTGTGCAATCCGGCAAGAGCCATCAGCTCGGACTCAGGACTCCTCCTTTCCAATGTGGTAATCATTTCCTGCGCCTGACGAGCAGCCCAGCGGCTCAAAATTCTCGAGTGGCGCCTTCTTGCTGCCGAAGATTCTGCCAGATCATCGCCGTCAAGATCAGATCTTCTTCTTCTTCTAACAAGATGTTCAGCATCTTCTTCCTCGTCCTCAGTAGTTGTTGTCCTTGGCGAACTACAAGAGGCAAATGACATGTACTCATCTTCATAATGACCGTGAATTAACTCTCCAAAACCCCTCTCAAATTCCGAATGAGTGTCGTTGTTCGCACTTTCGGGCTTCTGCTGCAGTTGTTGCCTAACCTCATCCATTTCTTCACTCAAAGAAAAACCTACAGCTAAAGTTACCACTCAAATGGAGAATTTACTAAACACGGTAATAGTCCGCTTCTCTCCATAAATCACCAAACATTGATCACAATTCACATAGATACCCAGTTCTCGAATTCATATATTAAACCCAACCCTAGGAACCAATATTCGACATCATGCGACCCCGTGAATACCACTCCGTCAATCGAAACACACCAATGGGCAGATGCATCATAAGACCTAAACATCACGTATAAACATTTCCACTTTCAGCTAACGCCGCCGACACAATAGAAAAAAATAAACAACTAATTAAGCTCTTGCTTATAACGAGTACATAAGGATCGCATGGCGATAATCACGGTACGCATATCGAAAGCAGCCCCAGCATTAAAGTAATCATACGCAGGAAACGTACCCGTGAAGGCGTTTACTCTTCCAATTCAGGACAAAGCCAAAACATATGATAGCTTTTCCAAGCGTTTATGCGATTGTATTTCGTACAACTTATGCGTGTGTATGTAGAATGCGTGCGACACTCTCAGGTGTGTGTGTGTGTATGATTTTCTGGAATCTGAACAAGCCGCCCAATCAGAATCTGAAAATGCCTTGATCTGCAACTCATTGTTTGCTGCCATAAACAAACCTTGTCCTAATGTTGACTTGAGATACCTCAGTAGATGATGCACTGCTGTAAGATGTATATTTCGAGGATCGCTCATGTACTGACTTAGTTTATGAACCGCAAAAGAAATATCCGGCCTCGTGAAAGTCAGATACAATAGCCTCCCAATGAGTCGACGATATTGAGCTGGATCTGCCAATGGAACTCCATCCGAGGCTGTAAGCTTTATTTTTGAATCCATTGGCGTACTTACTGGTTTAGATGCTAAATAGCCCGTGTCTTCAAGCAGTCTTAATGTATATTGCTTCTGTGAAACACTGATCCCTCCTGATTGTCTAGCCACTTCCAGCCCAAGAAAGTACTTCAACACTCCTAGGTCCTTGAGCTTGAAGCTGCTGTGAAGATATTCCTTGACTGCATTTATTTCTTCCAGCGAGGGACCTGCAAGAATCAAGTCGTCAACATAAACTAATATAAGTACTAAATTTTGTCCTGTACCCTTAACGAACAAAGTGTGATCGGACTCCGTTTGTCTGAAACCAAACTGTCGTAAAACCCGAGAAAGCTTAGAATTCCATTGCCTCGAAGCTTGTCTTAAACCGTATATAGATTTTTCGAGCTTGCAAACAAGTTTGACAGCACCCTTTTGATGTTCTCGAGGCTGATATCCCGGTGGAAGATTCATGTAGACCTCCTCCAAGAGCTCACCATTTAGGAATGCGTTATTTACATCCATATGGAACAAATTCCACTCTTTCGCTGCCGCTAAACGCAACACAACCTTGATTGTACTTGATTTTGCAACCGGCGAAAAAGTATCTATGAAGTCAATACCCGGTTGTTGATTATACCCCTTCGCCACTAGTCGCGCCTTGAATCTTTCGACAGAACCATCAAAATGATGTTTGGTTTTATAAACCCACCGACATCCAATGGCATGTTTATCAGGTGGAAGTGGGACAACAGACCAAGTTCGATTGTTTTCTAGTGCTTGCAATTCCTCCTCCATAGCTGTTCTCCAGTGTTGAAACTTCACAGCTTGATGGTAAAACTGTGGCTCATAGTTAGTAGACACATTTAAAACAAAACTTTTATATTGAGTCGACAACATATCATATGATAAGAATTTCGAGAGAGGGTAACGATTATTCCAAGTACTTGTCGAGTGACAATAAAAATCCTTCAAATGAGAAGGCGGTCTAGATTGTCTAAGCGATCTTCTAGCAGGCTGACAATTCACCATAGAATCTCCTTGATTTTCAGGCACAAGGTTCTGTTGTTCTTGATCCACAGCTTCTATCGCTGCCTCAGGATTCTGTTGTTCTTGATTTTCATTTGGATTATCCAAATGTTCAGTGGCTGAAATTTCTACATCTGGCTGTTCCTGTCTCCAATCATCAACACATTTAGGTATAACAAACTCAGGAAATATATGATCAGATTGACCCTTATAAGTTTCATGAAATGGGAAAGTTTGTTCATGAAATACAACGTCTCTTGATACAGAAATCTCCTTTGTTAGTAAGTCTAGAACCTTATAACCTTTCATACCATTTGTATAGCCTATGAACACACAAGGTTTGGCTCTCGGCTCAAATTTTGTTCTATTAGCAGTCAAAGTAGAGACATAACACAAACAACCAAAACTCCGTAAGAAATCATAATTCACTGATTTGTGATATAATAATTCATATGGTGATATACCTTTCAGTACACTAGAAGGAGTTCTATTTATCAAAAAAGCAGCTGTTAAAACACATTCGGTCCAATAATCTAAAGAAAGCTTTGACTGAAAATATAAGGCTCGAGCTACATTTAGTAAGTGTTGATGTTTTCTCTCTACTACAGAGTTTTGTTGTGGTCTTTGCACACAAGAAAACTGATGCAACGTTCCCTTACCTCTCAAGAAATCAGTGAGTCTAAGTTCTTGTGCATTGTCTGATCTTAAAACTTTAATAGTACTACCAAACTGATTTTCTATCATCTTAAAGAAAAATGGAATAATAACAGATACATCTGACTTCAGTTTCAACAAAAAGATCCAAGTATATCGAGTGTGATCATCGACTATTGTTAGAAAGTACTTGTGTCCCGTGTGTGCAACAACGTTAAAAGGACCCCAAATATCTACATGGATTAAGTCAAAAGCAGAACAAGCAATATTGTTACGTGAATGAAATGGTTGTTTCTTCTGCTTTGCTAAGGGGCAGATTTTACAATGATTATATTCATCCATATTTCCTCGACAGCTTAACAAAGTTTTCATATCATTCAACACATTATACGAAGGATGTCCTAGCCTTTTATGCCAAGTATCTAAAGTCACAGAATTCAAAGAAACATGCTGATCTGAAATCACTTTCTCAGCAGAACTAGAACAAAGAAAATTAGAGTTTAAAACATATAATCCTCCTTGCTTGTTACCCTTGCCAATCATCAACCTCAGCGTTGAATCCTGAATCAGGAAATGATCATCAAAGAATGTTAACACCATATTACTATCGGTGGTTAAAGAACTCACTGATATCAAATTAAACCGAAACTGAGGAATGAATAATACATCAGTCAAGGTCAACAATGTACCAATTTTTATTGTACCTGCACTATCAACTCGTATTGTGCGATTATCAGGTAATGTCACATATGATGGCTCAATAGAATATGAAGTATGAAATAGTGTTTGGGAACAGCATATGTGCCTCGAGGCGCCCGAGTCAACCAACCAAATATTTTCTGCGTTCAAACCTGGTATGTTAAAAGAAAAGCATGTACCTTTGTGACTACTTACAGCTGATCTTGAATGCATCGCCTGCTGATTTGCGTTGGTCTCGGTATTACTGATCAGCGCCTTAAATTGTTGTAGCTGTTGCGGACTCAGAAGCTGAATAAAATTTTCGGCTACAGAATTGATCTGATCATGCTTCTCTGAAACTTCTGTCCCAACTGGTTCAACAACAACTTGATTAATCCTGGCTGATTTGATCTTCGACGATTGCTTGAAACCTGGTGGAAATCCATGCAACTTATAACAGGATTCTATGGTGTGCCATGGCCTATTACAATGCGTGCAAAAAGGCCTATTCCCTTCTCTCTTGTTCCCAAAGGTTTTTTTTTTGGTTGCTGATAAACCGCTGATGTAGCAACATTATTCTTGGCTAGAAGCGCCATGCTATGTTCGAGATCCTCTTGATTATTGACTGAAGATATCGATCTCTGTCTTTCCTCCTGATTAATAAGAGAAAATACTTTATTTATCGGAGGCAGAGGATCCATCAAAAGTATCTGACCTCGTATATGCGAGTATGATTCATTTAGACCCATAAGGAAGGTAATGACATAATCCTTTTCGAAATAAGTTTTCAGATCCTGAACTCCTCCACATGTGCACTTCCCACACGAACAAGAAGGCCTGAAATTCGTTAGCTCATCCCAAAGAGTTTTGAGTCGTGTATAGTAAAGACCAGTGGAAGATTGGTTTTGGAAAAGGTTCAATAAATCCCTTCTCAATTGATAAAATCTTGGCCCATTCGATTCTTGGAAACGTTCTTGGAGATCAACCCAAATCGCCCTTGCAGATTCCGAGTATAGAACACTGGCTGAAATCTCCTTCGAGACCGAGTTCAAGATCCAAGAAATAACGATGTCGTTGTTCCTTTTCCAGGCAAGATAGAATCTTCGATCTGTCTCGACTGGCTTCTTAATTGATCCATCGACGAACCCCTTTTTGTTCTTCACAGACAATGCAATGGTCATTGCTCTGTTCCACGATCCATAGTTATCTCCTGTTAAGAGTTGATGAACAAGAACCAAACTAGGGTTATCAGAATGATGTAGATAGAATGGGTGCGATTGATCATCCAATGGAGAGATAAAATCTGTATTCGCTTGATTGTCTGCTCGATCGTGGCCGTCTTGATCTGCCATTTCTTATTGATCCAATTTCCGATGAATTGGAAGACTGATACGTTTTGAATATCAACAAGCAGCGTTTGATTTACGCTCTGATACCATATAAACTTTTGAACAACTACTGAGAACAAATACAGTGAAAACAAGAAAAGAAGCTGAATAGAAACACAGAGTGGAAGCAAGAAAATATTATTCCACTAAAAATGATTACATTAGCACAGACGCAGCTGGTATTTACATATATATATATACACTTCTATTATGAGGGTGAAATAAGTAAAATATCTGAATATCCTAAATTACAAATTTATCCCTTCTAATTTAAATTTCAAGTCAACAGTGTGTTTAAGAATGACGATAGAGTAGAGAGAATGGAGCGGAAATTATAAAAAATTTATTAATATTGGCAAAAAGCTACGGTTTTTATTGCATCCCTCAGTCACTCAACAAAACTCCAACAATAAATAAACAATGGATTTTGATCTATTCGCGGACTGTTCCTAATCAAATGGTTAAAACTGAAAGTAATGTAATGATATAGTAACGTGCTTTTTTTTATTATTAATTTTTAATATAAGTAAAGTAATATCTTAGTCCAGCCCAATTAATCTGAAAAGTTTGGCCCAGGCCATATTTAGATTTCCCTCCAACTGAAATTTCGTACGAAAATTTTCATATGCCGCCAAAATTTCTCTATCGATAAGATTATATCACGACCGTCCACACTCAGTTAATCCAACGGCTACAACTCTCGATCCTTGTCTAGCCAAAGCAACCAATCAGAACACAGCCCATCTCTACATGTATGCGGCATCTATCTCATTCACTCCGCACCTACTTTGTCTTCTTCTTCACTCTCCCTAAACTCAGAAAAAATCAACTGAAAGATGGCAGGAAAGGTTGAAAAGAAACCAGCTGAGAAGAAACCCGCCGCCGAGAAAGCTCCGGCGGCCGAGAAGAAGCCGAAGGCAGGCAAGAAGCTGCCCAAAGACGGCGGCGCGTCGGCCGGGGACAAGAAGAAGAAGAAAATGAAGAAGAGCGTGGAGACGTACAAGATCTACATCTTCAAGGTTCTCAAGCAAGTCCACCCCGACATTGGCATCTCAAGCAAGGCGATGGGGATAATGAACAGTTTCATAAACGACATCTTCGAGAAATTGGCCCAAGAGTCGTCTCGTCTGGCGAGGTACAACAAGAAGCCGACGATCACTTCTCGCGAGATTCAGACCGCCGTGAGGCTCGTCTTGCCCGGCGAACTTGCCAAACACGCCGTGTCTGAGGGGACTAAGGCGGTCACTAAATTCACCAGCTCTTAGAAAAAAGATGTTGATTTTCCATAGTTTAGTTGGCTTTCAAGAATTTCAGTTCGTCTCCTTTTGGGTTTCGATGTAAACGTCGCTTTGTGGGTGAACATATGAATATTCCCATAATTGGGTTTCTACATCGTTTGTTCGTTTGAAATACGATTTATTACATTGGAGATTGCCAAGAGTCGCTGTGCAATTGCTTCCAACTTAATGAATGGCAGGAATTCGTACTGTAGAGAACACTAGCAAACAGCTCATTACACTGTCCGTCAAATTGGAAACCGTAACTACCCTTTCTATTTTCCGCTGATCTTTCAACACATTAACGCACAAAAGTCCCTAGCTCGAATCATTTCAACGCTCTGATTTCTTGCTTCGTTCACATGATTTAATCTTGGCGTGCACGCGAACGTTTATCCGCATCTAAAACTGCTTGGACATCACCTACCACAATGGATGGCTATGGAGGAGAACGAATCCGTGGCGTTGAGATGAAGAGTGATTGCGGATAGAAGATGGTTCGTTTGATTAGTGCTTGTAGGAAAGAGGTGCCTCAACGATCTTCAGTCAAAATCCGAGTGCAGCTGTCTCGCATCACTAGGTGTTGGTTGAACAGAACTGTTGGATTTTATACAGTTCTGCTCCTATTTGCAGAAAAGTGACGATTTACTCTGTAATAAGAGTCCATGATGGTGATGGAGGAAGTTGCTGAGAGAGGATTGAAGTAAGTTTTTCCTAAACGCTCTTATTGTCCATATTGAGGAGAAATCCTTCCTTGGTTGAAGTTGCAATTTTGTTCATGAACGAATTTGTGCTGATTTGATTTCACATTTATTAGGATCTTCCTAGGTTGAAGTTGCAATTTAGTTCATGAACGATCACATTATTAGGATCTTCGTGCTTGTGTACCCTTTGTAGGTTTTTATGCCAACGCACACACATTGAATAGAAGAAGAATATCAATTTGATCTTATAACACGTATGCAGTGAGAGTAACAAAACAACAGTGAGATTACACGAAGAATACACATGCATGGTAATATGCAACGCATTTTTATTTCTAAGAATCATGGCTTTGATGATCCCAATACCCAACTTAGTGCCAAGAAAACACAAATGTCATATCCATCCAAAGTAGCTCTCATGGTTTATCCCATCCCCCAACCCCACCACCATACCCCGACCCGTAACCCGAACCGTGCCCACTACCATATCCCGACCCACTCGCACCACCACCACCGCCTCCTCCTCCTCCTCCACCTCCACCACCACCTCCACCGCGCTTTCCGACGCCACCCCCATAACCCGACCCGCCACCACTTCCATAGCCCGACCCATTTCCCGACGAACTTCCACCTCCACCGCCGCCACCACCTCCTCCTCCCCCACCACCACCACCCTTCCCACCTCCTCCGCCCGACCCATACCCTGACCCATAACCCGACCCATATCCCGATCCCGACCCATTGCCGGCGAACCCTCCACCACCACCGCTGCCACCGCCACCTCCTCCTCCTCCTCCACTGCTGGACCCGTAATACCCTCCCTCATCCGATGGTCCATAGCCCGAGCCACCCCCCGAGCCATATCCCGAACCATATCCCGAACCGAGGCCCGAAGCTGCTCCACCACCACCACCGCCACCTCCGCCGCCACCTCCTCCTCCGCCGCCTGTTTTTAAAACTCTAGCGGAAAATGTGAGGTCTACGAATAGCATAACTAATAACGACACAGATATTATGACCTTGCATTGGGCCATTTCTGAGGGCGTGAATGCAAAGAAAGTAATTACACGGCGTGTTGCTTTCTTTTTTATTAGTTTTCTGTGATTGTGACGATGGTATTATGAAAATATGCAATCATGCCCAAGGTTTTTTAGCCTATTTATAAGAAGATTCAGCAACAGTATGTTGCATGGGGTTTTCTTTTTTCTAGCAGCTTCTTCTTACTGCATTGGTCCCATCCCACTCATTTCCTTGTAGTAAAACAAAAAAATCCCTAACGTGTCTATTAATTGGGCTAAGGGGAATCGATAGTGGTTTAGGTAGTTGTAGTAGGTGCGGTGGTACCTATCATCATCATCATCATCACTAGCTATGTTAGACTTGAGAAAAATACAAATACCATTAAGAACCAATCAAGACGATTGGTGACTGACAAGTGACTACATTGTTTTCCACTTTGTTAGTTTTCAAATGATGGATTGGAAAGATGGTGTCAAGACTAGAGTAAAGTGGGACTCCTCCACTACCAAGAAATCCATTGTGTTATATATTATTACCAATGTTGTAAAAATCGCTAGGCGCTAGTCGGGCGGTCAGGGGGGGCCTAGCGCCTAGACGCCTAGGCGGGGCCTAGGCGGGGCCTAGGCGGAAACTACGCGGTTCACTTGTTTTTCATCAATAAAATAAAAATATTCGAACATTTCAAATTTTCCAACATCAAAAGTAGTTCACATAAAAGTTTATACGAGGCATTACACTACCACATGATAGCATAAACAGAGTAGAAGGTTGAGAAACACTTTGAGAAGCCGCACTGGAGGTTGCCATCCTAAAATCTGAAATAATATCACAAATGTGAGATATCGTTCTTGAATAATCGAAATAGAAAATCACCAAAAACAGAATGATTCATATACTAATTATTCATTTTTTTCTCGTCATATACAAATCATAAAAAACAAGAACCAAGTACAGTAAAAAAACTATTAGAATCTAGAACAACATTGCAAACGGCAAAGCCCACATATATTTATTTATTGTTATGTCTCCTTTCTTAGATTCACTATTCAGCCGTGTTTCCATTCCAATCCCTAAAAATTAAAATCGAAAGCTACAAACAACGGAAAATCTGACCTTGCTTTCAACCACCCAGCAGTCGGCGGCCACGATGGGAGACGGATGCTGTCAATCGGCGACGGCGGAGGTTGGCGGCAAGGACTGCGACGGCGGACGGTGGCTGCACTGCAATGAGTGGGATGGGGTGGAGTGGGAGAGATGACTTGTGTAATTGTTTCGTATGTGGTACTGATGAGGGTTTTAATTAATAATTTTTTTTCAGTTTTTTTTTATTTAACGATTAGTCGCTTAAAAAATCGGTCAAGGCGCCGATTACTCGGCCTAGGCGCCGATTACTCGGTTACACCGACTAAGTGCTCCGATTACAGGGTTTTCGGGGCGTTTGGTGCCCGCCTAGCGCCTAGGCGTCGCCTAGGCGGCCGCCTAGGGCGATTTTTACAACAATGATTATTACTACTATTGCGACTTCCTTTTTTTAATATTGTGACAACGATTGTAGGTAGAGCATGCGTACTTGAAATATTCTAAGCCGATAATTCCAAATTAGGTATCATACAAGGAAAATCATTAAGGGCGAAGATTGATGCTAAACCAATCATGTTATGCTCATAAGTGAAGTTATGGTCCATATAATTGGAGTACGAGAGAGCACATACGTAAGAAACAGATTGGTTCGATGGACTTCAGTGTTAATAAGTGGCAATCAATTTATAGACTTAGTCGTTGACCTAAAGTTGCTTTTTTCCACGAACAAGTGTCGTGATTCCCTCGAGTCTTTGATAGACGATCAGGACAAAAGAATAATTAAGCCAAAGCGTGGAGTGGATATCAAGGAAGCAATGAAATGATGAAAAAGTGAAAACGACTTCTAGTTTGTGATCTCCTTTTCCGCGCATGACATGGTGATATGAATACTACTGTGAAATAGACAAAAATGGAATGTACTAGAAATGCTTTTAATAAGAATATTTGAACTTTTTGAACAAAAAAAGGGACAACAATCGATGTTCCTCATTAGCCATTACACTGAACAAACACACAATAGAGGTGGGTCGGATTATAACCTGATCCAAGACATTAGGTACTCTGAAATTACAACATATCTTCATTACAGCAATCGGTAAAGATATCTTAGGAAGAGAAATGGCATATGTTACACGAATAAAAAAGACAAGGTAAACAACAAAGTACGAAACATTGAGCAAGAAAATGCATGTTTCACTCGGCTCTTCGCATTTTGATGTTCAAAGGAACCTCTTTGTACGATTGAACCTTTTTCGTCGCAAGGCGTGACGGCCTGAACTTAGACGATCTTCTCGACTCTTGAGATGATTCAGAATCAGCGTTGCTTTGTTTAATTTTGGTTGAGGCATTTGCAGAAGTGGACTTATCTTCATGGGTTGGATTATCAGGCAAGGGACATTTGGTAGGTTTTGCATCATCAACTATCTCTGGCGATTCCTCGGTGGTTTTCAATTCTGCTGCATTAAACCTAGCAGACTGTCTCCTTTTCAAAGGCCTGGAAAGGGATCAAGTGTCTATATTCTACATATTTAATGATTATATCACTACCCCTCGAAAGTTTTTGAAAATAAAATTAAACGAAACCTCTTGCTAGCAGCATTGTCCTCGGGTTTTACAGGTCTAGAAGGGTTCAAACCTATGATACAAGGAATAACCTTATCAGTTATACGCGCTAGATCACTGCAATGGAAGATAGTACAAGAATTGAGATGCTTACTATGTGATCGCAGCTTCCTTTTAGCAGTATGCAGCTTTTCATCTTCTCGACGTTCTATTGCGCACTTTCCTTCATGAAGCTTCGTGGAGTTCCACTGTGGAACTTATTGTTAGGAGTTTATAGCAGTTTCACAAAGATGATTTTCTGTGCTGAGGTATGATAAATAAAGCAGGGGAGAAAATGATTTCTAACTGAGATTACACTCACTGAAACACAGACCTTGAGCTCCATCTCTTTTAATGTAAGGAGAGCACTTTTGATTCCAAGCTCATGATTTAGTGCCTTCAGCTGGGATCGAGGAAGCATAAAACGTAAGCCATTTCAGATAGATTAAACGATAATATCAAACATCAGCTTTGAAATTGGTGCATACCTTATCTTTACCGGAATTTAATTCCTGACAAAGAAAGTGGAAAAGGCTAATGAGGATAACATTGCGGAGAAAGGAAATACTTAACAAGATAGGCATGAAACGGGACACTGACCGCAAGCATTTGGGTGCGAGAATGAGCCAATCGTTGGTTCTGTAGCTGAAATTTAATCATATCGATTTTCATTCTCTCCAACTCAAGTCCACTCTGTTCAAGAATCTTGCTATAGGAAAACATGGTTAAAGAATTTCAAAGATTATACAACAAAAAAGGAAGACAAGGAGCAGATATTGTCCCAAAGAGGATACTTCCTTTGTGCAAGCATCTTCACTAAAACGTTGTTTTCCTGTTTGCAGTAAAGTCCCAAAGCGTCAAGGTTCAATAAACATTATGAAAGGTTCGTTGTTCTTACTTCTTAATAAACCAACGAATGAACTTAACTTACCTTTTGAAGTTGCTCAGTGTACTCCTTAGCAGTCGTGGAATCATACTTTGAATTCTCGTCCTTAATCACAGGCCTAGGTTTTTCTGGCAAGTTACTCATGTCCGAAAGCTCACGCCTCACACCACTTTGTGGGCCGCATGCCTTACCAAGTATCTCAACTTTATCTGAAATTCACAACAGAATTAAACCAAAAAAAAGATAGCAGCTTCAGAAAAAGAAAAAAAAAAACAACTTTGCTGCGAAATGCCGAAACCCAGTATGAATAAAATAGAATCACAAAACCTTACTACAAATTGACGGTAAGAAACGAAATTAAAAAGGCTACTACTTCAATACCTTCATTAGGTAAAGAAACATGAGATTCCAAAATCAGAGAAACCGTTGCCTTCGGCATCAATCAACTGCGTTTCGATTTCGACTGTGTGCTGGTCTTTGGGTGAAGAAAATTTTTGAAATGAGGGAGGGAAAACAAAAAAACTTTGGGTGAAGGGAGAACGACGAGGCTCCAAAAAGTTGTACCAAATCCGAAGCAAATTCCGAACCTTGGCGTAGATGGGCTCAGATATTAGGTACTATTGATGAATGATCTAATAAAGCCCAATTGATAGCCAATTGATGGATCATGGTCAATTGAATTTATTTAGATTGTTTTTAAAGAAAGAAAAATCAAGCGATTAAATATTACAAAAATCTTTGAATCCTTCAGTTCAGACAAACAACAGCTAAAAGCTTCACGTTTGAGTATGTCAGCAAATATATATATTCTTTACCATCTAGAAACAACTCATAAAAAAGAGTCACAAACAACAACTGAGCAGCTAGCTATTCATGTTCCTAAAACGGTAACCTGCGAAGCAGCAGCTTCTTCTAACCTCCTCCAATTCGAGGCTCGTTTCTCCTCCATTTCGCCCGCCCTCGCCTCCTTCTCCTCGTACTGTCTCTCGCAATCTTCGAACAAATCAGCGTCCATTTCCACGAACATCCTTCGAACGTTGCAGCTCAGCCCATTGATCGCTTGGTTCCAATGAGTACGTATGTTCTTCTCCAAGGCGTCGAATATGATCGGTAATACCTCTTGCCTATTGTCCGAAATCAATCCCACTATGTGCTCGTTGTTCCACCAAAACAGGGCTCGCTCTGCAACCTAGTAATGCGTAATATATCGACAGAACATTAGCCATTTTCTTACAAACATATGGTAAGTTAAGGGCATTCATTCTTGGACCTGAAAATGGGGGCTTTTAAGGCTTTTTCCAATCTGCCTAAACAGAGGAACTATGCACCTCTGAAACTCGGCTTGCTGAGTCACCTCGAGGATTTCTTCCAATTCTCCGAGAAAAAGAACCTCCTTTCCACAGTTTGTTACGGGCCAATACTTAAGCACTCCTTTGATCACAGTGTCAGCCAATCGATAGTCTTTCTCCACGAACTGAACTACGCAGTAAGAAAGCTGCTGGTGGTAAGAAGCGACGCTCTTAGGCTTGTGCAGTGGAATAAGTGCCCTTGTAAGAAAAAGCTTGTGTTCTTCCTTCATAGGCAGCGCAAATCCATTTATTATGCTTCCAAGAATCTCTAACAGTTCGCCGATTCCATTGTACTTCTCTGTCTCGAATATGAATCTGTAGAATATGTTGTTTATCCCGCTCCTAATAAAGGGTCGGTGGATCATAAACCTTCCGTACAACCTATGCAATATAGTCTTTAAATACTCGCGCTCTCTGAGATCCTCTGTATCAAACAGATCGAGTAACCTCATTACAAAGGTATGATCGAGGTACTTCTTTGCAACCTTAGTATCCGTGTCAGAAGAAACTACGTATCTCAATAGCAATTCGTACACTAACTGAAGGTGAGGCCAAGAAGGGTCCATAAACATCTCATCTTCTTCAGGATCTCCACCTTCTGAGCCATTATTGGGAGGAAAATGCCTGAAAATGTTGACAGATATCATCTTCACCATTTCTTCTTGCATTATCTCGTTCATCTTGCACGAGCCCGACTGGACCAAATCGACGAGCTCGGCGAGGTTTTGCCTCTTTATCTCCTTTTCTCTTACAGACTTCATGGGATCTGAGAAGTCAAAGAAGACACAGCAAACCTGAACTTTTCGGACAAAGACGCCGTGCTTGTCTGATATGGAGACGTCCTTTAACATTGGAAGTACTTCTACTATGCCGGGATTTTGCTGGGCGATGGAAGGGTTGTGGGGATGTGGGGCGGCGGCGGCGGCGGCGGCGGTGAGGCGTGAGGCGTGATTTACGGTTACGTCTGGGGCGGATGAAGAGGATGAGGGCATTGGAGTTTCGATTGCTTCTGATTTATGGGGCTTCTTCTGCCCCCTTTTCATTATCTTGTTAAACATCGCTGTTTTTCCTTCTAGTCGATAGAAATAGCTACAGAATCAAGCGATCGATTTTTCAGAAGCTATAAGATTATACCATCGCCGCCACTCTGTCTCCGATCAAGATTCGAGTCCCGCGACGATACAAACCCCGATCTAATAATAGTGGTGCATCGCACTTGAAGATGACGTGAAAACACAGAGATTAGCTGTTTGAACAAAATTAAACGAACACTTTTGGATGAATTCGAAAGAGCCCAGGTGAAATTCTGGAGCAAATACGTGGATTGCATGAGAAAAAAAAAAGCTATAAAATCGAGGAAAAGCTGGGAAAGATGACGAGGTACCTGAATGTGGAGGACGAAGAAACAGTTTTCACAAAGAATTGAAATTGCTCTCAGATGTGTGGTTAGGGAGAAGATCCGTGAAGTGGGGTGTGTTTGGGAACTTTACCTCAACTGAAAAATTGCCTCAAGATTTGTTACCAATATTTGTCGGATCGGATAGTTACATACTTACATACCTACATATATATAGAACGAATTGACTTGGAAATCTGATTGATTTCATTCGGACATCATTATCCATGTCATAAAACGGATCAAGTACGATGATGGGTGCCTCGAAAAATTCGATTTTTGAAAAGGTTTGGGTTGAATGGGAGCTTTGCCCAACCTTCAACTCAAAAAAAGATCCAATTTTTTTCCCGCAAATTGTTGCTCTATATACTATACCACGAGTGTAAACTCAATGGCGAGTGAATAATGAAATCTCAACATCACTACCAATCAAGCAAGCATAAGGCAGCAACAGAACATGATAAACTAAGCAGAAACTGTATGTTTTTACATCATCAATCTGTTGAAGTGAGAGTGGTTCTTCTTTGGGACGCCTTTTTCAGGCAAGAATGGTAGCCTATTCGAATAGTGCTTCAAAGTCCTTCTCTTGATGAGTTTCTGCGGAAGAATTTTAGGACGGTTTAGATTCAGCGCGCCAAATATCAACGGCTAGCTGATAGCTCTCGGCAATTAAACGTCTCCAACGCATCAATTCCTACCAAAGGCTATTTTTTCTTGATCATGATATCGTATTGAACTGCAATGTGGTGAAGGGTCAATTTCTCGTCTTCTTGAGCATTGCCGCACAGTGTTTATGTGTTTTTGCGGGACTGAAATCCCTTTTGTTCCCACACTTTTAAAAATGGTGGACAATGTGCAATGAAGGCTGGCATACGATGAGCAACCTAACCATGTGCAACGTAAGAAATTAGGCCGTTCTTGAATCGTAGTCATGTTGTAAGAACATGATAGGACTTCCATCATACTTTCATTCCATGCTTTACAGAAGAATTTACAGAAGCTGACCATATCTGCATATGTATGTTATATATACTTCGTCCAAATGAAAAACGATTAGCTAATCTGTACATCGACGGCCTGGGAACAGACAACAAACTCTCAATCCCAACCCATGAGCTTCTTCCTTACACATTCCTTAATATCAGTTCTTGAAATTGACAAGCAATCCCATTCATCCAGCAATATCTTGTACACTTCCCATTCTCTATCGTGCATTCTATACCTCCCAATCTCCACCTGAAATAGTGTTAAAGAAAATCGTTCACACTTTTGTGACTTACACATTGCAGTAGTAGGTATAGACAGTTCTCCTTCTTACAGAGAATATGCTTATGTTCAGAATCTTGAGCGCCAGCGTAATATCGTAGCAAACAAGTGGACGTCCACGCCCAGAAAGCTCGACTGGGTTCACCACGATAAGCTCAGTGTCGGGCCCTCTGCTCACAACGTCTACCCTCAGAGGGTTTATAAGCTCCATCCTCAGCCTAGAGCATAAGGCATCTTTCTTGTGCGAATCGAATATCTTTTTCCCATCAGCATGCATTACAAACAAGTCCATCTCACAGTTCCCCTTTGCGTTCGCTGAGAAACGACCGTAAGAAATCTGACGAGAAAAAACAAAAAGGATGGATAAAAATTGTCGATAAAGGAAGGGTTTTTATGAAAGAACTCTGACGAAACGATAATGGGACGGTAAACAGTCACCTGAATGTTGTAGTCTTTTAGGGTTCTCATGATGTCGTAGATGAGCCCTTTGTGATCTTTGCAGAAGATTTGGACGAGCGTGTGAGAAGGGCTTAGAGAGTTGTCGAAGAGAATGGAGACAGAATCCTCAGACGAGACCAATCCGCTCGCCCCATCAGCGACGAGGTGAAGCTTGAAAATGTCCTCTGAGATTGACGGCGGAAGGAAAGACTGCACGCAAGAAGCCACTTCGGGCCCCGCTGGCTCGATGTCACAGCTCATCATTGCTTCTCCTACGACTGATTGGAGACGCTTTATCGTTTCCTCGCACCTCTTTTTCGTATGAAGAAGCTCCCTAGGATTCGAACGGAGAGTATTGTCATCTAAACTCCGATCTTACAGTAAGAAGATGAAGCTATATTATACCTCGTATCTGTAATAAAGAAGAGGTCCATGACTCGCCCGTCGGGCGCTGTGTAGATTTTCACACGTTTTATCGTTAGCTCGAGCTCGTATAAGACCTCAGTGACATCTGTGTAAGCACAGATCGCATATGAGGATTTTTTATTCAAAGAGTTGCGAGAGTTTATGACATCATAGATCGATCAACTGATTACAATTGGTACCGTGAAGAAGGCCCTTTCGATCGTAAGAGCACCAGAATTTGAGCAAGAAGACTTGTGGTTGCTTAGGCTGCTGAAACTCGGGGATGAAGTAGTAAATCTTGGAGGCTGAAGGCGTGCAAGTCGGGCAAACTTCGAGGAGTCTGTTCTTCAGTAAGTTCCATCGAGTCGAAGATTTCCCGACTACCCAGAAAACTAAGTAGCACCATCTACCATCAGTTGATACATCTGTTTTTTTTTTCCACCCATTTTCAAAGCAATTAGTTTGGTCGGAAAATTGACAGCTCAAATCACCATGTCTCAAAAGTGACAGCATAAGTAATTTAGATTGGGAGGGGAGGGGTGGGAACTGTATAAATCTGATCATCCTAAGTCCAATACCGATAGCAGAAAAGAAAGAAAGAAGAAAGAAGCTCATCTGACTCAGTTAACTATGCCATCTCTAAATAAGAGGACAAACAGAGCTGTAGATGGAATAAAGAAGCTATTTTTTTTCCTTTCTTTCTTTCACAAATCTTTAAGATCATCAGAATAGCAGACTTTACCGAACAAATCAAGATCAACAGCAGTTGAAAAGTGACGACGAAAATCATTAATATACCTCCTCTTGTGATGCTCAGGCCAAAGAGCAGTATAATCCTGCAAAGATCGCATCCAAGGCCGGTTTTATCTGGACAGTTTACAGTTATTACAGTGAGTTCACCTTCCTTATCAGCTTCTTTAATCAAGACAGCATCTTCAGATATAATTCCCATCTCTCTCTCTCTCTCTCTCTCTCTCTCTCTCTCTCTTACACACACAGCAAAAGAGACAGAGACAAGAGGTTTTCTTAGTTTTGGGTTCTCAAAACTGAAGTAAAAGATTAAGTTTTCCTACTTTTTGTGAGGAAAACTGCAAAAGTTTGGAAGTGGATTCACACACACACACACGACCAGCAGGAGATAAGATGATTGTGAAAAAAAAAAAGGTTCCTCTCTATATCTTCTCTCGTGCCTTGTTTTGCTTTGAAAAGTGGATATAGAGAGAGAAAGAGAAAGAGGATGATTTGTCACCTTTTCACCAATCAATGTATTTGTTTTGTGCTTTGTTTTAAAAAAATGTATTTGTATTTTATATTCATTATTAGTTGTTGTTCAGTAAGGTAAGAGGTAGGTTACACCGTCGGAAAATTGTCTTTGCGTCAAAGCTTCTTCTCTTCGAAAACAAACTAAATCTAAATAAGAAAATTATCTTATTTTGGGTTCTTAAATCAACATAATGCCACGAATAATAAAAAAAACGATGGATAAGTTTATCTAAACTTGAATGTTTTAATCGGTGTTTTCACATCTTTTTTATCTTGCAGTTACTAAGTTGGTAATTGTAAATAATAATTTATAATTGTAAACGAAAAAGGTTAAATTTTCGCAGAATAGACAACATGGGCGGCCTCGTATTAGTCGTATCTGATGTCAGCAAATGATGTAATTAGGCTGATTTAACTTCAACATATATTTTAGATCTTTGAAAATGACTTTGTTTGGTATGGGCGATGATTTCCTTGCAACTCCCACTTACTCGCGGATTTCAAAATTAAATTCATATAAGTATTATTTATTCTCTCTCTAACCCTTCTCTCTCCCTTCCCTCTAAAAAACAAAACCCTAATCCCCTTCCTCCTCCCACCTCCAAGCCGCCACCCACCCATTCCCACCCCCATCACCCCTCCAACAAACACCCCTTCCACCTTACCTCCTCCCCCGCCTCCATTAATGGAGGTCGGGGGAGCCGCCTTTTTTTCTTTCTTTATTTGTATTTAAATAAAAATAAAAACAAAAACAAAAAAATGGCTTCTCCGCTTCACCCGCTGCCGCCCACCACCTGCCCTTGCCGCCCGCCGCCCACCACCTTCCCTCGGCGCCGCCAAGCTCCGCTCCACCCCGTTCGCCGACTCCACCGCCTCCGCTCCACCTTATCTAGCCGCCGTCTCCGCCTCCGCCAGCCTCGCCACCTTCGTCTCCGCCCGGCTCGCGCCCATCTTGACGTCCGGCTCGCCAAGGGCAGCCGCCCCCCAGCCCAGTCCCCCGCCCAGCCGTCGCTCGCCTCCCAGCCCGTCGCTGCCGCCCAGTCGGCGCTGCCTGGCCGTTGTCCGCCACCCACCACCTACTGACGCCTCTTCCTCCTTCGCCGTTCCAGCCTCGAGGCTCCCCGTAGTGGGACCTCGTCTCGCCCGACCTTCGGGTCGGGTGCTTTTCTCCCTTGTGGAGCCTTCAGTCCGATGAAGATAAAACCCAGAAGTTGAAGACCTTTGAAAGTGAAGAGTGTCGTAGATTTAGCGTAATTGCTTTTTCTGTTACAGGTTCTTTAGATCTGGGTCGTAGATTATGTGGTTTGTCTTCTGTCGGTTTTTTTTGTCCTTCTTGGACCTTTGTCTCCCCATGTGGGAGTGTTGTGCCCCTTTGTGGGGTCTTCTTTCCTCTTTTTGAGGACTTGTTCCGTTTGGCGCAATGCGACCAAATGGCCCTTTGTGCTGTTTAGCACGTACCTTTAATTCAGTAATGGCAAGTTATCGTTGGAAAAAAAAAAAAGTATTATTTATTCTCCTTTTAAGGACTACTGACTAGTTTTCTATTTTTAAAGGACTTGTATTGCAATTTCCGCATTAATTAAACTTTAATTCTGTCGGTTGTGAGGTGGCAGGCTCAGCGCAACTTCTTTGACTAAAGTCGAAGTGGAAACTAAAATTAAATATATGATAAATTATCCTTAAATATCAAGTCAATATAGCTTATAAAAATAAATGAAGCATTTCATCAAAAATAATTATGTTTATCATATTTTTGCCCATTAATTTTCTTACACCATAAGTCCGTCCACGTAAGGTTACGTGTATCCTTATCCAAGCTTAATCGGAATAAATTAGAATTTTTTTATATGATTTCTCGCACATGGCTTCTGACTATATTTTTTGGGAAATTCTATTGAGACCTCTTATTTACTAAATAAACCCCCTATTACTGGAAAAAGCAAAGGCATTAAAGTTTTTAATTTACTATCAACAAATCTTTCATCTACATTTATTGCTTATATTCTCTCACATCTTAACTATAGGCATATTCATAAAAGGGTAGAGCATTTAATACGTATTTGTATATGGAAATAAAATCTAAAATTTCAAAATATCGTGCAATATATTGCTCTACCTTCGTGGTTAAAAAAATCTGAGGAGATATTAAATAGAAAATGGTTCCACTGCTCCGAAAATTTATATATATATATATATATATGTAATGATATAATTAAAAAAATACATACAATATACGATATAAGATAAAATCCCTATGTTACGTTGACTTGATTTCTTTTGTGCGTTTATTATCTTTCGTGTATTATTGAAATGGTAATAATGGTTAACCTATAGAAACAAGAAAGTATAAGACAAGAAAAGTTTTTTTTTTTTCAATCTTTTTGTTATACAAACGGGATATTTGTTGGCGTGTTGTTTGCAAGTCTATTTGTATATTACACAAAAATATTAATATAATAGTACTATTTGAATTAAAATATTAATATAATAGTACTATTTGAATTAAAATAAAATATATTAATACTGCTAAGAAAAAAATATCGTGATTCTACTGACACCATTCACTTACTACGTAAACCCCATAATTAATATGAAGAGTAGACGTGTAAAAGTTTTTAATTATCTTGATCCTTTTATGTTTTCGTGGGTTTTATATATTGGTGGGTGTGTATATATATTATCGAAAAATCAATGAAAACGTTAATTAGTCAACATAGAACAGATAATTCGATTGTCAAAGTGATTGCTAGGAAGAAGTAATTTTTATATAAATGTCTGAGAAAATATTGCTACTAAAATTCAAGTCTAACTATATAAATTAATGACTTATATGTTGTTTTATTAAATAAGACAAACTTATATTATAAATTTCATAAGTTAAGTGTGTAATATATAATTATAATTAAATAAACTATAAGAAATTAAGAAAGGTACGTTGAAAGCTGAAATCAATGTGCAAATGTAAAATAAAGTAGTCAATTACTACTTATTAAAAATAGTGGTGGTTCGGTACGGTATACCGTACCAAAACTGTGATACCGTATACCGTACCGAAATTTCGGTATCCAAAAAAATCATACCAATACCATACCAAAATTTCGATATACCTTAAATTTCGATACGGTATCATACCGAAATTTCGGTATGGTATCGGTATCATACCTTCTATACCATTCATATGGAGGGTTTTTTACCATGCATGTCTCGTGACTCGTTAATTCGTTGTTTTGGAATTTTTAATCAATTCAAACTCCTTAGGCCCCAATAAGATAGATTATTAATACCAAAATTTTCAAAATAAAAAGATTTTTTAACCTTAAATAATTTACTAGCTAGTCTCCTTAGTAAGACAAAAAACTTTACATAACCACAAAATATAACTTTATATACAGATTAATTAGAACGAAGCGGCTATATTTAAAAAATTAGTGAAGATTAACAAAAGGTAATTGCATTGCATCTTCACGATTTCAAAAATCATGAAAAAAACATTAAAAAGACAAAAATTAAACGTTACTTGAGTTACATACGTAAAATATGGTGGGCCTAATATTAGAAAGTTGTGTATAAGTTAATAATTTATGGGCTAAATAAGTTTATGAAGATCCTTAAATTTTCATTTTATATTTTTTGAAATAATATAATATATATATGTGTGTATATATATATAATATATTAAAAATTTTAGAATTTCGGTATTCGGTATAATCGGTATACCTAATTTTAAAAACTTTCATACCATTACCGTACCGAAAATTTTCGGTACGGTATCATACCTTACCAAAAACTTCGGTATACCAAAACTTTCGATATTTTCGATACGATTCGATACGATAAGGACGGTATTTCGATATTTTTCCCCAGCCCTAATTAAAAATATGACCAGTTTAATTTTACTTATTACAATGTACGGGGAATATTTTTTTGCTAAGAGCAAAATAAATTCACTAACTTTAAGGAAATTATATAATTTATTATGGGGTGCAAATAGCATTTTTCATTTATAAGGGGTGTCAATAGTAGCACCCTAATTTTTTCTTGTCGAACCATCATTTTATGACAAATTACAATTTTTTGAACATTTAATTAGAACATTTATGCATGCATGAATTCTAGAATGTAAATTTTCGAACATTGTTTTTCAATTTTGAATATGTTACATTGTACATATATTTTTGTGATGTAAGTTTCGCTTTAATATATGCTAAATTGGACACTAGGTAGGGGGTTACATGTTTATCTAAGTTTGGGCCTGTATATATCATTTATCGTGCTTTCCCATAAAATTAATATTAATTTATTCATATATAAAAAATAAAGTAGCAATAGACGGCAAGTGGAGTTTTCAGCACGTTAATAACATTGCAGCTTCTCATTCAAATCATGAAACCGATACGAATTGGTAAATGACTTAAAAGCACGCTTGGTTTTAGCGAACCCATAAATAATTGGAGGGGTATTTTAGTCATGAGATAAATTGACTAGTACAGAGTCCACTTCAACTAGAAAGAGACAGAGGGCAGAGGTAAAGGGAATCAAGAAACTGGGGAAAACTGTAAAGTCGATACCACCAAAACCTAGAAAATGACGTTTATTTTGTTGTATATATTTTTAAAAAACGAAACGATTTCAGTGTCTCTATGCTGTGCCCACAAACTTTAATGCAACTTGCACTGCTCTGCTCTGCTCACTCCCTATATATAGGGGTCTCCCCTCTTACACTTCACTTCTTTTTCCTCTGTTTTGCTTGGCCTCTGTTTCGAGAGTGCAAAAGGTATGTATCGTCTTTCTTTCTTTTTTTCTTTCCCTTTTATCTATTCGTTCATCGTTCTTTATTTTTCTTTCGGCTAGTGTGCGTTGTGGGTTTGTCTTTCTTGTATGATATTTTGAGCTGGATTTCTGGTTTTACTTTGCGGGCTTTTTGCTAAACGCATGGCTGCATATGTCTAGAGTTGGGATTGATACTTCTCATTCATCAGTTTGATTAGAATATTCAGCTTCTTAGTAAAGGAGACAGGGCATTTCACTTGTTCCCTGTTTTCAAAATGTAATCTTTTCTGAATCTCGATAGCCTCTAACTAGAACGAAATCTGCTTAATCATGTTAGAAAAAAGCTGCAAGCTTGATTCGTTATGGAAGGCCTGAAATCTTATCTTCGCCATCTCCTCTGAGGCAGGTGATCGTTTGATGGTAGTGAACTTATTAAGGATTCCTATCGTGGGATGGTTTTTCAGTCAAGAAGCAATGGAAGTCAACGTCAGAACTTTCGAGTGCAGAGAAAAGAGGCCAACATTGGAAGCTTCTATGCCTTTGCCGCCTCCACCAATTCATGAACAGAAAAGGCCAGCAGAGAACAGCACTAGTACTGTATTCGTCAATCACGGTATGTTTGTGTCTTTCTCATTACCACAAATGAGTTGAGTGTCTGAAATATGCATCATATTTGCAGCTGCTATCGAATGGAACGAAGGTAGAAGAAAATGGACGGGCGATTTAGCCCAGAAGACCGATAGAACGCCCAAGGATCCAATTATAAGGTAAGTCAAAGAATTCCTCTTATCTTTCACTTGAATGAATTGCGGCAATTTGTTGTCATTTTGACCAACGATTGATCTTGCAGCTGGTCGATGACATACGAAGACTTGCTCTCGACGCACGACCCTTTCTCCGAGAGAATTCCTTTGCCCGTAAGTTATCTTCTCTAATGCTTGACTACATTATTCGATTCCTTGTAATAAAATGTGTGTCGATTTCGAGCCTTTTTTGCAGGAGATGGTCGACTTTTTGGTAGATATATGGCACGACGAGGGGCTTTACGATTGATTTAGTCCGTCCCTCTTATCAGAATCATATACTCCATTTGAGATGAAAAGCAAGAACAAGATAGAGTCTTGAAATCTTAGCCGTGGTAAACATCAATCTTACTATATCTGATGTTTAGTTTGCTATTACGCCGAACTTTTGAAGTGTTGATAGAAGTTCCACCATTTGTAAACTTTATCTTGTACCTTAAACAACTACAAAAATTGTAAGGTTTCAGCGGATGTTGTTAGAAATAAAGGAACATAAATAGAAATAATTCCCATGCCATAAGATGACTGAGAAAAGCCCTAAGAAAAGAGTTCATTCATCTCAAGGACCTAATACAAAACATCAAAGCTCATCAGCTCTAGTCCTAATTTTTCCTCTTTTATCTTCTAAAAGCTCATTAGATAGAATAACTCTCTCCCTCTCTCAACTACTGTACAAACGACGAACCAAGAAAGAAACCAACAATAAAAATCTGCAAGAGAAGCACTCGAAAGTCAACTAAGCAGAAAAAGGACGACAAATATAAAGAGAGAGAGAGCTCAAAAACTAAACCTCGGGCTCGGGCCTCTCACTAACCACAACGGGCCACCTTGTTCCTCATCTCCAGAACCTTCTTGTGAGAATTCGAATGCACCGCCGGGACAAAAGTAGGACTACCCGCGGGTCGATACTCTGGAAACAGCCGGCCCGACTTGAAGCGGACCCCACAAGCATTGCACAGCGTCTTCGGGCCCATTGGCCCGGCCCTCCACTGAGGCGTCTTGGTCGCCTCGCAGTGCAAGCACTTCCTAGCCGTCAAACCATCCCCTCGAGCCACCTCTCCTAGTTGAAGGCTAGCCGCCGCCTTGCTCTTCTTCCTCTTATTCTTCTTCTGTTCGAAGCCCTCGAAATGGACCGCCGTGGGCTCCATGGGCTGGCTCCGCGGGCGGGCTCGTTTGCTACGGGCTCGATGGGTCCCACATATGGCTGAGATGGTTGGTTTTGCAGTTGAGCTCGCACTGATGCTACTGCTGCTGCTTTCGATGGGGCTCGAGGTTTCGAAATGGCTGTCTTTAGGGTCTTTTTTGTTCGGACAAGGGATTTCGTTCTTACGGTCGACAGCGAACGAATCTTCAACGAAAGTCGAGAGCCACTCGAGCTGTGCGATTTCCTCGTACTGCAAGAGAATCAGACGAGATATGGGCAAACGATTCGAAAGTAGCAATGCGTATTCATTTTATTGCAGCTCCTACTTCAGCAAACAAACTAGCAACCAACGCAAAAGGTTAAAAGAAACTACGTAGCGTGCAACAAAAAGAGGCTCGGCGGAGGATTATATGCCGCCCACAAGCAAACAAAACAGAGAGTCACGTGATTTTAATGAAACGGTGCAGAAATATCGGCGCAAAAAATGTCAGAGTTTGTTCGAGGAAAATCCGAAAATCTTTTGTCGTTTTTCGGCGCTGGCGCTCGGCGAAAAAATCGAACGCTCACCGGGACATAAAGCTCGGAGGAGAGGTCGGAGGCGGAGTTCTTGGTGGCAAAGATATCGCCGGAATTGACCAAATTGCCCCCGAAGTTAACGTCTTCGCGCTCGTTCTCCGGGGGAAACTCGAGCAAGTCGTCGATTTGGTCGAAGAAGCTGGCACAGTCGATCTCGTCTATGGAGTTTGGATCCATCGATCGCTTCTAAGCTGAGAAGATGAAACGAGAAATGAGTGCAGACAATACACAAAGTGTGGTGTTTAAATAACAAGTGAGCTGATCAAGGAAAGGTGGAGGCAGAGTTAATGCAAAGATACGGTAAAACGTGGCAAATGCTTCTTCAAATTGCAGATATGGTAGAATATAATTCAAGAAAAAGCAGTTTGCGATATATCTTTCTCAGTCATTGCTAAAGACGATAAAAAGATTCAAACTTGACTATCTACAAAGAACAGGGAAAAAAAAACCTTTTTTGCGTGCTGGGGTAATGAAAATTGAAAACGGAAAAGGAAAAGTACTAATTGACTGTGAAATGCCAAGCTTCTGCTAGGAAGACACCATAAAACAGGTAATAATAACCAAAATATATATTAACTCAACGCTGAAGCTGAAAGAAAAATGGAAATGAAAGAGGTGAGAATGTCGAGCCAAGAGCAAGACCAAACCTTTGTCGTTTCTCAGTTTAAACCCACAAACTCTCCCGCCCCAAGAAAGACTTCGACGACGAATGTATGGGAAAGAAAGTTTGAGCTTAGTTTTGCTTTTTCTGGGAGCGTTCTTTCATGTCAAGTAGAACTCCATGGAAATACGTGAAGTGAGGATTTGAGTGAATATGAAGAGAACGAGAGAGATAAAAAGCTGAGGGCTAAAAATACAAAGTAATAAAAAGGTAGGTGAAGTCTCTTGTTTCATTGCAATTACTCTCTCTCTCTCTCTCTCTCTCTCTCTCTCTCACGCCTTCATCACTTCTCTGTCGTGATGTTGAAGTCTTCAATTCACACAGTTCCCACGCCTCTCTCTCTCTGTCTCTCTCTCTCAACCTTTCCAAATAATTTCATTTAACATAAATAATAAATACTTATATACTGCATCCATGAATATATATACTCGTCACTCTACTTGTATCGTAATTCGTAACCCACGCAAATCGGAAAAAATCACGGATACTAGGAGATATGGATGTTACGACTTACGAGGACATTAGGAATCTATTTAAAGTAATAACCGTGTCATAATATAAAAGTTTTAGAATAAATTTTCTATGTAAATTCATATGTATATATGCATTACTTGGTTGAGACTGAGCATGCGATTTTTAACAAAGAAAGTTAAGCTAATTGAAGTGACAGCACATCCGTAGTTAAAACACGTTTATTGTCATTATTAATAAGCTGGAATGGGATTATTATTAACTAGAAAGTAAACTATATCATATGACATAATATATAGTGTTGACTGTTGACTGTTATGGATCCGATGATACCTAAGCGTAAAAGCGTCTTCTTGTAACGTTGTAGTAAAAATTGCCCGCTTTGCCATACTATAACAAGCATTAATTATGAATTAAATGAGTCGCATAGCGTAATAATAAGCTAATTAATGACTGTCGATTGATGCCATTCTAACAAGATTGGTGAACTGAATTTCCTAACCTCCCTGTGTGTATTTTTGTAAGATATTTCAAACATAGCAACGAGGTAAGGTTGAAGTGTCAAGATCATGCTGGCCATGGCGTGCCAAAACACTTTTTCTTGGCTGTAAAATCATGTGCACACACCTAATTAGGTTTGCCTTTTTATTTTTATTGTTGGTTAAGGAAGGAACTCAATAGTTTTAGGAATATTGAATGTGATTCTATTGTATTTTTCGTATATGTATTGATTGTTGTATGCACATGGCGCGGTTTTCTCTGACGTGCTTAATTGTTCTTGGCTCGTATATGCACGTCGGTTGCGATTATTTATAATAAATATATATCATACTCTAAAATAACAGGTGGAAATGGCATTGGTAAATATCGACGGGCAATAGCCGGTCAAATCAAGGGCGGATTTCACGGCGTCGATGGCTGTGTAATAAATAACTCGAGTCTAGTAAACGCACGGTCAACGGTTTCCGTTAGTTAGCTTCTTCCACTAATAACTGACTAAATACAAAAATAATAAGCATGGAGAAAATAGAGTTGGAAGGATAAAGGACATTCAATGAAGGCACGTGCGAAATGGGTGGACGATATGTGAATCGAATCGAATCGACGTGAGGACAGCGTTGTTGTGAGTTTAATTTTCGGTGAGGCGCGTAAAATGACCATTTGGGCCACCAACCATTGATATCTATTGCTAAAGAGCAAGCTTGAAGGGGCATTAATGGGAAGTCACGTGATCTCGTCTCTCGTTTCCCATGCATGCAACCAACGACTTGTTGAGATTTATAACACAATTTGTGCCGCGGAATACTACTTTTTTTTTTTTTGTTTGTGATAAAAATAAAGTCTAAACATGATGATATAGAATTGTTAAATTACGGGCAAAAAAATTAAAATAGTTACAATAAATATTATTGCAAACTTTGGGTTCTCAATAGTCAATTTGTAGAAGGGAAAAAAGACATCAATATACATAAATATATATGAACGAATAATGTTTAATTTAAACTCGTACGAATCGAATCGACGGCAACGGCCCTCGATGCATCTAAGTGGTTGAGACGACAAGTTCCGAGGAGTATCTCAGGCAACTCTTCTGCAGTATTACCCTATACAATAATAACCAAACACCAAAAAACATTGTGGGAAATTAATCCATGTATGCATTAACAAAAGTCACATTTCTTCTTACCTGTACTAAGAAAGCCATTTCAATGACAAGGTTGTTTAGGTATCCAAGAACGAGGCTAACAACCCCTCGAGCCACCGTCGACGACCCAACGTCAACATCGAGCTACAAAAATTTACAACGAAATTAAATATTTCGGCGTAAAAAAGAAAGAAAGTTGAAATAATAGCAGCTGTTTCTTCACCTCGAGGTAGTTCTTCCCTCGAAAATAGTTTACTTCGAGCGCCTGACCTATCAAACAAGATTTCTTACCAACACTCTGCTTAACTATCCAAGATCCCTGAAAGATGGCATAGAAAAAAAAAAGAAGAGATTTTTCTGAATAAACTCAAGTGGTTGAAAAGCTGAGAATATGGTTGTCGTTTAGGAAAGATCGAACCTTGGAAATGTACGGTATCAGCTTGAACCTCGAATTCCTAAATGCGTCGTCGCCGTTCACGAATTTCTCCAAGAGAGGCATATCTTCTATTGGAGTTTTGAGCATGTAGTATAAGGCAAGGTTGTACAAGCTCGAGCCAGGAACCTTTATAATTAAATAAATTCAAGAATCGTAATCTTAAAAACAAAAATAGGTATATATAATGCCATATCCTTGCTATCATGAGCCATTATTAATTTACCTGTATATTCACGACGAAAAAGAATTCAGACCCTCCTTGAGCAGCATGTTTCTGTACAGGCATTTGAATGAGTGATACTAATTACGATACGATATATATATATATATATATATATATATATAATCATATGAATTACCTGAACGATGCTTCCATGTCGACCGGCGAGATCATCTTCGCGTTTGTCCGATTTTAGCCAATCAGCAGCGACCAATTGAGCTGAAGTCGATTTCGCTGTTAACTGAAAAATATTATCGAAAAAGTTGCACGAACATCTTCGATAGTACATAGTTTATCTTGGAAACAATCTCAGAGGTGATTTCGCAAGAGAAGAAAGAAAAAAGCCAAAACCTTTTGATGGTCCACTAAGTAATTATCGCCGCGAATGAGGAACAAAGAAGGATCGGCCGATGTGTAACTGCACGGCATATTGCAAGTCGAGTCTTTAGGGAGCGTCGAACCAAAGCAGTTCACTACACTTTCTTCCCGAGATATCTCTTGCAAGTCCATGTAACCCTTTTTCTGGGCTGCAAAAATAAGTTGTTTTTTTTCACAAAAATTTCATTACATTAAAATTCGACGTAAATAACAATATTTTTTTATTCAAATGGAGACTAGCTAACATGCAAGGACATGCAGTTTCTTCACAAAGTTAGCCGCTGGAGATGGTTTTGGCTGATAAGCGTCCTGCGTAGTTTGTTTTTATCAGACGACGAAATAGAGATGCTGTAATAATTAAGACATATAACGCGAAATAATTCACCGAAAAAAATGTCAGAAAAAAAAAAGAGTACCACATAGTGTAAATCTTGACTCTCGGTCGACCACCTATGTTCAGACATATCATCCTCCAAAGGTTCGGGCACGTCGAAAAATTCGTCGTCCACGTCGTTTAATCCCACGAGGCTCGAAGAATTGCCCGAATGGCGTTTTGAATATTCGTCGTCACTGTCGTTTTTCAGCGTTTTCGAGGCGACCTCTTTCTTGATCTCCTCCTTTTCAGTCACGGGAATGTCTATGTCTATCGTTAGCTCGCCCGACATGTATTCGTGGCTCGTATTCCCAGGACTTGCACGAAACATTTCTCTCAAGGCTGCAAAAAAAAATAGATCTTAGGTACTTAAAATACATAATAAAAAAGGAAGACAGTAGTAATAAAAAAATTAAATTTTTCCACCTGCAACTCTACCGAGCATGCGAATAGTGATGGATCTCGACGACGCTTTGTTTACGTATGATTTCCAGAATCTCCAGTCGATGGCAAGCATGTGTTTTATTACACATCCTTTGCCTTGCTTCATGGGAGTTATTACGATTCCACCGCCTGCTTGAAGATTCGGTCATTATGTTGATATTATCAAAAACCAAAGAATCAAGAAAGGTAAACCATAGTATGATGGAGAGGTCATCGTTCAAAATGCTACCGATTTAGGGCATCTTTCATCAAATTTACAAGAAATCAAAGCACACATTACTTTTAAGGCAAGCTCGAACATAACCGTCTTGAGGCGGGCACTTTCTGTGGACAACTGAATGGTAAAGAATAACTGTGTCCAAAAACAGAGAGAAAGAAAGGCAATTAGATCCGAAAATAAACGTTGCATCTTCGGATTCGATGTAGTAGCTAAAATAGAGAAAAAAAAGCACCATATGTGCCGTCGTCTTCTCTTCTCCAATAACGCCGCAGCAAAAGGTCTCTTCGTTTCATCGCCCTTAAAGAAAAAGGATTAATAAGTCGCTGAATGATTTGCTTTATTCTTTCCAAGGATGGAGGTTTAATGATTCTTACCAAGGTAGCCAATGGTTGTATAGTTCGATGTGAATAATATCTGTATGGCCGTCGAGGGGCTCCACAACGTTTCCTCGTTTGAAGCAGAAATCCCATCTGAGTACGCAAATGAGAGATTGTAAGATGGAAAAGAATTTATAGGCTGTTTACGGTTAAGACGAACCAAACGAGGCCTTACTCTGCTCTTGAGGGGCCAAGAGACATTATCGTGCTGAAAACAGCCTCTGAAGATCCATCAACAACGCCAACTGCCATTATAGCTGGGTGATCATCCCAATACTAAGAGGAAAAAAAAAATGAAATGCGTAGAGTGATTAAGGAGGCAAAAGTTCGATAATTTAAGGGTAATTTTTGTTAAAGAAATCTACCCTGCCGTTGAAGTCCTTGTCTTTAGCTTCTTTGAAGAGGCGTAATCCTACATAAAGGAACAAAAAATAGCAAAGAAGATCATGCTGTTTATAGGCTTAAAATCTTGAGAATATCAGATGAATACCATTTTGATAGCCAAATATTTTCCAAGGCGAAGGGGCTATTACGTCAGATTTCATCGCGTTTACATGCATAGACGAAGTCGAAGTCCAGTCGACGGATCTTTTAGCCATTCGTTTCGAAATGCTCATGCTGTTTTAATCGACAATGTCATTAGCATAGCAACTGAGCATTTTAATTAGGATTCCAATAAGTAAGATAATCTGACTATAGTTACAGCCAACCAAAAGAGAGGTGCAAACCTGAAAGGTTGCCATTTTCTTTCAGAAGAAGATCTCAAATTCTTCGCTGGATTTACTGCAGCGCTCTTTAACGAAAGAATCCACCGTGCAGCTTCTTCTGAACTGCTTGCTCCAAGCTGTGAAATTCCAGGTTGGAGTATTCTATATTCATTATATATATTGTGCGTGTGCATGAGAAGAGGTTACCTTCAACTGATCATTGTGGTTGGAAGTATTGTAAAGTGTGAAAATGAAGAACAACTGTCAAAAAACAGGGAAAGATTATCAACAATAAGCACAAATATGGTAGTAAATGATCAAAATTGCTCGAATAATACTCAAAACCAAAATTTGGGAAGTTACTTTTCTGTGATGGCTCTCTCTTCCATTATCCACTACACGAATGCAAGAGTCGATTATAGCACTTCTTAAAGGCTCCTGCTAAGATTAGTCCCTCCATATTAGAGAAAAACAGGAAAACACTTATGCAGCTACACAAATCACATATATACGCAACTATATTGTTTTCATATGAACATTTACAAATAAAATTAAACCAAAGCTACCTCTGCGTCAGAAGTGGGAATATACTTGAAGCTCTTGAGGCAATTATCTTCAAGCACGAAGTACCTCTTCCGTGAATATTGCAGCCCAAAACGATTAAAGCGAATCAAATAAAGCCAACCCTTCATTTTGCCTTCAATTTCTGCCATTCCCATGTTCATGGAACCCCCACAAATTAAAAAGGAAAACAAAAAAAAAATATCCAATCTTTATAAACTTTTCTGCTACCCTTTAGCTCAAGAACCCATTAAAGGCCCTGAGATTCTTCTTACCAAGCATACATGCATGTGCACATTAGACTTGCCGATGTGTATATGCACGTTTGTTTCTTATCAAGAAAATTCAAGAAAGGAAGATAAAATAACGGGGAAATGGAGATTATGTTGATGAATGATTCCCTGATTCCACAGAGAGAATCAGAGAACCGATTGCAGAATCCGAAATCTTCCTTTCGCTCAAAAGTATTTCTGCAACCAATGTTGCTTATGTTTTTTCTTGTTATTTTACTTTTTCTCTTCCCCGCTAAATGAGGGGTCTTTTACGGGGTTCTTGTAAAGCGATTATTTGTTTGTTATCTATCTATACTGTTTTTGTAACAAGAATGTCTCCTCACTTTTACGGATTCTTTATGTTCTTTTAGATTGAATATAAGCTAAAATTAATGTTCAATAACAGTGAAATAGAAAAAAATATAATAATATTGTGAGGTATGTGGCACTTCGTATTTTTAGGGGACAATGAAACTAATCAGTAACCACCTTTGGACCATTCGCTTGTTACGTCAAACATTGAACATTAACAAATCTTGCAGTCCTAATGATATAATTAATTATTGCCTAATGCTAAATCTGATTACATTTATGTGACAATTGGCTTTGCATTTTCTTTCATGTCTGCCAAATATTAAGACCACAATCAAGTTTATAATTAGTTTTAAACTTCCTCGAGATTTTGTTGATTGGTCCCTAAAGTATTGATTTATAAACAGAGAAGTGTTATTTAGGGATAATTATTACTATGTCCCTCAATTGTAATATCTACTCCAATTTCGTCCTCGTACTTATAATTTGACGATGAAATGAACAATGGTCTGAATTCTTGAGCTCATTCTAGACATAGTTGGATTTGTTTGTCCAGTAAAGTTAGCTCTCATACTTGGCAGTAACTATGTCGTGTTGTTCTTCTTCTGCTTCGGCTTCTTTTGCCAATTTCACATGTTCGATCCCTAAATCCACTCTTAGGAGAGGCTTTTTTCTCAAGCCTCAATTACGGAATAACAATGAAGCCCCATCCTTCAGTTTCACCGATAGTTTCAGCTCCACGTTTTTGCATCTATCCGTCTCCTCCAACAGGCGCAGGAAAAGCAAATTTGAAGGTAAACTTGTTGAAGTTTTCAGTTATAAGATACGGATTTTTTTTTTCAGATTATATAGTAATGCGTAATTGTTTCTTGGAAAAATGGAAAATTTTCAGGTGAGATTGTAAACAAATTCCGTTGTTTTCAGTATTTTACCCTTTATACTAATCAACTATAAAGTTTCACGAGGAGAATGAACCCTGAATCTCAAATGATGAATCTACTATCTTGAGTATCAGTTGTCAGAAAACACATACGATTACCAAATACCAAATCGATGAGATTTCTTTCGTGTTTGGGAGAGTTCTCATTGGCCTCTATATTTTTTTCCAGTAAGAGCAGTGTCTGCTCCAACTGAATCTGTTGCTGGCTTTGATGAGATGGTTTCTGGGACGCAAAGAAAATATTACATGCTTGGTGGTAAAGGAGGAGTTGGGAAGACAAGTTGTGCTGCATCTCTCGCTGTTAAATTTGCGAACAGTGGTCATCCCACTTTAGTTGTTTCAACTGACCCTGCCCATTCCTTGAGTGATTCTTTTGCCCAGGTCAAGATTGAATCTTTGTTTATCTATTTCGATTTCTCCTCATACTGGAAATTGGAACAAGGTGTCTTTGAAGCTTATGATTTTTGGGTCTTGTGGTGATGGATAATCGCTTGTTTCTTAGGATTTGACGGGCGGGACATTAGTTCCCGTTGAGGGCCCGTATTCTCCACTTTTTGCCCTGGAGGTAACAGCATATTGCTTTTGTAAATGTAATCTATTAGTTGCCTAAGAGTCTTGAATTGGGAAGTGTTGGGGGTTGCAGATAAACCCTGAAAAGGCAAGAGAAGAATTTAGAAGTGTCAGCCAGGGAAGTGGTGGAAGCGGAGTCAAAGATTTCATGGATGGAATGGGCCTTGGAGTGATTGCAGATCAGGTGAAATCATTATTTCGATACGTGTATTTGAAATTAATCAATGATGCCTTACCCTTTGTGACTCTTATCCATCCACTTGTGCTTTTTTCCGTTTATGTTTTATGAAAATGTATATTAGTGTTTTCGTGATGGTCGTACACAAACTTTCTGGGGTTTTTTTTTCACGCTTATTTTTTCATAGCAGTTAGCACTTGACTCGGGAAAGGCTTATTCCCCTTAACCTTAGTTGATATGTCCACTCACTTTTGAATTGTGTCATAACAGCTTGGGGATCTAAAGCTTGGAGAGTTACTGGACACACCTCCTCCTGGTTTAGATGAAGCTATTGCAATTTCAAAGGCATGTTATCGCCTTTAACTGTAATAATAATTCTTGCTCGATCTCTGTACGTCTTGCTTATGAATTGAAGTGTCCTCACAGGTCATCCAATTCCTTGAATCAGAACAGTACAATATGTTTACGCGCATAGTCTTCGATACGGCTCCAACGGTGAGGAACATTCACTACTATACCAATATTATATATATATATATATATATATATATAATATTGAAGTACACGGCTCACACTATGAGGATTTTCCAGGGCCACACATTGCGGCTTTTGTCATTACCTGACTTCTTAGATGCATCCATCGGGAAGATATTGAAGGTACCTTCCTTTTCTCTTTTTTCTTTTTTTTTTTTCATAATCCGCCATATGCTACTGTCATTATTCAACTATTATCTTTCGAATCAGAAAATTAATTCCGAAAGTTGACATTCCTCGGAAATGCCTGTTGCAGTTGAGACAAAAGATAGCTTCAGCAACTTCGGCAATAAAATCTGTCTTTGGTCAGGATGGCAACCAAAAAAACTCTTCTGTAAGCTGACTTTGAAAGAAACAAATTTTCAGCCATATGTTTTGCGTCGAACTAGATTGTTATTTCGCCTCCTTGCGTGTTAGGCTGACAAATTGGAGAAACTAAGAGAGAGAATGATAAAAGTGAGGGATCTTTTTCGAGATACAAACTCGACGGAATTTGTCATCGTAACAATTCCTACAGTAAGTGCACTTCTTCCTCGTGCTTCATAATCTAAGATGTATCTATCGTCTACCATTATTGTCCTTCTTGGAGTGTAACAATTCTTGTGCAGGTGATGGCAATAAGTGAATCGTCGAGATTATGTGCTTCTCTAAGGAAAGAAAATGTCCCAGTAAAGAGGCTAATAGTCAACCAACTCCTACCCCCATCAGCCTCGGACTGCAAGTTCTGCTCGGTGAAGAGGAAGGTAGGAAATCATTTATCATCCCCCCTTTCTTCGTCAGATGCTTAATAACGAGATTACGATTTTCCAGGATCAATCACGAGCCCTGAGCATGGTGAAGGATGATCCCGAGCTTGCTGATCTAACGATGATTGAGGCTCCTCTCGTCGATGTAGAGATCAGAGGTGTGCCTGCCCTTCAGTTTCTGGGCGATATCGTCTGGAAATGAAAATCTTTTTATCGGCTCGATATCCTAATAAAAGCTCCAACTTGGGGTTCACAAAGGTCAGTGTGGTGTGTTATAGATGTATACTGCAATTAGAGAGATTCGGAAAGTATGAGCACAACATTTCTGGGCAATGTGATCTGAACTGAAACAAGCTACGAGGTTTATATGAAGTATCCTTTTTTTATTTTTTACTTTGATTACAACTTCTGAATCATAGAAAAAGTACCAAATGAAAATCGACACTTGATGTGAAACAAAAAAAAAAAATACTCACACACACCAAAACACAAGGGGATTGAAGCTATATGTATGTATGTATCAGATCAAGTTCTGTATAATTTTGGACAGAGATGAATAGGTTCCAGCAACAGATGATACGATGCCCACTGTGATGACCAATACGCACATAGAGCCCTACAGGTAATAAAGAAAGAAAGAAAAAGAATCATTTCTTTTACTAAAATCAACGTAAATCTTCTCTCTATCTGGATAAATTCTCACCTGTAATAAGCTGATCTTCCCTTTTAAGATACTCAAGTAGCAAGCACAAGGCAGAATCAAGGTCTGCAAAAGAGGACAAGTTCGCTCGTTTTATATTTAGTAGCCTGAGAATATCCGTATGAAGATTCGTAGATGGATCATTCAAAAGATGACTTACGACGAGCATTGTGAATAAAGATCCGATCAACGACATCACAAGACCTGCATCGATCGATCCCATAAGAGTTAGTAATCTCATTGCGAAATTGTGAAAAAAGAAAAACTGTAACAAAACTCACCGAAGAAAGGTATGGTTACGCCGACGACCAAAGTAGAAAGAACCAACGCTGTCCTAATGAGGATGGAATAGGTTTGGAACTTGATGTCCCTCGAAGGCACAAGTTCCTCGAGGCACATAGCAACGGGCGACATTGTCAGCGCATACTTGGTAAATGGATTCACTACGGTAGTCCACACTGCAATCTTAGATGCTACCAAATCCTTGGGCATGTTGAGCGTGAACTGGGATTCAGACGAATCTCCGAACATCAGATATCCAAAAACTGCCGTCACAGCGTACATCAAAGTGCAAATCCCACAACTGCGCATGTAATAAGACTATGAACACACTTTCTTGGCAATATGACTTACCATTGACGTGTGTGATGTGATATACATACCTTGCTAGAAGTACAGCAGGGTACTGATTAGGCTTCTCCAAAGACGTATAGATATTGGGAAAAACCGCATGGCCCGAATAGCAGTAACCGTAGAGACCAATAGCGACGGGAATCGTAGATAGGTTCAGCACAGTTTGTTCAGATTCGAACCCGACTTTATCCACTAGCCCTGCCCAGAAAAGGCAACCCACGACCAAGAGCGATGCGATGACTCCACCAGCTAGGAAAAAAAAGGGGGGGGAAAGAAAGGAGCTTTTATACCTTAAAAATGGAGAGTAAGAGAAGAAAGAAAACAGCCAAACAGAGCCCTATAGTTTGTGAAGATTATTTTTTTTACCAGATATGTAGCTGAGGATGCTCAGGTCCTTCAACCACACGGTGGGAAGGACAGCGAGGGCGATCATTACGGCGAAGAGATGCTTAGAATTCAAGTATAGCACTCCGAGGTTTAGGTATGCGTTTGGAAATAAAGACGACAAGTTGTCGCTCTCCAATATGATGTACTCGACGCAGCAAGCCTGTCAAGCAACGAATCGTTTTTTCACAACAGTTTCTTTTCGAGTTTACCTAAGGTTTTACTGAAGTACTTACGTATAACTCCACGTACAGAACGACCTGCATGGACGTTAAACGCATCGGTTTATTACGAAGCTTAATCGTTATTAGAAAAAAAGATGGAGAAAAAAAATGGCGTACGGAGATGGCGATTCGCCCCGTTGTACCGAACGCAGCTTGTCCAATGTCGGGATACGTCTCTAAGCCAGGGTGGCTGTCCAAACAGTGCCTCAACAGAATCCCAGTGTAATAAGAAAGCAGAGCGAATATCAACAGTATAGAAAGCCCGAGCCAGCCTCCTTGCTTCACTGCGTAAGGAGTCGAAAGTATCCCAACTCCACACAACACATTCATTCCTTCCATAAGAAATTAAAAAAAATCGCCATCACTCGTCGTGCGAATATCGAATTCCTTTGAAGAGCGCTGCTGATCTGATACTTACCGTTTAGAACTGCTTGTCCGAAAGTGCTATTTTTAGGAATGGGTGCTCCGTGGGGCACTAATGGTTTCTCGTCGGGAGCTATCTTTTGCAGGCTAGACTTTCTAGAAGGTGGGAACAGAGGAAGAGAGCTGCCCCTTTTTTTGAACTTGGCTTCATCTGTAGTTAGGATTAGAGGCGTACTATGAGAAGGTAGTATCTCGGGAGTTTGTCTCCTCGTAAGAGACGAAGAAAGAAAAGATCCGCTGAGGTGCGATAGAGGCGAATGCCCGAGAAAGTTCAGGCTCGGAGATGGGACGCTGCTGTAGAGATCGATGGATTGCCTGCAAAATGATAATTTTTATTATTACACAAGTCCATCATGTAAATGAAGCAAACCTTTTACTTGCCTGTAACTTTGAGGCCACGAAGGATTCATTGAATTTTGCTTGCTCTGTCGATGAGTATCGTCGTCGTTCTCATTTGAATAATCGGAAGAAACCGAAACGTGTTCGTCTTCGTACTCTGATGCTCTGCCGTCGAATGTCTTCTCCTCGTCATTGTCTTCTTCCTCGCTATCTATGTAGAGGCTCTGTTCAGACACGGAGCTCTTCATTGCCTGCTTTGTCTATCCTTCAAGAAAAGCTTACTGATATGATTAAGATTTTATTTAAGGTTCAGAAGCACATAGTGTTAGGATATGCGGAAATTCCCGATAATTATTTTGCCCGAAAAATGACGGTAATAAATAACGAGACGAAAAATAAGTTTGGATAGTGACACGAGATTTACGTGGTTCGGTCAGAATGACCTACGTCCACGGGCCGGAGGGTAGAACTTCTTTATTATGTGGAGTGATTACAAACACGTACAATGACGTGATACAGCTACAACAATATTAGGAGTAGGCTACACAAGAAATATCGGAGAAGTGTGACCGAGGAATAAACCCTCGCTGAAGATATTGTGGTGGTATCTGTGGCCTGTGGCAATTTTCCCTTCGATCTGAGCTCTCGTATTTATAGGCAATATTTGCCTTTGATCTGCCGTGGGAAAATGAGCAAAAATGACTGCTCCTTTCTTTGAATCAACAACATCTGCCAACTTTGACTATAGAAACCCACGTGAACAATGCAAATGATTTCTTTCTTCATTTAAAGCCATTTGATAGATGTACGGCGCCTGATAAATGAATAGCAAGTCTCATTTGCTTTTTCTTACCAACCACGTGAAGTTCCCAAGTGTTGAATAGTCCAAGATATCAAGCTCACCTAACAAATCTCCACCTTGAGCTTGATTCCAAAAATCACTCCACCTTAATTAGTAACACCTTTAGTCACTATCTTTGTCTCCCTCCGTCCATAGCCCCGACGGGCTAGTTCACCATTTTAAAACATCAATCAAGTCCAAGAAATGCTTGAACTTGGAAATTGGAAAAGCCATTGCATACATAATATTGCCAATTGCACTTGAGTAAGGAACTCGTGCCATGTACGCTTCTTCCTCATCTGATGATGGTGACTGAGCAGCGCTTAGCATAAAATGGCTAGCAAGAGGAGTGCTGACTGGTTTGGCATCGCTCATGCCAAATCTCTCCAAAACCTTCTTGTGGTAACTTTCCTGGGTCAGGTATAACTTACCAACTCCTCTATCACGTTTAATCTCCATACCAAGAATCTTCTTAGCTGCTCCCAAATCTTTCATCTCAAATTCACCATTCAATAAGGCCTTCAACTGGTGAATTTCTGCAAGATTCTTAGCCGCAATGAGCATATCATCAATATATAACAACAGATAAATGAACGAACTGTCATTTAACTTCCGGAAGTAAACACAACTATCATACTTGCTCCTGGAGAAACCATGACCCAACATGAAAGAATCAAACCGTTTATACCACTGTCTTGGAGACTGCTTTAATCCGTATAAGGATTTCTTCAGTAAACAAACTTGGTCTTCCTTGCCTTCGACTATGAAGCCTTCAGGTTGCTTCATATAAATCTGTTCATCTAAATCGCCATGTAAGAACGCTGTCTTGACGTCAAGCTGTTCTAACTCCAAATCATACATGGCAACGAATGCAAGTAATACACGAATAGAGCTATGTCTAACGACAGGTGAGAACACATCATTAAAATCAACACCTTGTACCTGACTATAGCCTTTCGCGACTAATCGTGCCTTATACCTTGCATCGTCAGAACCAGATAAACCTTCTTTATTCTTGAAGACCCACTTACATCCGACTATTTTCTTTTTTCTTCGGCGGCGGCACAAGAATCCAAGTACCATTCTTCTGCAGAGACTCCATTTCTTCATTCATCGCTACCAGCCACTTATCAGAATTATCATCGCTTATTGCCTCCGAATAGGTAGAAGGTTCGCCGCCTCCACCTGTTTCTTGCGCCACTGATAAAGCATACGAAACTAAATTCACGTACCGCTGTGGTAGTCGAATCTCCCGTCTCTGTCTATCTCTGGCTATAGAATATTCCTGCTCGGTGCTTTCATCTTCAACAGGATCTGAATCAGGTTTTGGCTCATCCCCTTGATCTGTTGAACTCGTAGCAGGGTCATCTGAAGGATCTTTGTTGATCTCGAGCTCCACCTCGCTGTGTACACTATCCTTCTTTTCTTGATTAGAAGAATTAGTAGACTCTTTTGAAGGATGTAACATAGAAGACTCGTCGAAAGTAACATCTCTGCTAATTATAAATTTGGGTGACTTGGGATCAGGATTATATAGTCTATATCCTTTCACCCCTGAAGCGTAACCGAGGAAAATACATTTCTTAGCTCTAGGCTCTAACTTTCCCTCGTTTACGTGCATATAAGCTGGGCACCCAAATATTCTTAAGTTTGAGTAATCAGCAGGAGTACCTGACCATACTTCCTCAGGAGTCTTGAAATTGATCGGTGAACACGGTGAACGGTTGACAATATAACATGCTGCGGCGATAGCTTCAGCCCAAAAATCATTTGTCAACCCAGCGTTGGAGATCATACATCGAGCTCTCTCTAAAAGCGTCCGGTTCATGCGCTCGGCAACACCATTTTGTTGAGGCGTCATTCGAACAGTGTGATGTCGAGCAATTCCTTCATTCTTGCAGAACTCATTGAACTCGCTTCCGCAAAATTCTAAGCCATTATCTGTCCGCAACCGCTTGATCTGTTTTCCTGTCTGCTTTTCAATCAAAACCTTCCATTGTTTAAACGTTAGGAAAACATCACTTTTCTGCTTAAGAAAATAGACCCAGACTTTCCTTGAAAAATCATCAATGAAAGTCAACATGTATCTTGCACCACCTTTGGACGGAACACGAGAAGGACCCCATACATCAGAATGAATATACTCCAAAGTACCTTTCGTCCTGTGGACTGCTGGCGAATTGAAGCTGACTCGTTTCTGCTTCCCAAAAATACAGTGTTCGCAAAAGTCCATCTTACCTGTACTTTGACCGCAAAGTAGGCCCCGCTTGCTCAAAATCGTCAAGCCTTTTTCTCCCATGTGTCCAAGACGCATATGCCATAATCTTGTGGTATCAACCTCCGGGGATGTCGAAACTGCAGCGGAACCTGTAACAGTAGTTCCCTGCAAAATATATAAATTTCCAGACCTGCAAGCTTTCATCACGACAAGGGCACCACTGACAATCTTCAAAACTCCACCTTCACCTGAGAACCTGCACCCTTGAGATTCAAGTGTGCCTAAAGAGACAAGATTTCTCTTCATATCTGGAACATGTCTGACTTCTGTGAGCGTTCGGATGATTCCGTCGAACATCTTGATCCTAACTGTGCCTTTACCAACAACTTTACACGGAGCATCATTTCCCATTAAAACATATCCACCATCGAATTTTTCATATGTGGAAAAATAATCTCGACTCCGACTTATGTGGTAAGAACAACCCGGATCTAAGATCCACTCATTATCAGACCTAACAATATTTGCAGTTGCTACAAAAATTGTTCATCGCTCTCATCAGCAGCTAAACTAGCTTCGGCGGGTTTATTAAATTGCTGATTATTTTTCTCTTTATTTTTTAATTTAAAACAATCAGCTTTAATGTGTCCCTTTTCTTGCAAAAATTACAGACTTTATTTCTGTACCTGGATTTTGACCTTTCTTTAGATCTGTTACTTTCAGCATCTCTACGTTCTGGTCTTCCCCGTGCAAACAGACCTTCTGCCTGGCTACCACTTGTTTCTCCCGTAATATCCCTGTCTATCTGTTCTTTCGATTGTAAAGCAGATTTGACACTAGCATACGATATCGTATCTTTTCCGTATATAATAGTGTCATGAAAATGCTTTAAAGACGAGGGAAGGGAACACAACAATATTATGGCCTGATCTTCGTCCGTCACTTTTACTTCTACGTTCGCCAAATCAATAATGATAGAATCGAATTTATCGAGATGCGAGAGAATAGAAGTACCTTCCGTCATTTTCATACTGTATAGCTTCTGCTTTAAATAAAGCCGATTTTCCTTAGTCTTCTTCATGTAGATAGCTTTTAACGCATCCCACATACCCATGGCCGTCGTCTCCGTGGCAACTTCTTGTAAAACCTCGTAAGAGAGATTTAATATAATAGCCGATCTGGCTTTCTTGTCCAGTTCACTAAATTGATCGTCCTTCATTTCGGTCGGTTTCTTCTTTGCGCCTTCAAGCGCCACCTCGCAACCGTCTTGAATGAGTATGGCCTCCATCTTGAGACTCCACATTGCAAAGTTGACATTTCTGTCGAACTTTTCAATTGACATCTTTGTTATCGTCATGGTGGCTAAAAATAATCGGGTTGGCTCTGATACCAATTTGTTAGGATATGCGGAAATTCCCGATAATTATTTTGCCCGAAAAATGACGATAATAAATAAAAGAGACGAAAAATAAATTTGGACAGTGACACGAGATTTACGTGGTTCGGTCAGAATGACCTACGTCCACGGGCCGGAGGGTAGAACTTCTTTATATGTGGAGATATTACAGACACGTACACTGACGTGATACAAAAGCACTACAACAATATTAGGAGTAGGCTATAAAAGAAATACTGGAGAAAATGTGACCGAGGAATAAATCCTCGCTGACGATGTGGTGATATTTTTCTGTGGCCTGAGGCAATCTTCTCTTCTGTCGAATGAAGCCAATTTATAGGTGAGGAGTGCCTTGCTATACTGTCTGAACACATGCATGTGAACAAAAGAAAATCTGTGCGGCTTATTTCTTTGACAATCTCTTTAGCAGCCACCCACGTGAACAAATAAATCATCAAAAAGATTTTGCCACTGCCTCAACGCCTTTCTCGGATACTATCTCGTGTATCTCTATGGCTTCCTCGTTCGCCTCGTGGAATCCATTTTTATTTTCGTCCGACGACGTGTGCATGACGTCGTCGACCTCGTTCTTCATCTCATCGGCATTTTTCGATGTCTTCTCGTCGATCTCCTCGACTTTCTCAGGTGGTTGTCGTGGCGGCGTTTCTTTGACCGCCTCCTTTTTTTCGAGCTCTTCTTCTTTTGGAGCTTTTCTTTTCTTTTCTTCTTCCACGGGCTCCTCGGCCTTTGGGTATATTTCCTCCTCTTCATCGCCATCGGCTTTCATCTTTGATGATTCGCCTTCCCCCGTCTCGGGTTTTAGTGGTGGTTCGACTTCTTTCTTTTCCACCATCGGCGTAGCTTGATCTTTATCAAGCTTACTCTCCACGTCACGAGCTACCTCTTCTCGTACGGGTTCGCCCTCAACGTTCTTCTCGTCCTCCTTCGTCGTTCCAAGTTCGCCCAGTTTTTGTGGTTGAACTTCGTTGGTGTAATCAGCGTCTTTCTTGTATGCTTTCTCCAACAGATCCCAGGCTTCCTTGGCTTTTTTCGTTGCGCCTATCGCTCCGAAACCGATAAAATCTAACGCTTCGTCGATGAGAACGACCGCGAGACCATTTTCTCTGACGGCAGCTCCCAACGTCTTCCGTTGCGACTTTGTATACTTCGTCTTATCTAGTGAAAATCCATCTTCGACTATTTCCGTTGCGACTCTGATTATGCAGGTGATCGATCTACGTGGCTTTGACAAGAGCAAATCTACCACGGGATATGTGTTCACTCTTATTGGTATCAGAGCCTAGCTTGGGTTTTATATATCTGTTTATCGTATGCTCTGTGGTTGCCACTAACGTGGACCCTCCACATCAGAAAATAATAGATATTATACTGCCCTTGTTACGGTGACGAAAAAGCCGGTACGAGTTCAATAATTATCTGCTGCAACCCCGTCGGAGGTATCGCTCACGACTGAGCAGAAATTATGGCGGCGAAATTCGATATCGAAAAATTCAACGGGAGAAACTTCTCACTGTGGAAATTAAAGATAAAGGCGATCTTGCGAAAGGACGGACGGTTGTCTGAAGGCTATCGATGGAAAACCAGCCACGCTGACAGACGAGGTAAAAAAATAAAAATTGAGGACTAATAATGGAGGAGAATATACTGGCCGGAATTTTGATAGCTTTTGCAAAAGGGAAGGCATCAAAAGGCATTTCACTACGGCGTGTACTCCACAACAGAATTGAGTGGCAGAGCGGATGAACAGGACTCTGTTAAAGAGGACAAGAGCCATGTTGGGAGCTGCGGATCTGGATAAATCATACTGGGCAGAAGCAGTCAACACCGCCTGCTACGTGATCAATCGATCGCCTTCAACGGCAATTGATCAGAAGACGCCGACGGAGATGTGGACCGGAAAGCCATCGAATTATTCCAAACTCCATATATTTGGAAGTCCTGTGTACGTGATGTACGACGCCCAAGAAACTACAAAACTGGATCCAAAGTCCAGAAAGTGTTTATTCTTGGGGTATGCTGATGGTGTGAAGGGGTATCGCCTGTGGGATCCCACTGCCCACGAGGGATCAGTACGAGGGAAGAATAAATAGAGGGAAAAATAATAGAGAGTTTGTCGGGTATTTTCTCCGACTATAAAGAGAGAGGTTGAGGGTTTTCTCCTTTGTAGTACGAGAGGTTGTAACTCCTATATTTCTCCTATAGTGGATTCTCCTTCCTTGCCCGTGGTTTTTACCCCGCTTTGTTTGGGGGTTTTCCACGTTATATCTCGGTGTCCACATTTTATCTTTAATTACCCAAATATTAGCCGCAATATTATTCGACCGGGTCCGCTGCCACGCCAACAATTGGTATCAGAGCTCAAGGTGGGAGACAAAGATAGTGACTAAAGGTGTTACTAATTAAGGTGGAGTAATTTTTCGGAATCAAGCTCAAGGTGGAGATTTGTTAGGTGAGCTTTGATGTGGGCGCCGCAGTCAAAGGTAGAAGGCAAAATCTTTTTGATGATTTATTTGTTCACGTGGGTGGCTGCTAAAGAGATTGTCAAAGAAATAAGCCGCACAGATTTTCTTTTGTTCACATGCATGTGTTCAGACAGTATAGCAAGGCACTCCTCACCTATAAATTGGCTTCATTCGACAGAAGAGAAGATTGCCTCAGGCCACAGAAAAATATCACCACATCGTCAGCGAGGATTTATTCCTCGGTCACATTTTCTCCAGTATTTCTTTTATAGCCTACTCCTAATATTGTTGTAGTGCTTTTGTATCACGTCAGTGTACGTGTCTGTAATATCTCCACATATAAAGAAGTTCTACCCTCCGGCCCGTGGACGTAGGTCATTCTGACCGAACCACGTAAATCTCGTGTCACTGTCCAAATTTATTTTTCGTCTCTTTTATTTATTATCGTCATTTTTCGGGCAAAATAATTATCGGGAATTTCCGCATATCCTAACACATAGATAGGCTTCAAGTGTGTGCAACTTGTTATGGTCTTGGCAGATGAGGATCATCAAGCAAGCTATTATTTGATTTGTCTCAAACTGAGCTGGGCCATAATGTGAGATGATGTAGTTATATTTTTTATTATTTGATTATCTATCTTATAACAATGGAACTCACGAGAACCCAATTCATGGATGGCATCGTATCGTATCATACAAGGAATCATTCTAACTATCCTAAATAATAATATACGAAAAACAAACAAACTGTAGTAATATATTTGATACTTGCCAGCGCTTGAACTATGTTCAGAAGTTAACTTCCACGGAAATGCTAACGGTAAAAAAATTAAATGTTTTGGTCCGGCCAATTCAAGAATGACGCCATATATTTTATTGACACATAAAATGTTATGTAAAGCGTCAATATGTCACACCAGCATCTGAAATGTCGATTAATAACACCTGAATGTGTTAATTAAGACGACATAACGTTAGATGTCGATGTGAGATGTTAAAATGGCACGAATCGGTGCTACATCAATATGTGCACACAACGTGAGCACCATAAAATTCCTATATATATTGATGAATTGTGTAAGGACTACAGTGAGAAAGCCACGTAGATCGAAATATAATTTTTGAGGACATATGTTGTGAATCATACGGTGCATGAATAGATTTGATTTAATAAAACAAATTACAATAAATATATTTAGTTGGGTGGCGGTTTCTCTACTTCGTTGCCGAGTTGATTAGAGTAATATGTAATATATAAAGTTTGTAATTTTCAATCATGCAAAACAATACAAAGCTAAGAAACGTCAACGGATGAGATGATTGATTAATAATGGAGACTAGAGAGGTGAGTTTATCCAATTACAGAATAAATTTTAGAATGGAGTTGATAAATAAAGTATAAATTATAATGTTGCTATCAACCTTGTGCCCTCTCATAACAATTAACATTGAGCGAATCATAATAGCAACTCCTTGAATCACAAAAGGGAGGATGAGTTTAGATGGATTTATTGGGCTTAAATAAAGGAGGGTATAAATTTGTACGGTGTTTTATTGATGAATTTAAATATTGATCTCGGATGGATTTGGTAGATGCTTTTGGATGGTTTTAAGTTTAATAAATTCGATTACTTACATGTATTTTGAATTGAATATTTAATAATAAAGGGTAATCGTGTCATAAATGTACGGGATTAGCTATAGGTAAGGGAGATGTAGCAATAGCTAATAATAGGGTATTAAGGGGTATTAACTAATCCCACCTTTAAATAAACCTCCTACCAAACACTACGTTAATTATTCCTAACCCCTCTAATCCTCCCTAATACCCCAACCAAACACACTAAAGTTCACACGATGTATTACGTTTTATTTTCTTCATTTGGTAGCACTAAAGATGTTCTATTTTACATATATGTTTCAATGTTTGTGTACAATAAGATGCCACAATATTTCAATGTTTTTTTTTTTTTTTTTTTTTTTTTTTTCCATTACACAGGACATCAATTCATTCTCTAACACACTCTCTCGTCAAACCCAAAACCTTGAATACGGCACTGTTCATTTTCCTCTCTGTACCCACCGTTGCTCAGTTTTCCATTGCCGTTTTGGGGGCTCTTTGACGACGGCCGCCGGCCTCCATCGCCGGGATCAGACGGCGCGTGGAAGGCAACACCCCACCCCTTCTCCGTTTTAATCTTTTGTGCACTTTTTTCGACCCACATCACCGACTCTTGTGACTTTCCATGGCTTCCTCCACTATTCTTGGTGATTCAGCGACTTTGCCCCCACCTCAGGCAACACGGGATCTGGATGGCATCCTTGACGCGCTTAGAGAAAAGTTTCCCCATATTGGAAATCGGTTTGATGCTACGGCGCTTAAGGACCTTATGCGCCGTGTGTGTGGCTCAGACGAACAAGGAGATGGACTGGGTGGTCTGTTTAATGGCGATTCAGGGACAGAAAAATCTCAGATAGTGAACGCCCCTGATGCACATTTAATCTCTGAACCGATTGCATCAAAGGGACCGACGAACCTTATGGCTGATACGAGAAACCCTTTGACGACCACCGTTGCATTTTTTGAACCAAAATCTTCAGAGATACTGCTGGGCAGAACTTCAGAGCCCAACCCTGCTCTTGAGCGACAATCTTTGACCCCTACTATATCTGTTCAATCGAATGGGACCAGTAATTTGCCTCGTAACCATGCCCGCAGCACCACAGGTGTAACTTCCGAGCCCCTTCGTGGAATCTTGAAACGGCCTTATAGACAAGGCACACCACCGCCACCAAAAGGCCTAGCAACAAACAACTTGGAGGACGACCTTTCCAGCTATGCGGATGTCAATCTAAATATTGGGGCTGTTCTGTCAAATCCGAAGGTGGGAGCAGACCAGATTATTAAGGCTGTTGCTGGACCTTTATCGAATGATGATGCGAATGGGAATATGGCTATGGAGCCCAACATGGCTGGTCGGATGGCTAAGACCAGCGCCTCGCCCAACTTGAAGATGACTACGGTTTCTATTCCACAAATGGGACGTCAACTGCCTCATAATCAAGAGACTCCTATACTCGATCGTAGATTGGGAAATGAGAATGCCACAGATGAAGGGAGAAATTCTTTCGCTAATGTACTAAAAGGAACCACTGCTCGTAAGAAGGTTGAAAGAATGAATCTATCATTCACTGCTCCTATAAATGTTGATGGAATCATCGAGGTTTTAGCCTCGTTGGAGATTGCTGATAAAGGGCGTTCGAGGTGGACAAACACACTAGTCGGCTATTTCCTTGGGCGTAAGCCTTTCTTCCCACATGTTGAGCGCCATTTCAGATCCACGTGGCCAAACCTCGTCGAGGTTAGGGCAACCGCAAATGGATTCTTTAAATTCAGATTCGAGACTGAAGGTGAGATGATGGATATTCTTGAAGGAGGCCCTTGGATATTCAATGGCCAACCCCTTTTTCTGGAGGAATGGAAATTGGGCATGACACTTGAACGAAAACAACACAACGAAGTCCCTACCTGGGTTAAATTCTTCCATCTTCCTTCTGAATATTGGACCAAAGAAGGACTAGGGCTCATTGCTAGTGCCGTTGGTAAGCCACTTTTCCCTGATGCATTTACGACATCTATGGAGCGTATTGACTATGCCCGGGTTTGTGTGATCAAAAAGCTGGACGAGCCATATCTAGACTCATTCAATCTACGACTGCCTACTTCAGTGGGAGGGGAACATAGGGTAATTAAGATACCGGTCGAGTACGAGTGGAGACCCCCACGATGCACCTCATGCTCTAACCTAGGACACACCTCAGCCGTTTGCCCAACTAGTAAGGCAATTGACAAGCTGAAAGCAACACCTAAAGTACGACCTCAACAACCTCAAAAACAATGGAGGCGGAATGACAAAGGAAAAGCTCCAAAAGTTCCAATGGTTTCAAGACCACCGAATAAGATACAGTCCAAGAATCAGCCCATAAATCAAGCTGTGAAAGCCTCTACAATTTGCCAACCAGTAACCCCCCAACTGCAATGGCTAAGTGTCGGAAAAGGGAAGATTGTAAAGGACGCTATGGTAGCAATGGAAGTCACTAGAGAAAGGGGAAAATGTTCATATCCTACCCCCCCATTTAGAGAGCAGCACCCCCTACAAATCACTTTGACGGACACTATACAACCACCAAACGTGAATCAAAACACAAGAGAGGGACCCACTAGTACGGTACATATTGATGACGATCCCATAGATACTAACCCTTTCAATGCTCTTGTAGGTCTTGATGATGAGGGCGAACAAAACCGGGGTCCTATAGCAGCCCCTGACCCACCCTCTTTATGATACCCTTAGGTGTTTGGAATGTACGGGGTCTCAACAGAAGAGACCACATGAGGGCGGTGGCCGACCTCATTTCGAAAAATGGTTTATTACTTATTGGACTTCTTGAAACTAGGGTAGCTGAATCTAATGCCTCATTGATATCTGAATCTATTCGTTCACATTGGGATTGGTTTTTCGATTACAACTCGGACCCTGGCAAACGCATCTGGATTGGGTGGGATCCGCGGTTCGTTCGTGTTACTATTATGGGAAGTTCCTCTCAAGCTATCCATTGTAAGGTCTCTTCTCTTGCAGACTTAGAGGAATTTTTTGTGAGTTTTGTGTATGGCCTTAACTCAAGGGATGAGAGACGTGTATTGTGGGATAATCTTATTGCTACTTCGGTTGATCGATCGAACGTCCCTTGGCTGGTTTTGGGGGATTTTAATGCTGTTGTTCATCATAATGAAGCTCGTGGTGGCTCCCCCGATCCATCTGATTTTCACGGCCTTCGAAGCTGTCTTGTGTCCACGGACTTGATCTCCCTGCCTTCAACGGGCTCTTGGTTCACATGGTATAATCAGAGGAGTGGAGACGCTGGAATTTGGCGCAGATTGGATCGAATGGTGGCAAACCCATATTGGTTCAACTCTTATGGCGATATTAAATATAGGAGCGAACTTCCATCTACATCTGATCATAGCCCTCTCATTTTGGAATGGGCTTCTAGAACACAACCACAAGGTACGTACTTCCGCTTTGACAATTTCCTTACGACCGATATGCGGTTTTTACCCCTTGTGCAGAAAATATGGAACATCCACGTCACGGGATTCCCTATGTTTACTGTGGTATCCCGTCTAAAGATGCTTAAACCACACATTAAAGATCTGCGAAGAGCTAAGGGAAATCTCCAACGGAATGTGGCCGAAGCTAAAAAACTCCTTGCTACATGTCAGGCCCTCTCTGCTAGCTATCCACAAGAAGTAGCTATCCACCGTCTGGAACGTATATGTCGTAATCTCTACTCTAAGGCGGTTCATATTGAACAATCGGACTTGCAACAACGGGCAAAACTCCACTGGCTTAAAGATGGGGATCAATGTACATCATATTTCTTCAAGAAAGTACAAACAAGGCGGGTCATCAACCGTATCTTCAGCCTGGAAGGTGACAATGGTACAGTTTTTGAGGGCGAGAATCAGGTGAAGAATGAATTGATTCGATATTATTCTGACCTCCTTGGACAGACTTCGCTTCGAACCCCAACATTCTCGCTAGGTCAATACCTCCCACGTAAGTTATCGGATCCCGATGCTGCGTTTATGATCAGACCTATAGAAGATGCTGAGATCAAGGATGCGCTGTTTTCTATTGATGACAATAAAGCACCTGGCCCGGATGGATTTTCAGCTGCTTTCTTTAAAACTGCTTGGTCAATTATCGGGATTGATATCACTAGGGCGATTAAGGATTTTTTTGCTTCGGGGCGCCTTCTTCGGGAACTGAATACAACGATTATCTCTCTCATTCCCAAGATTGACCACCCTCGTCATGCCTCTGACTTCAGACCCATCTCTTGCTGCAATGTGCTCTATAAGGTCATATCGAAAATTCTTGCAAACCGCATAAAAGGCAGCTTGACAGACCTCGTCCACAACACACAAACGGCCTTTATCCCTGGGCGATCCATCAGTGACAACATCCTTCTAGCTCAGGAACTTTGCCATGGCTACAACAACAAAAGCCTCCCACCTCGTACTACTTTCAAGGTTGATATCGCAAAGGCTTACGACAAGGTTGAATGGGATTTCATCATCACTACTTTACAAGCAATGAATTTTCATCCTTGCTTTATTTCTTGGATTCGAAGTTGCATCACTACACCGAGGTACTCAATCAATATTAATGGTAGGGCTGAGGGGTATTTCGAAGGTCGTCGTGGCATCAGACAAGGGGACCCCATCTCACCATATTTATTCACTTTGGTAATGGAAGTACTCTATGGCATACTATACCAGAAAATCTATATGGATGGGAATTTTCAGTTCCATTGGCGATGTGAGACGATAGGTCTTTTCATGATTTCTTTCGCGGACGACGTGCTCTTATTTAGCCATGCAAATGCTCATTCGATCACAATCTTAATGGAAGGCCTCCGCGACTTTGCTGCTATGTCAGGCCTTGCGGTGAATACCTTGAAGAGTGAATTTTTCGTTTCTAAGAGGGCAGCTGCCCTTGCTACCACCATCAGTGGTATTACAGGGTTTTCTATGGGCTCTCTCCCTGTCCGTTATTTGGGAGTTCCCCTCCTCACGTCACGTCTCACCATCAAGGATTGCGCTCCCCTTATTACCAGAGTTGAAAAACGAATTGGTTCATGGTTGAATAAACCCTTATCCTATGCTGGAAGGACGCAACTAATAAGATCTGTCCTTACATCCCTCTATGTGTATTGGGCTGGGGTCCTCCCGCTCCCCAAAGGCGTCATACGTGACATTGAAGCACGGTTACGGAAATTTCTTTGGAGTGGATCCGCAGCTAAGGTGGCATGGTCGGATATCTGTCTTCCGCGTAAAGAGGGAGGATTAGGGATTCGCTCGCTTACAAGTGATAATCAGGCTCTCCTTATGAAGCAACTTTGGAACCTATCGAAGCGTGACTCCTCTTCTGTTTGGGTGGACTGGAATCTTCGCACGCGTCTTCACAACAAATCACTCTGGACCATCACTCCCTCCACACGCGCTTCTTGGAGTTGGAACAAATTGATGAAGATGCGCTCCCGCTTTCTCCAGCTCATTTGCTTTAGGATTGGTGATGGCTCATCATTGCTGCTTTGGAAGGACCCTTGGATGAATGGCAGGCCACTTATCGACTCTTACCCGCACGGTCCGTCCGTTATGGGATTGCCTACGGATAGCAAGCTCTCTACCGTCATCAACGCTGATGGATGGAATTGGCCTAGCCAGAATACGAGAAGATATTTAGATTTTTGCCAACGATTACCCATGTCTTCCCTAATGATCATGATTCTATTGTTTGGACAGGTACATCTAGTGGCCACTTCAATGTGTCCTCAGCTCGTGATGCCATCAGAATCCACCAGAATCCACCAATATGGACTCATCTTTTTGGCGGATGTCTCAGCATCCCCAAAAATGAGTTCATTCTTTGGATGGCCTTTCGGGATAGATTGCCAACGAGGGACAAACCATGGATTGCTACCCAGGCGAACTCGAGCACTTGTATCCTATGTGATGATAACATTGTGGAGAATATTAACCATATTTTTTTCCATTGTTCTTTCTCTCATTGTTGCTTGCAGGTACTTAAGACTAAGGTGGGACTCTGATGGCCAAACAGGAGCTGGCACACTGATGTAGAATGGGCTGCCCATGCATGGAGAGGAAGACATCTGGTCAATCTTTCAAACCGCCACCTTTTAGCCGCCCTCGTGTATAACATATGGATTGAAAGAAACAAGAGGTGGCATGAGAACATCAGTAATACGCCGGCCAGAATTGCGGATGAAGTAATTTCTACTCTTCAACTACGCTTGAAGACTATCTCATCGAGATATAGCCTTCAACTGAGCGCTTTGCGCCGTACTTGGCACATAGCTTGGTAGCCCTGCTGGCGCTACATCTGGTGCCGGAAACCTGTAGATGGATGTGGTTTTGACATCCTACCCTTGCCTGTATCGAATGTCTATCATTTTTTGGCTTTAGTCTTGTTGGGACTTTGTGGGATGTCTGGGTTGCTTGGTTCTTTTTTGGGCTGTGTGACCGGTAGAATGTTACCGTGTGTCGCGTCATGAGCAATATCATGAGCGCTTTCTGTACCTCCTGTTTTCTTTTTTTAGTGAAAATTCCCCAAAAAAGGTTTATTTTTTCCTTATTGCTTGGGCAAAAGAACGAGAAAAAGATGGATGTTTTAATAAGCTGTATCTAAATGGGCCGGTGGGTAGTACAATGTCCATTGCCCGATTCGAATTTCGAATAAGTCGGTAATTGGGTCGGATCCAAAACGGGTTCCATCGTAGAAACTAGGGGTGTTCAAATTAACCGAAAACCGAAAAAACCGACCGAACCGTAAAGAACCGAACCCAAAAAACCGGAACCGAAAAAAACCGAACCGAATTGTAAAAAACCGAACCGAACCAAATTAAAATGGTTCGGATATCGGATTAAGCATATGTAAAACCGAAAAAACAGAAAAACCGAACTGAAATTATCATACTACATTAAAAATAAAAGAATATAAAAAATAATTTGTTTTTCTCCCATAACGTAAACAACACAGTAAATATAATTTCATTGGTATACTTTTTTCCATTTTTAGGTGAATGTTTTCCTCACCAATCGAATACTATTTTTCTCCCAAATAATTTATAGTATCTTCAGATGAATGTTTCTATATTTTGGTTAGATTTTGTTACATTTTCAAGTTGTTTTTGTCGGACTTTTGAATTATTTTGCTACATGTCACGTTCCACAAATCTTCTTTGTTTTTTAATAACCATAAATTATTTTATGTATTTTCAGCTCATAATATTTTTTTTGTTGATATTAAATTCCTAACCGAAAAACCGAACCGAAAAAAATCGAAATAATAAAAAACCGAACCGAACCAAATTAAAACGGTTCGGATATCGGATTAAGCATACGTAAAACCGAAAATCGAAAACCGAACCGAAATTTGAAAAAACCGAACCGAACCGACCGATGAACATCCCTAGTAAAAACCTCGCCTTTATTTGGTTCCATCTTGCGAAAACATAAAAAATGAAAAATAAAAAATCTTGGGATTCTTTATCCAACGGATTCGGTTTCTACTGCAATTGGCTACGGCTTCACTCAACAGTCAACACTATAATAATCTACCTCGAAAGCTCGACGCCGACAGCCACCAATGGCGGCGATAGCGGCGGCGTCCGTCGCATTCACGTCCCTCCACAACCGCATCTCAAAGCCCTCACTCATCACCACCCTCCGCCGCTGCCACGTCAGCGCTGCCGTAACCTCGGAATTCAAGATCACCTTCGCCCCGCCGAAGGCCAAGCCGGAAAGTCCTCAAATACCCTCAGATTCCGACTCACCGACCTCCGACCATCAGTTGTTCATTCCATGGATAGTGAGGGGCAAAGATGGCAACCTCACTCTCCAAACGACGCCGCCCGAATCCTATCTCAAGGCCATGGCCCGCGAAAAGACGAAGAACAGCACTAAGAAGAAGAAAGAGGCCAAAAACGGCAGTTATGGCGGTAATAGCAGTGACGATGAAGATGATAAAAAGATAGCCTCGAAGCCGCCGAAGTATTCCAAGGCGGCGCGAAGGTTCTACAACGAGAGATTCCGTGAGCCGCCGCAGCGCCTGGCTAAAGTCTTGGCTTCTGCTGGCGGTAAGGCAATATATATCAACTTCAATAAGGGGATTGATCGAATTGTATATCAAATTTGACCCACATCTAATTGTATGTCTATTCGTTGTACATAACATAGTATTTCTCCTTTTCAGTTGCATCTAGGAGAAGCAGCGAAGAGCTGATATTTCAAGGAAAGGTGACCGTTAATGGCTCTGTATGCAAAACGCCGCAGGTGGGTTTCATCTGCCATGAGTTTTCATGTTAAAGTGCGAATCATTCGGAGTATTATACAGCAGCTAAATTAAAAAAGTTTTGATTTTTAGCAATCTAGTGAATAAGTGGTCTTATGTTTTCCTCGTGGCACAGACCAGAGTTGATCCTGGGCAAGATATAATCTATGTGAACGGAAACCGTCTCTCCAAGAAACTGCCTCCAAAGGTTTATCTCGCTCTGAACAAGCCCAAAGGTTACATATGCTCGGCGGGAGAAAAGGAGACAAAGTCTGTTCTGTCCCTGTTCGATGATTACATGACGAGTTGGGATAAAAGAAATCCCGGGCTACCAAAGCCAAGGCTCTTTACAGTTGGTCGTCTTGACGTTGCGACGACTGGTTTGATTATCGTGACGAACGACGGTGAATTTGCGCAGAAAGTTTCGCACCCTTCGTCCAATTTATCCAAGGAATACATTGCAGCTGTTAATGGAACGGTTAGCAAGAGGCACTTGTTGGCCATAAGCGAGGGAACTGTTATCGAAGGCGTTCATTGCACTCCTGATTCTGTAGAACTGTTGCAGCAAAAGCCAGATATTTCACGACCTAGGCTTCGTATTGTGGTAATTTTTTCGTCTTTGTGATTAGCTTTTTATTTTCGAATGTTTCCCATTAAGATGTATGTTTCTTTTTTCATTTGTTAGGTTCACGAGGGAAGAAACCATGAAGTTAGAGAGCTCGTTAAGAATGCTGGGCTTGAGGTAATGTGATTTTAAAAAGCTAACCTTTATGCAATCTTTTCTTTTGTGATTAGGTTGGCTTTTGCATCAGCTGCCTTAAAAGTGAGCCGTATTTTTATATCCATTGATTTACTTTGAACATCTGCGGCGAGTAAGATGAGTTTTTATTATCAGATTCACTCGCTGAAGCGCATTCGTATAGGTGGTTTCAGGCTACCAACAGATCTTGCGTAAGTTTTTTCTACTCCTTTTTGTCATTTCTGTTTATTATTCTATTCGTATGCAAGCAACTGTTTCTTGTGCTATTATTCAGTTGATTGATTACAAGTAACATATTCCCATATTATTACATACCACCTCGTACAGGCTTGGAAAGCATGTGGAACTAAATGTGGCTAATCTCCGAGCATTGGGTTGGAAAATTTAATGTCTATGAGGAGAGGCATGGCATGCAAGCGTGGAACCTCTGTTTTTGATCAACTGAGATATACGTATCTATCTATATGCTTGTCAGTTGTCTCTTGTCACCGTAGTTAGATAGAACTTGTATTTATTGTTACAAGGCCATGTCTTTCACTCGTCCCAATTGAGGGAATGTAATGATTTGGAAATGAAAGGAAAAATAACATTGATTCAGACCAGCAAACAGCATTCTTTATGCCAAATATTCATCAATCTACTTGATAAAACCAAGAACAGTAACACTTCAATACTTCAAAATCTTGATTTTAACTCCCAAAACAGTTCAAAGTCTTGATCAATTCCAACAATCCCCATCGTCTGTCTATTCTCTCCTTACAACCATCATTCTCTTTGTCCTTGCAATCTCCTAACCCAAACGCCGGCGAAATCCGAGATGGGCTGCAATCGCTGCTTATTCTTTCCAACCTATTCTTCAGATCCCTCAATTCTATCTTTGTCGAAAAGCTCGATATTCCAAACAACAAAAAGTACCACTTGGCCTTCCCAGAAGACGACGACGTCAGAATAGACACCTTATGCCGGGAAAATCCATAGTGCTCCTTTTCAGGCTTTTTCTTCATTGACTTGGAAGCTTGAACTTTGCTGTTCAAGCTTTTATCTCCATTCTTGGAAAACCTTAGCACTTGTTGTCCCTTCGTAGAACTCCTCCTCGAGCCAAAGTTCCATCTAAACAGCCTCCAATAAGAACGTTTCTTTGTCTTGCTTACGCCGTCATTGATGGACGGCGCCGCCGTATGTTCATTTTCGGAGGGTTGTTTCTGTCCGATGAGCTTCCCGCAAAATACGATGTTGTCCTGTTGGAAACCGCTGGCGGCGGCGGCGGCGGCTTTCAAAGAAGTAAGTTCTTGGCTGGAGAACTCGAAATCTTCAGATGTTTCGTCTCTTTCGTCATCTTCTCCTCTACGAAGATGGTCATGATCATCGCCATACAATGGTAGATCGCTTAAAGAAAGCGTCTCAAATTCTGATTCATCGTCTATTTGTCGCTCCTCCGTGGCTTGCATTATTGTAGCAGTTGAGTTATAATTGTTTAGGTGTATTATTCGACGAATCTTATGTGGAAAATGGATGAATGTATCTATATATATGTCTTGCCTTGTGGGGTCAATTCACGAGATAAATAGGAGAAAAGAATTCAAAGAGGCCAAGTGATGAGAATGATCTGAATATGTGGTGGTTTTCTAGAAGAGTAGGCAGGTCAATTTTGTTCGTGTATGGCTATGCATTAGGACATAATCCCTGGATTAAAAGGTGGCCTGCCTTAATTTTAATTACACACATGACATGATTAATGCATTGTTATGCTAAGAAAGGAATCATTGCAATTCGAAATATATTATGTTCAACTCGCTGTAAGGAGGGCTATCGGCTAAAACTAAAAATCGATTCTTTATGAACTCTAATTGGCATGTCGACTGTCGTGCTTACTATGCAATTTGTAACTTAACTATGAAAGTCAAAATCAATCAAACTTAATTAACGAAGATTAAGATTTCTCTAACATGTTCTCACATTACCGTTTGTGGCCGCCCCTTAAACTTTTAAACTAATGGGCCGTCTTCCTTTGACTTTACTTCTTCCCATCTAATATTCTTTTGGCATTCTCCTATGTTAAATATTGCACTATAGCCAACACATATACAACGTGCTAATTGATCGAACCTCCAGTATTTATTACGAATATACCATTTGACTTCTCAATTTGAACTTTGAAGCACACCAAGTCTGAGTTCTAATTTATATGATATGCCTTCTTATATTATATATATATATGATTTTGTAATTATCTGCATGTTCAAGAAACACAAGTAGTTGCCAAATGATATTGAAATAGTTTGTTAATTAGGTGTCCTTCCATTCCCAATACTCGAACAACATTATTTAGCGTTTGTCTGTACGTTGTGTGTGTGTGGTCGTAGTGTCAAAAAAGAAGTTTGTTCTACTTTGAATTAAGTTCAATCTTCTAGAGAAATAAGAATAATAAAATCTGTAAAAGGGCCAGAAAAGTACGAGTTTGTTCAAAGATAGATAAATAGTTAATACGGATCTCTCACATCTAACGAAAACAAATCGAAACTAAAAAATATCTAGTATTACCATTTGACATGTACTTGGAAATCAAATAGGCGTTCACAATACACATAAATCTACGAAACATGCAATTATATCGCAGTACTGATTAACTACAATTCTAAGTCGTGGGTTTGGTAGTTCTTCTCGTATTCTTTCAGTTGTCTGGAGGCGTACGCGATTACTTTACCGTTTTGCATTAACACGCATCCCAGTCCGTTTTTCGAAGCGTCGCTATAGACTGAGATTCGAAGCGTCGCTATAGACTGAGAACCCTCCCGTTCCGATGGTATTGCTAGAATGGGAGCAGAAGTGAGTCGCTTCTTCAGTTCATGAAACTCGAAGGAGCCGCTGCCCATTACCTTCTTTTGGATAGGTTTGCAGTATTTGTTTCTGGGATCGGCGGACCTCTCCACTCAAAATTTGCACCTATCCTTCAGTGAATGACAAAACAGTAACAAAACCAACCAAGCTGCTGGAGGCATTTGAGGAAAAAATTAAGAGAGATCGTATGCCTTGCTTGCCTATCGTGGGAGGGAATATATATTCTAATTACTGCAAAGATATTTTGTTCCACGTGAATGTCTCTGACAGATTGAGGAGGAATCATATTCATTTCCAAGAAACTTAAATTAAGTATTGCATACGTCTAGCTAGCTATTGCCTATACGGATATATGATTCGTAGCCCATTGAAAAGAAAGAGTGAATTACTCATCGATATTATATGCTATACAAATCCCAGGTTAAGAAGAAGAAAGATAAACTACTAGAGTGGAAGTGGATACCATTACATTAACTGTCGTTCCTCGGTGGTTTTCTCTAACACACACACACAAAGTATCTATATATATATATATATATATATATGCTTGGTTCCTCATACGCCATTCACGGAGGGCCGAAGAAACTCCGGCGAGCTCTTGCAAATGGCATACAGGGAGCCAGGCATATGTGATGTATTACATGTTGGGTTTATTGAGCCTAATGGGCCATTGGGCCCAAATTGGGTAATTAACCCGTTAATAAATTTAGTTCCGGTTTTAATTAAATCGGGAAGCCATCGGATGTCGAAATGAGAAATCGTTGAAAGATTATGAATCTACGTTTCGCGGGGAATCTAACGAATATTAATACGCTCAAAACCGATATCGGGTGAATGAGAAATTAATTTTCAAAGTTGGCCCAATAATCATTAAAAATGATTGGTAGTGTTTAAGTGGGAATCAAGTGTCCCACATTGGTTAGACACTAAGAAAATCTTCACTATATATATAGAAACCCATGTGGGTTTAATCAAAAGGGCTTGCCATGTGTATGGGCTTAAATGGGCTTGTGGGCTTAAAGTGGGTTTAAGTGGGCTTGAGAAACTTGTGTGAGTTTTAGCCCAAATAACAGCCCGGTGCGAGTCGGTGCCTCGCACCGACGAGCACCGAGCACCGAGCACCGAGCACCGAGCCCGAGCCCGAGCCCGTGCCCGTGCCCGTGCCCGAGGCCGAGGCCGAGCCGAGCCGTGCCAAAGTGCGCAATGGGCGCTTTGAGGCGCGCACTTTGCACTTCGCACGACGCATCGGAGCGAGGAGCATTGAGGAGCTACTTAAATTTTTCCTCCGGTGGGCGGCGATGGTGACGGTGCCGGTGACATGGCAGTAGAGGTGAAGCTGATTGGGCAGCCTAGATGTGATGGCTTGATCCATTTGATCAATTGGGCTGAAGTGGGTTGTTGGGCTAATTCGGCCCAACTCAAGGAAGTGTCGGTCGGCCCAACTAGAGGCGTCGGTAGCCGCCTCGGGCCGTCGGTCGGAGAATCGGGCCGCCGCCGGTGGGACACGCCTGAGATTCGGGCTGTCGGCCCGAGAATCGGGCCTGTCGCGGGCCGATAAATAAACCGACAGTCCAACTAGCTTGAAATATTGCGTTTAAACCCCTGGAAAATTACATAAGCAGTCCAGGAAGTTCTTGAAATTGCAATTAAGCCCCTGCGTGAGAAAATCTATAAATAGACCCCTCATGAATTGGAAAAATTCATTCATTCCAACCCATACGAAATTGCATAATCACTCCCATACTCCCTAAAATCCCGAAGCAAGAAAAAACTCTATTTCGAGTACGATTCGTCGTAAATTCTAGTCGTTGTGCTGCGATTATGAATTAAAGAAATGTCGTTGTATCTTGGGGACGATCGCTATTAACCGAAAGCACTTAATATCGGGGCGATTTCGTCTTACGGACAGTGTGTCCAACACACGCCTCGACTACGTCTAAGGTCATGGATAGTCTTCATCAACTCCAGGCCTATTTATTCTTCATGTTGTGTATAATAGTTATCACATATGCCCTCATCATTATCTGGGTACTGGCGAACTGCACCTGCGTTTGAAGAACACTCCATCTTCCGACTATCTACTGCCGAAGTTTATCTTTTGCCAAAGCTCTCTGCCACCGACCAGACGCAACCAAAGAAACAACAATCGTAAGACGAAATATTGTTCGTGTTTTGATCGATGGCAACAAACGCAGCAGTGATCCCTACCGGTAACCATGTCGAACGTCCTGCCAAATTCAACGGGACGGAGTTCAAACGCTGGCAACAAAAGATGATGTTCTATCTCACTACTCTCCACCTCGTCCGATTTCTGAAAGAAACTGCCCCTTCGGTGACTGAAGTCGCTCCACCAGCTGAGGGTGAAAACCCTAACGATGCAGGTTACGCTGCTCGTGTCGCTCAATCCGAGCAAGAAAGGGCTGCGTTAGACGCATGGAATCATAATGATTTCATGTGCCGCAACTATATTCTGAACGCCCTAGACGATTCCCTATACAACGTCTATGCAGTGGCTACGACTGCGAAAGAGTTGTGGGATTCGTTGGACAAGAAGTATAAGACCGACGATGCCGGACTAAAGAAGTTCATCGTCGGCAAATTCCTGGATTATAAGATGACCGACTCTAAGCCGGTGCTGGACCAAGTCCGTGATTTGCAGCTGATTATCCACGATATTCACGCCGAAAATATGCAGATCAGCGAAACCTTCCAGGTAGCTGCGATTATCGAGAAGCTGCCGCCTCTATGGAAGGACTTCAAGAATTACCTCAAGCACAAACGAAAGGAGATGGGGCTTGAGGATTTGATTGTGCGGCTTCGGATCGAGGAAGACAATCGAAAGAACGAAGCCAAGAACAAAAGGGGCGGTATGGAGGCGGGAGCCAACTTGGCCGAGCCGAGCTATGGAAACAAGCGCAAAAGGCCAGGTCCGCCGCAAAAGAAGCATGATCCGAATTCCAAAAGAATTAAGGGCAACTGTTATAATTGTGATAAACCAGGGCATATGGCCAAGGATTGTCGTAAAAAGAAGAGAGTTAATAATACTCGGGCGCATCTCGCTGAAGAGAAGCAGCCGGCAAAAGACATGTTGGAGCTAGACTTGACTGCTGTCGTGTACGAGGCAAACGTCGTGGAAAATCCGAACTACTGGTACATCGACAGCGGAGCAACGCGCCACATCTGCTCCGACAAAGAAATGTTCTCCACTTACACGCCTATTTCGGGTAGGACACTATATATGGGGAACGCGGCGACGTCCAACATCGTAGGATTGGGACGGGTGGTGCTGAAGATGACCTCAGGCAAGGAAGTGACGCTTGTGGATGTGTTGCATGTTCCAGACATCCGCAAGAATCTGGTGTCCGGCGCTCTGCTTAGTAACGCTGGATTTAGACAAGTGTTTGAAGCTGGAAAATATGTACTGACCAAGAATGGTCATTTTATTGGCAAAGGTTACCTCGAGAAGGGCCTTTTCAAATTATCTGTAATGCCTGTAAAACGCGATATTAAGATCGCTGATTATAATAAAGCCAGTTCTTCTTACTTGGTTGAGTTGTCTAATTTATGGCATGGTAGATTAGGACACGTGAGTTTGAACAAACTGAAAAAGTTAATAAGTTTAAACTTACTTCCACAAATGGAAATTGATTCACAACATAAGTGTGAAATCTGCGTAGAAGCAAAAATGGCGAAGGCACCATTTTTCTCTGTCGAAAGAAATAGTTCACCTCTAGAATTGATCCATACTGATATATGCGATCTGAAATTCGTGCAAACAAGAGGTGGAAAGAAATACTTCATAACATTTATCGACGATTGTACAAAGTACTGTCACGTGTATCTTTTAAGTGGTAAAGACGAAGCTCTTGATACCTTCAAAAGATATAAGAATGAAGTTGAGAATCAACTTAATTCTAAGATCAAAATAATAAGAAGTGACAGAGGAGGAGAATACGTGGCACCGTTTGTGGAATTTTGCCGAGAACATGGTATTATTCATCAGACGACGGCGCCATATTCACCTCAATCAAATGGCGTTGCTGAACGAAAAAATAGAACTCTTAAGGAGATGATGAATGCTATGTTAATCAGTTCAGGGCTACCTCAGAATTTGTGGGGGGAAGCCATACTGTCATCAAATCGCATTCTAAATATGTTGCCACATAAGAAACGGGAGAAAACACCGTACGAATTGTGGAAAGGTAGACAACCTTCCTACGGATATCTTAAAGTGTGGGGGTGTTTAGCAAAGGTCGAAGTACCTAAACCAAAACAGGTCAAGATAGGACCGAAAACGGTTGACTGCATTTTCATTGGATATGCAGAAAATAGTAATGCATACAGATTTCTGGTGCATAAGTCCGAAATTCCCGACATGAATTCTGGGATGATTATTGAATCAAGAAATGCTGTTTTCTTTGAGAACATCTTTCCAACGAAGGAAAGAAATGAAATAAGTTGTAAAAGAAATTATGAAGCCGTTGAAGTTTCGCCTCCAGAAGTTGAGAAACCACGGCAAAGTAAGCGTAAAAAAGTGGCCAAATCATTTGGGCCTGATTTCCTAACATTTATGTTATACGATGAACCTAGGACAGTGCAAGAAGCTCTGTCGACTCCAGAAGCTCCGTTCTGGAAAGAAGCTGTAAACAGTGAAATTGAATCCATCATGCAGAATCACACTTGGGAGTTAGTAGATCTCCCTAAGGGGTGTAAACCTTTAGGATGCAAGTGGGTCCTTAAAAGGAAATATAAAACTGATGGATCAATTGAGAAATATAAGGCTCGTTTAGTAGCCAAGGGATATTCTCAAAAGGAAGGGTATGATTTCTTCGATACCTATTCACCTGTAACGAGAATTACGTCAATACGGGTTCTATTTGCTATTGCAGCATTGCATGATCTCGAGATACATCAAATGGATGTAAAAACGGCATTCCTAAATGGAGACCTCGAAGAAGAAATCTACATGAATCAGCCAGAAGGATTCGTAATACCTGGACAGGAAAACAAAGTGTGCCGACTCGTGAAGTCGCTTTACGGGCTTAAACAAGCACCGAAACAATGGCACCAAAAATTCGATATGACTATGCTATCGAATGGATTCAAAATCAATGAGTGTGACAAATGTGTTTACATTAAGGGCACACCCGATGAATTCGTGATTGTCTGTCTTTATGTAGACGACATGTTAATCACGGGAAGCAATCATAAAATGATTGTAGACACGAAGATTATGTTGAAAAATAATTTCAGTATGAAGGATATGGGTTTGGCTAATGTCATACTAGGGATAAATGTCTATAAGACGCCCGAAGGAATTATGCTAACACAATCTCATTATATTGAGAAAGTGTTGAAGAAATTTAATGCCTTCGATGATCCTCCGGCTAAGACTCCTGTAGATCTAAATCTACATCTGGCCAAAAATAGAGGAGAACCTGTATCACAGCAAGAATATGCTCGAGTGATTGGTAGTTTAATGTACCTAACTAACTGCACTCGACCTGATATAGCATATTCAATTAGTAAACTTAGCAGGTTTACGAGTAATCCTGCGAGTAACCATTGGATAGCCTTGAGAAGGGTGCTGAGATATCTAAAGCATACTATTAATCATGGCATACTCTATACGAGATATCCAGCAGTTCTTGAAGGATACTGCGATGCCAACTGGATATCTGATAGCAAAGACTCCAAGTCCACGAGTGGTTATGTATTTACCATCGGTGGTGGAGCAATTTCTTGGAAATCCTCCAAACAAACGTGCATAGCTCGATCTACGATGGAATCGGAGTTTATTGCACTAGACAAAGCCGGCGAAGAAGCAGAATGGCTTCGAAATTTTTTGGAGGACATTCCTTGTTGGAATAAGCCTGTACCGCCTATCATGATACATTGCGATAGCATGGCTGCAATTGGTAGGGCACAGAATAGTATGTATAACGGTAAGTCTCGACACATTCGTCGAAGACATAATACTGTACGACAACTGATCTCTAGTGGAATAATTTCTATTGACTATGTGAAGTCTAAAGAGAATATAGCAGATCCTTTGACGAAAGGTATTGCTAGAGATCAGCATTATAATGCAGTAAGGGGAATGGGGCTTAAAAACCACACACCCAAGAATGAGCTCGGTGGTAACTCAACCATGATGAGTGGAGATCCCACAAACTTGGTTCAATGAGATAACTAAGCTGAGTGAATTTTAGTAGTTTACTTGGAATTTTTCTAAAAAATTCATTCTCATAAGCTGCCCAAGTAATTACCGATGTCATGTGGTAAAGGGTAAGCAATTTTGCTTTTAATGATGGCTATACCTGATGGTGGAGTATTTCGGGATACTCTAGGATTAAGTCCCAATAGTCGATCACCTATATAAGTGAGAAGTGGGGCCGCTTCAATGCAACACTTATGAATCCAAGATATGGTCCAAGGCCGAAATGGACACAACGTGAGAATTGAAAGAAATAAGATTCGTCACTGTGTGTACGCTATTGTCTTAATTTACACAAAAGCTGTTAGTTCAAGACATCATGTTCACTGAATAGCGAGTAAATTCGATTGCGTTTCACTATGGAAGGTTCAAAGCCACAAGCTACCTATCCTGATGCAGTGACGAGTTGTCGAGTTTTTCTTGCAAGAGTCAGCATGCATAGCATTTGCATTAATTTCCATTCATGTGGGGGATTGTTGGGTTTATTGAGCCTAATGGGCCATTGGGCCCAAATTGGGTAATTAACCCGTTAATAAATTTAGTTCCGGTTTTAATTAAATCGGGAAGCCATCGGATGTCGAAATGAGAAATCGTTGAAAGATTATGAATCTACGTTTCGCGGGGAATCTAACGAATATTAATACGCTCAAAACCGATATCGGGTGAATGAGAAATTAATTTTCAAAGTTGGCCCAATAATCATTAAAAATGATTGGTAGTGTTTAAGTGGGAATCAAGTGTCCCACATTGGTTAGACACTAAGAAAATCTTCACTATATATATAGAAACCCATGTGGGTTTAATCAAAAGGGCTTGCCATGTGTATGGGCTTAAATGGGCTTGTGGGCTTAAAGTGGGTTTAAGTGGGCTTGAGAAACTTGTGTGAGTTTTAGCCCAAATAACAGCCCGGTGCGAGTCGGTGCCTCGCACCGACGAGCACCGAGCACCGAGCCCGAGCCCGAGCCCGTGCCCGTGCCCGTGCCCGAGGCCGAGGCCGAGCCGAGCCGTGCCGTGCCAAAGTGCGCAATGGGCGCTTTGAGGCGCGCACTTTGCACTTCGCACGACGCATCGGAGCGAGGAGCATTGAGGAGCTACTTAAATTTTTCCTCCGGTGGGCGGCGATGGTGACGGTGCCGGTGACATGGCAGTAGAGGTGAAGCTGATTGGGCAGCCTAGATGTGATGGCTTGATCCATTTGATCAATTGGGCTGAAGTGGGTTGTTGGGCTAATTCGGCCCAACTCAAGGAAGTGTCGGTCGGCCCAACTAGAGGCGTCGGTAGCCGCCTCGGGCCGTCGGTCGGAGAATCGGGCCGCCGCCGGTGGGACACGCCTGAGATTCGGGCTGTCGGCCCGAGAATCGGGCCTGTCGCGGGCCGGTAAATAAACCGACAGTCCAACTAGCTTGAAATATTGCGTTTAGACCCCTGGAAAATTACATAAGCAGTCCAGGAAGTTCTTGAAATTGCAATTAAGCCCCTGCGTGAGAAAATCTATAAATAGACCCCTCATGAATTGGAAAAATTCATTCATTCCAACCCATACGAAATTGCATAATCACTCCCATACTCCCTAAAATCCCGAAGCAAGAAAAAACTCTATTTCGAGTACGATTCGTCGTAAATTCTAGTCGTTGTGCTGCGATTATGAATTAAAGAAATGTCGTTGTATCTTGGGGACGATCGCTATTAACCGAAAGCACTTAATATCGGGGCGATTTCGTCTTACGGACAGTGTGTCCAACACACGCCTCGACTACGTCTAAGGTCATGGATAGTCTTCATCAACTCCAGGCCTATTTATTCTTCATGTTGTGTATAATAGTTATCACATATGCCCTCATCATTATCTGGGTACTGGCGAACTGCACCTGCGTTTGAAGAACACTCCATCTTCCGACTATCTACTGCCGAAGTTTATCTTTTGCCAAAGCTCTCTGCCACCGACCAGACGCAACCAAAGAAACAACATTACATAGACATCAGAATGCATCCATTTCTTGTTAACTTTGTTGACACTCAAGTGTGTGCTTGCTTTGCTGCTATATTACATGCGAAGATGCAAACGTAGAAGAAAGTTAAAGGGATTAAAGAAAGAAATTGGAGAAGAGTGTTGTATATAGCAAAGAGGAGGAATAAAACTATAGGGTATTTGTGGCGCACTTGTATTTATACACAGCAGAAGATTGCTAGCTAGCGACGACAAGCACAAAGAACAAATTGGATTGGGAGTATATATCTAACATGGGGTTAAGCTGTAAAGCAAGAGACAATGTAATTAAAATGGAGTAAGCTATACCAATCAGAGACCTTTAGCAACCCCACATGTAATAAGATATTGTGGATTGAATTATAAAAAAGAAGAAGATTTGTGGGTTGATTTGCTTCAGCAGTGGATGACTATATATATATATATATATATATTTATAGCAAAGAAGATAGTGGCGATCTATACAGAAAGAGAGATGGTGTCTGATTTGATGAGGAGGAAAAACAAATTAGGGTTTTAGTGAGGTAATAAAGTTGCTGCTGTCCGCGCACTGTCCTAAGATCGATCATGTGTGTTCCTTTTGAATGTAATCTTGTTCTTTCTGAAAAGAAAATATTCTCTCTTTCTTTAGTGGATAGTGAAAGTTAAAAGGGGATTGCTTTTCTTTTCTGAATCGACTAAGGCTACTTTGTCTGCAAGTGTTTGGAGCACAAGGAGATGAGGAATATGTACTTCGTGCGTGTGTATGTACACACAAACCAAAGGTAATGAAAGATATAAACTATTAAATTCAGGACACAAAGCACACGAAGCTGTTCACGATAATCCAGCAGAGGCAGAGGTCTTGCATCAGACTTAGTTCGCGCCAAGCAGTTTATGTTTAAAGCAGTTTATGTTTAAGTGCTTTTAGTTGTTTTTCCTTATTGAGTCGTTAGCACCTTTTCTTTGGGCCTCAGCCCATTAGTGTTTTTATAAGTTAAAGGCGGCTGGTATTCTATAAATACTCTGTACAGTATGCAATTTTTATCAATAAGAGAATACGCTTTATTTACACCTCTGTTCCACCAAATTCACCAAACACTGTTTCATCAAAACACAAAAGCTCTCACTTTTAATATGGTATCAGAGCAACTTTGCTAAGCTGCGATCATCAAGAAACAAGAAAGCACCTTCAGTGTTCTATCCTTCAATGGCGGAATCAAATTCTCCTTTAACAACCAATACTGCAGCCGTAACACAGACGAATGATCCCTTTTTCTTGAACCATGGAGACTCATCTGGGCAGCTGCTCGTCCATGAGCAATTGAACGGCGACAACTATGCCGCGTGGAGCAGGGCCGTTATGATAGCCCTCATAGGCCGAAACAAAGACGGATCCGTGACTGGTGCTCTACAGCCCCCAAACCCAGCGGACCAAGATAAGCTGATAGCATGGAAGAGAAATAATAATATCATCATTTCTTGGATACTCAACTCGGTCACGAAGGAGATTTCGGCTAGCATCTTGTACAATTCCTCAGCCAAAGAAGTATGGGATGATCTTCAAGAAAGGTTCGGGCAGTCTAACAAGCCCAGAATCTTTCAATTAAAGAAGGACCTAATCAATCTTGAACAGGGCTCGAGCAGTGTAGGAGTGTACTTTACCAAGTTGAAGACTTTGTGGGATGAGCTGTCCAATTATCAGCCACCTTGCCCGTGCACTTGTGGAGGAATAAAAGCCATGAAGGATTACCTCAATGAAGAATACGTCCTCACTTTCTTGATGGGGCTACATGATTCTTACTCACAAATAAGGGGGCAAATACTCCTCATGGAACCGCTGCCAGCAATGAATAAAGTTTTCAGTCTTTTGATTCAAGAAGAGAGGCAAAGGTCAATGGTTTCAAGCTCCGCCAAGACAGGTGAAGATCAACTAAGTAACATGGCTATGATGGTGGGAAACAATGGCCAAGAACTGCCCAAAAGGCCCACGTACTACCAGAAGAAGGAACCTGCAAAACCAGTTTGCACCCACTGTGGTAAAAAGGGGCATACGATTGATACTTGCTACCAAGTTCATGGGTTTCCACCGGGCTATAGGCAGGGCACAAGATACAAGGGAACAAGGGTGAATCTCTTGGGAATGGAACATTCCATGGGAAGGGCCGCACCTGAGGAACAGCAGAAACTCACCAGGCACAATCTTGCTGAAGATACCTTGGTCCAACTCCAACTTACCCCTGCAGAGGTACAGAATTTGAAGGCCTTGCTGAACCAGCGTGCCTTCTGCACCTCGAGCAATGTGGAGCCTTGCATCCAACCTGAGAAGAACTCAGGTATGTGCTTATCTTTTGATCTGCCCAGTCTAGCATTCAAGAAAATGTGGCTAGTGGACTCGGGGGCGACCAAGCATGTGTGTGGTAATAAAGATTTCTTATATAACTTACACCAGATAAAGGAATCTAATGTGGTTTTACCCGATGGTACAGTAATAAAAGTTGATAAAGCAGGTTCAGTCAATATCAATCAGTTTATCACTTTACATGATGTTCTGTTTATTCCACAGTTTGAGTTTAATCTGCTCTCGGTATACCTCTTGGCCAGGGAGAAAAATTACAGGTTCCACTTTGATACTAATAGCTTTGTGATACAGGACGCTTCTCACCAAGTGATTGGCAAGGGTAGCCAAGCAGAGGGTCTATACTTCTTGGAAGAAGAAACTGCCTCTGGACACTCAAGCTGTAAACCTGTTTTTCTGAATAAAGTTTCTACTGAAATCTGGCACCATAGATTGGGCCACCCCTCGAATAGAATCTTGAATGTACTGAGATCTTCTTTAAGGCATGTTGAAACTGTAAAAGACTCCTTTTGTAAGATCTGCCCTATTGCAAGGCAGAAAAGATTTTCATTCCCTAATAATGGTCGAACTGTTTGCTCTCTATTTGATCTGGTGCATTGCGATGTTTGGGGGCCGTTTCACGCGCCTTCCCATTTAGGACATAGATATTTTCTTACCATAGTTGATGATCATTCTAGATTTACATGGCTCTTCATGTTAAAATTCAAATCAGATGTACACTCTGCCATTTCTTATTTCCTAAACATAGTCGAGACACATTTCAGTTCCAAGGTTAAAGTGATCAGATCAGACAACGCAAAAGAGTTCAAGTTGGATGCCCTTTTCAAGGATAAAGGCATCATACATCATCTGTCATGCGTGGAGACACCCCAACAAAACTCGGTCGTTGAAAGGAAGCACCAACACCTCTTGAACGTAGCCCGGTCTTTATACTTCCAGTCTGGTATCCCTATCAAATTTTGGTCTGAATGTGTACTCACCGCTACATATCTAATAAATAGAACTCCTTCTGAAGTCCTAGGGAATAGAAGTCCTTTTGAATTGTTATACCAAAAACCAGTTGATTATCATTTTCTACGAGTCTTTGGATCTCTCTGTTTTAGTTCCACTTTAGCAGCTGGCCGAAGAAAGTTTGATCCGAGAGCTCGTGAGTGCGTGTTCCTAGGCTACCCCAATGGCGTAAAAGGGTACAAGGTGATGGACTTAAACACGAGGCAAATCTTCATCTCAAGGGATGTCAAGTTTGAAGAAGCCATTTTCCCTTTCAGACATGGAGAAACCTGTCCTCTGCCACAAGATCCTTTCCCTGCTTCTGTTTTGCCGAGGTCGTGCCATGACAGCCCGTTATCTGAGGAGCTAACTGATCACATCACTGAGCAAACCATGATAGACTCTCAGCCTACACATGGAATCCCTGCACCAGTCCCAAATCATTCTCTGACTGAGCATGAAGAAGCTTCAGCACCAGTCCCAAACATACCTCTGACTGATCATGGAGAAGTCACAGCACCAGCCACAAATCAAGAACAAGAAGTTGAAATAAGTGAGCTGTACCCCAACCAGGAAGTGCAAAGGAGAACACTCAGACTAACAAAGAAGCCTTCCTATCTGCAGGACTACCACTGCAGCACTCTAGTTGGCAGAAAGAACTTGTACCCTCTGTCCAAAGTCCTCACATATCAGAACTTCTCAGACAGTTATCAAGCGTTGATCTGCAATGTATCCATGACACGAGAGCCACGGAGTTTGCCGAAGCCTCAGGGTCAGAAAACTGGGTGACAGCAATGAAAGCAGAATTGTCAGCGCTGGAGAACAACAAAACTTGGACCATTGTTCCCTTGCCCACAGGAAAGAACTCAGTGGGCTGTCGTTGGGTATACAAACTAAAGCTTAATTCCAAGGGACAGATCGAGAAATACAAAGCCCGTCTAGTAGCAAAAGGGTACAATCAAACGGAGGGGGTAGACTACATCGATACCTTCTCCCCTGTTGCAAAACCTAACACCATAAAAATTGTTTTATCCCTCGCAGCTAAGCTACAATGGTTCCTCGTACAAATGGATGTTGACAACGCATTCTTGAATGGAGAATTAACTGAAGAAGTCTACATGGATCTCCCACAGGGCTTCCACACCGACTGTCACAAGAAGCGAACAAACAAAATGGTTTGTAAATTGCAAAAATCCATCTACGGCTTGAAGCAATCTTCGAGGCAGTGGAACAAAACCTTCACAGCTGCTGTGGAAAGAGTTGGGTTCACACAGACCCAATCGGATCACACGCTATTCATCAAAGGAAGTGGTGATCACCTAGTCATCTTACTCGTATATGTTGATGACATCATACTAGCCGGCCCATCCCTCGCAGAAATCAAAAAGGTCAAAGATTTTCTCAGTAGCTGCTTCAAAATGAAGGATCTGGGAGACCTAAAATTCTTCTTGGGCATTGAGGTTGCTCGCAGCAAAGAGGGCATTTACATCTCACAAAAACACTACACAGTTCAACTCCTGGAAGACACAGGCTATTTAGCGTCGAAGCCTTTATCCACACCTATGAATCCGAATGGGAAATTGTCCGCAGAAGACGGCGAGTTGCTCACGGATCCCTTCAAATACAGGCGTTTGATAGGCCGCCTGCTTTATCTCACTTTCACACGGCCGGACATCGCATTTACTGTCCACAAACTGAGCCAGTTTGTCTCGGCGCCTCGCACTGGACACCTCGCGGCAGCACACCACCTCCTCAGGTATTTAAAGGGCTCTCCAGGCCAAGGTATACTCATGAGTTCCTCTTTGAATTTGCAGATCAAAGCGTTCGCTGATGCCGACTGGGCAGCGTGCACTGACACACGCAAATCAGTCTCGGGGTACTGTACTTTCATCGGCGATTCCCTTGTTACTTGGAAAGCTAAGAAGCAACCCACCGTGTCACGATCATCCACAGAGGCAGAATATCGCGCACTTGGTTCTGTTATCAGCGAGGTCCTATGGATACGACAGCTGCTGCAAGAAATCAAGATTCCAGTCACACAGATCCCTGTCGTATACTGTGATAATCTGTCTGCGCTGAAACTCGCCTCCAACCCGAAGTTCCACGAACGCTCGAAGCATATCGAAATCGACTGCCATTTCATCCGCCATCACGTCCTCAATGGCAGCATTCGCCTCTTACCCGTTCGGTCTGAAAATCAGGTTGCCGACGTACTAACTAAGCCGCTTACAGGTCCCTTACTGCAAGAAGCTTTACTCAAGATGGCTGTCCGAAATTTGTATCATCCATCTTGCGGGGGGTATTAAATTCAGGACACAAAGCACACGAAGCTGTTCACGATAATCCAGCAGAGGCAGAGGTCTTGCATCAGACTTAGTTCGCGCCAAGCAGTTTATGTTTAAAGCAGTTTATGTTTAAGTGCTTTTAGTTGTTTTTCCTTATTGAGTCGTTAGCACATTTTCTTTGGGCCTCAGCCCATTAGTGTTTTTATAAGTTAAAGTCGGCTGGTATTCTATAAATACTCTGTACAGTATGCAATTTTTATCAATAAGAGAATACGCTTTATTTACACCTCTGTTCCACCAAATTCACCAAACACTGTTTCATCAAAACACAAAAGCTCTCACTTTTAATATAAACCGAAGATAGTAAAGAGAAATATCAAATTAACCTGTGTAATAACGTAGTCCGATAGAGTTGATAGATTAACCAAGAGTACTCTTGCTATAAATAAAAAGGTCGCAAAACATTTAGAATCATTGTTAAAGTGAAAGAACATTGAGAACAAATAAAGAAGAAGTAGGTGTGACAAGAAATGATAGAATGATGAAAGAAAGGTTCACGGACATCATGAGTAGTCAAAAGTCAAAACCTTTGATTTTGAACCAAACAAAGCAAAGCTAATGATCACAACCAAGTAGCTATAGCTAGCTTCATTGCGATCTTTTCCACGCTTCATTGCGTTCTTTTCCACGCTTGATAAGCGAGTTGGGCTTTTCGGAGAGGAAAAGTGAGCCCAATAAGAAGAGGCCCGGCCCGTCGTCCACGCCCAGGCTATACGCCAATCTTTGTCTGTGAACCAATAGCCCAATTTTCTAAAAATCCAATACTAGCTTTCTTTGTTTTATTTCCTTTCTTTTTTTATATATCAAATAGACAGACACAATGAATTGTTATTTTTCTTTAGTAAAAAAAAAGTGCATGATGATTGAATATAGTGGGAAAAGAGGAATCGTTAGACCCCGACAAGTCATAATCAACACTAATAAAATAAAATCAAGTGGATATTAGTAGCCGTCTAATTTATTTAAACCACACATAGCCCCAATCCTAATCCACACTACAGATTAATCAAATATGTAGATGATGCGTCAAAGCATCAAATAGAGCCCTATCATCATCACTTCTTTTCCTAATTGTCCCTCTTTCCTTTTTCCTTTCTACTTATCGTCGCAGAAATAATAAAAGAACAATAAATGGAATGGATTTTAGTATTACATGAAGGAAATCGGTGTGTCTCATAAATAGAGATACAATTATGCACTCTAATTACAACATGTCATGAAGAATTGAAGATGAACCCACAACACAAGGTTATGATTTTGTATATCATCGGACACCTCCTAAGTAACGGAATGACGAATATGCCCTCCCTCCTAGCCCTCACTGTATACAGTGTCGGTGAAAGAAAGGGCAGGTACGGTATGTTAGTCGTCCTTCCTATAATAATAATATAACATTGTAATTGCGATTATTTTCTTGTGGTTATCTTGCGTTGCGTCCGCAGAAAAATAACAGGGTAAGAGCCCACGAGGTTTGAATGGAACGAAAAGAGTCAAAAAGTTATATGTTCAACGACAAAAGAGAAGAACAATATGATCTCCCTATACAATACAAGCACGCTATTATATTTATATGCTTTCCAAAAAGAGTATGGCCTCCCTGTCTTGGCCTGTAATATGGGTCCTATGTAATATTTCCAGGCAATATTGAACGCATGCAAGAAACAACAATGCATGTGAACTCATATGAGAGAGAGGGGAGAGAGAGATTACTATTGGATTTTGGCCTGTCTTAAACTGACATCTTTTGGGGTTTTTTGTTTTCAGGAAATTCTTGAGGCATTGGGTTGTTTAAGTGCAACAGTGGGAGCTATTCTTGAACTTCTCCTCTGATGTTCTATCACGAGTTGCTCTGCAAACCATTCGATTTTCTCAGCATTGCTCTGTTCTCCTATGCTCTTCCCACTAAAGAGAATCGACTCAACGTTCTTCTGTTTCAGTGATTCATCTGCAATTTCAATCAGCCTCTTTACATTGCTCGGACTCGTTGGATCAGAGAAAATATCAGTGCCAAACTTTGCAAAGCTTGAGCTGTTTGCCTGCAGTTTATGAATTGTATTACGTGAATGAGAAGCAAGCAAAGGATGCAAAAGACAGTGTTTGTTTACAATAATGGACGAGGCTTTTAGACAAACTATTGTCATAAATCATTCTGTTACACCTCAGATTCAAGAAATGGTAGATGTGATACCAAACAAAACATATATGCCTACTTATTATATCAACAATAATCCAAAATGCCTTGAGACATGATAATTCACATGCATCAACAGTACTCTTGTTGTTTTTAGTCAATTCTATATAAGGCCTCATCATGCCAATACACGTCAAGCAAGTAATATTCTATGACAAACCATCAATAGTCAACATCCAATGAATATCTAGTGTGGCAACTTCAAGTCTCCCAACATAAATTATTTCAATTTCATGAAGAATGGAGATGCAGTCCAATAAGGGAAATAACCCCACTCTATTGCCACTGGTCTACGACTACAGGTTTAGGTGATATACAAGAATGAGAAAAAAGTTAACAGAGACGACTCTTTTTCTGCTACATATCTTGATAGAAATATTTATATCACTTTTGGAAACTGCAATTGGTTGTTGGGTCGCACCCTACTGAACTATAGCTGTTATTTTTACAAAACTTTAGCACAGATACGATCAATATAGTGGTGAGGCGTGAGGTAAAGGGACTCTATCTACAGGCTAAAATGACAAAACGTGATAGGATTGAAGTTTGCACGCTAAAGTTCATGTTTAAGCAAAAAGGATCTAAACATTCTTATTGGAAATAAAAGACAAGATTTAGCCACACAACATCCTCAAAAGTCTGCAGATATTTGCTTGTTTTTAACATTGACTTCTTACTTTATTGAGACTATCCCACGTAATTGACCCATTATCAAGAAAACTTTAATGGCTAAAAATCCCATCTTTTAAAAATGAAGTTAATACCAACGCAAAGATTCCCATACCTGAATCCGAAGGTAATTCCCCCTCCGAGCCTGTCCGAAAGCCATGGCCACAGAATGGTCCACCATCTCCGCCGAGCTTTCCCCTACAATACGTGAAATCGGCCGAGCCCAATCACGAGCCTGCCACTTCCTAACCTCCTCGTACGCGAACCCACCTTCCACGACGCCGGCCCCGATAGAAATGACTAAAATGTCCTCCACGCCTCTAACGAAAGGAAACTCCTGCTTGTTGTGCAGCACGTGTGTAATGGCCGCCGCCGTTGGGTTGCTCATCGCCAGACCACCGTCGACGCCCAAGACTCGGTTCGAACCGTCGACTGAGCTCAAGCTGACCGGACCGAACGAGCCGGGCTCCGCCGACGTGGCCATGCAGACCTCCCAGAGCTTGAAGTTGTAGCTTTCGCTCTCCAAAGCGTCGGCGCGGGAGAACAAAAATGGCGCCGTACTTGTTAGATCGTAGCAGGGGATTAGCACGGGCTTTGACATGTCCTTTATTGTCATCTCATCTTTGAAAATTTTCCTCAACGCTTTTTCCTGAATGAGTTTTAAAACCAAAAGAAGATTAAACACGAATTTGTTGCAGAAGTAAAGCAGTAATTTTCGATCGACTCTGTAATAAGCTAAACAAAACCAGGAAAAAAGAAACGACTGAGGCCCAACACGAATTTGATTATACCTTCTCCAAACCGTCGAGCGAACCGCCTCTATTTCTACCGAAGAAGCTGTTAAACAGACCCCTCCGATTTCGCTGACGTGGAGGGCAAAACCTGGGGCCCTCCGACGACAAAAACCGCCACGTGTCGTCGGCGTTGAAAATCGGCCGGCCACGACCGTCCGACGCAAACAACATCGCCGAGAACACGCCCCCGATTCCCGTACCTGCCGCGACGTCGAAGTAGTCCGCAATCCTCGCGTCGGAATTTCCCGATTTCTTCTTCAACGCCGCCTCCAAACACGACAGCGTTTTGCCGGAGATTACGTTTTGCAGGCCATACCCACCGTCTATCGACAGCACGCAGATTTTTCCCCGCTGCGACCTACGCTCGCCGACGCCGTCCTTGTTCTGAGGTGAGTACAGTTTGCTGCTGTCGTTATCGTAATCGAAGAGGAACTTCGACTCGAGAATCGAAAAGATTTCGTAGCTGAGCTTGTCCGTATCGATGCTTGGCTCGAGCTGCTGGGATGATTTTAAAGTCTCATCATCGCTGTTGACCGTTGTCTTCGTTGTGTTATCCATTGGGTGACGATCTTCACGAGAGAGAGAGAGAGAGAGAGATGATGCAGGTCTAGACTTTGCAGGTTGTCGTGTACTTTGTATTCGAGTTTTCCTGAGAATTGCAGAGAGATTAATTCATTAATTAATTATGACTAATTAATAACAATATTGACTTCTCTTTGTAGGGTTCATTAGCTAATAAATGGCGACAGATGGCTAATTATGTATTCGCAAACAGTAACAATGTAACGGGACATTTTTTTTTCTTCTCATTTTACTGTTAGAATAGAAATAAAAAATATGGTAATTGAATTGAAGTGATTAATTGAATGTTTTCATCTGGCAGTGACCAATGTTAAATGGCGATGGCGGGCAACGTAATAAACCAATCATTTTTTCATGCATATATATTGTATGCTAAAGTTTTTTCCTTCTTTATCTATGTTTCCTTTATTTTATTTTAAATTTTATGCTTTATACTTTCTTCGTTTGACTGACAAAGTACTTGTGAAGTTGGGATTTCCCGGGCATTCATTAGAGTTTGATCTAGTTATAGTTCAAATGTTATGTGGTTATTATTTATCTATCATACAAAGTCGTCCTTGTAGTTCAGACGGATTTATTTGTTAGCATTTTCGAAAATGTATATCGTTGATCACGCAATTAACAAGTGGTTGACTCGGAGGTTAATGCCAAAGTATATTTTTAATGGTATACCGTATTATTCTTTCCTTGTTTGTAGAGTAGTTGGTAATTGTTTGAAATTCAATTTCTATTAATGAAACGAATAAAAAGAAGGTCAATAATCATTGCTTGTTATTCGCTGCCCTTTGAAATGAAGACCGTTGCGTGGTCAAATTTCTTGAAACTGCGTTCGATATATAAGTTTGTAATAATTCGATTGTCTCGTAATTTTCCCGTGATGTGTGGTGTGGGGTGGGGTTCGACGTTATCGTTGATGTGCCGACAGTTATTAACCAAACAATTATTGGAAATTTTATAATAAAATCAAATTCTAAATAATTAGCGAAGTAGTAAAAGATCTGCGTAGGTGTCGTGATGATTTTCGATGAAAAAACTTATAACATGTTGGGTTGAGACGATAATACATACATATATTAACAACAAATATGAGAGATCAACAGTTATATATATATATATATCCACATATGTATGTAGGTATATGTATACATATATATATCGAACTTTTACGCATTCAATTTCTACACATCATAAGCAATCATCGCAAGGAAAATTAGTACCACTAATTGAATCCACATTCATTCCACGCCAATGCTTCTTTTTCTTCTTTTTGTCTTTCCTTTATTAATGACACCCATGATCCCCACTCTTGACTGGTGAAAGAATATCTCTAATCTCAACGAAAATCATTTAATGCTTGAACTTGCATTTTCTTACAATTCCCTCCTTCCTTCATTGCTCAGCTCCTGCTTTATCAACTTCAACATATCACCAACCTACAGATATTATTGTCATAAATTAATAATACAGACGTAATAAGGTCGCAGCATGAGATAAGAGAATTCACTCACTGGAAAGTAGCGTGACAAGGCTATTGAATTTCTGTCCAATTCGACGTATATTTTCTCTAGCACCAAACAAAGGGATTCCACTTGATCTCCAAGCAAATCAACCTATGAATATTTTATTTTTTTATTTATTCACATCTGTAAAAGATTTTCAAAAATCAATACAACAAGAATCATATATATATACCTCAGTTTCAGCAAGTTTCAGGTTATGACACCTTGAGAAAAAAGCATTCTTGTACAGCAACTTCCTTGTCCTAACGACAGCAACTTGTTTGATCAATGAATCTAACCTATGCTTCAACACTCCTAACCTGTAAGCATGCAATCCATTTTCAAGACTCAAAAAGTCGGGATAATCAGCACAACAAAATGTACCACACGTAAGAACGAGCAAACCTTACGCTGTTGTTCTTCAGATTCTCATGCACAACATGCTCGACTTTCCCGAACAATTGCTGAAACTGAACGATCATGGTCAGAGCATTCTCCTCGAGGGAAACGACTCCATCGTTACTTTCTTGGCAAACGTCGTTTTCTTCCGAGTCCTCAGATACTTCTAAGCTTTCTTCGAGCTCCACCAGCAAATCTTTGCTTGCGTAGAGCTGCTGTAAGGCCCTTTCGAGCTTCTCGCTCACAGAGCTGAACATGCTCTCGTCGTCTGTTATCAGCCATTCGATGGCATCTCTCTCTTCGATCTCCTCGCAGCTCGATATCACCAAGCTGTTGTTTGCGCTTCGTTCCTTTATCTCCGAGCTTGCGCTGAGCATAAGGTCCTCCTCTGCCTCCAAGCACCTCAGCAGGGAATCGAGCTTTTGGATCAAGCCTTCGTCTCCTTCGATGTCTGATTTCTTGCATCGCGGGCTTAAGATCCTCGAACGAGGCGTGCATTCTTGGGAACGAGGAGTCATTCCTTGGAGATGATCGCCGTTGAATTTTCTAGAACGAGGAGTTCGTTCTTGAATGTCCAGCAATTTCAGAGCATTTGACTCCGACTTACGATGAACGTGGCTATCTTTAGCCGCCTGAGCGACGATGAACTGGCAAATATCTTCTCTGATGAGTCTCTCGGCATCGTAATCCTCTTTCTCTGACTCGAAAGTTCGTGCTAAATCACTGAGGAATACCTTGTGAAGATCCTCACGCAGCAGGTTTTGGATTGATTCCTCGTTAGAACGACGTTGGAGATTGCTTATAAACCCTTTCATCAGTATCATATCTACATCCTTCTCAACGTTGCACCTCCATTGTCGCTCCAAAGGTATTGCCCCGGCGCTGCGCATCTTACCGAAAGCGAGGTCGAGCGTTTCTTTCAAGACGTCAATGTCCGAACTCATTCGCCTGATCAGCACGTTTTGGTGTTTCGACGACTTGAATCTTGAATCTTGCTCTGCTGTGATGTTCGAACCTTCGTCTACCTCCTTTTCCATGAATTCGAAGCTTAGGTTGGGACTCGAAAGGCGGGACTGCCTCTTTTTCAGGATCATCTCAGAACTCAAGAAGCTTTTCTTCTCATTCTCCAGATTCTGTTTTATGTTCGATACCTGCAAATCCACCGTGTTTTTCCATTTAGAGATGTCGAGCAGCTCCGTGCACACGTCATGGATGATAACTTTACTCTTTGCAAGAACGTCATCGTTCTTATTATTCCCAGGCTCGAGATTTTCGTTCGAACCAGACAATTCTTGCTCCTTCAATTCTATTGCATCCCTGAGTTCGTTGTCTTTGTCGACTATGAGACGCCTCATGTCTCGAATCCTCCCATGAAGCCAATGTCTGATTTCTGTTAGGTCGGCGAGGATCTTATCTCCTCCTCCTCCTTCGAGGATATCTGTCTCCTCCTCTCTAACAATACTGAGACCACCCTCCACTAAGAGCGAAGCGAGCTCGTAAAATAACGATCTCTTGTGTAAGAACTCGATAGGCCCATCGTTGGATTGTAATTCCCCGTGAGCTTTGTCCATTGCACATCTCAGAATTCTCATCACTACCGAATCTGATCTTGACCTGCATTCGATCTGACCAAATATGTCTTCCATGGTTTTGGAAATTAAACAAGATAGAGAGAGAGAGAGAGAGACAGAGTTGCTTAGATGATTCATATGAATTTTCCAGGAAATGCTAAATTTTACTATAAACACGTTTGGAGGAGACAATAGACCATTGGATAATTAACAAATTTAAACATCCAAAGATTCGGCTATATTTAGTGATACTTATGTGACACAATTGAGTGTATGTGCAGGGAATATATATCAGAGATGTTTTTTTGGAGAATTAAGGCATGATCTTGCAACATGTCCAATTAAAAAGTGCAGAGCAATATGAATCTTTATGGCCTGAAAATTGAACGAACTGTTGCAGCATACAATCAAAGTTCTATTATCTCATAATAATTAGTTAAAACATTGAAAAAAGCAGTTATCAATACTATAACATCCGTTCAATTTTTGCCTGGTCCATAATCAAAATTTTTAAGCCCAAAGCCCAAATTCAATAGATATTATTACTAAGTTTGGAATTTTAAACGAATTTTTGTAGTGTGAAATAAAAAATCATTCGCTTGAAGTGTTGAGAGCTGAGACCTTGAAGCTGCTGTAAACCCTAGATTCCATCCCTGTTATAAGGCAGAACATGGCGAACCAGCGGCAAAAGAGCCTCCTCGACGAGGCCATGGCGGCGACCGAGGGGTTTATGATCGTAGTCGAGGACTGCGTGGAGACAAGCGGAGCTTTCGTCGTCCACCACCTGCTCAAGCGTGCCCTTAATCCTCAGTCGTCAGACGTCGTCGTTTTCGTCTCGTTCGCGCACCCATTCTCCCATTACGACCGCATTCTTCGCAGGATGGTAGCTTTGAAGTTTCATTTTAAAATGTCTTCTTTTTTATTAAGCATGAACTTTTAGCCCCCATCATTAGTGTATGGCCTAAATTAGAGCTCCCTGAAAAAAAGGATGTACTGATCTTACTTGTGTTGATATGCAATAATATGATATCCATGTTTTTTTGAGTCCTAAGAATATGAAGCTGCTAAAATGATAGGGCTGCAACTTACTTGCCCAACGGGATGCTAAGAGATTGTTTTTCCTCGACATGCTTACGCCGGACAGACACGGTGAGCCTCATTTATTGAAAATTACAGATTTCGTGTTAAAAGTTTTTCCTTTTATCATGATGATCTATGTGTTTTATCATTCAAGTGTCTTGATTGTCCTCTAAAGGTAAGCTTTCTTCTTCCTTATGTTTGTGATTGATTAAACTAGTTCGGATTAGGCAATGGCTGTGATTTTGTAAAGTTGAGATAATCTCAATGCGGATTGCTATTCCCTCTGATTAATCGTCTGTTGTTTGTTTTACTAATAATTGATTAAGCTACACTGCATCACAGTTCTGAATTTGTACTGCAATTAAAACCATATTTGTTGGAAATTTGTCAAATGATATTACAATCTATGTTTGCTGTCGTTATTAGAAAGAAACCAATGGAAAACGAGCGAAGATTTACTTGTTACATTGTATGGAAAAATTCAGAAGGCTGTCGAGCTCTGTGAGTCCCCTGAAGCCGGACAACAAATCACTATAATGATTGACGACGTGTCTCTCATGGAAGTGGATGCTAAGGGTTCCTCAAACCTCGTCCTGGATTTCTTACATTACTGCTGCACCTTAAGAACTCAATACGTAAGTATTCCTCATGCCTTCTCCTTCCCTCTTTTCCGTAACTCGCTGGATTTTATGTTGTCCACAACTTCTGTTCGTGATTAGGGGTGTTCGCTCATTATTCTCAATCACCACGATGTGTATGCAACATCTGATGGACCAAATATGCTTTTATTACAATTGGAGCACATGGCTGATTTTTTGTTAAAAGTCCAACCTCTAGCAACTGGTTTGGCAGCTGATGTCCATGGACAGGCACGATTTTATTTGTTCGAAACGTCTGTTAGAAGCATATATTAGTTCGCTCTTATGTAACTGACTTGCAAGAATACATATGATCGTTTTTCATGGCAGTTGACTGTGCTAAACAAAGGACGTGCTGGTCTACTCGACTTGTCGAAGAACAAGGTCAACAATTTCCAGTTCAGGATTAAGGATAACACGGTCGAGTATTTCTACCCTGGAAGTCGTAGCTGAAATTCTTGTTAGAATAGTTAAAATGGAAGTCCTGTTGTGTATTGATATGGGGAATTATATTTTTGCTAATCGTATATAAATATGTCTCCGAGTTTTTATCTGAGGATTATGCGAGATAATTTGTCTCCAAATTGCAGCTGTAATTCATAATTTCTCGACTTCCTGAAGAAATGGTACAGGGTTGTATTTTCTAAAAACTCGACTTTTTTTTAACACAAACTGCATTGAATGCTACTGTACTGTAATGTGCCGAGATTTGTGCTTTGCTACAATTATCAATAGCAAAAATCAATTATTTGATAGGAAAAAAAAAATCAATTATTTGATGCTTCTTCTTCAAGTACTAATAGAAAATGAAAAAGAAAAATTGTTCCTTCCGCTCGATTCCTGCACAAAAGTAAACTTAAAGTATACAATGTTTCGTTAATCACAAAGAAAATACCCCAATAATGAACAATTATAAAGGAATGTTAAACCGAAAGTCGTCTTCACAGGTCCTCTCCTTCTCCTGTTAACTCTATTAAAAGGGTATAAAGCAGCTCAGCTTTGATTCGAGTCGTCTTCTCAACAATGGCTCCTATTGATCCTCATTCATACACAGACTCGAGCCACCCACTCACCACCCACGTCTCCCTCTCTCTCTACTTCTCCTTCCCCACCCAAACCCTCCTCTCGTCCGCCGTCCTCAGCCTACCCGCCGCCCACGCCGGAGAACTCACCCTCGACACCCGCTCACTCACCCTCGCCTCCGCCCTTACCTACCCCAATCCCAATCCTACGCCCCTACCCTACACCCAACCGCCCACCGCCGACCCCGTACTGGGCACCCCTCTAACCCTCAACCTCTCGAACCACTCCCAAGTCCTTTTACTATACCAAACCACCCCTCAATCGTCGGCCCTCCAATGGCTCACTCCTATTCAGACCCTCACGAAGAAACACCCCTTCGTGTACACTCAGTGCCAGTCCATCCACGCGCGCTCGATCTTCCCCTGCCAGGACACGCCGGCCGCGCGGGTGACCTACACCGCCAAGCTCAACATCCCTAAGAACCTCACGGCGGTCATGGCGGCCAGACACGTGGCCAGAAGAGACCCCATCCCGGGGGAACACAGCGGCGCGTGTGAGGACGCGCTGTGGTGCTCGGAGGACAGGATCGTCGAAGAATTCGTCATGGAGCAGCCGATTCCGCCTTACCTGTTTGCCTTCGCTGTTGGGGAATTAGGGTTTAGGGATTTGGGATCGAGGAGTAGGGTTTATGCGGAAATTGGGGGAAATCTTTTGGACGAGGCTGCGAGGGAGTTTTCAGGCACGGAAGCCATGATTACTGTCGGCGAGGAGCTGTTTGGGAGATACGAGTGGGAGAGGTTCGACTTGCTTGTTCTGCCTCCAAGCTTTCCTTATGGAGGAATGGAGAATCCGAGGATGGTCTTTTTGACGCCTACTGTGATCAAAGGCGATGCGAGTGGTGGACAGGTCGTGGCGCATGAGCTCGCTCATAGTTGGACGGGGAATTTGATCACAAACAAGAACAACGACCATTTTTGGTTGAACGAGGTATATTTTTTTAAGGTGGTTGGATTTGGTTAAGACTTAAGAGATAGTTTTTGTTGGGAGTCTTTCCAATTACATGTGTTTCTTGAATAGTCTTGTGTGGAAAACGAGGGTTGTGCATTCTTGGGCTTGTGGAGAAACTCATGCTTGTTATAAAGATGCAATGTTATAAAGATGCAATCTTTATACGAATTGTGGATCGCTTTTCTTGGCTTCAGTTTCCCTCGCCCTGTACATGAGTATTTTCTGCATCATTTTCAGATTCTTCATTAAATTCGTGTTTGTAGGGTTTCACTACCTATGCAGAACGACGAATAGTCGAGGCTGTGCAAGGAAAGGAGCGTGCTGCGCTGAGCATTGGAATTGGTTGGAGAGGCCTTCTTGCGGAGATGGATAGGTTTAAAGACAACATGGAATTCACTAAACTGAAAACTAATCAGGAAGGCGTGGACCCCGACGATGTGTATTCTCAAGTTCCTTACGAGAAAGGATTCCAATTTCTATGGCGTATTGAGAGAGAGGCAAGCACAACTTGGGCACTCTATGTGTAATTTTTCCTCACTTTCTTTTAATTGTTTAAGACGCATTCTTTTCTGTGTATTAACAGATTGGCAGGCCTGCATTTGATGAGTTCCTAAAGAAGTACATCGCCACGTTCAAGTTCAAATCCATCGACACCGACACGTTTCTTGATTTCCTCAAGTCTAATATTCCAGGAATCGAAAGTCGCATCGATTTGGAGCTATGGACCGAGGGTACTGGCATACCTTCAGATGCAATGGAACCCGTCTCTGATATCTATACGAAGATTGTGTCTTTGGCCAATGAGTTCAAGTCAGGTAGAATGCCCAATGATGATGAAGTTGCCGACTGGGGAGGCCAAGAATGGGAGCTTTTCTTGGAAAACCTACCTAATTCCGTTGAAGCTTCACAGGTACTATTGTGTTCTTGTAAGAACCACTTGATCTAATATATATCATCTTTCGAAAAATTTCAGATCTGTGACTTTGGCTATCTTCTTGTGCTCTTTATCCTCGTTGTTATGGTAGGTTTCGGCCTTGGATGCGCGCTACAGGCTTTCTGAGTCTAAGGACTATGAGGTGAAGGTGGCGTTTCTCCAGCTTGCTATCGGCGCAAGGTGCAGCAGTTACTACACTGAAGTCGAGAAAACTCTGAAACAAGTGGGAAGGATGAGGTATCTCCGCCGGCTCTACACTGCATTCGTGCAAGGCAATGGTAAGGAAGAAGAGAAGGTATTTGCTAAGAGGGTTTTCTCAGAAGCGCGCGATTGTTATCACCCTATAGCTCAAGGAGTCGTAGAGGCCATTTTTGCCAAACATATCTAAGAGTGAAGCATCCCAGCGATAATCTTTGCATGCTTCTTCCTTAATTATCATTATTACATAAGCTCGGGTATGTAGATGAATGAATGAACGAACGACCATCCCGGCAATTGTCGTATCTGTAGGGTTTTTTAAACTGACAAACTATGTTATGACTGCTGCATTGGTTGGTATTTTATGTTGCTTGCTTGATTGACTACCGAGGATTTTGGTGTAATCGTAAGGGGTAATTCTATCACATAGGCCATTTTACGCTGAATATTACCCCGACATTCATAAGATCTTTCTTTCCTTCATCGGTCTCTGTTTTGCTCTTGGATTGTTTGGTTTTCTTACTGGTATTGGTATTTTTCATCGATGTCCTATTTAGTGAAAATAAATTTAATACAAAGATATTTCTGCGTTGGATTACAAGTTCCACGCATTACATCTATGGGCCGCACGATTTCTCGGCCCATTGTCCATTAAAGAAGAAATCACCCCAGCGAATACAGACGAAAATAGCCCCCAGTGGCAGTATGTAATTACGGAAACAGTGATTCATAGAGTTCGAGAAGGGACAATTTAACATAAGGGATTAGTTTTTTAAAGAATTAAAAAAAAGGGATTTTGACTTTTTCAATTAAATAAAAGGGAGTGAGATTGATTATATAAGTAATTAGTTAATCTTCACTTAATTAATAAATATTTTAATTATCTATTTTCATAAAAAAGAAAAATTAATGTTCATCTTCTCTGTCGTCGTTCTTCTGTCGTTTTTTCTTCTGCAAATGGCTCCAAAAAAAAAAAAAAACCCAGCGAAAATCCAACACTCATTAATACATTTTTCATCGTGTCGTCTCACTCTCAGAGATACAGTTGATAATTTCGTTTTTCAGTCGAGCGATTTCGTCTTTCGAATTATTTTTGAGTAATCTGTTTAAGATATTTGCGACCATAACTTTCGATTCAGAGAACCAATTACCCTGATTCAAGCTTTGTTGGACATAAACCTTGATTATCCAAAACTTTTATGTTTTACACTTTTTCTAGTTCGAATTTTATCGACTTCAAAATGTGTTTTTCAGATAGATAAGTAATTAGCATAAATAATTAGAATAAAATTAATTTGAATATATTCGTACCTTATCGAATCATTCGAATATATAATAATTCGAATTATATTCTAATAATTCGAATTATATTCGAATAATTCGAATTAAATTCGAATTAAATTCGAATTAAAGTCGAATTATGGCAATTAAGACGTTTTCGACCATAACTTTTGATTCAGAAAACCAATTACCCTGATTCAAACTTTGTTGGACACCTAACTTGATTATACAAAACTTTTATGTTTTACACTTTTTCTAATTCAAACTTTATCGACTTCAAAATTGTGTTTTTCGGAGACATAATTTAACAAGGTATCAATATTCAATGAAAGAGGTTTAATATGTGGTATCAATGTCTAACGAAGATGGTAATGAGTTGTACAATGCGATTAATTTAGTTGCAAAATTAATGAAGACATAAAATCATAAAACTCTAATAATTATAATCACATTACACATGTTTGAATCACAACAATTTCAACACAAATCGCATATGGCACATATATATGAATCATAAGTCGTATAATGTAATTTCAACACATTCGACGTGATATCTATTTAAGTATGTCATCACGAAAAAATGAGTTTTTGACAACAAAGTTAACTATCAAAAACTTTTATTCTTTACGTTTTCTCGCATTCGAAGTCCATTGACAACAAAAATGAGTTTTTGATAACTTTTCGAATGCTTTTCGAATGTGCTTTCCAGAAATGGCAGTTAAGACATTTTTTTTCATAACTTTCCATAGAGACCATCAATTGTCCTGATTCAAACTTCAATGGACACCTAATTTGATTATCAAAAACTTTTATGTTTTACACGTTTTCTAATTCGAAGATTATCAGCTCGGAAAATGAGTGTTTTTTGCTAGCATTTCGAATGCTTTTAGATTTTGCAGTCCAAAAATAATAGTTATCACATTTTCGATCATAAGTTTCGTTTCAGAGCATCAATTACCCCGACTCAAATGGTTTTGGATAGCTAACTTGATTATACAAAACTTTTATGTTTTACACTTCTATGAATTCGGAACGTATTGGCTTGGAAAATGAGTATTCCGTAAGTTGTCGAATTTGTTTTTAAAAAATGGCAGTTAACACATTTTCGATCATAACTTTTGATCCAAGACACCAATTACACTGATTCAAGTTTTGTTGGACAGCTAACTTAATTATTTAAAACTTTTATGTTTTATACCTTTTCAAATTTAAAGTCCATCGACGTCAAAAATGGATTTGTTTGGATACATAATTTGAATAAGAAATTCCAAAAATTCCAATAAAATAATTCGAATTTATTTGAATAATTCGAATAAATTCGAATAAATTCCCAAAAAATTAACATATTCCAGTAAAAATAAATCGGATTTTATTCGAATTATTCTAATAAAATTCGAATCTTATTCGAATTATTCTAATAATATTCGTATTATTTGATAAAATTCTATTTTTATCGAATTTTATTTGAATAATTCGAATAAAATTCTAAAAAATACAAAACTAATTCGAACATATTCCAATAGAAATAATTCGAATTTTATTCAAAATATTCTAATATAATTCGACGTTATTCGAATTATTCTAATAATATTCGAATTATCAGATAAAATTCTATTTTTTTTAGAATTTTATTTGAATAATCCGAATAAAAAATTCAAAACTAATTTGAACATATTCCAATAAAAATAATTCGAATTTTATTCAAAATATTCTAATATAAACGAATTTTATTCGAATTATTCTATTAATATTCGGATTATCTGATAAAATTCTAATATTCGTAGTAATGTTATGAATTTTATTTGAATAATTCGAATAAAATTTGAAAAAATTCAAAACTAATTTGAACATATTCCAATAATAATATTAGAATTTTATTCGAGTTATTCTAATAAAATTTGAATTTTATTCGAATTATTCTAATAATAATCGAGTTATCCAAAAAATTCTAATATTAATATTAGCTTTTTGAATTTTATTCATAAAAAAAATCAAAACAATTCTGAACATATTCCAGTAAAAATAATTCGAAATTTATTATAATTATTCTAATAAAATTCTAATTATATCGTTTTTGAATTTCATTCGATTAATATTCGAAAAATTAAAAAAAAAATTGAAAAATGGAAAATTAAAAAAAAATTATTAGAATTCGAATAATGTTCAGATAAGAAATTCGAATAAATAATTGAAGAATAGATAGTATTAGGTACGTAATTTGAATAACTAATTTATTATGAAATTCCAATAGTTATTTGAATAAATTAATTCGAATGAAGTTTTCGAATAGAAAATTCGATAATGTTCTGATATGTCTTCGAACAACGGTGTCCGAATAATGTTCAAATAAAAGTCGAGTAAACAGTCGTGTAAGTAATTACGATTAGCTATCTTTAATCTTTTTTGAGTAAGGATATTTTGGTCATTTTGAACTCAATCCCTTTTAGTTAACAGCGTATGATGCGAGTCCCTTTTCTCAAAATTCTCCGTTCGAATCGTTACGGAGATTTGTTTTCATCTATCAGCTGGAGGAGAAAGTGTGGAGAAGAAAAGGCAACAATCGAGTTGGGTAATCTTATCTTGGTGAATGTTTCTCTTTTTGGTGGTCACCATCATTGGTTTATCTATTTTTTGGGTTGTATACTCCCAAGTATTGGTCTATTTTTTTTGTTCAATCCAAATTTATCATGAATTGCAAGCGTATTTAATTGTGTAACAAGTAATTGGTGATTTTTCATCGTTGAGAGAAGATTATACATTAGATATTTTGGTTTGCCTCCGATTCGATGCCATGTTAAAATTTGCGTGTTTCGAATAAATTAGTTGCAGGTGGAATTGTATCTTCTTTCTTTGATCCGATTGATCACTGCCGTGCGAGCTTGTAATTATTTGGTAAATGCAATTGAGCTACGATCAGTTGGTTAATATTTTGTAACACTTGATTTTCCTTTGCTCGCTCTCACTGGACCGTCCACTATTTTTTATGGCAAATTGTTTTTACGGGAAATTTTCTCTCAATTTAGAAGCATTGGCATAGTTGAATGATTTATTTATAGCTCAGTAGTAGAGTGTAGAATAAAGACGGTGCATTTAATGTGCTTCTGAATGAAAGCGGTGCTTCTGATTATGGTTTTGATGTTTGTTAATACAGAATGGCGAGCACGATAGATGTGGCTGGAGAGCAAGTCCCGACGTCATCTGTTCTGATGGCAGCGGCGAAGCACATTGGAACAAAATGCCGTGGTGAGAATGTAGCTTTCCTCAAATGCAAGAAGGAGGATCCAAACCCTGAGAAATGCCTCGAAAAAGGGCGCCTGGTTACGCAATGCGTGCTTCACCTGTAAGTATTGTTTCATGTATGGTATGGGAGAACTGTTTTCTGGCCAGGACATTTTCAGCTCATTTCTCATTACACTTCTGTGGATGGATCCAATGTGAATCGTTGACTGAATTCACCATCATTGGTTTTGGCTGTGCTGTCTGAAAACTGAGTTCAGATTGTTTGTGGTTGACTGTTGACTTATTTCTCCTTTGCCCCTTGAGCTTGAGTATATGATGCCCAAAGCCATCTCACCTATGCAATTGCAAATTTGAGAACTCGTCAAATTGTGGTGAAATTGCTGTTGTAACACACTGCTCACTCCTTGCATCACCACTACTGCATCTGGGAAAAGGCTCTTAGTCTCTTTTGAAGACTACTTCACAGCCTATTTTGTTAATGGCTGACCCTATTCTTTAGCTTTATGTGATGAATCCAAAAGTTGTATCGTTATATCATATACATTAAATAAAGGGTCACTTGGTATTGTGTATGTGCAGGTTGAAAGATCTTCACCAGAGCTGCAACAAGGAGCTTGATTCGTATGCTGGTTGCATGTACTACCACACCAACGAATTCGAACTCTGTCGTGAAGAACAGAAGGCCTTTGAGAAGGCATGCCCACTCTGACATAGCATGCATGCATGCGTAAATGCCCTCTGACTCTAATAATAAAACTTCATCCCCTGTTTCTTAAGGGCAGAAAAACGACTCCTATTTTCTTCAATTGCAGCACTTGCTGTTTTTCTGCAAGGCGAGTTCTTGTGTTGTGAAAAGTTTATTGCAGAACGCAATTCAGTATTTTCAAATTGCTTTTCCAATTATTTTGCTAAGTTTATCGGTCACTTTTTTGAAATGATCGGTTCAAGGTGGTTTTTTTTCCACTTATATCACAGACATAAATCCCCAACAATGGACTATATATGGACACAATATGTGGTGCTATGTTTTGATGGGAAGATGATGGTATGATGACCAACGAGATTGAAATTAGACTCCCAAGGACCTTGGAGGTGAGAGACAACTAAAAGACATGGAATGTGTTTAACCAATCAACGTATAAACCCTAGCCCTAGTCAACGTTTATAAAAACTTGGGCCCAATCTCACCCACGCATGATATCAGGACTACGAAGAAAAACAAATTAATTACCTAGTATTAATAATAAATCCAGCATCATCCATCATTTCATTAACAATCAGGGACTAATAATGATTAATTAATTTCCTGTGCCAGTGATATTAAATACAGCATCATCCATAATTTAATGATCACTAAATTCAAAATCCAGAAAAAACATAACCATTAAATGACCAATCATTATCCATTCGAAGAGGTCATTCAACAGGTAAGCAAACATAATCCGACCCAAATTATCGAAAAAAGAAAAAAAGACAGCATCAACAACAGGCGCCACAATTACGAAAAAAGAAAAAGGTTCAAAACAACATAGAAAAAACATCACTTGGACCATACATATATGATATAAACTTCATATCAATGCAAGGTATTATATGGCGCTCCAAGTGATGATGATGATCCATATGTATATCAGCCAGAGGAAGAAGAAGCAGCGCTGTGATTCGTCGGCTTCTTCACGTACTTCCTGGCCCATACGTGCTTGCCGTTAATATTGTACTTCGCCTTGTACGGCGCTACAATAGGTCGAATAACAGATAAGGATCGACAAACCATCCTCGCATACAGCGCCTGTTCTCCCTCAGGAACTTCCTGCATTATGACGTCCTCGATAAAGTCCCCGAACTTCCTGCGATAAATATGAAACCGATGCAAAATTAAAAAAAAAAAAAAAACCGTTATATCTTAGACGAGTGTGTAAGGAACCAGTTAGCCTTCGGCGAAAACATATAAATACGCGACAATATTCTGAAACAATTAATCCACGGGTGGTGCTCCAAACATTTTTTGCAGTTAGGTAATAAACGTAGATGATATAGATTCTACTATTGCCGACAGCCGACTATGCACATATATAATCACACAAATCTAAACATCACCCATTCACAGAAACAAATTAATTGGACAACATCAATGCTTTACCTCGTGAAGAAATCGCGCACTTCTTCTTCGCTCGTGGGGTACCCCTTCGAGAACGTCAGGAAGATAGTCCTATCATCAGGAGCTACTTCTCCCTCCTCACCTTCACCCCAAGCCTCTGATGATGCACCATGACCGTCGTCGACAGCCGATAAGCTCTGACCGAACACCTCAGACAAATCATCAGCCAGCATTATCTTAATAAAATTCGGCAAAAGATGGCCCACAGATTCGAGAGGCACTTCCGCCGGAGCACTGACAGCAGCAGGCACATGATGAGACTCCACCAAGGGAACAAACGGCGGCTGCTGCTGGCCGACCATCCCATGGAAGGGATCATTAGAATGATACATCACCGCCGCCGGGATATTCACCAAGCCATGGCCGCCGCCGCCGCCTTGGTGGTGGCCGAAGGGAAAAGCACCGCTGCCAATGTTTCCACTGGCCATCATGAAAGGACTGTTGTTTATTTGAGAACTGATGAGCATATGGTTCTGAAGTATGTCACTGAATGCCCGAGGGCAAATGGTGGCTAAGACCTCAGTCACTCCCTTCGAAACCTCAGCACGGTTCTCACGGAAGAACTCAAGGCTCAGGGCCGGCCCACGGTTGATGATCTCTGGTATCAGAGTTATTTCATCTAGACCTTCATTGCCTTTTGCCGAATAAGATGGGTCATTCCTTCCAATGCACCTAAGGCATATCATGGATTCATCCACCAGCACCTTTACGACTACGAGAGAAAGGCACATGATCTGATGTATGAGGTTCGTGTTATTTAATTCCTGCTCCAGCCACATCCACAGAGCCATCACATGCAAGAGCTCCATGGGGTTGACAGCCATGTTTCTGACCAGGCGTGCGAAGAGCTCTCGGTCGATGGAGTAAAAAAGCTTGAAGGCTTCGTCTGTAACGATGGTTGTCTCAAAGGGGAATAGTGGGGGTTGTTTCTTGGACTCCATTTCTCTTTCTGGGTTTTTTTCTTCTTCTAGGGTTTTGTCTGTGGGTGGCTGCTGCTGCTGCTGATGGATGAGTGTGAGTGAGTTTTTTTAGGTCTGGGGCGAGGGGTATATATATCTGTGTGTGTGGTTGGTGGGTGTTTTTGGTGTGTGTGTGGGCTAAGGGTTGTCTTGAAAGGGTGTTGCTGTGCTGGATTATTGTGTAATGAAGTTTTTTCCATAACAGTTTCCTCCCAACGGCTGTGTTTCTTTGCTGTTCAAAGGAATCGGCAAGAATAATATTTGAAGAGGTGTTATTATTATTGGATATTTTGTGATGTACTGATGATGAGGGGGAATGTACATTGACACGTGTTTGTGTAATTCTCCTTGATTCTGTTGTGGAAAATGTATTAATGAGATTGATGACTGAAGAAAATATTTCCAGCATATTGCACCTCTGTAATATTATTATTATGTGGAAGAAGATTATGAAGGGTTTTGTTGACTATATAGTGAAAAGACGCTGAGGTAGGCAACGCTTCATATTCAAAATTTTCCGGGAAAAGATAAATGGAAAAGTTGCTTATTTGAAAAACGCGACTATTAACTTGCAACGTTTTTATAAACTTTGGTTCAGTTTTAGAATATGGCTCAAGTGAGGGGCTCAAGTGTAGTTTTCAGTTCTTCTACTTCCAGTCCAGCATTGAAGAAACGTCACAATTCTCCATTAGAAATCTCTCTGGTCAGTAACACATCATCGCGGTTACATGAATTTGTTTAAGAACGGTGCCATCTTCGCTGAAGCTGAAACGCCTTCGGTTACGGCGTTTCTCGAAGCTCACCCAGGTTTCCGTCACCTGCAATTCTGAACATATATATAGTATGGTATAGTTATCGTTTTATGGATTTCTGTTAATTCATTCATCGCTTATCATGATGTTTCAGGCGCATACACGACGACTCGTACTCACAATAATGGCTCAGAAATTTTGTTTTGGGAAAGACACACACGCAGGATATCAAGCTCTGTTGGGTTACTGCTGAAAGCCAACCCAAGGTTGTTATTCCCAAACCCTGAATATTTTAACAATAACACCCTTTGGGAGCTTTCGAACCAGCTCATGAATTGCGATGCGTTGTTTCGTTGTCTGGTTGATGATTCTATGAGAAAAGTCATGCCAATTGTGGTCAGAAATGGGAAATTTGAGCGGGAATTGGCGATTACGATCCTCGTTAGTGGAAAGACAGAGGATATGTGTTGTTCATTGGCTGATGAGAAAAGGGTTGTCAATGCTTTTGATGTGTACTTGCACATTGGTGGATACGTACCTCCTATCTTTGGCGTTAAGGGGAATGGGGCACATATTGCTTTGGTCGGTCGGGGAAGAGATTATGCAAATGCAAAGTATTCGAGCTGGGTTCGGTAAATATCAGTTTGGTTAAAATGTGCAGTGGCATTACTTTTATGTTTGCTATTAAATTGGTTTTGTGGGATTTACATGCTTGTGTGCCTTCTATTGATTGTTCGATAGTTCTATTATATCACCATAATCTGAGCATAGTAATACTATTGTACTGATGCGTTACTGTTTAGCACTTGGCTATGCCATCAAACATGGTTTTAAGGATTTTCATTAATGTTACAGCATATTGCAACCTTTTTACTATCGTGTCGTGAGTTTCTGTCGGACTTTTTTTAACGCGTTCGAATGTGGTTGGTGCGATAAATAGATGTCTGTCAATTATATCGGATCGTGGGTGTGTGACCTTACTTTTTAGGTAGGCAAAGAGAAGTATTGGAGAAGTTGAGACCACCATCGGTTACCGAGCTTTTGCTGTCAAACGATGGTGATCGGATATTGGAAGGTTGTCTTACGAACTTCTTCGTGGTTTGTCGCAAGGTAGTTGTCTGAGATCTACTCTTCTGAACTCTGTTTTGCTTCTGCTTTAGTTTTCTGAGCAAAGTCTCATTCCTTTGGAGTTTGGGTAATATTGCGCATGAGACTGGAGTTTAAAAGTGTCTTTAGCATAGTATAATAACTTCCTGGTAGAATAGATTAACGCATACGTAATATGTTATCGCTTATACTCCGATATGGAAGTAGCGCGTCAATTGTCGACCTCGGCAATTAATGCGCTTGATCTATGACTGACTCTATGAATCAAGTAAAAGGTTCAGTGATGCTCTACATCAGATACTGTATTGAGCTTCAAATCCTTTTTTGCAGGAGAAAGGTAGAACTAGCTCCACCGTTGAGGTGAATGGCAACTTTCGAAGTCTTGAAACTATGGAAGTGCAGACTGCCCCAATGAATGATGGTGTTCTTCCTGGAGTCATACGCCAAGTGATTAAAGAGTAAGTTTTCAGTGGAAACTTATTCAACTATTTGATACTCATGGTAAAAGTTTACTTATATTCAATTAAGGAAAGCTCTTTTCAGTGAGAACTCATCTGTTTAGGATCGTACTTAAGACCATTTAAGGATCTTAAGCTTTACAATTTTCCTTGTCTGCAGTATATGCATGAAAGTCGGGATTCCATTCCGGGAAGTTGCACCTTCATGGTCAGATCGACAATTTTGGGCAGAAGCTTTTATCACCAGTGAGTTGATTACTTTGCACGTCCCTTAAAAAATCATTACGAATATATTTGGTTATAAATTTGAGCAGTCTCAATTTTAAACTAGCCTTATAACTCGCAGGACTCGAAGTTTTTATCTTATGCACTTCTAATCTGTGATATGATCTTTAACTTTTCGGCCTTACGCAGGCAGTCTAAGGATAATTCAACACGTGGAACTCATCCAAGCCCCGAAATTATGGGAATCAGTTGGAGAATCTTCCAACACTTGGGAAGAGATAACATGGATAGAGAAACGATTCGAGGTGAGTTACTGCAGAACATCGTCCCAAACATCTAGAAAATGACTATAAAGACCCAACTCTTATCACTGCTCTCTTTTTTTCTTCGTTAGGACGTTCCAGGGTTGATCACGTCTATTCTGCATGTAAGTAGAAATGTTTTAAGGAGTTTTCGTTTCGACTTTGATAGTTATATACTCCCGTTTTTCCTTTATTTTCCCGCACAAAATCTCCTAACCAAACACAACTCAAGCTTTGTGTCGAGCCTTAATAATCTTCTTAGACTCATTGCTGGTTTTGTTTCGTGCAGAAAGAGATATTGAAATCCTCCATTGTTGAGTCCATTCCGATTACTTCCTTATGAGCCATCGTCGTTTTGATCGAACGACTGTTTACCTCTTTAGCGATTAATCCGCATTGTATTGAATGAAGTGTTTTCTTTTGATTTTTAGATATTTAAGATACTTACTTTTTTCTTTTATTTATTTTTCTAGTTTTATTTAGCTTTTCGGAGATAGTTGAAACTGTTTTTTTTTTTTAACATAATTTCATTTTTTAACGAAATATTAGTTAAGAAAAAACGATATCTTAATAATAATTATATATATAGATTCTGTGGATGAACAAATGCTTAATGAAAAAATGCTTCGTTGCCATCCTAGCAAAGCATTTTAATTTTGTGTAACCATAAAACTATTTTAATATATCAGAAAAAATTATAGAAATATATATAAGTAAGATAGTCCACTCCAACAAAACATCATCTCTCAGCCGTCCGATCTTCTCATCCATCTCTCAGATTTCACCATTCTCATCATCTTTCTCTAACTGAATCCGCGCTCCCGCCATTTATAAATTCAAGGTGAGTTCTCTTCAAACTCCAAGCTCTTCAAAAACTACTAAACCTTCCATCGTCTTCTCTTCTTGATTTGCTTCTTGACGTCGATCAATCCTCAAACCTGTAATTTCACGCACTTCTACGGATGAGACTTTTTTCTCCTCATATGGACGATTGAATTTGATTTTATTATTTTATTTCCCTTTCCTTTCTATTGGTTGATTATTTCTTTGTTCGTGGAGCTAGGTTCTGATGGAAGAGAGTGGCGAGGGCGGAGATCAGAGTAAGGATAGGTTGTTACCACTTGTAAATGTTAAAAGGATAATGAAGAAGGGTTTGCCTGCGGATGCAAAGGTTTCCAAAGATGCTGCCGAACTTGTTCAGCAATGTGTTTCCGAATTCGTCAGCTTCATAACGGGCGAGTATGTTGAAAGATTTTATGTTTCGATGTAGAGCCAATAGCAGTACATTTCTTGATTAATTCCTCCCTTTTTTTATGGTCTTCGTTGGATAGAGCAAGTGACAAGTGTATAAGGGAGAAGAGGAAGACCCTTAACGGGGACGATTTGTTGTGGGCAATGCAAACCTTGGACTTTGACGACGACATCCCTGCTCTGAGGCTGTACTTGAAAAAGTACCGAGAGGTAATCTCCTTGCTTTTTTGATTCGTTTTCTTCAGCTGTTTATTGCGCACCAATATATGGAGAATAATAATCTTGTTAATTCTTTTTGTTTGTGTTTTCGTTACATTACTAGATACAGACGTCAGAGGTACGCAGTAATTCCCTCTGTTTTTCTCTCTAATTTGTGGATCTAGAACGAACTCTCTGAGCCGTTAACTCTTATCATCAGATTCAGGGTGGCAGCACCAGCGGTGGAGTGAAGCGCCCGCTCAGTTCACATGAGCAGGTAACCTTTTCTTAACTTTCTCGGTTGATCAATCTTGTATTTAAGTGTTTTTCTCCATTTCTTGATGGGTATTTTTCTTTTTCTCCTTTTCTTCCCTTCCCCTGCAGTTTGTTCCTCTTAAAGGATCTACTTCACAATCCATGGGCTTCGGGTCTTCTAATTTGCCAGGTTTCCAAAACCCCCAAATTGGTCAGAGGCCTTCTTCTTCTTCTTCACTAGTTACGGGTTTGGGGTTCCCAGGTTACAATGTCCCAAATGCCCAAATTGGTCAAGTGGGACCACCATCTTCTTCGCAAGCTTTCAACTATGGGTCTAATTTGCTCGGTTTCAACGTCCCAAGTCCCCAAATTGGTCATCAGGTGGAACCATCTTCGTCGCAAGCTTTCAACTATGGGTCTAATTTGCCAAGTTTCAACGTCCCAAATCCCAAAATTGGTCATCGGGTGGAACCATCTTCTTCCCAAGCTTTCGACTATGGGTCTAATTTGCCCGGTTTCAACGTTCCAAATGCCCAAATTGGTCATCAGGTGGAACCATCTTCTTCTCAAGCTTTCGACTATGGGTCTAATTTGCCCAGTTTCAACGTTCCAAATGCCCAAATTGGTCATCAGGTGGAACCATCTTCTTCTCAAGCTTTCGACTATGGGTCTGATTTACCAGGTTTCAACGTCCCAAATGCCGAAATTGGTCAGGACCCTTATTCACAAGCTATGGGCTTCGGGTCAGATTTCCCAGGTTACGTCCCATATGCTCAAGTTGGTCAAGGACCTCCTTCTTCTTCGCAGGCTATGGGTTTAGGGCCAAATCTCCCAGGTTTCAGCGTCCCTAACGCTGCCCAAATTGGTCAGGTAAGACCTTTTTCTTCTTCTTCGCAAGCTATGGACTTGGGGTCAAATTTCAGCGACCCAAACGCCGCCCTAATTGGTCAGGTGGAACCTTCTTCACCAACAGAGAGCAGAATCGAAGCTTTTATAAATGGTCCATAGTCGAAGACCCCGAAATTGATCAGGAACGCCAAGGGTGGTGAGGGAAGAAGATCACAAGATTTCGGCTACCCAGAAGTGAATAATAGTTTTTTACTTTGGTAATAGAATCTGTTGTTTTCTCTTAGGTCTCCCTACTATATCAGGGATGGATGGATGGATGGATGACGAGTCTCTCTTATTCAGTGAATAAATAAACAAAGATTCATTCTTTCATTAGTTCGTTTTCATTCTTGACCGTTTTCATAAGTGTACTTATCTCCATGCCACGTGTAGAGTAGACAACAACTCAAACTGATCATGAGTACTCTCCGTACTCCTGGAAGGATAGATTAAGTGATGTTCTTCATATCAAATACTGTATTGAGCCTCAAATCAAATTTGCAGGAGAAAGTTAGTTTGAAATAGCTCCACCGTTGAGGTGAATGGCGACTTTTAAAGTCTTTAAACTTGAGGCAGTGATGATTTACCAACACTTGGGAAGAGAAAACTTTGATAAGAAAGACGATTTCGAGGTGATGATGATCACGTCTCGTTAGTCTACATTCCGTTTTCCTTAACTTTCTCTCACAAACTCTCCTCACCAAACACAACTCAAGCTTAGTGTCAGACCTTAATAATCTTCTTAGACTCATTGCTGGTTTTGTATCGTCGCAGAAAAAGATATTGAAATCCTCCATTGTTGAGTCCATTCCAATTGCTTCCTTGTGAGCCATGGTCGATTGGAACTTTACTGTTGTACTGAACGAAGTGTTTTATTAAGATACTTATTTTTTTCTTTTATTTAAGTATTTAATTCATTTAGCCTTTTGGAAATAGTTGAATCTGTTTAATTAACATAATTTCATTTTTTAACGAATAATTAATTAAGAAAACGATATCTTAATAATTATATATTATATTTCTGTGGATGAACAAATACTTATGTATCAAAGCATGTTTATAAGAAAATTCATTATTTATTATTCGCATGTGGACGACGTACCGATGTGATGATTCTCTTAAATTAACGTGTTGGAGAGAGCGATTTAGGTTAGCAATGGATATGAGATGGTCTACGGTGGGTGCGGCGTTTGAGAATCGAAAAAACACAAAAAATTGAGAGATTTCGTTGCCATCCGTAGCAAATCATTTTTAATTTGTGTAACAGCAATATAACTATTTTAATATACAAAAAAGGGGGTCTTTACGCATAAATATCCATTTGCATAAAAATTTGTAATTCAGTACACTGTCAGTATTTTTTTATATGTACGTACCTAATAGAATAAATTTTTTACACATAGGTACCCGATCCGCCGCAGGTACGCCATATAACACTAGAGATGGCAATGGGGCGGGTCTGGACCCGGACCCGCCTTGGACCCGCCCCGAAATAATCGGGTTTTACCCGATAATTCGGGTCTCGGGGCAGGTCCCGGGTCTGGCCAACCCGCCCCGAGACCCGGCCCGAAACCCGCCCCGAAAATATGTTCATATTATAATTCAATTCGTAATTACGTATTATATAGAATTATTGCTAATATTATGAAAAGAAAATCAGTTGGTCTAATGGTAGAGGTTTGTTAATATAAACGTAAGATCGCGGCTTCGAGTCTCAGCACCGCATTTCTCCATTTTATCTTTTAAAAATAAAAAGAAAAGAAAAAAAAAGAAAAATTCAATATAACCGGGTCTGGCGGGTTAGACCCGGTTTGTTCGGGTCCGGCCTGGGGGCGGGGCGGGGCGGGGCGGGTCCCGGGTCTACTTAAAAATGACTGGGGCGGGTCCCGGGTCCGGCCAAACCCGACCCATACCCGCCCCGTTGCCATCCCTATATAACACATTTAGGTAACTTATAGTATAGCAACGTATTTTGGTACGCAATACGTTGAGAAAATGGTACGTCATATATAACACAATAAGGTACCATATAAACGCGTGGCGTGGTACGCAATATACACATAAAAAGGTACGGCAAGACTGAGAAAATTGATACAAACAGTCAAAACGGGTACCTATCTGTAAATATTTATGACATATGTACTGATTTGTAAATTTTTTAGTCACGAGTATTTTTCTATAGATGTCACTATAAAAAACCATAGAAAAAATAATTAAGGTACTCCTCTGTTATGAACGTGCCTCTGTTTTAGTAGAATGACGATGAATATGGGCTATACTGGTAAGGTAAATAGACATGTTATGTTGCTTTGATATTTATATATGTATATTGATAAGAAATGGGGTTGAGAAGCAGAAGAAATGATTGGAGATTAAAAGAAGAGATTGAAGATTAGAGGATTAGAAGAAGACAAAGATATCAGAAGTTTAGGTTTAAATTCTTTTCATACCTGCAACATCGATTCTATTCTACTACATCGTATTTAAAGATAATTAAACATATTTTCCCAATTTAGATAATAACAGGTAAAATATAACCAGTTGGCCCAAAACCAACCCAGCCATCACCCAACTCCATTTCTTTCCAGCCCACTTAGAGAAATATTTCCCCTTTGTGCCTTTTTCCTTTTATCTTCATCGAACACAAATCTCAGCATCATCTATTCTATTCTACTTCGCTCAACACATCTCCCATCAAACTTACTTCCATCTTAGCTAGGGTCATGACATCCTCCAACATCCGTCCGATCTTCTCATCAGCCAATCATCATATCCTTCCTTCTTTCCAACTGTACGCGCGCTCCCGCCAATTACAAATTCAAAGTGGAGTTCATCTTCGAAATTACTATACCATTCTGCGTCTTCTCTTCTTGATTTGTTTCTCGACCTCGATCAATCCCCAAACCTGTAATTTCGCACAGTTCTACTGATGATTTTTTCTTTTCCTCCCCACGTAGACGGTTGTGATTCTTTTTCCCTTTCCTTCGTAATTGGTTGATTTCTTTGTTTGTGGAGTTAGGTTTTGATGGCAGAGAGTGGCGAAGGAGGAGATCGGAAGAAGGGTAGGTTGATACCCATGGAAAATATCAAACGGATAATGAGGAAGACGTTGCCTGCGCATGGAAAGATTTCCAGAGTTGCTATAGAACTTGTTCAGAAATGTCTTTCCGAATTCATCAGCTTCATAACCACCGAGTATGTTTAAAGCTTTATGTTTTTAATAAGTACAGCCAGTCAAGATGGTTAGGAGATGTAAAGCCAATAGCAGTGCATTATTGATTTAATACCTCTTTTCTCTAATTGATTTTTTATTTCCCTTTTTGTCGTCTTTGGATAGAGCAAGTGACAAGAGCGAAAGGGAGAAAAGGACGACCATTAACGCGGACGATTTGTTGTGGGCAATGGAAAACTTGGAACTTCACGACTACATCCCTCCCCTGAGGCTTTACTTGAAAAAGGTCCGAGAGGTAATAGTAGTTTCTCTCCGTCCTTTTTTTATTCATTATGCCGATATACGTTTCTTCAGCTGTTTATCGCCCACCTGTAATAATCTTGTTTATTCTTTTTGTTTGTGTTTTCGTTACATTACTGGATCGAACAGGCGTCGGAGGTACGCACTTTCCCTCTGTTTTTCTCTAATTTGTGACTTTAGAACGAACTTTTTCTGTGCCGTAAACTGTTATCTTGGGTTCACATGAGCAGGTTGATCAATCTTGGGTTTAAGTGTTTTTCTCTATTTCTTGATGGGGATTTTTCTATTTCTCTTTTCTTTTTTTTTTTCCCTTCCCCTGCAGTTTGTTCCTCTTCAAGGATCTTCTTCACAAGCTATGGGCTTCGGGTCTAATTTGCCAGGTTCCCGAAACCCCCAAATTGGTCAGGGGCCTTCTTCTTCTTCTTCACTAGTTACGGGTTTCGGATCTAATTTCCCAGGTTACGACGTCCCAAATTGCCAACTTGGTCAAGTGGGACCACCATCTTCTTCGCAAGCTTTCAACTATGGGTCTAATTTGCCAGGTTTCAACGTCTCAAATGCCCAAATTGGTCAGGGACCTTATTCACAAGCTATGGGCTTTGGGTGTAATTTGCCAGGTTTCAACGTCCCAAATCCCCGAATTGGTCATCAGGTGGAACCATCTTCTTCTCAAGCTTTCGACTATGGGTCTGATTTACCAGGTTTCAACGTTCCAAACGCCCAAATTGGTCAGGGACCTTATTCACAAGCTATGATCTTCGGGTCAAATATCCCAGGTTACGCCCCTTATGCTCAAGTTGGTCAAGGACCTTCTTCTTCTTCACAAGCTATGGGTTTAGGGCCAAATCTCCCAGGTTTCAGCGTCCCAAATGCCGCCCAAATTGGTCAGGTGGGACCTTTTTTTTCTTCTTCACAAGCTATGATGGACTTATGGTCAAATTTCAGCGTCCCAGACGCCGCCCAAATTGGTCATTTGGGAACTTCTTCTTCACAAGATAACAGCTTGGGGTCTTTCTTACCAGGCGTTCATCAAAACTCCCAAATTGGTCAGGTGGGACTTTCTTCTTCTACACAAGCTATGGACTTGGGGTCAAATTTCAGCGTCCCAAACGCAGCACAAATTTGTCAGCTACCTTCTTCACCACAAGATAGCCTCCAAGTTTTTTTAGAAGGTGTCTTCGTTGACGAAGAGCCCGAAATTGATCAACAGGGCTCACCCAATCGTCAAAAACGCCATGAGTGATGATGATGATGATGATGATGATGATGATGATGATGATGATGATGATGATGATGATGATGATGATGATGATGATGAGGGGGAAGAAGGTCTTTCTTCACACGATTTCGGCCATTACCCCAAAGTGAATTTTAGGTGTTACTTAGGTAATAGATCTGTTGTTTTCTCTTAGGTCTCCCTGCTCTATCAAGGATAATGAGTCTCTTGTTTCAGTGAATAAATAAACGAAGATTCATTCTTTCATTAGTCGTTCGTTTCATTCTTGACCGTTTTCATAAGTGTACTTATCTCCATGCCACGTGTAGAGTGGACAACTCAAAACTCAAACCCCATTATCGCTGCATTTGACTGTTAGAAATAGAAGATCAAGGTTGTCCTAGACTAGAGAAAGAATATTGGACTATATTGATCCGAGTCAAAGGGAAGCATTGCATATATTAATATACCATTATATGTTTGAGAGGTCTTCTTTTGAACCCTGTTATGCTTCTGATTATGAGTGGTCTCTTTCGTTCGGAGTTTGGGTTCTTATTGGGCATGATTATTTTTAACAAATGATTAATTAGAAAGGATAATTTACTGTGGATTACCAAATGCTTTGTTGCAAGCAAACCCGTAGCAAAGAATTTTAATTTTGAGTAACAACAAAAACTAATGTATATAATAGGTATAGAAATAATATTAGTCCTCCAACAAAACATCATCTCTCAGCCGTTCTCGATCTTCTGATACCTCTGTTAGCCGTTCGATCATCTCTCCTTTTCTTTCTCCAACTGTACGCGCGCTCTCGCTAGTTATAAATTCAAGGTTTAGCTCTATTCAAACTCCAAGCTCTTCAAAACTACTATACCTTCCCTGCCTGCGTCTTCTCTTCTTGATTAGTTTCTTGACGTCAATCAGTCTCCAATCCTGTAATTTCACACACATACTTTGTACGTACAATTATCTCTTCTTTGTTTCCCACATTATGGACGATTGAATTTGATTTTTTTTTATCCCTATCCTTTCTATTGATTGATTATTTTTTGTTTGGTGGAGATAGGTTTTGATGGCAGACAGTGGTGTAGGCGGAGAACAGAGGCCATATTCGTCCAACGTCAGTAACAAGGATCGGTTGTTACCCATTGCAAATATTGATCAGATAATGAGGAAGATAATGCCTGGGCATGGAAAGATCGCCAAAGATGCTAAAGAACTTGTTCAGGAATGTGTTTCAGAATTCATCAGCTTCATAACCAGCGAGTATGTTGAAAGATTTATGTTTTTTAAATCATTATATCCAGTCCAGTCAAGATGGTTAGAATAGAACGAAGATGTAAAGCCAATAGCAGTGCATTCTTGATTAATTCCTCCCTTTTTTTTCTGGTCTTCTTTGGATACAGAGCAAATGAAAAGTGCGAAAGGGAGAAAAGGAAGACCATTAAAGGGGAAGATGTGTTGTGGGCAATGGCAAACTTGGGTTTCGACAACTACGTCGCTCCCCTGAGTGTTTACTTGAAAAAGGTGGTAGTAGTTTCTCTCTGTTTTCTTCAGCTGTTTATTTCCGCCCACATATATATGGAGAATAATAATCTTGTTTATTTCTTTTTCTTGCGTTGTTAGTGGATGGACCAGCAGTCAGAGGTACGCAGTTTCCCTCTCTCTTTTTCTCTCTATAATTTTGCGACTTTTCGAACGAAATTTCTGAGGCGTAAACTGTTATGCTCCTTCCATGAGAAGGTAAGCCGCTTAGTTGGAGTAATACAGAAGACGCCGCTTAGTTCCCATGAGCATGTAAGCCTTTTTTTTTTCCTTTAATTTTATCGGTTCCATCAATCTTGGATTGGATTCAAGTGTTTTTCTCTGTTTCTTGATTTGGGTTTTCTTTTCATTCGTTTGTTTTCATATCTCCCCCCCTGCCCTACAGTTTGTTCCTCTTCAGGGATCTTCTTCTTCTTCTTCTTCACAAGATAACAGCTTAGGGTCTCCAGGCGTTCATCAAGACGCCCAAATTGGTCAGATGGGACCTTCTTCTTCTTCTTCTTCTTCTTCTTCTTCTTCTTCTTCTTCTTCTTCTTCTTCTTCTTCTTCTTCTTCTTCTTCACCAGATAGCCTCCAACTTCTTGTAGATAGTTTCTTTGTCGACGAAGAGCCCGAAATCGATCAGCAGGGCTGCTCTCCCAAGCGTCAAAAACGCCAAGAGTGACGATGATATATGAGGGAAGAAGATCTTTCTTCCCAAGATTTCGGCTACCCCAAAGTAGATAATAGAATCTCTGTTTTCTCTTATATTGGTCTCTCCCTACTCTATCAGGGATGGATGAATGATGATTCTCTCATATTCAGTGAATAAATAAACAAAGATTCATTCTTTCATGAGTGTGTACTTATCTCCCACTCGTTCCTTTTCGTTCTTGACCATTTTCGTAAGTGTACTTAATCTCCATGCCACGTGTAGAGTAGACAACTCAAACTGATCAAACCCTATTGCTGCATTTGACTGTTAAAAAAATCAGAAGATCAAGGTTGTCCTAGACAAAGACTGCTGCAAAAATTCTCTGCATAATATAGAGATGGTCTGGAAAAAATAAAAATATATTGGACTATTGATCCGAGTCAAAAGGAATGCGCTGCATATACATATGCTATTTTCCCTCATGCAAATCTCACCCTCTAAACTCCATATATTGTTTTCCTTGCAAAACGATCTATTAGTCTATTTTAATACATTCCTTGTCCTAAAAAAAAGTTCGGGATATTAATTGATCTACGGTAGAATAGATGATCTCGCTCGTCGTCATTTCAAAACAAGACAAGCAATATTGTGTTGATCATAAATGGGTACAGAAACGTTTGTTGAAGTTATTCTGGCTATTTTGTTGCCACCTGTCGGAGTCTTCCTTAGATATGGCATTGGAGTAATATATGTAGACAGATACATATACATTCATTCATTCTTCACATTCTGGACCTTTTTTTTCGTTTTAATTTATGGGTTTTTTTTTTACAATTATTTGATCCATGATGCGATTAGGGTTTCTTTTATTGTGTTTCAGGTGGAGTTTTGGATCGATTTGTTGCTGACACTATTTGCGTACATACCTGGGATCATATACGCCATTTACGTTTTAGTTGGAAAGTAAATGCGAAGATCGTGTTAAAATATATGTTCAACGATGATTTGTTGGTATTTACCAGCAGATTATGGTGTAATTTTTTGAATTATAGCTTGGTATCAGTTAAATTCATGCATTTTTTTTGGGCGCTCGTGTATCATAAAGCATTCTTGATTTCTACGTTGTTAACTATGATAAGTCAAAGAAGGGAATACTTGAGAAGCCAAGTCTATGTTAAATGCAAGAACATTCCCAGTCTCTACTCATCATGTATTTTGGCCTGGAATTCATACAAGAAAATAGTAGTAGTTAGTTGAAATACGGCAATGAATGATGCCACAACCTACCGTTTCTTTATTCAACTATTGCCGCTTTTTCAAGGTTCTACTAAACGAAGTCGTTTCAAGGCTGCTCTTTTTTTTTTCCATAATAAAATCTCGTGACATCTATAGAAAAATACTCAATTGAATAAAAAGTTTACAAATCAGTACCTATGTCAAAATTTTTTACAGATAAGTACCCGTTTACTGTTTGTACCAATTTCTCGATCTTTACGTACCTTTTTATGTGTGTATTACTACCACGTCACGCGTTTATACTGTACCTTGTACGGTTTCTATATGATACCTTACTGTGTTATACGACGTATCATTTTCTCAATGTATTACGCACTACAATACGTTGCTATGTGGTACTTAAATGTGCTACATGGCATACATGCGGCGGATCAGCCGATCAGGTACCTACGTGTAAAAATTATTTTAATAGGTACCTACATATAAAAAAAATACTAACAGGGTACTCAATTACAAGTTTTTATACAAATGGGTATTTATGTAAAGTCCCCAAAGTATGTATACCATACCGTAACCTGAATAGTAATAATCCCAAATCCCAATCTAGGAATGGAGTTCTTTGCTAATCTGTCCATACTGAAGAAGTTAGAGCTGTAGGAAAAAAAAAAGCAGAAAACGAAGGGGGAAGAAACGTAATGGGCTCATCGATTCGAGGGGCAAACACGACGGCGAAGGCCGTCTACAGAGATCTGCTAAAAGCAGTCAAGAAGTACGTTGGCAAAGAAGAACGCCACTCTCACTTTAACGATTACATCAGGCAGGAATTCAGAAATAATAACACCACTCGAGGAACCCCTGAAAAACTGAAGCTTGCGAAGGATTATACACTACACCTCGCGAGTGTCCACCATCACAAGGTAATGAATCTTTAATCCCTTTTTTTCTATGTGAAATAGCTGGAGTTTTATTAGGATTTCCAATGTTGGTTTTTCTGTACTATATCAATAAAAGTTGAGAAAAGATGAAATCTTGTTGTACGAAGAGTTAAATTCTATATTTCGCATGGGTTGTTTCAGCTATTAGGGGGCTTTACACTAGCGTCATCCTTATGTGTGACTCGTAGGTTTTTGAGTGATGAAGTGCTGTTCTGCACATTAAGTTGAAGTCCCCATTCTGAAAGATTGAGGCTTTGCGCAGATCGTCCTTTCGCTTCGTTGTGGTCATTTACTAGTTAACCTAACCTATATATGCCCTTGTTGCATATTTGGGAGAAAGAAAACTGGTGTTTGGTGTAGATGATCTAATCTTTCGACTATATGTTGATGGGGCAAGCATAATCTTACTTTTAGCATTTCAGAAACAAACGCCATATCACATGTGCATTGACTCAAAAGATGATTTGTAACCTTCAAATATTTTCTTCTTCTCTTGAATTCAGCCTCATAAACTATATATTTATGCAGGAACTTCTGTTTTCGTATAACATTGCTGTGGATCGGTCTGATGAAATGAAAAGGGTGCTCGGGAAATCTGCTGCAAGTGTAGGCCTCAAACTTCCTGATGTTTATGAGCCGTGATCGTAATATTTCCAGTCATCTTGCACTTGCTCTGCTCCCATACCAATTCATGCTTAGTTGATGTTTTCACTCTCTGATAGCAAAGTTTTCATCGTCTATATTAACTATGTATCATCTATATATGTAATAATCACGATGTCCCCCATCAGATCCTAGTTGCATCGTTTGTCCTCAGTTAAAACATCACTACGATGGATCTCAAGACATGCTAAACTAAAGTCATTCTCTTACGATGGAGCGACCAACTGTTCCATAACACGTTCACAAATCCTGACAGAAACGTTTCATCAGACGATAAAAAACTCGAGATGGGCATACCAAAATATCCATCAGAAGTTAAAAAGGAAAAGAAGACGAACTTTCGACAGATTACACCACGAACGAGCAGCTGCAACTAAAAAAAATAAATCACCAGTGTAAACTCTTACTCTATTTCTGCTGCTGCACCAACGCCTCGGCGCTGCCCTCCTCTTTCTTGTCCATTATAGCCTTCTTCGCAAGCTCATAGCCTGCGAAATTCATTGCGCCGAGCGGAGCTATCCAAAAGAACCTCGGCACCGCCCCTTTGAACAATCCCAGCGGTCCTTCGTGACGTAAAATGGAAAGCGCAACAATCGATAGACTCACAGGCCGGCCTTGTGGGGCCGTCATGGTCCGAGTCTTTATCACGTCGAAAGGCGTCGTTAAGACAGCAGACAAACCGCCCGACAAAGCGCCGACCATTATCGTCTCCCAAGGCTCGAGTTCTCTTTCTAGAACCGTCTGTGCAGCCTAATTAATCCACAAAAGAAGAGATATATACATACATATGTATGTCAAATATCTGAATACATATTCAATTCAACTAATTTCCGGTCGAATACCTTCTTGGATTCGGCGTAGAGGCCCATCCCAGCAACGTAGAAAGGGACCTCACGGCAAAGAGTAGCGCCTGTCCCACGAAAGAAGCCCTTCGGACCGTCTTGCTGCCAAGTTCCTACAATGGCTTCCCCGACGTTGTTGAAGAGGCCCGCCTGCAATCGTTGCTTCAGCACCTCACATGGGATACGAACAGCTGTGCCTAAAATAGTGCTGCAAAAGGTCGCCATTGATTGAACCTACAGCGTTGTAAACGTTCATATTAAGGGCATATCAAGGAGAAAACGTAAGCCCTTGTACTGTTTTAACATCGTGGAAAAGAAAGAAACTTTTCACCTGTAATTCTGGGAGTGATGGGGCGATGTGAATCAAGAGAAGTCTGCTAGCCTCGAATATTCCAGTTCTCAAACCATGGCTGCCATTATTTCAATGATTAGGGTGGAATTATAGTACTTGATTATGGGAAAACAGTTGAGGGACGATGTAAAACCTTGAGAACTGTCCCCATATAGCGGGAATGGATCCTCTGTAGAGTCCACGGACGCCGAGATGAGGTAAAGTTGATATGATTTCTGGGAATGTACTGGTTGAGGCTTGTAATCGTGTCTGACAGAACAATTTTAAGAACAATAAGATTATATCTATATCATTGTGTTCGATTGAATAGTATAATCTGAAGCACAGAAAAGCATATGGTTCTTAGCTCATAAAGATCGGGGATTCATGTCCAAAATCCAAATGGAAAAGAAAGTAGAACAGAGTTGCAGCGCTGAGTTTCTTACCTTGATCGTGTCAATGGGATGCAATAAAGACGTGGATAACGCTGAAGAAAGCCCACCAGCCAAAGCCGATTTTAAGACACTGCCAGCTGGTATTTCCACGGGGGGCGGCACAGCAACAACTGTAGCAGCTTCGAACCAGATACTTCTGTAGAATCACGACAGCGTAAAAGTTAACAAGGTAATACAAAAATCAATTTAATCGTCATGATTCATGCATTATCAAAAATCACAAATCCTTGGCTCAAAAAAACATGTAAGGAACATAATTGGACAGCAAAAAATGAGTGAAACCTTTGCGATTTACCGTGGATCCTCTTGAAGTCTGTCCGAAGGAAGCAAGAGCATGAAATTTCGGAAATGCCCGTATGAAATAGATTCTTCGGAGTCAGCCTTTAGAAAGCGCATCATGGCAACGGCGTTGTCTTCGTTGGCTGGGAGCCCTGAATTCTTGAGTGAAGCCAAAACCTCACTTTTCTGCAGTGTCCCGGACTTGCTCAAGCAGAGACTTGTATAAGCCCGAAGAATGGTCGGTTCTTTCTGTTCTATCAAGGACAAGAATTCTTCCAAGCCAAAAGATTTCGAGAACAAGTGACTCCTCGTACGCCTCATGAACTCACGTGCGTATCTCTTTGGTAGCTTTCTCTTTCTCATGGCTACTTCGAGATCTTCCATTGTTACACGGCCGTCGCCATCTCTGTCCAACTCCTGAAAGAACCGTTTCCCTGCAGGGACAAACTCAAATCGATATAGACAAAGAATTCGACACATGATACTAGATAAAGCTACAACACATAAACATGATTGTGATGCAACTTCTAAATATGAAGGCTATCTCCCTCTCAGAGCCCCTGTATTTAATATACCAAGAACTAACATAATATGGAGTGAGAAAATATGACAAAGTTAACTGATTTATGCATCAACAGAGGGAAAATATGTGTAATAAGAAAAGCGAAGATTCAAAAATGACTTTCAATATATTGTGCTGAGGTCTAACTCTGATGTCTTCATTCCAGACCATATGAAATATAAAACACACCTTCGGCTTCTGTGTATCTGAAGAAATCTTGGACAGAGAACAGCTTCTTTTTGTCAGGATGATCTTCTTTTGAAGCTCTTCCTAAAGGAGGCAGAAGCTCAATTAGTTCTGTCAATGACACCGATGACAATGTAGCTCTCAAACGCTCAACATTTGACAATGGAATACTCAACAACCCATTTGCCAACTTTTGTGTTGAACCACCTCTGTTATCAACTCTACTAGCATCAGCAGTATCAATGCTCTCCTCTCCCACTTCGTCTACTGAAGAAGGCACTTCGACAACACCTGGTGGAACGCCACCTACTCGCGCAAACTTTAGATTTCCAAAGAACCCATTGACATCTGCTGTTTTACCTTGTAGAACACTAGTAAGCGACTTAAGGTGGTCAAACATACTAAAACACTCTTCCGAGGCTTCACTATCCCTGCTCTTATGCTCGTGATCTTGAATAACATCAAGGTTGGGGATATGACTCAACTGATCAACCACAAACCCTATCAAGTACTCAAATGGCATATCTTTGCCTTTGTTAACCATGGTTTGTTGATGCTTTGTTTCGCGACCCCTCACTTTCTCACACGAATCAGCACAGTGAGAGACATCCCCTCCACTCCTCTTATGAACCCTTTTCTTCTCGCCCTTCGACTTAATTGGAAATGCCTGTATAAATCCACTAATCAAAATCGATAGAGCCACGTCCATATGTAAGCAATTGCCACATGAGTTCCCATCCCCCTCAGCAGTTCCATATCTATCTTTCAACCCTTTCTTTGGGACTTTTAGGTTCATTTCCCCGTTCCCCTCACAGCCTTTACTAGAACGGCTAGTGTTGTTTCCATTTTTCTCGGTAAAAATTCCAATGAGTATCTTAAGGGGTACTTTACCCTTTTTATGATCCCCACCATTCACAAGCACCTGCTGGCTGCTACTCCTTTTCACCCCATTCTTGGAAAGACCATTAAAGCAATGCTCTAAATTCTTGGCAACCTTCCTAAAATTTGACTCGAAAGGCGAAAACACATTCTTGACGACATGAAAAGAGTTCAAGAACGACTCCAACGGATCATTCCGCGAAACTACCATCCCTCAAATCCCTAGCTTAATCACAGCTCATATAAGGAAATTGAAGCTCAAAGCATAAATTGATTGCAATCCCACCAACAACAAACACCGACCAAATTTATGTAATAACCTTTAAATCCAACAAATCAGACCAGCTTGCAATAGCCTATGGACCCTTATACCACAGAAAAATGGAATACAAAAAGGGTTACAGCTCATCAGCAAAGAAAGTCAACTGGTGATTGAAAAACCCAGTTTGTAGCCACCATTTGATGGGAAGTGATGCAACTCTAAGGAAGATGGGGAGTTTCAAGCAAGCATTTTTTGTCAAAATGTAAATCTAAAAGTGAAAAAACGAAAAAGATAGATGGATAATCTTGCATTCACTACAATTCCGACATAAGATAAAAACATAAAAAAAAGTATGTATATATGAGGCCGACAACTCTTTAGATAAACGGCTCCTAGTTCTCCTGCTTAAAGTCTCAGGACAAGCTGAAGAATCTGAAAGACATGGTGAACCGCAACTACAGAAAGAGAACACATTCGTTTGAGCTCAAATATTCATCGCACCATTGAATTGAAATAAGTATAGTATATAATCCACTCTCAGCATTAAATAACACGAAGTGGATTAGTTTAATCGGCTTAAAGACGCAAATGTCCTTAATCTCCATCCTTATCCAGTCACGTCAGCAGCTTGTATTTGTCATATATCCAAAGGGCGTGTTTGGCATTTCAAAATACGTGGCCGGTTCGTGCACTTTGACGAGGATATAAAAACATTGTCTTTTAATTACATGAAAAATATATTGTTATACCTTTCTTTAATCACCATCGGTATTAACACGAAAATTCCCCCTTTTGTCACAACTGTCTCGATTGCTGTTGGATTTTGGTTTATTATTTTTTTACATATCGAATCACTATTTTGTTTAGTTCAGAATAAGAAACATATAAAAAAAAAATAGAAACTATAGCAACAACAAATAATTCAAGGCTCACCACAAAAACACGTCATCTTACAATTTCAACGCAGACATCATTCTAAAGGACATCTACTTCCGTGTATTTATTCCCTGAACTGAACCTGCAACAGTTATACCATTATATCCTGTAAACTCTCTATATACTTAATTTTTTTTATAGCGTTTACAATCAATGAATCGTTTAATCTCCCGAAAGAAGTATAACGCTCAAACTCCTCTCCCTCAAAAAATATATCACTCAAATGGTGGGCCGGGCCGGGCCGGGCCGATTAAGTTCCGCTGTACGGCATTGGGTTGGGCATGCCCTTGACGATCCCACAAAGAGGCTGAAAGTCGAACATATTGTACTCATCACGGAGAGAACGCGCCGGAGATAGGACGCTGACGTAGAGCTGCTGCCCTAAGTACTGATTCTCAAGCACCATCGATCTCAAGCTCCACATTCCGGCGTTATCCAAGGTTGTCATGACGGCGGCCCAGCTCCTGGGATACACCTGCACCGTGTGCCTGCTAACGGCGTCGATCAAGTTGTAGTTCTGCCTCTTCGCCGGCGTCCACGTCCCTGGCTCGATCCTGTCGGAGAAACGATGACGTTGTAAGAGAGAAAAAAATAGGCGGCGGCGATAAATTACTTATCGATATATGGATATGGTCACTTACGCGACTGGGAAGAAAGCGTAGCCGTCCAAGTGGTAAGACTGGACGGAGTCGGTGGGGTTTTCAAAGACGATCTCCACAAACTCTCTGAAGTTTCCGGCGATGACATTGGGAGCCACGGCGAGCGGCCTGCGCAGGTCCCTAGCCGTTGGCTGGTCCTTGATGACGTTGTACTTGAAAACCCTATCTGCAACGCCAAAGTACTCGGCGAGCTTCACTGGGGTTTCTGGGTCGACGTGCGACAGCCCATTTATGCCGTACCTGAGCTTTCCGGCGACCGGCCCAGACATACCCACGACCTTAATCGTGCGGGCGATGGTGATTTTCCCATAGTGGTACGAGCCTTGTGGGTTGGGTCGTGCCGCGCTCGCCGTGAGGTTCCAGTGCAGCGAACGGAACTGGCTGAGCGAAAACGCAACGTCGGCCGGCGCCGGTGGTATCACCGGCGTGGCCGGTCCGACCCCGCCGACGTACCCCACGACCGCCGTCGCGGTGTACTCAGGGGAAACGAACCTTGTCGAAGCCACCAAAAGGTAGTCCTTGGGCGCCTGGTCGGCGGTGACGAGGACGGAATAGCACTGTCCAAGGTGGACGTCGAGCGAGTCGTAGACGTTCTGCACCGTGTGCGATCCCTCGGTTTCAACAAGCTTCATGGTGTGCCCTTGCAATCGAACGTTGACCGAGTTCTTCATACCCACGTTGCAGAACCTGTAACGATAGGTCTTGCCGGCGACCATACTGTAGATGGGTCCGCCCTCGGAGGTCTTCTTCCCATTAATAATAACTCCGTCGGGGTTTCCAATCCCAAACCCACCGTCAAGCATTGCCCTGAGCGCGCCGTGGTCCTTGGCATACCAATCTCCGACGAGCACCTCAAGTTCGCCCTCAGGCCTGTCAAACGGAACAGGGATGAGGTCGCGGCTGTGCACCGTGATGGGCCCATAGCCACCGGCGGCGCGGTGGAGGGCGGTGGTGGGGTAGTAGTAAAAGGAGCCGATTTGGTCCTTGACCTGAAAACGGTAGGTGTAGTTGCCGCCTGGGGGAATGGGGCAGTTGGTTCCTAAGGTTCCTTCCTGCCAAGAATTCTTCCTCTGCTGTATTCCATGCCATGTGAAGAGCAGAGGCTCGTCAAGGTTGTTGATGACGTTGACCACCACGTTGTTGTTCGACGTGCCGTTGATCCTTGGGCCGGGAAATTGACCGTTGATGGTGATGACCCTCTGTGGGACCCCCAAAGGAGCGAGGGTTGAGTAGGCGACGTTCCACGTGTAGAACAAGTAGGGATCTTCGCAGCTGACGAGGCACGACGATGATGATAGGAGGAGAATGAGCAGTGAAAAGAAAAGGCCCTTCTTCATCGCCATGCCGCCCATTATATAATTAGCTTTTGCGCTGTGCCTCTTCCTCTTCTTCTTTCGAGGGGGAGGACTTGATTTATTTATTACATTGATGGAAATTTTAGGACATGTTTTCCTAGGTATTTATATTGCCAGCAGTTGGAGTTATGTAAGGTAGCCCTCGATGAGCGCTTCGTCTGATATGTTTATTGCCTTTGATTTGAATCTCTTGACTGAGAGTAATTTCATGCTGTTTTGACTCTGATGACGACGAAAATGGAGAATGATAAATGGGCCTAGCTCAAATTGGGTTGGCCCAAAAATATGCACACGCTCGTCATCTTCTGGCACGTGTGTGTCGTGTATGCAAGCAAGAGATCCATATGTATTGTGGTGGCCAAACGAAAGCCCTAGCTAGCTATTGAAGCTAACTAAACCCTACATGCCATAAATGTCTGGAATTTGGTTTGGGAGAAAGATGCTATAAGAAAACAAATGAAAAGGAAACATATCCCACAATGATGTATCCAACACATGCATACATCTATGTCAAAAAGAATAGAGAATTATTACAACGACCTGCAAAATGTGTAAAAGAATAATGAATTAAAAGGAAAGGTCATGTCACGACACGAGACAACTCGCTCTCAAAAATCTCTGCTGCGCTTCTGAGATATGTAAGAATAGTCATAGTGATTATACTAACTAATACCCTTTTCCCTTATTCACAGCAGCCCACCCCCAACCAACTGCATAACAATTATTGTTATATTCAACTTTCCTTCACCTTCTTCAAATATAGACAAGAGAGAACCCTCACATACACACAGAGACACACACTGTTGACTTGTGAGAGAACTCTTTTTTTCCTTTTTGCTCTATATATATTATTACTTTCTTTTTGTTCGCTTTATCCCCGACTCCATAGCCTTTTCTCTTGGGGGAAATTCCTCCGCCTACGCCTCATCACAAGCAACATAATATCATCTCTCTCATTTTGTATTTGCAGACGAACTTTACATTACCTCTTTTCTCTCTCCGAGCGTACGTGTTTTTGCTTGTGTGTGTATGTGTGTGAGTTTATAGAGAGAGAGAGAGAGATAAGCTCATGAGATAGGAGTTTCTTCCTGGTATTACGGTTGCACCATCTTTATATGCATAGTTATGATTTTATCTTTATCACCTGCGAAAAGATTGATGAGCCCTTTTGCATGATTCTTGAAAAGTATAGGAGAAGGAAAAAGATTATATATAAATCATATCTATAGGCAGACAAAAAGGGTAGTAGCGTAGTACTTTCCGCAAACTTCAGCAAAGGGCTGGGGCTTTGCAGACTTAAAAATTATATATACTTAATATTCCTTTTGTTCCTCAGGAAAGAAAAAAGAAAAAGAGAAGAAAAGTTCGAGAGAGAGAGAAAGCGAAGAAGAGGAAAGGTATTGAACTGCGCTCCGATCTGTTTTGTCAAAACTGCACAGCACAGGGACGAACTGTAGAGAAGGTTGAAAAGGGAGTAAAAGGAAACCTTTGATGTATCATTGTTCACATTTGACCGCATATCTCGAGGTCGTAGTTTGAGTTTTCAACAAGGAAAGAAACGAAGCGTTTAACAACTTTTATTCTGTCTAGGTATAAACGAGATTTCTTAGGAAGCTATTTTTCTTTCTTTTTTATTTTTTCATTTTTCACACGTTGCATATTATATTATTTTACTTTCATTATTCTTTCCTATATTTGGGTTCTTGATGTGATAATCTTACAGTAGTAGAGGAACAACTCGGTTAGCTAGCTTTCACGGCTCTCTCTCAAAAGTCTCCTGTCGAAAGGTAAAGTGATGTAAGTCTTCCTCTCTCTCTCTCTCTCAATCTATATATGTAGGTTTGTACGTATGTTTATTTTTTAATGTTTCTTTGACACTAACTTACATGTGAGAATGAAATGAATTTTCAAGCAAGATCTGGTTTATATTAATAAGATTAACATCGATGTCAGTGAATTTATAGGAATGAAGAAAGAAAAGAAAGCTCGCTTTCACGAGATCCAATTCGAAAATCTTCTTTTAATCCTTTCTTCTCCTTCTTGGGAAAAATAAAACCCTAATTATAATACAGTGTGTGTCATGACCGAAGAAGCCTACCCTTTTATCTTCCCATCTGCCCGTAAAAGACCAAACGACATCTTGCCCCAGCCGTCGTTAGTTTTCTTTTTCTTGTAAGAGAAGAGAATGAAGAGATTAATACCGTGGCTGCAATTCTTGAATTTTGTTTTTTGACAGCCCACGTATCTTACAAACATAAAATCTTTTACACGATAGTCATATGGTTTGTGGTGCAGTTCTCTAAAGTCAAGAAAACACAAGGAGAACACAAGGATTGACCAATTCTGAGAGAGTTGAGCATACGAAAGGCAGGTATGTATCGAGCATATACATTTCCCAGATTTGGTCATTACTTTTCTATGTAGTTTCTTTCATCCTTTATACCCTCCTCAGCTCTATTAGTCTGTGTTTTCTTGCAAAAGCCAAAACTTTACAATGATTTTTCTGCCCATGTCTTTGTAAAAAACTGTTGGATATTTAATGATGGCCTGAATTTTCCATTCAAAGAACCTCCTTTTTCATTCATTTTACTCTTTTCATCAAGTTTTAACAGCTTTCGTTCATTTTCTCGAAATGAGAGACGTACGCGCGTTAGAAAACTCTCGCCGATTCATACATCAATAGCTACCCGCAAATTTCTTTATTAGAAGAAGACAACACCCATATATTCAAATACGCAATTTTCCTTTCTTCCAATAATAAAAATGACAGAGAGAAAAAAAAAGAAAGTTTTTCTTTTCTCATAGTACAAATTCTTCCTTTTTGTCCCTTTCCGTGTAGATAAACAGTAGCAATACTAACAAGTCGTACACGTCGTACATGGCCTCTTCAACCTCGCCGTGCGCCGCCTGCAAATTCCTCCGGCGAAAGTGCCAGCCCGAGTGCGTCTTCGCACCGTACTTCCCACCTGACCAACCTCAGAAATTCGCCAACGTCCACAAAGTCTTCGGCGCCAGCAACGTCACAAAGCTCCTCAACGAACTCCAGCCCCACCAGCGCGAGGACGCCGTCAACTCCCTCGCCTACGAAGCCGACATGCGCCTGAGAGACCCAGTCTACGGCTGCGTCGGCGTCATCTCCCTCCTTCAGCACCAGCTAAGGCAGCTTCAGATAGACCTCAGCTGCGCCAAGTCTGAGCTCTCAAAGTACCAAAACAGCACAACCGCCGCCCACTTTTACCACCATCAGTTCTTCCCCCACCACCACCACCACCACGTCGTGGCGGCGGCGAACCACCAGCATCAGGCGGTGAGGTCCGCCTTTGACGGGCTTAATAATAATAGTAGTAACGGCGGCGGTGGTAATAATATCAACGGTTACGATCATGGGCTTCTCGCCGTGAACCATGTCTCGGCTCAGGTCGGCGGGTTTCAGCACGCATCTAGGGCGACGGCCGATCATGGGCGTCCAACTTGAACTTGATGCGCCGTCGGTTATTATTTTATACTATGTTTGAATATCGTTCTTTTTTTTTATTAATTTTGTGTTTGCTGTCTATCGCTAAACAAAGCCAATCAGTTATTTGCGTATGATTTGGGGCTCTCTCTCACTTTATATATAGTTGATTGGTTAGGGTTTAGTGTTAATAAATTACATAGTTAAGTTTTATGGATTACGGTGTAATGAAATGACCGGAACTTAAAAATGTATGTGTCATGAATGTTGTGTGAACACTTTATTGTATTTGTTGATCATTCCTCTTCTTTTTTTTTTTAAACCGGAATTTTCTTTAAGTGGTTTTAGCCTTGTTATATATAGGTAAATGTCCTCGTTATACACTTACATAATCTAGGGTTTTCGTATATTTCCTTGTTAGAAATTAAATAGAATTTGGAAGTGTTCTCAGATTTATTGGAGAAAACAAGGATTCACTGAAAGAGTAAGTAAAGAGGTGACAAGTTAAAAAAACGTACGCGTACTATCTGATGCAGCCAACAGTACTAATAATGACTCAATGGGTTGAGAAAGGCCCCGCTCTACTTCAATATATTTAACTACATTGTTTTATTACTTACATATCGTGTACTCTTACCAAATGCGAATGCTATAAGCATATTGGAATCATCATGATTATCGAACACGAAATGATAGAGTAGAATTTGAAATATTAAAAAATGTTGAGTTTCTAAATCGTTAATTTATCTTTTGTCTTGAAGCTGTTTTTTGAATCGTGCCTGGCGCATCAATCACTCATTATGGAGGTTAGAGACATCGGAATTTATTGCACCGCAATGATTTGAAATCTGGTAATTCATTCTCTTTATGAAGTTATCGAACATTTATGCTCACTGAATGTGGGTGTTAAATCGCTATTATAATTTTTTTTTTGTTTTCCAGTGACATTATATAGATGGATAGATACGACATACCAATAGAAGGGTAAAGCTACACAAGGCCCATTGCAAGTACAATGACCTACCTATTGATCTTTGTTTAAAAAATTATAGGATTTTTTTTTTCTCCGTTAATAATATTTGTACAATAAAGACACAGCCGTGCAATGCAATGATGTCCTCAACTTTAAATACGCTTGACAGTGCATCTGATCTCATATACACAAAAACATGCATGTCTGAATATCAAGCATCGATCTCTAATGGCCATCATTTGATCTTTTTGATGTATAATAATAGCACGTATCTATTAATATAAATATGTGCATATTAGTGCTTACTTTTTCATTTATGCTTGCATCATTGCAGGCGCCATTAATAATATTCAGACGACTGAAAGAGAATTAAGAGAAAAAACAGCAGTAAGGTCCATTTTGTATTGTGAAAGAGCGTATGTACTTATTACATACATACACATATAAACATACAGTGCGGAAGTCAAAGTGTGTTTGGTCTTATTATGTTTAGGTCAGCGTATGTTACTGGGGAAGAGGAAAATAATGGACCTATCATGCTTCAATTTTATGTTCTTTTTTTTTTTTCCAATGCTTAGTCAGAAAAAAAATATTATGTTCTACTCAGCAAAACACTACTTGTACTGCTGCATAACTATAGTAAGTTAACTTGTTTTCGCGTTTTGGCACAAATTATATTTTATTGTTTATTTGGGTTCTCTTATAACCGACAATTTCTTTTATTATCTTCTTAAACTCGAGAATAGAAGATTATAGTTTTTGTAATAATTCAATAACTTCCCCTAAGTAATACGTATGCATACATAGAACTTGTTTTGACCTTGATTGTCACTTCGTGTGTGTGTGTGTGTGTGTGAGAGAGAGAGAGAGAGAGAGAGAGAGAGAGAGAGAGAGAGAGAGAGAGAGAGAGATGAAAGGGATGGTTTTAAAGGTAGGGAGATATCCCGACAGAAGCACAGCCCCCGAAGATAAGCTTAAAATAAAGAGAAAAAAAAAAAGAAAACAATTTTAGCATTTATTTCGGGTTGTCCCTCTGACCCGATTCTGATCTTCTAATGCACACAACCCAACCCAACTCCATTAGTACAATGCGAGGTGTTATTGTTTGCATCCGTATCTATAGCTAGGTTAGTTCAAGTGTGTCTCTCTATGCATATGTTCATTAGAAATAAAAAAATAAATAGAATAAGAAGTATCCATATATATGTTCACTTACAAAGACATCACACTGCATGCCATGCAGAGAATTAACTTTTGATTTCTTCCTGTTTATCCCTCTTCGCATTTATTATTAGACAGTGCCAATACCATGACTTTCTTCCATCCCCCACCATTATTTGGCCCCACCCTTACAAACTCTATCTATAATTACGTGTTTTGGATCGATTACGCTTAATCTTATTACATCTCTTCATGTGTTGAGCAAGATTAGTTATAATTATCCTATTACTTTTTCCCCATCTATCGAAAAGTGCAGAAAATCTTGCAGGACTCTCGACTGTTCACTTTCAATTCATTCTTGGGGTTTGGCCACTGCACAATTTCCCACACTTTGTTTTAACGAGAAATATATTTATATATATATATATAATATATATATATATATATATGTACATATAAAAGCTGGAATTAGGGTTTTTAAGTCGGGGGTGGGTTGTGGGGTAGGGGATGAGAAAACAACATATCATGAGGAATAAATATCAAATAGCTAACATATCATCTCTCTCTCTCTCTCTCTCTCTCTCTCTCTCTCTCTCTCTCTCTCTCTCTCTCTCTCTCTCATCTTTTATTACTAGGAGCAGAACATGCCTTTTGTCTCGCCCCTCTTTGAAAGCTTTCCACCAACTCTCCTGTGCACTCTTCACTGTGGTCCTTTCTATGCTGTTCGATTTCCATTAATACTTTCATGTGTCCATGAAAAAAATATCAAAAAAAAAATAATGGGTGAGCTTATATCAGAAATACTTGTTAGATTATTACTCAATCAGACAACATAGAAAGAATAGAATGAACCCATCGACAAAGCAATGCAAACACTATTTGGTTGCTGCAAAGCCCACTATTCTTAGCTGAGCCAGTCTGTGGTTGAACTGTTTAGTCAAAATTACTATACGGTCAATGAAATTTATTATTCATCCATTTGTATAGTGATTAATTTGTGTGCTGCATAACATGTTATTATTACATGGAATTACGAGATTTAATGATCTCCTTCTCTTTTTCACTCTTGATATATATTATCTTTTATTGAGAGAGAGGGCCTTGGTTAAACTGCCTTAATTTATACCTAATTTGGTCGGTATAAATACTTAATTAAATGGAATTACTTAAAATAACGACCCACTAACCTTAATTAAAGGGAATTACTTAAAATAACCACCCACTAACAGTAGTTACAAAGCTCAATTCAACAAAAACATTAAATATATTTTTTGCACACACCTTAGGGTGTGCAGGACATACTAGTATAAATTATAAATGCATTTGGCGAGATAGTTACCATAATAAATGCTCTACGAATTAAATTTTTCTTTCTTTTATCTTTTCATGCAAAAGAGTACTCAATCCACTACAAAGCCATTGGCGTGGCTCATTTAAAAGTGATGAACGAGCCTTGTTATATTCAATAGCCCAGCCCAAAAAGAATATTTTAAATTTAATTATATAAAAACAAAAAGAAAAATAAAAATAAGAAATCAACGCTGACTCGCGTCGACCACCACCACTTCTTCGCCGCAAGATTGACGACACTGCTAAAAAATCTCTCAAAATTTCGTGATGTTATCGTCTACATCCATGCCGACGAAGCTTCTCCGCGAGTCTACATTGAATCCCCTCTCATCGTTATCATCCCTAAAACCCCTATCCACAAGCCTACCCCTGATTACGAAGCTCCCCCGCCTCGCCGTCGCCGGGCACAATGTCCTGCAACCGATTCGAATGGGCGGCGGACCACGGACTTATCCCGGCGGCGTGTCCAAGTGGCAGTGGAAGCGCATGCAGGCGAAGAAATCCAAGCAGCTACTGAAAGCTCGCCTCGGCCGTGAGCGTCAGATATACGAGATGCGGAAGCGCGCCGAGCTGAAGGCGGCGGTTTCCGAGCTCGAACGTCCCTGGGAGGCCGTTGAGAAGCCGCCGAATCTGTTCTCCGTGAGCGCCGACGAGCAGCTGAAGGTGTTGGCTGACCGATTTCAGAAGCCCGGCGGGCTCGATTTGTGGTCGGAGAGGGACGGGCCTCAGCTATTCAGGCCGGATAACGATGGTGTGCCATCGTCGAGGTTTTTCCCAAAGGGGTCTGTTCACAGCGTGAGGCCGTACGGAAAAGCCGAGGGAGAGGGTTTATTGCCAGAAACGAAGGGAGATGTTGCCGAGGAGTTGATTAGAAAAGGGCATTCGAATGGGCGTTCGAAGACACGTGGCAATGATGATTTTGGTCTTGTAAAGGAGGTTAATGGTGGGAGCTTTAATAAGGGGAAGGTGGAGAAGAAGGGAATTAGGGGAAGAAATAGTAGGAAAGATGTTGGAGTAGATAATGGTGGCGAATCTTTGGGGAATGAACGGAGGATTAAAGCTAGTAGGAACTCAGAGATGTTTGATATGACTTTGCTAGATGATGGTAAGTATGGCTTTGCATTTGATTGATGATGACGATCTTTTCCTTGTTTGTGTTTTACTCTTCTTCATCAGAAAACCTGCGTAAACCATGATCATTGGTTTCGTTGATATGTAATATGAGAGTTTCGAACAGAGATGCTGTTGGATATGTAAAGCCATAAGCATGATTTATTATCAGAAGGTATCTGAGAAACCACAGTGAAAGAAACAAGAAACAGTGATCAACTTCGGTACATATTCTTGAATAACGACACATCAATGGAAGTTTTAGACAATACGATGATCATCAGGAAACAGAGGAGGCAAACAAAGACTGGTTATTAATTACGTATATTGCTACTGCACGCCAGACCACCTTGCCCAGTCGACAAACTGCATCCCACCATATACGTTGTTGGCGAATCTAACGCCGACTGTAAACGCCAGCGCAACGATGGGAATCTGCTTAGCCAATGAAGAGGATTCAACTACGAGTTCCAGCCCGTTGATAATCTGATAGCGAGTGTTGGAAGAAACTGCCAGGAAAACACCTGCAAAAATTGGTCCGAAATCGAATCATACATCAGTGATACAAACAGAAAGGGTGATGGGAAAGAGTACCCCAAAGTGCTGCGCTTTTTATAAGAGGAGGAACTGGGATGTCATCTTCTGATTTCTTGATGCTCCTGATAAACAAGTAATGAATCTTTCTTTGAGTAGCATCGGTGAATCAAAGCCACGTATAAAAAATATTGATGCAAGATAGGATCTCATGAAAAAAGATGCCACCTCTTGGCGGTCATTATTAAATTAGCGATTCCTTGACCAACGATGCCACAACCAAATCCTACTAGTCCATAGAGAATACCCTGAAAACCATACTCAGTGTCGATGTTATAGCACCATACCATACATAAAGAAAGAAGACGAGACATAAATTTATCGCCTTTTCTGTTAGGAGATGAGATTCAAGAATCGAAGGTCAATGATGAAACCTTAAAGAAATATGTGGCAACTCTCTGGCTGACTGAGAATCGAGATCCAGGCCTTTCTGCTTCAAATACACTGTAAGGGTCAACTGTAAGTATAGATTTGAAGTTTATTGATCAATGATGAACGAAGGTGAAAACAATTACCAGCTGGGTAGTGCCCCATATGCTCTCATCAAACGTCCGAAAACCCCTTGAGATGCAGAGGAAGGCTGTCCAATTCGAGCATATGGAGCTAACATACCAACTAGGGCAACATTAACAACTACCCCAACTAAAAGGTCAGCCATGTACAGTTCAAATTCTGCCCAGAAATCTTTCCCTCTTTTATTGACTTCAGCAAACGTTGCGCAACAAGAATCTATGACGATCTGATACAAAAGAATCTATGATGATTCTATGGAACCAAACCATGCCTTTCAAAATCGAAAAATGCTTGAATGCCATGGTATGAGCCAATTTTGAGAAAAAAATCAGAAAACAAGAGAGAAAGACCTCTGATCCAATTTTGAAAAGAAATGTTTTATCAGCCAGCATCCTATTTCTGAGCATGGAACAGGTTCTCATCAGAAATCCAAGCGGCCAAGCAGACCCCTGCAATGCAACTATCAGTTTCAAAGGCTAGCCATAAAAAAACAACTGCTAGGTGTTACCCCCGGATTTTACCGGATCCGGACGAAACGCTCAAAGACTGTTAAAACAATTAAAAACGGAATGAGGCGGGAAGCCCTACGAGAGATAGAGGAATTCTCTAAGAAACTTACCCCTAGGCCGGGGTACGAAAATATTCCCCTCGGGCAGAGGCACAAGAAAATATACCCTACGAGACAGAAGGTATGCCACCCCCTCGGGAAACATACCCGAGGGAGGAAGTATGCCACCCCCTCGCGGGAAAATAGCCTCAGAGGGTGATAGAAGGACCCCTCGGGAAGAGCGGGGATCGGGATAACGCACGATCTCTACCTCACACGCAGCAAAGAAAACGTGGAGTCATGGGAGAACGTGGAGCAAGGGACTGATCGAAGACCGAGGAATGCGGAAGGTGGGGCTAATGGAGGACCGAAAAACGTGGGACGTGGGGCAACGACCGAGGACCAGGAGGTATGTCCCTTAGGAACTATAACTGCGTCAGTCACTCCTAGAGTGCAGAATCAGTCGACACCGTTACTCTACCATTTCCCTAAACACTTAATCATTTTTCTGCTACTTTCGTTATCACTTTTACATCGCTTTCTTCACTATTTTACACCTGAAAAACGGAAACTACCCTCTTGACTAAGGCAAGAGGGAAAACGCCCCCACCCCTAACCCTGTTTCAGCAGCTTCCAGAAAGGCAAGAAGCCACGGAAAGAGGAAGAAGGCAGCTCGTCGCCCATGGCGGTAGATCGTTCATTTTTCGACCGCATCAAATTGGCGCCGTCTGTCGGAACATATGTTCTTAAAAAATTCATGTGATGGCTGTCGGAACCGATCAAGCACCGCCAAAGGGTGACGCGCCGAGTACAAGGAACGTGTTACGAAACACGCTTCAAGGAAGTGTAGCACCGAACGTGGCTCCGCTGGCCCATGTGACCTTCGCGTTGGAGGCGAACAAGCCATCAAGGGACCATCGCCGACGTCCAAGACGGAGATTATTATCAAGGAAAGCGGCGAATGGTCAGAATCGGAACCAAGGAAGAGAAGACAAGGCACATTTTCAACAGTTACGATGGAAAATCGTGACAGACGAACGCCACCCAAATACATCAAAGTCAAGGTGTACATGGCGCAGTTCGCTTACACCAAGTCAAAATACTTAATAATGCCTACAAGGAGATCAAATAGGAGTTCTAGCATAACAGAGCGACAAAAGGAAAATGTCCAAGAAGGACTCAATTAGGGATGGTCCGTGCCGACACTCTCCGCACGTCCACCCGTCGGGACCTCAATTTCCGGGGCAGCATCTGCAAGTGAGTCGTCGAGGGGAAGGGAACTAAATGCTTTGTCCACATTAAGGAAGTCAAATGGATACTCGGACTCGGAAAACCTTGCGCTCGAATTTGGGCCAAACTCTAGGGTCTTTTCCTGACTTAACTTGAGTTCTTCCCCCAGCTTGGCCATTTTCACCTCTAAAGAGTTTTCTCGAGCCTTGTGTTCGTCAACCTCCAGAACATACTTGTCAGTCTTAGCTTCCAAGTTCGAGTTGGCACGCTGCAGCTTCGTGTTGGAGTCTCGAAGCGTGAGGACGCGCTCCACAGTCTCGGCCATCAATGAGTAGGCCTGCTTAAAATGATCCTGGTCGTCAAAGCTATCTCTGATCAAACGCTTGATAGACCGCCACGTCAGCCCTAAAATTTTTTGGAGGGAAAGGCAAAGCCCAATAGGCCCGATTCAGATGTGGGCTCATTAGGAAGACTCATGGGACGAGGCCCGAACAGGATTACACCAAGTGAGGCCTGAACAAGCTATGAGGCAAGAGCAAGTTGTGGAGCTCCATAGGACATACGAGACAATTCTGAGAAAAAAAAATATATAACTTGGCTCCTCGGTATTTTTCCGGAAAAACAACCATCGGGAAAGACAAGAAAGCAGAGTCATGGCATGCAATTAAAAAAAATTAATTCCTCGAGAGAGGTCTTAAAAAGCGATTCGCGGATGAATCAAAGGAACAAAGCTATCAGACAGAAGGTACACAATATTTATTACATATTTTGATGTTTTTCCATAGGTATAAAGCCCTCCCCATGGAGGCACAAAAGTGAAGGCCTTTAATGAGGTAAACCCCTCCCCTTGAGGCAGAAATCCCTCTCAAAGAGGCAGAAGATCCCTCTCTAAGAGGCTGAAGATCCCTCTCTAAGAGTCTGAAAATCCCTTCCCGTGAGAGAGTAATCCCTCTCTAAGAGGCTGAAAATCCCTCCCCGTGAGGCAGTAATCCCTCTTTAAAGGCTGAAAATCCCTCTCTAACAGGCTGAAGATCCCTCGCCGTAAGGCAGAAATCCATCTCTAAGAGGCAGAAAATCCCTCCCCGTGTTGCAAAAATCCCTCTCTAAGAGACAGAAAAAGCCCTCGGACGAGGCTTGGTCGCGGACAGAGCAAGGAATGAAGACAAAGTCCTCAGATGAGGCATGCTCGCGGCAGAGCAGGAATGAAGATTAAGCCCGAGGGAAAAAGCCCTCAGTCGAGACATGCTCGCGGACAGAGCAAGAATGAAGACAGAGCCCTCAGACGAGACGAAAAAGATAAAATTCTCAGCAAAGGTACTCACTATATCGTTTACACATACCCTGACGTCATCTTACAGGCTCGAGAGCATGAGACCACGACTTTGAATTCTGCTACGACGTTTATCCCCTCGGCCCGAGCGACGTCTCAAACTTTTGCACGCGGCCAACAACAGAAACCAATACCTCTGAGCGTTTCGTCACCACTTTTACGTCCAAAATTCACTACACTCTTTTGGACTATTTAATATGGGGACTATTGTTACCCCCGAATTTTACCAGGTCCGGACGAAACGTTAAAAGACTATTAAAACAATAAAAACGGAATAAGGCGGGAAGCCCTACGAGAGATAGAGGAGTTCTCTAAGAAACTTACCCCTAGGCCTGGATACGAAAATATTCCCCTCGGGCCGAGGCACAAGAAAATATACCCTACGAGACAGAAGGTATGCCACCCCTCGCGAGAAAATAGCCTCAGAGGGTAATAGAAGGACCCCTCGGGAAGAAGCGGGGATCGGGATAACGCACGATCTCTACCTCGCACGCAGCAAAGAAAACGTGGAGTCATGGGAGAACGTGGAGCAAGGGACTGATCGAAGACCGAGGAATGCGGAAGGCGCGGCTAATGGAGGACCGAAAAACGTGGGACGTGGGGCAACGACCGAGGACCAGGTATGTCCCTTGGGAACTATAATTGCGTCAATTAGTCCTAGAGTGCAGAATCAGTCGACACCGTTACTCTACTATTTTCTCTAAACACTTAACCATTTTTCTGCTACTTTCGTTATCACTTCTACATCGCTTTCTTCACTATTTTACACCTGAAAATGGAAACTATCCTCTTGACTAAGGCAAGAGGGAAAATGCCCCCACCCCTAACCCTGTTTCGGCAGCTTCCAGAAAGGCAAGAAGCCACGAAAAGTGGAAGAAGGCAGATCGTTGCCCATGGGGTAGATCGTTCATTTTTCGACCACATCACTAGGTATTTGATCAGCAAAGGAAAAACGATTCACAAGTGAAATATATTACACCTGCATATCCAAGTATCGAAGAAGAAGCACTTTCCGTAATCCCACAGTCTTAGCAGCCTCCAACATATCAGCTGGAAGTTTTGCTCCTCTTGCTTCGGTCTCTCTAATAACATCCTCAAACTTTAGTATTAGGCCAAATTCTTTTTCTTCATAATCACCGCCACCTCCACCACCATCATCATCACCACCACCACAGCCACCATCACCACCACCACCACCATTATCACCACCGCCGCCCTGAATGTTCCCGGTACCACCATTTTCATCAACTGAAACCCCATTGCCACGACCATCACAACCACTGCCACCATATCGCATTTCCACAGCTTTCTTATCTTTAGCCACAGTATCAGTGTCTTTTACGGTAGACAAAGAAGGGCCTAATTGGGAGTCACCCCCTGGATTCAGTTCAGCAACAACTACAAATATATGCCTTCTCTTTTTGTGACGCAGAAAACTCCCATTCGCTCTTCTAGTGACATTAGCAGCGAAAACCCCAGCTTTATTAACTTTCACCGAGCACTTGGCAAACCACCGAAAATTGACGTCACTTGGCAAATTCTGTAAGGTTGCGTTTGGATTGGTGTATTTGAATTGAAATCCGTGATTTGAAATTATGAATTCTAAAATCCAAATTTTAAATCCAAATCCACCGTTTGGCAAGCGTTAGGATTTCGAAAATCCGAATTTCAAAATGTGCTCGAGCTCTCGAGCCGGCTTGAGCCATCGGTCATCGAGCTCGAGCTGGCTCATCGAGTTCGCGAGCCGACTTGACTCATCGGTCGTCGAGTTCGCAAGCCGGCTCGACTCATCGGTCGTCGAGTTCGCAAGCCGGCTCGACTCATCGGTCGTCGAGCTCGAGCGGGCTCGTCGAGCTCGTCGGCCGACTCGACTCGTCGTTCGTCGATCTCGTTTGTCGGCTCGACTCATCGTTTATCAGTAATAATAATAATAATTATTTAAGAAAATAATCACGGCAAGATTTGGTATTTCGAAAACGGACCGTTTCCGATCGAATTTCAATCCATCAAAAGACAAGCGCTCGGATTCTCCTCGGATTTGGATGAAATCGAAATCCAAATCCGAGCGGTTGCCAAACGGGTGATTTGAATGAAATTCGGATTTCAAATCGAAATCCCCCGATCCAAACGTAGCATAAATGGGATGCTCTAATGCTTGACGAACAACGTGCCATTGTCACAAACAGTTAAAAACAGATCGTATACCAGTTATAGACAGCTCCCGGCAACAAAAAGCTGCGAAATGAAACACACAATAAAAGATCAAATCCTCGCCGGAAATGTGAAAAGGCTCGAAAGTTTACGGAAAAAAGTTTGCTTTATACCGTGCGCGACTGTTTCGTGGCTCCTTTCCTGCGATTGGGGCGAAATGGGAGGTGAAATTACCCGAGAGAGAAAGATTACATCTTCACTGTTCGATCATTGTAGCACTGTTGTCTGAAACGAGTGGAGTGTAAAGCGGGACGCGGGAAAATCGTACACTTACCCTAGGGCTTGCGTAATTTATTTGTTTAAATTATATTAAGTTTTTTATAGTGCATTTTATTAACAAAGAATAGGTCTGGGTGGTGTAGTTGGTTATCACGCTAGTCTCACACACTAGAGGTCCCCGGTTCGAACCCGGGCTCAGACAATATATAATGTATTTTTATTATAATGTATTTTTATTGATTTTATTTTTGTTTTTTCCTCATTCTCTCTCGCAAATTAGAGAACCCAGCTATTTCTCAGCAATTGTATACCAAATTACCAAATCTTGTTTTGGGCGTGTTCACTCTCTCATCACTCCATAATCTTCATCTCCACGGTTGATAAGGTATTCAATTTTCAGGCTCGATTTCCCTGGGGTTCACTCGCGATCAATCATTGGAAGATGGACTGGAGCAACGTGACTGCTGAGGATCTCGTAGAAGCCCTTCGAGAGGTTGATTGGTCGACGCCGCCGCGTCCGTTGTCGGAATTCTTCTCTCGGTTCACTGTTCCTCGTTCCCTGGCAAAATGGAACAGTCGCCTCAAGTGCAACCTATACTAGTAAGCTGTTGATTCTAGCTTGCAAGTTGCATCGTAATTGATCGATTGGACTTCTTTTGTTCTGTTCATCTAGTAGTTGGAACCCCGCCATACCAACTACTATCCCTCTTATTAAGTAGCGACATAGGTTTCTCTATTGCTTTTGGATTAGATTATTATGCTAAGTCGCAATGTTTGCGGATGATTAGCATGTTTATTTAAAGATTTGTTATTGCTCTCGTGATCATCTTCGGAATGGTGAGTTGCTAATGGGGTCTGCCCTACGATGGACGGATCTAGAAAATTTTATGATTCGTGGTTTTTGGAGTTGCTTTAGGAAATTTCGGTGGGTACTATCAGTTTCTGGGGCAGTGTATAACTGTACAGTTGCAATGTTCTTCTTTTGATGGAAAAAGGAAAAGGAAAAATTCAGAATCATGCATATCACCGTTTCTTCCCACTTGCTAATACTTATTGAACTATTCAACTCGTCTCATTGTGTGCGTACGCGAAATACATGCAAGCAACCATATGCTAGATCTGTTGTTTCAAGGAAGCTGATACTTCTTGGTCTTCTTTTTGCAGCTACAGGACCAATTATTTCATCATGATTGTTCTAGTTCTTGGTAAGAATGCTAATCACTATATTTAACTCATGCTTGTACTTTGCAATGGCTTGCGTTAACCATGCCCTTTTATGTGAATTTCCGTATTATTTAGGGTTGGGATTTCTGAGGAGTCCGCTGGCCATATTTGCTGCTTTGATGACAGCCCTCAGCATTGCTTTTCTGAATGATAGGTTTCATAGCTTAACTACTGTTTCTCTGATGGTTCACGCTATCCTATTTCCACAACTTGGACTTGTGGGTTGTTTTCCATTTTAGTTGCATTTGTGCTCTATTTGATGGATATCGTGAAAGAATACTTCTATTGTTGGATGTCAATTATGGCTTGATGCTACTGGGCTATTAAATCTTAGTTTGCTTACTAGTTAAGTCGCTGTGTGTTTTACTATTCTTCTTTCGTTTTCAGCTTTGCTGGAACTTTCAGTGAAAAAGTTACACGAACTGTCAGGCAGTTTTCTCCCCATTTAGCTGCCAAAATGAGACCTCCTCTTACGTAAGCAAGCTTTTGGCCTGTATTTCCCTAAATTGCGTGGTGTTGATCCTCACTTGGATGATATTTGATCAGGCCTGTAATCCGGGGGCGCCCATCATCAAAACGAGCTATACACATATGTGGACGTCCTCGTTGGATGTTTGTTTTAGTTTCATTTGCAGGTGAATAATTTCTATTTTTACGATTGTTCTGTTTGCGCAAGAGCCTTGATCGTTTAATCTCACATGCAAGTTTTTTGCTCTTTCTGCAGTGAGCTTTATCCTTTGGTTTGTTTCTTGTGGTATCATTACTGTCATGTGGGCAATCGCCGTTGGCCTCCTTGGTAGTGGAACACATTGTTAATTTTTGGTCGATGTCTGACATATTCTTTCCTGTTTTGCTAATTCTCTTAATTTCTTGATCTGTTTGATGTTTCTTTCAAAGCCACCGTGATTCATGCAACCTTTAGGACACCGAACCTGAAAGCCCGTTTGAACACATTCCGTGAGGAGTTTCGTGCTGTTTGGCGCAATTACAGTGAGCTGTAGATGTCTTAATGTGTGAGTTGCTTTTACCCTCAGTTTGCCTTTCTATTTAATGAGATTCATCATGATTTACTTCCGTAAATTTGTCCGAATGTAGTACCCCTTGTAATTGCACTTTGTAGGTATATTAGTGTGTATGCTTGACATGTTTCCTTTCGTCGGCACCACGATTCTGATTACATCAAAATGATTTATTATGTTTAGTTTCTTCCATTGCAGGTGCTCCAATCTGATATAAATTGGATACTAGTTGGAATTTTCTAAAAACTTTTTTTTTTTTGTGTGTGTAAATGGCTACTCTTGTGATTCGGGTCCGACTCCGAGACACCTTTTGGATTTATATGGAAGATTCTGTATTCTGTTAGCTCAGCTCAGAGCTCTATATTGTTTTTAACAATGTCAAGTAGTAGGAATTTAGATGCTCCATGACACTCTCTCTCTCTCTCCTAATCATAACTTAGAATCAAGAAATACTTGAGAATCGTAAGGTACGCCGTAAACACAAACGTGAAGTTACTGAGAGTTAACTCTCAAAAATATGAAATCTCCAGGCAAAAAACAGTGAATTGAAACGACTACTATAGACCCGTAGAAACTAGAACTTGGTAATTATATATAAAAAATGCCATAGATAATTTTAACCCATATGTGCAGCAGTCTTTTTTTCACGTCTTACAGCAACATAGGTAGTGTAAGACTTATGTGCCAAAGCTACGATCACCAGCATCACCCAGGCCAGGGATTATCAACCTGGAAAATTTCAAGAAAAATTTTATGAGAGAAACCAACTAACTAAATCTGTCCTTTTCTAACTTCATTATCTCACCCTTTTTCATTAACAGTGGGGTCAAGCATTCCAGCGTACACATGAAGCCTGGCGAGTAAGAAGAAAACATTATTAAGCTTCTCAAAGATATCAACTAAATATGGATGATAATTTGAGAATACGCTATTACCCGGGAAATTTCTCGCCTAACTTTTGAAGTGCAGGAGGAGCAGCAACGACAGATATCTGAAACAATTTGCAGAATTTTCAGAAACAAGAACAGTTTATTATGAGTAGAGATTGAAACCAACCACTTTTATTTGCTTGTTTTCAACCCCGCGTGACTTTATCAGTTCAAGGGCTGTGACAATCGTACCGCCTAAAATCATGCATTTACAAATTACTTGTCAAAAGACGGGAAAAAAAAAGAAAACAATAGCTGTGTTATCAGCTAAAGTTATTCATCTACCTGTTGCAAGCATTGGATCCACGACGAACACTCGAGAGCCTTCAGGAAATTTCTCAGGCAATCTGTTAAGACGGCCGAAATCTGAGTAACGATTGATTGGTGTATTCCTCGGATCAGAGCATTTTTATTAATTAATATTACCGGCAGTAAAATTTCTAGAGTGTAAGCTTACTTGTTCAAGTATACGGTTGGCTGAAGAGATTCTTCATCTCGGCTGACTCCTACAATGGTTGATTTAGAGAATTTAGTAAAACAGAATATTCTTGCACATCTGTTGCATGACAGAAGAATAAATTGTTTTGACAATAGTGTTGTAAGACACAGAAGAGAACGGTACAATGATGTTATTATCTCGTTTCTCAGCGTCCATTTATTAAAAGCAAGCTTAATACCTAGATGATATATCTTTGTAGCAGGCAAAATCGACGGTGCATGCTCTGATAGAGCAAGTCCAGCTCTCAGTATAGGGACTATCTGTAGAGCAAGAAGATGAACAAATAGACTTTTTTTTAAAGAAATTAATTGTTTTCAATAATGCATGACGAACACATTATTACAATCAATCAACGTGCGCGAGTGTTATGACTGTCTAGATAGATAGACATATCGATATGTATATATATATAGAGGGAGAGAGAGAGAGAGGGGGGAGAGAGAGAGAGAGAGAGAGAGAGAGAGAGAGAGAGAGAGAGAGAGAGAGAGAGAGAGAGAGACTAACCGTTATAGGTTCCCTAGGATCAATGAATTCCACCGAGGCAACAGCCATTGGCGTGTGAATCTCCCCTGTAATAGTTGGCTGGCGGAAATTACAAGCATTTATAATTGGTCACAGCTTAAAAGAACCAAAAATTTTGAAAAGCGAAAAACTCTTCGGCAAATACAAGGCATGCCAAAAGAGACTTTTCGGTAGAGTAGTTCAGAATTGCTTTATAAACATGGTGTGGGAAAGTTTCAGGAACAAGAAAAACAGACGATAAACCATCAAGTCATCAACTCACCAAACAATCTCTTGATGCCTCGTAAATTAGCAATCTACCGAGTTCAGCCATGGCATTCCCTACAAGAGTATAAAAAAAAACCACAAATCTCCATTTAGAATGATATCATACGGCTACCAATTCCAAGTGAACTAGCAACCTATCCATACTGCGCTTAGATGAGGCTTTACTATGCTGACTAAACGGATTCAGATATTTTAGCAAAGTTGTGCGTCTTACTGAAGATTGGGCAAGGAGTTTCTGCGTTCCTAAGAACTGAAACCCAATGCTTAATGAGAGGATGGGGCGGCACAAAAACCTGAAAAATCCAAAGTTCAAATCTTTAAATTGAACCACTCAATCATCGGTGGATTGGCAATTACCCACATACAGCTGCAGTCCCAAAGGCAGAGCATTAAACATATCGGGTAAATTCCATCACAGCCAACATTTCATCGCATCAGTTTTCAGAGACTACACAACATATGAGGATGGCAAAAAGAAAAACAATCTTTTCGGAACGCCAATAATGCTCTTGGCCAACGTGAAAAAAAAAAAAATAGGCTGCAAATAATCCATAATCTGCAACGGACCAATCAGACAGCTTTCATTCAACCTCAAACAAAGAGAAACCCAAAACACTGACCAGCATTCTGTCGCCACTCGGCATCGCTCGTCGCTCAGTGCTCGTTTGGCAGCTCACAGAAAAACAGCGCCGCTGCTCACATTCGATCAGCCCACGGAAAAAACAAGTCGTTAAACAAAAAATCTACAACGTACCATCATAAGAAAACAGAGCTTTAACCAAAATCAGAGGAAACGGGCAATGTGTGTTTGATTCGACCTTTGCCTTTATCTTGGAGAATGAAGGATTGAGCGCGGGGATAGGGTTTAATGGTAGAGAATCCGAAAAAAAGCTACAACTACTGACTATGCTTGCCGTTTCTACTATACTAATTAATTTTAAATAATACAGAGAAATGTTTAAAAAATTGAAATACACCACCAAACTTGCTAGAACTGAGGTTGTAACAAGCGAGTGAGTGAGACTGAGGATTGTCGTTGGTTGGAACAGAGCTTCTTGATTTTAGGGAAGGTGGCGCAATGGTATGGTGGGACTTATCGCACCAGATAATGGTTTCTCCAGCATTATCTGTTAAACGATTATTTTATTATCTGATTTTCGCGCGTGTACGGACCACGGATATAAATTTGTTGGGCCGTCGAAGCCCAATTGTGATAATACTTGGCGGGTCCCACCGGTAAGATGTGGGTGGATAATTCTTGAAGCAAAGCAACGAAGCCAGAGGGGCAATTACGATAAAGTACTTGGGTAACCGCGAAATCGTCGGGGTAAAATTGTCATTCGTCGTTTCCCCTTCGCCATTAAAGAGTGGCGTAGGATTTGATTGTTTCGTACTGGAATCGAAGTTTGAAGGTTCTATGTTCTGATCGGCGAACCATAATCATGTTGGCGCGAATTGGACGATCTTCAAATCGATCGTACTGCGGAGCAATAAAGGCAGTAAGCGGACATTTGCTTGTTTTGTTTGTTCCTGCAAATTTTTTTGTTATTCCACGCAAAGCTATCATTCTTAGGGTTTTGAGTTTTTTTATTTATTTTCTCGTTATCTTTTACGTATGCTGTCAGAGTGCTATATCGGGAAGCCACGCAGTGCGGTCATCGATTGTGAGTGAAAGTTTAAATGCTTCTCGATCAGCTGAAAATGTGGGGTTGGGGTTGTTGAGGAGCTACTTTACATTGATTGGAGGGGGTAAACGCGTTGTGATGAGTAATTTTTCGAAGGAATTCGGTTTCCTTTCCTCAGTCCTAGGCTTCGTAGGTTGTTCTGCAGCCAAGCACCAAAGAAAAAGAGTGAGAAGTTATAATCCCAATCAGGCTTGTGTATTTGATTTGTTGTTTTTTCTTTTCTACGCTGTTTGATGTTTGGTCGGTTTGATCTGATTGGTCTAGATTATGAAAACTATTACCCGAAGAACAAGAGCGAAATACCCCGAGTAAACAAAAACAGTCAGAAATCCAGTGATAAAGGTATATCAATGTTGTCTTAGCGCATATTTTTTGGTTCGTTTCCTCCCTTTTTCCCATGCTGTAGTATTGTTTAGCTGTTATAAACATGCTACTAGCTTATTCTTTGGCTTTCATCTCGTGCTCCTTGTTTTTTCAGATGAGTCAAGTACTGGTGGACCATGGAATAATTCCGAAATTCCAAAGCAGTTACCACTTGCTATTCTTGCGTTTGTCCTAGCATCCATGCTTACAAACTCTCAGGAGCAGAAGCAGGTGAATTCCTTATCTAACCTTCTGTCTTATAACCACATAGAACTTTGATGCGTACATTCATTTTCTTGACCTCAGTCTATGTTTCTGATAATTTCTTTCATCTTCATTTTTTTCCAGATAAGTTTTCAAGAGTTCAAAAATAGTCTACTTGAACCAGGCCTTGTGGATCATATAGTTATTTCGAACAAAGCAGTGGCAAAAGTGTATGTTAGGGGACCATCCCTGGAAAGCAGCGAAATCAATACTGACACTACAAGTGGTTCTGGAGATGCCAATGCTAGGAGGAGGCAGAGCCATTATAAGTATTATATAAACATTGGAAGTGTTGAAACATTTGAAGAGAAGTTGGAGGAAGCCCAGGAAGCTTTGGGAATTGACCCTCATAATTATGTCCCTGTCACATATGTTTCAGAGTTGAACTGGTTTGGAGAGTTGATGAAGTTTGCTCCAACGTTATTGCTTCTGGGGACCCTTTTCTACATGGGTAGGAGAACCGGGTTTGGCGCGGGAGGTCCTAACGGAAAAGGTGGCCGTGGAATATTTAATATCGGAAAAGCACATATCACAAAGATGGATAAAAATTCCAAGAATAAGGTTAGGATATATTTTCTTCTTGTCCCCAGTCAACTTTGGTACTTAGGCCAATTTTTATAAGGACAGTGCGTTGCGTTTCCCTTCTCTGAATCTATTTAAATATTTAGCTTTTCTCTACAAGGTTTACTTCAAAGACGTGGCTGGTTGTGATGAGGCAAAGCAAGAAATCATGGAGTTTGTGCATTTTCTGAAGAATCCCAAAAAGTATGAGGAGCTTGGTGCTAAAATACCTAAAGGTGCTCTCCTGGTTGGCCCCCCCGGCACGGGAAAAACGCTTCTGGCCAAAGCAACAGCTGGAGAATCTGATGTGCCTTTCCTCTCCATATCTGGTTCAGATTTCATGGAAATGTTTGTTGGGGTTGGACCATCGAGAGTTCGAAGCTTGTTTCAAGAGGCAAGACAGTGTGCACCAAGCATAATATTCATCGACGAAATAGATGCAATCGGTAGGGCAAGAGGTCGTGGGGCGTTCTCTGGAGGTCACGACGAACGCGAAAGTACTTTAAATCAGCTGCTCGTGGAGATGGATGGATTTGGAACTACTTCTGGCGTTGTTGTTCTTGCTGGAACTAACCGACCCGACATACTGGACAAAGCTTTGTTGAGGCCTGGGCGATTTGATCGCCAGATCACCATAGATAAGCCCGACATCAAGGGCAGGGATCAAATCTTTCGTATCTATCTGAAGAAGTTGAAACTTGATAAAGAACCATCTTTCTACTCCCAGAGACTTGCTGCACTGACTCCTGGATTTGCCGGCGCCGACATTGCAAACGTTTGCAATGAAGCTGCTTTGATCGCTGCCAGAAACGAGAAGGCTATAATAACAATGCAACACTTTGAGGCAGCTATCGATCGTGTTATCGGTGGTCTTGAGAAGAAGAACAAAGTATTACTAATATTTACAGATGTTTTAATCTGTTCTTAGCTGGATATATCCATTTTATTTGTTACCATGCTAATGTTTGGCATGCCATTGTACAGGTCATAAGCAAGTTAGAACGACGTACTGTTGCTTATCATGAATCAGGCCATGCAGTTGCTGGTTGGTTTCTTGAACACTCCGAACCGCTGCTGAAAGTTACAATAGTCCCGCGTGGCACCGCTGCCCTAGGATTTGCTCAATATGTACCGAACGAAAATCTCCTAATGACCAAAGAACAACTCTTTGACATGACCTGCATGACTCTCGGTGGCCGGGCAGCAGAGCAGGTAAAGCCATTTTCTTATATCAATTATGTATTTTTTATTGACCCTTTTGAACGGCATATATCTCATCTCCAATCTGCTACGTTCAAATAGGTTCTGCTTGGGAAGATCTCGACGGGCGCCCAGAACGACCTCGAGAAGGTGACGAAGATGACGTATGCCCAGGTGGCAGTCTATGGCTTCAGCGATAAAGTAGGCCTCCTCTCCTTCCCCCAAAGGGACGATGGATTTGAGATGAGCAAACCGTATAGCAGCAAAACAGCTGCAATCATCGACACCGAAGTGAGAGAATGGGTGGGAAAAGCGTACGCCAAAACCCTCGAACTGATAGGAGAGCACAAAGAGCACGTCGCTCAGATTGCTGAGCTATTGCTGGAGAAGGAAGTCTTACACCAAGAGGACTTGGTGAGAGTTCTCGGCGACCGTCCCTTTAAGGCGAGCGAGCCCACTAATTACGATAGGTTCAAACAAGGGTTCATCGAAGAAGAAGAAGGGAAGGAGAATAGCGATGCTAAAACTGATGGAACATCACCACCACGGCCGCCTCCTCCCCCATTGGACCCAGAAACAGTTCCAGCGTAGGCGTATATTTAAATCATTCATCGCTGAAAAATCGTAAAGGAAGAAAGAAGAAAGAGGCGTTTGTCGATGTATTCGCAAAATTTGCCCCAAATCACTGCCACGGCTATCCAGTTCGCCAGCTTGGAGTGGGATAGCTTTGCTCCTGCTCCTAAATATGCATTGATGGTCGTATGTTGTTAGGCGTATCTTCGAACAAATCGTCACAAAACATGGATTCGCCAATCTTTAGCTTGATGCATGACTTTCTTTTACCCTTGCTAGTTGACAATAAAGATATTATATACTGTGTGAATTCAAATTTAACATTGAATATGTAAGTTAACATGCCAAACATCTCAGTGTAACATATGTGTTACACTATAATTTTGCCAAACGTAGGATTCCATGTAAGTGTATTCTGTACGAAAGACGAACTCTATAATTTTTTGATGAAGTTGACTTGAAAAAGTAGAATGGTTGGTTTTGGTTCTCTGTCAAACTATAAAGCCCGTGAGAAACTAACGAATGATTGGGAAGCATATGCTCTAACATGAAAGGATAAGAAGCGATAGGAAGACTGATTGAAGAAGCGCTATAATGAGAACAAAACAGTGTATTTTGTTAGGTATGCTACGTGAGTTTGAGACGGCCATGTAATCATATGGTTCGAGTTATTTCCAACACATGGACAAGGAATTATTAGGATCGATCAAATAGAAGCGTGCGATATAATTGTGTGGACGTTAAAATTAATTGGTTGTAGCATCTCATACGGAACAAAATGATGCGGTACATATTTAAATCCAATATATATATTTGCAAATTGGTATAGGAGATAAGAATTACAACTTGAATAAATAGTATTTATGCTTAATGAGTGGAAGGAGCACAATCTTCCAAAAAGTTCTTCAATTGCAGCAAAATCTGGCGATGATGATAAGATGCCAATCACCTCATTGGCATTGCGATACCGCACCGCAGTGAAGAACTCGAAAAGAAAAAAGATAGTTTCCTTCTCTATATTTTACTATGCAATTAATATTATCGTGGTGGCTATGATAGAATTATCACAAAACGTATATTATATGTATATATATATATATATATATATTCATGATAGATAACAAGAGTACATACGGAATGTCATTGTCAGATTACCCAGCCATGAAGGAGATGAGAGGCGCAGCAAATAATTGAGAGAAGTTAGCATAATTGGATTCGCTACGTAACGTATTATTTTATTTAATAAAATACAAAATTCCTACTATATCCATGGCACGTATTATAAAACGACATAAGGTTACATATTGGAGACACAAGGGTCTGCAATTATAAATCAAACAACCAACTCTTCTTATTTAAAGAAAAGATAATAGCCAACTTGATCTCAATAATTGTTGTCACGCCCCTTTCAACTTTGACAGTATGATCTTATTATATACACACAGCACTTAGGTTCGTTAAAGGAGTACATTGGTCGTGTTCACTAGAAAAAAATAATGATCCATGCAATGAATGTATTGGAACAGTACATAATGTAATAATAATACTTGGGGAAGCCAACTAACTAAAAAAATATCCTACAAAATTCTGTAGCTGGAAATCAAATATATCCATCTCTCTCTGTATATTATTTCGTGACAAGGTAATATGAATGAGAGCCACAAGTATTTGAAACCCGAATATTCTGATCTAGAATTATAGTCAATTGAAAATATTCACATTGAAGATGCAATGGTTTCTCTATTTAAGCCAATTAGTTGCCATCATTTTTCTTCCCCCTCTCCTTCGATCTCTCTCTCCCTCTCTTTCTCTCTGTTTTCATCATCTTTCATTTCTGATTTTCAATAAGATTCTGGTAAATTCCTGCTATATATGGTTTCTTGCATATTTTATCATTGTTTCCATGCAAACACCTGAATGCATCACACACATGAAGAAATGCGGAGAATATTTAAAAGGCCAACATACCAAAGCATTGATCATTGATATAGGATGATAGATTATCGAACCAATGTAATTACGTTCACGTTTCCTTGCAGAAAAACTGGGTTTATGAAAAATTTTCAATGATCTTAGACCCTTTTCTATTTTCTTCAAGACGAGGTTTTTTAGGACATGATTCAGAGATTGATTAACACAACCACGATACTTTCAATATATTTCCAGGTTCGAGCTTTTTCTGGATCTTGATCATCACGACGATGGAGTACACGCAAGTGGTTCAGAGGCCAAAATATGACTGCCTTCTGTTTGGTAATTAAATTTAGCTTATTTTCTACCATGAAATCAATAATTCATTTCCCAAATATTCGATCTTATTACAAACTTTCTTTCTCGAATTTGTTTGTTTGTTTGTTTAGACCTCGACGATACCCTTTACCCTCTTGCCTCTGGCATAGCAGCATCAGTTCTCAAGAACATTCAAGGTTAACTTTATTATTATCCAATGCCTTCATGAACATGATCTTATTACCTGAAACTTACATACATATATTGAAATTGTGTCTGATCTTTAAGAAGTCCTATAACCTTCCCTTTCTATCTTGAATCACAGATTACATGATCGAAAAGCTATGCATCGACGAGGGCAAAATCCCGGACTTGTGCAACCTCCTTTATAAAAACTACGGCACCACAATGGCTGGCCTTAGGGTGAGAAGCCCAATTGAGATCATATCTGTGATGAGCTCATTTTATTTGTTTCTCACTTTACGAATTACATTTTCTTCCTCTTATATGTGTAGGCAATTGGCTATGACTTCGACTACGATGAGTACCACAGCTTCGTGCACGGTAGATTGCCCTACGAGAATCTAAAGCCCGACCCTGTCTTAAGGAGCCTCTTACTGAGTCTGCCCATACGCAAAGTCGTAAGTCCCTGCTACTAATATATGCCGGATTTCAGTAATTTTTGCATATATATTCTAATGCAAGAAAGAAAGAAAACCTTAAAGACAAACTCCCCCTTTATTATTATTATTATTATCATTGTTATTACATTGCAGATATTCACAAATGCTGATAGAGTCCATGCGATCAAAGTCCTCGATCGACTGGGTCTTGAAGACTGCTTTGAAGGGATCATCTGCTTCGAAACCCTCAATCCTTCCCACAAGAACGTCCCTTCTGATGATGAGGATGATAGGGAGTTTCTTGGCCGGTCAAGGCAATTGCCTTCGAATAACGGTTGTAATAGCCATCAAAGAATATTCGATATCATTGGACACTTCCTCGACTTAGCTGTAGCAGAAGGATCATCATCTTCTTCGTTGTGTTTGCCCAAGACTCCAATCGTCTGCAAGCCGTCTGAGTTTTCCATTGAAAGGGCTCTCGAGATAGCCAACATTGATCCACACAAAACTGTGAGCTTCATCACCTTTTTCCGTCTTTCACACACACACACATATATTTATATATATACACATGTGCATGGATAGTGGAATGATTACACAATCTTATTCCATGTTATTCTTGCAGCTGTTCTTTGAGGATAGTGTGAGAAACATTCAATCTGGCAAGCGGCTGGGAATGGATACCGTCCTGGTAAATAAAATCATTAGTTTTTGAAAACTCATAAAATTGGACATTCAATTCAATATCATAATAAGCAATAATATAATTATATATTCAGGTTGGTAAATCTCAGAGGGTGAAAGGAGCAGACTATGCACTCGAAAGCATTCATAATCTAAGGGAAGCAATTCCACAGCTGTGGGAATCATCCGCTGCTTCTACTGATATTACTAGTGACTACTCAACTGGGGTTGTTCAAGTGGAGACGCCTGTCTGGGCTTAGAGCTTCATTTATTTATTATATGTAATTTGTCACATATCTATAAGTTTAATTATTTTTTTGGTCCCGTAATTTATGGAGTGTGGCAATATAGAAACACATAATCTAGGTGGTGGCATTATATGGACAATAACTTTTGAAATATAAATATTTTTAGGACAATATACGCCCCGATCCGGTATTGCAACCCAAACCTGCTGACGTGGCAGGCGATCCACTGACGTGAGCGCTTGTAAGAAATCCGACACCACACCACGTCTTAAAAACTGCTGAAGTGGCGCCGCACCAATAGCGACGGTGAAGGGAAAAATAAAACAATAAAAAAAGAGACGGATCAGCGGCGGAAATACGGTCGCTAAAGGAGGGAAAACAATAAAAAATAACTAAATACAGTTCGGTCACAAAATAAACTCGTCGCAAATATCCCTTTGGAGAACCTTTGCCTGCGCCTGTTGAGATGATCACGTGTGGCTAAAAATAGTCCCACACCGACAGATACAAGAAAAATAAATTGGTATATAAGCTTGATGGGAAACACCTCTTAATACCAATTGGTTTTAAGAAGGAACCCCATCAAGCTTATACCGGGCACCGATCATCCGTGTGGCGCATGTGCGTGGGCCTCGTTAACGGATAAATTACCGGAGGCCCGGCCCGAATTTCTACATGGTATCAGAGCGGGATGATCCGACTCATTTAAAAAATATATGGCGGGTTCGAAAAGAATGACGTTCTCGTCCGATTAAAAAAAAAGAAATGGGCTCACACGTGAGGGGGGAGTGTTGAGATGATCACGTGTGGCTAAAAATAGTCCCACACCGACAGATACAAGAAAAATAAATTGGTATATAAGCTTGATGGGAAACACCTCTTAATACCAATTGGTTTTAAGAAGGAACCCCATCAAGCTTATACCGGGCACCGATCATCCGTGTGGCGCATGTGCGTGGGCCTCGTTAACGGATAAATTACCGGAGGCCCGGCCCGAATTTAGTTAGTTAGTAGTCCATATAAAACTTCAGTAGTCTTCTGTATTTCCTTTCTTAACAGAAATTAATCAAATGAGATACGATTCTCCATTCTCTCTGTTTCTTAACAACCCACAATCAACCTGCAAATTCTAGAGCGCCGGCGGCTCCGTCGTCGTCTCTGCTCACTCCTCCATTTGGACAACCTTCGCCTGTGCCGGCGGCTTCTTCGTCGTCTCCACCCACTTCTCCCTTTGGAATACCTCCTAGGCCTGCGCCGGCGGCTCCATCGTCTTCTCCTCCAACTCGTCCCCTCGCAGGCCTGCGCCGCCGCCGGCGGCTTCATCGTCTCTGCCCACTCCAACCATCGGACAACCTTCGTCGGCGCCGGGACTTCAATTTCACCTACGCTTATGCCAAAGAAACACCCATCGACGTCGCTTGGTCCCGGGGAGTTGCAATTCAGGTTTTTGTTTAAAAATCATACGAATTCTTTTAGTTTTCCTTTAATTAGTTCAAAACAGTTTCTGGGTTTTCGTTTTTACCTCGTTAAATCTCATCCTCTGTGACTATAAACCCTAATTTCAGGAGTAATAGTTCGAAAGGTGGGAGAAGTTGGCCGGCGCGCATTTTCCTCTAATTTTTTCCCATCCTTATCCGTCTCTTTTTTGTGATGGAGAGTATTCATTGTTTTAATTTTCCCCTCCGTCGCTAATGAAGTGGCGCGCATGTCAGCCGCCACCTGCCCGTCAGCGATTTTGGGTTACAATACCGCGGGACGTATATTGTCCTAAAATGCTTACATTTCGAAAGTTATTGTCCCCATAATGCCACCACTTATATTATGCGTCCTCGTGCCACACCCCCTAAATTACGGGACAAAAAAAAATAATTAAGCCTATCTATAAATATTTGTATGTATCTTAATATATATGAGTAATGTTAAACTACATCAACGCGCCAAATCAACAATGGGATTTTTTATTGATCTATAACCTACACATGAGATTAGTAAACCCGTCGGGGGTTGATTTGACATGTTGACGTGGGAAAAAAAATGCCACACAACAGGTGCCCACTGATGGTGTTCACGCAAGGTGAGCACCGTAACATTTCTATATATATATATATATATATATATATATATATATATATATTCTAGTTCTTACCCGTGCAATTTTAAATATATATGATTATGTGAATAAAAATATTAAATTGTATTTGAGTTGGTAGTTATTGTATATAAACATGGGATAGTGGGTTATGTTTTTCATTTTTATATTTATTTATTTATTATATTTAATTATATTTGACAGGTGGCAGTATTTGAGGGCACCTACATTTCTATTCTAATATAAGATATATATTGTATACATAAGGAAATGTAGGAGTGCTCTCATTGCGATACGTGTCCTATTTATTATTAATATAAATACTAGTTAGTACCCGTGCAATATGCACGGTGTTAATATATTTAAGTATTTTATATTAATAAATAACTATATATAATGGATAAGTGACGGTTTCTTTATTAATAGTTAAGCTAACATAGTGGGTAGTTTTTCCTTTTTTATTATATTTATTATTTTCTTACAATTATTCTTGTAGGACACGTGGCAGCAGCACAACAAAACTACATTTGATTGTATATGGATAATAATATTCTCGTTCTCAAAAGCAAAATCACCCACGTGCTACACCAATAATCCTCCTTGTGTTCCTTCTATTGACGGATAAATTAAGAAAATGGAAAGGGGTGACCGGATTGACGGATGCTAAGGTCAGCAACGACGAATATTCCACCGGAATCTGGTTATAAACCCCTCTTCTCTGGATCGTGTACCACGGTCCTCAGATTTATGAGGCCAAGGTACGAGATTTTGCGTTCTAATTTTTTAGGTTGACTTTGCTTTTTTTGTATATTTCTTGTGCATTTTGAGATGAAGTGCAGTTTGTTTTGGTGATTTAAGGGGACCGCCTTTTTCCATGTCTCTCATCATTCGTGTTACTATTTCTCTTTTGTTCTCTCTTCAGGAAACTATAAATTATGGTGCTTGGTATGGAGTATGTCTATTCACGTGATGGCAAAACTGTTTATCTCAAGCCAATCTATTGCTTCTCGGTATTTGCGTGAAATCCATCACCATCACTATGGTTGCGTTTTGATTGGCGTATTTGAACGAAATCGCGTGATTTGAAATTATGAATTTTAAAATCATAATAAAAAATCCAAATTAATTGTTTGTCAAATGTTTGGATTTCAAAATAAAGTTCGAGCTTGAGCTCGAGAAGCTCGTCGAAACTGACTTCTAACTTTTTAAAAAAAAAAGTACAAAAAATAAAATAAAAATATTAAATAAAAAACAAGCTCACAAGCCTGCGTGCGAGCTTTCGAGCACCTACAAATGAGCTCGAGCTCGACAAAAGCTCGTCGAGCTCGAGCCGGCTCGCGAGCCTGTAACGAGCTCGAGCCGGCTCATCGAGCTCACGATTCAGCTCGACTCATCATTTCCCCTCCTTTTTATTATAATATAATATTATTATTATTTTATTCTTATTATTATTTATTATTATTATTATTTACGAAAAGTTCATTACGGGTTCAAGTTTGGATTTCGAAAACGCACCATTTAACATGGAATTTCAAATTAGCAAACGTTTCGATTTAACCTCGGATTTGGAAGAAATCGAAATCCAAATCCGCTCGATTGCCAAACGAAAGATCTGGGGGAAATTCGGATCTCAAATCGAAATCCGGAATCCAAACGGGCCATAAACGAATTTTGAATGGCTTAAACTAAATAGCAATTGAAAAGTAAATATACTTCTATGAAGAAACCTACAGCAATCAACACAGAAACCATCATTTGAACATCGTGGTTAATTACTTTGTATTTAGCATAGTTAACCAACTTTTATTGCATTGTTTAATGTGTACGACTCCATAGTCATGTGTTGTGTTCTGATCAACAATGAGTGCCACAGAGCAAACTCAGAGAAAAGGTTTCGCTGCAAAAACATTCAGAAGCCTCCCATGGAGTTCGACCAAGCCGAGAAATGAGACGCACTACAAGGTAATGAAATGGCAGGCGTGCTCTGTTCTTACAACACCTTTCACTCTATTTGAATCCTTATTTTCTCTAACTTTCCATTTCAATAGCGAAATTGTTGACTATACTGTTCATCGCAAGCGTCCCATTTCCTAATTACTATGATGAAAAATAAAAGGTATTTTCCCCTGTCAAATTCAGTATTGGCATCGTGAGCCTTATTATTCATAGTCCCGTGTTAGATATTGATGTAGTTTGTGATATTTTTATTTTTCTAATGTTTCAGGAATTCGAATATGTGGCGCCTTAAATCAGATATAGAAGTATCAAAATATATACAACACTATTCATGCAAATAGTACCAGACGAGGTGTGACATAGTTGATTTAGGTTAAAATTGTTGTATGCTATCTGATGATTTTAGAGTTAGTTATAGGCGTTTCTGGTCTTCTGTTTCCTTTCCTTGCATTAGTTATATCTGGAAATATTTTCTTGCTAGTTAAAATTAATTTGTGCTTCGTACTCATAATCTTATGCACTCAACGAATGGGAAGTGGGAAAAAGAGAACATCCAATAGGTGATCAACAGATGAAAGAGGAGTTCATTCAAGTTCTTCGCCGGGTGGAGCAGTTCACGGCGGCTCCAAGTACAGACCCAGAAGTACAATCGATGGGATAGGCCGGAATATGGTCAATTACTTAAAAAGAAGTGAGATAAGTTGCCCTTTTCATTTCAATAAATAAAAGGTCAGATTATATGTTTCGGAATAGCTTTCATAGCAAGTCCAATCCTCAATTCCCTCGAAGTCTTGTGATAAAGCAGCCATCACCAACTAGGATTGTAGGGACGTGGAAATATCTTTGAAAGATGAGGTTAATAAATATCTTGTGATCTCTTCAATCATCATGTGGTAATAATTCCACTTGTGGGTTTAATGATCTTTGTTAACCGCAGGTAACGAGATCGGTCTTGACCTTAGTAATGGATTTCGTCTGATGGAAAGATTCTTACATAAGTTTACATTTTCCTCATCCATCAACCTCTTTGACTCAGCAATGGAAAGCGATTAAAGGTGCTAATGCTCTTAAACTCTTTACGAATGATCCGATATTTGCAATACCAATAAACCGGAATCTCTTGCTTCCACCTATTTAACATTACCCTAATCCATTGTGTCTACAGATTAGAACCAATTATGCATGATAATGTGCCCAAATGGTTTATAGTCCGTTCAAATAATGAGATGATAACATCAAAGTTTGTTCCTTCGTTCATGATTTTGTCATAACTTTTCCCCCAGATCTTTATTTCCCGTGTGCGATTTACATTGTATTGAGCAACTTTTCGTGGTAGGTTACAAGTGCTTGCTTTAATATTGTATTGGCGAATTTTTTGTATGGTAGGTTACAATTGCATCCTACATTTATTTTCATTTTTTGAAGTTGGAAATAATTTGATAACTTCTCACTTAAGAAGTTTTTCCATTCTTCCCTCACATGCATTTTTTATGGTCTCTCATTCTTTACAAAAATGAAAATGAATTGGTATTAAACTCATATTAGGGCTTTTATGGATGTGTTGGCTTTATACTAATTTCTCAGTAGTTGATTTGGTTATAATTATTTTTCTTTGGCAGGATAATCGACGGGGATGTTGAATTCATCTTATGACTCAAAGATACGCATGAAGGTTTTACATCAAAGAAGGATGGATTTTTCTGAGAAGAGGTCTTCTTTGCTTCGTATTTTTTTTTTCATTCAAATTGACTATACGAAAATCATCCATCTATATTATTTACAGATACGGGAAAAAAACGAGTGTACGAAAATGGATTGGCATATTTATTATAGGACACGTTTAGAGGAAGGATATTTGAGTGGCCAGTCGTTCAGGGAGTTGCGTTAATTGGCTATGGTTATACACGGTGTGAAGGTAGTTTGTTAAAGACACATTTTCAAACAGATGCAATAATTTTCTTTTTGTTTCCTGTCTAAATTTTCCAACAAATGTATGAATCCTCTTTTTGTTATCTGTCGAAACTTCAATTTCATTTTCTACAACAACATCGGGATTACTGAGATTCAAGATAAACAACAAAAACCAATGGAAGGGGACGAAGAATGTACGAACGTATTCAGCGTGCATCATAAAAAATTTGGAACATTGCATTACTCAGCTCGGCATGTAAATTCTCCGGAGTTCGAGTTTTATGACGACGACACGGGTTGCAGGTGCCCGACTGGGATTTGGCGGAGAGGGGGATCCATGCTCAACCAACTTTTCTTTCATATAAATGCTCTTTTATGTGAATTCAGTTCGATAACGATGGGTTTAAATTAGCCTACACATTGATGAATGCAAAGAGAGTGTGGCTTGCCACTATCCTCATTTGAGGCTACCAATATCAAATGATGCAACACTTTATAATTGGGATAAAACCTAAAATGGTCCCCGATGTTTACCCTGTGAACCAATTTAGTCCCCGATGTTTCGCTTGAACCAATTTAGTCCCCGATGTTATCGAAAATGAACCAAATTGGTCCCTCCGTCAATCCGACCGTCAATTTAGACGGAGAAGGCATTTGCGACGGCTTTAGCGACGGATATTCCGTCGCTAAATGAAAATTTATAAAAAATATAAATTAAATATTAAAAATGAGGAAAAAATGCAAAAGAAAAAAGAAAAAAATTCACAATTAAAAAAAAAAGAGAATATTACTAAAAAACTAAATAAAAAATAATTAATAATAAAAAATAAAAAATAATAAAAGTAAAAAAAAATAAAATTAAAATAACAAATGATAAATTAAACATTAAAAGTGAGGAAAATCCAAAAAATAGGGAAAAATTCAAAAAATAGAGTAAAAATTCAAAAAAGAGTATCATTAATAAATTAAAAAATAAATAGATATAAAAAACAAATAATAATAAAAAATAAAAAACTAAATTATATAAAAAAATGATAAATATAAATTTAAGATTTAAAAAAAGTAAAAAATAAAATATATTTATTAATTAAAAATTAGATATAAAGGAAAACAAAATTAAGGATAAAAAATGACTCCAAAAGTTTACGAAGACCGTCGTTGTCAAGTTAATGAGGACATAATCGTCACAGTTCTCGAATTTTATTCCCGATCTCGTCTTTGTCCCAATTAATTGAGTAATTGACGATAATTCTCAGTCCTCAATTTTGTTTTCCTTTTTATTTAATTTTTAATAAATAAATATATTTTACTTTTTACTTTTTTTAAATCTTAAATTTATATTTATCTTTTTTTATATATAATTTACTTTTTTATTTTTTTATTATTATTATTATTTGTTTTATATTACTATTTATAATATTCGCTTTCTTGAATTTTTACTCTATTTTTTGAATTTTTCCCTATTTTTTGGATTTTTCCTCACTTTTAATGTTTAATTTATCATTTTTTATTTTATTTTTATTTTTTATTTACTTTCGTTATTTTTATGTTTTATTATTAATTATTTTTTATTTAGTTTTTTAGTAATATTCTCTTTTTTTTTTAATTGTTTACTCTATTTTTTGAATTTTTTTCTTTTTTTTTTGCATTTTCCCCTCATTTTTAATATTTAATTTATTTTTTTTTAAAATTTTTCATTTAGCGACGGATATTCCGTCGCTAAAGCCGTCGCAAATGCCTTCTCCGTCTAAATTGTCGGTCGGATTGACGGAGGGACTAATTTGGTTCATTTTCGATAACATCGCGGACTAAATTGGTTCACGCGAAACATCGGGGACTAAATTGGTTCACAGGGTAAACATCGGGGACCATTTTAGGTTTTATCCCCTTTATAATTACATTAGTTTTTGAAGTTACATACAACGCAGAATATTTGACGTCTGATTTTGTGCAGGTTCTGATCATCAAGAATGAGTTTTGTTTTTTAAGTTTGTGCAATTTACAAGCAGACGGTTCTTTCGCCTGAGTTGGCTACATCGCTGCCTAAAGATCTTTTATGTCGGAGATAATCGATTAGTTTAGTGCTATCGAAGAGAATAATGTGTTTGAATATTAGCACATAAGCTTGAAAATGTCATTATTGTAAATGCATCAACTATATACTTCGAAATCGTCTATCGGAATTGTATCCTTATAAACATTCTGAAGACTGTGTTTTAAATATAATTTCGTTTCAGTTAAGTTTATCTGTTTTGTTTATATTTTTAGTTCAATCTTTTGTTGTGTGACATATATAAATGCAACAAACCGATTGAGCTAAAAATATTATACTACTGATTTTTTAGATATGAAGATGCGATCTTTTCCCCACGTAATTAGTTGAAACTTGCCATGAGTTCCTTGGGAGTGCCCATGGTCTTCGGCTTGATATTCTATTATTACTGCATACGAGTATGATTCGTTAAGACCCGTGCATTGCACGGGCAAAAAACAATACATGAGATATTAATTATACAAGCCGTGCAATGCATCGGTCTTACTCATACATTAATATAAACATGAGATAAAGAATCTGGATTGAGCAACCAATATTTCCACTGGAACACCTCTGCCCGTATGTGTGTATTCATGTTACATACAATTATATCACGTACAATAATCTATCAGTTATAACATTGATCATTTGATTTGTTGTTATGATCTTTTAGATGTATGACATGGTGGCCGTAGAAAAGCTGATGAATATTTGATAATTGTAATATTTTAGCAAATCATCATAAATATATAATTGTAATATTATGAATTACTAATTTAAAATTTTAATGGGACCTAATATTTATAAAGGGATTTTCAAAAAATTTACTATAGTATTATCTTATTGAATTGATGATTTATTACAAGGGATCAAATCGGGACCAAACGCTTTATTAGTTTAGAGAGTTATTAATTTCTAGAGTATTAAATTATAGAGTTTTACTATATTACTTGTTACCCTCGGGTTTTTCACCCCACCGCGGCAAAACACTCAGACTTGCCGTAAGTAGGACAACATCCCGACTTGGGGAAGAGACCCTTCCCAACAGGGGATAATACACCGACACCCCGACTTGAGGAAAGGCCCTTTCCAGTAGGGATGACGCCCTGACAGGCCGACCTGGAGAAACGACCTCGTCCGGCAGGGGACAATGACCCCGAGGTCCCAACCTGGGGAAGTCTCCGTCCGGCAGAAGCGATGCTTGGGAACCTTTGGGCCAGGACCACGCCTAACGAGAAAATGCCCAAAGTGACTGGGATCAAGGCCACTCAAGGAAGGAGCCCGAGGAGAGATACCTCACCGTGCCCCAACCGCTACCATGCCGAGCCCGAGGAGAGATACCTCACCGTGCCCCAACCGCTACCATGCCGAGCCCGAGGAGAGATACCCCACCGCGCCCCAACCGCTACCATGCAAGTGGCCATTCGAGATGCGTTATATGCGGGGGAAACTACCAAGACAGGCTAAACGTGGGTGGTAACTGCCCCAAGACGGTTCCACTCTGCTCAATCTTATAAATACCATTAGATGCCATCTGAACCAGGTACGTTCTCAGATAATCATACAGTTACTCTGCCATTTTTTCTCCATACATCACCTTAAAACGGAACTACCCTCTTGACTAAGGCAAGAGGGCGAACGACCCCCCAAAATTCCCTTTGTTCAACAGTTCTCAGCCCAGGCGCGCGGCGGAGTTCAGGTGGGGAAAAGCCCGTCAGTCCATTTCCGCGGTAGGTTAATTTTCGACGGCATCAATTTGGCGCCGTCTGTGGGAAGTTATAGTTTCTCTCTAGTAGAAATTTAATATGGTGACTGTCGAAAACGACCAAGCACCGCCCAATGGTAGTGGGCCGACCCTGTCCGAAATCGCTGTCGTGATGGCTGCAACGATGCAAGAAATGAGGAGGATGGCAGCTGACGTGGGGATACTCATGGCGGAAAGGAATCAAGGAAACCGCCGACCTGGTCGAAACGGAAGAGGAAACCGCCAACCTGGACCTAACGGAAGGGAGAATCCTCAGCCCGGACAAAATGAAGAAGAGAATCACCTGCCAGGATCCAACGAAGAACACGAAGCCCAGTCTAACACAGTTGAACAAATGGACGAAAACCGAACACTAGCCTCAGAATTCAGGGAAGTACGTGAAAACAAAAGGAGAAGCGCAGCACACCGAGCAGCCGAGTTGGAGGACATGAAGGAGGAAATCCGCAAACTCAAGGACCTAGCAAACCCACCAGAAGCGCCATTAACTCCTCGGGCGTCGCCGTTCTCGCCCAACTTACTTACAGCCCCGCTGCCAGGGCATTTTCGCTGCTTCGAGATGGGAAAATACGACGGAACCGGACCTCCCGAAGACCACCTCGCTGCCTTCGAGGGAAACGCAGCCCTATATCAGCTGGATGATGCAATCAAGTGTCGTCTCTTCGTCACTACGTTAATCAAAGGAGCCCAGCAATGGTTTGCGCTATTGCCCCCAGGAGGGATTAAAAGTTTCCAGGACCTTACTAACCTTTTCCTGAAACATTTCTCGAGTAGCCGAAGGCGCCCGTCCTCAGACGTAAAGCTGCTAAATATCAGGCAGGCCGAGGGAGAAAGCCTGCGAGATTACCTTCGGCGGTTCAACCAGATAAAGATGGAGGTACCCAATGCCGCGCCCGAACTGCTCATCGGGGCATTCCATCACGGTCTTCGAGATGGGGAGTTGTTCAGGTCCCTAGTCAAGAAATACCCGACGACGGTGGAAGAATTAGTCACTCGAGTGGAGAAGTATGTCCGAGTGGAAGAATCCCAAGCCAGGGAACCTGAGCATAAAAAACGAAAGAGCCCACTTCGCGATCGTGGAAGGAGCCCGCCCAGGGATCAGGGTCATAGGCCTCCTTCCCGAAGGGATGATCGCCCCGTTCCAGTCCCAACTATGCCGCGGGCAAATTACCCAAGGATGCGGGTCAACAAAGTCCGAGCATTGGAAATATGTGATGAGTACGACTTCCTTCGCAGACCACCTTACATCGACAACAACCCCAAAAGGCCAATATCTGACACTTATTGTAACTACCATCACGAGTACGGACACACGACGGAAGGCTGTTTCCAACTAGGTCGCGAGTTGGACAAGTTGATCGCATCAAATCCTGAAGCAAGGGCGAAGCTGACAGGAGGGGAAGGTGGATCCGGCGGGTTCGGGACCAAGCCTAGATACCCATGAGATGGGAACCGCTCCAATCCCCGACCAAACCACCAAACCCCTAACCACAGAGAAAGACAAGCAAGGACGCCAGAAAGGGAGGAAAGAAGAGGCCAGAGGAGAGAGGAGGATGACGTCCGGGGGCGCCATGACAACAGAGAACAGCGAAGATCCCCCGACTACCACCTCGGCAAATTAACATAATCTCGGGAGGACCCACTTGTGGGGATTCTAATAGAGCAAGGAAGGCCGGAGTCAGACGTCTGGAGAATTATGAAATCAAGACGGGAAGCAAGAAGTCCGGACCGATAATCAGTTTTGGACCAGAGGATTTCCATGGAGGGGAGGACTCCCATGAAGACGCTCTTGTAATTAGGGCCGAGGTCGCCAACCACGACGTTGGGAGAGTCTTTGTCGACAATGGAAGTTCTGTCAACATAATCTACAAGAGGGCACTTGATCAAATGGACTTAGGATCTTACCCCATGGACAAAGTAGAGACCGCCCTTTTCGGCTTCACGGGACATTGTATCGAAGCGGTGGGGATCTTACATCTCCCACTTACTCTTGGTGAAGGAGAATTGAGAAAGACGCGGATAGCACCTGTAATACCCGGGTCCCGTAAGTAAGCCGGCCAATAAATTTGCATGCATATTACGTGATTATATGACTGCATATTTTATATATTATGTGATTATGTGAAATTTATGAAGTTGGCGAATTATGAAGATTCGCGAATCGTGAAATAAGAATTTTCACGGGCCAATTTAAGTGGCGAACTATGAATATGTGAGGTAGACTTCGCGAGTTAAAAGATTCGCGAAGTGTTTGAGTATGTGAAGTATACTTTGCGAATTATAAGGATGCGTGAAGTGTGAAAGTGCAAAGTGTTTTTATCAATTGAACTTTGAACCTTTGAAGTTGGGAAGTGCAAAGTGTGGAAGTGCAAAGTTGCAAAGTGCAAAGTGCAAACTTTGAACCTTCGAAGTTAGAAAATATTATAATAATAAACTACTTATAATTAAGTAGGAAAGACAAGTGGGAGACAATGCTTTTTAGATTAGGTAAATATCAACGTTGGATTTTGTCCTTTGTTGTCTAAAGCACTAATGGAGAAGTAAGCTTAATCATTTACTTAATCATAAGAAAAATTAATTTAGAGAGAAGACGGAGAACTCAAACTGTAGAGGTTGAACTTAAGCTTGGAAAGGGGTATAAATTTCTTACCTTAATTTTTAAGTTTTATGTTATGATTTAATATGTTCTAATTATGAGAAAGTTAGATTTACTCAGGTTTTATACAGATTTTTAATTTAAAGAGTTTAAATATATTTTGAAGTTTTTATGATGTTCATCGCGTTCTTGAAAGAAAATAATATGTTGATCGAAGGTTTTCAGATTTTAAGTATTAAATAGTGTTTTTGGTAAAGATGGGGTCGTGAAATATGAGTTTCACGAACTCTAATTCGCGAATTTTTAAGTTTGCGAATTGTTAAGGATTCGCAAATCTCAGGTATGAAATGAGTTTGTGAATCAGTTTGCGAATTGTGTTTGTTGACTTCGCAAATTGAATGAATTCGCAAAGTGAGAATGTGAAATGATTAGTTTGCTAGTTCTTAGAGGTTTGCGAAGTGAAGATATGCGAAGTGAGCTTTGCGGGTCGGTCGAACTTTGCGAGTTCTAATTTATGAAGTTCATTTTGCGAATTGAGACTTTGAGAGGTGTGCGGGTTGTGTTTTGCGAATCCATGAGGTTTGCGAATTGAGGTGTGCGAAGTGAGTTTTGCGAATTGAATGAATTTTGCGAATGAACAGTAATTTTTGCGAATTGCTTTTGTAAACTAAGCTTTGCGGGCCGGTTTAAATTGTAGAGACTTTGCGAACTGTATGTATAGGTTTGCGAATCCATGAGACTTTGCGAACTTAGTCAACAGTAGAATTTCGCGTGTTCGTGTAATGCACTCTGCGAATCAGGTCACTTGGAATAAAACGTTTTGAGGAAAATTATTTTTACACTATTTAATCAGAAAAATATTCTGAGTTTAATGGGCATAGTCTCTCGTAACGCCCGATCATAATTTGTCTCTCGGTGTCTTCAAGGTCAATTTACGGTATAGGCAAACGTCCTTTTTGATGGAATTTTTGAACGAAAATTTACGTAGTCAACTAATATAATATATAAACTGATTTTATGGTCTTTTCGTGGTTAAAGGACGATATTTTAGGAAACTCAACAGACCGGTTAGCGATTAGCTTAAGGACGTCAGGTAAGTGGGAATCTCACCTACAACACATAATTTGTGTTATATGTACTTGTCTTACGTGACTATGTGCTTTTATAAGAATATGTGGATATGATTTATGATGTGAAATGTTTCGATATGCTTTTGCATGGTAAACATTTATCGCATTTTATGTGACATGGGCATGTGCATACATGTATGATGTGAGAATTAGAAGTATGAGTATGCACAGAATAAGATCGTCTGAGAACAAAATATGTTTGATGATATTAGTATTTGAAGTAGACTCACGAATGAGTCATAGTATGGCTACTTCTACAAAGGCACCATGACGGGGGTAAAACCGTCGAATGTATGTACCTAAATTATTTAGGTAGCGGACGAGGGTCACCTGGACGAAACACATGGCGTAAGCCAGAGTGCCAGGAAAGGCAACCGCAATGAAAAAGGACGATGGCCAGATAGAGGGGCGACCTGGTGAATGGAAAACTGGAGATAAATCCTAGTTTTGTCCTAGCCAGAGTGGGCCGACTATCGTATTTTTATCTGTAAAGGATTTGAGCTCATGTTATGGTGGTGCGAGTAGTAAGTTAGCTATGGGCCCAGATATAAATGAAAAAGAAATGAGAAAGAAATAAGAATGATATGAGTATGTGAGTATTAGAAAGCACTGGCGCGGATGCCTTTGCTAGTTGACACATGCATACATGCATATTTCCACTTACTGAGCTTTATAGCTCATCCCATGTTTTTATGTGTTGTAGACGCAGTGAACACGGTACGTGAGCCTGTGAAAGGCGAGGCTGGTCCTTCTGGAACTTCCGGTGACTTTTGAGGGTGGTGTGTACATGGATGCGACCTGTGTGGCGGGTGATATGTTAATTGCGCTGTGTTTGTAAAATATGTTTGTATTATATGTAAAATATTCGAATAATGTTTGTATTGTAAAATAGCAGTGTATGGTTTGCTATGTAAAAAGAAAAATTATATCAGTATTTCGTATGTAATATATTTATATTTCTATTTAGTCACGTAAGTTAGTGTAAGAAAATAGTAGTAGATGGCGGGGCGCCACAGCACCTTTCGTGGTCATCAACGGATCGAGCCCTTACAACATTATCCTTGGAAGGCCTGCACTGACCTCCTTCACGGCAATCGCCTCGGCTCTACACCAGAAGATCAAATTCCCGATAGGAGACAAGGTGGGGGAAGTGCTGGGAGACCGTAAGATGGCTCGAAAGTGCTATGTTGAAGAAGTCCGAGTAGAAATTAAATCGTCGAAAGCAAGAAGTGGAGATTATCCGAAGGGAAGAGAAACCTTATACAACATTGGGACAATCCAAAGGAAAACCGCAGAAGATGGAACGGAAGAAGTGATAATCAGACCACCAGAAGGGACAGTCAAGATTTCTAAGGACTTACCTCGGGATTTGAAGGAGGACCTCGTCAAGTTGCTGAAGAAAAACTCAGATGTGTTCGCCTGGGCGACCAAGGAAATGGTGGGGATAGACAGGGGAATAATTGAGCACAAGCTAAATGTCTCCCGAACCACCCTACCTGTCTTCCAAAAAAGAAGGTACCTCAGTTCGGAAATGGACGTCGAGGCCAAACGACAGGTAGAGGAGTTGCTAGAGGCGGGGCACATTCGGAAGGTCCAATTTCCCACCTGGCTCTCGAACGTGGTTCTCGTCCCAAAGTCTTCAGGCAAGTGGCGCATGTGCGTGGATTTCAGGAATCTGAACGAGGCATGCCCGAAGGATTGTTACCCCTTACCCCGAATTGATCAACTAGTAGACTCCACTTCGGGACACGAGTTGCTTTGTTTCCTTGATGCTTTCCAAGGGTATAATCAGATCCTCTTAGCCAAGGAAGACCAAGAGAAGACAAGCTTCATCACGGCCAGGGGAACATTCTGCTATACCGTCATGCCCTTCGGGCTAAAGAACGCCGGCGCTACATACCAAAGGCTAATGGACAAGGTCTTCAAGGACCAGATAGGGAGAAACGTGGAGGTATACGTGGATGATATACTGATAAAATCCCGAGAGCAAGGCTGTTTCCTAGCCGATGTGCAAGAAACCTTCTCGACCTCCCGAAGGTACAACCTCAAGATGAATCCCAGCAAGTGCACCTTTGGAGTCAAGTCGGGAAAGTTACTGAGATACATGGTGACGAGAAGGGGAATCGAAGCCAATCCCGAAAAGGTTAAGGCGTTGGTGGAGATGACCTCCCCTAAGAACTTGAACGAAGTACAAAGATTGACGGGTCGCATAACCGCCCTTTCTCATTTCATATCTCGATCTGCAGACCGAAGTTTGCCCTTCTTCAAAATTCTACGCAAAGTCCAAAACTTCGAGTGGACGCCCGAATGTGAGAAAGCATTTCAGGATTTAAAAGAATACCTGAAAGAACTCCCGACACTCAACAAGCCCCTACCTGAAGAAGAATTGACGATTTACCTTGCGGCCACACCTCGAGCTGTCAGTTCGGTATTGATCCGAGAAGAGGAAAAAGTGCAGAAGCCGATCTACTTTGTAAGTCACATACTAAAAGGCGCCGAGACAAGGTACACCAACTGCGAGAAATTACTACTGGCCCTACTCGTCACCGCCCGGAAACTACGCCCATATTTCCTGTCTCATCCCATAGTAGTGTTGACTAACCAACCAATCGGGAAGATAGCCACCCGACCGGACATATCGGGAAGGGCTGTGAAGTGGGTAACGGAGCTAGGGGAATATGACATCCAATACAGACCTAGGACGGCGATCAAGGCTCAGGCCCTGGCGGATTTCATGGTAGAGCTAGTCGGGGATTTTCCAGACGAGATGTGGAAAATGTTCGTGGACGGGTCTTCGTGTAGCACAGGAAACGGGGTCGGGATACTGCTTATATCCCCGTGGGGGGAGGAAACCAACCTAGCCCTCAGGTTAGACTTTAAGGCATCAATTTGGCGCCGTCTGTGGGAAGATCCGTAGTTTTTCGTATTTTGAATGGTTTGGTGAAAATCTTCATTACCGATTTGAAGTTTTGAGGATATCATCGCAAGGTTAAAAAAGTAGCAAAATGTTTTAGATTTTACTCTATATTTATAAGTCCATTTTACTAATTGGTATCAATGTCCGTTTTAGATTAGAAGAAAAAGTTACATTTTTATGTGTATTTTATAAGTCATAATTAAAATATATATTTTGAGGGTATTAAATGCACGGTCCAAACAAAAAGAAAAAAAAAGTTCAAATAAGTTTTTTTTTACTTATTTTTTTGGATGATATTTTTATTGGTTTTGTCTAACCTATCAACTTCGGTATTACCTAAGTGAGCTTAAAATTTGATCATCTATTTATAGTTGAGATCATGGAGTACCCCATTGTTGGGATATACATCGACCGACTTGATTCAACCGATCAAAGATAATTACGACCCACAATACGAAATGTAAAGACAATTGAACGACAAGAAATTTAACGTGGTTCGTCTCGAACTCATTAAAGATTCGAGACTACATCCACGGAGAAAACCTGAGATCTTTATTGCCACGTTGAATGTTTACAAGTTTCAAGCTCTTATCTTCCTCGTACAGATTACGAGATGAAGAACCTACTTACACACTCAGTCTTCCATGGATCCGAAAATTCTACGCGGAATATGGGCTGAAGGCCCACAATTCAAAAATTCGACGCGGAATATGGGCCAAATTCCCACAATACGAAAATTCGACGCGGAATATGGGCCGAAGGCCCACAAGTAAAATTCGACGCGGATATGGGCAGAAGGCTGGCAAAAATCCTACGCCAAATGGGCCGAAAGCCCAAATTCAATTTGTAAAGCCCTATGATAATTGTAAAGGCCGTGATGGGCTCAATAATGACCTATTTACTAAAAACCCTATTTGTGAAGGCCTATATTACGGTCCAAGATAACGTACGTATGACAAGCGCAATATATAACGGCATATATTACGGCCCAAAATCACCTGTTTATGAAAAGCACATATTTTGCCCCAAAATGGTTATAAAGGCCTACAGGTGTTTGATTGTGGTGGTGATGAAATGTTTGATAACCCAATAACAAATTAAAGCTTAATTAAAGATGTCTATCTAACACAAGTCCCATATGCCTTAGACTCTCTTTCTTACTAGTGGATAAGCTTATATTGCTTCTCATTATATAATACGGACAAAATGAAATTCTTCCTAATAGTCTCTTAGCTTGCTTGACCTTTCCATCCCCTAACTCTCTCCGTAGTTAGTTGCTATATTCGTATTCTTTCGCCTCTTATTTGGTTGATGCCCCCCGCGAAGAAGACCAGAAAGAGGGGATTAATGAAAACTTGTGATTTGGTGGAGATCGCTTCGGTGGAAAATCGAGGGGAAGATTGTAGTATTGAGAGGAGAACATCACAAGTTTTCATGGTATCAGAGCAGGTCGAAGCTCAAATTCGATCCGACTAAGCGGAAGAAATCATCAACAATTATGAATTCAATGGCATTTGGCACTTCGGCAGCAGTATTTGCAAGTTCATATATGAAATCGTCTATTATGTTTCTGTTAACCTGATGGCTTCAGATGTCAGAACAACACTCTTGGAAGAGCAGGGATGAAGAGGGAACGCAGAATTGATGAGTTGCCCCGATGTTTTCAACTTGCACAGTGGAACAAAATCCTGGTGATGCCGTCGAAAAATGACCTACCGTGAATTTGGGCTAACGAGCTCCTTCCCGCCTCAACTCCGCCGGGCTTCTTGACTGAAAACTGTCGAAATAGGGTAGAGTTTGGGGGGTCGTTTGCCCTCTTGCCTTACAAGAGGGTGTTTCCGTTTCAAGGTATAAAGAGCAACGTAAAAAATGGCATGAGGTGATAAAATGGCTAAGTATATAGTAAAAATGGTAGAGTGACGGTGTCGACGGATGGCGCACCCTAGGGGTGTCTAACGATATTTATAGCTTCCTAAAAGCGTACCTGGCTCACGGCGGTTCTTCCATGTTCGGCCCATTCTGTGTTCATGGGGATCGCACATAGCCATGACCTAGAGCGGTTTCCTAACCCTTGACGGTTTCTTCTCAGTTGGCCGATTATGCATGCGTGGGGTCGTGTGTGGCCACGATCTCATTTCTTCCCTTAGTCCTCACTAGGCGTAGCGGTATGCCTTGAAACCTCGAGGGAGTGGCTTTCCCGATGACCCCTTCGCGGCGTGCCTCATGGTGCGCAGGGTCGGAGTCGGCAGCTCCTCGGGATATCATCCCCGAGGACATCCTCGTGGCTGCCCTTACGACGCGCGAGGTCGGAGTCGGCAGCTCCTCGGGATATCATCCCCGAGGACATCCTCGTGGCTGCCCTTACGACGCGCGAGGTCGGAGTAGGCAGCTCCTCGGGATGTTTTTCCCGAGGACGTCCTCGCGGCTGCCCCTACAGCGCATGAGGATCGGCCTCTTGAAAGATCAGCTCACATTTCTGCTCGGGGTATTTTGCCGAGGACGTACTTTCTGTCTGCCTTCGTGAATGCTCGTGGTCGATGGCTCCTGGGGAAATTATCCAGAGGGGTCGGAGTCCTCTGCTCCTCGAGAAACCTTCTCGAGGACATCCCTGGCGAACTGTTTTCGGGGTTTAAAGGGTCGGGTCTTGGATCCTCGTGGTGACGTCCCTCAAGTTGGATAATTTCGCGGGTTCGGTTTGTTGTAACTAACTTTTGAGTATTTTGCCTTGACCCGGAGAATCCGGGGGTAACACCTGGTATATTACTCATCGCAGCTTAATGAGATGAATTATTGGAAGTTATTAGGCCATGCGTCCTTCAAGGACCGTCTGATTGGCCCGGTAGGACTTCTCGGGCCGAAATAATTCATTCTTACTTTTTTCTGAAGTTAATGATACGGCCCAGAAGAAAAGCCGAATTTAATTGAATTAGGGTTTCTAAGTAATCGTCTTCTACTATCGTGCCTTATTGAAATTGCTAATCAAATCATTCTTCTTATGCCTCATCAATTATTCGCAGAAAGGGAAAATACAACCAAGATATTCGTCAAGGTAAAATCAGCAAAGCAAAAGACGCACAAGGAAGGCATGATCCATCCTAGAAAGACATGAAATCAGAGTGTTTTAGTTTCTAACTGATCAAGAGCTGAGCTGTCCCTTCTTCTTCACATCTCCTCCTCGGTGGATTACAGTAGGTCATTTCCATTATGTCTGGCCCCATATGTTGGGTTTGGGCTCCCAACTTTGTGTCCGAAAGCCCAACTCTCAGTCCACTTAACACCAAATCAAGTACTCATTATATCAGATATTCACCTACCACCAAAAAGACGAGATCGATCGAGCAAAAGGAAAACAGGAGAAAAAATTTCTGCAATTTTTCTTAACAGCGACAGTTTCGGATTTCTCACATTTGGAGGGGCAAACGTTGTCCGATTGGCCTGAAATTTCAGGATAAGGTAGAAGACTCATTGATCTTCATTCTCCCAAAGGGTTTTTCATTTCGAGGTCTGTACTGTGAGTTACGAATTTCTGAAGTCTGTTGCGACGAATTTGGTGTTTTGATCTTGTTTTGAGTTGTGGTGCTTTTGGAGCTTTGATTTGGTGTTCATAGCTCATGTGGTTGTGTTGTGGGTGTAATCTTGCTGTACTCGAAGTGGTGATAGTGGATTTTGGATCGTTTGGTCCCGTGGTTTTTACCCCGTCGATTTGAAGGGGGTTTTCCAGGTTATATCGCCGTGTTGATTTCGTTTTATTTTCGCTGCGTTGATTAATTGCGCTGCCAATATTCTGCCAGAGTGTTCGCTTATACCGTCCGATCCTAACAGAGTGGTATCATTGATATGCGATATCATTGGATTCGTGAGATTTTGGATTCCAAGCAGCTTTAAGTTGAGAAGATTCATACCGATGATAATGGCGCTGATATGATGACTAAGTCATTGGTAAGATTGAAATTTGAAGCTTGTTGTACGATCGCCCGTTTGGCGATTTCCTCACATAGTTGGGAGGCGGAGATTTGTTGGGTTTGGGCTCCCAACTTTGTGTCCGAAAGCCCACAGCCCACTAACAACATAACATATAGCTGAGATCTCACCTACTACATTGGACCAATCGATCATTCACCCAAAAGAAGAAGAAATTTCTGCAACTTTTTCTATCAGCGACAGATTCGGATTTCTCACATTTGGAGGGGCAAACGTTGTCCGATTGGCCTGAAATTTCAGGAGAAGGTAGAAGACTCATTGATCTTCATTCTCCCTGAAGGAATTTTCATTTCGAGTTCTGGTTTGTGAGTTACGAATTTGATCTTTTGATCTTGTTTTGAGTTGTGGTGCTTTTGGATCTTTGATTTGGTGTACATAGCTCGTGTGATTGCATTGGGGTGTAATCTTGCTGTACTTGAAGTGGTGATAGTGGATTTTGGATCGTTTGGTCCCGTGGTTTTTACCCCGTCGATTTGAAGGGGATTTCCCACGTTATATCGCCGTGTTATTTCTGTTATTTCGTTGCATTGATAATTCTTGGGCTGCCGATACACGTTCGCTGCCGTAATATTTTTGTCGTTTGTGCCGTCCGATCCTAACACCATCGTCGTCGGTCGCAGGGGTCTTCGACGTTTCACCAACCAACAGATCTCTAATAAAGTGGGTACAGTATGTGCGCCGGGACGCCAGGGCAATATGACTATTGTTAACTTCCATTATGCTGTCCTTGAGTGCATGAAGCCAAGCGTGGAAGGCCATTTCGTCTGTCAGGATATCTGCTGTTCTTTTCGGCGTAAGAATCTTGGACGGCGAGAGAGGAAGCTGTGAGCCTTCAGCTCCTCTGATTGGGGCACTCGTGTTGCGATGTGCCATGGAATCTTGAATGGAAAGCAGCGAAATCTTGTTCCAATATTTCCTGAGAATGTTCGAGGCAGCTTTTTTACTCTTCGTGCTCTTCCAAGTGGCGGAGGAAGGTCGATGGTTCTTGAATGTTCTGCTATTGGGGGATTGCAGTGTCAATGGCTGGTAACCGTGTTGGAACCTGCGCCTCTTGGTGCTGCTGTAAGAGGATGTTGATATAGTGAGAAATGGTTGGTAGTGCGGCGAGATTCTGCGAAGGCTTTGTGCAGATTAAGGCAAGGTTGTTTGGTTCAGTGGCTAGGGCGGGATTGTGAAGTTGGGATGTGTCCTGCTGCTGCGAAGCCACAGTTCTTGGGTCGAGGTGGTCTTGGAAGGTGGGTTGCGACGCTGTTCTTGGGGCTAGGAAGTGATCTTGGAAGGCGCTCTGCTGCGGCGCTGTTCTTTGGTCGAAGTTGTGATCTTGGGAGGCGTTGTTAACATCCTAGCCCCAATAACAGCGCCTCCCACGATCACAACCTCGACCAAAGAACAGCGCCGCATCAGGGCGCCTTCCAAGATCACATCCTAGCCCCAAGAACAGCGCCACAGCCCACCTTCCAAGACCACCTCGGCCCAAGAACGGTGACTTCGCAGCAGCATGACACATCCCAACATCACAATCCCGCCCTAGCCACTGAACCAAACAACCTTGCCTTAATCCGCACAGAGCCTTCGCAGAATCTCGCCTCACTACTAACCCTTTCTCACTATATCAACATCCTCTTACAGCAGCACCAAGAGGCGCAGGTTCCAACACGGTTACCAGCCATTGACACCGCAATCCCTCAACAGCAGAACATTCAAGAACTATCGACCTTCCTCCGTCACTTGGAAGAGCAAGTTCACACGGAGAGTAAAAAAGCTGCCTCGAACATTCTCAGGAAATATTGGAACAAGATTTCGCCGCTTTTCATTCAAGATTCCATGGCGCATCGCAACACGAGTGCCCCAATCAGAGGAGCTGAAGGCTCACAGCTTTCTCTCTCGCCGTCCAAGATTCTTACGCCGAAAAGAACAACAGATATCCTGACAGACGAAATGGCCTTCCACGCTTGGCTTCATGCACTCAAGGACAGCAGAATGGAAGTTAACAACAGTGATATTGCCGCGTCGTCCCGGCGCACATATAGTACCCACTTTGTCAGAGATCTGTTGGTTGGTGAATCGTCGAAGACCCCTGCGACCGACGACGATGGGGCCGGCCATAGTGGAAAGGACCTACTGTAAACCACCGAGGAGGAGATGTGAAGAAGAAGAAGGGACAACTCAGCTCTTGATCAGTTAGAAACTAAGACACTCTGATTTCATGTTTTTCTTGGGTGGATCACGCCTTCCTTGTGCGCCTTTTGCTTTGCTGATTTTACCTTGACGAATATCTTGGTTGTATTTTCCCTTTCTGTTAATAATTGATGAGGCATAAGAAGAGTGATTTGATTAGCAATTTCAATAAGGCACGGTAGTAGAAGACGATTAGTTAGAAACCCTAATTCAATTAAATTCGGCTTTTCTTCTGGGCCGTATCATTAACTTTAGAAAAAAAGTAAGAATGAATTATTTCGGCCCGAGAAGTCCTACCGTGCCAATCAGACGGCCCTAGAGGACGCATGGCCCAATAACTTCCAATAGTTCATCTCATTAAGCTGCGATGAGTAATATACCAGGATTTTGTTCCATCGTGCAAGTTGAAAACATCGGGGCAATTCATCAATTCTTCCTCAAGCGTTCCCTCTTCATCCCTGCTCTTCGAAGAGTGCTGCTCTGACTCTGCATCTGAAGCCATCCGTTTCTGCTATATTAGGATTATCCCTATTCCTTTATCTCCTTATATCTTATATACAAATAGAAATTTAGGTTCAAATGTCCCGTTCTTTTATTTAAAATGATTTAGTCAATTCTCCTATACGTTATGTCAGGTGATGTAATTATTCTCACCCTAATTAATCTTAATTTGGTGAGTTTCGCAGGTTCACAAGGCTTTCATGGATTGAGTATAATGGTGGCTTAGCTTTTATGAGGGAGAGGGATCACGAGGATTGGGATAAAGTTGCAGTTAGAGTTCTATGTTTGGTTACGCGGCAGAATTTGCGCAAGTTCTGGGTAATCTCGACAATGGAGGAACGACATTTCAGCGTGTGAAAGAAGTAAAATTCCTCAGACTGATTGACCGGCAGTGAGGTAGGTCCTCTTGCAGCCAAGAGCTCATCCATGCATTGGTGTAATCATGTTACCTTATGTTTTCTTAAGTAGTTGCTTTACTAATCGTTCGTTGAATTGTGGTGCATATCAATATTGAGTGATACTTTGTGTTATTCAAACAGAAATTTTCTTGTGTCTTTCTCTGATTAGCATTGTCTTGATATTGGTTTTGTTCCATTTTTTTAACAGAAATTATACCATGTTGTTTTTGTGAAGAAGGCTATACTGAAAAATCGGTGTACTTGGCCATTAGATAATAATATTCGCCCATTAATTATTTCTTACTTTTCTTTCTATGAAGTCCCTATGAATTTTAACAATGTTTTTCTATTAAATCCTTGATAAAGAAGAGTTTCAAGATAGTATCGAAAGCCTGGTGTGTATAATAACATTGATTAAAACAGCTTAAGAGCTTGGCTTCAGTCCATTTAAATGCAGATTACACATACAGCCAACCATTTCCTTCATTGCATTCATTAATTTTGTTTGTAGGTTAAGAATGTCAGGACATCTTCCTACTTTAGAACTCGCGTTTTACCAACCCATTCTTCCACCGATGAGACCAACACCACAAATTCCCTGTCTATTGAAATCTCTTTCTTCGAGTTTCATTGGGAAAATGTTGGTCTACAGAAGCATTGCTTTGAAACTGAAATTAAATGACACACTCTATAGCGGGACTTATCATATATCATATATTAATTTTATGTTCTATATAATCAACGATTTGGCACCCATACCCGTGTATGTGTATCTTAAACATTCAACTTTAGAATACTATTATAACTCCATAATCATTAAAAACAACATCTCCATCATTATAAAAAAATATTTTTTCTGAGAGTTATACATTAATAACACATAATTAAGACCCGTATATCTTAAACATTCAAACTTTATAATATTCTAACTCCATAATTATTAAAAAAAGCTCCATAATAATAAAATAAAAAATAAAAATTTGTGAGAAGACCCGTGCATTGCACGGGCAAAAAACTAGTATAATATATGTACATGTAATGTAATTTTTCCTTACAATATGGTCTGTGCAATGGGAATTTATACTCCCTCCGTCCCATTAGTTTTTGTACATTTTACTATATCGGCGTCGCGCTAGCTTTTGTACATTTCCTAATTTTAGCAAAAACTATCATAAACAATCAATAATTAATATTAAATATTCCAAAAGACGTGTCAAAATATACACGTTTTACTAATTGTACTATATTATTTAAATATTCAGTTTCTTAAAGATCGTGTCAATTACCAAATGTCACAAACAAATGGGAAATTCCCAAATGTCACAAACAAATGGGACCGAGGGAGTAGTACATGAATCGCATAACGGTAAAAACGGTAAACTTTCCATGATTTCTTCCTACAGGCCAATCCAGATTGGCCCATTTTCCTTGGGAAGATATCCCTATTGGCAAAACAGTGGGCCCAATTAGAAAGTCCGAAACTGAGATGATAGTACAATAATTAATTATAAATTTAGAAGAAAGGAAAATTTCTGCGTTATGCTTGTAAGAAGTGTTCTTCCATCTTCGTGAACTAATAAGCGTAGGAAAGATTGTGTTTTTCCCTGCTATCCATGGTTTATACGCTTAACACCTCTATTCACCATTTGAAGTACCTCTAACAAGCTGATTCTGACGGCCGTTCGGGTGATGAACACCACCGCAGTGCTTCGCTGCTGCTGCTGCGCGGCGTCGCCTCCGCTCACCGCCACCATCAGGTGCTTAGGCTTACCTGCCCCCCACCTTCGGTACAGCTCCATACAATTTCAGTTCTCCATTCTTGGGCTTCGCTATCCTTATCCGTTCGGTTATGCGAGAGGATATGCGACACGTGGCAGCTCGGGCCGGAGTTGGGGGGATTTGTTCCTCGACGAGCTCCAGTCGCTGGGCAAGCGTGGCGGCGTACTCGCCTTCAACAAGTGAGCAATTATTATACGTTTAATTTAGATATTGGTACGGAAACTTGAAATTATTATGGATTTACTGGGAAGCGTCTTGTAGATTGGAACTCACAAGCAGTGTTGAGCTAGCCAAAATTAAGGGAAAACTGACGCTAGAAAAGGGAGTGCTTGTGGAGTTCAGGAAAGATTCAGACAGGGTACTGCTTGGAGTTGCACAGAGACCAGATGGCAAGAAGAATTGGATGGTTGCTGATCAGGTTTCAACATTCATCAACACCAATTTACTCGTTCGAACTTGTGATCTTTTACGACGTAGTAATCCATCCGCGTTTCCTTATTATCGAATTTCTGTTTTTGTTTATTCAGAATGGTGTCGTTACATCTATTAAGCCTCAGCAAATTACTTATATTGTTCCTGGTGTTGCAAACTTTGACCACTCGGGGATAGCAGACTTCGTTCAGAAAGCTCATGAAAATTTGGTCTGTCTTTTTTTCTTTTTTCTTTTTATTAATTATAAGATAGGTGTAAGCACATTTGAATACTTTCGGTAAATTTAAGTAAAAGCTTGAAATGTGCTCAGGATCCTGCGTTGCTCGAGTTTGCTTGGATTGAGCTTCTCGAGAAGAATAAGTCAGTAACAGTGGATGAGCTTGCTGAGGTATACTGTCAACATATATTTTTTACGTCGACAAATGCCTAGAATGACGCTAGCTCATTGTAACAGATGATGTTTGGTAGTGCTGAAGCACTAGAGAGCTATTCTGCTCATTTATTGCTATCGAAGGATGACATATACTTTGCTTCCCTGGAGACTAAAGGTTCATTTTCTGTTTATGGACCTAGATCCGCTGATCAGGTGTGTTTTTATCTTTTTCTTTTACCTGTTTCCCCAGTGCGTTTAAATGTTCTATTTTTTGTTTTTCACGTTTGCTTTGATTCTTTCTCTAGTGTCACACTATGTATGTCACATAGTCAGTTCGTCGGAAACAAGAATTTAGTATAATTTGATTCAGGTTGAAGAACTCACCAGGCGGAAATCTGCAATAGCAGCTGAAGAGAGAGAACTTGAAGAATTTGTTAAGTTATTAAGATCTGCCAGGGCAATGCCTCTTCATTCAAAGCCCCTAAGATCTACATGGACGTCCGACAAAAAAAATAAGCAGAAAATTGAGTCTCTTCAAGCATATGCACTTGATGACTACAGGAGTGAGGAAGACAAGAAAATTGCTGGGACGGTAACTTTTTCTTTCATATTCTCCAATTCTACACCATCTTATACTTGCATTTCTTTTAATTCATCATTAATTTGGGTCGAACAGTTTTGTTTCACCGCGTGTTATAGCTTACACAACTTCTCTGTCACCTTTTATTAGGGCAGATTCTGAAGGCCATGGGTCTTGCCAAAACAGCAGCATCAGCAGTCGATCTTTTGATCAATATTGGGTACTTCCCAGTGCATGTAAACCTAGATTTCCTAAAGTTAAATATCCGTACTGATCACCAGGAAGATATCATTGCAATGGCTGATAGTCTTCTGTCTGAGTCGCCGGACTTTGATGAGGTATGCATGCGTGTTTTGTAATCTTCAGTCGATATAACATTAGCATGATGATAGTGAAATTTGTAGAAAAATTCCTGCTGTTAATTTCTGATTTCACTTCGTTATCTTCAGTCGATCTTTTCTCTGTTTTTGCTCCTGTATTATCCTTCTTTTGCGGCTACAGTGCCCTGCATATATGTTTTGTTGTGTACAGTTTCTGAATTAGACTATGGTTATCCTTTACCAGGTCGAGAGGGAAGACCTTACAGACTTCAAGGTCTATGCCATTGACGTTGATGAAGCCGATGAGGTATACCTTCTGCTGATCTTGTTTTTGGGCACCAGTTGGAAACTATACTATATTTTTCACTTGCAGAAAATTCAATTGCAAATTTCTATTGTGCCAAAATTCTGACAGCTTGATGATGCATTGAGTGCCACAAGGCTTCAAGATGGTCGCATTAAGGTCTTGATCCATGTTGCAGATCCAACTAGCTTAGTTCAGCCAGGAAGCAGAATAGACAAGTATAATTGATGACATTTAAATTCATAGATTCAAATTTATTCTCTTCGGGCATTATATGATGTATATGTTGATCTGCAGAGAGGCTATGAAGAGGGGTACTTCTGTCTTTTTGCCTACTGCCACGTATCCCATGTTTCCGGAAAAACTAGCTATGGAAGGCATGAGTCTTAAGCAAGGTGAAAAGTGCAGAGCAGTCACAGTTTCTGTTATCCTGCGTTCTGATGGCAGGTCTGTGAGTTAAACTTTGTATCATCATGGGATGGTGTATCAACGTAGAAGCCTTTTCTGGGGGCTTAAAATTTAAATGCTTAAAGGCTTTCCAATTGTACGATTATTTTTCTGCAAGCGTAATTATGTCTGTCTTGCGTCGCGGGCTGTTCTTAGACGCTTGCCATTTTCATCTTTCAATACAATGAAATCTTTGGTTGTGATCTTATAGTTTCGATTTTCTTGCAGCATTGCAGAATACTCTGTGGAAAATTCTATCATCAAACCCACGTATATGCTGACCTATGAGAGTGCAACAGAACTTCTTCACCTGAACCTGGAAGAAGAGTCTGAGTTGAGACTTCTTTCAGAGGCTGCTGCACTACGTTTTCAATGGCGACTAGGTCAAGTAAGCATCACTGTGCTAGTGAGGACAAGTTAACTCTATTTTCTGGTTAGGATAGGATTCTATTGTTTTTTATTAGCACTTGTCAATCTGTTCTGAAATACATAATATAGGGGGCGATAGACACAGCAACGTTAGAAACAAGAATCAAAGTAACTGATCCAGATGACCCAGAGCCCCCGATCAAGCTGTATGTGGAGAATCAGGCGGATCCTGCTATGAGACTTGTGTCTGAGATGATGATACTTTGTGGAGAAGTCATAGCCACTCTTGGTTCTTATAACAAGATTCCTCTCCCGTACAGGGGACAACCTCAGTCTAACATCGATACATCTGCTTTTGCCCATCTGCCCGAAGGCCCTGTAAGAAGTTCTGCCATTGTTAAAATAATGCGAGCTGCCGAAATGGATTTCAGGAAAGCCTATACGTCACGGGGTTTTAGGACTTCCTGGGTACGTTCAGTTTACATCTCCTATCCGCAGATATATGGACCTCCTTGCACATTACCAGGTACATTTGGCATCATAGAATGCATGTATCAAATGCAATCTGTCACCCTGTAATATCTCCAATGCATGCAATCTGTCACCTTGTAATATCTCTAATGCCTTAAATGAACGGACTTAACTGGGTGAAATTTATTGCTTCCTCATATGCAGGTGAAAGCTTTTCTTAGGGGAGACACGCCTCCTTTTTCATCAGGACAGCTTGAAGGTATTGCATCTATGGTGAACATGAACACTAGGGTTGCAAGAAAGATCAGCTCGACCAGTCTAAGGTATTGGGTCATTGAATATTTGAGACGGCAACCTAAAGAACGGAAGTTTTCTGCCTTGGTCCTTAGATTCATCAAGGACAGGATTGCAGCAATCCTTTTGATGGAGGTAAGTCAACTGCACACAGTAGCTACGTAAACCATCCACGTTACTAGGCTGTCTAAATACTACCTCTGTTTCTGTCACAAGTCAATGGTGTCAAACTAACTACAGATGCTGAAGCTCAATGATACGAGATTTTCGTCCTAAAAAAAAAATCCTTTTTTAGGTTGGAGTACAAGGTTCTGCCTGGGTATCCATTGGTGTTCAGGTAGGCGACGAGGTTAAAGTTCGTGTGGAAGAAGCGAATCCGCGAGACGATGTTCTTATATTCAAGGAAGTACAAGCAACGCAATGACTACTAGTTCAGATTATTCAGCTTAACAATACATTTGCAATGCGAATGAATATCAAGAAAAAACCTAAACGCCAGTCTTGGCATGATGCTGTGCAGTCTCTTGAGGTCACACCAGCAATAGTTACTACGAAAGAAAAATGACCTCCTCATGAACCAAGCTGCTGCTGCTTATAGGATCCATCAGGCATCAACAGTAGTGCAAGGCTTGTCTGAGCTAAGTCGGCTTCTACTCTTACATATCCAAGCAATTTGAATTTTTTGATTGTCTATATACGGTTCTAATTAAGAATCAAGTTTATGAGTGTAATTTGGAGCTAGCAATAGTTTATATTACAATATACGCTACTAACCCACTTGGAGCAGAAATCCCTTTTCATTCATAGTCAAAAACAGCTGACTTGCTTCTGTCACTGTGCACTAAACGACTAACAATCATAGACATATAATAAAAGCATACAAAAGAACTTTCCAACTCCCTCCCAAGACTTGTGTTGTCTTGTTTTCTTTTGACCCTGTCAAAAGATTCTCGTAGTACAACCTCGAGTTAGGCTGTTATCCCCCTCTCCGTCATGAAGTAAGAATAAAGTAATAGCATTCCTTATTTTCTCGGTTTCTGGTAGAAATACATGACTTGCGTGTATCCACTATGACAAATTAACAGGGGATCGCGATCTTCATAACATAACATTTGCATCATCTGCTGCACATAACACTCTAAAACAGACTAACAGCAGGCATAAAGGTAACTAAAACAGAGGGGCTATTCCTCGACCGTACTCAAACTACAAAGCAGACGCCGAAGGCCTTGGATAAGCTGTTGCAGCACGTTTATCAGCAGCAGCGGCGTTCTTATTACCAGCATTTGATACTTTACGATAGTTAAGCAGCTTCCCATCTCTTTGGTCCACATTCTTCGAAGCAGCAGCAGCATCCTTAGGATCTTGGATCTGTTCGAGGGCTGAGATAACCTCGTCCATGGTGGGCCTCGACCTTGCATCTGTACGAAGGCATTGAAGGGCAAGGCTGGCAGCTTTCACAGCTCGGCTCACCGAATACTGACCCTCGAGGCGAGGGTCGAGCACGCGGAACATCCTGCGCTTGTTGTTGAGGTAAGGTCTCGCCCACTCGACTAAATTGTGCTCCCCCGTCGGGCGATTCTTGTCTATGGCTTTCTTGCCCGTTAGGATCTCAAGTAGGACCACTCCAAAGCTGTATACGTCGCTCTTGGCAGTTAAGTGACCTGAGGAATCGAACATATGACGAGAACATGTAAGCATCTTATCTTACAACAGCCAATGATTGGAGACAGTTATTACAAACTATAAGTACCTGTGGATAGATACTCGGGCGCCGCGTATCCGTACGTTCCCATGACTCGAGTTGACACGTGGCTTTTATCGCCCGTTGGCCCGTCCCTCGCCAGCCCGAAATCAGAAAGCTTGGCATTGTACTTCTGCAAATTGAGAATAGTGAAGATAAGGACCAAAGACCATTTTACCACCATGCCTGGAAACAAAAACCAAGTTTGAACTTTGAAGTGAATCTTTACATATGCTACTTACCGAATCAAGTAAAATATTCGAAGTCTTAAAGTCTCGATAAATCACTTGCGTTTCGGCTCCATGGAGAAAGGCAAGACCTCGAGCAGCACCAAGGGCGATCTTCATTCTCAGGCTCCACGAAAGTGGCTGAAAGTATGATCCTCCTATTTCACCGCAAAAAAAAAAAGTTAATATATAGGCTTTTCATTCGATAACTGAAACTATTTCAAGCCAAAAATGTGCGCACTTACTTCTAAATAGATGATTCTCCATGCTTCCCTTTGGCATGAACTCATACACCAATAGCCTGTGTTCGTCTTCAAGGCAGTAACCTATCAGCTTCACAAGGTTTGGATGACGAAGCTGCCCAAGATAGTTAATCTCTGCCTGCAAATTAAAGGAAAAAACAAGAAAATTTCTGAGATGCAAGAAAATAGTAAGAAGAGTAAGGTTTTGAAAAAAAAAAAAAGTTTCACTAACCAGCCATTCTCTATGTCCTTGCCAACCATCTTGGTTTAGCCTCTTAACTGCAACCACCATACCCGACCCAGGCCTCGATGCTCCGAGCGTATGCTCGTCGACCCATCCTTTGAAAACCGACCCGAAACCTCCCTCTCCCAAAACGCTGTCTGGGCGGAAGTTTCTTGTTGCTGATTTTAGATCACTGAATGCGAAGCTTTTAAGGTTGGAAGATTGCAATATCTCGCCTTCAGTTCGAGGGGTCTGAGATGCAGATGAGAAGGATCTTTTGCTGCTCGAACTGCTTAGTTCGGTCCCATCTCCAGTTATAATCTTGGAAGAAGTCCCAACTGCATGTGATATGCGACATAGACAGAGAAATGCTTAGGATATGCTGTTGATAGATAACGAATTAACGAACAAACTTGGTAGAAATCATAAGATAATCATCAAGATCTCAGGTCAAGGTCAAGTTTCACTAACAGAGAACAGTTAGCAATGAAGGCAGCATAGTTTTTTTTCAGCAAAATTGAATCTTTATTAAGTTTCATTTCATGTACCTGTTTCGGTATGAGAAGGGCTCTCAGCCTTGATTTGGTTGCTGAAGCAAATTCCCATAGAACTAACAACTATAAAGGATTATCCTTTTTCCAAAAACCTCAAGTCTTCAGCTTTCTTCTAAAACTTGCGCAAAGAAGGAGCAGCTTCCTCAGCTCAGATGCTTCAGTGAAACCAAACAAACTCTGACGAGCACGGCCCAGATCTAATGCGAACCTTCCCAATCTTTTAACTTCGTGGTTCTGTGTGTGTGTGTGTGTGTGTGTGTTTTGAGCCTGTCTCGCGGTGCAAGGTTCAGAGAAACAGAGGTTCTTGAATAAAAAGCGACGAAAAGTACAAAAAGATCTATGGTGGGAAAGAGGAACACAGAAGGAACCAACCTCGAACATGAGAAAAATATGAGAGCTTTCTTTCGAGGAAAATGGAAAATCTGGAAGGTTGGTGATAATAGAATTTACTTTTCTTAGGCTCAATGTGCAATAAACCCTTTTTTTATGACCTTTGTGCTTTTGTGTAAGAGTGCAAAATTGACTTGATTGCTGCGGTCTTCTTTCTAACACCGGACAAATATGAGGTGGACGCTTGTCGCTTTCTTCATCATTATATGTTCAAAATAAATTATTCAATGCGCAAATTTAAGGGGTCTATATGATGTAAATACTAGTTCAGGGATCTATATGCAATCATACCAAAACTGCTTAACTGTTGGATTTCGTCTGTTTCGATGACCATTATCACTCCAATCTTCCGTTTTCATAGTTTGATTCTTTGCAAAATGATCGTTATTTAGTACTACTATTAACACGAGTTGGTTCTTGAGAAACGTCACTGAGAAAATGTTGCAAATAATAATTTTTAAATGAATCGTGAGAAATGCTCTAGGGATTTTTCACCCAATTCCAGCCCAAGCCCGTATAAGCTTGTGGGATTCCTCTCTAAAACCAATTGACAATAGAGGGAATTAGCCTGCAAGCTTATAAGCCACTCATTTTTCTTTTAACTAACCGATGTGGGATATGAGTTTGCACTCAACAATTCTCCCATCAAACTCAAGATCTCAACGGGCCTCCCTTACGACGATTATATGCGTCAAACGCTTCTACCGCAATCATCTGCCCCAAGTGCTTTTTCATCGCAAATTCACCAATCGTCTTACAATGGCCGGGGACACACCACCCACATCGTATCTGGACTAGAATTTTTTCTCCATCTCAAGGCACCCTCACGTGTTCGCTCCGCGCTCACCGCACCAATGTCGGGATTTTCAGGCCTAATTCCAGCCCAAGTCCGTATAAGCTTGTGGGGTTCCTCTCTAAAACCAATTGGGAATAGAGGGGAGTTAGCCCACAAGCTTATAAGCCACTCATTTTTCTTTTAACTAACCGACGTGGGATATGAGTTTGCACTCAACAAATGCACAGTCGATGCTAAGATTTTTGCACAGTATGCTATTATTACACGTGTATTATAAGCGGTAAGAATTGGATGTTTTAAAGCATAATCAAGAACATTAATAGTATTTTGCATGTTTAATCGGAAAATAAGGCAGCGTTGGGATTATTTATTACACAACAAACTATTGTGTTTTATAGCATGTGATGGCAATAAATGAGATCTAACAAAAGCGACCTTATGGATAGCATTGATCTTAGTCTATTTGTATTCTTGGCAACGCATTTTCCATAGAATACTACAAAACAAGAAAAAATGGTCCACTCCATTCTATGACGTGACTGGGAATTATATTATATAGAAAATGTTTATCCTCAACCACATGTTAGCTTATTGATAGCTGGAAAATTATTTCATTTTATTACAAACAACTTAAAAACAAATGATCACTTTCCAAATCTTAATCTTTATTGCAAGCTCTAATACAAGTTAAAGCCATAATTATATGCAGCTAATCAATCATTTACAAGAACAAAAAACCAGCCATCCAATATTGTGAAAAGGACCCATCATCTTATTAATTGTTCTTATTCACTAGATGTTGGGTTATATATTTGAGATCAAATTTAAATATAGTTATCCGGCTGAATACAGAATATTAATTACCTTCGTATAAAGCGTTTTGCCATGACTCAAAGATTTGTCATCATTCAATTTGTAATGGACCCGAGACATTCCTATATCCGGCTCCAGCCATCATGCCCCGCACCACATGCCATACAACCCAGGTCTGGTAGGACTGACTCGTGAAATCATCCTCACCCGCCTGGCGCCATCCGCAGCCAATTCTCAAACTCCAGGCGGAGAATCGGAAATATATCAACATAATTTCATCAAAGACAAAAGAATTAACCATAACATAAAAAAAAAAAAAAACCGAGCAGAAACTCCAGCAAACACAACGGAGAGATGGGGCTATCGGAGGCACAAAATAATTATCGGCTCGAACATCTCACATCTCCGTCGAGAAGCTCAGCCATGCCTTGGACAACCTCGGCTCAGGGTAAGAATCAAGGTAAACGCCGCTTCCTCTGATGTCTCTGTGGACGATGGTTGGCTAACACCCGAGCAGTGTGTACAGTCTCTCACCTTCCAACGGGGACCGCCCATCCATTTATCTCCCTTCTAGAATACAGGGTGTCTCTATCGAACATAAGACATTCTCGATTTGTTTTCGTTGAGGGTTCTTTGGATATAGAGCAAAATTGGAAAGGATAATATCCCAATTCACGAACGACATAAAGAACATCAAAGGTCATAAAACTTGAATTAAACACATGTTACATATGACTTTTCGTAAGTTGCTGTGTGATAAATGCACAAACATGAATCAACAAATACAAAATGTACGTACCTAAATCAATAAACACGAAATAAGCTACCTGGAAGAATGGAACTCTTCATCAGCCCAACATTTTGTCGCCGATTTCGGCTCTCTCAGGTGGCTATGATATTATGTGCGGAATTTTAGCGAACACCTCGGAGGCATATTGCCGGGACTCCATGGATTCGTCGAGGGGCGGTGACCTCGTCCCAGATTCGCCCAAGCGCAACGCTTACTCTCACGTAGCCGTTAGGATGGACCACGTCTGCGCCGTGAGGGGTCCTTACTACGCTGATAATCCCCTCGCTGGCGTCGACTGTTGGGTATGTATAGGGTGTCAAACGATACTCTGAGCGCGGGAGACGTGGAGGTTCACCGATAAGAAAAGGTAATTTGACATCAAGAAACCCGGCCCCCTTCCCCGGCTGTTCATTCTTTCCAAGTACGGAACACGTTCGACGATCAGATAATCTTGCCTGATATCCTTCACCACTCGAATCTCATCGTCGATGTATACCGATTCAAACCTATATATCAAATCACATTCTTAATTTAAGCAGTTATATAAAAGGAGGAGCAATTTAGTATGTAATGTAAGAAGGAAAAAGAGAGCTAAGCTTAACTCACCATCCCTGTCCAAATGGAGGCAGATGAAGCTCCCAGTTCTTACCCCTCAAAACAGCACTCGTAAATCTGAAAGAAAAAAAAGGCGCTCGTATTAGCAGTTTTCAACCAAACGTTCCAAGCTATTAGCTTGTCTCCGGCGATGGGTTCAGCTGCGACAGTGCTAGAAATGGTGGGATCGAGTGTCGGGGACCAAACGCCGCCGCGTTAGGCGCTTCCGGCCTGTCGTCGAAATCTTTCGTCGGGTTGACGTCCGGCGCGAACTCCCTGTGCGGTGTTTTGCAAGTCTCCGGCGAAGTCAGGTGTTGGGGCGGCGACTTTAGCATCAGCGATTCTCATCCTTTTGGGGTCAGATTTATCTCTATGTCTGCCGGCGACGGCCATGTTTGTAGAATCAGAGAAGACGATCATGGATCTTAGTGCTGGGGAGAGTTTAACGAATCGATGGTTCCCAATGAGTCATCTGATATGACTCTTCAGTTGGTGACCTTTGATATGCCACGTTAGTAGATAAATGAAAACCAAACGAAACAGATGCAAAAGGAATAGAATGACTGCTAGCACACCACGTCAGCAAAAAAGGGACGGTTCAACAGTCCTACAATGAACTTAGACATAAAAAAATTCCACCATTAGTTGCTGTTTTCAAAGACTACTATTTTGCTGACGTGGCGCATGGAGAAGGGCCATGAGTAGCTGACGTGTCACTCACAGGAAGTTCCATCCATCTTTTATATATATAGATTAATATTATGGATAACTATATTACATTTCGCCAATAAATTACATTAATTGGCTTACGCATTTGGAGAGAGATCAACTAACAATGGGCCGACTTTACCCGGTTGGCCGTATTGGCTGCCGGCCTTAGGCCTACTTGAAATAAAATAAAATAAAATTTGAGGGTAAAGTTTTATTAATATAAGCCCAATCTGAAAAAAAAAATGGACAGATAAAAGATCCTCTTTATAGGACTAGTGGAAGAGTTTGTACGAATCCAGTTTTTTTTTTTTTTTTTTTTTTTATCTCCTACACTTGTCTAAAACAGTTTTCTGTATTACAACACACTGTTTTTATCTTGAAAATAACAGGACTACCTAGTTGGGATTGGGATGAGATATTTCTTGCCTCAACCAAACCAAATGATTTTTTAATTTTATATATCGAAATGAATTGCTTAAGACTTTTGTCACATTCTTTATTTTAATATTTTATCAAATAAAAGTGGGCAGAGATGGATGGGTTGGGGTGGGTGGGGCCCTTGAGTATCAGATGAGGATCTCCCTCAATTTTACAATACGTTTGACATGTCAACATCAATTATTTCCTCTTTTTCCCCCAAAAAATTAACCCCATTTCTGTGCCATTTATCACACAGTCGTCGTCTTTATTAATTAGTGATTTAACGCCCAAAGACTCTGTCCCCTCCTATATGACTGATGATGACCCCTCCAAGAACTTGTCTGATTCTGCTGCTGCAACAGCTCTTCAGCAGCTAGCGAAGCTACTTGCATTGTGTAATAATATAATATAGTGTGATAAAAGTCTTAGCTTTTGGGTTAACTCTTATGATTTTCTCATATATGTGGGGGCTATAATGGGATCTGTTTTGAAACACGACAAATGTTGGTGTGGAACAAACACAGTCTCAGACCGTTATCGGGACGTGATATTTACTACTATTATATAGCTTTGACTTGTCACTTTAATCGGTTCTTGAAAGACGCCATTAGAAAAGAGATTTCAGTCATCAAAAGTCTTAAACTTTCTCGGGTGAAAAAATGGAGGTGTATGTTATGACTCATGCTTTACTGCGATACTACAACGCTTAAATGATTACTCTACTAAAGCCTGGGATTTTGTTTGTACTGTTATATTTATCATTGTTACGGATCTTGTAATGTGAAATCTGTGGGGTGAAAAGGGGGAAAATGGGGTTTGATTGAGGGAAGAGGGGAGAAAAGAGACGTAACGTATCACTGACAAATTACTGAGAAAGGAAAAAAAAGGAAAGGGAGGGGGTGGCAATGGCATGCTGTAATGAAAGCAAAGTTGTACATTCGTCAGTTGGTGGTCGCGTCTTAATCAATTTCGTCTCCTTATGCCGCGAAACCCGCGGACGACAGTTGCCCCCACTCACCCACTATTACCATTACTTTTACCAGGCTTAGAACGATAGATGATCGATTATATGCTTCCTTCGTCTTAATATATCGTTGGATTGCCCTTTATAGGTAAATGATAAAACATAACAGTGACTTATTAGTGAAAGAAAAGCTGTGGGAGAGAAAAAGAATGGGGTGTGTGTGTGTGTGGTCCTTGAATTGAATTGAATGGTGTGGTGGTGGAGGCCCATAGCAACAGTGTTTTCTTGATTTGATTTTGAATTTTGATGGGAGTCCGTCCATTGCTTTGCATTGGTTGGTCCATTGGACACACACACTGAAGGTGTTTTGTAGGATAGTGTAGTAAGTCTAGTCTTGTCGAGGTGTGCAGTTCTTTGCAGAAAATGGCAAGTGTGGCAGAGGACGAAATATAAAGGAGTCAGTCAGTATAATAATATATCTCCCTTCCTATTTCCATGATCATGATAGTTGCAAAGAACTAGGCTGCTCCTCTATTCTCAGCTTGCTGCTGCTATAAATTTCACCTCCTCTTATTATTATTTATTTCCATCCTCAATTCCCTCTTTTTACAATCATCCTCATTCCTCACCAGCTGAAACTTGAGAGAGAGAGAGAGAGAGATTTTTCATGATCTCATGTTTACATCATAACTTCACCCTTGAAAAGAAAATAAAAACTGGTTTTTGATGATGGTACGCTTGTCAAAGGGTGCGTAGCGTCTTATTTCAGTCAAGAAGCCGACTGTTGACGATGTTCAGCACACACTCTCAATAGGTGCAATAGAGGCATCTTTCTTTCCTATTACATCAAACCAAGACATGGGCCGTGGAGAAAATTGGTCGTCTTGAACTGTTTATTGTAAGATCCCTCCTTAATACCTTTTCGTGTTTTTCATTCCTTACGAACTGTTAAAGCTACGAAACTCAGTCACAGAGAAATAACTGGTAAGGTTTCTTTGGTATGTTTGATGCGAAAGAAAGGTCTTTGCTTGAAATAGAAACATGAGAATTCGTCCGCATATGATCGGTCCTCACTCAGTTTCAAGTTATAACATAAAGTTGCCGCCTTTCAACTGAAATGCAACCTCATATCAATGGACATGCTTTTGAACACTTGCTCAGAGCGTGACTGTTGTCTCCCTTTTCTTATTGTAATAAATTGACAACCTTCTTACAGTGCTTACTTTGTTCAAAAAACCTCTTATCAGATATAATCATGACGAACTTGATCATAAAGCCATGGATAAAGCTAAACCTGCTAGGATATGAAGGAAAGGCAGCGCTGGAGACCTGAAGAAGACGCTCTACTGCACTCCTACGTAGACCAATACGGCCCTAGAGACTGGCACCTCATCTCACATCGCCTCAACAAACCCATAAACCGCGACCCAAAATCCTGCTTGGAAAGGTGGAAGAACTACCTCCGCCCAGGAATCAAAAAGGGATCTTTAACCGAAGAAGAGCAGCACCTCGTCGTAAACCTTCAAGCCAAGCACGGCAATAAGTGGAAGAAAATCGCAGCCCAAGTCCCAGGTCGAACCGCCAAGAGGCTAGGCAAGTGGTGGGAAGTGTTCAAAGAGAAGCAGCAACAGCTAAGCAAGCAAAAGGAGACCAGCAAAATCATAGAAGAGGGCAAGTACGATCATCTTCTCGAAACCTTCGCTGAGAAGCTCGTCAAAGAACGTACTAGCATCATCGCCATGCCTTCTTCAAACTGTGGGTTTCTCCACACCGACCAACCCACCGCTCAATCCGTGCTGCCGCCATGGTTGGCAAGTTCGAGCGCAGCGCCTACAGTTAGGCCTCAGCCCCACTCGCCTTCTGTGACTCTGAGCCTATCGCCGGCCACTACTGTGCAGCAAGTGCCTCCACAAACGCTATCACCATGGTTGCATTCTGACCACAACAGCATCATCAATAACGTTGGAAGCTTTTCGCCGGCAATTGGGATGTCTCCTCCCATGGTAGGCGAGCTGATAGAATGCTGCAAGGAGATCGAAGAAGGGCAGAGGGCTTGGGCGTCCCATAGGAAGGAAGCTGCTTGGAGGTTGAAGAGGGTGGAACTGCAGTTGGAATCTGAGAAAGCTTCGAGGAGAAGGGAGAAGATGGACGATATCGAGGCGAAGATTAAGGCCCTCAAGGAAGAGCAAAGGGCTGCCCTTGATAGAATTGAGACGGAGTATAGGGAGCAGTTGGCTGGTTTGAGGAGAGAAGCTGAGCTTAAAGAACAGAAATTGGCCGAACAGTGGGCTGCTAAGCACTTGCGCCTTACGAAGTTTCTTGAGCAGCTTGGTTATCGATCTACTGCTAATGCTGAGCCTAATGGCCGTTGATCATCAGTTGTCTTCTTAACTTATGCTGTAGTAATACTAATAATTATCAATCTATTGTAATCCTTGAGTTGTATTTTTATGTCTTAGTAAGTCTCCTACCATTCCACTAGTTGTGTCTTCTTCGTCAAATTATATTTGTATTGTAATGATAAAGTTTGTCCTAGTCCCATGTTATAAGAAAATCTAGGGGTGCAAGACTCTTGTTCTTTGGGCCGGCCCAATAGCGTACAATGGGCTGACATTGGGCCGTTGTAGATCATCATCAAGCCGGGGAATTCAGTGACGTCATCGTTTGTCGTTCAAATTGTTCTTCCCTCCATGACATGAGAGCTCTTTCGATTTGACTGAACTCTCAATTCGATCTCAAAGTCGATTCGACATAAATGTCCTCCTCTCCAGCGGCGTATACCATCGACGACAAGGATCTAGACGACGCCGCACTATGGGCGGTGATAGACTCCGCCGCTGCTAAAGCCTCGTCGCTCACCACCGTCGTCTCGCCTCAGACTACCATTACCAGGCACCACCGCGCGGCCAAACCGTTCACGCCCATTCCTTTCCCCGTTTCCTCTCCGAAATTGCAGAATTACCCTCGGGGCAGCTGTAGTAATCACGAGAGATCTAGCCCCGACGTTGGCGAGGTGGTGCAGAATACTCACCGGCCGAACAAAGCGTTGAAAATAAGCAGCTACTCGTCGCCGGCGGTTACACACGATCAATCGACTCCTTCGCCGTCGATGGCCGTGGTGAAGCATGTGACGAGTTATTCCACGCCGGATTCTTCCTCAGTGAGGAGGAACGAGGAGGGCGGGCTCCCTAGGCATAGCTTGGCTGGCCAGTTTCCTACTGTTTCTCTCTTCAAGGATTACCAGAACGCTGCAATGGCGGTGAGTAGATAATGAACTTGTTTCTTGGCAAATGCATCTAATTTCAGTCCGTTTCTGCGAGGACCATTGGGTTTCCTCTTTGAATTTGAACTTTGAAAATCGAGAACTGAATTGATTAGCTTATCCTGGGGTGTCTTGTGAAATTGGTATGTGACTCCATAAATTTTATGGGAATGATGTCGTTCATTGGAGAAAATCCAAATCAGATCAGATTTGTGACGCTTCCCCATCTTTGTTGTGGTAGATATTGGAGAAAAGTGACTACACAATGATATCTGGGCATGCTTTTATCAAGAAATCAGGTAGAAGCCAACGTCTCGTTTTCATTTTGCTAAGATCAATTGTTAGCTGTTAACTTTAGGATGGACAATCTTGTTACTTGTGCAGTGCAGGCTGGAGAAAGATATCATTTTACTTCAATGTGTCTTATGAGATTACAGACAAGACAATTGAATTCGATGATAACCGTAATGTTCAGCGTGCAGAGTTCATTGTCCGTGCCTTTATGCAGTAGGTTCTTTGTTTTTTCAAAATTATGTCATCATATCTATTCTTCATCCATTAAAGCAGAGGTTTGCTTATACACTCTGCTTTTGTCACTTTCCATATTTGCTAGAGGTGGAAGGTTTTCAGATGGATGGGGCTCGTGCGAACGGCGTGAAAAGAAGTTTCTGAAGCCCAATCATGATATACCGAGTACTGCAGAAACTAGAGCCAAGAATAGGGCTTGCCAGGTATGGAGTGTTTTACAGAAATCTGAATTCTTTGTATCAGATGTCTACTTTGTTCACTAAGGCTATGTTGAAAACAATGAAGAAGGCACATCAGAGATGATGAAATGGAGGTTCGAGATATGATTAGAAGTTTTGTGAATCTGCAGATTCAAAAATTAACTGAATTTTTTTATTTCATAAACCACTTTATTATGCAGGACTTGCTAGGAATCGGAGAATATCGTCGAGAATCAAGCCATGATTGAGTACTAATAGAGTAGGTGTATCTATAATATTCAGCAATTCAACAAAAATGTACACATGGAAGCACCAGGCGATATGGCTTCTTGTGGTTATTGCATGCTTAGCCAAAGCATATGACGATCTTGGTTCAAAGCTATATAGCTTGAAGTATCATTAACGTAATTGTGTCCGATTATAGAGTAACACAATGATTGTAATGGAGCGTTTACTGTCCCATCTTTATGTTACCATGATGAAACAAAACTGATCTTTAGAGCTACTTATGGCCTCACTCATATGTTGCCTGCCTGTCGAGGCATAATTCTTTGTCATTAAGGAAACTAACGTTACGCCAAAGGACTAGTTAGGTTTATATATTTATCATCCATGCAACAACTATACATAAGAATTAGTAATATGTCATCATCGTATAATATTCAAAAGATATTTGTGGAATGATAATAGTGGTACTCGCCGTCAAATTCGCAATTTAGTGGGGAATCCCAAACATCACAAGCACAGCCAAAATTGACTCGTGTTGTTAGTTTCTTTTTCTTTTTTTTAAGTGATTTAACTTTTCTTGCTATTAGTGTCCAAATTAGAAACGAACTCACAAAGACATGTAATGTAGCCAGTTTATACCTAAATCCGTGCCAATACATACACTGTATTATATAGAATTATGATGAAAGCAATTGAAGTGTTTATTGACGTATTCGTGCATGCCTCACGCAAGTAAATTATTGCATGCGATGATGCATGAGATTGAGACTGAGCATGACCGCCCATATATATAAATACATATAGATATAAAATTCAAGTGGCGATTGTATCTTGCACAATCAATTCAAGGATTTTGTCCATGCATGGAACTACGCGACAACCCACTTAAAAAAAAGCTAGAATCTCAAATAAATAATTTATATTCTCCGCGTAGAATTATATATAAAATAACTGGGCTCAATCTCCACTATCGTCTTCCTTAGCTAAAAGAAACATATAAGATTGAGTAAAAGAGTGTATTTTTTTATAACAATTCTAAACCATACGTGGAATTAAACTTACAATGATCATCTGAATATTTTTTTTATCATAGTTATACAGAGAATATGGATGGCTCTTGTGGTCAATTTAATTAAATTCCCTAACGGAAGAGAGTTTAACGGCGTTCCATAGGATTCTTGAAAGTTGAAACATTGCTTTCATTCCCCTTCGACTTTGTTGATAAATATACGTTTAAATCATCAAAAGACACGAGCCACAAAGATTTCTTACAAAAATAAAAGAAATAGAAGACTAGAAGATTAGCTTGACTTATTTGAGTGGGCCCCTTCTATTACAATTATGAACAGGGAATCAGATTCCATGGCACGTAGTAACATGAAATAACGTGATTGAGGTGATGAGGAAGCAACGTGACCTACTAGGAATCTTATAATCTCTTACTATTTACTTTAAGTACAGTCTGTACGTATAAATAATATTTATTACGTATATCAAGTTATCGCTAGAGTCCCACATAAAGTAATAAAACAGTATAGTGACAATTAAAAAGCAAAAGCTGCATCGTGTCTTCTGTATGTGTCGTGAGTAAGTGGGGATCACTTCCTTTAACATTTACTCTGTTAATTTATTACATTAATCTTGAAAGAAGTTATGCACTGCTAGGAGATCTGGCTTGAATTTCCGAGCCAAACATTCCGATGTTCTTAGGTAGATACGCATCGCTTTCTGTATAAACGATAATGGTTAACTACAGCAAATCACTTACCCTATAATATGATTAAATATATGCAAGAAAGGTAAATAAAAAGTCATGAGATAATCATCAAAGCTTGCGATAAATTATATTTGAGTTCAAATACCGAACGAGAGAGAGAGAGAGAGAGAGAGAGAGAGCAATGTGTTAACCATTGGAAGAAATTAATGATCATATGAAGAGTCAATCAAATATGCTTGCCAATGTCTATATGTATATGACAATTATTTAATTTTAACCTAACTAGACAGAACATAACTCGGGTATTCACATTCTACGAAATGATGAAAGCGGAGAATTTTTAGAACTGGGATTATCGACCATTTGAATAATATAGAGAATTGACCAAATATATAGATATGTTATACTCAAATCATATTCGTATCCTCCAGTTTGTATTGTTTCAATAATTGTGCAATCTTCTTACACAATAAAGTCGTTAGAAGCATTACAAAGCGGTAACACAGTTTGTATATATTCTAGTATACTACTATGAGGAAAACCCTCAATTCAGATATCAGTACCGCTTTAGATTGTATGTAGTTTAGTTAGGTGAAAACTGAAAGATGTTTCATAGCATCAACTTTAGGTTCATCTTTAACTCTTACGCTCGGCTGATGATATACAGTCTTTACTTGGAACTGATACCGAGGTGAAATTGGTTTTTGAGACCGTTGAACGGCTTTTCTTTCTTTCTCGGAGTTGGTGATTCGAATAAGGAAGGAAGGATATCATGATTTCAGTACAAGTATATAATTAATTCTTTTGAGACTATTGTCCGATCTCTCTGAATGACACATAATCAGGAGGACTCATCGAATTGTATTCCTTACAACTATAGTACCCATACATGATTGAGAAATGATTAAAAATATCAGTTGGACGATGTAAAGAAAAAGAGTATATCATTATTTAAACGCTTCATTCTTTGTGTTGGAAATTTTATTGGGGAGAAGCGATCAAAGGCAACTGAAGTCTAGCAGGTAGATTTTCTTGAGTTCAACAATTGATGTTCGATGGTAATATAATTGCGAACCATAAAGCATGTCGGAGAGAGATTGAGCATATTATTGAGCAAGAGCTTCGCAACCCTAGCGTAGTACTCTTACAAATTCATAACTCTCTCTCTCTCTCTCTCTCTCTCTCTCTCTATATATATATATATATATATATATATATATATATATACGTTATACATGCATATAATGAATGAAATTGCAAAAGATATGATACAATTGTGGGGCGACTCCATTAATCCAAAAGAGATATATATTGATTAAGAACCAAATGATGGATATATATATTTAATATAATGGAGAGAGTTGGGCTACTATATAAGATCAATACTCTTTTAATGAAATTCTAATTGATATATCCGACTTTCAGGAAGAAAACCTAAAACAAACGGTAGGAAGGAAAAACATGCACATACACAAGGTTTTTAGTACTAGAACATTTCTCATATACGCGTACACACACGTTAACTAATCTAACTTATATCATATCAAAAATCGAGAGATAGAAAAGTAGGGTTTTTTCAGTCTTCACACGAACTAAAAGCATTATAGTAACATTCCAAATTCCGATACATGATCACATTTCTTTTGATCTTCCATCTGAATATAAGAGAAAGGACGCTACGTTTCTTGCATGCAAAGCCGTTCATTACAAGGGATGTTCATTACTTGTAGAAGATGACCTGAAACTCGAAGGCTGCTCAGTCCAAGCATTATTATTACCGCCATTGTTATTCCACTGCTCACTCCTCTCAGTTGACGGAGGCATTCCACCCAATAATAATTGCCTGGACAAGTTATTCATCCCACTGTTATTATCTTCCATTTTTATGCCCGCCAGCTGGCTCATCACAGACGACGACGACCCTGCTGAAGAAAACACTGCTAGTTTATTATTAGGCCTTATTATGTGGTGATGATGATGATCAGCGCCACCACCACCACCACCAGCGCTTGTCTCGCCACCCAGAAAACCACCGGCGCCGTCATGAGCGCCGCCGCCATGAAATTGGTTATAAACCCCATGTGCTGACGACTGTGCCATCTCCAACCCACCACCACCGCCCAAGAAATTAGGGTATTGCTGTAGCCTCCATGGCTCGATTCCACTGCTGGGAAAAAGTGAGGGCATTCCTCCATGGCCGAATAAATTATTCCCTGACCCATGAAAGTTGTTAAAACTCTGATGATCAGCTGAGCCCAGAATGGGAGACGATGTGCTTATATTCCCACTGTAGTTCAATCCTACGTCAGCTGCGAAGCCATGATCAGTACTGAGCTGTCCCAGTGGAGACATGAACCTCAGAGGTGGAAGCTGAGGTGAGAGGCCGCCTCCTAAGATATTGGCCGTTGTAATATTATTACCAACTCCGCCGCCGCTGCTTGTAGCAGACATATTATTATTATTATTATTGCTGGTCGAACTTGTGGTCGCGTTATTACCAGCCTGAGACTTTGAATTCGCTGTGGACTTGCTTCTCTTGTTTCGCCTGTAACCTCCGCCCACGGGGACGTTCCTCAACGCGCCGCCGCGTGTCCAGTAGCGGCGGCAGGTCTTGCAGAAGTGGCGCGGCTGAGAGAGGCTGTAGTTGTTGAAGTAGCAGAACTTTGTGTTGGTCGACTCACAGCGTGGACACTTGAGAGCTGCTTCAGGCAAGGGTATGTTGGCCAGGCGGGCCTTCTCGGACATGGATCCGGATCGGATAGATCCGACTCCTCCATGGGTCGCCTGACTGGGCGGTGGTGGGTTATGTGACGGCGGTGGCGCTAAAGGGTTTGTGCTGTTGCTTCCGCCGATGATTGTTTGATGGTGGTCTTGTTGCTGCTGCTGAAATGATTCGATTCAAAGCCAGAAAACGAAAATACTCAGATGAAAGTATATTCAAGAAATGCAGGGAATAGATTTCATAACACACAAACAAAAGGAGTCTGGGGAATATTTATCTAATCTTTCTGTCTTTTAAATCATTTTGCTTTATGGCAAAGAAGCTTGACAATAAGCTGAAGAAAATAACATCAAAGAACAAGAAAAAAAAAAAGCGAAAGAAGTAAAAGGAGAGAGTTATTACCTGCTGCCAGTTGGAGGGATCAAGATAAGCTTGAATGGAAGAAAAAACCATGGCTGTTATTGTATGTATATCTTTGCTTTCTCTTTTGTAAAGGGTATTTGGTTCTAGAGAGAGATGCCCTAGTGGAGAATAAGAGAGGGATAGAGATAAAGGAAGAATGAGAATATGGGAGAGCTAAAATAAAGCAAGGGGCTTTATGCTTTGTATATATATAGAATATACAAACCGCACACACTCCACACAGCAAGTATAATACTGATTTGTTTTCACTCTTATCTAATTTTGTTTTTATTGCTTTTTAGGGTTTCGAGAGGGGCGAATTAATACTTAGCGTTTAAGTCTCTCTATGTATGCTAGCCATATGTATATATTGCTCTTATTATGCGTGGAAAAAAGCTATCATTTTTATATATTTGTAACACATAATAAAAGCTTTTATAGGTAAACCGTGAGGATGGCGAGAAGATAAAATATGGAAGAAAACATGATGAGAAGCATTAAGCAAACCATTTACACATTTGTATAGCGTTTCATAAAGCTAACCCTTTTTGTATTAAGTGATATCTGATAAATAGACGAACCAATAAACAAAACGGTATATACTAATATTCTAAACAATTTTATCTTGCACTGAAAAAGAAAAAAGTTGAAGTTTTCTTGTGTGGAAATAAACAGTCTCCGACCAAGGAAAGCTTTTCCCTGGGCTCGGGTTTTCTGTTCTTATTCCCCACCTCTCCATATATTTGCCCTCTATATAGCTAACTTTATATTTTTTCCTTATATATATGCATTATATATTATTATACACCTACTGCCCATGCATGCCATAGCCCATATGTACACTTCACTTTAGTCTAATCAAACTAATAGCAAAATCTCCACTGTCGATGTGTTCGCTTGCTTCGTGTTCAAGTTTTCTGTAATAGTAGTACACCACTAATTGTTAATTGTCCATAAAAAAAATCTGATCGTTTGACGTGAAAAACGTTAAAAAAAATTGGAATATTGACGTTACAGCACTCATGTCCAACAAGCCCAGCAAATGAGTATTGGGCCTTTCTACTCTCTGTAGTATCGCACTTTTATCGGCCTTTATAATTACTTCTGTCCCAAGTGTTTTTGGACATTGGGGGCTGACACGGGAATTAAGAAATTGAATATTTCAATAATATAGTACAACTAAAAGGTAAAAAAGTGTATATTTTGATACGTCTTTTAAGAATATTTAATATTATTATATTGATTGTTTGTAGTTTTTCTGCTAAATAAGGAAATGTACTAAAGCTGTAGGAGAGCATAAAATTGTTTGATACGGAGTATCATTTATGCCAACGTATTTCAAAGTGAAATATGTCAATATTTCATAGGAGGCTTTTTCATAGAGAATTAATAATCACCTGTTGTGGCGGCTACTACTGTAGTTTTTCTTCCAAGTTCACAATTAGTTGATGCAATAATGCCGTTAAAATATTTAGAGAAGATGTCTGTCGCATTCTTGGGTGATTCGATCAATCAGAGTATTATTAAGTGAAGGCTGTTTCTGTTGCTTCTCAGCTCACATATCTCTCGACACGTATTCAATTTCACTCTACCTTTGTTCTCTTCTCCCTTCTGTGTAAAGGCGATCAAGAATCATATACGAGGTTTGTATCATTGCAAAAGAAAACGCCGTCGTCTTTTCTAGGCGAAGCTCGTGAAGAATGAAACAGCTGCTGGCAATAAAATCTTAGTGTTTGCAAGTTCCTTCCTTTTTACTTTGGCAGTAATTTTGATCGTTTGAAGCTTCAGAAAGAAAGAAAGAAGAAGAAGAAAAAGATATGAGGGTATTGAGCGCAGCTAATTCGTGTGAGCGTCTAGCTGGTTACTGTGGATTGGTGATTGTGGAAGCTTATCTCAAAAGGTACTCATCTAAGATCCCATCTGATTTGGTCCTTTTCTTGGGTCTTGGCTTCATCGATTGGTGACTTGAGTAATTTCCACGAAATCATCTATGATTAATAGTTCTGAGGACTCTTCTGCCTTCTACCCTTTGCTCTAGCTTATGATATAGCAGTTGAAAACGCATAGGTTTAGAAGGGTATGGGGGTGCAGCTAAGATGCAGAGATGTTCTGAAGATTGATTCTTGTTAAGGCTTATCATACCTATATATATGGTATATGTTGAGGTAATAAGACTATACACTGTAGAGGGACTGTTCCTATGTAAGAAAAAAGTTCCAAAGTTTTGAAGATGGAGAAGCATCAACCTTCAACATCCTTATCCATGGATTCAATTGCTTCCCCGTCTCACACCGAATTAGACCTCAATATAGGTCGCCGAGCGGTCTTAACCCGCCCGCCCGATATCAATCTATCACCACCACACACTCTGAACTCTAATACAGAGCATCACAGCATTCTTGACATGGGATTGGGCACTCGTGCGTATGATGAGACCACTGTAGATCTTCTTACAGTTCCAAAGGTGGGTAAGAGATGTGCAAAAAGGACAGATAGCATATGGGGCGCTTGGTTTTTCTTCAGCTTCTACTTCAAACCTGTGCTGAAAGACAAATCCGAGGCAAAAGTGGTGCTCGACAGCAATGGAGTTTCAGGGTTCGATAAATCTGACCTGCAACTCGACACGTTCATGGTTCAGCACGATATGGAGAATATGTACATGTGGGCTTTCAAGGAAAGGCCCGAGAATGCCCTCGGGAAAATGCAGCTTCGAAATTACATGAACGGGCATTGTCGCGGAGGAGAGCGACCCTTTCCATTCAGCGCCGAAAAGGGGTTTGTACGCTCGCATAGGATGCAGAGGAAACACTACAGAGGGCTGTCGAATCCTCAGTGCATCCATGGAGTCAAGGTCGTGCCTTCCCCAGGACTTGCATTTCTCGATGGAAATGATCGAAAAAGATGGATGGAACTCACTGGAAGAGATTTTAACTTCCTTCTTCCTGCCGAAGCTAGAGATTACGATTCGTGGAGGAATCTTCCAAGTACCGAGTTTGGACTTGCAAAGGCCGATCAATGTACTCAGTCCAAGAGTTCGATTAATGGGTCTATGTCGACTCAAAACGGTGGGGAGAAAATGATGGAATTATCACCACTCGGCAATAAAAGGAAGAAAGACCATGAGTTGGACGGTGAGCCACGGTGGATAAATGAGGTCGATGGGGTCCTCGGAAGTGCTAACGGCGGCCCAGTTACAGCAGCCAAGACGATCTACGAGGATGAAAAGGGATTTCTGATTGTGATAAGCTTGCCACTCGTAGATCTGCGTACGATCAAGGTTACCTGGAGGAATACGGCTATGCATGGGATCATCAAGGTTGCTGGCGTGAGTACTTCTGGCACGCCCTTCCTTAAGCGTTCGAATAGGACCTTCAAGCTTATGAATCAAACTTCAGAGCACTGCCCGCCTGGAGAGTTTGTAAGAGAAATCACACTTCCTACTCGGATCCCTCAAGATGCTGAGATAGAAGCTCATCAAATTGGAATAGGAACTGCTATTGAGATACTGGTGCCCAAACTTATAATACATGGGCCTGAAGAACATGAAATCCCCATATCTATCCACCCTCGCCATAGGTAGTTAGTAGTAGACTGATGATTTTTAGCTTAACCAAGAAAAGCGTGTTGCAAGGGACGCATTGTATTTGTATGTGTATGTATCGTTGTTTATCTATGGATATTCTATTTATCTGTCTCCACCTTGTTTGTTCGATGCCTTACTGTATCGTTTCTTTTTCCCTACGGTTTCTGTGTTCGAGTACATATACTTGCGAAGAGCCAATCGATAAATAGAAACTTATGCAATAAAAATAAACCATCCAACAGCAGAAGTTCAAAAAAAACAAAACACCATAGTAAGTAAGCGCCTTGGAAGACAATCCCCAAGGCGCTATCCCAAAATACGAAAATTGTCTGCAAAAGAATACTAAGAAAGATAGATATCAAGAAAACCCAATCATGAAATTTAGTCGACCTCCTCGATCTTGGGACCAGCACCGCTTCCGCCGCTAGGAGCAGGAATGTCGTCATCCATGGGCACCTCTCCGCCAGCACCCTGATACATCTTTGCAATGATGGGGTTGCAGATGCTCTCAAGCTCCTTCATCTTGTCCTCGAATTCATCGGCCTCGGCAAGCTGGTTGGTGTCCAGCCAAGAGATGGCAGAATCAATGGCGTCCTCAATCTTCTTCTTGTCGTCGGCGGCCAGCTTCGACGCAATCTTGTCGTCCTTGACGGTGTTCCTCATGTTGTAGGCGTAGTTCTCCAATGCATTCTTGGCCTCCACCTTCTTCTTGTGCTCCTCGTCCTCCGACTTGTACTTCTCTGCCTCCTGAACCATCTTCTCAATCTCCTCCTTCGAAAGCCTTCCCTTGTCATTGGTGATGGTGATCTTGTTCTTCTGCCCTGTCGTCTTGTCCTCGGCAGAGACGTTCAAGATACCGTTAGCATCGATGTCGAAGCAGACGGTGATCTGAGGAACTCCCCTCGGCGCCGGCGGAATGCCAGAGAGCTCAAATTTCCCGAGCAAGTTGTTGTCCCGTGTCCTCGTCCTCTCGCCCTCGTACACTTGGATAAGCACGCCGGGCTGGTTGTCAGAGTAGGTGGAGAAGACCTGCTCCTTCTTGGTGGGAATGGTGGTGTTCCTCGGGATCAGCACAGTCATCACGCCGCCGGCTGTTTCGAGACCGAGGGAGAGAGGGGTGACGTCGAGGAGGAGAAGGTCCTGAACCTTCTCATTGCCCTCGCCGCTCAGAATAGCAGCTTGGACGGCGGCACCGTAGGCAACAGCCTCGTCTGGGTTGATACTCTTGCAGAGTTCCTTGCCGTTGAAGAAGTCTTGCAGCAGCTGCTGCACCTTGGGAATCCTGGTAGAGCCACCGACGAGCACGACGTCGTGGACCGTGCTTTTGTCCATCTTTGCATCCCTCAGACACTTCTCCACGGGCTCCATGCACTTCCTGAATAGGTCCATGTTGAGCTCTTCGAATCTGGCACGAGTGATGGTGGAGTAGAAGTCGATGCCCTCGAAGAGGGAGTCAATCTCAATCGTGGTTTGAGCAGTGGACGACAAGGTCCTCTTCGCCCTCTCACAAGCAGTCCTCAACCTTCTCAAAGCCCTCGGGTTGCCGCTGATGTCCTTCTTGTTCTTCCTCTTGAACTCCTGAACAAAGTGGTTCACCATTCTGTTGTCAAAGTCTTCGCCTCCAAGGTGGGTGTCACCAGCAGTGGCCTTGACCTCAAAGATACCCTCCTCGATGGTCAGAAGGGACACATCAAAAGTACCGCCGCCGAGATCGAAAATCAAGACGTTCTTCTCCCCAACGCTGGTCGCCTTCTTGTCAAGACCGTAAGCAATGGCAGCTGCAGTTGGCTCATTGATGATACGCATCACGTTGAGGCCAGCAATAACACCAGCATCCTTAGTAGCTTGACGTTGAGAATCGTTGAAGTAGGCGGGAACAGTGACGACGGCATTCTTGATGGTTGCACCAAGGTATGCCTCAGCAATTTCCCTCATCTTAATCAAAACCATGGAAGAAATTTCCTCAGCAGCAAACTGCTTATCCTCACCCTTGTAATTCACAACAATCATGGGCTTGTCGGCAGGTCCAGCAATGACCTTGAAAGGCCACAACTTAATATCACTCTGAACAGATGCATCCGTAAATCTCCTTCCTATCAACCTCTTCGCATCTGCAAAAGATGACCATAAGTCAATCAACGAGGGCATATTTTGGGGCTGGATATAATTATAGAATATATTGCAAAGGGTAAACAAATCATGCACCAATGGACATAGAACAGATCATAACTAACAGAAGAAAATCATGAAGATGTCGTCAAAGTATATCACAGTAAAACAAGTCCCACAGCAGTAGCAACAAGAGAAAACAAGATACAAGTACCATCTATAAATAGAAACAATCCTTATTGATTGAACAAAGTACTTCACCGACGAGCTGTGAATTAACATGACAGCAAACCAAACAGGTACCATCTCCATGAAGCACACGAGTTAAAAGCGAACAACTACGTCCAATTCATAAACCTACTGCTGATAACAATTCTCCTAAACATAGGTAACACTAACACGTTACCCCACATCTATCAACATCATAACAGACCAGATCTGGCACGCGAACACGTTAATCGTTCAGATCTAAGAAGCATAAGGCACGGAAGTATTCCAACAGCAACAAAATCACAACAACAAAAATCATATTTAAACCATAATTGTGTCACAGATCTACACTATATGAACATTAAAGCGTAGCAAAAACAAGTACAAAACAAAGATCTTACCGAAGACGGTGTTGATGGGGTTCATCGCGACTTGATTCTTAGCCGCATCACCGATCAGACGTTCGGAATCGGTGAAGCCAACGTAGGAAGGCGTAGTTCTGTTACCCTGGTCATTCGCGATGATCTCCACACGGTCGTGTTGCCACACGCCCACGCACGAGTACGTCGTGCCGAGATCGATACCAATAGCTGGACCTTCACCTTTGCCTGCCATCGCTACTTAAGAGAGGAGAATAAGATTTATCGGAGAGAGAATTGAGAAAAAAATGGTGCGGCCGTCAATTAGCAACAATAGAAGTTAGGGTTTACAGGAGTAACAAAGAGATATGAGCAGTTTATTTATACTGTAGGTATTCCTTGCTTTTCTCGGTTCGAGAATGTTCTGTAGTCTCGTGGCCGTTGGATGGTCAGCTTGGACGGTGATGAATGCCTTTAATTTTCTTTTATTTCATTGGTTCAATTCAATTTGTGGGTAATTCATGAATTTTAATTGGTTATTCCCCAACTTGACAAGGTCAAATAGCCGACCAAAAGAGCAAGGATCCTAGATGCCTCACGGCCCATCACAATAATAAGTGGGCCTTTTACAACTCTACGGCCCATTGAACAAATTGAGGCTGAACAAAGCAACAGTATTGAGCGTATGGGGAATTGCTGAAGAGAATCAACTGCTGATAATGACGAAATTGGATCGCAAATCTAAGCAACTAAAGCGAAAATTACGCGTAAATTCTTAATAGAGTCATGCATTAGGCTGCAATTTGATTATGAAACGAAACAAGAAAATCATGAGTGAATTCTAAGAGGAGAATATCATCTAGAAACTTAAATCCATAGTCATACAGAAACAATGGAGGATCAGAGGCTAATCTTGACAATCCATCCTAAGCGGCCTATCTGTTGTAAAAAGGACAGTATAAATAAGGAGAGACACCAGGAATTTACGTGGAAAACCCCAAAGTCGGGGTAAAAAACCACGGGCAAGGTAAGGAATTTTTACTGTGGGTAATTTAGGAGTTACAACTCTCTACCGTAAGGAGAACACCAGCTATATCTCTCTTACAATAGGAGACTCACCAACTCTCTAAATATTTTTCCTTACAACACTTGTATATACTGAATATAAGAAGAAGTTATTGTTTTTTGATAATTTACAATGACTTAGAGCTAGCCTATTTATAGCTGAAGGTTTTAAGCTCGGACGAATCAGAAGTAGCCGTGTATCAGGACACTTGGACGAACCGGAATGAGCCGCGTAGCTGTATACGTGGGCGAACCAGAATGAGCCGCGTAGCTGCATACGTGGACGAACCAGAATCTGCCGTATAGCTATATTACGTGGACGAATCAGAACGAGCCACTTAGCTATGCTAAGTGGCCCAGTAAAATTATTACAACACTATCCACCGAAACTGAACTACAAACGATTTACATTCTTCGAAAGCGGCCTATCCACCGAAACCGTACAAAGTACGCCCCTGCCTCTTGAGAGCGTAGACGACATCCATGGCCGTGACGGTCTTCCGACGAGCGTGCTCGGTGTAGGTGACGGCGTCGCGTATGACGTTCTCCAGGAAGATCTTCAGCACGCCGCGGGTCTCCTCGTAGATGAGTCCGCTGATTCGCTTAACGCCTCCTCTGCGAGCCAATCGACGAATCGCAGGCTTTGTGATTCCCTGGATATTGTCGCGAAGCACCTTACGGTGACGTTTAGCTCCGCCCTTTCCCAATCCCTTGCCTCCCTTACCACGGCCGGACATTTTTGTTCTGTTTTGACGGAAAAGGAGAAAATTCCAAGACTTTCGATAGCGCGGGCTAATAATGGGGCGATTAGAAGCAATAGATGTTTCTAATATAGGTTTGCGATTTAGTACAAACGAAGGAGAACCGTTGGATTGAAATAGTGGGCGGTAGGGATGGCCATCCCCGTAATTTAAATCAACTACATCGTAGACGTTGATGAGAAAGCCATCGACGGCCATAACATAACTAATTGTGAGTTTTGCGGATTATGGGTTTTAAGATTGGATGAGAAGGCTTAGCAGTGATGGACTAATTGGATTGGGTTGGGCCTTACCATTATCAATTTGTCAAAACAAAACAAAAACTACCTTAACCATTATCAATATGGACTCTCACAGCAGCACAGTGTAATAATAAAAGCCAACTCTCCAAAGGAACAAATTTTCCAAGAAATATCAAATCATATGAGAGATTCTCTTTCTGGGCTCAGATTAGTTCTGGAGAAAGCCTTCTCCACCTTGAGAGTGAGAAAGAGAAAACCAGCCAAAGAAGTGCAGAGAGCAACGAGCAATATGAGAACCATCGCCTGAAGTGAGATGGAGGTGCTGATGAAATAGACCACTGCTATGGAAACGCTCTGCCAAAGCTTAAACTGCGCAAAAGCACCTTCCTGCATTATTAAGAACAAGAGTGGAGCTTTTAAGGTTGTTCGAAGAACGAATGGAAGTGCATTGTTTTTTATTACCAGGTCGTGCTTGAATAGAATTCCAAGAAATGCGCTGATCTGAGTGTTGAGTACTCCGTCGCCGATTCCCCATAAACCGCCGATGAGAAGTGGGATCAATGTGGATAGCCAACCACCACTCACGCTATAAAATCAGCCAAGATCGCTAACAGCTATGATATTCACTTTTGTTTTTTGGAAGTTGATATGAACTTAAATGTAAGATAAAAAAAAAAAAAACCTGTAACCAAGCAGAAGCCAAAGAAGAACGATAAGTTGGATTAAACCTCCGCCCAATACGATCAACGTGATCGATGAGAGCCCTGAAGTAAGACGGCCTGCTGCTAGGGAACACTAGGAAAAAGGATTGCTTGCGAAGGTTAAGAAAGAAAGATCCATCTTTTTTTTTGTTTGCTTTCTTAAATTAAGCTACAAATCATCCCAAGAATAATGAAGGCACTTACCACTGCGTCGAAGATTCCATAGACAGCCATTGCACCGCCGACGCCTCGTTCTCCAAGTGATGGTTTCACAATTTCTTTAGTATACTCAGCCCTTGAAGGAAGTGCAAGGAATCACACAAGTTCAGCAGAATGGAATCTCAAGGTTAAAGATGAATAAATGGGGCGACAAAGAAAAAGATTACCAAACAAATGCCTGCTGTAATCCTGAGTAAGCAATGAGAGGGATGACCAATAGTATTCTTACATCGAGCATTAGTTTCAGCATGGATTTCAGCAATGAGCCCACAGAAGATGAAACAGAGACAGATGAGCCTTCAGACGTCTCTTGCTTACCGATTCTCTTGCTCAGGAAGCACATAAAAACTGTGCCCAAGGTCATACTACAGAGAAAGATGACCAAAAGTAAGGTTGTGCCGCTTGTATTTCCTCCCTGCATTTGATATCATCAGCTTAAGGCAGTGTGAATCATTCATATAAAAGCATATCATAGCAACATTAAACTGTAAAACCATGTACCTCTTCGTCTCTTAATACAGCAAGAGTAATAAGGTTTCCAACAAGCTGCAACATATTCATACAGAAAAGAGATGCTCTCATTTGCCCACAAGATAAAAACAGCAGCAAAACTGTCCCAGAGAGTTGTAGATAACAGACCTGATGACTTGCGAAGATCCCATAAAACAATCCATTGAACTCGCCGATCACAGTTGCCCCATTCAAACTGTGCTCATTGGCATGACTATGAGCAGCAGAAGTCAGATATGTGCCCTTGAGAGAAACAGAAAAGCTTAGAGAAAAAAGGCGAAAAGCTCAACATCATCTAAAGTATACGATGGAGTGGAAAACGTGTCAAACCTGCCCAACCCATATTATTGAAGCTGCGAATCCAAGGTACACGGAAGCTGGAGTCATAGTGTACCTATGAATGCAATACAAACAAGCTTATAGCAGTAAGATGATCGATCACCAATTGAATCCAAATATAACTAAATCAGAAAAACGAGCAAGTTTCGTTCAATTAAAGGCCTACAGATACAAATAATCTAATCTACCAAGAGGGCTTCAGATTTGCCGCTGTGAACAGCCAATATCCAGTTGTACCAAGAACCAGGGCATTCTTCGATCCTAGCTTCTTCACAACCAAAGAAGCAATCAACGAGAATATTGCAAATGATACATACAATATCCCAAGCGATGTAGTCCCCAAGTCACCTTCCTACAAGAAATTCCAACTATACGCATAAAAATTGAGATCAAGGAGGCGTCTTTAAGGGGAAAGGTAGGACTTTTATACAGTGTTGATTGTGCTTTCCAAATTCTGAATAGCCCCATAAGCAAGGAAGATCAGCAGAAAAGCACAGCAAAGGATTTGAACGTCTCTAGTGTGGTTCAAAGGGCGAGGCGATGAACCGTTCTCATTAACAAGTGGCACTGCTTCTTCAGTAGCCATTGAATACCAAAAGCCGCTTTTAGTTCAGTCTGTAAGTGGTTAGCTGATGGACATATAAATAGATAAGCCAAAACTGCTTAATCAACAATGGGTCAGCCGGCGCTGCAAAAGAAAGAGAGCTACTTTGACTCATCTGACAAATCATCGGTACTTCCGTTTGACAAGATCCAAGATTCTGAATCTGAAGAGAAGACATCAGACGGCTTTAACTAAATAAATAATTGAGGGCGATACGAGTGTATAATATTATATTCTTGTTTTCGGCTTACTCCAAGTTTAATAGTGAGCTGTTTCGTCGCTAGTAGTTTGTCTGAACTCTGCTGTATATGGGAGATTCTTACTACTGCATTAGAAAAAGGAGCAAAGGAAAACTGTTCGGCGGGTTTATTCTTTCTCAATACTCTTTCTTACAGTTCAGCATCTTAGAAGTCGTTGAAGTATCCAGGCATATTGTTGATCTATGACCGCCGATCGACTCGGAATTAACCTCTGTTTACGTGTCTGTGCTTCGATCTAACCTAATCGAGCAATCGCAGCTCGAATCGGATCGAAATCGCAGCTAGAAAACACAAAAACGAAACACAGCTTTAAACGTGGTTCGGCAATATTTGTCTACGTCCACGGACCAACAGAGACTAGAGTTTTACAGACCTCCGTAACCCTAGTTTACAACTCTCTCTAATTCGCACTCTAGAGAAAGTTATGAGCTATCGAAAGTCATCACTCGAAAATGGTAATCTGATATTTATAGCAGCAGATTTCAAATAGAATCTGATCCGATGCATCAAGTGCTTGTACCATATGTCTCTCAGCTTGTACCTGCGCTTCTCCATTCACTTACAAAAGTCCTCAACTTTAGCTTTAAATTCCAACCATCAGATCTAGCGGAAATCATCCAACAGCTGACATTTAATCTGGGCACAACAGAAAATTTCCTGCACCAAATCAGTTCTGCTTGAGCTGTGCCTGTTCAGGGGTTTCTCCGGCCATATCCCGGCCAAGCTCGCCGGAGTTCAGGCTCGATTTTCTCAACACATATCGTATTACTTGCGGCTCGTTTGATTTGGATGTATGGGTGGTTAAATAAATGGGTATGAGGTGTGTATGTTAAATTTATATCGTGTTTGTTATCTTTGTACCGTTATACATAACTTGTGTACTTACACACGTTCTTTACACACATGTTCTTCATAGATCGTGTACTACCATGCCCATCAAAGAGGTGGGTATCCCAATACACGTATTGTTAATCACTCGTTGATTTATTTGCTTTGTGCTCCATATCCATCTTTCCAAAATCATTTCTCCGAAACAGTTTCATCACTCCATCAGATATTCAAGTCTCCACATCTCGAATATGAATTCTGTCGTCATCAAGAACCCTCTCCTACATTCGAGACCCCAATAATTTCTTGGAAGCGCAACACTTGACATCAGCTAGGTAACAAAAAATGGGAAGTAGTTGGGGTAGAAGAAATTTTTGGTGGTTCGATGCTCGGCAGCGAAAGGTTGCGGAGAAGCCGCGCAGGTGGTGGGTCGCCGGAGGAAATGAGGAGGTGGAGCTGGGCATCTTCGACGATCTGCAATCTGCATATGGATTTTTGGACAATCTCGTTTGGGCCGAAAGATGAACTATTATCTTTAATAAGACTGATGGGCTATCATCATATCATCCGATCTGTAACATAAAATCATTGAAAGAGGACATACATATATGGCGCAGGACCCAAGAAGAAAAGGAAAACAAATCTGAGTTACCAAAGCACATTGATCAACACTGGCTAGCGTCTACCGAAGATCAAGAAATACAACAGTTAACTATAGTGACTAAGAATAACTATGTTTTAGGGCAGGCAGGTACTTTCAACGCTATCAAACCCACTGCAAAGCTCATCATTCTTTAGAATGATCTGAGTTCTTGGGGGTTTGGTGATCAGCCAGCTTAGCAGGTGGCTGCGGCGGGAGATGAGCCTCGCCGTCGTCGCTCTTCTGCGTCGGAGGTTGAGATGGCTGAGCGGTGGGCGGCGGAGGGGCAATGTCTTCCATGAGATTGTCTGGAATGACGAGCGAGGGGCGCCTCTGGTGACGGTTGGTCCTTCGGGACATTTTTCTTGGGGAAAAACAAGCGATGAAAACGAATACAGTGTACTTTTCTTTTGGAAGTAGTGATGGAAAAATGTGGTTGGCTTGGAGTTTTGATTTTCAAAAGGGGAAAGGGTTGAAGTCAACGATCATATCCATTCACATTGGGAACTCAATGTAATATTTTGAATTACGCAAATCCTGTTAGGATGGTACCACTTTATACGGTCAATACTGTGAAATAAAAAAGATAACAAAAAGATTTTTGTTTCTTTTATCTTTTTATTTACTTGATTCAGGTCCACTAAAAAGTCGTTCAGACCGTTACGTATATATTGAAACTATCGTGTCCAAATTCTCATTGTCAACGTCAAAACCTTGGTAATCCATATTTCAACCTTGACAGACCAATTTTTAATAATTTCAAATTTTGTACTAAAAGAAAATAATTGGTTCGGCGGTTCTCAAACGACTGTTATGTTACTCCGAAATAAATGTACACAATCAGTTACATTTAGCGTTACGTCATTTCCCTATTGCATGTACTCCGGCGTGATGAATTGCTCACGGAGGTGTGCTGCCCAACATTAACCCCTGTGCTTCTACCCAAGAAATCTTCTGACAAGGCTGCTGCTGATAAAAAGTCCCAAATCTCCATCCAAGAACAAGTCCCCTAAGAAGAAGGCTGCGGCGTAGTAGATTAGATACTCCGTTGTCGCTCATCTTTTGTAGTAGGACTGTTTGTAATTTAAATCTTGTGGGAATGACGATGATGAATCGTTTTCATGATTTTGAATCAATGAATGGGAAGATTGTTGTGTACACTTACAATATATTATTGTATCAAATGGGCAATATCGCACTTAATACGCCGAGGGCACGGCATGTTTGGCATTTTATATGGCAAAGTTTAGAAACATTCATCACGCCATAGCAGCAACGGCGATAGTATTCTAGTATGAAAAGAGTGTAAGGAAAAACACGGGAGTCAATTTTATTGCATAATCAGGTAAGGTGGGTTGACTTCCCTCGACTTGAAGCCAGATTAACGCCTTAAGCTCTCCACGATGTAGTCTGCATACAGGTCCCTGCAACAAGTCACAGAAAGGAGCACTAAGACAAGGCATCCTTTTAACTAGCCAATGCCTAATTTCTGGGAACAATAAATTCATAGGCAGTGATGATATAGATGGGTAGAAACTATCTCACATGGAACGCTGAATTGCTTCGTAAGCTTTTGTGGCTGGTAGAAAGTCATCAACAGCAACGTCCTTGTTCTCGTTCTTCTTATCTGTTTTGCTTGTCAAGATCAACAAACAAAAATAGAAAGCAGGACATTGCAGACAATGGCTAAAGAGGATACAATCTTCGAAAAAACGGCGGATCTCAGCTAATCGGTGGGGAGGAAGCTCCTTGATGTCAGTGTAGTGTCGATACTCGGGATCATCAGCACAGACAGCAATGATCTTGTCATCTCTCTCTCCCTGGACGTTAGAAGTTTGATTTAATCTTCGCTTGGATTATATTTATGGGTATATATGATGACGAAGGTAGATAAAGCGTAAAGCACGAGTACCTGATCTATCATCGGCATAAGCCCAATTGCTTTAGCCCTGAGAAAGCTACCGGGAAGAACTGGTTCCTGATTATAATTGTGGATATGTTTAGATGAAAGTCATTCGAAAACTGTTCCTAGTAACCTTACAAAAATTAAATATTTGAAATCTTATGAACTTCTCTATACATACCTGCATAATGATTAGGACGTCCATTGGGTCGTTGTCTTCACAAAGAGTACGAGGAATGAAGCCATAGTTATGCGGGTATACAACCGACGAGTAAAGAACACGATCGACCTGAGGACGCCATGCATATGTTAGTTCTTGTTGGATTCCACGAACGTGAAATGAAAAAAATCAATCACGACAATGCATAAAAAAAGACCAATTACCTTGATCAAACCGGTTTTCTTGTCAAGTTCGTATTTCACTTTGCTTCCCTTACCTATCTCGATCACCTACAAGAAGTTCCTTCACTGAGACTAAACCCCGAAAACAAAGAAAACAGATACGCCTCATGTAAAGGAAAGAGTAAAGTGAGACTTTATGCCCTTACACAGTTGAAGACTACAGGGGCTCCAGGTCCTGCATTTGTTAATGAAGACAAACTAGTTATCAAACTCGTATAAGATGATTGAAATATTGCGGATGATGGAAGAGATCTAACATACATACCTATCTCGAGATCATGCCAAGGGTGAGCGGCAACAGTTTTCCTTGTCATAGATGAGAGTATCCTCTCATTAAGAGGCAGGTGCGTCTTCTTAGCATCAGCAGATTTATTAGAGGCCTCGACAGTCGGTGCCATCTCTACATACATTAAGACGAAGTATTAGTACCTGTGTTATTCAATAGCACTTTGGCGAGACACATAAAAACGTAGGATCATCACTGTTACATTTTGAGCAGACAACGAAAGCCAAACTGACGATCCAAAATATGTTCTACTACAATTTGGGGCACAGAAGACTCACTTTATACTAGTAAATTTAAAATATCCATTCGATTTCAACGTTGATAGCCAGACAGAAACAATATAAACAGATCACGACGCGTCCGAACAGAACGGCAGGTTACAAAGTTCGAATCAGCTTGACGAGATCGAATAAACACGCTCATGAAAATTAATAGTGCAATCGCGTATGTTCGGATAACCGGAATTAAATGCAAATAAGTTCAAAAACTCAACAGAGAAATGGAGGACGCCGTCGCAATCAATCCATTAACATCCGCACCACAACATCGAGTCAAGCATAAATTTCTACAAAAATGTGATGAAAACGGTACGAACCTGAACGGTGAAGACAGCGAGGAATGCACCAGACTACAGCGAAGCTCGGATCTAGAACGTAAAGCGCAAACGTAGCTTAAACTCGAAGGCGATCAAGGCTGCATTTATAGAAGCAATAAAGGCGTCGCGAATCATGAAGGGAACCTAGAGAGAAAGAGAGAGAAGTGTAGTATCGTATCGGTGAAGAATCGAGGTACAACATGCATTCCCGCTTATTTCCTTGAGAAGATGAGAAAGGAAAATTCACTGCACCAATGTGTGTGGGCCGCTTGCGCACACGTGGACGGATATGATTGGACCAAACCCAACGAATTGAGGTATATATCATTTGGTAAAAGAAAAAGGGTTTGGCCTATTTGACTTGAGATATGATCCCCGAGCCCTTTATTCTACTACGATTGGGTTTAACGAATAAGCATTTCGTATATTCCAATCCAACATGCTTTCTTTTAAATAAAAAATAAATTATGAAACACACCATGTAATAAAAAGAAAAGGTATAATCTCAATGTGACACCTCGCAGAATTTCTTTTTTTGGAAGACTAGAATTTGTCGGATCCTTCAACGACCATGTGGGCTTTTTGTAGTAATATATATTTTTTTAAGATTTGAATTTACCACGACCATATGGGCTCTTACAGGCTGTCTAAATATATTGACGCGGCCCACTTATTTAATTTAGCCCAGTTAACCATTGAAGTCGTAAAAAATTGAAAGAAATAATTCAAAGGCCGATCTTATATTTTTATTTCTACAGATGCTGGTGGAGATCTTTATCTAATTATCTCAAGGCTTTCTTTGGTTTCTATTACGTTTTTGAGGGTCAAAAATGGTCAAACACAAAGATATCATATCATATATGGTTCCTTCGTTTTCCTTTTATTAATGAGCTTCACTTTTACCGCTTCCACATACAACACAAATGCATGCGTTTCTACGTCATGTCGCTCCTTACAGGTAGACGTGTTCAGACGGTTCAAAAAACCGTAACCGAACCGTAACCGAACCGGCGGTCAACGGTTCGGTTAACCGTAGTCAACGGTTACGGTTCAAACCGTAACCGAACCGTGATTTGATACGGTTCGGTTACGGTTATAGAATTCTCTAACCGTGAACCGCCGGTTATAACCGGCGGTTAACCGGCGGTTCAAACCGGCGGTCATAACCGGCGGTTTTCCATAAAATAAGGAATTAGACTGAGCTTATATTGGGCTGAACTTGAGTTTTGGATGATTAATTATTTTTCCCGACGGTTGGACGTTACCTTATTTGTCTTATTTATTCTCACTCATCGGTCATCAAGTTATTCTCACTCACATTTTCTTTTTATTTTTCAGTTTTTCCTTTCTTCTAATTGACTCTCAACTGTCATGTTATCGTTATCATTTTTATTCGTTCCTTTTTTATTTTTTTCATGCTATAGTTCTATAAATATGTGGAGAATTTCTATAGATTTTACACAAAATTTTTTGCTCTCAATTCTCAAGTTAAAAGCAAACACATTATCGAATTTCTGTAAGCAATTTGCATCTTTCTCAAAATATCAGTAAGTGTTGCTAATATTATTATTAAACGAAGACTAAGCGATTGTATTTTTTTCTTACAAAATCTAAGGCGTAATTGTGTTTTCTTTTTAGATGGATTGAAATTTTCGACATTATTAAATAAAATTAATTTTCTTAATTTCCTTAAGTGATTATTCATTGTTTTTTTAAATAAAATAGAAAAATTTAATTAAAACCGTAAACCGGCGGTTCAAACCGTAACCGTAACCGGCGATTACGGTTACAAACCGTAACCGTAACCGCGGTTACCGCGGTTCGGTTACGGTTTGAGATTTTCACTAACCGTAAACCGGCGGTTATAACCGTGAACCGTAACCGTGAACCGTTTGAACACGTCTACTTACAGGTATTATTTTATCCTTACACGAGTAATTTTTGCTGCTTCTCACAATTTCATTGGATATTTGCCCTTTTAAAACAACTACGAACAACATAATATAAAAGCTAAGACGACCCTTGCTTTTAATGGGTTAAATGAACAATTTGTGCGCTTTGATTGATTTACAAAACTTTTAAAAACATGATTAATCTGATCCAAAGCAGTTTGTCTGTGGTAGTGGGGAATTAGCTGGGAGTGTTGTCTTGTGCTACCTTGTTTCCTTTTCTTTTTTTTGGGAGTATCTAATTATGATGATGGGATCTTATATAGTAGTATTCTTACCGCGTTGGATCACATGATCGCTGAAATAATTATTTTAAGAAATATTATTGATGCTATAAATGGTCGGTAGGATTCGAAAGACGAGCACTAATAGAAAAATATGAGTCATAAAAAATGATGAGGTGGAGGGCACTCGCACATTATTCATGCAACCACACAAACACACACACTGGGTGTGTATCTCATGCTTTAGGGAAAAGTGGATTTAAAGATCTCTTTGTTTTTCTTTATATCATTCTTTAATAAGCCCATTGCTTGTTTTTTCTCCCCATCACTCACATACATCAATTTCCCTGCCTACGCACGGCACGTAGCACCACAACTCTTAAACCAGAATTTGCAACTTGCATGGCTCATGCAAAAAGATTCAAAGATGCAATGAATTATTTGCTCAAAAGTTCATGAAATTATGGTCGATCCATTACATGTTCAAAAACGTCACGTAACGAAAGAATAAAAAGATGTATAAAATCGTGAAAAGGAGTTGAGATGATTCTCATCTGGTCCTCAGGAGATAAATAGATAGATATATTTTTGAAGATTGTGACTTACGATAATGGACATCACATATATTTCTGTAATATTCGATATAGCCAACAAGTTTTATGCTTCCAAGTGAATATGCTACTTTCTGTTGCTTGATTGATTCTGATGAACAGCGCAGCTTCTCATAAGATAAGCTCTTGCGTGTTTCCAATCAATGGCGGCCTAATTCCTAACAAACTGTTTATGAAGAATAATTACGTAAGGAGTTTATCTTAAAATTTAATGGCAAGATTCTAGGATTACTAATAAGCTTCCTTTGTACTAAATATGGTGGTATACGAGTCAGATTCAAATGTATGTCTGGTGCAATGCCGATGCAGACACCACGAGTGAAAAAAAAAAAAAAAAGCAGATATATATATATGAATAATAATAAATAGAGTGACTTATTCCTTATCTAAGGTCGTCTACGTTTGATTAAAGAGATGAATCCAAGAATAATTAACTAAATAATCACTCTCTTACGTCTGCTAATACATATGTTTGTTGTTTCAGTCGACAAGATTATATTTTTGCACTACCATCATGGGAGAATCAGTAGTACGTAATAATAGATATTGGTTTTTTTCTTTGTAATGTTTTTTTACAAAAAGAAAAATGAAGAAAAACTTTAATGCTGACACGTGGCAACTTTAACCCGTCATTACACACAACTCTTCTGTATATAAAGGGAAGCTCCGCCGATGAAGGTACGTAGTCACATGTTTCATAGACTCGCAGATTTATCACCAAGAAGGAAGTAAATTTCCAGCATTATAAAAGGGTATATACATAAAATATATATAATATTGAGTTTTATATTTCATCTTCGTTTTATCTTCTCCCAAGTACAGGGGAAAGATGTTCCTATAACGTTATGTAATAATAATGCTACGTGTCTCATGCATTTCTGGAAATTTATTATCTCTCATGGTTTCTTCGTGTGCTTAAAAGGTCACTAGAGCGAGGTTTTGGTTGCATTTTAGAACTAACCTTGAAAGAAAAGATATTTCGTTCGAAATAATCCCCTTAATCTGAGCATATCCCTTTTATTACATCGTTAATCATAAGTTTCTTTTTTACGACCATATAAGGTGGTAAGAGAAGCACAGCACGAGAGGATGACAATCGAAGCATCGAGGGAAAGCATGCGCCTTTTTTTTCACAAGGCGAAGCCTTTCTTGGGCGTAATATTCTTGCAAGCAGGCTTGGCAGGAATGGACATCATTTCAAAAGCTGCGCTCAACGAAGGAATGAGCAACTACGTTTTCGTTGTCTATCGACACGTCGTGGCTACTATTGTCATCACCCCTTTCGCTCTCGCCCTCGACAAGTACATACATACATATATCTATATATATATATATTGCATTTTCTTACAATGAGTATAGATTAGCTCAAATCTTTCGCTATTTTTTTCTCGCAGGAAGATACGGCCGAAAATGACACTCCCCGTGTTTGCCAAACTCATGCTTCTCAGCCTATTGGAGTGAGTTAATTCATCAATAATCATCGGTATTTAATTCATATCATAATATGTTTCGACGATGACCGTGTAGTGATATTCTTACAGGCCCGTCATCGACCAAAATCTGTATTTCTTGGGGCTGAAGTATACCACAGCAACTTTCGCGGCTGCCATGGCTAATGTTCTTCCAGCCATAACTTTCGTCATGGCGTGTTTTTGCAGGTCGATAACTAAACTACGCTGGTTTTCTTTTTCTTTTCTGATCAAGCCATGAACAAAGAAAAAGATTTAATAACATGACAGGCTAGAGAAGGTGAAGATGATGAGCATTCGAAGCCAGGCGAAGATAATCGGTACTTTCGCAACAGTTGCAGGGGCGATGATCATGACATTAGTACAAGGCCCGCACGTATATCTCCCTTGGACCAAGGGCGGTAATAATGACGGCGTTCACCACCACGGCGAACTAAACCTTCAGCAGTCGATTAAGGGCGCGCTTATGATTACGATAGGATGCTTCAGCTGGGCATGCTTTATGATCTTGCAGGTAATAAAAGAGAAGAAAAAACTCGAGCTTTCCTATTTTTCGCTTTTTTTTTCTCGCGATTTGAAATTGGGTTTTTTTTTTTCTTTTCGAAGGCGGTCACATTGAAGACTTATCCAGCCGAGCTATCGCTCACGGCGTGGATATGCCTTTTGGGGTCGGGCCAAGGCGCAGCGCTCGCTCTGGTGATGGAGCGAGGCAATGCGAAGGCGTGGGCCATAAGATGGGACACGAGTTTTCTTGCAGCGATATATAGCGTAAGAAATATGTTCGACTTTGTTAGTGAAATTTTTTCGAACGGAGATTAAAGATGGGTCGGGATTTTTTTTGTTTTAATTTCTGAAGGGTATATTTTGCTCGGGCATTGCTTACTACGTCCAAGGAGTGGTGATGCAAGAAAGAGGGCCAGTTTTCGTGACTGCTTTTAGCCCGCTGAGCATGGTTATCGTGGCCGTTCTAAGCTCTTTTATTCTTGCCGAGCAGATGTTTCTCGGGAGGTAAATCGCTTGCTATTTTATTCATACGGCATGAATTTCAATCGAAACCGAAAGCAATTAACTTGGAAATTTTGAACTGTGAAGGATCCTCGGGGCGCTAGTTATAGTCATTGGACTCTATTTCGTGGTATGGGGTAAGAAGAACGACCACAAGTGTGCAGTCATCGATGCTCAAGAATTGCCAGTGAAGAACGACACGGCGACTGAAGAAGAAAATGGCTCGGGATTTTCGAAATTGGATGCCGTTGGCATAGATTTATCGAGCAAAGAAGATTCTTCAAAAGCCACAGAGTACGAAAGATCTGCTTCGAGCAAGAGATAAAGAGTAGAGACGCAGTAGTAATTATAGTATAACTTCTGCAGAATCCTAAATCGAATTCCAAGAAGTGCGAGGGTACAGTCGAAGAGGAAGAAAATTAAGCCAGTTTAATAAGAACAACAAACAACCCAGTGTTAATGTCTCATTGATCCACGCTGTTCGATTCAATTTCTTCCTTGTACGACTATTTGTTACAAGCATGAATGATGAGGTTACAATACAAATAAACTCAATAACATTAGATCAACCTCAGAATTTTGAACATAGATTAGGAACAGAACACAGTGATTGCGACCGTCAACATTCATTATACTATGATAAGCTCAAGAACTAACCGTGGTAGAAGCTCACAGTGGAGCTGATCCGTAAAAGACTCCTTGCGCTGGGCCGGTCATGTAAACATGATTATCGTCTTCTCTCCACTCTATATCCAATGGTCCTCCGGGCAAATCAACAGTGCATATCTGTCCAAGAAAACAACTTTTTTCTGATCAAATGAGTTGTTAGTTAGACGACATTTAGTAAACTGATTTACAAGGCTCAATGCCATTTTGGGAAGCGAATGGAAACCCTAAATAAAGACAAGAGCGTTCGTTCAAACTCACCCTTTTGGCACGACCCTCGAGGACAGTGGCAACAACTGTAGCGCAGGCGCCGGTCCCACAGGCTAGCGTTGCACCTGTGGATGATCAGAGAGGTTTAGCGTTATTTACGATCGCCTGAGGTGTGAGTTTAAGCGACAAAGAAGATAATATGCCTGCAATTCACATACAATATGCATAAGAATATTTTCCACAGATAATAAACAGCAAGTGTGAGGAACAGAGGGAATTGACCAACCTGCCCCGCGTTCCCAAACACGCATTTTGAGGTGACTTGGAGAGATGACTTGAACAAACTCTACAACATAAAAGAGAATTTGCGATTATAATAGAGTGCTATATCAAATCCATTTGCAGGTTAAACATGTAACGAAATAATGGTAGAAAAAAGGAACCTGTGTTTGTACGAGCAGGGAACATTTCATGGTGTTCAAATTTTGGTCCAATTTCTGCCAAATTTAGTTCATCAACTTGCAAGTCCTGTGTGTTTACAAGTAGATAAGGGAGAAATAAATCAACGAAATATACCAAAACTAGATAATAGTCGTGTAAGAGGATCTACACCTTGTCCGGTTCTGTACCAAATGTGATACAATGAGGATTTCCCATGCTTACACAAGTCACGTTCCAAATTACACCATCAACGTCTAGTTTTGCCTTAATGGCGGCTTGATCCTCGTTCGGTGGCAGCTTCGTTGGAACTTCAGATGCATTAAGAATTGGCTCACCCATATCAACTTTCACCTGAAAATGTGACCAAGGACCGAAGATAAAGAACTCATTTATTCAAAACATGCCAGAGTACTTATTACCATTCATTCTTTCAAATTAAACAAAAGAAACTGTATAAATGACAGTTGAATAAAGAAACACAACGTATTAGGATGAAATTTGCGCCATACCTTTCCATCTTCTTGGATTTCAGGAACAATTAAGCCGGCGCCTGTATGAATGGTAAAGCTGCAGCAAAACGGTAAAGAGGTATGTCTATCTTACATCTTAATAACGTTCGAATGAGAGAGAGATGAATAGCTAAAATGAGAAATAAACATTTTTCATATTGTCCACTTGCTTGCAAACGATGCATAGCTACACATGACAACGATTTATGATGAATGTAGATTCTCCGAAATTAATTTTGATACTACATTTCAGCGTGAATGAATTGATGCGAATACGTCGGGAAAGGATATCCCACACACAATAACACGAGGTAGACAGCTGATTATTGTACTATAACAACTATGAGAGATAAAAATCAAACCTTCGCTTCCCATGGATATTCTCTAGCTCGGCTATAAATCTGGCGAAGCACCGAACTCCATTACCACACATCTAGAAATTAATTATCAAACAATTATCAGCTTTGACGAATAACCCAAAAACAAAGAGAACATTAATTATACTATACATCGAGAAAACCACCTCAGGTTCACTCCCGTCAGAATTAAATATCCTCATTGTGTACTCAGTACCATCGACCCCTGGCATTGCAAATATTACACCATCAGCTCCTACCCCAAAGTTCCTATCACACAATTTAACCGCTTGCTCTGGCGTAATTTTCGGCTCCATCGAATCTCGATTGTCCACTGTTGAAGATTATGCTCCATCTATTGAAGGAAATCGAATCAATCAAGTTGCTCAAGATGGCAAGAATCAACTATCAATGCATCAATATCATCATTGGCCAAAATCAAGGATGAAGAGCAACGGCTACTTACCTCACTTAGTCTATTGAGCTTTGTATTTAAGGCTTAGATTTGTATCAAACCAAACACACAAAAATAAAGCCATTACAAGTCTATTATTTAGTGCTATCAAAAATTTAACATGGTATCAGAGCAAGGTTTATTAACCTTATGAAAACTCATCGAGTGCTTGAAGCATCAACAAGAAGCGCTCTTCACACAAAAATGATCGATCCGACCAAACCCAGCGAAAAAGGCAGATCAAGAGTGGCCCTAAAGCAAACAGATCCGACACCGAACGGTATCACCTCATACATCTATCCTGTAGTCAATCCGACCAATCACTGCCGCCCACAACACCCAAAGATGGCGGAAACGGTGGGCTCTTGGTCTTGGGGTAAACCTGGCGCGGGGCCTCTGGACGCTGAGGGAAAAGAAAAATTTGTCCAAGAACGCAAATCGGACAACAATTCCAATAACCGCGATAACGGCATCGAGAGGGACGATTTCTCATCGCTGTCGGCCGCCGTCGCCACGAAAACCAAGAAGAAGAAATCTCATACCCTACCGCTGAAGGATTTCTCATTTTTTCCCTACGAGCCCAAAAGATTAACGCCTGATGAGTTCTCAATCCTATCCGCCAGTTCACGTCAGCGCACCATCAGAGAGCCATATCGAAATAAGCTTGGTGATGGACTTAGATCACAAGGAGGTGAAGTTGACTATGGCCGTGTGAAGAACTTGGTGGTTGACAACTTACTGCCCAGAATTCAGCGAAGGCACGATGGTACATCGCAAACAAAAAGCTATGGGCTTGGACCTGGACCTGAGGTGAAACCGGATGGGCCAAGTGCTTATTGGACTGGAGCAGATCCTTCTCAAATTAGGCATCTCATAAATCAACTTTCAACTCTATTAGATAAAACAGGTAAACACAACTCAGGTATGGATCCTATTTCTAATTTTAAAAATTATACTGGCATGAGTAGTAGCGATAATTGTTTTAAAAATTTTTGGATAGTAGATTCGGGAGCAACAGATCATATGACTTCCAACCCAAATAATATATTTAATTCATTTAATCCAAAATTTTCCCAATATGTCACCGTAGCAAACGGAGACAAAATTCCAGTAGAAAAAATTGGAACCTCCAAAATATTTTCAAGAAAAATCTCAAATGTATTATATCTCCCAAATCTTACGTCAAATTTATTATCCGTCGAGAAAATCACTAAAGATTTAAATTGCAATGTTATTTTTTCATCGGAAAATGTATCTTTTCAAGATCGGTACACAGGAATGATAATTGGTGAAGGGAGACTGGAAAATGGGTTATATCTAGTCGAAATTCCCAATAAATCCATATATACCGCACAATGTTCTATAGATTCAATAAATATCCTTCATCAAAGATTCGGGCATCCTTCCGACAGAACATTATCCAAATTATTTCCTAAATGTTTTATAAATTCAAATAATTGTGATGTTTGCAAGCTTTCAAAACAAACAAGACTTCCTTTTATGCTTTCTACTAATAAAGCTGAAAATATTTTTGATTTAATTCATTCTGATGTTTGGGGACCCGCCCCAGTAGATTCGTTTGAAGGATTTCGATACTTTGTAACTTTTATCGATGATTTTTCCCGCATTACATGGGTTTATTTGTTAAGGAACAAATCAGAAGTTTTCGCAAAATTTCAAGATTTTTCAAACCTAATTAACAATCAATATAACGCAAAAGTTAAAATATTCCGATCAGATAATGGTACAGAATACGTCAACCAAAATTTTTCAAAACTCTTTAAAGAAAAAGGAATTATACACCAAACAACATGTATTAACACTCCAGAACAAAACGGGGTGTCTGAAAGAAAGAATAGACATCTTCTAGAAGTCACTCGTGCCCTACTATTTCAAAATAACGTACCGAAGGAATATTGGTCAGATGCAGTACTCACTGCTACATATCTAATCAATAGACTTCCAAGTGTTCAACTGAGAAACAAAAGTCCACTCGAGATATTATTAAAAAGAAAACTCAACTTAGAACATCTACGAGTATTTGGATGTACATGCTTCGTACATGTAAGAAGACAAGATAAACTAGAACCAAACTCAATTAAAACTATATTCATTGGATACTCTTCTCAGAAAAAGGGATATAAATGCTATGATCCCGAACACCAAAAACTCTATATTTCGAGAAATGTAATATTCATGGAAAATAAACCCTTTTACTCTGATAAAAAACCTGAAAATTACGAGAATACAGAAGTCCCGCTCCCTCAACCATTTATAGAAGAAATCCCATCAATAGAAGAAGAAACTAATGAGACCATAGAATCAACAAGAGGGGGAGATAATGTCGAACCTCAAATGCAAACTATAAACAATCAACCTTTGAGAAGATCCACACGGATCATCAAACCACCTGAACAATTGAGAGATTATGTACTCAATCAAGTACAATACCCAATCGAAAATTATATCTCATATCACAAAATTACACCAAAGCACCGAACCTTCTTAACAAATCTAACAAAAGAAATCGAACCTACAAACCTTCAGGAAGCTATTAAATCACCTAAGTGGCGTAAATCAATGGACGAAGAATTAAATGCCCTTGAAAGAAATCAAACATGGAAGATTGTAACACTACCAAAAGGCAAAAAACCCGTCGGTTGCAAATGGGTCTATAAGATCAAATATAATAGTAATGGAACCATTGAACGCTACAAATCAAGACTAGTTGCCAAAGGCTATACACAAACACAGGGAATCGACTATCACGAAACATTTGCCCCTGTTGCAAAAATGAATACAGTAAGAATCCTCCTATCTGTTGCTGTAAACCATGGATGGGATCTATCACAAATGGACGTAAAAAATGCCTTCCTTCAAGGAGACTTGGAGGAGGAAATATATATGACTCTTCCACCCGGTCATAAACTAGAACACAAAAAACAACTTGCATGCAAACTAAGTAAATCAATTTATGGTCTAAAACAATCGCCAAGAGCTTGGTATGCCAAGCTAAGCAGCGCACTACTAATAAATGGATTCGTTAAAAGCTCAGCCGATGCATCCATGTTTATAAGAAGAAGAGATAAAACTATTACCATAATATTAATATATGTAGATGATATAATCATAACTGCAAACGACAATCATGAAATAAACAACGTTAAAAATGTCTTAAAAGCGAAGTTTGAAATAAAAGATTTAGGAACTCTCAAATATTTTCTTGGAATTGAAATAGCCCATTCTGAGAAAGGCTTATTCCTTTGCCAAAGAAAATATACTCTAGACTTACTCAAAGAAACTGGAAAACTTGGAGCGAAACCCTCAAAAACTCCAATGGAGGTAAACAAAAAACTTAACTGTGAAGACGGAAAACCTTGGGAAAATATTTGTCAATTCCAACGATTAGTTGGCAAACTCATATATCTGACAGTTACTCGCCCTGACATCACTTTTGCTGTTAGTTGTATTAGTCAGTTTATGCAGACACCCAGGACTACTCACTTCGAAGCAATAGATCGAATCTTGAGGTATCTTAAAGGAACACCCGGCCGTGGAATCTGGATGAGACGAACAGGAACAACCAACATAGTTGGATACTCAGATGCTGATTGGGCAGGGAGTTTCGATAGGAGATCGACCACGGGTTATTGCACGTTCGTTGGAGGAAACCTTGTCACATGGAAAAGCAAAAAACAACGTGTGGTAGCTCGATCGAGTGCTGAGGCAGAATATCGAGCTATGGCGTCCACTACTAGTGAACTTATATGGATCCAACAGCTGCTGAAAGACATGAACATCAACCAAGACCACCCAATGCAGCTCTTTTGTGACAATCAGGCAGCAAGACATATTGCATCCAATCCGGTGTTCCATGAAAGAACCAAGCACATTGAAGTTGACTGTCACTTCATTCGAGAAAAACTACAAACAAAACTGATCGAGACCCCATATGTTAGAAGTCAAGACCAACTAGCAGACATTTTCACGAAGGCGGTTGACAATCAAAACTTCCAGAATATATTGGACAAGTTGGCCTCTATCGACATCTACGAACCCAACTTGAGGGGGAGTGTTGAAGATTATGCTCCATCTATTGAAGGAAATCGAATCAATCAAGTTGCTCAAGATGGCAAGAATCAACTATCAATGCATCAATATCATCATTGGCCAAAATCAAGGATGAAGAGCAACGGCTACTTACCTCACTTAGTCTATTGAGCTTTGTATTTAAGGCTTAGATTTGTATCAAACCAAACACACAAAAATAAAGCCATTACAAGTCTATTATTTAGTGCTATCAAAAATTAACATCCACCTAGAAGAAAAAAACTATATGACTGGCTGGCAATTCGCAAGCAGCTGAAAAATGTCTTTACCTGTATTCTGCTGTGAATGTAAAATTACTTGCCAGAATGAAGTCATTGCCAAGTCCGTGGTACTTGACGAAATGAAGAACATTTTCTTCCCTAATACTCTGGCGATCGAAAAACGACTTCCTCTGGGTTTTCTCCGAAGCGTGAACGCCGATCGAGTTTCGGACACGGAGGTGAAATTTGGAGGTGTTCTTAGGCGAAATTTCCAGAGAGAAGCCGATGCATCGATAGGTGGTGGAGGCGAGGGAACGGCGGGCAGTGCTAGTGATCGGCGGCGATACAGCGGCGGCGGATGTCGCCATTTATATTATGTTGTACAGTGGACAACTTGTGAATTGTGATAGAGCACTCGAAATGGACTTCGTGCGAGGAGCCCTTTAGAAATGCAAAGCCCAATTCCAAATATTTACCTTTAATATTAGTTTTCTGCTAATTAGTAATTAATTACCTTTGTTTTGCTCTGTTTCGAGTTAGACAGATCAATAATTGAATCAAACGTCACGGCGCAAACAGGATTCATCAATTATTGATTAATCAAGGGATAATGCTGGCTGATTAAGCAACGAAAAGATGATTAATTGAGTAATTGAGTCAATGGCATCTGTTGACTCTCTGTCCTATATTTTTTGTTTATTTAATCTAGAATATATGGGTCATGCATGGGTGGGTACATTACTATTACCACTTCAACGCACTATGAATTAACAAATATTTCTTTTATTGGGCCTGGGTCGGTGGGCCCGCGAGCCACGTGAAGTTAACGCTACAAACGAAGTTGATTATCTCCGCTAATCCTCTCTCAACCAATCATATGTCGCCTCCCACGTGGGTAATCTGACCCACAACAACCCTAATGACGTCATTTCAAAAACCATATAGGTTTTTCTTTTTTTTTTTGGGGGGTGGTTTTCTTTCCCACTATTATGACAATATATATGGCCGGGGTTAACACACGATTATTATTACCAACGTTTGATGTTCTCAGATAAACCTCGTAACACTAAGAGTTCCCCTTTCGTTTCTCTTTCAACGAATATCTTGTTTCTTTTGTCCCACAGTGTTTGTTGATATTGTTGTGATCTCTTGATTAAATATTCAAATCATAAAAAGGAAAATATCATCGCCTGGTGTACTGAGATGACGATCATAGGTGGATCACCATCAGATTATTCCTCAGCTCAATATATCCACATGGTTTGTATATACATATATATATATATATATGTGTGTGTGTGTGTATTAACTGATGTAGTTTGTATGTTCAATTATTGACTGTCGCGGTCGCCTATGACCTTAACTCGATGGTTTTGATTCATTTGTGTGTATGTGTGTGTGTGTGTGTGTGTGTGTGTGTGTGTGTCTAGGTGCATCACTTAATAGAAGAATGCATGGTATTTAACATGAGCAAGGAAGAATGCATAGAAGCTCTCGCCAAACGTGCAAATATCAAGCCTGTTATTACTTCCACTGGTATATATATACATATTGACAGCTTTCTTTCTCTATTAATATATTAGACAGTGTGCATTGCAAAGATCGCTAGAAGACTCCCTTTTTGTTATCCTTTTTATCGCTGAACTGAATATGTATCCATTATAATTTATATTGTAGTTTGGAATGAACTAGAGAAAGAAAACAAAGAGTTCTTCGACGCCTATGCGAAGAAGAAGGGAAGTGAAGATGATCAAAAGCCATCACAGAATCCGCCGCTTTGAACGGCGAATCCTTCCAACGAAGCCAACGCCTCTACAAGAACCTATCTGCAGTGATATTGACTATATTATGAATCCTTTGGTAGAATTAATTGACTGAGCAGAGTTGGCTCTATCTTCAACAAAGTAGTCTTTCCTCCCCCCACAGTACCCATGTAACATATATCATATTTATTCCTTTACCAGTCTTATTATATAATATATTTCAGAAAATATACAACCAACCGTCCGACCCCGCAATTTATAAATTATGATAGTAATCATACACCAGATTATATGAGATGTTATTATCGAAAAAACCAAGAAGGATGATCACGGTCTGACTTAGACTTAAAAGGTTAGTGAAAAGAAGATTGGGCCTTGGTAACTATAAGAACTGTTAGGCCCAACGTTGGAAGCCCATATTAGGAGCCCAATATCCAACAAAGGAATTTAGTGAAACAAAGACGGCATTTTACAGCAGCAACTTCGCATCTTCGAACTCACTGTGTGGACTGTGAGAACTGAGAAGAGGTTCTCTTAAACCCTAGCGCCATGAACAGCTTAAGCACAGCTGTTAAATCAAACGGCTATCATCTGCCGCTCGTTTCGTCGCTAAATCCTCACCGTTCATCTTTCTGTAAGCCCATCCCCTTCAGAAGCATCTCCTCTCCATGTCTCCGAGCCAAATCTTCTCGCCGCAGTCCAAAGCCGGCAAATCATGAAGAAGAGCCAAAATTACTCCAGATACAGAAGAAATCCGCCTCCGGCGGTTGGGAATTTCCGATTTTGCCCCCTCTCAGGACGGCCGCGGTCGCCGCCGTCGCTGCAGCTGCACTCTTCCTTTCGAGATTTTACATTCAGGCGAAGCCCTCCATCGCCGCTACGGTTCCGCCGGCTCCAATTGTCGAAGCATCCGATAAAGATCCAGCCTTGAACGAAGAGAAAGAGAAATCGCTCGATGAGCTCTTGGCTTCGAACCCGCGCGACATTGAAGGGCTCAAGAATTTGGTGGAAATCAAGATAAAGAGCAAGAAGATACCTGAAGCCATTGAGATTCTAGATAAGCTGATGGAACTCGACCCAGATGAAATCGAATGGCCCATGTTGAAATCCCATTTGCACGCTTACAGCGGAGAATTCCAATTAGCCAAGAATGGGTTCAACGAACTGATTCGTAAAGACCCTTTTCGCGTCGAGGCCTACCATGGGCTTCTGACCGTAGCATCCAACGAGGAATCGAATGAAGAGTTGGGCGAAATCGAGGAAAGAGTCATCAAGGCCACAGAATTGTGCGAGGAGGAGAAGAAAGCAGACGATTTGAGGGATTTTAAGCTGCTGACGGCACAGATTAAGGTCATTAAGAGCGAGTACGATGATGCCTTGAAGGTTTATGAGGAGTTGGTGAGTCAAGAGCCAAGGGACTATAGACCATACTTATGCCAGGGGATTGTCTATACTTTGCTGAGGAAGAACCGCGACGCAGAAAAGAGCTTTGAGAAGTATAAGACATTGGTGCCTAAGGATCACCCTTATGCTGGTTATTTCGATGATAATATGATAGCTACTAAGCTTTTTGCGCAGAAGATGGAAAATGAGAGAGCTGTGTCAAAGAGTTAGGCTACGACATTTAGTTGGTGAAGACAAATTGTGTGTGTACTTGGGTTTCATGGTCGTTCATATTGGTGATCTTCGTCATTATTCTTGGTGTTTTTTTTTTTTTGTCTACAAATGTATTCATGGCCAGCCATGGATGGCATGGTTTGCAGACAGATTGGTTGAATTTAGTAGAAAGAGAGTGCAGCGAAGTAGTTTGTAGTTTTTTTCAGTGTCAATTAGTTCTTTTTGAATTGCTTCTCTGATCTAATGGGCTTGGGCAGACTCAATAATGTCGAATACAAAAGGGAACTCTGTACTAACTGAGTGATACCAACTCTACGGTTCAAAAACAAAGAAAAGGTTAAAAAGGTTCATCGCAAAGTCAGCAAAAGACGTTGAAATATTGGACAACGTGTCGCCCAAGGCTTGTTTTCTATTGCCTTATTTTAGTTGGATAGGTGATAAAGGCTATCGCCTAGCGATAGTATTTTCACTATGATACTTTGTAATATGATAAAATAGATATGTTTAAGCGAGTAGATCTTGCACGAATCTAATAATGTCAGTGTGTGTATTAACCTTTTTCATATGTTAACAGATGAAAGACGACCAGAAGAAGCATAACTTGGAGAAAACGATAACATGCATCGATTCGATACTTGAAGAAATACAATGCAACGCACTGCTGATGACACATTTCTTGTCAAACATGACCCAACCGCATAATACATCCAAATTACATATATATTTTACAGAAAAATAGATAAAAATAAAATTTTGACAAGCATGGACTTCCCGATTTCCTCCGAGTAATTAATACGACAATTAATCTTCAAAATAGATTTATATACGAGTACGTTAGTCTCTCTCTCTCTCTCTCTCTCTCTCTCTCTCTCTCTCTCTCTATATATATATATATATATATAGCCGCGGGAATGAGTTAGAGTTTCCCAATATTCACGTGATTATCGTTAATATCCACCGTAAAGCAAATCGTCCTCGTGTAATAAATTATTGTCCCTTTCTTTATGTTGCCCGTTACTCGTCCAGCTAATATTCTCTAATATGTCAAAATAACAATTGTCACATATTAGTGTAACTGGCAATAATTAAAGGTAATAATAATAATGTGGCGTATATTAATAGCAACGCCAGACCTATATACTTTCGCATTTATGAATCTCGCGCATAATGTTCATTAGATTGAATCATAATATGCTAATTGGATTCCTCCAAACTGCAATTAAGTTGTTGGGAATGGGATGATGTTTTACCCACGAAATAAAAAATTAAAAAAATAAATACCATCGAGCTCTTCTCTTATCATGTAATTCCAGACAGATCTAGACCGTCCACGTGTATAAGCGGGACCCACAGCTGTGAGTCTCTTTGTCTTCCCTCTCGCGTCAACTTGTGTAAGTTCAAATTCACTCTCACTGCCGTCATTAATGCTCGCATGCTTCCTTTCCCTGTTGTGACTCTCTCCTCTCTCTCTCTCTCTCTCTGAATATTTACGTACGTTAGGGTCTCTCTCTCTCTCTCTCTCTCTAACACACTCACACAGTTGTGCTGTGGTTTTAAGGTATTCGAGGCGTAGGTGGCTCTCAGCTGAGGATAAGGTTGGGTTCGAGGCAAGGCAACAATGGACGGACTTCGAGGGCTTGTCTTGTCGTGCTTTTCTCCGATAATTGCGATCTTGTCATTGGAAAAATAAAGCACTTTCTTTTCGGTTTGACAAAAGAGTAATATAATATTAGACTGTGCTTTCGATTTCATTTTTTTTTTCTTTCTAAAGGAAGAGTCTTTTTGCTATTTGCTATACTTGTACGGGTTTCTTTTGAAATTTGAAACGGGAAAATGCAGAGGCCTCGCCATAGGAAATCGAAATGTGCATCTGGGATTGAGGGTGAGTGAGTATCTATTCTATCTAACGCGTCGAAAAAAATTCTGTTTTTCTTTGTTTCTATGAAGATAGATAGATCTTTCTCTGGGAGTAGATGAGAGGTGTAGTCCTTTGGTGTGGTTGGTTTGCTTTGCTTAGGAGTGAAATATGTATTTCTTATTTTTCAAGACAAAGATCAAAGAAGTTGCTCAAGTATTGATATGACATAATGATTTGGTCAGTTAGGTGGTCGATATTCATGGTTTGTTTTTTCTCCTCTGATTTGCTTGCTCTTCACCACTTCGTTTATTATGTCTCCGCCATACATGGCTTTTCATACCCACTTGACCCCTTTCTTTATAAATCTATTCTAACAACACTGAGAAATTTCATCAAAATTTCATCAGCTTGACACTTACTTGCTTTATGAAGCGTGACGTGGCCTAATTGAGATCATGTTTCTAATAAATTGGCCCTTCCCATGCCTTAATAAAGCAAATTCCTTTGGCCAGTTCCTACGAAATGCTCTTCTCTGCAGTGTAAATGAAATTATGTTGTCCGTTTTTTTTTTTTTTTTTGGTTTTTCTTTCTAATGATAGTTTAGTTGCTGGCCTTGTTTATATGCCGCAAAAGTATTTTGTTTAGCTTGAGCAGACACTAATTGTTTGTTCGAATCTTGAACAGCTTTTCAGAAGGTACAGAAATCAGAAGCTAGTTCAAGATTGTCCACTGATTCCTATGGGAGCAATTCCAATGATATGGTTTGTATTTTTTGTTACTGTTCTTTGTCATTGGGAAAGTATTCCTCGTATCATTAGATGTTTTCTTTTCTTTGGAGGCTCTTTTAATTTGATATTTGTGCCTAATTAGTTCATGCATCTGCCTGGCAGAACTCTTCGAAGCAAGACGATGGCTTGCCAATGAAGACATTACTTGCTAAAGAAATGTCAAAGGAATATGAAACAAAGAGACGTTCGCCAAGCGTAATTGCACGGTTAATGGGCCTTGAAGTGTTACCATCCCCTAAGAATGTTCATAGGCAGCAAAAAAGAACTGCTCAGAGCCTATCGACTCGAGGGAACTCAATGGATGAACACGAATTTAAGGATGTTTACGAAGATCTTGAATCAGCTCATATTTCCAATCGACGCTGCTCTTCAAAACAGCCAAACGGCACCTTGGATTTTCTCGGTTCCAATACGAACTTGTTGGCAAATGTTCTTTATCGACAAGATTCCATGTTTTTGAAGTCTTTGCATGAACCTCGAGCTGATCGTAAGGGTTCAATTGGCAGTAAGATAGCTGTTTTGAAGCCTTTAAATTCTGACAGCATCGAAGCTCAACCCAAATCGCGTGGATCGACAAGAGATACCTCATGTCGACGCAATTTCTATGCTTCTCACATGAATTATGAAGATGGTCTTCCTCAAGAACCGTACGATCGGCCCAGTGTTCATGTTTCTGGGAAGTCACCGAAAGTTCTCTTACATGATAAGAACGAGGGAAGTATTCTTCCTACAAGGATTGTTGTCCTGAAACCAAACATTGGGAAGTTGCAGCAGAGCGCTGGTACGTCTAGTTCATCGCCATTGCACTCCCATATTTGCCCCCACAGATTGAAGAAAATGGATGAGCAGCAAAACAGTAGATCAGTGACAACCTTACAAAGAAGGAATAACCCGTGTAATAAAGTAGGATCCTCAATGCCAATGTCTGAACAAACCAGGGAAGTAGCACGAGTAATTGCAAGGAAAATGAGGGATCGCTCTTATGACATGGCAGATGCGAATATGTCAACTGCATTCTTTGGATATGCAGGAGATGAGAGTTCATGCGAACCTTTTGAAACTGATTCGGAGAGTGAGTCAGAGGTGTTTCTATCTTCAAGAACATCCTTCGTTCGTCATAACTTGTACAGAAACATTGAGACATCCACCACTAAGGAGGCAAAGAGGAGACTAACTGAGAGGTGGAAGATTACTCAAAGGTATCAAGATTTGGAAGTTGCTAGTAATGGCAGCACTCTTGGCGAAATGCTTTCTTTACCCAATAGAGGTTCGAGGGCTAAATATCTGCACACTACTAGCAATGTCCATGGCAGAAACAAAGTAAATGCTATATCTGATGGTCCTTTAGGCATTAGTAGCAGGGATGGCTGGAACAATGCAGCAATGAGAACATCATCTAGGTCAAGATCACTTCCTCCTTTCAATGGAAGTAGTAGCAAAAGAAGAATGGGTCATTATGATAAATCTCTTCGTTGCAGTAGAAGTAAATCGGTGAGAGGAACAAAGAGCAACCAAGAAAGCTTTTTTTCTTCTAGAATTTCTAGTGACAGAGGAAAGAAGCCACTCTCTTGCTCTCGCCAGTTTATCGACGAGACTGAGTCTTCGTCAGAAGCGAGTTTCAATACTGAAACGACATCAAATACGAAAGATATACTTGAAGATCCTCCTGCTCTTCCAACAGATTTGAAAACTGTAACTTGTGAATCTCGTGTATATGATGAAATGATGATGAATGGAGAGCCAAGAATCGCCACACTCTCTCCTCCAAAATATGCTGATTTGCTTACAGAGGATTCTGCTCCTCAGGTTCGTACTCAATCTGAATGGTAAAATGATGAGAAGGCTTGGGCTTTGCTGTCGTCAGATTTTTTGATTTCATTGCTTGAATATTTGGCTTTTACAGGATATGCCAAAGGGACGGCCTACTGTAGCTGAGCCAGAATCTTTGCGAAGCTCTAAAGAGGGTGACCATCCTAGTCCAGTCTCAGTTCTTGAGGTCCCCTTTTCAGAATATGACCCATCTTCTGAAAGTTTCGAGAGAGTCAGTGCTGACCTTCAAGGTATGTAATTAACTTCTTTTAATCGATACTGATGATGAAGATGATCCCATTTAGTATTCTTCTCATCGATCTTCGTTGCAGGGCTAAGAATGCAACTTCAGCTTCTCAAAATGGAGTCGGCCACACTCGGGGAAGAAGTCGAAGAGAAAATGTTTCCACCACCTTCGTCGAATGTAAGCCATACACGCGAACTAGCAGCTGAAGAAGGCTGGGAATTTCTTTATGCTCTTGACGTGCTAATAGGCTCTGGCGTTGAAGATTCTGACTTCAATATGCTTAGGACAAAGTGGTTCTCCCATGATTCAGTTTTGGATCCCCGGTTGTTCGATATGCTCGAAAACAAATACGGTGAAGAGGCCAATGGTTTGAGGCCCGAAAGAAGATTGCTTTTCGACAGAATAAATTCGTTTCTGCTGGAGATTTTCCAAGAATGCGTCGATTTGCATTCATCGGCGATGCCTAAATCACCAGGAATGCCCTTGAAACCGAAGAACGTATGCGTTGGAGACGCCCTCGAAAGACTTATCAACCGAAAATCAACAAACGAGGAGATATCTGCTGCAGTTCTTGATCGTGAGATGCAATGGTTGGATCATCAGAAAGGAGAAATCGAAGCAATAGTTAGTGAAATAGAGAATCTATTGATAGATGAACTGATGACAGTAGATGTCATGTTTAACTAATGTGCCTCTGCTTATTGTTTCAATCTGCTGCGGAAAAATGTAAGGAGAATCTACTGCAATAAATATATCTTTTCAGGTCCGAAGATCTAATGTTTCAAATCTTATATTTATAAAATAGTAGATTGCAATTATCCCACTAATATTAGATTAGAGGGAAGTTTTATCTTAAATTCAAAATTAGATCTTCAAAATTTAGTACTTTCCCTAGAATATAGGATTCTACAACTGTTAGCTCTAACAACTTGCCGTTATACGAGGAATCTTGAGATTTTTCCTTCTGTTACAAATAAGGCAAGAGTTCCATTCTAATCTAAATTCATTAACACGTCGTACGATCTCACGTAGGAAAGAAACATATTCTCTTTCTGCTGAAGAAGAAACATGGCTAGCAAGAGAGGTTGTGAGGAAGACGAGGCTATCTTCAGAGATCGTTTCAAGATTGGTCCTTCTGTAGACATCTTGAAACTAATGGAAGCTTCTGTTACCGTTGTTGCCCTAAGACGCCCTCGTGAATTCGCAAAGCGAATAAAGGCCTTCTTTGGCTGTATTCCAACGCTAGATGATCACGATTTTATTGATGGCGATGAAGAAGACGATTACCATGGTGATCGCACTGTGCCTACCAAGAAGAAAGATTCAATAAGCACTGTCACGCAAGTTGAAAAAGCTGCTGCTACTTCTAAGAAACGCAGAGCAACGATCGATGAAAAGGCGGCGCCGTCGAAGCTCAATAGCGGTAAGAGAAACGTTCCCAAGAGATTTGAGGAGACTCGTAAAAGGCAGAGAAGAGTTGACGTCTTGAATCCTAATGACCCTCTTGAAGCGGCGCTTGATGCAGCCTTTGGCCGTCGTTCTAAGAGATGATCATCTGCCCCATCAAGAATTTATATATTCTTTGTTTTCGATAGATGTCTTTGTCATCAAGAATTTCTTGATTCTTTGTTTTCGATAAATTTGCTTGGTAGATTTTCCATACTTTTTGTCTGCAATCTTCAAGAACCCATAGCTTTGTCTCGTAAGGGTTGCGATCTACTGTGATTTGCTTACTGTGGATTAATTCACTGGTTCTTGGGAATCTTGAATTTTAAATTTCCTTCCAAAGAAAGTAGCCGCAAACCCATTTTATTGTCAACTCAAAATAACACGTAAATTTACTTGCAACCCTTTCGTTTTCATTATTTATTTCACACACAACACAAGGCAAACATCGCAACTAATGGTAAGAAAGCTTAAGAAGCTGGTAAATCGAGCGGTCGTTGTACTCCCCACCATCCCACACAGTGCTGGAGAAAATGGTGCAGCTCATTGCTCGGCTGTTCTACGGTCCAAGAATCGTAGTATTCGCTTGGATGAAACACACAGCTCTCACTCGCTAAAGGCATCAAACCCGACTGAGTCCCTTTGATGAACAGATCGCCTTCTGACCTAATGCAGCCACTGCATTCCTCGCCTTTGTCTGAAGCCTACATTCAGTCCATGATGTTATAGGAGAATTATCGAAATCAACCCAAGATAGTCTATCTAAGATTGTATATAAAGATTGTACCTTTTCGGTGTAATACTTGAAGGCCACTTTCTTCTGCCCAGCTTCGTATATGTTGCACTGAGAGTATATCTGAAAAGGTACGGGAATCACGGGCTAGAATCAGAAATGGCAAACTGATAGAAAGAAGCGAGAAATCGATTTTACTTCACCTGAGACTCCACGCTGGCACAGACAGCATAAATTCCCCAGTTTCTAGTGTAGTTATTGTACAAGTGTACTTTCCCGAACCTAACGCGTGGATGCCTTTGCCTCGTCCCATCGAAGAAACAATGGTGAATGGTTACACGGATGCATCTGTCCCCTGTGTTGGAAGGATCTGCTCCTATGAGCATAGTCTTGTCATGATTTGCAAAGTGGCATCTGCACATAAAAAGCATGGAAGTATTTCAAGAAAATTCTAACAGTTTGCCGTCTTAACTTAACAGTGTGATCGAATCGAATGAACCTCGAAATGGTGATATCTGTGCTCTCTCGAGTGATGTCTATGAGCCCATCGTCGTAATCGCTTAGGCTGCAACGATCTATCCAAATGTGCTTCGATTTTGGCTTGATCTGAATTCCATCAACATCATGTCCTCTACCCCCTTCGAAGAGCAGATTGCAGATGATCACATGCTCGCACTCTTTTAACCTCAGACCTTTTCCGGCGAGCTTAATTTTCTGACCACGTCCGTCGATGGTCTTGTAAGAGGAGACGTTCAGATAGGATGAGAGCTGAATGGTGCCAGAAACTTCGAATATGATCCATAAGGGCTCCTTTTTGCGGCATCCATCACGCAGTGATCCTGGGCCATCGTCTATTGAATCGAAGAAGAAAGAGTATTCAAACGATTGTCTACGGAGAAAGAAAACCCTAAGCTACATGGATCTTAAGAACACCCAAAGAAAAGGGGGCCATTCGTAAAACACACAATTCGACGAAAAATCGGACCAAAGCAAGAATCTTTTTTCTTACCAGCGAGAGTGGTGACGCAATAAACGGCGCCGTGCAACCCACCGACGGCGAAGCGGCCAAATCCCTCAGCTTGTCCGGCGAGAGCCCTCAAGCTGGTATCCACGTGGCAGTACGGCAGGCGAAGTCCCATGTACGGATTTTCGATGTGGGTTGTGATTTTAGGAGGAGCTGAGGTTGTTTCAAGTTCTGGGCGTTGTTGTTGTGCTTCGTCGTGTCGGTGTTTTGGATGTTGGAATTAAATATCACATGCATTGGTGAAACGTATGAACATGAATTGTAACATACTTCTTTGTTCTTCATCTTGATTAATGCAATGGATGAAAACTATAGAATGATGTTATGAGTTATACATTAAATAGTAATTAATGGTATGAGATGTGTTATGAGCATGACCCATACGTAAACCATTGCTACACTATAATTTCTCCTCCTCTCCTGCTCCAATCGAAGAACACACATATACTTACGATTGAAGATCTAGTTGTACCAGGGGAAGCTACTTGATTAATCTCTTGAAATAGCTTTTTAGGGGGCAATGCTTCATGCATGCCTCTAGATTATTGTGTTCTCAAGCTTATTTGCTTTCTCTATTTGTGTTGTTCCTACAATCTAAAAAGCTATTTTCCAATGGAGGATGCTCAAGGGAATTTTCAATATGAAGGTTTCATCAACGACCATGATGGTGACAACGCCCAAGAAGAAAATGGAGTTCCAAGTGATACGCCTATCAACGAAACAATGAGTCAAAACGGAGATGGGTTGAATCCGGGTAATCTATTCAATAATCCTCCTTTTCAACAACAAGTTGTCCCAGCGGTCTAATGGGTATAATGTCTTCGACGTACAGATCTGATTTACCATGATGAAGTATCCCGACACGTCTCATGTTGAGGAATTCTCGGGAACTAATTTTAAACGATGGAAGGAGAGAGTATATACTTTTAATTGACATGCATGGGATGTCATGTGTTCTTGATAATCCTCTTAATGAAGGGATGAATATTGTTGGGTGGGAACAAGCAAACAAAGTATGTCGAGGGACCATCATTTCGACTTTGTCAAATGCTCTATTTGATGTGTATGTGGGGTACTCAAATGCTAAAGAGATTCTCTATGAGTCAAAAGTACACAGCCGAGGATTCGGTGAAACAGAAATTTGCTTGTTCCGGCTTCAGTCGGTGGGAAATGGTAGAGGGAACAAGTGTACGTGATCAAATAAATGATTATTTGCACTTATTGGAAGGTCTCAAAGCCGAAAAACTTAACCTTCCCATGGAGTATGTTGCAGGGACTCTTATTGACAAGTTACCTCCATCTTGGAGTGACTATAAGCAACAACTCAAACACAAGAATAAAAAAATATATTTGGATGAGGTGATGAAGCATATCATCATCGAAGAGTAAAATAGAAAACAAATCTCATTGGTGGCCAAGGATTTCAAATCTAAGGCAAATCTTGTGATGGAAAGGGGAAAAGGAGTGGATGCGGCGAAAAAGGGATCCTATAATCACAAAGGTGACAAATACTTGAAACATAAGCTGACTTTCATTAATAAAAAGAAAGGATCGTATTTTGTGTGCGGAAAACCGGGACATCGTGCAGCCCAATGCCGAAGAGAATTGTCAACAATGATGACAAAAGACATTTTCAGAAACAAGCAAATGTTGTTCAAGGAGGGGATGACAACATGGTGGCCGTAACCACCGAAATTAACATGGCCTCAACCATGAAGAAAGATGTTTGGTCGGTTGACTCTGGTGCGGCCAAACATATCACAAAAAATAGAGGGGATTTTGTCCAATATGTCGAGACAAATGAAGGTGAAGTCTTCCTTGGAGACTCTCATGCAACAGCCGTCAAAGGGAAGGGATGTGTGGAGTTAAAATTAACTTCAGGAAAGACTCTTACCTTGAAGAATGTCCTTCATGTCCCAGCTATAAGAGCTAACCTGGTTTCGGCTTATTTGTTGGACGATGCGGGCGTCAATGTTACTATTGAGAGTGGGAAACTTATTCTCACAAAGAATAATATACTTGTAGGCAAAGGCTATAAGACCAATGGTCTCTTTGTACTTAATGTGGACTCTATCATGAATGGAATAAATTCTTCAGTTTACCTTGTGACTTATTTCGGTTTATGGCATGAAAGACTGGGTCATGTAAACAAAAATTACATGAAAAAGATGATGGCTTAGGGAATAATTCCTAGGATTCAAATAATGCAAAGAAATGTGAAATATGTGTTGAATCTAAACTCGTAAAAAAGACGTGTTATAGTGTGAAAAGATCAACACAACTACTTGATCTGATCCATAGTGATCTTGGAGAGATGAAAAATTGTGAATCTAGAGGAGGGAACAAATATTATATCACATTTATTGATGATTGTTCTAGATTTGCAAGATTTTATCTTTTAAATCAGAAGAGCGAAGCCTTTTCTAAGTTTGTTATTTACAAACAAGAGGTTGAAAATCAACTTGGGAGGAAAATAAAAAGATTAAAATCCGACCGAGGAGGAGAGTATCTTTTGGTTGACAATTTTTTGCGAAAATCATGGAATTATTCATGAAACTACTCCACCATATTCACCTGAATCTAATGGAGTAGGTGAAAGAAAAAATAGAACTCTCAAAGAAATGAATTCTATGCTTATAAATTCAGGAGCACCATGTGAATGGTGGGGGGAAGCGATTTTAACATCTTGCTTCTTACAAAATCGAGTACCACATAAAAGAACAGGGAAAACCCCATATGAGATTTGGAAAGGTTATGTTCCAAATCTAAAATATCTTAGAATATGGGGTTGTCTTGCAAAAGTATTATTAACTGAACCAAAAAAATGAACAACTGGTTCAAGACATCTGATTGTTTCTTTGTGGGATATGCTGAAAAATCGGCAGCATATAGATTTCTTGTGTTAAAATCAGAATAAATTGAAGAAGGTTCAATTATTAAATCTAAAATGCTGAATTTTTTGAGTTAAATTTTCCATTAAAACAATTAGCCGAGGCTGAAAACAAGGAATCTCGATAAATTTGTTGGGTAGATTTTCCGTACTTTTTGTCCGTAATCTTCAAGAACCCATACCTTTTGTCTCGTTAGGGTTGCGATCTACTGTTGGGAATCTTGATTTTTAAATTTCCTTCCAAAGAAAGTAGCCGCCCATTTTATTGTCAACTCAAAATAACACGTAAATTTACTTGCAACCCTTTCGTTTTCATTATTTATTTCACACACAACACAAGGCAAACATCGCAACTAATGGTAAGAAAGCTTAAGAAGCTGGTAAATCGAGTGGTCGTTGTACTCCCCACCATCCCACACAGTGCTGGAGAAAATGGTGCAGCTCATTGCTCGGCTGTTCTACGGTCCAAGAATCGTAGTATTCGCTTGGATGAAACACACAGCTCTCACTCGCTAAAGGCATCAAACCCGACTGAGTCCCTTTGATGAACAGATCGCCTTCTGACCTAATGCAGCCACTGCATTCCTCGCCTTTGTCTGAAGCCTACATTCAGTCCATGATGTTATAGGAGAATTATCGAAATCAACCCAAGATAGTCTATCTAAGATTGTATATAAAGATTGTACCTTTTCGGTGTAATACTTGAAGGCCACTTTCTTCTGCCCAGCTTCGTATATGTTGCACTGAGAGTATATCTGAAAAGGTACGGGAATCACGGGCTAGAATCAGAAATGGCAAACTGATAGAAAGAAGCGAGAAATCGATTTTACTTCACCTGAGACTCCACGCTGGCACAGACAGCATAAATTCCCCAGTTTCTAGTGTAGTTATTGTACAAGTGTACTTTCCCGAACCTAACGCGTGGATGCCTTTGCCTCGTCCCATCGAAGAAACAATGGTGAATGGTTACACGGATGCATCTGTCCCCTGTGTTGGAAGGATCTGCTCCTATGAGCATAGTCTTGTCATGATTTGCAAAGTGGCATCTGCACATAAAAAGCATGGAAGTATTTCAAGAAAATTCTAACAGTTTGCCGTCTTAACTTAACAGTGTGATCGAATCGAATGAACCTCGAAATGGTGATATCTGTGCTCTCTCGAGTGATGTCTATGAGCCCATCGTCGTAATCGCTTAGGCTGCAACGATCTATCCAAATGTGCTTCGATTTTGGCTTGATCTGAATTCCATCAACATCATGTCCTCTACCCCCTTCGAAGAGCAGATTGCAGATGATCACATGCTCGCACTCTTTTAACCTCAGACCTTTTCCGGCGAGCTTAATTTTCTGACCACGTCCGTCGATGGTCTTGTAAGAGGAGACGTTCAGATAGGATGAGAGCTGAATGGTGCCAGAAACTTCGAATATGATCCATAAGGGCTCCTTTTTGCGGCATCCATCACGCAGTGATCCTGGGCCATCGTCTATTGAATCGAAGAAGAAAGAGTATTCAAACGATTGTCTACGGAGAAAGAAAACCCTAAGCTACATGGATCTTAAGAACACCCAAAGAAAAGGGGGCCATTCGTAAAACACACAATTCGACGAAAAATCGGACCAAAGCAAGAATCTTTTTTCTTACCAGCGAGAGTGGTGACGCAATAAACGGCGCCGTGCAACCCACCGACGGCGAAGCGGCCAAATCCCTCAGCTTGTCCGGCGAGAGCCCTCAAGCTGGTATCCACGTGGCAGTACGGCAGGCGAAGTCCCATGTACGGATTTTCGATGTGGGTTGTGATTTTAGGAGGAGCTGAGGTTGTTTCAGTTTCTGGGCGTTGTTGTTGTGCTTGGTCGTGTCGGTGTTTTGGATACAAATTCCGACCGCTGCAATTACCCATTTGTGCTTTGTTGTCTCATTATTGATTGCTACTTTGTCTTTGGCCAAATTAGTTACATTTGTTAACGCGATGATTCGAGAGCATCCGATCCTTTATTTCCTTAAATTTTTTATCTTACCATAATTTAATATTTATTTGGTTTGGTAAAGAAGATCAATAATTACCCTGGTAATAAAAATTGTAAGTTTCCCTCAAAGCTCTACCACCAGTTCACTTCCATGAGAATCGCGACGAAGCGTTTCTTGACTTTAGTTTCAGAACCAATGCAAGTTCAAAGGCGTCTTCGAGCTTCTTTTCAAGTTCTGAGTTTTCGCTTTCAGACGTTTTTCTATGTTCATTGAACCAATCCCTTTGACTACATATAGACACACATTCTCACAAAGGGTATTTGTTTTGTGCGCAACGTTCAGCTGTACAGACAGAAAAGAGGAATAACGATCTAATCAATCCAAGAATGCAAGAACAAGAGTTGAAAGCCACTTGTCAGCAACCCACTGTTCTATTCTAACAGAGTTGCTTGAAACTTTTGGAGCACTCGAAAGTTTGGCCTTTTGCTTCATTTCTTTGGCTCTTCTCTCCTATCCTATCTCTATGAATTTACAGGGTTACGACTACTGCCGTACTCAATAAAAAAAAAAAAAATGAATGGCTCACGTGGACCAGTCCAATATTTCCAATAGTGTCAATATATTATCTTGATGGGAAATTCATGTTCCATGCAATGAATCAGTTTATGCATTGAACACGTAAAAGTCTTCTAATTAAGCTTGGAAGGTAGTTGATTTTCCTATGGACAACATGTTTAACAGTTTGAGGAATTATCATCCCTCGGAGGCCAGATTTGATCGACAAACGTAACATGTATCAGCCCTTTCTGTACGACTAATTTAAAGATCAACCTTTTTATTGCAACGTAGGTACAGCAACCTTTATCCAAGCTAATACCCTGTTTTTATTATGCTGTTCATCAGACATCCGTGTAAGCAGCAGACTCTTTAAGATTAAGATGAGACATGATTATGTCGTGTAGTTGGTTTATGATTATTTATACGTTTTGATTTGACACGAACTATCTTTCGAGTCAGCCCATGATGTTAAGAATCAAGATGTGGAGAAAGCTACGATTAGTCGCTGTCATCATCATGTTTATTTTGTTTCCATTCATGCGCTGTATCATCTGCTAGTTGTACTGTTACATTTCCAGCAATCACTCCTTTTTATCATTTTTTGGTTTCACTTTCTCTATCTTCAATCTCTGAAAGGCTTATGTGCATTGTTATTATTACCTTTACTTCAAAGACAAACACGATACAGTGCAGTACATTACAAAGTATATCGAATTAATTACCGAATTGATGATAAAGGCCAAATTTTTACGTTCTGAGGGAGGGGAACTTTTTCATTTTCTTTCTCACCAACGACCTGGGAATCAGACATTAAAGAAAACACATTCAACTGTCTTTTCTTGAATCAAGTACGTACATGCTGAGATTTCTTGCAATGTGCAATTGCTGCCTCAATTGAACTTTCCAATTCCCTTGTACTGCTGCTACTCCTCGGAAAATTCACTTCACCAATTCCCTTCGAGCTAAGCGTGGAAGATGAAGACGAAGAGGACGAACCAGACGAAGAATTCGGCGAATGTCCCTTAATTGCACCCGAGAAAGATTTCCTGCGAACAATATCCTCAATCCCAGAAATTTTGAAGTGCTGATTATTATGATTACCACCCGAGCCTTCTTCATCGTCAGAGCAAGCTGGTCTTCTGAACAAAGATCTAAGATAAGCCCTCGAAGCTTTCAGCTTCTGAGCTAAAACTGAGCTGCTCTTTGTTAACTTCAGCTTCTTGAACCATGACGAATTCTTACAGGTTTTACTGAATTCGAAGAAATGATCATCGATGTCCAACTCACAGCTCACTCTGCAAGATTCTGATGGAGATAAGCTGCAAGAATTCATCGTGCGCGGCGAGGCGTAGCAACTCTTCTTTAATAATGGGGTTGTGGGGGCAGCGAACAGCTAATTCGTTGAAGGGCTCTTTGGTAATATCGCTTGCGGTGGTGTTGGATCTGAGGTGGAGGAGATAAAGAGGAATGAGCTTGCCGTTGTGGAAGAGCTCATCAGCCGTACATACGTTGGCTTCTTTTTCTTTAGAACCAATGCACATTTGAAATTCAAACTCTCTGTTCTGAGGTGATGATGAGCTTATTAGTTCCATCTCTATGTAGTCTTCATCTTCATATTCTTGTAATGACGTAGTTGTAGCCATTTCTTAAATCTCTTGTCCTTGAGTTAAGATGTTATGTTTATGGGGGGGGAAGAGAGCTCGCTGAGTTTAAAGGAAGAAGAACAGAGAAAAAGCATCCTCCTTTAAGACAATGTATTGAAGTGACCGTTTTTAAGTGTTTCGCGCCATGCAAAAAACTATTTTTGTAGGCCTTTTGTTAATATTCACAAATATTGGACAAGAATCTGTAATTTCATTCGAAATTAATTTTGCCCCCAAATGAAATAGCATGAAGGGAAAACAAAATTCGAGGGCATTTCTGTCTATATAGAAAAGGGAGGCCGCGTTTCGTAGTTCTCAACCTTATTCTCCGACAGTGTCATCAGATATTCGAAATCTCCATTTCTCCTCACTCGGCTCCGAAATGGCGAAACTAGCCTTCGTTTTCCTCCTCATTGTCCTCCCTCTCGCCGCCGCGGAGATCAAGAACCTGAAGATCTCCGCCGACGACCGTCCGATGATACTTTTCGAGCGTTTCGGATTTACCCACACCGGCCACGCTACGGTCGCCGTCTCATCCGTGTCCGTGATCTCCACCCTCGGATCGCCCGATCCATCGCGATTAGGATTCTTCCTCTTATCGGAGGAATCCCTGATCCAAGTCCTATTAGAACTCCAATCGAACCCTAATTTCTGCGTCCTCGACTCAAGTTACATCAATCTCCTCTTCACCTTCCGGGATCTGTCGCCTCCACCGGCATCTTCTTTCAACCACAGCTACCCAATCACTTCTCCGAATGAATACTCATTGTTCTTCGCGAATTGTGCGCCGGAATCGAAGGTCTCCATGGATGTAAGGACGGAGCTTTACAATTTAGACGGAGGGGTTAAGGACTACTTGTCCGCGGGTTTGACTCAGCTGCCTTCTCTATACTTTCTTTTCTCGTTGATTTACTTCGCATTCATTGCATTCTGGGTTTCCGTCAGTTTGAAGAATCTGAAGTCGTTTCATAGGATTCATTTGCTTATGGGGGTCTTAGTTGTCGTTAAAGCTTTGAACTTGTTGTTTGCTGCCGAGGATAAGCATTATGTGAAGGTTACGGGGACGCCGCACGGTTGGGACGTGTTGTTCTATCTTTTTCAGTTCATCAGGGTTGTCCTTTTGTTCACCGTAATCATTCTGATTGGGACTGGTTGGTCTTTCTTGAAGCCATTCTTGCAGGATAGAGAGAAGAAGGTGTTGATGATCGTAATCCCATTGCAGGTTTTGGCTAATGTTGCGTCAGTTGTGATTGGCGAGACAGGGCCTTTTATTAAGGATTGGGTTACGTGGAATCAAGTTTTCTTGTTGGTAGATATTATCTGCTGCTGCGCAATCATCTTCCCTATCGTGTGGTCAATTAGGTCTTTGAGGGAGACGTCAAAAACTGATGGGAAGGCAGCGAGGAATTTGGCCAAGCTTACTCTCTTTAGGCAGTTCTACATCGTTGTGATAGGTTATTTGTACTTCACGAGGATTGTCGTGTTTGCACTCAGGACAATCGCAGCTTACAAGTATCAGTGGGTGGCAAATGCAGCTGAGGAAATAGCAAGTTTAGCTTTTTATTCAGTGATCTTTTACATGTTTAGGCCAGTCGAGAAGAACGAGTACTTTGTTCTTGATGAGGAAGAGGAAGAGGCTGCAGAGATGGCTCTTAGGGATGAGGAATTTGATCTTTGAAGATTTTGCCCCTTTTGTCTGACTCCACGGTGAGTTGTTAGGGCAATTTATAGATGGATGTTATGATGCAAAGTTCTGATTATGTAATTGTTTCTGTTGTTTCTTTCTTTCTTTCGAGTGATAAAGTTTTGAGCTTTACAAGATAGGTGTCGTATAACTGCTTCGTCGTTAACCATTATTTGTTCCACTTTCCTTGTTCTTTCAGCATGCAATTTTTGTGTTCGTGATGAAAGCACCCATCGACTGATTGATTCAACAACGTCGTCGAACGTGTAAATGTGATTTCGTCATCGTGTTTCTTATTGATTTTTTTCCCTATTTGTCTCCCCACCTAAGTATCAGTGTTTTGTTTCCATCTCTGTACTTCACTCTTGTTTGGATAGCTTTGTACTGTCAATCATTGAATCTGGCGAACAATTTGAAGCCTTTGGGCTTTACTAGATTTCGCCCTTTGGATACAGAGGAAGGCCATAATATGATGTTATCTATGGCAAAATTGAAAATGCTCTCAATGGATATATTAATGTTAGTCAAGGGAGTTACTAGTGAACATTGCATGTGGGGGAAGTAAAGCCAAACGCTTTGCCACTTTAGGCATAAACATTAAAGAGGCAATAAATGACTTCTATTTCTCTAATATCATTTTTTACTTTTTTGTTTTTCGTGACATATTTTGTAAGGTAGCAGTGACTATTATATCGGATCTTCCTCGAGGTTAAGACCTTAGAACGCCATAGCCTTTAACCACATAAAACTTTACTGTGAAAGAAAAAAGCCAATAATGGCTGGAAAACGAATCGATTATAGACTTAAAAAGGATCTCTGCAGTCGATAATCCGTTACAAGTTTTGACTTAGAACTAAATGAGAATGACTGTTTCAATCCAACAAAGGGTTTAAAGCTATATGGACGTTAGTGAGGGATGAAATGTGATGATCTCCCTACTGTTATCAAACTGCAAATCAATATGATTTCATTATTGACCATCGTTTCTTAACTAGCTTTCGCCAACAGTACAAAACGCAACCTTTCTCCATATCATTTCTTTGTACGTGTTATTACATTTCGGCAGAAAGATGAAAGCTACATACGATGCAGAGGCACGGAAATGCAGGTGAGTTAATTGAGTTTCTGCTCAATGTTATTGCATTGAATGGTGCATGTACGTTACTGTCTGAAATAGAGCAGTTTGATGTTTAATTTCTCTAACACAGTGAAGTGGGAGATGAAGATGGATTAAGGAACGTTAATCGTTTAAGAGGAAGATTGCTTGCAGAGAGGTTGGCGACGAAGGAAGCAAAACACGATCAAGATAGATTAGGAAACAAGGTTTGTTAGTTTTCCTGTGTATATCTGTTATACATTCAAAACGAATTTGAGGAATGTGTTATAAATACAATCGGCAGTTAGCTGAACTAGAAACGATGTTTAAGGAAGAGACAAAATCAAGAAACAGAGCTGAAAGGAAGCTGAAGACCCTAATCAAGAAACTTGAATCAATGAACATCCCTTATTATGCATCGGATGAAAAGGAATACCCATGCTCGATGGATTCGTCGTGTATATCTTCATTGAGTGCTAAAGAAACAGATGATGATATCAAGTTTAAGGAGAATGATCATCCAAGTTCTGAGTTTGAAGTTGATTGTCCTGAAATCAAAGGCCTGAAATCTGAAATGGGATGTAATAACGACTTTTCGAGTTCTGCAATAGTTTCAGAAGATATCGATACGAAAGCTGCAGAAAGTTCTAATACTGGAAATTATTCTTCAACTGATGAAGGTGAGGAGCAGCATTTACAAGAATTTAGTGTCGACAAAACTCAGAGCATTATTGATGGACATGCTGATGAAACAGTTAGCGAAGTTCTCGACGCATTAAGTCGTGCTAAAGAACATCTTCAGAATTCAATGTCTTGAACATTTTCCATGGAAACAAATCTCTGAGTTTATCTTTCTCTCTCCAAGGGTTGATTCACTAAACGACTATGTCCAAGAATTAAAGTTTTCCACGCAAGAAAAGTTAAAAATAGTATGGCAGCGAAAAGTGCAGAGAAATCATGGAATCGTCATCATATAATCACTGGTTATTATTACATGATTGGGCGGTTAAAGTTTCAATTGACAGCTCTCGTAAGGATAGATGAGATGATAAAGTCAAACACATACAACTCAGATGAGCAGCCAAATAAACAAACCGTACCAACTTGCTCAATGGCCATCCTAACATATCATCTGAGAGAAAAAGAAGTATCTTTTATCTACCAAACTTGTGCTCAAAACGAGACTAAGTTCATTGTCACAACAGTTAATTCAATCTATTCGTAACGTCACTAGAAAATTCTTTCTGGCCCAGAAAGGGGGGACCATTTCAAAGAAAATCTTACAACCCATAACTGAAAACGCTTTGATGAGGGTGAAAGTGTACTGTATCATTCGAGTGCTGAACAGCTTTGTCCTGTGAATATGTTATCCAAATACAGAAAACTTCACTGTCAATAATTGCCAAGGAACTGTTGGGGGGCTCACTTCAACTGCACATTCTTGGTTATATGGCTCAATCAGCTACCTAACAGAAGCCCCTTATTATCAACTGCTTCGATCTCATAGCATTAATTCGATGTTTTTCTTGATACAATAAAAAATGGTTTTTTTTTTTCGTGGGAATATGATAAAGATGTAATCTTTCTTGAAATACCGATTCAAAACCCTATTGATTCATTAACTAAACATGCCTGACCTTTTTCATATTACCACGAACGAACTTTTATGGACTTGCTTCGACTATTTATTTCGTACGTAATCATATGTATGTGATGAAAATGAAGGATGTGATGGAAGTTCAAAGGTCGACGCGCATTATTGATTCGGACAAGGATGATGGGTTGAGTTGAATTACCGTGAAATTTGAGTTTCACGTTGTTGACGATAATAAATAAATAAGAAAGAAAAATAGAGAAGAAAAGTCGAAATGTTGGCCGTGTAAATAGTTAGGTGAACCCTCAAAAACCTAATCTTGGCTACCCTCACACGAGAATCACCATCCACAAATACTTGAGAAAAGGAAAGGACAGAGTAATAAATAAGAGAGGTAAGTGCAATAAAGAAAAGAAAGGTTCTTGAAACTCAGATAAAAATAGTAAACTTCATTGATTTGTCATCCACCTTGACTTGGGCAACCTTTTCCACAATTATAATCTGATATCTCGACTCTGACAAAGGATCTGAAAAAAGATTTTCTTTAGCCAAGAAAATTCCCAAGACTCCATTTTTTAATTACTCTTCGTTTATCCATTTGCCTCTTTGTTTGCTCGATCCCCTCTGATCCAGGAACAAACTCTGTCACCATCAGTCTTTTTTTATTATTTTTTTTCTCTATAATACGTTGTTTTTACAGCTAAGACTGCTGTTGAAAGGTGACACAGAAACTATTGAAAGGTCCACGTATATTTAACCCAGGTTCAAGGTACCACGTCTTTACATTCTCGCACCTAAATAACTATACCCTTTCTACTTGTCCTTGGGGGTTCCATTTTCTTTTTTCCCTTTTTTCCGTTTATGGTATGAGTCGGCCCATACCCTTGTGATTCTCATATATTTTATCGTTTTCCCCCCTCTCTGCTTTGTTTACTCACTTGCATATTAATGGTGTCTGGGCCATGTAGTGTTGTTGGGTATATAGTTCTTGCAATTGGGGTTGTGTGGGTTATAACCACAAGCAAAAGCTGGAGCTGAGTTTGGGATTGACGAGCATCATATTGCTTGTCGGTGAATGATCTAAAGATTGAATTAAATAGTACTAATCAATATGAGTTATCATCTCCATCTCTGACCCTGAGGAGATCATCATACGTTGTGGAAAAAAGTTGTGTGCAAGTCTTCTTTAGTAGTCCGTCTTCCAAGAATGATTAAGCCTTGTTGGAGACCAATGGTTCGTGGCGATGGAAGTAGTAATAGGCGTGACGCAAATGGGAAAGTAGATGGATTGCTGTGGTATAAGGATCTTGGACAACATATCCACGGAGAATTTTCCATGGCAGTGATTCAAGCAAATGCTTTATTGGAAGATCAAAGCCAGCTTGAAGCTGGGCCGTTGAGCTCAATCGATTCTGGCCCGTTTGGTACCTTCGTAGGAGTCTACGACGGGCATGGAGGGCCCGAGGCTTCTAGGTTTGTGAACGAGAGATTATTCCCCAATCTAAAGAGTATGTTTTCTTGATCGATTAACTTTCTTTGCTTAGCCATTAAACTGTGCTTTCAAGTAGAAGATAAATTCCAGATAAGAACATTCTTGAATTCATTTTCTGGCCTTTTTCCCACGAATTGCGAGCAGAGTTTGCTTCCGAAAAGCAAGAGATATCATCAAACGTCCTTAAAAAGGCTTTCTTGGCCACCGAGGAGGAATTCCTTTCTCTAGTTCGTCAGCAATGGTCTGCTAAGCCTCAGCTCGCCTCAGTTGGGACTTGCTGCTTGGTAGGTGTGATAAGCAACGGTCAACTCCACGTAGCTAACGCTGGAGACTCACGGCTAGTCCTAGGCAGGGCCGACAAGTCAGCTAAGGGTGGAATCGCCGCCGTTCAGTTATCGACAGAGCACAATGCCAACCTCAAATCGATCAGAGACGAGCTTCAGCTTTTGCACCCAAACGATCCTCAGATCGTTGTTTCCAAGCACAGAGTTTGGCGTGTAAAGGGTATTATACAAGTAAGCTATCTATGCTCAATCTTCATTGACAGTTAAGTTCTTTCTACTTCTGCAAACAAAGATAAGTTTCTTAAGGTTCATCTGTTTTGCTACTAGGTTTCGAGGTCCATTGGAGATGCGTATCTGAAGAGGTCAGAGTTCAACAGAGAGCCATTGCTGGCAAAATTTAGGCTTTCCCAACCCTTTAGCAGGCCGATTCTCAGCCCAGAGCCATCTGTTTACACACACAAGCTCAGCCCTTGGGATCAGTTTCTCATATTTGCTTCTGATGGTTTGTGGGAGCATCTGAGCAACCAAGATGCAGTTGATATTGTTCACAGCTATCCACGCCATGTGAGTTCCTTTTGTTTTTTTCTCTTACCGTTCGTCGTAAATGCAATGGAGTAAAGCTGAAATCTTGGCATTTTGCAGGGAATTGCGAAGAGGCTAGTAAAAGCTGCGCTTCACATGGCAGCCAAGAAGAGAGAGATGAGATACTCTGATCTCAAGAAGATCGATCGAGGGGTGAGGAGGCATTTCCACGACGATATTACGGTGGTTGTGGTTTTTCTTGATCAGAGTAGAAACTGTAATAATGCTAACGCCACTGTTTCTATCAGAGCTGGCGAAGGTGTTAGCAGCCATGCAACTGGTTGAACTGAAGAAGCTCTGTTTTTTCTTCTCTTTTTCTGTGAATCCTTCCTCTGTTTTCCTTTTTTTGTTGTTGTAAGATTTTATGAATGTGAGGAAAACAGTGCTTCATATTAAGTCGAGCAAGCGATACTGTTAATCATCAATTCAATGCAGCTTAAGATAAGAGGTATTCATCTTTCAGACAAGTTGAATTGTATTGAATTGAACCGACAAGAGAAAAGTAGGCTTGTTTAGGCCCGACGTTAAAGCCCGGGCCCAAACATAAGCATTCTGTTGTATTATAGCATAGCACAGCACCAGCAAGAAAAGGAGTTGACTTTTCAGTTTCAAGCAATTAGCAGATATAGCTTGCTTGCTATACTGTTTTCTCCTCTGTATATATCGAGTTGTGTTGCACAATTGAATGATTATTACAGAAGACCCATATCCTTAACTCACTTGGATCGTAAGCCCAAAACCGAAAAAACAAAACAGTTGCATTGCTGTGCTGTTGAATCAAGGCTCAAAGCCAAGATTTTATTTTACTGCGATTTTCTTGAACTTTCGCCTGGCATGTCATGGCTGTGTCGACCCTCGTACGTCGTTATGAAAGAGCTTGGATCTTCGGATGTTCTCTCTACGTATTTCTTCACATTGCACTTGGGGCTAGTGCATCTGTAATAACTCCTGGAGAAAAGAGGTTTTAAGACACTCCTATATTACATGGAAAAGAAATTCTCTGCATCAACGATGATAGTCAAAGGCAAAACCTTGGGTATGGATTTCCTTTCACTACTTTCTGTCCGTACTTTCTCCAACGATAACCGTCGCCCACTCTATCAGAATCAGCGCCTTTACTTGCGACGGATTGAGGCTCAGACGAAGAGTACCCTTTGTGGCTGCGTTTTCTAGAAGAATCAAGATAACTTCTTGAACTTAATGTTAATCCCACCTTAACCTTTAAATACAGTAAATACCTTACCTTCTTTTGGTTCTAAAGCCATTGCTTTCTGCTTCAATAACAGAAGATTCATTCACTTCAGGGCACTCCCTATTCATACCTGAAGAACTTCTACAAAGTTAAGAGACAAATAAACCTCAACTAAGAAAGCTGCGACAGAATCGTCAAAAAGCGAAAAAGATCACCTGAGCTAGTTGAGAAAGTAGACGACTTGTTGAAAATAAGACAAGAAAAAGGAGCTGAATCTGATGAAAAAGGCTGAAGTTGATCAGAGATATTCAAGTTGAAGCTGATCAGAAGTGTTCGTCTCATTTCTCTGTTTTAAATGGAAAACGCGGGTGATTATCAGATGGCGTGTTTTCACTTATAAAAGCGGGATAACTCATTTCGCTCAACTACTAACAGAAGTGCAGTTGGCTTCGACGTTTCTCGCCGTCATCACATTACGCGCGCAAGTTCAAATATAAAACAGAAAGCTTGAGCTGAGATCAATCGATCGACTCAACGCAAATCAGCTTTTTCACTCTCTCTCGATAGATTGATGAATTCACTTTCTTGATAGTTCTTCGTGAGTGTGGAGTGTTGTAAACTTAGATAATCAATAATAATTCATCGGCTTGTTCGATCGTGGATGTAGGATTTTTATATCCGAACCACGTTAAATCGTTTGCAATTTCTTTCAGTTTTGATATGGTATCAGAGCGAAATCTTCTTTAGCTGCGATTTCTACTTCTCAAATTGCGATGTCAGAAGAATCACACATCGACGGAAATACACAATCACACGCTGAGAATCCACCAGCATCTAATGCGTTCTCTTTAATCAACGATCCCTATTTCTTGAATGGGAATGATAATTCTGGGCAATTGCTAGTTCATGAGCAGCTCAACGGCGATAACTACGCCACATGGAGTCGAGCGATGATGATTGCGTTGATAGGCAGGAACAAGGAGGGCTTCGTTAATGGGGATCTTGTTCAGCCGGCGACGACAGATCAGAATAAAATCAATGCTTGGAAGAGGAATAACAATGTTGTTATTTCCTGGATTATCAATTCAGTTTCTAGGGAAATCTCCGCCAGCATCTTGTATAGCTCTTTGGCTAGGGATGTTTGGGTCGATCTGCAAGAACGCTTTGGGCAGACAAACAAGCCCCGAATTTTTCAACTCAAGAAGGATCTGATAAACTTAGCTCAAGGAACAGACAGTGTACCTGTGTACTTCACAAAACTGAAGACCATCTGGGAGGAATTATCTAGTTACAGACCACCTTGCCCTTGCACTTGTGGTGGTTTGAAGGGAATGAAAGATCACCTCGAGGAGGAATATACTCTTGCCTTCTTGATGGGATTAAATGAATCTTTTTCCCAGATTCGAGGACAAATTCTGTTGATGGATCCAACACCTTCCATCAATAAGGTTTTCTCACTTCTAGTCCAGGAAGAAAAACAGAGGACCATGATCTCTGGACAGTCTCGAGGACATGAAGAGCAACACAACAGCATGGCTATGATGGCAGCCAAGAATGACACAGATTACAGCAAGAAAAATTACAGCAAAGATAGAAAGGAGTTCTCTAAACCTGTGTGTACTCATTGCAATAAGAGGGGACATACAGTTGACACCTGCTATCATATCCATGGATTTCCTCCAGGTTTCAGGCAAAATACGCGTTTTAGAGGAGCTAGAGTTAATCAGACAGCCATTGAGACAGTAGCAGCTAAACCAGTGGGCCTGAATTATCAGGGCTATCCTGTCTCTGCCCCTGCAAAGGATTCCTTGGTTCAGCTCCAAATTACACCCTCTCAGTTCCAAAGCTTAAGGGCCCTGATCAATCAGTCAACACCAGCCCTGTTGCAAGGCAATCCAGACCAGACAGAACATGGTGAGAAGGGTGCAGGTACATGTTTTTCATTCAACTTGCCTAGTTTAACAAATTCCAGGTATTGGCTGTTAGACACAGGAGCAACGAGGCATGTTTGCTGTCATGCACACCTTTTATTTGACCTGAGAAAGGTTAAGGAATGCAAGGTTATCTTACCAGACAATAGAGCAATCAATGTAAACATGGCAGGATCTCTTAGGCTCAACAAACACATCACCTTGACTGATGTGCTTTATGTTCCTGATTTTCATTTTAACCTCCTGTCCGTGAGTTCCTTGGCCTGTAATAATAATTGTAGCTTTGTTTTCCAAGCTAATAACTTCATGATACAGGACAGCTCGATGCAAATGATTGGCAGGGGTAGACAAGAAGTAGGATTGTACTTCATGCAAGCAGAAACTTTGAGTTCTGGCAGTGACTTGGCTTTTATGAATAATTTGTCTTCTATTGATCTTTGGCACAGCAGATTGGGGCATCCATCCAATAAAGTTCTAAATGTATTGAAAACTACCTTAGGGCAGGATGTTAGATCTTCGGGTTCTTTTTGCAAAATCTGTCCAATTGCTAAACAGAAAAAGAATTCCTTTCCGAGTGATAATAAAACAGTTTGCTCTATCTTTGATCTTGTACATTGTGACGTTTGGGGGCCATTTCATGTACCTTCTTACCTAGGGCACCAGTATTTTGTCACCATCATAGATGATCACTCTAGGTTCACTTGGTTATTCTTGATTAAACACAAATCTGAGGTTAGAACTGTTATAAGTCACTTTTTAGCATTAGTCGAGACACAGTTCTGTTGTAAAGTTAAAACCTTGAGATCAGATAATGCAAAGGAGTTTGATCTAGGTAGTTTATTCAGGGAAAAGGGCATAGTTCACCACAGATCTTGTGTACAAACACCTCAGCAAAACTCACTAGTTGAGAGGAAGCATCAACATTTATTGAATGTAGCTAGAGCATTGTATTTTCAGTCTAATATTCCTATTGAGTTTTGGTCCGAGTGTGTTCTCACAGCAGCTTTCCTCATAAATAGAACACCTTCAGTTATTCTAGACTATAAATGCCCCTATGAACTCATTTTTCAAAAACCTGTTGCATATAACTCTCTTCGAGTGTTTGGATGTTTCTGTTTTGCTTCCACTCTTGCAGCAGGAAGAAGGAAATTCGACCCAAGAGCTAGAGAATGTGCGTTCATAGGCTATCCTAATGGGATGAAAGGCTACAAATTACTGGATCTCAAAACCAGAGAAGTATTTATTTCCAGAGATGTTAAGTTCAGAGAGGAGGAATTTCCATTCAGAAACTTGGATGCTGCTGCTGAAGATCCCTTCGCAGATCATGTGCTGCCTAGATCATGTGCTTCAGAACCTATCATAGGTGAACCTTTTGATCTACCAACAGTTCCAGAAGAAGCTACAGAGCAGCCTGTTTTACCTACACAAGGCAATGCAGAGGATCAAGAAGTTCTGCCAGATATGAGTCCAGGGATTCATAACTCTGCTGCTGAGAATCAAGGGAGGCCACGCAGGGAATGCAAAAAGCCTTCATATTTAAAGGATTACCAGTGCCACTCTGTGCAAGAAAGAAAGATTTTATACCCAATATCAGAGGTTTTATCCAGAGCAGATCATCCAACAAATTCACAGATTTCCCTCAATCAAGCATCTGTGGTAGAAGAGCCTAAGAACTTTGCACAGGCCTCAAGGTCAGAAGAATGGATTGCAGCCATGAATGAAGAACTGAAAGCCTTAGAGGAGAACAAGACATGGTCTATTGTGCCTCTACCACGAGGCAAGAAAACAGTTGGCAGTAGATGGGTATTTAAAGTCAAGTATAATTCTGAAGGGAATGTAGAGAAGCACAAAGCCCGGTTAGTTGCTAAAGGCTTTGATCAAAAGGAAGGTATAGATTACATAGATACTTTTGCACCGGTTGCAAAACCTAACACAATCAAGATAGTCCTTGCTTTAGCTGCCAAACTGGGATGGAAACTCACTCAAATGGATGTGAGTAATGCTTTTCTAAATGGGGAACTAGATGAAGAGGTGTATATGGATTTACCTCCAGGTTTGAGCAGGAATCATGGCAGCATACCTGAGGGAAGACTGGTTTGCAGATTACATAAATCCATATACGGTTTAAAGCAAGCATCACGGCAATGGAATAAAAGATTTTCCGAGGCTGTGAAGAACTTTGGGTTCATCCAAACACAATCAGACCATACTTTATTCTTGAAAGGTAAGGGTGATCAACTAGTTATACTTTTGGTTTACGTAGATGATATAATCATAACAAGTCCTTCAGTCGAAGCAATTCAGCAGACCAAGAAATTCCTTCATTCCTGTTTCAAAGTCAAGGATATGGGAGATCTGACTTACTTCCTAGGCATTGAAGTTACCAGAAACTCAGATGGGATCTATTTGTCCCAGCGCCAGTACACATTACAGCTACTTACAGACTCAGGCTATATCAATTCTAAGCCTCTGTCATCACCAATGAGCCCATCTGTAACCATAGTTGCTGATGAGGGGGACTTGCTAACAAATCCTTTTCAATACAGAAGGTTAATTGGTAGACTCTTGTACTTAACATTCACTCGACCTGATATTGCTTTTTCAGTCCATAAGCTCAGTCAATACATGGCCACACCAAGGACCAGTCACCTTGTTGCAGCCCACCATCTTCTCAGATATCTCAAGGGCTCACCGGGACAGGGAATCACATTAAGTGCACGGCAGTCTTTTGAGCTCAAAGCCTTCTCAGACGCTGACTGGGCTGGATGCAAGGATTCGAGAAAATCTGTTACTGGTTTCTGTACATTTTTGGGAGACTCTCTAATTACTTGGAAGGCAAAGAAACAGCCCACCGTATCCAGGTCATCGACTGAAGCAGAATACAGAGCCTTAGGGTCCGTGGTGGCTGAGGTACTTTGGATCAAACACTTGTTAGAGGAACTAAGTCTTGCTGATAAAAGGATTCCTGTAATATACTGTGATAATCAATCTGCCCTCAAGTTGGCCTCTAACCCTAAGTTTCATGAGAGGTCAAAACACATAGAGGTCGATTGTCATTTCATTAGACACCATGTATCGATTGGTTCAGTTAAACTGTTGCCTATCAGGTCCGAGGATCAGCTTGCCGATGTATTTACAAAGCCTCTCACTGGCCCAGTCTTAAAGCAGTTCCTTGCCAAGATGTCAGTGGTAAATCCCCACCATCCATCTTGCGGGGGGGTGTTGAAAATAAGACAAGAAAAATGAGCTGAATCTGATGAAAAAGGCTGAAGTTGATCAGAGATATTCAAGTTGAAGCTGATCAGAAGTGTTCGTCTCATTTCTCTGTTTTAAATGGAAAACGCGGGTGATTATCAGATGGCGTGTTTTCACTTATAAAAGCGGGATAACTCATTTCGCTCAACTACTAACAGAAGTGCAGTTGGCTTCGACGTTTCTCGCCGTCATCACATTACGCGCGCAAGTTCAAATATAAAACAGAAAGCTTGAGCTGAGATCAATCGATCGACTCAACGCAAATCAGCTTTTTCACTCTCTCTCGATAGATTGATGAATTCACTTTCTTGATAGTTCTTCGTGAGTGTGGAGTGTTGTAAACTTAGATAATCAATAATAATTCATCGGCTTGTTCGATCGTGGATGTAGGATTTTTATATCCGAACCACGTTAAATCGTTTGCAATTTCTTTCAGTTTTGATACGACTCAACAGCCCTGTTCAAATTATCATCTTGCTGAGTGTTATCGCATGCAACCTTTCCTTTTTGCTCATCCACCATCGCCTCGCTGTTCTTCTTACCCTTTGAGTGGTCGTGCTCGCCTTTATACACCACTTCTGCTATTTGACCGTCCGATGTTTTCTCCACCTTCTTCTTCACCGGGCAGTTGGGGTACGTACACCTGTAATAACTTCTTGGATATTCGCTTCCCTTTACCTGTTTCTGACCGTACTTTCTCCAAGTCGTTTGATCGCAAGGCTGACGACTGCTACTATTTGGAGAAGGTAGTAAAGAGTTTGGCCTCCCATCGTCTTCGGGGACTTGGGGTACCAAATCTTGATTTCTTTCTGGGTCGATGTTAGAGATTGGATGAAAATCAGAGATGGGCTCTGTTTGGTTCGGCAGTTGAAGGCATGAAGCAACCTCCGCAATGTCTTGGTTAGGACCACTACAGTTATTAGTTCCCTGATCAATGCAGAAGCAAAAAAAGAACAGACGAATCCGTGTAATTACTGGGTAGGTTTCCATGACGAGGAAGAAGAAGTGAAGGGAAGGAAAAACTGACCAAATTTTCCAAGAGAGAAACGGTTCTCTTCGATACAAGCTTAGCTACAGGTTTGTAAACAACATGCATTCCCACATCAGATTCTGATATAGCGGCCTTGGAATTATTCATTGCCTGAAATGGAAAAACAAGAGACTGAGAAATCAAGAGAAAAGGAGAGGAGTAAGCTCGACTACTCACTCACCTCGGCGGCCATAGCATGGTCGTCGACCGCCGGCCTACTAAGGCGCAGTGTCTTTGGCCTTATGACTGAAGAAGAAGAAGAAGAAGCAAAAGAGGTGATGGGATTGGAAAAAAGAGGTTTGCGGGCGACTGGTTTGGCCACTACAACTTTCTCAGACTCCTTTGGTTCTTCATCATCTTCTTCTTCCATGGAGTCGAAAGAATGAGCCTATTCGCATCCACGTGAGCTGTGATATTGTGGGTCGTAGGATGGAATGGGTTGGTGGGTGAGAAGCATGCATGAGATCCCAACTAACTATCGTCTTTTACTGCCTGAGAGAGACTATTAATTCAATTTTGCAAAGTAATCAATCGATCAAGTAATAGTAGAAAATTACACTACATTGTCGAATATCATCAATTTAGATCAGTTTTTTTTTTTTTTGTCACCATCCCAACGTTTTAAAAACAGACGACTCTCTGTTGCTGCTGTGGTCCTGATATGTGTTTTTTAAATGCACTTTAAAAACTTCAAAATTCATTTTGGGTTTTGGGAAAACTACTGCGAAAGGGCCAGTTGCCGCTTTTGTATTTACTACTACTTTTGGTAAAACAACAGAGGACGCTTTCGTTTTTACTACTACTTTTGGTAAAACAACAGAGAAAAAAAACGATTCTTTTCATCTCAGACTGGTAGAAGCATTGGCTCTTTATGTTCATCCCAAGACACTGTTTAAAGATCGTGAGGAAGAGAATTCTACCTGATTATTGAAGTCAACCATTTAAGACTATTCATGCAAAATATGGGAGAAACTGTCCGTGTAATTTCTTTCTTTTTTTAAAACGTTAAGAGGGGCACGCAGTGGTAGTTGAAATTCAAACCCCACGTGCACCCACCACAGACAGAAGCAACGTTTCAGACGGACCAATTTACCATTGGGCTCGACAAAGTCTATAGATGGAAAATAAATAGAAAAATATAGAAACTGCTTAAAAAAACGAGCACACATAGTTTCGTTCTTTTATTACAATACAATTGAGGGGACTTACATCGTCTCTAACTCGGAGTAAATAGTAGTACAGCAGAATCCCATATTTCTGGGAAAGCCATGCCAGGAAACAATTCATAAATTATTAGTACATAATTAGAAATTCCTTTCATCTGTGCTTACTTACTATCTATGCTGTGGCAATGACCCGTCGTCTCTCTTCGTTTTCGTCAAGGTTTAATACTTGCAGCAACTTGGGCCAAGATTCAGGAATGCCTCCAGGCAAATCGAATTCCAGCAACTTCCCTAGCCCACGGTAATAATCCTCGACTGGTTGGCTCTGTTTTTTTTTTTTCACCCCAAGCAATATAATCAGATCGTGTAGATTAATTCACGCATTTTTGCCCAATGAATTTGATGATCAGGCCAATGAATGCATATGAGATGCGTAAGAGCGTTTATAGTAGTAGTACCTTGTCGTTGTAAATGCGAAGCCTTTCTTTAACGACAGTTTCGGTGTCATCAGCACGAGTGATGAGCTTAGAGACACAGTGGGACGGGGGAAGAAGGGGAGCCATAACGATATCGGGATTTCCATTTTCGCCCTTGAGATCGATCGTTGCTACGTTGAAATTCTTCCCGCATTCCCCGCAAATTCTTCTCCCGAGGCATTTGTCGACAAGTACGGACTCGGGGAGCTTGAGATTCACCACCAAGTCGGTGTCCGTTACCTCATCCAGAATTTCCTACAAGCATTCATGATAAGTTCCTTTATGCTGCTACTTTGTAAAAGTAAAAATGAAAAACCAACTACAAGCTAAGCTATGCTAATACTCCATCTTCAAGAAGCATTTATGACAGGGAAGTATGAAGCAAATGGAGTTCCTTTGGAAGAAATATAATGTATGATAAGAATTACGACCCATTCGTGACAAACGAGTAGACTGGGAAGGGAAAAAACTGCAGTCTCACCGCTTGTCTTACAGTACGAGGAAACCCGTCCAATATAAATCCAGATTCACCTTTGGCTTCTCCCACTTCGAGCCTCTTTGACAGTAGATTTATAATTATCTCATCAGATACTAACTTTCCCTGGTTCACAATCTCAGCAAGCTGCAAATGGGAAAAGAGCCGAGACATCGACGAAGGAAACTAAGTTAGATATGCTAAAATATTCATGATTCCTATAACACATCAACGATGAATCGTTTACTCTGCAAATTCACATACACATCAAACTATGGCCAAATGGATCAGAGACTATAACAAAAGCGAATTAATGGAGGTGATTACTTGTTTGGACAAAGGACCAGACGAAGAGAGCTCATGGCGGACGAGATCGCCGGTGGCTATGTGCGGAACGCCGAGGAGAGCTGAGAGACGGCTAGCGTACGTGCCTTTGCCCACGCCGGGACAGCCTAAGAACACCCACTGGACATTTCGACCCTTTGGATCTATGCGTGGTGGAGGGAAATCTTGGGATTTCAGCTCGGCGGTGGACAAAGACCGTCGGACGGCGGATATTGAAGAGGATGAGGATCTGACGAATCGGGTCAAGGCCGCCATTGGTGGAGCTGTAGACTAGAAAAGTATTCTAATTTTCACATTTTATTTTGTGGATTTCTTACAAAACTAGGTAGGATGTAAGGACCATTTTGTAATTACGAAGCGTCTCCTGAAAATAACAATTACCCGCTCGTCAGTGAGAACGAACCAATCACTCCCGCCACCTCATAGCAAAAGCCCTAGCTCAGCTCATTTTCTGTCTAGCTCCGATAAAAATGTCCGGCGCCGCCGCAAAGAAGCGAAAGAGACCGGAATCCTCCGCCGAAGCGCTCCCCTTCAAATCCGACCTCAAACCTGACACTAGCATCATCCAAACCCTCAAAACTCTAAAAAAGAACTCCGAACCCCTATCGCCGGCCACTATCACCGCACTTTCCGAACTCAATCTCCCAACCGAGTGCCGATCCGTGGCGGACCTACCGCTCTCCGCCGTGCAGTCCACCATCGAAACGCTCGCACTCTCAATCGCACACTCGATACTCGAAGGAAACGGTTTCTCATTCGCCGTACCGTCTAGAGCAGCCGCGAATCAGCTGTACGTGCCGGAGCTCGATCGGATTGTGTTGAAGGACAAGTCTTCTTCCCGGCCGTTTGCCAACGTGGCATCTGTACGTAAAGCCACGATTACGGCGCGCATTTTGCAGCTCATCCACCAGCTATGCCTCAAGAACATCCATGTCACCAAGCGTGACCTCTTCTACACCGATGTGAAGCTATTTCAGGTTCAATTTCAACAACTGTCACCTGCTTACGATTGTAGTGTTCTCTGAAATCTCGAGCTAAATTTTCTCTCATGTTATCAAGGACCAAACGCAATCAGATGCTATACTCGACGATGTGTCGTGCATTTTAGGATGCACAAGGTCGAGCTTAAACGTGGTTGCAGCCGAAAAAGGCGTGGTTGTGGGGAGGTTAATTTTCAGCGATAACGGAGACATGATCGACTGCACAAAGATGGGAATGGGCGGAAAAGCAATACCTCCTAACATAGACAGGGTCGGAGATATGCAGAGCGATGCATTGTTCATTCTCTTGGTGGAGAAGGACGCAGCTTATATGAGGCTGGCCGAGGACAGATTCTACAATAGGTTTCCATGTATAATCGTGACTGCTAAAGGGCAGCCCGACGTAGCCACGAGGTTGTTCTTGAGGAAGATGAGGATGGAGTTGAAGTTGCCCGTGCTTGCATTGGTTGATAGTGATCCGTATGGGCTGAAAATTTTGTCCGTTTATGGCTGTGGATCGAAGAATATGTCGTATGACAGTGCGAACTTGACGACCCCTGATATAAAGTGGTTAGGGGTTAGGCCCAGTGACTTGGATAAGTATAAGATACCTGAGCAGTGTAGGCTGCCAATGACGGATCAGGATATTAAGACGGGGAAAGATTTGTTGGAGGAGGATTTCGTGAAGAAGAATCCAGGGTGGGTTGAGGAGTTGAATCTGATGGTGAAGTCGAAGCAGAAGGCCGAAATCCAAGCTTTGAGCTCGTTCGGTTTTCAGTATCTTACCGAGGTTTATTTGCCGTTGAAGCTTCAGCAGCAGGACTGGCTTTGATTGATGAGCTGAGTTGAGCTGATAGGTTTCTGGAGAATGTAGTGAGTGTTAGAAAGTGATTATGTATCCGAAACAGTGTACTGATTTCCGACCCTGAGAATAAAAATTGAACTTACATCATTGCTATGCGTAACAGATTTTGGATCAGTAAGGTTGGACAAGCCTCTACAGTGGATGGAGATTGTGTTTTGATACAGTGCAAAAAAACAGTGCAAAAAAACAACGAATGATTGTATGTATATAAATTGACTCTGCATTGGCCGATTAAATGTAAACCAACCTCACGGTGTAGATGAATAGATCTTCCTTTGTAACCAACGATGCAATGACTCTTTGGTTACTTTTAAGCGTTGTAGAACTACGGGTCTTCTGGTTGGAGACTCCGATGTGTGTTGCGGGTCGATACTTACGTTGTTCCTGGTTCTGGAGCCTAATGAGAAAACCTGAAGCCCCAAGTCATGCTGTAGTAGTCTTACGATGGCCTCCTTAATTCCATTTTCTTCTTTGGCTAAAAGAGCACCAAGTTCTTGTAGGCCTAGTATGATGAGTAAATCGTCTTTTACTGAACTCCCTGCACCAAAAGCAATGTTAAGAGTTAGCTGCATTACACATGGTAGATCGTTATGGAATGTTGTTGGCTGATAACCTCTTACAACATGTAATAATGGCAGACAAAAGCCATGTCTCAGAAGAAAGAACAACGATCATGTCACAATTATTTGAGGGCATCTACAGTGAGATAATTCGAAGGGATTTGTTTTTTTACCTGCAACATACATTTCTTTGATTTTCCGAAGAACGGCCAGCACGACGATTCGTGCTTCCAGCTGTCATCACACATTTCATGTAGTTTCTATAGTCAAGCAAACTTCCACAATGCAAAGGATTGCATGCATCTTAAAAGTTGTAGAATCCAACTGCTATTATGTTGAGGATAGTGATACCTTGGATAGACCTCTGAGGTTGATGGAAAAGCTTTCAGCATTGCTTTCATGCAAATGCTCTGCAACTTTCTCCAGAAGCAAACTTTGAGGCCCAAAATCTGTTGTGCTAGAAGAAGGCCGGCCTTCCTTCTGGTCTTCATTATGCATCACTCCTTCACACCACTCCTCGATGAGTTGCTTGAGATAGTAATCATTGGGTTTATACCTACAGATGTTGGTTTGGAGTAAATGAGATCAGGAAGAAATCAAATTTGGGGACTGGCATTATAAAAATTATCCTCAGTCTCAGTTGATACCCTGCTTTCCTCATGCGCTGATATATAGCTAGGCATTGTTGTACTTCCTGGAGAGAGCCATATCTTCTACGAGCCCTAAGAAGAGTGTTGAAAGTCACCTGAAGTTGTGGAAGTGTTTTAGAAAAATAAAACGATCTTGCTTCTCAGGTAAGAATACATGTGAATTTAGTAGACTGTAGAACCAACCCAGAAAAAAGTACTCACCATATTCGGTTTGATTTGATATTTCTCCATTTCAGCGAACACAGAATATGCAAGCTTTGGATTATTATGTTCCACACAGATCTGCATTTGAATATCAAAATACAATAGAAAACAAGCTGAGGGAGATGTAGTGTATAATTATAATCGATTTGGGAAATCTGATAATTATGGAAGAATGAGAGAGAGGGAACCTTGATAGCAGTGGTATATGTTATGACATCAGGTTGAATACCAGTTTCCCTCATGGATCTCAAGATCTGAAATGCAAAGCAAAAGAGGTTTGACAGAAACAATATCATCCATCAAAGGTCACATCTTTCAATTACAGCTTAATTTTACTTACCTGCACGGCGCCCATAACGTTTCCAGCGGCTCCACAAATATCCATCAAAATTGACCAACTTATATGATTAGGAGAAAGCCCCCGAGTCTTCATTTCATCCATCAAATCTTTCACACGATAATAATCAGTGCCACAGGCTTTCATCAAAATATTGTACGTCGAAATGGTGGGTCTAAATGGGATTTTCCGGGTTAAATGTGAGCCAGATTTGTACAATGCTGCATTTCTACTTGACCTGTTTTCATCAAGATTTGCCTTTTGAAAACTGTTTTCTCTCCAGCTCTCAAATAACCGAAACGCTCGATCGAATTGGCGAGCCTCGACGCAAGCATGTAGAAGACTATTGAAACAAAGTGCATTTGGTTGTCCACCAGCTTCAAGCATTTCATCAAGCAGTTTTGTAGCTTGGTCTACGACACCTGCATTAGCACATGCACTGATCAATGATGACCATGTAACTGTGTTAGGAGCGACACCAGATGACATCATATCTTCTTTGACTTCGAGTGCAGCTTTCCACATTTTGAAATCAGCTAGGACCTGAATGTCAAATCAAATTTCAGAAGCCGTTAATATTCTCACAAAAGTTTAGCTGTATGAGTCAAGTAGCTCCCCAGTCTGTGATATAAATGGCACCTTTATCATTGTGCTGTACGTGAAAACATCCAGTTTAAGTGTCCCTTCCACCTCCAACTTCCGCATTTCCTGGTAAATTTCTTGGGCAAGTTGAATATTTCTGGAAAGACTACACGACTTCAGCAGGATGTTGCGAGATGTGATGTCAGCTGTCACACCGAGTTTCTGGATACAAAATTTACTTGATGTGACGATTTTATATATCATTTAACAGATCTATGAGATAAAATATATGAAAGAAGAAGCGATGGCAGCAATATTTTGCATCCCAAGCACAGATGTACAAGAAGAAAAAGGAACCTCTTACTTCCATTTGCTTATAGATATGCAGGGTGTAACTCAAATCTGATGCATTTACATTCATGAGGCTATTGACAACAAATGAGTTTGGGGTAATGCCGCTGGCAAGTAGCTCCTGAAACAACATACAAATATTACGAACAGTGAAATTCATAATCGGTGGTAAAATCGAAAACCTTTGGAAAGTTGCCATTACAGGTTAAAAAAATCATTAGAGGGAATTACCTCATAAATGGTCCTTGACTTCAAGTAGTCCCTACAAAGACCACATACATCGATCACTGTGCGGTACATATGCATGTTAGGAGAACTCATATATATCTTGGATTCTTCAAATGCAGCCAGGGCAGATTCCAAGTCACATTTCTTTCCGAATTCAAGTATTATAGAACAAAATAGTATTTCTGCATGTGGAAAGACTTGAGTACACCTGCAAGGTAACAATCAACGAATTGAAGCGATTAATCACTGAAGAATTATATTATCCAAGTTATACTTCCCTTACGTCTATGCCAGAGGCCAAGTTCCAGGAGCAAGATGACAATTTAGTACATGAAAAGCGTGAAACGTCAAGTCTATCGTTAAAATGTGTGATCTTTGAGGAAAAAGGGCATATGTTAACTTATTAGCTAAAAATTTCGTAACTTGACAATTACTTCTGACTGCCTCTCGTTTCCTGTTTAGTGCGGTAATCACTGTCTACAAAAATGTTAAGTACCGACCTTATGGCAGCAATAGGATCCCTCTTGATGATGCAAAGGTTTATGACATCAGACGGTTCAACCAATTCTTTTAGTCGAAACTGATATCCTGAATCAATGGGAAATCATTTCCATTACAGAATATGGTTCTCCAATATTATTGATTTCCGGTAATATATGAAGCGCACACAATCAATAAAATCAAAGACTCAAAATCGAATATCATAGCACTGTTTGATCCAAGAGTACCTGCAAGCGTCTCCAACAAGCTCGCTAATCGCGCCACGTCACCGCGATCCAACAGTCCACGACACTCACCTCTGATAGTTTCCAGCACAGCTCCATCACACATCTCCACAGGCTCAATCCCCAAGCTCCTAGCGACTTCTAAAAAAGCATCAAGCGTTCCTTCACCAACCATCCTCGCAATGCCGCTCGCGACACTCTTTAAATTAAGCATCGCCACGAACTCCGACGCACTCACGCCAGACGATATCACGTTTTCCGCAATCATAACAAAGTCATCGAACCTACCGTCTTCCACGATTTTAGAGGCAAGCTCTGCGTTGTACCTCAAGCTTTGGCGGTTGTGCCGCCGCGAAGAGAGAATGAGAGGGGAGCTGGCTAAGACGTTAGCTCTCGGCTTGGCGCGAGCTTTGGAGGCAGCGCCGGTTGAAGATGGGTGGTGACGTGGCGTCCGATTCTGCCGTGGAGGTGTGGGTGAGGGTGGAACGGCGGTGGAGGAAGCTAGGACTGAGAGTGCGTCCCTCATTTTCGTTTTCTTTTCCACTGTTTATTCTTTACTTTCACCGATTCCATAAATATTATTCTCTTCAGTTGTCATTTCTTAAGGATTGAATTTGGAAGGAGGGCGTTTCACAATCACAACACAAAGAAACACAGAAATGCTTGGTCGCGCGAAACTCTCCTCTCTAATCTAACATCGGCCAATTTATTATGGGCCAAACCCAAATAATTCGGCCCATTACATCGGTGATGCCTAAATATAAGGAACCTCTGCTGTGCATTTCGCGCAAGTGTCTCGAAAACCCTAATTCAGCTAACACACTTACCGCCACCTCAATGGCCGCCGCAGCTCGTCCACTTGTAACCGTACAGTCGCTAGACGGCGATATGGCCACCGATTCCAACTCCGTCCCGATTCCCGACGTCATGAAGGCGCCGATCCGGCCGGATATTGTTACATTTGTCCACTCACAGATCTCGAATAACGCTCGCCAGCCCTACGCCGTGTCGAAGAAGGCCGGACATCAGACCTCGGCCGAGTCCTGGGGTACGGGGCGCGCCGTGTCGCGTATTCCCCGAGTTCCTGGTGGCGGTACCCACCGTGCCGGCCAGGGTGCCTTCGGAAACATGTGTCGTGGTGGAAGGATGTTTGCTCCGACTAAGATCTGGAGGAGATGGCACAGAGCTGTAAACGTTACGCAGAAGAGGCACGCCGTTGTGTCGGCGATCGCGGCGTCGGCGGTTCCTGCGCTCGTAATGGCTCGTGGGCATAGGATTGAAGAAGTTCCGGAATTGCCGCTTGTTGTGTCAGACTCTGCTGAGGCGGTTGAGAAGACTAATGCTGCCATCAAGGTAACGCCCTGGGAATTCATTTGGATGATATATTCATTCCTTCAGTGTGTTTGATTAATACGCTTCGTTGTAATCTGACAGCGTTCGAATTCTAGTCTATGTATCATGTCGCATGAAAACGCAGCATGCTAAATCATATGTTGGTCTCATCATTGTCTCATTTTGTTATTGAGATGGGTAAAACGATATGATTTTTTCTGCCTTGTTGTTTTGGCCAGTTCATGATGTAAATAGAAATGTGACATTAGTGTTTGAGCGTATTGATTGCATCGGCTGTTTCTAAAATAAATAGCGATGGTATTTTGTTGAATTTGTTCAGTCTGCTTGGTGATGTTAGAAAGCATTAAACGACGTGCTAATAAATGGAATAGAAGATGGTAGATATACAACACTTTATCAATCTGGTGCACATTTCTCCCTTTCGTCCTATTTCCCATTGCTACATAAAGCGTTTTTATGGCTGGCTTCTGAATTTCGTGAAACAATTTTGATCATATGCAGCTGCTGCAACAAATTGGAGCTTTTCCTGATGTTGAAAAGGCTAAAGACAGCCATGCTATTCGTCCTGGTAAAGGAAAGATGCGCAACCGTCGGTATATTTCTCGCAAGGGACCTTTGGTTGTGTATGGAACTGAAGGAGCCAAGCTTGTGAAGGCTTTTAGGAACATCCCGGGCGTCGAGGTTGTCCACGTGTCCCGTCTCAATCTCCTGAAGCTTGCCCCGGGTGGTCATCTAGGGAGGTTTGTGGTTTGGACCAAGACTGCTTTTGAGAAGCTTGATGAGATTTATGGAACCTTCGATAAGCCGTCTGAGAAGAAGAAGGGTTATGTTCTGCCAAGGGGCAAGATGCTGAATGCTGACCTGGCTAGGATCATCAACTCTGATGAGGTCCAGTCCGTGGTTAAGCCAATCAAGAAGGGGGTGATTAGGGCTCCCCTGAAAAAGAATCCGTTGAAGAATTTGAATGTCATGCTGAAGCTGAATCCTTATGCCAAGGCTGCGAAGAGGATGGCACTGTTGGCCGAAGCAGAGAGGGTTAAGGCGAAGAAGGAGAAGCTTGATAAGAAGAGGAAGCCAATTACCAAGGTAAGTCTTGAATTTGATTTCGTACTGATTTTATCTCGATTCGTCTATAGGTGCTCTATGTTCCCTGAGAATTGCAGTGTTGATTCAGTTTCTTCGATTACGTTAATTATGTGGACTTATATACCCGGTTTCCTACGTGCTTGTGTTTTGTAGGAGGAAGCTGCTGCAATCAAATCTGCAGGCAAGAACTGGTACAAAACTATGATTTCGGACAGTGACTACACAGAGTTCGAAAATTTCACAAAGTGGTTGGGCGTGTCTCAGTGATCGAACTACTCTTCTTTTTTTTTGGGGGGTAATCCTTGTTTAATTGGTTGGTGTTTATCTTTGTTATGGAGATTTTGCTGAGAATATTGTCTAGACCACCAAAGTTATGGCTTGCGAGTTCAATACATTTTCGATTTTATTTATTTGATATTTTGGAGGCGATAACATTTGGGCCTACTCGGCCCATATCTTCTGAATGGATTTATTGGGCTTTACAACTATGTTGAAGCCCATATCTGCTTATATTTTGTTGGAACTCAATACGTAGGCTACGCTCCGAACTGCAGTCAGTCATCAACGTTTCTCTTACAAAGTAAGCTCATGCAGTGATGCTTCGACCTCAAACAAATATCGAACATGTTTGAAACCTAAAAGAAAAAACTCCCTCCGAAAGTAAACATGATTGAAAGAAGTCAATGTTTTCTTCCCTGAACGCCGTTGCTTCAACTACGCGCAGGCAGCTATGCCAATACATTTTCGCTAACCCTGTTTCTAGTTCGGTTATAAAGACCTGCTCATTGCCCTTGCTTTCAGTCGATGAGCAACGCTTTGTCACTAATTTTCATGTCCATAACCAACCACAAGTTGGCTGCGTAGACCACACCGAAAACAAGTGCGAGTCTTTGATTGAAAAGTACCGATTCTCTCACACTGACCTCGCCGCCGAACGGTTCCACTCCGAGATAGTCAAGAATGGGTTTGCAGCTGATGTGTTCATGTGCAACACACTCATCAATGCATACGCAAGGAGTGGAGATATGGCTTCTGCTGCCAACGTATTCGATGAAATGCCTGACAGGAATTCTGTTACGTGGGCTTGTTTGGTTTCGGGGTATATGCAGAATTTCTTACCTGACAGCGCTTTGACTGAATTTCGAAGAATGTCTTCCGAAGGGTTTTTCCCGAGCCATTATGCCGTTGCGAGTGCATTAAGGGCTTGTCAGAGTCTGGGAACGGAAGGGTTTAGGAATGGGATTCAAATTCACGGTATGGTTTCGAAGACATGCTATGAAGCTGATGTAGTTGTTTGCAATGTCTTGATATCGATGTACGGCAGCTGCTGTTTGGGTTCTGAGGGTAGTGATTGTGCTCTGCGTGTTTTTGAAGGGATTTGTGACAAGAATTCCGTCTCCTGGAATTCTATCATCTCAGTATACTCTCAGAGAGGCAACATAGGTTCTGCCTTCGGCCTTTTCTCTCGCATGCAAAGGGAGGGCATTGGCTTCAGCTTTAGGCCTACTGAGTACACATTTGGCAGTTTAATCACCGCTGCCACTGAGTCGCTTGACGGTGGTGGCTTGTTGCTGCTCGAGCAGCTACTTGCAAAGATACAAACGTATGGATTTGTGGAAGATTTGTACGTTGGCAGTGCTTTGGTGAGTGGTTTTGCTAGGCTCGGCAGCATTGATAGTGCAAAGAGTATTTTTCAGCTCATGGGCACAATAAATGCAGTGTCTGTGAACGGATTGATGGTCGGTCTAACGAAGCTTCACCGAGGGGAAGAAGCAGTCGAGGTTTTTCTGGAGAACAGGGACCAAATTAGACTAAACTGCGATAGCTACGTTCTCCTTCTGACCTGCTTTGGCGAATATTCTGATTTGGAGAAGGGGAAAAGGAAAGGGAAAGAGGTGCATGGGCATCTCATACGAAGCGGGCTGAATAATTCGTCAATCTCCGTTGGAAACAGTTTGATTAACATGTACGCCAAATGTGGTGCCGTCGAAGATTCTTTATCTGTTTTCAAGCTGATGACAGACAAAGATTCTGTATCGTGGAGCTCGCTGATCGCCGGGTTCGATAAGAACGATCGGTCCGAAGATGCCATTCGTAGCTTCCGCACGATGAAGCAAGTTGGATTTTGCCCTTCGAATTTCACGCTAATCAGCACTTTAAGTTCTTGCAGCAAACTAGGCTGGCTAAGGACGGGCGAACAAGTCCACTGCGAAGCTGTTAAATTAGGACTCGATCGAGACGTTTCTGTGTCAAACACCCTCCTCTCTCTATACGCCGACACTGAATGCATCGCAAACTGCAGAAAAGTATTTTCCTCGATGGAAAACCGTGATGAAGTTTCGTGGAATTCAATTATCAGGGCTTTCAGCGACTCCAAGGCGTACGCTGCCGAAGCCGTGGAATACTTTCAAGAGATGTCGAGATTTGGACAGTATCCCAACAACGTAACGGTCATAAACATCCTTTCAGCCGCAGCGTCCCTTTTTTCCGTTAAGTTTGCAAATCAAGTCCACGCATTTGCAGTCAAACACCGTCTTACAAACGACAACGCCGTCCTTAACGCTCTGCTAACTTGCTACGGAAAGTGCGGTGAAATAAATTCTTGCGAAGGAATATTTTCGAGGATGCAAGAAAGGGACGATATTACCTGGAATGCCATGATCTCGGGGTACATACACGGCGAGCTTCTATCGAAGGCCATGAGCATGGTATGGCTTCTGCTCCACGACGGCCATCAGAGGTTAGATTCCTTCACCTTCGCCACGGTTCTCAGCGCCTGCGCTTCTGTTGCTACGCTTGAACACGGAATGGAGGTCCATGCTTGCGCTGCCCGAGCTTGCCTGGTGTCCGACGTGGTCATAGGCTCTGCGCTCGTCGACATGTACTCAAAGTGTGGTAGAATAGATTATGCTTCGAGGTTCTTCGAGTCTATGCCTCTGAGGAACGTTTACTCATGGAACTCGATGATATCTGGCTATGCACGCCACGGAGACGGGCTTAAAGCTCTTGCAATGTTTACGAGGATGAAACAACAGGAAAACCATTCGCCAGATGGCGTGACCTTCGTAGGGGTCTTATCTGCTTGTAGCCACATGGGATTAGTCGCTCGAGGCTTCGAACACTTCGAGTCGATGGGTAAAGCGTATGGGCTCACTCCAAGAATCGAACACTACGCATGTATGGTCGACCTCCTAGGCAGGGCGGGAGAATTCGAAAAATTGGAGAAGTTCATCAACGAAATGCCCGTAAAACCCAGTATCTTGATATGGAGAACGGTTCTTGCAGCCTGCGGTCGCGCGAACGGTCGACTTTTCGATTTGGGGAAGAGGGCCGCTCAAGAGATACTCGAGTTAGAACCGCAGAACGCCACTAACTACGTACTCCTGGCGAACATGTATGCCTCGGGGGAAAAATGGGGGCAAGTGGCCAAGGCTCGCCGTGCGATGAAAACGGTTGATGTGAGAAAAGAAGCTGGGTGCAGTTGGGTCGCCATGAGGGACGGAATACATGTGTTTGTCTCGGGGGACAAATTGCGCGGTGATAGGGATTTGATCTACGGTAAGCTCCGTGAACTGCATGGGAAGATGAAGGCTGATGGTTATGTGCCGCAGGTGAAGTACGCAATGTACGATCTTGAAGAGGAGAACAGAGAAGAAGTGCTGAGTTACCACAGTGAGAGGCTCGCCGTTGCTTTTGTTCTTACGCGTGAGTCGCAAAGGCCCATAAGGATAATGAAGAATCTCCGCGTTTGTGGGGATTGTCATTCGGCTTTTGGCTACATATCGAGGATCGTTGGTAGGTTGATAGTGTTGAGGGACTCTCATAGGTTTCATCATTTCGTGGATGGTAAGTGTTCATGCAACGATTACTGGTGATTCATTTTTTGGTTCCTACGGCGTTGCCTCGGTGTCAACCTGGGTGAAGACGGTCGTTGGTAGAAATTTCATGAAATTTCGTAGAATTTTTCAGTAATGGGGATGTAACATAGGATCTCATAGTTTTACATTCTATAGAATTTGAAACATTTTTTACCTTATGTTGGATACCCTGCCGTTCATCTTGCTTTCGATGATTGACTGCGAGAATATGATGAGGACAATACCTGATAAGTCTTGGGTCCTTTCTTTAAGAGATAGCCGACGCTGTTTAGGTTGTCTATGAAGGTGTCCATGTCTGGGACCTTCAAGCTGATCTTGTCGGCCAAGCTATATATTTCCTGAGCAAAAAAGTACATATGATCTATTTTTTTAATCGATAATGATTCGTACTTGGAAACGAAAAGCACGTCCCATTACTTACAGATATACTGAAGCAATCTTTCTGCAGCAACTCGGATTGCTGATTCAAGGCACTAAGAAATCTTTTAGCCTCCTTTTGCTGACTCATTCCGCCGCTTCTTCGGAAATCGACCACGCCATTCTCATCAATGTACTTATCGTACAAAGATTCTTTCATTATTTCAATAACCTCCTGCGTGGAATTACCAAAAGATATACATACAGCACAAGAAGAATCTGACGGAAATTTTGCTTGGAAATAATGGTATTGGGGAGAAAAGGTTCCTTACCAAGGCATCTTGTTCACTGATTACGTCCCTTAAGTCCACTCTTGCACGAGCTTCAGCTAGCCTTACCAAGCTTTCTAACTGCCTTGCTGTTATTGGAGTACTATCCGCAAATGTGCTGCGGTCTCTCAGAACCAAGTAAAACTTCTGCAGGATTCCTGCAGCTGGTTTCGACATCCTTAATTCAAGAAACAGTGACTCGTTTAGAGAATTACCCCTCGTAACAGAAAGTGATATAGAGAGAGAGAGAGAGAGAGAGAGAGAGAGAGAGAGAGAGAGAGACCAGACAAAAGTTCTAACACACAAAGGAGTACCAAAATCACCTTGGAAATACATGAGTTCTTGCGTAGGCAATGTATTTCCGCAGAAGTGGAGCAGGCAATGGAACAAAGTCACTTTCTTTTCTGGGGTCGAGTCTCAATCTCGTGAGTACAGAGCTCTTTCGTAAGTTCAAATTCATTTCTGCATTCCTTGTTTCTGTGATAGGCAACTTAAAACCAGGGTAAAAAATAATCAGAAGCTATATAACTCAAGATAAAGTTAGAAATATCACCTGTACACTGTCTCTTTCCCGAGGATAAGGGTTCCCCATTGCCAGCATGAAGCTGCAAGTGATATGTTAAAGACTCATGGATCTACTATCTCATGCATTATAGGCATTACATAAGCTTAGGACAGGCCAAACTTACCGACAATATGTGCTCTGATAGCCTCTTATCCATCAACTCATCAGGTTTATCAAGCAGAATAAAAACCATATCAAAACGTGAGAGAAGCGCAGCATTCATTTTGAGGTTTTCGTTCACAGTTTTTGCACGACTGCATTCCGAAGAGGAATTGTGATAAAAAAAAATAACAATACAATGATTTAAGTCCAAATTACTTTAGACTTGTATGGTTACTGAAGCCTTTGTTATTGCTAAACCTGTAATGACCACCAACGGGATTTGCGGCAGCCAAAACAGATGTTCGTGCTGATAAACTTGCTACAAGGCCTGCTTTTGCAACGGAGACGCACTGCTGCTCCATTGCTTCTAACAGGGCCTGGAGACATTTGAAAAATTAGCATAACAAGTAATTTTTTGTCATACGAATTTGACGCTGTACTATGTAGACCTGGTGCTGGGCCGTCAATTTGTCAAATTCGTCGATACAGCAAAGTCCGCGGTCGGCAAGTACCATTGCTCCTGTAAAACAATCGTTAGTAAGCATAATTTTTAGAATAATTGGTGTATTAGCAATTTACAAGCCGGTGACTGATAATAGGTACTAAACAGAGAAGATCGTTAAAAAAGTATACCAGCTTCAAATGCGTAGTCACTTGTATTGGGATCTTTAACAACCGCAACAGTCAATCCGGCATTAGTTGTCGCATTACCACAAACATATATGCCACGTGGAGAAACAGAAGCTGCTGCTTGAAGCAGTTGACTTTTACCCAGTCCAGGATCACCTGGAATAACATTAGCATCAAGTAGATCAAATGATAACGGGTTCTCCAAGTTCTTGGCAAAACTTGTGATACATCATTGAGATAGGAGGGATGCAGAATAGCTTCTTATGTAAGGCAAAGGAAGAGGAGCCCCCTACCAACAATTATTATGTGAATATCTCCTCTTACAGGTACCTTGTTCTGATCCATCGAGTGCTTGCGAACACCACCAAACAGTGCTAAAGTTATTCCCGCTATGGACCAGCAAATGAAGAAGAAATATAAAAGTTATTCAACCACTTTGAAATATCCATCGAAGGAGGACTGGAAATTTCCTAGATTTACTAACTAAATGCATAAGCAACATCAAAACTGTTAAGGCTTGAGTTGAAATCAGTTTTCATGTATCTAAGGAAAATTCCAACACCTTTGACAAGCTCATGCCCATAAATGGATGGACAGATTGATTGCAAAATTTGCCGAAAAACATCAGAACCATGCTCCTGATTGAACTTCACAATGAATTCTAAATCTCTAGGCGAAAATGTGTATAAATCAAAATTTTCTGAGACCCTGCGATTGCTATCCTTGTGATGTTTATTTTCAGGTGAATTCTCGGTCTTTGAGTTGCTTATCGAAACAGCTTCAAGGTACAAGTAGTAAAGTGCTTGATTCTTGCCTTTTGATCGTCCTGTAAAGAAGGGTGTGCTTAGCACTCATAGGTTGATTTTGACGATAAGAGATGTGAAACTACGAAAGTGAAGCACACAACATTTGTTAAGACAAAAATCAAAAGTTGTTCATATAGAAAACAAACACCATGCATGCATCATAAAATTATGCAAGCAGGATACCTTTCACTTACCTCCACCAATATCCATATAATTATTGATCATTCGTATGATACCAGTGACAGTTACAACATCTCCAGGAATGCATGTGTCCACAAGATCTTCAGTCAGTTCGCACTCAACTGTTCTAGGAACCCGCCCCTCTTCATGATGTTCAGATTTAAGTAGCTCCTGAATTCTGAAGTTCGTATTGAATTTCCATTATACGGTAAGGGGAAAATTGCGAGAACAATTGAAAAAAGCATTTAATACCAAAGTATTAAATGGTGGCAAGAGCTAGACCTTATCTTTTGAAAATCTATTGGTCGAGCAGTAGATCTGATTGGACTGAAAATCCGACTTTTGCATGCTTGCATATCACATTTCATTGGAGGAGAAAATTTTCCATCAGGAAAATCACAATTTATGATTGTCCCACATTTAGCACATGAAAAACTCATCTGCATCACCAGAGGCCGAACAGTACTGACTTTTATCACGGTTCCCTTTACGGAGACAAGCCTGTCTATGAAAATAGTTAAATAACCCCATGAGACTTCACTGCTTCATAAATACGGCATTTATAAGACAAAATTGGTTACTGAAAATCACAGAAGGTACCGATATAAGCAGCCTTAAGATTCTTTAACGCAATCATGGACTCCGTATATTTCATCAGACGAATATTGATCTTCACACATTCATCCATCTGATCTTCTTTCCTAAAATAGACCTACCAGCACATGCAGAATTTTAACAATTGATTTTCAAGAGAACGACAGTCGAGCTCCTAAATACAACCGAGATTACACGCTTTGATGTACCTTGTGCACTGCAGCACTCACGCATAACAAAGCATCTTTCGGTTTTTCCTCTAAAGCCACATAAAATTCATTGATCTGGCAAACTTTCCGAAACTGTTCGAGGTCTAGGGGCAAAGAGATGACGCAGTCATCCTCCTTTACCTACATAAGCAAATCACAACGCCACCGTTGTCTCAGTACATGTCATTTCGATGCAAAAGGCATCAACGAGGAGCTTAATGCAGCATAGTTTCAGACATAGAACACAACAGTTGTAGGACCTGATCGACGAACTGCAGTCCCTGAGCAGTGGAGAAGAAATCAAAAAGCCGCGAGGTGAGCTTAAATATTGGCGCCAACTCTTCGGAGCTAGTTCGGGGAAAATACAAGGAGAGGACGCGCATAAGGTCTCCACTGGCCGCCGACCGGCTCTTCGTTGTCTGACCGACAAACTCCGCCTCATGTCCGTACATCTCGATCGCAGGTGAAGAATCCGAGGGCTCCGACTGGGATTGAAATTGGCGGGAAAATATATATATTTTTGTGGCCTGCTATAGGCTAGACTCGTCTCTTAAAGCCCACTTCTCCTTTCTAATGCTTAGGCCATGGGCCTGAATTGGGTTTACCTTCGACCCATGAAGAAGTCATTATTTATTTATTTTACATTGTACGGATTGGATGTGATTCTTTTAATATTACGATACAACGTTAAAAATGTGTTAGAATCTTGAAGGTCATTCTTTTGGGACAATGCGTTGAAGTATTTGAACTTTGAAGTGAAATTTTATATAAAAATAAAGCTCAAGCAAAAAGATAATTCGATGTCAGAACAGCGAAAAAAAACAGAGATAACTCTCAACACAACGATGAAGAAGAGAAAACATAGGAAAGATTTCCATGATCAACACCCATGCGATCGATCTAAGACCTGGGCTTTTCCTTCTTCTCCTTGAAGAGAGCAAGGAGGGAGACGCCGGAAACCTTCACCACCTTAAATCTAACGCCGGGAATATCTCCCACGGCATGACCCTTACGACCAAATCCAGCAATCAGCACTTCGTCCTGTTGAAAACAGAATGCCTCAGCTTTGATTTAACTGATGTAATGAAATGATGTGTTGGGCTACACTTTAGCAAACTCACGTTTTCTTCAATGTAGTTCAAGCAACCATCGTTTGGAACAAAAGCAGCAATCTTCTTGCCGTTCTTGATAAGCTGCACTCTGGCGCACTTACGAATGGCGGAGTTTGGCTGCTTGGCTTCGATACCTCTGCACAGGTACAAACAATAAGATAGTACGAGAAAGTGCAAAGCTTTCCTTACGACGAGTTAAGGTTGGTGAACCTTACATCTTCTCGAGCACAATGCCTTTGGCATGAGATGAACCAGCGAAGGGTTTCTTCCATTCGTTTCCAAGGTGAGATTTCTTGTACGCCTTGTCTGCCCATCTTTGCCTTCTACGGTGGGATTTGAGCTTGCGACCAGCTCCCATACCACGTGTCTTCCTGTGGATTTATTAGAAATATAGAGATTTGAGTTCAAACATTAACTGGGATTTCAACGACACCATAAAACTGCGCATACAATTGAATAAAAGAATAATTCCCACAAACCATATCCCGGAATTGCAATTTGACAAATCAAACAACTTATTCACAAGTAATTGAGTTACGAACTATTTTTCTCATACGCTGAAGGATAAATATCCACAACCCACACCAGAAAGTATTCAAATCCAATGACTAAATGATATCGCACATGAAGAGTCCCAGTAGTTCCGAACCAAACTACAGCTAATTGACAAATACATGTTAATCGTTTGCCATTTTAGCTTCTGATACTTCAAAAAGCACGCATCTTAATAAATATAAAACGTCAATTGATGTCTACTCAAACAAAGAAAACAGTTATTGCAAACACGTACCCCATGGTTAAAGATCTGAGAGTAGAAAGAGCAAGAAGCTAAGACGTTGATTGGTCTGAGACGAAACAGCTGCAGATCCTAAGCGCCAAAAACCCTAATGTTGCAGTGGGTTGAGTTCATAAATAGCTCACTGATGTTGCGCATATTCGAAATTCACTGAAAGCCCATTAGGTTATCCAATTGAACCATTTGATGGAGTCTTGAAGATAGTTGATTAAGTGATTATTGGGCCTTAAAGCCCATCTTAAAGCTAAAGGCTCGAAACTCTAATTTATCAACTGCTAGTCTTCTATGCTTCCCCAGAAAAAAAAAAAGGGAAATTCCCAGGTACCCTCGATGTTTCGAGTTTTCCCGTTGGTACCAAAAAATTTTTTCGATTCCCTCTGGTACCCTCGAGGTTTCGACTTTTTCCCGTTGGTACCCAAAACTGGATTTAAAATACTTACAAAAAATCAGAAATTCAAAAATAAAATATTTTTTATTAAAAAAAATTTATTATAAAAAATAGTATATATTTGGGAAATATTTTTTATTTTTTATAATTAAAATTATTTTTTAATAAAAATATTTTGTTTTTGAATTTATGATTATTTTAAATATTTTTAAAAATATTTTTAAAAATATTTATATAATTTTTCCCAACTATATACTATTTTTTCTAATTAAAATTATTTTTTAAAAAATATGTTATTTTTGAATTTCTGATTATTTTAAGTATTTTAATCCAGTTTTGGATACCAAAGGGAAAAAGTCGAAACCTCGAGGGTACCAGAGGGAATCGAAAAAAACTTTGAGTACCAACGGGAAAACTCGAAACCTCGAGGGTACTAGTGGAAATTTCCCCAAAAAAAACTATTCATCTGTTCGGTTTTTTGTTTGCCCCAAACTCTCAAAAGATGATAAAAAGCTAGGAAATTACATCAAAATTGCAATGAGATTCTGCCCTTACCATCATGCATAATTTTTTTACAGAAAACAAACACTTAGCATAAAACTTGGATCACCCAGCAGTCAAAAAACACCCCTCAAACCTTGCTAAGGAACACACAGTTAATTCATTTCATTACCAACTCCCCTGTTTCTCTTTCTTGGGCGGTAACTTGGACATTACTGACTCGGGGGCATAGTCCAACCATAAAGCTTTGCCCGTTTCTTTGTGTTTAAAATCAGGAGATTTCGGGTTTTTCTTGCCAGTTCTGTTATCCCACCACTGCTCGGGATTTTCCACAAGGCTCTTCCAAATCTCCTCACTATTGGTATCTTTTTTAGGACCGCTAAATCCTTCGCCACCGCCATGAACTTGCTGAGGTTGAGAAGATCTCATTTCCTTAACGTCAAATTCCAACATCTTAATCCCGGGCAGAACCCATTGAGGTGCGCTGCTCATCCACAACGACTCGCCAGTCATCTTCTGCTTGAAATCTGGGAACTTTTCCTTAACCAAGCCTTTGGCCTTGTGCTCGCGGTAATCCCACCACTGTAATGGACTCTTCACAAGATCTCTCCATAAGTTTTGAACTTCTTCCACGCTTTTTTTCTTACTGCTATGTTGCTGTCCGCTGCTCTTTGCGCTATCTGTTTCCAATTTCACCTCAACACCACCACCGCAATTTGGTGCTGTTTCAGTATCAGCAGTCGACGATGCACTTATGCTACTGCTAACAGAATCAGAGGACACTTTTCCACCCTTTACATTCTCATAGGCTTTTTTTCTCAGCTGCTGATCGTCTTCATCGATGACTTCCACAACCTCCTCAATCTTCTTCGCATCAACATTTTTACCAATTCCAACACATGAAAACGATGCATCTACCTTCTGATATCCCTCGACAAAGTTTAAATTTTCAGCAACGACGTGGAACTTCCCAAGACCATCACTTAAAGCCAGTCCCAAGGGCTCAGTACTCAACTGCCCAGATACAAAAACACAATCATTCTTCTTCACATGGCAGGCCACGGTATGAGCCAGGTCACCCTCAAACAGAATGGGAATCACAAGACTACTGCTTCCACTAACCTTTCCAGCACTAATTACGGTGGTCGCAAAGTGTTTGCCATCAGAATCCGTCTCAAACTGAACTGGGATCTTTACAAAACCTATCAGATTCACAAAGTTGGCAACTTTAGCTTGGAACGGTATCTCCCTCGGCTTAGGCCAAACAGGGGCCAACGCCTCGACTTGTTTCTTGACTCTTTGAGAAAAAGTTGTCGATGGCTCAGAAGACTTCTGCCCTTTGGGTTTGGTCAGCTGCTGGGCTTTCTCGCCGCCATGAACAGCTCTCGTAGCGGAAAAGTTGCATTGTTGCTGAAGGGCGTGGACAGGTTGGATGCGAAAGAAACACCTGTTGGGTGCAGATAGAGATACAGCAATATGCGATGATAGCTTTACTCTAACCAGTAAGTTCATGATGAGCAGCTGATCTAAGTATTGCAAGAAAATTGGAGGGAGGTGTAAAGATTTAGGGTTTTTCCTTTCGTTGAGGGGTTGCCACAGATTTTCCGATTCGTTTGCCCTTCTTTCTTGTCCTTGAAAGTGGAAGTACTACACCCGTCGGTGCCAAGTGGGCTATTTGGGCTTTAACTGAACAAGAAAAAACGCCCATGATTTTGGGCCCATTAAAGTTGGGCCCAAATATAACATTCTCAACCATCAAGAATATATGAACGCCTCAAACGTTACTTGTTCTTTGACCCCTTTGAATCTGCTTCAACTTTAATCAGATGAAGAAGCTGAGAGAATCAATGGCTGGGTTGTAAAGATCATAGATGAAAGTGATTGAGCTTCACTAAACGAGACAATGTTTCCTCCACAAGCAAAAGCTGCGAAGTTATCAACGACGATGCTGCAATGGGGAATATTAATACAGACATCATTATCTTCGTGTAATGTAATGAGACAGCATAAATGCTGACACCCCCTTTCCAGTCTCGTGTGCATGTTTTGTTTTCTTATTGTCTGTCTTTTACACGTTTGTCATTGTTCTTTTTTTTCACCAAGTGTTTTACATACTAAAAAGAAAATAGAAAAAGAGACAATCCATGATACCGTTGTTGACTTTATGGTCCTATTATCTTGGCGTTTCTCTTCATTTGCCATGTGAACTCCACCACCTTAGTAGTCATCGTATCTCCTCCGCAGAAAGGTATGCAGATATCGATGGCGGAATTTGGATCAAAAGTTGGTTGCGTGTCAATTTATATTAGGTTAAAGGTTGGTTGCTTGCAATGAATAAAGCTTATGCTTTTTTCTTACATCTTTATCATAAAAAAAAAAAAAAAGAATTGGAGCCACACGAAAGATGTGTCTATTCTCATGCCACTTCGTGCAATTTCGAGTACGCTGCTGTCTTCATCGTATCATGACTTCACTTGCTTTTGTATGAGATGATTATTTATAAGCAGCTTTCTTGAAAAACCTTAAAGCTTTGAAACTATATAACTCTTTCTTTTAGGCAATGAACAAGGTATAATTACAGCTACACTGCATGCAGTAAATCAAAATTTGACAACTGTTGAAACGAGGAACAAAAGGTGTAATAGAAAAGCCAAGAAGATACAGCCAGATTCCATCTCAGATTCACCCCTCCGTGCACAATATATAGTTGGATACAGACAGATACAGGTACGTAATAAAACTATACATATATCCAAGAAAATGAATATCTTTTGCGCACCACATTCACATCCACCTCCTTCCTATATGAAGGGTAAACCAAAAAATTAAACAAAGGCAACGACAAAATCACACAAATAGAGAAAAACTGTAGCAAGATTGTGAATTCACTCACACAGGTTTGAATTCTAGCTAAAACGTCCCGAAAAAAAATGAAAGCTTTAACAAAACCAATATCGAGTCCAAACAGGGCAGAAAAGTACCCACCGCCGCCACTGATGATGAGGTTCTTGAGAAGCAACGCCGGCAGCAGAAGCAGAGGAAGGTCACGTTCGAGCCCGATATTTTACAACGTAAGGAGCAAAAAGAGTGCGATTGAAAACGAGCCCTCTTCGCCGAAAGTCACATGCATCGGCCAGGTCAGAATCAGACGGTCGAAGGGTAAGAAACGAGGCGGAGCCGCCGCGAACGAACGGCGGTGCCTGCCGGCGAAGGAAGATTTCTCTTGGGGGAAGGTTTGTTTGAGGTTTTGGAGTAAGAAAGGGCTGTTTAGGGAAGTGTGCTGCGTTAAGTGGGGCACCTTTTTTAGATCCGAATATTGCAAGAAAGTCGACGTTACTGAGGATTCGTTCGCAGCTTACGATGATGGTAAGGGTGATGAAGATGAGAACTTTACAGCTGAAAGTGGTGGTAATGTTGAGAAAAGCGATACCAAGAACTCCAAAAATGTCGGAAGTGAAAGGATTATAGTGGATGATAAGACGAGCTCTTGCACGACGAGTCCTTGTCCTCCTACAGATGCTCTGCTTTTGACAAGGTGCAGATCTGCTCCGTACAAATCTTCATCGCTTGCTGGTAGATTTTGGGGTTGTCCATTAAACAGTGACGATGAAGGCGGAGATAATCATAACAACAAAGTCGATGAATCCGATCAAAGAGTGGGGAAATCAGAGGTATTACGAAATCCCAGCCTTGAAGATTCAGAGATAGGGCCAATATTCCATCAAGAAATTAGCAACAGAGAATCAATGAAAAATGTTTCAGTTGGCAAAGGACGAATCTTGCGAGGTGATGCATTATTAAATCACCACCCACTGTTGCTAACAAGATGTAAATCCCAGCCTGCAAGAACAAAATCAATGCTTGTTAACCAACTCTGAAGCCAATTGAGGGATTAGATGTTGGTAACAAGCCTTGTGCAGATGCATAGTATTATCGTTAAAGATAGTGTTACCAGCTAAAATGAAACGCGAGGAGCAGGGACTATTTTCTCGAGTGAATGCGATTTAGCTCAAGAGTCGTGGAAACGTGTTTCTTTGTTTTTCTTTACTATCCTATTTAGTGACGTCATTTTCAATTTCTGGGAAAAAACATTCATGTTTGATCGTATGTGACTTGCGTGCTTCTTCCTTTCTCTCGTGACTGTAACAGAGTGGTAAAATCGAATTAATCAGAGCTGTTTCTTACACTCGAAGCTCTCATTTTCGATTTGATTTCCTTTTCCCAACTTGAGCGTGTATCATTTAGCTAGCCTTTGTAATTGCAGTGAACTATTTTCCTCCGTATTTTTCACTGTTTCGAGTTTCATTGATGGAGTGGAGACGGTGTTGGATACATTGAAGTACGCATGTGAAGCGTACAGTGATAGACGAGGACTGCGAAAATTGTTTCGGGTCAGATTCGGATGGCCTAAGCGGGTCGACCCGTTTGATATCTCTATATGTCAAAGTCGTGGTGTACTACGCACGTAGATAGATGTGTGGTACGTAATAAAAAACAAACCATAAATGGATGGGATAGGCGTCCATGTTTAGCATTAAACCAAATATAACTATATCACCGATTAAGGAGACGTGAGAGAGGACACACCTCTTTGCGATTTTCCGAGAGGTGACTGGTTTTTGTTTTGGAAGTAAAAATGGCCAACTATGAGGAATCAGACCCCCTAATTCCAAGGCAAAACAACAAAGATACACCCAACGACGACGCGAGACCCATCTCCACGTCCAAGGGCGGAGGTAATCCGCCAAAGGCCGAGGTGGGCTCCACCTCAAAATGTTCGGCGGCGCCGTCGACAAAGAAAGGAGGAGCTCCGCCGAAAGAGGCCGTTCCGATCGGGCTGCCGGTGGCGGTGGTTGATCCCATGATGCTTCGGCAGCACACGGCTCGGTGGAGCTCGGGAATCTTCTCCTGCCTCGGAAAGAACGACGAATTCTACAGCAGCGACGTCGAAGTTTGTGAGTTTTTCTGCAATAATTACGTTCTCCCATATCGTTTTCATACGTCCTTCTGGTAAAGGTGGTACCTTTTTATCTATCAGATGGATTCTTGATGTGGGTCGATTTTGTATGTAGAGAACAGAGATAACAGCTGCATACGCATAATTGTTATGACTTGAAAATGGGATTTGATTAACATGAGAAGACCTTATTCTTAGGTTTGCTGGGCAGCTTCGCACCTTGCGTTCTCTATGGGACCAATGCCGAGAGGCTGGATTCTTCGACGCCAGGCACATTTGCACATCACTGCTTGCCTTACACCGGCCTTTACGTTATGGGGAATTCCTTACTCGGCTGGAATTGCATAGCACCATGGTTCTCTTACCCCGTCCGTACAGCCATCAGACGCAAGTTCAACCTAGAAGTCTCTCTCTCTTCTCTTTCTTTCTTCCTTGTTTGCCAACTAAAACAAAAGATTAAGTTTTGATGGTTCTGATAAAAAAAAAAACTGGCGCAGGGAAGCTGCCAGGCGCTGGTGAGATCTCACGGATGCCGTGGAAGCTCTGCAGAAGATGAGATTCAGCTCGAAAGTTGCGAGGCTTCCTGCGATTTCGTCACCCATGTGTTTTGCCACGCTTGTGCTCTTTGTCAAGAAGGGCGTGAGCTCCGTCGTAGGCTCGCACATCCTGGGTTCAGTGCTCAGCCAGTCCTAGCCATGGTTCCCCCTAATGGGCAGACCATGGGTCGTTGAGTTTCAGTCTCTATTGATCTTATGTTCTGTTACGGGCGAATTACAGTGTTTATGTTTGGATTCAGTAAGTAATTATAAGAATGCAGTGTTGTATCGTCTCTTTGCCCTACGTATGCTGTGTTGCTATGTTTTAGGCCCAGTAGCTCACAGCAAGAACTCTTACATGGCCATTAATGAGAAAACTCGGGTTTATTAGGACAACAGCAATGAATGAGCCCTTGAGGTCCTAATGCTGTCGGCGGTGTGTGTGTGTGTGTGTGTGTAAGAGAATCTACATGCTCTTCAAAATCCTTGGTCTCCCCCATGATTAAGATACTTGTTGGATTTCTGATGCAACAGTACGCGCCCAATCTCTCAAATGCCTCTTCATATCAGCGTTAGAAGAAACCCTTGGAATTCTGATATTCAGGAGTGGAGAATCAGGCTTCTTTATGAGCCAAGCCTCAGATAGATATGGTCTCATTACAGCAGCACCTTCAGTCTCCTCTACTTCTTCGTCGTCTTCTTCCAACTCGTAGTCTTCATCGTCGTTATTATTACTGCTATTGGATTCAAACTCCCCAACTGAAAGCTCCGTTGCTTCGTCTTTACGCCCGTTAAGCCTCTGTAGCCCTGGGATTAAGCTCATCATGCGGTAGTTTATGTACTCTTTCTTGAAAAGGAAGCCTAAATCCATGAAACCCTTGACTTCTTCAAGTTCAAGCTCCACCAAACCCTTCAAGCTCGTTGCTTTCTTCAATCTTATCGACCGTTTTTTACTTGTCACTGTTGATGATGAGTTACACCTTGTTTTGCTTGAAGCACTCAATCGACTCGCTCTTTCTTCGTAAGTGGCTTCGCCTCTCTCGTCGCTTTCTTGGCTGCTGGTTTCATCCTTGATTGTTTGTCATCGTAATCAATAAAATTATAATCTGCATAATCCCAAACTAGTTTTTTTTTTTTTCTATCTATGTACATAGTTAAGACAGACCCCTGCTTACCTTTGGATCTGTAGCTGAAGAAGTTACAGGTGAATTGCTCTGCTCCGTGTAAGCTATCTGTGAACCTTTGCGTTTAGTTGTTTCCACGACTGTGGAAATCTTTCCGTGATTATCGTCGAAAACGTAAGTGTCAGAGGTTTCTGAGAAAAGAACACTCTGATGAAACCATAAACGATCCATGGCTCCAAGAAAACATGTCACGCAGTTCTCTGCAGCCATGAGTCTGTCTGAGATTTCTGTTCTTGCGTGTGGGCTTTTGGGAGGAGTGTTATAAAATGTGGGCAGTTGAGATTTTCTTACAACAGAATAAAAGAATAATAAGATAAAAGTATAAACAGAGCTGATGCTGTGGTTGTGGAGGGTAAGTGAAAAAGAAAGAATTAATGAATTTCTGTAGGGAGGGACCCTATGAAAATGGCTGCTGTGGTCATAGCTCGTGAGACATGGAAGTATCTTTTCCACACCATTCACGTTCCTAAATTACAAGCTTGTCCTTTTTCTTCCCTCGTTAGAGAACCACATTTGGCTTCTGTTCCATCGCTTTCCTTACAATTCTTTATAGTACGACGGCATACTAGATTTTTATCCACAAAAAGTTTTGATTTTTACTGCATGATTATGTACAAGTACAAACAGTCGTATAGAATACAAGAAACACCTTTCTTACAAGCTAAATAGTCTGTTACGTTCGGTCCTCTGTGATTTCACTTCTGTTCGAAGTTTCGAGGGGCACTGAAGTAGAAGGATGGTCTTCGTAAGAAATCACAGCCATATTATTTCCTTCTTCGTCTCCATTTTTACGGCCTGAGATTGGACGCTTTTCATCCTTCGAGCCCTAACGTCGGCATGCCATTGCTTCAGTACATGCGCAACTTCTTCTTTGAGCACATCGCCTTTGAACTCTGATCCCATCTGTGTGACAAGTGCATACAGAGGAAGAGTAATGTAGCTGCAAAGTACTTGAACTGATACCCTGTGAAAGAACAAAAAAAAAACGCATTGAACTGTCAGTAACAAAGCATGAGATCCAAGGAATCGAAGGAGCTTTTTTTTTTTAATTTTAGGTTCTTACGCCAAAGCTATTCTTGTTATTATGATCGCCGTGTGTTCGTGGTAACAAGAATCAATCCCAAACTGTATCTGCAGGCACCAAAACTTAGTCTTGGGAAACATTTGAATAAAAATGATATCTTTTGCTGAGATTTAGACGATGCTTACAGTGACCCATACGAAGAAAGCCAGCTCGAAAGCATTCTGCAAAAGCCACTAATTCAGTAAGAACTTTGCGTTTCGAATCGATGGAAACGAGTACTAAATTGTTTGGTATTTTTCGTACCACGAAAAGGGTTAAATGAAGGAGACGCAGCACAAATCTCGGCCTATTAAACCAGAAAAGATCGTCGTTCGGCTGAACTAGAGGCGTTCCTATGACAACGTTGTTCTGCGTTTGCAGCTGAAGGGCCATCTTTTCAACGACGACTTCGAGTTTAGCCCCGAGCACTAGGATTATCTGTAGGATGTAGACAATGTTTGTAATAACCAAAAGTCTGGTCTTTTTTTTTTTCTTTTACATTGTAAGTATTCGATTTGAGCAAGCTTACTATGAGCGGGATATACGATATCCACAGATACGAATGCCATCCTGTTTGAATTTACGACTGGGATCGTTATATAGGGATCGAAACTGAAAAAGGCGAAGAGGGTTAACTGGTATGGGTTTTACGAATGTACCGTGAACGTCGACGAGCAAGAAGATCACGACTAGAAACCACATAAGAGGGCTGCATTTTAAGGATGTCAGAGAAGAAAAAAGTAAAGAACTCGTTTTCATAAGTTCTGAAACAAACCTGATGCTGACGACTTTCTTGAAATCTTCATCCAAGGAATGCTCTATATACTTCTGGAAATCGAATGCGTTGATCTGAGAAGGCATGTGTGCCTGGAATATAGGGAGCTTTCAGCTTCTAAATAGACGAAAAAACGACGGAAACGAGCGATCAAAATCATTGTAAACTTTACCGTTATGAAACCATGCCTCAGCGTGAGATAGTCGACCTTCGCCACTGAGTGAAAGAATTGCCTGAAGAAACATTTCTGCTCCACAGCTTATAGTTAGTTAGTTAGTTAGTAGTAGTTCGAAAATTACCGTTTTTTGAGAGCAGAGTAAAGGTATGGTCACCAGCCATAGTTGAAACGTCGTTTCTGTACAACTTGTGTGCCGCCTTCCAAACGTCGTCTGTCTCGTGAATCTGAATCTATTTGGATCTGAATCAAAATACAGCATCACGATGATTCATAGAAAGAAAATTGCCAAACGAATAAAATAAATAAGGCTTTGCAAACTACCGTTAGCGATCTGATACTCTGCTGTTCGGGTTTCCTTCTCCCAAGATTTCCAGCGCCTCATCTGCTAAATCAACGTTAAATCATCGCATAGAAGAAATCGAGTAATATGTAAATAGCTGAACAGTTTTCAGAAGCTTTGCACCTTAGCCCTTCCTAAGGCCATGGTGAGCACACTATACACAATCTGCATAACTGCTAGCACGAAGATGAAGATCTGTAGCTGCTGTATCCCTGTCTTTGTTATCAATGGATATTTTCCCTGTACATCCATTCACTGATTAGAGAAAATGGCATTCCCAATTATCAAAAACTAAAAGTGAATCATACTTTAAGGTTGCAAGAATCTGTAGCGTTCGATGAGCTGTTGTAGGTTCCATAATCGTCTGCCATTCTTCTTCGGTTGTATAACTTGTGGGAGTCGTTTATCTTGTAACTTTCAATCGGTAGAAAATCTGCGAGCGATTCGTCGATCAAGTTCCTGTAAACTGCGATGGAAGTGTTGGCGACGTTACGACATGGGAGCATAGTGTTTGCCATTTTGGAGGATACGCAGATGTTTGTAATGAAATTTTGAGTTGCTGCTAGTAAGAGGGACATGAATCCCAGGAGCATGAGCTCTGTCAAAACTCAAAAGTGTCACATACGAAGCAAAGAAATGCACATTCAAAAAGAAAAGAAAATAAAAAAACACATGCTATGATCAAAAGAACAGATTTTGAGCCCAAATTACCAGATTTAAGCCTCCAAACTGCATCGCGCAGAGCAGTTTTCCTATGTTTCTTGAGCCACTGTAAATTTATGACTTCATGCATACGCATCATCGTGCATGTCTGTGAATCAAGAAAGAACAATCAACACTAATTACCTCTGTAAGAAGATGAATCGAATGTTCGATCGCAATGGATATCGACACGATGATGAAGCACACAGTTGCAAGAGCCCAAGTAGGGGTAGTTTCAAGGGCAGTACTAGCGCTTGCAGCCATGGCTAAATATCTTGAAATATCTCTGTGCAATATGACGATTTATTACAACTTGGTAATCTCAGTCTCATTTTATGCCAAAGAACAGACTTTTGTTGGGAGATGGAAGTTTCTTTTATGCGTCTTTCTGAAATCTCAATCAACTTCCAGAATCTGTTGAGCTGAGCCTAAAGTTCTTCGATTCACACTAAGGTTGTCCCCATGAATCGATTCGCAAGACTTTAATTAAGAGTCTTTAAGCTCTGAAAGCAATGGATGGGGCATGAAAGGGATATGTGGAGAAGAGAAGCTGCCGTTTCCTTTACTTTCTGGTCTTATTTTCGGACCGTATAATGTCGCTGTAGCAAACATTAAATTGGAACTATTGAAGTCAACTTAGTCGTTTTCTCGCATTTATGAGTACGTGTCTTCCCATTCATTAATTTGGGTATATGTTTTGGGAAATTCGATATATTTCTACAATGGGCTGGGCTGGCTGTTCATTGCCTTAAAGTATTTCCAACCCACGATGCAATACATGGAGAGATCGATCGATAATTTCAAAATTAAGAAGGTTCGAAGTAGAAAATCTTGGTTGCCAACTTTGCAGAGTGTTGAACAAATGAAAATTAACAGCATTGGAAAAAATATTCAAACTTTGCGTCCATTATCCTTTTCATCTTCTCTATCTGTGTGTTGTCTAATATTTGAGGGTGAATTAAGACCAATTTCTGATTGTTTATTTATTTGAACATGTTTACGAGGGAATTGAATTATTAAGCATCGTGCCCATATATTTCTTAATATTATTCAGTCATTATTTTTTTAAAAAATATAAGGCAAGAATGCGATAGGTTACCTGCCATACATGTATTTAAACTAAGGGCGCCGACAGCTCCATGCCAAGATAGTCATCACCATGTTTGTATTTCAAGTACAGATCTATTAGGATTTGTGCATGTTCCGCAATATTGATAAAAAAATAATATGATTTAAGTTACATGAAATCATTTTCAATGGAATTGCAAGTATTGCGGATTGGGATCAAGCATCTAGCATAGGATGCTCATCTTCTTTTTCGTTTTTTTTTTTCTTTCTTCTTTTCTGATTTTCTCCTAAAATTTGACAAGAGAACGTGTTATTAGTCTCCCAACATGATCGAATTGCTGTCTGCCGTGCATCTTGTTTCTTTGAAACGTTCATTGCTTCTTACGAAAAATAAAATATAACCTACGAAAAGTCTTTAATTTCTCCTATAACAGTACTATCTGTTATCTATACTATTATATTAAGGGCTGCTCATTTGGTCTGTAAAATATTTACAATTTAACATCTCTATTTCTAATTTCATTAATTAAATAATTATCACATTTAACCATTTAATTTTTAGTTATTATACTTATACCCCCTAATTATTATTTCCTTTTATATATATAAAAAATATATTTCATCTACTAAACATAAATTATAAATTTCAAAATTAAAATTAAAACTATTATATTTTAAGCACATGCATGGATTGTGCAAATAGTATTAGTTGCAATAATGACTCAGTCTAGTTCAATAGTTTCCCAAAGTCGTCCCACTTGCCTGCATACGTCGAAGAAACGTTAATGAAATGTATTTGATCGATCTTTTAAAATAGAACCAAAGTATGATTTATAGAGAAGTGATTTCTTCGTAATAGGTTTTACCGGCTCACGCCATAGGCCCCTTGAAAATACACTAACAACGCGTTTTAAGGACCAACTAATAATAATTCTCATTTCTATTATATAGTATATTAAAAATCTATAGATAGTGATCGTAAGATATTCCATAATAATTAATGTTTTTACGGTACCCCACGTTGTTGTAGATTTCACATGCCTACGCATGTGTAAGTATCTTTGGACAAAATAATAATATAGGAATACCAATATAAATCTTATAAACGCAAGATGCAAATGTTTTAGCTATATACTATGAGCAACCACGAAATAAATATAGAAATAGGATTGGGGGCAATGATAGATACACATACTACGTGTGGGGCAATGCGAGAGATGATAGGGAAAGAGAAGAATGATTCGAGCTGCAATAAATCCAAGTGCGTGAAGACAAAAGCAGTTAAACTCGTAATATTCTTTTGTATTATTTCATTCTTATCTACCGTTTATCTACGGTTTAATGATATGTTGGCTTTCAAGATCCAATCAATATGGAGACTTTTCCCAGACAATTTCTTGCACAATGGACCGATAATATTTGTACTTTATTATTTCTCATGATTTAGGTTATTTACTAATTAATTAAAATTTGACATTGACCAACGACCATAGATTGTACTAAATCATAATTCCCTCACCTCGCAATTTCTTATTTACAGATCATATACACAAGATAAATAGAAACTGGGACCCACACACGTCCGTGAGACAGGGTTGTGTCACGGGCTACTCAAACTTCTTCGGGAGTTTCAAAGAAATAGGAAAACATTTTTTCTGACAGGTCTCTTCGTTGAAAGTGGTAAAATGAAATTTAATAATGAAAACTTTATGTATTATATTTTCTGACAGGAGATATAAGATGTAATATCGAGAACGTCTAATCCAACTTTAATTATGTTGTAATCATTTTCTCTTCGGTAGCGCACGAGCCATAAAGGCAATTTCACTTTTTTGCGTGGTTTACTACTAAAAGTTACTGCTCACAACACAAACTCTTTTTCACTTCATACAACGCATAAATTAGTTCAATTAAGGAAATGAAAAGTACTACCCATTAATATTAAACGGAACATATTGTAGACACGCAGTCCTAAATTGTCAAAAAAGTTATAATTTAACCATTTACCAGTTGACCTTTCGAGCAATATTGCTCACTTCTTGATACTTGTAGGACTCGACGTTGTTGAGATTTGTGATTTTTCTTTATCATCATCATTCAACATTTATTTACTTATTTTATGTCGATTTTTGGGCACGAGATTGGTAGTTGTAATAACAGTACCAAGAGAATTTTTCATTAAATATTTATTTGAATTCTCCGCGTCTTGATAATTGAAACTTTTGCTCGATAAACTGTACGCCAATGACACGCAGCTCTACACATTCTTGTTACAAGCAGCATACAGCCAAGCCAATGCATACGTTAATAATATTCTGGCGCGCAGAGAGAGAGAGAGAGAGAGAGAGAGAGAGAGAGAGAGAGAGTGGGCCCATGTGGTAAATCTATGGCTGACTAACTTTGACAATAAGTCATCGGAAGACAAGCTTAAATTTGCATCAAGGGACTACGCAGTGTGAGATAAGAACGAGCTGAGGGGGAGTGGGTGTGGAATATTTATATTCATTCAAAATAAGATATATTTTGGTGTGTGTTTTCTCTGGAAAACCTGCAAACAAAAGCAACCACCATATATAGATCAGTCCGAAAGCTTTTGCTGTATTTAGAAAAATTAATCAAAGGGTTTTCTTCGCGTGCGTGTGTGTGCTCTTTGGCGATGACAGTGGATTCATTTGAATAACACCAAAGTGCTCTCTTTTATCTTGTTCGTATTTGCTGAGACTCTTTAGCCATATTAATCTTTTGTTTTGTAGCCTGTTTGCAGATCCTAAGCTTTCCAAAACCTTTGTTCGTTTGTTTGCTCTTTCTCCTTTCGTGTCTGCATCTGTGTAAGAAACCAAAAAACTGCAGCAAAAAAATGATGCCTAGTAACGTTTTCTCCGATCCATCCCACGTTTTCCACCAAGAATTATCAGACCCTAATAACCCCAAAGCCAACGGTTCTAACAAGAAGAAAAGAAATCAACCTGGAACACCTGGTAATAATAATTAAGCTTTTTGAACTCTTTGGGCATATATATATAATATGTGTGTTTCATGGGTTGATTATTATAACAGATCCAGACGCAGAAGTAATTGCTCTTTCACCGAAGTCGCTCATGGCGACGAACAGATTCGTGTGCGAAATATGCAACAAGGGTTTTCAGAGGGACCAAAACTTGCAGCTTCACAGAAGAGGGCACAACTTGCCATGGAAGCTCAAGCAAAGAGCCAACAAGGATCAGATTAAGAAGAAGGTCTACATATGCCCTGAGAAGACATGCATTCACCACGACCCAGCCCGAGCCTTGGGAGATCTTACGGGCATCAAGAAACACTTCAGCAGAAAGCATGGCGAGAAGAAGTGGAAGTGTGACAAGTGTTCGAAGAAGTACGCTGTTCAATCTGATTGGAAAGCTCATTCTAAGACATGTGGTACGAGGGAGTATAAATGTGACTGTGGCACTCTATTTTCCAGGTATATAATTAAACCTAAGCAACTACCCACGAGTTTTTATGCTTTCTTTATTTATAGTTATAGAGTCTTTGGTTTGCTGCCATTTTTTAGAATAAAAAGAATTTAATGCAAATGATTAGTTATTGAATATGAGCGGTTGCAATGCAGTGACTCTTCTGTCGTCGTCATCAAATTTCATTGAATTTCTTTTTTTTTTTTTTTTCACATCTTGCAGGAAAGACAGTTTCATCACTCATAGGGCTTTCTGTGACGCCTTAGCCGATGAAACTGCAAGAATTTCTACAGTTGGGGCAAACAACCTTAACTTCACGAATGATTTGAACAGCAGCAGTTTGATGGAAAATAGGCAAAGCTTGCAGCTTGGATTCAACAACAACAACAACCCTCCTATGATGATTCCTCACATGGGCTTAAATTTTCGACCTGAAATAACTTCCCTCTTTGGAGAACACAATCACCAGCAAAAGTCACGATCTTCAGTTTGGTATGATCACCAGCAAACCAATATAGATCATCAAAATCCCAACTTTTTCATGGCGACGAACTCAGCTTCTTTGCCTGATCTTATCCAAATGGCCAACAGCAACAATTCTTTCTTTTGTCCAACCTCGTCAATGGAAAACAACTACGCAAGCCTCTCATTGTCATCGCTTGCATCGCAAGGTCTTAAAGAAGAGCCAGCGAGCAACAAAGTCTCAGAGTCAATGGGTTCACTCTATTCATCATCATCGTCAAAATCATCAACGCCTTCACTTCCAATGTCAGCCACCGCACTATTACAAAAAGCAGCTCAGATGGGCTCAACAAAGACCTGTCCAAACTTGTTTGAAAAGACTGCTGGCGCAACTATGATGAGCCCTAAATCAAGCTGTGCACAGACTAATAATAATAATAATAATTCTCAAGGCCGCCATGTGAATAACACTACTTTGCATGGAGGAATTCTATTGCATGGTGTTGAGAATAGTCTGACGAGGGATTTTCTTGGAATGAGTGGCCATGGCGGGCCCACGGGCCCGTTCTTGCCTCAAGAGATTGCCAAGTTCGCTTCAATGAGTTCTGCTATGGGATTAAGCCATTTTAGCACGGGCAGTGACTAGCTAGCGCTAGCGTTGTATTATTCCTTTTATGTGGATTCTTTTCCCATTCTGTACCATATATTAATTTTGCAAGAGCTATGATGGAAAAACAAAGCTGATCTTGGTCGATATTATTAACCTAGTGCATGAATGAAGTTAAAATGAAATTGGTCAAGTGTTAAGTAGTAAATCCCTTGCAAAAAGGAAAAAGGTCGCTAGAAAGCGATGAATGAAGTAAGAAGTCTTGGAAGCTCCCCTTTTCTTGTCTTTTCTGTATGTTTGTTCTTGGACATGATTTTGACGAGAAGGAACGCAGCACATGAGAATGCTCAAAAGAGGGACCATTGTCAGTCTTGGAATATCGGAATCATATTTACCTTTTTCGCCATTGATCGTGCATGGTGGTCTCCTTTTTAGGTTTTAATAACGTATTAATTACTATTATTATTTGGAGTTGACCAATTCCGTAGCTTTTTGCATGCCCTATTTCATTTGTAGCCTTTCGCCACGTGAAAAAGTGAATCTTTTAATTTACTACAAAACCTGTGTGTTAGGCCGATTTTATCCAACCTTGTACTGATTTAAAGGATTAGTATTACCTTAGACGATGATTACGGAAGCGATTGATCAGTAATACCTCTGGACGGATTGTAGAGTTGGAACAATGAACGCACGTGTTCTTCAGAGAAGTCGTCAACTCTATTAATGAATCAGCAACCCTAAACGATGTATCGTTTAGGGTATTTATACATATATGCCCTAATGGGCTATCGGGCCCAATCTAACTAATATACCCACAAGTCGGGTATATTTACAATTAAGTCCTAGGGCGTAATTAAATTACAGAACATAGACTAATAATTAAATGAACACAATTAAATAATATCTAACAATCTCCCCCTTTGTGTTCATTTCACGTAGTAGCGCGGTCTTCTGTTCTGTAGAAGGATTTTCTCAGATTGAGAACGTACTCGAACTGTCTGATGCTTCGGCGAAGGCATAATCTATTCTGAATTTCTTCAATAGCAATATTGCTTAGGCTGACGATTTCATCTCGGAACTGCTCGAGGCCTAAGCTTGCAAGGTCACCTTTTGAAGAGTCAGAATATCTTCTAACTTTACTTCTCAGTTTCTCGATAATGATCCTGAGAGTGCCGTCGCAGTACTTCTCGACTTCTGAGAGAAACATGACTCTCTTTAGTCCATCCTTGCTGTAGACTACGGAGAGTTCAGGTTCTTTGAAGATGAAGCCATTTGGGTATGGTTTGAGTTCCTCCTCCATGCCGGCGAAGTTTGGTCTTGTGAGGTTTACCTTCCTAGCATTATTCTCAATGGCTATCTGGAAGTCATGCCCTGTGTAGAAGGTAATGTCCCTTAGCATGTGTCTTTTGATGGCTTCATATCCCAGCTTGTATCGAAATTCTCGTAGGATGAATTTCCTGTAGAGTCTTGATAGCTTGTATACTTCGCTGGGATCAACGTACTGCAAGTTGCCTTCAGTGATCACGTCTTCTGAGCCATCCAGCCGTAGTACTTTGTAGACTGGGTACTTTAGGTTTCTTCCCATTTCCTGGACGGTGACATCCACTATGTCCTTGATCGGTGCCTTCGCTCTCATTCTCTTCTTGTCTGCATCCGTGACCCTCGATCCGCCTTTCGTCGTCCATTTGTATAGGAAATGGTAGGCCAACTTTTTGGATCCTTCAATATGTGATAGGCCTCTCAGCTCCATTTCATTGTATGGTCGAATTTGACCACGTTCTCGCCAGATTCTGCTTCTAAGTTCCTCTTGAAATGGTAGGCCAACTTTTTGGATCCTTCAATATGTGATAGGCCTCTCAGCTCCATTTCATTGTATGGTCGAATTTGACCACGTTCTCGCCAGATTCTGCTTCTAAGTTCCTCTTGAAATGGAGTTGTGATCTTGTTCCAGGGAGTCTCAGATGCTTCTGACGTTTCTTCGTAGTCTTCTCCATTTCTGATCTCGTCTGGAGCCATTCTGAGGCTTGCTTCAACCGCCGCCCAGATCAGTCCACTAACGTTGTCCAGTCTCTCTTGAATGTCATCTCCTGTGGGATGATCGCTGTGGCTTTGAGATCCCCATCCCTGATCGATGTACTCATTGAGCTCAGCCAGGGGATCAGGGATGCTCATGTCTACGACTGGAGGCAGTGGCTCGTCGATTTCCTGTGGGGGTGGGTCTGGTCTGAAGTCGGATGGTAATGAGGGTAGGCTTTCTGGTAGGTTAGTAGTTAGGGTTAAATGGGAGGAGGTAGTAGGTTGTGTATTTGAGGTTTCTGGTTGAGTTTGGGTTGAGGTTGAGGGTTCTGTATGAGTGGTGGCTGCCTCGACCCGCTGTCGCTTCTCCCCCTCAGGACGACCATCGCCATCGGGGTATCATGTCGACGTTTGTGTGTGGGCGGGTCGTAGTGGCAGTGGTAAGGTAGTTGGAGGCGGTGAAGGAGCTCCGTATCTTCATCATCGAGGTGGTCGGCCTCGCTGAGGAGTCGGGCGAGTAGATTCTGTCGAAGCTCCTTAATGGTGGGTGTAGGTGTAGAGGGAAGTGATGGTGTTTGGTGGGATGAGGAGGATGGTGTTGCCCCGACTTTTTGTAGTATAGATGCCTCCATTTGCTTCATTTCTTCGCGTATAGTGGCGAGGCTCCGTTCAAGGCTCTGGTCGAGGTGGGCTTGGGTGATGAAGGGTGAAAATAACTCAACAGAGCCACGAAGGCGTTCTGTTGTCACGACTTCAGAGTAAACTCCTGTGTCGCGGCCCACATTCACTAAAAAGTGTGTAGGACTTGAAGAACCGGGGCCACTTAGGCTCACCGTTGGCATCGTCGATAAGGCAAGCTCATCGAGATGGCCTGATGGCACGGGGGTAATGATGTTGCCCATGTCAGGTCTTCCGTCCGATCGTCGAGTATCATCAGTAGATGACGTCTCTACGGACGTTCTGGACTGATCACTAAGAAGAGTCGATAAAGGTGTATGTGTCCTAGCAAAATCGAAAAAATTGGGAAAGTGGACACTAGACTCGATGTGAGGGAAGAAGGGACAGCGACGTGGGGCTGGGAGTCGCTGATTTGTATATCACTTGCCTCCGAGTGAGGCAAGGATGACTGAGATGGTTCCCCGTGAGATGTTGAGACATCAACCTGTTGGGAGGTTGACGAATGGGAAGGGCTGGGTTGTGCATGCGCCGTTGAACCAGATGCGGCGGCTTCTACTCGGGAGCTGATTAAATCAGCTCCTGTTCCTAGGGGTTCGGTTCTGGAAGTTATAGTGAGGAGGGGAGGTGCGAAGCTGACAGACACCGGAGGAGGCGGTCGTCGGTCGTGTTTTCTTTTTGTACGCACTTCGCGTTGTCGCTCAGGACCCTGTCTCACACTCGAGCTGGCCCCGGGGTTGGATACGGTGGGGTTTGACCGTATCGTAGGGGCAGGAAGGTTCTGCGACTGCCTGTATTTGATCACCTCTGCATCCGTGGGATCAGCAAGGTCCAGGAGGTGTCTTGGAATAGGCATGCCTTGGGCTGTCGATCCTTCCTTTGATTTCTTCAGGTAGTTGAACTTCGGAACTCCCAGGGACTCTGGCGCTGGACGACGAGTGATCTCTGGGTGGATTTCCATGTAGTGATAAATCAATACTTGGAACCACCTGAGATATGGGAGGCCCTTTCTCTTGGACGTCTTGAGGTGATCTCTGATGTAGATCTGGTCCACGATTTCTTGCATGAATAGGGCAGCGTAGTCGTAGCGTTTCCCGAAGATGACCCCATAGAAGATGGTGAGGATGCTGAGATTGCAACGATCGTACCCCGTGTGCTTCGGTGATAAGCACTTGTTGATCAGCATAAATAGGGCGTTCCACGGAGCTGGTATCTTGTTGAAGGAGAATGCTGATACTTGCGTGAGAGGTGGAGAGCAACCTAGTTCCAGCATGGCAGTTAGTATTTCCTGAGTGGTGGGAGGTGGATCGAGCTCATCAAATGTTGGCAGTTGTAGAACCGTCCTCAGAAGATCTTTGTTTAGGACCACCGAAGTGTTCTCGATTTGGCTTTGGAATATAGTCTCCTCGATGTCAGGAACTTGGTCCATGAGTCCCCAGAATTGTTGCAGGTAAACTTGGGGACGCTCGCCGTGAGTGTGAAGGCGGGGAGCAGAAAATGGTTCTTCAGAATGGCGATGATGACCATGTCCGAGCATCTGAAAGCCGTTGTGTCTAATTGATAGTTGTTCTTCAGCGGCTCGATCCATTTGGAGATTGGGTAGATCGTATCACGGTTTGGAATCTCCATAATCTGAAAAATATGATCAAAAGGTCATTAGACATCGAATATTCCATCGTTGTCCTCGCTGGCTGTGCTTCTTTTTTTCTTTTTTTTTTTTTTTTGTGTGTGTATTTTTTTTTTTTTTTTATATATATATATATATATATAGATGTAAGTAGTAATAGATAAATATATATATAACTTAGACGAATTTTTTTTTTTTTTATGTAAGGAAATGAGCCCATTCTGAGGAAGGAATTTTTCGTTAAGTGAAGTGGCCAAGTTTGAAGTGATTAGAGAGGCCCAATATGTTAAATGTCGATACGGCCCAATTTGGAAAAAGTCGAGAGCAGTTAAAATGTCGAGATAGTCCATTTTAAAGAAAATGTCGAGAGGTTTAAATAAAATGTCGAATGGCTCAAGATTAAATAGGATGTCGAGAACTTTTGAAATGTCGAGAACTCAAAATGTCGAGACATGAATCTGTTAAAATAGAATGTCGAGAGAGAGAAAAATGTCGATATCGCACGGTGTTAAATAAAATGTCGAGAGGCAGAAAATGTCGATATCGTACAGTTTTAATAAAATGTCGGGATAAAATAATGTCGATATCGCACAGTGCAGATAAAATGTCGAGAGGAAGAAAAAAGTCGATATCGCACAGTTTAAATAAAATGTCGAGAGGCAGAAAAATGTCGATATCGCACAGTTTAACCAAAAAATGTCGAGTGAAAGAAATGTCGATATCTCACAGTTTAAATAAAATGTCGAGTGATTCAATTCGATAGAAAATGTCGATAGAAAATTAGGGTTAAAGGAGACTCGAGTTTTGGGGAAAAAAGTCGATGCGTTGAAACGATTCGAAAATGCAGTTTAAATCAGTGAAAGACAGACGTAATCGAAGATTAAAATCATGGAAATCGAAGATGAAGATAATAAAGAAACTGAAATCGGAGCATCGTCTGTGATTTCTTCGAATGTTTACACCTGCAGTCGAAACCATGAGTAGCATAAAATCGAAAAATAGGGCTCTGTGGAGCTTACCAGTAAGCGATAAGTAATTTGCGATGAAAACTGGAATCAATACTGAAACGGCGAGAGATATCACGATTTGAAGAAAAATGTCGAACGAAATTTTAACAGAAGTGAATGAAGAAGACGAAGTAGGTCGATGTTTTGGTTTAAAATGTCGAGTTGTGGTTATTCGGCCCAGTTCTTTTATTTATATTGGGCTTGAACAGTAGATGAGGCCCAATAAAATGTCGAGTTAAAAAGGTTATGAAGTTAAAGAGGCCCATATAAATGTCGAAAGAAAAGAAAGGCCCATTGCAAAAAAATCGTGATGATGGTTTTAAAAATGTCGAGCTTAAGAGATGTCGAGACAATGGCTCAATCTGAATTCAACACTTAGAAGAATAATGTAAGTATGCCAAATAAAATAAAATGCAAATAATGTGCAAATAAAATTAAAATGCAAATAAAATGCAAAGATACCATATGATAATGTGAGGGTACTGAAAAATAAGAAAATAGTGATGCTCCCCCTAGACAGATACTTTTTTTTTTTTTTTTAAATAATAGAAAATCTAATTATCCCTAAAGCAGTGATGCTAATATTAAAAGATAAATGCTCCCCCTAGAGTTATGCAATTATGTTTCTCCCTTTTAAGATAAATATAAGAGTTGCTTTTCTTTAAAAGAGTAGCTCCCCCTCAATGCATGCACATTTAAACATGTAAATTCTCTCCCAATTAAATAAGCGTGAACGTATTAATTTATTTTCAAAGCAGATGCAAACTAAAGAGTTATTGTTCTTTAAAAATGCATTAGAATGTACGTTTTTATCGCTCTAAAGTTAGAATAGGTATTTTGCACTTCAGCTCATATGCATACAGAAATTTAAGATCGGAAATTCTTTAAGATGCATGCATAATAAAAATGTACCTTTAGGAGGATTTTCAGTCATTTCAATTCATATGCATGCTAAGATTTGAAGTTTAAAGTTCTTTTAACCATGCATAGCTATGATGTACCCTCGTTGGTTGCTCGCATCGCTAACCAGTCGTGTCTGTGGGGCAACCCGAGATGCCATACACGCTGGGATGTTTGGCTGCCCTCGTCGCATACCAGTCATGAGTGTGGAGCAGCTCTCTTAGTACCTACTCACGCTGGGACATCTGCAAAATATTATCGGGCCTTTGGTACCCATTTTTGGATGGGTCCTCCCTTGTTAGCAGAAAACAAGTTAAGCACATTAGGTTCAGATATTGATCCTAAGTCATCCTTTAAAGTCCTATTCAATTTAATTTGTGATTTAGGAATCCATAGCTTCAATCCTTGTTTTGGGTGTTGAGGGGATGTGGAGTGATGTTTTTGCTTGGGCACCCAAATTTGCTTAACATTAGGACTATACCCTGTTGAGTTCTTATGCATCAATCGATTGACGGGAGTGTTCGAGACGTGGCTTGCATGAGATGATGGCTGTCGAGTAGAAGAATGATGCATCTTATAAATATTAGATTTAGTGAAACTGGACACATCACAATACTTAATAGTCTTCGATGAAATGAAGTTATGTTCATCAGAAGCATAGTTTGTAGAGTAGAAAGCCTTGGTAGGAGAGGGTTTCGATTTTGATTTCCTGACCCAGTCCATCGTCTTCGTTTTCTTGGTTAGTTTTCTTGCCTGTAGCTAAATTTGACACATTGTTAGGAGTTAAATCATAAGGCAAAGAGGAACCAACTTCAGATGAATGATCGTTGAGATTTCTTAGGAGGAAAATTTCGTTTAGTAGTTTCTCCTTTTCGAACTTGAAGATTTCAATTTGATTTTGGTGTTCCTTTGCTTGTAACGTGTTGATGGCTTGCAGGCGTGATAGTTCAGTCAGGAAGTCTGTCTTGTCTTTGGTTTGTTTCCTCTCCATTTGGGTTTGCGAGCTTGACTTGGTAAAGAAGCGTGAGTCGTCCTTGTTTGAGGTTGCGGTTGCTAAACGAAAACGGGAATTTAAGGCAAGTGCATCATCGTAGTAATAGTAATGATTTGAAGGGGATGCGAAGTTTTCAAATAGCAGCTCATGTCTTTTGGCTTTTTCTTTCCCTTTAATTTCCATTTGTTCCTTAGCTATCTTTAAAGCTCGACTTTTACTTAACGCTTCATCTTCAGTCAATATTGACTTAGAATTATTAGTAAAAGTTTTCTCCGTTTTAATTTTAGGAACAAAAGCGTCAATTTGAGTTCCCTTATCCTGCTTAGACAATGATATTTCTATAGAAGGATTATTTGGGACAGATAAGGGCGGGGAATTTCTGAGATTTGATATCTCCTCTAAAAGTTTTTCCTTCTCCGCTCGAAAGCCTACTCTTTCCGATTCCAAGGTTGCATTTAATTCGGAAATTTTACTGGCAACCTCCGGAATTTCCAACCACGAGATAGGTCTATTACAATGTAAATCGTTTTCCCCGTCACGCGCCGAAAAAGAATTTTGGTCGACTAGCTTCGCAATAATTGTCTCTAAAGGGATAGGTCTAGTATACCATTTATTGAGGTATTTAAAAATAATCTCATATTGTTGAGCGGCTACATTCCACTCAGTTGCTATGAGTTCTAGACGATTTAGCTCAAGTAATTCATGCTTTAATTCCTTAATTTCTTTAGCTTGTTCATTCATTTTTTGTTCCCATGATACGGCATATATGACATAGTGAAAGTGAATATTGAAAGTTCAGTTCTAGAATTATTTTGGTTGGATATATGATCGTTGACGCGCTTTGTAGATTTGAGATTTTTTTTTTTATTATTATATATATATATATTTTTTTTTTTGGCTTTTGAAAAATCTGTACCGAAAGGCTTTCGTATTTCGTAAAATACGGTGAAGTTTCGAAGATTTTAAGCGTTGAAAACTTTTGGTGTATACCGAAAAGTTTTGAAATAAAGTCGAAAACTTCGAAAAAGATACTAAAACCTTTTCTATAATGTGCCAATTAAATATCGAAAATTTTATTGTATCAAAAAAAACTTTTGATATAAAAAATGGTAAGTATAAAAAAATTGCTTGGTATCAAATAAAATTTTGAATGAGAGAAGATATTAGATTAAAAAAAATTTCGGCTAAAGATGAAGTTTTTCGATGACTCTTAAAAGTAGTATTTGAATTAAAAACAATCGATTGCTTTCTATGGTAGCAGCGATATTATAATAATGAATATTATGATATGTAATGCAATGATACCAAAATGATGAATTGTGATTGATAGAGCTTTTTGAAAAAAGGAGATGAGGTAGTGCAATGGTTTTCGAAAAGTGATGGTTTTCGCAAAGTTGGTTTTCGCAATGATTTAGTCTCTTTAGAAGTCTGTTTAAAAAATGTGGGTTATTTGACTGAGTCTCTTTCGAAGTCTCTTTCCAAAACGTGGGATATGCTTATTGGCTACTGGATTTCGAAAGATGATGAATCTCGAAAGGTTTATGATTTCGAAAGGTGATAGGATTTCGAGATGTCCAATTGCAGGATTTCGAGATGTCTTTTTGAGAGGATTTCGATACGAATGTCGAGAAGCACAGGTTGAAATTAATGATAGATCTCGAGAGGTATTTTCAAATGTCAGAGTAGCAAAAAGAAATCGAGATTTTTCTAAATGTAGATATGATTTCTGATTCTTTGAGGTGTAGCTTCTAGGATGTCGAGATTTGTAGAATGAATTTCAGATGTCGAGATTGGGTAAACTCGATAGAATATGTCGATATAATGTCGATAGAAAATGTCGAGTGAATGTTGGGTAAACTCGATAGAAAATGTCGAGTGAATGTTGGGTAAACTCGATAGAAAATGTCGAGATAATGTCGATAGTGAATGTAATGCAAAATGTCGAGTCCCTTAGTAAGATGTCGAGCTAGATGTCGACATAAAATGTCGAAAGCCTTTTAACTAATAAGATGTCGAAGCGAATGTCGAATCCGTAATTGTGAAACTGCTATTCACTGCTACAGTGCCGCGAGTTGCTACAGTGCCTGCGAAAGTCTGGATAATGATGTTAGCACTTATATCTTCAACACATAACACTCAATAATCATCAAAATCGCCAAAAGCAAATCAAAATTTTCGAAAATTATGAAGAACACGAAGAACACCAAAAAATATAATTTCGAATTTTTTTTTTTTTAAATCTGAGCGCGTTTGGCTCTGATACCACTTGTTAGGCCGATTTTATCCAACCTTGTACTGATTCAAAGGATTAGTATTACCTTAGACGATGATTACGGAAGCGATTGATCAGTAATACCTCTGGACGGATTGTAGAGTTGGAACAATGAACGCACGTGTTCTTCAGAGAAGTCGTCAACTCTATTAATGAATCAGCAACCCTAAACGATGTATCGTTTAGGGTATTTATACATATATGCCCTAATGGGCTATCGGGCCCAATCTAACTAATATACCCACAAGTCGGGTATATTTACAATTAAGTCCTAGGGCGTAATTAAATTACAGAACATAGACTAATAATTAAATGAACACAATTAAATAATATCTAACACTGTGATTAGTACATATTAATCTTTAAGAAAACCTAATTGATAGACTTTGGTACGTTTCTCCTACTACATTCATTGAAACAGTGGGCAAGGTAAATGGGCTATTCCAACGGCGAATAACTAAATGGGCATGGAGATAAATGGGCTTTTACGGCCCAAACATATGGGCCTTCACGAAAATATAAACGAAGTTGTGCCGTGTGTGTATAGTGTTTTTTAATCATGGGGAGAATTATGTTGTCTTTGCACATAAATACTAATTTGGATAAAACTTATAATTTAGTACCCTGTCGGTATTTTCTTATATGTAGGTACCTAATAGAATAATTTTTTTGGACATAGGTACCCGATCCGCCGCATGTACGCCTCGCCATATAGCACATTTAGGTACCTATAACAACGTCTTGTGGTACGTAACACGTTGAGAAAATGGTACGTCATATATAACACATTAATGTACCATATAGTAACCGTATAGGGTACCGTATAAACACGTGACGTGGTACGCAATACACATATAAAAAGGTACGGCAAGACTGAGAAAATTGGTACAAAAAGTAAAACGGGTACCTATCTGTAAAAATTTCTGACATAGGTACTGATTTGTAAATTTTTTACTCAATTGGGTATTATCTATAGATGTCACGATAATTATTACAACAAACCATAATTTTAGGGCAATTTGATGTCAGGCCCCAACATAAGTTTCATTTAGGTTTCAGGCCCCTGTTAGAAAATTTTTATTTTTAAGGACCCGATACACTTAAGTGTTTTTCAGTACCACTTCACGGACCTGTAGTACCACTTCATGGACCTGCAGTACCACTTCATAGTCCTGCAGTACCAATTCATCGTTCTGCAATACCACTTCATTGTTCTGTAATAACACAAAACGATAGTCCGATACTAGTTCATATACAGTGTATAACACTTGCATAAATTTTAGGCCATTATCTTTAAATTTTACAAAAATCGGTTCCTTAACCCTAAAAAATTTCTGACAGGGGCCTGAAACCTAACTTAAACATCTTTTGGAGTCTGAAACTTAATTAGCACTAATTTTTGTCCTTTATTGAAAATCAACTTGTCCGGACGACTGGCCTGAATCTGTGCTTCTCCTTTTTTCGGAAGGAAAAAGGGGCCGAAGCCCAAACTAACTAGAAATAACGTTGCGAGGTATGGCAGTCCCAGAAATATCCCCAATGAATAGGGGGTAAAGACCAATAGGAACTTCGGTGCAAATATGAACCCCTAATGGTTCGTGCCTTGCTTGTCGAGCTAACCAGTCTGCACACGAGTTGCCTTCACGTAAGGTGTGGCGAATAGTGACTGACCACCCACGAGAGAGGATTTCTTCAATAGTCTCCACCATATTCCGTAGAAGGTTCGAGCATGATGTCTTTCGGGTGAGGATATCATGAACGAGAAGAGAGTCGACTTCTGCAATAAGTGTACGACATCCTTTATTCCATGCCACGCGTAGGCCAGTGAGTAGACCCCATCATTCTGCAGCAACTAAAGAGCAATGGCCAATATTGTGCATGTACCCGACGATTCAATTGCCGTCCGCATCGCGAATTAATCCACCCACGCTAGCTAACCCGGTGTTGCCTCTGACAGATCCATCAGAGTTCAGCTTGATGGTGTGAATTGGTGGTTTTATCCAGCTGACCATTGTCGTGGTTCGATTTTGCCTCATGATTGCGGGAGGAAGGCATCTCCAAGACCTGTGGAAATGGTCTGATGTGCGACGGATGATCTCGACTGTATTTGTCGGGATATCTTCATTTGTTCGGAATATGGATTTATTCCTCCAAGACCAAAACAGCCAACAACCCATAGCAAATATAGAACACCATAGATTGCTTACATTCGGTGATAGATTCTCGCATAACCACTCCTGTGCTTCTCCTTGATGAGCATGTACAGAGGAAGAATCTCTCTGCGACCAATTATTGTTCCTCCACTTGAGAATCTCGAAAAGAATCGAAGTCCCACGCACTACGCCTCCGAAAACAGCAAAAGTAGCCAGAACAACTGATAAAACTGCTTGCACATGAAGTAGAGGACGATGACATGGAAATATATCTGATCTAAAATTTAAGATTATAATCTCGTTTAGTTGAAAAACTAAGGTTGTCTTGCCAATGAGTAAAAGACATTAGCAAAGAGGACGACTAGTCCGAATTGAATGGTTGCGTATATCCAGGAATATCTCCTCCTCACTATCAAAAACAGATCAATCACACCAATGGAAGAAGAAGAAGAAGAAGAAGAAGAAGAAGAAGAAGAAGAAGAAGAAGAAGAAGAAGAAGCAAGAAAAGAAGAAATTACGATCATACTACCAAATGGTTGTCGATGTCATAGATGCTAGCAGACCGAGTATGCATGAAAAAAGGTAACGATAATATTGCAATCGCACTCGATCCCAGTTTGTTCACCTACGTGCAAGATACACACATATTATATGAGAGGTTGAGAGTTGAAAATCGATCGAAGACTCACCAAAAGTTGCTCGAGGAAACAAAAATACGCAAGCATGCTAACGATCACAAGGACTGGGACATCGTGCCAAACCCTGTCGCCGTATTAAGATGAGCCACCGATTTATTATTTTTGCCACTTTGCTCATTACAGTAAGAACATTGAGATAAAAAAAAAGAACATTATTCGACCAAGCAGATTCTGCAGACAGCTTCTTCTTGAGGTATGTCTTCTGCGTAATCATTACTTTCATCTGAAACTGCATTGCATGTGAAGATCTATATAAAGAAAAATACTGATGTAATTGTCGCTTACGTATGTTTTCTTGGGTTTCATCTGTTGTGCCAGACTTTTCAGTGACGTTAGGAATCACACGGAAGAAACTGCCAAAGTAGCTTCCGTTTCTTACACTGCCATCTTTGATCAACACGGGGACTGACTGTGAACGATGTATTGTAAAACTGTAATCATTTTTCTGCAAGGATCATGAAAATCTGTAAGATAATGAAACAATAAGATATAGTCATGGAAAATAGTACTACAATAACTCACAGATTCGCCAGCTATTCCTAGAACGTCTTCTTACCATGTCTCTGAAGAAGCTCCCAACGCTAGCATCGCAGCTCTTTCAATGTCCGAGTTTGAGTTCTTGAACTTGAAACTCAACCTGGGAAGTAAAGTTCTTTAAAGCTGGTTTTCCCCTTGACGAAGAAGGGCCAGCTGAGGATGATTCATTTATTTCTGTGTGGCTTGGGCTTGGCAATGGAGAAAAGTTCACTTTTTTGGGAGTTTGAACTGGCGAAGAGGCTATGTTTACTATCACATATTCGTCGTTCGATTCAACGATTGATCGTTCGGATATGTCCAACGTCAAGTTTTGCCTCTGTTTTTGCTGATTGGTAAGTGATTTCTCTGCTACTATTTCACTAGTTTCTCCAATCTGATGAAACCATAGAAAACACAAGCATGCATATGCAACGTCTGAGGATAAGAACATCAAAGCTAATTCATCTCAACATGTCATCAAATTTCATTCGTTTTTTCATCTTTATCAATCGCAGCAGTAACAAACAGACAATTGAGAGGCATCGTTTTAATGAATCCAGCAAGCTCAATCAAGACTTGATCTTTCTTTACGCTATTGAACAGAATACAAATTTAGCAGAAATTATGCACATTTTGTCACTAATGAAAGATGAGTCAGGCAATAAAGCAAACACCTTCGGCGACTCGGATGATGTAGCGATGTCACTTCTAGCAAACCCATCATTAGCTGAACATTTGCCTTCTTCAGCTGAGTCCATTGACTCGACAAGACAATACCCTCCCAAAAAAATGCGATCTTTTTAATTTTCTTACACTGTTCAAGAAAACCCACAATATATCAACGAGCTCTAATCAAACTACAAACGGAGACGTGTCGGATGATCTTAGACGGATACGGAGCTAACTGAAACAATAAAAAAAGGAAAAATAAAAAAGAAAGAAGAGTGACGTATAAGAGATTTGATGGTGTTTTAATTCTGGTAAGATATTGGTGGGCCACCAAAGTACAACAAACATGCGGTCAAGGAAAGAACTCGAAATCTATCTCCGACAAATGACATATGCCGCCGATTAACATGCTCCTTTCAATCCATATGAAGCTTTTAACAGAGATGAGATGGTATTATATCATTTTTGTACAATTGTAGATTGATATTTGGATTAGAACATGTCAAACTATTTGATTTCAACAATGTTTTTCATAATTGCTACAGTCTATGGCTTGGCAAGCAACCTAATCGATCGACTCCATTTATGCTTGCCTTAATCCTTACAGGCTTTTTTTTTTGTTTTTGTTTTATTTCAAGAACGAAAATTCTTATAAACCCTGAAGCTAAGGCCTTAATAAGAACAATGAACAATGAAACCTTAAACGCTCCTCGTTTGTTCAGGCAACAAGGAGCTTCCTTCGTTCTATACAAGTATTCAAATATAAAAAAAGAAATAAACTAATAAATAAGCGAAGAACGCCTCGATCACACGCATTACAGAAAAACCACCATGCTCGGAGTCGGATGGGCGATTAAGAAGCACAAAGTGACTTATAGGTGACGATCATCACCAATCATCGTCATCATCATCTTTACTTGCATCGTCTTCTTCTTCTTCGTGGATATCTTCAATGATGGTTTCCAAGTCAGGGACGTTTGAAGGCTTACATGGATATATAAGCGGGCTTGGAGCTACTGCCATCCACATGTTGATGTTACTGCTTCTACTCGAAATCATCGCCATTTTAATTTCCTTTTTTTCTTTCTGTAATGGTCTAAAAATCAAGAAATGAACGCGAACTATATATATAGTAGCTCTCTTTCCTCCGTGTTTCATAAACTGGTAAGAAAGAGAGAATATAAAGGAAACTGGATAAATATCACTCTTTTGGGGATTTTGCCTTTCTGGGCTGTCTTGATGTGAATATTGAATTGATATACACATATAAGAACACAATTGCGGTTATATATATAGGTAGATGAAAGTGTTAGAGTCGCGAGAAACGGTGCTTCTCTAAAGGCATTTTCTTGGAAATAGGAAAATGGATGGATGAGAGCAATTTCAAGCCACAAACCATACTCACCATGAAAAATGAAAACCAGTGATCATTCTATTCTATGGGCGTTTCTTTGTTTTCGGGCCGGGCTTTCTTTAATCCGGGCTTAATGAAGCAAGGTGAAGGTAAAACGTAATAGCAAATAATAAAACATATTCCCATTTTCCCGGAAATCACAACAACATTAAATAAACCATACAATACAACCACGACATTATCAAGTCATACACAATTTAAACGACCAAACAAAAAGAAGGGAAAAAAAAAAAAGAGGAAAAAACAAAGAACACTAGCAAATGGGAAGAGGCTCACCATTCCAACCATCAATACACTTCAACAAAGGATCAACGATCAAACCATTGCTGATAGCAGCGAACACCTTATCGCATTCTTCCCCAGGAGAAACCACTCTCTCCCCAGTCAGATACTTCGTTCCCAACTCCTCCCTCACGAACTTGTACAGAGGATAAGATCTGCAATCTTCGATTCTGTTCTTGATAGCTGGGTTTCCACTCTCAAGCGCAATCCTCGCCCCTTCGACTTCCTTAGGAAGCACAGCCTTGAGATCCTCCTCGAAGGCCTCGATCTTCAAGAAAATTGAAGCGTTTGAGTTCTTCTCATTGTCTCCGTTCTTCAGCGCGTGATCCACAAGAACTTGCCTCAGCTTCTGCATCAATGGGTACGCAGCACTGCAAGGATCGTCGATGTAAGCAAAGACGTACTCGCGGTCTACCACACGAAGCAAATCTTTCTCGCAGAATCTCGACGGGTGGAGCTCTCCATTGACTCCCATGGTTAGGGTCTTCTTAGCCACTTGGCTGACAGTGTTCTTCACCGTGAGCCTGAGATTCTCCTCCAAGTGCCTCAAGTCTATGGCCTGGCAAAGGGCGATCAAGTAAGTGGCTGACATGAGTTTAAGGATGTCCAAAGCCTCCACCGTCTTCCTAGAAGAGATCAAACCCAGGGAGTTTACGTCTTGGTTGTGCTGCTCTGCGCTCTGCACGTGGTTCGTCACTGGGTTAGCCAAGAACTGAAGCTCAGAGCAGTAAGAAGCCATGGCTATCTCAGCCCCTTTGAAGCCGTAATCCAAGCTAGGGTTTCGCCCGCCTGAGAGATTAGAAGGAAGCCCATTGTTGTAATAGTCGTTGACCAGCTCTGAGAACTGAGCGAACATCAACTTCCCAATCGACGCAATAGCCAGCCTGGCGTTGTCCATGGACACGCCGATGGGCGTGCCCTGAAAGTTGCCGCCGTGGAGGGCCTTGTTCCTCGAAACGTCGATCAGAGGGTTGTCGTTCACAGAGTTGATCTCCCTTTCGATCATCCTAGTCGCCGATCGAATCACTTCCACCTGCGGTCCGAGCCACTGAGGGGAAGTCCTCAAGGCGTATCTGTCTTGCTTGGGCTTCTGTAATGGGTCCATTTCGTGCAGTTGCTGAGCTGCTCTGACGTAAGAGCTGCCGTCGAGGATGAACTCCATTATTGCGGCGGCCTCGATCTGACCTGGGTGGTGCTTCAATTTGTGGGTCAGGTGGTCGGTGAACTCTGGCTTGCCGTTCATTACCTCGGCGAAGACGGCGGACATGACTTCCGACAGGAGTACGAGGATGTTGGCCTCGTACAGTGCGATGGAGGCCAGGCCGGAGCCGACCGCCGTGCCGTTCACGAGGGCGAGGCCTTCCTTTGGCTGCAGCTCGAAGAAGCCAGATTTGTCTAGTCCGGCGAGCTTGAAGGCCTCCTCGGCGTTTAGGATCTCGCCGTTGGGACCGACGGCTTTGGAATTGGGCCTGCCCGTCAGCAGTCCGGCGATGTAGGAGAGTGGGACGAGGTCGCCGGAGGCGGTGATGGTGCCGCGGAGGGGGAGGCAAGGGGTGATGTTGTGGTTGAGGAACTCAGTGATGGCTTCTAAGATTTCGAATCGTATCCCAGAGTAGCCCTGGAGGAGCGTGTTGATTCGGACGAGCATGGCGGCGCGTGTGGCCGAGTGGGGTAATGTGCAGTTAGATTCCGTTCCATGCCCGAATATTCCGGCGTTCAAGAACCTGTCATAGCAATTAATATGACGGTTTAAATAGATGTTTAATAACATATGACAGTTGTAATAAAATTAGTATTTTGTGCAAGTCCAAGAGTGAATGAACATTGTTAATTCGATGCACGTTCCACATAGAAGTAGTTGACAGCTGTATATTATTTTCTTAAAAATAGACGCAGAATCTATTTTTTTTTATAATTTCTCAATTATGATAGGTACTCGCAATATAGAGGAAAGAAGGAAAATTAAATACTCACGATCCACAAATAACTATTATTTACAATTTACCTCGTAGAAATGAATAGTTATTATTAAAAGGTAGGAAAAGAGGATCAACTACTAAATTACCTAATGAGCTCCTTCTGAAGGGCGGCGCCCTGCTTCGTCCGCCGGTGTGACGTGGCACCAAACCCCGTCGTAACACCATAGCTGTCCGTACCCTTGTTCATGCTCTCCATAACCCAATCGCTGCTCGCCTTAACTCCTTCCCTCGCCGCCTCGGAGAGCTCCACCGCCGCCGACCCAGCCACCGCAGCGACCTGACCGATCGTCAGCGTTTCTCCGCCGAGCCTCACGGAAGGCTTACGAAACTCCTCCACCATCTTCTTAACCTCCGCCACGTGGCTCCCCTTCAGCGAATCGGCGGCGGCGCCCCAGTTCAGAGGGTCGTCGGAGTTTATCTGTCGACTCTTTATCTTCTGGTTAGTGTCCATGCAAAGCGACACGTGGCCGGCGCCGCCGTTGGCGAGCTTAGTGTGGCCGTTTTCGTGATGATGATGATGACCGTTTGCTACTACAGCCTCCATCGCTAGTTGTGTCTTGAGAGAGAGAGAGAGAGAGAGAGTTTTTGTTATTACAAACAAACACGCACTCACTCGCTCGCAGAATTAAGAAGAAATGGCGCAAAGAAATATAATGGTGGTGGTAAGTGAGACGTGTGGTTGTAATGTTTTTGGTTGTTGTGGTAAGTGAAACGTGGAGAAATATACATGTCGTATATAATATATAGAATGCATCGATGGTTTGGTGTCCGAAGAGATGTTTGGTAGGTGAGATTTGTGACTTGTTTGTATGTATTGATGTAATGTAAGAAGAGGGGGGTTTGTTGAGGATTGATCGTGGCCGTTGGATGTGGTTGTTTGTAATGGACGGTGGAGATTATGAAGATGGTGGGCATGTTTGGTTTGGCATCGTCTTAAGACAGACATATTTGGGGTTTGGTAGCGTAAGAAAAACCACAACCATTTGCCTGCCATTCATCAATAATGAGTGTAGAGTTCTCATTGTTAAAGAGTTTTGGGAAATGATCGTCTCCAACTATTGATTTAAAGTTTTGAAATGATCGTGATGAAAATAGAGATTTACGGTATGATATATAATATAGGTTGTTAGTTCCATCCAGTGTTGCTAATGAATCGAATTTTTTTTGTCGATTCGTGATTGGATTCGAAATTCAAATTCGAATATTTCAAATATGAATACGAATAAAAATACTTTTTTATTCGAATAATATCCGAATACGAATAAAATATCACAATATTCGATTCGAATATTTATCGAATAATTTAATATAAGATATAATATAATTAATATATAATCATAAAATATACTATAATTCAATATAACATTTAAATATAATATATTATATTTCAATATGTGTTTAAATATAATTTATTATAATTCAATATAGAAAATAAAAGCTAACTTCGAATGGCAACATTTTCGAGAAAATATTCGAATTCGAATAAGAATAGATATGGTTCGATTAAATATTCGAATATTCGTATTCGATTGTCATCCGAATACGAATAGAATATTACGGTATTTGACTAGATTCATTTAGTTTTCATCCCTATTCCATCCATGGGTAAGACAAAAATCCCATCAATGATTTTCTCAACCTTGACCAACCCCATTTCGTTAGGAAATTTACATGGAGAGGACATAAAAGAATGAGACAAGAAAAAAAAGGGATTTAATTAGTCTGAGTCGAGTCGACTGTCGACCTACCCAACTTTCTTGGTAATGCATTTGCAATTGCAATTGCATGTATGTCTATATTCGTAGCTAATCCTCACAAATGAATAAAAATATTACGGTCAAACTACGGGGTTGACTCATATCTTCCCAGACGGGCTTTCTTTACGGTGGGTGGTTGCGGTAAGTATTTCAAGTATTAAAATATCGTTATTACCCGGAAATTCTGATCCCTTCATGACCATTGACCACCACCTAACTCTAAGGCCCATTTTTATTTATTTTTTGTATTCTCTTATTTATCACACAAATTGGTAACCTATGTATTACCCATTTCTTCAAGGATTCGCCTTAATTTGCTACGCCCACGACACTTTTCCTCTATGTAAGTATATAGAAGTTTTTAATATTACTTCATAGATACTCAAATTCGTAGACTTATTTTCCATTTAGTCTCTAGAATCTTGTGTATTTCTGCGAGTCTTGAAACGGGCCGATTTATGGACATAGTCTCTGAAAGAGACTTAACGGGCTTTAAACGGGACATAGTTTTAAACCGTTTTTCTTGGGCCGTGGCCGTGTGTTGTCGGAAGGATGGTGGCGGACGGCGGCTGATCGGCGGAGATGAGGGGGGAAATTAATTTTGTAATTCCAAAACTAACCCTATAATTATTAATTTGATATTCCTCGCGGTAACAAGTAACAGTACTAAACCAAAAACCCTACTCGTCTCAATTTCCTCCATCTCTGACCGTACTCACTGAAGCAAGTAGTAAGCTCACGCGAGCTGAATAATGGCTTATCTAGCAAAATCGAAGCGAACCCATTTGAATTCAGCTCTAACCAGGTTATCGGCGCCGCGCGCCCTTGAATCTCTCTTCTTTTATTGTTCCTCCGCCATTTCCGATTCCGCGAAGCCTAACCCTAATTCGGGACCCGTCGTTTCCGCCGGGACCCGAAGGGGCCCGGAAAAAGTCGAGGACACGATCTGTCGGATGATGGCGAGTCGCGCGTGGACGACACGTTTGCAGAACTCGATTAGGAATCTCGTCCCTGGGTTTGATCACGAACTGGTGTACAATGTTTTGCACAGAGCTAAGAAAGCCGACCGCGCGCTTCAGTTCTTTCGATGGGTGGAAAGATCGAGTCTTTTCAAGCACAACAGGGAGACCCATTTGAAGATCATCGAGATTCTGGGAAATGCTCGGATGCTCAACCATGCCAGGTGTATCTTGCTTGATATGCCCAAGAAGGGTGTTGACTGGGACGAGGATATGTGGGTTATGATGATTGACAGCTATGGTAAGGCTGGGATTGTTCAGGAAAGTGTGAAGTTGTTCGATAAGATGGCTGAATTGGGCGTCGGAAGGACTGTGAAATCTTACGATGCTTTATTTCGGGTGATTATGAGGAGGGGTAGGTATATGATGGCCAAGAGGTATTACAATAGGATGTTGACTGAGGGTATAGAGCCGACGAGGCATACGTTTAACGTGTTGATTTGGGGTTTCTTTCTTTCGGGGAAGGTGGAGACCGCAAATAGGTTTTTCGAGGATATGAAGTCTAGGGATATTTCACCTGACGTTGTAACGTACAACACGATGATAGGCGGATTCTGTAGGGCTAAAAAAATGGAGGAGGCGGAGAAGCATTTTATAGAAATGAAAGGGAAGAACATCGAACCAACAGTAGTTAGTTACACAACCTTGATCAAAGGGTACGTATCGGTGGAGAAAGTTGACGATGCACTAAGGCTGGTTGAGGAGATGAAGGGTTTTGGAATCGTACCTAATGCCATCACTTACTCGACTTTATTGCCAGGTCTCTGCGATTCCGAGAAGATGCCTGAAGCTAAGAACATGTGGAAGGAGATGGTGGATAAGTATGTTGCACCCAAGGATGACTCAATTTTCATGAGACTGATATCTGGTCAGTGCAAGGCGGGCGATTTAGACGCTGCTATGGACGTTCTGAATGGAATGGGTAGGTTGAGTATTCCAGCCGAAGCTGGACATTACGGTGTTCGGATAGAGAATTTCTGCAATGCCGGCCATTACGATAGAGCTGTTAAGTTGTTGGACAAACTCATTGAGAAGGAAGTTATCTTACAGACTCAGAATACCTTGCATATGGAGCCCAGCGCATATAATCCTCTGATCGAATATCTTTGCGAAAATGGCCAGACTGCAAAAGCTGAGACCCTTCTTCGACAGCTGATGAAATTGGGCATTCAAGATTCAACTTCCTTCAACGCATTGATCCGTGGGCATTCTAAGGAAGGAACGCCCGACTCTGCTTTCGAACTCCTACAAATCATGCTCAGGCGAAAAGTAGAGTCAGAAGCAAGCGCCTACGAATCTCTTGTGCAGAGCTACTTAAGAAAAGGCGAGCCTGCCGATGCAAAAGCAGCTCTTGACAGTATGGTCGAGAGCGGACATATGCCAGATTCATCTCTGTTTCGGTCGGTCATCGATAGCTTGTTCGAAGATGGAAGGATTCAGACAGCTAGCCGTGTGATGAAAGTGATGCTAGAAAAAGGTGTTAAGGACCACGAAGACTTAGTCTCCAAGATATTAGAAGCTCTGTTCATGAGAGGACATGTAGAGGAAGCCCTTGGAAGAATCGAACTGATGATGCAGAGTGGCATCGAGCCTAAATTCGATAGCCTATTGTCTGTTCTTTGTGAGAGGGGAAAGACGATCGCTGCTTTGAAGCTGTTGGATTATGGTTTGGAGAGGGACTATAACGTCGATACAACATCGTACGAGAAAGTTCTCGATGCACTATTGGCTGCTGAGAAGACGCTCAATGCTTACTCCATACTCTGTAAGATCATGGAGAAGGGAGGAGTTAGCGATTGGAGCAGCTGTAAAGAGCTGATTAAGAGTCTCAATGAACAGGGAAACACAAAGCAAGCTGATATTCTGTCGAGGATGATCAAGGAGAAGGATAAGCCGAAAGGAGATAGGAAAGCTGCCATGGCTTGTTAGTTTGCTAGCTTTTTAGCGTCTTTTGGTAAGAATTTCGATTTCAATCTGCTCTGTTTTTCGATTGATGATCACATTTCTTTGCCGAAATGGAATATGTTTTTGATTCGTTTGTGGTAATCTTTCTTCTAAAGTGAAATCAATTATATTTATGTCCAAACGACTATCTTGTCTTCGTTTGACTTCAAACTCGAATGAAGAGAATAGAGACATAATTCGTTTTGGTCTTTGTCTTTTGGGATTTTTACTTTTAACCTAAAAAGAAGATCTTTATGACGTATTTAAAAAATTATGAGGATATGACGTACAAGAGCCTTTTCATAATATATATACTAACTCGACATTTTATTATTACCTCTTTTCTTTTAGTGGCAAATCAATCCATTGATGCAATATATGTGTATTATATGTCGAGTAAATCCAATGAAATTTTCTAATTTGCTCATCTTTTTAATATAAAAGGACTGGTGTGGCTTTATGGGACAACTCAAAGTCGTGTTGAATCTTTTTGAGACCGAAAGGGGAATATACCAAAGGTCTTTTTTCTCTCTTTTTTATTTTTATCTTCATTATCCCACCAAAGTTTCCATTTTTAGATGGGATCGATCGATCTGAACCGGCTAATATTCTATATATACATGCAAATGAATGTAGATTAGGTTTTTTCGACAGCTCCATGCTTTAATTAATCCAATTGCGGATATAATTAAAGTGAAGGGAATATACCTTCCTTGCCTTTCAAATTTCGTGCTTAATCATAGTGTGTGTGTGTGTGTGTGTGTGAGTACATCGTTGGAAGACAAAACATCGATGAGACAGAAAATTGCATGCTTACTCGATATTACAATATTTAAAGAAGACAGACATTCAGTTCCCAAAAGAGCTGCCTGCGGCTTGCAAGGAAAGCTCTCTCTCAACATACATAAAAGTTCAACTACCATACTTGCCTTTAAGTATTTTTTTCTAAGTTATTTTTCCACGTAACTTTGTTTCCCACTTCGTGGTAGCATTTCGAATGGATAAATCTATAAGTTCATAAATGATTATTTCGATGTTAAAGTAGGTAACCAACAAGTCGATAAGCATGGCGCATGTAAAAGGTTTTTTGTTACTACCATATAAATTAAATGAAACTTGAAAGCCCTCTTTTCGAATTCTTGAAATTATTTCTTACCATGTGTGTCAACTAGTTTTAAATATGTTTTGCAATAAAATCCGAGTATATGCGATATTTTTCACGCCCCGTCATCATGCGTAAGCGTACGTGCCAGTCACGTGCATGACTATCAAATATTTTTTTTTCCTAGTTTTTCTTTTTTTATTTTCCACGTGTGAAAAGCATGATAATTAAAGCCCCTCCCAAAGTTATTGGTGGAAAACAGAAAATGAAAAATGTTACGTACACAGAGCAAAAACAGTCATATAGCTCTCTGTAAACACACAATCAAATACCTACATTACATCACATCTGGGCACTATATATCTTTTTGGATAAATAGCTTGTTAGGGTCCAACTCTCTCTCTATATATACTCACACAAACGCACATGCAAGCGAAGCTGTTAGAAGTAAGATTCTTCTTTCGTTCTAGCTTTGTGCCACCCTCCTAAAAAGACTGGAAACTTATTAAGCTCAAGAGCGACGGGACATGGAGAGAAACTGCGAAGTTAATGTTTCGAAATTCAAGAGGGTTTGTGTTTTCTGTGGAAGCAGCCCAGGCAAGAAGAAAAGCTATCAAGAATCTGCTATTGAACTCGGCAGAGTTTTGGTATTCATTGATGTCTCTTCTATGTCTTTTGTTTCTTTTTTTGCCTATCTTTCAAGGGATGAAGGGCAGTATGTTGCTGAAGTTAAGTGTTTTTTTTTTTCATATGGGCGTTTCCAAAATCTAGTCTTTGCGTCTTGTTTCTGTGATTCTTGTGATGTTTTTGCTTATTTTAAACGTTGACTGCTCTGTTCTGCAATTTTTCTTGGTTTTAGCTGCTCCGTTATTGGTTTACTCTCATGTTAGTATACTCTTTTTCAAGTTCCTTTTCCTCTATGTACTGCTGCGTAAATGGTAAAAATTTCTTCTTTTTCGTAGCACTTCGCTTTGCTTTATTCTTGAAAATTTTGGCCAGAAAATAGAAAAAAGAGGGAATATTGTATCATAATGTGTTCTGTTACTTTCATCACATGTGTCTCTCATTTATTTGTGTGATGTCTGCCTTGTTCTCCTCCTCAAATGGATAAGAACACGGTACCAAATTGTACTATAACGAGCTTTCTTCCTCAGCATTATCTCCTTTTGACTGTGATGTGTCACATTTATTCTCTTATTGGAGTAAATCTGGCCTTAAACAATGTCAATGAAATTAACAAGTAGAGTCCTCCTTCTCTGAACCCCACTCGGAAAGCTTGCACTTTTATTGCAGCCCAGTATATCTAATTCTCACATGCTCTGTTTTTTCTTTATTGCTTCTTAAGGTTTCAAGAAACATTGATTTGGTCTATGGTGGAGGTAGCATAGGTCTCATGGGTTTGGTCTCCCAAGCAGTTCATGATGGTGGTCGGCATGTTATTGGGTAAAAGCTTCTCTACTTTTTTCTTTGATTTCATTATGTTTTATTGGGGCTCCTCTAGTACTTGAGTACTGGCACTCCAAGTTGTTGTGAAAAGTTAATGGCAAAGATTCATAGTTAGAAGAGCCTAGAAATGATTAACCGAGTTTAAATCCTTACTTTCAAGTCTAATATTTTTTTCACCAAAACTGATTTTTTGTCGTCTTACTGTCTTATTATTCAGGGTGATTCCCAAGACTCTCATGCCTCGAGAGGTATATTTGCTTCTTTACTGTGCATGAAAATTGAAAACAATTTGCTGTGCGTGCCTTACATTATTATATAAAAAAACATCCCCACCAATTTTTATGTTCGTCAGATAATAATAGTTAACTAAGTCTTGTTGAGGGACCTTTGTGTTCTCTGGTCGTTTAACTGATAACCTTATCCAGAGAGATATGCACTTAAGTGGTTGTTGTGCTGTTTCAACATTTCAAGTCTTACCATCTACCAGTGTTTTCCTATGATTTTTTCCTTTTATGTTTAACCCCTTAAGTTGCTAAGCTTGTATTTATCTGCCTTGGCATTTTCTGTTAATTATGATTTCCATTTGAACGACTAAGCTAGTCAATATTCTCCTGCAAAAAAAAATTACCATCGTTGCTTCACTGCAAAGTGAACAGTTCTTCAATTAATATATCTCTATCTGGGCTCCTTTCCATTTCAGGTTTTATTGGAACTTTTCCTAATGCTATTTGGCACTTTTGTCTACTCTGTTTTTTTGTTTGTTTGTTTGCAGTTAACTGGTGTAACTGTAGGGGAAGTGAAGGCAGTTGCTGATATGCACCAAAGGAAGGCAGAAATGGGAAGACATTCAGATGCTTTCATTGCCTTGCCAGGTAATGCTTTCAATTGTCTTGTAACACAAATTCTTGCAATAATTATAAATCTCTGACCCAAAAAAAAAAAAGACAGAAATCTTGAAGCAGGCTAGCAACTAAACTTAATAGCCCTTAGCACCAACACATAGCTCTGAGGGTTTTTAAACATCTTTATACTATTTATGGCAACTGTAATTCTGTGAAAGCTGCTGCTTTATGAGCTCCCTTTGTCTTGTTTTCCTTATAAGCCAAGAAAGATCTTGACTCATCATGATGATTAATTAGTGAACAAAACCAATGAGGTCCAAATATGTTGACACGTCAACATCTTGCACAGAAAAACAAAAAAAAAAAAAGGACTCTTTGCTTCTCTGAGGAGCCACTTAAGTGTATATACGTCTTTTTATGGTTGAATGATGTCAGGTGGCTATGGAACATTAGAGGAATTGCTCGAAGTTATAACCTGGGCTCAGCTTGGAATCCATGATAAGCCTGTAATTATCAGTCCTTTTTCTCTACTCAGAAAATCATAAGTGTATTGATGTAAGGATGTAGACCAAGAAAATGGGTCTTTGACAGGTGGGGCTTTTAAATGTGGATGGATATTACAACTCTTTACTGTCTTTCGTCGACAAAGCTGTGGAAGAAGGTTTCATCAATCCAAAGGCTCGACATATCATTGTTTCTGCGCCTACAGCTACGGAGCTTGTCATGAAATTGGAGGTAATAATAAATAGCATTACATCCCCATCTGCTAGATATAAAAAAAACTTCCTGAGAATTAACTCTCATCTGCTGTGATTTGCAGGAGTATGTTCCTCGCCATGAAAGAGTTGCTTCCAAGCATAGCTGGGATATGGATCAGTACGGATACTCTTCAGAGTACGATGTTTCTCCGTGAAAGAAAACAAAAAAATGGTCTTAGCTGCTTAGAGACAAGAGTTGGAACCTTGGGAATTTGAAGCTAACCTCGTTTGATCTTTTAATTGCTGTGAAGTAGGGAAATCTTTTGTATATTAAGTTAGAAACGATTCGACCTCTCATTATTTTCCCCTTCGCTTAGATATTTAGTTTGTTTCCAAGCTGTAACTACTAATATGCATTATCTCTCTAGTTTCCTCTGCTATTTTCTGCATCAAATGCTTTCATGATCAAGAAAAAAAATATCTTTTATTACCACGGTACATATTCGTGAAGAAATAGAATAACTGAGCAAGACATACAATCCTCAATGATAACTGCCATGCAACCCCCATCAAGAGTTCAACATGGTCCCAAACAAACACCAAGTGGGAAAAGATTCATGGCAGAACTATGACAACTTATCCTCTATGCTTGTAGTACAGATAGTGCTCTCTTCCCATACTTCAGTGGTCTCAAAACACTTAAAGAAAAGGAAACAAAAATCCAAGCCATAGAAGAGTGAACAAACTCGTTATCTTTGGAAGTTTCATGGGACCATTTTTTTCTGTTATCCCAGCAACAAGCGCATAAAAGCCACACGGCTCTTGCTTGGAAAAAATCTAACAAAGTGGTCGATCAAGACATTTCGCCTTTAAGGTTCTATCGAGCTTTATTATTAACTAATCAGATGCAAGAACGGGACTTCTTTTAGATAAGAAAAAAAAGAATAATACTTCCGCCACATAAATAAATGGTTCATGAAGGGACAACGAGTCAAAAGTGTACTAGGAAGGAAGGAAGGTACCACCAAACTACTGTCATTTTTCATTGCGGGCACTCTTTTATCGCCTTTCTTCTTGGTCGGCTTACCATGTGTGTGTCTTTGCTCTTACGTCGAGTTATAAGACTTACGTGGCCTACGAACAACGAAGTAAAAAATTGAGGATATTTTTTCTTTCTTCAGAAAAAAGTAGCTTCTTTTTTACGTCCGAAAGATGGTGGGCTGATCAAAGAAGAAGAGGACATCCAATTATTTGAACGTCTCCCAGAGGATTAAGACAAGACCTAAAAATCGTTGGATGTACTAAAAGTTTTCTGCAGATGTTTTTTCATAGAGATCGATTTCGGACACTTTTCCTTAGCACAATGAATAACCCTTTCCATGATGACACCAGACGATCTCAGAAAGCCATGGAAAACAAAGGAAATCGCCGCTGTATTCGATCAGCTGAATCGTCGAAATAGCAGAACACCGAACGGTGACGTTATAGTATAGTATCCTCCGCGAAAAAGAAAACAAAAAAAGCTCAATCGAAAAAAGAAAATTCCCAACATATCAGCAGCTTATGCATATTAAAATCTACCTGAAAAAGATATTCTTCCAAGTCCTCTTCGTCTTCACCACTTTGCGAAGCTCTCTCCTCATTCTATCGCATTCTTTCTCAAGCTCACAGAGGCGTTCTGCAATAATGTCGTCCGCCCAACTTCCTCCTTCGTCGAGGCTGTCAGAATCGAATAGCCATCCCGAGATTGAAGAGCGTAGATTCATCTGTTCCAAGAACAAGACTTGTACGATTACTCTGAGCGGAAGCCTTGCGTTCTGAGAAGCATGAGCTCTTGCCTGCGGTGAAAGCTTGTGGAAACTCACTAGCCTGCAAATTTCTTCCCTTTCCTCGTCTCTGAGCCGTGGATGCGCCTATACATCATGCACAACGTTAAGAATTCGCTACTATCGCTGTCGTAAATGTTAAAATGCTGGCGTATGTTTTTATACCTTGAGATACACATCGATGGCGCGATAGAGCGCGTCAAAGGCCAGCCTGGCATGCTCGGGAACTGAAGCTGCTAAGCATTGGAACATCGTCGAGTCGAGGCCAACGTCCTGCGCCACCTCAGCGAGGTAACCATCCACTAGAACAGCCACCGTTTTGATCGGCGAAGGCGGGCAAATCATCTCTTCGCCTTCATCAACGGTCGAAGGCGAACAAACAGTTGAAGCCCGTCGTTCTTCAGACATGAAGCGTTCCAAGATTCTCTGAAAGCAATCAATGTCGTAAAAAGTTCCCGCCGAACAGCCCAGTTTTGGGATCAGAAGGTCGGGCAATGAAGCTTTGTGTAATTGCAGACCGACCCTCCTCTCGAGATTTTCTCTGCAAGAGGGGCTTACCTGCAAGGTGATACCCGCCCTGAGAAGCCTGAGGAGGAGATTAGTGCTTACGACACCCTTTTCTTTGGGTAATAACTCCACGATTTCTTCTAAAATTAGGCCCTTTTCAACCTCAGTCGGGATAACTGAATTGAGATCCTCGAAACCCGATTGTTCGTTCATCTGATGAATGTATTTTTCGGCGTAAAAGATCAACGCTCCAGCCACAATCTCAGGCCTCATACCAGCTTCTTCAACTGCTCGGATTAACCTTTTGTACAGATGGAGGCTCAGGCAAGAGACATCCTCGTACCACCAGCCATCTCCTATTAGGGGTCTACTAGCCATGCTCGAAGAACTGAAAATCCCATTCCATGGAGTGGAATCGCTCCCTCTAGCGCTAGTGCAAGGAGAAGGTAGGAAAGCCATGGACGATAAAGAGTCTATGAATTTGGACACGATTTGCAGCTCCTCGGCCTGCTGCAATACATCGTCGCAGGTTTCTAGGGCTTTGACCGTGTCCGTCCAATCGCCTAGAATTTCTGTCAAGAGAGCCTCGGTCTGTGAAATTAGGTTTCCTTCGCCGTATTCTTCGGTCATCTGAAGGTATTCCGACGCGCACCTCAGGCCCACGACGTTGGCGGAGTCGAGCTCGATTTTGGCGCCGTAGCAGAATTTCGCGGCGAGCTCGAAAGCTTTGGCTCCGCCGGGTAATTGATTGATTTGAATGGTGCATTGGGTGTCTCCGTCGCCGGCGGCGAAGGAATGTTCTTGGATGAGGTTTTCGAGTAGGCCGCTTCTTGAAATCAAGGGGAACTGTTGGGAAAGAAGGATTATATTAATAATTTGTGATTAGTGTAATATTTTGATCGAATTTCTAAAGGAGTACGTACGTACGAATGTGATATCTTAACCTTGTGAAGATTAAAGCAAATCTCTCCTATTTCAACTCTTACGTCGCTTGGGAGAGCAGATGAGTAGTGCCTAATACGAAGCACACATCAACATTTCAGACAAGAGATAAAGCTTCTTCAAACAATAGCGCGACGAACTTATTACACAGCAAATAAAATGCCTATGATCATTATATCAGTTGAAGAGTTGCTTGCTCACCATATTCGTCCCTGGCGGTGAAATGCTTTGGATTTTGAGCCAAGCCTCATGTAAGCCATGCTTCTTCACACACTAGGAAAATGCCGAAGAATAGAGTATTAGGGTATGTATATGAGAACTATATATGGAAAAGCAGTTACCGATTCTTTTATTATTACGGGAGAATAGGGAGGGAAATAATCTTCCCTATCCATTGAGTTAGTAGATTCAGTCTGATAAATCAGTTAGCGACTGAGTCCAAGTCGTCTTTTTTACCTTTGGGAGCATGGACAGTAGTTGCTTGTTCGTCCGTACCAACCAACTACTAATTGCAAGGCAGATCAAAATAAGTTGGTTAATCAAATTGGGCCCAAACTCTAAATGGGCCCATAAGAGATTATGTTGGGCTTAAGCCCATAAACCAACGAACCGTCGTCGGTGCAAGAAACATCGTTTTCCGGCACATAAATTGCGTAACAGCGACAGATGATCGTTCGCCATTTATTGAATTCATGACTTACAGATTTCTCTCTCTCTCTCTCTCTCTCTCTCTCTCTCTCTCTCTCTCTCTATTGATCTCAACATCCGTCATATCGGTGAGTTACTACAAGTAAATCTTTGTATAATAACTAAACATTGACCTCTATTTATTGTATAAAACCCATCCTTCGTCAACCAATGAACATGCGACAGCAAAGTATAAGACAGAGACTCGACAAAGCATTCAGTGGTTAAGCATTCACACAACGAGGAGGAACAAATCCCATGTGTTCGTTATACATTTCATAGTCAACTACTACAAAACAAATGGCCCAAATGTCTTTGTCCTTTTAGCTGTCAACTCCTTCACCTATTGGGCTCCGTTCATGGCCCGAGACTATTTACACAACCACGAGAGAGAGAGAGAGAGAGAGAGAGAGAGAGAGAGAGAGAGAGAGAGAGAGAGAGATCTACTACTTAACCTCATCAGTATGCATATTAATCAGATGCGGCAAACTCTAATCTCCATAGCTTGACGTGATTAGTGAAGAGTAATTACGAGTAGGTGTGTATTGATTAGAGAAAGAAAACGGGTGGGAAGTATTAATGAAGCAATTAGGGCGATAATCAAAATAATTTTAGTCGGATTATGGGCGCAGAGTACGTAGTTGTGTTACTACTTGATAACTATTGCAATGCACGTTCCTTTCTTCATGTATAATACTTATTATTACCACATCTTCTCCATTATTTCTCTTTTAACTTCTTTCTCAGTGTCAGTCGGTGTTTGACTCTGTGTGTGAGAATGATGAATGTAAGAAAGAGAGAAAGAGGAATAACGAAAACGACAAGCGACCATGTCAGCGTGTGTTTGAACTTTGAATAATGCGTGAATTCTCAAGTGTAGCTTTAGCAATTAACAACCCTAGCTAGCTCAAGGCCAAAAATGCTTATTTAGGTACAATTGTTATATTTTTTCTTTATTTTAAATAAATAATTATATTTGTTACTTGATTGCTGCGTCAATCAAAGAGCACTATCGTCCTATGTACTACACTTTTTCGGCACCATTGAAAAATTAAATGCTGCCCATAAAATAATACATCACTTTCCTTCCTTCACCATTTCTTGTTTTCAGTTCTTGCCCATATCTCTAAATTAGGGTTTGTTCGTTTTTCTTTTTTGGAAAAGACGACGAGTTTAGACGACAATAGATTGATATATAGATATACTAAACAATATCAATATTCATCTTGGTCGTTATATAAATGTGTCGTCATACTGATTATCGGATGATGTACGTATAGTGACCCCATAATCCACATGGGTTCAAACACAAACATTCATAGCTTTCAATGCGCGTTATCAAGCACTGCAAAGACAAAGTCCACCAACATTTGACTATTTAATTAAATACTATCAATTTAATAATTAATTAATTAATTAATTAAGGGGTAGATATAGACAGCTTCTGCTAGCTTAGAGAGGTCCACGAACACGAGTGTGTGGATCAATTGTCGCGCATGCATATGTCATGTCTTGGATCTTTCCTCATATGTGTAAAATCAAATTATTAAGATGATATTATCTACGCGTGTTTTTACATGGATAATTAATTGCTACGTATTTATAAGTTAAATACGGGTGAATGGGTAAGTTGTATATTGTGGTAGGGTCGTATTGAGATAATGTATGGTTCGAGTGTCCTTTTCTTGAATGATGATCATCTTCATTTCATCAGTAAGTGGTCGTAGTTTTATGACATAATAATATCAAGACACAGGCTATGCCTTTTGTCACGTCGCCATCATCACTTAGAATATTTTTCGCTTCTCTACTTATTTTTTCAAAAATTTATTCATTTTATCAGATTCCTTTTTTTCGTTGGTAGTTAACGGTGGTTACACCATATGTGGTTGAGTGTTAAAACTATGGTCTGAACCGACTGTTGACGATTGAATTGGATTTACCCTTTTATGAAGGGAATTAATTGATTTGTTTCCCAGTGCTAAAAAACGAAATATAGACCTTGCACCAAAGTTAATTTTTTCAGTTCCATTTTTAAGCTAAAACGGAAAAACGAATGAATGAACGTGAAAGTGAAAGGACAAAAAACTACTATTTTTCTTATTCTCAATAAGTCATACCGTGGGTGAGGTGCGCCATAAATAGTCTTTCTTTTTTCCTAAACATTATTGCATTCTCCTAGAAATTAATTTGTATTATTGTCTTACAAATAGTATGGGGAATAAGATCTAGTTATAAATAATAAGACACAATTTTCTTTTACACTATAAATGTAAGAAAATCACTATTTTTTTAGGCATTGATTGTCTGGCGTTCCCAATCAATTTTTATTGAAAAATAGTGAGACCAATGTTTTTTTCTAAAGAAAATGGCAATCAAAGTCAAAGATAATACATTGATTAGTATAATTAATTGACATAATAAATTAAACTATTCATTGGGGAGAAAAATGATTTAACTAAAGAAAAGGGTTTTCACTACCAATAGATGTATTAATTGCGTGCCTTTTTGTCTACTTGATAGAGTTAAGACCACCTAGCTTTTAGCGCAACTATACTATTGACTTACCTCAACGAAAGTAAACAATTAATCTTAATTTAGTTCTTGCACTTACTGCGATAACTCGATCCGTTCAATATCTCAGGATAACTTGAACTGATAATAAAGTAATCTCAACCACCATAAATATAAAATAAAAATCACACCCTACATCGTAAGCAACAGAATAAAAATAATGATATTATACTCTTTAAACAAAACGGAAACACACCGCCACATGGTTTATTTTATTTCTATTTTAACTGCACAAGATTTATATATACATATAATTTGATTTTTGCTTATAAGATCTTTGTTGTTGGGCTGTGGAGGTACATCAGAAGCTTCTTCAGATCCGAAGAATAAGGTAGAAGAAAAGATATTGTATGTATGTCTCGTTTTTAGAGGTAAAAATTTGGATTAGATTACAGGATAGTAACAATTTGAGAGAGAGAGAGAGAGAGAGAGAGAGAGAGAGAGAGAGAGAGCTTAATCGGGTGAATAATAAAGAAAATAAAACAGAAAAAAAGACACTTTTTTCTCTGTGTACGTGTGAGGTGAGGATTTATACATACAATAATTGTGTACGTATAGGTTGAAAGAGAGATAAAGCAGTTGACGAGGGAGCATTTTACATGTGTGAATGGACATGAGTGTTTAAGTTGAAAGAAAATCAGCAGCTGCTTGGGTGGGTTTTTTCATCTTTTTTACGTTCCTCCTCTGTGAAATTTGCCTTCCATTATTTCATAATCAGATTCTTCATCCACTTTTATACCTCTTTCTTGACCCGTTCTCTCTGTTGTTTTATTGCAAAGGTCGACTTTTTTTTTTTCTTATGGGGTTTTTTGCTTTCCATTTCTGGGTTTCAAGAATTTTGTTTACTGCAGTCACCAACTTCATGAGAATGGGTGCACTTCTTTAGATTTGAGAAAAAAAAAGAATTGAATCCTTGACTGATTTAGGATATCATATCAATTGGGTTTTTATTCCTGTGTCTTTCTTTGGTGTTTCCGCAGATATCTGATAAGATAGTACACAGATTGATAGAGCTTTGAGCTCAATTGATGTCTTCTTAACCTTCCTTTTTCATTACCTCTGTTCTTTATAACAGTGACCGTCTTTCTGTGGTAGAAAAACACAGCTCTTTGTGTGTCCTTAAGAAATTGGGGTTTCGATGATTACGTTTATGGAACCAAAAGAGAAGACCAAAGAAGCCGAGAAATGCTTGGATTCTCAGCTATGGCACGCCTGCGCCGGCAGCATGGTGCAAATGCCCACCGTAAACTCCAAAGTCTTCTACTTCCCTCAAGGCCACGCCGAACACTCCTCCGCCGCCGTCGATTTCAGAAATTTCCCAAGAATCCCATCCCTAATTCCCTGCAAAGTGTCCGAGGTTAAATTCATGGCAGATCCCGACACAGACGAGGTCTTCTCCAAGATTCGATTAATTCCTCTTACACAGCAAACCGACGCCAACTCCGACGAAGATTGCAGCAACAACAACACAGCGCTCGAAGGATCTGAGAACCACCAAGACAGCAACAAACCCACTTCCTTCGCGAAGACGCTGACCCAAAGCGACGCAAACAACGGCGGCGGCTTTTCAGTTCCGAGGTACTGCGCCGAGACCATCTTCCCCCGCCTAGACTACTCCGCCGACCCGCCCGTTCAGACCATACTCGCAAAGGATGTCCACGGCGAGACATGGAAGTTCAGGCACATCTACCGAGGAACTCCAAGGCGGCACCTCCTCACAACTGGGTGGAGCACCTTCGTCAACCACAAGAAGCTCGTCGCCGGCGACTCAATAGTCTTCCTAAGGGCTGAGAACGGCGACCTCTGCGTAGGAGTTCGTCGGGCCAAGAGAGGGATCGGCGGGGGGCCCGAAATCTCGACGGGCTGGAACAACCCTAATGGATACGCCGCCGTCCCTCCGTTCTCGGGCTTCCTCAGGGAAGACGAAGGGAAGCTCCCTCACAGAAATGGCGGTAATAATAGCCCTCGGACGAATACGGGCCGGGTCAAGCCCGATGACGTTCTAGAAGCTGCGAATCTCGCCTCGAATGGGCAGGCGTTTAGCGTCGTGTACTACCCGAGGGCGAGCACGCCCGAGTTCTGCGTGAAGGCTTCGCTCGTGAACGCTGCGCTTAGGATGAGGTGGTGCTCGGGGATGAGGTTTAAGATGGCGTTCGAAACTGAGGATTCGTCGAGGATCAGCTGGTTTATGGGGACCATCTCGGCCGTCCATCCCGCCGATCCCATTCGATGGCCCGACTCGCCTTGGAGGCTCCTTCAGGTTTTTTTTTTCCTTCTAACTCATTATTATAGGCACGGTACACTTAGAGGGTGCATTTGGTATGCAGAATTCGAGGTGGAAAAGAAATAAATCGTGTGATTGTACGATACGCAAAGCGTGGCGTACAGTCATTTGATGGGTATAATTACCTTTCCTTTTCTCTATTGAATTCCGCATACCAAACACACCTTCAATGATTTCGATGGGGAAAAGAAAAAAGGAAAGCCGTAGTGGTACGACACTCGAAGCGTAACATACATTGGTTCGGTGCGCTGACTTGGTTTTCTCATTCGTCTTTTCCATGCACGAATTCTGCATACCCAACGCACCTTTAACAGGAGCAGACGTGGAATTCCGACTGACACGAAACTATTATTACTATTTATTATTTTGCAGGTAGCGTGGGACGAGCCGGACCTACTCCAAAATGTGAAGCGCGTGAGCCCGTGGCTCGTGGAGCTCGTCTCGAACGTGCCGCCGGCGGTTCATCTCTCTCCCTTCTCGCCTCCGTTCAAGAAGCTGAGGCTTCCCAGACAGCAAACCGAGTTTGAGATTCCATTACCGTCGTTTAGCGGCGGCAATAACAACAACAGCCTCATCTTCAACAGCCCTTTCATGGGAAACTATCTCCCCAACAACAACAGTAATACTCCCGCCGGCATGCAGGGAGCCAGGCACAACACTCCCCCGAGCCATCACCACCACCACCACCACGCCTTGTCCTTATCGCCGGACATTTTCTTCAGTCGTCTCCACCGCCCGTCCTTTCCTACCATGGGCTTTCTTCCTATTACAGCATCGTCGTCTGCAGATCTCATGATGTCCAAGCCTGGCGTCGACGAGAATGTTTCTTGTCTTTTGACGATGGGAAGCTCGAGTTGCCTAACTGATGGTAAGAAGGAAACTCCTTTTTTACTTTTTGGGAAGCAGATTCACACCACGGAGAAGCAGAATTCGACGAGCTCGTGCGAAGGGAATAACGGAGGCAGTGCTTCTGAAGGGTCCGGGTCGGGTCAGTCGGAGCTCGCGGGTCACTGCAAGGTGTTTCTTGAATCTGAGGACGTGGGAAGGACGATAGATCTCTCTGTTCTTAGTTCTTACGGCGAAGTGTTTGACAAGTTGGAGGAGATGTTTGGGATCGAAAGCTCTGATATGTCGAGTCGAGTGAAGTATAGGGATTCGTCGGGCGCAATTCGACGGCTCGGGGATGAGCCTTTTAGGTGAGTGTGTTTTTTTCGTTGGAATTTTTTTTTTGTATATGATCATTTAAATCGTATCCAATGCGTAGTTTTTTTTTTTTTTAATGATTGCAGTAGCTTTGCGAAAGGGGCTCGAAGGCTGACGATTCAGTCGAGTTCGAGCGTCGAAAATGGCGTAGTGTAGCTCAACGTTGACTCTGTTCTTAGGTTTTGATACGATAGGAGAAGGCTTTTCTCAAAGTGTTATTAAGACATATTTTGCTGCTCTTTTTCCTTATGTTTTTTCTTTTCCATGGCTTCAGTTGCTGGTATGCGACTTGGGTTATTAGTTCTGTGTATTGTGTTAGTGTGATTAAAGGAAGAAATCCGAATAATTAGTGATTGACTGCGATTAATCGAATCTGAGTTCTGAGGTAATAATATACTATTTTGGTTGGGTTATTTCTTGCGTGCACGATTATGTTATTACAGTACGTAGCTATGATAATTATTTATGACAAGAAGTCAAAATTTCGAACGAGCAAACATTTAGTAGCAAGGAACACAAGTCACATGGTTTGGACCAAACAAACCCTTTCAAAGTTTGTTTCCTGTTTATTAGCCGCAAGTTTAGGCAACTGATACATATTTATGTTTAATATGCAGGGATTAACGTTGATAATTAGTTAATTAGCGCCAAGGAATCTGAATTATTATTGTACAGTAAGAAACAAAGAGCCAATAAATAAGGGTAGAGTGGCGCACGTGAGAGTTGTCTCGTGGGACCCATATGTGTTCACGTGCGGGCAAAGTCAGCTGTTCAAAAATTTCCACGCGTTGCGGCGTGTTGACGACCGCGATGTTTCTTCCATCTTCTTCTTCTTCTTCGCTGAAGTTGAGAAATCTTTGGTTGACTAAAAACAAATTTGTGTAATAATATACTATATTATTTTCCTCAACTATTTTTATCATTATTATTAATTCGACGGTCACAGACAAGAACAAGAACATGAGTTGGATCACGTGAAAGTGCCGAAAGACAACGTTGGATCAACGGCTTCTTACATACCTTTGACAAATTTTACTTATCGTATTAATTATAATTTGACTATAAATAATTATTATTCTGCAACAAGAGAAAAGCTGTAACCAGGGAAGGGCAGATTGGGGTTCCCTGTTCAAATTTGACAATATATACTCTACTCATATATCTTTCAATAGAGCGTAATTATCATTACTACAGATATGAGGAGAAGTCATAGAGGGAACAAAACCATTTCCAACGTGTTTGTACTTTGTTTTCAGCAATTACATAGAGTTACAACCCACGCAATACATGCCATGGTTTCTACCAATGCCATTACATCAAGTTATTTATAAGAATCATCAAACCATTAATTACAAGAAAGTCATAATTTAATCACTATACATAGATAGGCATTGATGCATGCATGTGCGTTGTTATTATTGTTTCATGGGAGTTAGCTTAAACTCGAGATTACGCTCAACTGCAGTTTGATAGATCCGAGAACCAGAATCAAGGGCCATGCTTTAAGTTGATTTATTTACTCCCTCCGATTTTTTTAGGTGTCGTTTTAGGTTTTTGCACTCATATTAAGAAATAGAATAAAATGTCTAATATACCCCTAATTAATTGCTTAAGACTATTTAATATATTCCATTTAATAATATTTAAAAGGGTAAAACTGGAAATATAATAACTATTTGCCTTGAAATCTGTAAAACGACAACTAATTAGAAACAAAATTAAAGAGCTAAAACGACGTGTAAATAAAATCGGAGGGAGTATTTTGTATATCACATTCGACCTTAATAATATAATGGGGAAAACAGAGAGTCAAGATTTAGCAGTCGGTGGATGCACTAGAAGCATAATTTGAGATATTAAAAAAAAGTATACTAAATTGACCAAGGAGATTACATCTATTTTAATAGGTAAAAAATTATGAAAATTTGGTAGGATGATAATATATTCAAGTAAAAGATGAACATAAATTTGGTGATTTCAAAAAGTGGGTCCCAGCTTTGGATAATTACAAATGCCACTATTACATCATTGGGCCGAACTGACAGAGATTTAGTAAGATAAAGACATGTCAGATGTACGTGAGAATGGGCCCAATCGTGATGTGGACTTTATACTAACGACAAACTAAAAAAAATAATAAGTTCTTCACCCAAAAAAAAAAGTTCTTAAATTTACAGTGATATTTAAACCACTCGTAAAATATATATGATTAAAATGGGCCTACAAATCTCAATACTCGGCCCGATCTTAAATGCAAAAACGCCCATCACCGTAGCCTACCAAAGGGTAGAGAATGTATATCTATTTCACATCTATTACGGGCCTTAAAAGCCCAAAGCCCGTTAAGTACAATCAGGCCCTCAAAATTGGACATTAAGCAAAGAGATGCACAAACAAACGTCGGCGGCGATCACGGAGGCGACGAGCGAAGTGGTTTCTCCAACACCGCACCGCAAACAAAAGGCTTGGGAATCCTCAGACAACTGAGTGATCCGCCGCCGGGAATCATCGCGCAGTCATCTTCAGGCCTCTGCATCTCTTTCCCCGGGATGCAATTCAGTGAAAAATCGATGAATCCCGCGTAATTATCACCGTAGCAATCCTGGCTCACGCCGGAGAAGAAATTAGCCGAAACGGTGAGGTTCACGAGCCGCCGAAGCTCGCAGACTACGTCGGGGAGCTCGCCGGAGAGCTCGTTGTGCGCGAAGTTCATCACTTCGATCTGATTCAGACACGATAACGAATCGGGGAGATGACCGGTTAGGGCATTGATGCTCAAGTCCAAGACCTGAAGCTCCGTCCAAATACCGACGTTTTGCGGTATGCAGCCGGTCAATCGGTTGTTCAAGAACAAGATTTCTCTGATCCCAGTGTAGCTCAAGCTGAAAGGGATTGCGCCGGTGAATCTGTTGTTTGCGAGGTTGATTACAGAGGCTTGAGAGTTTCCCAGGTTAGTCGGAATCTCTCCCTCGAAGTAGTTGTTGTTCAGAAAGATCCCATCGAGCGATCTTTTGTTGAATAAGTCCTCAGGGATTGGACCCGAAAAGGAGTTGTACCTTAGGTCTAAGTAGACAAGATTGGGGATGTACAATGCTGTAAGAGGAAAAGGGCCTGAGAAGAGATTGTTGCTGAGGTCTAATTCAGACAAGGATGCGAGTTCCCTGAAAGAAAAGGGGATGGTTCCAGTAAACCTGTTGCTGTTGAGGTGCAGTATGGACAAGTCTGTTAAGAGGGAGAGTTCTTGGACTAGGGTTCCTTGAAGGTTTCCATGGTTGAGATCTATGGCCGAGACGTACGATTCTGTAGGGTTTCCCATGAAATCCCGCGAGTTGGAACAGAAGATCCCTTTGTAAGAACAGACATTTGTTCCTATCCAAGACTGCGTTATCCCACTTGGATCGCCTACGATCGAAGATTTCCATGCCTGAAGAGATGCATACGCAGTGCTGATCTTGGAAGAACCAATACCCCAGCCATTTGTTCCTCCATCGTTGCCTGCTAGAACAGCAGTTGCTGAGACTATAATGCGCAGGAAAGTCGCTAGAAGCTGATGGATACTTTCCATTTTCTGCTTCCCCGTTGAGTTATCTGTCAAGTTCTTTCTCAACGGTCTGAATGGGATTCTTTTGCCATTTGCTACTACGACTCATTAATGCGTGATGGAGATTTTGTATTGTATGATGGGACGACAACGACGACTTTCTTGTGCGTGTAATGTGTTGTGTGTTGTATTGTAGGTGAAGAGAAATTATTGTCTGTCACGGTAGACAACAAGTGACATTTGCATTTAAAGTCGTCAGTGTCAGAGGCTCATGTAGATTCAAGTCTTTGTATGAATGGATTGGATCGCATTCATTCATGCTCCTCCTTACTTCTTCTATTGCAGTGGTTTTAGAAACTTCAAATCATCGTCATTTCGTCTATAAATAGAAGTTCGTTCGAGTGCTCTCAGTGGCCTGCACTGCTCTGCAGAGATGCCATTATCTTGGGCCTTTCTTTATTTTACTTATGGGCTATAAGTTTCTTAGGCCCAAATATTAATGGGCCTTATTGGGCTGAAACAAAAAATACCTCGCGCGCAGAAGCTTTCATATCAATTTTTCAGAATCGTTGACTACACAAATTTCAGGTCTTCCTCGTTGGTTTTCTCGGAATCTGCTGGGAGAAGAAGCGCAGGAGGAAAATTCAAAGGGAATCAAAATCGAAAATGAGAGCCTAGAATGAAGAAACAGCTCTGATTAATCGATTCAAGCACTTTCGTTACAGAGAAAAGGGGAGAAGATGACATACACACACTGTCACGCACATTCACTGCAAAAACAGAATAATGAAAATAAGAAAACTGAAATAGACATAATATGGGTACTAAGTGATAAAGCGTAGAAACGCTTCTTCTTAAATCTGCATCTTCATAACTCTGTTGAAGTCGTCGTGGCTCCTCAGCGATTTTAGCTTCCCCTATTTTAGCTTGTAACATTCCCTCTTCCTTAAAACAACTCTTGTCCTCAAGAGTTGATGGATATATGAAATCATTTCTGCAAGAGAAATGTTACTCCCCATTCGGAATTGATGTTCGAGCTGATCCACCGTTGCAATGTGAGAGGCCCTTTATTCCACTTCGCAGCTCGATTCCACCTTCCTCAATCGAAGGGCATGTGTTTCAGAGCTAACGTCGTGTCTTGCAGCAGGCTTTCGACAACACCACATTGACATCTACCACACGGTGGGTTAGGGTCATTTCCACCTTGTAGTTGCTCGTCACCAAGACGTCCTCGATCAAAAACCCGGTATGTTCCTTCAAGTCCTCGGTCGAAGGGTAAGCACACGTCCATTCTTTTTACAGCTCCTCGACGTCCTCGATCGAAGCAGTGGTATTCCCCAACACTCAGCTGCTCGATACGTCTCTTTCCTCGATCGAACAACATATTTTTATCCGAAGAAACTCGTTTCAGATCTCCAAAACCATCGGCCAATTCAACCACCGAGTCGTAGGAAGGTAATTTCACCCCTACGGAGTACGTCTGTTGATCGGTCAGCAGTCCCCTAACAACGAGCCCTGCTGAAATTTTGTCGACCAACAACGAATTATCCGCGGTCACTATTGCCTCAACATCACTCCGTTCCCCTTCAACCAACACCGACGAAGAGTCATCCGTCAAGACCGAGCTATTCTCAACCAACATTGGATGAAGCTCAACATCCACAACTAGATCTGATTTTACCATAAACTCATCATCAACAAATTCAGACTCACTACTTACCACACACGTTGCAGCAGGTGCTTTCCTCGAGGCCAAAGCTTGTTCCTGCAATTTGGCAAGACTCGCTGCCATCGATAAAGATCCCGGCCGAAACATTCTCACAGCCACTGCAATCTCAGATCTTAAACCACCTAAGAAACAGCTTACCAGGTATTGTTCCGTAAGCTCAACACAGCTCATCAGTCCCTCGAAATCATCCACATAATTCTGAACTGAACCCGTTTGTTTCAGATTCAGGAGCTTGTTCATCGAGTCAGCACAAGAGTATCGGCTTACCAACACATCACTGCCCGGCGATTTGCTCAACATTGCAGCAATCATCTCTCGCAGATCCGCCAGCTGCTTGTTGATTGAGGTGTTATCCGCATCCACCTGCTCACGAAACACATCCAATTGCTTGCGCAATTCCACGTAGCCCGTTCCTTGTGCCATCTTCGAGTTTTTCAGAGATCGAGGATCGACGCTCTGATACCAATTGATACCAACTCAAATGGGAAAAGGAAATCAAAATCGAAAATGAGAGCCTAGAATGAAGAAACAGCTCTGATTAATCGATTCAAGCACTTTCGTTACAGAGAAAAGGGGAGAAGATGACATACACACACTGTCACGCACATTCACTGCAAAAACAGAATAATGAAAATAAGAAAACTGAAATAGACATAATATGGGTACTAAGTGATAAAGCGTAGAAACGCTTCTTCTTAAATCTGCATCTTCATAACTCTGTTGAAGTCGTCGTGGCTCCTCAGCGATTTTAGCTTCCCCTATTTTAGCTTGTAACAGATGGGCATAAGATTCGTGTTGATGGTGAACAAGCAAGGTCAGACACGTCTGGCCCAGTACTACGAGTACCTCACCATTGAAGAACGCCGTGCCCTTGAGGGCGAGATTGTCCGAAAATGCCTCGCGCGCAACGAACAGCAGGTGTTGATCCGCTGATTTGTTCTTTTCCTTTCTGTTTAGACAGATTTGATCGTGGTTGTGGTAGGATTCGTCATCTAAATTATGAGGATTAGTAACTTGGATTGATTGATGTAGCTGTATAAACTATATAGGGATCTGATTGGGGGAAAGGAGAAGAGGCTGTGATTATTACCTAAAATCAGCTCAGATGTATGATCAATGTTATGGTGTCTATCGGCCGATGAAATCTTGTTTCTATCTACTTGTGTTGTGCTGCAGTGTTCGTTCGTTGAGCACCGAAACTATAAGGTCGTCTACAGGAGATACGCATCCTTGTTTTTCCTTGTCGGAGTTGACGATGATGAAGTAAGTCATCCATCTATCTATCGATGATGGTCATATCCTTGGACATGATATGTCTAAAGTCCGATTGAGCTTCTGTTGCGTATATGTATGCAGAACGAACTTGCCATTTTGGAATTCATACACCTGCTCGTCGAAACTATGGATCGTCACTTCGGTAACGTGGTAAGTAGCAAACCAAATTTGTGAAAAACAGAACATCCAATTCTTGATTTTGAGAGTCTGTCTTCGCCTCGTTTGCAGTGTGAGCTGGACATAATGTTTCATCTTGAGAAAGCCCACTTCATGCTCGAGGAAATGGTGATGAATGGATGCATCGTCGAGACAAGCAAGTCCAACATACTCACGCCAATACAGCTCATGGAGAAGTCGTCTTGACGTGAGTTTTTTCTCTGCGATTTTTAGTTGATGTGGAGGAGATACTTGGGTGTTTTTCGACTTACATATATACATTATCATCCATGTTGCTTGAGCTGTTTGGTTTTTTGCACATACATTCGCAAAGAATTTCATATCTACACCAATATGCTTTGCAAGCAAGCACACACAGTTGCAGCATTTTTCATCAGATAGCTCCTGCAGGCCAACCACCTTTCCTAGGATCGCTAACCGCAGTTAACATTCCATAAAACACGCCATCGTCGTTTTTCACTTTTCGTCCAAACGAGTCGACCCTTAAGGTTAGATTTTGAACCACGAGTTGGCAGATGGCACCTTCAGCTTGAGCCTTCAGTTGATGGCCTCTCTCACTCAAGAAATCCTTTCTGTCTTCGGTGAGTTCGATGTGCTCCCCGTCGATCACAGTCCAGTTCTCGTACGACACAATGTTTGGAATCAACTGTGCAGGCAAGTAAGTTAAACACACACACACACACACAAGTAAGTTTTACGGGCCAGTTCTTGAATAATAAAACCCATACCTGGTGATAGACTCTTGCAACTTGAACAGCGGCTAAAGGTTCCATACCCAACACAAAATGATTTATAAAAACTTGAATCACGGCAGGGATTATCTTCATGCCACCACTGCCACCTATGACCCCAGCTAATTGATTGTCCTACAAATTATAGATATTTTCATCATTCAACGTGCTAAGTAAGCGTGAGATTTAAAGTGTGTTCTTACCTTGAGGACGATCATGGGAGTCATGGAAGACAAAGGCCTCTTGTTAGGTCTTATGAAGTTAGCCGGCGCAGGAGGGAGTTTGTTAGGCGACACGTCGCTTGGGATCGAAAAATCGTCCATTTCGTTATTCAGTACGATCCCAGTCGAAGGCGAGAGTACTCCGCCCCCAAAAGCATAGTTGACGGTGGTAGTCATCGACACTGCGTTTCTTTCTGAGTCCACCACGCAAAAATGGCTCGTCCCATGATCCGTGAGTTGACTCCAGCTGCAAAGACGCATTTGCCCTTCAAAAGTTTAAGCAATAATAGTTCTTCGGAGAAAGTCAAGTGTAGATCAAACAAACCTGGGTTTGTAATATTCTGGAGGGAATGTGGTGTTATCGAATATTCTTTCACGAATGCTTTGGGCATACTCGGGAGAAAGCATTTCCGACACGGTCTTAGCGACTTCGACGAAACTGGGGTCTCCAAGATTCATTCGAATGGCGAACATATGCTTCAATGCTTCGATCAAACGATGAAGTCCAAGAGGCCTGCGAAGAGCTTCTTGGCTTCCATAACTGTTTAAGATGTTCAAAACCTGAAAACCATCGAATATGGTAACCAATCATACGAAAGTGCTAAATCAAATATGATAAACTGGAGAGTGAAACAACTTACCAAGGCGAGCCCGACGGTTCCACTCGAAGGAGGAGGCATTCCGAATATTTTATACCCCATAGCATCGATAGCAACAGCATCTGTTACGGTTACTCTGTAATTTCTCAAATCCTCCATGGTCAGATTCCCGCCGGCTTTCTCCACGTCTTTAACAAGTTTTTCGCCGATCGTACCGTTATAGAAAGCTTCGGGCCCTTGCTCAGATATGGCCTCCAAGCTATTACCCAGCTCCACGTTATAGCACGTTTCTCCGACTTTCAACAGCTTTCCTCCTGGCGCGTATACTTGTCTCAATCCAGGATCTGTCATGATCTTGTTATATTCTGCAGCGATATGAGTTCCGAGATATGAGCTGACCTCAAACCCTTCTCTGGCAAGTTTAATGGCGGGTTCGAACAAAGTCCTCCAAGGCAATCGACCGAATCTCAACCAAGCTGCGTAAAGCCCAGCTATTTCGCCGGGAACTCCCATGGATAAAGCTCCTTCGTATTTGGCTTTTGCATTTTGCTCGTACATATTCTTCGATAACCATAAAAAAATTATACACCGTATTCCAATCGAGTTTGCAAAAAAAATTAAGAAACGAAAAGAAAAGATATGTCAAAACCTGCGAAGAAGCCAACGGAGCAGTTTCCCTCATGTCGATTGCTAGTGCGCCAGCCATGGATGAGGTCCTTACAACCATAAAACCACCGCCGCCGATTCCGCTGGACATGGGACTGACGACGCCGAGGCATATTGCAGTGGAGACGGCGGCGTCGACGGCGTGGCCGCCTCTCTCGAGTATGGAAACCCCGATCTCCGAGCAGCGACCATCGTCGGCTGCCACGACTGCTTTTTGCGATTCGATGACGTCGCTGTTACTGATCGATCATGTGCCTGAGATGCTCCTCTTTTGCCTCCGCGAAATCAAAGTGTCGTCTGCGAGAAAGGTCTAGAAAATTGATCGATTTAGAGCTATCGAAAACTCGTATTTATCTATTTGCATATTGCGATACAGCTCAAATGAAATTCCAGAATCCTAGGCAGTTGACTATTTTTCAGTCATTCATTACTGCTAATGCAACTCCTCTGAAGACCACGACCACAAAATTTAGGGGGAGACAAAGAAGCAAGAGCTGAATTCAAAGTAAAAAAGGAAAACTCACAAGCTAATAGCGCGCAACCGAGAAAGAGGAGCAGTAGAGCTCTGATAACAATCGCTTTTCTCGAACGATTCCCTTCATTTCGGAGCAAAGAAGCTTCTAAGCCCTGCTGTGCCATGACTCTCTCTCTCTCTCTCTCTCTCTCTCTCTCTCTCTCTCGGTAGTGTTTGTGCGTCGCTGTTATCTCGGAAGCTCCAACCAAGGCATAGTAGTTGGCGATGACGTCAGATGGACGTAATGTAGGCCCAGATTTATACTTTGTAACCTGTGGGCACCATGAAATTAGTACTTAGGAAATTGGAATCTTTATTTTCTTATTTTAATTTACAAGGATACAAAATGATATGATTGGTGAGGGGTGTGTCACTTGCGTGCGATATGCAGTTTAGATTCCTAAAGTCCACATGCGTACCTAGACGACTCCATTTTATATTATTCATTGATAACGATATAATTTGGCAAAATTCAAGATATCATATTTAGCAATAATACGTATATCCAATAAAGAGAAAGGTCGTGGAGTGCACTTTGCAACTTTTATGTAACGTCTCAAAGAGACAACGAGTCATCGTGAGTCAGAAGTCATAAAATATCAGAATTCAGGTAGCGTTGAATTCATTAATCCCATGCCATATATCAGCATTTCATAGACACTTTTCCTTGAAAAAACAAATAAAAGGAAAATTTGGATATGGACTCAGACATTGGTAATGGGCTTATGCGCAAAACCTCAATGGACCACGAAACTAAGCCCAATAGCCGTTGAAAAGCAAGTCAGAACATCTCTTTACAAGATATCATTGTAGAGATAGTCATGAGTTGGTTGCCTGTTTTTATTTATTCATGGCATCTTTAGTGCCGAATCGGCGAATCCAATTAAGGTACAGCGTACGAACATTGTGCGTGAGCCGTCTCAGAAGGATCCGAGATGGCTTCTTCAGGCAGGGATAAAGAATTGTTTATGAGTAGATCACTTCATGCATCTGAGGTTAATCTGGGCATTTCATCTTATAAATTTTGTTTATTGATTCCGAAATATCAACTTTACATTGCTTTAAATTCTTCTCCCTCTTCTCCCATTTACCGTAGAGACGGCCATTCTTGGATTGTATAAGAGAACGGAAATGCTGAAGTCTTTGGTTGTTAAGGCGGTTTTGTTTCTTCACTTGGTGGCTTTCAACTTCAATGCTCTCGAGGATGGGACTTCGAACGACGGTAGTGTTAAGCTTTGTCCTTAAAGTGGAATTCAACTGTTATACTATATATACAGACTTATTAGTGATGCCATTTCTCTTTGTTGCATTGCAGGGGTAGTAGCCATTGATCAAGGAATTGCATGTGCATTAATGGTTGTTGCCTTGGCCATTACCTACATATTCCATTGATATTCCAAGAACGTGTATAGGAATTGGAAGCAGCTTCAACATCAAAAGGAAGCGCAAATATGATTCAATATCTTTTGACAATGCTTAACACATCATCGAAATCCAAAGATAAACAACGGCAAAAACATTTAGTAAAACACTCTCAGAAACAACTCCTACTTCTCCGATGAGTTAGGGCCCCTCTTCTTCCCAAACCCAACAACTGCGGTAAAAAACAACACCGATTCATAATTTTACCCAATAAAATGGGAAATTTAATAGCAAACAACTAATTAATTACTAAAAGCTCTTACCGGCGGTGACGAATCGGCGGTTGTACTGCATGCGCTTGTGGGCGCGTCCGCGTGGCTTCTTCTTCTTGTCCTGCTTGGCGACCTTCGGCGTCTGTCCCCTGACCTTACCGGCGCGTGCCAATGAACCGTGTACCTTACCTTCGATGGAATACACACATACCATACAGTAACTCATCACTAATCCAATTTAAATCGATCATCAGAAACAGAAATCGACGTGACTTACCCATGATTGATAGGTCGTCTGCGTAAATGGAACGCTCCGAATTCCGATGATGGGTTTGCTCTGCGCTGCGAAGTCTTTTTTCAGCTGAGAAAGTTGGGAATTAGGGTTTTTGCAATCAATTTATAGCGTCGTCCGTGATGGGCCAATCGTAGATTCATTTCGTTTAAGCCCATCTACTCCATTTATTATCAATCGAGCCCCATGAGAGCCCAGATAGATTACGAGCCGGCCCATTTAAATCTTCAAAATAACCCAATTCATATGATTGATTCCCTTTTGTGTTTTATTTCTTTGAACCTAGTTTTGTGAAATTATCCAAGCAAGTGCTAGAGAAATACTCCCTCCGATTTTATTTACATGTCGTTTTAGCTCTCTAAATTTGTTTCTTATTAGATGTCGTTTTACAGATTTCAATACAAATTATTATCATATTTCCAGTTTTACCCATTTTTTATGATTTTCAATAAAATATGTTAAATAGGCTTAAGCAATTAATTAGGAGTATATTACTTTATTTTTTAATATAAGTGAAAAAACCTTAAACGACATGTAAATAAAATAGGAGGGAGTAAAAAAGAAAGAAGAAGAAAATAGTCATCTTGCAAATATGGGCAAAGAAAGGGAATCTTTAATCGTGTAATAACTTTGTACGGTGCGATAAGGTCACGCACGCTGTGGCCTAAATTAATCAACCATGCTCTATACTCTACTAACCTAAACTAGTCAGTACAACTTGCACTTTCAATTGAGCATAGAGTTCCAAAGTTTCAACTCAAAATTAGTTGAGCATGATAAATCGAGCGTGTCTTTGTCTGTTGACCAACCTATGAATGATGACACGTGGATACTATAATTCGCAACAGACCAAACTGATATAATGCGTATTTATTTTCTCGTGTTTCTATTGCTTTTATATTATGTTATTTAAGTCAACGCAAAGCCGACGCGACATGCATAGTCAAAATCGGACACGCATTTTGTGAATTATTACAATATGTGTATAGCTTAAAAAGGTCGGGTGGAATGCGGTGCAGCTACCTTATAAACAAAGTATGGTAATATTTTTGGTCAACGGGTTTTTTTATTATGTAATGGATAACTACTAGTAGTTTTGCATGAACACCATTCACATTATTATTTTCTTTTTATTAAAGTCAACCAGTGTAACGAACATACAAAAATAATAATAAATATCATTAAGCTTACGCCTTTCTCTAAAAGGTGGATTTGTGGAGGACAAAACCGTGGGCTGAATCCGCTTTTGAGAAGGTCAAATCACATAATTAATTACTCGCAAATTAGAGAAAAGTAAACTCGGTTTTAAATTAAGCTTTTAATTCGGTTATAGAATGAAATGTCATATTCTATTTTCCTATGTTCTTAATTCTCAAATTAGCAAATCTAATATAATATAACTGGTATTTAAAATTGTGTCAGCTCTGCGTTAAAATACTTATTAAGCGTACCTGCGCGATTATATCGCCACGTCTCTCTATTAATAAATACAACATACGTATTAGGGCGGTGTAATGACACCCCAATACATAAATATAACAAAAAAAAAAACTATATTTGTTCGAGACTCTTGCGCATTCAGTCTTTCAGTAGTTTCGAATCAATTGAAGAACTAATTTTTTTTTCTTTCAGTAGGCTTTGTGTCGACTCTTGCGCATTCAGTCTTTAAATCAATTGAAGAAAAAAATGAAAATAATCATCCTAATACCAAATCGCTATTCCTAATCGGTTCTCGCATGTTCTAATTAATGCACATCGGTTTGCTCGAGACACGATATTTGTTCATCAATTAACATGAGCCCTTTGCAGTATCTTCATTATAATAAAATATGTCTCATATGGTATGATTTAATTTGTAAGCAACATATCTTTGCTACTGAAGCCTAGTAGTGTGCCCCAGGCTCGTGTGCAATGCTATGTGTACATTTGTTGAATTTTCTTTGGCCTGACAAGGCAATGACAGTATGCCTCTAAGCTAAGGTCAAAGGGTTTGAATTTTAATTTTTTAATTACTTAAAAAGGTGAGTCACATAATTAATTAAATATTTGACTTTCATATATACAATTAATATGCTCAAGGACAGATAGTGCAAAAATCAACTCCTATATTATTGCTAATCACATCATACAACACCGACGTCAATATTTGTTTATACTTTTTCACTTTTATTGACGTTTCTTTTTTCGTATATTTTAAGAGTAATTATAGGTCTAACTGACGATAATCGCACAAAAGAAGTCAATATCATCCACATAGGTTATTTGTATTTGGATGCGACGAGGATGGCAAACTTAATTCTTACCCTATTTAATATTGTAACTTGTATTGACTTTCTTTCTTAGTCATCTCTTGTTAGAATGAATACACAACGAAAAGAAGGAGAATTTGATTAAAAAGAAAATAGGGTTTTCAATAATATTGATATGTAGCCGTTACGTTTCAATAACTCATGACGCGTTTATATACACATACATACATATGTATCCTATGAAGTATGTATGAACAAGAAAGGAATTCTGTAAGACATCCTAAGACGGCATGTTATACAAAGAAAGCTATGAAATGTACAAGTTTAACTCAACTTGCGTTGACCTGTGAGTTAGAATGGGGTTGACCCATAATCTTTATTGGAAAAAAAATATTTGGTGCAACGAAACACGGACATGACGATATAACATATTTTAAGGTATAAATATCGGCTTTTCCATGTAATAAAAGACAGTTCGCATTCATGAATTGCCCAAAAGTGCTCTATGCAATGAGACGCTTCCACACTATACTTCGTTGACAAAATGGATTATTACTAGTTATTTAATTAATCAATGTTACTTCACTTCATCTGCACCCAACCTACGTGTTGGCCAAGCTTCGATCTCAGAAATATCCTACTCTACGCAGTAACTAAATAATTCCCTAATATCATTGCAAGGCAGACCATCAAGTAATAATAGAAAATTTCCAATAACACATGCAACCCCTTATCTTATATCAAATGAATATTAATTCATGAGAGCCCAAGAAAAAAAAAAAAAGAGAGAAGAGAAGTTCAAAGTCCCCATAACGAAAGAATTGAGTATACAAACTCAACAAATAAGGACAACGTACATTTTCGTAAACTTAAAAGACGCAAGTCGGAAAAGTAGAAAGAATATATCAAGAACGAACGATTGTTCCTTTCCATAAAGTCGTGTATTCTCTCATAACATTTCCAATAACACACGTACCATTTCTCACATCAATGAACACTAATAATGAGAACCCAAGAAAAAGGAGAGGAGGAGAAACAAGAAGCTGTTTAATGTAGTCCCCATAGATAGGAAAGAATTGAGTATACAAACTCAAAAAAAAAAAGGACAAACTAGTACATTCTTCGTAAAAGCAAATTACAAAAATTGAAAAAAAAAAAAAGTTAAAAAAGAATCTATCAATCAAGAACGACTTTTCCTTTCCACAAACTCATGTATCCTCTTGAGAGCAACTTCAAGGGTTTGCTCGCTCATATTAGCAAAACAAACCCTAAACCAGCCTGGCTCAGAACAATGGCAAGAACAACCCGGCGAAATATTCAGCTTCACTTGGTGCAATATCTCCTTCCATAGAACCAATTCTTGCTCCTTCGTCTTCTCCCTCAACAAAGGGCTCAGATTCATCCAGCAAAAAAGCCCAGCGTTCCCCTCCAAGCATCGAATCCCAGCTTCTCCAAGCCCACCTACGATCTTACCATACCTCTTCTTCAACCTCTCTCTATTCATCCTTATGTAAACTTCTGTAAACTCCTTATCAGACAGCATAGAAGCCAAGAGCTGCTGTGTCTGAGACGAAATCAGAGTGAAGCTAGACATCCTCCTAGCCGTAGTGACAACCTCGTCGTTGTAAGAATAGATCGTTCCAACCCTAAAACCAGGCAAGCCCAAGTCTTTAGATAGGCTGTAGACGATGTGGACCCTTTCGCACCCTTCGTAGGCTCGAGCTTCTAGAATCTCTGACACGCTTACTAGCTCGTCAGAATTGAAGGCTGAGCCCGAGTAAATCTCGTCGGATATGAGGTGGATGTTCTTGAGAGTCACAAAGTCGAGGATTCTTTCGAGGACATTTCTCTTTATTGTTGCGCCTAAAGGGTTAGATGGGTTCGTTATTAGGACTCCTCGGACTTTGATGTTCTTGGCTTGTGCTTCTTGGTAGGCAGATTCGAGGGCTTCGCTGGTTATTTCGAAGTTGTTTGAGCTTTCGCAGTGGATGGGTACTATGTTTACGCCTGTTCTCCATCTCAAGTCCTTATCGAAGCTGTTAAGGAAGACAAAAAATATATGTTAAGGTTTGTTTGTTAGGTGTAATGAGTTGAAGTAGAGTAGATGGAGAAGAAAATGTCCAAAGATGACAGAATTAATGGCGGATTTGGTGTTTGACCAATTCTCCACCGATTATTTTATTACAAGAAAAGAAATTAAACGAATATCACCATGCCACGTCTATAATATCTTTACCACGGGCATTCTTTATGCAGAAAATAATAAAGAAAAATTTAATTTTCTTTTTTCTTACCCTGGATAATATGGAGTTGGGATGAGCAAAGCATCTCCAGGATCAGCTAAAATGAAGGTTAGAAGCTCATTTGCAGCAGTGGCGCCTGCTGTAATAACGATTCTTTCAGGGTCGAACTTTGCTCTTCCACCCCTTATCTGTTCCATAAAGCTGGCCATTGCCTGCAAGAATAAATAAGAAAAAAACATATTAAGACTGTCTTGCGTGCATGCAAGAACATAGAGTAGATTAGGATATATATGTGTAGTATATGTATACCTTTCTGAAGGATTGTAGCCCGTGATAATCCTGAAACAAAGCATTCTCTCTAAATCCAGAATTTTTACTTCCATTCTGAACTGGCTCAGAATGCTTTTCTAGGTACTCCTCTAGCAAGTCAAATGAAACCTGCAGTTGAATAAATAGAAGAAATCAGTTAGCAACATAGAGTAAAAATTTATGTCCTTTTTCATGCATGATATCGACTATGTGAAAGCTTACTTGATTCTCTGCGAGCCCCATCTGTATAACCCCATTGGGATTGCTGATTTCATCATAAGGGTCTTCGTCGTAAGCTTTCCATCCAGCGAAGTATGGCGAATCTTCGCCGTGAGTATCTGATATAGCAACCTTTGATAGCTTCACTGCACAACCTTGCTTCTCTATTACCTCAACTGCCATGTCTATATGATGTGTGTAATATGATTATATGATTATATTGTGGGGAAGGGAATATGAAAAGAGAAGAAGTAGAAGGGATGTTATTTCTATTTAGAACAACGTTGCTGCTATGTGCTTTTCTTTTGATTCTTTGTTTTCTGTGGCCCTCACAACCTTTATATATAGTCGAAAAACAATAGGAAGGGGACCCTCAAAGAGCTTACTTCTTGGTAACGCTGAAAGAGAAATATTAAATGCAAGAAAAAGGAAAAAAAAAAAGAATAAATAAAATAAAATAAGCAATGATTGATTTTGTTGTTGTAAGCAAAGATCGGAAGCTCACTTGGTATTATTTATTTTAAAACTCACTGGTGACAACTGTTAGCTTCTGTCATCATAAAAGCTTTTTTCCTTATAGCCTCAATCTCCACGCGATATCCATAGAAAATATGGTGGTTGAATAAGATGGAGTGGGTATATGTGTTGTATTTCTTTTACCTTCAAAACTAAACACAGTACACACATATATACTATGTAATTATATGGGACAACTAATTAAGGTTAAGAAACCTGCTGCATGATTATTAATACAGACAGCAGTTTTGATGTATCATTTGCTGGTCGTGATTCTCGTTCTGCTTATGAAGATCATTATAATCTAAGGGTCTTCAACTGACACAGATATTTCGCAAAGAGAGGATCATCCAAGATTCTGATTTGCAAAAAGGAACGAGACAAACGAGAAGCTACGAGAGAAGATAGTCGGGCCCACATATTAGACTTCAAAGATTAGTACTATCATCGTTATTTTAAACATAAACGTGTTTCACTCGTTAATCATTCAGCTCTAATTTCGAAAAAGATAGGGACGTGACTATTAGTATGAATTAACATCCCATTACCATAAGAAAGCTTCTTAAAAGTCCTATGACTTGGTCAGCTAATGCTCTAACGTACGACTGGTAATCAATTGGTGGGCATCACTACAATAGAAAACAATTCACCGTACATATTGATTGTTGGTTGGAAACGAAACAGTCATTACATATAAGAAGGGTGTCTGTGTTTGGGGGTTCGAGCAATATTAAAACAATTAATAATAGTTATAAAAAATTAAGTTTTTTTTTTTTATTAAAATTGCAAATGGGGTTCACTTACAGAAGATATGCGGTTAGGATAGAACAAGTGGGATAATTAAAACAGAAGAATCAACGTTAATATTAAGACAATGATCTATTGAGGAGTCAAACTTGAGACATCTTCACTCGTTAACAGCTCATAATGATCAGTATATTCTCAGTAAAAGGCGATCTGAGATGTTTCTCTTCACACTATACTTTAATGACTTAATCTCAGTGTACGTTTAGATAGATACGAATGATTAGCAAGTGGATTTGCATGTCTTAATCTCGTCATAAGGACCTTAAAAGGGTCCTAATTATCTTAGATAAATTATTATCATATTTGCAAATAGCTAATGTTATTTATTTTTGCAATACAATATTTGAATTGGAATCTATGACGATGTCGAATCCTCTTGTCTGATCCATTTGGCACCTTGTAAATTCTGTACTTGTTAACACGGAGAGGGAAAAAAAAATAAAAAAATGGACATTATTAAGAAAAACCAAGTTGTATTTTTTTTATAAATATTTTATAGATGAAAATTATATATTCAAGAATTTTATCTTGCCTTACCTAATTAATAACACGAATCTTGGACGGAAAATGAAAAGCCTCCCATGAAAGGCCACGCATTGAGATCTTGAATTATTGACTAGATCATTATGAGATTGCGAGATATTTGTAGATATTGTTCTTGACTATGGTTTGCTGATTTTCAGTTGATGCTTTAAAAATGATATGTTATCATCAACACACACACACACATATATATATATATATATGTACATTTCTTTCAATTTAGCGTACTAAATTGTGGAAACAATCCCATGGTTATCATTACAAATATCAAAAAGGAATTCGAGTGGCCAATGAGCCCTCAGTCCTACTGGCTGAGGGGGAGGTGCTTAGGGTCATGTTGGGAGAGGTCCTGAGTTCGAATCTCATCCCTGTGACATTTCCCTAAGCCTGCCCACATGGGCCCAGACATGTGCGATTGACCTGGTCGACCTGTTTAGCAGGTAGTGGGTCGGCCCCGGGGTTTACCATCGGCTTTACCCGGTTACCAAAAAAAAAAAAAAAAAAGGAATTCGAGTGTACTTGTAGCAACACGGTTTTGTGAGTTTTAAAAACCAACTTTTAATATTTAACAAGAACTATTATTAATATGAATGTGGATGTTATCTAAAGAAAATGCGTTGTCGTTATTTCTTTTTCCTATCTAGATGTTTATTAAATGTTGACAGTAGCCAATAAATTCGTGATGGCAATGCCTCCATGGCTCCACATAACCTAAGGAAGATTTTCATTATCATATAATTAATACAATATATTGTAATGATTGTCGATGGTGGTTTTCTTTTTCTATTAGGGTGCGTTTGGTCCGCGAATTCGATGTGGAAACGAAAAGAAAAGTGTGGTCATACGCATTAAATCAATGTACATTACGCTTCACTTGTCGTACCATTCCACTTTTCCTTTCCTTTTCCACGTCGAAATCCGTAAACCAAACGAAGCCTTAATGTTTTGCAAATTGATGATTTACGATGATGCGTGCGGAGTATATATGGGCCAAGAATCCCCTTTTTGTCTACTTACGTTTGATGTATGTATACATGTCCAACGATATTTGAAAAATGGCACTTGAATTATAAATTTTACCTTTTATTATTTATCTCGCCATTTGCAACGTTATTGCTCAATATATTACTTCTTCGTTCTTCCGTGCGTGGAAATAAAAAAAACAGAGCAGCCTTGGATTCAATTGCCGGCCACACAAGCCATGCATGCGAACTGTTCCCTCGTTTTATTTACCAACTTTTATTAAAAATATATTTTATAGATCTTCAGTTTGGTCATTATTATGCTAAGCATTTTTTTTATTTTATTCACATCTCCAATTACTTTTCTGACTTTATTCAGATCCAGCTATTCGCCAACTAAGCTTACCAAGCTTCATGGAAATTAAGTGACTCTTCTAATCAAATATTCCCAAACCCATAATTTGCTTCGGAATTTACCTAATCGTTCATAAAAGGCCAAAATACAATTTTAGGTCACTAAGTTCACATGTTTTTGTTTTTGGGTCACTATGTTTCATAATTGCAATAATAGGTCACTAACTATGTATGTTAAAACAAATTTGGGTCACCATCTCATTTTTGGGTCACTAAGTATACGTGTTTTCAATTTTGGGTCACTAAGTATACGTGTTTTAAGTTTTTGGATCGCTATATTAAATCCATTTTCGCATTCATAAAAACATAGTGACCCAAAATCGAAAAGACGTATACTTAGTGACCCAAAAATGAGAGGGTGATCCAAATTTGTTTGACATATATAGTTAGTGACCTACTTTTGCAATTATCAAACATAGTGACCCAAAAACGAAAACATGTATACTTAGTGACCTAAAATAATAATTTGGCCTTCATAAAAATTTATCATATATACCCAGCAATCGATGTGGAATCTACAAGTATTTTATTTTTATGGGCCGATTATTGAATGGGTCATCCTACTTATATATGGGCCGTTTTTATTGGGCCAGTTTTATCAGCCCATATTGTGAACATCGTTGTTATATAAAGGGACAAAAGCAAACCCAAGCTAGTCCGTGAACAAAAGCTCGTTAACTTTTTTTTAAAGAAAATCAACAAATAGTCTGAGAAGAGAAGTATGCTGTGGACTTCACTGTCATGTCACTCCTCCGAGTAGGCAGAGCATCGTCGCATGCTCTTCGGCGATTCAAAGTCCAACGATTCTCCTCTTCAGTTCCACGTACGAGTAATGACCTGGTTTTCTCTTTGTTTGTAATTGTTTCTTAAACCAATCGATATGCTAGGGTGGGATTTTTGCAGATGAAGAGGAGCTGAGGAGTGCAGGAACAGTGAATCAGGTCAGTTTTGTTCATCCCACTGCGATTATTCACCCTGGCGTGACACTCGGCCAGGTATAATAGGCCTGAAACAATTTTATGCGGTTTTTTAGATGATCCGTTCGTAGCAGCCTAAGTGTTTTCCTATTGCTAAGCTGAGTTGAATCAATTTATTTTCTCGTGATATCAGTGGGAAATGAGGAACCAACTAATACATGTGATGCTACTAGAGTTTGATGCGTTGGAAGGTTGTATTGTGTGCGTCGAAGTATACTCAAATGCCAATGGCTTGATATACTTTGGCATGCTTATAGCAAAATACTTGAAATTGTTGCGGCATAAAGCGGTTCTTTTACTGCTGAATTGGGGATCCTTTTTACCTCATTGCTTGATGACAGTTTCATAAAAGGCTTACGGGTGTGTAGGGTGTCTCTATTGGTCCTTTCTGTACTGTTGGGCCTTCGGTGAAGTTGGGAAATTCTTGCAAGCTGTACCCTGGAAGCCATATCTGTGGAAATGCAGAACTAGGAAATAACTGCGTGTTGATGACGTAAGTTACGATTGTGACATTGTGTGTTTGTATCCATCTAAATACTGAGCTACCGTACTTTCTCTTATGTTCTCTGTTTTAACATACGTTATTCTGATCCCTTCTGCTTCACTAAAGTGGCGCTGTAGTTGGAGATGATTGTCCAGGCCACACAGTCATTGGATGCAACAACGTCATCGGACATAATGCTGTGGTGGGCATTAAATGCCAAGACATGAAATACAAGGTTGGTTGCGTTGCACAGCCATCTCTTCCCATGCTTCCTCTATATAAAAGAAAAAACTATGTGAATTTTTTGGGGAATTGATGTTAGTCTGGTAAAAACTAACAAGACACGTTGTAGTAGTTAAACTGGTTTGAATTGATTATCGTAGCAAGGGGACGAATGCTTCCTAGAAATCGGCGACAACAATGAGATTAGAGAATATGCATCGATTCATCGCTCATCACGTCCGGACGACAAAACAGTATGTAATGTTAGAAGCTTTTTTTTGTCTCTTAGTATATGTTTCAAAATCTGAAGAAATATTTGGTATGTCGAATGCAGATAATTGGTGATAGCAATCTTATTATGGGATACTGTCATATAGCTCACGACTGCAAGGTGGGCAACAACAACGTCTTAGCAAACAATACTCTGCTCGCTGGCCACGTTACTGTTGAGGTGAGTTGCAATTCCTTTTCTTTTTGTTCCTTTCTCCCATATTATTATTATATGTCGTTACTTCCCTATCAGAAGTCGATACACTTTATTTATCTCAGGACTTTGCCCGCACAGCTGGAGGAATTGGCGTGCATCAATTTTGTCATATCGGTTCATTTTCTTTCATCGGAGGCGGATCTACAGTGAGTTTTCCAAGAATATTAGTTACACTACGACTGAGATGAGATGAACGATTGAAGCTGTTCCTCCACAGGTTTCTCAAGACGTGCCGAGGTATGCAATGATCTCAGGCGACCGAGCTGAGATGCGCGGGCTAAACGTAGAAGGGCTTAAGCGCAACGGCTTCTCTAATCTTGAGGTCAGTCACAAGTGCTTTTCCTCTTACCATCGACTGCACTCGTATGTATCGTATATATCTTCCATCATGCAACAGATAAAAAGCCTGAGAGAAGCTTATAAAAGAATATTTATGCGCTCCGACCATCCATACGATGATTCCGGCCTTGAGGAACGCCTCACACAAGTGGTATCATATCACATCATATCGCTTTAATAGTGTTTTTTTAAGTGTTTTTTTATATATATTAATTTTTTTAGGAAAACGATGAAGTATTGGGCCAAGTTCAAGCTGTCTGTCTGATGGTGCAATCGATTAGAGACTCTCTCTCTGATGGTCGGCGAGGGATTTGCAAGTATCGATGATTTAAATCTATTAGGAAATCCAAGAATCTTGTCGTGAGCATAATCTTGCAATTCTGCATAATTTTTTTTTCCCCCATTCTCTCTCTATTACAAACATACCCCCTATAAATAGAATAGCCCTACTACATTGATTTGCTGCTACTGCTTCACTCACTCTCATTTACACACACAAAGAAGAAAGATCCTCCATGGCCTTCAGCAACAACCTCACAGCATTCCTCAACATGCTCGCCTTCATATGCTCCATACCCATCATCTCCACGGGCATATGGATCTCCTCAAAGCCAGACAACGAGTGCATCCACTGGCTCCGTTGGCCACTCGTCGTCCTCGGCCTTTCCCTCTCCATCGTCTCCTTAACGGGCTTCGCGGGGGCCCGCTGGAAAAGAGAAGGGTTGCTGGGCCTCTACCTAGCCTGCACCTTCATACTCATACTACTACTCCTGGCGCTTCTAGTGCTGGCTTTTGCAGCCACTCGGCCCAGCGGCTCGTACGACGTGCCCGGGACGGGCTTCAAGGAGTACAGACTCGAAGGGTTCTCTTGGTGGCTTAGGAACCACGTGGCTGGGGACGACGACAGCTGGCGGAAGGTAAGGGCGTGTTTGGTCCGTTCGAAGATCTGTCCCGAGATGGCTCGGAGGTTCTACGCCTCGGGCCAAGACTTCTTTCAGTCCCGTCTCTCTCCCATCGAGGTTTGCTTAGTTAGCTTAGCTAATAATATAGTCAGAAATATCGATCTTGCTTGTGTTATTTTGTTTCGATTCGTTATTGTGCAGTCTGGGTGCTGTAAGCCGCCAACGATGTGCGGGCTTCGATACTCGGGCCCCACGACGTGGGACGGGCCATCATCGTCCGATGGGGACTGTGCTTTATGGAGCAACGACCCGAGGCAGCTGTGCTACGACTGCGAGGCTTGCAAGGCTGGTCTGCTTGGGAACTTACGGCACGAATGGAGGAAGGCCGAGGTCGCAGTTGTAACATCGGTGGTCGTACTTATCTTTGTTTATCTCTTAGGCTACATCGCTTATAGCAATGCTCAAATGGAAGGGTTTTTTCGGAGGTACAAACGGGGATGGGTGTAGTAGTGTAGTAGACTATTTTCTCTATGAATGTATGTATGCAGTGGTCGCTTTTTTTCTCGCAATGCCGTACCGACAAGATACCACTGACTATCACTGGTATAAAACTAATGGGGCTTTTGTCCTAACTTATTGAGTCTGGTCGTATGTCTCAATCCAACAGAAAAAACAAGAATCAAAAGCATTATGAAGATGATGATAATGAACTACCTCAATTGCTGCTGCAGCTTTGCTTGGTCCTTGAGTACAAAGGCAGGCACATCTCCTCTCATTACCGTCCGAAGTTCGCCGTAAAACATGGGCTTCATCAATGGAACATCGTGTCCATGGTGCTCTTCCCAATATTTCTCCTGACAAGAAATTTTTTTGCTAAGGCACGTAATAGAATTGTAGCAGCAAGCAAGGTTAGAATAATATCTTGAGATCTCAAAAGAATCCAAATCATAGTACGAGATCTCTTGGTGCAGTTCTAGCGCGTTCATATTTGTTTATGATCAAGAATTACACCAATCGCAGGCTTAAAATACTGATCAAAGTATCTTACACCACCTTATAAACCTGATCAAAGAAGGAGAAGGAGAATGAGAGAAAATGAGGGGAAGTCGAAGGAGGGAAGGAGAAGGTGGAGAAGAAGGAGGAGAAAGGGGAAGAGGAGGAGGAGAAAGGATAAGGAGGAGAGGAGGGGGAGAAGCAGAAGGAGAAGAAGAAAAAGGATGGGGAGGAGAATGAGGAGGAGAAGGAGGAAGGAGGAGGAGGAGAATGAGGGAGGAGAAGGAGGAGGAGAATGATGCGAATGAGGAGAAGGAGGAGTAAGAGGAGTATGAGGAGGAGGAGAGGAGAAGGTGGATGAGAAGAATGAGGAGAAGAAGGGAGAGATGGAAGAAGAAGAGGAGGAGGAAGAGGAGGGAAAAGGAGGAGAAGGAGAAGAGGGAGAAGGAGGAGGCGGATGAGGAGAAGGAGGAGGAGTAGGAGGAGGAGGAGAAGTTGGAAGAGGAGAAGAATGCGAAGGACGAGATAGAAGGAGGAGAAGGATGAGGATGAGAAGAATGAGGAAGAGGGGGAGGAGCAGGAGGAGAGGGAAGAGAAGGGGGAGGAGGAGGAGGAGAAGAAGAAGGCGAAGAACGAGGAGAAGAAGGAGGAGGAGGAGGAGAAGAAGGATGCGAAGGAGGAGAATAGGAGGAGAGAAGAAGGAAAAAAAGGAGGAGAGGGAGGAGAAGGAGAAGGAGAGGAAGAGTATGAGGAGGAGAAGAAGAAGAAGAAGTCTACTTACCTTCCGCTAGCCGATATTTTAGTTTATTCCGTTAAGGAGGAGGGAAGGAGGAGGAAGAGGAGAAGGAGGAGAAAGAGAAGGAGGAGGAAGGAGGAGAATTAGAGGAGATGAATGAGGAGGAGAATGAGGAGAATAAGGAGGAGAAGGAGGAGGAGGAGGAGGATGGGAAGGAGGAGGAGAAGGAGAGAAGTAAAAGTCTACTTACCTTCCGCTAGCCGATATTTGAGTTTATTCCATTAAGCACGACATATTTAATTATCAGATGAAATATATAAAAGAACTACGTTAGCGAATATCAGATGGGCGAGAGATGACAGTGGGACAAATCATGCATCTAATAGCGGCGGAGATGAGAGGAAGAATTCGAAGTATATGTCGAGTGAAGAAAGCCACCAAATCTGATACTTTCAACCGTGTGTGTTTTGGTTCTTTATTATAAGTCCTTGTATAGAGTTGTGGGGAATTGAAGTATGGATGTAACTTTCGATAGTGGTAAATGAAAATTCATTCTACAAAAAAAAAAAAAAAATATTTATTGTTTAGTCCTCCAAACACGTTCAATTTATAGAAAATCTTGTTTTACGAATTTCATATTTTGCACCACTAACATTACAAATTCGAATATATATTCCCCAATGTGACTATATACTTCATCATCAACAGCATACAAAAAAAAAAAGTTCAGCATCATTTGAATTGAACTCGAAAGATAGAATCAAGAAGCAGTTGACTCCTATTTTTTCGTGTCCTTTGCAGGCAATAGCGCTTCGAGGGTGAGATCTCCGACACCTCTTGGGGGACCAATGCTACAACGTGCTGTGTTGTGAAGCTCGATAGCGTCTTTTATCTTCTGAAACTGCAATCATATTATTCAAACTTCAACGACTTACGTCCCCAAGACTATGCAAGAACTCGAATATACAGGGCTTACGCTTACCTTGGCGAGCGAACAAGAAAAGGACTCAAGCTGCCCATCTGCCCCACGATAGAAATGGAAATATGGGAGAACTTTTACGTTCAGACTCTTACACATTGGCTTGTTTTCGTCGAAGTTCACTTTCAAGAACAAGATATCTGGGTGTTCCTCGGCCATCCTACAGAGCTAATTACATAAAGAAAAAAAGGAACGATTTTTAGGCATAAGCATGCCAGCCAGGTATCCGAATATAGATGGCGTATGACAAGGCATGTGGCGAATAATAAGTAGAAAGTTACGATATGGGCTTCTAAGCTTACCTTAGGAAATAGTGCACGGCACGAAGCGCACCACGTTCCATAGAACTCGACGATGACCAACTTATCTCCGGCGTGGCTCAGAGCGTCCAAGAATTCTTGCGTGGAGTGAATGTCTATCATGTTTGGCCCTGCATTTCTTTCCCACCATTTGGGCTGCTCAGTTTGGGTCAGAGTTGCGTGCATCTGCGATCAATCATTGGGAAAAATAAAGCTTTTAAAGGAGGATTCTTCTATATACAGTACAGGGTCGAACTAATGCATAAGAAGGTCTAGCAATTGTGATGAATGGATCATGTCTTAAGGCTAAAGTCCTGCAATAAGCTAAACCATCACCAAGAAAGTAGAGCATCTCATTGATGATAAGGTTATTGTGGGATTCCGAGCAATATCCAAATACAGATCAATGAATTGGTTGAATTCTACTTTTGTACAAGAATTTCAACCCAAATCAATACACGGTTCAGCTCAGAGGATAAGAGGGGTTTTCGATCATATGAAACGAATTGCTTGATAATCCCATCGATATGAAACAAAATTACAGCAAGTTTTACGTCCGAACTCAAGCCCTAAATTCAAGAAAGTTAAGGAGTCCTTACCTTAAAAGAGGATTGTTGCTCTCTGGGTCTGAATGCTATCGATGTAACAAAATCGCCAGCGACAGAAACCAACTTTTTATTATGCAGTCCATGAATGGCAAGTTGAGAAGATTTAGAGGAAGGGGAAGAAGAAGAAGAAGGAGGAGTTAACACTGAAAAACAAAACCTCAAAGAACAGTTTGACAACTTAAAAGCATCGGCCATTGACCGCACACCCACAAAGAATATGCAAGATTCCTTCACTTCAATGATCAATCCTAGGTGCGGGCTGTTCTCAAATTGCGTCCCCCAATTAATTGTTGGATTCGAATCACGAAAGCAAGCTTATATACAGTGATTTCTGAGCTGCCCCCAAAAAAACGTGTGAAAAAATACACGAAAGCAGAAGAACAAAAAAAAACCAATTGGGCACTGATTTTTTTATTGGTCCTTTTCAAAAATCACCATCAAGGGGGTTTTCTGGAGGGTGGGCTGCGTGGATGAACACGCAGATGGATGTTCACAAGAAAGGTCGGTTGAAACGAAATATGTGGACGAAAAAGCTAACTGTAGATGCCTGTCAAATTTTTTTTCACAGTCTTCTTCTACTTTTTACTACCTCGATTGAATTTATGTTACCGTTTAGAATAAAACGCAGACAGCATCGACGACTTCTGTGGGAGATTAGGCGCGGGAGTATTTTGAAGACGGTAACACGCTTTCATCAACTTGACTGCTATAAAAGATATTATTTTCGTTTATGCGTTATTCTATGTTTTTCCACTTGTAACGGCGTGTAACAGAATTCTCGCGGTGGATTCTGTGAGTCTTCGTCTACTGTCATTCTCTGTAACGAACCTTCCACGGAATCGAAGTTTCAGAGCTGATTCTATCATCTAAGCTCTCATTTTCGATTTGCTTCCTTTTCCTATCTTGAGTAGGTATCAATTGGTATCAGAGCGAATTGATCCGATCTTGAAAAGATGGCAGAAGGAACTCGTACAGCTGAGCTGCGCAAGGAGTTGGAGCAATTTCGTGACAAGGTAAATGCGGATAATACCTCTATTAACGAGCAGCTGGAGAATATACGATCAATGATAACAGCGATGGCAGGCAAGACATCCGATCAGCCTGAGTCACACGAAAAACGCAAGGAATGGAGGAGGTGGTGGATCGGCCAATTCCGTGTATCAGATGCCGACCAAATGCTCCACAATCGAGTTTCCCAAGTTCAATGGCGAGGATCTAAGGGGGTGGATTTATCGGTGTGAACAGTTCTTTGAGGTGGACAGAACACCGCCGGATGCGAAGGTTAGAATGGCTGCGGTTCATTTGGAGGGACGTGCTCTTCAATGGCACCAGGTCTTTATGAAGACTCGACTCATTCGAGAGCTCCCACGATGGTCAGAATATGTGAAGGCTTTGCACAGTCGATTTGGTCTCCATTCGTACGATGATCTTATGAGTGAGCTAGTCAATCTCAAGCAGACTAGTTCTGTACATGAGTATTTGGACAGCTTTGAGGAGTTGATGAACTGTGTAGAACTCAATGAACAGTATGCAGTGAGTTGTTTTCTGGGTGGGCTGAGGCCAGAAATTGCGGTTGCGGTGAGGATGTTCCGACCGAGGTCACTATCTGAGGCCGCCAATCTAGCTAAATTACAGGAGCAGGCTAATGGGCTATCTGCCAAAAGAATGCCTCTCACGAGTTCGACCACAAGCTCGACAGGGGGAAGTGTGAGATCCAATGTTTCCACTGTTAGGGCTCCATTCAATCCAAATGCGGGCATGGCCAACCGTACTATGGGACAGGGTCATCAAGCGCTGCACCCACGCACGCTAAGGCTCATAATACAGTGAAGGGAGGCAGCCAACCTATCATACCCTCACGGAGATTGAGTCCACAGGAGATGGATGAGAAGAGGTCAAAGGGGTTGTGTTTCTGGTGTGATGAAAAATATTCAGCTAATCATTCTTGTGCGAGGAGGAGACAGATCTACTTATTGGAGGTGATGACTGATGAGGGTGAGAAGGGAGAGGAACAAGTGCAAGAACCGGGCAATGAGGTTGAAGGGAAGAAGGGCTTGAAGATAGCGAGGACCCTGTGATAAATTACCAGGTATCGATGCATGCAATGGCGGGGGTGCATGACTACAACACCATGAGAATTGCTGGTAGTGTTAACGGGAAGCCTCTGCACGTTTTGATAGACACAGGGAATACTCATAATTTCCTAGACTTGGAATGGGCTAGGAAGTTTGGGTGTAGGTTGGACCAAACCACTCCTTTTCCAGTAGCTGTGGCTGATGGAAGCAAACTGTACAGTTCCTATGTTTGTAAGAGTTTCAGATGGAAGATGCAAGGAGCTCAGTTTGTTGCTGATATGATGACTCTTCCCTTGGGAGGGTGCGACATGATGTTGGGAGTTCAATGGCTGGTGACTCTAGGAAGCATCACTTGGAATTTTAAGCAGCTGCAGATGGAATTTCATGTTGAGCGCAGGAAAGTACTGCTGCGAGGAATGCAGCTGGCCAGGATCAAAATGATTACCACGAAGAGAATGAATAAGTTGCTGACCCGTCCCGCCCAAATCTCAATGTTAGAGGTGATGATGATGCAAGGAGAATACCATAGCAGCACCCAACCTGTCATGAATGATGAAGGGAACATAGCAGGAAAGGAGCAAGACATTATGCGCAATCTGCTAGAAGAATACCAAGATCTGTTTGCAGAGCCCACACAATTACCACCTCAAAGGATCTATGATCATGCCATCACTCTCAAGGAAGGAACATCCCCTATCAATGTTAGGCCTTACATGTACCCTACGTTGCAGAAAGATGAGATTGAGAAGATGGTGCAGGAAATGCTTTCTTCAGGGATCATAAGGGAAAGTGTTAGTCCTTTCTCTTCCCCTGTGGTTATGGTCAAGAAGAAGGACGGCTCTTGGCGTATGTGTGTAGACTATAGAGAGCTCAATAAGCACACGGTGAAGGATAAATTCCCTATTCCCCTAATTGAAGAGTTGCTGGATGAACTTCACAATGCAAGAATTTTTTCTAAGCTTGACCTGAGATCCGGATACCACCAGATCAGAATGCGGGAAGGTGATGTTTTTAAGACTGCATTTAGAACTCATCAGGGTCACTACGAGTTCCTGGTGATGCCCTTTGGCTTGACCAATGCACCCTCGACCTTTCAAGCACTCATGAATAATATATTTCAACCATTCATGCGGAAGTTTGTCCTAGTATTCTTTGATGATATCTTGGTATATAGCCCGGATTGGGATAGTCATTTGAAGCATTTGGGAGCAGTATTTGAGGTGCTGAGAACCAATCAGATGTTTGTTAAAAGAAGTAAGTGTCACTTTGGGGCAGGAAAAGTGGAATATCTCGGGCATGTCATCTCTGAGGGTTCGGTGGCAGCTGATCCTACCAAGATTCAAGCCATGATGGACTGGCCTATACCAAAATCACTAAAGCAATTGAGAGGGTTCTTGGGGTTATGTGGGTACAGGAAGTTTATAAAAGGATATGGAAAGTTAGCTCAACCGCTCACCAATCTGTTAAAGAAGGACAACTTTCATTGGAATGCACAAGCTACTCAAGCCTTTGAGCAGCTGAAGCAGGCCCTCTGCGATGCTCCAGTACTAATACTCCCTGGCTTTACCCAGGAATTCATCATAGAGACCGATGCCTCAGACTCAGCCAATGGTGCTGTCTTGCTTCAACAAGGGAGGCCGGTTGCTTACATGAGCAAGCCTTTAAGCCCGCGAGCTGCAGGCATGTCTACCTACGAAAAGGAGCTCTTGGCGGTGGTAACTGCCATCCAAAAATGGAGAGCATATTTGGTAGGGAGGCATTTCACCATCAAAACAGATCACCAAAGTCTTAAGCACCTGATGGAACAGAGGATCTCTACCCCAAGCCAACAGAAATGGTTAGCAAAACTGATGGGATATGACTACACAATTCTGTACAAGAAGGGCTCAGAGAACATTGTAGCGGATGCTTTTTCTAGGAGGCCAGACCTTGAGGTGCAGCCAAGTGGGGTGATTACTAGTATTAGCTATGTGGGGTTTGACGTGTTAGAGAAAATAAAAAGGAGTTGGGCTGCAGATGACCATGTTCAGGGAATTATTCAGAAGGCAACAGGGAATACTTCTGCGCCCTATCAGTGGAATGGAGAGTTATTAACTAGAAAAGGAAAAGTGGTGGTTGGAAATGAACCTGAGCTGAGGAAGGAATTGATCACTCTCTTCCATAGCAGCTCGATTGGTGGTCATTCAGGGATAGAAAACACTCTACACCGAATGAAAAGAACAGTGTATTGGAAGCACATGAAGAAAGATGTTTACAACTTTGTGAAGGAATGCATTACTTGTCAGAGATTCAAGGCTGAGAATGTAGCATGTCCTGGCTTATTAAACCCTCTTCCGATCCCACAAAACTTGTGGGCAGATATTTCAATGGACTTCATTGATGGTCTTCCCCTTTCTGCTGGAAAAGACTCTATCTTGGTGGTGGTAGATCGCTTAAGCAAGTATGCTCATTTTTTAAGTCTGAAGCACCCTTACTCAGCTGCAACCGTAGCTCAAGTTTTCTTGGACAATATTTACAAGCTACATGGGGCCCCTCAAACAATTGTCACTGATAGAGACGCCATCTTTATGAGCCGGTTTTGGAAGGCATTCTTCAAATCTCAGGGAGTACAGCTCTTAACTTCAACTGCGTATCATCCGCAAACTGACGGCCAAACGGAGGTGGTTAATCGATGCTTGGAATGCTATTTGCGGTGTATGTGCGGGGACAGACCCAAGGAGTGGGTTCACTGGCTCAGTTTAGCTGAATGGTGGTACAACACCAGTTATCACTTGTCTATTGGCACCACATCATACCAGGTGGTTTATGGACAGTCTCCGCCACCCCATATCCCTTACTTGGAGGGTTCTTCCCATGTTGAATTAGTGGACAGAAGCTTAACACATCGAGAAGCTACCATCAGACTGGTGAAGCAACAACTCGCAAAGGCTCAGAATAGAATGAAGACACAAGCACACAAAAGGCGTAGTGAATGGTCTTTTGAGGTGGGTGATTGGGTTTTTGTGAAACTGCAGCCCTACAGGCAGATTTTTCTCAAACCACACGCTTATAACAAGCTCTCTGCTCGCTTCTTTGGACCCTTCAAAGTTCTGTAGAAAATAGGTCAGGTTGCTTATCGTTTGCAACTCCCAGCAGAGTGCAAAATTCATCCCACATTCCATGTATCTCAGCTCAAGAAGAAGGTGGGAACCCAACAAGTATCGCCCCAACTGCCATCTTTCTTGAGTTCTCATGGACATGTTATGCTGACACCTGAGGCTATATTGGAGAGAAGGCTGATCAAGAAACACAACAAACCGGTTACTCAGGTATTGGTTAAGTGGGTTAATGCTCCACCGGAGGATAGCACGTGGGAAGATTGGTTTGTTCTTCAGCAGCAATTTCCTTCCTTCACTGACTCTTGCGGACAAGAGTTATTTTAAGGAGAGGGGAGTGTTACCGTTTAGAATAAAACGCAGACAGCATCGACGACTTCTGTGGGAGATTAGGCGCGGGAGTATTTTGAAGACGCTAACACGCTTTCATCAACTTGACTGCTATAAAAGATATTATTTTCGTTTATGCGTTATTCTATGTTTTTCCACTTGTAACGGCGTGTAACAGAATTCTCGCGGTGGATTCTGTGAGTCTTCGTCTACTGTCATTCTCTGTAACGAACCTTCCATGGAATCGAAGTTTCAGAGCTGATTCTATCATCTAAGCTCTCATTTTCGATTTGCTTCCTTTTCCTATCTTGAGTAGGTATCAATTTACCTATCAAATTGTTACCAGCCTAAATGAAGACGTCAGTTTTTCATTTAGGCTGGTAACACAAATCCTAGCAAGTTAAGATTCTGATTATTGAAGAAATTACCCAAAGGAACTCAATTTCGATAGATACGGTATGAAATGCGAAGAGCTGTGTAAAATCATTATTCAGACAGTATTCTGCAAATACATGGAAATACTTCAATACAACACATAACTTGTTATCTCCACAAGTTCCATGCGTCAATAGGTAAGACAAATATCAATGGCTACGCAAAAGAACATCTTTCACAAACGACATTGTCCCATTATTATGGGGAACTTCTTCGATGTTCAAGATCGTCGTAACCAAGTTGAAGATTTGAACATTCTCGAAAGATCTAATCTTTCTTCCCCGGGCGAACTGAGGCCCGTGAGCTATAAAAATAGTCCTCATCGAAAAATACGCATTGTCATATCCGTGTGCTCCTCCACACTCTTGAGGTGATGATCGATCTCTTCTGCTCCACTTTAAACCCTTCGGACAAAAGCCCTATGATTGGTGGAATTCGTTTGCTGGCCGAGTAATGGAGTCTGCTAGGCAAGTCCTCCTTTAGATAAACTCTCAAATACTCACCGTTCTCTACATCGCCTGACTTTAAACCCTCGTTTATTCTGCTCACAACGTCGTTCGCCGAGTAACCAGAAGGTGGTCGAATTGCAAGCAATGGAGTGTAAGATTGAACCCATTCTTCTGGGATTTGAATCCACTTTGCTAGATCATCTAAAAATATCAACTTTTTATCGCATGTGCCAACCATTCCATGATCACCTAACATTATAATAGTCACATCTTCAAATACCCCTCGCTCTTCCAAGCCACGAATCAACTTCCCAATTAATCCATCCACTTCAGAAACAGCCTCCGTGATCTGAGGATCATCGGGCCCAACACTATGACCCTGATGATCAGGGTCCTCAAAGTACAAAGTCATAAACGATGGAATCTCATCGCTAGGCAGATCGAAGTAGTTCAAAATCGTATCAACCCTCTCCTCGAAAGGCACAGAGCCATTGTAATGTGCACAATAACCCTTGGGACAATCCCAAGAACCCTTCTTTACCTCAGACCCAGGCCAGAAATACGTAGCAGCCTTCAAGCCATTCTTCACCACAACTTCCCACAAGGGCTCACCTAACCACCATTTGGGCTCGTGGCTCTGCATATTAAACCGTTCGCCATTCGATGGATCAGTGAAGTAGTTGTTAATAATACCATGGCTTTCAGGGTACAGTCCGGTGACAATTGAATAATGGTTGGGGAATGTCAAAGTCGGAAAAACGGGGATCAAACCGAGCTCAGCTTCGGTCCCATTTTTTATCAATCTGTCAATGTTAGGTGTATCGGTTTTGTATTGATAGCCAAACCTGAACCCATCGGAGGATATCAGCAAAACGATGGGATGCTTCAGCTTTGAGAGAGTCCTCGACACGCGGGCAGTTGACTCCGCGTTGACTGAAGGCACTGTAGGGGCGGAGAAGAATAGGAACCCAAATGCAGCCGCCGCCGATAAAGACACGCAAGTTGTGATCAAAAGGGCTGTGAATACAGCTGTAGATGAGATTGACTTGGAAGTGGAATCTGAAGAAGGAGAGTCGCGCCGCTCGGTGCTGAGATCTAAAAGCGCCGTCGTGGATGAATTTGGAAGCTCGTATTCCTCCTTTGAGGAGATTAGTGATGGGTTGCCTTGATTTTGTGCTAGAACTGGAAATGGATTGGAATCCATGTGAGACATTCAAGATTGCAGTTCTACTGTTCGGATTTGGGTGTCTTTGCTCGTAAGCCAATCAGTGAGGGACTTGGTCGCTCAGATACTACAAAGATTAGAGGGCCGGCCTATCACTGTGGGTATATTCGAGGAATAAAGTATAGTTTTCAGTCCTCGTACTCCTCCATATTGAGGTTATAGTCCTTGTAGGATTTCTATCTATATTACACTTTCGTCTTCGAAGTTCCAACAGTTGGTTCGAACACTATAAACCCTGTTCGAGCTTTATCGAATCTTAAACATCTTCGTCGTCAAGGCAATGGAAAAACAAACGCACAATGTAATGGTGTAGATGAACTACTACGAAAATGTAACAGAACAAATTTTAAGCTAACGTAATGGTGTCTCGTACAAACACGAAGCTGCAAGGAACGCAGGCGAAATAAAATCGTTAATCCTTATTGTGACGATGGCCTTTAGGAGCACATAGCTTTTCTAACCCTTTCCCAATAGCAACTGGCAATCCCCCTTCTTTCTTCTTGTGTGGAGAAACACTCGAATCTTTCTTGGGATGGATTGTCTGCACCATAGCTTCGATTTCTTCCTTGGCTCTTTCGAACACGCTCGGGCCTTTAACTTCGCTTATTGGAGTGTTCTCGTAGATGTCGTGACTCAGTCCATGAGTTTCTTTATGATGATGTGGTTTTCCTTTGTGGGTTCTTGATTCTGTATCTTCCTTAGCCGTATCTATGAGGTTTGTATTGTAGCAAATATGATCTCACGACAACACAACTTAATTTCCTATTCTGTTTCGCAAAAGCACAAGAAGATATATCAATTCAAACCTGAATGCACTTCTGATTTCTCCCATGGCTTCATAGATGAGACCCTGCAATGAATCCGTTGATGGAAAAAATCAAACTCTCTATGCAATTTTTTACCTAACAAATTCCCATTGTACGCCTAACCTGGTTTCGCCATCCGATGATGAATCATGAGTACTTGGAACTTCCTTCTTGGGATGAATTGCCTCAACAAGGGCCTCAATCTCCTCCTTGGCCCTCTCGAACACGTTTGGCGCCTTCACATCAGTCATCTTAGTGTTTGAATCAATATCATCGCGCAATCCATGCGTCTCCTTACGATGATGATGCTCGTGTTTTTGTTTCTCGTTATGCAAAACTGCATCAAACTCCTCTTTCATTCTATCAAACACATTGGGGGCTTTCGCATGTTTCCCTGCCAATTGGAAAAATGACTTAACACAGCATAGATCACAGCGCCAATCCAATGGAAACAACCTTCCTTTTTCTCTATCTAAATTACTCATTATTTCCATTTTAACTGTTTAAAATTGCAGAAAATTAAAAGGAGGTGAGCCAGATTACCTGATGAAGGATCTGATGACGTATCCGATTTCGATTCAGCCATTGTTGAATGCTCTCTGATTCTTCTTCGTTGTTCGATTTGGTCGATTTTAATGGTAGATTTCAGATTTATAATGAAATGGCAGAATCTTTGTATGTTGGCGATGCGAATGTCGAGAACAAGGAATCAACACCTGAAACTGATTCCATATCCAGAAGAAATAAACGTCGTCTCCTTTCCAGGAAAAAATATATTAACGTTACGAAAAAAGAAAACTTAAAAAGAAAATAAGAAAAGCGATAAAATATCGTTCATTGGCACGTTTATTGGGCCACTCGATTACAAAACCTATAAACCCAGTTCAATAAAACGATTTAAAACACGATATTTAAATAAGTGGCCCAGTTTCATATTAATTGCGTGTGATTATATAAAATTTTACAAAATCAAATCATTCATCATCATCATTATTTCTTTTTTCATAAGCTGATAGAGCATAGAAACTAATAATTTCAATAGCAGCCGGGAATAATTGAGCGATAGGTTGAACGATAGAATAGCTAAATAAGTATTAAACGATAGCAGATAAAATGTCAATTTGACTGGGAGCCATTAAATAGCTACTAAATGTATTATTGCATCACTTGTTGGTGGTCAACCTTGCAGTGAGCACTTTTGATTATTGACCGAAAACATATATATTAGTTGCAACTCAACTGATGACGTGCTAACAGATACAGCAAAAAAAAAACAAAAAAGAATTTGTTCAATTATGAAGTAATAATAACGTTCCGCCAATTTCAATTCTTGCGTGGTTGATTAAGCTAATTACCTTCAATTCAACGTTCTACCTTGAAATTTAAGGTGAGCGCAAAGCTCTCATATATAGCTTTGTTCTATACCGCGTCTTCCAAGTCATGAACACGCTACAAAGTTTGAGCCGATAAGCCATGGTGGTTGACCTCTTTTTTTTTTTAATCAAATTTCGATTTTATTTCGAAAATCAATTAAATGAAGGAATTTATTACAAATGTGTTGGAGGGATGGTATTTTCTAAAGCTGCGTTTGTTGAAGCATTCTTCCTTTGACCACACAATTTTTCGCACCTACGCGATGAGCTCGTATGTTGCTTCTGTTATATTTCATGGGCTATATATATATATATATATATATACAGAATGATAACGGTGCTTTCATTGAACTCGTCAATTGTCTCCTACTTTGAAGCTTGAATGTGCTTTGAGCTTTTGAACAAGACCCATCATTTTCTTTTCTTTTTAGCATTCGCATAAAGAGATGACGATGACGTTGGAAGGTGATAGCTTTGGCCGATCAGATCATACCGACGCGACCAACATGTTCGACAAAATGATCAGGAGAAACTCTATCAAGTTGAAAGGCATTGAACCGCCAAAACTTGTCCTCGGACATTCGCTTTCCTTCAAGGATTTCTTGGTCCAAGATTTCAAAATATCGGATTCCGAGAGTGCGTCCCAGATCTACGAAAAGGAATCAAATCCCGAATTTTTTCTGCCCGACCCGCCCACGATGTTCAGCCCGAGGCCCGTTAGCGAGCTCGACGCTGCTGCTGTCAAGCTTCAAAAGGTTTACAAGAGTTACAGAACTCGAAGGAATCTTGCAGATTGCGCTGTGGTCGTAGAGGAGCTATGGTTAGTTTTTTCTTTTTTCCTTTTTCCACTTATCTGCGAATCGTTTGTATGTTTGTTTTCGAGTTGTGGTTAAATTGATTTCGACAAATTGATAGGTGGAAAGCCTTGGACTTTGCAGCTCTGAAGCAATGCTCTGTATCGTTTTTCAATGACGAAAAACCAGAAACTGCTGTATCACGATGGGCTAGAGCACGAACAAGAGCAGCCAAGGTCGTTCATTATCATACAGCCATTTCAATGGTGTCTATTTCTCACACACATGCAGCTAACAAGTGAGAGATTGTTTTGCAGGTTGGAAAGGGATTGTCTCAGGACGAAAAGGCTCAGAAACTTGCTCTACAGCACTGGCTTGAAGCTGTAAGTCCATTCTCATGTCTTTATGTGGAGCCAAGTTTTAGTTCTTTCCCGGTTTTTTTTTATCACTTTATTCATACTCATTTCTCGTGCAGATTGATCCTCGTCACAGATATGGACACAACTTAAAAATCTACTACGACGTTTGGTTCGAAAGCGGAAGTTCACAACCTTTCTTCTACTGGTGAGTACTTCAACATATCTGCCCTAAAACAACATTTCGATATGTAGATGGCATTCCTCTCTGAACGAAACCCTTGTGATACAAATAGGTTGGACGTCGGCGACGGGAAAGAACTGTGCATCGAAAAGTGCTCGAGAAACAATTTGCAGAGGCAATGCATTAGATATTTAGGACCAGTAAGTACACAGTCATTGTAATTGCATTCGAGGCTAAAGATTTTGAATGGAATCCCTAATTTATCGTTCTTCTTCTTTTCTCCCTGCAGAAAGAAAGAAAGTCGTTTGAAGTCATCGTTGAAAATGGAAAGCTCGTCTACAGAGAAAGCGGCACATTCGTGAACACCATGGAGGGCTCAAAGTGGATATTCGTACTTAGCACGACGAGAACTCTATACATTGGTCAGAAGAAAAAAGGCTTTTTCCAGCACTCGAGTTTCTTGGCTGGCGGCGCCATTACAGCCGCCGGGAGATTAGTCGCCCACGAAGGCATTCTCGAGGTATTTCCTAAAAAAACACCAACTATTTGTATCAAAATTGGGTACGCTATAAGCATTTGTCTGATCCTAACATCTTCGTTGGTTTTCTACAGGCAATTTGGCCATACAGTGGTCACTACCTCCCAACAGAGGAGAACTTCCTAGTATTCGTAAGATTCTTGGAAGAAAACCACGTCGATCTCACCAATGTAAAGGTAATAACTTCTTATACGATCTTTGCAGTTGCATGAAAGTGGAGAAGAATCATTCGTCTGATAAAAATTTCATTTTTTGCTCCTTTTCCTTCCGTTACAGAGATGCGCGACGGACGACGACTATTGTCCCGTTAAATTATCTTGCAAAGAATCATCGAATAAGCCCGAAAATACCATTCCATCGGATGACAAGAAACTTCCGTCGGGCACTAACCAAGAAGATTCGAAGCCCCTTTTCAACTTAGCGAAGCGCATGTCAAGTAGATGGACGACAGGCGTCGGGCCAAGAATCGGTTGTGTTCGTGAATATCCCGTGGAGTTGCAGTCCCGAGCTCTCGAACAAGTCAACCTTTCGCCTCGGATGGGCTTTGGGCCCATCGTTAGCTACGGGCCAATCCCGTCCCCCAGGCCCAGCCCGAAATGCCGGCTATCGCCTAAAGTTTCGCATATGGGACTTCCTAGTCCAAGGGCTCCTATTACAACATAAGCCGTTGCCAATTGCCATGCCAGAATATGTATTTTTCTTTTTGGCCTTTTTTTTTCTGGGGGCATTTTCTAACAACACGTTATTTTATTCGTTTGTAATAAGGTATTGTTGGAGTCTGTTGAACTAATTTTACCAAATATCTAATACAATTTAATTTATCCATTTATATATACGTACACATTACATATAGCGTGTGGTTCAAGCGCTCGCCGAGTTGGACGAAAGAGAAATGAAGGTCACGTGCTCACGTGACCGCGGTCCCGCCAACGCCTCATGCATTAAAGAACCGTCGATAAATAAAGTATTATTTTCTTCTTTATTTTAGGTGCAAATTACGTTTCAGGCCCCAAAAAAGATTTTAAAATATGTTTCAGACTCAATCAGAAAAAACTACTCCCTCCGTCCATGTTTATCACGTATATTGGTGGGCACGGATATTAAGATGGCATTATTATAATAATATAGTACAATGAAAATGTAGAAAAGTATATATTTGGACACGCCTTTTAAGAATATTTAATATTATTATATTGATTGTTTGTGATAGTTTTTTGCTAAATAAGAAAGGTGATAAAATTAGTGGGACGCCCGAAATGGAAAAATGTGATAAAATTAGCGGGACGGAAGGAGTATTGTTTAAAGGATCCAATTTTTATAAAATTTAGAGATAAGGACCTAAATTAGTGTTATAAAATATATATGAATTGGTCTCAGATGATCGTTTTGTGTTATTTCAGAACAATAAAGTGATACTTTAGGATAATGAAGTGGTACTGCAGAACAATGAAGTGGTACTGCAGAAAAGTGGTACTGCAGAACAATGAGTGGTACTGCAGAACAATGAAGTGGTACTGCAGAACAATAAAGTGGTACTGCAGAACAATGAGTGGTACTGCAGAACAATGAAGTGATTCTGCAGAAATAGAGTCCTTAAAACTATGAATTTTCTGACATTGACCTAAAACCTAAATGAAGCTTATGAGGGGACCTGAATTGTAAAAACCCCATTTTAGTGTTCCTCTTTTAACCCCACGCGCGCAGTATTTAGCGTGGTTGATATGCGCGGTTTTCCTTTTGGATCAAGAGACAACGAAGCGTTGTAAACATGCTCGCTCGACGCCACGCTGCTTTTTTGTTTTCACTCTTTCTCTTTTCTTCTATCTACTGAAATGCTGTGAAGCAAACTCTGATCGACAATCTGTGGTCTTTTTTCATTTTAGTTTGACTGAATTTTAGCGTAGTTATAGGATCTAGATCTGCGTGTTTGTTTTCTTAGGGTTTCGAGAGCTGAATTTGACAGATGGAACCGCGAGTGGGGAATAAGTATCGGCTCGGTCGGAAAATCGGGAGTGGATCGTTTGGAGAGATTTATCTCGGTACAACTACTAGCTTGTAGTTTTGCAGTTATTAGTTTTTCTACGAGTAATTGTACTGACTCGTGCGTTGATTATCGTTTTCGTGTTACGTGGTGCAGGGACAAATATTCAGACTAATGAAGAGGTTGCAATTAAGCTGGTGAGTGAGCTGTGTGGTGGCGTTTTCCTACTGCGTAGTTGCTTTTATTGGTTTATGTCCACACTCATTGCATTTTCTACTACGTAGGTGGTTCTTCATTTTTGGTGTAGACTCCTTTGTCGTGTCAATTAGGTTATTGGGAACTATGTCCTGTTTAGGATGTTAACTTTCATCGGCGAACCCATTGATCTCTGCAATTGAATACGTATTTGATGGTTTCAGGAAAATGTGAAGACAAAGCATCCGCAGCTGCTCTATGAGTCAAAATTATACAGGATATTACAGGGCGGAAGTAATGATCTTCATTCACAATCTGAGTGGCGGTCCAGTTATTTGATATTTTCACTTTTTCAATTATGAAGCTTGATCTAGCATTTATCTTACCTACAGCTGGTATACCAAATGTGAGATGGTTTGGTGTGGAAGGAGATTACAATGTTCTAGTTATAGACTTGCTTGGGCCGAGTCTGGAAGACCTTTTCAACTTTTGCAGTAGGAAACTTTCACTGAAGACAGTTCTTATGCTCGCTGATCAAATGGTTAATATTTTGTTTGTACCAATTCTGGTTTTTTGCAAGTAGTAATGCTGGGAGTTTTGCAATGCCTTGAGTTATATTTTCTTTCGATCTACTATTTCAGATAAATCGTATTGAGTTTGTCCATTCAAAATCATTTTTACACCGGGATATAAAGCCAGACAATTTTCTCATGGGTTTGGGAAGGCGTGCAAATCAGGTGTTGTCTCGTTTTGTCTGTTTTTTGGTGAATCCCGAAGACTATATATGAGTTATGCCGACACAAGTTTATTCCTCACTGTTGTGTTAGGTTTACGTTATTGATTTTGGGCTGGCAAAAAAGTATAGAGACAGTTCAACGCACCAACATATTCCTTACAGGTGAGATAAACAAATGGCGAATTTCTTTCTTGTGTGTTCATATTTTTCTGGTTGTAGTAGTTTTTACAATTAGCATTTGCGCCTTGCATTTAATGTAGGGAGAATAAAAACTTGACTGGAACTGCACGATATGCCAGCATGAACACTCACCTTGGAATTGGTTGGTATTTTTCAACTTGTCGCCTTTCACTCCCTATATATGCTTATATATGTTACCGGTGATGCCATCTTTTGCAGAACAAAGCAGGAGAGACGACTTGGAGTCACTTGGATATGTCCTCATGTACTTCTTGAGGGGGAGGTACTATTTTTTCAGATCCTCACTTAATAACAATCAATGGCATATTGATTGCGAGTTGGCGTATGTCTGTGCAGCCTTCCTTGGCAAGGATTAAAAGCTGGGAATAAGAAACAGAAATACGAGAAAATAAGTGATAAGAAAGTGTCAACTTCCATCGAGGTACTTAATGTTATGCAGTATAGTTGGATACTTTTTGTCCTTTTGGAATCACAGGAACTGACATACCATTCTTTCTAGTCTTTATGCCGTGGTTATCCAACAGAATTCGCATCATATTTCCATTATTGTCGTTCACTTCGTTTCGAAGACAGACCAGATTATGCTTACCTGAAGAGAATATTTCGTGACCTCTTTATCCGTGAAGGTTTGAAAACAGAAAGCTTTGAGTTTCCCGTTTAAAAATTTCATATTTGGTGGCGTTGAGAATGGTTAACGTAACCTAATTTGCAATGTACTTGCAGGTTTTCAATTTGATTATGTTTTTGATTGGACTATTTTGAAGTATCAGCAGTCTCAGTTGGCTACTCCTCCATCACGGGTACGTGTAAACAGTTGGATCCTTTAACTTGTTATTTTTTTCTCCACTATGCATATTATTTTTCACTTCTGTTCCAGGGCCCTAGTGCTGGAATGAGCTCAGGTTTACCACCTGCCATTCCAAGTGCTGATAAGCCCCCAGGTCAGTGGACCTCTTTTTTTCAAGATGCACATATGTTTTTTTTTCAAGAAAATGCTATCGTAGGATTTTTTCTGTTTCATAGATATTGGCCACATTATCTTCTTCCTTTCCTTACGCTTCGTAGATCGAATCGAAGCTGTTGCTCTTTTATTACTCACGTATGTAAAAAATGTGTTTTGAAAATGTTGCTTCAGTTGATTTTATTGCAGATGAGGAGGAGGGGAGGCAAGGAGCCTCCACTTCGGCAGATCCTACCAGAAGAAGAAGTTCTGGACAATTCGTAAGCCCTGGAAGCTTCACCAGACAGAAAAGTCCTGCTGCAAATGATTCGACTAGCAAGGATGCCGTGGTAAGCTCTCTGTAGATATAAATTATTGGGTTGTTATCAATATCACGGAAATACGTGGATCATCAAATCTTGATGGTTGAGTTGCATATACACATAAGAAGCACACACAATCTGCTATTTTTTTTTTTAAATCTTGATTCGTCTTGAATTATTGGGCAGATGTCGAGCTCGACTTTCTTTGGAAGGTCGAGTGGTTCACAGAGGCGAGGTACTGCAGGTGCTGCCTCGGGAAGTCGAGAGACGGTCACTATGGGAAACGATTCAGACCTTGCGCGTTCTCGCACACCTGATCCAAGTCCCGCAACTGCAAACAAGACATCAAGCGGTCGCAGAAGCTCTCCCCTTGGAGTAGTATTAGGAGGAGGATCTTCAGACCAAAGACACAATTCTTCGACTAGGAATAATAACAATTACGAATCGACGATAAGAGGGATCGAGGCTCTGCGCTTCGATGGTGAAGACAGAGGTCACAATTGAATTGATGATGCTACTAAGAATGAATGAATGAGCTCTTCAAGAATATCATGGTTGTGCACTGAAGCTGCTGAGCTGTACCACCAAACTAAGACAGATAAAAGGTTCTTTCTATCTATCTATATCCAAGCAAAACTGGATTTGACTTTGGGTCTTTTATATGTCCCATTCCCTTCCCATGCAAATACAATACAATTGGTCGTTTTAATTGTAAGATGGTGTGGCTTCTCATGAGTCATGAGTATCCGACACGTGTGTGCGTGTGTGTGCTGCTTGGTGTTAAATTTGCAACGTTTTCATATATAATCGAAGGATTAATTCCATAATTGAAATCTTGTTTAAATATTGAATCGGAATCTACCTTTTTAAATTCTTGCTTAATTTTTCATAAATTATTCGTAAATATACAACGTATTTGGTAAGCCTAGGAGAAAGCCCGATACAGAAAATAATCACAAGCATAAAACGAGGCGTTATTGGAGACGGATAGAGAGAGACCAGACAATAAGTCTGTCGAGAAGCAAGCAAAAGTTATGAAGTTAGCTCCACTGAACACAGTACCAAAGGCCCACGAAGACTCGATATGGTCCGCCGCTTGGGTCCCGACGACGGAGGACTCGGCGCCGCTCCTCCTGACCGGATCGCTAGACGAGACGGTGCGTCTATGGAGCCCGGAAGGTCCCGAGCTGTTGCGGACCAACACCGGCCACAGCCTCGGCGTCGTCTCAGTCGCCGCTCACCCCTCTGGTAGAATCGCAGCTTCGGCTTCGATTGATTGCTTCGTCAGAGTCTTCGATGTGCATTCGAACGATACTATCGCTGCTCTCGAGGCGCCTCCGTCTGAAGTGTGGCAATTGAAGTTCAATCCGACGGTATGTGATATTGGTTTTATTTATTTTGGGCGAGATTATCTTCATTTTTTTTTTTTTGGAATGTTAAAATTGCAGATATTGGACATCTGAATCCGTCTACTCTTTTCGCCTACAAAACCCATTCCTTGTGGTCTTACGAATTAGGGAGTTGTATTCGATTTGTTAGCTTATTTGGAGGAGAACCTCTGTCTACCTAGCATGAAATTGTTATTTCGATTCCCAAAGTCCTAATGTATGTCTAGTGTGGGTGGCGATTGTGGAAACTGAACAAACTGCGATCTCTTCATGAATGAGAAGAACCGTTTTTCGAATGTTTTTTTCCCTGAAAAGGTTGAAAAATGATAGTGATGTTTTCGTCAAATCGTCGCTTTGTTTGACCCATAATACCATTTCTGATCTCAGGGTACAATCCTCGCAGCAGCTGGTGGCAGTTCATCTTCCATAAAGCTATGGAACACCACCGACTTCAAATCCTCCACCACCCTCGAACTCCCTAGACCAAGCAGCGACAGCTCCTCCTCCAAACATTTCCAAAGAGACAAGTTCGCACTCTCCGTCGCATTTAGCCCAGACGGCCAGCAGATAGCATGTGGCCTGAAAGATGGCACCATCGCAGTCTTCGACGCCACCACGTCCAAATTCTTGCATTACCTCCAAGGACACACCATGCCTGTAAGAAGCCTCGTTTACTCATCTTCTCCTCTAGACTCTAGGGTGCTGTACTCAGCATCAGACGATGGTTATGTGCACATCTACGATTCGTTGGGGAAGACTTTGGTTACTTCTTTATCGGGTCATTCTGGGTGGGTTCTGAGCGTCGACGTGTCCCCCGACGGAATGGCATTGGCGACGGGTTCTAGCGATAGGACTGTGAGGCTTTGGGATGTTAAGATGAGAGCGGCCGCCCAGGTTTTGACGGGCCATACCGATCAGGTTTGGGCTGCCTGTTTTGGACCGTCTTTGAGGACTGATATGAGGTCTTGTTTGCTTGCGACTGCTTCTGATGATCAGAGTTTGTCGTTTTACAACTATTCTTGAGATTGTAGAAACAAAACTATTCTTGAGATTGTAGAAACAGATTCACTATCATTGGGCGCTTTTGATAAACTATGTTTTGAGCAAAGGAGTATTCTAACCTTTTACTTGATGTTACAGTCCTTCATTCCTCAGGTCAAGACTACCATCTGATGTTATTACGCCGACTGGCTTTGTTCGTTGTCAGGTTCGTTCAAGTCGTGAATATGTATGGTATAAGAAGACGTTTTATTATATGTCCTCGTTCGAAGGCTTAATCAGTACTCTAAACACGTAAGTAAGGACATATACTAAGTGTTCTCTCGGTTTTGTCGATCTTCATGAGCTTCAATAGGCTGCATCTTCATCTTCTTCTTTTCTTCCTTGAGAATCACCTGCCTGGGCATTACTTCGACTAGATATTTCCCTCCGTTCCACACGGCTGCAGAGATTTTGAGTACTTGAAAAGTGACGTGCAATTCGTAGACCAGAAATATAGGGACGGTGAGCGCCATGGTGGCCACCGTGAAAAGAGCCTGAAAGATAGTGTACATAAGCACGCGATTCCCATCTCCCAATACCCCGCTTAAGCGCCACCATATACTGTTTGCTTTCTTTGCCTTCTTAGACAGTCCCCTAACAGATGGATAGATGTTAGAAATGCAACTATGGTATGGTGTGAGTGTTTGAGTAAGGAAAAGATGAGAAGAGGGCAGAATAAAAACCTGTAGGAAGTCATGATTTCTGGGTCTTGGAGAAGCCTTTGGCGCCGAAGAACATATACGATGAGGAAATAAAGGAGTTGCCATATCGTGTAAGCGAGTAAAGGGACGAGGAAAAGCCATGTCCATATGTTCGATTTGCTTTCGGCGTAGGGCCACGAGGCTCGGCCATGATTTCCCCTGGGATGCATAGATTCGAAGAACGGAGGGTCCCACCATCTCATCGTGAAGAAGACCAAGCCTGAATCCAAAGTATGTTACGACTATTGCAACAAATCAATCTTAGAATATTACAACGGCTAGATCTTACCGGGCAAGAAGTGGATGAAGACGCTAACAGTTTTGTCCATCGAGTAAAATACTAAGCTGTTTCGCCAAATAATCATTGCCCATGCTAACGGCCCCTTCGCTCATTCGAAAGGAGGAGAGAAATATCAGATCATCATCACCATCATCATGCCATACAGATACTTTACACAGAGCGTATATGCTTGCTTACCTCTGCAAATGAGAAGCAAACCATGAAGAGCTTTTCGTTCGTGGGATAGAACAGAATCATAATCAAGAAGATCGTGTTGGCAAAGTAACAAAAGTCCTGCAAAATAAGGTTAACATTTTAACTATTTTTCCTGCCTTCAGATTTCAGAAGAGAGGATTGGAATTTTTAACTTACCAGAAGGTAGTAATGCCATTTCTTGTATCTGTAATATATCCATCGAAGGGGGACAAAGATCATGTAGAACACACAGTATAAGTAACGAACGTCTTGAGGCCCTAAAACAAAAAACGAAGACGAATGAGCAATTTCTGGGGAAAGTGAAAAAACGAATTCAAGAACGGAGATGATCGAATACTCACTTGCTCCCAGTATAAAGCAAAATCCTCCGAAGCTAAGAACCCCCAACAAATATTTAACCTACGTACCAAAAGAGGAAAAGAAAATCAACTCAGCAAGCAAAAGTTCGACCAAATGAAATCCCAGAATAAAAAAATAGATGGTATCTTTTCCCCACCTTGTTGATGAAGCTTTCGTGCTCTTCAGCTTGCTGGGCAATCTTGACAGCTTGTTTCGAGAGAATCTCCTTCGTTTGAGCCACTTTCTGCGCAAAAATCAATCATATCAATCAATCGCTTGTATACACCTCCAATTTGTTCACTGAATCGCCAGCCAGCATATAGAACGTCGTTAATACCATGGATCGATCTTTGAGGTTGTCAAGCTTCCCTATTGAGCTAGCCAGCTCATTGATTTCTTCATTTGACGCCATTTTTTTTCCTAATCTACGGAAGGTGGTGACGATGGGGTTTCTAGCTACTTCAATTCGTTCGAAACCCGCGAAACTATCTCTAATTCTCTCCCAATCGTGCGATTCACAGACGTGAAGCTATTGAATAATTATGGATATAATGATAAATAGTAAAAAGATGGCAATGGATTACTTTTATATATGATTCACCTTCTTGAAGCTTCTGCATCTTTTTTATGTCGAATGGCCACGTCATTGTTCGAATTGTCGGAAAAGAACACAAGTAAATCCATCCAAGATTTAAGAGAATATAATCATTTCTTTGTAATAGAGATAGAGCTAACGAAAGTTGGGGAATAATTTGGAAGAAAAGAAAGTATTCCATTTGAAACAACGTCCAAATATGTTTCAGCAGAACAGAACTGACAGAGTACGCAGAGGTTTGTTTGTCTTCCTACCATAAACAGAGAGTGCACACATATTATTTCAACGACAGAAATAGGAACAGAGGAAATAAAGCTTAAGTTGATGTTCGTGAAGATGATGTTGGCGTGGCAGCGGACCCGGTCGAATAATATTGCGGCTAATATTTGGATAATTAAAGATAAAATGTGGACACCGAGATTTAACGTGGAAAACCCCCAAACAAATCGGGGTAAAAACCACGGGCAAAGAAGGAGAATTCACTATAGGAGAAATATAGGAGTTACAACCTCTCGTACTACAAAGGAGAAAACCCTCAATATCTCTCTTTATAGTCGGAGAAAATACCCGACAAACTCTCTATTATTTTCCCTCTATTTTTTCTCTCCTCTCACTGATCCCTTTGGATTCTTCTCTGGGATGCGATTTTAGCTTGAGCACTACAGCCTATTTATAGGCAATCGAACGTGAGTAAATGAGGTAATGGCTTACCTCATTCACACATGTGAACAAAGGACAAAAAATTCAGCACACAATTTGTATCGGCTTATTTTGACCACTCAATAAAACATGTGCGCCAACATGTTTTTTTTTTTTCCTTCACTTCACATTGCCTTCTGACTATTCAAACCGGCCACATTCTGACAATCTCCCACTTGAAGATTTGATTGAGGATCAATCGGATCTTCACACAATTCTTTCTCCCTTGCCATTCATGTTGCTTACGTCTCCGCTAGGCCACTTGAGGAACGACACCAAATGAACTTGTCAGTGTTGACCGAGTCAACGTACCCTCTGACAGTAAAGTCTGTTCCTCCGTAACATAATGCAACATCTGAGGTTCCTTTGATATATCGTAGGATCCTCTTCACCGTGCTCCAATGCTCTTTGCCCGGATTCGCCATGACCGACTTACTACTCCCACTGCATGGGCAATGTCTGGCCGTGTACAAATTATCGCGAACATAAGACTTCCCACCGCTGATGCATACGGTACTCGAGACATTTCCATCCTCCCTTCTTCACTGCTAGGACTCATACTTGAGGATAATTTAAAATTAACAAGAAGTGGGGTAGAATTTGGCTTACAATCTTGCATATTGAAGCGTCGCAAGACCTTCCTCAGATAACTCTTCTGCGAAAGCCAAATCTTCTTATTATTTCTGTCTCGGCAAATTTGCATCCCTAGAATCTTGTTTGCTGGTCCCAAGTCCTTCATTTCAAATTCCCTAGCCAACAGTGCCTTGAGTTCTTCACACGATCTTTGTTGGGGCCTGCTACCAACATGTCGTCAACATACAACAGTAATACGATAAAATCGCTTTCACCAAACCTCTTGAAATATGCACAAGGGTCTGCATTTAATCTGTTGTATCCAAGACTCATGATGAAGGAATCAAATCTCTTATACCAACACCTCGGCGCCTGTTTGAGACCGTATAGAGATTTGTTCAACCTGCAAACCAAGTTCCATTTTTCTTTGTCTTAAAAAACTTCCGGCTGGAGCATATAAATCTCTTCTTCAGGATCTCCATGAAGAAAAGCCATCTTCACATCTAGTTGCTCTAGATGTAGATCGAATGTAGCACACATCGCCAGGAGTACCCGAACAGTCGTCAGTCGAACCACCGGTGAAAATATCTCGTTGAAGTCGATGCTTTCTTTCTGAGCGTAGCCGTTAACCACCAGTCGTGCACGAAAGCGCTCCGGTACTGCTTCAGAAGAATCTTGTTCCACAGACTTCCCTTTCACCTGAATCGCCGTGGTTTCTGGGCGTTCCTTTGTAGTGCTATCATTTTCTCTGATTAGTTTATCTTCTAAAAAGATAACCTCCCTGCTGATGACAACCTTGTGGGCAGTGGGATCCCACAGGCGATACCCCTTCACACCATCAGCATACCCCAAGAACAAACACTTCCTAGACTTCGGATCCAGCTTCGTAGTTTCTTGGGCGTTGTACATCACGTACACAGGACTTCCAAATACATGGAGTTTGGAATAATCAGCTGGCTTCCCGGTCCACATCTCCATCGGCGTCTTCTGATCAATGCCGTTGAAGGCGACCGATTGATCACGTAGCAGGCGGTGTTGACTGCTTCTGTCCAGTATGATTTATCCGGACCTGCAGCTCCCAACATGGCTCTTGTTCTTTCCAACAGAGTCCTGTTCATCCTCTCCGCCACTCCATTCTGTTGTGGAGTATACGCCGTGGTACAGTGTCTTTTGATGCCTTCCCTTTTACAAAAGCTATCAAAATTCCGGCCAGTATATTCTCCTCCATTATTAGTCCTCAATTTTTTTATTTTTTTTTACCTCGTCTGTCAGCGTGGCTGGTTTTCCATCGATAGCCTCCAGACAGTCGTCCTTTCGCAAGATCGCCTTTATCTTTAATTTCCACAGTGAGAAGTTTCTCCCGTTGAACTTTTCAATATCAAACTTCGCCGCCATAATTTCTGCTCAGTCGTGAGCGATACCTCCGACGGGGTTGCAGCAGATAATTATTGAACTCGTACCGGCTTTATCGTCACCGTAACAAGGGCAGTATAATATCTATTATTTTCTGATGTGGAGGGTCCACGTTAGTGGCAACCACAGAGCATACGATAAATAGATATATAAAACCCAAGTTAGGCTCTGATACCAATTGTTGGCGTGGCAGCGGACCCGGTCGAATAATATTGCGGCTAATATTTGGATAATTAAAGATAAAATGTGGACACCGAGATTTAACGTGGAAAACCCCCAAACAAATCGGGGTAAAAACCACGGGCAAAGAAGGAGAATTCACTATAGGAGAAATATAGGAGTTACAACCTCTCGTACTACAAAGGAGAAAACCCTCAATATCTCTCTTTATAGTCGGAGAAAATACCCGACAAACTCTCTATTATTTTCCCTCTATTTTTTCTCTCCTCTCACTGATCCCTTTGGATTCTTCTCTGGGATGCGATTTTAGCTTGAGCACTACAGCCTATTTATAGGCAATCGAACGTGAGTAAATGAGGTAATGGCTTACCTCATTCACACATGTGAACAAAGGACAAAAAATTCAGCACACAATTTGTATCGGCTTATTTTGACCACTCAATAAAACATGTGCGCCCAACATGTTTTTTTTTTTTCCTTCACTTCACATTGCCTTCTGACTATTCAAACCGGCCACATTCTGACAGATGAAAGGTAGGATTGCTCTGCTAGCATCACCATCAAGACAAGATATTTGATGGTAATGAAGTTATGAGGCTCGAGTTGACAATCTGAGCAAGGTTACCCTTCGCTTTGTTGCCTCACATGAACTGCTCTGTTTTTTTAGGAGTATAGTACCAATTTAGCAAAGAGACTTGGGCCATTCAAAGGCCCAAAAAACGACTATCGGCTCAATAAAGGCTTATATGATTCCGCACGCCGAGCCCAAAAGACTTGCTCAAATCACACCTAACAGCAAGGGCAAAATGGACAATGCCGTCCGCCATCTTACGTAGGGCTGGGGAAATATACCGAAATATCGAAATGTCGTCCTTATCGTATCGAAACGTACCGAAAATATCGAAAATTATGGTATACCGACGTTTTTGGTAAGGTATGATACCGTACAAAAAATTTTCGGTACGGTAATGGTATGAAAATTTTAAAAATTAGGTATACTGATTATACCGAAATACCGAAATTTTTAATATTATATATATATACATATAGACACACACACACTTACATATATTATATTATTTCAAAAAAATATAAAATGGAAAAAATATTATAAGGATCTTCATAAATTTATTTAGCCCATAAATTATTAACTATACCCAACTTTCTAAGATTATTGAAAGCGTGAAGATGCAAAGCAATTACGTTTTGTTAATCTTCACTAGTTTTTTAAATAGCCGTTTCGTTTTAATTAATCTATATATAAAGTTGTATTTTGTGGTTATGTAAAGTTCTTTGTCTTATTAAGGAGACGGACTAAAATATGTAAATTATTTAAGGTTATTTTATGAATTAAAAATCTTTTTATTTTGAAATATTTGGTATTAATAATCCATCTTATTGGGGCTAGGGATGTCAACGGGGCGGGGCGGGGGCGGGGATTAGGTCCCCATCCCCGTACCCGTGTCGACGGGGAATCCCCATCCCCGTCCCCGCGAACTAAACGGGGAAAATATCGTCCTCATCCCCATCCCCGCCGGGTCCCCGCCCCCGCGGGGATTCCCCGTCCCCACGAATTTTTTTAAAAGAAATTATATTTTCATTATAATATAAATTGAATTCATTATTTATATTATATATTAAATGTTATATATATTATAATATTAAAAAATGTGTAAAAAAATATATTTTTTAAAACTATATAATATAAACTATGTCTAAAAAATATTATTTAGTTATTAACTTAAGCTATAAAATATTTTATTTAAATAATATGAATGGCGGGGAACGGGGCGGGGATCCCCGCGGGGCGGGGACTATGATCCCCGTCCCCGCCCCGTCCCCGCCTACGGGGACAAAAAATTCCCCATCCCCGCCCCGCGGGGATTAAAATTCGGGGATTCCCCGCCCCGTTCGGGGCGGATCCCCGCCCCATTGACAAGCCTAATTGGGGCTAAAGGAGTTTGAATTGACTAAAAATTCGAAAACAACAAATTAACGAGTCGAGACACGCATGGTAAAACCCAATGGTATAGAAGGTATGACACTGATACCATACCGAAATTTCGGTATGATACCGTATCGAAATTTAAGGTATACCGAAATTTTGGTATGGTATTGGTATGATTTGTTTCGATATCGAAATTTCCGTACGGTATATGGTATCACAGTTTTGGTACGGTATACCGTACCGAACCACCCCTAAATCTTACGTAATATTTAGTTCAATCTTTTCATGTCAAGTGTCGTCATTCATCAAAGTAGACTAGAGGCTGTGCGCCAAGTGCTTATATTTTGTCTGAAAACTGATGGAAGATTCTTGAAAACTTGTCGATTAAAAGCAGCACAAGTCCTTCAACGATTCGCCATTCTTGACTTTTTAACAGAAAAAGAAAAACGTTCAATTCTTTTGGGGCTGATTGCTGACTGGGTCGTATTAACGACGTAGTTTGAGTTTCAGTTTGCTCAAGACGAACTTCTTCGTTTTGTGCGTTTTTCTCCAAAATACTCCAAAAAGCATCACATTCATCTCCAAGGACGCCTTTGATGGCATCCATTGGAGGAGACAACGATGATGACGTGTACAAGCCCCAAACTTTGAAGCTCGCCCAGGTAATAAAGCGCGGTAAGAAAGTGAAAGTGCTGTTCATAATCGAATGGATTGCGTTCGTATGCACAACGGGCGTTTTGATCGCCAGTTTGACCGTCCATGAGCTGAAGCACCGAAAGATCTTGAAATTGGAGCTGTGGAAATGGAGCGTTCAGTTCTTACTGATATTCTGCGGCCGTTTGTTCACGGAATGGCTGATCAACTTCACAGTTTTCTTGATTGAGAAGAACTTTCTTCTCAAGAAGAAGGCACTGTACTTTGCGTTCGCCTTGAAAAAGAGCGTCAGGGTCGTTCTTTGGCTGGCCTTGATTCTCTTGTCATGGGTTCTCTTGATCAATCGAGGCGTTGATAGGCCAGAAGAAACCTCCAAGGTATTAAACAAGATAACTCGAGGAATAGTCGCAACTCTCATAGGCGCAGTAATGTGGACGATCAAGACTTCGCTAGTCAAGATCGTCGCAGCAACTTTTCACGTTAGGACGTACTTTGATCGAATCCAAGAATCGATCTTTCATCAGTATATACTTCAGTCCCTTTCTGTCTCTCCAATAACAGAAGATCCCAGTTCTTCTAACGTAAGCCGACACCTCAGTTTCGACAGGTTGAAAAAGGGAAAGAAAGAGGTGGTTAACATCGATAAGCTTTACAAGGTCAGGCGTGAGAAAGTCTCTGCTTGGACTATGGGAGGACTAATTAAGGTGGTAGAGAACTCGGGACTGCCCACCATATCTGAAGAGATCGACGGGAGCATCGAAGAAGAAGAAGTACAGCGTTTGGTAGGGACAAAATCTATTAGGAGTGAGGTCGAAGCAAGGGAAGCTGCTAATAGGATATTCAAGAACGTAGCAAAGCTTGGACTTGGGTACGTCGACGAGCAAGACCTCTTACGCTTTATGCCTAAAGAAGACGTCGACAACGCTATTCCTCTCTTCGAAGGAGCAGCTGAGACAAAGAGGATTGAGGAGTCGTCCTTCACAAACTGGGTGGTATGTAATGGCATTCTTATCTTACCACAATATGATTCTGCTAACACTACTCGGGCCTCTTGAGGTAAGAGAATGAATTTCTAACATCATCCAGGTAAAGACTTATAACGAGAGGAAGTGCTTAGCTGCATCTCTGAGAGATGCGAAAACAGCAATAGAAGAGCTAAACAAGCTTGGCTCGGGCCTCGTAGCAGTCGTGATACCCATAGTTTGGCTGCTCGTAGTGGAAATCACAACCACCAAAGTTTTATTCTTCATTTCATCTCAGATTCTGCTCCTTGTCTTCATGTTTGGGAATACGGCGAAGGCCGTATTCGAAGCGGTCGTCTTCGTATTCGTCACCCACCCATTCGACGTCGGCGATCGGTGCGTCGTTGATGGAGTTCAGGTCACTAAAAGCCTCGACCGAACTTATTGATATTATAATCATTTATCGACTGCAATAACTTGATGCTAAGTGAAAACTTGCGCAGATGGTGGTTGATGAGATGAATATTTTGACCACGATTTTCTTGAACGCGGACAATGAGAAGGTGTACTATCCCAATGCTGTTTTGGCTACCAAAAACATAAGCAACTTCAGTCGAAGCCCGAAAATGACGGGAGATTCTGTGAAGTCTGCCGTCGATTCGTCGACTACGGCTGAGGGCATAGCAGCTTTGAAAGCCAATATAAAACGGTAGGAAACATCGACATAAACGGGTTTTGAGGGTTGTAAAGAAGAAGAAAAAAAGGTGATCAGTATTCATAAACTTGGGTTGAATCTTCTTGTAGGGAACAGCCTCGAAAGAAGCTTGATGTGTTGGAAATGGATAGCCTTGGCAATATATCTGCTGCTCTATTATACGGAATGAATACTTCTCCTGAGGTCTGTCACTTTGATAACAATGTTATGATGCATCATAGAAGGTAAAGATAATTACCGATCTGATGTTTCTGCATGCAGATAATTGGAGAGTAAGCCTCAACACTGTGATTCCAAAACACTGCTTGCGGAGTAAATGAAAGTGCCAGATAGCAAACTCTTGCTAAAGTTAGGAGATGAATGAAGGTCCAGTGAATGAAACTAGCAGACAAATTCTAAAGCAATTTGAATTTTTTGATATATATTCGTTGCTGTCCTCTAGAAGTATATAACCTGGAATAAGTAAGTCTATCTCCTTTAGCGCACGCGGAACTTTGATATGGTATCGAGAAGGAAACTGCTCTCTTGAGAATAATTCAACTTCTCAGCCTTTGCAACTGTGATCTTCACACGCTGTTCGTCGCCGTAGCTCTCCTCCTTGATTTTGAGACGAAGGAGAAACTCGGTGAACAGGCAGCTCCTCACAACTTCGACAAATTTCGAATCGTCTTCTGATCCCTGCTTTAACAGATACAGTTCCTTGGCCGAGCAACCCAATATCTCTTCGCCTGTTTCTTGAAAAGCAGTCACCCACGTCAAACCAGTATGATCTTGGACCTGAACTTGAAGCAGGTATCTGTAATCGCACTCTTCAAACTCTTGATTGCACCTATCACAAAGCCATTTAGAGTTCCCCGACTTGGTGACTTTCTTGTTACACTGCCTATCACCGATCATTAAAGGGCAAGCCATGTAACAAAAACTGTCAGTTTTGATAAAAGATATGCTGGCCTTTACTGTTATCCAATCTGGCTTGTCTGATCTTCCAAGACCTTCGTCTTTGATTTGTGCCAAAGTTTTGCGCACCTCATTCTTTGATCCTCCAGATATAATTTCCCGAGATATAGAATGTGACGTAGAGTCTCTGCCTCCACTTTGAAACCACTCTCTTAAGCTGTTGGCCTCTGGGGAGTCTGGATTTATGAATAATTGTGTGGCAGATATGGTGCTGATCGACTTTCCGCTGAAGTCATTGACTTTTCCAGCTTTGACAGCTAAAATAGGGAAAACGCCAGTGTCTAACATTTGTTGAAGCTCTTGACCTTCCCTGTTGCACATTTCTCCCCATAATGTTAGCTCAACGGTTCGTCCAGATTGATCCTTCAAGTTGAGAATTCTTCTTTGAGTTTCCATCCCATTCTTTCTCAGAATAGGTACAGAAGGATTCACTGCCGCTACAACACCAATCACATCCATTATTGAATTATTCTCAGCATTCTCAATGTCACTAATAGGTCTGAAGGAAAATTGTTGCCTTGGTATTGAAGCATCTTCCTCTGGGCAAAGATCCACTGTTGACGTCGGCTCCAAGAATATTTCCCAGTCATTCTTCAAATGATTGAAATTCTTCTGGGCAGGTTTGAGAGCACCTTTTGATATGACATAAACTTTTCCGACTTTAATGACGTCATAAAAGCGGTCAACCACAGCATTGAAACAAGTTACTCGTATTTCTCCTCCCTCTGAATCCAGAAGATCAAAGGAGAAAACCTTTCCATCTCCTTTAGCATTGTTGTATCGTCGAAGGTCTCCTTTAGCTGTTACTCGAGCCTTGACAGCCCATCGACCTTGATACGGATTCAACACAGTAATAGGGATAATGCGAGCTGGAGCTTCATTCCTCATTATTGCCCCATGATTTTTGTAATTCGGAGGTGGCTGATATGGTGGCTGAACAGTGGGACGGAAGTTGTGTGCTGTGCTGCCTGGATTCTGGAAGCTTGGTGTTTTTCCTTTGCTGAAGTTTGTCCGCGATGAACTCAGATCACGCTGATTGTTGTTATTCAGCGGCTGGTGTTGAGCAACATTAGAGGCTGCTTTTGGAGGCAATACATCAGAATCTGAAAACATCTTTGGATTGCCAATCACATCACAGTACGGAATGATTGTTTCCATGTTTAGAACCACAATAATCCTGTAAACACAACATGAGATAGTAAATTTCAGGTCCAACGATTTTAATTTTTATAGATATATCAGAGCCTAAAAAACAGCAATTACTCGGCATAGCCGCATAATGCACCTCTCCTAAGTAAGGTACGTCATACATCAATCATCTAATGCTCTTAAAAGAAGAAAAAGAAGCAACGTAGGGGACAAGTAACTGGTATTCCGATACTCGCATCTTCGCTTCACCCAAACGAAAACAATGAACGCCAACACGGTAAAATCAAAGCAATACTTACTTCCGATTTTGCACAGTGCTGCATATGTAATCAATGAGCTGAACCACGGATCCCTTGCCAACACCACCGGACTTGACTCGATCGTTGAGCTGCGTGGCGAGCATAGCGTGCTGCGTCAAAACCGAGTCAGAGAGGAGAACGCGGTAGCGTTCCTGCGTGGAGCCAATCAGCTTGATCTCCAACACCTGAACCAGAGGCTTCGAGTTCACGTCGCCGTTGCTTATCGCCGATATGGCGTTCACACTTAAATTCACCGCCATTATGTTCTAGAATAGATGGAGGATGGAAACCCTAAGGACCTAAAAATTTCCGAGAAGAGATAGAATTAACAACTATCCCTGAGATATGTGGGAGGTTTCTGATCGAAAGCTGTTTAGCTGCCTCAAAGTGGTTCTAAAAACAATCGATGTTTGATAGTCGACGAGCTAATCAAATGGCGGGGAAAAACCGACCTCCTTAAGACGCTGTGTAAGCCAATTTGTCAATATTGGATTGGGGAGATAAATCATTAATAATTTTTTATTATTTATTATATCTCAACTTTGAAAAATAATATATGAAAAATACTTCCACAAGGTAACCAACTGGGCGTTTTGAAGTTTGAACACGAAGCATAAAACAGCCAAAAAAATCTAAATAATTTATCCAAATTATTCAACAAAAAAAGATCATAAGAACAGCACATTAACCATAATTCAACATAGCGTAACAAAATTGGCTCTTGGGATTTAGGGTTCAAACACGCAAAGATTCACCCCATCAGCCGCAGACAAAGTGCTTTATCACACTTAAACTTCAGTTGGGATCAAAGTTGGGGCATCGAACTCTTCTTCCTTTGGAGGATGAATAGTGACAAGATCTGGGAGAGGAGTGGTTGGACCTTGTTTGCCTTTAGGATCCCAGTCGAGCATGATCTTGACTTTGATACCAAGCACACCCTGAAAAAACGAATGGATTGTGAAAAAAACGATACATATCGAAGTCAGAAAACAGGAAAAGAAAACATAGGTTTACATGCCTGTCTTAAAAGGACGTGTCTAACAGCTGAGTCTATGTACTCTTTCACTGGCTGACCCGAAGAAATCATGTATCCATCCTTGAACTTCATGGATTTGGCACGCTGAGCCCGCAATTTTCCACTAACAATAACCTGTAATTCAACAACGTAAGGCACAAGCCCGCAAAGGGAAAGAAGAAATAGCCTTCTCTCTATGCATACCTCACAGCCCTTGGCTCCACTCTCCATCACAAACCTCAAGACACCATAGCATGCCCTGAGGAGATACAATAATGAAATAACAGAAGAATGTAAGATACATTCGAGAGAACAATTGCTGATGCAAATTAATGAGATTTCATAGCAAAACAAAGTGGCGATAAAATGCAAGGAACCATGTGTCTTCTCCGTGTCTCAAGCACGAATATTGAGATGCTTCGTGCCATTTTGCCAAAGATGAAGACAATTTCTTTAGTCATCATCCGACACAAAGATTGATACTAAAACAACAATCCTGCTTTGTGGATGACATTCTTGAAATAAAAAAGAAGCTCACTGACTCGATCAAAAAAGCACACTTTCAGTTTTCACTTTTCGACATTCGTGGTAAAAAATGCATGTAAGAGTTTTCCTATTTCAGAATATGCTCAACAAATAAATACGTCCATTACCTTCTAACAGCAAGACCACCTAGGAGCTTGTATCGAAGAGACTCGGCCTGGGCAATGGCGCACAGTCCTCTGCTGTTGACCTTCTCTGCATACAACTCAACACTGTTCTCCGGGAACTTGAACCTCTTCTGCACCACAGAGGTCAGCTCCCTGATTCTCCTACCCTTTTCCCCTACACCAATCAATAAAACTTCACCAATGAAAAACATCACCGCAAAACAACACAAGGAAAATTAAACAGATGAACACGAACTCCAAACCTAAGACATTTTGCGTGCGGGTTGCCCGGATGATGATCTCAGTTCTCATTGGAGTAACCCTAACCTCCACGCCTGAGTAACCGTCCTCTGCCAGCTCGCGAGTCAAAACCTCGTTGAGTTCCGCGAAAAACACACCATCAGCTACGAACTATTAAAAAAGCAGACGATTCAGCAATTGACTCTAACTATGCAAAAAAACCAATCGAACCATTTTCCAGAGATTTAACAAGATTGAAGTTAACCTTTCGCTTTTTGCTCATCTGAGTCGCCATTGTGTGAGAGACCTTAGAAAGTCTGATTAAACTGTGATTCCTTGGTTCAGACGACGAGACGTAGATAGAGATTAGGGTTTACGCCGTTCATCTAAAGTTAGTATTTATAGGCTGCGTGGTAAGCTCATATTGGGCCGGATTGTTATCTCGAATGGGCTTTATAATTTGGGTTGGTTTGATAAGGTTTCGGCCCAAACGAGTCCATTGAAACTAATTCAAAGCTGGAATTACTTTTGTTGGGTGAAAAGCAAACCCATCCCACACCGATTAAGCAAAAATAAAAATTGAGTGGTTTATAAGCTTGTGGGTTCACTCCCTCTATTGCCAATTGGTTTTAGAGAGGAACCCCACAAGCTTATACGGGCCTGAGTTTGTGCTGAAATTGGATCTGAAAAAATCCCTACATGGTGCGGTGAGCGTGGAACGAACACGTGAGGGTGCCTTCAGATAGAGAATTCTAGCCCGGATACGATGTGGGTGGTGTGTCCCCGGCCCTTGTAAAATGATTGGTGCCTTGTGTCGAAAGTCTTCCTGACCTTGACGATGGTCAGGCGGCGGGTCCCGTTGAAGAGGAAAGGTGGTACAAGATGATTATCGTTGAAAGGGGAGGTCCGTTGTGTGGTCTTGAGTTTGGGGGGAGGATTGTTGGGTGAAAAGCAAACCCATCCCACACCGATTAAGCAAAAATAAAAATTGAGTGGTTTATAAGCTTGTGGGTTCTCTCCCTCTATTGCCAATTGGTTTTAGAGAGGAACCCCACAAGCTTATATGGGCCTGAGTTTGTGCTGAAATTGGATCTGAAAAAATCCCTACAACTTTTAATTTAATTATTTTTCTTTTATGTTACAATCACTCACAAAAGAAAACAAATCTATGATGTCAAAATAATTATTGTCCGGAATCTACCTTGCATCACACTAGCTAGTTCTGACTTAATAATTATTAATAATGTGGAACTAATCGCACGTTTGCACCATTATTATGAAATTATTACAGTAATAGTCAACACGCTCACAAGAGCCTTTTTTTTTTTTCGGAAGGGACACAAGAGCCTATTTATTTTATATCTATCTTTCTAATTAATATTATTGCTTTGCAATGGTGAAATAAAATATCTATGTATTGTACATCTGAGTCCAATCCCATCAGAGTAAGGCTAAAGAGGATCCAACGAAAATACAAAATAGTCACATATTCCTTACAAAAAACAACCATAGTTATGTGCGGTCCACTGTGTAAAAATGTAGACTATTTATCTGCTAGAAAATGAAGGAGAAAGAAAAAGTTGAGAACCTTAGCTTAGCTGTTCGTAGTGAATAAGTTCAGTTCCATCCTTAAAAAAGGGACTATTTTGGGTCCCTTTTGTCACTGTTTGCAATATGCATGTCTGTTGCTTGGAACTGTTGTAATTTCGTACGGATCAATCGCATCTCTGATTGGATTTTTTCATTTGAAAAAAAAAATGACTTATTTGTCTAAAATAAATAATAAAGGAAAATGAGAGAAAAATGTGGGAAATATAATGGTAAAAAAAAAGATGATGATGATCATCATCATCTCTTATCTGAGATTCCATTTTCCTGTGGTGTGAGTTTGATTGGGAACCTAACAGATTATCTAAAGCTACTTTTATTCTTTGTCCTCACTCAGAGCATCTTTACAGTGGGTTTCACTTCATATCATGCTTGTTTTGTTTTCTTATTACCACCATTTCCCATCCTCATTTTCCCCCCAACAAAACAATAATAATAAATAAACCAAAAATAAAAACACATCTTTATCTTCTTAGTTTGACGAACTCAAACTTCATGGAGCACAACGAATCATTGGGCCAGTTTACAAGAACTTGACTAAAAGAGAAGTAAGAAATCCCAGAAAAATGGAAGTTAAACACAGAGAAATGAAAATCTAAACACAGGGCACTGAATGAGAGAGAGAGAGAGAGAGAGAGAGAGAGAGAGAGAGAGATCTAAACAAAGTTTATTTCTTCTGCAGATATCATCATCTCTCAAGAATATCCAGACAACTGTTGACTATATAACCTTTGCTCATCTTCATTGTCGTCAAGGCCTGAGCCTCTTTTGACCGCTTGAAAAGTGATCTCCTTCAGACGAATGAGCTTCAGCGCCGCCATTATTGTTGTCCATGGTTCTTGAGAAAGCAGACGAAAGATCTGCATAAAGGTCAACGACCTTCCTTATGTTGTTGTTGAGTTCTCTGATCAAACCCACGTTTCTGCTAAGGTTGTGAGGAATCTTCGACTCGTGATTCTGATTTATCTCGTTAATCAGAAGCCTATTCTGATCAAGAATGCTTTGCACTTGAACGAAGCTTTTCTGGAAATTTTGGACAACTTTCCCATCTAGCGAATTGTCACCTTCCATTTTTCTAGAGAGAGAGAGAGAGAGAATCGGAAGACAAGAAAACGTAGAGAATGAAGGGGGGCAATATATTATTACACAGGCATATTGTAATATTATATATCAGCTTTTTTAAGGAATGCACATAATCATCATAGCTTCACATATCTATGTACTTTGTGTTAACCCATAAAAGAAAAGCCCAGACAAAACATGATTTGTTTATAGAGACAATCTGGGAATAGGAGACAAAGGGTATATGAACTTTAATATCATGACAACTCCTCGCCGTCTGGGCTGCTTTTTATAGAAAAGAAATTAGGAAAGGAAACTACTACAAGCTTATAAGATTCATCCCAGATATTATTAGCAGAAAATCAAGGCCATTATCATTGCTTACTTTGCTTGTTCTTGTGATTGCATTCATTATTATCTGTAATGTGTTTGAGGGGATGATTGGGATGTGATGATAAAAAGCAGATCTTTCCACAAAAGGGTATCTTTTCAATGTACTCGGTCAAAAACAAAAACAAAAAAAATGGCACAAAATCTCATAAGTTCATCTGGACATAATTTCAAGAAAACCAAATGGTGTAGGGAAATTTAATTTTAAATATATAAAAAGAATAGGGGGTTTAGACATATATGGCAAAAAATGGGATTTCAAATTAATATTCGGACAAAAAAACAAGGACAAAATAAGGAATTCAAACGTTTGGACGAAAAGATTTGCAGTTTTGCAGAATGGGAATAGGGTTTAGTTCCTTAAATAGTAAATAGAAAATAAATACTAAAACTCAAGTATCGGATTCTACTCACCATAAAGATCTCAGCTGTGTCCTTCAAGAAGCAAATATGTAAAATTTATGAATGAAGACATAACATTTCTTTGGACACAATCATGAAACCCAGAAAATGGGGCAGCTGTAAGAAGAAATTTAAACAAAAGCGACAAAGCAGAAAGAATCGTCTGTTGTACCGCATAAGCCATTTAGACAGACTACATCGTATAAATATTCATTAAATATTATAATATATATTTATAAACATACCTTGAAGAAAGTAGGAGCAATCTCGTTAGAGAGAGAGAGGGAGAGAGGGGAATATGTAGATTTGACAGTCACGCACACTCTGTATGAATATATTTACTACGGGACAATCATAGTACGTGCTAATTTTGTTTTCTATTAACTAACGATTTAATTTGCTTCATACATTATCCACCCATCTCTCTATTGTATTTTTGACTCTCTTTTTCTTATTTTAACGTATTTGAACATTGATTTTTTAGAGAATTGACAATACTATAACTAGGGGTGGTTCGGTACGGTATACCGTACCAAAACAATGATACCGTATACCGTACCGAAATTTCGGTATGGAAAAAAATCATACCAATACCATACCAAAATTTCGGTATACCTTAAGTTTCGATACGGCATCATACCTAAATTTCGGTATGGTACGGTATCATACCTTCTATACCATTCAGACGGAGAGTTTTTTATCATGCGTGTCTCGTAACTCGTTAATTCGTTCTTTTCGAATTTTTAGTCAATTCAAACTCCTTAGTCCCAATAAGATGGATTATTAATACCAAAATTTCCAAGATTAAAAGATTTTTAATTCATAAAATAACCTTAAATAAGCTACATATTTTAGTCACTCTCCTTAGTAAGACAAAGAACTTTACATAACCACAAAATACAACTTTATATACAAATTAATTAAAACGAAACGGCTATTTAGAAAAATTAGTGAAGATTAACAAAAAGTAATTGCATTGCATCTTCACGCTTTCAAAATCCTGAAGAAAAAACATTAAAAAGGCAAAAACTAAATGTAACCTGAGTTGGGCATAGTAAGTAAATATGGTGGACCTCAATAATCTTAGAAAGTTGGATATAGATAATAATTTATGGGCTAAATAAATTTATGAAGACCCTTATGATATTTTTATCCATTTTATAATTTTTGGAATTAATATACTATATGTAGGTGAATAAATATATATATATATATATATATATTAAAAATTTTAGTATTTCGGTATAATCGGTATACCTAATTTTTAAAATTTTCATACCGCTACCGTACCGTAAATTTTCGGTACGGTATCATACCTTACCAAAAACTTCGGTATACCAAAATATTCGATATTTTCGGTACGTTTCGATACGATAAGGACGGTATATCGGTATTTCGGTATATTTCCCCAGCCCTAACTATAACATGTATAGAGATGCATCATATGCATGTGGTCCTTATTATACAACGCCGCGTGAATTGTGATAATAAATGTCAAAAAATTAGTCATCTGCATCATCGCTTTTCAATCTGTTTTAATGTTTTCTTTAATTACGTTGCTTTCCTATTTAATGTGCAACGAATTCATTTTTTATTTAAAAAATTTTTGACAACTGTGTAAACGCCTCTCCTCACCAGCAACGTTCATTTCTAATTCAATGATATAATGTAATTAACGACCGTGATGCGTTGACGAACTAAAAGAAAAATCAAAGTCGCGTCGAATAGGGACTGAAATTTACAATAATCCAACAACCAATGATAGATTGCCACGTGTAACGATAGGTTCGGGAGATCTACAGCTTCGGATCCGAGCCTCATCCCTCCATTCAGTTCAGCTCCGAACTACATACGAGACAAGACAGCGAACACACACTATAATCTTCTAAACGCGAAAGTGTCCGACGTAAACTTACCAACACAACCTCATAAGAAACGTGCTTATCCAAGTTCTAAGATTTTGCAATTTGAACCCTTATATCTTCGTATTTGCAAAGACGGACACAACGCACGTCCCTTTTCGTCAACTGTTGTTACCTTCTTCTTGGTCCTGAACCGCTAATATAAAGAAAAATTAAAATATCATAATATCATTATCATCCACTTAATAGCAGAAAGCAGATAAAGAAACAGAAACAGAAAAAAAAAAAAAAAAAAAAGCAAGCAAGCAAGCAAGACTTAAGGCAGTCAACTAAGCAAACAGTACACATAATAATATACTAAGAATCGCCATTTTTTAGTTCTTCCTAGGAATTCCGAGCCTCAGGCGAAAATCTTCCTCCATGAGTGGAATGCCCTCGCGGAGCTTAATCTTCGGTTCCCAGCCGAGGAGCCCTTTAGCCTTAGTTATGTCGGGTTTCCTCTGGCGAGGATCATCTGGGGTGTTCTCAACAGTTATGATTTTCACTTCAGGATTGATCATCTGCAACAAAAAAAAAGAAACTCAGTCAGTTTAATTCGAAATATCAGACGCTTTTGGGCAAGGCTTGCACGATTGTAAGGAATTCGTATTATTACCTCTTTTACGGTCTCGGCAAGCTCGAGCATTGTGAACTCACCTGTTTGTTAGGGACAAAGTTCTTAGTGATGTGGTGAGAAATAAGTTTTGATCTACAGAAGCATACCTGGGTTGCCAATGTTGATGGGGCCCGTGTTATCCCCTTCCATTAATCGAATCAGACCATCGACCTTGATCGTATATTCAATTCAATAAATAGTTAAGAACAAAAACTGGAAATTTCGAAAGCGTAAGAGAAGAACGGCAAAATTTGAAAATACCATGTCAGAAACATAACAGAAGCTTCTCGTCTGTGTTCCAGGCAACTGAACAGTTAAAGGTTCGTTTCTGAAGAAGCACGGCAGAATTCGAACATCAGCAAGCCGGTAGAAGATAAATGATTTGAATGCCATCGCAATCTTGCCATTAACAAAGAGATGAAACAGGTACCAACCTTACAGCTTGAGCTATGAAGTTACTAACAACTCGACCATCATCAATGTTCATCCTTGGTCCATAGGTGTTGAAGATCCTCGCAATCCTTATTTCTGCGGTGATTTCCCATTTGAAATTGATAAAAGGTAATCGTTGTACGGTGAGACGGAGTATAATTAGGTATGCTAAGAGATCAATGCATATGCACTCACCAATTCCATGCTGCCTATGATAATCAAACATCAAGGTTTCAGCTACTCTCTTTCCCTCATCATAGCAGCTCCTGACTCCTTCAGCATCATAGAACGAAATTCAAATGATAAATAAGAAACTGATTAAAAGCGTTGATAGAATCAATCTTGTAAAATATATTACCTATGGGGTTCACATTGCCCCAGTAGCTTTCGTCCTGAGGATGCACAAGGGGATCTCCATACACTTCTGAGGTAGAAGTCAGCAAAATCCTGTGCAAAATGTAGAAAAAGCGTCAATAAACACGATCAATGCAAACATTGATGGAATGGAATTGTACAAAAGGTGCCAAGGAGGTGGTTCACCTAGCTCCAACACGCTTGGCAAGCCCCAGCATGTTTAATGTCCCGATTACGTTTGTCTTTATTGTCTGCTCAACATCACAACATAAGGAAAGACTAACCAACATCTCCCTATCTCGAATTGTCTTGTCAACCAGGGAAATAAGAAAGCCTAAACACTTCACATACCTTAACAGGATTGTACTTGTAGAATATCGGTGAAGCAGGGCATGCAAGATGGTAGATTTGATCAACTTCGATCAACAATGGCTCGGTCACATCTGAAATTGATAAACATCATACAATACTAATCTTATACTGAATTCAGCAAATATTGTCTGAGTTTCTTAAGCTTAACATATTCCTCGAGTGAACATATGATCTTTGACGCGATCAAACATCTGCAAAGGTTACCATGTCGAATAAGCTCAAATCTTGGATGACCAATCCATTGCTTTAAGTTGTCTTTAGATCCAGTAAAGTAGTTGTCCACAACAATTACCTGGGATGAGTAGAATAAATAATCTAAACACCGAAACATTAGTCAAGTGAGAAACTAAGCCATCTATTCCTTTACCTCGTTCTTCTCATTTTGCATTAGTCGGTCAACTAAGTGAGATCCAATGAATCCAGCCCCACCGGTGATTAAGATTCTCATGTTTGCCTGAAAAAATTTGGCTTTCCTCAAGGGTGAAGGCTCAGGAGGAGGCTTCACCGTCGAATTGTTCTCTCCTTGAGATACTTCGTTGGACATATTTAAATCTGAAAAACGTCATAATTCAAAAGAAACGTCAATGCAGATGAATCCGAAACACAGCTACAACACAACAGCTCAACATGGCTGAAATTAAGGCGATACTGTTACATCTAAACCATATTAAACGAGATCGATCAGAATGAATGATAATCAATGTATACAGATCAAAGACCAAAACATGAAAAAAAAAAAAGTTTCCAATCAATTACACCCAAACAAAAGAATCCCGAATCCTAACGCCAAACACAAAGATCGGTGCTTTTCGAAATTAAGTCCATAGAAACGCATTCATCGCACAATGATGCCATGCGATTCGCATATTCAGCTTCAGTAATCTCAACAAAACAAAAAATTTCCACATAAAATCCAACGATCTGACAACTAGAAGACGCCATCTTCTTCGCCCATGCTCTACCAAATAAACTCACCAGTAGAACAGAAAAGCTTGGAATGAAAATTTCGCGAGGAAACACTTTGATTTGATCTTTTACCTTTTCTTCTCTGAAACAAAACGATCAGATCTAGAAAAATTCTATTTCCGCATGGTATTTATAATACCTGAGCCCAGCGTAACTTCAAACGTGTCATTTGGGGAAAGATCCATCCATCCTAGTCACCACATATCCATCGCAGATGTCATGGGTCAAATAGCACAGGCCCATTATAGGCCCATTAAAACTTTAATGGGCCACAAAGTCCGAAATAAGTCCAACGAAAGACTACGCTGTAATAAAACCTTCGCCACCAAAGGATAACACAGACACTCAATTACCAAACTCAGATGCTCTGTCTCCGAACACTGCCCCACCACGCCCGCCTACCAACCACCGTGACTCTCCGCCGCCGCCGCACCTCTGCCGTCAGAATGTCCACCACAACATCCACCTACGATCAAATCGTCGAGCACTTCGTCCTCTTCAAGGTCAAACCCACCGTCGACCCAACTCCGATGCTCGCCAACCTCAACTCCCTCGCCTCTCTCCCCACCGTCCTCCACATCTCCGCCGTGCCCGTCACGCGCTGCTCGTCGCCGTCCCTCTCCTTCACGCACATGCTCCACTCTCGGTACAGATCCATCCCTGACCTCCAATCCTACTCCGATCACCCCGACCACGTCGGCGTCGTCACCGAATACGTCAGGCCCAGCATCGAAGACATCTTGGCCGTCGACTTCGTAGCCGAGGAAGGGTACGACGCCTCGAACCCTAAGATTTCCCCAGGTTCGGGGCTGAGGCTGACCTGTGTGAAGCTGAAGGAGGGCGTCGGCGAGGAGGGGAAAAGAGAGGTCTTGGAAGTGATGAAGGGTGTGAAGGGAAAACTGGTCGGCGTTGGTGTCGAGGGATTGACCATCGGCGAGAATTTCTCGCCGGCGAGGGCCAAGGGTTTTGGGATATGTTCTTTGGCGGTGGTGAAAGGTGGGAAAGGAGACTTGGAGAAGTTGAATGAGGAGAGTAGCGGTGAGATTATGGGTAAGGAGAAAGATAAGGTGAGGGAGTTTCTTGATCAAGTGCTAGTTGTAGATTGTATTGTTGGTGATGGCAATTCTTCGTCTTCGAATTCGAGTCTTTAGGCTTTGCTTGAGGAATTAATTGTTTGATGAATAAACTAATTGGAGCAGTGTCTTCAAATGGCTGTTGCTATGTGTTCAATGATTATGGTGTGCTTTGGTAATATTTACAGACTACTTGGTTTTTGGTAACTAAACACTCTCTTTTCGCATTATATCTTCTTCTTGCATTGTTTCTCGTGATTAATCACCATCATATCGTAGTAGTGTCTCATAAGGCACAAATTTCATACAACACATCTATTGCATTTCCCTTCTCAGTATAATTTTCTGGGCTTTATCAGAATCTGATGATGAAGAATAACCATCATGAATAGAACTGTGTTATCTGGGCTTTCGAGTTCTCTATTAAATTCATGTATCTTCTCTTGAAAGAGAAGCCTCTATCTTTTCATTAGCCCTTCGATCGAAGTACTGGGCCTCCTTATCAAGGCTCAAAACATGGAAATTGGAAGACGTTGATTGTTTTTCCTTTTTTTTTTTCACTTTGGTGATAGATCTGACAGTCAATAACCTAAGAAAAACTGTCACAGATAAAGCAGCATAAGTGGGTTTTGATGTAGTAGTACAGTAATTAGAAGTTCAGAGCTAAAGATATACGAGTCTTTGTAATAAAAAGCCTGCAAAAGCTGTCTAAAAAAACTACACTGGGACAAAGATAGATAGATAGATCTTGCAATGGCAGGGAAGCATTACATTACATGACATGAATGGGTAATGGAAAGGAGCATCTTTCCATTCATTTTCTTATTCCTCCTCCATGAGGTCATCAAACCCATCAATCACACACACTTGCAGACCCACTCTGCCTCTGACAGCAACTTTAATCACTTTTCCTTTCTACGAGTCTCTTGATCTTGAAGGTTTCAGTTCACGATTTGATTTTTAACGTTTCATTTGCCTTACTGTAATAACTCAACTAAAGGGTTCTCATTTATAGCTTAACTGCGTGAATTAATGACATCTCTTGATTTAGTTGCAGGTTTTGAGAAGAAGCCAAAAACAAGTTAAGTCACCATCGTCAGGAAAGAGCCACAAATAAAGACACAGTCAATATAGAGTGGATCTGCGTCTGATGATGCAATAAAAAAAAGGACTGTAGGCATGTGGCAAAACTGGCATATGCCTTTTAAAATGAGTAAATACTCTTTAGCCACTAATAGGTAAACAAAAATACTACGAACGCATCAGAGAAAAGCCAGGACACACATAAATACACACAGAAACAAAGCACAAGAGTTAAAGAACAGTTCTCCAAGCCCAGGCCATAACACACATGTATCCTGTGAACTCAAGCAGAAGAACAATGGCCCACAAATGTGTACTCTTTCCCCTCTCAATCGATGCCAAGTTCATCGTCTTCTCTGCATGAAGAAATAAATTAAAAGACTAAGTCAAAGAAGTAGATATTAGCAGAGAAATAGGTGAAAGTGTTCGGGTTAAGATAAATTCTTGCCATTTCCGTGTCATAAAGAAGTCATGCATAGGGTTTGAAACTGAAATTGAGAGGTGCGTCGTGTGAGGAGGAGCAGACATCTTCCCCTCTGATTTAAGCCAGTTATTCATGTCCGAATCTTTGGGTGGGCGTTCATCAAGAAAATGGTGCATGACTTTCTTGGGCTGATGATCATCATTAACATCCCTCTCAGCACTGTTCATAGCATCGACAGTGTTACTATAATGGTATTGCTGCAGATCCGAATAAGCGTAAGAGCTTTGGTTGATTTGAGACGATGAACCCATCATAAATGGTGGCAGTTTCCTCGAAGATTCAAACACGCTGCTATTTCTGCACCCACAAAAAAAATGCAATGAACAGTGCCCACATGTAATAAAGTCAAGACCTTTCAGAATTAAGACATACTCGTAAGCTTTGTCTGAAGATGCATGATGAGACTGAGAAGAATTAGCTCCCAATAAGAAGTTTGCAGTGCAGTCCATAGACGAAGCTGAGGATAATCCCAGAATTGGAGCTTTGACTGAAGAGAAGTGGGAATATAGCAACTGAGGCTCATTAGTTGCTTCATCACCATTAGCTTTTCCTGCCCCAATGTTACCGAGATAACTCGAAGTACTGTAGCTAGACAACGAGTTATTCTTGTTGATTGATGAAGACAATAAATTGCTGCTGTTGATGGGAATATTAGCTTGCGATGACGAAGATGAAGAAGAAGACAAGAGTTCCACAGGCTTTCTTGAACGGTTTCTACCTCTGTGCATGTGTCTCTCACAGTACTTAGAATCTGGGTAAGCCTCTTTGGAACACCTCCATTTCTTACCATCTGTTCTCCTGCACCTGCCTGGTTCAGGGTCTATTTTTCTCCCAAATCCCATGTGAAATCTATTCCACCCAACTGAAAAAAGTATCAACATGCATCACCAATCATACAAAAGAAAAAGAAAAGGATGAAAAAGACATCGACTGAAAGTAGAAAGTTACTAACTTGGTTGAGCTTGGTTGAAGAAGAAGGTAGATGAAAGAGACGAATCCAAGCTTCTTCTGATGGTGAAGAGAAGCTCAGATGGCACAGGCGTGCCAGTGACCATGCACTTGTAAACTTGGGCCTGGTTTTCAAGTTCTTGCCACTGTGTAGCAGTGAAAGGAAAACAGCTTCTTACACTACTGTTACCACTCATTCTTTCCCTGCACAAAGAGAAGGTTCAAAGGATTTAGAGAGTGAGGAGAAAAAGATGGGATCTTTCGTGGTTGAAGTGCTGAGCAGTGGAGAGTTAAATGCAAGGGGAGGGCAGACACAGGAATATTTAATTCAGGGACCATCTTTAGGGCTGCAGAATCTTCTTACTGAATTTTTTCTGATCATATTTTTAATTTTTTCCCTCTGATCATCTCACTATTTTTTGTCTGAAGGCATCAGTAATACTGTGCACAATATTATGACTACACTGCACACACACACACACTACGCTACAACTGCAACTATGCTGTGCCTTTATTGACAACTCCTGCCTTCTGACACACAATACGGAAATCCATAAAACTGAAAGAGTTTGTGTGTGTGTTATGGGGGGTGGGAAAAGAACAAATTATCTGCAAAAGGTCTTAAAGATATTATGATGATATAGTTTAATATATGATGTTGTTTTCTTTGTTTTGTTGCTATTATGTCACTGTTAATTAAGGTTTATTACGAGGGCTGTTGTCTGAAATTTCCCAGTTGCTGCCTGCTGTCCTTTAGGAGAAAGAACACTTGTGCAATTTTCACTTCTTTTACTGCATATTTTCTAAGTTATATATTACAGTTAAAAATCTCTCACAAGAAAAAGGCTGTAAAAGAAACTGTGGCGAAGTGCTCTTTCTGACCAAAGCATGATGTTCTTGAACGCTCTCCCCTGTAATAAATGTTTTTTCTTTTCTATATATTCTGAAATAAAACCACTTTATGACTAATCAAATCATCTGCAGATGTTTGATCTCGGAGCATTACGAACCCTTTTTTAACCCATTACCCACCATCAAATGATATCACGTTTCTCTTTAGATTCCATTGGCAGAACGAACAGTCGTTTCTTTGAAGTGATTTTCTCAGAAATGGCTTACACTATGCTTATCCTTCGCAACCGGTCATGAGAATAAATATTAATTTCTCTCTCCTCCACATTCACAACCTACACCACAACAATTTTCATACTTTATCAACAACCCTGCACAACTATAATATTTATTTTTTATAATTATTTTTAGTAGTATTTGAATATTTGAAAATAGATTACATTATATGATATAAAATTTAGATACTTTGGTTATTGGAGATAGAAAAATAATATGAATTATGATATATTATAGAACGTAATAGAGAAATAGATAGTTTGAAATTGTTACTCAAAATGTAGCAATATTAGTCTCTATTTGTAGAGGAAAAAAATCATACATTTTGGTAAAAAATTTAAATAAAATTTTAATAGATAATTAGATGTATCATAAAAATCAATAAAAACCACAAACACAATTTTGAAAACTGTGCACAACCGACTGGTGAACCAGGTTGGTCCACCAACCAGGTTGTGGGAGATTGTGGAGAATATTTACTTGTTTAATTTATTTTATTTAATTATATTGCACAACCGGTTTTCCGGTTCATTAACAAACATAGTCTTATAATCTCAGAAAAGTGGATCTTTCTTTCTTAGGGATCAAATGCTTTTAGAAAACAGTAATTTAAAAAACGAATTATAATTTGTTAATATACAGAAAATAAATGAGAGCTGACAAGGGTTGGAATACACGACAACATTCATGACCAAAGCTACTCAGACTGACAGAACCTCTGACTGCTCAGTAAACTCATTGTCATCTTATCAAAACTGTTAAGTCGTTCGAATCATAAATAATATCGCGTTTATAAATCCAATATTTAAAGGCTTCAAAATGCTTAATGAGATGATCCCATATTTCACATCACGGTAATAAATTCCTATTTTTGTCGCAGTTTGAACATCATTACCTTAAATTCTTGATATGGGACCAGCCCAGCCTGAGAAGTTACAAGTATTTTCTGCCCACCTTATCTTCTTGACATAAAATCAGTGTGTTTCTTTCTTTTGTTAACATTACAGTCTAGGAGACTCTTTTCTAAATCGTCTGCTCAGAAGCAACACGATTGGCATTGTATAAGTTAGAGATATCAATTCATCGCTGGGAATATGGCTTTTACATTGTTCTTTCTTGCCCGCCATGCTAATCCTTGCTTGGTAGGATTATTCTTTCTGAAAGAAAGATAGCACGAAATCTGTGTGGACTGAAAATAGCTGTGTGTCCAAGAAAAGCTGATATGGAGACAAAGAAGTTGAGATTTTAGAATAGAATTATAGAGTTTTTAACGAGCAGAATCGAAATAAAGATTATACGCAGCTAATAAGCTCACTCACCTTCATAAAGGGTCGTTCGCGACTGGGAAAAGACTCGATGAAACTCTCCTTTAAGAGCAGTGAGACCTAAAGATCAATGGACAGAAAAACTCTCCGTAAACATTTCTTGGATCTGAAATTCTTATGCAATGTTAACTAATAACTAGTCATTCGCGGCGGACCTTGTCATCATTTGACTGAACATTAGTGATCGTGTGAGAACGTAGGTTGGAACATAGACAATCTAAGTACAACCTTAGTTCTCCGAGAAACCCTCTGGCAGCTTCAACCTACATTCATAATACGAGGTTAAGTTACATCTCAATGCATCGTAACCACCAAATAGGTTAGAAGCTAAGATTGGATTTGAGAGCGAAAACCAAGAGTTTTTAAGTCAACCACATGCCTGAACATCATTACATTCATAAACTGGCCTTTTCTTGCCTAAGTAGCTTTCTCCCACAAGCTTAGCATGGTAATGACTTAGGCGTGAGTACAGTTCTCTATAGCGCGGTAGCTGTGGCAATGATGGTGATTTCACCTGAAGATCACAGTAGGAATACTTATAAAGTAAGCAGAAGATCATGGCAATATGATGAATGTTGAAATCTGTAAGAATCAGCAATTTTAGAATATGGAATTGGTACTAAGTTAACAAATGAACGAGAGAATTTCCAATCCATAGTTAGACTTCACCTGATTCCTATTTGCATCGACTAGAATAACATTTGTTAACTTCGACTGAAATTCGGTTGTTTTGTTCTTCACACCAACCTGCTCAAAGAAAAGGTAGAAAGACTTAAAAGAAGATAGTAACGAACAGAAAAGGTAAAAAATTCGGTTGTTTTGTTCTTCATTTATGACACGGGAAATGAACAGAAAAAAGAAACATCAAAATATAAGCCTAACAAGAGTTAGTAATGTTGCTACCACATAGAATCACTTAAAAGAAGATAGACTTAAACTCACAATATACGGGACGGGCGCATCCAAAAACTCCAGCATGTCATTAGGCAAAACCTGCATGTTTTACTGTAAATAAAAGTAACCTCAAGAAATGAAGAATTGGGCAATAAAGTAAACGGTAATTACTGGCATCAACCAGCTCTGCCACTGATATGGCCGAATAAGGGGGATGATTGACAGAACTAAAGAAGAGAGAACGCCCTGCACATGAAAAAAAATTGAAAATCAAATCATCAATTTTAGTTACTTTTATCCCGTTTCATGATCATATATCGCTTGACAGATGAATAAATTTAACCATTACCAAATTCGAACAGACGACAACTATCTGTTTTTCCAGCAGGGCCCCAGCAAATAATGTCAAAACCTGTGAAAAGAGCCCCAAAAATTGAGCCATTAATATGCGACTAATGCCAGGTTTGAAAAGCAACCAGTAATAGAATATACATTCTTAAAGTATCCCTAATCGTATGCATATCACTGTCACTCAGAAGAAATGTAAACACATACGTGTTCCAACCGTAGGGAACCACATAAGCATGCAATAGACCAGATAGACAAAGCAGCAGCTTCCTCTTCGACCATGAGTTCATTGTGTGCCTATGCGAAGAACAAGAATATAAAATGAAATTATCCAAAGGAACAGTTGGGAACAAAAGTCCGCAAACTCATCAATGATTATCTAGTTTCAACTGAATCGGCAAATAAAATTTCCATTTGCGAACCCTGAGCGTTACCTCAGCCAATTCCAAACTTGGGCTGCATGATCTCAGATCAATTCTTGAACCAGCAATATTCAACATTGTTCCATCTGGTCTACTGTATTCTAGAGGATGAAGGTGATCCAAAGGGTGGAACTTGATAGTCGAGCCACGTGCTGGGACATTCAAATGGTAATACTCACAAATGATTTGCAAGGAACCATTGTTATTCGCCTGCGAATCAAGTCAGTGAGTTAGATATTGTAACCATTTGAATGAAACCGAGTTATGTTGCATAGATGGTGAGAATTTCTTTTACTTTGGCCCAGTCAAGGACCCTTTGTTCGCTAAAGACATCTTGACCAGATGATGATGCATCTTCAGTTTCCACATCTTCAAATTCACTTCTGAAATGCCTTTGGTCACTCGGGGAACCTCGAAAACTGCATAAAGATAGAGATTATTATAGATTATAAACAGAGATATCAGCAGCATCGGACCACAAAATACTGAAGAAAGAGCGTTTTTCTTACCTCGGGGAAGAATCAGAGCTTTCACATTGCTGATACCTTAGCAGTGGTGAAGCAGAGTTAGACAAGCGTTTCTCTGGCGAATCTTTATTACTAAGCTGGTAACTAACGGAAGTATTGTCCGCGTAATTTTCCAAAGACACATCCTTCTCAGTAACAGAAAGGGTTCTCTCCAAATTGTTATCATCCTTTGGATTTTGAAGCTCGGAGTGAGATATATCATCAGCCGTTTCTCCAGATACCGAATCACTGATAATTGACTGGGAAGCTTCAACTGCATTTTGCAGTTTGGCTTCACTATCCTCGACTGGGAAATTATCAGTTTTCTCCTCTATTTTCTCAGATTTATCACCTTCAGTAAGCATTTCCAACTCCAAATTATCGACTTGTTTTGTCAATCTTTGCAGCCTCTCCTCAGTAAAGATGCTACATCACAAGAACATATGATGAACGACCAGGACACATACTATTTGGACGAAATGAACAGAAAATCACAAACCTATTCAAAATTCCAAAATGCATCTCAAAAAATGGAAGCCTGGAGAGAATGCAGTAACAACGACGTGTAGTTAAGATATGGCGTCTCAGTCTTGAAGGGAGAGGTTGCCCTTCTGACATCATAGAAATCAGCCCCGATGGCTTTTGTATGATTTCATCGACGAGAACACAGCAACCATAAAGAGTAGAAGCATCAGCTACCTGCAAATGAGAGAGAAAAAACTCATATTTGCTCAAAGACTAGATAAAAAGAAAATAAAGAAACAGAGAGAAAACAAGAATTAGAAGGATTAACCACCATACCTGCAACCTGAAGACAAATGAAAGATCGCTTTGTTTTAGATGCTCCTACAGATACAGAACATGAATTAAGAAGACCAAGATATGTAAAGTCATAAGACTGACATGTAATATTCTTCAATTTCATGAAGTACCTGTCCGAGAAGTATTTCATTCAACTCGCTCATGGATGGAGTTCTCTCGATAGCATTAACCTGCATTGAGGAACCAAATTAGAAATTTAAACCACTCATATCAATTAAACTACGTAAAAGGACAAATTGTTAAATCATGTCGTAAAGGAAAAAAGACACATCTCACCAACCTCTACCCCAGTGGGAAAACAGTAAGAAAGAAGATCTCGGTAATTGAGTGGCAGCTTTTTTTCAGGAGGGTAAACAAAGAGGACCTGAATGAGCAGAAACGACCATATTTTTTTGCCGCTTTTAGAATCTTTGGAACTTTCAATCAATAGAATAATGTAGTAAAAGAGCCTAAATTCTTACCTGCGGCTCAAGATTTGGTTCTATACGAGAGTGATGTGTGCCACCAAGAGCATTCCGAAATATCCCAGAATTTTCATTCTTCCTCGAAAAGTAAAGATCATGAAGTGCTTGAACATCAGAATCTGCAGGAAGTCCCACAACTACAATGCTTTCAAAAAGCTTTGATGGTTCCTTCCAAACTTTACGGTCCTGCAACTTGCAAACATACAAGATATTGGAAAAACTCCACATTTTGTTTCAGAAAAGGATATAGAAAAGAAAATAAGCTTTATGAGTGATTTGAAATTCCAAATTACAGTAAGTCTGTAGCTGTGACTTGAGCATTCACTCGTCTATATCTAACGACTGTGAGTTAAATGATTAGTTTGCACACAATTTATATCCTCCTGACAGAAAAAGGCTCTAACCAACAACCAAAGAATTTCACTAAAAGGATAAACCAAAAAGAACTACCAATGCCTGCAAATGAAAATTCGCCCACTGTCGTTTCTGACTGGTCAATATCTCAGGGTTATAAGGTCCACTCTTCACTTCAGAGGGACTCGATAGGCCCTTTATAATCCTCGAAACTTGTTGTTGAAGCCTCTGAATCTGACTACCATTTTCGGCTTTCGAAGGATATGCCATGGAGGATCTTGATGATCGAACGGCTGCTGCTGCTGCAGCAACAGCTCGGGCGACATCTTCGGTTGTTTGCATGAATAACGACGTGCTCCAGCTAGGACTACCATTGTCTTCTTCTTTCTCCATCTGTTAAAAACCTCGTATCTCTGGAAAATTAAGACAAGACAACAGAATTAGGATGTTATTGGGGTTCATCGATCTTAAATTCTAGTACACTCCCTTTTGTAAGATAGGATCAAAACATAACACTAGAAGAAACAAGAACAACTCGGTTATAATCAATCTCCTGAACTTGTATGATAATATAACATTCCAAAAATCATAGGACGTCACAGAAAAGAAGACAACCAACCTTGTAAGGTAACAATAGGTTTTCACGAACAAGATCGAAACTTTCCACCTCAGACGCGTCAATTAAAGGCTGCAACGACAAAATTCCACGTGATTTCAGCTTAAGCCTCTTTACCCAAACTCTACATAACATCAATCAATCATCTATGATTGGAAAGTACAAATCGCATACATCAAAGACGGGGAAATCAGAACAAACAAAGCAAGAATAAGAAGATACAAAAGGCCCCAGAAGAAATGAGAAGAGAGAAAAGGACATAAAAGCTTCAAATCATCAAGAAATATCTACAGAAGAGCAAACCTTGCGCCAATGGAAAACCCAACAAAGTTTGTCTGTATATCTTCAAACGGCTACGACGAATTAAAAAGCTAAGTTTTCTCCTACCTTCTCTTATATCCGAATTGTACTTCCAAAAGAACAATGAAATAGAAAAGGCAAATCCCGAAAAAGCCTTGATAATATTAATTACAACCCAACTGTCAGCATAAGCTTTCCAATTGATCACAATATGAATTAACTGAACTGCTTGTACGCTGATTTTCAAGGAGCATGAAAGAAAATTATAATATCTATCCAAAGAGAGAAAGAGATTGGAAAAAAAAAAGATAGTTCTTGTTGGAGAAGTCCAAGATGAGGGGCCGTCGTTGAATGGTTAAGGACGTGTTTGGACTTTATGAATGCCGCGACTGTTTTTGCCAATAGGCACATTTTTCTCATTTTATTTCTTCATTCATAGTCATACAAGTGTAGAAGTGAAGATACCCTAATAAAATCTTGGGTCTTTCATTTATTTCATTACTAAGATTGCTTATAAGCCAGACCAATATTTTAATTCGAACAAAGAAAAATATAGGTTTGGTTTGATTTTTTCTTAAATAAAAAAAATTACAACAAAAGAAAAGTATTACCAAAATCGCTAGTACACTATGAGGAGTAGGACTGGGGAAATATACCGAAATACCGATATACCGTCCTTATCGTATCGTAACGTACCGAAAATATCGAAAATTTTGGTATACCGAAGTTTTTGGTAAGGTATGATACCGTACCGAAAATTTTCGGTACGGTAATGGTATGAAAATTTTAAAAATTAGGTATACCGATTATACCGAAATACTAAATTTTTTAATATTATATATATATATATATATATACATACATTATACACCTACATATACTATATTGTTTCTGATAAAAATATTATAAGGATCTTCATAAATTTATTTTGCCCATAAATTATTAACTATACCCTTGACGCCCACATATTTTGTTAATCTTCACTATTTTTTGTTAATCTTGATGCAATTACTTTTTGTTAATCTTCACTAACTTTTTAAATAGCCGTTTCGTTTTAATTAATCTGTATATAAAGTTGTATTTTGTGGTTATGTAAAGTTCTTTGTCTTACTAAGGAGACTGACTAAAATATGTAAATTATTTATGAATTAAAAATCTTTTTATTTTGGAAAATTTAGTATTAATAATCCATCTTATTGGGCCTAAGGAGTTTGAATTTACTAAAAATCGAAAACAACGAATTAACGAGTTACGAGACACGCGTGGTGAAAAACCCTCCGTGTGAATGGTATAGAAGGTATGATACCGATACCATACCGAAATTTCGGTATGATACCGTATCGAAATTAAGGTATACCGAAATTTTGGTATGGTATTGGTATGATTTTTTCGATACCGAAATTTCGGTACGGTATACGGTATCACAGTTTTGGTACGGTATACCGTACCGAACCACCCCTAATGAGGAGTTGATAATCAATTCGTAGAAAAAAAAAAATTCCAAACTACATGCGACCAACTTTTAAAAATACACCTTCATAACAACCCAACTAGGTTTTGACTAAAGGACAAACATATCTTCGTAACAACCAAACGATGCTTTGAGAAAACAAACGTATCTGATAAATGACGAGCATTTTCCCGTATGTATTGCATTCAGTTCTTCGAAAATAAAATATTTAAAAATATCGTACGCGAAATAATATCAATTAGATTTGTACACCGAGAAGCATGCGACGTCACGTGCTTGATACACATGAGTTGACCAGTTACTCAAAATGTAAATTAATCAACTTAGTTGAACATGTAAGAAAATAAATCTGTCCGAGTAACGCATAAATATGATAGTCAACGCCTGAATGATGATGCAAGTGGTCACGGTTGATTTTGCAGCAACGTCCTAATTATAAACTATTTCAAGATCCGTATATATTGATAGTATACATGCATAAATATGTATGGTTGCTTTGATTATGCCCTAAACATGTGCCATGAAAAGATTAAATGCTTTTTTCCTAGACTCATGCACCAAATCATGATTGTCCCCCACGAGTTCATCATTATAATTTCAAGTAACTTTAGGTGAATTTTAAAGACTATTTTATTCCAAGACAAGGAATTCACATTACAACAGGAAAAAAAAAACAATTAATTATCTTGAATATCATTCATTAGGACCACTCACCAACCCAAATCAACTACATATGGACATGAAGTTTAGGATTTAGGGTCCCTTTTATGCAACAAGAGCAAGCCATTCACAGCATAACACAGTGACTGAATTTTCATCAGAGTCTCAATTAATCAAAGAAATATCTCACAGATGACACTCTCTGATGATCTAGCTGTAACACATTGGAGAAACAAAGAGTCTGCGTGTGTGTACCTCCGCGATGTAATAACAAATCTTCGAGCAAACCAAGTCTCTTAAAACGTTTCGTCGCTGCTTGTAAAGATAGCTTCGACTCTGTCAAGGGACGCCTCTAACCGCCCAGAGTTCATGTTGAACAGCGGTTCATCACTGCCTACGCCTCTGAGCAAGAAAAGTAAAGTTTTCTGAGTCATTAATGGATCTAATAAACAGTCATTACATGAAGGAACGACAGATATGTATAGCATTACCCAGTGACTTCTGGGAGAACATAATCAGCTCGCCACCCAAAACGAAAATCCACGCCAGGACAAAGGCCGAGGGAAGTCTTATTTCGAATCCTAGATATACCGTCTCCACCTAGACTTGACGTAAGCTTCCATTTCCAACCAGTCGCGTGAAGCACAAAGCTGTGGGCCACTCCAACCTGGATTGGTACAAATATTACATGGATAAAGTGCGTGAAGGACAAAGTATGAAGATTAGTACAAACCTGAAGGTTGAGGAATTTGGTAATAGGGATTTTCTTGGAAACGATCTGAACATCTTGGATCAGCGGTTCGTATACGAACTTCCATTTTCGCTCAGGGGCTAAAGGCTTGAGAACTAGCTTTGCATGGTAATCGTTTAAGGGTGCATTGTACAACTAGGACATAATGATATTAGAAGCATAGTCGTTAGAGCACATTGGTGCCATTTTAGATCGGAACTAAGTTCAATGACATAACTACAACGCAACGAATGAATGCATATTGCAACCATAAACAAGATTATTATATCACCGCAACAGTAGCACACAGGGCAAATAGACTGGTCTCTCATCAATATCATGCTCTTTGGGTTTTCTTAACAGACTCAACCTTATACGCGTAAGGGAAAAATACATGGATAATCCACAGGCAAAGTTTCATTCAATTGCAGACGCCGTTAGACTCTTAACCCTAGCCCAGCGTACAACGAAGCAATAACTAACTATAAACCAATACTATAGTTATACCTCCAAGTTCACTCCAACGCGGAACCCTTGGAGCTCTTTCCTAAACTTCAAGAAAATCTCAGAAGGAACCAAATTGATGTTGTAAAGCTCGTCCCACGACGTAGGAGCTGCTGCATCGGCATTCGACGTCCCCTCCATTCAAAGTTCAAACGTCACTACCAAAATCAATTTGGGATTTGAGTACGCCTGAAGTTTACTCCCAAAAAAAAAAGTACGCCTGTAGTTGGGCCAAGCAAATCGCCTGACTGTTATTTGGGCCGATCAGCCCAAATAGAAATAGATTGCCAAAAGAAAAAGAAAAAAAACATTACCTATTTAGTGCGTCTACATTCCAACTCAAACTCAAAAAATACTCAAATGGACACTCATACTCATACCCAAAATAGGTTTTTACCAATTTCGCTCAGCAAGAAACGCATGTATGCGTTTTACTCATCCATGAACACATTTCTTTATCAATATTAAAAGATGATCCTCATAAAATTAATAATTTATTATTTTGGCTTGGTTTTGTGTTAGTTATGGGAGCATTCGTCCTGATAGTTTTAAGTCACGTGACTCAAACTCTTGTCCATCCAACTCTAATTATATGTATAAACATATTTTTATTATCAATTTTATTAATTTTTTTCTTGATCAGATCTAAAATATTATTTTTAGTGTAATTTGTAAGTTGGTAAAAATATGTGAATATGATTGAAATTTTGTAAAAAAATGGTCATAAAGTGAATATTACAAAAGTAGTCTTTTGAGTTTGATAATGAGTTTAGCGGTTGGAGAAGAATTACTGCATTTTGAGTTTGAGAACGCTTTTTTCGGTTGTAGATGATTGCGGTATAAGAAAGGCAAGATTTCACTTCGACGCATTTATATCTTTTGTGATATATTTATATGGAAAATCACAAGTAATTTCCGGTTGAATTTTCTTTCCTGTTCTTTTAATCAGATTATGAGATGAGATTATTTATCATTTTTTTCTTTGTTTTGCCTTTTTCTTTTAAAAAATATTACGTAATAATTTTATGACGTCCCTCGTCTCCCCTTTAACGGTAGCTCATGGTTGTAATATTAATTTCGAGTGAGAATCAGAGAAAGGCTTCAATCTAAAAGATTCCTCGGTGATGAACCAACCTTTTTTATCTCCATGAATTCATCACCCGTCTATCTATTCTATTCGTGGCTACAAGTCAGGTGAATTTAATTCGTGTGGGCCCTCACGTGACCGAAGATTTATTATTGCATCATAAATCGTATTTCTTCTAGTTAAATATAATTGCTTGCAAAATATCCATGCCGTCCGTGTAGACGGACACGTGTGAGACAAAAGCAAAATATTAGAGGTGCCCAAGATACACTTGAATAACTTCACCAACTCGAGGGTAGATAATTCCAAAGAAATAAAAATAATAAGAAAAAAAAAGCATGAAATATAGAGGGACATACACATGTATATCATGAATTAGCTTCTGCCATTTGCTTAATTCATGGAGTCGTCGTCTTTGTCTCGCAATTCAAACAATCAATGGCGGGGGACGTAATAACTTGAACACAAAAACCCAACGTTTTCTTACAACACAAACTCGAGCCAGAAACATACACAAACACAACATATATAGGTACTTACTACATGGGAAATCATCGTCATATAAAACCAAGAAATTCAAAGACACAAATTTCAGGAAAAAGCCCCCAACCATGAAACTACACACAGTTTCCCGAGACAATACACTTGGACGACATTATAAACAACAAACGATCGACAGAAAAGAATAAAAAACAGCTTAAAAATATGCACGGTAGGCAACGATGAGCTTAGCCGCAAAACATGCACATTCTTCATTCTTCCCTGGGAACATACTGGCGAAGCCACACATGCTTCCTATTGATGTTGAACTTTGCCGTCAACTCACCGTCGAGAATCGCCCGGACAATAGAAACCCTTGTAAAGACAACCTTGGCATAGAGCGACTGCTCATGTGGGCCCACTCCTTGCATGTAAAACGATTCAATGCAGTGCCCAAATATTCTATTGAAGAACCACGTCACCTCTCCTCGGCTCACTGGGTATCCCTTCGAAAACGTCACGAACATGGTTCGATTTGCTCGGTCTCCAGCCTCATCATAATATCTGCTGCTGCTGCTCGCGTTATTATTGACTGACGATGACGATGAAGAAGAAGAAGAGAGGCGGCGCCTCATAGGGTGAACGTACGCCGACGATGAACTGGGAGGCAAAGAACCACCACCACCACCCTGGGCTGGCGGCGGCGCTTGACGTGAGGAGGAGGAGGAGGAGGAGCTGACAGCAGAACCGCCGCCGCCGCCGGATCTGTAGCTGTCTAGGATGTCTGAAACGGTAGGTAAGAGAACTCCATTGACGAGGGCTTCGATTTCTGTGAAGGCTGTGGTTCTGTTTTGGTGGAAGTAGCGGCGGAGGGTGAGTTCGTCCCTTTGGAGAAGGCGGCAAGTGATGGGCATCTCATTATCGTCGTCGACAAGCTGATCTAAAGAAGACGTCGGCGATGATGGCCGGACAAAAAAGGGGTTGAGGGAATTGAGTGCTGCCATGGCTTCCTCGGCGAGCTGGTAGATGCGAAGCGGTGGGAGGGAGAGGATTCTGTCTATGAAGCCGCCGGCGAGCCCACCTCTTTCGAGCCATAGCCAAACGCCCATTACGTAGATGCATTCGATTGGGTCGCGAATTAGGGTTTTTAATAGGCATGTGTACAGTTTTCTGTCGATTCCGTGGAAGCTGTTGACTTCGTCGATGGTGAGAGTTGAGCTGCTGTCCATGATGATTGGATTGGATGGATATCTGCTGGTCATTACACAAGAATTGAAAAAAGATTAATGTGTAAAAGAAAATGTTTGAAAATATATATTTGCTTAATTCTTTGACTAATGAAAGGATATTAATAAATAAATAGCAATATCTCTATATATCCGAGACTGCGCCCGAAGATTAACAAGCGACGACTGAGGAACTGATTCATCATCCACACAAGTTTAATGAACAAATCTTATAAGAAGAAGATGAGGGAAGACATATAGAGAAAAGGAATGAGATTTAAACATAAAGAAATCTGATGTGATTTCTATAGCAATTTCATGTTCATAAAGAAAGAACACAGAAGTAGCGAACTTCAAGACGACTCCTTTGAAGCCTAGAACAGAAAATTTATATAGAGGATATATGAAGGAGAGAATAGGAAGAAAGAAACCTTAAAGGAGAGAAGAGCTGTGAAAGATTTTATTTTCTCTTGTTGTGAGTGAATGCTTCCCTTTCACAGCCCAAGCACCCCTATATGTAGTGGTGGAGCAACGCATAGCAACAAAATTATACGTTACTGCACTAAAGAAAAAAAAAAAGAAAAATTAGTTATGATTAGGTGTAAGTGACTCACAAGAAAAACCACTTGGAAGGTTGAAATAAATGTCTCGTAGTATTACAGTAATCAATCTTAGGGGAAGACACATGGTTTTTCCATTTCGGCTTAGCCTTTCACTGACATTGCAAAGGTTTAAAAAAGATAAAAAAATCACCTCACGACTTTTACCTCTAAGGCCATCCTACAAAATATATTACAAAAGCATAAAGCGAGAATATGGATAATTTCGAAATTTTGTCAAGAATTTGAACCCAACCCTCAGTTGACATCTTGATTCATGCAATCCCAATGAAAAAGATATCATGTTTAATTCAATCCTTCAAAATCCAGTACGTAATAATCCTGGTAATCCATAAAAGAAATTTTATTAGTTAAAGATAAGCCACTTGTTCTGAATTTACACAACTATATTGGAAAGGAAAGGGACTACCGAGTAAACCTTATAAATTAACGGGTTTGCAAATAGATTTTTAAATATATTGCTCACTGTGATGACATTTAGCGACAAAACATAAATCGATCATCAAATGTCTTTAAGAAATTAATGGAGGTAACTAAATCCATCATTTCGAAAATAAAGTACAACATTGTAGCTTGCCAAACAACTTCCATGCATTCCAATCAGTTTTGGACACTAAGTTTGCCCTAGAATCGCATAAACATAACAGTTAAAAACAGTGCAGTTATCAATTATTACTCGTGAGTTGTCTGTGCAAACCAAATTATCCAGTTAAATTGCGGCGCCCCAAAACCGTTAGACGTTATACGTTAGAATGGTTCTTGTAAAAAAAAAAAAAAAAAAAGGGCTCGACGACAGCGCAAAGTCCAAAATTTCTTCAATGATTGGCAAAACGAGCAACGGTAAACGAACCATATCTTAACGAACACCAACTACGCTCAGAAAAAAAACTGCGCACCAAAAGTTTTGTTAGCTCTTCGATTGTTTGTCGTTGTTATGTAGTTCGCATGATTCCGTACAACGACGTAATAAAATTTCATTTACGCCTATGACGAAAAGGCTTACGATGCCCCTATAACGTACATTTCATGGTTTGATGAACGACATAATACTTCCAACATGTGCATGATTTTTTATATACAAGCGGAGAAACGACGATTTTTTTTCTCGCCTTTATGCTTTTAAGGATGTCAAACGACTGCAGGCGAAAAATGTATATCCATGATCGTCAGTTGAAAGAATCAGAGAACTCACTTTGGTTGAGGAAATGACCAAAAAAGAACACAAGTGACACACAGATTCAAAGAACAAATCTCAGGAAAATATGAAAAAGGAAATATCTTTGTAATATTCGAGCAATAAGCTTAGGGGACACCATTCATTGGGCTTGTCTATTTCTTTTGTTTCCTTTCCTGTTAAAATTGCTTACAAGCCCGACATCATTGCTTACTAAGGAAACGTAGGTGTCCTCGTATGCTATCAATTCCATAATAATTCATTATAATAGATTAAAAATATAATAAAAATATGAAAAACTATCCACTATCACACTATCCACTATAAATAGTTATAATTTATAGTTAACCCGTGCAATGCACGGGTAATAACTAATATATATATGTAACCCAGGGAACTGTGGAAAAAAAGTCAGTTAGTACGTGTAGGGATTTTTTCAGGCTCAATTCCAGCCCAATTCCAGGTCCGTATAAGCTTGTGAGGTTCATCTCTAAAACCAATTGGCAATAGAGGGAGTGAACCCACAAGCTTATAAAGTACTCAATTTTATTTTGCTTAATCGGTGTGGGATGGGTTTGCTTTTTACCCAACAATCCTCCCCTCAAACTCAAGACCACACAACGGCCTCCCTTTAAACGATAATCATCTTGTACCGCCGTTTCTCTCCAACGGGACCCGCCGCCTGACCACCGTCATGTCAGGAAGACTTTCGACACAAGGCACCAATCATTTTACAAGGCCGGGGACACACTACCCACACCGTATCTGGGCTAGAATTTCTTTATTTGAAGGCACCCTCACGTGTTCGTCCACGCTCACCGCACCATGTAGGGATTTTTTCAGGCCCAATTCCAGCCCAATTCCAGGTCCGTATAAGCTTGTGGGATTCCTCTCTAAAACCAATTGGCAGTAGAGGGAGTGAACTCACAAGCTTATAAAGCACCCAATTTTATTTTGCTTAATCGGTGTGGGATGGGTTTGCTTTTTACCCAACAGTACGTATTATAGCTAACCAAATTTGCAAATGTAGTGACATAAACTTATTTAAATTCTTAGTTATGAATTGTGATTGATGCATATATTAGTGTGAAACCAAGGAGAGTCTATCTTATGTTATTGAAAACAATAATGTAACAGTTAATACGTTCAAACTGAACGCAGAATTCCAGCAGTGTAGATATGTATCTATAGTATGCTTGAAAATTTTCAGATGATAAAAAATATACAAATTATTATTATATTTTCCAATATTGATACATTAATTGCTTACTAGCATCTTCTCCCCCTCTTTTCGAAGACAAAATATCTTTGACCATTGATAGCATAGAATTTCAAAATAAATTGACGAAATACATTGAAATTTTGATGCATGCAGACGTGTCTGACTCGGTGCTCCCTATTATATCCTTTCACACGCCACAAATATATCCACACACACACTGATAATAAATCTCCCTAACCTTTCAATCTAACACACATAAAACATGGTACAATTTTGATAAATCAACGATGATTAAATTGACCCCAATTGTAATAATAAACCATGCATGTCTGCTGCCTAATAATATACAATTATAATACCAGGACATGTTAGGAATATTTTATTGTGTTCAATTAAATTAGGTTATCTTAATCTTTTAGTTTATTCTAAGCTAGGACCTATTGTAAATATACCTAACTTGTGGGTATATTAGTAATATCGGGCCCAATAGCCATTTAGGGCTTATGCATAAATACCCTAAACAATGCTTTGTTTAGGGTTACTGATTCATAATTGAGTTGATGTCTTTTGCTGAAGAACCCGTGCTCACAATCGTTCCAACTCTACAACACGCCTATTGGTATTACTGATCGTTCGCTTCCGTAATTCATCATCTAAGGTAATTCCAATCATATGAATCACGTCAAGGTTGGATAAATCGGACCAACAGGACAAGCGGCCACACTCTTTCTTACTTACCTACATTCAGTGCCATGCATGAGTTCAATTTTAAGACGTAATTATATCTCTGATCATTGCTTTTAATAGCAGACCCTAATTTCTAGATTCCCAAGTTCTTACAAAAGTACGTGTGCTTATTATAATGTCAATCAAACTTTCTAGATGTTTAGGAAAGTCTTTGTTCGCAGATTTACCTACCTTAATTACATCTTCTTACAGAGCCTTCACCCACATCCAAATTGAAAAAAGGTACGTTTGTTGATTTAACCCAAAGCTACATGGAGACGTTTATATTAAAACAAATACAAAAACTATCGAACAAATCAAGTATTCGCCTTGTTCATTAATCGATCTCTATAACGTTTAAAACATTGTATTGAAAAGAATATATAATATATCAATTTGAAGGCTAGCTGTATGCAATTAGTTCAACACACAATTCTTTTGAAATATCAAAGATTCCGCGTAAGAGAACACGTAATGAGAAAAGGGTCCTTGAGAGAATTTCAACACACACCTGCACGTACTTATATCAGACTGTTCAGATAAATTATATTAATCCGTGATTTATAGAATATTATTGTTTAAATAAAAGAAAAACCATTAGCTTATAATCCTCGGTTTTGGTTGGGAGATCATTTTTAAATATGTTATTATGGCTTAAACCTCCTTACCACACAGACAGAAAAGTCAACTCAAGGGCATCGAAGTCATTTTTAGCAGTCAACCATGTTTGTTGGTTAGCTCAAGACTTGATTTTTTTCATTTCCTTCTCGAGATATTTTGATTTTTAAAATTTCCACTACTTTGGCTATCCCATTCCCACCAAACGGATATACGCAATCATATGGAATTTTATAAAAAAAAGCATGTAGCATTTCGCCTCTCCTCTCCTTGTCTTTTTCAATTAAAAGAAAAGTCATTCTTTTTTTTCATTTGCCATTACAATTAGAGCTGCTATTATATAAAGGTGTTAGAAGCGCCTGCAATCTCATTACCTCACATTCTTAAAGTCTCATTACATACCTTTCACAAACTGTACGTAGCACTAGCTAATATCATTCATAACAAACCACATCATCATCCATCAATGGCAGTGAAGAAGAATAAGAGCAGAAAATGGCAAGATTATTTTCCAAGCTGTTTCAAGCCCGATGGTATCAGCCCGAGCCCGAAAAAGATAAAGAAACCAGCCTCATCAAACAAGCAATCATCTTCTTCCTTTCCAAGGATATCCATGTCTGATATAAGCACTTCGACTCTAATATCTGCTGAGGATCTTTCAATATCTTTAGCAGGTTCGAATCTTCATGTCTTCACTCTCCAGGAATTAAAGGTCATTACCCATAATTTCTCTTCGAGCAATTTCCTCGGAGAAGGCGGTTTCGGGCCTGTTCATAAGGGATTCATCGATGAAAAACTGAGACATGGTCTGAAAGCTCAAGCCGTGGCTGTCAAGCTGTTGGACTTGGAAGGTGCACAGGGACATAAAGAATGGCTTGTAAGTAAAATTTGTAATAAAATTTTACAATTGTCTTTGAGACGTTCTAGTTATTTTATCTTGATGAAATCTCTGATTTGACTGATGTTCTTTTTTTTTTTTAATGTTGACAGACTGAAGTGATATTTCTCGGACAGTTAAGGCACCCAAATCTAGTGAAGTTAATCGGTTACTGTTGCGAGGAAGAACAAAGGCTTCTTGTCTATGAATACATGCCAAGGGGAAGCCTGGAAAATCAACTGTTTAGAAGTAAGTTAATTTTTATTTTTTGTTTTTATGTTTTTGTTGACTTTTATAGAGTATATATACCTTCACCAAAACAAATTGTTGAACAAGAAAGGACTTCTCTATGTTTATTATCAAACGTTGCTTCGAATATGACGTCATGACAATAGTATTCTCGGTAGTTACTTACTTTATTACATCAACGATATCCAAGCAGTTCTTCTTTCACTAACTCCGTTAAAAAAAACATAAAAATCTCAGGATACTCAATTTCACTTCCATGGTCAAAGAGAATGAAGATTGCCCTCGGAGCAGCTAAAGGGCTCGCCTTCCTTCACGAAGCTGAAAAGCCCGTCATATATCGCGACTTTAAAGCTTCCAACATATTGCTCGAATCAGTAAGTAAAAACATACCATATAGAAATCAGGATATTTTCCGACATATATAAATCTGTTATGATCATTTTAATTTATTTTCCAGGATTTCACAGCCAAGCTTTCAGACTTTGGGCTCGCGAAAGACGGGCCCGAAGGCGACGAAACGCACGTCTCAACACGCGTCATGGGCACTCAAGGCTACGCTGCGCCCGAATATGTAATGACTGGTAATAAATAAAAATTCTCTTCTCTCCTTTAATTCCTTTGTCGTCGATATGATCTAAACATGAATAATATTATAATTTCATTTTTCACAGGTCATCTCACATCAGCGAGCGACGTATACAGCTTCGGAGTGGTGCTCTTGGAGCTCCTAACGGGCCGTAGATCGGTGGACAAAGCCCGCCCGCAAAGGGAACAAGACCTAGTGGAATGGGCCCGACCCATGCTGAAAAACCCTAGAAGGCTGACACGTGTTGTGATGGATCCAAGGCTCGAAGGGCAGTACTCGGAAATAGGAGCTTTGAGAGCAGCTGAGTTGGCCTATCGATGCTTGAGCCATAGGCCTAAGATGAGGCCGAGTATTAGCCAAGTTATTACAGTCTTGGAACCTTTGGAAGGTCTTGATGAAGATGATACGCAGATGATGGGTACTTTCGTATTTTCGGTTTCGACGACTGAGGATGATTGTTCTTCGAGCGGTGGAAGTGATGGGAAGCATAAGGTGCATCATCTTGAGTGTAAGGATAAAGAAGTCTCCTAAGAAAAACATGGTAATAATAAGGGAGACATGAATTCTCACCTATGGACATCAAGTAGAGTTTTTGTACATCATTTTTGTTTGTCTGTAGTATTTGCTTAATTCTCGTCAACTTAATTGTAATTGGAATTGTTTAGCATTTGAGTGAGAAGACGGAAATAAATTATCTTCAGATCTTTTATTTATTTATTTACGAAATAATTAAGAAAATGTTAAGTAAATTTAAAATTTTTAAATCGTCGCCTGAGAGATTCGAACTCTCGCGGGGAAACCCCATGTACTTAGCAGGCACACGCCTTAACCACTCGGCCAAAGCGACGTTCTACTAAATTCTTTAGTTTTCCGTAATTTATTTCAAGTCAATTTCGAGGAGGCCAAAGCTTTTACCCAAGAACGAAACCCCAGTTAGGGACAACTTAATAAATATTTCGAACACAATTTATAATTTCGTGCATTGTAGAGCAAATTAGCCTTACCTTCGAGACCAAACCATTCGAAGTAAACGATGTAATAAATTTAGCGATTTATTTATCTAATGAATCGATTCTCGTTGATGTGTTGTGTAAATAAATTATCATCAATAATATACACTTACGATATAAATCGTACTAACAATCGTTCTGTATCGGATACGGAAGAGTGGAATCAGATGATTTGGTGTTTATTCCATGAACAAGAATGTCTATATTGGACCACAGAATCAAATACAAAATCTCTTATTTATTTGCCAAACTAATATACCGACGCGACGGATGCATCAATGAAGTGCGATCAGAGAAATTCTACATATATCTCGTCTCCCAAAAATCCGTTTATTTAGTCAAAATGTGATCGTAAACATTTTATATATTCTCCCAAAAGTAGAAACATTTCCATGGGGAAACAAGAAAAATAGCTCGGCACAGCTATAAATCTTACCCGGGATCTGACTTTCTTGATATGGGGAGGATCAGAAATATTTAAATACATAAATGCAATAATTTCCGACCTCGGAGAAGTCGATGTTCGAGGAACACAGGTGTTGATTCGATATTGTCCGATGACCGTTAATCAATGTACTTACTTCTGACACCTGTGATTGGGTTTGGACAAAACTCCTAGTACGAATGAAATCATACAATACAATATTCATTTTCATTTTATATGGTATTTTCAAAGCTATATTCATGTGATGAAAATGGACAAGTTCACGTGCACTGTAGTAAAACTCAAGGCGCAGCCTTTATTTCTCTTTTTAAATCATACTAAAAAGTAATTTCTTTTTTTTTTTCCTTTCAAGAATTCTTGGCTTTTTGAAATGCAGGCAGCCGAACTAAAATGAGTTATAACCTCAGATTTATTGCAGTTTTAGCCTATGCACGAATCATATATGACATAATCCGTGTTAGTTAATTACTCTTGAGTTGAAACATCATTTAATACTGTGAGAGATAATATTAATAACATCATAAAATATATAAATAGCTAGGAGACATTGTATAGGGACTTGAACCAAGCTAGTTGGCTGTTGAAAAGTTTTCACTCTACTCTACTTTCACCATTGAAGTTTCTCTATTTATATCCTTCCTAGTTCATCACCTTCATGGTTGTGGGCATTTTTTTAGGTATCTAATTTCCAGGCCCACAAAACATTACTACACAAAATCTCGGAATCTTGTTACTAGTAGCAGGTTTAGTATTTGTATCTGCCCATGAAGGTAAGTAACATCTCTTTGATTTGCCATTGTAAATGCTCGTATGCCTATTCATTGCTTTAGATTATGGAGTTTGCTTTTTTATTTTAACGGTATAGATCTTCAGCTGGATACAAAGCAAACTAAATGGGAAGGAAATCAGCAGCAGAAAACCACCAATTCAACTATCAATATCTGGTAATAAGCCTTTGTATTTGCTTGCTTGCAGAACATGATGCAATTATGAAAAGATTCACTCTGTGTGTGTGTGTGTGTGTGTGCAGAGCATCAACCTTGCAGAGAAGAATTCGCTGACTGGCCCAGCGGTTTACTCGCTATTGGGACGTTTGGCGACAGCAGTTTGAAAAATTCAGACAATTATAAGCTTAAAGGCCATGTTGTGCAAGAAAATGGTGAATGCGCAGAAGCTGAAGAGAAAGAGCTGATGATGTTGCTAAATCAATGTGGCCCCAACATTTCCGGGTTGTCTGAAGATGATGACTTGGTTCAGATATATATATCAGAGTTACTGGGCAGTGAGGCAAAGAACGACGAATCAAAGGGCGACGATTTTGATCTCTCAGAAGGAAAAGAAACTGTAAGCCTATTTGGGAAAAGCAAGATTCAAAAGGATAAGAGAAGAAACGAAATAGGCGAAAAGTCATTCAAGTTTCTTCTCAAGAAGGCATTTCTGGGCAGAGGTGGCTTTACTCCTCCTGCCTTGAGGGATCCAATCCCAGATTCTAGATTAAGTAAATCAAGATTCGACAAGGTATGTCGAATGTAATGATAATTATTAGCATCATGAATAACTTTTCGGTTGGAAGTTATATGTGTTTATTCGTCGCAGATATTGAGGGCAATGCTTCACAAGAAGATATATCCACACAAGACTGGTAATGGCAGCACACAACAAGCAGGTTTTTCGGACAAGAAATGCTTGGATATGCCCGAATGTGATAACTGCCACGAAGAGCGTAAAGGCACAGATCAGCAAAACAAATGGGTCAAGACAGACTCAGAATGTAAGTGCAGAGAACATATGTACTTGAGTTATGTCTTAAAAAAGGAGACTGTCACTAACCGTTTGTTCAATTCACCGCAGATATTGTTCTAGAGATATGATCGATCTCCCGTCGACAGTCATTGGAGGAAACGTTCTTTGCGATTCTAATAATAAGTTGCAAAGCTAATCAACTCAGAAGTTTCAGTTTTGTATAATGTTGCTCTTACGAACTGCTTGCACTGTGTATTGTTTTACCTTCTTTTTGCCATGGATTGCTGAGTTAGCTCACAATGAGATCTCATTTTGCCATGGTTAGCATAATGTAACAGTTCTTTTTATTCATTATCTTTCCAAGCTCACACTGAAAAGCCTGCAAAAGAAGACTCATATGGCAATTATTAATGGATTCTCACAAAAAAAAAAAAAAAGCAATTTCTACAGTGAGTAATAAATTCATTATCGCGTGTAACGACGACGTTAACTCTCTCGTTTACTCTTCGATTATCTTCAAGTGGGAAACATTTGTTGTTGCACGGTTCAGCTACTACCATCATCATTTTTGCAATCATCCACCGAAAAGATGACATCTAATGATTAAATCAACCAATCAACTGAGTATTGCAGCTCAGTTCAATTGCGAATGAAAAAAAAAAGATTAGCTTTAGAATTGTACTGTGCAGATATGTATAAATAAAGAGATCGATGATGAGCGAAGAAGATGAAAATGTTTCAGAGTCGCTCGCTATATAGGTAGCACTAGCACATCATACAAATCCTCCGATGACCCGGCCCATCTTGAAGATCCGACCCGATTCAGACCTCACTTCCCTTACAATCTACTCCTAGAGAGACCGCTAATTGCTGATTGCGATCGATCACCTCCACTGTAATAGCAAAGAGGGCATCCATTCAAATCCATCCTCTTTTCTTCGTATACACCTCATATCAGATATCTTTGCTCAGTTCATCGTTCATTCGAATGTTCATAGCAAAAGATCGACCAAATGGTTGAAACGCTGACCTTGATTTCGACCCACAAGACCTTCCTGACGACGCTCGCCCTCGCGCTCCTCGTCACCGTCTTATTCTACCACCAGAACGACGTCTTCGCCGGCGGGCTTCTGGTTTTTCGGTGGGCGTCGCAGCCTCCGAGGACCGCAGCGCCGGCCCTCCGTCCCGTTTCGTTCAATCTCACGGATTTCGGCGCCGTGGGCGATGGCGTGACGATCAATACGGCGGCGTTTGAGAGGGCCGTGGCGGCGATTTCGAAGCTGGGGAAAAAGGGCGGTGGCCAGCTCAACGTGCCGGCGGGCAATTGGTTAACTGCCCCTTTTAACCTGACTAGCCATATGACTCTGTTCCTCGAGGAAGGTTCCGTTATCCTCGGATTAGACGTGAGCGCCATAGATAGATATTTGAGCTTTTGGGCGTTGCTTTGATTTGATCAGTTCAAGTTTCAGTTTCTAAGATACGAGGATGTCTTATGTTCTCTCACTGATTGTGTTTGCTTCCTAGGATGAGAAATACTGGCCTCTCATGCCTCCATTGCCTTCTTACGGACGTGGAAGGGAACAATTAGGACCAAGATACGGCAGCCTAATCCATGGCCAACATCTCAAGGATCTCGTCATTACAGGTCAGTGTAGTATCTCAGCAAATTATGAGTTCATATACTTTCGATCTTACTCAGTAGAAACCCAGTCAAGATTTAGGCAGTTGAAGTTGTGTAATGATCTTACTAGGTAGATACTTAAGTCATCTGCCACCATTCTTGAAATAACAGGTCATAATGGCACCATTAATGGCCAAGGCCAAGCATGGTGGAAGAAGTATAAACAGAAGCTTCTCAACCATACAAGAGGACCCTTAGTGCAGATTATGTGGTCGGCCGACATTTTAATATCGAACATCACACTAAAGGATTCTCCTTTTTGGACGCTTCATCCCTACGATTGTAAGAACGTAACGATCAGAAACCTAACCATCCTCGCGCCCGTCTTCAACGCCCCTAATACCGACGGAATAGATCCCGGTAAATAAAAAAAAAGTCTCTTTTACCCTTCTTCTATAAGTTAGTTCACAGATGTGAAGTTTCATCAGCTTCTTTGGATTCTTGGAAAAAATTTAACAGATTCTTGCGAAGATATGCTGATAGAAGACTGCTACATCAGCGTGGGCGACGATGGCATAGCCATAAAGAGCGGCTGGGATCAGTACGGAATCGCCTATGCCAAGCCCTCGAAGAACATTCTCATTCGTAACCTCGTCGTACGCTCCAACGTCAGGTCATACTTTTTTTCTTTTCGGGTCAAATTTTAGAACGAAATCATTCACATACGCTGTGTTTGGATCAAGGAAAGTGGCGAGGATAAGAACTAAAGCGAAAATTGACTTCCGTTGTCTTTTCTTTCCTTTTTCCCTCGCCATTTGGTGAAAAAAAATTTTGATTTTCCATTATTTATAGCTTGGTGCGTTTGGTACGCGGAGTTCGATGTAGAAAAGAAAAGGAAAAATGTAGTGGTACGCATCGAACGACTGTACGTGACGCTTTGTTTTGTCGTACTATTACACTTTTTTTCTCTTTTCCGCATTGAGTTTCGGATACCTTAACCCAGTTTACATTTTCGTTTTTCTCATCTACTTCTCTAATCAACCAAACGTAAAAACTAGCTTTCGGTTTCCGTTTCTTTTTCCTTCCTAACTGAATTCCTCAAACCAAACGCACCCTTAGCTCACGCTCGAGTTAGTTCTTTCTCTGCAGCGCGGGAATCTCCATAGGAAGCGAGATGTCGGGCGGGGTTTCGAACGTGACCATCGAGAACGTCCACGTATGGAAGTCGAGGAGGGGCGTGAGGATAAAGACGGCCCCCGGGCGAGGAGGGTACGTTCGTAATATCACGTACCGAAACGTGACGATCGACACTGCTCGGGTCGGGATCGTAATCAAGACGGACTACAACGAGCACCCCGACCAGGGGTTCGACCCGAAGGCGTACCCGATATTGGAGGACATAAGCTACGGCTCGATACACGGCGAGTCTGTGCGGGTCCCGGTCAGGATCCAAGGGACCGAGTCCATCCCCGTGAGGAACGTGAGCTTTCGGGACGTGTCCGTGGGCGTTACGGACAGGAAGAAGAAGCACGTCTTTCAGTGCGCTTTTGTTCAGGGTCGGGTCGTGGGTACGGTTTATCCCGCCCCGTGCGAGAATCTCGATTTGTACGATGAGAGTGGGAACCTCGTCTGGCGGTCGGACAAGCAGAACAGTTCTGATATAGATTATGACTTTTGAGTTTGAGTTTGAATTTCTTTCTTTTTTTTGTGTGTCTCTGTGTCTGTATCTTTCGTGTGATGACGTGCCGTTGGATTATTGGCTTTTCGAGAAGGAAGGAGAAGACAAAAGAAGTAAGTTGGTTGGTGTGTTGTTGTTGAGGTGGATAAATCATGAATATGAATGATACGTGTTGACCTTTTTGGTCCATGTATGCTAGAGAGTTTTGATGGACAATGTAATTGAAATGACATTAGGTCTATAAAATAAGCAATTCGATTTTGGGACAAATAAAATGTCTAAGTTCATGTAATATTCGTCCATGCATTGTTTATGAGCTATAAATCGTCAAAATGTTGAATATTTGATTTACGTGTGATTCTGTGATGAATTGATGGAACTAGGTGATCGCATGTTATAGACAGTCCATGAGATAGGATATATCGTTCTGTGTTATATATGGAAATAATGCATGAGATATCCTACTGAGCTATATATGGAAAATATGCTGTTTATATATGGAAAGTGATATATCTGTTTGAAATCCGTTATTCCTGGACGAAAATCATATGTACGCCTTGCATGCTCTTGACTGAATTAAATGTGAAATATTGAATTGATATCTTTCTCTATGCTGATTGGATATTATATTTTTGGAAATATCTAATTTGATTGACCTTGTGGATAAGTTGCTCTTATATGGTATGTGATATAACGGGTGTGATCTCCGATATAAGGAAAGTCGAGCCATGATGTGATAAATATATTTAGGTAAGCTCTGATCTGATTTGCATGCTAAACATGGTAAATATATTAATTAAATGCTATGAGCTGTACATGGTAAGTGTGCTGGTGTATTACAATCTTCCGTGCCATACTTGGAAAGTAAATCTGGAGTAACTCGTTACTAGAAGCTGATAGCAAGGAATCACTTATGGAAAGTGCTGAAATATGGTAATTATATGCGAAATGCCTGAATATGCTTGAGAACGAAATTGAGCTTTTATATGGAATATAATCATGCTTAAATGTGCTATATGACCGTTGACATGATTTATTAAAAGCATGATTTATATGGTATGATTGACTCGAAAGCTACATGGAAACTATGCTTGATTTGGTGATTATTGTTTGATATGACTTTCCATGTGAAGTGCTATTTGAAAAGGATTATATATGAGCTGCACTTTAGATTTTCGAAGAACTGAGAATTTGCGAATATAAGCCCACGAGACATTTTTGAGCGGAAAGATACCAAGAGATTCCTGAGCCATTACATTTGCGATAGCTTTCTGCCACACTGAGCTTTAACTTGCGATTCCATCACTGCACGAGTGATTCATCCGATATACCATCATCCCCTGCCATATATTCTGTCTTCGGACGTGTTGTCTTCGGACGAGAGCAATACCAAGGAGGCAAGGTCGAAGCTTACGCACACGTGAAGGGAAGGACAAGTCCGGGGGCCCTTCGGTAGCGAGCTGTGTCTGTCGGGATCAGGAGATTCCGAGGAACGAAACTCGGCGTGTGGTAACCTAGTAGTGGCTAGTGTTCGACTTGTTTCGGTTGTGTATTGGGCCAACCAATCAGTTTTGTATCCAGCTACGGTGCATTATAGTGATTGGTTAAACTCTTGGGAAGCAAATCCCAAGGAGAGGAGTAAACCCCAGTTGGGGATATAACCTCTATAAAAATCCTGTCTCGCATTTACTTTTCAGTTATTTCTTTATCGCTGTGAGACAGACCCGACGCACATCCGACGTTACTAGGATATATCAGGCATACTCGTCACAAACATCAGTAGGCATACCTAAGTCACCACACTTAGCATTTGTGAAAAGAAGCAAAATTTTTATAAGCCTAATTCACCCCCCCTCTTAGGCACATTTATATCTTCATTTGGTATCAGAGCGGGTTACTCAAACGACGGGCCTAACAAGCCTGAGTTAAAGATCTAATGGCTTCTTCGAGTTTTGATGTTTTTGCAGAAGGACAATCCCATTCCAGGCCACCACTCTTCGATGGAACAAACTATGCTATATGGAAAAACCGCATGAAGGAATTCCTGCTTGCTACTGACTATGACCTGTGGGATATCATCACTACTGGACCTTACAATCCCAAGAAGGCGGATGGAAACCCAAAGAAAGGTTCTGAGTACGATGCAACAGACAAGCGTGGAATATCCTTGAATGCCAAAGCTAAGAACATGATCGCCTGTGCGCTTACAAGAGAAGAATACAATCGTGTGAGTTCATGTGAATCCGCCAAGGATATGTGGGACATGCTTCAAGTCACACATGAGGGAACCACTAGAGTCGTACAAGAAAGAATAGCCCTCCTGACTCACCAATACGAGCTGTTCAAAATGGAGGACAACGAGACCATAAGTCACATGTACGCGAGATTCATGAACATCATCAATCAAATGTTCTCGCTGGGAAAGAAAATACCGGACGGTGAGAAAGTGCGGAAAATACTGAGATCTCTTCCAAGAGAATGGAATTCCAAAGTAACTGCCATCTACGAAGCAAAGGACCTGGACGAACTTTCCGTGTCAGAACTGATTGGATCTCTTACTACCTACGAGATGACTCAGATCTCCATCAAAGAGAAACCAACAGTCCGAAACCAACCAAACATTGCCTTCAACACCGAACAAGAGAACGACACTGAAGGTGAAGAAGAAACTGAGGAGGACCTAATGGAGCAGATCGCCATGCTGACCAGAAAGTTTGAAAAGTTTCGGATGAGAAGAAAGTTCAAGGGAAACTCCAAGTTCCAACCCAGGAACAAGGGAATATCATCATCCGGGAACAACATGCAAAAATGTTTCAAATGCAATAGGCCAGGCCACTTCGCCTCAAACTGCCCGATGGAAAATGGTGACAAAAAGGTAAAGAAGCAGAAAGCCATGGTCACTAATTGGGAAGAGGCCGAAAGTGAAGAGGAGGAAGATCTCGCCTACATGGCCATTGACGATGATCAGGTATCAGATTCATCTACCGTTAAGAAAATATTATTTCTAAATGAATTATATGCTAGGCAAGATGAATCTCATGATAACGCTTCCTCAGTCCCTGAAGTAGATGAAAAGGAGGAGATGTCTGAAATAATTCAAAACGCCGAGAAAAGGATCAAGTCGCTCAACTCACAAGTAAAGAGTCTGGTTAGGCAACGAGATGACGTAGCTAGAGAGAAGCATCAAACAGATCTAGAAAATGAGCGCTTGAGAGCCGAGCTAGAAACCCTTAAAGAAGGAAAAACCTTGTGTAGTTACGAAAAGCCTAGGAAGAAAGAAAATATATCTGGAGACATGTCTGTTCTTAAGGATTTCCTAGAAGGAAAATGTCGCACTAATGATAAACTTCTTGAGGGACAACAAAATCTTGATATGCTACTCAGTATTCCCAGTAATATTGGAAAAACAGGACTAGGATATTCCATGACACATAAGCATGTTGCACCACCTACTGCTAGAAAACCCAAGTGTTTTTCGTGCGGCCGTAACGGTCATTATGCTAACCACTGTTTTCTGAAGAGAACTGACAAAGCTAGATATGTCTGGAGGCCAAGGCTCCTGAAGTTTCTAATACTAATCAATCAGTATTCCAGAGATCACAGTCTGTAACACATGATATATCACGTGTGAACAGAAATTTTTTTGCTGCTAACCATTTAGGACCCAATCAAAGTTGGGCACCTCAGAAAAGAAATGATTCATGCAGGTACAAAGAAGAAAATCCAGCAAAAAGAACAAGTGGTACCTCGACAGTGGGTGTTCCCACCATATGACAGGTGATATCAGTAACTTTGTGTCGGTGAAAGCCTATGATGGAGGATATGTCTCCTACGCCGACAACACTAAAGCTAAGATCATTGGGGTTGGAACTGTTGGTAACACTTTACATACTACTATAGATGACGTATGGTTAGTTAAGAATCTAGAACATAATCTCATTAGCATTAGTCAATTATGTGATAAAGGTCATACGGTAACTTTTGAAAATGATAAGTGTATTGTTAGAAATAATGATAAGGTACTGTTTAGTGCATCTAGGGATAGAAATATTTATTGCATAACTCTTGACGATATCACTGACCAGAACGTCAAGTGCTTAGCAGTTACACAGGATAACAACTGGTTATGGCATAGACGCTTAGGACATGCCAACATGGAATTACTGTCTCACATCACAAGCAATGCACTGGTACGAGGTGTTCCTGACATAAAGTTTGTCAAGGACAAAACATGCAAGGAATGCCAAATGGGCAAGCAGACCAAGACATCGTTCAAGGCAAAGAATGTGATATCCACATCCAGACCTCTGGAACTGCTGCATCTCGACCTTTTTGGTCCTGTTCAGACGATGTCTCTGCGAGGTAAAAGATATGCCTTTGTCATCGTTGATGATTATTCCAGGTATACTTGGGTGATATTCCTTGCACATAAGAATGAGGCACTAGATAACTTTGCATCGCTAGTAAAGAGACTTGAAAATGAAAAAGAAACGAACTTATGTAGGATACGCAGTGATAATGGACTGGAATTTGATAGTAAATCATTTGCATCATTCTGTGATCAGTATGGATATAGTCATAACTTCTCTGCCCCCATAACTCCCCAACAGAATGGCGTAGTTGAACGTAAGAATAGGGTATTACAGGAAATGGCTAGATCTATGTTACATGAGTATGATATTCCTAAACAGTTCTGGGCGGAAGCTGTTAGTACAACTTGTTATGTGTCAAATCGTGTATTCCTTAGGCCAATGTTAAAGAAGACTTCCTATGAAATCTGGCATGGTAGAACTCCAAATATAGGTTACTTTCGTGTATTTGGATGTAAATGTTTTATCTTAAACGATAGAGATAAGAAAGGAAAATTTGACTCTAAGGTTGATGAAGGGATATTCCTTGGTTACAGTATTCACTCTAAGGCATATCGCGTTTATAATAAAAGAAAGCTGACTGTTCAGGAATCCATACATGTTACCTTTGATGAGATACCTAACGCAGATGCTACTGATGAGGAAGGTATAGATTTGCCTTGTGCAGGATTACAGGATACTAAAGACAGTGAGGAAGATATTCCCAAAGACGAAAATGTTGAGACACGGGAACCAGAAGCTGATGAGCTGCAACCTAGAAAATGGAAGCATGCTTCCAGTCATCCAACAGATCAAGTAATAGGAAACATCAGATCTGGAATCAAAACTCGAGCGACAACACGAAATCAAGATACGGAGGAATCTCATGACGTACTGCTCTCGATGATAGAACCAAAGACAGTCCATGAAGCTTTGGATGATATATCCTGGGTCTCTGCCATGGAAGATGAGTTATCTCAATTCGAAAAGAGTCAAGTGTGGACACTCGTAGAGAGACCAGATGAGAAATCCATTATAGGAACCAAATGGGTCTTCCGCAACAAACTCGACGAACATGGTAATGTCACAAGGAACAAAGCGAGGTTAGTTGCAAAAGGTTATTCCCAGGAGGAAGGTATTGATTTCGATGAAACCTTTGCACCGGTAGCTAGACTAGAGTCTATATGTGTCTTACTTGCATATGCATGTTTTAAACGTTTTAAACTTTTTCAAATGGACGTAAAAAGTGCATTTTTAAATGGTTTTATAAATGAGGAGGTTTATGTAGAACAACCACCGGGCTTTGCTAGGGAAGATTTTCCAAATCATGTTTTTAAATTAAATAAAGCATTGTATGGTTTAAAGCAGGCTCCTAGGGCATGGTATGAAAGGCTAAGTAAGTTTCTAATTGACATAGGATTTTCGACTGGAACTATTGATAACACGCTGTTTATTAAGTATGAAGGTGATCACATGATACTAGTCCAAATTTACGTTGATGATATCATATTTGGAAGTACTAATATCCGTCTATGCGAGGAATTTTCTAAGTCTATGCAGAAGGAATTTGAGATGAGCTTAATGGGTGAGCTAAACTACTTCCTCGGGTTGCAAATAAAGCAGCTTGACAATGGAACCTTCGTATCCCAGACAAAATACAGCAGGGAATTGCTGACAAAATTCGGGATGAGTGATTCCAAAGCGATTTCCACCCCTATGCATCAGACCACCAAAATAGACATTGATGAATCAGGTACATCGGTTGATCAAACACAATATCGAGGTATGATCGGAAGCCTTCTTTACTTAACTGCTAGTCGCCCTGATATCATGTTTGCTGTTGGTATGTGTTCGAGATATCAGTCCGACCCTAGGGATCTCGCTTGACCGCAGTCAAGCGGATACTTAGATATATCCAGGGTACTGTCAATTTTGGTCTGTGGTATTCTTATACGGATGACTTCCCATTAATGGGATATTCCGACGCCGACTATGCCGGCTGTAGGGAAGACAGGAAAAGTACCAGTGGAACTTGCCAATTACTTGGGAATTCCTTGGTAACTTGGTCTAGTAGAAAGCAAAATGTTGTCGCCCTCTCCACAACCGAAGCTGAATATATGGCCTTAGGAAATTGCTGTCAACAAGTTCTTTGGATGAAACAAACTCTTAGTGATTTCGGGTTAAGTTATGACAAAATTCCTATTCTGTGTGATAGCACTAGTGCCATTAGTATCACTAAGAATCCCGTGCATCATTCTCGTACTAAGCATATTGAGGTTAAACATCATTTTATACGAGACCATGTTCAGAAGGGAAATATCAGTGTGGAATTCGTAGGAACAAATGATCAGCTCGCTGATATCTTCACTAAACCCTTAATAGAGGCAAGATTCTGCGACATCCGTGATCGATTGGGAATTCTCGAGCTTAATAAGGTTAGTAAATCTGCCTAATTCTATTATTTACTCTAGGTTATTCTATTTTAGATAGAAATTCATAGTAATCCTACCTTAAGATATTCTTTAGGTCCTTAGAATAATTCCGTGGATCTTATAGATCTTCTCCTTAAGTGTGATTCTCGTATTTTAGGAAGAAATTCGTAACTATTCCTTCCAAGACATTAATTCAGCCATCTAGTTTTATTTTAGGAATATCCGATCTTCTGGATCTGTCCTTAAATGTGATTAGGTTATTTAAGGAAGGAACGCGTGGATATCGTTTCAGCCTTTCAGTTATTTTAGGGAACCCATTTATTCAAAATATATTCCTATCCAGTCTTGTCACATCCCTTCCTTAATTACGAAACTCCGTCAAATCAGCCCGATATCTCTGACAGTTTTCCACTTTCTATCTTGAAATTTCAAATTTCAAATTTCGAAATTCATCCTTATCTCTTCCTAAAATAAACCGACCTTATTCTTTAAATTCAAAACCGTTCCTTATCATCATTCATCTTCCCCAAACTTCCTTCAAACCCTAACTTCTGAAAAATGGCTAAAACATCCACACCCAAGGCAGCCACCAAAGAATCTTCAAGCCGAAACGCAAGGAGCCCACGTCTGATGAATCCCCACTTGAATCTCCTCCCAAATCACCAGAACAAGCCTCATCGCCTTCTGCTCGCAAAACTCGATCCAAAGCCAAACCTTCTGAAAAGGTCCCAACTCCTTCCAAAACTGCAAAGAAGAAGAAGAAAACCAAGAAATCCAAGACGCCCGAACCAGAAAAGTCTGCCTCAAGCTCCGACATTCCTGAAGAAGTTCCTGAGGATATCCAGAAATCGCCCCCGCGATCCCCAACTCCAACCGAAACCCAGAAATCTCCATCACCACCGCCAAACGTTCCAACTCCTCTCGAAGAAACTCAACCCTCTCCGCCAAAGTCATCTGAACAACCCTCTATTGATCTTTCCAAACCTACCGAGCTCCCTGTTGAAGTCCTCTTTTTAGAAGAGAAGAACCGCACCATCTACAAAAGCTTCAGCAACAGAGACATCGCTCGAGGTCGCGGAGTTGCCTTCGAAAATCTGCCCCCTGGGAACGTAATCACCTGGCTTAAGAATTTTGGATGGGAGCAATTCCTCAGTCTCAACACACCCTTCTATCCTGAAGTTGTCAAACTGTTCTATGCCAACTTTGACTACGACGAATTCGAAGGACATATCACCATCCGTTCCTATGTTCTCGGACACAAGATCGAGTGGACCACTCAGAAGATGAATGCTATGCTTGCAGTTTCTGATGAACCCTTCTGCCACTACGACATGAACGACTGGTGCCATGCTGATGGCTTCGACCCCAGTGATGTCCTTCTGAAACTCTGGAATACCCGTGCTAAACCCCGTTTTTCAGACGGCGAAGCCCTCAATCAACTTCCTATCGACTTTTTCTTCCTGCACAAATTGCTTAACATGACCCTCTGGAGTGCGAAAATAGGCAGTGGCGGCCACTCGACCACCATGAACTTCATGAGCACCTTCGCGGTCTACATGGTATCTCAGAACCGCAAGTTCAACCTCGGATATACCGTCATGAAGCACATGATTCAGGCAGTTGAAAACAAAGACAAGGCGCTGCCCTATGGAATGCTGCTCACGCACATGTTCGAGTGCGAGGGTATTATACTGCCGCCAGCGTGGGAAGATAAGGCCGTCCACATTGTGGACCTTGTGACCTTGAAGCGGATGGGGATTCACTACTCAAAAAGCCAAGGTTGGTTCAAGGCAAAAGGAGAACAGGTCAGTGGATAGTGCCCAGAAACGGTCCGCTGCGAAGGGAAAGACAAAGGTCAAGAGCGACGACGACGAGGACTATGAAGATGAGCTCAGTGTCGGGAAGGCTGGAATCTCGGTGTTGCGCCGCGATATCTCCGATATCAAGGCTGATAATCAGAAGCGCTTCCGCAAGCTCAAAGAGCAGTATACTGAGTTATCGCTGAAACTATCCAAGCTCTCAAAGCTCGTCAAGAAGTCCCTTAATAAGCCCGCCGATTCTGAAACCTCTTCAAGCCAGTAGGCTGCCCCTCTAGTTTCATTCTGCTCCTAGTTGTCCTTAGGATATTCCGCTTTGCTAGTATCAGTTTAGTTTTTAAGTGTCCCTCCCGCCTTTTTGATAATGAAGGGGGAGTAGTAAGGTAAGTGTTAGGCGTTGAGCGTCTAAGTATTTTGGTGGTAGGTAATGTGTAGGGAAGCTCGTTGAACCCTAATATAATATTTTGCCGCTACTATGATATATCTTCTATGCTTAATATCTTTGCTCTGATCTATGGATATACCAATATACTGATCTCATACCTTGATGCTTAAATATGCGATTTGACTTGCGTGAAATTTCTTGATAAGTGCTAAGTGTCTGCTGCGATGATTACATGATTACTTGAACCATGCTTGGAAAATGCGCACTTAGGCAGGGGGAGCACACTCACGGGTAATTTCGAAATTTTGTACTCAAGATATATCTTAGCATGTCATAGAGATAACTGCACTTAGGCAGGGGGAGCAAATGTGTATCATATGTGACTAGGAAATATCATATGCTCTGTTTTGCAACTACGGAACACTTAGACATATGTGCTAGGATTTGAGTGATCGAATATGCTTACTTGCTTTCGTGCTGCATCAATTACATGTCATCATCAAAAAGGGGGAGAATGTTGACCTTTTTGGTCCATGTATGCTAGAGAGTTTTGATGGACAATGTAATTGAAATGACATTAGGTCTATAAAATAAGCAATTCGATTTTGGGACAAATAAAATGTCTAAGTTCATGTAATATTCGTCCATGCATTGTTTATGAGCTATAAATCGTCAAAATGTTGAATATTTGATTTACGTGTGTTTCTGTGATGAATTGATGGAACTAGGTGATCGCATGTTATAGACAGTCCATGAGATAGGATATATCGTTCTGTGTTATATATGGAAATAATGCATGAGATATCCTACTGAGCTATATATGGAAAATATGCTGTTTATATATGGAAAGTGATATATCTGTTTGAAATCCGTTATTCCTGGACGAAAATCATATGTACGCCTTGCATGCTCTTGACTGAATTAAATGTGAAATATTGAATTGATATCTTTCTCTATGCTGATTGGATATTATATTTTTGGAAAGATCTAATTTGATTGACCTTGTGGATAAGTTGCTCTTATATGGTATGTGATATAACGGGTGTGATCTCCGATATAAGGAAAGTCGAGCCATGATGTGATAAATATATTTAGGTAAGCTCTGATCTGATTTGCATGCTAAACATGGTAAATATATTAATTAAATGCTATGAGCTGTACATGGTAAGTGTGCTGGTGTATTGCTATCTTGCGTGCCATACTTGGAAAGTAAATCTGGAGTAACTCGTTACTAGAAGCTGATAGCAAGGAATCACTTATGGAAAGTGCTGAAATATGGTAATTATATGCGAAATGCCTGAATATGCTTGAGAACGAAATTGAGCTTTTATATGGAATATAATCATGCTTAAATGTGCTATATGACCGTTGACATGATTTATTAAAAGCATGATTTATATGGTATGATTGACTCGAAAGCTACATGGAAACTATGCTTGATTTGGTGATTATTGTTTGATATGACTTTCCATGTGAAGTGCTATTTGAAAAGGATTATATATGAGCTGCACTTTAGATTTTCGAAGAACTGAGAATTTGCGAATATAAGCCCACGAGACATTTTTGAGCGGAAAGATACCAAGAGATTCCTGAGCCATTACATTTGCGATAGCTTTCTGTCACACTGAGCTTTAACTTGCGATTCCATCACTGCACGAGTGATTCATCCGATATACTATCATCCCCTGCCATATATTCTGTCTTCGGACGTGTTGTCTTCGGACGAGAGCAATACCAAGGAGGCAAGGTCGAAGCTTACGCACACGTGAAGGGAAGGACAAGTCCGGGGGCCCTTCGGTAGCGAGCTGTGTCTGTCGGGATCAGGAGATTCCGAGGAACGAAACTCGGCGTGTGATAACCTAGTAGTGGCTAGTGTTCGACTTGTTTCGGTTGTGTATTGGGCCAACCAATCAGTTTTGTATCCAGCTACGGTGCATTATAGTGATTGGTTAAACTCTTGGGAAGCAAATCCCAAGGAGAGGAGTAAATCCTAGTTGGGGATATAACCTCTATAAAAATCCTGTCTCGCATTTACTTTTCAGTTATTTCTTTATCGCTGTGAGACAGACCCAACGCACATCCGACGTTACTAGGATATATCAGGCATACTCGTCACAAACATCAGTAGGCATACCTAAGTCACCACACTTAGCATTTGTGAAAAGAAGCAAAATTTTTATAAGCCTAATTCACCCCCCCTCTTAGGCACATTTATATCTTCAATACGTTGCACCAAGAAAAACGTTACTTTCTTGATGTTTCCTGGAGACGAGACAGCGCTTCTTCGAACATCATGCAACACATCATTTGTAAGAAAATATTCTCGTAGGGTTATAATAATGGATTCGGAGACGGTATTTCACCACTTAAATAACTATTTCAGTTTGCATGATTAACATATTTGACGAATTTGAGATGTATTTAATATCTGATTTTGCAGATTAATTCCTCTATGCAGTGCGTGCCGCAAGCCCAAGGTAATTCACGGTTAATTGTTTTTTTTCTATAAAAGCATGTTGTCGTAATTTGTCTCATGGTAGTACAAAACATACCTCAAGATACACGAGTTGGTATTTAAGTACACAAAATGGTAGAAAAGGAGAACACAGAACAAAAAAATGATTCCCCGTTAACTATGACTGACGGCGTTAATTTAATATTTAGCTTTTCTCGGTCACGGCGCGGCGCATGCAAACGGCATTGGCTTGTAATGGTAAACGTCCGTGAGAATAGTTAAGGACGAGGTACATATGTGTCTTAATTTCACAGCAACACTCAACAATCAATGCTTTACTGAAACAACACGTGTTTCTACTTGAAGTACACAATTTCTTACATAAAATAAACAAAGGTGGGTTCAAGAAACCTACTCCCCTTTTTTTTAAGAAAAAAAACCCCACATATTCCTCGTGCTTTTTCATCTCCTCTCCTCTATGAGGTAAAGTAAAACCACCCATCGCTTTAAATACAAAACCACCTCCCCATTTCACTACCATCATCATAAATGTGAGAACAAGCGTAGTAGTAGCATCGTAGTCTTATCACCACCTTTTTTTTTTTTTTACACTATTTGCTTCTATGTTTTCACTCGCCGGTGACAGATCAGCGATGGGCTCGTCGGAGATCTTGGATTCCCCTAGGGTCAAGCTGACGTTGAACCGTGTAAGCCGTTACTTGAAGGAGAAGGGCAGTTTGGGAAATCTAAATCTCGTCCTAACCCCTCGAAGCGTTGAATCCAAGGGTGAGTTACTATATTTTTCATTTTTTTTTATCTTAATAATTACTACTTTACGGAGATATCGAGCTTTCTTCTTTCTTTTGTTAGCGACTATGAATTTGCTGCCGATGATAGAGAAGAAGTCTACTCCTCAGAAAGAAATCGGGTCGGGCATACCCAAACCCGAAACCGCGAAGAATACGCAGATGACCATATTCTACGGCGGTCGGGTTATAGTGTTTGATGATATGACGGCTGAGCATGCAAAGGAGATCATGACGTTGGCCGACAAGCTAAGCGCCGGAGATCCACGCGCCGACAAGGCGCGTCCCATACAGCAGTCTCCTCAGCTTGATTCAGGTACTTAAAACACGTTACGGAAAATAAAAGTATAAACTTTCGGGCAAAGAATAGTACAAAAAGGAGAAAAAAGATGAATTTGTAATCGTTTTTTTTTTAATATTTGTTGCCAACTGATACCTAATTAATTTTTGTTGCCAGATCTACCAATTGCGAGGAAGAATTCAGTGTCAAGGTTCCTGGAGAAAAGAAGGGACAGGTGAGAATTAATTAAATTAATGGTTACACTACACATAACACAAAGCTATAAATTTAATAATAATTATAATAATAGATATGTGGACTTGAAAACGCAGGGTGACGGCAAATGCGCCGTACCCGGCGGTTAATCCGTCGCCGGTCAAGGCCGAGGGATCGTGGCTTGGATTGCTGCCCATAGGCAATTAGAGATCATCACTAATATTAATATTATTTATTGTTGTTGTTAATGTTAATTGTCTCATAGGAACTTTCGAGTATGTAAGAATTTGGCTATGGCACTCTAATGCGTGTAACTTGTGGACTGAGTCCTAATTTATTATTTTAAGGTTATTTTCATTAGTTCTTTTTTTGTTGCGACCATATAGGATAGGACTTTGTTTCTTGAATTGTTTGCCTAATTTTCGTTGAAGACGACGGCGTAGGAAATAAATAGTATTTTCCTAAATAAGACATATAGATACAGTGGACCGCACCAATTAGAATTTGGGTTATTTTCCTTTGCTTTCCCTTCGTCAACGATTAATAATTGAGTTTGACGTCCAATTCACGGAAATATAATAATAATTCCAAACAGTGGCACGCGGTTTTGAATATACAGACACGGAACGTACCTTCCTATGATTTGATAGGTCAAGATATTATCTATTTTTATTTTATCGATTATGTATATTATAATCTTAATCAAAAACGTGACAATAGTCAATAGTGCTTGGAATATAATTATTCAGCCGCCGTCGTTGACTCTATATTCAATAGTCCCATATGTTCATGAGCTTTTCATTGTGGGCTCAAAGGAAAAGCCCAAATCGGTCATAAGCCCAAATTCAATCACAAAACATTTTCCAACACAGTCGATTAGATTTCTCAAAAACGAAACTCCATTTTCTTTTATATCAAAAACTATCAGAAAACAAAACCATCAACAAATTCGAAGCTAGCCGAATTAGCATTATTATGATTACTATTACTTTCCAAATCCTCCCCCCCAATAAACAAGTTAGAGCCCTCTTCGTGCTTCTGCTCCGCCGCTCTCCTCGCGTGCTTCGACGCCGCCACCTGTATCTGCACCGGCGACATCTCTCCTCCGGCCGTCTCCAGCTCCGGCGGGTCCTCAGGGAAGTTAATCGCCACCGTAGGACCTCGAAGGCAGACGGCAGCCGCGTCGTAAGCCCTGGCGGCTTCCTCCGGCGTGTCGTACGAGCCCAGCCATATACGGCCGCGGCTGTTCGGCCGGCGAACCTCGGCCACCCACCTTCCCCATTTCCTCATCCGTACGCCCTTGAAACGAACCGATCCATCGTCGTCGTTGTTCTTTCTCGTGGGTCGAACCATAGTTTATCGATGGGGTCTTCTTTTTTTTTTTTTGCGAAGAACTCGTGTTTTGTTTTTCTTCGGTGGTGATATATCAGTGGACTAATTAATGGGTTAGTGTGTTTGCGACACGTGTATAGCGATGACACGTGTGCTGGGAAAGCGTGACGATGCTCCGTGTTTTAATGACTTCTCGGCACGTGTGGTTTAGTGACGTCAGCTTTTTTTTTTTTTTGTGTGTGTGGGGGGGGGGGGGGGGGGGGGGGGGGGGGGGGGGGGGGGGGGGGGGGACTCTAATACTTGTTTTTTATTATATATCTAATATTCGTTCACTTTCATCTTCTTATCTCAATAGGGAAATTAAGCTATCTAGTTGGCTTATTTATTTTAACAGATGGGTGGGTGGAGGGGGCCTTCCTTTACATTTTGATCATTACGACTTACCAATGTAGTACATATATTCATTACATTGTCAAAGGCATTTAATTGATTTCCCATAACTGCTCGTCTAAATTTCAAGGCTACTACATAAATAGTAGTAGCAAATATATTATTTCAGTCTAACTATATTAGACTTCAGACATGAAAAATTTAATATAATTTTTTAGGCATATTTGATCATACCGTTATTAAATACGTAGTTAAAAGCTTGCGTGCGGGCAATATATTCGTCCGAAAGCACCACTTAAAGTAAATATACAAAGATAGGATATTAGTATTTTATTTTTGCATAACTGAATAAACGGTATCCTCGTCATGTATTATGTAATACATATTACAGAAAATTAATTTTAGTTTTCCTCGTTTCAGAAATTTCAGAGAAACGACTCACTACACGTAATTAATTCGTCGTCGTCCATCCAATAAGTCTCCGGCGGCACCATAGTGTAATAATCGCCGGCGGCATATTCATTAAATTCCGGAAATAACCCCAACTCGGTCGCGTTGTCATCGCTGAAGAATACGTCATTAAAGAGCTCGTCGACCAAGGGTATTTCAGGTATTTCCAGCCAAACAGCTGAGCCCCACCCAAAACGGACGCAAATGAAGGCGACTCCGCCGCCTGGTGCAGCAGAATCACGTCATCGGAAGAAGCCTCCTCCGAACCCGAATCCACGTTTCCGACCCGACCCGAGTCGTCGGAGACGTCCCCGGCGCGGGCAAAGTGGGCAGCGGCCGCCTGTATCTCCGGTGACGTCATGGAGCGGCCGTTCTCGATGACGGGAGGGTTTTCAGGGAAGTTGAACTTGGCACCGCTGCCGCGCAGGCAGTAGAGAGCCGCGTCGAAGGCACGCGCGGCCTTCTCCGGCGTGTTGTATGAGCCCAGCCATATCCTTTCCCTGCTGTTTGGGAGCCTTATTTCGGACACGTACTTTCCCCACGCACGCTTTCGAACACCCTTGTACTTCTTGCTCGAAGCTTCGTTAATGCTGTCTGATGAAACACGTGCCTCCTTCTGAATGGGTTTCACCATAGTTTATATATTTATACCCTTTTTCGTTTTTCTTCTCCTACGAGTATCTTGTCATGATTTTGTTTGTAGGAAAAGATGCATAGTTACAGAAACTGGCGGCTTGGGCAGTGTCTATATATACGTAAGGTGAGAGTGAAAAGGAGTGAAGTGAGGACTGGTCGAGAGAGAGAGAGCTATAACAAGTAGGGCGTTTTTTTTTTTTTTTTGGGAAAGGAACAAGTAGGGCGTTGAAAAGGCAAGATTTACCAACACGCGGGAGAAATTTATATGTAATAATAATAGTTATACATATGTATATATACGGTGTCAAGTCCCTTAGAAAGAATGGAGGAGACATCTCTTTCTTGGCGAAGAAAGTTTCAGATATCAATAATACATAGCTTTTAAGGTATTCAATATATTCATTTAAATCTAGTGGCGCTACGGAGATAGATTCAAGAATAATTTGCAAAGATAGGAGGAGGTTTTTACGTAACAATATGTTTAGGAATATACGTCCTCTTCAAGCAAGTTTGTCAAACCCTCAAGGCCTCAGTTACGACTTGCATTGCAGTATTAATTTTTCTTTGAAGATATCCGACAAAAATGATAAAGGCTATTCTTACCATTTTCCTATCTTCGATTGTTGTTTGAGATACAAGACGACTCAGTCACCAACGACGACGTGGATGATTGTTCGTCAAATGATTGAAACACGTACGTCATACATAAACCATCAACGTCGAGGATCTCTCTCTCTCTCTCTCTCTCTCTCTCTCTCTCTCTCTCTCTCTCTCTCTCTCTCTCTCTCTCTCTCTCGATGACTAAGACCATCTCCAACCGATAAACGCATTCTCAAACTCAAAATGCATTAATTCTTTTCTAACCGACAACTCATTCTCAAACTCAATAGACTACTCCCTCCGTCCCAAACCATTTTGGACATTTGGGGTATGTCACGGTTTTTAAGAAATTGAATATTTTAATAATGTAGTACAATAAAAAGGTGAAAAAGTGTATATTTTGACACGTCTTTTAAGAATATTTAATAGTATTATATTGATTGTTTGTGGTAGTTTTTTGCTATAAAAGGAAATGTCCAAAATGGTTTGGGACGCCCGATATAGTAAATGTCCAAAATGGTTTGGGACGGAGGTAGTATTTTGTAATATTCACTTTCACACTAATTTTTACAATTTTCAATACTACCCACATATTTTATAAGGGATAAAGCCTAAAATGGTCCCTCATGTTTACACTGCGAACCAAATTGGTCCCCAATGTTTCGTTTGGACCAATTTAGTCCCCGATGTTATAAAAAATGAACCAAATTGGTCCACTCCGTCAGTCCGGCGTCAATTTAGACGGCGCAGGTGTTAGCGACGGAAATAGCGACGGATTATCCGTCGCTAAATAAAAAAATTAAAAAAAATTGATAAATTAAGCAAAAAAAGGAAAAAATTTAAAAAAAAGAGTAAAAATTCAAAAAAAAAAAGAGAAAATTACTAATAAATTAAAATAAAATAAGAATAAAAAATTAAATTAAATTAAAATAAAAATAAATAAGAATAAAAAATAATAGTAAAAATAAAATAAGAATAAAAAATTAAACAAAAATAACAAAAAATGAGGAAAAAATTCAAAAAAAAGAAATATTACTAATAAATTAAATATAAAATAATAATAATAAAATAGAATAAAAAGTTAACAAAAAATAATAAATAACAAAAAATGAGGAAAAAATTCAAAACAATTGCTAACCAATTAAATAAAAAATTCAAAACAATTGCTAACAAATTAAATAAAAAATTCAAAAAATTCAAAACAATTGCTTACAAATTAAATAAATATATATAATAATAAAAATAAATATAATAAAAATAAAAATATTTTACATATTTAAAATTAAAAAAGAAGGAAAAACAAAATTATGATAAAAATGCCTCTAAAAGTTTTACGAAGACCGTCTGCCAAGTTATGAGGATATAATCGTCCCAGTTCTCGAATTTTTGACAAATATACAGCGATGATTGCAGTATATTTTACGGGATGCAATCATCGCAGTGTATTTGTTAAAAAAAATTACAGAACTGGGATGGTTATGTCCTCATTAACTTAGCAGTGACGGTCTCCGTAACTGCTAGTAATTGTTAGTAATTTGTTAGTAATTTTTTTGAATTTTTTATTTAATTTGTTAGTAATTGTTTTGAATTTTTTCCTCATTTTTTGTTATTTTTGTTTAATTTTTTATTCTTATTTTATTTTTACTATTATTTTTTATTCTTATTTATTTTTTATTTTAATTTAATTTAATTTTTTATTCTTATTTTATTTTAATTTATTAGTAATTTTCTCTTTTTTTTTTGAATTTTTACTCTTTTTTTTAAATTTTTTTCCTTTTTTTGCTTAATTTATCAATTTTTTTTAATTTTTTTATTTAGCGACGGATAATCCGTCGCTATTTCCGTCGCTAACACCTGCGCCGTCTAAATTGACGCCGGACGACGGAGTGGACCAATTTGGTTCATTTTTTATAACATCGGGGACTAAATTGGTCCAAACGAAACATCGGGGACCAATTTGGTTCGCAGTGTAAACATGAGGGACCATTTTAGCTTTATCCCTATTTTTAACTTTACAAATTAGACTACAAATATTATTTTTGATTTAATCGAAAAAATGAATAAAGTTAATAATTAAAAATATATTTATACATATAAAAAGCATCGATTACCTATATTCATTTTATAATAATAAATTACCTATATTACAAATGAACTCATTTTATAGTTAAAAAAAACTATCATAGTCGATCTTGTATTCATTTTAATATAATTTTCAAAAAAAAAATTTATAAAAATTAAATTATCTAAAATATTAGGGAGTTCTTTTATTTTGAAATAAAATTACCATAAAATCATTACACCCACTATTTTCAAAATTGTTAGTTAACTATTAAATGTTAATTTTATTAGATTTATTAATAATCTATAAAATAAAACATTATTATTATTAGTCACATCAATTGTTGTCCTCTCTCTCTCTCTCGTGACTACTTTCATCTTCTCCACGATGAAAACGATTTCGACCTAAAATCTACATGAAATCCCAAACCAACTGAAACCCAAAATAAAAAACCAAAAGAAATAAAGGTCCTATATGCAAATATAAAGTTCAGACGCATCCTTTCAGTTTCAAACGCATATTTGAGTTTTAATTAGGAGAGAGAAAGTCTAGATTGCATTTTGGGTCTGATTTTGGAGTTCCATTGGAGTAATTTTACTCCATTTTTTTGGAATTTGCAGCTCCATTGGAGTTGCTCTAAGGCCGATAAAAAAGTCACTAGATATCCACTCAAAAGTTGCAGGCAATAAATAAGCAGTTACGGCTGCCTACGTGCATCCCACGTTGTGTTGTGATGAAAAGAACCCATCTTTGCATTCTGGGATTATTCCCTAATATTTCCCTTGTTCAGTTTTCTGGCGATTAATAAACTTCGTAGTATAGATAATATGCTTTTCGAGCACCACCAAGAACACAACGTTAAAGCAAACGAACACTATTTAGCCAAGAATCCATATACATCAGTAATCTTTCTAACCTTAATCCCTTGCAATAATACTATAGCTAGGGAAGAAAAGGCTTGTTACCCTTATAGATCCAAGGATCTCTATTGTCAAAGAATACTACTACAGAGCTACGTGGGTAGGATCATCTTTTCAGAACCATCTGAGATTTGCTCTCATCAACCATCTAACTCATTTTCAACTCACAGAAACAGAAAGCTGACGATACTTGAAGGCTATGGTAGAAAAAAAAAGATTACAAATTTTACCGATTAAAGGACGTGGCTGAATGGTCATCGTAGTGTCCTCTCCATGGATTCCCACTATCAGTACCACTACAAGCTTGGTTAGGAACGGGGAGCTGACCAAGGTCGCCGTCTAAACTCATCTGCTGTACTTCGGCGGCTGAGAGTATCTTTATGCTCTGTACGCAGCTCACAAATTCGCTGTGGGCGGTTGAAATTATCAAGTCAGTTCACTCATTTCGCGTTCTGTTCGAAAAACAGAGGACAAACGTGTAAGAAAAACTTACTCCCAAGGATCATCTCCGACGAGTAAAATGTCGTTTTCATGGTCGACGTAAACGAGCTTCCATTCGTTTCTCTGTGGATCTTCAAGTAACCCTTCGATGCCAAACATGCGTGCAAGGTCGTGCCTTAGCTCATCGTACCCTTTGTAGCGAGTGACGTCTATGGTTCTACCAACGGAGCCACGCTTTTGGACCTTCAGATATTTTAACAATAATGCCACAACATGGACGGCAGAATGGAAAAGTAAGAATAGAAATACGTGAAACTCATAGATGGGTAATGTAAGAAATCCACCTTTGTGTAAGTACGCATGCGTTGACCCTGGTTAGGCCAGAGCCCTCCTCCATTTGCAACACCAGCGTCGTTCGTCGTACCTCCTTGTATAAAAGGAACGTTAGACGCCCCAAAAGCTTGTGGATTTATACTGGGAGATAAAGCTGTCTCTGAATCTCTAGGGTTGCTACTATTGTAATCGCAGAGTAAATTCTGCAGTTCCTTCCCAGAATCGTAACCCCTCGACAAAAGGGCATCTGGTGGCAATCCATCAATGCCAGAAATCAAAGGAAGGCTATTCCTTGTATGTGGTTGGACATCTCCGTCTATTCCAGCCCCCATGAGGCTTTGCTGAGGACCATTAGCATTGAAACAATACGACGTGACAGATGACGAAGCATCCAAGTGATCTACAACAACGCTGCTCTTGTACTTATTAGGATGATCCGTGGCTTTATAGTTCTGCAACTCTTGTTTTATTCGAACGTCGGGCTTGCTGTGAGTCTCTTGCACCATGTTAGGAGGATGGTGAAGGAAGGAATTCTCTTGCAATGTGGTAGCAGTGGGTCCCATTCGGTGATTCTTGAGGAAGCTTTGAGGGCCCTGTAGATTATTACTCCTAGGCGACGAGGTTGAGCACGACGGAGCATCGAGATCAATATGGTTGTTCGAATGGGCATTGACCAACGTCGCTGAAGCACTTTGCTGAACTTGAGATGATGGATAAGCACTTACATTCGTCTGCTGCATTGGTAAGGAAAAATTCTGCATCGTGTGATTCTGCAGAACTTGCTGTTGAAGGTGAAACTGAGGTTCCAATACAGGGTTTAGTGCAGAAGAAACTGATGACATCTGCTGTTGTTGTTGCTGCTGTTGAAGTTTCTGGAGAACTTGGAGCTGCAATTGCTTTTCAGACATACTTTTTTGCGGAGTCGTCGGCTGCTGTTGCTGTTGTTGTTCCATTTGAGTTGGCCTTGGTCCTAAACTTTGTTGAAATTGCAACTGTTGGTGATGTTGCTGTTGAGTTCTTTGCAAGAGATTCGTAGGCCTTTGTTCCACGTGCTGCTGAAAAGTCAAATCTTGACTCATAGATGTCACTACAGGTTGCTGATGAAGCTGATAAAAAACCGAAGACTGCTGCAACTGTTGGTTAGAACCAGAAATAGTAGGCACGGCCCCATTTGTCGAACAAGGCAAGGAAGAGACAGAAGGCTGTTGTTGCTGAGGTGGTTGTAATAAATGCTGCTGTTGTTGTTGTTGAAGCGATTGTGTTTGCTGAAGAATCTGAGTTTGGTTCTGAGTATTATGCATCGAAACTTGCTGCTGCCTATCTTGCGACTGACGAGCCTGAAGTTGGTTCGTCTTGGCAAATTGAAGATTCGAAGAGGCTAAGTTCGGAGCTTGAAAGTTCAACAACTTCGAATGGTCCTCAGTATTTTGTAGAGCATTCGAACCCATCACCATGTTCGGATATAGCCCAGATTGATTAGTCGGCAATTGCTCATTATTCTGCTGCATGCTCATCCACTGAACTAAGCTCAGGCCCGGGAATATAGAGCTCGAAGCATCTTTTAACCCAAAGTCATCAGCAATCCAAGGCATTGCTTGCTTCTGTAAACTCTCTAAACCCATATCATTATCTGCCAAAAGAGCAGTAAATGAGAAACTGATTAAATGAGAAAGTGAGTAAATGAGCAAGGCGTTACGGTTTACCGAAAAAACCAGGCTGTCTGGGGAATTTCGGTCTGAAAAATGGAGGCGGGCATACGTAAAAAGGAGCAATAACTGGTTCTATATCCCAAATAGAGACTCGGCTAGGGCGGTCGCCTGCAGTTGATTCATCCCAACCAACCTGATAAAATAGAGCGTATTGTAGAAGTTCTAAAATCGAAAAAAAATAAATAAAAATTTTTCTCATGAAACTATGTTCTAAGACTAAGACCTACCTGAAGATTACGCCACTGTGAGTTTTTCCATCGGGCGGAATCTAAATCACTTACAGCAGTGACGGTACCCATATGCCTCCGTATGCCAGACTCCTCTGTCTCGAACATCATCCTAAAGCGCATGCCAGGCGTGACTTGCGCGTACATTGCTTTGTTGTACTTTGCCAATGGAATCACAAATTCTGACGGGCTCGTCCTGATGTTTTTGCATGTCATCTTAGAACAGTTCAACAACTTCACCGCGCGACAATTTTGAATCAATAACAGCATATTTTTTTACCTGGGATTATAAAAAATTGTAAATGGGCTGTTATTAGCAGCTGCGTGAGCAGCAGCAGCAAGGACCCCAATGTGCATGCTGTCGCTTGAAATGACAGACGATGAAAGGGCGGATTGTTGTTTCTTGGCCCGCCTGATACCTAGGAGAAGCTGAGACTTCTCATCCCTGTAAGATTTACGCAGATATATTCAGGGTAATTTTAAGAAGAATGTAGTCGAAAGTTTATGAGTTTGTTTTGAAGTACTTGATGAAAAGGACAGCATCTCCAGCGACAAGTCTTTTAGAGCTCACAAACACACTCCAACCCGTCGTCAATAGGTGCCTTTTTGGTTGACCTGAGACCAAATAGCCAGCCATTCACAATGAGATTTTAGGGCCAGTAATGTTATTTCCAGAAACAGATGGACAGAGATTCCAACATTGGTACCTCGATAGATATGTCTGAATGTCCAAGCTTGGTCATGCAAGTCTCTAGCTGTCAGTTCTTGAGCAGGAGGTTGCATTGAGAAATCCTAAAGAATATATTTCTTATTTCATAGATGAGCAGGAGAGAAAATAAATAAAGAATGGCACTAATATTAGTTGTTTCATATAAAAAACATGTCGCTCGAGACTAAAATTACCAGAGGTGGAAATATCTTCTCAGCTGCTCGACGAGGAACAGAAAAGCCACCATGCGTACTCGTGTCACTCGCCGTGAGGTTCTTGCAGAAGAACTCCATTGGCTGTCTGCTTTGCTTAAGTCCGAAATCAGACATAAGTAATGCTTCTTGATCATACTGTTTGGTTTCGGAAACACTTCAGTCAATCATTCGTGCACACCATCAGTGAGAAATTCAGATAAAAAAGAATGCCAAACGAAAAAAAAAAAAACCTTGTTGACAGGTTGAAGCATCATCTGAGCATACACCTCGTCGGTTTCGGGATCAGCCTGAGATAATGTATGATTTCAAAATCGAGAAAATCCTCTTTTTCCCACATAGAAAGAAATGTACATAGAGGGTTATATTGTGATCGTACATGTAAGGTGACATTGTGGAGCATGCATATCAATTTCGAAGGAAGATTGGGATAGCTAGGGATTCCATCAGCTCCCTTCTGCATTGAAGCTGCCACCTGAACGTCGAAAGATACTAATACATGAACTAACTATCCGAGATTGTAATAATCTCATCGGAGTTTAACAGCTCAAGAAACATAGATAGAATAAAACCATACTTACTTGCTCACTGTGACCTTGAGGAAAATAAACCACTAAACTTCCAACAGGAGGTAAGGAAATCAATGGGCCAGCACAAGCATGCCATAACTCAGAATTGATCAGCTTTTTTTCACCTGCATATATAGAAAATCAACTAAATGAAGAGGATAATAAACTAACACAGAACTAACTGATTGTTTGCGTTTCTTTCAACGTTTGAAAACGGGCAGATTTTGTCCGAAATTGAAGTCTTCAATAAAGAACGTCAACCCAACAAAGTTCATTTGAGCTATAGATGTTGAATCCAGCAAATAAATCAAATGGAGCTACAGATGTTGAACTCGAGCAATTAAATCAAATGGAACAGATAAAAGAAAAATATAAATATTCAAAACATATATATTACCCTCCACGGAATTCGCGACGAATCCATTGGATGGCATCTTCGTCCTTCCCAGAAAATTCACAACGAAATATGCAAGGCTTCAACTTTGTTTTTTCTCCCCCTCGAAAAACACGAATATTTTTTCTCCGAGCTCAGCAAAATCAAATCAAACTCAACCACCTCACCTGGAAAATCCCAGTACAACCAACCCACATTCCCACGAACGAATACGTTAATTTACAAGAAAAGCTAAGCTCTTGTAAATGGGATTCAACGGACCACCAGAAAAAACCCCCACGTGCGAGTTCATAGAGAAGCCAAGAACGACCTGGCCCATCAAACTTTGACTCGAAATCGAACGTATAAAGCAACTGATAGCATCAACAGCTAAAAATGGAAAATACTCGGCACACGTGTGGCGGCGGCAAGTTTATCGCTCGTCACGGCCGAGCTGCGCCGATCACGGTTGCTTCAAATACCGAAGTCAGACAGCTACAGAAACGGCCCACTGCGAAGAAATGGATTTTATCACAACGTATATCATTCATTCCTTAGATGGACAGAGAAGATGCGTGGAAGGATAAACACGTAGTGTGAGCGCGTGTGTGTGTGTTCGTGCGTGTTGGGCATGTGGTGCTGTAGAAAGAAAAACAGGCCGACATAAAAATAATCGGAGGAGTGATTATTGAAGAGAAAATGGAAAATAAGATAAAAATTACATTGCGTGTTTCTCTCTTATGTGACAGCTTTTGTTGATTAGTGAAGGGATTTAATAATATGCTTTTGCATTGAATATTAGATGTATGTAAGAGCTTCTTGATTTTTTTATTTAATTGTTTCCTTTTTCACCATGCTAGTGGAACAAGGTCTAATTCACATTAGGGTTTTTCTTAAATGCAATTATGGGTTTTTTTGGTATATTTATTGAACGCAATCACCAATCAATTTCAAATTAAGGACAAATCCAACTATAATTAGTTCAATTAATTTAACAAAACATACACATAGTATAGTGATAGCTCTTTCTAATCATAGTTAAGTCTACCTAAGGATTTTTTAAATATGACTACGACGTGAGTTAGGAACTTATTGTTTTAGCTATTGATTGCAATTTCTTCGAATTTTGTATAAAATACAGTGATTTAACATTTTATTACTTTTATAAGTGTCGATTAGACATCATTAGTTTGAAGATATACTGAGTTATATGTTTATATATATGTAATATTTTCACGAAGATAATTTGTTAATGGAACATGCACTTTGCCATTCTCTGAACTTCTAACAATTACTACACCACAGAAAGGCTATAATTACAAATATGGTATTTTATTTGTTAGTAGCCGTTATTACGGCCCCATTGAAGAATATTGTGTAATCAAGTGCCTTCTTTTCTTCTTTTTTCTTTTTTTTTTAATGCTAAGGCATTTATTTAATGGAACTGGTGATGGTAATTATACAATTATATTCCAATCAACTCCCTTCTTACGAAAAAGAAATTAACTCCTGAGGCATTAAACAATGAACTGGATAGACAATGCTTTATTATTATTTTTATATAACTAGATGTCGTTTTTACAAATGTATTTAATTTACAAATTTTTTTCAAGTCAACCTCATTTAGTTGAAGGGCATATATAACGTGGTCCTTATCCTTTTTTTTTCCCTCTAGGTTTTATATAAGATTAACTTCGAGATATTTTCAATGTACTCGAAGATTAAATTGTCTCGCATTTCAGCTGGTTTTGCTAAAATCTAGGAAATATTAAAAAAAAAATGTCGTTGGTATAGGTGAAATCGAATTATTATTTAATCACCGGGTTCCATCATTACAGATGCGTTGAACAAAAAAATTAAATAAGTATTTTTTTCCATCCGAAGATTGATATATTTATTAATGTGATATGTGTGAAATAGCAAGCAATAAATATAAATTCTCTCACGCTTTCATAAATAGTTTTGAATAGCAATTATTCTAATAAAGTATTCTAGAGACAACTCGAAGGCATTAAGTAGGGCCAAACCAAAACATATAGAATATTAAATCATAAAAAGTCAGCAAGATTTATCCTCTTCTCCATGAGATTCCATCGACGACATAAAAATATTGTAGATTGAATTTTTTGTTTAGTAGCAATTTGACGTAAAAGTAAATACTTTATAGCACTAATGAAGGTCCATAGACTTGCAGGAGACAAGAAACGACTTGTGTGCTTTCATCATAGGAAAGAAACATGCTCACGGCAGTAGAAAATATAATAATAACATTCGGAAAATATAAATACTCATAATGGTATTATTAGCCTTTCCACTATATGTGATCATGGGAAAATGATTAAAGATAAAGATTTATAAAGATTTTATAAGGAAATTATGTACTTTGCAACTTAGACATGCCACTCAAATGATGTCGGATTAGTTGTGTAGCACATGGTCAATCAATGAGCGACTGTAATAAAATAAAATTATATACGTAAAGCGAATTATAATCATACATTTCAAATATCTAAAGAGTTCATCTAAAAGAGAGATGATGAGAAAATCATACGATCAGTCAACATTCATGGATTTTACTACCGAAATAAAGCCTCGAAATTATAGATTTCTAATATAATACGTGCGTATATAAACTAACGAGCAAGATATTAGGTATACATCCTCTTTATTTAACCTATATCTATATGATGCCCAATGTCTCTCGTATCTTATCCACATAAAGAAAAAAGGTTCGTATATATGATAAAATTAAATTTGAAAAATAGGGTTTCTTTTGTTTAATGTGGGTCACGCGATATTTATTGCATCATTATAAATGTGGGGTTTAATCAATCATCTTCCACTATTATTATTCGCCAACTTGAAGATATATATAATAATTTCACATTATCTCTCGATTTAAATATTGAAACTACTACAGTAGCGAGTTTTCAAAGTTTATCTACAATTACAGTTAAAGGACGTTTGGCCTCATAATCAAGGAAACAATAAATAGGATTAACGCCGACAAAGTGTAATTTAAAAAACTTGATTCATACTTATTAATAATAATCTACTTCCTTCTCCTTCCTTCCTCTGCAGTTTCCTAACAATGTGCCATTATTGCTGTGCATGTGATGAAGATTCAATCAGTTTTTGTCTTGAAAAGTACATCTCATGTCCTTCCTTGACCATATATATAATATTTAAGATTTCGGTCCAGCTCAGTATCTATTATGGAATAATCAATAAATAAATGTTCCTCTTTTATTTCAAAATCCAAAAATAAGCCAACCCACGATTATATATATACTTCCTCCGTCCCAAACCGTTTTGGACATCTTACTATATCGGGCGTCCCAAACCATTTTGACATTTCCTTTATAGCAAAAAACTACCACAAACAATCAATATAATAATATTAAATATCATCAAAAGATGTGCCAAAACATACACTTTTTTACCTTTCCAACACACTATATTATTAAAATATTCAGTTTCTTAATTCCCGTGTCAATACCCAAATGTCGATAAACTTATGGGACGGAGGGAGTATAATATTTCACTAAAAAACAATTATCTTGAAAACAAAAAACCTGGACAGATTCGGACAGCCACATTTTGTGGGCCAAATCTCATGGCCTGGAAAATTAATGAGAAATCAGGCAAGCCCACATGTGGTATTCCTAGTGGGCCCCATATATTAAATAAGCTGACGTGGCGAAACGAAGGCCTATGCTTCACGTCACGGACGTGCGCTGTTGCTAACTTCAGGTAATAATAAGCTTTGAAATCTGATCATTTGACGTCCTTTTCTACGAATATCTCTGATGTCAGAACGAAATCAATTAACATACAACAGATAAATTCTACTTCTATGAGTACGTACTCACATACAGTCAGATCTACCAAGATAAATTAAAGGGTAAAAGATGATCATCCAAATTATGATTTTAATAAAAGTATCCAACATCCATCACTACAATTCAGACCCAAAATATTGATCTAACTATTATTATTATGAAAGGGATCAAGAGTTTGTTACCTTGTTCCTCTTCGTTTTCGTCATATGTGGATCGTTCCTCTTCCTCTTTTTCAGATTCCTTTGAATCGACTTGTTGACGAGCGACGGCTGATCTTTTAGGGCAAAGCTCTTAGCAACGTGGCCGAGATGAAGCTTCTTCACCATGAAAAGCCTTTTGAGCTCCCCACGGTGAGCAGTGTAAGCTCGTACCCAAGAGCAGAATGCATTGTTTGCCAGTTTCTTCAACTTAGGCTCGGCTGAGATAAACGACTCCAATGATCTCTGCAGATTCAGTAGCCATGGATGCATATCCAACGAAGCAAGTTTGCTGAGCTGATGCTTACCGTTATATAGAGGGAAGCCGCTTAATAGTTTTAGAAGAGGATATTCTGCGAGCGTTACTCCGTGTTTTTCGAGCTCCTTCAGGTAATCTATTTCAATGGGTTGTAAGAATAGTATCGAGTCTCCCTTCTCTCCCAGCCTCGCTGTTCTCCCGACCCTGGCAGCAGTTAAGCAGGTAAAGATGAAAAACAGCATTCAAGGATAAATTTTTCTATTTTGATGTTTGGAGATATTATAACAAGAAATGAATCAAGGACACCATTTGCAAGGATATATTTATGTACCTGTGAACATATTCAGATGCTTCACCAGGAGAATCGTACTGTATGATGCATTTAACTTTTGGGAAATCCAAACCCCTAGCGGAAACATCTGTGGATAATAACAGAGCTGATTTCTCTGCCTTGAACGTCTGAAACGTAGCTTTGCGGTCCTCGTGATTCATGTTGCCATGCAGACGCAAAATTTTGCACTTCATGAATAAATGTTTTTGTTCTGCTTCGGGCGTTGCAGACCATTGGAACTCGCTCATAAGGGAATAGTGGAAATCTACGGTATCACATGTCGAGAAAAACACCACCACCTGGAAATTGCTAATATTAGTACCTCAAGTAAAACGATCAATAGGTCGAAAGTTGAAAATAAAATTACCTTCTGAGATGCCTCTCTCTCGAAAAGATACTTTAGCATCGATAAAAGCACTGCAAGCCTCGACCCACATGCCACTGGAAATAAGAGAATCTCAGTTTTAGACTATAATACACAGGAACTCGCAAATTATTTACAATTTTGTTCAGTCTATCGTACCTTTGACATATTTCTGAACTAGCTGAGTAGGAAGCTTATATTCCTCAATCGAAGAGCTCAGTGATTTTACATGTTCTTCAACATCATCAAACTCGTCAGTCTGAAGAGAAGCATTCGTCCGATTTACTTTATTCAAAACATTTCTGTCATCCAAACCAATCATCACTGGATTCTCTAAACTGATTTTAGCGAGATGATTGACTTTTTCATTTAGGGTGGCAGATAAGAGCAAGTTCTGCCTCTGAACTTGAGTTGCAGAGGCTGAGCTTCTCTTCAAGGTGGGATCGGGTTTCTTAGTGCCCAAATAGTTTAGTATCTCTTCAATGTCTTTTCCATATCCTAATTCCAAGATCCTGAAAGGTGAATAGACAAACTTTTAAAAGGAAATTCAGAGTCCACGCAAGAACAAGTAGATTAACGGAGTACCTATCAGCTTCATCGAATATTATCCAACGAATATTTTCATGTTGAAATGATGTAGTATTCTTCAGGTGATCCAAAAGGCGTCCGGGAGTGGCAACAAGGATTGATACGCCTGAGTTATAAAATCATCAAATGTAACAAGTAATTTGGGTTTTTTTAGAAACAGTGAAATTGGTCAAAATTTCGCAAAACACAACCATATTTCCCACAGGAAAATTACTTTTTCCTTGCTTTATCCAATTTATTTCTATCAATCTAATTCAGTTTCCGTTCTGTCAGAAAAGTAGGAACCCCATAAAGAACTTTCGGGCAGTAGCGTGACAAAACAAAACAAGTATCTTTAGCAAAACCAGATCCATACCACAGAACGAAACAAGAAAGTTAACAAAACCCCTCAACAGATGATGTACCTTTCCTCAGCCTAGCTTTCTCCTTTGATCTGTTTTCTCCACCCATTATATATCCAGGAACAATCCAATGAAATCGATGCAACAACTTTTGCACGATTTCATAGACCTGTAGGCATAACTCGCGCGTTGGTACAAGAACCAACGCTAGTGTGAAGAATCGTTTCATTAGACGAAGAAAGTGGATCACAGCCAGAAGAACAAAATTTTATTAACATTTCACATAGGGATTGATCTCAATCATTCTATGGCCAAACTATATATTACATCAACAAAAAAAAAGCCAAACTGTATAGACTGATGCTGCAATGTTCTCACGACTCCACTCCCAGTTCTACCCAGAAATCAATACTTAATGCATATGCATATCCATTTATAATCAGATGTTAGAGCCAGCAAGAACATACCAAAAGTACCATCCGAACGTTGAATTCGACTTCCATAACTCTGCAATTGGTGGATAATTGGCGCTACATATGCTACTGTTTTCCCAGTACCAGTCGCCGCATTGACGAGCCTAGTATTCCACAATTCAACATAGGCACACATCAAATTAAAACAAGAAATCTCTATTACATGAAAACACACATTAAACGCCACAGAAAAGAAAAGAAGAAACACAAACCACACAAACTAACGAACCAAAAAGAAAAAAAAAAAGATTTACACGTGTCGTCCGGATAACACAACAGGAATTGCTTGCGCCTGAACCTGAGTTGGAACCTCAAACCCCAGCCTCTCTGCTCATTCGCAAAAGTTACGGAAAGAAAAGCAAAGCCATCACCAAAAAAGAAACGGGAAAAAGTCGGAAATAGCTCTATCGAAAAGCATCAAATAAAATAAATTACCTTTGAGCTCATCGCATAGCTTCGGATGAAGACCGATGCTAGAGAAAGTGCACGAAGCAAACACCTCTGATCTTTTATTGCTCTCTGGTTTAACAGGACTATCATTCAGCTCATTAAGCTTTCCCATAGCTTCAATTCAGCTCAAACAACTTACAAAATTTTCATAGAACGATTTATACGATTCTACATACAGGCTTCGATTTAGTCCTCTCTAGGGTTCTAACAGCGATGAAACGGATCGAATCGAACCAAGCAAACCCAAGAACAGGCTGTGGAGGGCTTAGCTGCCATTGGGCTCCAATTGTCGACTGGGCTTACTGGGACAATGGCCTTTATAAACTACTTTTCAAAATCATGCGTATATACAATTATGCATTACATTGTTTACATTTGCTGTTTACGACTATATTGCATAGTAGACCAACCAATGCAGTCTTTATTCTCATATCATTTTTAAAAGTTCAATATTACATCATAATATGCATCAATATTGCAAAAAATATATCATTTTTCCAGTGCGACCAAGATAAGAATTATTATTCGAAATCTTTTCGCTAATATCTCCTCTCATTTTACTCAACAGCACGTGGAACAGCTTCGGCCTGAAAATAAAAAAACAACAAAAAACGCACAAACAAAACAATTAAAGATAATAATAAAATATCATGCCGAATATAATAATAATAAAAAAACTCACAAGCTTGCGATACTTGAGAGCATAAAACATCTCAAGGTATCTTCTCGTCTCACGGCGATCGAGCTTCGACACGTACTTCCAAAACCCATACACGCCGGCCAAGGTCAAAAGCCTGTCGGAATAAATCTGCCACGTGTACTTCTCTTCGATGCGCCTCAGCCCTCCCTCGGAGATCGCGTCCCAGTGCGACGGTTCCTCCTTGCACCTCTCGAAGAACCTCGCCAGAACCTCGGCGACGCCCTCGCCGTCGTAAGGATCGATGTGGAACCCCGACTTCCCATCCACGATGATCTCCGCCGGCCCGCCGTGAAGAGTCGCGAACGTCGGCAGGCCGCACGTCATGGCTTCCACCACCGTGAGACCAAACGCCTCGTAGAACGCCGGCTGCACGAAAGCACCCTTCGTGTCGGCGACGTAGCGGTAGAGCTCTCCGTTTCTTACACGGTTCATCTGAGAGGAGATCCACCGAAACTGTCCGTTGAGGTTGTAAGATCCGATGAGTTCGTACATCTTCTTCGTCTCGGCCTGCTCTTCGATGTGCTTCGACTCCTTCCTCCTATCTCCGCCGACTACGACGAGGTTCACGAGCCGCCGGAGCCGTGGGCTCTTGGCGTACAGCTCGACGAGCCCAGTTAGGTTCTTGACGCGGTCGAGCCGAGCCATGGTGAATAAGATGGGCTTCTTCTTATCTTCAAGCACGCACCTGAAAGTGCAGAGATAGATAAAATCGGCAAGTGGGTTCAGCGTAATAAGATGAAATTGCTCGAAAAAATCTTGACTTGACTTACATGTGTTCGTCGTTTTCGACGTCGCTGAAGAGTAGCTCTTCGATTTCTGGGTGGAAGGCAGTCAGCCTCTTTTCCTTATCGGTGTAAGGGAAGTAGACGTTCGTGTCGGCGCCGGGCGAGACGATGTTGAATTTAGGGTCGAAAACGTCGATGCCATGGACGACTCGGTAAAGCCCAGGCATTGTAAACGCCGTGTGGCTTTCGTACTGACCCACCTTGTCTTTGCTGATGAAATTATGTAAGATTCAGAAAAAGACGTGATTTTCTGCTCATCGTAATAAGAAATATTGCGAGCGAAAGCACAAACCTTCCGGCGATTTCTTGGAACGTGCTTGTAATAATGAAATCTGTGTGGTTCATCGCATAGAGATCGGCCGTGAACTGACAAGAGAAGTGATACTTGTCGTCGAAGTTTTCCCAGTATATGTCCGAGTCTGGGTACTTGGTCTTCTCCAAAGCATGAGCAATCGTACACTGTAGATCGAAACAAAGACACAACTGATCATATGTTCTTTCTTTCTAAGTTAGTAAATAGCTATTACAACATGCCTGGGTAATTCCCCCGAACTTGTGAGCTAACAAAGAAGCTGCTAAATTGCCCTCGCTGTAATTGCCTATGATCAAATCAGGGTCGGCCTTTAGTTCCACGGCGATCTCCTTCGCGACATCCTCGGCGAACGTTTCCATGTAAGGCCAAACCTCGAACCTAGAGATCCATTTTCGAACGATCCCTTTCTCCGTCCTAAAAGGGACTCGAAGTATGTGCGAATGCTCTGCCCCGAGAACCTTCTCTAGCCTTTGCCCGCAGGTCGTTCCTACTGCATCGGGCAGCAACCTAGTCACCTGTAATAAGAGAAATTTTTTTTTTAGTACCATAACAATATGCGAGAAAGATCGATTTCTATGGTTCTTACGATTAGAATTCGAGGGACGATATCGAGCCCTTGCTCCTTAATGCGTTTGAGCATTTCTCGCTCTAAGGCGGGAACTTGATCCAAGATATAGACAACCTGGAAATTTTGTCCAAAAAGTCGTCATTTTTAAACTCATTTTCAGAAGAATGATTCGATATCATCGCCTAATATGAGTACCTGGCCGCCAGTATCGGGATAGCCCAGAACGTTTTCTTGGGCAAAGTAGCCGTGGGGAGAAAGAATGACGACGTTGAAGACCGTAGGGATTCTCCCGAGGAACTTCTCGAGCGTGCAAGAGTCGGGAGCTTCTAGAAGATCCAAGAGCATGGAGATCATTTCAGACACACGCTGGGCGGTGTCTCCCCAGCCCCTCTCCAATCCTATCTGTTGGAATTTCAGTTCGAATTCGTCGTAGGGAGTTTCGGGCAAAATCCCAGAGAGGTAATCCTCTGCTTTTCTCAGGACAGCTCGGAGAGAACTGAGGTCTCGGATTCGATCGTTGAGCATCATAGTCTGCGGAGAAAACTGATCAAGAAATGATTTTTTGCCAATAAAATGAAATCCCAGCTTTTAATTTTATTTTTTTTCGAACCTTGCCCTTGTGTTGATATCTTCTTAGGAAGTCAAGAAGAGGGGCCATGCTATCTCTGTCGTGGAACATTTTGGCTGAGAGATGCCTATTGAGAAACTCGACTCCATTGCCTATGGATTTCGTGAGGGTAGGCTTAGGGAAAGATGAGGTGAACGGCTCGAAGTCGAGCTCAAGCACGAAATTGCTGCTCGATCTGCAGATTAAAAAGAAAGTATTATCGCATAAGAACTCAGTAAAGTTCCATGGATGGAACAGAGGTTAGTTAGTGACAAACGTACGTTCCATTGACGAGCTCTTCTTTGAACTGAAGATATTCAGGGACGGTTAGTTCTTCGATCAAGAGAGTGTAAACGTTGACCCTCAGATATTCCCAGACGCCAGGGCGAATACGAATGGCTAGCGCAACGCTCGGTGGAAGAATGATTGCTTCCTAGTTTCGTAAGAAAAAAGAAAAACGATTAATTCGTCTGAATCGTAGTCTTTTATCTTCTTTAGTCTTTACCTGTGTGATCTTGAGGATTTCGTGGAAAGCATGGTCTTTTAGTTTCTCCTTGTCGCCTTCGTAAATTGATTCAAGCTCCGCGGCGAGCTGATGAGGTTTCAAGATTCCTTTTCCATGGTTTTCGACTCTGCAATAACGTTACTCATGATTGATTCTCCCAAGAAAAAAAGGAGAGAAAATAGGGAAACAGAGCCCATTCAAGGAAGGGTTTTTTTTTTTCCTTACCTGTTTAAGAACAGCACCATATCATTTCGATGATCAGAAAGCGTAGCATTCAATCGTTCGCGGAGGCTGTGAACACGGCTTAAAACAGGTTCCGCCATTGAAGAGATCCTTTCAACTTCAAAAACAATTATTAGCAGACTTCGGAAGAAGAAGAAAATATAAAGATTTCTTGGAAAAACAAGAAAGTAACGTGGCTGAGTCCTCCATGCACTAGCAAATAATGCAGATGAGAGTTTAGGCAGAAGCTATATGAACACTAGCTTACCTGAAATGGCTAACTGAGAAAAAACTTTAATCAAAGAAAACGCAAGATATTGGAATGAACGCTCTTGTGTTTCTGAGATGGTGGAGAAATGCAAACACTCAACGCCCCTTTATATAGTGCACTACCTACACATTCCAAAACAGTGGGTTCCTTGCAAAACGTTGGATTGGACTGCGAATTTTTCGTTTTTTTAATCTATTACCTAAAATATTTAGTCCCAGTTAATCAAATCCACCGAAGCTGATCAGAATCATGAGCTGAAAGCCACCCCTTGGTTCAGATTTTTAACAGTGGACATGGGTCGCTTTACAAGTACTTAAAAGATTTAATTTTTCTTTTTGTAGTATCAAAGTTGTTACATGATCAGAGGGAGGCAAGTGCTCGTGATAATGTTTAATAATACGACGCATCGATTCTAATTTTCAGACATTAAAGTATGGTGCGCTGCAATGTAAGAGTGCATACTTCTATGAAGCTTCATCGAATCTTTCGCTGGTTTTGAGCTTTGTGGATCTAAGGCTGAGGTTTATGAACAGTCTAGTTACCTTAATACTTAATTATGCAGCCCAATTCGCAAGTTGACACGTATATCAATCGCTTTTAATTGCTTTTTATATAGACGTTGCAAATAATTTATGGACCGTCAATGGATGGGCGGGAGAAGAGAAGAGGCATGATTTGACTTTATTATTCCTATCGTATAATAATTACTTACTTTTATGTTACATATATCCTTTTACAAAAGTATCTTATAACAAGAATGTGTATTTGAAAACAATGATTTATTATAATCAAATACTTGCGTAAATGATCTTGGGATGATATCTCAGGATTATTCCTTTTTTCTTTTTTATTTTCCACGCGATAACTTATAGATTCATTTATCCAGAATCTTAATTCAATCTTTATACGAGTTGTGAATTGGTGTACAAAGTATACAATTCGAACTGATAGACTCCAAGGCTTTTATATAATGCATGAATGTGCGTACAAATATTTTCGGTTGCGGACAAATAAATAATGCGCTACATTTCAAAAAATGTATGCCGTCGTTCTTCATCATTTTTCTCAATATATTCGATTTATGCATAGTCCCAACCTTTAATTTTTTGTCCCACTCTTTCCTTTTTCGTCGAGACGAGATTGTATTTGAAATGACAATATGTTCGCCACCACCCTCATCTCCACTATATAGAACAATTCTCTTCACACATTCAACGGCCACTTTTATGAATCTAAAAAAGTAAAAAAAATAAAATAGTCATTACTTCCTTAATATACTCTTGTACATGCATGGGATATACAAATGCAATAATGCCCTATCGGAGAAAAACAGGTATATTACTACATGTATAATAAACGTTATACATATTACCTATGCTTTACTTGCTTGACTTGCATGTGTGTATCTGGCTTAAATCATCCAATGAACATTAGACTCGTTAGAAACAATTATATATTACATATAGAATGCACCTAACTCTCATCTCCTTAATATAATAATCACTTCACCTACGTCAAAATAGCTAACATCGGCTTCTCCAATCTTCATCGGTGAACGAGTGTATGGAAACTTGTCCCACGTAAGGTAATGAAATTTAAGGTTGACCCTCATCTTCACCACTCATCAAAGGTTATTATAACTAATGAAGAGACAATCAACTCTAATAATGTACTTTATAGTATTCAAATTTAAAATATATATTAATATTAATTCAATTTGGGCCGAAATAAGAAACTTAAAGCCCAATTAAAAATTAATTAAGGGGAGCGTAAAAGGACCAATAAATAATTCCAACAAGTAACGCAGAAGATGAACTAGCCGTTAGTATTTATTTTCTTCGCGTCACAGAGATTTCGAAAATTACAAAAAAGGAAAGGAACCTGAAATTCCTAAATCCTCAGGTCTTTCATTTGTTTGTTTTTCCCTTGTAAAAGTCTATACTGGAATCACAAATTCTTCTCAAGCCGAGTTTGAGGAAAGTATAAATTTTTTGGATTTTGTTGTTGGCAAGTCTTCGACATTTTGAAAAGCGTTCCGCTCGATTCAAGAACTGTTGGTGCAGTAAGTCATTTTTTCTTGCAATTTTTATTGTTTCTGAGTAGACTTTTGGCTCGTGCGGGTACATTATCTGATTGAAATGTGTGATTTGTTGATTCTCGGAGAGGTCGATTATCTCAAAACTCTGTTTCTTGGTGTGTTTGCATTTCTATAAGCACCTATCAAATTGTGAAGACGACTCTTCATTTTTTATTGAGGTTTGAACGCGGAAGGTTGGGATTGAGTTCATATTGTGCGGCAATTTAGAGTAACACTTACTTAACTGTGTTTTTACAAAATTTAAAGCAGTGATTCATGAGAGACTAATTGATTAACAATGATCTTGGTCGTGTTTTTTTATCACAGAAGATGCAATTTGGGGCGCCATTGACTCCATTGAGGAAGATCCGAGGAACACCGGCATGTACACCAGGTGGTCGGAAAATTGGGGAAGAAAATATCTTGGTTACGGTTCGAATGAGGCCCTTGAGTTCGAAAGAATTGGCCACCTACGATCTTTTTGCATGGGAAATCACAAATGAAAACACCATTGTATCAAAGAATCTGTACCATGAGCGGCATGGAGGTTCTTACACTTTTGGTATGTAATAATAACCGTCATGTTTAAGTCTGACGAATCTTCCTGATGCTCGTGTTTTATGTCGGCTTCTGTTTTGTTTCAGATAAGGTTTTCGGTCCTGATTGTTCGACGTCGAAAGTCTATGAAGATGGTGCCAGAGATGTCGCTCTATCAGCTCTTAGCGGAATTAATGGTATAACAATGATATTATTTGGTTCGAAGACGCTTTGCTTTTTTGGCACAAATCTTATCTTTGTTGAATTTATTTTCGTTTTTATCTTCCTATTATAGCAACAATATTTGCGTACGGGCAGACTAGTAGCGGAAAGACGTTCACGATGAGAGGAGTGACAGAGAATGCTGTTAAGGACATCTACGAACATATCAAATCCGTAGGATACTATTTTCTCTCACATTTCAAGCTAAAGGATCATTATGTGGCTATTCTAGTGAAATTGCTGATTTTATCTTTAATTTGTTCTTCTATAGCATCCAGACAGGAATTTTGTGCTTAAATTCTCTGCCCTCGAAATTTATAACGAAACTGTTGTAGACTTGTTGAATAGAGAATCTGGAACCCTTCGTCTCTTGGATGATCCTGAGGTAGAGACATTGACATTTTTTACGTAATATACAGTATATGTACTCAAGATTTTGGCTTTGATCAGTTTCTAATGTGTTCAGAGAGGAACTGTTGTGGATAAGTTGACTGAAGAGGTGATTAGGAACGGAGAACATTTGAGTTACCTTATAAGTATCTGTGAAGGTACTGAATTCTCCAGAACTCTGATGTAATGAAGTGAAATCTTTTAATAACACCATATATTTGTCATGCTTAGCTCAAAGGCAGGTTGGAGAGACTGCTTTAAATGACAAAAGCTCGAGGTCGCATCAGATTATTCGTCTGGTAAGCTCAGATAGTTTATTTAGCTCATCAGTTCTTGTACCTTGTAATTATACGAATGTCACAACCAAACACTGTCTTGTTTTCTTTCTTCCCTATATCAGACTATCGAGAGCAAACTGCACGATGATTCAGAGTGTGTGAAGTCGTTCCTTGCAACTTTGGTACGTATTCGACTCCAGATCTTATATCGTTATATTTAATCGCAGAAAATATTAAATTTGATTAAACATGTCATTGCAGAACCTTGTAGATCTTGCTGGGAGTGAACGCGCCACTCAAGCAAACACAGGCGGGCAAAGGTTGAAAGAAGGAAGCCATATCAACAAAAGCTTGCTGACCTTAACCACTGTGATTCGAAAATTAAGGCATGCATTACATATTGATGCTTGCTAACCTTAACCATTATGACCTTCGATCAAATTTGATTCCTTCGTTTTCAGTTTGGGGAAGAAAAGTGGTCATGTTCCGTTTAGAAACTCGAAGTTGACGAGAATACTCCAGACTTCACTTGGTGGAAATGCACGCACAGCAATAATTTGCACAATTAGCCCAGCTTTAAGCCACGTCGAACATTCGAGGAACACTCTCGTGTTCGGGACAAGTGCCAAGGAAGTGACTAACACAACCCAAGTGAACATGGTATATAGTTTTTGAACAAGATTTGTCGAGTTTTTGATGTTAAAAGAATAATTACCTGTTATAAGAGAAATTTCTGGTAATATTTTAAACACAAGGAGTAAATTACAGGTGGTTGAAAAGAAGCTATTAGTGAAACAGTTGCAACAGGAAGTTGCTAGGCTTGAAGCAGAACTCCAAAGCCCTGCGCCTGCTAACTCGTTAAGTTTAAGGTCTTTGCTAAAGGAAAAGGAGATCAAAATCCAGCAGGTATTATCACTGTAGAATAACGTTAATTGATTGTTCCATTTTGCATAAGAGCAATGTAATGTAATGCAGCTGGTAAGAAGGACTTCTTTTCTCATGAGAACTTCTCATGTGCAGATGGAGAAAGAGATTGAGGAGCTTAAGCATCAACGAGACACAGCAGAGGCTCAACTAGAGTTAGAGAGAAGCTCTAAGAAAGAAAAAGGACGCGAGATTTGTTCAGACCATAATGGGCGACCTGGTCAAGTGGTTAAGCGTCTCTCTTTCAACACAGACGCCGATTCGGTTTCAGAAAAATGTGGCACAAAACTGAGAAAGAGGAGAAAGACTGGTCGAAGAGGCACAGCTTCAACAGACATGTTGGTCAACGAGATAAGGAAGGTCGAGATGAGACAGAAACAGCTCGGTGAAGAAGCGAATCGTGCTCTAGAGCTTCTTCAGAAGGAGGTTTCTTCTCAGAAAATGGGCAGCCAAGGAACTGCTGAGACCATAAGAAACATCCTATCTGAGATCAAAGTGATAAACGCTGCAAGCTTTAACCCTTCTGAAGAGGTTGAGGTGACGAATAAGGCGGCTACTCTGAGAGAAGAACTAGCGAGACTGAACTCTCGTGAAAACAGCATTTTGCTTCTAGAAGAAAAACTCCAGGGGGTTCAAAGGTCAATCGACAACTTAGTGGTGATGGATCTATCGAATGGCGAGGAGGCTACTCCTGATCTGAAGAGAAAGAAAAAGGGCATGGCGTTGCCATTTTCTTTGAGTAGTGTGGCAAACGTGCCAAACATGATGATCCGATCTCCTTGCTCTGCGACACCATCATCTTCTTCGAGTAAATTAACGGAACCTGACGTTGAAAACAGAGAACCTGAGAGGACGGGGGACACAAATACTCTTAGAACGACCAACAGTCAAGACAAACTTAGCAGAATACTGTCAAAGGAAACACCACCTTCACAGAAGCACTCCAACTCGATCAGCGCGAAGAAAATCCAGAGAATGTTTAAGAAGGCAACAGAGGACAACATCCAAAGCATCAAAGCTTATGTCACAGAGCTTAAAGAGAGGGTCCTCAAGCTACAGTACCAAAAACAGCTACTCGTTTGCCAGGTAAACAAATACAATAACCGTCACAATCGAGCTACTGAACTATATTCCGACAATCTACCATCTACCTTTTCCATCACAGGTCTTGGAGTTAGAGGAAGCAAATGAAGCATCCAATGATGAGACTGAGACCATATGTCATCAATCTCCCATACCATGGGACATCGTTTTCGAAGAGCAGAGGAGGGACATCATCATGCTCTGGCACGTGTGCCACGTGTCGATCATCCACCGCACGCAGTTCTACTTGCTTTTCAGAGGCGATCCTTCCGATCAGATTTACATGGAAGTCGAGCTCAGAAGGCTGAGATGGTTAGAGCATCACCTCGATGACCTTGGAAACGCCAGCCCCGCCCTATTAGGTGATGATCCTGCCGTCTCAGTATCATCAAGGTAACGAAATAATAATGACGTTCATACTCGACTCAAATCACATAACCATAGTACTTCGACTTTCCTTACAACACCGATGAGAATTCGAACGATTTTAACTGCAGCATCAAGGCTCTGAGGCAGGAGAGAGAGCACCTAGCAAAGAGAGTGAGTTCGAAGCTCACGGCCGAAGAGAGAGAGACTTTGTACTTAAAGTGGGATATTCCGCCCGACAGCAAGCAAAAAAGGCGGCTGCAACTCGTGAACAAGATTTGGACAGATCCTCTGAACATGCATCACGTTAAGGACAGCGCTGAGGTCGTGGCTAAGCTCGTCGGGTTCAGCGAATCTGGACAACCTATTTCGAGGGAGATGTTTGAGCTTAATTTCGTCCCAGTTTCTGATAAGAAGACGTGGATGGGATGGAACTTGATATCTAATCTTCTGCATTTGTAGGAAAAAGGAGTGTGCGTGTAAGTAAATAAGTCTGTAGTACTGTGATGGAATGGATTTTCTATTGTTATTGAACTTCATCATTTAATTCCTCTGTTTTTTCTTTTTCTTTTTTCTTTTTTGTTATTCCATGCAAATTTAGTAAACTAATGCAGGGAGGGCTAAAAGACGAGTTTCAACCTTAAAACAAATGGAGTGAACAAATGGAGCTTCAACAAAGGTCTGTACACACAGATGTGTATATTATATACAAGAATTGGGACTTCACGAGTAGATTATGTGACAAGAGGAAAGAAACTGAGAAACTAGGAATTCGGGTGAAAAGAAGAAATAAACGTATGATAGCAAAAAAAAAAAATTACTATTTTTTTTACTAGTTTTTTCTACTATAGACTACTTCAATTATACAGCAGATTTCTTCTCTTCGAGGTCAGACACAGTAGGCTTTGGAACTTTGCAGCTAACTGAAGTTGAGCGAAAAGCGCGTATGAATCCTTAGAGACAGAGTGCTTCACCGTTAGTCACCCAGTGCATGAAATTAGCCGAGTATTCCTCGAGAACTTCATCATTAAGAGATTCGTTCATCGAAGTTGAGGTGCCAGATCCAAGGTGGATCCTCACCTGTAAATGAATAAGGAATGTGCATGAAACTAGCTGAGTATTTTTCTACTATAGACTACTTCAATTAATTTATACTACTAACCCTTGAGCTTGGGCCACATTCACTAGTGGATGGTGCATTTTCAATGCTGATGACATTTTCAGAGGATAAAGTAGCAGCTGGAGAGGTTGTACGTGTAGAACTGGGGTAACAAAATTGAATGATACGGTTTAGTTTCATCTGAAAGTCAATGCTTACAACGTAGAAACCGAAAGAAGATAACGTTGAAGATATACACACATATATATATATATATATATATATATACCTTTCCAGCAGCTCCTCGCATGAATTTCCAGAAGAAGAGATCCAATCCACGTTGACAAAGTTCGAGTAGTCAACTGAATCTGAATTTTCATTTTTGAAGTGCATGTCTATTCGTAATTCCTCAAAAAGTTCCCTTGCAGGCATCGAAGAAGCAAAAGTTCAGAGGAAAAATTAGTTGAGAGACAAAAGAGATAAAAGAACAACTTTTTCAGTCTGAGTCAAGCTTGCATCTGAATTACATTGACAGAGAATTTTACCGATACTCTGTTCGCAATAAATTTGTTATGCCAACATGCAAAGGACAAAATCATTAGCTAGAAAAGGAAAGCACCTTGTACTAGCCGTTTCACTTGCTGGAGTAGCTATTTCAGGTGTTGACACATAAAGCAATTTGCTTCCTCCGTTTGACTCATCAGCTAAGTAATCACCACGAAGAATGTTCCCCTCTGACCATGATCTCTTGAATGGAATCCTGAACATACATGAAGGTGTCATTCACATCAAGAAACCTGAATTTACATGAAGCTACCCCGTGCTTCACCACAAAAGGAAAGAATTAAACAACTTTAATTTTTGAAAATAAAATCATCAGCAATAGTGCTTTTAGAAATAAGTTTCTTGTTACCAAGAAAGCAGGGGTGGATGTTGTATATCCACTTTCTTAATATTGTGGTTAACAGCATGTAAGTTTGCCATGCTCGACCTCAGCAAAAAATTATTGATAATTTGCCATGTATACCTTTCCTTTGCATCAAAATCTGATTGTTGGTTCCCTGCCACGATGTGAGGTTGATCTGAGTCAAGTTCCCATACATCAGGCTTGGCTAGTTGTGGCTTGAAATGCCCCAAAAATCTGCTTAGTGTATCAATGTACAAGCCATTAGAACTAACATACTTCTAAAATAAAAAAAGATCAATCTGGACGAAACTCATTAAGGAGAGTGGTAGACTTGTCACTTGACAGCTTCGTTCTTCATTCAAAAGTAAAAAAATTCAATCCACTTCAAAAATTTCCTACTTAAACCTCTCAAAAGCTTTATTTTATAAGGCGGAGAATTGAAAGCAGCTTCCAACTTACACATTAATGGCATTCTGTTTCTCTGCATCCATGTACGCATTGCTGTAATATCTTTGCAAAGTGCGAAAAAATTCCTGGGATTGTGTAGCAGCATTCCACTTGCCCCTTCTCTTTGAGAAAATCTATGATACCACTCAAGTTATTGAGTTAAAATGGCTTGAATCTAGGACATCAACGTTGAAATTCAAAATAAACAAGTTACCTTGTTGTGAGCAGCTGACCCACCATATTGGTGTGAAAGCGTATCACCCATTCTCTCATAAAAATCCATCAATTCTTCAGCCAAATGATCGTCAAGGTCCATCCTGGTTGAGGTCATTACTCCTAGGGCATGGAGCTGATGCCCCAAAGCAGCCAAGCCATACGCATATTGTGCCACATTAGTACGATCCAAACAATCGATGCAATTGGTGCGAAGCACTCCTTTCTGAATCATTAGTGGCTGGATCGTATCACTTCCAATACATTTTCTGTCGGAATTTTCTGACTCTGCATTATCATCATTGTTTTGCTTTTGATTGTCACTATCGAAGCATGGTGAGGCAGCCATGGCATCACTGCTACAATTTCTGTTTCAGAGAAGGATTAAGGAGAGCATTTTACGCACAATAACATTGAACCAACTTCATGCAAGAAGAACTTACACAGGGATAAGGCGAACCCCTGAAACCTTGTCTGGTATTGCTTGATGATAGAAAAAACCAGTTAGGGTCAAAGCATATGCAGCCACCTTTCCTAAGAGCATCAGAACATCCGTAGCTTTACTGTAGAAAGCATATGGAAAGAAGAATGTTAAGTGAGTCCCTCGGTAAACATCATCAGGAAAACAAGCAGCAAATACCTTCGAGAATGTTTATTCAAATCCCAGTGGAGAAACTTCAGTTGTTTCTCCTCAGGTAGATCTTTGTTAAGGACCTCTATGGCATTAGCAAACTCGGAGCGCAGGATGGATTCTCGTGGCTTCTTCTCATTTGTCTGTCAGAGGAAAATTTTAGTCGGGCAATTCCCCATTTCAATGATGCTTTTTATTTTCACTTAAGACATGTAAATTTAAAAGGTAAGATACTCTTTTCTTTTGCCTTGATCAAATTCAGAATGATTATGGGATTCCCATATCTCTGCACAAGGTTTTCAAAATGAAGCCTGGTAGCCTCATATGTTTGGTCTCTCTTCGATACTGAAGAATAGAAGCTTAGGTCATTATATGACTAAAACCAATTTCAGGAGACAGAAAAATATGAGTATCTACACCAATTTCTCAAACGTACATATAATATCTGGCTTCATGTTAAGACGGGAGGTTTCTTGAGACCAGAACAGTGGGATTGAGCCCCGAATTTGGACCACAGAACTGACTTGCATGGGCAATCCCATGGGAACATCCTCAATTAAAATTTGCTCTGTCTCAACATCATTTGCCACACTGCCTTCCTCATTTACGCCTCGTTTCAGATACCTAAATGTCGAAACATTCAGAAAATCCACCAGATAATTTAAAGAAAGACGAAACACATTTGTCGAAGAGGAGCAGTGAAACCAAACAATAAAAAAGATGAACGTGCAAAACAATAAGTAAAAAAATATATAACCATTGACTAATTTGGACGAATAGAAAAGCAGTTTACATTAGGTTTCTACCTGGTACCCGCGTAAAGCCGTGACCGCCTGGCAATCAGAGTCAAACTCAGATCCCTCCCCGATATAGAAAGTGTGGCCTAGATCAATCAACCATGAAGCAGTCAAGACCATATCAAATTCTGTAAGGGGATGTGACGTTTAATTCAGAATAACACATCCCAGCAAGCACTCCAGCAAAAGAACCTCACCTGCTTAAAAAAGCCATATACCAATGCAACAGTCCACAAGGTATTCTGAAGAATGTTTCGTATTCCACGAGTAAGATACTCATTCCAGACAAACATGGTTTCGTACATCACTAGTCCTTTCTCACTTTCGCATGTGTTTTTCTGGAGACTCCACATCACATGGTAGGAGTAACTAAAGTAGAAATCCTTTGTAAGATCCACCATGCCCAACAGCTTCTTGTATCTACATGATAGTTAACCGTAGACGAGATTGACAAGACTATGATAATGGGGCACAGAAAGTTCAATAGACTGGTAAAGTGGCATGGGATTAGAAGCAGATTTAACCTATTCTCTTTCTGATAGTTAACCGTGCTGGAGCTAACCGTAGAATTTGGCACGGGAATAATCTCATTTTTGGCAATAGCATATACATTGTGACCACAAATTGCACCAATTTGCCTCCTTCGTGTAATGAGCAACATGTAGTAAGGCCCAAGGAATTTAATGAACCCTGATAAAAAGAAAGGAAGATGAGATAGAACAACTGGACTTTCTTCACATAGGACAAAGTAACACGAAATGATGTACGTACCAACAATTCCATAACAATTCGTGACAAATTTAAGTCCTCCTGTAACCCTGTTTCCTTCGTGTATTCTCCTCAATAGATCCGAACACTCTCTTTCAGTATATACACCCGAATCTTCACGAATGTTAAGTTCTGACGGCTCTGAGCGGTCAATTATCAATATCTTCCAAAAGGTTCTGCTTTTGTCCCTTCCCACCATATAAAATTTCTGCAATGAAGAATTTCGAAAATTAAGAACTGGAAAGCTACAGTAATAGTAGTACTTCATATGAAATACCGTGAGCAGCATTCAAAATGTACATACGTTAACGAACAATAATTTCAATATCGGTAAGAAACAAAATTGAACTATATAACTCCAAGCAGAAGTGATGATGATAATCATGAATGAAACCAACAGAATTATGCAACAAGCAAAATAACAATGGAGGCAACATCATGTCGTTAGCATCAAATCCAGTTTCAAGCTTCTGATTTCTGAATAAGAACGACAAATCTCTTCAAAGCTCGTCAGATAGTATCTCATACCACAACACTTACAATTATCAAGTTTCTCAAATCTCAATCATTTACTACAAGACGCATTGAATTACCGAGCGAGTCTCATAAAGTCTGAACTTCTCCATAAATCCTTCGGGTGGTGAGGAAGGTTGTCCTCCATATTTCTCCACAGTGCTTACATCTGCCATTGATTTTTTCCGAGCCTCGAGCCTTAGGCCCGAGAATCAATCAAACAAGCATCCAATTCTCAGTGTAATTGACCTTGTTTCTTTTTCCTTCTTTCCCTTTCTATATTCTATCACCACCCTACCCTCATCGGCTGCTTCAAATACAACATTGCCCAAGCAAAACAGAACTAACCATCAAAAGATTCAAACAAAACCTTTGACTTCCTCCTTATTCCAACTCCTAAAAACAAGAACTTTACGAGCTTAGCACTAATTGATTGCAAACACGCCACGCCTGCGTTCAAAACTGCCACGGATCAAAATCTACACACAAAAAAAAAAAAACAAAATTAAACTGAAATAGACGATCGTACAAACGAAAAGCTGGAAAAAATAAATGATGAGAAACAAACAACCCAGCTGAATTATACCAAAAAATGAAGCAATATAGCACTAGAGTCTTCAAAGAAGAGGTATAAATGGAAACCCGATCTGCGAAATTACAGTTGAAGATGTGAATTTTGGATGATAAATGATGACGACGATGTGTAGCTGATTTTGGTTGATTGATTATATTAAATATTATTGAGTGGAGATATGAAATAGAGAGAGAGAGCTCAAGGAACAACTCAAACCACAATTACATGACACAATGAAATCTATTTTCTATTGAAGAAATGCCTTTCGCAATTCTTGGAAGCTTTGGCTTGCTAATAACTACGTTATTAGTATAACTTACGCCAAACACAAAATCTATATACTATAAAAGTAGGATAGGGACCCTATTGTGACGACACGTGGCAATAAATTCCCTCCTAGGAAAATGTGAGGATGATTTTTTTTTGGTTAAATGTATATGGCAGTGCATATTAATGTCTACGTTCTTCTGATTCATTGTACTCATTTAATAGTCAACTGAACAGTCTTGCAATTAAAAAAGCTGAACAGTCTAGGCCTTTTTTCCCACGGAACCTACCCACGCGATCAAACTACTCAACCTTCTGAAGACTTGGCACAATGATGCACAACCAGTTTCCTCTTTTTCGACTTGGCAACACAACGTTCTGAGCCAATCAGTTTCCTTTGCCCGCTGTAGAGATGAGGTGGATAACAGTCCCTTGGGTTACACAAACATCTTACGATGACGGATCGCGCCACCAACCAGTTTCCTTTGCCCGTTGTGACACTGAAATCAGCTCAAGTGAAGCAAAAAACCTCCTCTTTTCATAAAAATGGACGATGATTTCGATTTCTCAGCTGGTAATAACATGAACGACATGGATTCCTACGATGATTTCGCTAACGAGGGTATCGCCAAATTGGATGACGACGCCGACATTCCTTTGGGAAGCCCATTCCTGAAAGTGGGAGGCGAGAAAGGAATTGGAAAGGATGGTCTGAAGAAGAAGCTGATCAAGGAAGGCGAAGTTTGGGAAAATCCCAAATCGGGCGATGAAGTCGAAGGTAATATCATCAGACATTGTAATAATTTTCTTGGGGTTGGGCGAATTCTCAACGATTGTTGAATCTTTGTTGCAGTTCATTACGTGTGCAATTTGATTGATGGGACTCAGTTCGATTCCAGCTGTGATCGCGACGCTCCGTTCAGATTCAAGCTAGGCTGAGGTTCGTTTTCTTTTTTGGGGTTTAACAGCTTTCATTACGACGATTAAGAGACTGAACTATGCAACTACTTTGTTCGAATCCTCTCCTTCTATACGCATGAGATGTAATAAAAAGATGGGGAAGGCATAAAGACTATGAAGAAGGGCGAAATTGCCCTCTTCACCATACCTCCATCGGTAAAAAGATCGCTTCGTTGGTCCTTTTTCTGGGATTGTTAATGATTGGTATTGTTTTTTTTCCACCGATTCGAGTTATTTTAGCTGGTTTTATTGTAATTTTTTGTTGACAAATGTTGAAATGGTCAGTTGATTGATTGGTTGTTTTTCAAGTCAACGGTTGGATCATTGAAACATTATCTTCGTGTGAATGATTTGTTGTTTCTGTATTGGTTGTTGTCTTGATTGTATTAGCGTCAAATTAACTATTGAATTTTCTTTGACCAAAGTATAATTTCTTTATCGATCTCTTTAGTCTTAAAGAAAAAGGGAAAGAATAATAGAGAGGGTGTGTGTTTAGGTTGTGCAATTGGGGACTCAAGTGGTTCCGTGGCGGCCGACATCACTTGCACCGCTGTCGGCAAAGCCGAGGTGGAGCGATGGTGTTGTTCATGAGACCTACGCCCTCTGTCAAGGACTGGATACACATAGGTGAGAATCTTGGTATGTACGTTTTCTTCAACCATATGAAATGATAGGTGGAGCATCCTGTAACTGAGATGAAATCCTTGGTTGACCTAATTGAAGAGCAGATTCGTGTAGCTAAAGGAGAGAAGCTTCTTTACACATATGTATTATTTCGATGGAATCTTTTTTCGTATATGAAAAATTGGTTGTACTCTGTGATGCTTTTTCGTGTTTAGGATGAAATAAAGCTGTACGGGCATTCAATTGAGTGTCGTAACGCAGAAAATGCTTTCAAGAATTTCAGACCTGTGCCAGGTGATGTCTTCAGTTAGAGTTCTTAAATCATTATATATGAAATTGAATCAACTACGATTCGAAGAAATGATTTTTTTTCTTCTAATAGGCCGATTTCTCAAGATGATTCCAACGTGAGCGATTTCTTCGTCTATAATACAGATTTGTGTTCATTATTTTCAGGCTTTGTTTGTTTTAGCATAAATCAATCAATTTTAAAAGCTTTAAGGTATCTCATGTGGAGGATGAATCTCAACAAGCTCCTTATCAGAAGCAGAAGGAAAAACTATTCAAAACTTGTACGAATATATCATCGTAAACCCTCGACATTTATAGATATTTATGGTTTGTTTGAGTTTATTAAATATTCATTAGTTCTGTGTTTTATGTGATTTGATTAATTTGAGGGGTATTATCAGGTTTGTGAGATGTGGAAATAATTGAGGTGAGATTGAAACGATGTTCTTTAATGCGTCGGCGCAGGTGCTGAAGAAGCAGGAGCATTTGGTTGGAAGGTGGGGTTTGGATAAAGGAGAAGAACCCGTTTCCATAGAAGCAAGTTATGTTTGCAACTTAATGTTGGTAGATTTTTCAAGTATAGTTAGCTTCTTCACTGCAGTATCTTTTTTTTTTTGTTTTCGAGTGTTGTGCAATATAAAAAAGTTAAGCTGAATGCAAACACAAATAAAGCATCTTTTTCGTAAGTTCCAACAATTGTCGTAATCGGAAGAAAAGCTTAACTGGTGGGTTTTCTAATAATTATTGCGTTATTCATTTATATTTTTGTGGTTAAAGATTGCGTCTTTTTTGTTCGGGATCATTGATTAATGAGCTGTCTGTTGCATTTCATACGGTAGTTGTGGCGGGTTTTTTTTCCAGTATAGAGTATTGATTTGGTTGAAGATATGGCGATAATAGCGTAGTTATTATTGCAGTGTCTGCATGAAGTTTTTAATGGGTTTTTCTATGTCGTTCTTTTCTTCTATTTATTTATCAGATATTTGTTTCTCAAGTACAGATGAAGTCAAGAAAATGGTGTTTTTTGTTGTTATTTCTTTGATTGCGTGGATAGAACTTGTAATTGTATTTTATTCCGAGAATTGCATCTTCTCATACTAATCATCGTTATAATTTCAGTGGAGTTTTCTCTTTGCATTAATTTTTTCATATTAATCGCTGAAGCTGACCTGCGTATATGATCTTCCGTCAAGACGTTTCTTTTTGTTCATTCAAAGAATCAATTTCATAGAGAAAAGAAGAGGAGTTGGGAAACATCGGGTCTTATAAGAATTGCCTTGAAGTTAGTCAAAGGCGACCAAAATGCTCGAAACTGGTGGTGCAAGGTAGAAATCCATCATAATATGCGGAAGAAATGTTATTGTTTATGCGACAGGAATTATTTTCTTCGAAAGGGAACAAATTTGAAGTCCTACTGTAAGTTGGAGAAAGTGTGGGTAAGTGGCGTGGACACTGTTTTCAGTTCTTTCTACTCGGAAAATATTCCAAGTTTTTTCTGCTCAACTTCACTTGCCTTTGGAGTTGCCCACCTCAAAATCCATGATTAGGTAACAAGATGCTCGACTTTTTCTTTTTTATTTTAAAAGGGTGTTGGGTATTTGTCATCTTGATGACTGAGGGCTATGTTAAAATTATGCATTCGCTTTTTTTCAAGTGTGAAATATTACTTGTATATGAACCTGGGCGATTTCGATGTAATGCTGCTATAGTTGTATTTTTCTGTCAAATTACCTTCAGCTGCTCAAGCTTCTGAGAGAAGCAATCGCTTTTGTTTTGCGAGCTTTATTCGATTCGACTGATCGTTTGTTTGATTATGAAAAATCTCATTTCCAAGATTCGTCTGGTTTGCATAGGAGTTAATCGGGCGCATACAGAGACTAAAGCAGAACATCGAGTTTACAGCTATCCGTGTCAAAGCTGTTCAGACCGACCTCTAAGGCTTCAAGAACTATGAGAAAAATGTGAACTTTTCAGTAGAGGTAGTAAAGTCCCATTTTTCATACAAATCATTACTTTTTTTATCTCATTAACCTCACTGATGGTTTCCTTAGAAATTTGGGACGTGGGAGAAATCTGCGTTAAAAGATGGGGTTTTCAACGTTGTGTTGCTTTGTGCCGTCATCGAGATTGTGCGCTTTAAACAACAAAAATGGTAGGCGAGTGCTTAGGGGTACGTCAAAAGATATCGAAATACATTTTGTATGACTTCAATGATTCATTGGTGACCGTTTTATTCAATCAAGAAACTACAATGTTTGAGTTGGATGGGAATGAAACCGATGGGTTTTAGGGCGTTGTTCGACCTCCTTATCGCTTAATGTGTTGTAATTTAGTTTCTTAGTTAGCTTCTGAACATGGGTGTTTTTAAGCTATTTGTCTTATGCTGATAACGTAAATGTTATCTTTATCTACTGGAAGATTGCTTTACATGTAGACACATATTTAATGATTTCGGATTCATATAGTCATACAAATTACGGTAGTCTTCCAAAATTGCAGTCGCACAAGTTAGCAGTCTTACATTTGTACATAGCCTTACACTAAAGTAGTCTTCTGAAGTTCGCAGTCGTACACTCTTACAAATCACAGCAGCCATACGAAGTTTGCAGTTGTACACTCTTACAAGTTATAGCAGTCTTACAAAGTTTGCAGTCATACACTTACAAATTACTGCAGTCTTCCAAAATTGCCAAAGCGCAATTAAGCAGTCTTATAGTCCGCAGTCTTATACTGAAGCACTCCTAGGAAGTTTGCAGTCTTACAAATTGTTGCAACCTTCTTCAAGTGCAGTCACACAAATAAATAGCCTTACTGTTGTTTACAGTCTTACACTGAATCAGTCTTACGAAGTTTCACAACAAGATCAAAACAAACTTCTGCATTTCCATAAAATTTTGGTATCAGACTTTGATTTCATCTGCATCCTATGGATAACCCTGGTGTCTTATCTCATGAATGATAACATAAAATATTGAGTCTAAGAATGGTAAACTTTGCTCGGGAAGAGATTATCTGAAATGTAATGTTGCAACATAGTATGATGGAGCCAATACGAGAATTACCATTTATGTTATCTGAGACTAAACTTTTGAAAGTGATATGCATGATTTAGGATAAGAGATTTAACGTTTCTCTTATGAGCATATTATGAGCTATTATGAGCATCAAAGAAGATGACGTAGAAGATAACGGGTTCACCAATATAGTATACCACAATGTTTTCAACACCATCGACCAACATATCCTATTGTCGTTTATTATGAACACAATTTTATTTGATGAAAACATGTTTCACCGTATTTAGATTAAGGAGTTACTTTTCCGCTCTTAATTATGAATGGAATGATTGATGTATATAATTGAAAGAGATAATCCATCTTAATTGAATAATTGTTCAATTTTAACGTATATATATATAATTTGAATTTAAATTGATTTTAAAAGATTCGTCGTATGGATGTTTCGTAGATTATTGATGTTTCCCGGCTATAGATAATATAATATATAGTTTGAATTTATTGATCGAGGTGTTGTTTTTATATTATAATATATCTATATATATATATATATTAGTTGTGAATTTATTGAATGCAATGGCTTATTATTTGAATTCGATTGCAATACTTTAGGGTAACCGTTTTGTTCTTTTGTAAGTATTGAATTGAAACTTGTGTTTGAATTATACGCTTATTTCTATGTGAGTGTTAACCAAAGTTCAAGATGAATAATACATGTTAACTGAATGGGTTTTGGAGCATATGATTTTAAATATTTAGCGAGCCCATTAGTCGATTCCCCATTCGTGGAGTTTATTTTGACAAGTATCTAACTCGGATTAGTGTGTGTAGTTTTGAAATATTGGAAACGTTGAAGACTGGTTACAACTTAAAGTAGAATAAAATCTCACAGACTTAATACAACAATAGAATACTGTTCCAGAAACATAAGACCGTGAGTATGTAAGACTGTTGCAATGGCTTTACAAACTGCAAGAATGTGTGGCCGAACGCACAACCATGACACTGCAGTCTTCAATGAGACAGCTTGACATTGTAAGACTGTAAGACTGCACAACTACTAATTAAACATTGTAAGACTGTACGATACACAGCCATCAGACGAGACTACTTAAACATTGTAAGACTGTAGAATGCAAGACTGTAGAATTTTTATTATTGTTTTTTAAAGAGCTAATGATAATCATGCATTAATTTTATATTGCACGATAAAAAGAATGATGTGTGTGACAAAACATACTGTTGGGTCACATTCGGCTTCAACCCGTTTAATAAACGGGTTGAAAACTTCAACCCTAACCTAACATGTTTACTTAAACGGGTTGAAATGTCAAACTCAAACCCAACCTGTTTTAACTCAAATCTAACCCACTAACCAGCCTACCCGTTTAAAATTAAAAAAAGCAAGAAAAAATTAAATAAACAGAATTATAAATCCAAATTAAACAATAACATAGAAACATTTGTTTTTCTCTAAAGATCAATATAATTAAGAAACAACTAAACTTCTAAATAACAAAAGTCGTAGACATCATAATTAAATATCAAGTTATTTCATAGTCACCGGGTATCGACAGAAGCCGGTGGTAGTTAAACCCGAACTTTCAAGCAAGCTATCTTCCATTTAGTCTTCCACCCTCATTTTCATGATACCTCAGCATAATTCATCGAGCATATGATCCATTTTTTCCTTTTCTTTTATTTATGTTAAGGATATTCTAATGATATATATTTTCGGGTTAAATGGGTTGTTTTCAGGTTGATTTCGGGTTGAAAATTCGAACCCTAACCTGGCCCACTTAATATTTGATTTGGGTTCGAGTTTACCCATTTACTTAAACATGTCGAAAATTCTAATCCAAACCTGCATTTTCGGGTGCCATTCGTGTCGGTTCATATTGCACAAAACATAACCCGTGCATCGCACGGGGGGCAAACTAGTAATATATAATAACAATATTACTATTCCATATTAATTTATTACAACATAGACTAACTAATTGCAGCTGTAGGATGACTTCTAAATAAATAATTGTTTTTCTTTTAATGAAAACTATGTCTTCTGACTTCTGCTACAACTCAAAATCCATCATTATGATTCCAATTATCAAACGTCGTTTTGTTCTATTAATCGGGAAAATAAAAAATTATTAATTCATGGAAACGTGTTGCTGCAATCCATGATTGACCATCCAACTATTTATTGTATTTTTATATTTCCGACCCTTACCCAAAAAAATAATAATAAAACAAATAATAATTTATAGGACCCACAATATTCGGAAGTACTAGACGTAGCAAACAATACAATAAATTATTCATATGTATATAAATGAATGGAGATGTATTTTTTTGAAAAAATGAAAAGCTTTTCTGTATTACTTCTAGATATGGATCAAAAGATGATGCGAGCTTGTAAGCCACGAAAGTCAAGCTATTGTTTTTTTGCTCTGCTGTCTTAATATGCGGATGTGCTCCGTGATTATTTCATTATGCTACGTTTGGATTGGGAGATTTCGATTTGAAATCCGAATTTCATTCAAATAACCCGTTTGGCAACCGCTCGGATTTGGATTTCGATTTCATCCAAATCCGAGGAGAATCCGAGCGCTTGTATTTTGATGGATTTGAAATTCGATCGGAAACGGTCCGTTTTCGAAATACCAAATCTTGCCGTGATTATTTTCTTAAATTATTATTCTTATTATTATTATTATTGATAAACGATGAGTCGAGCCGACCCGCGAGCTCGACGAACGACGAGTCGAGTCGGCCGACGAGCTCGACGACATGAGTCAAGTCAACTCGCGAGCTCGACGAGCCCGCTCGAGCTCGACGAGCGATGAGTCGAGCCGGCTTGCGAACTCGACGACCGATGAGTCAAGTCGGCTCGCGAACTCGATGAGCCTGCTCGAGCTCGATGACCGATGGCTCAAGCCGGCTCGAGAGCTCGAGGACATTTTGAAATTCGGATTTTCGAAATCCTAACGTTTGCCAAACGGTGGATTTGGATTTAAAATTTGGATTTCAGAATTCATATTTCAAATCACGGATTTCAATTCAAATACATCAATCCAAACGCAACCTTAGCAAATTTATCGAATTTCTATAAATTTCAATATATATTCTGTAATTTTGAAATTTTAGGTCGCCAAAGTCCAAAGGCTGCTATGTAATACAATACAATTGTACAAAAACGTGGTAATGGTCACTGATAGTTCTGCTCCATGCAATATGCAAATGATAGGGTGACTTTGACTGTGACTATTTGCCACATACAAACCACATGGAAGACTATAATTCATCGACTTTAATTATGATGGCGGACTATTTATTAATTTACAATATATTTTCAAATATATACTAAGTAAGTTCCTTAAAAAAAATCAACGGTTGGTTTGGACCTATACGGTAAATGGGCCTATGCTCATGGCGGCCCAAGAGATGGTAAGGCTTCTGAGCCTCGTACGCTGCTCTAATGGATCTATACGGCAAATGATTCATAATTATTAATTAGAACAGTTATAATATTTCGAAATAGTCATATTGTATTACTTTCTTTTTGTCCCTGGTCGTCTTCTCACTTCACTTAGATGGTTGACTCGTAAGTATGCAAGATATAAAGTCCCTATGGGTTTGCAAGGCTTCTATATGTCCTTTTTATTATTTAATGAGTTTGATTTATTGTGATCTGTCTATCACATTTATGCAAAATGGTCCCATTTTTAATAAGCCAATAGAAACATATTTATATAGACGATAATGAAAGATGTAATAAGCCTAACCTCCAATTAGTTTTAGACTTCGTAGAGTTTGATAGATTTTACAAAATACGTGGTTTGACTTTGAGCCTAATGACTCATATAATACGATACGACATAAAAGGTAAAATGCTCGACTTTTTTTCAGAAACGAATTGGTGCGACTCTCCATAATAATTGAGTTGCGCGTTATATTTAGATAAACATTACGATCTTGACATTTTGAATAACAATAATAGTAAAGTCTTCACTAGAGATATCTTCTTTTCCAGAGAATCCAATGTACAATTTGCAAATACAAAACAATCGCATGACGATGTCACGCTTTTTCCGGTACATACATACTAGAAATAGATAAACTATACCAAACACGAAATAAAAATAATATATACAATATATCACTATTCAAAACGCCTCAAAAGCCTTCTTACAAGCCCGAAACGTACGTAACCCCCGTCGAAGGCAGCCAAGCATTCCCGCCAATAAAATTCCCAACGGTAAACTTTCCAGCTTCCGTCCTATCCAAAACCCTAAACCCGCCCCACCCGACCCTACCCGAAACCCCCGACCCAGGACCCATATTCCCATACTCCGCAAAGTACAAATTCTCATAAGTCGACCCGCCGCTCCCGGGCCACTCGACCCATCCCCTCGGGTCGATCGCTCCGTCGATGTTGCTCTCCATCACCACCGCCCTCGAAAACTCCTTCCACGGCCTTCCGAGGAACGACTCCACCGGTCGAAAGTCCGACCCGACTGTGACCCGACAGCTCTGGAGCGAGAAGCCCGTGTTCTGACCCGGGTCGGTCCGCCCGTTTGCAAGGATGACGTCGTACCCGCCCCGCCTTGGGCGACGGAGGACGAGCGTGCACGACTGGAAGATAGCGGCGGCGTTTCCGAAGATGAAGTCGACGCTTCCGTAGATGTCGCACTCTCTGTAGAACTGTCTGAGGGACAAAGCGTAGAGGGTATCCTGATAGCCCGTGATGCTGCACCGGTAAAATACCGAGTTGTCCGATGCCACCTAGGACGATAAAACATGAAACTATCGTAAAAAAAAGTTGAAAAAGGATAAATTAAATAAAATTAGGATGAGTAGTTATTATCCATTATCGGTTTTAATTTTTACCATTAGGGCTATGGCTTGTTCGCCGTCGGGGCCCGTAGTGTTTTGAAATCCGATGTCTCTTGCAATGAAGCGATCACCTTTGATTGCTAGTCGAGAAGATAAAGACAATATTTTAAACAATATATATTATTGGGGTATCAAACTCAATTCCACATTGAATAAATGAAACAGTTATTATATAATATATAAATACATATAAGCACGTGGACTGCTCACTCTATTGTCAATAAGTTTTAGAATGAAACCCCACATGAGTTTATATTTGGGGCCAGTTTGGGCTATAGCTTATTTTCAGGACACATTTTTACAATTTACCTGTGTATATGTTCAAAATTGAATAGTAAATATAGTGGAGCAAGAGAGAACTAACCGAAAGTAGCGGTCTCGAAAAGCGAAGAACCCCCGACGACATTCCCATTGCCCGTAATAATAGTTGAGTACTTTCCGTCTCCGATCAGCGTAATCCCACCCTTATTCGTGCTAATCCTTTCGTTATATGTCCCCGCCTTTACATAAATCACGAATCGACCCCCATGGGCAGCCTCGATGGCCTCGGAGACCGTCTCGAAATTCCCGCTCCCGTCCTTCGCCACGACTGCATTCGCTCTTATTACCTCCGCACCGCTCTGAAGCAACAACCTTCTGTCCTTAGCCGTCAGCCACTCGGGAAAAATTCGATCTTCTCGGAGAAGTCTCCGCCGACGGGGAAGAACGATCGGTTTCAAATCTTCTTCTATTCGATTCGCTATGGCTAAACCGTTGCTTCCTAGTTCGGAAAGATGCTTCATCTTCTCGCGGACCCCATCGATGTCGGCGTCTTTTGCTGACGAGGCGGGGCCCACGATCGATTCCCGACAGGTTTCATGGTACGTTAGGGCGGCGCTCAGCCATGTCTGAATATCGGGCTTGCGCTTCGAGGGAGATTCGCGGAGTGCTTCGATGGCTTGGCTCAGCTTCTTCTTCGACATTTCCATCAGTTCGCGGCAGTGACCTAAATATGAGAATAAAAATGGAATAAATCACGAATAACATAATTTTTTTTTTGTTTTGATATTGAGATATTATATACGACGAATTACCCGTGGCGATCTTTGTGGGTCGGGTTTCGGGGGAGACGAGCATTTCGGAGTCGGGGTCGGGGAGGTTGGCTTCGGACAGGGTTTTGTTGAGGAGGGCAGGTAGGTAATTATTAACGTTTGGTGAGTTTGTTTCGGTTAGGGTTTGTGCACATAGGGTCGGGTATCGGGTGAACCCGCATTGGGTTGTTATTGCATCTTTTGACCCGTCGCAGCTTATTAATGTGGTTATAGCTATTATAATGATCATGGATATGATGGTATGGTTTGGCTTTGAAATGCCCATTTTTGCGTGTTTTTTGGGAGGAATTAATATGGAGTTGAGTGTGATAATACTTTATGCTTAGGAAGTTCGGCTTATATAGTATTTTTTTTTTTTTTTGCTTATAGTTTGTTTGGCGGTCTATTTGTTAATTTATTTTGGCAGTCTAGTGTAAGTAGTGCGTAGTAGGGGTGAAAGATGAGCCGAGCCGGCTCGTGAGCTCGACGAGCCGGCTCGATAAAAGCTCGGCTCAAGCTCGACAAAAATGAGCTCGAGCTCATTTATGTTGAGCTCGAGCTCGAGCTCATTTAAGTCGAGCTCGAGCTTGAGCCCAAACATAGTGGCTCGAAAGCTCGCGAACAGGCTCGCGAGCTTTTTCTTTTTTTTTTTTTTTTTTTAATTTTTTATATTTTTATATTTTATTAATAATTTATATTATTCTTTATTTTTTTAAAAAAATTCGATTATTTTAAAAATTTTATATTAACTTATATTATTTTTATTAATTTTTTACTAAAAATCTCGATTTTTTTAAAAAAAAGGTATATTTTTTTGAATTTTTATATTAATTTATATTATTTTTATAAATTTAATAATTTTTTTTTATTAATGAGCTCGAGCTCGATGAGCTTCGTGAGCTCGAGCTCGAGTTCGAGCTCATCAGGCTACAAATGAGCTCGAGCTCGAGCCGTGAGCTGAAAAGCTCGACGAGCTCGAGCTCGAGCTCGAGCTCAGCTGTAAGGGCTCGAGCTCGAGCTCGAGCCCAGAAAATGAGCCGAGCTCGGCTCGAGCTCGGCTCATTTACAGCCCTAGTGCGTAGAGTGATTAAATATGAAATGGAGGAAAAACCCTTGATTCATTAAATGTAGTCTCCTAGATATACGATATGACACGTTGGCAGCTGCGAAATCTTTATCACAAATAGGACATTAAGGCAAGGGCCATTTAATTATAACGGAAGGAAAAGCAAATCGACATATAAGTTCAGCCACATATATTCTTCCATTTTATTCATCTTTTTTCGTTTATCTATTCACAGCCACATGTTATTTCATTACAAGTTGTCAGCCAGGAATGTGATATATGTGGTAGGACCCTAAATTAAAATTTCAGCACCTACATATATGCATTTAATATATATATGCACACACATGTCCAAGTATGCGACCTTTAATTCCTTAATAATCCCATGGTGAAAAGACTCAACGTATTGAGTCAGTGAAGTATTAACAACACTAGAAAAAGTGCATGTGACCTTTAATTTCTTATGAATTTGAGGCTGAGAATAAATCTATACTTATCGGGTAGCACTAAATTGTCATCTTAAATTAAATGTGTCATCTCAAATGTAACACGAAAAGCTCAAAGCATCATTAAAAAGTGGAATGTGATAAAATTCGAAGTGCTAATTCATGTGTCGGATACGTGTATTGTGATAGGTAAGTTGTTACGGGACTTATGCTCGGCTTTCAAATGAAAAAAAATATTATGAAGCCATATAGTCATTACAGACAATCATCATCTTGCATTAAGTATTATCATTACATAATTATAATAATAACACTATATATTGGACCTAATCTTCTTGTACCCTCTTGCTAAGAAAAAAATGAAGCTTTATAATGTGATGACAAAAAAAAAAGGTTATAATGGCTCGCTGGAAACATCCCCTTGTATTGTGATCTATGATCCAAAAAGCGTTGGTCCCTCAAATCTTGATCATGGGCCAATAAATACGATAATTAAGACATACGTATTTGCTAAAACGAAACACATGGACTTTGATGAGTCTCATCCATTCCAAGAATGATTCTGATCCACATTCCCAAGAAACACAAGAAATATTCAATGTAATAAAATACTAGTCTTACGTTACAGTTTCAAATGTTTTTGCAGTAATTCCATACCTTTAATTCAAGATATTAGTAACATAAACTTAAGCTAATAAATAGCAGCCGTCAAATTTGCGGATAATACTCCACGTTGTTCTTACTCAACCACTGACCACCTTGGATAAACTTGTCCACCCCAAACTCCTCAACCTCGTCCTCCGTCAAGTTCCTCTTGTAACCCGCCCACCCAACCCGCCGACCCAAATTCGACCCGATACCCGTATTCTCGTACTCCGCGTAGAATAAAGTATCGGGAACCTCTTTATCACGCATCCACGGGGCCCACCCTAGAGGATCGACGCTCGCCTCTATCCGACACCGAGCGATCACGACCGTCGAGTAGTTTCCCCACGGCCGGCCCAAGAAGGTACGGGCCGTAGGATGATCCAACGGGTCGATATCGCCCCGTTGGATCGAAAAGCCCGTGTTCTGATTAGGGTCGGACCTTCCGTGGGCCGTGACGGTGTTGTACTGTCCTGACATGGGCTGCCTCGGTTTCACCGTGCAGTTCTGAAAGACTGCGGCCGCGTTCCCGAAGATGAAGTCTACGGTGCCGGTTATTACGCACCCAAAGTAGAACTGACGGTTCGAATGGGCGTAGAGCGTGTCCTGGTACCCGTCGATTAGGCACCTGAGGAAGATCGATTGGTCCGAGGAAGACCGTAGGGCCACCGCCTGCATCTTTTCGGGGCCCGCCTCGTTCTTGAACGCCATGTCCTTGGCGATGAAGCCCTTTCCTTCGACTACTGCGATGAGTCGAAGACGTCGATTATGCTACGGGGTTGATTATTTTTTTAATCCTATAATTTAAGGGGTGACGTGCAAGCATAGTTAAGAGATGGCATTATTCGAGCACTAACTTTTAAAATTAAGCAATTTATGGTGATTACATGCTCGGACCGTAGATTTTGCCTCAAATTATAGGGTTCCGGCAAATAGGGGGTTGCATTATACGTGCAAGAAACTTCAAAATTAAGCAATTCTGGGACACGGTTCTCAGCGTATAATATACCCGTAAATTGCTCAATTTGAAAGTTATTAGTAATGCCACCCTCCCAAAAATAATCAACGGCCATAACTTTCAAAATTAAGCAATTTTAGGACACAATCTAGGATCCCGACCTATAATGTCCGTAAATTGCTTAATTTTGAAAGTTTTTGTCGGCGCAATGCCACCCTCCCAAAGATAATTAGCCTTATGGTATAAGTTTGTTGTAATAAAATTTCATGTCGTAAACCCTAAACTCCCTTACTGATCGTTCCCGAGTTGTACGTGGGAACTCCGTCCACGTAGTTCAACCTGCCCGATACGATTGTCTTGTCCATTCCGTCTCCGTACATCATCAGATTCCAAGCATCGGAATCGACCACCACCTGCTCGGCGTACTCCCCTTCCTTCACATAAATGACGAATCTGCCCTCGCTCCTCTTCGGCATGGAATTTACGGCGGCGGTTATAGTGTCAAAATCACCGCTCCCATCTTTCGCAACGGTGACGTTAGGCCTCAAACTGCTCCTTCGAATCCATAAAGTCGATTTTCTTTCACTTGCCTGAAGCAATCTTCTTCTGCTAAATTTCGTCGGTTTCCCGGGAAATCTGAACATGTTCGACGCGATGGCCAAGCTGTTGCTCGTAAACTCGGTGGCATTCTTCATCTCTTCTGCAGTTTCTCGACGGACCAAAGGAGAAATCCTCGCAAACTCTTGCATGGAGTTCAGACATGTCTGTTGGTCCGTAATGGCAGTGCTGAGCCATGTTCGAACGTCGTCGAGATTCGAAGAGGCCATCGAAATGTTTACGTGAGAAATGGCATCACCGATTACGTATACGCAGACGCTCAACGCATTTTCTGTATAGGGATCGTTTTTTTGATCGCTTTCTCTGAAGGCCATGAGCAATTTCGAGATGAAAAATCTCAGCTTTATGAGCTCGTTAAACGTGACTTGTAAGGACAGCTCGAAAATCCCTTGTGGGCTGTCAGAATCTGAGCTCGGCGAGGAAATCTTGGCAGAATAAATGGAGGAATAGCAGCTATCTTTGTACAGAGTGTAGTTGCATAGGGCTTTGATCAAATCTTTATCCTTGAGGGAAATTGAGGGGGTATTATCGTCCTCCTTCAAACGCAGGGGGACGAGAATTCCGAGGAGAGCGGCGAGTATGAGCAGAGTCAGTACGAGCGTGGAAGCAGCGATGACTATTAGGCGCTTGCGTGTATTCCTTCTGTATTCTTCTTCTTCTTCTTCTTCAGCTGCTTCTTCTTGAGATATTATTACAGAAGAATCGAATGCCTCGTTGCTTCCTTTCTCGTCGGATTTATCGAATTTTTTCTTCGTGCCCTTCAAATCCATGTCTCTCTTCTTACCATGCAAGATTTTTTGTTTTTCCAAAAGAGGAGATGAATGTAAGAACTAGTGAAGGAAACTTGACATCTGCTGATGTTGAAGAAGAAGTCAGTTGCTATCTGAAACTTTCTGCCAAACGCCAACTAATGGATTTTTTTCCTCTCATTTTAAATTATTCGTCCCTTTGAAATCTTTTGCCATGTTATCAACGAAAAGCCTGTCTTTTTATCTTTTTTTCAGTTCGTTAAGCTTTATTACATTTGTCGGCCGGCTTGTTTAGAAAAGGTTGTCTGTCTCTTTGTTTTCTTCTATGACTATTTCAAAGCTTCTTAAAAATTGACGAGACATCAATCAATATTGTTGAATACAACAGACGATCTACTTCTTCTTTCTTAATGCTTGTACTTTTTCTCTACATGGGATTTGCTCTAAAATGACAAGAGATTCAACTGTCTAAATAAAACCAGTACTAACCAAGAATGCGCTGCATCTACTTTCTGGGAAGAGATTCTTTACGAAACGATCCACGAGGCTAAATGATCCTCAACCTCTTCCCAATTGTGAACTTTGGTGACGAGTGGATGCTGGCAAATCGAGCCCGACTTGCACCAAGGATACGAATTCTGATAGTCGAAAAGAAGAACCCTAATTCCATGCTCGGCGCATTCAGCAGCATATCTTGGATTGTCGTCTATTAGTACCCTTGCTCCCAAATCCCTGTCAAGAAACACGCCAAACAGTAAAGGGATTGTGATAGATTCGTAATATAATAAACCCCAGTTAATAATTTTGCAAGAAGAAAGAGTAACGGAAAAAGTTCGTACCTGCAAATTTCTGATTTAGGTCTAGACTTGCCATGTAAGGCAAAGTGATTCCCAAAATGAATCTCCTGGAAAAGCCCTGGATAATGGTTATGGATCCAATGGATTGTGTGGTCTTTTATCACGTTCTGTCGAGACCTAACCGTGAAATTAATCATAAGCTGATTTTGTCCAACTTTGATGGATGGAAGAGTCGATTAGAGCTGATGAGGAGAACTTACGTGACGATGGATAAGTTATAATATCCAGCAAGATTTTCGAGGGCTTGTCGAGCGCCTGGAATTGGGTAGATTCCTTTCTTGAAATAAGGCGTCTTGAAGAACTCGTGGACACGATGATCAGCTACGACAATAAATGTAAGAAAAATTCAAATCTCCACGTGCCTTCAGTTCTAAGTCCTCTGAATATAGATTGAGAAATCGGAGAGCAAACAATACCTTCATCGCGTGAGCAGTTCCATATCTGCAACAAAGAATCAGAAAACATGTTTACCAATCCGTTTCCAATGCAGAGGAAAGATTGAATCAAGAATCTTTGGATGCATTCAGACATTGATATGGTTGTGAAAGGCCACACAATACTAAGTTTCCAAACTAGGAAGAAGAGGTAAGAAAGACATTAGACTTCCACCAAAAAAAAAAAAACAAAGACAGAACATAAGATAGTACCTTGAAAAATTCATAAACATGGTATTCAGAAACGGAGTGATTTAGAGAGTATCGATCTGCAATAAACTGATTGAGGGCCGAGACAAAGTTCCCAAGAACTGCCAAGAAAAAGCCAAACAAAACATAAGCAGCTGATAGTTAAGTACAAGAAACTTCATTTACAAACAACATATAAAAACATAAGAGAACAAACTGCACTCATAAGCCTCAAACAGAGCTAAAAACACCAACTAAGTAAAGCTGAAAATTACCCTCATCAACATCAACTGCGACCATGATTTTTTCAGGTGAAGCTTTCCAATCAACATAACCACCATTAACGCCTCGGAAACCAACACTCTTTTGCTGATCATTCGTGCCAATAACTTCTTCGGAAACACGAAACACTCGAGGAGTGTTCGAAGATCTATAAGCACCACTACTACCATGAGCATAAGCACCTACGCAATTTTTATTAAGCTCGTCGCTCGTCAACGCATTGCCAAGATTTTCAGAGCAACAACCCCTGGGCCTGAACCCATTAATAGAAAACCTTCCTCTATCTAAATAGAGGGCTGACGAAGTGCAATAATTGGAGGAAATCCGACTAACAGACAACATGTTAAGATCCCTTTGCCCTAACATGAAATTTGAAGCCATCAAACAACTGCTAGCGGAGATTAGCAAAGAACGTTTCTTTATCATGCCGATCTGTCACATATTCTTATAAACACGAAGGCTCTGTTAACGCGGGTGCTCTACTCACCAAAAGAATTTCGATTATTAAAAAAAAAATATTAAATTTATGCATCATTCATTATTGGACAGAAAATGGTTTCGAGTTTCAAGAAAAGATGCTGACGGCAAATCAATGAGGCCATGAGGGGCATCAATAATTGTAAAACAGAAACATAGAAAAGCGCAAAAGAAAAATAGGAACTTTCCTCTCTTTTTGCATTTATTATGGTTCCCTTTTGTTTTAAATCACCTATTTGCTGTAATTTTCTTTCTATTATTATTTATTAAAATTTCATTTTCAACCCCGTCTTTCGTTTTTCGTCAGAGTTGTGCGTGATTGCAATGAATAAAAATCTTCAGAGTTACATTTAGAAATTAAGTTGGCCTCATGAAAATATCTATTAAAATGAACAATCTACTCTAGTTCTTGTTCGAAGAAATCCATATCGGGTTATTTCCAATTCTTGATGAAAGAGAGCTAAATAAATATCATTGATAAGAGAAACACAATCACATGTTGCTGATTCTGGAATGTGATTATGAGAACATCAATCAGACTGCCGTGGATTAGTGCAATATCATCGAAGATAAAAATCAAAATTGAGTCTTCTATTTATTGGCTACATCTCAGAAAGAAGATTGCAACTGAGTTAAACATAACTTAAACAAATGACAATGTTAACTAATGGTCTAATTGCATGTTTTCCTCCATCATTTTCTTCATCTTGTACTGCAATGTAGCAGGTGCACAGTCGAGAGGTAATTCACCTACATGAATCAATCGTACGATGATCAAGAATTTTTTTTGGAAGTGATTGATGTACATTAGTATTGTCTGTCTATAGGATTCTCGGAATCAGAGTTAAGTACTTCTGTCCCAAAAAAAAAATTAAATCAAATACCATATAGAGATGTGATTAATCATTTTTACCTTGGGAGTTTTTTCTGTCCACACTAGCTCCATGGTCCATGAGGGCAAAAGCTATCTCAGTTTGATTAAAAACTGCAGCCTGCATTATGTCACTAAAAGTCAGTCGAGGAATATAAACGATACATTGAAAGAAAAAAGGAGAATGACCAGGCATGGAGTTTAAATCACCAGATGTAATAACGATGATCCTTGCTTGTCACAGTAATTTGCATCCACCCCCTGTAAAGTAAATTTTTTTTATATTAACTTAGAGAACAGCTTGCAACTGAAACATCGTATAGGAAAATGAAAAAGAAATTTAAGGAGATGGAAGTTTAAGTACCTGACTCAAAAGCCTTTTTGCAGCAGCTATGTCACCATTCTTTATAGCTTCTCTCAGACCCTGAGCAACAAGGAGTGTTAGTTGGCCGATTTCAAAGGGTCGGAATAAAATAATCCGGATTCAGATTATATCTTATTGCAATATGTATGAGCTTAATAATAGCAGACCTCTCCAGTGGCTTCGTAATTTATCTCTGATTTATCCATGCTGTTGTTAACAACATGAGAAGGATTGAAAAGATTGCTGCAAGATTTGTTCACTCGTTGAGATAACATGCAAGGGGATCATAACATTTTGGATGGAAGTTAAGAGATTTGTTTAGTGTCAAACAACAAAAATGCAACTGCAGAATTAACCCTAACCATCCCATGCCTGCTCTTTTTAATATTATAATCTTTGAGGTCAGATGAGAAAGGAGAGAAATTTAAATAGAAAAGGCCAATAACAAGAACCACTTGCAGAATCACATTAAATCACATTAGCAATAGTAGCATTCCCAACTGATGTAAGAAATTTTCTGACCTTGACTTACTGTTTGGTGTTGAACCTCTGTTTTTAGAAGTTGTCGGAGTATTCTTAACTTTTGGGGTTGAATTAAGGGAGGGAGTTGAAATAGTCGTTACGGGCTGTGATGAAACATAATTTTAATACAAGTTCATTGACACTAATGACAGATGGTAGATAGCAAAAACATCCTTGCCTGTGCTGTGACTGTATCATTCTGAGGTTTTGGAGCTTCACAAATGCACAACGGCATACCACACTTGCAATATTTAACACTGGGGAGATGAGATTCCCTTGGACTGGCTTCAGATTTGCTATCTGAAACTGTATCAATGTCTATTCTCGATATCGAATCTATGATGGTATTGACTGTATTGGGAGTAGCTGTCTCGCCATATTTGGCCACCCTACAAAAGAAGAAAAAGAAAATAGAGCACATATGCATAGTAAGCTCCGTCATAGTAATCCCTAGGAAGCAGAGACAGTAGACCAAATACAGTCAGCTACAAAAGGAAAATACAAAGGAGCCATTTTTCGCAACAATGGGTTTCCATATTAGCATACAATAGCCAACTTTAACGATGAAAATAGACCTGCAAAACATTGTTAAAGTCTTCAGCAGGCTGTGTTCATGTATACAAATGAAATAAATATTACCTAGAGCCTATGTTGAAACAATCAGCACAGACTCGCACATTTGAGTGAATTCCAAAATGGGGCAACGCCTGAAGAAATGTGACAAATTAAAAGTTCTCTACATTCTAAAGAAAAATATGACGTGTGTAAATTACGCCTGATAAACAACGTACCATTTGATTGGACGAATGCTCGGCACATAGAGTTCGCCCACAGCATCGACAGTGATGCTGGAAACAAATTTAACTCACAATAAGACAAGATTATCCGCATTAATAAAAAGCGACGTATAACAACAAGGCTGCATTCTTTGTGCTAGCGACGGGCAAATCTTAGCATAATTCATCTTTATCATTATCCGACCAATCCAACAAAAGCATTAATCAGAACAAATCCTAGTGAAATCAATCTTTAGGCCTACAGAAGCTTGAGAACACGTGAAAATTCGAAGATAAACGAGTTCAAAATCAGAGGACCAGCTCCCAAAAGTCGATGTATGTCATCAAAGACTGAAAGAACATATTAATCGCAAGTAAATAGAAATCGAATTCGAAAGATCGAAAGCTGAGAATCAACTCAACCCGACGACGGAAAGTGGAGAAACTGCATTTGCAGACGTCACAGCGAGAGGCTTCTTGAAAAACCGATGGCTCGATCGACATTTTCACACACCCTGCTTCACGATGAAGATTCGATGATCGGACTTTCAGTGTTTTGTATACACACGACATAATCTGTTTCGGAAAAAATTGTTAGCGATTAATAAAATCGTGCTGCTGAATGGTGCAAAAATTACAAGTTGCATCCTATATGTTGCGGATATTAACGTAAGTGGCCTCTGTATTCACTGTTATTATTTTTTAGGTACTTTCGTTTTCGTGTTTTTAATAAGAAAATAAATGTGATGCATCATCGTGAATCGTGATAGCCAATAAACATCTGCGATTTTCCTTGTTCGCGTTTTGACTTTTGACACAGGACAAGAATATCTTTTTCCGAGTTGTTTGTGATTCTATCCGTTTCTCCTGATCTTGTTTTGATATCTTGTCAGCTGACGTTTGTGGGATCGTTGGTTTCGTCAACAGTCATATCAATCTCGTCATACGTACGATTGAGGAATACGTGTCTTATCTGAAGGCGAATTGACCGGCGATTGAGCTGCGTAGTTGGGCAGCAGAAGAACATAATTGGTAAGTAGTTTTGAGGAATGAATGTTATTTGCTTTGTTTTGATTCTCTTGGTTGTATTGATGTTAGCTCGCTGATATATGTTTGATAATCTTCCATTTCGGTCTGCAAATTCTCCTATTGCTTTAAACTACCCCTTTCGCGGATGAGTGGAACGTTGTCTAGTTATTTGTCTTCAAGATTTTATGATTACCGAGTTTAGGCGAAGTTAGTTTTGTTGTGTTGTTTCTAATCGGAGTCGAGCTAAAATCCATCCGTCTAAAAAAGGATTCATTTTTTCTTCTTCTTCAATTAGTTTGAAAGATGGGAGAACTAAGTCGTGGTTATTACACTCTCGATCAAGCCCTTTCAGCAGTCGGGTTTGGAAAATTTCAGAGCCTTGCCCTAGTTTTTGCTGGAGCTGGTTGGTTTACTGAGGCTATGGAGCTTACTCTCCTCTCATTCATAGGACCTTTATTAAAACCCGAATGGTCTCTTTCTCCTGCCCAAGAGAGTTTTCTCACTACTGCAGTCTTCGGTGGAATGCTCATTGGAGCATATTTCTGGGGATACATATCAGATGCCCGTGGAAGAAGGTAGCAGAGGTCTTTTTTTCTCTGTTCCCTTGGATTTTAGTTTTAAATTCAAATGTGCAGTTGGGATAGATTCATGGATATTGTGATCATTTTCGGCACGCTGTACCCGTTTCATTCTCTTACTACGGCTTGTGTTTAAAAGTGAAAAGCTGTTTGTTCTCAATCGACGCTATCTCTTTACTCTCTCTAGGATAGGAATTCGAGGTGTGGCCGCGGTAATAGCTGCGAGTGGACTATTGAGCTCATTTTCACCAGATTACAAATCACTGGTCGCCCTACGATTCTTTCTTGGATTTGGTGCAGGTGGTGCACATATGTACATGTCATGGTTCCTGGAGTTCATATCGAGCTCGGGTAGAGGCGCTTGGCTACTTTCTCTAACAATTTTCTGGATTTTCGGAGAGTTGTTGGAAGCTGCTCTTGCATGGGTACTGAATAATTCGAATTTGTTGGTTTTCATTTTTTTTTGTTTATGTTAATAAGAGGGTGTTCTTTTTTTTTTTTTTGGCTCATGTTAGATTATCATGCCAAGACTGGGTTGGAGATGGCTACTAGCTTTGTCTTCAGTTCCATCAATAATGGTGTCGATCGCCTCTTATTTCGCACCTGAATCTCCGAGGTACCTATTCATGAAAGGGAAAACAGAGGAAGCAGTTTCTGTCCTGGAAAAAGTTGCTTCGATGAACAGCAAAACACTACCTTCTGGCGATCTCATGCTCGATAACGAAACGTTCTCCGATCAAGAAGACGATGGCATTCTAACAGAAGAGACCCAGTTTCGGACCTCAACCAAGAAACAGACAAATAGTCTGAAGAAATGCCTCCAAACCCATATCGAACTGTTCTCGCCAGAGTTTTTAAAGACCACAATCCTCTTATGGATCTTGAACTTTGTGCACACGTTCGCCTACTATGGTCTCCAGCTTATGATTTCGTCGCTGAGCAGCGAGCAAAGTGATTGCTCAAGTTCGTCAGTAAACCGTTCCAATCACTTAAAGAGTGATGACACCACCCTCTATGCCAATTCGTTTATTACTAGTTTGGCAGGTATTGTAACTTTTCTCTCGCATGATCTTATCTCCTACGAATAATTCACTATCAACGCCATTTTCCTAACACCATATTGTTTCCCCTTGCAGAATTTCCAGGCCTAATCATAGCTGTTGCCTTCGTGGAATGGATAGGTCGTAAGCGTTCCATGACAATCATGACAATGCTAGCCGTCATAACACTGCTACCATTACTCTCCGATCAAAACGGTGCCATGACAACCAACTTACTGATAACCTCGCGAATGTTAATCTCTGGGGCGTTTGGAGTGCTGTTCGTCTACGCAAGAGAGGTACATATTATGACACGCAAAACTATGACCTACCTTCGATCTTTAACTGAAAGACATCATCTAACCTAAGATTGTGTCCCCCTTAGGTTTATCCAACCTCTATAAGGGGTAGTGGCTCAGGTCTTGCGACGTCTTTTGGAAGAATTGGTGGTATGGTTTGCCCTTTGATAGCCGTTGGAATGGTGAGATCATGTCAGGTGACTCTTGCAGCAGTTGTTTTCGGGCTCTTGATGTTTGTTTCGGGCTTTTGCATACTATTTTTTCCATTTGAGACCAAAGGGAAAGCGTTAGCAGATGTTGTAGGTAGCAAGGACTAAGTTTGCACACTGTACTTTCTTTCTCTTTTAACATGTAATTTTGATATTTTTTTAATAATATTTGTAACATAATAGATGAACAGCCACCACACCACTGAGCTCTACAAATCTTGATTCTATCAGTGGTTTTGAGCATCAGAGCGTCATGAGTTCGATTTAAATACAATGAAAGTGCTAATCGAATAAGAATCTTTTTGCAGTTTTATGTTTCAAGTGGTTGGGCTGTGAACAAATAAAAAACAGCATAAATTTATATCGTACCATACGAAGTTGTAGCAGGTGGGATGCAGACATATTCAATGATCGATATTTTATACAAAGGTATCAATATGGTGCTGCATTAAAGGGCCAAATGATAAAGACACGGCACCGTGCATTTGATATTTCACTAAAAGTTGGTCTCAATGTTAAACAAATAATCACGCTATATCAGTTGCTTTTCCTAGTAAATCATATTATGAAGTTAAACTAAGGCAGCCAAGCCTACTAAACGAGTATCACAAAGTTGTGTTTTTTATTTTCCAACAGTTAAAGCTTAAATCCTTGAGATTATGAGGGATCAGAGCCTTATAATCACACGTACGCCAGAAGAAGAACTCTCTTCTCTGGGGTTTGGAACTTTCCAGATTCTTGCCCTCGCCTTCGCCGGCATAGGATGGCTGTCGGAATCAATGGAAATGACCCTTCTGTCCTTCATCGGACCAGCGGTTAAGTCCCAATGGTCACTCTCCCCTACAGAAGAAAGCCTTATTTCCACATCAGTCTTTGCTGGGATGCTCATAGGAGCACTTTTCTGGGGCTACATGTCAGATGTATACGGAAGGAGGTAGTTAGCTATTACAATCATCCGAAAAAAATGAAAAAGAACACATTTTTATTTCATTAGAGGACAAACAGGACATAGCTTTTACTTACTCTGCAGAAAGGGAATCATAGGTCAATCGATTGTAACCGCAATAGCTGGCCTTTTAAGCGCCTTTGCTCCTAATTATACTTCGCTGGTGGCAAGCCGTTGTGTTCTTGGATTCGGAGTAGCAGGTGGACACGTGTATCAATCTTGGTTCTTGGAGATGACTCCAAGTTCTAACAGAGGATCTTGGGTGCTCAGTATGCAGATTTTCTGGATTTTCGGAGAGTTCTTCGAAGCTTCTCTTGCATGGGTAACACGTTATGTTTTGTTTTCTTATGGCGATTATCGCATGGCATTCACTGGGTTTTTCTTCCTCTTTTTTGCAGATTGTTTTGCCAAGATTGGGTTGGAGGTGGCTGCTAGCCCTCTCTTCATTACCATCATTCCTTGTACTTGTCTTCTGCAACCTCGTACCAGAATCTCCAAGATTCCTATACAAGGAAGGAAGAACAGACGAAGCCCTCAGAGTATTCGAGATAATAGCCAGGATAAACAGGAAAGAATCGCCAGAAAGCACATCATTCTCATCCTTATCCGATCGAAGAACACCAAATCTCCACGACGAAGAAATTTCCAGTCCTCTTCTACCATCAAGAAACAAGACGAGGGGTGGCTGGAAAGCTAGCTTCGAAACCACCTACCAACTCTTTTCGAAAGATCTGCGCCTCACCACCGTTCTTCTAATATTCCTACATCTAGGATTTACGTTTGCCTATTACGGCATCGTTCTGATGATTTCTTCGGTGAGCAGCGAAGAGAAACCTTGCAGCCCAACAGCAGATGTTCTTCTTCCCAGGCACGTCCAAGACACCTCGATAAGTCTGTATCGCAATGTCATGATCACTTGCTCGGCAGGTAATAACAATTTCCGATTCTCTCCCACCATTTTCTCAGCCCTTTCATCCCCTAATCAAAAGCCCATTACGCAGAATTTCCCGGGATCGTTATAGCAGCAGTTCTTTTGGATCGAATTGGCCGCAAGCTTACCATGGAGATGCTGTCAGCGACGGCCTTAGCTTTGTTCCTCCTATTATTACCCTTTCGTCAAAACGAGGCAGTCACCATAGCTTTACTCCTCGCCGCCCGTATGTTGCTTTTCGCCGCGTTTTCGTCGCTGGGCATATACGCCAAGGAGGTTTATCCGACTTGCGTAAGGGCCACTGGCGCTGGGCTAGCAACGTCCGCCGGGAGAATCGGCGGCATGGCGTGCCCGCTCGTCGCCGTTGGATTGGTCAGAGGGTGCCATCGGACGGCTGCCGTGATAGTGTTTGGCGTAATAATACTTATTTCTGGGATTTGTGTCCTCTTTTTCCCATTAGAGACGAAGGGGAAAGGGTTAGCCGAGGTTGTCGACGAGTGACAGTTTATGATCTGTGAAGGTTAAAGCTTTGCCATCATTTGCAAACCACCGCCGAGAAAAGGGACGCCATTTTTCTTGTTATTGCTATGCTACGCACTGTTTATTTCTACTTAAGTGGGCCTAAACGAGCCGGGCCGTATTGAAGCCCGCATAGGGCCCATTACTATGATGGTCTAGGCTTTTGCTTTCTCTTGACTTTTTTACTATCCAAGTTTGTATGTACTTGGAACGAGTTAAATAGGTAAAAGAGGTTAGTTTTGCTGAAAGTTAAACATATATAACTGAATTGATAATATTATTATTTTGTTTTTCCTATCCCGAGTCCAAATGAATAGGACTATATGAACACTGCAAAAATGAGATTCGAATGATTAGTTGCAATTTTTCTATCCCAAAGTGAGATGTGCCAAATTTAATAACTAAAGTAATAAAGGGATTTCAAATTGCAATACATTCCAAACACTAAGGTCACCCCAATCATTGGGACGGTAATACTTTAATTAAGATACCTATTATATATTCCGTTAGTTAAATGGTAGATAAATCAAAATTATAAGGAAAAGCTAATTGGGAAAAATAATTAAGGGATTACATTACATTGCATTATATATAAGAAATGTTATAAAATTTGTTATCTTTATATCATATTTTACTTTTATTTCCTAGTAAATATTACACCGTGCGTGCGTCGGTATTGTTTCTAGATTTATTCAGACGCTAATCGTTAGTTCCGTGCGTGTGCTCTGTTTCTAAAACCCCTCACTTCACTAGTGTCTGTTTTGTATTCAAACCCTCCCGCGAAGCATTAAAATTCCCATCACTGAATTTTCGAGCAGTTCTCTATTTGATCTTCGATGTGGCTGGGTCAATTTTGGTAGATCTATGTTCTTTGCAACTTCCGTGTTTTTAATCTCCCCAATTTCGTTGTTTTTGGATTTGATTTTGTGTCGGAGTTGATTCATTGAGGGACGGGTAAATGGAAGACCCAAAAGATCAAGGCATCGATGAATTCGCTGGGATCTCGTCTCACGGTTGGCTTTATTATGTCACGATTTGAGTTCTTTGTATGTGCTCCGATTATGTTCATTTCGTGCTTTCTGAGATTTGTCGCTTTTCATATTTCACGTTATTACGTTTTAGGGATCTCTGTACGTGCACCGACAAAATTGGATTGTTTTGTAGGATCAATTACATTTTTCGAGGAAATTCTTGGTGATCTGGTTAAAATTGAAGTCTTGATGACCAGTTCTCTGTATGAGATGTAGCATACAGTATTTTGCAAGATAGGCATTCGTTAGATTCCATTTTTGGTTTATATAACTATACTTGCTTCAATGTTGATAAGCTGTTGATTGCGAGAAAATTATGTTGATGACTTTTTATGGATTTGCTGTCAGATCTTCATCTTGTACTTGTTTTTTTAACTATCATTTATTTATGATTATTTGTGCGGGTTTGTGGAATCTATGATCGGCTGCTGTTCCTATGGATCCATCCATTTGTTTCTGCAATTTCAGTATTCACGTCTTATGTACATCAACCTATCCTACTGCCAATTTAGTTTTTTATTATGTGTTCATCCTATCTAATTTGGCAAAATATTTTTTTTCGTTTGTCTGCCTCCCCCTCGTTGCAAACATGGACTGGGTTGCATTGATGTATATGTTATTCTCGTGGATGCAGGTGATAGAGCTATTGAGCTGCATAGTGTGCCTGAAAAGGTGTGCCTTTAATTTCATTTTACTAGTTATAGTTATTTTACCAATGTTAGGATCATCATATTTGATTTGTTCCATAACTAAGCACGTCATTTAATCTATTATCAGCCTCTTTCAACAAATGATGAAAGGATTACTTTCGGAAATCCTTCTTCAAATGTGGGCATTTCAGGGGATCCAAGAAACACCAATGGTCGACCTACGGCTCTACAAGTGAGTGGAGCTCTCAGGGAAACACGCCCTTTCAACTCATATGCCTCCCAGGAACAGGGTCATTATATTGGAGGTTAGTTCTTTATAAGCATCATAGACACTTGTATATTATAGCTGATCATTTCGGTAGAAAAGTTTCAACTTTGATGGTCGACTTTTTTTGGGAATCTCCCCTTAATATTGTCTCCTTCAGTTATCTTGCAGTTATCTGTTCTCCTTTGTAGGTCACCAATTTTGGTCTCCTCTTGGTCCTGGTTATCCAAATAGCACTGGAAACTGGGATGAACGTTCAAACTATGTCAATTCCAACAACTTGCATAGCACACCTCAGGTGAGCAGAGTCTTTCTGATTTTGCATTATTTCTGTGGTCCGCAAACATGCTGATAGTATATGCTTCCTCGATTTGTTTCAGGGGACTTATAATGACAACTCTCCGCTCTTCTTTCCTCCTGGATATGGCTATGATGCGTTTAACCAATTTTCTCCTGGAGTCCCTTTATCTCCAGTAGTGATTGATGGCCAACTGTTCTCTCCACAGCAAATGCCTATCAATCCTCCTTACTATCCCCTTCCAGTTTCACCTGCCCAGCCACATGTTGCTTCGGGATTCTCATCTTCACATGCTGAATTAGCAGCTCCAGGAAATATCAGCCACGAAAGTCTTACTGATAATGCATTTTTGGGGGCAGGATCAGGTTATTATCTACCTTTCGGCCCTTTTGCTGGACATCTCTCTGGAGGTGGTGGCTATGGTGTTTACAATTACCCTGGCGAGTTTGGCTCCAATGAATTAATGCCTAGTCATTTGAGTTCTCTGGGTACTGGCAGATTCATGACTCCATTAAGTTCTGGAAACCCATACCCTCAGCCTACTGGCGTACTTGGATCATATGAGCAAAATGCTGTTCAGGTCTATTTCTTATCGTAATGGGATTTTAATTTGAGTATTGTTGCTTATGATAATACAATACCTCGTTCACTTCCTTGTTTCGACAATAATATCCTCTTATTAGATGGCCATTTTTCTTATATTCTGCCCAAGGTTTTTCTCCACGTGTTTCCTTGAATGTGTGCTGTGGTACTGAGTTACTGTATGAGAAAATTGCTGTGGCTCTTTTTTAAGCAGAAGATTCATTTTGTCATCAAATGATCATGTCTTTCTTAATCAGTAATTCTATTATGACAGACACCATATCAAGGCTTTGGGTTGTCCTCAACAAATCCGTTGACTGCTCAATTTGGCCGTGCTGGTTCATACCAAAGGGCTGGATATGGCTCCAGTCGTTATCAGTTTGCTGCTGAAACTGGTAGGGGACTTGAGAGGGATCGCAACTTTGCAAGTGTTTCTCCTGATACTTTAGGCAGCTCGAATGTTAGAAACCGAGGACCAAGGGCTGCAAAGATCAAAATCAAGAGCTCAATTAAAGAGGTAGGCGACAGTAACGGTGTTGAATCTCACCCAGATCACATCAACTCTCCAGATTTCCCCACTGATTACGAAAAAGCAAAGTTTTTCGTTATCAAGTCTTTCAGTGAAGAAAATGTACATAAGAGCATAAAATATGGGGTTTGGGCCAGCACGTCGCTCGGAAACAGAAAGCTGGACGCCGCCTATGGTGAGGCAAAGGAAATCGAAGGTTCTTGTCCAATTTTTCTCTTTTTCTCAGTAAGTGTGCTTTTCCCTTTCGGTGACCCTTTGATCCAAATAGCTGACTCAATCTCATCCTTTTTTTTTAGTTCCTTAAATTTCTCTACACAATCTCTCGCAGGTTAATTCTAGTGGACAGTTTTGCGGTGTAGCTGAAATGATCGGACCCGTCGACTTCAACCGTGACGCCGATCACTGGGTTCAAGATCGGTGGAGCGGTCAGTTTCCCGTCAAGTGGCATATCATAAAAGATGTGTCCAACATTTGCTTTCGCCATATAATTCTTGAAAACAACGAAAACAAGCCAGTAACTCACAGTCGTGATTCACAAGAGGTTTGATCTCTTCTCAGCTGCTTCTATTCTTGGTTGGTTTTAACTATTTTGACAGTGTCCATCGATCCTTCCGTTACAGGTGAAACTGGAGCAGGGAATCGAAATGTTGAAGATTTTCAAGAACTGCGAAATGATAACATCCCTTCTCGACGATTTCAAGTTTTACGATAATCTCGAGAAGTCTTTGCAGGAGAGGAAGGCAAAAGAGAGGGCCAGCTCAGCAGTGAGTTCGAATGAATCAGTAAATCAGCTCTTGGATAATTTGGCTGAAGTTCTCCATATAGATAGTGGTAAAAATGTGCCGAAGACAACAAGCTCAGCATAGCACTGAGCTTTTAACTGTCAGTGATGGTGCATTGAAAGAAATGCATGGGCTGCAATGACTTGGCTGAAATCTTGGAGATTATTCGTTTCTTTCCCTTTCTTGGATCCTTTTTGTTTCATTTTATCTTCCCTTGTCTTTCAATAGAAGATAATGTCGAGCAATATAGGTAAACATGTGGATCTTGATTCTTGCAATAGCTGCTTATGCAGTGGTCGATAAATCTGTAAAACTTTCAAGATTGAAGTAATGCAGCTACGATGATTACAGTATAGTGATAATCCTTTTTTAAAATAACAAGACGGAGTTGATTCCAACCTCTCATTGCAGTATTCAATTAACGGTGATAAAAGGTAAATTCAACGTGTCTCATGTCTGAACTGAACATCATGATATTGGATACTGATATGATCATCGATTTCTAGAGCAGAGGCAACTTCGTAATGCCGAGAATTGAAAGACTTGCCCAGATTTATTATTCTTTCTTGTTCAGATCTTCTTCACATCCCAAGCATGGAGGTTGTTGTCGTTGTTGTTCCACCTTATCTAACAATTCAAGCCCACGAATGCTTCAACAGAAACGATCACCCTCGTCCGAGCAAGACGATGAGCTCAGCCACATCATATCGTCCAATAAAAAGATAACATCCCTAGTACGATCTGGTAACTTAAACTCGGCAATGGAGGTCTTCAAAGGCATGAGTAGTAGGACTACTGTTACGTGGAACTCGATATTGGCCGGTTTGGCGAAGATTCCAGGTAGAGTAAAAGAAGCACGCGAGCTGTTCGATAAAATTCCCGAACCAGACTCCGTTTCGCATAATGCCATGCTTGCTTGTTACTTCAAGAATTCCTCCGTAGAAGAAGCTAGGGAATTCTTCCAGAATATTCCTGTCAAAGAAGTTGCCTCGTGGAACACAATGATATCGGGTATGTTTCAAAATGCAAGGATCGATCGAAGAAGCAGAGGAACTGTTCGACGCTATGCCTACGAAGAACACAGTGACATGGAACGTGATGATATCAGGCTATGTCGAGGCTGGCGACATGGAATCTGCCTTGAAGCTATTCGAAATGGCTCCAACCAAGAGCGTAGTCGCCTGGACGAGTTTGATAAGCGGTTATATGAGATCGGAGAATGTCGATTTGGCTGAAAAGACTTTCGAGGAGATGCCCGACAAGAACCTCGTGACGTGGAATGCAATGATCGCTGGGTACGTCGAGAATTGTCGCGGGGAATATGCTTTAAAGCTGTTCAAGAAAATGTTAGAACTAGGAGAGGTTGGTCTTAATCCCAACCAGTCTACATTGAGCAGTGTTCTCTTGGCCTGCAGTAACTTATCTCTGCTGAAGCTTGGAAAACAGGTGCATCAGCTAACATGCAAGTCGCCAGCTTTGTGTCTAAATACAACAGTTGGAAACTCATTGATCAGCATGTACTTCAAGTGTGGGGTTGTAAACGATGCGAGGAAGTTGTTTTCAGAAATGCCACGTAAAGACATAGCAACGTTCAACGCTATGATCTCAGGCTATGCCCAGTACGGAGATAGCGAGAAGGCACTTGATCTATTCGATGAAATGACAACAAACATTGGAGGGATGAACCCAGATTGGATTACATTCGTTGGCGTATTATCTGCTTGCAACCATGGTGGATTAGTCGATCTTGGGACTCGCTTCTTCGAGAAAATGCAGAGGGACTACGAAATCAAACCGAAGGCAGACCACTACACTTGCATGATCGATCTTCTTGGTCGAGCAGGCAAGCTCGAGGCTGCCATGGATTTGATAGACAAAATGCCTGGGAAACCCCACGCTGCATTATACGGAACGTTGCTCGCAGCTTGCAAGACTCACAAGAACGTAGAAATCGCTGAGTTTGCTGCAAGAAAACTCATCAGCATCGAGGCTTCTAACCCAGCGCCTTACGTACAGCTCGCCAATGTCTATGCTTCGAGGAATAAGTGGGAAAAAGTGTCTGAGATCAGAAGATGGATGAAGCGTAATAATGTCGTGAAAACGCCGGGAATTAGCTGGATAGAGGTGGAGGGAACTGTGCATGAGTTTATGTCGGGAGATAGGCTTCACCCTGAGATTAAATTCATAGAAGAAAAGCTCAAGGAGATGGGGATGAAGATGAAGCTAGCTGGCTACGTCCCCATTCTTGAATCTTCGTTGTATGACGTGGAGGAGGAGCAAAAGGAGGATCTGCTTTTGCGGCACAGCGAGAAGTTGGCCGTGGCATTTGGGCTGATGAAGTTGCCGTTGGATTTTCCGATTAGGGTTTTCAAGAATCTGAGAGTGTGTGAGGATTGTCACCAAGCTATGAAGTTTATGTCTGGCGTGGAAGGTAGGGAGATAATCCTTAGAGATGCGACGAGGTTTCACCACTTTAATGGTGGGAAATGCTCTTGCGGTGATTATTGGTAAATATAAGAACTGTCGTTTTGTAGCATATTTACATAGGCGGAGAGAAGCTCCGACTCGCCGGAAAACAGGTTTATCCAGGCGGCGTCTGATGAATGTCGGCGTTGACAGCCGTTGACTTTTTGCCGGAGGAGAAGAGAAATCATATGCAGCAGACAAACTCGGCACGTGCTCGTTTGCTAAGAACACGTGTTTCGACACGTTTGATGCTATTGTCAGCAATATTTCGACATGAAGACTTGGATACTCTCGGCCTTGGTGAGAAATAAAAAAACAATTCATTGGAAATTAGGCATCAATTAAATAACGTCAGAACAAAAATTTGCCCTAGGAAGACGACATTTAAGTTTCTCTAACTTCTATACTTCCCTTTTCCAATGTATATCGTGACACGAGTAAGTGGAGCTCTCTAAACTTTATAACTCGTAAATATTACTTTTCTAGAGGTATCGAAGTAGGAAAGACATGCAATAATAATACTCCCTCTGTTATAAAAACCTCTGTTATAAAAAGAAAGAAAGTCGTTCTGGATATTTTTTCTCAAAAGGAATTCGATAGGTTATTTATAAAAAATATGTTTAAATTTTCAAAATTGTCCCTATATTAAATAACAACACAATATTCAATACACAAAACTATACACATGACAGATAACGAGGAGTATAAAAGATATTTTAACTCATCTTAATATGTGTGAAAAAGACTTTCTTTTTAGAACTTTCTTTTTTGAAGAGAGGGAGAAGGAGTATATTATACGATGATAAACAGAAATTTCGTTAAGCTAAATCGCCATTATTACAAAGCATGATAACATTTAGTACACTAAAACAACGATATATCGACCCAAGCTAATGTTTAACGACGGAGATCAACGGAAGATCGGTTATTATTACTTATTATGATGAGGATAGAGACGAATGGGAAGATCATACGCCGGCATTGGCGTTAAACCAGAGACAATCATCTTCTCATGTGTAATAAGTTTATCCCACTTGAACCTCTTCACTAGATGATGCATGAACACAAGTATCTCCAGCCTTGCAAATTCCTTGCCTGGGCACATCCTTGGACCTCCGCCGAAGGGTACAAACGTGTAAGGAGCAGTGGGCCCCAACGACGATCCTTCGGAGAATCTCGACGGGTCGAACTTATTCGGGTCAAGAAAGTATTGGGGACTCGTATGCGTCGAGTTCGGGCTGAAAAAGATCTGCAAAAAGTACAAGAAGAATAGATGTAATCTAATATCTTACATACCTATTTTTCATTTATTGTTTTTCTAACGTTGTAGTTACCTTCCATCCCTTTGGGATAGAGAAACCATTGAGTGTAAAATCAGTAAGGGCTTCTCTGAAACATCCCTGAACAGGCGGGGAAAGCCTCAATGCTTCGCATGCAACATTCCATGAATATTTCATCTTTTGAATGTCTTCCCAATTCAGTTGTTCGCCTGGGCCCTTTGAGTTAGCAATTTCCATTTGTTCTAGATAGAGCAAATGTTAGCTTTCTTTTGAATTAATGACTGGAAAAAAGATATATGCATTTGAACGTGCCTTGGTAAACTCGATCATAGATTTCATCGTCAGGCGATTCCGCCAAGTACTTGACAATGGAAGCACATGCTGAGCTGGCAGTGTCATGTCCGCCGACAAGCAATCCTATGATCTTATCAGCTATCTCCATCTCATGCATGAATCTTCCATCTTCATCGCTCGTCATCATCAACATCACTGACAAGATATCCTGCGTAGGCGATGCTTTTGATCCCTGATCGGCCAAGTCGACCTTCCTCCGGCGAATGATGGGAATGAGTTCCCTTCTGATAATCTCAGATGCCTTGATCGCCTTGTTGAAAGGAGTTCCTGGGAAATCTATGGGGATGGAGATCAACCCAGCGGTTAAGGTGTGGAAAAGCTTCTCAAACTTATGGACTTGCTGAGGATCTTCGACGCTTATAAAGAGCTTGCATGCGATCAAGAAAGTGTATTCCTTGGTCAGAGGAAAGACAAGAACGCTGTCTTTACCTTCCCACTCGCCGGAGAAGTGCCTTTGCGCCAGCTTATCCATTGCGCCTACGTAATTTTTCAGGGCTTCGGCTTTGAAGAAATTTGGGAACATTTTTCTCATCTTGATCGTTTCTTCTGCCGTCGATTGATCAGCAGTTGATGGGAAGATCTTCTTCATTGTGTCGGGCCACCAACCTCTTACAAGAACGTTTTCGTTGGAGAAGATGAATTTATTACAGCTCGGACCGCACAAAACTACGGTTTTTTCGCCGAAGAGATGCGTCTTGAATATACACGAAGAGTATCTCTTCACTCGGTCGAATATGAACGTTTCGGGCTGGCCCCTGTAGCCCGCAAATAGAAAGCTGAGGCTTTCTCCGATGAAAGGAAAGCCCATTTTTCCCGGCGGTGATTTTACGGCGGCGTTGACGCCGTCTCGGAGGTGCTTGTTGTGGAAGAGTTAGAAGAAGAAGACTACTGTGGTTAGAAGTACCAAAAGAGCGACAGACAAGTAGCAGTAGTACTCCATGTGTAAAATATTCTTTGAACTTGGCACTTGAGATTGAAAGCGCGAGAATCCTTTATATACCCAACTGCGTAACGTACGAGGGAAAAAATAATGATACATAATAATTTAAACAAAGGAAATTTATGATTATATAAACACCATCTAATCCTTAATAGACGGCGAATTTTCAACATGTATAAAAATCTATGTGATTGAGGTGCAACGAAGCAAATAAGCACATAATAGTTCCCTATAGAAGCAGAACATCATTGGAAAGTGAACCATTGAAAATTGTCGATATCGTACCAAGGGAGATTAAACCATCGGAACAAGGAAAACCATTGGAGCTCGTCGTTAGCGTTGTTTCGTTCAATAATGTTATCATATATTATTAATGGTCGATACTGGAAGAATGCAAGAGAACAGTTGATAGTGTGGTCCTTTTTTATTTTCTATTGTGAATTTACTTTATTAGTATTTTAAAAATATTATCATATTTTTTTTATTGATATTTAGTGCAGGGACATCAATCACAACATAGAAATCGTGACGTAGATATTTGATCGTGGCGTGAAAATGAACAGATCAAGAATATATTTTTTGTGGTGAAGATAGAATGGAATTTCCCTGAATAGTTTGGCATTGATCTGAAACACTTCTTTATACCATCACTCTGTTCTTTCATGTTCTGGAATAATACTATAATAGAAAAAAGAGTATGTGTCCAAATATAATTATATAAATGGTTTTTAGTGATGTGGTCCTTTCTTTCTCTTGTGACAAATGTCAAGTACTGATTGCATATACATAGAATCAATATATATATGGGATCTCTTTGCTTAGCTGTAGAGGGACATAGTTCGAAGTTGATTGATCGACGGTGGACCATTTAATTATTTACTTAGGTTTATGTTAAAGTTGTACAAAATTCTTGTCACGGTTCTCTCTCGTCTCTATATATAGACGTGGTGTTCATTGAGTTTCAGTGTGTTCAATAGACGCCACACGTACAACAGTACAGTATATTCACAAAAGTTACATATTTGATATAAAATTCACAATAGAAAATAAAAAGGAAAATATAGCAGCGCATCAGGCTTGTAAGATCTACCACAATAGTACACGTGTAAATCAATTATAATGCATGCATGCATGCAATAGACACCTGCCTTTTGTCGTGTTCGTGTATATAGATTGCATATGCCTTGTCTTTGGTCAAAGTCAAGACCGTTTCGGTAACCGCGTTTTTGACGAAATATATTATCGCTTAGTCTTCTTGAAGTCTTCAACTACCATTTTCTAGGTTTTTCAAATGATACAATACAGATAAACATAATCACTCAACTGAATAACTCTCTTGCATGCACTCCGTGGTTTTAGTGTTATCGTTTCACGAGGCATTTTAAACATTATGAAAACATTAACATACTGTACTTATTTCATATAATGTTGGTTTTGTTTGAAAAGGGGAAGATTTCCGAGACAGTCTTGGTTCTTCTTGCTCGATCAGATGTAGATTATATAGGAATAACAATATTGCTGTAAGAACTCGGATAAAGATGACGTGTGATCTGAATAAGGAGAACATATCTTTGAATATTTATTTTAGCCGTTATTACAGTTTGGACTTGGTCTAAGCAACAAGCAAGCATGGGCGATGTACAATACGAAGTGAGCAAGACAGTTATGAGCCCATCTTAATGGGCCTATCCTAAAGATAAAAGCCCATAATGAAAAACCACAGTTTTGCTGCTGGCGGTCAATTATTTTCCTTGTCCGTTTCGAGACGGAGGCGTGGAGAGCGTGCGGCGATGATAAAACAGCCGGCGGCGGCGGCAATTGCTAAAGTGCGGCTGAGGAGCTCCATGGACGTCCACGCGCCGCAGTCTCTTTCGCCGCGGCACCATAAGGACTATGCTCACTACCAACACACTGATTCCTGCAAGCTCCACCGATGGACCGCCAAGTAAAATTACACAAACACCCCCCTCCCGCGTCATCGCACGCACTGCCCAAATCTCCACTCGATCTGTGATTCGAGCTGGGACAATTCTATGTGCTTGTGTTTGATTAATTTTTTTTAATTATCGAGCTTGTCCTCGTGGAAAGCTTGTGAAGAGTCTAAACCTATTTCAATTATTGATAAAAATGGAGCTTGAGTGAGTTTTTTTTTTTTTGCCTTCGGTGTACTTTGAGCTGGGCTGGGCTAGTTTGGTAGTCTTTAAAGTGTTGTGCTATTTTCTTGTAGGAAACGAGGAAGCACTTAACAGTTTCCTGAATTACATGTATGTGATTTTGTCAGGGAAAGCTACGAGTTCATGTATGCAAGGCCGTGGGACAAAGTTAACGAATTTTATTTTGACGTGGTGAACGGAACAAGGTCGTTGTCTGAATTATCTTCACCGAAAGATGTGAGCTTTTAGATATGGGATCCAAGAATTTCACTAGTCGTTTTTCTTTCCTATATTTATGTTCTTGATTGTGATTATTGAAGATGGCCTTATGCAGACTGCTACTGTATGCGATGAAGCTCAATTAGCAGTGGATTTTGATGAACACGAACAAATGAGTGCGCCCGTCGACGATAAATTGGGAAGATGGGCAAGAGTGACTTTCAAAATAGTGCTGTCTTATCACGGTGGTTCATTTGATGGGTGGCAGAAGCAACCTGGTTTAAATACAGTTCAAGGGTAAGTGACAACGTAGAGAATTTGAAATTTGCTTCGACAACATGAAAAAGAGATCTTTTCTTCTTTGGTAATTGATGACCACAGTTTGATTGAACGGTGCCTTGGGAAATTTGTCGATGAAAAGAAAGCAAAGTTGCTGAAAGAAAAGAATTTGCCATTAGAAGGTTGTGCTGTTGTAGCAGGACGAACAGACAAAGGAGTGTCTGCCCTTCGACAAGTCTGCTCTTTCTGTATGATTTCTTGGACATTGCTGAGATACTTCTTTACTTCTTCCATTGCCCAGTTTGATGGAGATTTTTCTGTTTCCCTTCCCTTATACTTGTCCTCTTTGGGTAAAAATTATAACTCAAATGCTACGTTTCTTACTGCACTCAGATACTTGGAGAAAAGACGTCAAAGCTCGTGACGTTGAGGAAGCCATAAATTGTGCTGCACCAGCAAGGATAAAGGTCGTCAAAGTTTCACAGGTAAAGTAAATATATTGTAAATTTGGCGTGCGTTTGTTGAATCTTAATGTTCGCATTTCACACTGATACGGACATAAATTAGGCAGGCTAAGCAGAGGAATTAAGGAAATAATTAGCTTATGATAATTATTAAGAGAACTTAGTAAAAAATATGAGTTTTCATGAAAAATACAAAGTTAGATTACGAAGGGAGACTTTTAGGGACCTCAGACGGGTTTTAGGGACCTTCAACACACTTTAGGGAGCTAACAACAGAAAATAAGGGTTCTAGGGACCTCCAAAAGACTTTAGGGACCTAACGCCCATACTAGGGAACTATTTTGGGACCTATTGTGCTAACCATGTCCTGTCGTCCCGAGGAAGCGTCGTGAGGAAGCTTCACCAAACGGTCAGAAGTCTGAAAGGACGTCTGACACCACTGAAAAGCTGTTCTGACAGAACCTGTTCCATCCATCTGTTGTACCTGACAGTGCAGAGCCAAGTCTCATCTCCAGCCGCCTGACATCCCTGACAGCATAGAAGCTGTAACGGCTGCAGGAATGACTCTGACAGACGGCCTGCCATCCTGTAGCATCACAGTGTCCCAGGAGGTCATATCAGCAGGAATCTGGGCAATATCCAGGAGCCAGGGACGTACCTTCAGGCAATATCCAAGAGCCTCCTATATAAAGGGGACTTCACCATTTTCACGAGACAACTCCCATTCCAACACCTCTCAACACTTAGAAAAATACTCTCTCACTATAAAAACGTCTTTATGTATTTTCCTATGTGTGTTTGAGAGAGAAGAGTGAGATATGAGTAGTTATGATGTGTAAATCATTTAAGTATAGTGAAAGCAGTTCTTGAGTGCCGTGGACGTAGGATCTGCAAAGATCCGAACCACGTAACCCCTGTGTTATTTCATTTACGTCTCCGACTCAGCCCTACACGTCCCAACACGTTCCAACAGATCCCGACACTTCCCGACACGTCCCTACACGTCCCAACACGTCCCAGACACATCCCCAAACATGACCCAACGTCCCAAACACGTCCTAAGATCCCAAATACGTCCATTTCAGTTCCTTTATAAATAAGCACCTTATGCACGTCTAAAACTTTGAGATATCTTATTTACCGGCTATATAAATTTTCCTTCCCCACACATATAAATCTCTTTGATTGGGATAGCCCCATATCAAATGGCGCCGTCTGTGGGAATATTCAGAGTTGAAGGCGTGAGTGATTTTGCCTATATTGTGCGAAGTTGTGCTTAACCGTTCTTCTTTCTTTTCTTTATGGACGAAACGAAACACCCAAAAGATAGTCGAAGTCAGAAGTGAACCGCGGAGGCGGACCTCCAGAAACTGCCAAACGTGTTGAGAAACGGTCAGGACCTAAAATACAGGTCAAGAGATGATGAAGACGAGCAAGAGGGTACATATAAGTCTTCAAGGGATCTCAGAACATCCAGGCGGACCTCCACGAGTCCCGCTAGTGATCCACCCGAAAAAGCGAAGGGGGATGGAAGCTCCAGAAGAAGGGAGCTGAGCCACGGTCGAAAAAAAAGGGGAAAACAGCTCTTGGCAAAAAAGGGAGCTGCGAGACCGACTTGCGGACCTCAAACAGGTTACGTCCGAAATGCCGATGAAACAATCAACATGGGGAGTTAAGCTCCCCGAATCCATATACTGTGCAGTCCCAGGATGAGAAGCAAGTCGTCATGCAAAGAAGGAGAGAGATGTAAAAAACCATGGACGAAGGAAGCTAACGCCACGACCTCACCACAGGGAACCCTGGGGATCTACGCCAAGAATCCCAAGAAGATTCGCACCACTATGCAAATCCAAAAGAAATTGACATCAGCTCGAGGGACCTTCTGTGATGAGGAGGACCTTAGCTGGAATTCCAGGACCCTCTAAATTTCGTTTTCACTTATATACTATGATAAAATGACGACCACACTAACGACTGTTGTCATTTGAAGGACTTAGAGGCCCAGCCCCGCAATGGCGTACGAAAGTCAGAAGGACCTCAAAGTCCAGCTCCACGCTGGCAGAATGCTTAAAAAATCCAGCTCCGCGCTGGTAAAAAGACCCGGAGCTCTAAATTTGAGACCTTCTAGCTCCTCGCTAGACGCGAAGCTCCGCGGAGCTTAGAAGGAATCTCCATGCTGACATCCGAATATCCGCGGGAGATACAAGCCAAGCTCCTCGCCAGCACACGAAGGTCCGTGGACCTAGAAGTCAGCTCCGCGCCGACGCTTGAAGATCAATAGGAGATAACAGCCCAGTTCCCTGAGGGCACATGAAAATCCACGGAAGGCATCCCGCGTTGATAAGGCTCTTCGTCGGGACTCCAGGGCCCTCTAACTCACATTCTCATTTATATTATCAATACCTTAGTAAGTGCATACATCATGCTAACAACTGCTATCATTTGAAGGGTGAAATCGAAGGACCCATCATAGCAGAGCATCTGAGGAAATCCTTTGGCCGTGACCTCAACCAAGGTCAGGAGGTGGCCAAGAAGGAGCCTGGGAGATCGTGGCGATTAGAGGCAGACAACCCCACCTCCTCTGGGCCAGCTCCATTTAAGGCTCAGCCTCGAGCTGAGCTCTGCGCTGGCAAGGATCCGCAGGACCTCCAATCCTAGTTCCACTTTGGTAAGGTCCGTAGAAAATCAAGCCGAGCTTCGTGCTGGCACAAAGATCGATCCGAAGCTCCTCATCCGGGATCTCCCAGCTCCGCGCTGGCAAGAAACCCCGAAGCTCCGCATTCAGAACCTCCCAGCTTCGCGCTGGCAGGAAGATCCGGAGCTCCGACTGCGGGACCTATAAAAGTCCAGCTCCACGCTGCAGAAGACCTAAAGGTCCAGCTCCGTGCTAGAATAAAGGCAAAAAATCCCAGCTCCGCGCTGGCACATGAAGCTCCGCGGGAGGTCAAAGCTCAGCTTAGTACTGGCGTACGAGGACCTCCATGCACGCATTAGCATGGAGCTGTCGAGATCCCTCCTTAGGGTCCTACGAAACTTCCACCGTGACGCGACAACATGGTGGAAATCCTGACATTAGCCAGGAGACATCCCACGATAAGAAGGCTCTTAGCCGAAACTCCGAGACCCTCTAAATCTCATTTTCATTTATCATTACCATACTAAATATATGCATCATACTAACAACTACGATCATTTAAAGGATGAATCGAAGGGCCCACCCTAATGGGACGTCCGAGGATGTTCATTGGCCATAGCCTCGACTAAGGTCTGAAGGCGGTCGAGAGGGAGACCGGGGAATCTATGCCAACTGAATGCAGATAACCCCCGCCTCCTCTAGACATGTGCCACTCCATTTAAAGCTCACGTTCCTATCATAATAGGAGCTCCAGGCAAGGGCAATTCCAATTTTCAAAAGAGCCTGAAATTGTACACCTGAGCAATCGAGGGTCCGAAACTCCGGAGAGATAGAGCCAGGGACCTCACCATTAAGCGAAAAAGCAAGGAGCTCCATTTCGCCATTACTTCAAATTCCAAGCCTCCAACAAGGAGCCCGGATACTAAGCGAGCTGGCGCTATAACCACGCAATTTAAGCGAGCTGGCGCTATACCCACGCACTTAAGCGAGCTGGCGCTATATCCACGCATTTAAGCGAGCGGGCGCTATATCCACGCATTTAAGCGAGCGGGCGCTATAACCACGCATTTAAGCGAAGCTGGCGCTATAACCAGGGTAAACTATTGATGCCCCTAAGGAAATACCGCCTTGTCGGAATATAAATATATTATTATATAAACAGTGCACTGTATAATATAATCGATGCCAAAGGTCGACGGACCTGCGGTGTACAGGACGCCAAAGATGATATATCTGCGGTGTGATTTGATGCCAAAGGTCGACGGACCTGCGGTGTACAGGACGTCAAAGATAATCCATCTGCGATGTGAATGATGCCCATAAGGGTGTACAAGATGCCGCCGCTGACGGGCTGCGGTGTACAGGACATCAAAGGCTCTCAGTAAGCCTGCGACGTGAATGGTACCGAAGCGAAGCTGGCGCTATAACCAGGGTAAACAAATGAATGGGGATCCCCGGGATTAAAATTTTACAGACCTAAGTGTCTACACAAATACTGAAATCGCTAAGGACATAGAGAGCCTAGCGCAAGCGACACCTGAGGACAATGACGACGGTCATTGCAACCCAGGCGTGAATTCATACTTGGCTTACGAATTACTAAGCGAGCTGGCGCTATAACCATGCATCTAAGCGTGCTGGCGCTATAACCATGCCACGATAATGACGTTCCCAGGAACATCCATCAGGTCCCGAAAGGACGCAAAAACATGAAATACAGGAGAAAGGGAACTCCGGTGAAACATGCGAACATGGGGAGTTAAGCTCCCCATACCATTATGTCCCGAAAGGAAAAATGACACAGTATTTTTACAGGTTATCACCGTGGTGAAAAAATGAGAGGTCTATACAAATATGACGTCCCAGGAGCTAGGAGGGACATACAGTAGGACCTGAGGATCTCCTTCAAAGTGCAAGGCTCGAAGAGGAGCTCCGCCATCAGGTCCCCGCCAGGTCCCTTCCAGATCCCAAGGACGACGTACGCAACGGCGACGACAAAGCCTAAGGAAAAACAGGCTCCAACATAGGGGAGTTAAGCTCCCTAAAGCATTGCAGGAGTTGGAGACGATGGATCAACAACACCCGCAGCGGGCCAGGACATCTGTATGCTTCTCTGCGGCAGAGAGCGAAAAATGAAGGTCCTCGGAGACCTGCAGATCTCTCTGGAAGCACCCAGGAAAAGGAAGGTCACGAAGAGCATACACGGCATTAATTCTCGAGGACTCAGCACTGAAGCCGCCCACGAGGAAGTGTCGCATCAGAGGCCCAAGATCCTTCAGAAGGAAAGAGAGTCCTTCAAATAGGCCTGGCGCCAGTCTTCAGTCAGGTCCTATAAGAATGCCGCTGGGAACAGACGAAGGTGCTGGGAAAGGCAAATACTTTCAGCCTTCGGATCCACCAACTGGGCAGCCACATGCACCTCCGTCATGCCCGTGGAATCGGCATCCCACTCTTCCTTCTCCTAAGAGAAGAATCTCCAGGGACCTTCCTCGTGCTATTTCACGAGAATTACCTTTTTCGTTCTTCTTTCTCCAGAGAGCTCCGCATTTCTCCCTCGTGCTGCTCCACTAATTCTGTTTGGTTAGTTATCTTCAGGTCCTGACTTGAAGACTTTGCAGACAGACCGGAAGCTACGTTCCATCACCTAAGAAGCCTCAGAGGGATGGCCCTCTGATCATCTAGGAGCACCCAACAACTTAGCAGGCTCATCTGTTCATGTCTGTTCAGATGGTTCACAGAAAGCAAGGAGCTCACTCACTGAGGTCCCTATAGGTCCCATAAGAGACTCAGCACCTGCGCCTCAAAGGGAGTAACTTCTTTTTTGCTTTTCCTTCTGACCCTTTGCATGAAGTTATTTTTCGTCTAACACCAGGGACATGGGCCGTAATAAGAACTTCTTGAGCTCCCATAACTGGAGAAAAAATCAAGGGAACATCCTCCGTTCCTTCAGAAGGACGAATCTCCTCGCGAACGTCCCTCGCCACCAGGACATAAAGGAGAAGGGAGCTATAGAGGGTGCGCTGGCTTGGGGAGTCGGTCAACATAGCCCACCATGAGGACGTCCTACCCCTGCGTCTGGAACCCAAGACACGTGACCGAAAAGCATTAATTCTGCGGCAAAAAAGAAAAAAGAAAGGGAAATGCGCCTTTTCAAAGACAAGAATAAAGGTTTTTCGGTAAGGGAGGTATGACTTTTACTTATCGCCTGCCTTACAATTTTTACTCTAATTCACTTTTGTCCCAAAAGACAAATTAGAGTAGGGGAGTGGTTGATACGGACATAAATTAGGCAGGCTAAGCAGAGGAATTAAGGAAATAATTAGCTTATGATAATTATTAAGAGAACTTAGTAAAAAATATGAGTTTTCATGAAAAATACAAAGTTAGATTACGAAGGGAGACTTTTAGGGACCTCAGACGGGTTTTAGGGACCTTCAACACACTTTAGGGAGCTAACAACAGAAAATAAGGGTTCTAGGGACCTCCAAAAGACTTTAGGGACCTAACGCCCATACTAGGGAACTATTTTGGGACCTATTGTGCTAACCATGTCCTGTCGTCCCGAGGAAGCGTCGTGAGGAAGCTTCACCAAACGGTCAGAAGTCTGAAAGGACGTCTGACACCACTGAAAAGCTGTTCTGACAGAACCTGTTCCATCCATCTGTTGTACCTGACAGTGCAGAGCCAAGTCCCATCTCCAGCCGCCTGACATCCCTGACAGCATAGAAGCTGTAACGGCTGCAGGAATGACTCTGACAGACGGCCTGCCATCCTGTAGCATCACAGTGTCCCAGGAGGTCATATCAGCAGGAATCTGGGCAATATCCAGGAGCCAGGGACGTACCTTCAGGCAATATCCAAGAGCCTCCTATATAAAGGGGACTTCACCATTTTCACGAGACAACTCCCATTCCAACACCTCTCAACACTTAGAAAAATACTCTCTCACTATAAAAACGTCTTTATGTATTTTCCTATGTGTGTTTGAGAGAGAAGAGTGAGATATGAGTAGTTATGATGTGTAAATCATTTAAGTATAGTGAAAGCAGTTCTTGAGTGCCGTGGACGTAGGATCTGCAAAGATCCGAACCACGTAACCCCTGTGTTATTTCATTTACGTCTCCGACTCAGCCCTACACGTCCCAACACGTTCCAACAGATCCCGACACTTCCCGACACGTCCCTACACGTCCCAACACGTCCCAGACACATCCCCAAACATGACCCAACGTCCCAAACACGTCCTAAGATCCCAAATACGTCCATTTCAGTTCCTTTATAAATAAGCACCTTATGCACGTCTAAAACTTTGAGATATCTTATTTACCGGCTATATAAATTTCCCTTCCCCACACATATAAATCTCTTTGATTGGGATAGCCCCATATCACACACAATACCACTGCAAAATGTGATGCTGTTTAGGTATCACGTGAATTTCATCCTAATTTCTCTGCAAAATGGAGACGCTATCTCTACATATTTCCTCTTGATGGCGAGACTCTGCTTCAAGAATCAAGTGACTGCAAGATTCGCCAGAACAGTCAGTCCATCGATGATTTTGGAGGAGAATACGGAGCAGACGAGGGAAAGAAGCCAACTAATTTCGAAGTTAGCCGTGTGAATCTCATGCTGAATCAATGGAAGGAAAGCTACATTCTTACAAGATGTTCGCACGAGACACTAAGGCGTCAAGAAACATGTAATAGGATCAATGTTTCAGCTTTGGCACTTCCTTCTTTCCTTTAACTAATTGCGATCAAATTCTCAGCGGGCCTCCAACAGAGTGCTTCGTCTTCCACGCAAGAGCTGCAGAGACCTATTTACCAAGTTCCAATGAGGTAGTTTCTTCCTATCACCATCTTCTTACATAAAATTATGATCTTTATCCATCAATCCTAGGACCACCCCACATCATCGATCTATGCCTAAGCAGGGCTGTAAGAAGGCAACTACAAGAGCAATGTGCATAGAATTAGTCGCCAACCGCTTCCTTCGCAAGGTAATTAGTTTGGCTATCCTTCTTTGAAACTTTCATTTCACATTTGAAGATAATTCCCTAAAAGGGTATTCCATATATGAACACACTTTCTTCATTACAGATGGTTCGAGTCCTTGTCGCCACGGCAATTCGAGAAGCAGCAGCTGGCGCTGAAGAAGACTCACTCATAAAGCTGATGGCGCCACGTGTCGCCGTGCTACTGCACCGCCTGCTCCTCCTGACGGGCTTTGCCTGGTAGACGTAGGCTATGCAGAATTTGATAGGAAGTATTGCTTAATCTCTTGAGTCTGTTTTTCTGCGTATTACTATAAAGTTGGATCATTACACAATGGGATAAAGACTGCAATAATTGCAGATGTTTTCTTGTTAATAAGAGAAGAGCAGCAAGAAACTGTCGAGACAGAAGGCTCTAATAACATTAAGATCAGAAACGAGCAAAATAGGAAACAGAGACGGCATTCGTCTTTCAAAAGATGAGACAAAATTCATTCCTTTTTTTTTTTTTTTTTTAAATTATGCCTTAAACTAATCAGACTTTCTTCTGAAAGAACAGCCCTCGGTGAGCCTCGCCCGGCCGCCAGTTGGCTGGCAAAGAACAGTCCCGCAGTTTCCGCACACAACCACCGTTTGAGAGTGGCTGAACACAGTCGTTCTGCACCACAATTACAATCAGATTTTCTTTAGGATTGGTAATTCGATTAGGAAAAAAGGGCTGCAGAAGTAATTAGTCGGCTTACTTACATGTTGAAGCATCCCTGGCACTTTACATCCTAAAATTCCAAATGCACAAATTAATAAAAAGTGGAGATTTTCATTTTGTTTAATATACGATACGAAAACAAGCAAGCGACGAGGCGAGCAGAGGAGGCGATCGTACCATGAAGAAAGAGTTTGGAGATTGAACGAGACGCTTGAGCTTGTGCTTCCTCTTCTCAAGCTCAGCTGGTGGGTTCAGCAAATCGATATCGTTTGAGAGAACCTATTTAAATAAAAATAAACATATAAAAAAAAAAGATCAAAAAGCTAGCCATCGACTGAAACACGAACACAATCTTACATTCCCAATAACGAATTCAATCGACGACTCACCATAGTTAACTACAGCAAATTTGCGCGAGACAGGCGATTGCGCAATCGAAGTGCTGATTGATGCTGTGTGGTGGATAAAAATACAAGCGTAGGGTTTTCTTTCAATTGCAGAAGGCGTTACTGTAAGGCACAGCAAAGTATTAACGGCTGGGCCTCATTTGTTAAGTCATGATTGGCCTAACGTGGAAAAACCCAACATAATTTTTGCAGGAGAGAGAGGACGAACACACACGGGTATGTCTTCTTATATCTCATCTATGGAAGTCGAAGATGTTAGTTAGTTAGTTAGTAGTGGGTCTATCTAAGTAATGGAACTCAATATAGCTTAAGCGAAGGTCTTCTTCAACATGGGAAAAGGGGAACTACATCATCGTATGAAGTGAATCCTCAGCACCATTATTGGGACATGCAGCTTTAGTTTAGTTTAGTTTAGTTTAGTTGGAGGTCATAGATGAAGAAGATTAATGTAGCTTTTCACGTGGGAAGGACGAGAGAGAAGGAGCCATGTTTTGGTGTGTGAGAAAGAATACGTGATAATCAACAATGTCCACCGAACACACACGGTAATCATTAAAGAAAACCGAGTCAATATAGCAGCTAGCTGGCCATTTTGTGAGTGTTTCCTTCATTACGACGAATAGCATAAATGTCATACGCTCAAACTCAACGGTATTGACCGACCCAAAGAGTCAAATGGATTCTTAGTCAACCTCCATCCCTCCAAGAATGGGGTGGTGGAATGGAAAACATATTCATTTGACTTGAGCAATAAGAAAATGCAATTGGACTTCGTAAGCTGCCGAGCCGACTTGGTATTGTATGGCTTCCGCGTTAGCATTTAATGTTGTCGTGGGGTTGTTTTCTTTACTTCTTGTAATATAAATAGAGAACAACACAGTCCAGATTTTCCCATTACGACAAGCCAAAGCGAAAAGAAGTTGGAATAACTTGAGAAAAAAAAATAGATAATGGGTCTCATCGACTTGAGAAAGCCCGTACTATTCTTCGCTATATTGATAAACCACTTCACAAACTCAAAAAAATTTCCTGCTTACACAAAGAACAGAGCCGCCAGGCTAAACAGAAGTGTTTCGTCTTTACAGAAATTCAACAGCCTTGACCTGAGAAACGACGTCGTCGTCTTCTTCGACGTGGAGGCTACTCTGCTGAAATCGACCTCGCTCTTCCCTTCATGCTCGTGGCTTTCGAAGCAGGCGGCTTGATAAGGGCTCTCCTTCTACTCATTGCCTACCCTTTCTTGACATGTCTCTGTAATAAAGACCTCGCCTTGAAGGCTATGGTTATGATTAGTTTTCTGGGGCTGAAGAAGGACTCCTTCAGGGAAGGAAGATCAGTTCTGCCCAAGTTCTTCCTCGAAGACGTTACAATGGAGAGCTTCGAGGTACTGCGCAGGGCGAAAACAACCGTGGCCGTCACAGATCTGCCGCTAGTAATGGTGGAAAGCTTCTTACAAGACTACCTGGGAATCGACCACGTCGTCGCGAGAGACTTAAAAGTCAGTTATGGTCGTTTTCTTGGAACCATGGAAGCAAAAGCAAGTCTTAAAATCCCAGAAACCATCGCTCGTAGTAATGATGATAATACCATTGGAATCATCAGCAGCAGCAGTCAATGGTTGTCTTCAAAGTGCAAGGCAACTTACCTTGTGAGCGAACAAGAAAGAAGGAAATGGACTCAACTGCCCAAAAGCTCATATCCCAAGCCCCTCATTTTCCACGACGGCAGATTGGCTTTCAGGCCAACATACTCAGCTTCTCTAGCAATGCTCCTATGGATTCCCTTCGGCTTATGCCTCTGCCTCCTCAGAGTCGTCATTGCATCCTCTTTCCCAGTAAAAATCATGGGCCCACTGCTTCGATTCCTCGGATTACAAGTCAGAGTTTCTAAAGCCAAGTCTTTAGAAACTCAAAGCCACAGAAGAACGAAGGGAAACCTATACGTCTGCAACCATAAAACCCTACTCGACCCAATATTCATCGCCTACGCCTTACAGATCAACCCCATTACCGCAGCTACTTACAGCCTTAGCAGATTCTCCGAGATCTTTTCTCCGATCAGAACCGTTCGCCTACAGAGGAACAGAGCGCACGACGCCGAGCTAATGCGTGGGGTTTTAAGACAGCAGCGCAACCTCGTCGTCTGCCCTGAGGGGACGACTTGCCGGGAACCTTTTCTTCTGAGGTTCAGCCCTCTGTTCGCCGGAGTAAGCGAGAGGATATTCCCAGTGGCCGTCGACTGCCACGTCAGCATGTTCTACGGAACGACGGCGAGTGGGTTCAAGTGGCTGGATTCGATATTCTTCCTCATGAATCCTAAGGCCAGCTACGACGTTCGGCTGTTGGGTGCCGTGAAAGGGGTGACGGCGGCGAATGATATGAATGGAGATTTGAAGATTAAAGCTGCTAACTTTGTGCAGAATGAGATAGGTAGGGCTTTGGGTTTTGAGTGTACGGAGCTTACGAGGAAGCATAAGTACTTGATCTTGGCAGGAAATGAAGGGATTGTTGGTGATCATGGAAATAAATGATCTCCTAAAACTGAGGAAGGAGCCAACGAGTCGAAAATCACATCAATATTCCTCTTGTAGTACATTCTTTGTGGCGATTAAAGAACAGCCCAAATAAATAACGTGAATATTATTGTGGTTATCAACTTATTAGTTATTTGGAAAAAAAAAACTTATTAGTTATTACAGAGTTACGCTTCTGTCAATCCACATAATTTGTGGTTTTTTTTCCCTTTCTTTTTCTGGTAATAATTCAGACGGCACTTCATAAAAATCAGTGTCTCAAGAAAGTCTTAAGACCATCGTTTCGAAAAAAAAAAAAGAAAGTCTTAAGACAACATATTATTAGTCTTAAGACTTCTGTCAATCCACATAATTAAAGATCCGATTTTTTTTTTTCCAACCATCAATTACGTCCACAAAGAAAAAAATAAATAATTAAAGCAAAACATCTCCCTATATTATATATAGATAGACACAATTATACACGCCTTCAATTCAATGTACTGACTCAATCACTGCAACTGTAATGGAAAGCAATGTATCCATTTTCCTCATCTTCTTCTTCCTCACTCTCCCCATTCCCATACTCCTACTCAACACCCTCCTCCGCCCCAACCGAAAACTAAAAGCCCGCCGCCCGACACCGCCAGGACCACCGCCCCTACCCATCGTCGGAAACTTCCACCAACTGGGCTCCACCTCTCTCCCCGAAACTTTCGCCAGGCTGTCCAGAAAGTACGGCCCATTACTGTACCTAAAGCTCGGCTCAAAAAGCGTCCTCGTCGCCAACTCCGTCGAAACCGCCGACGAAGTGCTCATCAAGTCCGACCTAAAGTTCTGCAGTCGGCCGAGCCCAATAGCCTTTCGGAAGCTCTCTTACAACTGCACAAACATCGCCTTCTCTCCTTACAACGACTACTGGCGTCAGATGAGGAAGCTCGCTATGCTTCATCTTCTGAGCGCTAAGAGAGTTCAGTCTTTTAGCCACGTAAGGGAGGAAGAAGTTAGGACAACAATGGAGGCTTTGTCCGAGCAGGCGAAGAGATCCGAAGCTGTGAACTTGAATGAGACGATCACTCGTCTTACCAGCAATATCGTGTCTAGGGTGGCTTTTGGGAAGAGATATGTGAGGGGTACTGCTGAGAGTAAGCTATTCTATCGCATGGTTCACATGTTTGGGAGGAGCCTTTCGAGCTTTTACCTTGTTGATTACTTCCCATGGCTTGGATGGATCGATAGATGGGTTGGGAAGCTCGATCGCCTCGACGAGGCTTTTCAGATCTGTGATTCGTTCTATCAAGAACTCATAGACGAGCATCTCCTTTCTAACAAGAGCACGGCGGCGGACGAGGGTGATATGATCGATATTCTGCTGCGTCTGAGGGAGGAAGATCAGTCTCTTGATATAGCTCTTGAGCACATCAAAGCTGTACTCATGGTGAAATCTCTCTCTCTCTCTCCCTCTATCTCTCTCTCTCTCTGAATTGACCATATCTATGGTGGTTATAACAGGACGTGTACTTCGCTTCTACTGATACAACAGCTACGACGATAACATGGATTATGACAGCACTGATTAAGAATCCTAAAGCTATGAAGAAGGTCGTGGAAGAAATCAGAGAATCAATGAAGGGAAAACAAGAACTGAACGAAGAACACATGGCTACAGTAAAGCTGCCTTATTTGGACGCTGCAATAAAAGAAGCTATGCGATTGTACCCCACAGTGCCACTCCTCGTACCAAGAGAGACTGTCCAAGAATGCTCTGTGGATGGATACGAAATACCTGCGAAAACGTTAGTTTATGTGAATTCGTGGGCCATAAGCAGGGATCCCAGTTTGTGGGAGGATCCATGTGAATTCTTGCCTGAGAGATTCTTACCAAATGGGGATAAACACGATGTGGATTTTAGGACGAGCGTTGAGCTTATACCGTTTGGTGCTGGAAGGAGAGGTTGCCCTGGGATCAACATGGCCTTATCTGTGATTGAGATTATTGTGGCGAATCTTCTCTACCATTTCGACTGGGAAATGGTCGGTGGGCTGAAGAACGAAGATCTCGACGATGAGATTCGGGAAGGTTTGACCTTGCATAGGAAGAATCCACTGCGATTGGTGCCGAAGAAGGTGATTCTGTAAGCGTGTAAGAAACAGAGCATGCCTAATGCAACATACACAGAGTGATAGATGTTGGATTCGACGGGATTCATTCCCGTTATTGTTGGCCTACAGAAATAATCAGTTGGGATTATTTGATCCTTAATATTTTATAATTGATTGCCCGGTTATTAATCCTTGATGGACGGACTAGTAACCCTTATACTTATTGGGCCGGTCCTGTCTCTTGCTCTACATTTATTATATGGCTCTCTGGTGATTCTATAAATAGGCTATTACGTTGAGCCTTTCATAATTACAACATAAAACATGTAACGTTCAAAACTCATAATGTTTAAGAGTTTGAAATGCAAATTCATAGTCTTGTACATAACGTTTTCGTACAAGGCACTTAGTAAATATATAAGCGTATATTACAAACGTTCCTAACGATCGAACGATACGCTGTATCACTATAACGTGGGAGCCTTAAAGAAGTACACAGGTCTCCATCACCTCCGTAGAGCGAAAGAGACGAAGATCGTGTCCTGACGGCCACCAACGATGTCTGCGATCAACACAGGTAATTCATTAGTATAAACTCATTTCGATTATGTATTCGAGAAGATCCGCTTCACGGTGGTGATCTCGCTAACGAATAACAAGACCACGTTATGTTCACCGTGCGCTTCCGCACACATAGCCGTAATCTCGCTTATGCAAATGAGGATTACCTTACGACGCTATGCTTAAGGTTCTAACATTTGGTATCAGAGCCATGTTGATTCGATACTTGAATCGAATGACTTTTGTAATTACCTTTAAGATCGACGTAGTTACATGATGATCTCTTGTTCTTCGCCGATGAAGAAAGATCATCTTATTTTCTTACGATTACCTCACCGGAGTCATCCAACGATCTTCCGGTTGATGTTGGATCTAAGATTGTGAATATCATAATCGTACCTTGTGAGAAAATCTGGGTGTCTCTGCGCTTTCATCGATCGCCTCTTCTCAAAACGTCGAGCGATTGTGATGACTCGTAGCTTACGATCATGAACATCATCTCAGATCTATCATGCCTTACTTATGTTGTTAATGGGCAGTTTATCTCACAGCAAGAAGGGTGCGAAATCATGTGATATGAATAACTTACTATGCGCATGATAATTATGAACTCATGCATAACCTCATTCATCAAATCTTTCGTGGCTTCATAGTAATGATAAGAGTCATGAATTATTGTTATAGCTTTCATTGTTAGTCTGACTCATGACCAATTATTAAATGTGATGTTCATTGTCTTCACTCCATTGTTTCGGACCCATCCAACATGTGCAATATGACATAGGCCATACTGATGTCACTTTAATAATATAAGGTGTTGGGCTAGCTTTATTGAGTGTTACGTGTTATTTGCTTGCTAGCTAATACATGTGTCGGTTACTAAGACATATAATAATAAATGTATGCAATAATTAAGTGTGGGTCATTCATGTTTGTAGCCTTTCAATAATGACAAAGCATGCGACAATATTATATACATAGGTGGCAAAATAAAGTGGTCATAAGGGGTCGACCATTATATATCTGGTAATAATGTTTATTATGTATACTTGGTAAGGTGTAGCACTAATGGCCAAAAGACATCGTATACCAAAAATGACATGTCGATTAAAGGGCGAGTGAAGTAATGGTAATTATGTTGAATAATGTGACAACATAATATTATTATGTATATACTAATGAAATTATGCAATTAAGTCTAATAAGCATAAAATATATACATAATTAAAAATTTTGTGGTTCTTATTTATTCTTCTGGTATATCGACCCAAGAATGCCAATTGAATAGATAAGACTAATGAACCACACTTACGTTTTATTCATCGAATGAAGCCATATTGAACTAACAGAAATTTTGGCGATTGATTCATAAAAAAATGAATTTATTTCATTATAGTTTGGATTCATCTTCTGCCCAACGGTGATGTGGATTTAAATTATAATTAATGCTAAAGTTAACGGAGAAATGAATGTGCTTTTGTTATAATCGGCCCAACGGAAGGTTATAATAATATGCTATTTCTTAATGGAAATTTATGATTATTTTCCATACTTTAGCACTTATGTTTAAAGGAGAAAAGCTCAATTATATTTTTGTAAATGGCCCAACGGAAGTTTGCATTTATATATCTTTTCTCAATGGAAAGCTTAATTAACTTTCCAAACAAAAGTGTACTTCTTAAGTGGTTGAGTTCACAATTATTATTCGTGCCTTTCCTAAACAAACTTAAATAATTCTGTGATAATAATTGCACCTAACATGAGCCAAATTGAAACATTTGATCAATGTTAAATATAATGGCATTGATGGTGTTCGTGAGCACATCCTAAAATTGAATGACATGGCCGCTCAGCTTAAGGTCGTGGACATCGAGATCTCAAAAGGCTTTCTTGATCATTTCATTGTTATATATCTCCTTCTTGTGTTTGATCTTTCTGAGATCAATTATAACACGCTTAAGGGAAAATGGAAAATGAGCGAACTGATCATTATGTCTGATCAGGAAAAGAAGCTGAGACTCCTTATCGTGCTTACTTCACTACTCAAGGTCAGGGCAAGAATAAACGAAAATAGCAGGGTTTAAAAATAAATAAATAAATTTGAGAACAAGGCTTATCATTTGGGTTTTGAAGTCTCGCAAGCGTAAGTTGAGCTGTGAGGCTGCTCATTTTTAAAAGGAGTGTCTAAAATTCAAAGAGTGGTTGAAGTGATAAAGTATCTAACTACGTTTGTTAAAATCTTCCTTGCTAATGTTTCTATCCCAATACATGTTCGAATGACACTGGTGCATCTAAACATACCTCTTGTTTATTTCATTGATTCCATTCTGTAAGGAAATAAATAAAGGGGAATGTGATAACGTGGTCTGAAATGGAAATAATATTCCAATTGAAGCCGTAGGAACTCTCAGACTAATTTTTGGAGAGTGGTTTCAATTTGGACTTATTTAATACTGCTTATGTACCCAGTATTGAAAGAAATCTTATTTATGTATCTCAACTTGATGCTTATGACTTCTCATTAAGTTTGAGAACAAAGGTTTCACCATTTCATTAAATTCCCATGTCGTTTATTCCGGACATTTAGAGGGAAACCGCTATTAGTTATGTGAAAATCCTTTCCATCATTTATTTGAAGGAATCTGAATATGAAATTACAAACAAGTCAACCAGTGGCAAAATAAAGCTAATCGATAAGAATTCCACGATATAAAGGCTTGAACGTTTATGCCATATATCTCAATGTCTCATCGAAAATGGAATTCTTCATCATTTAGATTTCTCGAATTTTTATGCATGTATCAGGTGTACTTAAATATATATATATATATATATATATACACTCAAGGAATTAAACGTAGTGCCACCATGAGTAATGGACTCTTAGAACCGATTCATATTGATATCGGTGGTCCACATACTGTTGGAATTAATGGCCATAGATACTTCATTATGTTTATATTAACACTCTTATCATGGATATAATTATCTCCTTTATAGTAATAAAAAAAACCATGAAGCGCTCTAGGTTTTCATGACTTATAAAGCTAAAGTCGAAGACCAATGTAATTGCAAAATCAAAAATGTGAGATCTGATAGAGGAGGAGAATATTACGGGAAATTCTCTTACTCGGGTCGCGATCCTGGAGCTTTTGCCTTGTTCTTACAAGAATGCGGCATTGTCCATCATGTTTCCATGCCTGGGATGCCTCAGCAGAACGGTGTTGCTGAAAGATGAAACCGTACCCTATAGATATGGAACGGAGTATGATATGCCAAACATCTTTACCTGAATATCTTTGGGTTGAGGCACTTAAAACAGCCATGCATATACTAATTGGGTTCCTACTAAAGCGACGCCTAAACCCCTTTATGAATTATGTGCGAAAAGGAAACCGAGTATTCAATACTTCCATATATAGGGTTGTCCTGCCGTATCTAAATTTTCAACTCAAACTTACGAAAGCATGATTCTAAAACCATAAGTTGCTATTTATCGGTTACCCAGAACGATTTGAGGGTTTTCGATTTTATTGGCCATCTCATACCACAAGAATTGTCGAAACTCGACATGCCGTAATTTTAGAAAATGTCGGTAATTGTGATCATAGCATATCTCGTAAAGTAACTCTTGAAGAGGAACCTAAATTCTTAAATGTTCCCATTACGTCAAGAGTTAGCAATCCCTGAATCTGTGGGAGGATCGCTAAATAATGAGAATATGCCTAATATATCATAACACGATAATGAACCTTCTCCATAAGTCGTTCCAGAACCATCTCCACAGAGGTCTGAACGAGTGAGAAGGCCGACTTTTCATGATGATTATGTCTATTTAGATGATTGTGATAATTCTATTGGGAATGATCCTGCGTCATTTGATGATGCGATGACGCGCGACCAAAGAACTCAATGGCTTGAAGCCATGAACGAAGAGTTAAACTCAATGAAGTTGAATGAGGTTTGGGATCTTGTAGACTTGCCTAAAGGATTCAAACCAAGAGGTTATAAATGGGTATTCAAAACCAAAATGAATCCTCAAGGTAACGTCGAACGATACAAAGCCCGGTTGGTCGCTAAAGGGTTTACGCAAAGAGATTGTATTGATTATAATGAAATCTTCTCTCCTGTTTCTAAAAATAATTCATTCCGCAGTATTATTGCCCTTGTAGCTCATTATGATTTAGAGCTACATCAAATGGACGTTAAAATAGCATTCCTTAATGGTGACTTGCATGAGAATGTTTATATGACGCAACCAGAAGGTTTTCTGGTTGAGGGCAAGGAACACATGGTATGCAAGCTTAAGAAGTCCATATATGGCATTAAACAGTCATCTCGACAGTGGTATGGCATTAAACAGTTATCTCGACAGTGGTATTCTAAAATTTTTTGTGGTGATCACTGAATTCAGTTTCAAAGAAAATTTGGCCGACCAATCCATATTTATGAAAATCTGTGGGAGCAAATTTGTTATCCTTGTACTTTATGTGGTACATTATGTGGATGAAATGTTACATGTTCAACGAGACTATAAAACTTTTCTCGAGTAAATTCGATGTGAAAGATCTTGGTGAAGCCTCTTATATTATGGGTATAGAAACTCACTGAGAAGCGCTCGTGACATGAATGTAAAAAAAAAAAAAAATCAACGATCTTAATTGCTCTCCCAGAGGAATACCGGTCTTTAAGGGCATAAGTTTAGTTTATCACAGTATCCCAGGATCGAATTGGCGTTTGATGATATGGAGAAATCCCTTGTTCATCATTAGTTGAAAGCCTTATGTACGCTCAAGTATGTACGCGCCAAGATATCGCCTAAGAATGCCAAAAAGGTTTCGCGATAGTTACAGTATCCTAAAAACTATATGCTCATTTACGAAAATCAGAGTTCATTAATGTTATAAGATACTCCGATTTTGATTACGTTAGGTGCCTTAACACCAGAAATTAACGTCTAGTTACGTGCTTATGTTATCTGGTGCACCCATGGAAAGGTCCTAAGCAAATGATAAATGCTTCTTCTACCATGGAAACATAAGTTGCTATTTGATACGAAGCATTATGTCATGCGAAATGGATTAGCTGAGCTTCGTTAGGTGAACTCAATTACGAAACCACTTAAAATTTGCTGCGATAATCAGTATGCAGTATTCTTTCCTAACAACAACAAATCAAGTACCTTGTTGTGGAAGAAAGGATCCAAAATTGTTAATATCCATTGAGCACATTAGTTTAGTGCCATGGTAGTTGACCTGTTAATGAAAGCCTTGCCATCCAAGGTGTCTCGCGAACACGTATGTAACTTGGGACTGCATGTAAGCTTTGATTAAAGAGGTCATTAATTTGATTGGATATTAACTTCGCGATCACATTATGATTATGGATCCTATTATGATTAACGATGTGATTTATTGCTTATGATGTGCACAATCATGAAAAAGCATTACCATATTATTCACATCGAGGACCACTTATGTTATGAACCTAGTATCGAAGATGTTGAGTTTGTGACTTAGGAATGAATCTATTTCGTGAGAATTTAGATTCGGCCTGTATCCGATTTGATGTTTAGATATATGGTTATTATTAAGGATATAGTTTCCGGTATAATCCCATCATGAAAAATTGATTAATTATATCTTTGGCCAAGTGGGAGAATGTTGGATTCGACGGGATTCATTCCCGTTATTGTTGGCCTACAGAAATAATCAGTTGGGATTATTTGATCCTTAATATTTTATAATTGATTGCCCGGTTATTAATCCTTGATGGACGGACTAGTAACCCTTATACTTATTGGGCCGGTCTCGTCTCTTGCTCTACATTTATTATATGGCTCTCTGGTGATTCTATAAATAGGCTATTACGTTGAGCCTTTCATAATTACAACATAAAACATGTAACGTTCAAAACTCATAATGTTTAAGAGTTTGAAATGCAAATTCATAGTCTTGTACATAACGTTTTCGTACAAGGCACTTAGTAAATATATAAGCGTATATTACAAACGTTCCTAACGATCGAACGATACGCTGAATCACTATAACGTGGGAGCCTTAAAGAAGTACACAGGTCTCCATCACCTCCGTAGAGCGAAAGAGGCGAAGATCGTGTCCTGACGGCCACCAACGATGTCTGCGATCAACACAGGTAATTCATTAGTATAAACTCATTTCGATTATGTATTCGAGAAGATCCGCTTCACGGTGGTGATCTTGCTAACGAATAACAAGACCACGTTATGTTCACCGTGCGCTTCCGCACACATAGCCGTAATCTCGCTTATGCAAATGAGGATTACCTTACGACGCTATGCTTAAGGTTCTAACAATAGAAACATATTGTGGCCATTTGAGCTTATATATACGACATCAATTACTTAGTTGTTTGGTACTCTTTAGATGGGGCTTGATCTGGGACAATTTGTTAAAAATCGCGAAAATGTTTCAGTATATACACATACGATTCGTTCTTACACCAAGAAAGCACACATGTCTAACTAAACGCAATAAAAAACACTACTTATTCACAATGTTAGATTTATTTTCATTCTTCGTCTTCCTCGTCGTGCGAATCATCTTCACTGTCCTCGATGTGATTTAGGTCCTCCACAACCACTATAGGGATGGTTTGTAACGGCGATATATCTGAAGGGCAAAGTAGAGCACATACTTATAGATGGGAACATAAAAAGAAAGCATCACAAAGATTTGAGCTTTAACAGGTAAAGACTGAGTCTTTCCAGTAGACAGAGTTCGATACATACACGATCTATGCAATAAATATATATTAACATTAACATGGGTCAAAACCGTGTCCAATTAATCAACAAAGGATGCACTCTTTTTCCCAAGATTCATTAAAAAAAGTCCCATCTTTGTCAACCCCAGAAAATCCAATTCAAGAAACTGAAATATTCAAGGCTCGTTAATCGTCACGTCAAATATGAAGAAATTCACAGAAAAGAACAGCGACAAAGAAAAGCACTATTTGTCAACATAGAAGAACGACAAAAGCTACCTTGATCGAAAAACTCCGACGAGGGCAATCCTCTAGAGGAAGAGATTCTGAGAGATGAAGAAGAAGCAGAAGCTGAGGCGGCCAATTTCCTTACAGCCTCGACGATGCCGGCGGCATCCGCGCGGGCGGCGCGCGTGGGCTGTGAACGCTGGAGTGGTGGGACCCAGTAAGAGTATCCCGGCATAAAGGGGAGCCAATCTGGTGCTGCGCGCCGCACGATAAGGGTTTGGATTGCGTCCTCGAGCTTCTTTATCCCGACGGCGATTGCTTCTGTTGACTCCGCCGAGTCGAGGTCGACTTCGACCACCGCGGGGCCGGTTTTCGTTGAGCTGCGGCGGAGGGCAATTAGGGGAAGTGAGGGTTGGACACGTGGCAGCAAATGGGAGATGGTTCGAGACAACGCCATGGACAGCCCAGCCTTATGTTTTTTGGGTTGGTGGTGTATGAATTTTAAGATAATATTTGGGATGGGAACATTTATAAATTAGAAATAATTTGCGGTTCAAAGTCTCTTGTAAGAACTTTCTCAGTCAATTTTTTTTAAATAGAAAAGGTCTATTATTTCCAACCCCTAATTTCGTTATACTTTTGACCCAAACCAAAGGGTTAGATTAGTTAGAGTTTACACAAGTGATCAATGGATAAAATAAACATGATCAACTGCTTAGTCAAAAATCTCGTCTTGAAGCTAGAATATCCTCCCTGCAATATAGCCAAACGTTTTACTCACGTTAAAAGACAATTGACCAAACGTTTTACTCATGTTAAAAGACAATTGACCCATGAAAGGAAATTGAAAAATTAATGAAAAAATTATAATAAAAAAGTCACCTTTACGGGTCTTCGTCGTCGACGCTTTTCTTGGCAACGGAACAAGGTGGCTCCGACCATTTGTGCCAGCCTCGCCTGCAAATCATCAATTCATTACATAACATTGATATAAACAATAGTTCGAAGATCAAAGAAGAGAAGATGGATTATTATAACTTATATGGACGTCGTTACCTTTAAACGGCGGAGCCTTATCAGTCCAAGAGTTCAAAACGGCGTCGTAGTCCAGCTTCAACATCAGCCCGGCGTCTGTTAACGGAGGAACATCTTCTTCATTTCTCTTTTTACAAGCCAACGAACCACTAACACCCTTTGCCTTAACATTTGACGTCGATACTTCTTCCTTAGCAACTGACTCTGATATCGATTTCTTGTTCTCAACTTTCTTTTTCTTCTTCGCAGTAGTTTTGTGGATGTTCGTATTCAAATCAGCCACAGTCACGGCAGGAAACTTCCACCAATCATCGCCTTCGTCCACGCTTCTCATTGCTCTGAACTCCCTTTTCATACCGTAATAATAATAATGATGATCAAATCCTAAGCCCACTGGATAACCGTAGACAAAATCACCTACCTGTATAGGAGAGTTGTTGTCGATATAATCCACCATGATAGTCTTTCCCATAACATTGTCGATTCCCTCTCCAATCTCTTCACTGAGCATCGACTCAGCGTCGAAATCATCGCATATTTCCCACAGATACTGACCCAGAGAAACAATCAGACGCGACTTTTCTATTGGATTGAACCCTCTTTCCAAATGGGGTCTTTCCAATACAGGTCGATTCAGAAGGAAGCTCAAGTCGTCATTGAAGACATGAAAAGGCATGAGCAAGGACGATGACTCAAAGAGTAAAGGACTTTTGCTGCTGTCGTTTTGGGTATTTTCTTGGGCTATGTTGAGTTTGCTTTGAGATGGTTTGGTGAGGTGTTTGGCTGTCTGGAAAATACTGGGACAAGCCGTCGAGAGGATTGCAGCTGCTTCATCGTAAGTCTGGTTTGGCCTTTTTCTAGGCGTTCTTGGCTTTCTTGTAAAGATTGCGAGTGGCGAGTTTCTGTGCTCTTCGGACAGAGTTGAAGACGGTGAAGAAGACGAGTTCGAAGCCCATGAAGTTGCTTCTGCTGATGACGATGATGGAGATTTGATGCAGTTCAGATTTAGAGACTCCAATCCGTACGCTGATCTACCACCTCCGCCGGTTAAACAAGAAGACATTGATTGAAACTAGGATTTAAATACTTGACATCCTTAGAGAAAACAAAGAGGACAGAGTTCACAAGCAAAGAAATTGCAGGTTATTGGTAATGAAGCGTGTCAAAAGCAAAGAAAGATTGACGCTTAAGTAGGACAGAGAACCCTACTAAACCCTGGAGAGTGCGGTCTTTTTGATCAGACGAGAAGCTTACAAAGAACTCCGTTTTGAAATACAAAAGTAAACAGAGGAAACGTACGAGTTCATCGATGCTGCTGATGAAATACAAAGACCACTGCTGAATCGCCAGGTAAGGGAAAGCTAAAAATAGAGTACTGTCTGTATTCAAAAATGTCCAGCACGTTCAACTTGTATTAACAACAAAAGAAGCAAAATAACCAATGAGAGTTGAGACAGGCGAAGAAGCCATCGACTACGGTGTTGAGATTTGAGAGAGAGAGAGAGAGAGAGAGAGAGAGAGAGAGGATTAATGTCGATCTAATAATGGAAAGGTTAGGATAAAAGGAGAACTATGAATCCAAGTGTCTAATATATGCAACATAAACGCACAGAAGACTGACAGCCAATGCATAACGATGGCAGAGTGAGGGAATGCGGAAAAGCAGAGCATGAAACGCGAACATAGTACACTGGCTCACAAGGAGGTGGTGTACTCTCTCTCTCTCTCTCTCTCTCTCTCTCTCTCTCTCTCTCTCTCTCTCTCTCTCTCTCTCCCTCCCTCTCTCTCTCTGTCCACAGAGGAACGGGACAGTTCTTGACCGTTGGGTAGCGTTTTCTTACCATACCATTCTTGGACCACGTTCTCTCATCTTCCACCATTCATTCAGTGAGTATCAATAGACAATATGATCATATTATGTTAGGGTCATAAATTCCAATCCGATCAACAACGATGTATTTTAATATGTTGGTTGGCCACAAATGTTCCCTTGATTTATATGATTTACCTAATAAACTTATAAGTAACATCCATTTAGCAGCATGGATAGTAACAAAGATTGAAGTCGATGAATGTCCTTGCCATAAGTGTCCAAGAAGGAGGTGCCAAGACTCTTTAAACACAGAACTATTTATGTTGCCCTTTAAAATAAACCTAAAGCCACATTTCAACAAACTACACTACTAATTTTCCATCAAATTTTTTTTTTTCAAACGACAACTTTTCCTGTAGGGAAAGTCATCACCAGGACAAGTTCTTGGCAATCATTGTCCTAATAATTGAAGCTAAACATTATTGAAATACAAAAAACAGCTTAATAACATAAGAAAAAAGTTAAATATTGCACATATCCTTTCGGAATCTCCATTTCAAACTACGAAGATCAAAATGGAGAAATGCTCGTCTTAATATTTCCTTGGGCTTTCAAGATCATTCACAGCTGCTATTGCTGCTTCTATTTTCAACCGCAACACTAGTTTATCCACCTCATCTGCCTGAGAAAAATGGGACATCAATTGATCGCATTCATATAGAAACGTGGAAGAGCTGTCATAAGTGGGCCATGCAGAGATTTAAATGATGTTGTGGCAATAGCAACATTCAGATAAAAATATGTTTTTGAGGAAAAAATCATGGTGACGCACTAAAATCTCGAATCTTTTTTGAATATTAATTATATCATCCATTACCTCGATGATTAAAGTCTTGAAGAGCTTCTCGGACAAAGCGGTGATGTTAGCTGCAATAATCCTAAGATTCAAAGACTCAAAGGCTCGACTAAGCTTCACTACTGTGTCTGCTCTTTTATTGCATGTCAAGCTGACTACAGTCGTCTTCTCTCCCACGTTTGTCACTCTTAACTGCCCAAAATACCCAATTGAAATCCAACCCAGAAACCAAAATTAAAGGGAAAAAAAACAGTAAATCACCTCAAGAACTTCAATGGGATGCGATGAGGTTTGGGCTTTACTTTCCAGTTTAGCCCTCTTAGGTTCCGAAGAAGCTATTTCTTGATCTTCTTGGCCGTTTGACGACGATGACTCGAGCTCCAAAATCTCTCTCTGAAGCTCCTTCTCTTCGTCGCGAAGCGATTCGATGTACCCAATCGCATCCTTAATAATCGATGCCTTGTCCATTTTTGTGATGTTTGGGACCACTGATCTCAGCGCATAGAGCCTTTCGTTGAGCTTTCTTCTTCTGTTCCTCTCGGAAACTGTGTTCTTAGCCGCCGGCGATGACTGTGCTCCGTCCGGCGAGCTCGAGTCGTAGTATGCAGAGAGAGAAGCATCGTCGAGTAGCAGCTTTTTTCACAGACACAAATTAGATTACATTAAATTGGAAAACTGAAAGCAATAATTCAGATCTACAGAAAGACACAAAGAACTCAGATGTACCTGTCGAGTTCTTCGGACTGGAAAAACAAATAGTTTTCGTAGTCGTCGTCGAAGACTTCCATGTCTTTTTGGATTTGTGGATCTCTATATTTTCCAAGAACTATGGAGAGAGAGAAAGAGAGTGGTTATGGGAGTGCATGTATAGTGTTAGTATAGATTAATAATTATATGGTCCATATTTTGGACGTTGAGTTAATTAATGTTTTTGTGCCATGGTGTGAAACACATTTTTGACTTGGACATGACTAACTAAACTAGTTAAAACTTGAGCACTACAATTTATTGTGGACATACCTATTTAAAAAAAAAACTATTCAATCAACACATAGAAAGGAGAGGACTCCATCACTATTCTGGGTCAATTTGATGTCAGTCTCCAACATAAGTTTTATTTAGGTTTCAGGTCCCTGTCAGAAAATTTTTAGTTTTAGAACCCGATACACTTAAGTATTTTTCAGTACCACTTCATGGACTTGTAGTACCACTTCATGGTTCTGGAGTACCACTTCATCGTTGCAGTACTACTTCATTTTCTGTAACAACACAAAACGATAGTTCGATACCAGTTCAATACACTGTATAACACTTGCGTAAATTTTAGGTGCTTATCTCTAAATTTTTACAAAAATCGGGTCCTTGACCCTATAAATTTTTTGACAGGGGCCTGAAACCTAACTTAAAATGTCTTTTGGGGCCTGAAACTTAATAACACTTTATTTTATTATAGGGTATATTAAAATTCAGGCCCCAAAAGTGATTAATAATAGTTTTCAGGACCTTTAGGAAAAAATTTTAGTTTAAAGGACCCAATTTTTCATAAAATTTAAAGATAAGGACCTAAATTATACAAATGTTATAAAAGTATATGAACTGTTATCGGATGATCGTTTTCTGTTATTTTCAGAACAATGAACTGTTACTGAGGAACAATGAACTGTTACTGCAGACCAATAAATTGTTACTGAATAATCGGGTCCTTAAAACTATTTTTTTTTTCTGACATGGCCTAAACTAAAATTTCAGACCACAGGGACGGAACGAAAATTTACCCTTTATAATATAGGTTGATTGATTGAGAAAATGACAGCTTATGTTTTTACAATCATTTTCCATCTGCTTACCGAGGTTGAAATTATAAAGCAATTGTAAAGACATAGATAGCCACGCTAATTAAATACTTAAAAGATTATTATTTTTAAATTTGCACATATGCGCTTGCGCAGGTATCATTTGAAAAGTAGTAAGTTTAAATAATTTATGTTGGTTGGTCCCGTTCCTACCTATTCCATTACTTGAGAAAAAAATAGTTGAAAACCATTAACATGCTATTATTTTAGTACACATGAAAGAAACGATTTTGGTATTATAAATTTGAAAAAAATCAGAATAAACTTCCAAATTATATTTAAGAAAAAAAACTAAAACAAAAAAGGAGGAAGCGCACTGATTAAATAAATACTCCAGAGAGGAAATAAATTATTCGATATTAAAAGAAATTAATAATAAAACAAATGCAAAATATGAAAGTCTTCGTCCCCCAGCCCAGCATAAGGCGTTCGATAGCGACTCAATCGAGCAAAAAATGGAGTCTAGTTGGAGCATCAATAACTGTAAAGCATGGATTCCTCCATTACTGTACCTTATTTTCCTAACAATTTCTACGCATCTCATCTATACTTTGTTTATCACGCCGAAGTTAGTCGTTAATCACCAAAATGTCAGAGTCAAGAAATCGACGACTCACCCGCTTCGTTTCAGCTCGGATGGGGCTTTCAAGATCCTCCAGGTAATTCCAAGAAAAACTTTAATTTTGTTCCTTCTGGAGGATTGTTAATATGTAAAAAAAAAATCGTGGATTTTGCTAGTTTTCTAAGTTATGATTATATTTAGGGGTTTTGATTTGGGGTTTGCTAGGTGGCTGATATGCACTTTGGAAATGGGAAGTTAACTCGCTGTCGAGATGTGTTGGAGAGTGAGTTCGAACATTGTTCTGATCTTAACACGACTATGTTTCTCGAGAGGATGATTCAGCTGGAGAAACCTGATTTTGTGGCTTTCACTGGTAATACATAATCTGGTAAATTGGTGATATCATGTGCTGTGATGATCTGGCTATCTTCTTGATTTCTGATTACATCTTTTGTTTTTTTCTGGAGAATATTTAGTTGGATAATGTCATTTTATACAGTGTTTTGACAATCATGAAACCCCTAAAAGGCACATGAAATCTCCCATCAACAGCTTCGTCTCTAATCCAGGTGACAACATATTTGGATCGAGCGCGACTGATGCTGCAGAATCTCTATTCCAAGTTTTCAGTCCCGTCATCGAAGCTGGCATACCATGGGCAGCCGTTTTAGGAAACCACGACCACGAATCTACTATGTCTCGTGAAGAAATTATGTATTTCATCTCTCTCATGGACTATTCTCTATCACAAACTTTCCCATCTTACGACGAGGAAGAAGGCCCCTCCAGCCTCAACAAACTGCCCAAAATCGATGGATTTGGAAACTATAATCTCAGAATTCTCGGTCCTCCAGGCTCTCATTTCGCAAACAGCTCGCTCCTCAACCTTTATTTCCTGGATAGCGGAGGCAGAGCAACCGTAAATGGCTTTCGTACTTACGATTGGATCAAAGAATCGCAGCTCAATTGGCTTCGCCATGTATCCCAGAAAGTCAAGGTATGAATGTTAATTGTAAGTATCTTTATTTATGGAGAAGACACTGCAAAATATGTATAGGGTGTAGATGTAATAATTTCTCAGCATTAACAAATAGCAGGGTCACGCCCTATAACAGGAACAAGAGCTTCACATCAAGGCATCAGCCATTATTTCTCCGCATATTCCTTCGCTGGCATTCTTTCACATTCCTATCCCAGAAATCAGACAAGGTCCCATCAACAACATCGTCGGGACATACACAGAACATGTGGCCTGTTCGTCTGTAAACTCGGGAGTTCTTGACACACTTGTCTCGATGGGAGACGTAAAAGCTGTTTTCATAGGCCACGATCATAACAACGATTTCTGTGGTAATTTAAAAGGCGTGTGGTTTTGCTACGGTGGAGGGTTTGGGTATCATGGGTATGGTGTGGCCGGGCGCTCGAGAAGGTCTAGGGTGGTCCTTGTCGAGCTTGGCAGGGGAAGAAATTCGTCGGCAGGCGTAGAGAGGATTAAGACGTGGAAAAGGCTCGACGATGGGTCGATGACTAAGTTCGACGAGCAGATTCTTTGGGAGAGAGGGGCTTAGCTTAGTAGCACTCTGTTTCTTGTACTTTGATGTAATGAAACATGATGCTTCTTCATCTCATGAGTGAGTGCTGTTTGCGAGAGAGTTTGTTGTAATGATTAATTGATTATTACTCTTATGGGCTTTCTATGGCGGCCCACTAAAGTTGCTTAACGGTTTGATTTCAAGAATTCAAAAAATCGTTGGACGGTTTGGGTTTTGAAATTATGTGTTCACTAAATTAAGAAGAAAAAAAAAAGATAATGACAAGCAAAATCTAAAAGCAAAGAGTATATATTAAAAGGTGGAACCAATAAAAAGAATAAAAACAAAGATTACATACATACAGCAACCTAAAAGCAAAGAAGCATTCTTTAACTTGTTTCCACGAAAAAAAAAAAAAAGAGAAAGGGGGAACGCATTAATAGTAGCAATATTCCCAACGGCCACATCAGCTGCAATCATTACTGTTTGAGGTGGTGGAGTGGAGACAATATAAAAATGAGAATAATTGAATAAAATAAATTCCAAATATACCTGATAGAGATGATCATCAGTAATGAATGGATTCTCTCATGCATATATAGTCTTTCGACCTATTTTTTTCTGATGTGTCGTTCGTACGTATATAGAAGAGAGTTTTCGTTGTGGGTGATGATGTTGTTGAACGCAACGAACGTTCTAGGGAAGGGACGATGTGTGGCTATCTATATATTCTATACTATATGGAAGCTCTTATCTTTGTTTCTTTACTGATTGAAGCTTTTGATGGTTGTTTTGATGATGAAAAGTTCGATCATGATGCAGCAGAATCTAGTACGATCTCTTGATAACAGCGATGATTGGCAACGTGGGATTAATTAACTCTTTAAACAATGCTTAATCAATGTTAAAAGGAGAGCCGAGAGAGAGAGAGAGAGAGAGAGAGAGAGAGAGAGAGAGAGATGTCAGCATTAGGCATGCGGTTGTTGAATGATTAGCGAAGTACATGTAGGAAGTATATTAGGGTTTTTGGATCAGAAATGAGTATATGATAGGATTTCAGGGTAAATTTGTGTTCTTTCCTCTTGGAATTATCTTCTAACATTCCATTTTAAATATTCTCTCATCCATCATTATTCACATAGATGAAACAAAAAGGACCAACATTAACATGGAATCTTGTATAGTCGATTCAAAATTTATGGAAGACATAAATGTAAGATACAGCAAAGAAGCTTTAATTTTGATTCTGGCGGTCCTTCAAACAGATCCGTTGATTTTCTTTTCTATTCTTTTGTGTATTTCCTTCCCCATAATATGTACTATCTATACTCTTTTATTAATGGTGAGGGGCTTTTAAAAACTGTCTAATTTTGATTCAATTTGGTGTAGCAATTGTATCAAAAAAATCGAACCAATTGGTTAGTTATTTTCATCTCTGCCGTTTATTGCCCACTACTTAACTGATCAAAATCTGTCGATGTCGGTTGTCGCATGAAGAAAACTGCAGCAAATAAGAATTAAATAAATAATAATAAACTGATCGCTTCGTCATTGCACCCACTTGGGTGGGTGCACAATACTAGTCTTAATTACTAGAGAAGAGATTAGGAGCATGAAGATGTAAAGAATTAATAGTGAAAAAAGATGTAAAGTGCTTGTGATGAAAACTTTTTGACTGCATAGTTGGGTGGTCTGGTCTCTCTCTACACACTGACCAAAGCCCTTTTCTTTCTTTCTTTCTTTTAATGACTTCATATATAGAATGTGCCTTCCATAGCTTTTTCTTGCATCAAAGTTAATGCCTCAAAGCGCAATATTTATGGGATAATGTCACTATGAACTTACTATTCATACAGCCGAAGAAAAATAATATAATTTATTATGCATACCTTTGAAAGTCTATTCCTATCCGAACAGCATTATGCATCATTTGTCATATAAGGACACACACAAATACATCATCAGTTTATGTCCGTATTCTTCGTTGAGTTCATTCACGTTCGTACATCTACACCCATCACCTTGTGGTCTGCATGGAGGAAGCTTTAGTAGTGGCTCCTTATTTCATTTACTTTCGGATTTCTTAATTAATTCTTAATGTTTTGACAATCATCTATGATTACGAATGAGTGAATAATATGTCATATCTTATATCTGAAATATGAAAATTGATTGAAACGACAACGCATATATCGCATAGTTGTAGTATAGGTTAGTTTCAGTTCAGGTTTTCATGAATCTTTCTTGACCGTCAAAAAGAGGAAAGAACGAATAGATTCTCATGAATTATTGCATCGTCTCGTGATTATTTCTTCATTGCAGTGTAAACCCTATTATATAATAATGTATGATTCATTCTGAATTATGTCCGAACGCAGTAAAGAGATATTGTATGGATATATAAATGTGTGGACATGACTTTATAATAATTCTGTATGCAAAGCGAAGTAATGGATAAAGCAATCAGCAAGAAAAAAAATATGTGATGAAAATATCTTTTAATTTTAGTTTTATTTTTTTTTCCCGATTGACTTGTTTTTTATTCAGAGTAAAAAATCCAGATTAATCTCATTAATTAAATAATAATTACACGTTTACTTTTAATTGGGGAATAAGTACGTATCTCATGGTGAATTTCAGTTAGCTAGCCGTGCCATAATTGAAAATATATATATATATATATACATACATATATGTGTTTGTGTGTGTGTGAAAAACAAAATGTAAAAAATAAGTTCTTGATTGAATTAAAGATTGCTTTTCTATAACAAATGAAAGGGCACAACTTTTAGAGAATAAGCATTATAGTAAACATATTGATGGTCCTTACAGCTTTTTATAGTAACCTTTTTGCAGGTGTGATTGATTTATCATTCTGAAATATATAGCAACTAAATTTTAGTCTTTTTCATAATAATTGAATAATCATCGCATCATTGCCCGTACAAGTGAATGTGTTACGAATTTATTTGATCATAAAAGGACTAATTTAAGAAAACGTAAATATATATGTTTTTATCTTATGCTAATTACAAAGGAAAAAGAAAAGTTAAATCGATCACATTTACTTTTCTTGGGGTGGGCCAAAGTGTTTCACTTTTAACATATTGTGATTTTTACAGTGAACGCTTTGTTGAATATATGTCATGGAACATGCGAACCAAATCATTTGAATTCCTCAAAGATTACACATTTGTATTTTATATATGTGTGCAAAAGAGAATGATGGTCATTGATTAATCGTTAAAGCGATACTTTTCTTGTATGAAGAGCAAAGATATGCCAACTCTCTATTTATGAATCCAATAAATTGGAATATATATATTGATAAAATCGAGTAAACTAACTTTATCTAAGTTACTTATATTCTCTTTACCTATATTCCATATCAGCCTATTTTTTATTTCTTCATAAATTTATCTTTATATAATCTAATCAGTAACGGTTACTAAAAGGTTGGTTTATCCAATCTAAAAGACCAAGTAAAAATGCAGACGCGATCTATGACTTTGACCCAAAATGGCTCTCCAATATTTGGAAACTCTTGATAATGCGATCACGCTTGTTGAATTTAGTAATAATACGACAGCTTTATATTATTATAATTATGATAAATTAGAAAACGAAGTCGTTATAGCAGTATGGTATAATTAACGTAACGCATTAGTATTATAATGGTTAGTAAAATTAAGTGGGAAAACGAGGACTGTATTTTATTAGGCGGAGGCGAAGAGGAAGGAAGGACTCTTAGGGACCGTTTTCGAAATACTACGTTTTTTGGGTTGCTTATTTGAAATATATAATAAAAACTGGGCCTTATTGCAAAGTTCCCCAGCTCGGGATCATACAATTGCTTTAATAGCGTGAATGACAAAAGTTGACGTCGATGCGTTTCACTGTTTGAAGCGAAGATCGATCTCTTGATTTACCAAAAAGTTGTTGGAAGATTAAAATCCACATTTATTCTGTCTTTTGCATTAAAATTATTAATTAGTACATTTTTAAAAAACGAGAGAGAGAGAGAGAGAGAGTAATAATGGTGTGTAAGAGAGCAGACAGGGAGTTGCTTTTTGGAATAAAACAGAGTGTCTCTCTACGAGGATTGGCGTGTAACAAACAAGACTTTTTCGAATATTAGGAAAATAAATAAATGAATAAAATATTACAAGATAGACACACATTTAAATGCAAATAACAAATGATAGACACGAAAAAGGAAATAAAAATACCAACTTTATCTTTATTCATCTTTCATCTCTGTACTCTGCCCCTTCTTTGCCCACCTTTTTCACTTTATTATTACTCACTTTATTTCAATTTCTGACATTTCAAAGGCTGATCTGGAAAATAAGATTATGATTAAGGCTACGGGAAATTGATGGATTATTACGACTTTTAACTCAACTGCAATTTTACTTTCTCTCTACAGACCCTAAAAGTTTCCTCACTATATATACAACAACAAATACATGACTGCCTTCTCAATACCATTTGCTCTCAAGCACTCATCTTCCTTACACTCACAGCACACATCCACTGAGATACAGACAAGAAACCATTTCCTTGGGCTGTTTCTTGAATAAGACAACAATAAACTATCGTTGTGGGGTTTACTCAGTTTAAGCGCACAAAAAAGCCGTGAACTGCATTATTAAGTGGGGGGTGAAGGGGTGGTTCATATTCCAAGTTATGCGATCGGTTTCTTCCACGGCGCAACAGACCCTCTCGGCGGAGGCTGCTTCTGTCCTAAAACACTCTCTAACCTTAGCCCGTCGAAGGGGACACGCGCAAGTCACGCCCTTACATGTTGCCGGCACGCTCTTAACTTCAAGAACCAGCCTACTTCGCACGGCATGCTTGAAATCCCAGCAACAGCCTCAGAACAATCACCCCTTGCAATGTAGGGCGCTCGAGCTATGCTTCAACGTCGCCTTGAACCGCCTACCGGCGACGCCCGGCCCTTTATTACATGCACAGCCCAGCTTGTCCAATGCGCTCGTTGCTGCGCTGAAGAGAGCTCAGGCGCATCAGAGGAGAGGCTGCGTTGAGCAGCAGCAGCAGCAGATTATGGGTGTTAAGGTTGAGTTGGATCAGCTTGTCTTGTCGATCTTGGACGATCCAAGTGTGAGTAGGGTTATGAGGGAAGCTGGTTTTTCGAGCACAAAGGTTAAGGAATGCTTGGAAGAGTGTAACAGTTATGGGGTTTCTTCTGTGTTTTACAATGCTTCAGGTGGGATTTACTCAACGCCTAATTCGCCGCCGAGTGAAAGGGCTGTTTATAACAGCAACACTTATCATCGTAGTTATGGTTATAATAACAAAGAGAGCTTATTAAACATCAATAGCTTGTGGGAAGGTTCTAGCTCGGCAGGATTGTTTCACAACCCTTTGGTTTTCTCGCCTGAGAAGAGGGTTTTCAGTAGCAGTTATATGGGTGCTGGCGGAGATTATTATTCTTGCATAAAGGAGGATGATGTGAAGATGGTTTTCGAGGTTTTCCTAAGGAATAACAAGAGAAGAAACGCAGTTGTGATCGGCGACAGCGTCTCCTTGGCCGAAGGGCTCGTTTCAGAAGTCATGAAGAAGGTCGAGAGAGACGAAGACGACACAGTTCATGTCGATTTAAGGTCAGCGCACATTATAAAGTTTCAGTTCTCGTCTGTGCCGTTGGCGTTCATGAAGAGAGAAGAAGTGGAGATGAACATCGGCGACCTTAAGAGAAAGATCGATGCTTTCACTTCTGAGGGGAGATCAGTCATTGTATACACAGGCGATCTGAAGTGGACAGTCGATGATCGAAAAACAAGTTTAAGTCCTGCCGTCGACGATGGAGGCGCAGGTCTTATTACAGCGTATTATAATCCAATCGATCATTTGGTTTCTGAGATGGGAAAGCTGATATCTTGGTATAACATCAGCAATGCAAAGGTTTGGTTAATGGCTACGGCAAGTTACCAGACATATATGAAGTGCCAGACGAAACAACCGCCGCTTGATGTCCAATGGAATCTCCAAGCTGTTTCTGTTCCATTATCAGGTGGATTAGGGCTGAGCCTTGACGCTGCTAATACAACGTCGTCGTAAGTGAATTATATTTTTGCTTACTTTTTCTTTTTCTTTAGATTTAAGTGTTCTTGCACTTGCATGCATTTAATCTGTCTATATACTGTGGGAATTATATTTGCTTACTAACAAAACATGACAACTTTTCTTGACTGTTTCTTTCTGATGCTTACTGTGTCTCAATGCGATTCTTTTCCTTCATTAACTGGGTTTCAACTCTGAACTTTTCTGAACATGTCTGTTGGTCATTAATTGACAGCTATGTAGGAAAAAGGTGGTTTTGCTTCTTTCTTATTGCTTTGTCTGCTTGTCTGGTCATTATATTTTGGCATATATCACGAGCGAAGTGAAGTCATCATCATAATAATGTTCCAAACTTACACAAGAATGTCTTTTGTTGTCTGATTCATCTACATTGCATGATTTCCTAGAATTAACCTCTCACAAGCTTTGGACAATAAGAAACCATGCAATGCTGTCAAGGAGGAAGAAGACAGCTTTCTCAGTTGCTGTCAAGAATGCAAATCTAATTATGAAAAAGAAGAAGAAGAAGCGTCCTTCAAATCATCGTCGTCTCAGTTGCCATCTTGGCTTAAACCACATGCTAATAACACTGAGACATCTACAAAGGTAAAATAACAAAACGCATTATTTGACTTAATGTTCAAACAGTAACATTTGTAGTATTAGTAGTTGATTTTATAATTACATTATATTCAGGATGATGATCTAGCAAGACTGAGGAGTAAATACAGCAATCTCTGCAAGCATCTTCATCAAGGAAGACGCTTTAGCCCCATCCTCGGCGAAAAGAGTTGTTCTTCTTTCGCTGAGAGATTCAATCGAAGTCCCGCCTCTATTCCCAGGTTCAGAAGACAGCAATCTTGTCATATAGAGTTCAGTTTCTGCAATAATGAAAGCTCGAAGCCAAATAATCTCGGTACCCTTGAAGCCATCGACGATAAGGAGGTGAAGATAACACTTGCCCTTGGAACTTCAACTTATTCTGATCATTCATCGAAGAGAGAGAGATCTTCGTCTGAGTCGAGCCTTTGCAAGACACTCCTAGAAAATGTGTCATGGCAATGCGAAACGATTCCTCTTATTGCAGATGCATTGTTGATGGATCGTAATAAGACCATCGATTATCAAGGCAAGCTGCTACTGTTCGAAGGGAATGATTTCATCGGTGTAAGGAGGATTGCAGTAGGGATAGCGAGTTCCATGTTTGGTTCCTCAGATTTACTCTTCCTCATGAACATGAGGGATCAGAACGCAAATACGACGAAGGAGAATCTTCAAATTCTACAAGACGCCTTGAAAAAGCACGAAGAAAAGCTCGTCGTTCTGATCGAAGATGTTGAGTACGCTGATCCCAAGTTCTTACAGTATCTGATCATGGACGAAAAGCCAAGAACTTCGACTAGGGGCGAGAAAGATGCTATCTTTATATTAACAGCTGATAGCGGTCCAAGACAGGGCAATAACTCGAATTCTGTAACGGAGATGAAACTGCTCGTCGAGGAATCGAAACTCAGCCTAGGGATAACGGCAAATAACAAACGCAAAGCAGAGCGGGAATTTACAAAAGGTAGCAGCAAAAGTCCAAGAAACAACGAAACAGAAGAGGCCATCTTGGATTTGAACTATGCTCTTACGGAAGATGAAGAAGGCGAAAGTAAGCCTCAAGAATCGACTTGGGACCTCCTCGAAACTATCAAGAACCGTTTTACTCTAAAGACAAATCCCGACAGAGAAGAACGAGCGATGGAAATGTTCGCAGCCATTCTGAGGAGGGCATTTCATCGAACGGTTAGTACGACGACGAAGACTGCTACTCTTAGCATAGACGAAGGGGTGATAGAGGAAATACGTAAAGGGTCGGGATTATATCTCAACGACCTTTTCGAAAAATGGGCGGGAGAAGTTTTCGAAACTAGTTTATTACATATGGTTAATGGGGTTGGTAAAGAAAAGGTTGTTAGTGTTAGGCTGTGCTTAGATGGAGAGGGTAAAGGAGGGAAATGTGGTTTGGGGAAAGGGTATAGAAACACAAATCTTCCTGAAAAAGTCCAACTTTCTTTCACTGGCTAAATTGGATATGTGTTTGATTGATGATCACTTTGTAATATTAATTACTAGTGCTAATCTTTATGGGGATTGTAATTAATAATGGTTTTTATTAAATACAATGTCTTTGTTTGGCTTCCTCATTTATCTTTCTTCCATTTCTTTTCCACTTATCATGTTGCAATAATTATTGAGGATGTGGAACTCACTAGCCACCCACAAGGGTCTTTCCTGAAAAGCCCTTATTCAAATTATTCTCTTAAAAAAAATTCATTTAGATTAGATTTTATATGCAGTAGTGATGAAAGTGCACTTTTGGCGAGTAGCGACTTCCATTCAATATGCTTGTTTGTGATCATATCATAACGCCAACAAAAGGAGCAATCGATTGCAATTTTTTTTTTTTTAAATTGTCGATGATGATTGCATATGCATATTGTCCTTGTCAAATAATGCCTTCTCCACTACATGACAATGGCGTTTCTTTCTACTTCCAATCTTTTGAAATTCTACATTATTAGCTTTTGGCTTATCAAGATTACAACTCATGATTACACAAAACTGCACAAGTGGGACATTATCTGGGAAAATAAAAACGTCACTTGGTATTCAAAAAATAAAATAAATGACAAACTTAAATTAAACCATGACTACTAAAAAAACCGGGAGATACCCGATTGGGCTGGTATGAGTTATTGGGCCAAATGATGTGGGCTGCGATGCTAATAACGGGTCAGGCCCAATACTTCTTCTATCTATGCTTGGTGGGTGGATCGGTTCTTATCCGTATATTTCGGGTCATTCACAACTAAGAGTTCAATTCATGTGACGCATGATTTAAAACAAACCGACGTAAGTGACACGTAATCAGCGGTTATGGCCTCGGCGCACGTTAGCCTATTTCTCTCTTAAAAACCGCGGGCGTGCGCACGACGACTTTTTACCAATAACTGCATTGCAAGTTATTATCCATTCATTTTACAAACAAGTATAATAAATTCGATCAACAACAGTAGAGTGTAACAAAAGTATGTAAACATATAATAAGGAAACTAAACTAATAAGGAAGCAAAAGCGATGGAGTTAAATATATTATCGAAATGGTTTAAACGTATAATAAGGAAATGGTTTAAATCTTAAACCACACACACAAAAAAATAGTAAATCCTCTCCTCACTAAAAGCTGAAAGTTATTGAAGTGTACAATGAAACATTTCACCACGTAACACCTTCTCCACTGTCTCTCTCTCCCTTTCTTTTTGTATCGATCGGTAAAAACTAGAAGACATAAACATACGCTATATCAGAGAGAATCCTTAATCATACATAAGATCGGTTTTACGAGGAAAAGTGAAAGTATGTGCTTTTGTTGTGCATTATTAGGTTGCTGCGACGAGGAAGAGAAGGAATTCGCAAGGGAACAAGCGCCAGGCTCATGTCCGTACTGTGGTGGAAAGGTTAATGCAGTTGATGTAATAAGCAAATGGAGGTTGTGCTTTTTGCCAATCTGCTTTAGATTCAAGAGGAAGTTGTTTTGTGGGTTGTGCTCAAGGCGTTTGGTTCTGTACAGTGATCCATACTGACATATAACATATATTGATGATATCCATCTTAGTATGTAATAATATTATGTCGACGATGATAAGGAACTGAACTGAATGTTTATGGGAGTTGGTGTTTTTTTATGTTGTGTATAGTACGTTAATGTGTACCATGTTTGCGTATAATCTTCTAAACTAAACTGAAAAAGGCGATCAATAGCGCCAGCAACTCCAACTCAACTAGTAGATTTTCCTTTATTTACGATTGTTAAGCGTTGAGGGAATCGCATTCAAAACCGAATAACAAATAAGATTAGGTAATGAGTGATTGAGTGTGGTAAAGACAAACAAAAAGATTACCAAACTCCAAACTCAACTTTGTATTATCAAAATTTAACCACCCTTAAGGACTTGTAGCTTACAGAATGATGCTTTAAAATAATTGCTTCATGATTCTGGTTTTTACATCTGCTGCTCAGCTCATTCATCATCGTCAGAATAATTGAATTTAACCGAGTGCGAATGCAGGTCAATTTGCCCTCCTCTGTAGCTACCTCGTTTTTTCTTAGTTTTCTCGTGTCGGAAATCTCTGCACAAGATGAAAAAAACATTCGCAAAACAATGGAATAAAAAGGGAAATCATTGCCGAAAAGATTTGTCGGTATAGAAGTTGTGGTGGTTATTGCCAAAGACGTATAGTACCTTCCTTTAACCTGACCCAAAACTTCTTGTGCTTTCGCCCCATATCCAGTGTCTGCACCATCCTGAATTTAAAAAGTAATAATGGATGTAATTATGCTATCGCATTTGCATGCCAATATAATTTTTTCAATCACAAAAGGCAATGCAGAGGAAAACAAGAATCCAAACAAAACCTTTGCCCAATACGAATTGTCTTGTAGGCGATCATCCACAAATTCTACCTCATCCACTTTCACTCTTTGAAAAGCATTTGCTGATTTGGGCTGCATGGAGAAACCTTATACAACATGACCCTAAAAAATATGTCCACAACAACAAAAAGGCAATGATATTACTAGGGCCGAAATCGAAAAGGAAGCATATCATACCTCAGCCGAGTTTTTCTGTTGTTTCCTAGCAGATTTACTCACTCCATTGCTCTTTACTGCATTCTCAGTTTGCTTTGGAGATAAATTCTCGGAACCCGCATGTTCATCTGAAAGGCTTCGCTTCTTCTCTGCTACGACGATGTGCTTATTCTGATGTGGATGCTCGACATCTTTACTTTCTTTTAGATTCTTGGTCTTTTTAGGCTTTGATTCTTGTCGACCAGCATCATCTTGACCAGGCTGAATTTCATTCTCATCCACTGCCTTTCTTTTTCTCTTTCTAGAAGCCTTTGTGGAGTCATCGTCTTTATTTTCTGCAGCGTCAGCTACCTCCGTCGTCGGAGAGGTTATTTCCACCTTTGACTTCTCTTTTTTACTCGTCTTCTTTTCAGATACCTGACTGTCCTCCAATTGAACACAATATTCCTTGTTGTTTAGGTCGACATTCATCTCCCCAGCTAAAGAATTGCCTGTCTTTGGCTGCTTCTTTTTAGATTTAGATTCAGCAGCGGTCGGAGGAACACATCTCTGAATCCCATTAGAGATTACACCCTTGTCAGTTGGTTCTGGCTTTGAAACTATCTTATTTTCTTCACCATCAAGCGATTTTCTTTTCTGCTTTTTGTCTCCCTGTTTTTCAACAACACTTCCGAAAAGAAAGAATGATTAATCTCATTTTGTTGAGCTCTTCAATAGCTAAACTGTAAGTTCGAATTAAATTATAGATGTTCAATAGCTTACTTTATCTCCATATATTTGGAGAAAACCTCGTTCAGATTGAGTGCCTTCGCCTTCCATTCATCATCCTGAACAAAAACAGCATCACTTACAGAGAACAAACAAAAACAGCATTATCAAGCAGGCATGTGCCAAACGCACCAATTCAAAGCTACTTAATAATAGAGACCTGAATATCGGCTGCATAGAGGAACCGCTTCAGCAATTTCGAAAATCCCTTCTTTTCAAGCCATAGCGCGACAGAGTAGGTAAGAGTCAACTCCTGCTCGGACGCCATGGATTTGAGCTGAGCTGAATTGGTACGATTATGCTCCGAGGGACTGACTCTGCGAGGATTGAACGCTAACAAGCAACGATGTAACAGGCTTACGTCAGCACCTCTGTTCCACTACTGCACATATATGAATCACTATTCTGAGATCTTCTGTGAAGAGAGGTTTAGGGTTTTTCGCGTGCTTTAAATCATTGTACGCTGCGCTTTATTTCTTTTCGTCAATTTTCTTTAATTTGATAGTAGTAGGGTCATGATTTTGAGTGGTTTTAATTTGTATAAATTATTCCTCCGAAAAAAAATTTGTATAAATTAGAAGCTCATAATAAATGCAATTGTACAAAATATGAGAATAATTCAACCCATCTAAAACATTTTGGGTCGGCCCGTTCTTGTTTTCAGGGTTCGGCCCATCAACTTCTGATGGTGTTTAGTGTCTACTAAACTGTTGGTAAATGCATGTGTGTCTCAATATCACGTTATAAAACTTATAAGAAAAATAAATTGATTCCATTTTATGTTCTATTAGTTTTCAATACGCAAGTCGCAAACTCCCTACGTACAACACGCCATCTTATATAGGATAGGACAACACATATAAGTATTAAATAATTTATAAATTATAATGGTAAGTTCATTGAATCCGATATGATAGTCAATATCATACATGTATCATGCAAGCCGTACAATAATTCACAACATTCGTAACTAACTACAAAGCTAAAGTCGGCATGCTTTATCTCTTTGATTACCTTACGTTACATCCTTATTCAAACTCTTGCAGTAAAATATCAATATATCTTCCTCCCTCAATGAATGAGAATCAATAATACACTCTGGAGCTGAAAGTCTCAGTGCAGACATTTTGTATTTAAAATAAACGAAACATGCATATAGCTGTATTCATTAAAATACTAATAAAATATTATAGGGAGAAGGATTAGTTTGACTTTTGATTTGTTTTAGAGACAGATTAGGTTTCGTAACTACGGAATATACGGATTAGTAAGCTCAACTTGTACTTCGTCTTCTTCGACCGTACATCTCTCTCTCTATATATATAAATGTATTGAGTAAACATTTATTTCTTCTCTCACTAGTTATTTTGTATCGTATTTCTCTATATTCGATATATTTAAAGAATCGTTAGTGTGTTTGTCTGTGCGATTCATATATAATATGATGTTCGAGCGGAGGATCGATATGAGTAGAGAAAGGAACGATAATGCAGCGATGAGATCGAGGATTAACAAAAGATCAAGGCGAATAACAGAAGACGATGAAAATTGTAAGAACAACAAACTCGAAGCCGTTGACCTTAGTGGGATGTCCATGCAAACACTCACTATTTCACCGATTAATTTGAGCATCGTTTGCAGATTAAACATCTCAAATAACAATCTTCAGGTACATACATATATTTCATCTGCCATAGATTTCATAATTACGTCGTAGAGTCCCATAAATGATCTTTTCTTCTTGATTTTCTTCAAAATATATTGTTTTTCTTTTTTTTTTTTGTTTGTTTCGCAGACGATCCCAGAATCTTTAATAGCAAGACTCCTAAACGTCGTAGCATTAGACGTGCACTCGAATCAACTCAAATCCCTTCCAAATTCAATCGGATGCTTGTCTAAGCTCAAGGTTCTCAATGTTTCTGGCAATCTTCTTCAGTCGCTTCCAAGAACAATAGAAAATTGCAGGTAATATAATTGATTAAATTTAATAATTATTTACATAACTGTTTGTTTTTTTTCGCCGGAGGCCCACTGTCTGTTGATTTTACTTACTAGTTCTTAATTAATATCCATGTTGCTTACGCTGGTCGTTAGATCTCTTATCACCATGTGGTGTGGCTAGTAGTTATCACTAGCTAGTTACTACGTGCGAACAAAAGTCAACTTCTCAATGTTTAGATATTATCGACATCGTTGTCAATGGATAATAATATAATTAATTAAGCCTCCCATTTGCCCTTAATTAACTACTAATTCACAAACATCAATTATATTTTATTCGCAAATATCTTATACTAGATTCTTCTTCATATATACGTACTATTTTTATCCTAACATTGTCTACCTAACGTTACATATATGTTAGCTGGATTGATCTTGTCAAACTATAGTAGTCTAACTTTCTCTAGTTTGTCGTCTTCTAGGTATGGTAATTACTACTTGAAAAAACAAAGTCAACTAAATCTCACATGGTTTTAAATCGATTGATTGCACAATATATATCCTAATTCTTCCAAACCATAAGGTATAATATTAAACTTTCTTTTGCAGATCCCTCGAAGAGTTGAATGCAAACTTCAACAAGCTAACTGAATTACCCGACACGATAGGCTTCGAACTACAAAGGCTTAGAAAACTCTCCGTCAACTCAAACAAGCTCGCATTTCTTCCTCATTCAACTTCCTATTTAACAAACCTTCGAACCTTAGATGCTCGTCTCAACTGCCTAAGATCACTGCCCGAAGACCTCGAAAACCTCATAAACCTCCAAACCGTAAACGTAAGCCAAAACTTTCACTACTTGGAAACCCTTCCATTTTCCATCGGCCTATTGATCTCTTTAGTCGAACTAGACGTAAGCTACAATAATATTACTGTCCTGCCCGAATCTATGGGCTGTCTGAAGAAGCTTCAGACGTTAAGCGTCGAAGGGAATCCACTCGTTTCTCCTCCCATGGAGGTTATAGAACAAGGGCTTAACACGGTTAAAGCGTATTTGTGTGATAAGATTAATGGGAAGCATAATAAGAAGAGAAGTTCTTGGTTGGGTAAGTTGACCAAATGTGGAACTTTCAATGGTTTAACTCTTCCCATGGATGACGATAATGGAGATCATGGTTATAGCAGTATGCTGAGCTATAAGTCTATCGAATCAATGGCTTCTTCGCCGATGCGATATTTGGGTATGCTTTCTCCAAGAAGACTCTTTTCGCCCAAGAATAATACTCTCCGAGATCATGAGATGAAGTGATCCTCCATTGAATATATATGTTATGTATATTGTCTTTTTCTTTGATTTCCATTGAAATAATATATGTTAATGTGTTCATCTACTGTCTAGATGATTTATAGTTGTTTGTGCCTAGACATGGATCATGATATAACAAAAACATGGATTTACATGACGTAATCAGATTCTTGAGACACACACACACACATAAATAAACATTATCCAAAAATTAAATACAATGACGACTATATGAAGTGGAATCGTCGATGATTGGTGGGCCCATATACTCAATACTGTCGATCACCGCCGACGACGACTCCTCGGTGGCTCCATCATCAACTTCCTCAAGCCAGGCGTAGTATCCACAGCCGTCGCCGCCGTCTTCTTCTTTATTGAGCGTGTTACTAATACCATACTGTAATACCCTCCGACAACGAAGATCATCGAATGGCGCTTCAGCTTATCTGTAATAAGAACAGTCGCGGCCATCTTTTTTAGAATATGGCGGGCCGATCACATCTAGCACCGCGCAAGGAGTTATTGCCCTAAATTCGTGTATATTTCCGCCCGATGTGGGATACAAAACGCAGGTCATGGAGAAGTGGAGAAGTCTCTGTCGGCCTTTAACTTTGCCAGCTTCAATGGGGCTGAGCGAATGTGATGGATGATTGATGCTTACATTGTTAGAAAGCTAATACGATAAAGTGTGCTTTTGAAGCATAAAATGGAATATGGCGTTGCTTACATTTCGAAGGCTGATCATCAACCCAATCGTATGATTTTACGTGCATTTTCTTTTCCCCATGTTCTACTGTGGTCGTTATTAATGGGCCGATTTGGACCAAGTTACTTTATGGGCCTAAGGCCGACTAGTTTTCTTTTGCTGGTAATGTAATGTGTTCGAAGAAGCAACTCTACGCTGCACTAAGAAAACGTGATTCAACAGCCGCGGGGGAAACTGAGGGCGGCGTAAGGATCGTGGAACGTCGTCGTCTCTTAACATAATTACTTACGACGGAGTCGATGGATGTTGATCGAGATAAATCTTCGTCTGCAGGTGACAAGCAAGCTTCTTCACGATTATATCTTGAAAAGAGGTTGTGATGATTGCATTATTTTTCATGCTTTTCCTTTTTTTTTTATTTATTGTGAAGGAGAGGTAAAAAAGGAAGAGGTGAAGCCTATAGTTTTGATGCTGGTAGGCGTCCCTGGGAGTGGGAAATCTACTTTCTGCGACCAAGTCATGCGAATTTCTAACCGTCCTTGGGCTCGAATCTGTCAGGTTTTAGCTCAAGTTACAGCAGACATGCTGTTTGCGGAATTTGTTTTTGAACTATTGCTATATTGAAAAATATCAGACATTATGCTCATCATTAGCTACTTTCGTCTGTGTATTGTCTGCATTTCTCCCCGTTTGATGGTCTAGCATCGATTTGTGATCAGTTGGCGTTTCGTGGCTTCATATTGTTAGTTAAACGCATTTATTTCTTCTGATGCAGGATAGTATAAACAATGGTAAAGCTGGGACAAAAGTTCAATGCCTATCTAGTTCTACTCATGCCTTGGGCGAAGGTAAGTCTCTGTTGATAGACAGATGCAACATCGACAGAGAGCAGCGTTCTGATTTTCTGAAGCTTGGTGGTGAACAAGTGGAGAAACATGCTTTGGTTCTTGATCTTCCAGCCAAGCTCTGTATTTCTCGCTCTGTGAATCGTATTGGACACGAAGGTAACTTACAAGGTGGTAAAGCTGCATCTGTGGTGAATCAGATGCATAAGAAAAGGGAACTTCCTAAACTAAGTGAGGGGTTTACTAGGATTACGTTTTGTCAGAATGAAAAAGATGTTAAAGAAGCAGTCGATGTTTATGGCTCGCTTGGTCCATCAGATTCGCTTCCTCCTGGATATGTTGGTGAGAAGAATATAGATAGTAAGGTTCAGCTTGGTATTATGAAGTTTCTTAAAAAGACTGATACTTCAGTTAATGCTGGACTTGAGCCATCTATTTCTGCACAGTCTTTCGCCGATAAAACATCCGTGGAAACAGATAGCAGATTTCGTGGAACCGAAGCGGGTTCAAACCGATCATCTGCTGCCTATGATAAGCAAGAAAGAGGTGATGAAGAGGAAATAAGTACTAGTGCTGGTGGAACTGAAAACGATTATGTAGCTACCTTGGCATTTCCATCCATATCTACTGCAGATTTTCAGTTCGATCTTGACAAGGCATCTGACATAATAGTTGAAAAGGTTGAAGAATATGCAAGTAGAATTGGCAAGGCCAGACTTGTTTTGGTAGATTTGTCTCAACGATCTAAAATATTAACCTTGGTAAAGGGCAAAGCCGAAGCTAAGAACATCAGCTCTGATAACTTCTTCACATTCGTTGGTGACATCACTCAGCTTTCCACCCATGGTGGTTTGCACTGCAACGTCATTGCCAATGCTGCCAATTGGTAAGTCTCGGAAGCATGCTTTCGTTTAGTGATATATCTCATAATCATTATCCATATACTCTTCAGTTTGATTATTTGATTCTTAATTCTGTTCAGGCGTCTAAAACCAGGAGGTGGAGGCGTTAATGCTGCTATATTCAATGCGGCAGGTTCTGCACTAGAAATTGCAACTAAGGAAAGGGCTTCAACCCTCAAGCCTGGAAAAGCTTTGGTCGTACCACTTCCATCATCTTCTCCATTATTTACAAGAGAAGGCGTTACCCATGTCATTCATGTTCTTGGACCTAACATGAACCCTCAAAGACCTGACTGTCTAAAAAATGACTACGTACAAGGGTGCAAGATACTAAATGAGGCCTATTCATCACTGTTCGAAGCCTTTTTATCTGTAGTCAGGTCAAACAGTGATGAACAAACTGGCAAAAGGGAAACCATACATGAATCTGACAAGAACAAAAGGTTCAAGGTATCCGAGCAGAGTCATAAACCTGCCAACAGATACTCAGATGGGAAGAAGGACAGCGAAGCTAAAACGAAGACATGGGCTTCGTGGGCACTGGCTCTCTACAATATCGTGAGGAGTCCTGACAAACATATGAATGTCGTACTAGAGATGTTGGATGACGTTATAGTAATAAACGACGCCTATCCAAAGGTCTCTCTCCGTCTCTACTACGTGCGCATGTATGTGCGTGCTGAAAGATAACTTAAATGTTTCTCCTATCGCAGGCAAAGCAGCATCTGCTTGTGATAGCACGAGTGCATGGCCTGGACAGCATAGTACATGTCAGCAGAGATCATCTATCGCTGTTGAAGACAATGCATGGCGTCGGACTGAGATGGGCTGAGAAGTACATCAATGAAGATACGTCCATGTCTTTCCGCCTTGGATATCATTCAGTAAGCGTTCTAATCCCATCGAATACCGTTGTTTGTGTATGTGAAAGTAAAACATATGAACGTCTTATGGTTTAATAGGTTCCTTCAATGAGGCAGCTGCACCTTCATGTGATCAGCCAAGACTTCGACTCGAATCATCTTAAGAACAAGAAGCACTGGAACTCATTCAATACTCCGTTCTTCCTCGATTCGATCGACGTGATAAATCAGCTCGATCATGAGGGTAAGGTCACCCCAAAAGACGGCAAGTTTCTAGAAATGGAGCTCAGATGCCATAGATGTCGAAGCGTTCACCCAAACATTCCCAAGCTGAAGTCACACGTACGATCGTGTGAAGCACCGTTTCTAGTGCAAAATGGTCGCCTTGTTTCCCAGCGAAGCACGGAGAATAAGTAGTTCATCGTACCAAGGGAAAATTCTGAGGTTTTCATGTAAATATAAATTATCACATTGCATAACTTATAGTGCCTTTCTATCTTTAAGCTTTCTCTCGAGTAAAGGCGACATCGTCCTGCGGAAAATTGGGCCGTCGTCTTATGTCCGGGCCCAATAACTGAAGACCCACGGGCCCAATGAGGAAAATGGAGGCCCATTAATATAACGATTTTTTGTATTATTTAGTTGTGGTGGAAACTGAGTAAGAGCCTCCGTGTCACCACCAGCTCGTACTTCTCCTCTTATTACGGCGCGTCAGCTTCCACGGACACGTGTCAACTCCTCAGCTCAACCCCTTCACACGTCCACCACCGCTGACGCACTGTATATATACCACACCAATGTCATCCGCCGCACATCATTACAGAGACCATAATACATAATAACAAAAAGGAGAAACAAAAAAATGTCATCGGAGCAAGAAAGAGCTCAGCTCGACGCCAGGGCCCGGCAGGGAGAGACGGTGGTTCCCGGCGGAACCGGCGGCAAGAGCCTCGAAGCACAAGAACACCTCGCCGAAGGTAACTGTGTGTTGTTGTTGTTACCAAACTGCAGCTCATCTCCTCTTCTTCCTTGGGTTAACGTTTGTAATAATAATAATAATTAATATAGGACGAAGCCGAGGTGGGCAGACAAGGAGGGAGCAGCTAGGGAGCGAAGGTTACCAGGAGATTGGAAGCAGAGGTGGTCAGACGAGGAGGGAGCAGCTCGGCAAAGAAGGGTACCAAGAAATGGGCAGGAAAGGAGGGCTCAGCACCACTGACAAGTCAGGCGGCGAACGTGCGGCAGAGGAAGGGATAAATATTGATGAATCCAAGTTTAGTAGTAAATGAAGAACCGAGTATATACTATATACTATGATGATGTGTGTTTTACTCTGTGTTTGAGTTATTGTCCCAATAGGCAATAAAAAGGTGACGCGGTTCTGTTGTCTTTGTAAATGATGTGGTGTAATTAATAGCCGTAATGACTGCATATAGATTTGCTTTTGATTGTGTTATTTGACTCGGCACATAGCCTCAACTCGTGCATTAGAAAAGCTAACAAAGCCTGCAAAAATGCGTATGAAGAGAAAACAACTGCCATCTACTACACAGACGATATCTATTACATCACTTTAGTTGCCTTGCCTCATACTCTTAGGCCTTAGCAGCAAGTAAGGGTAGGAGCAGGCTCTCCTTTCATGGTTAGTGGCCAAAGCAGTGATTAGCAGGCCAAGTATAAGGAATGGTTAGGGGTGGTTCGGTACGGTATACCGTACCAAAACTGTGATACCGTATACCGTACCGAAATTTCGGTATCGAAAAAAATCATACCAATACCATACCAAAACTTCGGTATACCTTAAATTTCGATACGGTATCATACCGAAATTTCGGTATGGTATTGGTATCATACCTTTTATACCATTCACACGGAGCGTTATTTACCACATGTGTCTCGTAATTCGTTAATTCGTTGTTTTTGAATTTTTAGTAAATTCAACATCCTTAGGCCCCAATAATATGGATTATTAATACCGAAGTTTCTAAAATAAAAAGATTTTTAATTCATAAAATAACCTTAAATAATTTACATATTTTAATCAGTCTCCTTAGTAAGACAAAGAACTTTACATAACTACAAAATACAACTTTATATACAGATTAATGAAAACAAAACGGCTATCTAAAAAAATTAGTGAAGATTAACAAAAAGTAATTGCATCAAGATTAACAAAAAATTAGTGAAGATTAACAAAATATGGTGGGCGTCAAGGGTATAGTTAATAATTCATAGGCTAAATAAATTAATGAAGATCATTATAATATTTTTATCCATTTTATATTCTTTTGACTAATATAGTATATGTAGGTGCGTATATATATATTATATATATATATATGTATCTAAAATATTAAAAAGTTTAGTATTTCGGTATTTCGGTATAATCGGTATACCTAATTGTTAAAATTTTCATACCATTACCGTACCGAAAATTTTCGGTACGGTATCATACCTTACCAAAAACTTCGGTATACCAAAATTTTCGATATTTTCGGTACGTTACGATACGATAAGGACGGTATATCGGTATTTCGGTATATTTCCCCAGCCCTAGGAATGGTTGTGCGCTGGCCTGAGATAATCAAGAAAGTTCCCGACTAGGTTGCAAACGAATCGAACTTTTTTGGTTCGACTCGCGATTCGATTCGAAATTTTAAGAGTCGAATTCGAATATTTAGAATACAAATCCGAATAAGAATATCTTTTTTGATTCGAGAAATAAACGAATACGAATATGAAATCACAATATTCGATTCGAAAATTAATCGAATTATTCGATTCGAGTAATATAACATAAATATAGTATAATTAGTATATATTCACATATAATATATGATAACTCACTAAAATATTTAAAAATAATATGTTATAATTCAATATATGTTTAAACATAATTTATTATAATTCAATATATATTTTAAATATAATATTGTTTATATTTTATTAAATAAAAAATGAAAGATGACTTTGAATACATATATTCGATATTCGATTCGAATATTCGAGAATATATTCGAATTCGGATAAGAATCGATTTTATGATTCGATTAAATATTCGAGTATTCGTATTCGTATTCGATTGTCATCCGAATACGAATAGAATATTGTGGTATTCGACTCGACTTTGGACGGAGAGAAGATGAAGGTTCTGTTTCGGCGTTAATGTTCTGTTCTCTGATGACGTGACACTTTCTTGACCGATTTAGTATGGGCCGTAAGCCCAACAACATGGTGGTTCGAGTCCACTTTAATGAGCCCACTGTCCACTGTAAGCCCGTCAAATAGCCCAAAAACAACAAACACAGAACAAAATTGGTCCACACACCAACACCACGATCCTGCTGCAATTGGGAGAGATCGACCGTTGATTACCTTAATCAACGGCTAAGAGTCTTTTCTCGTGGATGACACGGATTCAATTGATAACCGTCGATAAAAAAGACAATCCAACGGCCGAGACATCACCAAAGCAAACACATCCCAGCTGTATAAATATCCATTCCCCGTCCTCTTTTCTACAAAAACTCATTTTGTTCAGCTCTTCAATAGCTAATTGCAAGTTTAAAATAAATCGAGGCAAAAAATGTCGGGCCGAGGAAAAGGAGGTAAAGGGTTGGGCAAGGGCGGCGCAAAGCGCCACCGCAAAGTTCTGAGGGACAACATCCAAGGCATCACTAAGCCGGCGATTCGCCGATTGGCTCGGCGAGGCGGCGTGAAGCGTATCAGTGGTCTAATTTACGAAGAGACGCGTGGCGTGCTGAAGATCTTCCTCGAGAACGTCATCCGCGACGCCGTCACCTACACCGAGCACGCTCGACGCAAGACCGTTACGGCGATGGACGTCGTCTACGCTCTCAAGAGGCAGGGCCGTACTCTCTACGGCTTCGGCGGTTAGAAGATTGATTGATGTAAGGAGTGAGTTAGGTTTTTAGCTTCTTGTGACCTGTGTCATCAATGTCCTTGTGATTATTTCCTATGGAGTTTTTTTACGCAGCTTCTTATGTGTTTTGTTGGGTAGCTGATCACTTGAAACAATATTACAGCAAAACGCTGATTTATGATTAGTTACAATGAATTTTTTGAGCTTTATCGAAGTCTAAACATGAGATAATTGATATCTGCTCAGAAATTTGCTGGCAAGAATACAACTCGATGCGCAGTGGCATTAATTTCATCTTCTATTGCCCACTATCGTCATCAAAAGCAAACATGTTCAGACCTGCGTAGGATAATCGAGTCTAAGACCCACCAACAAAACCTGGGTTCGATCCATAAATGCTGAAATCACGTATGAATTGTTGGTACGATCAGTGAGTGTCGTGGGATGAACAAGACGAAGAAGCGACGATCTTTCGTTTTCTTATAAATTCTATTAATTAAATAACGTCGTCATTGATTGACGACACTCACTCTGTAGAAGTCGCTGCTAAAACGACGGCATATAAAAGCTCGGACTAATTTAATAATGAGAAATATATAAATTGAGGGTTTGGTTTGAAAAGAGATGATATAGAACTGAGGGAAACTAAGGGTTTGTTGAGCACTAGCAGCGTCGCCGGCAGCATATGCATCAAGGGTTGTGATGAGATATGACCGAATGGCGTGAAAATAAGGAAGAAAAGCAGACTGAATGAAAAGGACAATTTCATCAGAAAATGAAAGCTGCTCACAAGTCCCAAGTTTCCGTCTCATCTGCTAACAACGGCTGACTTTTAAATCATTTTTCTCGAATGTAATAATTTCATGTAGTAATCTAACCTATTTTCTCAAATTATATTTGTTCCTATTGCGTATTGCCGCCGCCAAGTTGATAAATATAAACGGTCAAAACAAATATTTATAATAATTCTTTGTTGGTAAACGACGAAAATTTCTCGAAGAGCCGAAACCAAAGCTCTTATTTTCTGTTGAGTAATAGTTCGAGTAAGTCTTGAATGAGCCCCTCGAAAACTTGATGCAAATAAACGAAGTTTTGTTCTACGTCTCCGAGCTATATATCCACGTTTCTCGTTATCCGCCGCATTCCGCCATGCCTAAGCAGCCTATACGTATGGACACGTGTCACCACATCACACAGTACTAATAAAAATTTTCCTATGATTAATTTACTAACGGGTGGACCATGTCGATGAAGACAACCTCAGACGAAAGTTAATAACCTTAATCTATCAGAACAACAAAGAGCAAACAAACACACACATACTCTAACTCAAAAACATTACTTGTCAAAGGGCTTTCATTATGGAGTTCGTACTTACTGCTTGCCTCGCTTTACTACGCAAGAAGGGCATTTGTATGATCTGATGCCCTCAGCTTTGGCTGGTGTAATCTTCACACATTTCCCATGGTACCATTTCTCGCATAGATCGCAGCAGATCCAAAACTCATTGGATTGTAATTTCCTTTGCAGCTTCCACACCCTGTTTCGCGGTGTTCATCTTCATCCTCGTCCTCCTCTTCTTCTCCCTCCTCTTCATCGTTACTTTCATCTGCTGCCTTGGCATTGCTTTTAGTAGGTCGACCATAAATGGATCTCTTCATATAAATACAGGGTTTAGCCTTAAGTTCAGAGGAAAATCATGCAGTGGAAACGAAAATTTCAGAAAATTTTGAAATTGATTCTACCTTTGTGCTGCCACGAGATTTGCTGCTGCTATCAGCGCTGGGCTTGTCTTTCAAAGGCTTCCTTTCCGTCACTACTTCAAAGACAGTCGGCAAATCATTGATCAAGCTGAACAGACGCTTCCTGGGAAACATAAAGGGAGTGGTAGATAGATCTCTGTATTCGAAGATGCAATCTGAAGAGTTAGGTAAATTTTGATTCGAAATATATACCTTTCGTTGCGGTTTAACCTGGCTCCAAGGTAGAAAGCGACAGAGAGGAGCCAGCAATCGCTGTGCACGGCGATCAGAGAAAGCCAATCTCTTCGGCTCATTCCATCTCTGGCGAAATTGATTCCAAGTGCAGGTTCGGGAAGCTCGGGTGGAACTTCTTCGGCTGGAAGATTCACCTCCCAATTTCCATTTGGGTGGCCATAAAGACAAAGATTGTCTTTCTCTGCAAACAAGAATTTGAAACATCAGAACATAACAACATGATGCACCTGAAAGAGGAAAATAGCGACGACGGAGGAATTTTGCACGGTGAAGAAGGCCTTAATCAATGAGAAAGGCGGAGAATGAGTGGATCGGGGCCAGAAAAAGCTTAAAGCTAAGACCTTGCTCCGTCATTTCAAAATCAAGCGAGGTAAGATTCAAAATAGAAGTAGAACACTGGCTGGGAAATCACAAAACCTAAAACCCCAATGCCCAATCAACTAACTGAAATCATCACTTCACAGCAAAACTCAGAGATGCCAAACTTCGAGCACATGTAATTCACTTAATTCAAGTAAAATCCTAGCTGTAAAGCTCACCTGGATCACAAAGACTGTAAAAATCATCCACATCTGCAAAACACAGGACACGAAGATATACACAATCAGTCACTATGATTTTTGAAAAAGAGTAAACAATACACATCTAATTTGGCGAGTCATAAAAACTTCGAAGAAGAGGAGTAAGTACCATAAGTTAAAGCACGGATAACACCGCTACGACGAGCTCCGTAGTCTTTATAGATCTCTTCTACGGTTCGCGGGCCAGAAGACACGGTAGCCATTCTAACAATCTTCTCTAAGCAACAAAAAAAAATGAGATCTACGAAGTAACACAGCGAGGGCTTGCAGATTGGAAGAACGGTAAGATCCCAATCGCATAGTAAAAGGGAAAATTTATAGCAAGAGTTTGCATGTAACAATGAAGCTAGACACTAAAAAGAAAACTTATTAGAACAAAGGCAAACACCAAACGTACGTCGTTTGACCCTAGGATCGGATATCCATCTTTCTTAGCGTTCGTATTTTTCACAGGTTTAGTTGACTTTTGGCATGACTCACGAGTTTGGTCAAAAAGAGTTATTTATGTAAAAGTCATATTTCCAAGCCAAGCTGACGTCAAAATTCATCAATCAGTTACAAGATTTGGAACACAGAATATAACATGTACAAACACTACAACCAGCAATTTCCCAGAATTCAAACAAACAACAGTGAAAGTACACCAAGTTTCTTTGATGCAATAAAGGTCTTCCTTTCCTTCTCAAGCTGTGTATATTCTCCTCACTTTCTTCGCACGCCGACGGCAGATGGGGCAAATCCCAGAAGCTTCTAATATCCTGTGTGAAGTGAATGATGTAACCCTTTGGTACTATTACATAACATAACACACATTAATATCAACTATCCTTTCCACACGTTCATAAGGAAATGGTGATATTGATGATTTTACCTTTCGGCACATGCAAAGCAGGCTACACTATGTCCGCATGGAAGGAAGAAACTATCCTTGGGAGAATCGAAGCAGATGGCGCACGTTCTTTTGTTATATTCATCATCTTTGGTTGCTTTCCCATCATCATTAGTGCCTTCAAGACGGTCTTCATCCTCTGATGGAGAAGCATAGGAGGAATCCTCGCTGGAGGCATTATCCTTTTTGTCTGAAAGCAAAGGGTTTCTTTCAGTTCCCGAGGTTCCTTCTTCAGTTACTTGATCAGTTTGTCGGCGGTAGTTAAGCAAGAAATTAATGAGCAGCACAGCACTTGCCAATCCACCTGGAAATTGATGATGTGAAGTCAAGAAATAGATGAATCTAATGACACTGTATTTGCAGTTTACATCAGATACTTCACCTATGCCAAACAGATACGTGAGCCATCGAGGTCCATATGAAAGTTTGACTTGCCATCCACCTCCTACGATGCCCTACACAATACCAGAAAAAAAAAAAGGTGACTATGCTCTTACAGTGATACTATATTTTGATCCATATTTAAGTTGTTCATGTAGTCTACACTCTACAGCACAGCACAAGTGATTTATCGCATACAAAAATATGATTGCAAAGTGATAAGCTCACCGACTTTCCACCAGGAGAGGTAATGACAGCAACATTTTTACCCAGTAACTGCAGTTTGAAACGGCATTGGCCCAGGGATGGCGTACACATGTAATATGGATCTGATGTGTTATAGAGGTCAGCCTTCATTCTTATATTTAGATAGACCTGTGAACATGTCAAATATAAAAAAATCAGTGCAAGTGATACCATAATGGAAAAAAAAATCTGGAAAAGGTTACATTGGTGAAACTTTAAATGGTGGAGGACATACCTCAGCAAATTCAGAGTTCAAGTTACCCACTGCGATGTAATAGTAAGAAGATCTAGACACATGCTTCTGCAATGAACCATTTCCTACATAATATACATTGTAAGAATATTATAACATTTAAAATGATAATTCCAAAGCTCTTGTTTCCCTCACCATGAATTAGACTCCATGATAAGGTTGCCTTCGGATATGATGGACTCAAAAGCCATTCAGCAAAATCTTCATCTCCTGGCAGCAGGGCCAAAAAAGGTCAGGGTTGTGGCTGAAAAATTATGCTATGGTCTGCTTAGCATATAAAAAAGATGTTGATAACCTGATATTACCTTCTGCAATCACAAGGACAAGAGAGGACGTACTTGGAGACTTCACACTGTACGATATGTTTATTTGAGACCCTTGATTCAAATAATACATCCATTCCTGTGACATTTCGAAGGTGAAAGACGAAGAATCGTTAGACAATCCAAAAAAGTCGAGAGCACAATGTTCGCCTAACCATGTAAACTGTTTCATATACGAAATGTACCTTGTGGAAATTCCCGGGGATAGCAACCTCATGGATCTCGGACCATGTTGTTTCTACATCAAGAGGTGGGACTTCGTAAAATCCATATATCACTGGCCCCTGTGCTCCATCAACGTCACCCACCTGATGCAGTAAGTGATAAAAAGATGTTTGCAGCAGTTTGTTTATATCTAGTGGTTGTTCAAACCTGCAAAGAAAAAAGGAATGACAAACTACGTAGTTTGACCTACCTTTATAGAATCCACCAGCAAGTGGTTGGGTTTTACCAATATAGACGAATTAGGTCCTAGCCGCAGGGTCTCAGTACCATACAACCCAAACGATAGAGTCAATGCAACTGCTAAAAAAACACAACACGTATCAACAATATATGGTAGATAACAAACGTATTCTTGCTCTCTACATCAGACAAATTTACATAAATAAAGCAGTCAAGTAAAATCCATAGAGAATGCCTCGTGATTTCACCAACAATTTTTTGCATTACGAACTATAACAAAGGCGCAGATCGAAATCATGACAGTTAGTTCCCTTTTGCAACTCAGACACCAGAAAATTCTACAAATCTTTAGCCGAATAACAACAAAATCCCGACCCTATCTAAAGACCACTCACTCACTTCCCCAATCCCAGAAAAACTCTCAGTTTTCGACTAGTGTTTTGCAGCTCCCTTCAGTATTTCATCATCAGATAATCTAAACAAATAAACTTAATTAAGGCCCCAATCTACTATTTTCTTCATCACGACTCGACACTTTCCGATGAAGATACACCACATAAAATTATCAACAAGTACGTTAGGAAACTGATATGAGAAAGTAGCATATCATACCAAAAAACGAGAAGGTGGTGGCGACTACGAAGCACGACCTAGGATCATCGTCAGCAGTCGTCGAAGAAGAAGAACCCACGATATGACGATCCGTCCCCCCAAAACGATCCCTATCGTGATCATAACGATTACGTGAATACTCCGTCTGCCTGTTAGGAAAAGGCAACGGCGGAGACTCCTCCGACGCGTTGAAGGTAATCGATTGCTCCATTATTGCGTCAGCTGACTATATTCGCGGATGAAAAAAATGAAAAAAGGTTAATCGCAAGAACATCCAATTCAACACGGATTCTCTGGATTATTTTTTAACGCCTGATTGTGATTAGATCGAATATATTAATCTCAAATAATAAAAAGAGTCGGTTTCGCATTCGCTAGATATAATAATATTTTTCTTCGTTACACAAAGAAAAGAAAGCATAAAACAAAATAGAATAACATAAGTAACATGGACCCGTTTATCCATTCACACGTGTGAATTATCTCAAAGAAGCCGACATGGAAATACAGTAGTGTGAGCTTCTGCCACTCATGAAAGGGAATCGAAGTTTTTTCAAAGCTTCGACTTAATGGTATTTGTGATGTACTCGGTTTTCCAATGAGAAATACCGCGAGAGGCGTTCAAAGTGGATTTGCCATTACGAGCAACCATGTAATAAGGCGAATCTTCAGAATATTCGGTTGGCATTGACGTCCAATACAAGCTTGGTTCCCACTCGGCCTCTTTGATTACCTTCAATATCTCTTTCGCTGCGATTTTGCTCCCTTCTTACGTAAAATGGATACCATCACTGCACAAAGTAAGGAAAAGAAAAAAAATAAAAACCCTTTCTTGGTTAAGGGCAATCAAAGGTAGAGCTTTCTTTAAGATTTGGGATTTATCTCATCAAGGTATAAATTGAGCATTTTTTTGCTCATGACAGAAGGGACTCACGATAAGCAAGTTGTCGCCCAATCATGTCTTTCTTGGATTGCTCTCCAAAGGTTGACGACTTTAAAATCTAGTCGTTTGCCCAACTCCACCAAAGCTTCAGCGTATCTACCGCAGGTTTCATTTTTTCGATCTTGATTATCATGCAAATCGCTGCTTGGAGGAAAGCATGTCAAGAAAACAATAAAGTCATAAGATGGTCAGATGGACATTGTATAAATAGAAAAACACTACGGCGCTTTTAATTAAGATCACCCAAAATGTTCACGAATCATTGCCTCATTCACTGGAGGAGAAGTAAGAAAGATTAACCGAGTTTCCTCTGACAGACTCTGCATAAGTCCAGAAAAGATCAGACTTTCATATAAGTCATGTCTAGATGTTAATTATTTCATCACATGGTGTCTTATGGATGCTTGCAGAAAATACTAAATATGTGGAATCACCATTGACCTGGCAAGGCAAATAATGTTTAACCAATGTGCTCACCTTGAGATGAAAATAGATCTTTTTCATGTTCTCTACATATTCAGGGAGAGGGACATGTACCCCTAATCCACTTGGGTGAGGATGCATAGCATCGTTGCCTCCAAAATATACGATAACGAGAGAAGGTTGAACCGCTTCGTCCTAAACACAATGGATATCAATAGACAACGAAGGTCACTGGAGTAAGTAAATTGGGCGAGCAGAAGGTTGACGAAAATGGGTCGTTTCCACAAAACAAAAACAGTGTCAAGAAATAGCGTTTTCGAGGGGCAAAGTTGAGAGAGATTTCTTAGCAATATGAAAGAAACATAATCCTCCAATATAATCAACATCAACTGATAGTAAGTGATACACTTCTATGTCATAGTTGAATGGGATATACCTTTGGGAATATTTGGTTCAAAACTTGAAGAGCAAGCCTTGAGTTCCACCCAGAATATCCCCGTAAAACTATGTCAGCCTGTGAGAACAAGGAACGTCATATGTATGTACTAGCGGAAAGCTTAACACCGCAGGCAACAGTGGCAGGTAAGAACATAGCATAGAGGCTTACTAAGCAAAATGCAAAGAAAGCTGAGAATACAGATTAAGAATCGAACAGATCACAAACGAAGACAAAATATATTAGCTTGCAAAGTCCACAAAGCGTCTAGGTTCACGATTGAACACAAAGGAATCTAGAAAATCCCACCACAACAAACATTAATCGCGCACTTAATCAGCACTGAAGGAGATGGATGCCGCATGAGAATCAAACATCAACAAACTGTTAGGACCCGACAATGGAAGACGACATGGAGCAAATGGACTCATATCAGCTTGGGCTTTGGCCCATTCATCTACCCATTTACCTATACTATTATCTTATTAGATTTGGCCCATTTATGCATCTATGTAATTTCCTTTATAATGCCTTAGGGGTTGTATGAAACGATTAAGCAAAAAAGTTATCAGTATCATTCTATTCTTCTTCTTCTTCGCTCAATCTTCTTCTCGCTACCCTTCGTCTTAATTCTTCTGTTCTTCTCTTCTTAGTTCTTCTGTTCTCAGATCTTCTCTTCTATAATTTTCTCTGCCCTTCCTCTATCCTATCTAAATTCACTCATAGATAATACATCTTGACACGCCCCTCAACTGTTTGATAAAATTACTGAGTAAGAAACTAGGTTAATTCTGACGGGATCTTACACAAACAAGTCAATAAAGGACCTTCACCTCATAATACTCAGTACCGTTATATACTAAATCACCATCATCGCTTCGCTGACGTCGTAGCTACATAAATGGTTTCAACTCACTTTGCGATCGTAGAGGTCAGCTAGAATAGCACCCCATCCTCCAACTTTGAAGCTCTGCTGAACAACAGACGATCCGAACAGAACGAATACGGGTCGACCCGGGCCCACCATCCTCTCTGGTCCGGTGCCTACTCAATGTGAGGGAAACACCCGCAAACGGTATAAAGTAAAACTAATCGGAATTAAGAAAGAATTGAACGATTTACCAAACTTGGGCTGGGCTGTATACATTTGAGCCGTAAAGGTTCAATCGGATAAAAGAATAGCTATTTGGGGCCCACATTAGAGGTTCTTAAAATTTAAAATTCTGTTGGCATTATAATAAGGGAGAATTTCATTTAAATACCTACTAGAAAATAGATATTTTCATTGTAATTTAAGCTTTCTTAGAAAATTGATAATTTTATTAATCCCTACATTCTTGATTTATTGTTCCAAAGTAAAAAAGAGTAGATACATAGTAATTATTATTATTAACAGCGTACAAAAGCCACTGTACAATGCCATAGGCTGGCAAATGCAGGTATTCCAACACCTCATTCATCTTCGTCCTCTTCGTCTTCGTCATCATCTGCTTCTTCTTCTTCATCATCCTGCACGCAGAAAACGTCGAAATTCTTGGTACAAATTTCATCTTTGTAATAGTTCGAATCGAAGCATCGCTATGCAAATAAAACCCACTTGTGCACTCTCATGCCCGCGAACTTCAGAAGTTGAGTTCTCAGATCCTTCATCGCCTTCATCAGCAGAGCTCTCCTGTCAATCCAAGAAGTTAAGTCTACAATTCTATGTGGTAAAAACAGAGAGATGACTCTTCACCTGCTTCTTATTGTAGGCATTCATCTGTTTTTCATACTCTGCCTTTCGCTTTTGGGCTTTTGCCTCATATGGAGCCTTTTCCTGCCACAACAACAAGGGACAAAGACTTGATTTTTATTACAATACAACAGCCAAACGCGAGAAAAAACCATCACTGAATTTGCACGCACTTACAGCTTGAGTCATGGATTTCCATTTCTCTCCACCAGCTTTTCCAACCTAAAACCACACATTCCAAGTATAGTATATAAATCATTCACTTTCGCAAGCTATATATCTGAACCGTATTGCTGCAACGATTGAATTTCGTAGAGCTGAGACAGCCTTGACATCGGGGTTTTCCTTTTTGAAAGTTTTCCGAAAATCCTCTCTGCAATTTGGTGAAACTAAGATCAATGTCCACACGCATGCCAAAACAGTATACGAATCCTATATAGATGAATTGAGGACTAGTTAGGTTTAATACAGGAAAACAAAGAAGGCACTTGGAGGCCTCTTGGGCTTGTTGGGGTCTTTCTTTGCCTTCGTCTCTTTCTTTGCTTTCTTGCTGTCTGCTTTAATGGCGGGAGCTTTCCTTTTCCCAACTTTCCTGGGATTATCATTAAGGATTCATATACAAGCATGAAGCGAAATGAATTAAAATTAAAAGGCGACCAACCAACCGATCATCCACTGTCTCCAATGACTCTTTTGATTCCTTCTTCGTCGGCCCTTTACTTCTGCTCCCCGTTTTCATCTCTGAAAGCGATAAAACATGTGGAATTAGAAATCGAACACAGGAATTTTACTAATAGAAATTTACCAGACGCGGCAACGTAGAAGAACCACAAAAGGAAATTGGGAATTCCAACACATAAACCTCAAGACCTAACGGCAAATTTAAGCTAGATCATATTCCTCGATGAAAAGAACAAACAAACAAACAAAATTACGGTGATGATTGAGAAGAAAAACATACATACCAAGCGATCAGTGACCAGTCGATTAGCTGAAGGAGAGAATTATCCACTTGAAAGAAAAAGAAGCTAAAATCCCGAAATGAACAGATAGCGACAATTACCTTTTTTGTTGGCTACCACCGAAGTTACCGGTCATGTTCACCGTCAATTTTACTCGCTCTTGAGTCATGAATCGAGTTGCGTGGAACCTGGAATAGCCGGTAATGCCATCTGCTTTTGGCTACGCAGTAGTAGAAAAATCTGTGGGCTGGGCTTTGAAGTGACTTTTCTTATTTCAGGGCCCAATAAATAAACTCCTATTTACTAATAAGAGCATCTCCAACCGAACACCAAAACGCAAATTTTGAGGTAAATTTACTCCAACCGAACGCCAAAACTAAACCCAAACGCATGTATGCGTCTGGAACGGTTATGATGCGATCTAATTTTTTAATTTGCATCGTAGTACTTCAATTTTCTTCTCTGTTTTTGTGCTGTGTCAGAAAAAGCAAACATAAAAAAATAGACAAGACAAGCTGCATCAATCTCTGTAGCCGTCAATTTCCATCAAAAGTTGCTATAATTCTTTCCTTGATTCCAACCAAGAAATCTAATTAATCAATTTATAATTCTTATCCTCACATCGATTCTAACCACAAAAGTTGTATGAATGAATATATTATTATTTGCTTATTAATTTTTTGTGGTTGTCGTTTTTTAATAAATATTAATCGATGTTTTTTGTATGTATGAATATATGATTATTAACCTTATTAATTATTTTGATAAATCTAAAATAGTATTTTATAGTGTAATTTGTAAAGTTGTAAAATAGACGGGTAGTATTGAACTTTGTAAAAATTGGTGTGGAAATGAATATTACAAAATAGTCTATTGAGTTTGAGAATGAGTTGATCGGTTGGAGATAAAATACTGCATTTTAAGTTTGAGAATGCGTTTGGGTTTGAGAATGCGTTTCTCGGTTGGAGATGGTCTAAAAACGCTACTCAGTCAACTTCACTCATTCGAATCTTCTCTCTCTCTCTCACTCGCTGTTCTCTCTCAATTCTCAAACCACACATCAAGATTCTCTTTACTGGGACAATATGGAAATCGTAAGCTTCTTCCATCGCCGATTGGTATACAGATCAATCGATATTACATTGCTGAGTAGTATCACAATAATGGAGACGAGGATAGCAATGATGGAAGGCAATCATGAATGCCATTCTGGGCATGAACATGCATCAGCAACTCACAAACTTCAAATTGTCGTATCTGTATTGGCGGCGTTTCACCTTGGATTCACATTCATCATTGAGTACCTAGTAGAATAGGTACCCGATCCGCCGCTGGTACGACATACAGCATAGGTACCATATAACAACATATTGTGGTACGTAATACATTGAAAAAAATGGTACATCATATATAACATATTAAGGTACCATATATAAAACGTATAGGGTACCGTATAAACGCGTGACGTGGTATGCAATACACACATAGAAAGGTACTGTGAGACTGAAAAAACTGGTACAAACAGTAAATCGGGTACCTATCTGTAAAAATTTCTGATATAGGTACTGATTTGTAAATTTATTTTTCAATTGAGTATTTTTCTATAGATGTCACAAAAATAAAATTAATTATTAATGGATAATTTTAAAACGTGATATACTAAAAATAGAATAAGATATGTATTATAATTTAATGTGTTGATTATAGAAAATTTTGATTGATCAAGTGAAAGACAAATTTCGCGTTTTTATCCCCCCTACTGTAAGAGTATAGATAAACAATTCATATATATATTTCATGCTTAAAAAACTAAAACCTGAAAGTAATGATCAATTTTATAAATTGGTTGAATATTAAAAATTTCAAATAGGAAAAATCGTCGCGTGCGCGACGTCGTGACCAATTTTCCCTCTATTTTGTTGATTGTTTGTAAAATCCCCCTATATTATTAAAGTAAATTAAAAATAAACCTAATTATTAAAAAAGCCAAATATTTGTGTTTAAGTGAATTATCAAGGTGCGAGAAAAAGTAATTGTTGGGCTGCAAATTTCTTTAAACCCAGATTGTGTTGACCCATAAGCCCATAGATATTTGGTATAAAATGAAAAAATTGGTGCGTTCGAAAACTCATTCGAATCTTCTCTCTCTCTCACTCGCTGTTCTCTCTCAATTCTCAAAGCAAACATCAAGATTCTCTGTTCTGGGGTGATATGGAAATCTTAAGCTTCTTCCATCGCTGATTGGTATACAAATCAATCGATATTGCATTGCTGAGTATTATCACAATACTGGAGACGAGGATAGCAATGATAGAAGCAATTCAAGAATGCCATTCTGGGCATGCAACAACTCACAAGCTTCAAATTGTCGTATCTGTATTGGCGGCGTTTCACCTTGGATTCACATTCATCATTGAGTACCTCTTCCACAAAGATTGGCCCGAGGATAAATACACAAGAATCTTGATTGGCACAGCTGCTTTTCTGACTGTTTTCAACATTGTGTCTGTCTTGATAATAGGTCTCACTACAAAAATCCGTCCCATTAGCCACAGACGAAACCGTGGGTAATCCGTCGCATAAACAAGATAGCGACGGAACAGCGACGGAAAAATTCCGTCGCTAATTCGCCGTCACAAATAAATAAACAGTCATTTTGCGACGGATATTTGCGACGGAAATCCGGTTGGTAAGTAGTGACGAACGGTCCGTCGCTGATTTAGCGACAGTTTCGACCGACGGCGTAGGTGTCGCCTTTTTGCGACGGACTGTAGCGACAGATGATCCGTCGTTGATTGGTGACGGAGATTCCATCGCTTATTTGCGACGGAACTGTCCGACGGCGCAAACGTCGCCTGTTAGCGACCGAAGTGTCGACGACTTTTTCGTAGGAAAATTTCGCGACGGCAGTTTGCGACGGCAACTCTTGCCGTATTTGCCAAACTGTCCATGGACAGTGAAACCGTCGGTGCACAAGCCAAATCGAACATTTCGTGGTTCCGCGGCAAAGTCAGGATACTTACTATCAAAATGCTTCCAAGCTGCACCATCAGAAGGATGAGACATGACACCTTCATTGGGTACATGTGTAGCATGCCATGTCATCATCTCCGCAGTCGTCTTACAAGCGTATAGTCTTTGAAGCCTTCGAGCAAGTGGCAAATAATGTAATACTGCCACATGAGATTTAGATCTATCAGAATATTTATACCGTGCTTGATTACATACCTTACACCGGTTCAGTTGAGCATCTTCCTTCCAAAACAACATATATCCCATTCTACAACAATTAATATGCTCCATCGATAATGAAAAACTCATCATCACCTTTTTTGTCTCGTAATAGCTTTGGGGAAATTTATTGTTTGCTGGCAAAATTCTGTGAACAAAACCAAATAAGTGTCAAATGCAGACGCAGACATATTGGTTTCGGACTTAATACCCGACCATTCTGCAGTCGCAGTCAGTGTGGAGTAACTGGAGCCCTCGTACAGTGGGGTGTCGTTGGTCCGTAATTGTTCCTCAAAGCGATTACAAAATATCGCCTCTTCAGTTGGCATCGTCGAACTACTCCCCGCAACATCAAAATTAATAGGTGATGCGTAATTTTGATCGTATACGAATTCTTGATTTGAACCGACAGTACGACCTAAGACAGGAACATTTGTTTGGTCGATATTTAAACATGAACTTGTACCTCATTCTGTTGGTTGAAACGATGAATATGCAACTTCGCCGTTTGCGATCCAATTGTAATAATGTGGTATGAAACCTTTTATCAAGAAATGAGTATAGACATCCAAAGGTGGTAGAAATTTACAATTCTCACACTTCTTGCAAGGACAACGTATTCGCCTACCAGGATTTTGAGATGTTGCAAAATGTACAAAATCATCAACTCCCCGTGAGAAGGCCGCGATATCGTTCCTTCGATACATGGCCGGCTCATCATAATATGAGGCCTAAAGCAAAATTTTTCGATGGGGCCTTTTTTATTGAAAAAAATAAATATTATATATTAAAAAAAATTTAGGTATCAATAGCACACAGCCCTCCTCCTTCATATTTTCTTGTTGACATCCTTATTCCTTACTAACAACAAATTAATGCAACAAGGTTTGATAAAATTTTCACAGATGCAATAAAAATAGCTTTGCCAATAATAATAAATAAAATATAAAAAAATACAAAGTAAAACCTGAATTATTGTTGAGCTTCACTTGTTTGACTTCAACTATTGAGCTATTAGATAAGATAATGAGCCGTTGGTTATTCAAAATGAGGGACATAATGATTTATTAATAGGCAGTTGAAAAGAAGTTGAAAAGACAACAAAAAGACAACCGAAAGAAAAGATGAAAAGCCAGGAAGGTTGAAAAGACAAAAAAAAAAAGAAAGGATAAAATGCAAATTTAATTATTAAAGGAGAAATAATAGTTATTTGTTGTATTGGGCTCAAATATTGGGCTTAATTAACATTTTTTTTGCATATTATAATACTACTAAACTAAATGACTGGGCCCTATAAAATATTGGGGCCTAAAGCCCATGCCTTAGTGGCTTTACCCAATAGTCGGGCCTGCTTCGATACATCCATTGGCGAAGGTTGACGAACCATTCACATCTCTCATTATTCATTTTTTTAGATAAAAATAATATTAATGTTTCTGCATTTTATAAGCTGAATAATATATGTATCAAAATATTATAAGGGTGCGTATGATAGAAATATAATAACCACATCTAAGCTAAAGCTGCTACATGTATAGTATAATTTGTGGGAAAAGACAAAATGGAATAATAACCAGATCCGCGAATAATGGCTTTGATAAAGTAAGAGAAATTATTTTATAAAGCGACGGAAATACCGTAGCCATAATAGTGCATGTCAGAAAGTTAATTGTTCATTAATTAGCGACGGCTTTTCCGTCGACAGCCGTTAAACAACGAAAAAATATCGACAACAGTGTTTTATTCCAAATTAGGGACAGGATAATACGTCGCCAAACTTTTCGACTGATTATCCGTCGCCAATTAGCGACGGAATAGCGACTGATTTTCCGTCGGAAAATCTTGCGACGGATAATTAGTCAGTTTTTTGCCACCGTTTTTCCGTCGCAATTAGTCGGAATGCTTAGCGACGTCGTAGCGTCGGTTTTTCCGTCGCAGAATGTTGCGGCGGTTAGGCTGTCACAAATAGCCGTCGCTAAATTAGCGACGGTAATGTGGTCGCTGTTTCCGTCGCTGTCTTGGATTATTTTTGTAGTGTCTTTTACAGATAGAGGCATTGAAGCCTCTCACTGTAGGTGGTGGTGTGCAGCTTGAGCTGTTCCTCCACGCTGTTGTCGAGGAGCTTATTCATGCACATGAGTTAAAGAAGCTCACTGACAGGGAGAGCGACGTAGAGCTTCTCAGACTTGGTCTGATGAAATGATATCTGTAAGATGCTAGTGCAAGGGATTTGTGGTTTCTTTCATTTTTTCAAATAATAACTGCTGCTAGATGCAAATAGTAGGGTTATGTATCAATCACGATGAATAAGAAGGGAATTTTGATGATCGGTTTTGTGGTTTCTTTCTTTATTTCTTCTTTGTGCTGCTGCTATGTTGATAAATTGGGTGGTCTCAATGCCCCTATGGCTTCCCTTCGGCTTATGCCTATGCCTTCTCAGAGTCGTCATTGCATCCTCTTTCCCCGTAAAAATCATGGGCCCACTTCTTCGATTCCTCGGATTACAAGTCAGAGTTTCTAAAGCCAAGACTTTAGAAACTCACAGTCACAGATCAAGAACGAATGGAAACCTATACGTCTGCAACCATAAAACCCTACTCGACCCAATACTCATCGCCTACGCTTTACATATAAACCCCATAACTGCAGCTACTTACAGTCTGAGCAGATTCTCGGAGATATTTTCTTTTTCTTCTTTTTGTTGTAATATATGGCACATAAATTGAGCTTCGTAAAAGAATATATATAGGTAGTCGATATTTGGGTGGTGAAGTGATTAGGCTTAAAGATAAGATTTTGACGTGTTTATATTAGTATATGCATATTTATTGTCTTTTTCCACTTTGTGGCGGTTAAAGAACAGCGTATCATACCAAATAAATAACGTGCATATTATAGTGGTTATCAACTTAGAGTAATTACGAGTGTCAGGCTTCTGTCAATCCACATAATTTGTGTGTTTTTTTTTCCTTTCTTTTTCTGGTAACAATTCAGACGGCACTTCATAAAAACCAGTGTCTCAAAAAGATCTTAAGACAACATATTATTAGTCTTAAGATTAAAGGTCCGAATTTTTTTCCAAATAATTAGGCTTCTGTCATTCCAAATAATTAAAGGTCCGAATTTTTTTCAACCATCAATTACGTCCACATAGAAAAAAAAAAAAAAAAATCAAACAAAACATCTCCCTATAGATAAACACAACTATACACATTCGCCTTCAATGTACTGACTCGATCACTGCAACTTAATGGAAGGCAATGTATCCATTTTCCTCTCTTCCTCACTCTCCCCATCCCCATACTCCTATTCAAATCCCTCCTCCCGCCCAACCGAAAACAAAAAGCCCGCCGCCCACCACCGCCGGGCCCACCGCCCCTACCCATCGTAGGAAACTTCCACCAACTGGGCTCAGCCTCCCTCCCCGAAACTTTCGCCAGGCTGTCCAAAAATTACGGCCCATTAGTGTACCTAAAGCTCGGCTCAAAAAGCGTCCTCGTCGCCAACTCCGTCGAAACCGCCGAGGAAGTACTCATCGAGTCGACCTAAAGGTGCGCCCGGCCGGGGGAATTATTAATACTATATATGCATAAGACTTCATAGAAATTGTCCTATTCTAGCAGTTTCTACATTGACAGTAAAGGTTATTCACGTGAAAAGACCTGAGTTCGAATCCTCTTTGAGCTTTTTATTCTATTTTTTAACATAAATACATAGATTGGGCTGGACTAAAAATCTTGAATCCCCAGACCCATTAGGCTAGGTCCACTTTAGGCTAAAGTTCTGCAGTAGGCCGAGCCCAATAGCCTTTCGGAAGCTCTCTTACAACTGCGCCAACATCGCCTTCTCTCCTTACAGCGACTACTGGCGTCAGATGAGGAAGCTGGCCATGCTTCATCTCTGAGCGCTAAGAGGGTTCAGTCTTTTAGCCACATAAGGGAGGAAGAAGTTAGGACAACAATGGAGGCTTTATCCGAGCAGGCAAAGAGATCCGAAGCTGTGAACTTGAATGAGACGATTACTAGCCTTACCAGCAATATCGTGTCTAGGGTGGCTTTGCAATGAAGCTCACAGAAAAAAAAAAAAAGTTAACTCGTTTATAACTGAAAAAACAGCATGTGTATTGAAAAGAAAAAGAAACCTAAGCAATCCAGATGCACACAAACAAATTATGCAACCGGTATCAAAATCCAGTCTGAAACACAGAAAGCAAATTACTATGCCGTTTCCTATATTTCAACACCTAACTCAAACTAACTCGATGAATTCGAACATATTTAGTACCTATAATCTAATGGAGGCCTGATTTCATTCCACTTTCCGACCACAAAGAAGGACTCAAGAAGCCATGAATTTAGATGCACTTAAGAGACTTACCCATTTAACACCAAAGGCCGTCCAACTCCAATGTGTAATCGAAACCCTACAGATCGATAGGAAGAGAATGAGAAACAATTCACGGATTTCGATACTTATGAAAATCAACAGCTTTCTGAGGAATTGATCAAAACAAATCAACAGAGGGTAAATAACTATGAAAGAAAATAAGAAAGAACGAATGGGGGGGAAAATCCTATTTTTGCTCCCTACATTCCAGCTACACAAAAAACGGTGAGAAGAAAATCAAACAAACGACCAATAAATTAAAGCATCATAGGGTCAATTTCAACCCCTAAGAACAATAAAATAAAACCATTACAATCAACCGGCAACATAAGGCCTTCCATCGGTGACAAAAACACTCGTTTCAACAAATTCATTTTCACCGTCACAGGAATCTTGACGTTTTCCCCCATATTCAAAATAACCGAACAAGAAATGGTCCCAAAAGAAAAATAAATCGAAGAACAATAATCCAACAATACCAGAAATGAGATCCGATTCTAGGTCTTTAGCATTTTGCACACAACTGAGTTCCCGCGAAATGAGATCCGAGCCTAATCGTGCTTTGGAACAGCGATAAAAAGTTAGAACGCTTGAATAGGATAAGCGATAGCAAATAACTTGCAGCCTACGAAATTAAATTGCCCTCCACTCGTTGCCTCCCGTTTTTCCAACCTAAGATGAAAAGGATAACACAATCGTTAAACAATCGCGATGAGATGATGGTTAGATGGAAGATAAGTTGGGTAAAATAAACAAGGAGGTGGTGATCGATCGAAGTTTTCTCTCTCGATAGTCGATAGGGTCTGTCTACTAAAATTAATTACTATCTATTATTATTATTTTATTATTATATGCATACGCCATAATAAATTAATTAACTAAAATAAGGATAATTAATAGGTCGACGGACAGACCCACTCAAACAAAAAATTTTACCGGTAGCTGCGGCTTGATTATAGTGAAGAGAAACAACACAGCAGATAATCTAGCTCTATATATATATATAACGAGTAATATATTATATTAGTGATTTATTTCAAGAAACCCTAACCTAACCCTGGCCGCAGGTGTGCAATGCAATTGCTCTTCTAGAGAGACAGTGAAATTGGGAAGTTGAAAGTGATCTTTATAACACGTGCTCTATCCATCCACAAACAAACGAAACGATGGATGATGAAAGGGAAGAAGAAACATTAAACTTTAGGTGCTTTTTCGCCTGGTTAGTTGGCTTTGTGCTTGGATTCGACATTGGCAACACAGGTGATATAAAATATTATTAAATGATGATCAGCATATATATATATATATATATATATATATATATATATATGTTTGTGTGTATGTCATATGATCAGATTTCACTTGCAATTTGTTTAGGAGGTTTGCTATCGTCGCCTATGTTCATGAACCATTACTTTCCTAGTGCGACGACTTACGCCGCCAATTCACAAGATTCCAAATTTTTAGGCTGCTGTGATTTCGCCGCGAATCTTCACCGCTCGTTTTTGTATCTAATCGCCTCCATATTGGCATACGAAATCACTTTGTTGCGTATTCATACACGCATGAAATTGGGGCTAGGTGGATTACTCGTGGTCATTGGTAGTAATTTTGCCGCTGTACTTGCGCCCATCCCGACAGTGGTTACTTGCGGCAGAATCTTGTTGGGCGTGGGGATAGGTGTGACCATTCAGGTAGGGTACATAATAATAGTAGTAATAGCTATATCTTATAGTTTGTGACTCATTCAATGGCTTTATTATTATTAGGTCGTGGGTACATATGCTTCGTCGGAGGATGCTCCGCTCGGACATCGCCAAAGGGTTATGACATTATTTCCACATGGAATCAGCAGTGGAATTTTCATGGCCAACATTCTGTTTTACGTGGTTCGATTTTGTTCGGACAATGGGATGCACATTGCGTCATACAGCTCGTATTTTTCAACATACGCCGCGATCCTATGTTCTGCAGCGGCGGTAGTATTGGCCGACCTTTCGATGGAAGACGTCAAGAATTATGCGAAAGCCATAAGCCTCCCTCGCCCGAGAGAAAGTATCATACGAATCAGCTTCTTCGACGGAGAATGCGTGCCCCCAATAGTTATGGCCGTATCCATATCCGTTCTCCAACAACTCACCGGTGCGTATGCTTTCATGATCTGCGCTCCCGCCTTGCTCGAGTCCGTGGGCCTGGGCGACGCCGCCCTCACTGCTGTGTATGGTGTCAATTGGATCGCCGCCTGCGCTTCCTTCGCTATCGTCCATAGGTTTCCGCGGAGAAGTTTATTTTTTATGTGTGGTGGGATTGTGATGCTTCTGTCTCAGGTAAAATCTTTATTTTTTTTTGGTAGTAATAACAACTATTTTCTCGTGTGCAAGCGAGCTGGCAAGGCACGCAAAATTTAATGTGCAGGCGATTATTGTACTCATCCTCCGTGGAAATTTGGGTGGTAATGCTGCCGGTGTGTTGATGGTTGCGTCGATGAGCGGGTACGTGGCCGGATATTCGTGGTCGTGGGGCCCGTTGGGGTGGTTGCTCCCGGGCGAGCTCCTGCCGTTGAGGATTCAACCGATTGGCTACAGTCTGTGTGCCTGCGCCAATATGCTGTCCATGTTCTTCGTTTCTCTGCTATTCACCATGACGGGGCTCTGCCGGGATATGCTTTCCATGCATTTGGTCATTTTATGCTTGGTGCTTCTGACCAATGCCTTGGTATTTGTCTTCTTGCCCGAGACCAAAGGTGTTGAAGTGTCTAAAATTTGGGAGAAGCATTGGTTTTGGAAGAGACCAAGTATTTGTTTCATTTGATTTGATTTCTTTTCGTTAATTAATAAGCCTGGACTTGATGATGTTGATGGTGATGATTTTTAGTAGCGGGCTGTTTTATCACCACGTTGGGCATAAGCGTATGTTTCCGCGTATAAAAAAGGTCAAATTACACAAATCAGCCCTTCCCAAATACTCGTCGGTCAATGGGCGGGCGCAATTTTCCAAACGACTGATCGCAATTTGGTGTGTGCACGACAAAAACTATTTCCGAACTATTTTTTTCGGTTGAAATCCTCAAAAGTCCCGTAATCCCTGTCCCGTTTCCCGCCCCACTATGTTAAAATTGAAGTTTATGATTATCGGATAATGTATGATATGGATATCAAATCGATCATCATAAAACAAGGAATAAATTGGATGTGTTTATTTATTTTTATCATATAAATCTCATTAAATAAAGACGATTTTGTGATTTGATGAAATATAGAATTAAAAGAATTAATAATTTGTGAACCGTCAGATTTAAATTTTAACGAATCTGATCATTTGGCACATAGAGGAGACATAATTTTTGGGACACATGATTTCATGCCATTATTTTCAGGACACTCTTATGTACAATCAATAAAAGAAAATTAATTATTATTGAATAGCTTTAATAAGTAATATACTAATAGTAGAATTTGGTCATCATTAGATTATTAAAGGTATGTTGTTTGATAATTTTTTTTTTATTTTGTAATAATAACTATTATCAATTGACACAGTCCAACTGACAGCATCATAAATTGTTTATAATAAATTCTTTATAGAAGAGTATAGATAATTGAAATTTGGGGGAAGCATTGGTTTTTTGGGAATAGATTCATTACAGAATATAAGTAACTCGAGTGAGTTATTGTTTAATTTGATTTTCCTCGTCTTTTTGTCTAAACCATGAGTCGCTGCATGAATGAGGTTTGAAGATTTTCAATAGCGGGCTATTTGATCATCAAGTATTCATATACAAGCATGAAGATAAACATACATATGGTGATCATATTCCTCAATGAAAAGAACAAACATACATACCAAGCGATCAGTGACCAGTCGATTAGCTGAAGGAGAGAATTATCCACTTCAAAGGAAAAGAAGCTAAAATCCGAAATGAAAGAAAGAATCGAATAGCGATAATTACCTTTTTTGTTGGGTACCGAAGTTACCGGTCATGTTCAACGTTGATTTGACTCGCTCTTGACTCATGAATCGAGTGCGTAGAACCTGAAATAGCCGGTAATTCCATCTGCGTTAGGCTACGCAGTTGTAGACAAATCTTTGTGTGCTGGGCTTTGAAGTGTCTTTTCTTATTTCAGGGTCCAATAACCGCTTTACTAATAAAACGCTACTCAGTCAACTTCACAAAATAGCACTTCTGCACAGTACTTAAGCGACTTCACAATCCGTGCAAAGAATATTCTCATCCAAAGTTTCAAGATTTAAGTTGATTGATTTTATTTTAAGTGCCTGGCTGTTACTTTTTGGTTGTAACATAACGCTTGTCTCAATTATTGAACAAAACTGTACAAAAACATTCTCATGTGAATCTCGTCATTGAGGGCCATTCCAAGAGATTAATTATTTGATAATTGAGACAAATATTGACTTATTGATATTCTTTCTTCTACCTTTCCTCCTAGGTAATTACGCCAATGTAAGATTAGAATGAACATGATTATATCTCCAATGATGTCCTCCGTTCCTTGGCTTTTCAAATATCATCCTTAGTGCAAGTCGAAGGTTAATTAACAGAATCTTGACTCAAAAAGTTGGATTTATTATTACATTATTATTATAGTTGCAAAGTGCAAGGGATTCAGTTTATGAGAAATATGCATTGGGGCCCACAAATTGAATTCAAATCACACATCTCCCAAGTCCCACGACAAGGGCCCGAACCATTTATAGATCCGTGGAAAATCAAACAGCCCATGTTGACAACGTTACAATTTTTTTATTATTATTAGTTAATAGATATCATTTTTAATGTCATATTAGTCTATTACTCTCTTATAATAATATAACAATACAATACAGCCTATGCTATTTAATTTCCACTCTGTAAAGTCATTTGAACTTTCGAATTTTGAATAATGTAATAAAAGGAGTTGGTTAACATACCTGAACAAGTATTTACTCATATAGGTCCAAAAACACACTCCTAGTAATTAATATACACTGAATATGTATTTATATCAGTTGCCCCTTTTTTCCATTTCAATCTTGAATATATGCTGCAGAAACCGTAAAAAGCAATGAAACTATGACAGCCACTAAAGACTAAAAGTTGGATCTTTGCAGTTTACTACATCCGAGGTCGCTTTATTTATTCCATCAGCATCATAAAAATAAGAGAGAGAGAGCGTCATTACAGTACAGATCATCAAGAGGGATTTAAATGTCCGAATTATTATTATTAAATTGCATCGACGTCTTCATATTCAAGAAAAAACCGTAACGGTTGTGTCTCTTCGTTGGAGAAAGGACATCAACTTCTCCGTTCTTGATTTTCTTTTTCCCACACATTTCCTCGCTGTCACAATCAATCTATTTAACGTTCCTATTTGTGCTCACAAACGTGACGATTAGGTGACTGTACTTCAATATAACGAAGCTGTAGTAGCTACTAACCTGAAAGTCACAACAACACAGTCTTCGTTCGAGCCTCTCTTTCTCTCTATACAAGTTGACGTACCACTCAATCCTTTCAGAAAAGCGAAAATGGCTGTAAGTTTACCGTCTATTTATGGGTTGCTACAAGTTACTATTTTAGTTTAGGCAAAAAGACCATCATGTTCTTGAATTGATTGCCGTTTTCTAGCTTGTCGGCGGTGTAAAGTTGGTGACTTTTTGTTTGATTTGCTTCGTTTGATCTTTGATTTACATCTTTCGAACAATACAAGCTCTTTGCTATTGATTATTAACTGGGTGTGTAAGAACTTGGTCCATTCTTCTATAAAAGGTTGAGCATTGAAAGATTTTCTTGCGATCTTGGCATTGCCCCATCAAAGATCTAAACTTTTATGTCTAAGTCTATAACATGGTAATGCAGGCGTCCTTACAAGTAAGGCCACAGAACAGAGATTTGGGGATGATGGTGAGGGATGTTGATGAAGATCTTGCCATATACTTAGGCGTTCGCAACTTTGAAGAAGAGATCATTAGTGATCATCTTCTTGATGAAGATCTTGAAGGCTCAGAAGGTACAGATCTTTGCTTTCACTCCATGGCATTCTCTTTGATTTCTGGTTTCAGTCTTGGCATTTATTTCCCTTTACACATTTAGATCTGTGTCAATGGGGCTCATATGCTCACAGTCAGGACTAATACATCGATAGTTTGTTCCTCAGAGCTTCGACTTTTCAAGACAGCAACCGACGATAATCCCCTCACTGCGGAGACTGACAAGGGCGATGATGATGATGGCTGGTACTCTTTTGTGCTTCAAGCTTTGTTTTATACCTACCATTAGTTGTCCTACCATTGACGCTCAAGTCTATTTCCAGGCTTCTTACACGAGCCAATCCCTCTGCGATTCCTGCAATAGAGGCCAAAGGTCAAGATCCTGCGATTGTGACAAGTGCTGAAGCCATTTCGCTCAAATCTGAGGCAAAAAGATTCAATTTTTTCATGATTCTTGCAAAAGTGCGGTAATAAATATCATTTTGTGTTTGCTCAAAACGTTATTACGCCTTTCGTTGCAGAAGAAGCTGGGCATCGCTGCTCGTGAGGAATCAGACTCTTCAAGCTGCAAACCACAGCCCAACAAAAGACCATCATCATCTTCTTCATCTTCATCATCAATCGGCAGAAAACCAAATAATCCTCGATCCACAACGCCAAGCAACACAATAAGGCAAAGCCTGCCCTCAAAATCAAAGCCCTCTCTCCCTTCTTCCTAACCGAAAAAGGCCGTTCAGACAAGATCCTCAACTCCCAACAAAGGCGCCGGCAAAGTCGCGCCCAAGAGTCAAACGGCGGTCAATTCCCGGCCTTCTTTGGAAGCTCATCTCTCCAAGTCCCACAACGGCCCTCAGAGCCTAAAAACACCGTCTACGGTGACTAAGAGACGACCCCTTTCTGCATCGAAGGCGAGGCCGATCCCTAATAATAACACATCATCTTCTTCTTCTTCTTCTTCAAGAGGAAAGTCGTGCTCGCCTGCTAAAACGCGGGTGGGCCCCTTTTCCGCGAGCGGTAATAAAACGGGGATGCTATCGAGGGTGGGCCCGCGAGGCTATAGGAACCATAACGGGGAAGAAGACGTGGTGAACCCAGTGGTTATGGGTACGAAGATGGTGGAAAGAGTCGTGAACATGAGGAAGTTGGCCCCGCCGAAGAAGAAGGACGACGAATGCGTTTATTACGACGAAAAGCCGAAGAAGAACAAACCTTCCAACAAGGACAGTTCGGGGGGGTTTGGAAGATCTTTGTCTAATAAGTCGTTGGACATGGCTCTAAGGCATATGGTAATAAGTCAATGAATCTCTCTCTCTCTCTCTCTCTCTCTCTCATATTATCGATGGTTCGATTGTTTCTCGTACGTTGTTAGTACCCTTTTTTGTTGCCATAAATCCCTCTGCAACATTGGTGTTTAGTTCCTGTAAGAAAAAAATATATTGAAGCTTTACTTTTTTACCGTGTGGAATTTCATAATTTCTGGGAAATTATCGACAGAAAGAGAAACAAGGTTTGAACTTTGAGGTGAGAGAAGGCTAAAAAAGTTGGGTGAAAAAATATCTGGGCCTTTTTAAATAATTAGGCTTAATTTAGGGTGAGTTTGGTAGGTGTAATTTGGTGCGGAAACGAAAAAAAAAACGTACTAAGGTACGTCACGTGTGGCGTAATGTAGAACGATCTGATGCGTATCATTTCGTTTTATTTTTTTTTCCGCGTTGGATTCTCATACCAAACGGACCCTTAACTTTGAGGTGAGAGAAGGCTCAAAAAAGTTACGAGTGAAAAAATATCTAGGCCTTTGATAATTTTTATTCTATTGTGGTATTTTTCTATAGATGTCACCAATGAAGTGTTTACAAACAATTGACAAAATAGGGTAAGAGGTATTGCACCATATTTTAATTATATATATTAGTTATTTAAAAAATTGATCAATAATTCAATTTTTTTAAATGTTAGCATGTTTTAATGAAATATATATTGATGATGACAGGAGAAATCCGACCGCCATTGACTTATGAATTCATAATTAAATCTTTTTTCGAATCCCAACAACAAAACGAAATGCAACCACAAAAAGAAATGTTAAAAGAAAATAACAGAGAATTATTTGCCACGTTTTGTGTTTGCAAGCTGAAAGTGATATGATTAGTAAAAACTTATGAATTCGAGTTGTCACTATTTGGAATTTCGTTAGGAACCAAATTACCGAACAAAAAGGTAAACCTTTAGTTATAAATTTTTAAAACCCAATGCCGAATCGATATTCTGTACAAATCAAAATTAAAATTGAAATTCTGATGATGCATAAATCTTTATTTATACTTTATTTTTAGCACATCCTATGTGTCTGAAAAAAAATAAAATTAATTATCAACGGATAATTTTAAAACGTGATATACTAAAAATAGAATGAGGTATGTATTATAATAATGTGTTATAATATTTTGATAGTAATTATTAGGAAATATGGAAATCATACGATTCTGCCATAGCAGATTAGTGTATAAGTCGATTGATATTGCCCTGATGATCTGCATAACAGTAATGGAGACCGCAATAGCGATGCTGGAAGCCAATCAAGAATCATGCGATTTGGCGCAAGAACATGCAACAAGGATTCACAATCTTCAACTTGCTGTCTTTGTCTTGGCAGTGATTCATATTAGCTTTGCGATCATAATTGAACATTTTTTTCACAAAGAATCGGCCACAGATATATATATAAGAATATTGACTTTCTTAGCTGTGTTTCTGGCTATTATCAGCCTTTTGTGTGTGTTGATCATTGGCCTTTTTCAGATAGAAATATTCAAGCCATTCACTGTAGGTGGGAGGTATTCAGGTAGAGCTGTTCCTCCACTGTGTGCTCGAGGAATTGATTCAGCCAAGAGTCAAAGCTGCTTTCTGAAAGGGAGAGTGTAGAACTTCTTAACATAAACTGATGATGATTTGTAAGATGCTAATAATAAGGTTTTGTGGTTTCTTTTATGTTTTCCTCTTTGTGCAAATACTAGCTGCTGCTATTCTCTGATATTTGCATCTGCATGCAAATACTAGTAGTTATTCTAATGTATCAATCACAAAGAATGAATAAGAAGCGACATTTCTTGGCCAGATTCAAATGGATTATTAATCAACCTCTCTTAAGCCCTTCACCATAGGTGGAAGCATCCAACTAGAGTTGATCCTCCACTGCGTGCTCGAGGAGCTAATTGAGGCAAGGGTGTCAAAATTTTTGTCGGACAAGGCGAAAGTAAATTCGAACGGAGTAATACTTTTTCGAAAAATAGTACAAAATGTGCTCATAGATGGTACTTACATAATGTAGTATATTGATATGACACGAATCAATCAATGTCACATATGATATGCTTACGAATAATAATTGTATAATGTGGTATGTTGATGTGACACTGGTCAATGCCGTATAAAATGCGCTAGCAATTAGTACAATAAGATTTCTCTTTATATTTAGCAAAATTTTCTCTTTTTTATTTTCTTTTCATACCCATTTAATTTTATCTTTAATAATTGTCATGCGAATCTTGTACAATTAAATTTTTTTTACGTAAATTATCTTCTTACAAATAAATTGAAATTTACCTTTAGACATTGGTTAATTTTTAACTTTTTCATCGTTGTTATTTTCATACTAAGTATAAATGCACAGTACGTATTATTAGAGCTGTCAAACGGGCCCGCGGGCTTTGGCGGGGCGGGCCCGGCGGGCCGCGGGCAAGCTCGCCGGAAAATTAAATATGATATTATTTTTTAAAATATAAGATTTATTTATAAATTATGATGATTTTTATATTTTTAGCTATAATTGGTATATACTAACATAAATAATTAAAATAAAATTTTTTATAAAAATTAGATATTTTCCAACTTAAATTCTTTATTTTTTTTTTATTTTTTACAATTTTTTTATTATTTTTCCTATTTTTTATTATTTTCTCTTACTTTTTCTTATTTTTTATTTTTTTTCTTATTTTTTTTTTGTGAAATTGGCGGGCTAAGCCCGCCAGGCCCGCTACCCGCCCGCAGACGGGGCGGGCCTTAAATTTCCAGGCCCGCCAGGAGGCGGGCTTACCCGCACCCGCACCCGCCCCGCCACTGGCGGTTGGCGGGCTACGGGCCGGCCCGCCCCGCTGGCCCGTTTTGACAGTACTACGTATTATGAAACTATCGATTTAGGGGGTGTTTGGTTTGGGGTGATCTTTCAAAATATCACTGTAATCCTCCATCTAACACTTATCACTGTGTTTGTTTAGTCTAAGTGATCATCCATCACCGGAATGAAGGATCACATAGGTGATGAAAATGGGGTGATATTTCATATTTTGAATCACCCCAAAAAAGCTAAGCGATCCATCATCACGGTGATGGGGTGATCTACCTGATTTTTTAATGGACAAAGATACCCCTTATATTTTAGCATTATTACCTTATATGTCATTATAAATATTTTAATTACAGAATTAACATAATTACATCTTAAATATTCATTTTCATAAAATATTTAATATTTGTAATAATTTTTTAGAATAACAAATATGCTTCTAAATTAAAACGTGATTTTAATTTATGTTAATATAAAATATTAATCATTATCACGAAAAATATCACCTTAAAAATTTAACATATTTTAAATAATATGTCTAAGGCCAGATATGACATTTATACAACATCACCCTACAAATCACATTGATTAAATAAACACAATATTCCAATATCACCCTGATATGCGAAATGAAATATCACCCCAAAACAAACACAATGATGACATATCACATTGATCCACATCATGGTGATACTCACATTACGGTGATGTGAGTATCACCATGATGCTGGATCACCGTAAACAAACACCCCATTAAAGTCGTGACCTAACAAACATTCATTATTTCGCTAAATAACAAAAGCCTGACTTAAGCTTGTGAAGATGATCAATAGCGGCTATTAATTAATCACACGTTTTGATCATTCGGCCCAACCCAAATATTCTTGATGGGATGGCATAAGCGTAATTTCGGATATAAATAAGGTTAATTACACAATCAGCCCCTCCTAACTTCTCTATATAAGTCGAGCCCCTCGTCATCCGTTTAAAACCCCCGAGTGCGTGCGTGCGTGCGTGCTTATTTAGAGAATTTTAAAGAGAAATATTTCTTACATAGTGAGAGAAGAAAAATTAGAGCAGAGAGCAAGCTTGAGCCTGCGATTTATTTCTCCCTTTGAACATCTTTGTTGCTTCTCTTGGGGTTTTTTTTTTTTTGAGTTATTACGTAGTGACTGTATACAAGCTCGATGAGTCGGGTAGGGGTTAGATCCGTAGTTTATTTTGGTGAAGATCGCCTGGGGGAGCTAGAAGCTGTTCGGCCCCAGGACGAGAAATTTCAGTTTCCTGATAATGAGATTCGCATTCACCACATCTCGCCGAATAGTGAGCGGTGTCACCCCCTTGCTGTTCTCCAGACGATTTCTTACGCTTCTGTTCGGTGCAAGCTCGAGCCTAGTAATGATGCCAGCTCAAAAGACGTTAATGAGCAGTCTCCGTTGATTAATTTGCACGCATCTTGTTTCTATGAGCTCAAGGTGTCAAATTTTGATCAATTGCTTTTGTCTTGTTTCGTAATTTGCTGTCCTAGAGTATGAATGTTCTCGTCCTGTTTCTTTCGCATCGGTTGTTTTGAGGAATTTTAATGATGAATTTTTTTTTTCTGTTTTATTATCTCATTCTCTGTTACTGCCCCCGATTAGAACGGCGCGTTGTTGTTTATTCTACTAACAGTAATTAGAAATCTTTTTAATTATATCTATATGGGGGTTGTTGGCGGCCTCTGATGTGTTCTTGTGTGCAGGTTTAGAATTTATTTTTCATAGAGTTGATTAAATGCCCCCAGGATGATATAATTTATGTATTTCTGATCATTGTTAGTGTGACCTGCTTTTTTTCTGGATGTAGACTGCAGTTGTCTTGCTTGGTACCGAGGAGATTCATCTGGTGGCGATGCCAAGCAAGCAGAAGAGATTTCCATGCTTCTGGTGTTACTCGGTCCCGTGTGGTTTGTACAATCCATGTTTATGGATGTTGAACACACGTTGTTTGTCTATTGTGTTTGATCTCGACGAAACTCTCATTGTTGCCAACACAATGAAGTCGTTCGAAGATAGAATTGAGGTTTTGGTGGGGTGGATTGCTCGTGAGAGTGACCCTGTTCGAGAATCGTGTATGACTGCTGAGATGAAAAGATACATTGAGGACCGAAGTTTGTTGAAGCAATATGCGGAGACTGATTGTGTTGTGGATGGTGGAAAAGTGTATAATGTTCAAATGGAGCCTTTACCATTCGATGTTAATCCTCGTATTGTTAGACCTGTAGTAAGGCTGCCTGAGAAGAATATTGTTCTTACTCGCATCAACCCTGAGGTTAGGTCATTTTGCAATAGAATCCTTCAATTGAAACCTGGTCCCTGAATTACTGCATTTCAACCCCAACCAGAATCAGCTTCAGTTGGTATGATGTTTGATTGTGTGCGTTTCATTAGTCTTTTTTCTATCATTAGTCTTTTTTCTTGCACAGAATCGGGATACAAGTGTCTTGGTTAGGTTAAGACCTGCATGGGAAGATTTGAAAAATTACTTGACTGCCAAAGGCCGGAAAAGGTTTGAAGTTTATGTTTGTACAATGGCTGAAAGAGATTATGCATTAGAAATGTGGAGACTGCTCGACCCCGAGTCAAATTTGATTAGCTCAAAGCAGCTTCTGGATCGTGTTGTGTGCGTGAAATCAGGTCCGACTAATCAAAGTCGGTGTTGAATCTTTTGTTGCGTAGTTTAAATTCAGTCATGACTTTAATTTGTGTTCTCTCTCAGGGGCTAGAAAATCTTTGCTCAACGTCTTTCAGGATGGCATTTGTCATCCAAAACTGGCAATGGTAATAGATGATCGTTTAAAGGTGTGGGAAGACAAGGACCAGCCTCGCGTTCATGTAGTACCTGCTTTTGCCCCATATTTTGCACCACAAGCTGAGGTATCTGCTACTCTTACTATGTTTTTCTTGTGACCGCGTTGAAATGTTCTCATCTGACTATTAATGTACATTATCTTCTGGCATAGTCTGCAAACGCTGTCCCTGTCCTAACCGTAGCACGGAATGTCGCATGCAATGTCCGAGGCGGTTTCTTCAGGTGAACTAGATCAGTGTTATTATTCGGAATATGTGATGTTTTCTTTTACGTTCTTGAATCTAGGTTCCCGTTATCTTCCACATCTGACAATCCTCTAACCGTGCAGGGACTTTGATGAGAACTTGTTACACCGGATATCTGATATATTCTATGAGGATGAGACTGTGAACTTACCGTCTGCACCGGATGTTAGCAACTACTTGATGTCCGAGGTACGCTGATGTCAATCTCACCCTTTGATTTAATGACATTTTCTTTGCTCAAATTTATAAATAACTTTGCAAGGATGCTAATTTTGCACCGAATGGATATCCTAATGCTCCAATGCCTGAGGGAATAAATGGCCCTGAAGTTTCTCAAAGATTAAATTCTCAGGTAACTAGCACAACCAAAGTTTCTTTTGTCTTTTCTATTTTGGTTGCTTTTATCATAAGCATGTCAATTGGTATTTCCATTTTGGTCTTACACATACAAACCGTAGGAGGAGAAAAATGATGTTGAGGCTGTTTCCCATCCCTTGGAGAAGAACCCCGAGTTGAAACCTGATAGCTACAAGCTTCCTGTGGGATCTCTTCCAAGTGTTTCTGATCCTGTACTCAAAGGGGCAGCATTGACATCTGAAAGTAAGGATTCTTCTTTGGCAATCTCCCCTGTGTGGAAAGTGGGTGCTCAGCGATAGCACGTGATGTTACAGTCCAATATTTTCCCCGAGTCTTAGCCGATATATAAGTTTGGAGTTCAATATAACTCTATGATATTCTGACTATGAAAAATCATATTGCAGAGCCTAGTTTACTTGGAAATCCATTCCGTAGAGACAGTCGGAATTTAAGTTCCGCTCAACCCCCTCTATTGCCAGTATTACCTCTGAAGGCACCCTTTGTACAACCAGGTGGAGGATATTTAGTGGAAGAAAGTACTAAGAGAGGGCTGGGCCCAGAGATTGTTCCCGAGTCTGATCCTAACAGTAGACTGTTTGGTAATCAGAATGCGACTATCCACGGTTCTTCTTCTATCGCGATTGAATCCTCACATGAGTCTCAAACAAAGAACCAAGAGGTTGCAGATAAAATACTTCCACTTCATCTCGCACGTTAGTTATACCTCTTATTAGAGCTCTCACTATTTATTTACTCATCATCCAGGCCACCCCAAGATACAACGTCCAAAGACAGAGCAATCTGCTACCTAACACCTCAATAGGTTAGAATTATTATCAGCATAAGTGCTGGTTATCCTGTATATTTGAAAATCTCACTACTGTCTTGTAAATTTCTTGAGAAACTGTTAGTTTTTCGTCTTTATGCGTTTTCCACTTTAGTCAGCTAGAGTGCGAGCAATTCTAAATATCACGTCATTACGAGTTGAATGTTCTTGCTTCTGGTGTTGACGGATCATTTCTTGTCTTTGCTTGCCAATCGTTCGATTCTTGGTAGAATTTGACGTGCCTCAGAATGGATCGTCCTCCGCTAATAAAGAACTTAGAAATGAAAGTGACAGAACCAATGTGTTGCCTTCTATAGCAATTCCTGTGCTACAAGAGATTGGGAGAAGATGCAGGTCAAAGGTAAATCCTCCGTTCGGAAGGTGATATTATTGATTCCTGATTATCATTGCTTGTTCCTTTCTGAAACCATCTCATTTTCAGGTTGAGTTTAGGCCCGTGATTAGCACCAGTAATGATTTGCAATTCTCAGTCGAGGTCAGTAATTAAATTCACTAAAGTGATCGTTTGACATTCACTTATTAAATTGAAGTGGTCCTTTAATTTCACGGAAATTATTGAATTTACTCGAGTACTCCATCATGTAGGTTTTCTTCACTGGCGAGAGAATTGGTGTTGGAATGGGAAAGACAAGGAAAGATGCCCAGCAACAGGCTGCAGAGGATGCACTTCGAAGCTTAGCTGGTAAAGAAAGACCCTTTCATCTTATATCAGTGGTGCCCTCGTTTCGTTCTGCATGACGACATGAGTATTAAATGTCACTCTCATTGTTCTTATTTTTTTTTCTCGAGGCGTTTTTTCAAAGCGACGTCACATGGTGGTAATTTTTATCTTCACTCTTGCAGAAAATTACACATCTTTCATTGCTCCTCAGCGCACAGCATCAGACAATGATTCCAACCTCCTTTCAGACAATGAAAATGGGTTTCTCTGGGACACTGTCAATCCTGGATCAGAAGAAGATTATAAAGCTAGCAATGGATTCCCTAAACCAAATACTTGAAGTTGAAACTTTGAAAATTCTTTTTGACTGTGTTTTGGAGATGGTTGGCTCCTCTGTCGGAATTCACCTCACACTAAATTGGGAGTGGGCAAAGACGGATGGATGAATTGAATGCAAATGCTTCATTTTGTCCGCTGCCATCTCATCCTTGCTCGACCCCTGCCATTGAGGTAAGGAGACCTTTTTTTTTTCTATATTATAATTTATACCCAACTTTCACGTTGATGGTCTATCTAGCGTATTGATATCGTAATTAATGAACTTCCTGCTCCACGTTTAAATTGCAGTTTTGTACTTAAATTGAAGGAAATGTTTAGTCAAGACGTGAAACTGAAGCATCTGAATGTTGCAAGTAAAGATCACTCATTTTCATTGTTCTTGGTCCTAAGTCAAACCGTGTTATGTAGAAGTCACCCAGCCCAAACTTGGTCTACATTCTTCTTTCTACTTACTATTTAAGAATTTGTGTATTGGTTTAGGACATCATCGTATGGTTCGACAAGTGATGAAAAGTATAGCCACAAATATTCTGAACTACTATATCCTCTTTGATAACAAGCACAGAGAAATGGTCTCTAGATTTAGTGCTAACGAGATTCATTCTAAAACTCAAATAATCACTGGTTGCAATTATTTCTCTCTGAGAATGGTCTTTTCTTGCTTATATTATTATTATTATTTTATATGCTATCAAATGACTTGATTTAATTTTGTTTAATGATGGTCATGGGTCATATTCATAAAAGCCGAAGATTGTCATAAACAAGTTAACAAAAGATAATCACGCTAGAATTCCATCATGTATCTCTTCTTGCCTTGCTTGTGGATGCATATTTCGACTAAGATAATCATGCCTCTGTGGATGCATTTTTCTAGAGTTTCCTTTTAGCTTCATCTAGAGTGTGATAACTAACTTCAATTGAATTTTTTAATGCAGAATAATGATATATGTTATATACTCCCTCTGTTTCATATTACATGTCGTTTTTTAAGGTTATTACACACAAATTAAGAAATAAAATAAAATCTCCATTATACCCTTAATTAATTATATGATCCCATTTAAAATAGGGGTAAAACTGGAAATAGTCAATATTTTTTTATCTTGAAAACTGTAAAACTATCTTGAAAATTGTAAAACGACATGTATTTTAAAACAAAAAATTTTTCTAGAACGACATTTAATCTGAAACAGAGGGAGTATACGTTTTGGTTGGGAATTGAGATTGTCGAAGTTGATCGTATGATATAATACTTCCCGACTCCTTTTATCATCCTAGACCTAGCTATAAGGGATATCAACGCGTAAATATCGAAATCTAGTTACGCGTTAATTGTCATTAAAGATACTATAGTTATGAACGAGGGATAATTGCAATTTTCGTCCCCGGGTTATACCCCAAAACCACTTTTGGTCCCCCGAAAACACACGTCATCACTGTTAGTCCCCCAGTTATCGTCCGTTAATCAATAATCGTCCTTCCCGTCAGTTGACCGTCAAAAACTGACGGATTGACCGGCTAACACCGTTAAAACGACTTAGCGACGGATTTTAGCGACGGAATTTCCGTTGCTAAATTAGAAAAATTAGAAAAATTTAAAAAAAATAATTAAATAGAGATTAGCGACGGAAATTTCCGTCGCTAAAAGCGAAAAAATAAAAAAATAAATTTTAAATAAAGTTTTAGCGACGGAATTTCCGTCGTTGAATAGGAAAATAAAAAAAATACGTATTAGCGACGGAATTTCCGTCGCTAAAAGCGAAAAAAAAATAAATTTTAAATAAAGTTTAGCGACGGAATTTCCGTCGCTAAAGCGGAAATTTAAAAAAAAAACAAAATAAATAAATACAGTTTAAAGCAGAATTCGCCGCTAAAAGAACAAAAATAAAAAGAATAAAACAGTGACGAAAATAAATATAGAGACGAAAATTTTTGTAAAAAACATAAATACAGTTGATCGGTGATTTAGGATTTTCAGTATATGACAAGATGATCGCTGCTAGGATTTAGGATGTCATATACTGAAAATCCTAAATCACCGATCAACTGTATTTATTTTTTTTTACAAAATTTTTCGTCTCTATATTTATTTCCGTCACTGTATTATTTTTTTATTTTTGTTCTTTTAGCGGCGAATTCTGCTTTAAACTGTATTTATTTATTTTATTTTTTTTAAAAAATTTCCTCTTTAGCGACGGAAATTCCGTCGCTAAACTTTATTTAAAATTTATTTTTTTTATTTTTTCGCTTTTAGCGACGGATGTATTTTTTTTTATTTTCCTATTCAGCGACGGAAATTCCGTCGCTAATCTCTATTTATTTAATTTTTCTAATTTTTCTGATTTAGCGACGGAAATTCCGTCGCTAAAATCCGTCGCTAAGACGTTTTAACGGTGTTAGCCGGTCAATCCGTCAGTTTTTGACGGTCAACTGACGGGAAGGACGATTATTGATTAACGGACGATAACTGGGGGACTAACAGTGATGACGTGTGTTTTCGGGGGACCAAAAGTGGTCTTGGGGTGTAACCCGGGGACGAAAATTGCAATTATCCCTTATGAACGATAAATTTATGAAGAAAGATAACACCTTTTTCAATTTGGCCCGTCAAATGATTCCCCAAAAACAAACATATAAAATGGGTTGAGGTCCCACTTGACCTACAATGGCCACTAACTAACCCTGATTGACAAAAAGGAAAAAAGAAAGGTCTCCTATGGTCAGCCAAAGCCGATCAGTGTGTTACCCTCTGTTATCTTCAGTGCTTCAGCCATGGATGATACTGATCTTCGCAACCCCTTCAAGAATTCAGTCCACAACAAGCGATCAAACTCCTCTTTGATTAAGATGATCGATTCTCTGAGATTCCTTCCCATGGAGCTCAAGCTGTTTTCCAGCATCACTTTCGCAGTGGTAATCTTGATTGTAGTCTTTGCAGACAGTATTCTATCCAACTTTTCACTCTACTATCAAGACGCAGGCCTCAATGACGATCATCTGCTGCAAACTCATCAAACAAAAGGCAATATACTCCAAATAACATCAATCGATGAAGATGATCAGAGATACACAGAAGCAATCCCTTCTTCGAACGTCACGAAGATCATCCACCCCGAGTATTATTCGGCCCTTTTCGAGACAACACCTCAGTCATCCACAGCATTCGACGCCAGAATCGCTCGATTCGTCGGAAGCAAATCTTGCAAGATTCAGATTTTCATGACATGGATTTCGCCGGCGGATTCTTTCGGGAAAAGGGAGTTTCTTGGGCTTGAAAGTTTGTTCCACACAAATCCCAAGAGCTGCTTGGTCATCTTATCCACCACGATGGACTCTACAAAGGGTCGCAAGATTCTGAACCCACTGACCAACCTCGGCTATCGAATTCGAGCCATTAGCCCTCACATGGATTCCCTGCTCAAGAACACGCCAGCCCAGGCATGGTTCGAAGGCATCAGAAATGGAAGAACGAACGCCGGCGAGATTTCCCTCGCCCAAAACTTGTCCAACTTGATTAGGCTCGCAGTTCTGTACAAGTACGGCGGCGTATACCTAGACGTCGATTTCATAATCTTGAAAGATATCTCACCCCTGAGAAACTCAATAGGAGCGCAGAGCGTCGATGGTAGCGGCAATTGGACAAGACTGAACAACGCATTCCTAGTCTTCGAAAAGAAGCATCTTTTAGTCTATAAGTTCATGGAGGAATTCGCTTCGACCTTCGATGGGAACAAATGGGGTCACAATGGACCGTACTTAGTCTCTAGGGTTATAAACCGATTATTAGCCGATGGTAATAATGGTGGGCTTAACTTCACAATCTTGCCTCGAACTGCTTTTTATCCAGTGGATTGGACAACGGTTGCTGGGTTTTTTCATCGGCCTAAAGATAGAGCTGGCGAAAAATGGGTCGAAGCGAAGATCAAGCAGCTTAAGCTTTCGAGCTATGGAGTTCATCTGTGGAATAGGCAGAGCAGCAATTTCAAGATTGAAGAAGGAAGCGTTGTACATGGATTGCTTGCCAGGCATTGCGTCATCTGCGATATATGAAGTACATTTTTTTCGAAATCATAGGTAGAGAAGAGATTACTTACATATGTGATTAGATATGTTCTTTTATTTTTGTCTGAGATCAAGAAAACGATTTTGGGCTATTATTGGGCCGGATACGAATTTTTGTTGACCAACCCATAATAAAACTAGTGAATTGGTTTGTGCTCTAATATAATAAACCATAAAACGTACAAGTCTCTTTCAAAATATGTATATATAATTATATGATTGATTAAGACTTTGGAAAAATGGCTTCTTTGGGTTAGGTATATGATAATGATGCGTTTGAGGGTATTTAAGAGGTTTCGTCCAACATATATTTCTAAAAATTTCGGCTGTTTATTAGGGGGGTTTGGTATGACGCAGACATAATCCTTGTTGCGTTTTGTTGTTGTCATAATCATCAACTGATCAAATTACTATTAATTAGGACTATGATGTAATATTGATCATATGCCGTGGAAGTAGGTAAGACCAGTATAACTATATTCTTAACCAACTTTTGGAGGTGCCTTCTTATCATAATTAATAATCACGTACTCAACCATGCATGCATGTTCGCACATTCATCATGATCAAACAATACATATCGAAAGTAATTGATATTATTTATTTATTTATTTGGCGTCGAGGTATTCTCACACAAAGTTACCGTACTCCTCACATTTTGAATAAGTTATCGAAAATCATAACTTTGGTACTCAAAACGCTATACATAATTCATAATTGCATCGTCATACGCTTCAAATTCCTACAAAAGCATGAATATCCCCAACTTCAAATATCTAACTCCTCCATTTTCGTGAAGCTTTTCACTTACTTTAAGGTTACCTTCAATAGCAAGAAAATACGCCCAAAGTCTTGAGAGTAGTTGATATCAAAATATCCAACTACCTTAAAACTTTGGTCAATCGGTTTTCACTTGTCATCAGATACGAACACGAAAGATAGTTTTATTAATACACTAAGAATCTTCTACCTATGTTTATTACGTTACGAAAGAGTTACGCTTTTGTTGAGAATCTATAAGGCGTCAGAAATAATTATTTTATCTGAATATGGAATCTTCTGCTCGGTAAGAAAAATTAGGGGCTGCTGCTTAAGTTTTAGTTAAGAAGGATACGTATAATGTCGGGCAGGAGAATTTAATATTTCTCCCATTGTATGTTAGTTTGATTTTTGACGTAACATATCAATATGACTTGTTAAAAAGTGGAAATATATGCCCAGAGTCCCTTATTCGAAATAAATAGTAAGAATTAGTACGGTTACTTTATACCTTCATTCGTTCTTTATTTATTCTTAATATAATAAACAATCTTGCATTTTTTTCTCAGCGTACATAAACATTAAGATAACGATGATAATAATCTCTCTATATTATAGATATAACCACAACGACGGTTTGCATCATAATAAAATATATCAATCAAAAATCTAGAAAGTAGGCTAATTAATTAAAATTGTTAAAAGAGTAAGCTGTCCAACTACTCGGACACAGACTCTCTTTGATAACTGACTTTCCTTTCCCAACCACAATACAAAATAATTTTATTTTATTAATGACATCATTAAATTATATCCAACTGCCCGGACAAAGACCCTCCTCTCTTCGCAACTGCCTCTATTTTTTCCCCAACCATATTACTACAATACGAAGGAAAAAATTATATTTTATATTGACGTCATTAACATCCTCTCCCATCCCTTCCTCCACATATATAAACATACTCATTCTTGGAACATTATAAGCTTAAACAAAGCTCATCAAAACTCCTCATAACTCACATGCACTAAAACGAAAACTTATTACAAATCATTCTCTTACGAAGAAGAATAAAAAAAAAAGAATGGGTTTTCATCGGCATTTCGAGCCGATAGATAAATGCAAAACCGAGCAAAGATCAGACCAAACTATAGCTTCAGATTTAGATGGAACCCTCTTAGTGTCTAACAGTGCTTTCCCTTATTACATGCTCGTCGCTTTAGAGGCAGGCAGCCTTCTTCGAGCTTTGATTCTCTTACTATCAGTCCCATTTATATACCTCGTATACGTTCTCCTTTCCGAGCCATTTGCCATCAAGACACTGATCTTCATCTCCTCAGCGGGCCTGAAGATTCGAGACATTGAGCTCGTCGCAAGATCAGTGCTGCCCAAGTTCTACTCAGAAGACGTTCATCCTCAGGCGTGGAAAGTGTTCAACTCTTTTGGGAAGAGGTACGTTATTACCGCAAGCCCCAGGATCATGGTCGAGCATTTCTGCAAAACCTACTTAGGGTCCGATAAGGTTCTTGGGACGGAATTGGAAACGACTAAAACGGGCCGAGCCACGGGCTTTGTGAAGAAGCCCGGCGTATTGGTCGGCGAGCATAAGAGGGACGCTCTTGTGAAGGAGTTTGCTGGCGGCACTCATTTGCCTGATGTAGGGCTTGGAGATAGAGAGAGTGATCATGATTTTATGTCGCTTTGCAAGGTAATTAACCGTTGATTAAATTTATTAATTTCATATACAATAATGATATTAATAGTACAGTAAGTAGTGTTTAGCCTTATCTGGAAAGTACCAAAGCGGTTTCGCCCTTTTCCATAAATTATAGGAGCTGCTCACAACTCATATCAACCTATCTAATATCTATCCACTTATTCATGCATTTATTATTAAAGTTGTCACCTCACGCCCCAAACTTCAATTCCCAATAAACACGTACTAGCTGCTAGCCTATCACCACCCTAGACTAGAATGATGTATTATAATTTTCATTATTACTAATTAATTTTATTTCAATAGGAGGGTTACATGGTCGTCGTCCCAAGATCATCAAGAATCGATCCACTCCCAAGAAACAAGCTATTATCCCCAATAATATTCCACGAAGGTCGCCTAACACAAAAGCCAACACCTTTGATCGCACTAATCACCTTTCTATGGCTGCCCATAGGCTTCATTCTATCCCTAATCCGAGTCTACTTCAACATCCCATTGCCCGAAAAGATCGTTCGCTACAACTACATGATCCTCGGCATCAAACTAATCGTCAAGGGCACCCCTCCGCCGCCGCCTCGGCCAGGACACGGCGGCGTTCTCTTCGTCTGCAACCACCGAACCGTCCTCGACCCAGTCGTGGTCGCGGTGGCGCTCGGCCGCAAAGTGAGCTGCGTCACCTACAGCATCAGCAAATTCTCGGAGATGATATCGCCCATCAAGGCGGTGGCGCTGACGAGGGAGAGAGACAAGGACGCGGCGAACATCAAGCGTTTGCTCGAAGAAGGAGACTTGGTTGTTTGCCCTGAGGGGACGACTTGCCGTGAGCCTTTTCTGCTGAGGTTCAGCGCACTCTTCGCCGAGCTCAGCGATAGGATCGTCCCCGTCGCCATCAACACGAAGCAGAGCGTCTTCTATGGGACGACGACGCGTGGATATAAGATGTTGGATCCTTACTTCGTGTTTATGAACCCTAGGCCGACGTACGAGGTTACGTTCTTGAGCCAGTTGCCGAGGGAGCTCACCGTCGGCGGAGGGAAGTCGTCGATAGAGGTGGCGAATTACGTCCAGAGGGTTCTTGCGGGGACTTTGGGATTCGAGTGCACTAATCTTACGAGGAAGGATAAGTATGTAATGATGGCTGGAAACGATGGGCGCGTCGAGTCTTTCAAGAAAGTTGGCAATGGCGGCGGCGAAGAGAATAATAAGAAGTGAATCGTCGATCGATTGTTTGTTCTTTTTTTTATCGTCGTCGTCATTTGGTTTGTTTTGTCACAAGTGTAATTTATTATTACGAATTAAATTTAGAATTGTGTCGTCACGCATCACATCTTTGCATGGTGGCTGTAATAATTTAATAATGGAAGGTTATATTTACGAATATTTGAATGAGTATTGTTAGGAATATTTTATTGTGTTCAATTAAATCATGCTGTCTTAATCTTGTAGTTTTATTCTGCCCTAGGACTTAATTGTAAATATACCCGACTTGTGGGTATATTAGTTATATTTGGGCCCGATAGCCCATTAGGGCTTATGTATAAATACCCTAAACAATGCTTTGTTTAGGGTTGCTGATTCATTAATAGAGTTGACGACTTTTCTGAAGAACTCGTGCGCTCTCGTTCCAACTCTACAATCCGTCTATTGGTATTACTTCTTTATTGCTTCCGTAATTCATCGTATCAGGTAATACTAATCCTTTGAATCAGTACAAGGTTGGATCAAATCGGCCTAACAAGTGGTATCAGAGCAGAAATCGTGGATCAAATTCATCAGATTTATCTCGGCTTGATGCTCGAATTTTTCGCTCTTTAATTCAAAAATCATCAATTCCTCTTCGTCCAAATTCTCATATTTTTCTCGGCTTCAGAAGAACGCATAGGTGTATATCTGCATTCCCGTAATTCCTGATCGAAATTGCCAGTTTTCCTTTTCCAGCCGAAGATTCAATTTTCACGACGAACAGGAAATATTTTTGAAGAAGAGATAACCCTCGAGGTCTTCCATTTTTTTTTCGCCCGACATTTGCTACGAAGAATAGATATCTCGAGATCTTCTATTTTAGATCCCTCGATTTCGCATCTCGACATTTGATTTTAAGCATCTCGACATTTAATTTTTAAGCATCTCGACATTTAATTTTTTAAACACCTCGACATTTTTTAAGCACCTCGACATTTCACAATCTCGTTATATACCTCGACTTTTATCTCGACATTTTACTAGGATATAAGCTACTCGACATTTATCACCGACATTTTATTTCTTTGAACTTCTCGACATTTGAAGTTCTCGACATTTTATTTTTCAGTCATTTCGACATTTATATCGACTTTCTGCTAAGGAATCAGGGCCTCGACATTTTACTCCAAATTCAACCCGACATTGATTTCGACATCTTTCGCTCAAGAATCACTCATTTCGTTCTCCATACCTAATCTATCTTTCACAGTCAGCCCTAATCTTCAAACATCATTCGCTGGTAAGCAAAACAGTCGATTTTAACATCATATTTCGTTAATCTCTGATTTTAATGACGCAGGTTCACAGATGAAGAAAGCCCGCGATTTATCTGTTTTCTTCACCAATTCTGATTTCGATTTTGTTCATCTTTGAAGGTCTTAAAATTGATTGATGTCTCGAGCTCCTTTTTACTCAATTTTTACTCGACATCTTAATTTGAAATCACCCACTGTTTGTGGTTATACCAGATCTCAAGATCTTTCACTGTGAATTTTTTGATCTCGACATTTCAGCCTCTCGACATTTCACGAAATTTGTCTTAATTACAACCTCGTACCCCTCGATATCCTTATCGAAATCTGCCTCGAAATATTTCTCAATTCCATCTTTTGATCTCGACGTAGTTCTCGGAGCTCAGCTTTAATCATATCTCGACATCCTCCACGACATTTGTTTTCGAAATCCGTCTTAAATTCTCATTTAACTATCCTTCATCTCATATCTACAATAATATTTTATCCTTTCTTTTATTATCTATTAAAATTAAATCTTCATTAAATAACATTGATCAAATATTGTACTTATCTTATTTCATATATCTTCTCTAACCTTATCGGTCTTCTCTAAGTCTAAGATTTAGCTGATCAACACGATTAAGATCCATATCCAACCAAAATAATACTAGAACTGAACTTTAAATATCCACTTTCAATATGTCATATATCCCGTATCATTGGGAACAGAAAGTGAATGAACAAGCTAAAGAAATTAAGGAATTAAAGCATGAAGTACTTGAGCTAAATCGTCTAGAACTCATAACAACTGAGTGGAATGTGGCCATTCAACAATATGAGATTATCTTTAAATACCTCAATAAATGGTATACTAGACCTATCCCTTTAGAGACAATTATTGGGAAGCTAGTCGACCAAAATTCTTTTTCAGCGCTTGACGGGGAAGACAGTTTACATTGTAATAGACCTATCTCGTGGTTGGAAATTCCGATGGTTGCTAGTAAAATTTCCGAATTGAACGCGACATTGGAATCGGAAAGAGTAGGTTTCCAAGCGGAAAAGCAAAAACTTTTAGAGGAGATATCAAATCTCAAAAATTCCCTGCCCTTACCTGTCCCAAATAATCCTTCTATAAAAATATCAATGTCTAAGCAGGACCGAAAGACTGATGACTCCGAACCTAAGCCATCCATGAAAGATCAGAAATGCTTCAACTGCGGCAAACCAGGACACTTCGCTCGAGATTGCTTCCTGCCTAAGACAAAAGACGTTGACTACTACACCAAGAAAGCACATCTTCTCAAACAAAAGCAGTCGGGAGTTGTACTTATGGCAGAACAGGAATCATGGCTCGAGGACACATCCGAAAGTGAGGATGAAAACCTGGCGCTAATGGCAAACGTCAAGGCTGAGTCTGAAGATGAAGAGCACAACACTGCAGCTACTTCTACAACTGACTCATCTTCAGAAACTGAGGTACACGATTCTTACTCTGATCTACATTTAGAGATTTCAATTCTTCAAGATAGACTAACATCTATGTCTAGTGAAAACCAATCATCAAGAAAACTAGAAACTAGGTTAGCGAACAATGAAAAGGTCTTGCGAGCCGAACTAGTAGAAAAGGCTAAGTTAAACTCGTTTCTAGAACAAGCTCAGGATACATCCCTCAGACATGAGACTAGGATAAGATATCTAGAAGAAAAACTTTCCGAAAAGGAAAATGATTTCAAGAAGAGTGAGGAAGAGCGTAATTCCATATCCCAAAAATATGAATTCTTATCCAAGGAACGAAATCGTCTATATTCCAAAATAAAGAAACTTGAGGATCTCCTAACAAAAAGAGGACAAACAGATAGAACGATTTTTTTAAACAAGCGTAGAGACATAGAATTTTATGATCCCCGTGAAGGATTAGGCTTTGTTCCAGGTTCCGTACAAACAGTCAAGAAACCCCTCCCTCTTTATGATATTAGCTTCCTAGGCTTAAATATACCTAGTCTACTCCCTTTCACTAGTTCATCTACACTTGACATCCTAGAAAAGAAAAAGATAAATAGAGAGGATAGGGTAGAAATCCCATTTGACTACGAAGAACTGAATAAACGTGACAGAACCACGGACATATCCTTGTCTGACGACTACTTACCTCTATATACACCCTCTTCAGAAGTCGTAAGTGGCCAAAATTCAAATCCCTCTATTACATATATCCCAGCATCTCTCAAGGAAATCTGTGATCTGCGCTCGACTCTTGAATCCGAAAAGATTGCTTTCCAAGTGGAAAAGGACGTACTTCTGACAGTCATATCGACACTTGAAGACCATATCAATAATCCCATAGATTTCTGCTCACAACCGCCTCCACTCGAGTCGAAAATAGAGGCATCACTTTGCAAGACAACGAAAGGGAAAGAAAAAGCCACAAGAGACGACTTGCTATTTGAAAAATATGCATCTTCTTCAAACCATTACTATTCCTACGATGATGCACTTGCACTAAATTCTCGTTTCCGATTAGCAAATACTACTCCACTCAAGAACGATGCACGCTTCTTCACTAAGTCAGGCCAGCAAACCCAAATGGAGACGACACGAACTAAAGGCAAGACGGACCTCCTAGCTGAACTCTCACGCCTTCAAGACATTAACACGACACAAGCCAAAGAACACCAAAATCAAATCGAAATCTTCAAGTTCGAAAAAGAGAAACTACTAAATGAAATTTCACTCCTAAGAAACCTCAACGATCATTCATCCGAAGTTTGTTCCTCTTCGACTTATGATTTAACTCCTAACAATGTGTCAAATTTAGCTACAGGCAAGAAACTAACCAAGAAGACGAAGACGATAGACTGGGTCAGGAAATCAAAATCTAAACCCTCTTCTACCAAGGCTTTCTACTACAAACTATGCTTCTGATGAACATAACTTCATTTCATCGAAGACTATTAAGTATTGTGATGTTTTCCGTTTTAATAAATCTAATATTTATAAGATGCATCATGCTTCTACTCGACAGCCATCATCTCATGCTAGCCACGTCTCGAACACTCCCATATTCAATCGATTGATGCGTAAGAACTCAACAGGGTATAATCCTAATGTTAAACAAATTTGGGTGCCCAAGCAAAAACATCACTCCACATCCCCTCAACACTCAAAACAAGGATTGAAGCTATGGATGACTAAATCACAAATCAAATTGAATAGGACTTCAAATGATGACTTAGGATCAATATCTGAATCAAATGTGCTTAACTTGTTTTCTGCTAACAAGGGAGGACCCATCCAAAAATGGGTACCAAAGGCCCGATAATATTTTGCAGATATCCCAGCATGAGTAGGTACAAAGAGAGCTGCTCCACACTCATGACTGGTATGCGATGAGGGCAGCCAAACATCCCAACGCGTATGGCATCTCGGGTTGCTCCACAGACGCGACTGGTTAGCGCTGCGAGCAACCAAATGTAGGTAAATTCTATATATGCATTCCATAGTTAAACTTCTGGCATGCATATTGAAATGAAATGACTAAGACCCTCCTAATGGTACATTATAGTTATGCATGTTTTAGAAAGACTTTAAATTCCAAATTTTCACATGCATACATGTAGGGGTGAGCGCGGTGCGGTTAGGGCGGTTTTTATCGAAAATTTAACCCGACCCGAAGTTTTTAAAATATACCCCAAATCCGATCATAAAAATCTTAACCCGATAGATTGCGGTTTGCTTGAGTGCGGTTGGGTTGGGGCAGTTTTTGCGGTTTTAATATTTTTAATTATAACAAAAATTAAGTATAATATTTTAAGTATAGATAGAGCAAAAAGATATATGATTAACCTATACAAATATAAAAGTTCATATACATAAATGTTATTATCATAGTAATAAATAATAGTAAGATAATAAAAAGTCCGATAAGAAGCTTGATTAGAAGTTCATATTCCTTTTTCACGGCCGGCTTTTGGTAAAGCAACTAAAGCAAGTGCTTCATTTTGATTTAAAAATTTCTCTTAAATAAATTTTTTGATTTTAAAATTTTAACTTGCCTTCTATAAACGTCAAGTGTTATTGTTGTTGATCTCAAGTCCGGATAAAGGAGGACGGTTGCATTGGATAGACATATAAATATTGTTTTGCTACTTAATATTTATTTAAAAAAATCATCATTTAGAACTTAGCTTTACGCAATGTATATGGTTAGGCCCTATCCTCGCAGAAGAAAATTTTTTATTTCAAAATTTTAACTCGCCTTGTATAAACTTCAAGTGTTATAGTTGTTGATTCCAAGTCCAAATAAAGGATGAGGGTTGCATTGGATAGACACGTAAATTTTTTTTCACTATATAATATTTATTTTTTTATGAAAAAACTCATATAGAAATTAGCGTTACGCAACGTACTGTTTATATGATGAGTCGATATCCTTGTATCAATAGTAATTAATATTTTTGGCCATCACTACCATTATGGGTTATATCTATTACTTTAGGAACTATTGAATAAAATATAATAAAATTTTATTGTATTTTAAATGCGGTTAGGTGCGGTTTTATGCGGTTTTTAAAATACAAAACCAAACCCGATTGCAAAATATGCGATTTTATACTTTAGAACCCAAACCAACCCATGAAACCGTTAACCCGACACTTGCGGTCTGGGTTGGGTTGGGTCGATTGGGTGGGGCGGTCCGACGGGTTAAATGCTCACCCCTACATACATGAGCTGAAATGCATTAATACCACGTTATAGGTACATTTTCATTATGCATGCATCTTAAAGAATTTTCGAGCTTAAATTTTTCTGTATGCATATGACCTGACGCACAAAATACCTATTTCAGCTTAGAGCGATAAAAAAAAAAAAAAAAAGCAAAACGTACATTCTAATGCATTTTAAAGAACAATAATTCTTTAGTTGCATCTGCTTTGAAAATAAATTAATACGTTCACGCTTATTTAATTGGGAGAGATTTACATGTTTAAATGTGCATGCATTGAGGGGGAGCTACTCTTTTTTAAAGAGAAGCAACTCATATATTTGTCTTAAGGGGAGCAAAAAAATTAAATTTGGAGGGGGAGCGAACTCTAAAGTGTGAACTTAGGGAAAGGGACTCTCGAACGATAATTTTAGGAATATGCATCTTTTGAGGGGGAGTAATTCAGTTTTAAGAAGCATGATTTGAGGGGGAGGAATAAAATATATATATATATCTATATATATACATATATAAATAATATAATATATAGTTACTATTACATTATTAATAAGAAAATACATATATATATATATGCGAAAAAAAAGGAAGGAAAAGAAAAAGAATGGCAAAAAAAAAAAGAAAAAAGAAAAAGGCCTCATACTCTCGTAATTTTGCTTCAAAAGAATTCCCCCGTCTTCCAACGATAAGCTTCAAGGACGAATTTCAAGCCTACAACGGTCAACTCTCTTCAAAAGGCGATGATGGCTTCTAGTGCTAACTCGGCAATAACCTCAACAGACCTGCTCCGACCGCTGACCAAAATCAAGCAGCACACATCACTTCGTACCGGATGTATGGATTTTAAGTTCCCATGGTTCAGTCAGACCAAACTGAACCTATCCCCGGAACACAGCCGAGTGTTAGTGACGATCTCAAACTCATAGAGCTACCCGTATTTGAAAATTTTGACAAGACCGAAGAGCGGAAGATACAAAACTCCCTTACCTCACAAATTACTCGGACCAACCCCATAGGTACAGGTGCTAATTTTATTAGCTCCCGGGTAGAAGTCGCCGCATTAGGTCCAACGGCGCATGCACAACCGAGCCTTACCCACTCATCGATCTCCCAACAGACCGATGTTTCACTAAATCACGGGGAGCCGCATAATCTATCACTGCTTCACTTGGGAGCAGGAGATATTGAACTAAGTGGTAGTCAGCCCCATAACACTGAATTTTATTGAACACATCGAGTCTAGTGTGTCCTCACCATCCAAATATTTTATATCTTTTTAGGACACATACATTTTTTTCTTATCTGGACTTTGTGACCAGATCAGAACTTTCGTAGACATGTCCTACTACGACATGCGTCGATGATCGGAAGGAAGTCCTGCCGTTGCAACATCAAAACAACAACGGTTTCAGGCCATCGCCTATGAGCTATGCTCCTAGACTGATGTTAACGGGACGCCTATGTGGCCCCGGATTATAAAGCCCTGTTCTCACAGGCCACGTCTCAGTATCTCTGAAGTCGTGTCGACGGATTGCCTTTGTGGCTCCGTCAGGTTATTACCCAACCTGAGCACCCACCATTTCCGCCACACGTACCACTCTGAAGACGGGCTCTCATGCAATTGATGGAAAAATCTGAAGGAGCCCAAGCATTTTTTTTGGAAAACGCAACTCCATCATCTTGTCCCGACGACGCGATCTTCTTGCCAAAGACGATGCCCCATTTTGGCCCATCGCATGACGATCTCCCTAGCTCGATCTTCATGAGGGGGAGGAGTACTAGAGCAAAATGGGAGCAACACCACGACTAAAGTGCAATATAGATCAGAAAATGCCAAATCTCAAGCGTCGTCAATAATCAAGCGAAGACCACAGAGTCCAATGATTGAAGTTGTCGCCTCATGTACGAATCTCCGATTTTAAAGAAACTCCCCAATCACAACATAAGGTTGAACAAACGTAGGGGGAGTTGAGCTGCAATCGAATGGAGAGATCGGACTCAAATGACAAGATACGGCCAACAACTTCAGCATGGACTTCAAGATCTCTCCGATTTTAAAGAAACATCCCAATCACAACATAAGGTCGAACAAACGTAGGGGGAGTTGAGCTGCAATCGAATGGAGAGATCGGACTCAAATGACAAGATACGGCCAACAACTTCAGCATGGACTTCAACATCAAAGCTGCCGACTCGTGTACAGCTTTTCGAGTTTAAAGAAAACTCCCTTCCCAACACAAGGTTGAACAAATGTAGGGGGGTCGCGACTATCGAAGGGAGAGCTGGAACACAAGAAGAGAAGATCAGAACACGGTGAGCTTGGAACTCCTAAAGAAGAGGTCACAAGACAAGATAAAGGAGGAGGTGAACGAAGAAGAACATGCATGCAAATGCTTTCGCGTACACAACTCCGATACGTGGTCTTTGAGGACTCCGTACGATCACAAGACGAAGATAACCAGCGCTAAATTGCAAATTGAACACAAAGGGGGAGATTGTTAGGAATATTTTATTGTGTTCAATTAAATCATGTTGTCTTAATCTTGTAGTTTTATTCTGCCCTAGGACTTAATTGTAAATATACCCGACTTGTGGGTATATTAGTTATATTTGGGCCCGATAGCCCATTAGGGCTTATGTATAAATACCCTAAACAATGCTTTGTTTAGGGTTGCTGATTCATTAATAGAGTTGACGACTTTTCTGAAGAACTCGTGCGCTCTCGTTCCAACTCTACAATCCGTCTATTGGTATTACTTCTTTATTGCTTCCGTAATTCATCGTATCAGGTAATACTAATCCTTTGAATCAGTACAAGGTTGGATCAAATCGGCCTAACAAGTATTGTCTTTGTTTAATTACAAGGGGTTCTGTTCTGTCCATATAAGGGCCATATTTAATGTAGTATATGAATTGTGTAATAAATCAATGTGGTCACCAAAGCTATTGTAAGACAATGTCCGCAGAAGCATCAATACGTAGCAAATAATAATAGTACAATAATAACAAATATCCAGGCATAGTAATAAATGGTTACTTAAAATCGTTTGGTTCAAAGCTCAAATTGGTACACTTTTCACATGAAATGGTTGGCTCAAACTCTTGAAAAGTCTCGCAATGTAAATAAAATTTTGATTTATATAAATGCGTTATAATATATATATTCAAAGAAGAATTGTAGAATAAAATAGGTTGGGGGACCAGATATTGCAACACCTTCATTGTTTTAGATATGATATGTATAATAAAATCAAGAAAAAAATGTTGTAAAATTCATGAAGCTCACATGGGGCATGCAAGCCAATGCCAGCTGCACATATTAATTGATGGACGGACGGCATACTCCCATTCGTCGATCACTTCTTATTTCGAAATTAAAATTGCACTTTGGTCCCTTCCCTTGATATATAATCTTCTAAACCATGCATGCAGTATTAGTTCAATACATCTTACGTGGTCTCATACGAAATTAGATTTGTGTAAAGAGAAAGAATGCCAAAATTACAATTTTTTTTCCCACAAACTGAGGAATTTGCATCTTGCATTACGCGCTTAACAAATTGATATTTTTGGGAGGCGTGAGTCATAAATAAATAAGCTCGAAAAGAGCGATTATTTAAAGGCGACTAGAAGAAATGGAAATTAAAGTTACATACTCGGATTGCTTACAGATGACATGTGAGTTGTCAAGATTGTAGGAAACGCGAATATAGCTTTACAAAAATATGGTCTTATTTTTTAACAATTTTCGAAGAACGTCCTAGGGATAGATAAAGCTGGAAATTTCCTTACATTGACTTATTCGGCCATGTGATAGTCTTCCCTTTTAGTAATCCTGAGAGTACTTCGGAAAAAAAATCAGGTTTTTGCAATTCGAACTCCGTTATGGACTGTTCTGTTAAGTCTAGCTAGTCTCAAGGTTTCCTTGACATGCGTGTTTTTTTTTCCATGTTTGCAAACAATTTCAACTATTAAGATAATTGAATGCTAATTCCTTCCGGAAAAAAAAAAAAAAGATAATGAATGCTAACTTTGTGAATTTGGGCATCTTTTTCCGCAGGGGTATTAAAGGCCCGAAGCAAGAGGCTCACATCACATGGCAGCATTTGCGAGAGTTTTAGGTTGCTGATAAGTCGATCGACAATTCTTTTCTTTCATATTTACGAAATAATAACATATTGAGTCTTCACTTACCACCAACAGCTCTCTTATGGATTGGACACCTTGGCCATATACGCCATGTTTATGATGATCGATATGCCTTACTTGACAAATGTATGGAAAGCAACGGCTTTACGAACGCTGCTGCAATCCTTAACATCTTCTGGGGAATCTTCGCAATAGTATGAAGTTCTTAGTCGATACCAAGATGGGAAACTACTACATGCTATTGACCTCAAGCCTCTCCTTCTGCGCCGTAAAGTTACTCTTAAGGAAAAAAAAAAACCCTTACTTTCATTACTCATATCGATCCAAAATTGCTTTACAAACACGCCAACATTTCGACAACATCTCTTCAGGGGATGGGATTTTCCAGCATCGTTAATAACGACGTGCCAACACACGACGCTCTTCTACGTTTCTTCGGGGAATGGCTCGTCTTCTTACAACTACCCAATGACCGCCCGGCGGGAGCTGCTGTCTGACCGTATTTGCACGCGTGATCTTCGCCGCTGCTTCGAAAATGTTATGTCGGACACCGAGAAATGCTGACTGACTTCACGAGATTCACGACGATCCCAATATTTGCACCGTTCCTCACGCGAGAAGCTTAAGGTAGCATATCATGCGTGGTTTTTTTTTCTTCGAAAAATGGTTTTTAATCTGGCCTACTTTTGAGATATAGTAATATTGACGGACGACCTTAATTTTAAGGATTTTTTTTTTTTTTTGTCATTCTTCACTGTTTGTACTCAGCAATATAATTGCTGAGAAACTCACTACGACGGCACTCAGCAATATACTGGATACTCAATAAACCTGAGTAACCGTTTTGTGTAATAAAGATTTGAACTCTTAGACCTATTACTTAAATTGGACGACTATAGCTACCGCTCTATAGCCACCAATTATAAGTTATTGCGTTTGACATGACCACTTAGCTCGTTATACGGGCCACTGCTGTAAGGGTATGTATAATGGCTTTTACACAATTGAAAGCTATTAACCTAAAACTCGTTTGTTCGGAGGCTATTTACTTAGGGGAAAAGAAAAGAAAGAGTGTATATCGTACGCATCGAACGATTGTACCTTACGCTTCGTGTGTCGTACAAATACACTTTTCCTTTTCTTTTCCGCATCGAATTCCACATACCAAACGCACTATGAATATACATGCATGAAGCCATTCTTTTTTGCAACTTTTCTTCGACTTTCATCTTATGTGACACCGTCTCGGCGATTGGCTGACTTTCTTCGTCCAACAGTTAGAACGCACGGACCACGGCTTCGGAAAGTGGAATCTCCCTTCGCCGCTCTTCCTATGGGTCTGCGAAAAATCGATCGATAAATTCGAAGAATTCTACGTTAAGTTTGCAGAAAAGCTATGTAGCAGGCGCCGCGGTTCGAAAAAGTACGCCCCTACTATTGGGATCGGCGCGTCGATGGCGCTCGCAATGCTGTGCTGCGTAGCTGCGGCTAACGTTGAGAGTCGAAGGCTCGGTGTCGTGCAAATGCACGGCGCGCCCATGAGCGTATTCTAGCTTTTCCCTCAGTTTGTCCTCTTGGGAGGGTTCAATGGGGTTTTTCGTCAACAGTTCGGTGGATTTCTTCGTCGAACGAACTCTGATCCATGCGAGGCCTTACTTGCCTTGCTTTGTATTTTCTGCGTTCGGCTTGGGGATTCTTGGGAGCGTTTTATTGGAGGGGAGGAGGAGGACGATGATGGCGGGAATCTGCTGCTGTTGAGAGCTGAGAAATGATGTTGTTGATGACGAAGATGATGTTTTCTCATTTATTTGTTTGATGTCTCGGAATTGGTCAGTTTCCAGTGCTTTCGTTACGTTTGATTCGTCCTTCGAACTGTGTTGCAGCAGATGTTTCTCTTTTTGTTGGTTTTCATCGGACTAAACGTTGGGCTATTTCGCAATTGGGGCTTTTAGATGGTCAAACGGTGCTTGTTTTTCCAAAAAGGATGATGTCCGTTGACGAAAGAAATGGAGGAATGACGTACACGTAAATTTCAATATGCAACAAAAATGTAAGACGAGAGAGAGAGAGAGAGAGAGAGAGAGAGAGAGAGAGAGCGAGAGAGAGAGAGAGGGAATATTCATATTAGCTAATTTGGAATGCAAATTGTCTATGTTGTTAGTGATTAGTACGTTAACATGCCCTGCCCCACCAAATAATGATAGATTCTACGTTAAATTTGATATTTTTATTATGACATAATTAGAATTTAGAACTAGTATAGTACGCAACATCAAAGCGTTGAATCTTCAATAAAATATTATATACTCGAATATTTGGTTGCTTCGTATCAGTATATACCCCCAAGCTAGCCATAAGACTCACGAATGGGAAGATAAGAATGATTGGCGTCAGAGCATATGCTCTTTCATGTTTCCAGTTATTCCTCGAAACCCAAAGAATATCCAATGGTTGCTTCTCCGCCCTCACATGGCCATATGCATTAATCTAATTCAGAACCAATCTCAAACACTCAACACAAATATCAACAAGAGTTGAGCACCACAAAAAACAAAACAAAAAATGTGTCATTTCTTTCTCACAAGTCATCGACCTCCTCATGTTTTACACACGTTTACTTAATCAAACCATCAAGCATGGCCATGTACTATAAATAAAACAAATGCTCCAGCTGTATATGTACTTTCTGTCCCTTGCTATTTTGGTGCAATAAAATCAACTCTAAGTTTGCATAAAGGTTGAATCTCTGTGGTTTTGGGAAAGCTAGTTTTGGATCATTTGGTGGAAGACCCTTTTCAGCAAAACTTAATATTAGTTGGTAAAATCATGACACATTCAGAATGCAGTAAAGAAGGGGAGGAGGACTCACCTCCATTGCTTGAGCTTGAGACGAGTTCAAAGCCCAGGCGAATTGCTCTGTTCGTCGAGCCATCTCCATTTGCGTGAGTGATCATGTGGACCGTGGTTTACTTTTCGACAGATTGCAAATCTCAATGCTTGTCTGTATTGCGTGCAGATACATATCTGGTTACAAAAACAGGTTCCAGAATTTCATCAAGTACCTGCGTGAGATGGGAGACGAGGTAAGCTCTTAAAGTGCTTAAACTCCTTTCCAAACCTTAGTTACAATACAGCAAGAAAAAACTGTTACCATGTTGCTAATTCCTCGAATCTGTGGTTTCAGGTCATGGTCGTGACGACCCACGAAGGGGCGCCAGAGGAATTTCACGGCGCTCACATAATAGGCTCGAGAAGGTTGGTACTCTAAAACAATACATCATTTTAAGCTGTCGGTGTTAGAAAAACAGCACTAACAAAGTGTCTTTTGAACTCTCTCAACAGCTTTCCATGTCCCTGGTATCAGAAGGTTCCCCTTTCTCTAGCACTGAGCCCAAGAATAATCTCGGCAGTTGCTCAGTTTAAGCCTGATATTATACATGCTTCATCGCCTGGTGTTATGGTATCCCAAATCACGATTTCTTTACATGTGGACACTTCTAACATGATAGATTTTCTCCGGCAAGAATCTTACTGCATAAATCTAACTGCGTCTTAGGTGTTTGGAGCTTTAGCCATCGCGAAAATGCTGTCGGTGCCTATAGTGATGTCCTACCACACACACGTTCCTGCGTAAGCTTGTCTGCTCAAAAGCTCTCAGTTTCCTCTGTTGAGCAAATCCATAACACTTAAACTGGCAATTGATCAGATACATACCAAGATATACCTATAGTTGGTTGGTCCAGCCAATGTGGCGAGTGATAAGTAAGTAAATCCCATGTTGTAATATGAATGATGGTCTGTCTTGTTCTACACGTGTAACTAAAAAACTTCCTCCAGGGTTTCTACACGGTGCTGCTGATCTTACATCTCAGCAGGTGGTGCCTTCTGCTGCCATTGCAAAGGATCTCGAAGAAGCCAATGTCACAACAGGTAATAACCATCATAAAATTTTATCTGCATTCAAATCTTGAACAGCTCTCATGATGCTTGTGTTCCTTGCGATTTCACAGCCGATAGGATACGTTTGTGGAATAAAGGTGTCGATTCTGAGAGCTTTCATCCCAAGTTTCGTTCTCGGGAGATGAGAATGAGATTGAGGTAGGGAGACTATTACAGCAGTGAACCACGGCTCACTCAGTTTTCTTGTTTCTTTCACTAAATAACATGCTCTGATTTCTTGCATCAGCAATGGAGAACCCGATCGACCGCTAATAGTTCATGTCGGAAGATTGGGGGTCGAAAAGAGCTTGGATTTCCTTAAAAGGTAACAACACTAACAATCCATTCCAACACATCCATGTCTGCAAAGTAGTCACTTTTGACAATGATGCTCTGTCTGAAAAAACCCCTAACAGGGTCATGGATGAAATTCCAGAGGCTAGAATAGCTTTCATAGGAGACGGCCCACACAGGTAACTTCATCACACCAACATCTCAGCTTTTCAAAATCAAAATATGAGAGACCAATTTCGTGAAATTCAATTCAGAGGCGAGCTCGAGCAAATGTTCAGAGACGAGCCCGCATGCTTCACCGGGATGCTACAAGGCGAAGAACTCTCGCAAGCATACGCGAGCGGCGACGTCTTCATCACGCCGTCGGAATCCGAGACGCTCGGCCTCGTCGTACTCGAAGCCATGTCCTCGGGGATACCCGTGGTCGCCGCACGCGCCGGCGGCATCATCGACATAATCCCCGAAGATCAGCAGGGAAAAACGGGCTACCTGTACAATCCCGGCGATCTAAGCGACTGCTTGAGCAAATTGAAGCCGCTTCTGTGCGATCGTGAGCTGAGGGAGGAGATAGGCGCCGCCGCGCGCTTGGAGGTGGAGAAGTACGATTGGAGAGCTGCGACGAAGACGATAAGGAACGAGAATTACAACGCCGCGATTTGGTTCTGGAGGAAGAAAAGAGCTGAGCTTGCACAGCCTCTTCAATGGCTGTTTCAACGTATCTTCAAGACGACTCCGAGGGCTATTGAGCTGTGAACGACGGCGATGAAGATGACGATGACATATGATGTCTGTCGTGTAATATAAATTAAATAAAATCTGTTAAATCGTCAGAATTTAGCGTTTTATTAGTATGATTTACTTGGGTTGGGTTGTGCATTATATTGAAATTGAATCTTCCTTCGGTTGTTATTGTTCTTAAACTCGTCAATCTCATGGGCTGGCTAGTAAGCAACTGCGCTTTTTATTTGGGCCTGGTATGTGATGTTGGGCTATGCATGTTCTTAGATCAGATTATTTATAATTATTTTTCAAGATATATTTCGTCTGATTTTATTTACATGTCGATTAAGGTTTTTTCACTTATATTAAGAAATAGAATAAAATGTCTAATATAACCCTAATTAATTGCTTAAGCCTATTTTCTATATTCCATTTAATAATTGTTTGATCATTTATTTTCACATCTCACGTTTCTATTTGTTTTCTAATAAGAATATGGAAGTCATTTCTATTTGTTAATATACTTATTGGAAGTTGTTTGTGATATGAAAATCACATAAAACTAGAAATATGATAAATATTTGTATTGAAATCTGTAAAACGACATCTAATTAGAAACAAAATTAGAGAGCTAAAACGACATGTAAATAAAATGGGAGGGAGCCTAAGCTTTGACCTCGAGCTCGACACGTGTACCTCCCGGTTTTAGATATCGGCTTGTGTCGATTATTAAAGAATGAAAAAAAGAAAACAAAATTATGGAGGGAGTTAGTCTCTTTCAATTGTATCATTATTTAATTTGCTTTGATGGGTCAGTGAGTGATGAACAATTGGGACAGCAGTTTCGTTCCATTGACAAATACAGCCCACCTTCTTCCACTTATTACATTTTTGTCGTTTGTTACTTTATTTCTTTTCTTTCAAGTTCGTCCTTCCGATTATTAGAACGATGACTACATACTTAATAACAAAAAACAAGCAGAAAATAATGTAGGTCATGAGATTAGGTATAAGGTCTTAATAATATACTTGATAATGAAAGGGACTGTCGCATCAGAATAAAGCAGCCAAACTATTGTTTAATAGTTCCACTACTAAATTTGAAAAAGTTCGTGAAAAAAAAAAGAAAAATAAAATATAGGGAACTAGTTTGTCATTTACCAAAAGCTCTTGTGGCAATAGATCTTTGGATGCTAACATCAAGAATTAGTGGAACGCGGTCCTATATAACAACTTGTAAAGAAGACATATAACTGATCTGTAATAAGGCCACTAGGGCTTTTCATTCCATTGAGAGAGATGAATAAAAATGTAGCTTAGATTCTTTGCATCGATGAAGGTTGTAGTTGTCGGAAAGGAAAAATATCATTTTTTTAAGTGCTAATCTAATTAATTGTCACTTATTAGCTTTAATGATATCAAAAAGATGGTTGACCAAAGAATGCCATAAAGAATAGGTGAGAGGTCAAACAAGACTTATACAAATCGAGGTATATCTCCTTTCTTGCTTTATGGAAAGTTTTTAACGCGTTACATTTATTAAACATTATATGGTCTCTTCTAAATATTATACGTACAAGTTAGACAAGCTTTCCTTTGGATCATGGTAATAATGGCATCTCAAATACATTAGTTATTATTTTCTCTTAGTTTCAAGAACTATGGAAGTTCCCTCAGAGTAGTTCAATTATTATGGTACTTATTGCAGTCGACGTTGGTATACATCTTCTATCTATCGATACACAGAAACGAAAACAGTTCTTGCAATAATATATTTCTGATAAACACCTTCATCAAGATATACTCATCGTCCATTCGTGGGTAATAAATCTGGGCAGTTCATTCATATCTGAAAGACAGTATCATAACGTTCTAACTTAAACCCGCGTGGATCGACGATCATCCCTTGTTGAAGATGGCTCGTTGGCTGTAAGAACCTGCTGTTCAACGAACAAAACCCCATTGAATCCCCTCCAATTTCCTGCTCCAAGCTTGTGCTATTGTACTGAGATCTGTCCATAGTTATCATCGAAGATGAGTTCTCTGAAGTGCTGATTCTCTCCGGCGAAGGTGACTTCACAGAGCTTTCGCTGACACTCACAGTGGTGATATCATGAATGCTCGATCTTCTCTTGTCTTTCCCGCCAGAAAGCTGTCTGATAAAGTACTTCTGCGCATGGCTGGCAACTTGCGTCGGCGTTCTTGTCGTAACAAAGTTTCGCGATATGTTCCTCCAATCTCCTTTGCCGTACTTCTTCAATCCCAGCAAGAACTGCCTGCAAGAAAAAGCTATTACATCATCGGAAAGAAGACACAGTAGCAGCAAGCAAATCTCTGTAACAAAAAAAGAAGGGAAATGGAAGTTTTTTAACACGTTATATTACACCTATGCTCTTCTTCCGTCCATGGAATTCCTTTCTTCCTCTCATGATCAGCGCACGACCTACGCTTATTATTATGACCGAACTGCTTCAATCCTTCGCACCCATAACCGTCGATCCAATCCAAAGTGAAGCAGCTGTTAGAATAACCAGGAACTGGGATCAACCCTGCTTCTATATCGCTGACGTCATCGACAAGCTCTCTGTACTGTCTGACCACGTCATCCACCGTCTTCCCTGGAATCATGGACGCAACATTGAGCCAGCGGTCGGGCGTTTCCTTGTCGAACAAGGCGAGGGCTTCTTCGAATCTCTTGTTCTCTTCTTGCGTCCATTTAGTTCCTCTGTTCCCTTCGAAATACCATTTCGCCGAGGACTCTCTGGGATATGACATAAGCCCCATGTCACATAAATTCATCTATCTGTGCTTTTTTATTTGATTCTCTTCTTCGCCTTCCTTCTTCTTCAGTCGATTGGATTGAGTTATGAGAAAAATGAAAGATCAGATGAGCGTTAAGTCAATCAAGAACTTGAAAGGGAATCTGATGATTACTTTTTGACACACATGGGTTGGCGAGGAATCTGAGAAAAGGCAAGTTAAGTGCTAGAAAACAGAGCAATTATTTAAAACGGCTGAGCACAAGAACAGAGCTTTTGATAGGAAGCGTAGGGGAAAAAACAGAGCATAGAAAAGTTTTTAAGGTGCGGATGATTTGTATGGAGTAAGTGCATGAACATGCTTCATCACAATCGAGATAAGGACAACATAGCAATAATAAAAAGGGTATTCCAGTAATTCGGACTTTGTAGTGGCTGCCCTTTTTTTAGTAAAATTTTATTTTTTTGCTAATTATATATGTACGCGGTTGGAGTGGAATGGAGCTGTGGTGGGACATGTATATCTAAGCTAAATCTTCGGTGGCTTTTTGAATAAATTAAACTTTATGGTTCGGTAAATTAGGTTCTTGCGAGTGAAAAAGATGGCGTCTGTTAATTTCAGTTGACGCCCAATACTTTTATTTATTTTGGAAACGCACCCTCATTTGACTTCGAATTTCGATTCTACTCTACGTCTATATTCTACTATACCCATGAGGCGTTAGAAGGTAATGACTAAAACGGATTAGCATGGACTTAATCAAAGATTAGAAACTTGTACGATGAAGAAGATGCAGTTTGACTTCGACGAATAACGACAGTGAAATAAGCTTTGTACGTGTCGAAGCTAAGTGCATCGTAACCTTTTCTTAATTACTTTGCTAAGCCTCACTAAGTCTTACTTTTTCCTTTTTGATAGCTACGTTAATCTTACTTAAACGCTCATCGAAAAGGATAGCTTTTTATTATATAAATGTTAATCAAATACTACTAATTTAAAAATTGAGAGCATAATCATTGCCTTTGATCCGGAAATTATACTTTTTAATGGGTCGGAAGTCAGAAGAATATAAATTTAAATCGCGTACACACACATAGATAATATGTCGGGTTAGGGTATCAGAATATTTTATTTATCTTTCTATTAAATGCTTTCTCCCATTCTTTGAATCTGAAATTTTTTTAATATGCAACTGTATTATTGACCTAATTAAAGATGCGTTCCCTCTCCATTATTGGCTGGAAGAATTATAAACTATATAGCGGTTGTCATATTTTAGTATTTAAATTTTAGCAGAATATAATGCTTGGCATATTCGAATATTAAATGATACCAGTTAAATATTCGAATTCCATAGTTTCTTCTTCTCTTTGATTGTTTCGATAGTCGATTTTCCAGTTAAATCCATATATTTTAGTTAAACATATAATGTGTCTACGCGAGCGACTTTTCGTGATCTTCAACGCTTTTCCTAAGTCGATTTGTAATGAAGGCCTAAAGCGAGCCCAAAGCCCATATTTTGTTTTCGAATGAAGGGCTAATTAGTTCGATTTTTTAAACTTTTAAGCCCAGAAAGATATAGAATCAAAATAGGACTTGATTAATTTCTTTGTTTAACACCACCACAACCACAACAATTCACAAATGTATTTAATTACTCAAAAGGAACAAATAATACGAATACTGACTAGTAATCAATCAATCATATATCTCATTCTCTTCTTTCCTCAATTAACACTTGGGCAGATCTTTGGGAGGTGGTAAGATAGACTCATTTGGACCCTTTCCATTATCTACCAAGAATGCCATTTTCAGACCCCACGTCGTATGAACTTCCAAGTGACAATGCATGAACCAAACCCCTGTAATAAAATGTATTCAATTTGCAAACAATAGCACATCAAAAGAAATAGAAAAAAAACCATATATAATAAATAGCAATGAACAATCAAAATCTTCATTAAATTATTACCTGGATTATCAGCCGTGAATCTTATAGCCACCCATCCGCCCGACGGCACGCCGATGGTATTCCTCTCAATGGGGTCCACCAAATTGAACTTGTTAGGATCGATCCTTCTTTGGGTCAAAGTTTCCCAAACCCTTTCCCACGGCGAAGAAATTGAATCCATGGAGATGGACTGGGTGGTTCTCCGGCGCCACGATCCCAGTATCTTGAAGGACCACCTGAACCGTCGCGTTGTAAGGGAGCCGATAGACCCTCGTCGCCGGCGCCGTCGCCAGACTGCCGTTGGGCGTCCCCGTGTAGTTGTAAGCCACCGGCGGATTCCCAGGAAAATCAGCCGTGAAAACCCCCTTGATTCCAGAAACGTGCGCCTGCAGCAAGGCCACGGTGGGCATGACGAAGGTGACGTTGTTGACGCTCGCCACCACTCGGCTGCCGTTCGTCGCCGTGCAGCTCGGGCAGGGGTTGATTCCCAGCCCCACGGCGAAGAGGAGGGAGCGGTCCACCTTTTGGGGAACCTTCGCCGGGTATTTCTTGGAGTTCAGGCTCCTCAGGGAGTCGACGAAGGCGTTGGCGACGGCCGTGGCGTTCTTGGGAGGAGTGCTGGTGAAGGAGACTGGGGAGGTGGAGAGGGTTCCGGCGTAGTGAAGGGTGGCGGTGGCGGTGCTGTTGTCGACGGCCACCACGGGGGTGTCCATGAAGGTGGAGGCGGCGACCATGAACCTGCCCAGTCCCTTATCGGCGGAGATTATCACGGTGGTGGTCTGCCCAGGTGCGATTAGCACCGTGTCGGTCTTGAAGGGCTTTACGTAGGCGGCGTCGACCTCCACGACGGTCATTCTGTGGCCGGCGATTTTGAAGAAGAGCTCCTCGTTTAAGGCGGCGTTGATAAGGCGTAGCATGTACGTTTTGCCAGGGGAAACGGTGAGCGTGAACCCACCTGCCGTCGGACAGTTTGAGGCGCCGCCGCCGCCGCCGGTATGGCCGTTGATCGTGTGCGCGTCTGAGACGTTTGGCGCTGCACCTGATTTTAGAGCCTCGTTGATAACTGCTTCTGTGTCAGATTTCCACCATTCACCTGCAAATTGTTTCTCTAATATTAATCTAAACATAAAAATATAATACTTTATTTTGAGTTTTATACCACATATATTATATATACCTAAGACAAGAACTCTTTCATGGTCGGGCTTAGGAAAAGGATATGGAACGCCAAGCTTAGGTAAGATGACGAAAGCGCCATGAACAGTAGAACGAAGCCATAATATATGGGCGTGCCACCAAAGTGTGCCTCTTTGACCAGTGATTGTGAAATTGTAGACGAAGCTATTTCCGGTTCGGAGCGGGCATTGGGTTATATAGGCAGGCCCATCAGCCCAACCCGTACGGAGTTGTCGCACCCCATGCCTTTTATTAAGTAATTACGTACATAATTCCAAAACGTTTCATTCGGTAATAAACATACATTAGCTATGACTTATGAGGATGTTTGAAAAGATTTATACATATTGTTATCATTACCAGTGGATGGAGACGTTGTACTTGACCCGGTTTACGACCCGAACAATAACCGTATCGCCTTCTCGAGCGTAGATGGTGGGCCCCGGGAATTTCCCGTTGACGGTTGCGATGGCTTTGGTCGAGCAAAGTCGGGTCGTGTTCTTCATTACCACCTGTACGTACGTATACATTAATACGGTAGGAAAACTATATAAAGATTATGCAAGAAAAAATTATATTTTTAGAAGGTTATTAGGTTTTCGATCAATGCACTCACATTGAATTGGTAATGACGAACTCGGCATTCGGCCAACATGGGAAGCAAAAATGATATGACGAATATCGAAGCTCGAAGATGAAAACCCATTCTTCGGATTATTTTTTTAAGGTGATGTGTAACTTTCTTGCTAGATAGTTGTTGTGTTTAGGGATGACTGCCCAACGCAAGCTTATATATATATATGCAGAGCTATGAGTGAGATATATAAGTGGCCATCGACTCCATCACTTTGCTGTCATTGCGTCGTTTTACATTCGTTAGGTGAAACGATGATTCTTGGAATATAAGCTTCGAAGACTTTATTAGCAGCGGACTATATTCAATTTTTTAACCATATATATTTCTTTGTTTGCACATAAAAAGTATTTCTGTCTTATTTTTCCATTGAATACATGCGATATTCTGTCTGGTTAATGTAATGCGTGGTTTTTTATGCATGTTTTTTGTGAAACAATCATCAGATACGGTTTGCATTTAAGGGATTTTCGAACTCTAAAAAGAAAAAAGACGAATCAATAATAAACTCACCAATCAACATAATTAGATTGTTTGAAAACTAAGACATTATTTACTATTGTTAAGCCAACCGTTGGGTGGACAGACAAATAATTCAACTCGCCTATGATCTAGGATTAAAAGAAAATTATCGGATTATATCTCAACCTTTAAGTAGATAAAAAGAGTAGCTTGAACATTCGATTGAAGCCTAACTACAATCAAACCGAAAAATCAAGAAACTAAATAAATGAAACAAGGAATAAAATAAGTTGGGCCAAACGAAAACCTCAACGAACTTCATTACAATCAGAATTAAGAAAATAATAATCAGCTATTCCTTAAAAACAACATAATGAACTATTATATTAAGCTGGGAGAAAAGAAAACGAAAAGCCTTCAGAATCATTTATCGTAAAACAGTACTCCAAAACACAGAACATCAAACAATTTCCGGAAATAATGTAACTTCAAAATTCTCACGCCTGCCAACCAAATCCCGGCGGTGCATCGGGATTATTATCGCCTGAAAACGACCTCACTCGTTGGATTTGTGCTAAATGAGGAGGCGCTAAGGGTGGGGGAGGAAAATTTCCACCGCCGGGAAGAAATCCTCGACCTTGAGGTTCAACACTTGCAAAGCCATCGTTAGTACCTTGAGACACCATAGGAGGTTCCAAGGGAACAGAACCTGGTGGAACATTCCATTGCCGAGGATAGTTTTGTGGGATAGCATTGTAGAATTGTTGTTGTGTTCCATCAGAAGGATACGGAGAGTATCCAAATTGTTGGGGAGGCATAGCAATGTTTGGATTCACTGGCAAAGAAGAAAGGATGATGTAAGGATGTAGACGAACTTTCACATGTAATTGATGTAAGTAAGAACTCCGATAACACTCTTACTTGGACGGTCAAAACCTGACTGGGGCGGGTGTTGCTCTGATGATTGAATTGGAAATTGTCCGCGGAAAGGTATTGGCCTTTGTTGCATAGGGTCAATAGGTTGGGAGTTAGAAGTTGGAGAAAAGACTGATCCAAGGGGTGCTTGAACTGTGGAATCTGAAGCTGAAGGTTTCCTGGAACTCATAGCCTCTGAATCATTTGCTTCTCTTTCCTTATTGTGGTGTAGTAGGTCACTGTGGATCTGCTTGATATGCACCTCAAAGTCAATCTTCTTCAAGAAGGATTTGAGACAGTGAGGAGCAGCACATACAAATATTCCTTCCATCATTTTAATTGTCTGGATCTTCTGAATGCGTTCATCGCACCTGTGTAGACGACGAATCAAAGAGAATGGTGAGCAAATCCATGGTTCAACAGCATCAAACAGAGTTCAGCATAACCTAACACCATCGAGCCAATAAGCATAAGAAATAAAATGAAATGCCATACAGATAACACATCGAATCGCTCCTAGCACAGTCCAAGCAGAATGCATGTTCACAGGGGATCTGCAGAAAACCCGAGCTGTTACGAATGAATATGCTACTAAGCACAACATGCACTCCCTAAAGTAGAACTATATGCTTACCAAACGCCCATATATGGCAATGGGGAAGTCGCATTGAACACAAAAGTGGACCCGCTCGCCCAGCTGGCGCCTTGACCTTCGGCCAATAGACTTGGTAACCGCGGTGGCACATGCCACGCCAAGACCCTTTGCTACAGGAAGATCTGCCAACACAAGGTGATCGGGACAGGCAACTGTGACAGTTTCAGTTGGCAAGGGCTTTACAGCTCCTCCACTTTCACTAGCTGGCTTGCTGAGACGAATCTGCAGCATCTCCTCAGCAAGGCTTCGATATGCCTCTTTCTGCAAAGTAGCATATAAGTACTTCTAACTGCTTCATAATAGAGAATAACCAGACACTAGTATGGGAATTTATTGAAATACTTGAGCTTTCTTGGCAGAGAAATAACAATTACTGGAAATTGTTCCAGTCGGGGAGAAGATACTTTTTTAATTGAGAATATCTTACAGGAACAAAGGACTATCATGATGCAAAAAAGCATCAAACGTGAGACATCTTCAGATAAGTCATCGCATAAATCGACCAGCACAACAAAAGCATTCGCAGTTCCATAAAGAAAAGACAACCAATCGCAGAAAAATGTCAACAAAAGTTTGATACACAACAATTCGAAATCCTCAAAAGGGCTTCAGAAATAAATTTAGAATACCTGATTACGCGATGGAATTCGAGAATCCAACTGCTTCCTCCTCAAACCCTAACCCCAAAAACAGTGCAATTACGAAGGAAAATCGATGAGCTGCACTTGGAGCCGGTAATAATTTTCTTTTACATAATTAATTAAACAATGGGCTTGTAGTGGGCCATTTCCCATCATAATGGGCTTAAATTGGGCTTTCCATAACAAGTATCTCGAATGCACTTGTAATAATTTATAAACATACATATGGGCTTGGGTAAAAGCTTGATATTCGCTGGAAATTAAAAGTTCAGAACTCTTTTCTCATCTTAAAAACGACATCAAAGATCAAACTAGGAAGCAACGGCTAATATCCATAAAAACCGACAGATGTTTCTATAAACTGAAGAAATAGAACTAGTTTTGTTTCTCCATATGTCCCAAGAATTCACTGGAAAAACAGAGAAATGAAAACGATTAACTGGTAGAATAAGACAGAGAAACCCATTATGCAAGCATGAGAACGCATACAAAACAATCAGTTAATATATTCGATTCTTGCAATGCTTGACTCGATCCTCTATTGTTTCGCATCAAAATTTAATGAATCGAGTTGAATTCTCATAACGAAGTGCTAGTGCATGTCCTCACCTCAAATGTTGCTGGGGTACATGAAAACCCTGACTTTTGATCCCTGTTAACAAATAAATGAAGATAGCATCAGAATCATAGGAGATATTTGTGAAAACGTAAATATAATCCACCATATTTCCATCTAATTTTTTCGACTGAAAAAGAATCGGTCGTTTTATACACAAGTTGAGAAGCTAATATCAAGTGTGAAATTGTAATTAAAGCCATTGATACGAAAAAACTCATCGCAGTATCGTATACTTCAGCTATCAGCTAACAAGAAGGAAGCTGAAGAAGCCTATCACCAACTACTCTTATATGCCATCATCATTTCAAACTCCGCTATATTGGTTGAGGTTTGAAGATATGTTTTGTGTCAAATCTTTCAACAATTGCTCATCAATCTCAGCTCAATTTGAAGCACCTTTAAAATACTTCCAATGGTGTGACTTGATATTCCACTCGTAAAAATGGAATTACACAAAAGTAAGATATTCAGCCCAAAAATTTCGTTCTAAGTCAACGCCAGTAAACAATGCAGAATAAAATTTTCTAGATCAAGCAAGCAAAAGATAAGGAATACCATGGATTTAGGCGGAAGGTTCGACTTGAACTTAGCGCGCACAACCCCACTGTTTCCGTGCGGGCGAGCAACTTTACCCAAATGCAACGGTAATGAGAGCCGTTCTTCTTCACCTTAGCTTTGTAAACATACGCCATTCGCTTCCCAAGGTACCACGCTACTTCTTCCTTCGTATTGACTCCCTCAATCTGTATCAGCGATGTGTTTGGATACTGGTTTGACTTCGACCTGCAAATCGACAGAAAACAAAAGCATTATAAATACTCTTCCCAAGGCAACAAAACTATCAAATGAGGAACAAAATTCACCTTTTGTAGCCGAGGATCGTGCCACGGACGTACAACCTCACGCGCTCCCCTTGACGCCCCTTAACCATTGCTGCCGTGCGAAGCTGACTAGTGAAGGCGGGGATTGAAACCCTAAATCAAGAATTGTAATTAAGGTTTTCTAGTTGTAGTGTGATTTTGGGCTGATGGTCAACACATCGTTCAATAAATGGATCTGAACTAGGCCCAGTTGAGCAAGGTGGTTGGTTCTTGTTTTAGATGTCTTTTAAGAATGAATATACAAATCTTTAAAACTAGTTTTTTATGCAAACTCATATCTTGGTTGCATTTGTAATAAGAGTTCTGTTAAACAAATCAGAAACAAAAGGGGTTGCTTCACAAAGATAGTTCTTTTATGTAGTTAGTTTCATTGAGAAACCAGGCAACTCTAACTATGAAATAGAACATTGCCAATTACCATTAAGAAGAGTCTTGACAGAATACTGCTGTTTTCGTTTCACTGAACATTGCTTTAAAAGGAATTTTGATTACTACTAGATTAGTGAGAAGTGGCCCATGCAAATGGGATTTTCTTATTCCTCAAATTTAGTTCAAGGTCTGAGGGAAACGCTGGTAAGAAAGTGGCCGTCGTGGCTAAGTTAGCGCCACAAATCTCCTCGACTTGCCCACCAAGAATTTCACTTGTTTACTACTATTCCAAAACTAAGACGTTGACCGAAAAGAGACGTATCTACTGCAAGCATGCAAGAACTTGGAAAGTATACACCTTCCTACGAACTTTCCCATAGCATTGAAATTTCGACGCTCTTCGCTATATAAACCATACATATCTACGGAAACAAAGTATAACAAAGAAATCAAAGAAACATGGGAATGATCATAGGCAAAATCAAGGTTGAAACACCAGAATACGAAACAATCCACTCTTCGCCAGACTACGAAATACGAAAATACCCACCATGCGTCATAGCACAAGTCACCTACGATCCATCGAAAAGCACTAACACCGACCGAAGCATCTTCATGATCCTGGCAAACTACATCGGAGCTTTTGGCGGTGCCCAGAATGCCAAACCTGAGAAGATAGCAATGACGGCGCCTGTAATTACCCAGACAACAACTTCCGAACAAATTTCCATGACGGCACCTGTTATAACGAGCAAGGAAGGCTCCTCTAATGAAGAGATGATGATGACGATGGGGTTCATATTGCCCGAGAAATACCAAAAGTATGAAGATGCTCCGAGGCCAGTTGATGAAAGGGTGGTGATCAGGGAGGAAGGCGAGAGGAAGTACGGCGTGGTGACGTTTAGTGGGGTGGCGCGTGAGGACGTTGTGGTGGAGAAGGTGGCGAAGTTAAAGAATGGTTTGGAGAGAGATGGGTTTAAAGTTGTCGGAGATTATGTGCTTGGGAGGTACAATCCGCCATGGTTGACCTTGCCCATGTTTAGAACCAATGAGGTTAAGATTCCAGTTGATTAAACTAGCTCCTGCTAGTTATCAACAGTGCTTCAGATTTATGATTTTCTTGCCTGAGAAAGATTGTGTATTACGTATAAAATCTCAATAAAAGTTGCGTCTTTTGAAAAGAGAGCGGGGCATAAACGATCCAAATCATTACAGATAAACACAAACAAAAATGACAAGGAAGAAGACGAAGAGAGTTGGGCATCTCAGAGTTAACAATCCCCATGGGTTTTCTTCACTGGTAATCATAGTGCAAGGATAACGATTAGAAGTAACTCATCATCGATGCCCATCGAAACACTCTCCAGGTAACACAAATTACTGAAAACAAAATCAACAAATGAAAGACGATTCGCCAGATCTCAGGAAGATTAAAGAAGCTATCTACACTTCCAATATTTGGAATTCAGATAGATAACGCAGTTTTTCTTCAATAACATCATCGATCTCATCCAACAAAAAGACACACGGCTCCACAACAATACCGAAACAGATTAAATTTGAAGGAAGCATCCAAAAAGCGACATACAATAGCTTCAAATTCGAACCCTAATCTCATTTTCTCCAATTCAGGGTAGCTGCTCGGCCCAGCAGAGTTCAAGAGCTTTCGACTAAGACAGCTTGCTGCTTATAAATAGTTAGCACGTGAGCAAAACCCTAGAACATATCATCGCAGCCGGTAAATGGGCTTTGACGAGCCCATAAATGTACATATATTAATCATAAATGGGCCTAATATTACACTTAAGGCCCACAGTCATCTCAAAAAGAAAAGAGAGGAGAATCATCATGTAATAAACAGCTAGCATTGAAATGCTTCATCATCTTCATCAAGTGTTGCTGTATTTTAATGATCCATCGTCGCTTCTTCGTCTTGTTCAGCCATAGCAGACAGACAAGGTAACACACTACGCTAAGGATCAATATTGATCATTATATTACAGCAACAAAGCCCGAAACCGAAATAGTCCAAGAACACAAACAAATGAAATACGATAAGGATTTCTAACCGAAAAACTAGTTTTTACTTCCATCTTCAATGGGCTTGAGATGGAGCTTCTTGGCATCGAACTCCTCGGATTTTTTAACGGGGATATCTTCGGGCACAATGGGACGCCTATTACCGAATAATATCCAAACAGATAACAGAAGCAAAGCTCCCATTGCTCCACATCCCGCCCCGAGGACTAACGCGACGATAATTCTTACAGCGCAGACACTTTTCTTAGGGGCTATCTCAACTTCTTTCCCTCCGTAATCGGTGAATTGCTTGGGATCTATAGGGTGTGAGCGCATCCAATGTGGCATTGTTCTTGAACTGAAACTCCATGAATAAATGCTGATATTGTGGGTAGAGTTTCTTTCGCCTGCCGATGAAATCAATCCAAGAATGATTTTGCTGTCTTTCCACGTCTTCGACAGATCGATGGGGTAGTTTAGAGATGGATCGACTGGCCTTTCGCTGCCAAACTTGCTCAGCCTCACCTCAAATCTTTTACTGCTAGCTTCATAATCAATCCAAGATTGCACCTTTTCGCCTTTGTTAAGCTTCAAGTTGATGGAAGATCCATTGGTTGGTTTAACAGAGAGAGGGCTTTCAACATTCACCCTCAAATGGTTATTATTACCATTCAAACCATCCTCGGAAATATGAAATTTAAAGGCTACACACTTCATTTTATTTTCACTGATCGACCCAGCTGAGCAACTATCAGAATCATTCCAAGAATATCCAAGAGGAATCATGAGAAAACCCAATTCATTTCTGTTTTGCCCGGACAAAGAAAACGCGAAATAACTTGAAAAAGATACCATTTTGCTCGAGTTCGAGTCAAATACTCTCAAGGGTCTTCTACAGAAGATTCTTCCAGCGGTAGCATTAGCCCCTGAATCAGCAACTTGAAGTGATAGACTACCATTGGCAACCTCAGCATCGCCGTAAAGAGAAAGCTGAGACTCAAAGTTCGAATCTTTACCAAAGTTCTTGAAATCAAAGGCCAGGCTCTGTTCTGCAGACATGACTTTCAAGTAAAGGTACAGGGAAACGATGAATGCTAACAAGCACCTTAATGAAAACATGATTGATCCAAGTTCTTGAGCGAGAGTTTCAGCGGTCTTCCTCTTGTGGGATTTTTCTTACAATGGCTTCTTCGAATAGACCATGTAACAGAAATTGGTAGGCTTTCGTTTCATACTAGTATTACGCGAATCTGTAGAAGGGTTCGATAGAGGAATAGAAAAAAAAATAAAATTTGTGGGAATAGCTTGGGAAATCGTTCGAGGGATGGTGGAAGTAAGTGAAAGGGCTTGGCTTGGAGGTTGTGAAAATTAAATACGCCTTACTTGGTTTCTTCCACCCACTACTGTACTGTCTGAATCACTTTTTTTCCCTGAGTGGTTGCTGACTGAGGAGGGTGTATATTTAATACGAGATTCTTTGGGATTTAATATCATTTAGCTTTCTTTTCTCAACTCTATATTAATTCGTGCTTGTCCTCTAGTATTTATTGCTCTACTATTATATACTATTCAGTTACATGCCCATCAAAATGTTCTTACGGTTTACATTTTTACACTTGAAAAGCATTACGATATCATCCATTAGTGACAGTTAACTCATAAAGAACGAATCTTTACCCAAATGAACGACATGATTATCGTCATCATTGTTACATCTGAACTTAGCAAAGCTGTGATGAACAGAAAATAAAAGTAAGAAAGATTCCTTGAATTCCAACTTCGAGAGAGGGAAGGAAATGAGCCCATGTCTTGATGTTCACCCGACAATAAAAATAAATGTGAAAAAAGGTGAAAATAAAAATAAAATATCATGAAGGCGTGCATCTTTTTGCCTTCTTGATTCACACAACGGTCTTATTAATGACCGGTCCATGCAACGTAGTATATTTGGGATGAAAAAAAAACACTCACAAACACACACTTTAACACAGTAGGTGACAGCATGATAAGTGGGCCTCTTTAGGAAGAAGACGTCTCACTGAACTGTTTAACGAAATTTCCCTGTCTATCATCATGTGCTTTATGATGCCCCAACATGCCTTGTTTCCGACGTTTTGATTTTGAAGCAGAATATGGTCTGAATTACTCGGCAGATGAGCACAAGGAAGCCCATTTTTTCATCTCGTGATTGTAATAAAAAAAGTCGATCCACAAATGATGCAGAGATGGGGAAATTCTTGGTCCCCACGTTCATAATTGCTTCATCATCTTCTGGGATGAAGAGGACGACGGTAATAAATATGGTGATTGAAGCTTTATTTGTCTTGTGACTGTTTGGCATGTACTGTTTATCGCCTGTGGTCTCAAAGATGTGCTCTGTTCTCACCGCATTGCTCCTCACATTAATGGTTTAGCGACAAAACGATCCTATAATTAAGTTCACATGTCAGCACACACATAGACGTGTCTCTTTCAAAGACTTCTGATGTAATGGCTTAGATGGCACAACTACATTTGCCATTGAAGATAGTTCTCGGTGGCCAATCAGTACAGATCAAACAAGAAGACACCACCCACTAAAAATCACATTAGACTAACATTCTTACATCGTTTGGGAGCTTCAATCCTTCCTTGTAATGATTTGTCAGTAATGCTTCGTTTATAACTTCAGATCTAACGTGGATCACTGGCGTATGTCAACTAGTTTCAGCAGTGATCTCATTGGCATCGATGTCTGCTAATGTTTCCTTCCCAAATAGCGAAAACCCGACCGTTGCCTGCAGGGAAATATAATCGAGGTCAATGTACTGGGAAATTAGGAAGTAAAGATTCAAATACAGAAATCTTTGATCATGGAACACTTTATCAGGCTCGATGATAAACTACGATAATCAGAGAAACTAAAAACGCATACCAGCCCAGTTTTCTTGTCAAGCTTCTTAAGGGTGCCAGAAAATCCCGCAAAGGCACCAGATAATACTCGGACATTAGAACCAGGTTTTAAAGATGTCTTCTTTCTGGTTTTTGACTGCTTCACAGCTTTACTATCTGTCGTAGTAAGAGCATCCACAGTTTGTTCAAGGGAGGGGTCTTTTTTCTGCTCTTCATCAAATTCTCGATCAGCTTTCTCTTGTTCTTCCTTGGCTTGCTTAAATATCACTTCCATGTCTCCTTCATCTACAGGCCGAGGTTTATTGATCTGGCGCTTTCTGACCCAACGTAAAACGTTTCATATCGAAATGCAATAAGATCATATGATTGAGATAGCCAAACCAAGAAATAATAAGTAGGAAGGAAGGAACAACTGAAATTCTTACGTATTTCCAACCTTGGATCCAACAAAGCCTCCAACTCCATTACGTTCTCTTATGAAGTCGTGTAAATCCTTGTTCAAAACACACCTCAGAAACACACAGCCAGGGAAGAGTGGCTTCGGTTTCACAGATAATGTACCATTCTTTAACTTTCTTTTTACCTTAACTGATGGAACATACACCTGCGCACCACCCAAGGAGAATTATGACACAGAGAAAGTGCTGATTGACTCTACATATTCATACGAATGAGCTTCTTCGATTAAAGCAATTAAATTACTACCTTAAACTCAATATGTGGGAAATTAAGTGCCAGCGAACGAGCCATACCCTCAGCAATCTCCTGCCCAGAAACTCTCGAAACCCTAACGACCCACCACTGAGGGCCGAGCAAAGCGAGGTTGTCCAAATTGAGCTCTTCGGTCCAAGAGGCGTATCGCTTCTTGGGCTTCTTGATGAGCCTCATCTCCACCTCTTCTCTCCAGTTGTACGCCGGCTTGCTCTCTCTACGCTCTTTCTTCAGCTGCCTCCTCTCACGGCCCGTCGGCGTATCTTCGCTGACTAAGCTGAGCGGCGCCGAAGCTCTTATCGCTCTGTTCCTTTGGATAAATTCGGGTTTGGGGATAGAGGAAAAGTGGGATAGAGGGGTTTGGTAATGGCAAGGATTCCAAGAGAGAAGCCCTTGCTTCATCATCATCATCTTCTTCTTCTTCTTGCTGAGGAGTTTCAATTGGGATAACGTTACTGGTTTTCTGCCGTGCCTTTCTGAAAAATCTAAATAAATAATTATCGCGTTACTTGTTTATTAACCCATTAATCGTTGCTTAGCTATTCGTGATTCTGCTTAATGAACCTCTAAAGTAACGGTTTAGTGCGCTTCGCTTTTATTCTTGTTCTTTGCCTTCTTAATTAATTAATTCTCTTTATTTTCCGAATCCCATGTAATAAAACACCTGAAAATATTTGCACCTTTACCTTCTGAGTTGGTTTTAATTATCAGTACTGCTCCCCCCAAATTTGAACCTTTTCCACTTGTAACTGCAACACTTGGAAAAGCACTACGTTTGCTCCATCTGTCTCCGACTATAGAACCAAGCAGCCATTTTCTGTTGAAGCATTTACATGGGGAGTTGAAAGATTCACCTAATCCAACACCTCAATTACTTTAGACACCATTTTCTAAATCCATAAATATTACACAAGTCTTGAAGTCAGAAAGAAAAAAAGAAAGTATGGGTTCTCGCAAGACTCAGTCTTGAGCCCTTCCAAGCTCAAAAAATCCATTGCGCTCCACCAAAGTTACGATCTTGTAGGCAAAGAACTACAAGGGCCTTTGGAATCTCCTTTTTTCCCCCACTTTCTAGACCACCTTAAAAGATGTCAGCTGCCTTAGAAATGCCCCACCACGTGATAGATTTAGAATGCGGACGCCGCCGGAGACCCACCGCAGACGTAGGCGGCGCCACCGACAGTGAGGCAGGGGAGGAGGAAGACGAGGGCAGTGTCTGCTTCTCAGATACTGAAGGGGAGGCTTCTTGCAATTCTAATGAGTTCTACTCCACCACAGCTGAGGGTGATACTGCCTCTAATTTCGATGGGATTTTGGTCGATGAGGGTCTGAATTCTCCAAGAGTTTCTTCGGTTTCCAAAGCTGTAGACTTGGAAAATAATGTTCGTCAGTTGAAGCAGCTCAATGACGACGCTGAAGGCGAGAGAGACTGTAGAATTTGTCATTTGAGTCTTAGGACCAGCGGCGATGAGATTGAGCTTGGCTGTTCTTGTAAGGAAGATTTGGCTGCTGCCCACAAACACTGTGCCGAGACTTGGTTCAAAATCAAAGGAAACAAGTTAGTTCAGTTCGTTCTTCAATTATTCCCATTTTCACTTCTTTTTCTTAGACGTTTGGTATATATATCATCTTCTTCAGGATTTGTGAGATCTGCAATTCGATAGCACGAAACGTCTGACGACATTGAGTCTTCTCAACAAATGTTTAATGAAGTTCAACACAATACAGCTAGTGCAATGTCCTTAGGAGCTCAGACAAGAGAAACTCGAAGCTGCTTGAATGGGCACCGATTTCTTAATTTTCTTCTCGCTTGTATGGTCTTTGCCTTCGTCATATCTTGGCTTTTCCATTTCAACATTCCGTCTTAGGCAGTAATAATGAATTGATCATTTGTAATGTAACGACAGTTCCTTTTCTGGACGGAGAAAGATCATGTACAAACTGCTATATTGTGCTTGTTGCGCTGCACCAAGTAAAATAAGGATCAACTTGATCCGACTTGAAATTATTTTAGGCCTAATAACAAATATGTTACAAATTTGGCGCAGAATGTAAATGGTATAAATTTAAGGATGCAAAGAAGTAAATATGTTAATTTAGGGTTTAACGAGTTCATATCGTAAACCTCAGTCCTTCCTTCAATTTTCAGTCATTCTCAGCTGAATTGAAAGCTAAACCAAAACGTTGTCCACCTCAGAAACTGCACGATATTTATCATTCTCCATACCTCCACTGTTAGATCTAATGGCGCCAAACAACACTCCCTCGGCTTTTGAGAAAGAGCAGGCATAATCATCTTTTAATTTTTTTTTTCTATGATTTTGGAGTTGATTTTGTTGTTGAGTTATATTATTTATATGTTCCTATTCTTTCTTTGGGCAGCTCATAGGTATGATGGAAAAGGAGATGGAGTACAGGGTGGAAATGTTTAACAAGTATGTGACTTGATTCTTTGTGTGATATTTCATGATAGCTGATGCGTAAAAATCTCTGCTTTCTGATGCATATAACCGATGCTAATTTTTGGTTCGATTCAGGCTGACACACACGTGTTTCAACAAATGCGTGGAGAACAAGTATGTTATCTGAATTCTGTATCTGCCCTCAAGTTTTCGATCGTTTTGCTTTTGTGTTATGATTGTGATTGTCTCCACAATTTCAGGTACAAGGAAGCCGAGTTACACATGGGTGAAAACAGCTGCATTGATCGCTGTGTCTCCAAGTATTGGCAGGTGATTAATTCACTTGCGCCTGTAGTAAAGTCAGTTTACTTTTGTGTTCCTTATTCGCATGTTATAACTAAGATCTCTTCATGGACTTGCACTTTCTTGAGAGTAGATTACTTGCTATATTCCATTGCAGTTGTTGAGAAGTAAGGAAATGTTGAACGCTGTCAATGAATTAACAAATCCATCTTACTTCATGTTTCTTGATTACGGCAGACCCCTGAAGAACATGTCAGCTTCTTGGATTTTGACAATGTCCATCTATATCTATTTTAATGACTGTTTTACTTGCATTAACTTCAGGTAACAAACTTGGTTGGTCAGTTGCTAGGGAACAATAAACCTATGTAGAAGGAAGGATGGATATCGAAGATAGATGTTCTTTCTTTTTCTACAATTGGAGATTAATGATCTTATCGTGCAGAAGAACAAATAAAGGGGGATGCGGACAATACTTCTTTAGTCTGATCGAACGATTCTTTTTTACATAATTTGCTCGTTACCTTTTGCTTTGCAGTGAACCTCAGACATATTTGCTAATACAGTTTGCTGATTCAACATTCGTATGCAAACGCATGCTACTTGATCTATGCAGATCCTACTTTGTCTCTATTCTTCTAGTTGTTTTTCTTATGTTTTCTTTCCTTCACAGAATATTAACAAAAATCAGATCTTTAGTTTCTGTCCAACACGAAACATATATCTCCTCTGTCAAGTATGGTCCCAGCATGTGCTTTATTAAAGCAGAAATGCAATGTACTCGACATAATATGCATAAAAAGAATACAATTTCATTGACCCATCATGTGCTTGTAGGCTAATAAAACAACCAAACTTTTCATGTCCACCCTCAGCCTCTGACAATAATAATAACAATACATCCTTGCTCGAAGGGATAAAGAAAGAAAACCAGGGCAAGATCTACAGTTGTATGTAGTATTCTTACAGATATTCCATGATGTAGTTAGGCGTACAGGGCAGATCTACAGTTGCATGAATTTAAGAAAAAAAAAATGAAGAGAAAAACAGAGATTTTGTAAGCAGAAAACACAACTGAATTCCATCGCATGCTTATCTGTTCTCCATCTCCAACCAAAGATAGCTTAAACTAAATCACAAGTGGTTTTATCGTTTAATTACTGATTAGGGACAACCTGTTCGTCCCTTACACACCGTTGACGACTGCTTCCACGTGCACAACGGTCCTTTCTTCCATAATCTTGCCGTTGATTTGAGTTCTCGGCCTCTGAAATTAATCGAAAAAAGAAAAAAAAGAAATTACAACCTAAGCCAATACTATATAGTAAAGAGGAAAGCAGAATTTAGTTAGTAGTTCATACCCAGTCAGTAGCAGCAGAATCACCATAGTTCCCATTTAAGAGCTTGCTGTTCTCTTCTTTGGTTCCCTTGTTATTGTCTTTCGTCAAAGGTAGTAATAGAATGGCAGCGCTGTTAGAACGATCGGGGAGCTCTGGAATTCATATGAGGGTAAGAAGGTAAGTCTACGAATCAGAAAAAACGATCAAGGGCAATTTTCTTTAAGGGGAGAAAAGAAAAGAAAAATATCGAACCTGGCAACTTTTTGTCGAGGAAGAAGACGACCAAGTTAACGGTGTACCAAGCAACAACCACGTCGACAGTGTAGTGTTTGCGTGACGCAACGATCAACAAACTCTGAATCACGACTGTTAGCCAAGCGAGCTGCTTTACGAAGCTATAGGAGAAAAAAGGATGGCAGGAATTAAATTTTCGAAAATTCGAAGGTAAGATTTGATTTGATGGGCTACGGATTACGGTTTGAGGTAGAAATCTTACCTTACGGTGCCGTACTTTTGGTAAGTCCTCACAAAGACGAGTGAGAATATCATGTGGGAAGAGAATATCAAATCTCCACAACCGTAAAGAACCCCGCGAGGAACTGCAAAAGCATTGAAGAATTCGAAATTGTTACACTTTGATTGAGAATGTACGTTCCAAGAGAGAAGCAAAAGGATGGTCACTTACTGATTATAAGGACTTCTAACATATTATCGGGGCGAGGCAGAGTGGCAAGCTTTGAGCCCTGGATTGCAAAATAATAAATTATAAGAATTTTTAGAGACTAGTGATTGATGTAGTAAAAGAATCGAATGATCTCAAACGTTTAATATTATCAAGATTTTCACCTCTCGACAATGATAGTTTGGGCCGGGAAGCTGCGTAGAATAGAATGTAATGATACGTAGAAATTGGCATGCCTGCAACCAAACGTTATCATAAATATTGCATCAAGATTTCGAAACTCCAAGAGATTGTTGAATCAATTCAATCGAACTTACCACTAAGAATGCTAACACTCTGCACCATATCAAGACAGTGTAGATCTTCTTGCTCTTTAATATGAAGGGATGAAAAGTCCACTGCATTAAGGATAACGATCGCATGGTTTATATCAAAAGATTCATTCGAAAGTCGTAATAAGAAAAATGTGTGGAATGACTGAAGAAGAACTCACCAGAACGAAAGAGAAGAAAATGAAGGTGAACACGAATTCGCTAATGTAAGCTCTTTCTTGGCCAAGTTCCTACATTTCAAGAAAGTTTCACAGCATAAATCAGACTTATAATCAAGGGTTGTAATCAAGCAATCAATTAGGACAAAAAATTAAGTTTTAATACTCACTGGAAGAAGATAGAAGCCAGCATCTTGAAGGGTTGGCCCTGGCCGGTGAAAGTAATGAACTCCTCGAGCTGCTAATCCATGAATGTACTGATGAAGAAAGGAACAATAAATATTAGAAGTTAGAACATCTGAGATGTAACTCGAAAGGCAATGGAAAGTTTTGAATTTGTAATTAGTTGCAAAAAAATCGAAGTTTTTAGTGATTCATTGAGGGACAAATACAGCTAGCTGCCCCAAGCGCTAATCATGCTTCGGACATACTTTCCAAATCAGAAAGAAACATAATGAGATGACAACGCAACTCTTAGCTGTCCAACATTAATGAAATTAAAAACTAGTAAGTAATCCACATATTACTGCGAGAATCTTCAGCTCCATGACATAGAAAGTAACCAAAATAGAAAAGAAAAAGATGAAAACTTTCGAAATGAATATGTTCAGAAATGCAGAAAGGAAGAGGCGAAAAGTGTAAGCATCGAACAAACCTGACAAATCAAGCCTCCTAATATGTACTTCCAATTCTCGGCAAGCAAGTTGATTTCCGTAGTAATCTCCGCACATAGTCTCTTCCATAGCTTCTCATCACAAAGAAAAACGAAGCGATTGAACTCATCAGAATGAAATCGAAATAGACGATTACCATGAAAAGGGGTACAAAGAAAAATACCAAAGCGAAAAAATAGACGAACCTTTGAAGCCTCGCGACCAACGTAAAGCGACATCTCGATGTTTGTGACAGGCAAGGAAACAGCCATATTATATTACAACAACCCAACTCTTCCCATCCTTTATCACCCTCTAATTTTCTCTTTTATTGTTCCAAAAATAAAAAGCAATCTTTTATGCTTCCCTTTTTCTTGCTCAGCTCAATCAGCTCAGGATCTGAAAAAGAAAAAAACTCCGAAGCCCACTTGTCAAATCTGAAGGCCAACGATCTGTTCTTGAAAATTGAACAGAATCAGCTAATGGGTAGTTGATTGCCTTTCCTCTTCTCTTCTTACTCAATAAAACGTCCGTTGAAATCTTTGGTTTTTCTTGGTTCAAGGTTGTATTGTATGCTTTTCTACCTCTCTCCTTTTTCGCCGAGATGACGATTTATATATCATACACAGCTGTTGTGTTTGATTAGTCGTGCTACGCGAGTTGAACACGGAGAGACAGATGACAGTGAGAGGAAGGAAGGTGCTTAAATAAATACAAATAAAAAATGGAAATATCTTTGTTTATTCTTTTTGAAAGTTAAGAAAGAGAATTAGAGGATGTAAAATAAAATTGAAAACACCGTTATCATCTACATCACAGCAACCACGAATTAAGAGTCACATAACTATGTTTACTAATAAAATCACAATTTAAGGCTAATAAAAAGTTACATTCGAGGAAATGATGACGTGGAAGGGTAAAACTATTAGACAACGTTGGCCATGTCGAAATAAAAAAGAAAAAAAGAAAAAAAGACAGTCCGGCCCGAGCCGGATTTAAATAAAAGGAATATAAGAATCAAAAAAGCTGAATTATTATTTTCTAAATATGTCCATCTTGTAAACTCGAGAATATATATAACTTTCGTTATTTATCTCTATTTGAAGGTGTTTCCATATCTTTGAAAGATTACATTTTTAAATGTTTTCAGCAGATGTTCATTGGTGGGATCGATCAAAAAGTGACGAGCCTCTTGGCTCGAGGATTAAGACAACCCTGTCTATTAAACTTTTCTTTATTTATATATTGTAATAATATCACATTTCGCAATATGGGAGAGGTAACTGATTCTGTGCGCTCCACATGGGATTTTGGCAATAATCAACATCTAGGTTCGGCAGCATGTCTGTGACAATGTTCCCTCCAAGGAATTTTAAATCGATGATATATATTTAATTTTTCTATATAGTATAGATGACACTATTGTTGATAAATTTTAAGAAAATGAGTACATTCTACGATTCTTGATCAGAAGCCGACCCATTATTGGAACGTTGTGAGTTGTTTGCATGTAGGGTAATCGCAGATACTTCCCATGTGCCTGTTATTATTAAATTTAAGGAATATACATCTAATAAATTATTATCAATTTAATCGGTCAAATGTTGTTTTTTTTCGCATTGTTATTATTCTATCATTTGTCATGATGATACAATCACGTATCAACAAAGTGGAGGCTATTAATAGTTTTGACCGTTCAAATAAAACGACTATGTTCTAGAATATTGAGGGTCTTCTAAAGACCAGTCTACTTTGACTTTAGAAGCCTTCTCTAAGAGTTTCTTCTGTACCTTAATTTGAATTTTAGCCACCACTTCCATTTGTCATTATACATACAATTATGAGGCTTGACTTTTCCTTGATTGATGTGATTCCTCTACGTGTCCTGTCACGTTTAGGAGCACCTCCAGCCGAACTGGAAAACTAAAAAAACTTCCAAATTTTACTCCAATCGATACCAAAAATCAAACCTAAAATGCGATTTTTAATTTCAGTCACGCGAAAAAACGCATGTTTGCGTCTCCAAGCGGTTAGTATGCGATGGAATTTCTTTATTTGCTTGCAAGTCCTATTTTTTGCTTTTATGTCAAAAAAAAGCTATATGACGGTTGACTAGATTGTCATAAAAGCTGAACAAGAGGAAAAGTTAAAAAAAATTGTCAGAAAAAGTTCGTATAGATAATTCATCACTTTGCCATGTGCATACAAGAATCAATATTCAATATATATATACGACTAATACATAGAATTACAATGAATATTCCTAAGACTATTGAATATATTCCTTAATGTGCAAAATTTAATTATTCAACAACTTACAAGATCAATCGTGTCGTGCAGTTTAGTTGTACACCTTGCGATGCTATAACAATGTTGGCTCTTTCTTGACTTTTCATTTTTTTTTGTCATTGATTTCTTTTACATGATGAATGAATGATTTAATATGCCGTTTACGCCGGTATCTCATCTTTCCCTATCATGATGACGAAGATGACTTTTTCTCCCCATATTGCACAGCTATTTATCATTCTATTAGTTATAATTTGCTCGGACTGTGATAATGTCATGTTTTTAATAAATATTTTCGATGCTTTTTATATGTATAAATATATTGTAGTTGTCGTGTTTTTAATAAACATTAATCGATGCATTTTATATGTATAAAAAATTTTATTATTAACTTTGTTAACTTTTTCGATTAAATCTAAAATAATATTTAGTAGTCTAATTTGTAAAGTTGTAAAATATGTGGGTAGTATTGAAATTTGTAGAAATTGGTGTGGAAGTGAATATTACAAAACAGTCTATTGAGTTTGAGAATGAGTTGATCGGTTGGAGAAGAATTACTGCATTTTGAGTTTGAGAATGCGTTTGAGTTTGAGAATGTGTGTATCGATTGTAGACCTTTTTGGTCCAAATGATTATGAGAGTTTTGATTATTCCAAGTAATTATGTAAATTGGGGGGTACAAATTAGAAAACTCGATATGCATGTTATGTGATGTTTAAGTATGTGAAAATGTTCGATTAAGCGCTTAAATGTGATTGAACTAATAAGAAAATCGAATTTATGTGATCTTAAGCTGAACTGGAATATCAATGTGATCACCTGGTTATGAACGTTTTCGTATGAATGGAATCTCGTTGCGTGCTATATATGGAAAATATATCATGTTAAGTGAAATGCAAACTGTCTGCGAGATTGAGTTATTTTAGGAAATAATATCGATGTGATCACCCGGATACGAATGACTATGCTGTATATATGGAAAAGATATTCTGATTGAGCTGAAACGTGATTGATCTATTTTAGGAAAGAATATCAATGATATATCCGTTGAGTGCGATATTATGTGACTCTTAAATCAGTGAATCATGATCTTGCTTTCCTTGTGCGACTTAGGATTTATATTATGGAAAGTGATTAATTGATTGGGCTTATATGTGGTATGATGCTGATTGAGTCTATTTATGGAATGTGCTGAAATCGGATGAGATCACCATACATGGAAAGTTATGCTTTGCATTATACTCAATAGATCAAATCTTTCTCTGTGCGAATTGGCTATCATATTTTGGGAAAGAAATCAGTTGATTGAGCTTAGCGTTGAAAATATGCTGAGTGGAATATATATGGAATATGCTGACAAATGGATGAGATTACTGTGGAACGAATGTTAATCTGTGGTATTTATGGTAAGTGATCATGCATGACCGTTGAGCTTAATTGGTTTATTCTTGGCATGATTGTTTGATTTAATGCACGTGATTATTGAGCTTTATCTTGCATATTCTGTGCTTAACTTTCCTTGTGAAGTGTAGAAGCGATTATTGGGTCTATATAGAAGGAAACACTTCACTTTGAAGGGAACACACAACGAACACACAAGCTATCGAATTCCTTAGAGTGATTGAGCGTTAATTTGTGATTCATTCGTAGCTTGTGATTGAGCTTTCATTTGCGAATCTGTACTCTTTGAGCGATCCTTAGAAACTCCAAACCCTAAAAACCTTGTCTTCGGACGTGTTGTGTCTGCGGGCACGTTGAGCGCACAAAGGAGCACGAGTGGAGTCTTACGCACGTGGAGGGACGAATTTTGTGGATTCGGTGGCCCTTCGGTAGCAAGCTGCATCCAGTCGGGGAATAGCTTTCCTGGGTAAACGACGTGGATCGAAACTTGGCGTGCGTCAGCCTAGAACGAGGTCTAGTGTCCATTGTGCTTCGGTTGTGTAAGGGTCAATCATAGTGTAACCGGTAACACTTAGTGATTGATTGGAACTCTTGGGGAGATCACACCCCAAGGACAGGATTAAACCCCAGTTGGGGATATAACCTGTATAAAAATCTCGTCTCACTCTACTTTCTGCTATTTAATTTTCTGTGAGACAAACCCGGAACGCACAATAATATCTAGGTGATATCATATAAATCATTTTTGAAACTAACGTGATATTTTGAAACAGGGTTAGGGAGATAACTTTGATACTCGTACTGATTTCTGGGAAATAACATACTCTGCAAATATCTTCTTAAAGAAAAGTATTTTTCAAAGAAGAACAAGCCAAATTTTTTATAGCCTAATTCACCCCCCCCCTCTTAGGCATATTTTACACTGCATTTGGCATCAGAGCGGGTTACTCAACGAAAGGCCTAACACGCCTGAGTTAAGATCTAATGGCTTTTTCGAGTGATGTTTTTGCAGAGGGTCAATCCCACTCTAGGCCACCTCTCTTCGATGGAACGAACTACGCAGTGTGGAAGAATCGCATGATCAAATTTCTCATCGCCGTCGACTACGATCTTTGGGAGACAATCATCAACGGACCATATACGGCTGCGAAATCCGATGGAACCCCAAAGGATGCTAAAGATTACACTGCTGATGACAAAAGGGGAATCACGCGAAACGCAAAGGCAAAAAACATGCTCGCATGCGCACTCACACGGGAAGAATATATTCGGGTCAGTTCCTGCTCATCGGCAAAGGCCATGTGGGATATGCTCCAAGTTACTCATGAAGGAACTCAACGAGTCGTGCAAGAAAGACTAGCTCTGCTCACTCATCAGTACGAACTATTCTCGATGGAATCTGACGAGAATATAAGCCAGATGTACGCCAGATTCATGGGAATCATCAACCAAATGTTCTCTCTCGGCAAGAAGGTTCCCGACAGTGAACAAGTGAGAAAGATACTGAGATCACTGCCGCGAGAGTGGAATGCCAAAGTTACTGCCATCTACGAAGCAAAGGATCTAGAAGCACTTAGCATCTCCGAACTGATTGGATCGCTTATCTCCTACGAGATGATTCAAACGTCAATGAATGAGAAGTCGCAAACCAAAAATCAGAAGTCTATCGCATTCAAATCCAACCAAGAAGAATCTGATTCTGACGATGAACGAGAAGGCCTGATGAACGACCTAGCCATGCTTACAAAGAGATTTGAAAGATTCGAACAGAAAAGGAGATTCAAAGGGAACTCCAACAAATTCCAGAACAAAAACAAGGGAATCTCCACGTCGGGGAAGAAATTTCAGAAATGCTTTCGGTGCAACAAACTAGGCCACTATGCACATGAATGCCCAACCAATAACGATGAGAAACCAAGGAAGCAGAAGGCCATGGTGACAGAATCTAACGACTCTGAAATGGAACAAAGTGAGGACGAGGATAACGCTTACATGGCTGACGAGGATCAGGTATCTCACTCTTCCTCCATTGAGAAAATTCATATCCTAAACAGTTTATATGGTTATGAAAGTGACTCATCTGTTTCTGATATAGAAGAAAGTAAGGAAGATTTGTGTAGGTTACTTCAAAAAGCAGAAAGAAAGATTAAGTCACAAAATTCCTTGAATAAGGAACTGATAAGGCAGCGAGACAAACTAGCTAAGGAAAAACATGAGGCTGATCTAGAGATCTCACGTCTGAAAGAAGAGTTAGTTACTGCGAAGATAGAGGGAATTCCATGTGACTGTGAAAAAATAGAAAAGAAAAACAATGACTTATCGAGAGATATCGTAGAACTCAGGAATTCCTTAGATAGAGAAAAACAGAAAGTTGATAGACTCCTTGAGGGTAAGCAAAACCTAGATATGTTGTTAAGTACTCCTAGGAACATTGGTAGGTCAGGGATAGGTTATTCCACTGAAGGAAAGCATGCTAAACATTCTGTGCCTAAGCTTAAATGTTTCTGTTGTGATAGAAATGGTCATTATGCATACAACTGTCCTTTAAAGAAAGTTGATAAAACTAAGTATGTTTGGAGACCTAAGAAGTCACCTGTAAATGCCACTATTGTATCTGATTCTAGCAGGAGATCACCGTCTATGAAGAACGATATCTCGTATGTTAACAGAAGTTATTTCCCCGCTAACATGTTAGGACCCAACAGAAATTGGGTACCTCAGAAGAGTACTTCTTTCTACAGGTACGAAGGAAGAATTCCAGTAAGAAAAGCAGGTGGTATCTCGACAGCGGGTGCTCCCGCCACATGACAGGTGATATAGGTAATTTTGTGTCGTTGAAGGCGGTTGATGGAGGATACGTTTCGTACGCTAACGACGCAAAAGCCAAAATCGTGGGAGTCGGTACTGTTGGTAACAATTTAAATATCACTATAGATAATGTACGGTTTGTTAGGAACTTAGAACATAATTTAATTAGCATTAGCCAACTATGTGATGATGGACATACCGTAGCTTTCGCCAAAGACAAGTGCCTTGTCAAAAAGGGTGATGAGATTGTGTTTAGTGCGGCTAGACATGGTAACATTTACTGCATCACTCTTGATGATATTGCTAACCAAAATGTCAAGTGTCTAGCAGTTACGCAGGATATCACATGGTTATGGCATAGACGTCTGGGACATGCTAACATGGAACTGATGTCTCACATATCATGCAATGAATTAGTGAGAGGTATTCCAGATATGAAAGCCACCAATGACAGAATCTGTAAAGCGTGCCAAATGGGGAAACAGACCAAGACGTCCTTTAAACCGAAGAATGTGATCTCTACGTCCAGACCACTGGAACTGCTGCATCTTGACCTTTTTGGTCCGGTACAGGTTATGTCATTGAAAGGTAAACGATATGCCTTTGTTATTGTAGACGACTATACTAGGTACACATGGGTCTTATTTCTTGCACACAAAAGTGAGGCTTTAGATAATCTTGTGCCACTGATTAAGAAGCTAGAAAATGAGAAAGAGATGAAGGTCCGTAAGATTAGGAGTGATAACGGTCTAGAATTTGATACTAAATCCTTTGCATCTTTTTGTGACGAAAATGGTTATAGTCATAATTTTTCAGCCCCTATTACGCCTCAACAGAACGGAGTGGTCGAGAGGAAAAATAGAGTATTACAAGAAATGGCTAGGACTATGTTGAGCGAATATAATACTCCAAAACACTTTTGGGCCGAAGCTGTTAGTACGGCATGTTATGTCTCGAATAGGATTTTCCTTAGACCGATTATTAAGAGAACTCCCTATGAACTTTGGAACGATAAAACCCCTAACATAGGATATTTCCATGTATTTGGCTGCAAATGTTTCATTTTGAATGATAGAGATAAGAGAGGAAAATTCGATTCCAAGGTAGATGAAGGGATATTCCTAGGTTACAGCCTTCATTCCAAAGCCTTTAGAGTGTTTAATAATAGGAAGAAGACTGTTCAAGAATCTGTGCATGTTACATTTGATGAATTTCCTAACGCAGATACTACTGAGGAAGGTATAGTTGTGTCTCCTGCAGATATACAGGTTACTGACAAAGAAGTGAACGCAATTCCGTTGGAACTAGATACTAAGTTAGAGGAACCTGAGGCTTCAGACGAACAACAGCGCAGAAAATTCAAACATGCTTCCAGCCATCCCACTGAACAAGTCATAGGGAATATCGCTTCAGGGATCAAAACGAGAGCAACTGCACGAAACGATATTGCTGAGGAATCACATGACGTGCTGTTGTCTACCATGGAACCTAAGACAGTGAATGAAGCGCTTGACGATGAATCGTGGGTGATTGCAATGGAAGAAGAGCTGGCACAATTTGAAAAGAGCCAAGTGTGGACTCTTGTGGAAAGACCTAACGACAAGTCCATAATAGGTACGAAGTGGGTGTTTCGCAACAAACTGGACGAGAACGGTAACGTTACACGAAATAAGGCCAGGTTAGTTGCCAAAGGTTATTCCCAAGAAGAAGGTATAGATTTTCAAGAAACCTTTGCACCCGTAGCTAGGCTCGAGTCTATACGTATTTTACTTGCATACGCATCATTTAAAAGATTCAAGCTTTTTCAAATGGACGTGAAAAGTGCATTTTTAAATGGTTTTATAAATGAGGAAGTTTATGTCGAGCAACCTCCCGGTTTTGAAAAAGAAGAATTTTCAAATCACGTCTTTAAATTAAACAAAGCTTTATATGGTTTAAAACAAGCCCCTAGGGCATGGTATGAAAGACTGAGTAAGTTTTTGCTAGACATGGGCTTTACAACAGGAACTATAGATAACACTCTGTTTATAAAGTGCGAAGGGAATCACATACTACTTGTGCAGATATACGTTGATGATATCATATTTGGTAGCACTGACATCACTCTTTGCGAGAATTTTTCTAAGTCTATGCAACAGGAATTTGAGATGAGCCTAATGGGAGAACTCACGTACTTCCTTGGATTGCAAATCAAGCAATTGGATACGGGAACATTCATATCTCAAACGAAGTACACGAAGGAACTACTTGACAAATTCGGAATGGCTGATTCCAAGGTACTTCCCACTCCTATGCACCAGACCGCTAAAATTGACAGTGATGAACAAGGTACGCCTTTTGACCGAACTAAGTATAGAGGTATGATCGGAAGTTTGCTATACCTTACGGCAAGCAGACCCGATATTATGTTTGCTACTGGTCTATGTTCTAGATATCAATCGAGTCCTAGGGAATCTCACTTGACAGCAGTCAAGCGGATACTTAGATATTTGAAGGGAACAATCAATCATGGTATGTGGTATCCAAATTCCAAGGAATTCCCATTAATGGGATACTCGGATGCGGATTACGCCGGTTCTAGGGAAGATAGGAAAAGCACTAGTGGTACTTGCCAAATACTAGGGAATTCCCTTGTAACTTGGTCCAGTCGGAAACAAAATGCCGTGGCCCTATCCACAACCGAAGCCGAATATATGGCCTTAGGAAGTTGTTCTCAGCAAATCTTTTGGATGAAACAGACCTTGAGTGATTACGGTTTAAGGTACGACCAAATTCCTATCTTCTGTGATAGTACTAGTGCCATTAGTATCACTAAGAATCCCGTACACCACTCTCGAACTAAGCATATAGAGGTCAAACATCATTTTATTCGAGATCATGTTCAGAAAGGGAATATCAGCGTGAACTTCGTAGGAACTAATGATCAGTTGGCTGATATCTTCACGAAACCCCTTATTGAGAGTAGATTCTGTGATATCCGTGACCGATTAGGAATTATTGAGCTCAAATAGGAAAGGTGACTAGATATGTTAGCCTTTAGTAATTCCTTGATCTTATCCCTTAGGATCTCTGCGATTTTATTCCTTGATTCTATGTTCATTATTTTTTTCAAATCCTTTCCATCCATGAAAAGATTATTACACTTTCTTCAACATTTATGTCAAAATCTAATTTCAGCCAATATTTTCTTTAAGCTCTGATCTTTACTTAATTCCTTCCTTAATTCCCGCGAGATATCCTTTTATCCTTAGTTAATTCCACTTAACGGGCAGTTTCCTTCACAACTAAGTATTCTTTTAAATTCAAATTTTAAAATTCCTTCCTTATCTGACACACGTCTTGTCAAGATCACATCCCTCTTTAACTTCTTTCCATCCTTATCCAAAAGGACTCGGCCTTTTATAAACCGTCCCTTCTTTGTTTCTCAATTTCATTCAAACCCTAAGCTCTCCACTTCATACTTTCCTTCTTCAACTCCTTGATATCAACCATGGTGAAAACCAAAGGCGCCGGATCTAAGTCCGACAAAAAGCGAGAGGCTGCCCTAGTCGAAACTCCACTCTCTCCAAAAGCCACCCGTTCCAAGTCAAAGAGCAGTCCAAAATCTACGAAATCTCCTACGAAACCTAAGAAGAAGAAGGCTAAGATCGATAAAAACCCTGTTGATCTGTTCTTCCTTTATAAAGTTCTGCACTTTACCCTCTGGAGCGCTCGCGTTGGCAGTGGAGGCCATTCCACCACCATGAACAACATGAGCATGTTGACTCTCTATCTGGTATCCCAAAATAAACCGCTCAATCTAGGGTACTTCGTTCTTAAGTTCATGGTCCATGCCATTAAGAGCTCTGATAAGGAACTTCCATATGGAATGCTGCTTACGCACCTGCTTGAATTCGAGGGAATCTCTTTGCCCAAGGCCTGGGAAGATAGCTCAAAGCATGCAGTAGATATGGTTACACTGAAGCGAGTTGGTATACGCTATGATGAACGACGAGGCTGGTGCAAGACCAGGGATCTGAAATCCCCCTCAAAGAGTCCGATCAAGAAGAAAAGGGATGACGATAGCGACGACGAGCAAGGAACGATCGCAGATCTGAAAAAGAGTTTCAAGGGGCTTAAGGATGAGAACCGCAAAAAGTTCAAAAAGATCTCACGGAACTTCAAAAAGGTTAACAAGTATCTGAAGGAGATCTCCGCGGCTCTTAATATCGCTGAATCCTCATCTGCCTCATCCGATAGCGATTCCAGCCTTTAGATCTTGTTCCTTAGCAATTCCCTAGCTCTGATAGGATTAGTTCTCATTTGCTTTTTCCGCTGGTTTTTGGGTTTGAGGGTCGAAGTTGTTTACAGGTTTAGGTAAGTTGGTGGTGTTGGTTCCCCCTTTTGATGCTGAAGGGGGAGAAGTCTAGGCAATTAATGCCTTATTTTGTTATTTTGAAATGATATAATATAATCGGCTTGCTTGCTTTTATATGCTTGTGTCTTAATCCTCTGTGCTTTAGTTGATGATTTGTTAAGGATTAAGGAATTCCGCACATAGGCAGGGGGAGCAAACTGATGTGATGTGATAACTTGAGAGATTCCATGGTAACTTGAGATGTTCCATACGATATAACCTGGTAATTGCTCAATCTTTGCTTCTGTGCTTTACATAGGAATATTAGCAATTAGACAGGGGGAGCATGCTATAAAATTTGATAAAATTCTTTGCTCTGATCATATGTCACATGCTGTGATACTTAAACATGCTACGTGCTTAAATGGTTTCATATCGAGTGTACTCATATGCTTAAGATAGGCATTAATTACTTGTCATCATCAAAAAGGGGGAGATTGTAGACCTTTTTGGTCCAAATGATTATGAGAGTTTTGATTATTCCAAGTAATTATGTAAATTGGGGGGTACAAATTAGAAAACTCGATATGCATGTTATGTGATGTTTAAGTATGTGAAAATGTTCGATTAAGCGCTTAAATGTGATTGAACTAATAAGAAAATCGAATTTATGTGATCTTAAGCTGAACTGGAATATCAATGTGATCACCTGGTTATGAACGTTTTCGTATGAATGGAATCTCGTTGCGTGCTATATATGGAAAATATATCATGTTAAGTGAAATGCAAACTGTCTGCGAGATTGAGTTATTTTAGGAAATAATATCGATGTGATCACCCGGATACGAATGACTATGCTGTATATATGGAAAAGATATTCTGATTGAGCTGAAACGTGATTGATCTATTTTAGGAAAGAATATCAATGATATATCCGTTGAGTGCGATATTATGTGACTCTTAAATCAGTGAATCATGATCTTGCTTTCCTTGTGCGACTTAGGATTTATATTATGGAAAGTGATTAATTGATTGGGCTTATATGTGGTATGATGCTGATTGAGTCTATTTATGGAATGTGCTGAAATCGGATGAGATCACCATACATGGAAAGTTATGCTTTGCATTATACTCAATAGATCAAATCTTTCTCTGTGCGAATTGGCTATCATATTTTGGGAAAGAAATCAGTTGATTGAGCTTAGCGTTGAAAATATGCTGAGTGGAATATATATGGAATATGCTGACAAATGGATGAGATTACTGTGGAACGAATGTTAATCTGTGGTATTTATGGTAAGTGATCATGCATGACCGTTGAGCTTAATTGGTTTATTCTTGGCATGATTGTTTGATTTAATGCACGTGATTATTGAGCTTTATCTTGCATATTCTGTGCTTAACTTTCCTTGTGAAGTGTAGAAGCGATTATTGGGTCTATATAGAAGGAAACACTTCACTTTGAAGGGAACACACAACGAACACACAAGCTATCGAATTCCTTAGAGTGATTGAGCGTTAATTTGTGATTCATTCGTAGCTTGTGATTGAGCTTTCATTTGCGAATCTGTACTCTTTGAGCGATCCTTAGAAACTCCAAACCCTAAAAACCTTGTCTTCAGACGTGTTGTGTCTGCGGGCACGTTGAGCGCACAAAGGAGCACGAGTGGAGTCTTACGCACGTGGAGGGACGAATTTTGTGGATTCGGTGGCCCTTCGGTAGCAAGCTGCATCCAGTCGGGGAATAGCTTTCCTGGGTAAACGACGTGGATCGAAACTTGGCGTGCGTCAGCCTAGAACGAGGTCTAGTGTCCATTGTGCTTCGGTTGTGTAAGGGTCAATCATAGTGTAACCGGTAACACTTAGTGATTGATTGGAACTCTTGGGGAGATCACACCCCAAGGACAGGATTAAACCCCAGTTGGGGATATAACCTGTATAAAAATCTCGTCTCACTCTACTTTCTGCTATTTAATTTTCTGTGAGACAAATCCGGAACGCACAATAATATCTAGGTGATATCATATAAATCATTTTTGAAACTAACGTGATATTTTGAAACAGGGTTAGGGAGATAACTTTGATACTCGTACTGATTTCTGGGAAATAACATACTCTGCAAATATCTTCTTAAAGAAAAGTATTTTTCAAAGAAGAACAAGCCAAATTTTTTATAGCCTAATTCACCCCCCCTCTTAGGCATATTTTACACTGCAGGTTGGAGATGGTCTAAGTAACTAAAGTAATTAAAATATTCATTTTTTAATTTATAAGCGTAGCAATAGCATAGCCATCGGTCAATGGTCGTTTGGTGCCTTGTGTTGCTAAATAACATGATATTAAAAGGGAAATTTTTATATGACTTTCACATTTATTACCGAGATGATAAAATAATGTAACATATTTTTTATATTACTAAATAAATGTAGGTGTCTTCGTGTGCTGCCACGAGTACCATAATAATTAATTATAATAAATTAAAAACATAATAAAAACATTAAAACATTAAAAACTACCCACTATAAATAATTATCTATTAATATAAAATAATTATAGATAGTTACCAAATGCAATGCAGTAATAAATTAGTTATGAGGAAAGTAAATGTTGTGAAGGATATCTATTGGGCTCCAAATTACACAAATAATGCTGTTAAAGACCAATAGGCCCATGTAAGCCCTTTAACAATTGAGCCCATTTAAGGCCCAATTGTAAACTTGTCTTCCTTCGGCCAAGACCAGTGAAAAGAACGAACGGTCAAGATTTTCTATCAAATCCATCACAATCCAAGTTCGCCGTGACTCGTGCCCGACCCCGAGTCTCTCCTACCCGACAGGTTGAGCTGAAACGATTTGTGTTTTCAATTTTGTAGTTGAAGTCGTTCGAGTTAAAAGGTATGTATCGTTTTGCCTCCGAATCATACATCATTGTTCTTTTTTTTTTTGTTTTTGCGTTTGTGACTTTTTTTCTATGGTCGTTGACAGTTGGTAAGGTATTTCGTGGAATGGAAGCTGCTAATTTTTCGACGCTTTGCGTGAAGCCCAGCTGGAATCGACCTATTGATGCTGTGAGTGTTAGCTTTTGGTTCAGTTCTCTCTCTCTTTTTTTTTTTTGCTGTTTTGTGCTTGGTTATGTGGATAAGTATCAACAGCTAACTTTTATTTTTTTTTTCATTCTGGAATTTGATTAGATGGCTTATTAGTTGGTATTGACTTGTGATTTCTGGGTAAAATGATATTGGTATTCTGGTGTATACCAAGACGAGCGAATTACGTAGAGCTATTGTGTTGTTGGATTAAGAGCATGGATCTGAATCTTTGTCTGATCTTCAGGTAATACATCGCTGTTGTGGTTATGGAGGCGTGATGCTTCACAATCCTTATTATAGGTACGGTAAAAGGCACTGTGAATTGGCCTTGGCTAGAAATTTCGGAGTTGGACCTAAGTCTGTGCCATTGCTCCATCGACAAGAGCTAAGGTACTCATTGCTCGTTACCCTATTCGGTTTCCACTGTGTGACATTTCAATCTCTTGAAGTTGCTTACGAGATGATCACCCCTAAGATACGTAGGATTGTAGACTCATGAACTGTCTTTCTCTGTTCTTACACTAATTATTACGGCAAATCTCTGCTCATGTTGTTTCAATTCAACTCACATTTAAAGTCTGAACTTTTCCTTTTACGCATAAAAATCTCCCCAGACCACGTTCATCCACGCCATGCCACGTAGCCAAAGGAGATTCAAGCAGTGGATCCCTAAGCGGAGAAAGCATCTTACTGAACGAACAGACTTTAGAGCGCGAACTGCAGCTCGCCATCGAATCAGAGAACTACTCTCAGGCAGCGAAAATCAGAGACAGCCTCAAACTCCTCCAAGAGGACAGCAAGTCCTCCGTGCTAGCAGCAAACGCTCGGTTCTACAACTCCTTCAGAAACGGAGATTTGGCAGCCATGGAAGCCCTTTGGTCGAAGGGAGAGCACGCCTGCGTCGTACACCCTGGCGTGAGCGGCATATCTGGGCACGACCTCGTAATGGGGAGCTGGGAATTTGTGTGGGCAGACTACGAATTTCCGTTAGAAATTGAGATAAGGGACGTTCAGGTTCACGTTCGAGGTGGAATGGGATACGTTACGTGCATAGAGATGGTGAAGACGAAGGGCAGCAGCTGGGGAAGGCATTTTGCGACCAACGTTTTCGAGAAGGTCGACGGTCAGTGGTTTATATGCATCCATCATGCGTCTTACGTTGATCTTTAGAAAGAAAAAAAAAAAAGTGAGGTGATGAGAATGTAAGAAAGATTGTCTGTGTACGTTTGTCCGTTCAAGCAGGGACAGTGTCATGCATGTACTTAGGTTGTATAATGTGAAATTGTGCGTTTAATGTTCAATTTGTTGAACACGTCACATCTAAATAAAGGGTTGTGTTACTAAATAACTAGGAAGTGGTTCACAATTACAATTACAAATTACAATTAACAATCTACTAACTTTTAAAAGATATCAAACAAAGGTTTAATAAACAAGTAGACAAAAAGTAGATACAACGGTTTTTAGATCCTTGCAGCTGGTGACAAGGGTGGGCATGTAACGTACTTTGCAGGGTGATTTCCTCCTTGGAATGCAGTTGATTCTTTCACCATTTGATCTCCATGTAAGCATTCTGCGTCTGCTGCCTTGCGTAAATTAGCAACAACGAGTTCGGGATATTCACGACACGTAACATATGCCACGCACGTCGCAAATGCTTCCAAGAAAGGAATTGATGCATCTACTGAGACGGAGTAATAGCCGTTGTTCAAAGGCTCCAAGGTGAAGAGAGGACCACTCTTCTGTTTTTCACCCTGCAAAAGGAAACGAAAACGAGCGGTGGTAGGGAATCAATCATCCACCGAAACGCCCAAGACTCCATATGGAAATAGGTTGAAAAATAGCTCGGTTGCATACCTCTTGAAATAGGCTTACGAGAGAGTTTGGAGTTGACGGTGGACAAACATTGCTTTCATTTTTAGAATCGGTGAGGATTCTCAGCTTGCAGCCAATGTCCCAACCTCCACAATCACATACACCGTTGGATTTCCATCGGCTGATTAAGGACGTTGGTGTTCCTTTAGCGGGCATGCCATGACCAGCACCACCACTGGGAAGGATAAGTAGCGTATTATTGAAGATCCCATTTTCCTGTACTTTGTGGGTCGTACTTTTGTTCAAGTATTTCACAACAACAGCTGCTAGTTCCTTGTTGGCCGAAGGTTGAGGTGTTTTATCATTCATGGCCTGCCCCGAAGCAGCACCATAGAGAATGCACTCGACTGTATGGGAATGGCTAGAAGCCGACATAATCATCTGACCAATGTCATTATAGCCGAGGTTGCCACTTTTATGTTTTGATCCTTGGGTCATCCATTTCATGTTCATTTTTCTTACCTCACGAACGGAGTAGAATGTGTACACCAAGCAAGGATTGCCTGCATTCGTGGTTGTTGGCGATGTCTTCACAGCAGCTGCTAGCATATCGCTTTTATCGTCGACCAAGAATTCAAAGAAACAGACCCCATTCTCCAAAGTGACTTGCACAAGAGCGTGGTATACTGATACTATGAGCTTCTTCTTATCTTGGGATTGTCTCTTTGAGGGAGTTGTCATAAAAGTCATGAAATTTGGTCTTCCCTTTGATGGCCGAGGACTTTCACTAGTAGGTTGGGCTACTTTATGCTTCCGCCATGGGTCGAGTAATCTCCTTAGCGGGCTAGACCTCCCTTTGCTATTAGCAGTTCCCTCTTGATCTCTGTTTCCTCCGAAGTTATCCATGTTAGAGGAAACGTCGAGCTTGACAGGACCAGATCGGGCACTACTGTATGTAGATTTCCTCTGTGGAATGACTGAGATGTCCTTAAAGCTAAAAGTTCTGCTCATCTTTCCAAAGTTAAAGCTAAATCGAGAAGGCGATGGATATATTCCTTTTTCACTTGGTCGGGCGGGAATGGGCGCAAGTTCCTTTTCACAATCTACTGAAGCCGGGTGATGATGGGTAGTTTTCACATGCATAATTTTACCTTCAGATCCCATCGGTTTGATAGAATATGCAGTTGGGGATGAATTTTTGCCCGTTTTCATTCCAAATTTCTGATTAATCGTCGGCTTCTTATTTTCTGCAGCACGAGAAGGCAAAGGACAAGAATGTCGAGTACTAGAAATGAATTCTTCAGAGTAAGATTCTTGGGGAGAAAAGAAATCATGCAATTTATTCCTTATTGCTTCCGCCAGTTGCTCATCAAGATAGGACCCAGACTCAGTAACCTGTGAACTTCCTGAAAAACTGCCCTCTTGCGAATGTCTCGGTGGTGCCATAAACATTTCCTCCATTGCACAACATTCAGCAGTAAACATTTCCTGACTGGCAAAAGTCATCTTGGAATTTTCACACGAAGATGGAGAAAGCTTAAGGTTGAAGCACTGCTCTGATGATAAAGCTACCATTCTGGGCAGCACCTTTTTCTCCGAATTGTTCCTTCTACAGCTGTCCACGTATGTCGGAGAAAAATCTTTGTCGTGCAACTTACGAAACTGACGAGGATTCTCCATGGAGCTCTTCTGAGCAGATTGATTCATATGGTTGGATTGTTCCTTTTCTTTGGAATTTATACCTTCTACACATTTCTTGTCCGGAGGAAAAAGGTTTCTTCTTTTCACTGATGCATTAAGATGCGAACTACAGGGAGTAGAAGCTGGCTGGCAATTGGGAGACAAATAGCGAGGGGCATGCACCAAGTGCTTCTTTCCCAAAGATGGCATGTCGGGAATCTCGGGATTCAGAACATCCTGTGAAGATGGACTCTTTCTCAAGTTTGGGCTCATCTTGGGTGGCCCACAAGGCGAAGACAGGGAAATACTGCTCGATGGCTTTTTCTTGGGAGATCTTTTAGGCATACGCTCGTTATACTTCCACGTCTCCAACTTCTTCCAACCAAGAACTCCAAAATTCAGCGCCTTCTCTTGAAGGCTATCGTCCTTCTCAGCTCGTTGGAGAAAACTGGGTACGTTAGACATGTGCTTGACGAGTTCGTCATCGTAGGATTCACTATGCCCAGCCGATGAACGACCATCCCTAAGAGAACACCTGGAATGTAAGACTGGATTGATACTAGATTTCTGTCTGAAAACACACTTTGGATCGACGTACATCTTCCCAGATGGATGGCCAATCTGGCCCTTGTTCTGGAAAAATATATTTTGCCCCGTCTTTGTGATGGGAACTTTCTCCTTTGCACCATAACATATGCTCATATGTTCTCCTGATATCTTCCCCTGTCCGTACCTCGCATCTCCAGATATTTCAGCATTATCTGGACCAAACTTCAGCATGGTAGATGGAAACTGTATTCTATTACTTTCCCAGCATGAAATTCTGAAGAAGTTGTCACGTTAGTCGCTAGTGTAAATGTGGAAAAATCTTTTCACAAAGTAAGGCAATTGATTTAACCTACAATACAACTAGCCTCAAGCTGTTTCAGAATCCCCGTCAGCTTATACAGAACTGCTTATCTTTATTTTCTGCAAATAACTACACCTAGCGGGCTCAAGAATTTATTTTTCATCCAAATGGAAGAAACAAAGATCCAAGTCACTGGAAGCTGTTGGTCGAAATGCCTCGGATTATCGACCGCGCATAAACAGAAAATCCCCAAATGCTGAACTTTTAACAGCAAGCAAAGATACGAATGCAAGATAGAGATTAAGAGTGACAAATCAGCTAAAACGCAGATACGATCCCGAGTAACGCGCACAGACGAGAAATCAGCAACACACGAAAAATAAAACAGAGGAACGAACTTACATTGTCGGCAGAAGTAATCAAATAGCTCGAGATTATAGAAGCAGAAGCTTCGGAAACCACAGTCTTCAGTGCCGGGAAGAAAAACCCGGGAAAATTGCGTCACAGCGAGCGAGTGTGCCAAGCAGCTAAAGTTGATTGCAAGCAAATCGTACGACGAATTAGAAGAGTGACTATCGAATTGTACGGTCCAGATTCACGTTGAAGAATACGAACGGTCAAGATCAAAGATTGGACGTTCCTGATAAGTCAATATGAAAACAGACCTTCGCTGGGCCCCATTACCCAAACTACTAACACTTTGTGGGCCCAACTCCTTTTTGTGGACGTTGCTTTGCGTCTGTCTGATCGTCAGTTACGGTGCTAACAATTTGTGTCGATAAATATATATCAGAAATATACATTCCTCAAATATATTTTTAACAAGAAGACAACCTTGTGGGAATCTTTTTAATTTCTCGTGACTCGTACGCATTACTTTTTTTTCGGAAATTATCTAGAGAAACTTCAAATAGTTTAGCCTTTTTTTTCTGGTCTTCACGTGGTTGTACCTACTCACGATATTTGTCATCGTCGATGATTCCTTACGTAAAAACATATGCATGAGAATTCCAATGGGGGCCATGCTATTGCTACCACGTTTTCTCATGTGCTGCATGCATGTAATAAGAGAAGAAAATGATTACTATTGCAACAAAATATTCCAAGAAATCCACGTGTCATGAGGAAAGAAATCGACGGTGGATATTAAATCTTGATTTTTTGAACAAGAAAGAAAACAAGGAAGGCACAAGTCAAAGCAATCAATTATCTCCATGGAGTGCCTCACTAATTACTATGTAGGTTTACTTTTCTTAACATGTTTGCTGTATTTACTGTTAAGAATCTATTAGCTAAGTTGGGTTTCGATTTCTGAGGTGGGGGCGTTCGCATTGTGAAAGTCGAGCGACGATTTTCTTGCTTTCTTGGCCGGGCGATCGCTTATTACATCCTCCTTTAGAGAGCGATTCGATTCATCATCGTCTTTGGGTTTGCCTTTGTCATGGCTTTCACTTGAAGACCTAGCGCACAGAAATATAAGCATGTTAGAAAACGTATGTTACTGCTGAAGCCTCTCGCTCAAAATTCAGGGAGACGAAAAAAATCACAAACTTTTTCGATTTCTTGAACGAAGCGACGCCCTTTTTCGAAGATGTTTTCTGAGCCCTGCTATGTGAACTCGGGTTAAACCTCGTATTAAACTGACATGCGCCTTAAAGAACGAACGATCAGAGAGATTTTCTATTCGAACTTACTTAATGGGTTCCTTTGGAGGAGATGGACGACGATCTGTCTCGGGTTTCTTGTAGGGTATTGCCTGAATTATCAGATTATGTAAGATTACAGACGGAAATGATGCTCACAGTGTAAAAAACAAGCAATGTTCTTACCGCTGAAAGCTGCTGCTTTTCGAGAAATGGTTCCCACTTTTCTGTTTTAAGGTTCAGTACTTCTTCCTCGTCGTCGTCATATATAATCTACGACAATGCGTTGAATGTTGATTGATAGTAAGATGCAATAAAACAGAATTGGTAAGTGTCTTGAGAGGAAAAAAATCTGCTCACCTTATGCTTCTTAGTCGAAAGATCGTATGACTGAACGGTGCCAGTGTAGAAACTACATGGGAAAGAAAATCGAACGTAAGAAAAAGCTTGGGTTGGATATTAACTGATAATATTAGAATTGAATAGAAGTTAATGATAATAATGGTAAGATACGGTGAGAAAGAAAGATAAGTTGCGCACTTACGTTTTGTCGATCGGCCACCACACCTTGATCCTCATGTTCACCAAATCCTCCCCAAATACCTTCTTAGGCTTCTGAAGTTTACGCTCATAAATTCAAGATTATAACACCATAGGTAGATAAATGCGCATTTTCTAATTCTACAAGACGACGGTTACCTTCCCCTTTTCTGGAGCTAAACTCTTGCTTTTTTCCTTGTGCTTTTTTGACGCAGCGCTGGAGATTTCAGACCCCACAACCTACGATAACCATAAAAAGAAAGATATTCACGATATTCGAGAATATTCAGCTGAAAGATATCACGCATCGATGATCGTTTCCTTAAGTACCTTCTTATCAGCATCTTTTGACTCGTCTTTCTCAATAGTCATTTCATCCCTGACTTCTTGCCTCCCAGACTTCTCTTCGTGTGGAAAATCATCTTCACCTAGTTGAGTGTCATCTCGAATCCTTTTACCCTTTTTCACAGAACCCTTTGGGATTTCATTTGACCCAGAAATCGTGTTTTTGGCCACCTTCTTCTTCTTCGAAACACTGATCACCTCATCCTTTGACTTAGAATCCGAAACATTTCTAGCCTTTGGCGACGGTTCCACCACATTCCCCTGTAGCTTAGATTTCCTCTTGGAAGTGCTCTTTTTGGGAGGATTGGCTTCAATGATAGAATCCAATTCCTTCTGAGACGAATCAGACGTTTTTGTTTTTCCATGTTTCGAATGCAAAACCATATCTTTCTTCTTTCGATTGCCAAAATCAGAAAGCAGTTGGTCGCAAAATTTGCCCACTGCTGTCAAGGGGTTTTCATACCCCTCGTCGGGGCTGATCAGTGAATGGCGCTTAACAGCCCTCTTCCTTCGATTCGACCCAGTGGCAGTCTTTGGTTGAGGAATTTGCGCACAATTTTCTACTTCCATATTGGAAGTCGAATCATTGGCTCTCAACCGTACCATCTGCTCACAGCAGCTCCATGTCTCCAGGAAATTGTCACAATCAGACGCATTATCTTGTCTTTGCATCACATCAGTAAAGGAATCTTCGTCATCGTTAACATTTTCGTTCCTGTCAGTTTCTGTAGCATCTTTTGTCGTCTGATAAGGAAAAATGAACGGTTAGCATGCATCCACATCAATGTTCACGCCATTTAGGTAATAAATATTTTGGTAAGATCGAAAGCAAGTTAAAGATACAATTGAAGATAAATATTTAGGTAAGATCAATAAACGAACCACAATTTCAGCATCGCTATTATGTCTTAGAAGGGAAGAAACTATTTCATCATAGTCATCAACCGAAAGCTGCATCTCCCTGTTAGCTTCTTTAAGCCAAGATTGGAGTTTGGTAGCATTCTTCTGAAATATCCTTTTCCCCAGATTCCACGTGGCAGGTGAAATATCCTGAAGTAAAACGGCAACAATGTCTTGGCAGAAAAAAACAAATGTAATACGTAACAGAAAAATTGCATTCAGCTCTAGAAGTAGGGAATTGATACCTTATTATTCATTTCAACAGAAGCCAAGAGGGGCATTAGAATGCTCATTGAGAAATCTTTGCTATTTTCTATAACTATGTTCACGACCTTTTCCACGCATTCGATCATGAGAGGATACGGGTTGGACCTTCAGCAAAGTTAGAAGGCTCAGTTTAGATTTATGGCGAGAAAATCATATTCCAAAATAAATAAGTAAATAATAACCAGTACGGATACAACCGACCAGCTTCGAATACTACCTAATGGTAACAAAGAAACGTCGGAGCATCTCCCCCATTAAAGCTTCAGAATCTTCGAGGTCCATGAGTATCAAAATCGTTCTTACTAGAGCCATAGTTTTAAGAATACGCAGAGCTTTTATGTAGCCCTTCTCAGACTGGCCACGCAAGTGCTTAAATGCAACCAGGAATAACTTGAAGCATTCCTTAACAGTACAATTTGTGTTTGAATAGTGTTACTAGCAAGTAAAAACATAAGACATAATACAATGGTAATGTGTAAATAAACGAAGCAGGTGTTAATTTGCCTACCTTCATAAAGCGGGCGGGGTAAGGTGGAAGTGGTGCAGTTGCTCTAGCAAGCTCATTAACCAAAGCTGCAACCTGAAGTTTGATATCAGCATCAGTATTCTTGAAGATTTCATCACGGATGAGTGCCTTTGTCAATGGTAAAAGTGCCTCTTGTGTTGATTTGGGAGGATTCTGATATACTGTGCACAAAACACTCTCTCCTTCCTACATCAACATAAATTAAACTTGTTATAGTTGAGATAGAATAAGCAATCATCTACGATAGCATCAAAAGAATGAAGAAAAGGGAAACGAACTGTATGGAGCCATCAATGTTTCAAGCATCTGATGTGCGCAAAGAAATTCCTTAACCACAAAATGAACAGTCTTTGGATCTCTACTACACAAACGTAAACCAAAGCCACGCCCACACAGACAAAAAAGAAGTTCGACATATTGAATTTCAAAAAGAATTGAAACGGGGGAAGAAACAGAAGCGGAAAATGTTTACTACCTCGAGAAGAGCAAGCAATTCGTCCTTGTTATCAGGCAAATTCTCAAACTTTTTTCCGATAGTCAACAACTTTTCTTCAATCAGCTTCAGCTCATCCTCCTGAGTGTGATCAGAGGAACCCATTCTTCAAAACAACCTCCTGTAAAGAGCTAAAAAAAAAAAAAGAACCAAATAAATATAGCCCAGAAAGGGGCAGAATGCCTAATAAAGAAAATCCCCTTCAAATGAATTACCTTGTTGATATTGCAAGCTCAGACACAGTCAAATGCTGATGCTGTCAATAGAAGAATAGATGTTTATTGCAAAATGTCCTGCATGCAGTTGCAGAGCCCTGAATTATCTACCCTTCTTATTTCTGGAAATCTTTTGCTAATTCCTGATTTTCACAAATCCCTAAAATTTATAGGCTATACTGTTTCCCCAATTTCCCCCTTGGTACTTAAATGCTAATGAACACATATATATGTTTTGGGCTTTTGAAGGGTTTTTTGTTTTAATTTTTATACTCGCTTTCCTTGTTGCTTGCTTAACGGGTCGGGTATTACGACCCGACCCACTCTCTTGCTGGTAGTTTTTTTTCAAGGAAAAAGAAAGCAGCACATAATCATTACAAAATTCAATAAACAACATAGAATCTCTAACATTTTGCATTTCTTCCTTTCCTAGTCATCATTCGACGGAGATGGTGCGGGCCCACTGCTCTGTTCTTGGCTCGAAAGTGCAGCAGCGTTTGGCTTGGCTGGAGAAGCATCTCCTCCTTCCCTACGATCTTTCTCGCCAGCGCTTGTACGGCGTTTCTTTGATTCTGAAACGATTTCTTTAATCGTCTCTTCTAACTTACTTAGCCTCTCTTTTACATCCAAAATCGTAGGATTAGAGTCTGCTGCTGCTCTATCTTCGGCAGCCTTGCGTTCCATTTCCTTGGCTATTGCTTCCAACTCGGCCTGTTTTCTCAGTTCAAGCTCCTGGCAAATTATACGCATAATACGTTATGAGCTTGAAAAAAACCGACCTTCATCTAAAGATCTCACGCTAAAAGAAAAAGCACAGATTTAGATGTTTTGTAGTAGTTGCAGGATTCCTTCTAACTTTCCTTCAAACTTCTAACTCGCTTACAAACTATGTCATACAATCAAGATTCAAGATTTGGAACTTACAGCATCCATTTTCCGCATTTCACTGCGAGCATACTGAGCAACGAGAAACACAGCTGCAACAATACGTTGGGAAAATGATCAAAAATCAAAAGTGGATTACAATTCAAGGAATGCAGTTGAGAGATGGGCATTGAAAAAGATGATTTTATGGAAGTATTATGCAAACACTGTATCTGATTGACGGTATTATTTGGAATTCGAGAAACCATGCCCATCGTAAGATTGATAAAGATCACAACTTGTGATCAGTGGGCCATTCATAATTTAGCAAATTGCTGAGGCTCTGAAGCATGCTATGCCGTTCAAGTATTAAGATAGAGATGAAGGAATGAGATTTTTGAGTACCTAATGATGGCAAGCACACAAAGAAAAGCTGTACCAGGTGAAAATCCAACCTGTAAAAGAAAAGAACATAAAAAACAAGCCCAACTCTCACCCACCGACCACACTGATGAAACCAGGTACAAAAATAAGAAGAAAATGTAGATAGAAGCACGGAAACAAACTGCAGATAAACTGATCGACAAAATGCCGGACCCAAGAAGAGCAAGTGATGTAAAGAAAAAAGCTCTGCAAAACGAAACAAAAATAAAATCAGACCCAAACTTCTTCTTCTTAGGAGGTCCCGTAAACACAATCTTAGCTGCTGTCATGAAGTCAAGGTTTTGAAGAGCTTTGTACTGTTCATCATAACTACTCAACGAAGATGATGATCCGTCGCCGTCGACTTTAACATCATCGTTTTTCTTGTTCTTGCAGCGCCTATGAGGGGATGAGCATATGGGTCGGGTCGAACCCCGTCTAACCCGGGCTGATAACTGGGTTAACCTCACTTTTATTCTCATCCTTCTTCAGTTTCTGCCTAAAGGTCTCCTATTTCACAGATGAGATGAAATGAAACCAAGCACAGAGAAGGGGAATTACTACGACTAAGGTAAGGTGGGTCTTTTTACGTTATATGGGCTTATGCCATTACTGAAAGTGAACTCATCTGGGCCCATGAAGTAAAATAGCCCAGGTTAAAAAAAAGGTCCATTACGAGGAGAGACACGTGTCGCGATCTGATTCGACTTCCCATCTGACCCACTTGACTCGCTTCGCGCTTAAACATAGAGAAGCCGGTTAAAATCATCTTTCTCACAAGTCGTCTCATGTCACGCCCCCTTTATAGAATTAAATAAGAATGATTCTTATGGAAAAATATAAGATATGAATATCAATTTTATCATCATAAACAATGAATAAATTAGATGTGTTTATTTATTTATAATTTGAATCATATGAAATAACGATGCTTTTATGATGCGGTGCAATATAGAATTAAAAAAAAAAATCGTGAACCACCAGATTTAAAAATCAACGGATTTTTTAAAACATATATAGGGGACATAATTCGTGGGTGGTAAGATTCCATGCGTAGAGAAGTAGCTATCCAACGACAAAGCACCGCTTCTTCTTCCATCGCGCTTTGCATGGGAGAATATACATATAAAAAATCCTATCATTCTTTATCCTTTTTATTTTAATTTTATTTTATTTGTGCCAAGTCAGCTATCCCTTCATCCAAGGAGATCGAGTCCAGCCATAAAGAAAAATACTATAATTGATAACTCCAAATTAAGGTTGTAATATAAATAGCTCTCACTCTGCTTTTCATCAGCCAGCCCTAGCTAAAATAGAACAACCACATCGTTTTCTCCTTCTCTTACGCACATCTAACTTCTGTTTCGTTTAGGGAAGCCATGTTAAGGAGAGGAATATTCGAGGCGAATGTAATGATGATCCCCTTTTTCGAGTATTGCTTCGTATACGAACCTTTCTAGACAAGATCAATAGAGAAAGAAAGCTTGAGGGTGGCCAACGGCGCATATAATAAACATATAATAGATATTAATCAGTTCGCTTTATAATATAATAATCCATATCGAAGAGCAAATTAAGATCATCGGCGAAGAAGATGGCGAGTATTAGCTTGGACGATATCAAGAAGGAGAACGTCGATCTGGTCTCTCTCTCTCTCTCTCTCTCTCGATTTTCTTGACATTGTATTTTGAGATATGTATAACATTCGAGGAGATCGGCTTATCTGCATTTCGACAATGCAATTGTAATTGGGTGTATTTTTATATTACTGCGATTTACAGGAAAACATACCTTTGGAGGAAGTGTTCACTCAGCTGCAATGTTCGAGGAGAGGATTAACCACTGCTGAAGCTGAAAACAGGCTCGTGGTTTTCGGACCGAACAAATTAGAAGAAAAGAAGGCAACAATTTCTGCATTCTCCCCATCATCATCGATCGTATGTGTAACAGATCAAAAGAAAAAGGAATACTGAGTTTTTATGACTATTCCAGGAAAACAAGTTCCTCAAGTTCTTGGGCTTCATGTGGAATCCTCTGTCATGGGTCATGGAGTTCGCCGCAATCATGGCCATCGCCATGGCCAATGGCCAGGTAAAGCACTAATCACACAACAATGAACAAAATCCCATTATTATTACAAAGCAGTTTCTTCCCTACATCATCAAAATCGAAAAAAAACAGGGAAGACCGCCCGACTGGCAAGACTTCGTCGGAATAGTTGCGCTGCTCCTCATAAACTCAACCATAAGCTTCGTGGAAGAGAACAACGCAGGCAACGCCGCCGCTGCACTAATGGCCGGCCTGGCCCCTAAGACCAAAGTACTGAGGGACGGGAATTGGAGCGAGCAAGAAGCAGCCATCCTCGTGCCCGGCGACATAGTAAGCATCAAACTGGGCGACATCATACCTGCCGACGCACGTCTCCTCGAGGGGGACCCGCTTAAGATCGACCAGTCTGCCCTGACTGGAGAATCCCTGCCCGTGACCAAAAACCCGGGCAGCGGAGTCTTCTCGGGCTCGACGTGCAAGCAAGGAGAAATCGAGGCCGTAGTCATAGCCACTGGGATCAACACCTTCTTCGGAAAGGCGGCACACCTCGTCGACAGCACTCAGAACGTCGGCCACTTCCAAAAGGTATAATAGCCTTCTTCTGAATGCCCATCAAAGACCCATTGAATCTTCAAATGCGTCCGACAACTGAGTCGACGGACGTGTTTTTTTTTTATATAAAGGTGTTGAAGGCGATTGGGAACTTCTGCATAGTATCGATAGGGATTGGGATCTTCATAGAAGCATTGGCGATGTACTTGATACAAAGGAGGAAGTACAGGGATGGGCTCGATAACCTCCTCGTTCTGCTCATCGGTGGCATACCCATAGCTATGCCTACGGTTCTATCGGTCACCATGGCGATTGGGTCCCACCGTTTATCGCAGCAAGGAGCTATTACGAAGAGGATGACTGCCATCGAAGAAATGGCTGGGATGGACGTGCTTTGTAGCGATAAGACGGGGACGCTTACGCTCAATAAGCTAACGGTGGATAAGAGTTTGGTCGAGGTTTACGCCAAGGATATGACCCAAGATCAGGTCATACTCCTTGCGGCTAGAGCCTCGAGGGTCGAGAATCAGGACGCTATCGATGCTTGTATCGTTCGCATGCTCGCCGATCCTAGAGAGGTAAAACATCATCATTTTCACGTTCGTACTATATGTTCGTGCACTGTTTTACGACTGAGTAATTGTTAGGCGAGGGCGGATATTACGGAGGTGCATTTCCTACCTTTCAATCCCGTGGAGAAGCGCACGGCGATCACTTACGTCGACGCCGACGGCTATTGGTATCGAGTGAGCAAAGGCGCGCCCGAGCAGGTGAGGAACTTTTTTTTATGACGACGACATGAATGCTTATTATAAGGCTTGGCTTTACATTTCGTCTCAACAGATTATCGAGCTATGCAACCTCAGCAACGACTTGAAGAGAAAGGTCCACTCCATCATCGACAAGTTTGCCGATCGAGGCCTTCGTTCCCTCGGCGTCGCCCAACAGGTCGGTCAGCCGTCTCCTAAAAAGCAAAAAAAAAAATGTGTTCCAATTCTTGAATTCGAAGGACCATCGTAAAAACTCTACTTATTTAAAAAATCACAGGCAGTACCCGAAAGAAACAAGGAGAGCCCGGGCGGGCCGTGGAACTTCGTGGGCATATTGCCCCTCTTCGACCCGCCGAGGAACGACAGTGGAGACACCATAAGACGGGCCCTAAACCTAGGAGTCAACGTCAAGATGATCACCGGCGATCAACTAGCCATAGCCAAGGAGACTGGTCGAAGATTAGGCATGGGCACGAATATGTACCCTTCTTCGTCTCTCCTCGGTCAGAACAAGGACGAGACCGTCGCCCATGTCCCCGTCGAAGAGCTCATCGAGAAAGCCGACGGCTTCGCCGGCGTTTTCCCAGGTAAAATAAATTACCTCGTAATCCCCAAATACGTTTATTCTTGTCACAGCGCGTCGGGCATCAGAGCTGCTTATAAGCTTGCGTGCTACTACCTCTATTACCAATTGATTTTAGAGCACAAGTACGAAATCGTGAAGAAGCTCCAGGAGATGAAGCACATTTGCGGGATGACGGGGGACGGGGTGAACGACGCGCCGGCGCTGAAGAAGGCGGACATAGGGATAGCGGTGGACGACGCGACGGACGCGGCGAGGAGCGCTTCGGACATAGTCCTGACGGAGCCTGGGCTCAGCGTAATAGTGTCGGCGGTCCTAACAAGCCGAGCCATTTTTCAGAGGATGAAGAACTACACGATCTACGCGGTCTCCATCACCATACGAATCGTTCTTGGATTCATGCTCATAGCGCTTATCTGGGAGTTCGACTACTCCCCGTTTATGGTCCTGATCATCGCCATACTCAACGACGGGACGATTATGACCATTTCGAAGGATAAGGTTAGGCCCTCCCCCACGCCCGATTCTTGGAAGCTGCGAGAGATTTTCGCCACTGGGATCGTTCTTGGGACTTACCTCGCTATCATGACTGTCGTCTTTTTCTGGGCTGCCCGAGAATCAGACTTTTTCACGGTAGGATTCTTACGTGAGCGTAACTTATTACATGTCTTTTTTCATTGGTGGCGATTGATTGACGGTAAAGTTGCGACCTTTCTTCGTTTTCCAGGAAAGGTTTGGGGTTCGATCGATCAGATACAACAATAGGGAGCTTGTCTCTGCTCTTTATCTGCAAGTGAGCATTATAAGCCAGGCGCTGATCTTCGTCACTCGTTCGAGGGGTTTCTCTTACATGGAAAGGCCAGGCCTTCTCCTATTGGCTGCTTTTGTAATAGCCCAGCTCGTAAGTTCTCAGATTTGTATCATATGTCGTAAGATTTAGGGAAGAACTCCATCCGAGTAAAGATTTGTTCTTTAATGCTTCATGGGCAGGTTGCAACTGTAATAGCAGTGTATGCTGACTGGGGATTTGCGAGGACTAAAGGGATAGGGTGGGGCTGGGCGGGCGTCATATGGATTTACAGCATCATCACTTACATACCGCTCGACTTCTTCAAGTTCTTCATCAGATACGTCCTAAGCGGAAAGGCGTGGAACTCTATGATCGAAAACAGGGTAATGAATGGAAATCTTTTTTTTTATTTCTTGTCGGCTTCTTTTACGAAGCTGTGAGTAATGCGTGATGGTTTCTTCTTACATCACAGACTGCGTTCACATCGAAGAAGGACTACGGGCGAGGCGAAAGGGAGGCGAAGTGGGCCATGGATCAGAGGACGCTCCATGGGTTACATCAACCTCAAGATTCGGACATTTTCAGGGAGAAGAACTTTAGGGAGCTGTCTGAAATCGCCGAGCAAGCGAAGAAGAGGGCTGAGATTGCGAGGCTGAGGGAGATTCACACGCTGAAAGGACACGTGGACTCTGTGGTGAAGCGCAAGGGGCTCGACATTGAGACGAATGCGGTGAATCAGCACTACACTGTTTGAAGGGCGAAGTGGATTATGATGACAGATATTGTACATAGGAGGAGGAGACTAGCAAATAAGTTACCTACGATTCTTTCCGATTCTTTTTTTCTGTTTGATTTAGTTTCATGATCTGTTTCTGATGTTCAGCTTATGTATGACGATATGGCTGAACGAAAAGTGCTGTTTTTTCAGCGGTTAGCGTTATCCGAATCGTTTTCCACAATGATGATGCAGTTATCCACTATTATCCATTAAAAGCGAAACATACTATATATTATTTAGATATTATATATTAAGTGGCATATTTTAGTACCAGTGACACGTGTCCGTAATTTCATAAGATAAAGAGTAGAGCTAGAAAAGACAGTCGTACTCGTGTATCATGACTTGGGCACTTCTCTATTTATTCAAATCCAATGTCAACATTACACATCGACGATGCATTAATAATATACCGCAATTCCGCCCTATCATTCATTTGCCGCGAGACGACACATCTCTCTCTCTCTCTCTCTCTCTCTCTCTCTCTGTGACGGAGCCACCATGAGTCGCCGCAACGAGCCGTGGATTCGAGCCGCCTTGACAGACGACCGCATCGTTGCCGACCTCCTCGTTCTCCTCCGCGGTTCGAGTCAGCAGCCGCCGACAACCACCGCCGTCAAGCCGTTGAAATGGACCGTTCGCCAACGCAGGTCAAGACCTCCGACGAAGCACGACTCGTCCAAGGAGGAGTCGAGCCGCCACCACCACCATCGTGCCAGCCCCACCACGCCGCTGCCGTTGAGCGCCGGCACGAGCCAAGACGGTTCGGAGGAGTCCACCCGCCGGAGCCACGCCCACGTCGGCGGAGTTTCCTGCCCGGCGAAACCTAAGGTAAGAGAACGCATACCTACTACGCTTTGTTGTGGCTCAGCGTGCGATTCGTAGGGTTGAGTGTGTCGTAAGCTTTGTGTTCTTTTAATCTGTTCTCCGATGGACACCGTCGATGGTGCGGCGGTTCTTTTTCCGTCGGTTTCGGTTGAATGACGACGTTGCCCCTGGACGGTGTGGCTATTTAACTGCCACACATGTCATGAAAGTCTACGTTTGTCTTTTGCCTTCTTCACCTCACCATTAGAAACATTGGACTTATTTACAGATTTAGTGAAAGACCTTTGTGACGTGTCTTAGTTTTGTGGGTTGGGTAAAGAGGGACCATTTTCTCTTTCTTTCTTTGTCAGCGAACTATATACACTACAAACCTGTCGCATGTTACCAAGTCAACATCTTCAACCAACTAACCTGATTTACTCTCAAGAAAATGTTTGGCATGTGTTTCCAAGTTCTTGATAGTAACCGTAAGAGCTATTCTTGGGATCATTGAGGTGGATTAGACCATGTTTCTCGCGAAGGTATTAGTTTGTTTTCGCTTGAGATTCGAAGTTACTTATTGACGTGTAATAACTCGCTATTGCAGGTTAGTGAGGATGGCGAGAAAGCTGTATCCAAAAAATCCAGGAAGAGGAAGGTCCGTATTCGAAAATGCATGCACGCGTTTGATATATATATATATATATATATATATATATATATGTCACATTTGTGTGTGTGTGTGTCTATGGCTTTGCTAAACTTGTGCATTTATGTTTTCTCATTTGCAGACCTTAGCAGAACTCAAATATGAAGAGGTTCGCTGATGAGGGAAGGAATAGAATTGAAAAGGGTACCAATTCTCTTCAAGTCCTTCTCCTTGTAGTGATTCGTTCCTTTATTTAGGTTTACTGAGATTCCGTTTTGAACTGTAAAGGAAATCGCTGCAATGCGAGTAAATCTGAAGAAACAGTGGGCTGAGAATGAGAATTTGATGAGAATGAAGGTACGAAAGTTAAATTCTTGATTTGTCTTTCTATTTTATACTCATTTTTGCTTATTTTTTTAAAACATTTACACTTTCATTTCGTGTAGAAGCAACGTCAACTGATCCCAGATAGTGAAATGGCGTCGATTATTTCACCACGAGGTGTAACAGAAGCTGATGCTTCATTACAACATTCTTACTCAGATCAAAAGAATGCTGATTTCTCACCATGCGAGAGTTTTGTGATTCCTGATCTGAATATCCCCGTTTGAAGATGTTGCAAATGTCAAAGTACCGTGTGGGGGATGATCTAGTTAGTGTCTCATCGAACATGGATCAAGTGAATATTTTCTTCAACAGACTGATTTGTCTAACCTTTCTTTAGAACGAAGAAGTTCCTAACCAAATCGTATCGCTTCTTCTGTGACGAAGGCACTGGCAATTGAATCTATTGTTTTCTTGTTTGGCAGTTGGTCTAACCGTTACATGTAGTCATGATGTAGACATAATTCTCTTCTTTCTCTTTCATCATATAAAGGAGATTAGTTCAAAATAGTAAAAAGACGACTCCACTCAACTAGGTAACAAAATCAGAACCTTACCAAAATCCAAAATAGGGCATCCGAAAATCCAACACTACGACAATTATTGTGATCTGATGCTAAAAGAGAATTTCCGTTATAAAAGCAGACATTAAGAAGATTCGAGAGAAAAAAAATCCAATTTTGGAAGGAATCTTTCATCAATAGTGTCCAACCACCATTCAAATCTTGAAGAGCAGACCACCGTGAGCGGCGAAGAAGGGAGCAAAGACGAGGGACTCAACTGCCATGAGCTTGATGAGGATGTTCAGCGAAGGGCCTGAAGTGTCCTTTAAAGGGTCTCCAATGGTGTCCCCAATAACTGCAGCCTTGTGTGGATCAGATCCTTTAGGACCAAGACTCCTTGCATGCTCCGATGCACCAGCCTATGTGTGCCATTAATCAGATATAAATCGTACTTAAATCTTTTTAACCATCCATTGAAAGTCAGTCGCCTTTTACCTCGATGTACTTCTTAGCATTGTCCCATGCACCGCCAGTGTTCGATGCAGATATGGCAATCTGTAGGGACAAAAATCACCACAACTATGGCCACACATACAGCAGAAGAATCGTATAGTGTAACAATGAAGACAAGAGTTTGGTGAGTTCCTTTACCTGGACGCCTGAAACGAGCGAACCAGCCAAAACGCCAGAGAGCGTTTCAACGCCGAAAAGGATTCCAACGACGAGCGGGGTGAGCATCACAAGGGCGCCCGGCGGAATCATCTCTCTAATCGAAGCATCAGTGGAGATTTTGACGCACGTGGCATAGTCGGGCTTGGCGTGTCCCTCCATTAGGCCAGGGATAGTGTTGAACTGCCTTCGAACTTCTTCGACCATCTTCAGAGCTGCGCTGCCCACGCTCTTCATGGTCATTGCGGAGAACCAGTACGGGAGCATAGCACCAACGAGCAGACCGATGAAGACTTTAGGGGTCAAGACGTCGACCGTAGAAATCTCGGCGCGGCTCACAAAGGCTCCAAACAGAGCAAGCGAAACAAGTGCAGCAGATCCAATCGCAAAACCCTGAAGAAGGGGATGGTAATAAATATCAAAGTGTAGATTTGGTATATTTAATGGATCATCAAGCAAATTCGTACCTTTCCAATAGCAGCAGTGGTGTTACCAGCGGCATCAAGAGCATCGGTTCTCTCACGTATTCTGTGGCTCATGCCAGCCATCTCAGCTATGCCACCAGCGTTGTCGCTGATTGGTCCATAGGCGTCGATGGCCAAGCCAGTCGCAATTGTGCTCAGCATCCCTAGGGCAGCCACGGCAATGCCATACATTGCAGCAAAGGAGAAACTAACAAAGATGCTAATTGCTATCGCGAAAATGGGGATGATGACTGATTTATATCCCAAGGCAAGGCCAAATATAACATTGGTGGCAGCGCCGGTTCTGCATGAATCAGCGACATCTTGCACAGGGCTGCTCAAAAAGATTTCAAATTTCAAGCAGAAAGTTAGTTTCACGGAAATGGATGGAAAGACAATATATAGAGGATTCAACATAGAAATCAGCTCGAAAATAATTAAGAAAACGAATACATGCATAGAGAGTGGGGGTGGGAGACCCAAAATTAATGCTATCCACCTGTAAGCATTGCTGGTATAATATTCAGTCACAAACCCGATGATGAGTCCAGCCCAGAGCCCAACACAAACACAGAGAAATAGTTGCCTGCAATGCAACGTTATGTTAGTTGCACAGTAAAACGTAAAGAAAATATCACCTTATAAATTTAAAAAGCTGTCACCAGTTCTTAACAACTTTCTGTGCACCAAAATTGAAGATTGTGAATGTTGACGGAAGACAAGTCCATGTGACCACCGCCACACCCACAGTCATAAGAACAGTGGAGATGATAAGCTGCTTCTTTAAGGCGGGCTCGATGTCCTTGACAGCCCTAATTTCAAAGAAGTCCGTAGCGAAAAGAGTTGTGATCAGGCAAACAAGGATTCCCATGGAACTAATAAGCAATGGAAAGCACATCGCTGTGAAGTCATGTGTATTCCCAAAAGAGGAAATTGAAGCCACAACGAGAGCAGCACACGATGATTCGGCATAAGAACCGAAAAGATCTGATCCCATCCCTGCAATATCTCCGACATTGTCACCAACATTGTCAGCAATCACCTGCAAGAAAATGTCAAAGTCGAACAAGTGAGTACACAATCCCTTTCAAAAAAGAGTTAAACAGCAGTATGATGGCTTACGGCAGGATTCCTCGGGTCATCTTCTGGAATGTTCCTCTCAACTTTTCCGACAAGATCGGCACCAACATCAGCAGCTTTTGTATAAATACCACCTCCAACTCTTCCAAATAGGGCCATGGAGGAACCACCAAGACCATATCCAGTAATTGCTTCAAACAGACCTTCCCAGTCATCTCCGTAATACAGCTTGAATAGGTTAATGGTAATATAAAGAACCAACAGGCCATTTGCGGCAAGGAGAAAACCCATAACAGCGCCAGATCTAAATGCAGTTATAAAAGCCTTCCCAACACCTTTTCTAGCTTCGAGTGTTGTCCTTGCATTTGCATAGGTTGCAATCTTCATACCAAGAAAACCAGAAACGATGGAAGTGACAGCACCAAGGAGGAAAGATGCTGTACTGAAGGCAGCAGTTGCAAGTGCTGGCTTGCACAGCTTCTCCTTGTCATAAGTGCATGCTTGGCTTTTTGTGCTAAACCCCTCAACTGAGCCCAGAAATAGGAAGATAAGGGCAGCAAAAGCAACCATGAAAATGCCAACATACTGGTATTCAGTGAAAAGGAAGGATGTTGCGCCTGTTAGACAGTAACGATAAAAAGTTATCTAGAATAACATACTTCAGGAAAGAAAAACAAATGATGATAAACAACTTTCGTCAGCTCAAACAAAACACATTAAGTTAATAATAGAAAAGCATGTCAAATCAAGTTACTCAAACTAAACACCATCAGATTTACACCACAATCTGACCAACATTGATGAATCTAAAATATGCGAAGCCTGAAAATTTTCAACTAGCTCAACATATAGTAAGGTTTCATTTTCCAATTTCTTTAAAAAATAAACGCACGTTTTGATTCACCAACTAAAAGCTTCAAAATTCCAACTTTCGACATCCAAAAACTCAAATGCGTAGCAATCGCATTACCAATTCGTTCGCGACTTAAAGATCACATTTTTTTTCTCATCTCCATAGATCTCACACCAACAAACACCGACAAGCATAAATCCACACATATACCGATTCATAAAGGAGCAAGCAGCTAACACTACATACCGATTCACGAACAAACGAAATCAGATCTGATGCAAAATAAAAAGCCTTACCCTCGGAAATAGCATTCTGAATCTCAGCGCACTTGGCAACAACGGCATGATCATTAATCCCCTCCTCTTCCTCAATCAACGAGTCCGCATGCCCATTCTTCCCGTTCTTCACCGACTGGCCTCCTTCGTGCGTGAGCTTCACGCGCGACACCAAAACCCACTGAACCAGCGCAAAGACTATCCCAACGACGGCACACACTGGAATCACAATCTCTGTTCCTAGATCTGTCAATAACGCCATTCCCCTACAAAATAAATTGGAAAAAGAAAAGAAGGAAGCAGACGAATGCAATCAATGAACGCACGTACGACACAGTAAAAAATGAGCTGAGGATAGTTAAGACTGTGCCTACAAGGAGCTGCCGAGGGTTTGGGTGGCGAGGTGGGGGTATTTATAGCGGGAAAATAAATCTTGGGATTGAATTGAAATATCGTGTAATCTACGAGGCAATCTTATCCCATAGCCTCTCTTTTTAGTAATTACGTTTGAGTTCTTATCCAATCTGTTAAATGTATTTTTAACACCACCAAATTTACATTGAATTTCAAATGAGTTCCTATCACAATAACGATCAACGCATATTGGTCATAATATAAATCATATTGCTATATTTAAAGAAAAAGTCAACTTAAAACTAAGATTTTCAATGATCCACGTCAGCATTATGGAAAAGGATCGCGTTGTATGGATGACGTGATCAATGCATATATGCTTCAAATGAGGTTTATGCCTTAACTAAACAAGTGAAGCGAAAATTAAAGCGTTTACGTTTGATGATAACAGATTTAATAGTATGCTTGATGATTTAAAAAATAGTTCCATTATGCGTATATTGTTAATATTATTATTGTGCTACAAGATGCGGATATTCACACATTGGTACCCTATTTAGATATTAATTATTGCAAGAAGCCCGATTGGTAGGTAGGTGGAGCATTTATTTTCGTCGTGGTCGCATTAATGTTTGATTTTATAGTTGTGTTTTGGATCTAAAGGATAATATATACACTAATTAAATTCAAAAAAATTTGCACGCATCACAAAACTTACAATAGGTACCTTTCGAGTCCCAATGTAAGAATTGATAAGGCGCTACAAAATAACAGAAAATCAATCATTAATTGCATAAAAACATAGCAAGTTAATTATTCAATTTTTTCTATAATATATTCAAACTCTAGAAAATCGCGGATAAAGCATTTCCAAACTGAAAACCGAGAAATTTTCTTGGCTTTATATATATATAACTCCATTTATTATTTGCTAGCAGTAGAAGAGTGTGTATTGATAATCAGAATATTGGTCTTGGAAGAGGATGTGTTCATTGGTTCCATTGATTAAGGCACAACCAGCACAAGGTTCATGATATACGATCGTAAAGCGAAGCTAATCGGATCTCACCAAGTCAAATTCACTCAGTTCTACCCACAATCGGGGTATATGAATGATGCTCTGCCTTCGAGGATTCATGTTTCCTGATGAATTTCTCGTAGGCAATCAGCTCATTTGGTCAGATGTTTGTGCTTCAGATGTTATTGAATATCTGCTGCGTGATACCGTGAATAATCACCCTGTTTTAGCTATTTGATGCGCAAATACCATTATTTTGTTCATCGCCTATGCTTTTCCGTATTATCACAGCTGGGTGGAGCATGATGGATCGAAATCCTTGAGAGTGTGAGATTGTTCATTGCAAGGCTCTTGACAAGGTTACTGCCGCCGGAACAATGTTGTCGGTGGACTGAAAGCTATCGGATTGACAAATCAGAGGGAGACAACTGTCGTATGGAGCAAGTCTACAGGCTTGCCTCTTCACAATGCCATTGTTTGGATGGATGTTCGAACTAGTTCGATTTGCAGGTATTCTCCATCTCCTCAGAGTGACTTTTTACGCTAATTTCAGTGTGATCCTCTTCTGTTCGAAAAAATGCTCAAACCAAGACTTGGCCCTGCAGGTCGATTCGTCGGATGCCAGGGGAGTTTGCATAGGGATCACAGGGTTTACCAGTAAGTGTCATATTGATAGGGCTGTTCTCGAGAGTATGTGCTTTCAGGCGAAGGACGTTTTGGATTCGATGCATAAGGATTCCAAAGAGGAAGGCGATGCTAAGAATGGTAAGGGAGACTTCTTGCTTAGAGTTGGCATGGTGCCACTGTTAACAATCTTCTGATGCAGATTCAGGTATTGTTTCATCGAAAACCAACTAGCTAATAGAAAATGATCTGTGAATTGTGATATCATATACATATAGGACCTATCAAAACTCATGAGTAAACTCAAAGATGTATATATAAAGTGTAGGCTGATTTGTTGGGCACGCCAGTGGTTCGACCCGCGGATATTGAGACAACGGCTCTAGGAGCTGCTTATGCAGCTGGGCTAGCCGTTGGCGTTTGGATGGAAAAAGGGGTTTTCTCGTCTGGGGAAAAGATGAAAGAAGCAACAACTTTTCGTCCCTTCATAGGCGGAAGAGGCGAGAGAGAAAGTTGAATCTTGGTGCAAAGCAGTTTCAAGAACATTTGACTTGGCTGATCTATCACTGTAATCATCCTTCCAATTCTTGATAGTTTTATTTCCCCATTCTCTGTGTTAGTTAGTTAGAGTCGCTTTGTGACTATTGAGGGCAATATTTATCCATGTCGATGTTAAGACATAAATGCATAGAAAGTTCTAATCTCGAACTCGTCGTTTCTCCAGATAGTAATAACAAGCCAGAAAAAAAAAAGGCTGCTGCAGTGACCTTCTATCACTGATGTCAAGCTTGAATTTTTCCCTTACGCAAAGCTAAATTAAAGAAAAAGCGAATATATTATTCTCATTGTGCATTTATTATTGGGCAAGTGAAGGTGGACGATCTTATCAGAAAGGTGAAAAAAATGGTTTTTTCACTTCACCAAATTTCCCTAACACAAACACACAGTGGGCTGGGCATATACATTCATTCAGAGTGGGAAGAAAACAACAAGATCTATCTTACCTGTCTGTCTGTACACTTGATCGATGATATATAACCACCTGAAAATTCATCTATCTATCTATCTTTCTCTCTACAGACACACTACTGACATAGAGATGTCATTCACTTGTAGCTTTCAATCATCTCTTGCTGTGCTTGCTTGTGTTTTTTCGAACCCAACAAATATATCCATCATAATTCCACGATCATTACATGAGCTTATCATAAGCCAAAGAGTTAAGGGGAAAAAACGGTGGTTGGGGACAATTACTTGCACCAATCTATCGACGCTTCCACGCATTTATAACCCCACCCTTTGCATGAGATTCAAAAAACGAATGTTTAAGGAAACTATTAATTAATACGCTTCTCCTCCTCGTATATAAAAAGGCGTCGCCGTGTCTCATTATTTCTTCCAATCCATCGCTCCCTTTTCTCACATATAAAATAAATAAAAAAAGAAAAATGGCTGGTTCTTCGCGTAACAGCAGCTCTTTTTCCCAGTTCTCCTCTGTAAACGGGTTAGACCCGAACACCACGTTTATTCAAGCCGACCCGTCAACTTTCCGTGCGATAGTTCAGAGGTACACGGGCGTCGACCCGCAAAAGCTCCACCGGAGACCCGCCCGTCAAGCTGCACGAAAGAAGGCCAATTGCCAGGAAGCTAGAGATCAAGCTTGGAAGAAGCAGCGACGAGGACAATGATAAATATCAATGTACGTAGTTCCGTAAATAGTGCAGCAAAAGCTCTCTTTTATTTTTGATTTCTGTATAACTCTTTCGTTATTTATAATTTGCAGCGCCATTTCAGTGCTATCAATCTTCGTCAAACCAGCAAAGGAGATCGTTCATTGGAGAGCAAAACGCTGTTATGGTTTCGCCAGTGTCGCCATTGGACCAAACATGCTCGCCATGGGATAACGAAGAAGAAAGAGCCATTGCTGAGAAAGGGTTTTATCTGCACCCGAGTCCGTTGAGTACCCCGAGAGGATCCGACCCGCCCCAGCTCCTGCCTTTATTTCCACTGCATTCTCCAAGAGACGATGATTAATTAATGTATTAAAATCATTATCACTGTTGTTATGTTATGTTATATTGCATAACCGTAGCGCTCTCTTGTCTCTTTCTTCCTGAGTTTAAGGATGATTAGATCGTATTTACTGTTATTGCGTCCATGTATCTTTTGAGTTTTGGTTCTATAATATTTAAACTAGAGAATAAATCTGACGTAAACACTATTGCAATTTGCAATTCAACAGTTTCTATTTAGGTTGGCAGAAGACAGTTACATAAATCGTACAGAAGCAGAAATTGAGTTTAATGTCTTGTTATCATACCAAAGCATTTAAATGGCGACAGCAGCATATTAATAACTCTTGGATGAATGAAATGAAACAATATATCTCAGCTCACTCGATGCATTTAATTTCCTTGCAGGGTTCAGAAATTTCAAAAACATTTGAAAATATGATCTCGTGACATTCTTATTTACATCATTACTATAGCAAGAATCATTCAATTGAGCCAGTTCAATACGGGTCGGACCCTTTGACGCTGGGTCGGACCATAATCACTTTGTTAATTAGAGTAGCGTTCTTGTTGATTCACTTGTTCAAGTCCGTTAACCTAATTCAAAGCCCATTATCTTCAGGCCCAATAAGCCAAACGGGTCGGTTTATTTAACCGCCTCGAACATTACCAACCATCGGTATATAAACCTCGGCCCGGTGCCCAAATCGGGTCATTACTCTCTTCGAGAGTTCGAACGAAGGGTAGCAGCTAGAGCACTGAACCAAACCCTTGCTTTCCAACTCCCAAGCTACTGGTATCTTGGTACACCGTAGAATCCCTAATTCCGGGAGAATCAGACTCCCCAAGCCATAGGGGTTGTATTCGGAGTGTAGTTTTTGGTTACCTAGTAGCCAAGATGTATAACAATAATCCGGAGATTTGGAGCGGCAACGCGAGCGGCGAGCATGGTATGGCGAATCCTGCTCCGCCGGGGACGACCGGACCTCCGCCTCCGATTCCGCCTCCTCCTTCGTACACGGTGGTGCCGACTGAGTCGCAGCTTGACGAAAGGGCGAGGAAGTGGATGCAGCTGAACAGCAAGCGGTATAGTGATAAGAGGAAGTTCGGATTTGTCGAGACGCAGAAGGAGGATATGCCTCCTGAACACGTCAGGAAAATTATTAGGTTCGTCTCCTCTTTAATCCGTCAGTAATTTGTGCGTCGATTGCTGGGAACGAGGCTTTGTAGCTGAGCCCGTTGATTTTACGGGTTGGTTATGTATCCGAGAGATGATAGTTATCTTATGTTAGTATGTATTTTGCATTCCGATTACTGAGAATTGCTATTGTACTGTTGAGCAGGGACCATGGAGACATGACGTCCAAGAAATACCGCCATGACAAACGTGTGTATCTTGGAGCTCTTAAGTTTGTTCCTCACGCGGTATACAAACTTCTGGAAAATATGCCCATGCCCTGGGAGCAGGTACTTGAACTTCAATGGCTTCAAGGATTTTTTGTTTCCTTCCTTTTGTTTCTGCCCTGATTTTGTAATATTATTCTTATGCTATGTCCTCTAAAGGTCCGTGAAGTGAAGGTTCTGTATCATATCACTGGGGCCATTACATTTGTAAATGAGATACCATGGGTCGTTGAACCAATTTATTTGGCACAGGTATGTTTTACTCTGGAATTACGTTTTCTTCTCTTTTGGTTCCTCTTAAATTCCAGCTTAATCCGAGTTGATGTATAATGATGTAATCTTGGCAGTGGGGTACCATGTGGATCATGATGCGAAGAGAAAAGCGAGACAGACGTCATTTTAAGAGAATGCGTTTCCCACCATTTGATGATGAGGAACCTCCACTGGATTACGCTGATAATCTGCTTGATGTGGATCCTCTGGAGCCTATACAGCTGGAGCTGGACGAGGAAGAAGATTCAGCTGTTTATACTTGGTTCTATGACCATAAGCCTCTTGTCAAGACGAAGCTCATCAATGGACCTAGCTATCGTAAATGGCATCTCTCACTCCCAATTATGGCAACGCTTCACCGTCTGGCCGGCCAGTTGCTGTCCGATCTGATTGACCGCAATTACTTTTATCTTTTTGACATGGAGTCGTTCTTCACTGCCAAGGCTCTGAATATGTGTATACCTGGTACAGTTGAAGTTATTTTGCTTGCTGCCTCCCTTTTCTTCATAGTATGACTATATTCGATATACAACTTGTAAACAATATACGTCATTTGCAAATTCAGATCACGTTTCGTAGATCGGTTCATGTTTATCTAGTAATGATACCTTGTGGAGGTATTAGTTTTTGATGAATAGGTGAATACGCTTTCTTTGAAATTTTACTGTTCATCATCAAATTGTTTTCAATCTCTCTCTCTCGACTTTCTCTTTCTCATGAATTAAACTGTTTCAGGAGGTCCTAAGTTCGAGCCTTTGTACCGGGACATGGAGAAAGGTGACGAGGACTGGAATGAATTTAACGATATCAACAAACTAATCATCCGGTCACCACTTAGGACAGAGTATAGGATTGCATTTCCTCATCTGTACAACAACAGACCCAGAAAGGTGAAGCTTAGTGTCTATCACACTCCAATGGTCATGTACATAAAAACTGAGGATCCTGATTTGCCTGCTTACTATTATGATCCTCTTATACACCCCATCACAAGTATAAGCAAAGATAGGCGCGATAAGAAGAATATTGAGGAAGATGACGATGAAGAGTTTATTCTGCCCGAAGGAGTTGATACATTGCTTACGGAGACCCCTCTCTATACTGACACTACAGCTTCTGGTATTTCTCTGTTGTTTGCCCCACGGCCCTTTAATACACGTTCTGGTCGAACGAGGCGTGCCGAAGATATACCGCTTGTGTCCGAGTGGTTCAAGGAGCACTGGTATGAAATTATCCTTAATTATTTTCACTTTCATCATTATCCCATCATATGTATTGGTTGCTGATGTGTTTCTGCAGTCCTCCGTCATATCCAGTCAAAGTCCGTGTCAGTTACCAGAAACTACTGAAATGCTTTGTGTTGAATGAACTGCATCATCGACCTCCTAAAGCACAGAAGAAGAAGCACTTGTTCAGGTCCCTCCAAGCTACAAAGTTCTTCCAAACTACCGAACTTGATTGGGCTGAAGCAGGTCTGCAAGTTTGTAAGCAGGGTTATAACATGCTGAACCTTCTGATCCATAGGAAAAATTTGAACTATCTCCACCTCGATTACAATTTCAACTTGAAACCTGTGAAGACCCTGACAACTAAGGAACGCAAAAAGTCACGGTTTGGTAATGCCTTCCATCTTTGCCGTGAAATATTGCGTTTGACGAAACTCGTTGTTGATGCAAATATCCAGTTCCGTTTGGGGAATGTAGATGCATTCCAGTTGGCTGATGGTTTGCAATATATCTTTTCACATGTTGGTCAACTGACTGGTATGTACCGGTACAAGTACCGGCTTATGCGACAGATCAGAATGTGTAAGGACTTGAAACATTTGATTTATTACCGATTCAATACTGGACCAGTTGGAAAAGGTCCTGGATGTGGTTTTTGGGCTCCAATGTGGAGAGTATGGTTGTTCTTTCTCCGTGGAATAGTTCCTCTTCTGGAAAGGTGGTTGGGAAATTTACTGGCCAGACAATTTGAAGGACGCCACTCCAAAGGGGTTGCTAAAACTGTGACAAAGCAGCGTGTTGAAAGCCACTTTGATTTGGAGCTCCGTGCTGCCGTCATGCATGATGTCCTTGATGCCATGCCAGGTTGGCATCTTTTTATAGATGCTAATCCTTATGTAATACCTTAGGCAGTCCCAGTGTTAGACTTTCATTTCCTGCTTTAATTTCTTCTTTCTATGCAGAGGGCATCAAGGCAAACAAAGCAAGAACCATCTTGCAGCATCTAAGTGAAGCTTGGCGTTGCTGGAAAGCAAATATACCTTGGAAAGTCCCTGGGTTGCCAGTCCCTATTGAGAACATGATACTTCGCTACGTCAAGTCAAAAGCTGATTGGTGGACAAATGTTGCTCATTATAATCGTGAGCGTATTAGAAGGGGGGCTACAGTGGACAAGACTGTGTGCCGAAAGAATCTTGGGAGATTGACCCGTCTTTGGCTTAAGGCAGAACAGGTAACAACAAATGTTGAATTTTGACATTTTTCTCTTTTTATGGGGTCTGTGCTTTGTATTTACGGGTTTTGTTCACTTCTCTTAGGAACGCCAACATAATTACTTGAAAGATGGTCCTTATGTGACACCAGAAGAAGCAGTCGCAATATACACAACCACTGTTCACTGGTTGGAATCTAGGAAATTCTCTCCAATTCCTTTCCCCCCATTGTCTTACAAGCACGATACGAAGCTCCTCATTCTTGCTTTGGAGAGACTGAAGGAGTCATACAGTGTTGCTGTTAGGTTAAACCAGCTTCAAAGAGAGGAGCTGGGTTTGATTGAGCAGGCCTATGATAATCCTCACGAGGCTCTATCTCGGATTAAGCGTCATTTGCTTACACAGCGTGCATTCAAAGAAGTATGTTTTAGATTGTATCCTCTTTAACTTCTGTTCTCATGATAATGGAACTTGCAAAAACAATTGTTTATTTACCTGGATAAACTAACAGTATATTATTTGACAGGTTGGCATTGAGTTTATGGATTTATATAGCTATCTGATTCCGGTGTATGAGATCGAACCACTTGAAAAAATTACGGATGCTTATCTAGATCAGTATTTATGGTATGAGGGTGACAAGCGTCATCTGTTTCCGAATTGGATTAAGCCTGCTGATTCAGAGCCCCCACCTCTATTGGTATATAAATGGTGTCAAGGAATCAACAACTTACAAGACATTTGGGACACCGGTGACGGCCAGTGCGTTGTGATGTTGCAGACCAAATTTGAGAAGTTTTTTGAGAAGATTGATCTAACTATGCTCAATAGGTGAGAGCATGGCGTTTCTCCTATATCATTGGTGCTTGTTCCAAAACTTACTTCTCTCTCATTTATTTTTTCATCTAATCTTTCTGCAGGCTTCTACGTTTGGTTCTTGATCACAACATTGCTGATTATGTTACTGCAAAGAATAATGTTGTTTTGTCATATAAGGACATGAGTCATACAAACTCTTATGGACTTATACGTGGTCTCCAGTTTGCTTCATTTGTCGTTCAGTACTATGGGCTTGTACTGGATCTTCTACTTCTTGGTTTGACCCGAGCTAGTGAGATAGCAGGCCCACCACAAATGCCAAATGAGTTCATAACTTATCATGATACTAGAGTAGAAGCACGTCACCCTATCAGATTGTACTCCAGATACATTGAGAAGGTGCATATACTATTTCGATTCACTCATGACGAGGCTCGTGACCTTATCCAGAGGTATCTCACAGAGCATCCCGATCCCAACAATGAGAATATGGTGGGTTATAACAATAAAAAATGCTGGCCTAGGGATGCCAGGATGCGGCTAATGAAACATGATGGTATGCACTTAAGAAACTTCAGGAAATTATATTATCTATGTATCTTATTTGATAATTGGTGGACAATCCTTACTAACTTTTACTGGTAATTGGCGCAGTTAACCTTGGAAGAAGTGTTTTTTGGGATATGAAAAACCGCCTTCCGAGAAGTATTACCACCCTGGAATGGGAGAACGGTTTTGTGTCTGTCTACAGCAAAGACAATCCGAACTTGCTTTTCAGCATGTAAGTTTATACATTATATTTTTGGCTTATGTGAGATACTGATGTTGTAATTCTCGGGTATAGGTGTGGTTTTGAAGTTCGTATATTGCCAAAGATCCGTATGACACAGGAGGCTTTTAGCAACACAAGGGATGGGGTTTGGAATTTGCAGAACGAGCAGACAAAAGAACGCACTGCTATTGCCTTCTTACGGGTAGATGATGAGCACATGAAAGTTTTTGAGAATAGAGTAAGGCAGATACTCATGTCCTCCGGTTCGACAACATTCACCAAGATCGTCAATAAATGGAATACAGCTCTTATAGGTAAACATTCACGATCCCGTCTTAGGAGTGCCTTCTGGCTTGTATCTAGCAGATGGCCAAGTTGTGTTTCTTCCTGCTACTTAATACAGTTGTTACCATTATAGGTCTCATGACATACTTCCGTGAGGCGACGGTGCATACTCAAGAATTGTTGGATCTACTAGTAAAATGTGAAAACAAGATCCAAACTCGTATTAAGATTGGGTTGAATTCAAAGATGCCTAGCAGGTAGAGTAACATGTTTCATTTTTTCTGTTCTCCCAGTTACTGTATTTGAATCATGAAAGTGGCTGAACTTTTATTTTTCTGCCAGATTCCCTCCTGTTATCTTTTACACGCCAAAGGAAATAGGAGGGCTTGGAATGTTATCTATGGGTCACATTTTGATTCCTCAGAGTGACCTTCGTTATAGTAAACAGACAGACGTCGGGGTCACTCATTTAGAAGTGGAATGAGTCATGATGAGGATCAGTTGATTCCAAATCTTTATCGTTACATACAGGTACTTTATCATCATGATAATTAGATCCTTGTTAAATTTTCGAAATTATTTTCTTATCTTTTCATCTATTTGGCAGCCATGGGAGAGTGAATTCATCGATTCACAACGTGTCTGGGCTGAATATGCATTGAAGAGGCAGGAGGCACAGGCCCAGAATAGGCGATTGACTCTGGAGGATTTGGAGGTGGGTTTTTTCTTTAATTTGTTCACTTCTCTTTCATAACTAGTCTTTTCTTTTGTCTGTTCATTTCTACCCGGTCATATTTTCCTTAAGATATCCTCTTTGTGACTGGTTTCAGGATTCCTGGGATCGCGGGATACCTCGAATCAATACCTTATTTCAGAAAGACCGCCACACTCTTGCCTATGACAAAGGTTGGCGTGTAAGAACAGATTTTAAACAGTATCAGGTCCTGAAGCAAAATCCGTTCTGGTGGACACATCAAAGACATGACGGAAAACTGTGGAACTTGAACAATTACCGAACCGATGTTATTCAAGCACTTGGTGGAGTAGAAGGAATTCTTGAGCACACGCTATTCAAGGGAACATAGTAAGATCCCTGACATCACTGCCCAAACTAACACTAATACTGCTTAAAAACTCTGTACATTTTTTATATTTTCAGTTCTATGATTTTCTCAAACAGCTTTGCTCTTTGTAAGTTTGTATGCTGAATTTTATTTTCTCTGTTAATCAGCTTCCCAACTTGGGAGGGTCTGTTCTGGGAGAAGGCATCAGGTTTTGAAGAGTCCATGAAGTATAAGAAACTGACAAATGCTCAAAGATCTGGTCTTAATCAAATTCCTAATCGTAGATTTACTCTTTGGTGGTCACCAACAATAAACAGAGCGAATGTCTATGTTGGGTTCCAAGTGCAACTGGATCTGACTGGCATATTTATGCACGGAAAGATTCCTACTCTGAAGATTTCGCTGATCCAGATATTCCGTGCCCATTTGTGGCAGAAGATACATGAGAGTGTGGTGATGGATCTGTGCCAAGTTTTAGATCAAGAGCTTGATGCGCTGGAGATTGAAACTGTGCAGAAAGAAACTATTCACCCAAGAAAGAGCTACAAAATGAATAGCTCGTGTGCTGATATTTTGCTCTTTGCTGCTCATAGATGGCAAATGTCAAAGCCCAGTCTTGTAGCTGAATCCAAGGATGTTTTTGATCAAAAGGCCAGTAACAAATACTGGATCGATGTTCAGCTTCGCTGGGGAGATTATGATTCGCATGATATAGAGCGGTACACCAGGGCAAAATTTATGGACTACACGACCGACAATATGTCGATATATCCGTCGCCAACTGGTAATTTTTTTTTTTTTTCATACGATATTTGTATGTTCCGCATTTTATTGATCTGGCTAAACTTGCGCTCTGTTCCAGGGGTTATGATTGGGATCGATCTGGCTTACAACTTGCATTCCGCATTTGGGAATTGGTTCCCTGGATCGAAGCCGCTGCTTGCTCAGGCCATGAACAAGATCATGAAGGTTAGACATTTACATTGTTTGGGTAGACATTCTTGGAGTTGATGAAACTCTTAGCTAAAAAGTGACTTGTGTTTTTCTCCCTTCTTTCTATGCAGTCAAATCCTGCCTTGTATGTCCTAAGGGAGCGCATAAGGAAAGGGCTGCAGTTGTATTCTTCGGAACCCACAGAGCCTTATCTATCCTCTCAGAACTATGGTGAGATATTCAGCAATCAGATTATCTGGTTTGTGGATGACACAAATGTCTATCGTGTCACAATACACAAGACATTTGAGGGAAATCTCACGACAAAACCTATAAATGGTGCCATCTTCATATTTAATCCCAGGACGGGTCAATTATTCCTAAAGGTTTGTTTTTACGACCTCCTCTTGTTCTTCTCCATGAAAAAGTTCTCATATCTTACTCTTCTCTAATTTACAGGTCATTCATACAAGTGTGTGGGCTGGACAAAAGCGTCTTGGTCAGCTTGCTAAGTGGAAGACTGCTGAAGAAGTGGCTGCTTTGGTGCGATCACTACCAGTTGAGGAACAGCCAAAACAAATCATAGTGACTCGTAAAGGCATGTTGGATCCCCTTGAGGTTCACTTGTTGGATTTCCCGAACATTGTGATAAAAGGAAGCGAGCTACAGTTGCCATTCCAAGCTTGCCTGAAGATTGAGAAGTTTGGTGATCTGATTTTGAAGGCTTCAGAACCCCAAATGGTCTTGTTCAACATATATGATGATTGGTTGAAAAGCGTCTCGTCATACACGGCCTTCTCCAGACTGATCCTAATTTTGAGAGCTCTTCATGTCAACAATGAGAAGGCAAAAATGTTGCTGAAGCCAGACAAGACTGTTGTGACTGAGCCCCACCATATATGGCCTTCTCTAACAGATGAACAGTGGGTAAAGGTGGGTATTTCAATTTCAGCAAGGCTACTCTCTATGTAGTTCTGGGTAGACTCGGTTGCATGTATCTTAGTCTTCTTTCTTAAAAAATGCAGGTGGAAGTAGCTCTCAGGGATTTAATTCTTTCAGACTATGCCAAGAAGAACAACGTGAACACATCAGCATTAACTCAGTCTGAAATCCGTGATATAATTCTTGGTGCTGAAATCACTCCACCATCCCAACAGCGGCAACAGATTGCAGAGATCGAAAAACAGGTGATAATCCTTCTCTTTTCTCCACTTGTCTATCATCTGCTGAACCAGACTTGGTTGTGTAATATCAAACTCTTCTTTGTAATTGCAGGCTAAGGAGGCCAGTCAACTCACAGCAGTAACTACAAGGACCACAAATGTCCACGGTGACGAGCTGATTGTGACGACCACAAGTCCTTATGAACAAGCAGCCTTTGGGTCTAAAACCGACTGGCGTGTCAGAGCTATTTCAGCTACTAATCTCCACCTGCGTGTTAACCACATCTATGTCAACTCAGAAGACATTAAGGTAACACTAACACCTCCTTAGGCCCTTCCTTCGTTCGTTAAAAGAAAAAACTAAATAGTTTAACCGATGTCCTTGATTTATGCAGGAGACTGGGTATACATACATCATGCCCAAGAACATCCTGAAGAAGTTCATATGCGTGGCTGACCTTCGAACTCAGATCGCTGGGTATCTCTACGGCATAAGTCCCCCGGACAATCCTCAGGTGAAGGAAATCCGCTGCATTGCCATGCCCCCTCAGTGGGGGACCCACCAGCAGGTTCATCTCCCTTCGTCTCTCCCCGAGCACGACTTCCTTAACGACTTGGAGCCTTTGGGGTGGATGCACACGCGCAACCCAACGAACTTCCTCAGCTATCACCACAGGTTTAGTTGTTTGTTTGTTTCTTTCTTTGTTCACTAAGCTTTGTAATGTTTCTCCTTTTTTTCTTTTTCTTGGCATGCTGATGTGACTGAAAATGAATGGTATATAGGATCTTGCTGCTCACGCTCGTATCTTGTCGAACAATCACTGGGATGGAGAAAAGTGCATAATCTTGACTTGCAGCTTCACGCCAGGCTCGTGCTCACTGACTGCGTATAAGCTGACTCCTTCGGGATATGAATGGGGTAAGAGTAATACGGATGCTGGAGCCAATCCTCATGGGTACCTTCCGACTTTCTACGAGAAGGTTCAGATGCTCTTGAGCGACCGTTTCTACGGTTTCTACATGGTAAATTTCTACCATTTCATTTTTTTTTTTGGTGGAAGCGAAGGAAATGTGTGGCGTGGCTGGCATCTAATGATTAGTTTTGTTTTATGATGACGATAATAATAGGTGCCTGATAATGGTCCTTGGAACTACAACTTCATGGGTGTGAAGCATACTGCGAACATGAACTATGGGATGAAATTGGGTGCACCACGCGAGTACTATCACGAGGAGCACAGGCCAACTCATTTCTTGGAGTTCAGCAATATGGAGGAAGGCGAAACTGCTGAGGGTGACAGGGAAGACACCTTCAACTGACGTCAATCGTCTTGGATTGTATAATTATGTGTTTTTGTTCAAATACGATGTATTTTACCATCTGTTGTATTTCAAACAATTTGCTTTAGTGGTGTTGAACACCAGAACACTAGTCTATGTATATGGATGATACGATATTATGATGGTACATGTATGTGCTCGGCTTTCTTTGACATTCTCTCTACGTATGCAGTACAAAACAACCTCGTTCTTCTTCGCCTTTTTTTCTCGCATACTCTCAATAAAAATAAAATAAACTCTACTTGTGCGTTTGGCCAAGGGCCCATCTAAGAAAATAAATAGTCATAATATACGTGTGTTGTGCCGTGAGCCCATATTGGACTACTGTCTTGCAATAAGGTTGTCCGCATAACGGAAGCTTAGATCGGTCTCCACTAAAAGAACAGAGAATTGTGGGCAATTGGTGAGGTAAATACTGGCACGGCTACGATTCCAATCCAGAATATATAAGATGTTACTGGCAGTTCTGGTCGCCAATTCCGAGGGGAACATTCTTGTCGAACGGTAAAGATTACTTATCATACACAATTGCTTTGAATGTTTTTTTTTGCTGCAGCTTTATGGATTTGTAGTTGTTTGTAAACTAGACCTGCGTAGGATTTGTGTACTGTATGTACAATTGCGAAAGATGATGCCGAGTCGTGCGGTTGGTTGTTAGATTTCGAACTACATGTAATGAAGTCTTCGTATCTACTCAAATTTTCTATTCCTCATTGGATTTCACAGTTTCAATGGAGTACCAGCTGAGGAACGCTTGCATTGGAGGTCATTTTTGGTGAAATTGGGAGCACATAATCTTAAAGGAGTCAAGAATGAGGAGCTCCTTGTAGCTAATCACAAGTATACTTATTGTCTTTCTCGAATCTTGTCTCATTCTTACTCTTGTCTTAATATTATATCATTACTGTTGCCCAGATCGGTATACATAGTATACACAGTGCTGGGGGATGTCAGTATATTCCTCGTCGGCAAAGATGAATACGATGAACTTGCTTGTGAGTGCCTCACTTGATCCAATTTCCTTCCTTATAAAGGATTAGTTTGCATTAAGCTCAATGCTTTCATTTCTACTTTCTAGAACTTAGAAGCCATATCTATGAATCTAACCTGCTGCTTTTTCTACATAGTGTCAGAAATCATCCTTGTCTTATCTTAACCTCTGCACTGAAGGACGTTTGCGGAAAACCTCCCACAGAACGCCTCTTTCTGGACAAATATGGAAAAATATGCTTGTGCTTGGATGAGATTGTCTGGATGGTAAGTCTTAAGCTGTGTATGTGTGTGTTTATGTCCGCTCATTGTATGCCTAACTCACCTTTTACGCTGCTTTTTTTTTTGTTCTCTTCTAAGGGTTTGTTGGAGAACACCGATAAAGATAGAATCAAGAGACTTATTCGATTGAAACCGCCTACCGATTTATAACCGCAAACGGAGGTGCGACTGATTCTGAGTTCCCAGCTGCGGTGTGGCTCCGTACTATACAAACTCTCTCTATTCTTTCTCTGTTTTCTTGAATATTGAGGATATTCACTTGTTCCTAATCTTCTTTCCTCGCCTCTTCTTGTATGTACTGTATGTAACTAACTTTTGCTTGCCTTCACTTTTAAGTGATGCGTGTGTGTCAAAGTTACTACATTTTTTTTTATTTAAATGAAACAACAAATTAAAATATGGGAAACTTTCACTTAAATTCCTATTTGCAAACTTTCTATCACATAACTCCTCTGTCAGATAAATATATTACTTACTCCCCGATTGACTCTTTGGTACACCACACAACACATCTTGGTACACTATACCAACATATTGTGGTACATCATACATTGAGAATATGATACACCAAACATCACTTTTAAGGTACGCCGTAACAATACATTTAAGTACATTATAGCAACGTGTTGTGGTATACAATACAAACATAGAAAGGTAAAGTATAGTGGTACAAATAGCAAATCGAGGAGTTAAGTGATATATTTCTCTGACATAGGAGTTATGTGATAGAAAGTTTGCCTAATAGGGAAGGGAGTACATTGAAGTTTCCCTTTAAAATATTGTATACTAAATACGAAATCTGTAAAGGACCAGAACATCATACAATACAATAAACCTCGGCCTGGTTTTCCATGACATGTCTAAAACCCTCCTCAGTCTCATCAAACAACGGGGACGTCCCAAGCAAACGCCGAATTCCCGCGCTAGAACCTTCGTAACGCCCCAAATTAAAGAACTTGCACACGAAGTCTGCAATATCTTGAGGAGCCGTGAAAATAACTGGGAAGAAAGCCTTCAGAATCGTTTTCTTGAGGAAGATGAAGTTTCGCCTTCTGAAGTTGCCCACCTGGTGTTCGGCAGAATTCGCGACTGCTGTTTAGGTCTCAAGTTCTACGAATTCATCAGCAAAAGCAACATTTCCCTCGATGGGTATGCTTATTCCTCGCTTCTGAAGCTGCTGGCGCGGTCCAAATCGTTGGAGGATGTGGATAACGTGTTGTCGGAGTGTGTTGACTGCGAAGACAAGATGCCCACTTGCGACGCTTTGGGCTTTGTGATTCGTGCGTATGCTGACGCTGGGTTCGTTTCGAAGGCGCTTGTGGTTTATGACACTGTGATGAGAGTTTATGATGCTTTGCCTCATTTGGTTGCTTGTAATTCGTTGCTGAATGGCCTTGTGGAGGATGGTAACATGGAATCTGCGTGGAGGGTTTATGATGACATGGTTAGGAGTGCTGGCCGAGGGGAAACAGTCTGTTTGGATAATTACAGCGTTGGTATAATGGTGAAAGGGCTGTGTAAAGAAGGTAAAGTTAAGGAAGCAGAGACGATGATTGAGGAAAGGTGGGGTAAGGATTGTATTCCAAACGTCGTGCTGTATAATATTCTTATCGACGGTTATTGCAAGAGAGGGGAAGTCGAAAGAGCTTATGCACTTTTCGACGAGATGAAATCAAAGGCTTTCCTGCCTACGCAGGAGACGTATGGTGCAATTGTCTCTGGATTCTGTAAGAGAGGAGACTTTGAGAAAGTTGATAGAGTCTTGGAAGAAATGGAGTCAATGGGTGTGAAAGTTAGTGTTCAAGTGTATAACAACATTGTTGATGCTAAATATAAACATGGCCTAGTTGGGGAGTCCATGGCGGCCCTAAGAAAGATGATTGAGGTCGGGTGCCAGGCAGATGTTGCAACATATAATACATTGATCTCTAACACAATCCGTGATGTGAATGTGCAAGAAGCAGAGAAGATTTTGGAAGAAATGCGAAGCAAGGAATTAGTCCCGAATAAGCTAAGCTTCACTCCTCTTATAACTGCCTATTACAAGGAGGGCAATTTTGAAAGAGGGTCCCGCCTTCTCGTTGAGATGGTCGAATGTGGACACAAGCCCGACCTTATTACCTACAATGGTCTCATGCATGGCTTAGTTATGTCCCGAGAGGTTGATACTGCACTGACAATCCTAAACAAGATGAAGGAAAGAGGAGTGTCCCCTGATGCTGGCATTTACAATGTCTTGATAAGCGGACTCTGCAAAAGCGGAAGATTTGCTGAGACAAAGCATCTTGTCATGGAAATGCTTGCCCAGAATGTACCAATCGATGCGTATGTCAACGCAACTTTGCTGGACGGATATGTCAGAAGTGGTAACATTGATGATGCGAGAAAATTCTTTAACCAGATAATTGTCAAGGGTGCTGACCAGGGGCTTGTAGTGTATAACGCCATGGTCAAGGGTTACTGCAAATTCGGGATGATGAAAGATGCACTTGCTTTGATTAATAAGATGATGGAAGCAAATATATTCCCAGATGGGTATACTTATTCAACAGTTATTGATGGATGCATAAAGCATAATGATTTGTATGGGGCATTAACGTTGTTTGCCCAGATGATGAGATGTAACTGTCCACCAAACGTGGTGACTTACACTTCTCTAATCAGCGGGTTTTTTCGAAATGGCGAGTCTACAGCAGCTGAAAAGATTCTCAAGGCGATGCGAGCAGAGGGTATTACACCGAACGTTGTGACATACACGGTAGTTATAGGTGGCTATTGTAAGGAGGGAAAACTGGTAAAAGCAGCGTCTTTTTTCGAGGAAATGCTCTCAAGCAAGTGCAATCCAAACGATGTTACTTTTCATTATTTGGTCAATGGATTATCAAACAATATCCAACGTGCTCATTCAAGAACTGGGGATGCTTTGCCCATGCTTCTTGATATCTTTGGGAAGATGATATCTGATGGTAGAGATCCCATCTCTGCTGCATATGCTTCGATCATTGCTTGCCTTTGTTTGAAGAGAATGCTCAGTACTGCACTTACATTGGCTGATAAGTTGCTGAACAAAGGCTCCACTCAAGATTCAGTGGTTTTCGCAACCTTATTACACGGCGTTTGTTTGGTGGGGAAGTCCAATGAGTGGAGGACAATAATCTCCCCAAAGTTGATTGAGCCGAACATCGACTCTGCTACTCATCAGTACTTGGCCGTGTTCGAACGCTACTCATCTCATCAAGTGACGAGAGAGACCGCAGATATTTTGCAAACGGTCCTCAACGAAAGCAAAAGTCGCAGGGAAGAGAAAGGAGTCTCATACAAGACTATGAATTTGTGAAGGAAAAGCTTTTGTTAGCATTGCCAATTGTACAGGGAAGAGCTACTTATTTGATAATTACTGAGTTGTTCTGTTAAACTTCTTAATGTTAGTTTCGAATTTTCATCTTCTTATGATGATTTTATTCATCAAGTGCCCGACGGTGCGATTTTTTGGCGACAGTGTAAAGCATCAATTTATGTAATTTAAAGAATAAATATCAAGCAAAGTATAAGGTCATGAGAACTATTCGAAAAGATAAGTAAGTCGACCTTAAAGAGGAGAGGACATTCTAAGATTACTACGACTCATGAGGAAATCCATAATCCTGAGATGTCTTAAACCAGAAAACTGAAGATGGGAAAATCTTAGTCCTTGCTGTGTTCATTATCTCTGTCCTGTTGAGCCGCAGCCATTAATTCATCAAATTTTGCTGTTTTCCCAAGTAGAACTTCGATCTGAAACAGAGAAAAGTGGAACAAATGTCGGCGTCTAATTCAACATATAAAGTACCAATTTCAAAGTAGCAACGTCTAGCACTTAAATGTATTACACTAACCTTGGGCTTTTGGACAGGTCGACCTCTTGAGTCATCCTTTATCTCTACAGTGGATGTTCTTATCTCTGCATATTTAAGATGGCAAACTTTAGATGTAATGTCCATGACAAAATCGTTTCAAGTTTCTTCCTAAGAGAACAGATTAAGAATCCATTGTTAAAAAGGAAAAAAAAAACTCACTTTTCTCAACAGCAAATCCATTGTTCTTGAGAATTTCGGCAACGGAGACGACAGTTGAAATTGCTGAAATGAAATTACACAGTAAAAGGACAAATTATAACTGCACTATCATCGAGCGCGTATCATGCGCAAATACAATCCAACTACTGGGAATTTCGATAATGAAGCTGTGAGCGCATGATTCTAACCATATTTCCAACCAAACAGATGCAATTTCCGTTAAATACGAAGCATTTAATGACAAATGCCATCACAGAAGTACATATTACAAAGGGAAGCTTCAAATTGCATAGCGAGCGCAAATTTTCAGCTTGAGCGCATAAACTAAGATTAAAGTACTGAAACAAGGATCCAGATAACAGAAAAAGCATTAACTGGGATTAGCAAGAAATAAAGGTGTCTCGTTTCGACAAGCCATGGAACTAAGAAAAACACAAGACGTTGCAAAACTTCATCGGCGCCTGCCATATTATATCATATACAACACATAACGTACGCGGAAGAAGTACTCACACAGCACGAAAATACCAAATCATGTTCACGCGCAAACAAAACCACGAGTGAGTACTCACCCATTCCAAGGGCTGAAAGCTCAACTTCTCCATACTGTTGCATGTATCTCTGCGCTCATAATCAAACATTAAAAATATCAATTTCCGTACATACCTCAGAGTTTATCGATATGAAAAAAACAAACCTTTGCGAGGTTAACATAGAAAAACAACGGCTTCTTCGTATTTGAGACCTGGATGACATTTGTCTTCTGAGATTCGGAAATGCTCATCTTCTTGACTCCCTCAGCTACTTCTTCCATTAGATAAGGATAACGGTGGATATGGAAGGGCAAAAGACTGCTGTAATTGATCAAGGGGAGGAGAAAACTAGGGCTTTTATCTGGAAATTGTGTACACACTTGCTTGTCGCCTGAAACCTCAAGTCAATTTATATATCTTGTTCTTACCCTATGTAATTTAGTGTGACCGATCGTATTGGGCCTTGAGAAAAGTTGTTGGGCCTATTAATTTAGTTTGTTGGGCCTGTAAATTTTCGATATTTTTTGGAAGAGAAAATTCTGAGTAATCAAGAATTTGCAGGAACAAATAATGTTTTCTTAAAGCTAATAGAAAAAGCAAGACTGTTTAAGCTGATCAAGCGATAATGATGTACAGCTAGCATATATATCTTAGCCATTCATCATAATGACTAGTAACTAAATCATTAACCTTTGTCTGTATTCCATGAAGATCGTGCCCATGATAACAACATAAAAGTGATGATTCTAGTGAGTTCTCTTAGTCTTGGCGGTTGGCACATGTTGAAATCACATGGAATGGCTATTTACTTGAAGGCAAATCTACAGAGCATGAAGATTCTTGTATGTAAAAACAATTCAATGCCTTGTATAGCTGACTAGTTATGTTTGTACGTATATAGACTGAGACAGACGTGTATATTTGCTTGTTCCATTTGCTGTCATTGTTGACTACATATTAATTATCACCGTCGTCCTTGCCCAAAAAATTGACTCGAATAAGACCATTTACGGTTCTGGGATTGCCTCATCTTCAACGAATTACGAACTCAGTTGGCTTGTTTGTATTCATCATCCAAGACTTGTGAAACTCAGCTATCTTGGACTTGCATTCATCATCCATCATATTGTACCATATTTTATTATCATCTGAGACTCGTATACCATAACAAACTATCAAAAAATCAAATCTTTTATGTCCTGCCATATTATTTATTAACTGGGGTGGGTCGGTGAAGACAAAGGTATGGTCAAACTACCAACTCCAGGGTTAGAAATGGTTGGCCAACTTCAATCATTGGTATTTCTTTACCATGGAAGGAAATTTGTGATATATATACTTCACTTGTGTTTCTGAAGCTTTGGTATGACTGAGAAACGTGGAGACTAACACAGAGCAAGGGTCGAAAAGTGAAAAGAAATCAAGATAAGACAGAGAGAACCCTTACATCAATCATCAGCAAACGGCAGTACATAACATAATAGGAACAAATATACCATAGGAATCGATACAAAACCTGCTGAAGACGTTTATATTTTATATATTTCAATTCACACGGTTCTTTGTTCTTACTTACCACCTAGATTCCATCTCTCGACGCCTCTCACTTCACGCGCTGCTTCGGTGCTCGCCGGCGCGTCTTGTTATTTTCAATACTACACTTTTTCCCGAAGCATCCGCAAGCCGAGACGCGCGGCGACGGAGGCTCTATCGCCGGCGAGACCTTACCTGTTCGGAATCCGCGTCCTCCTCCGATGGATCGGCTCCTCTCCACCCTCAATCCGACGGCTGGCGACTGATTGATTGGTCCTTGTTGAACCTTTTCCGATTCGTTGCTCTCCGATTTCTTCAATTCGTCTTCCCTCTGCTCTTGCTGTTCGTTAGCGAGCTGATTAAGGCCGGCGAGGAACTTGTCGTCCCACACCATGCCAGAAGATCCTTGCCTTCTGAACGACATCGCAGATCTCTGTAAACCTAATTCCATTTCTGTACTTAAATTTCTTGTGGAGTTTTTCAGATCTGTGAATGATATGATATAAAATCGTGTTGTGGGCCTTTTTCTAGTACGTCTTTATTTATATAGGCTGATGATTGGGGCTAGTTATATTGAAGACTATGGTAATTTTTGTGATTGAATGAATATGGACTCAACCGTTTATCATATAGTATTATTTATAGAAATGCAATAGTTATAATATATTATTAGATAATTAAGGTTTGTGATTGTGGTGTTACAAGTTGATGTCGTCACATCACATGGAAGCAGGTCGGCATGTCAGACGAACAATGGCATTAAATGGTTTTGTTCCATGGTTTATTTTTTGGGGACAAGAACAAGAGTATATTTTTGGGTTATCTTTGATTTTTTGTCGTTATTATTAATAACGAATTTATCTAGGAGCAGTTTTTATTCAGGCCCTTGTCAGAATTTTTATTTAGGATTCAGTTCCTGTCAGGAAAAAATTTGGTTTTACGGACCGGAGTTCTACAGTACCACATCACTGCTCTGAAATAACAATATGTTGAAATTTTGTAATACAAAACAATCATCCGGTATCAGTTAAGGTTCATCCGATACCAGTTCATTTATGCAGTACAACTTCATTGTTCTGAAATAACAATATGTCGAAAGTTTGTAACTCAAAACGATCATCCTATACCAGTTCATATTATCTTTATACCAATTTTTTAGTTAAGTCCTTTTCTAAAATTTACAGAAATTGGGTCCTTTAAACTAAAATTTGTTCTGACAGGGCTGAATCTTAAATTAAACTTATGACGGGTCCGAATTGAAATTAACCCACTTATCTATGCTTATTTATTTTTTTATTTGGTTTCAATTAGGTGTGGGTACGTGGGGTCCATAGCATCCAGATTCTCCAGCCTTTGTCGGATTAAGATATGGGCCTAAAGGCCTGTATATAGTGGGCCCATGAAGGCCCAATATTCCTTACAATCATAAACCTAGAGGCTAGAGCCATATATATATATATATCCAAATCCAACTACTTTTCCAGCGAATTTTCGCGCTATGTATTATATATATCTTCCCACCAACTATTATGTGGGTCCCATCGAAGTTGGTTCAACAACTCCCACCGCACTTCGGATATATACAACTCTTTCTTTCAACCTCCCAAAACCTCACCACCGTCGGAGACCAGTGAATTCCCCATAATGTCCTCCTCCCCGCCGCCGAATTTCTGGGGCACCACGCCCGAATCCGATTTCTACGCCTCGCAGAGAGTCGCCAACGCCAAATCCCATTTCGAAACGCCCGACGGAAAGCTGTTCACCCAGTCATTCGCGCCTCTAGACCAGCCAATCAAGGGCGTCGTGTTTATGACCCACGGGTACGGGTCGGATACGGGTTGGATGTTTCAGAAGATCTGCATTTCCTACGCTCAATGGGGTTATCAAGTCTACGCTGCAGATATGCTGGGACACGGACGGTCCGATGGGATCCACGGATACGTCGGAGATCTGATTAAAGTCGCCAGAGCTCAGCTGTGCTTTTTCAAGAGCGTGAGGCTGAGCGAAGAGTGGAAAGCTTCGCCGGCTTATCTGTTTGGGGAGAGTATGGGCGGGCTTGTGACGATGCTGATCTATTTGATGAGCAGAGACGAGGGTTTGTGGAGTGGGCTTTTGTTCTCCGCGCCGTTGTTTGTGATTCCTGAGGAGATGAAGCCTTCTAAGGTAGAATTAATCTATTGGGCTGTCGATTTCTTTCCCCTTTTCTTGAGCAATTTCACTCGTAGATCCTTGTAGTTGTTGTTGATTAAGATGGTGATGACTTGAATACCCATTCTTTGAAGGGCTCGAAGATTCAATTACATTTATCTGTGGTATCCTTGCTGTTGTTGATGATGATTATGATGATTCAATTCCCAATTTGAAGATTCAATTACGTTTCCCTAAATCCCTTCCTCATACATGTAATCATCTGATCTTCTCAGGCACATCTATTCATGTATGGCCTCCTCTTTGGGTTAGCAGACACATGGGCAGTAATGCCAGAGAATAAGATAGTGGCCAAAGCCATTAGAGACAGAGAGAAGCTGAAGGTCATTGCTAGCAACCCGAGGAGATACACGGGTCGCCCGCGGGTCGGAACGATGAGAGAAATCTCTAGACAGTGCGACTACCTTCAGAGCAGCTTCGAAAAGGTAACGATCCCATTCTTCACAGCTCATGGAACAATGGACGGCGTTGCCTGTCCATCGGGTTCGAAGATGCTGTACGAAAAGGCAAGCAGCCAAGAAAAGACCTTGAAGCTCTACGAAGGTATGTACCATTCCTTGATTCAAGGCGAGCCCGACGAAAGTGCTGACATGGTTTTGGCTGATATGAGGGATTGGATTGATAGGAGAACCGATGGTGATGGCCAGAGAAATGGAGACAAGTGATGAATTGTTGTTGTTGTAATTTTAGTTTGGGATTTGTGTTATACAAGCGTCAGAACTCAGATGTATGCCATTATGATGCTGAACTGTTCTAATCTTACAGTGTTTAAGGAGAGGGTCATTTTCTTTATGTTGCACGTTTCTGTGGTTCCTGGCAGCAAGTGCAAGAAAAACACAAAGATCCAGCTAATAAGGTAAGGACTAAGGAATAAGGATGAATCATCATAGTACACAATAATTGCCCAACTTGTCAGCGTATGAATGAATCCATTAAATAAAAAATGTTTCATAGTAGAAAAAATACGTGAACCTCAGGCCGTCAATAATCTAAATATGGAATAAAGGATATTAAATACATGGGGTGGTGGCGCAGTTGGCTAGCGCGTAGGTCTCATAGCTTCTGAGTTATCCTGAGGTCGAGAGTTCGAGCCTCTCTCACCCCAATTATTTTCATTTTTATTTTCAAGCTTCATATGAAAGTAAATTACAAATGTTCGTAATAGTTTCTATTGAAATTGAGGGTTCCAACCTAAAACCAATTGGTGATAGGTGGAGAGGCCTCTTTAATTATATACTGAGTCGGGTGATATGTTTTTCCCGATGTGGGACAGAAATTCTCAACACGCCCCTCACGTTGGGCACGATTCAAAGCCTAACACGTGGACATATGAAATCGGGTGACGATGAGTGAAATATGCGCGATAACACGCAATAGAACCCGCTCTGATACCATATTGAAATTGAGGGTTCCAACCTAAAACCAATTGGTGATAGGTGGAGAGGCCTCTTTAATTATATACTGAGTCGGGTGATATGTTTTTCCCGATGTGGGACAGAAATTCTCAACACGCGATATCTTTGTTGGTAGCTCAAGTCTATCAAAGACAGACTGCATATCCAACTAAAGCGCTCAGAGCACAGCAAGATAAATAACAATGAAAAATCGATTTATTCATTGATGCCATCTTATTGCATAAACCATTTGAGTATTTTTTAAGAGAAAAATATCCAAGCGAGCATAAGCCATATTATTGCAACGATGACCCCCTTGCTTATTCTTCTTCTTCAATGTAGAAGCTTGGGAGGAGAGGAAGGATTGTTGCGGCATTTGACGAGGCAGTCTACTTGGCATTGGAAGACTCCTTTGCATGCCTCGATACAATTAGTAATACAATCAATATAATCTCCAAGGGCACCATTATTATTAGTCCCTTCGTCATTAGCAGCTGATTCTGAAGAAAGGAGCATCGCCATTATCATTACCATAGCAACAAATAGTACTGCAGATCTGAAGCCCTTCATTGTTGTCCTTTTTCTTCTGTAATGTGTTGTCTCGGAGAAGAGAGAGCAGTTAGTGCCTTTAGCTTTGACCTTCGCTGATGATGGTGAGGGTGTTAATTGGAAGGAGCCTCCTATTTATGGAGGAGGCCAAGGGCGATGTGATTTCATTACAAATTTGCCTTTTAAATAAAGCGGCAAGTAATAGTAATTTGAAAATATATCTTGACTAAACATAATATATCTCTCTTGAACAAATAATACACGGTAAAATATCGGATATCAAATATTTGGAAAAGAAAATCACACAAAATAAGGTATAAATATTTAGAAAGCAATCATTAACACATAATCACGTATTATAGTCTTCGATCTTTCCCCTAATTATGGGCTTTTGGAATTTAATTCATTCATCAACATAGAAAATATCAAAAGATACTTTTGGAATGATCTCACCAATTAATCGAGTGTGCACAACACCCTTCCAAGATCCATTCTTTCTTGAAGGAAAACAATGCAAGCCGCAAGTTATCAATAAGTAAAATAACAACGCAGCATAGCATTGGGCCTCATGAATGGAAAAGGAAGATAACAGCCATTGAATCAATGTTGAAGCCGCAGTGTCCAGAGTAAATAGCTCAATTTCATTTCCAAGCATCGTTTGATGTCATTAAACCATTCAGATTCAGAATCCCCCATCATATATTAGAGAACAATAATAAATCATCCCAAAACTCCATATAGAACCAAAATAAAGTGAACAAACAAAACAAAGCTGTTAAAACAAACAGGTTTTTGGAGAGGCATACCACCCACGGCCAGCTTTTGGGAAGCTTTAAGCAGATGAAGCCACAGCCTTCTTCCTCGGAGCAGCTTGAGTACCTAATCCGCCATCACAAATCATATCGTATAGTAAGGTCGACTCAATAGCGGGCAATCAAGACAAGAAGAAAATCATTGAAAGATTCAATAATGGATATGGATATACAAACAAAGGCAAGTTCGAATCGAACCTACCTTCTCTAAAGCCAGTCTTGAATCTGCGGGGTACGTTTTTGAGATACCTCATGCGACCCGTTCCAGTGGTCTTCCTGCGAATGGCCTTCACACTCCAATTGTCTGAAACAACACAATCGCACAAATGCAATCAATCATACGATGTAATGATTCAAACAATTCCAACAGTCCACCATCAAATTACATTTTCCTTCAATCAACCACCGCCGCCTTATAATCGGATCAGATGAGCTAACGGACGAACAATTTATATATTTCGGACTGTAATCTCCACCAAACCTAATAATTCAAACTAATTATTCCCAAGAAAAAGAAACCATCGGAGCTTACATGTCCTCTTGCGAGCTGCAGGATAAGCGCAGGCCGAGCATCTGCTCTTCTGCAAGTGGAAGCTGCGTCTGCCGCATCTCACACACAGTGTGTGTGTCTTGTTCCTTCTCTTACCGAAACTGCCCGTTCCCTTACCCTGTTAAATTCACATCACACAAACAAACAGAGATCGTCACGCATGTAACGTCATCCTGCGATTTTTGCAAGCTAGCGAATATAGATCTTGAGGTTTCGAGCATCATTACCATTCCCGCCGCGCAGCAAAAATGACTGAATGAAGAATAAAGCCGTGTTCGTTCCACCGCGGCGAGGAGGACGATGCTTTTATGTGCAGCAACGAAGTTGAGCTGATTGACTAGGGCTGGGCTTCAATGGGCTCGATAGTGGATCGTTAAAGCCCAAATACCTGAGCAAAAAATAATTTAATTACAATAGTCAATGAGTTTTACCTTATTTAATTTTCCAGATAGGACGACGCAATTATTCCGAAATTAGCAGAGGGCGGTGCAATTATATATGGGCGTTGCGTTGTATGTGAATTTAATCACACAAAATAAATTGAAATAATTTGAATTACCTTTTACAATCGTTGAGGATTTTCTAAACATAGCAAGAAGGTAAGAAGAGTTTAGGGAATATGATGAGCTGCTTAAAACCGCATTATTAGCGATTATCTTATCTCGTAACCATGAGTTATAAAAGATAATAATGTGATTGTACGTATATATTACCTACTCCAACACTTGTTCCGTACAACATCGTCGTTTTGTCTATCCGACATTCTCTTTCTAGATTTCGAATTCGAACAAGAAGAAGCACACGGCCGAACTGAGAGGTCAGATTCTTCGCCGAGGCTCTATATCTGCTGTTTGAGCTCTCACTCTCTCATTGTACTTCGTTCTCATAGACTGTTCGACTACCGAGCAATGTCGTCTCCTCCTCCGGTGACATTTCCGTCGCCGGAAACACCTCCACCCCCGCCGTCCACGGTGGAGCTGATATTTCCTCCGCCTGGATCGAGTGCTGAGCCTCTGACAACTGCGGCGGTGAAACCGTCGAGCAGCAGCAGATCGACACTCTTGGCTCTTGGAGTTGGGATAGGGATAGGCGGGGCAATTGTGCTTTTGTGCGTGGGCATTTTCGTCATTTGGTACAGGAAAAGGAAACGGAGGCTCGCTTATGCTCCTCCGAAGTCTCATAAAGGTCGATCTGTCTTTTTTTCTTTTCGTTTCTAATGTGATTTTTCGAGCTTCATACTCATAAAAGAATGGATACATATTTTCTTGACAGTAACTATTTGCTTGTATGAGCCAAACTGTGCTTCAGACTCGAAAGGGCATTAGCCTTTTCAGAGTCTATTGTAAGATCTGAGGTTGTAATATGGCTGCTTAATACGAACATTTCTTTCTATTGCAGAAGACCGTTTCGATAGTCCAAGGCATCATTGGCAGCAGCCCGCCGCCCTTGGTTATTCGCTGAACACTCAAACGTCTTCGCTCAGTGAAACTGATGGGAATTCGTCGAGCCTTGCAAAGACTATATTCTCATACGAAGAGCTCGTTCTTGCAACAAACACCTTTGCAGAATCGAACCTTTTAGGACAAGGCGGCTTTGGATATGTCCACAAGGGAGTACTTAATGACGGTAAGCATGTCGCAATAAAGCAACTAAAGGTCGGGAGTGGTCAAGGGGAGCGTGAATTCCAATCAGAGGTTGACATCATCAGCCGAGTTAGTCATAACAACCTGGTGGGACTTGTCGGGTACTGCATTTCGGGCATCCGGAGACTGTTGGTCTATGAATACGTCCCAAATCGTACTTTAGAGTACCACTTACACGGTAGGCAACTGTCCTTTTTTCGTACCAACGTTGTCATGTTAGAAGCATACGATGTTCGCTTCTTGGCTTATTGTCCGTTGATCTCTTCAATGCAGGGAAAAAGAAGCCATCTATAGACTGGACAACTAGGATGAAGATTGCAATAGGATCAGCTAAAGGGTTGGCTTACTTACACGAGGACTGTGAGTCTTTCGTGCGTAGTAAACTTCGTTGCTCTTACAATATATTCGAACTGCTTATCGAATTGTGTGGCATTTGTAGGTCGGCCCAAGATTGTACACCGCGATATTAAGTCAGCCAATATCCTTCTAGACGAAAATTTCGAGGCAAAGGTTGCAGATTTCGGGCTGGCGAGGCTATACTCTGATACAGATACTCATGTTTCTACTCGTGTGATGGGAACATTTGGGTACTAACAAGCTATTGGATCTTGCTTTAGATTTATTTATGATATGACGAACAATAATATGTTTGTTATGTACAGTTACTTGGCTCCAGAATATGCCCTCACTGGGAAGCTAACAGATAAGTCAGACGTATTCTCATATGGGGTCGTACTTTTAGAGTTAATCACCGGTCGCCGGCCAATCGATAGATCTCAACATTACCTCGACGATAACATAATCGATTGGGTGAGTACGCTGTTCTTTTTTATGTAAAGCTAACTTATGATATGTGTAGTTTTCTGAAAAAGGGAAAAAATTGCAGGCAAGGCCTTTGCTGACTCAAGCCTTGGAGGAGGACAGCTTCGATACCTTGGCAGATCCTAGGTTGCAAAAAGATTACAACCATGTCGAGATGTCTCGAATGGTCGCATGTGCTTCTGCTTGCGTTCGCCATTTTGCACGACGAAGGCCAACGATGAGTCAGGTACTTACTTATCTTTCACAACCACAAATCTCCTAATTATTACCTAAGCATCTTTGTGAAATAGAATTCTTACAGTTGAGATTCTGTTCAAAGTGCAGATAGCAAGTGCTTTGGAGGGTAACTTGCCTCTTGACGATCTAAACAAGGGCATACGAACCGAACACAGTGCGATGTACGGTTCGCACGAAAGCTCTGATTTCGACATCTCATACGACACCACACAGTACAGAGAAGACTTGATTAAGTTCAAGAAAATGGCATTCGAAAGCACTGAGCAGAACACGACAGAGCACAGTGCCCTAACCATAGAGATCGCTTCTCAGTCAACTGAGGCGAGCGTAGAAATCGTACAAGCCAATCAAGAGACACAACAACCTTCAGCTAACCATTGCTAAAGACATAAGAAAAACTAGTTCAGGCATGGGGAGAAAATGACAGCTTATTACAATGGACGGGGAGAAAAACTGAGGAACGGGGAAAGAACAGTCTATAAAGGGGATGAGATCATCAGATTCATCAAACAAGCTGACAGATTCATCGACGTGTGCCTTCTGAGGGTGTTTCGCTTATTTCCCCGTGTTGTGTTTCTTTTTGTAAAGGCATGCGTGTGATTTTGAGGGGAGGTAAATGATTTGTAGTTCATTGGATTGAAAGCAGAAGCAGTTGCAAAGGGAATTATTGTCTTACACGCATAAATGTAATGTCTACAACAAGACAAACTCAGTCCAAGTTTTACGAACTTGCCAGAAATACGCATTCTCCCATATTTCATATATAGCTTATGCAGTAATCGTGCTGAAGCACCATTCTTCTAAAGTTGGCGTCTCCACTCCAATGTCCTTCATATCGACGATGTTTGCTGGAAATCAAGAAAATAATAGATAGAATGGAGTGTAAAGTTCGGAACTTTGTGAATGAGCCTTAAATCCAATTTACCAAGAATAATAATAGTCGCATACCATTATGTATATCAGGCGTAGCAGCAGCAGTAGCATCAACTATAACGGTAACTTTCTGGTAATCCAACGACACTGCATCGAAAACTGTCTGCCTAATACAGTTCGGAGTTTGAACACCTAATAACCAAAGACGTAAGAGTCGCCCATTGTAATAACTTCACACAACATATATATAGAGCAGAATAGCATCAAAGAAAAAGAGAAATTGAAGTTCACCTGTTAGTACCAACTTATCAATCCCAGTAGCTTGAAGGTAAGAATGGAGATTGGTGTTAAGAAATGCGCTAAACCTCGTCTTTACGAGCTTGTAATCGCCTTCTTCGACCACCATTCCATCGACTAGTTCGGCCCCCTTACTGCCCTTACAAGCTGGTTTTGGCTGACCTTCTCCATAGAATTTCCTTCGAAATAACTCCACGTCCCTGCCCAAGGGGTCATGCTCACGAACAATCTGTAGTGTAGGGGAAGAGATTCAATTTCATTTACAGTAATACTTCATTTTAGTATTTCACGTAACATAAGAAAAACCCTGAAAATCATATATAAGAATATGGGACTGCGTGTGTATAAGTACCCAAATAATGGGAATATGTTGGCTTCGAGCGACTTCGACAGCCTTGATAACGTTGGGAACGATTGCTTCGCCAGCTTTCATCATTGCAATAAAATCCTTCTGCGGTATGAGTCAAAAAAAGTGGGGCAAAGTTATGAATATGGTGAATCAAAGAAAAGGGGAACGAATGAAGTCAATTCTTGCCTGCATGTCCATTACAAGAAGGGCCGTGTTCTTCCCCTTGGATTCCATCGAGTATGTGTTGAGCTGCGATTATACTGAGATGAACAAAAGTGAAGAACAAAAACGAGCTTACGATTGAAAAGTGATACACAACCCTTGAGAGCTCAAATCGCGGTGCTGACTGAAAGTCTGATGAAGATTGCAGCCACCGATAAAGTCAACGTTGTATACAAAGAACAAGAACTGTATTAGCTTCGAGACTAGCGATAGGTGATGAACAACAATGAATAAAATAGCAATCATGTGTCAAGTAGGGTTTAGAATAATATTGAATATGGGATGAGACTGAGTATTTTGAAAATAGTCCCTGGAATAATCACACTCTCGAGTCTCGATATATAGTCTATATGCATTTGATTATAGCCCACGGATTTTCACAAAGGGCAGATATAATATCCCCAAATATATGAATTTGGCTGGCAGAAACACATTGGCCAATAAAGTGGGTATGCCCAAAAAACTTAACATTATGCTATGGCAAATATTCCTTTCCTTTACAAAAGGAACTCAATGTACATATATACGTTGGTTCGGATGGTAATAAGGTGATCAGTGTGGTTTAGGTTTTAAGACCCTTTTCAAAATAGTGTTCATGTTCTATCAGAAAAAGTTATTGTAAGGCCATCTCCAATGGAGGCAAATCGCATAATGGGGAGAAAATAAGTCCAATCGTACTGCAAACTGAAACCGAAAATAGGTATTTAACGTTTTCTCTCACTTCAAAAACTCAAATATGGGTTTGTACTGTCCATATATTTCTAACTCTTTCGAAAAGACCCAGTTCAATAAATAATTTGTTTTTAACACAAAATGCTTTAATTAGTCTATTATATTCTATTTATTTTATGCCTTTAAAATTGCATGATACGTAAATAATGTTTAATATTGTACACCTAATACTTAAAATTATTTATTAATTCTGAAATAGTATTTTAATTTTTCTTTTGTTTTAATTTGTGAAGCTGTAAAATATGTGGGTAGTGTAAAGTTGTAAAAGTTTGTGTGAAAGAGAATATTTTGAGAATATTCTTTTGAGTTTGAGAATGTGTTTGATGGTTGGAGAAGAATTACAATTTGATGTGACAAATACTGCATTTTGAGTTTGAAAATGGGTTTATCGGTTGGAGATGGTCTAAGGATCTAATTTTCGTAAAGCTTAGAAATAAGGACCTATCAGTTGTATGTTTGTGTTACAACATGTTGTTGTGGAACAATGAAGTGTTAGCATAAAAATTGTGTCTTTAAAACTAAACTTCTTTCTGGCACAACCTGGATCCTAAATTAATAGGCCTGAAACAAAATTTGCCCTTATGACTTTGAGCTTGAGTACAATGTGGCAGTTAAGAATTACTCCAATCTCTACGTGAATGGCAAAATCTTATATTACTAAAGAAATGTAGGTATCCTCCTATACCGTCATGTGTCCCATAATAATTAATTATAATAGATTAAAATATAATAAAGATATGAAAAACTAATCACTATCACACTATCCACTATAAATAGTTATTTATTAATATAAAATAATTATAGATAGTTAACCCGTGCATTGCACGGGTAAGAAACTAGTTTAACAATAAATGATTGAAAGTGCAGGGCATTCCGCGAAAAATTATTAATGGACTTCGATTGCGGCGGCTCAAACATTTATTGGGACAAAATGAATAATATATTTTATTTTAAACAACATGCAATAAAATCCTCAATTTAAATAATTTGCATTATGTTACTTTACTTTTTATTGTTTAACGTCCTTTTATTATATATTATTTAACATACTGCTCCAAAAGTCCAAAACCTAAAGCAACATGATATAACTAAAATCTGGAAAAGCATAACGCATCCTTTATGAAAGCCCCTTCTCGCGATAGACGTGTTCATACGGTTACGGTTACGGTTCACGGTTATGAACCGCCAGTTTACGGTTAATAAAAACGTCTAACCGTAACCGAACCGTGGTAATCACGGTTACGGTTACGGTTTTGAACCGGCCAAGCCGGTTACGGTTACGGTTATGAACCGCCGGTTTACGGTTTTTTTTCTAATTCTTTTTAGATTATCTTTTCTTTTATAATGATTTAAATATAGTAAAAAACTTTGATATTTTTATATAAAATGATAAAAAAGAAATTTCCATTCCAAGTTAGTATTTATATAATAACCTTCAACATTTGAAAAAAAAAATTTACACCTTAAATATTAAAAAATATTATGATTAACATTCATTCTTCGATTCGAAAATCTTTGACGGACATTCGTGGTAGGCATAGTTCTAAATATCATGTTTATCACTCAATATTCTTATAAGTTTTCTAAAGTCAATTTTATGATTGTTGATAAAACAAAAATAAAAATTAAATATGGTGAATAAATTATCATTAGATATTAAGAAAAGAGCAATAAAATTATATAGTTAATTATTATTTAAGAGACGGTTAACCGCCGGTTATAACCGCCGGTTTACGGTTAGGAAAATGAAGAACCGTAACCGAACCTTCATAATTTACGGTTCGGTTACGGTTTGAACCGTAACCGTTGACCACGGTTAACCGAACCGTTGACCGACGGTTCGGTTATGGTTCGGTTACGGTTTTTCAAACCGTGTGAACACCTCTATCTCGCGAGTGGAATTACAATACAAGTGGATCATTTCGAAAAAGGTAATGAATAATAGGGTAGGTACCAAGAAAATAAATAAGTGCAAATTACGAGTCAGGCCCCAATTCATATTTTCAATTAGAGATAAGGACCCATGCAAGTTTTATTTATAGATAACCCATTTAAGTTTCATTTAGAGAAAATGACCCGTATGTTGCCACAGACCCATGAAGTGTTACAAAAGACTCATGAATTGTTACCATAGACCCATGAAATGTTACCACAGACCCATAGAAGTGGTACCACGCACAGACCCATGAAGTGTTACCACAGACCCATGAAGTGGTATTGGGGAATCATGAAGTGTTTCTGAAAAAACTGGGTCCTTAAAACTATGAATTTTCTGACAGGGGTCTGAACTCTAGTTGAAACTTAAATGGGGGCCTGAAACGTAAATGCCCCCAATAAATAACAGTGAAAAGGCAAATGTAGCGTCGGAGTACGCTTACGCAAATGATACATTTTGCGCAACAATGAGTCACTTAAATAGTGCCTTTATCACTCGGATATAAAAATTGTGGCGTTGATCCATTTACTCACAGCTATGCTCATAAGTCATAACTATATATTACCATGTCTGAATTTAAAGATGCGACAAATTACTGATTTAAACTATTTAAGCATAATATATGTAAAAGCTGTCCGCCGCGGCGCAGGCCACCAAATTCTCGGACGGATGCCACGCCAAGTGCTGCAGTTTGTCCAAACTCGACGGACTTCTAGGCTGGCGCGGAATTTCCCTCCTAAAAAAATTATTTAAAAAAATAAATATTCGATTATTATAACTTATTTTCCATTTGTCGCGCAATTTTTTACGCTAATTATATCATGATTACCTCGTGGGGTTTCTGGTCGCCTCGTGTGTAGCAGCCTCGGCGCTGCCCGGCGCGCAACCGAAAACGCGGAACGTGTTGCTGAAATAGTAACAAAATAAATGCTCCGTTTGTTATTCGCCGTTTAAAGCGCAAAATTACGACGACAATTTTGTGTAATGATATTTAAAAAAAGAAGCAGAAGCGCTAGCGCGACCTGTAAGAACCCGTCGCAGATCGGCTACCATCGCCGCTGAAGCAGCAGTCGAACTGATCGAAAATCGAGTCATTTTCGTACAGATCGTCGAGCTGGGCATTATTTTTGCACAAATGAATATTAGTCGTGATTATGGAATGAGCGCCTGCAATAGATTTAGGGTGCGTTTGGTATGCGCAATTCAAAGAACGACAAAAACATTTGGCGCATGGTACAAATGTACTTTGCGCTTTTTGACCGTTCTACATCTGCACCTTTCATTTTATCGAACTGCGCATACCAAATACAACCTCAACGATTTGCTCACCTTCGGCCTTAAATGCTCGTGGACCTCGAAAGTCGCCACTGGCCCAGCATCCATATTGACGTCCCACAGCTGTGAAACAGAACCAAAGATCAGTACGGATAAAATCGATACGACAAAAAAAAAAAAGAAAGATATATATGTTACATAAATTGGTAACGACCTTAAGCGTCATATAGTCGCGGCTCAGCATAAATCTCCCATCGGGCGAAAACTTTGCGTCTGAAATCCAAGCGATCGCCTCTGAATAGTCTTCACTTCCCGGCTCTGTGCGCTCCTTAAACCTGTTTTACGTATGACCCTTTTACATATGGGCGTGATCGTCGGGAATTTGAAATTTACCAAAAAAATATTATGGCGCAAATCGCAATTCATACTTACGTCTTAGAAGGTTTGTCGCACAGCGCAGAGCGCCTCATGTCGTTGAGACAGATACGACCCCCCGACGTGCTGTAGGCGAAGAGGCTACAGTGACTCGGGTGAAACTCCGCCGACGTGATCATCTCTGAGGGGCAATAATTAGGCGCAAATTTTACCCCGCGGTTTTTCGGCGCGTAAGAAAACTAAAAAGAGAAAAAAAAAAAAAGAAGAAAAGGAAATTTTTTAGACTTGCCTTCGAAGTCCGCCAATGGAGACGCCCTTGCATCGAAGATGTTGTAGCTCTGATTGCTCACTTCCAAGTTCCATACATTTATTCGCCCACCGTCGGCCGATAAAAAGGTCTCCCCATCGCTGAGAACGAAGGATTAGTTTCGCTCGTCCGAGAATATAAAGTACTCGACAAAGTTTAAGGTAAGTCGGCGAGTGAGTAAAAACCTGTTGAAAGAGATGGAATTGATCTTCCAAAGATGAGCGTTGTCGTAGACTCGCCGACAGTTGGCGGACAGCTGTCTCTCCCCGCTTGTCACCTATATATTAGCATCAGCGGTGTTTACTCGTGTTGAACGTTTAAACGAACAAAAAAAAAGTCGAAGATATTTAGAAAATTATCAGTCCCAGCGAAGGCAATAACGGAGTCGACAAGTACTTACCTTTGGTAGCGAATTGTGAGACTGAGAAGAACCGCTGGAACTTGGCGCGTCTGAATTTAAGTCCAAGATTTTCTTCGCCTTCTGCTTCTTCTCTTGCAGCTGTTTCAGAAACGGAAGCATAACTAGATGTTAGAACTAGGACGAAAGAATTCAATGCTAAGATAAGATAAAAAAAAAAAAAAGGACTTGATCGCACCTTCCAAAACTTGATCGTTTTCTCGTTGGTGCAAAGGAGAAAGCGAGCTTCGTTTGTCGAGTGAGACCATCGTATCTTTTTTATTGTCGGCTCAATCTCCAAACTTCTGAGGGAATCAAACTGAAAAAAAGAAAATGCACGGCGAATTGTCGCGGGAAATTTTTTTTTATAACCTCTCATAGTAAAGGAGCTGATGAATAGAAAGAAAAAATTACATCAGCGTCGTGGCTCTGAAATTCGGCCTTGTATTTATACTGAGACCGTCTCGGAGCAGCTATAGAATCCATCTTCTCGAGATCTTTCCTACTTATGTCGACCTGCGATAAATATGAGAGAAACATAAGTTTAAGAGGAGGTAGAATGATGAAATCATCTGCAAAATCATAGGATTCTTAAGGCCTTCTTTTATTGAACAATCTAACCTCGCTCATCATTTGAAGCAGTTTTTTCGAATAAAGCGATCCTTCCTCCACGATCGCCCGAAGCTAGGTAATCGCCCGTTTTGTCGAACTCGATGGAAGAGATTATATCCACTGCAAATGAAGGTACATTTTCTCAAATTTATTATCACTTCTTCGTCAAAGTATATAAACATGCGCTTTTTATCGCCTTCGAATAAGAGCGGACAGAACCATGCTAATCAAACCGACCGACACAATTGACGACAAAATCAATGATTGGGAAGAAAAGAATGGAGTGGCTTATGGAAAGTTTCTATCAGTGCTAACGAACAATGACGGAATGCCGGAAAAAATGATTTCGAATGACACGTGTAAAGAAATCGAGCCAAATCAGTGCGAAAAAAGACCCAACTTTCCAAAAACATAGACAACGTCACGCAATCTATAAACCCTAAAGTTAGATCTTTCCATGAAGAATACTCATCACACAAAAGAATCACAAACTTCAGGAACAAACAATTCATGCTGATCATCTCACTTCACCAAGCTGACATCAATGAAGGACCTGACATGCAGATTAGCAGGAACTATAAAATCCTCTATTTAGGATTCCTCAAAAATAAGAGTAATAGTTAAAAAGTTTTAAATTCAAGAAGGACAATGGAGGCAAAGTTATCAACTTCATTATTATTCCATTTGAAATATCGTCACTAACAACATCAACTTACCTTTCTGCACTTGGTGATCACCTGGCCTTCTCTCCCCAAAGACTTGGGAAAATTTCCATTCAAGCGGAGTAGGGGCGGCATTCACTGCAGCTGATATCACTTGGCTACCGCCTTCCATTGTAATTTCAAATAGTTTTGCAGGAAAAAAGATATATCAACAATGTTTATAACAAAGAAAGCTTATGATTCTTTTGTAAATAATCTCTTCGCTTTAAGATTCAAGAAGACTATCACAAGGTTCTATTCAGACGTTAATGAATTCACTTCAACGCTTTTTATGCCGAGTAGAGTTAGATATGCATTGAGCAGTCTGTATCTTATATAGGTTGTTGGAAAACTGGGTGTCGTCTCTTTAGCTAGGACTAGGAGTTTTTATCTTATTTATTTATTGAACTCCTAGTTTTTTTCACCACCGTTTGTATTCTAATTTCTTTTTTCTTTTACTTTTTCTATTTTATTATCACGTAACGTCTTTCTTTCCACGTACGTTATAGCAAGAGAACAAGGTGGCCTTTTAATATTATATCACTGTTTCTTCCAATTATTATTTCTTGAATGTCCATTTCATATACCAATATAAACACGTCAAAATCTTATATTTAAGCCTAATCACACCCAAATATCGACTACCCATATTCTTTGACGAAGCTCAATTTATGTTCCATTACAAAAAAAGGAAGAAAAAGAAAAAGCCCAATTTATTACATGCATGCGTGTTATAGAATCACAAAACGACGGTCGATCTTCTTCATGGGTAGCAAAGCAGCCCACAAGTTAAATGACGAGAATACCCTTTTCCTCTTTGTCGTCTACAATTTAATGAGTGGGACGCACGATAAAGGCGTGTTGAATGAATTCTGCAGATCATGAGAACCTTTGTTCTCTTGCGAGTGAATAAATGTCACCTCCTAAATCGTAACGGAAAGACGAACATAAACTTGGATCTCTTTTTTAGAGATAAGATTTTTACTCGTTTTTCTTCCATGATTTCATGAGATGATTATAAAGTTGCATTGGAAATATCGTGAAGGAAGGTGACGACTGACGACGATGATTTACATGGTTCCACGTTTGGGCCCTTAATGGGCCTAAATCAATACAATCTTCAGGCCCATTAATGAAATTAAAAAAAATAAAATAAAACTGAAATCTATCGGCGGGAGCCATATGCAGGCGATCTCCGATCAAGAGGAGATATCTCGCGGGAGATTCTCAGCGCTTCGCCATACTCAACAGTTCATTCGTCGATTGATCTTTGTCGCTAGGAGACCAGCCATTATCGTCCTCTGTGTTGGAGTTAATCCTTGTGTATATGCTCAAGGAGCTGCAATCGCTTGTTCGTCGCGAACAGCAGCTGCTGTCGCCGGCCATGCTCTTCCTACCTCGTGAACACGATCTTGAGAGATCGAAGGAGCGCCTGGAGGAATCTCTGGAGCACCTGCTGCTCGTGTGAATCGTTGTATCGTCTAAGGAGACTGCCTTTTTCAGTTCCTTCAATGGTGATGGTGATGTCTTGGTGTCGTCGCTGTTATGGCGCGGACTGGATTTTCCTCGCATCAAGCTCATCAACTTTTTGAACACCTTCGATTTGCTGGAATGCCTCGTTTTGTTCGTGTCTACGGATGAGGTTTCGTCGTAATCGTGCGGCGATGACCAGTTTTCGCAGTCGAATTCTGCCACGCTGCTGCTCGTACCTTTGAAGGAAGGGCTTTCTTTGTTTGAGTACTCGAGGATGAGGCTTTTTGCCTTTTCTTCTGATTTGGGGCTTAGGGTTTTGCTGAGGTCTCTTGCGGTCGTCGTGCCTGGGCTTGGTTCGTAATTTCTTAGCTCGTAGCGCAGACAAGCGTTGATCCATCTGAGGTAAACTAGCTCTTCTACGTCCTTGAGACGATCGGCTCTGAGCTGTTCAATTTCCTTTGATAAGTCTTCGTGTTGTTGCTTTAAACGGCTAGATTCTTCTCTGAGTTCTTGTACCTGATGGCAATCGTAGAACAAATCTCAGGACGATGAAGTGAATTGATCATTATTGCATGATAAAGATTACCTCTTCATTTTCCAGAGCAGATTTCGCAAGCATTTGAGAATATTCCAACTTCTGAGCCAAGTCAGAGTTTTCATTCTTCAAACACTGGTTGCACTTTTTAATCTCGTCTAACTCTTCCTTTATCTCCGTACTTCTCTGTATCTCCATGGCCAAATCTCGATGTACCTCGAAATCTCTGTTTTCGCTTTTTTGCAGCTTCACGACTCTCTCTTGAAGCATTAAAATCTGATCCCTGTTCTGCTCTGCTTCCAATCTGAGTTTTTTCCTCAACACTTTTATCTTTGCCTTTGCAGATTCGAGCTCCCGGACGATTTTCGAATGCTCAGAAACTTTCGCCTCGAGCCTCTTGTTATCCGCCTGCAGAGAGTCGATCTTGAGGCTGTAGAGTTTTACCTCCATGCTGTTCAACCTTAGCCTGTTTTGAAGCTCCATGACTGCTGCTTCTTGCTCCTTAAGGCCATAATATTCCAGCAGTTGAATCTCCAGGTTTCTTTCCCTTTCTTCAAGAAACTTTACCTTGTTCCTCAGGTTTTTAATCTCACGGTTAAGTTCATCTTGTTCAGTGCGTCGATTTTCACGGGTCGAATATTCTGAGGATGCCATTGGACTTTGTGGAGATATTATATCCGTTGAGACGGAAATATCACATTCTTTAACGAGCTCCTCAATCTCTGGTAAGAGATAAACATCCTTGTCTGCGCTATGTCTACCACTCGAAGATGAATCCTGGAAAAGCAGAGGTAAACATGTCCGCTTTTTCATGATATAAGGTAACTTGTTATACGCCCATTCCATTCATAGAATAGAATAACATGTTTTAAAAATATCAAATTCTATTTTGTTTCACCTGCAAATAACGATCGGGCGCATTGCAGGTTTCTCCGTTCGAGGTTCTCGAATCGATCTGATTCCCATTGCCTGTGCATTAGAAAAAGGATGTGTTAAATCTAAAACTGCAGCAGATTTTGTCAGAATAAAATCAAGATAGGTCAAAACCTGGATCGCCATCATCAGGCGGTTTGATTCTTCTAATCTTGAAGTATGTATATAAAATCCCACCGAAAGAAATCGCCAGAGCCACGCCGAATTTGAATAGCACGGGCCTTATCGTAACATCTCCTTTATGCATCAGCACCATGTTCATCATGTGATCAAAGGTTGTCATGGGAAACCTCTTCCTCATAACCATCTTGATCAAAAGCTAGCTTATCTTCTTCGTGCTCGTCAACCATTTAACGCAACCACCAAACCTGTGTGTAAGGTATATGTCTGCATTTCGTTTTGAGGTTTGTGTTGTGTTTATTGTGTTGTTCGTAATTCCTTTTAAAACTCGTCTTTTAATATCGTGAAGTTGAAATGTTTGCCTGGTTATGACCATACGACAGTTGATAAAGATAAACCAGGCAGTTTAAATTTATAGATTAAGATTATTATATCTTGTGTTATTACACAATTTACGTGTTAAAATGACAAATTTTTTTTTTTCCTTTTCTGGGTAACATTACCATGACATGACATGAACATTGAAAATCCATCACGGAAAGTCTCTATAATTCGTGATTGTTGTCACTGATGGTGCTAGCGACTTTAAGATGTTTTCGAGCGGTTATGAGTAACGGGCTTTTTACGGGCCCTCCAAAATGAACTTTTAACGGATTCGGGCCTTCGGTTCGAATTGCTCGGAGAGAAGCAAAACAAAACAATTATAGGTAAACCAAGACCACATACGATAAACTACTTCGCCATCAAATTTCACACCTCGAAACAACTAACAAAATGAGGAGTTTACACTCTCATCAATATTCTCAGACATCATCATCAATCATCCATTCTTCTAAAGTTGGCGTCTCCACCGATATATTTTTCATATCAAGAATGTTTGCTGGAAACAAGGAAATAAAAAATATAGAACTAAAAGTTCGGAAATAAAAATATGAAGTGGGTGGTATAGTGCGCATATACAATAAAGAGAGTATTATTACCAGCATGTATTTCAGGTGTTGCAGCAGTAGTGGCATCAAATATAACGGTAACTTTCCGATAATCAAGCGCTACTGCATCAAACACAGTCTTCCTGATGCAGTTCGGAGTTTGAACACCTATATATAACAAAAAAAAATAGTTCAAATTGTTATAATATCGCACTGGAAACGAAGTTGTTACAAAGAGGTTTGAGATCTTAGTAAGTGCGTGCGTGTATGTATATATATATATATATATATATATATATATATCTGTAACATCCTTACCAATTACGACCAATTTGTCAATCCCAGCAGCATGGAGATAAGAATTGAGATGCGTGTTAAGGAATGCACTAAACCTCGTCTTAACGAGCTTGTAATCGTCTTCTTTAACGACCAAACCCTCGATCAGTTCTGCGCCTTTACTGCCCTTGCTAACGGGTTTTGGCCGACCCTCCGCATAGTTTTTCTTGCGGAATAACTCCACGTCTCTGCCGAAAGGGTCGTGTTCACGGACAACCTGCAAAGTTATTCCTTCATTCGAATCATAATGACAAGAAAAGCACATAAGTAATCTCAGAAAACATAATTAAGAAAAATGGTGCGTAACCCATATAATGTGGATTCGACGGCTTCGAGCGGCGTCAACAGCCTTAATAACGTTTGGCACAATTGCTTCGCCAGTTCTTAGTCTTAAAGGACTCTCTGGTACTATGAAATCCTTCTGCAGAATCCAAAATAAGAAAATGGAAATATTGTAAACCAACTATCGACAAACATAGCGTGTAAGGAACTGGTTAAAAGGAAATTACCTGCATTCCTATTACAAGAAGGGCTGTGTTCTGCCACTTGGATTCTCCTGAAGCTAAAACTGAAGACATTGCATGTGTTTACATAGAAAGTCTGGGAAGATGATGATAATCTATGGCTTCTTAAATAACCAAATCTCCACCACATAATTAGATTTCCAAATTTAGAAATAAATATTTGTCGGCTGAAACATCATTTTCAGCTTCTACCTACATTACATTGTTGTCTTTATTGAACAATCAGCATGAACATCGCAAGGGACCCGCGATGGGAAACAACTGCTAAGAGTTGTCTAGTAGATGTGAAACATTAGATTTCCCTCCCTTCTCTACACTACACACATTCTACACCATCGTTCTACCTTCAAAGACAACTAATGAGACATAATCCTCAGGGCCACTTATCAGATCAGCGTCTGGACACCTCCTTCAGGCTACCACCTTTACCATCGTTTCAACTAGTCGCTACTCGCAAAGGCTCAACATGATTTCTTACCAAGGCTTGCGCTTTTCTCATGCTCATCGCGGTTTTCTGCGATATTTTTTATGTTCTCCAAACAATCCTTATGTTGAGCTTCCCGCAGTTTTTTACCTTGCTTTTTTAGTCATAGACTGCAGAAATTCAAAATTATCTGTTTTGAGTACACATCATTTTTCGGCTGTAACATATTATGAACGAAAATTAAACAGAAACCTGCTTATATGTCCTCAAACTGAACGGAGTTATGTACTCCGTTTTACGCAGCCAAGATACACCTTTTTCAGAGGGCCTATCTTTCCTTTTCAGGCCAGTTGTCTTAACCGTTATAACAGGATCATCGTCGCGTAATAACTCCTCGTCCTTTGGATCGAGGGGAATCTCATCCTTAGGAGGACTAAACAAACAACTTAAAATTAGACCAAACTAAACTCAAGGGATATAAATGAAAAGAAGTTGAGGCCAAAAAAGAATTAAAAAGAATTACTTGTATACACTCAAATCAAGAAGGTCCATTGGAATCCCAAGGTCCGGTTTCACATCCAGTTGGAGCTTCCAAGCTTTCTCCAACGATGTACTCTGATATTTGCACAATCTGCAGAAGATCAAGACAAAAAAGTCTCAAAATATTGGAATCAAATGCATAAAGTTCCATAATTAATACTACCAGCAGCAGTGATGAAAGCTGACAATTAGAAACAACTGCGAAGAAATTATACATACCGATCTGGATCTCGCTTTAATTTCAAGAGCATCCCCTTTGCGGTTGGATCAGGAAGTTCATTACAAAACCTACACAGTTAGTTTTATTCATCAACAAATGAAATATATGCATTCAAGTTCCAGAAATATGAAAGCCGGGAACAGCAGTCGCAAAATAACAGCCAAGATACTTTGTTCCTTAGACAAGACGGTTTTATGATGGCTATTATAACACGACAAAAATGAAGAAAAAATTCACAATTAAGAGGTTTTAATGAAATGGAACAACAGCATTATTAACACTGACTAAGTATTCAAACTGTGAATTTCACTATAATTGAGGCATCACAGATCTTATGATTTTGATTTCTGAATTCAAAACTTTCAACTTCAGTAAATCCAGTGCCGTTTATGCGCTAACAACACTAGAGCGTGACGCGTTAACAGCACTAGAACGTGAATGCGCTAAAACACTACCGACAAACGACCATGTAAAGCTAAAAGACGTCATCATTCCCAAAGGATATCATCACCAAACAAAACATCATCTCAAACACATTAACACCCAACTCCAACACAATAGTCCAGCACAGATTACTAAAATAAATACCACAAAACCACCAACGCCGAAACCACGTAGATCAATAAACAAACTTCATCTCGCGCAAAAACACCGAAATCTAGGTAACAAACAACGGCAACAATCCTGAAACAAGCAAAAACCTCACACTCACCTCAACTTGCAGAGGAAAGGTGTCGGCTTCTTCAACACGTTATCCGTCCCATCTCCACTCAGCCATGGGGCAGAAGCACCACTCTTCCTTTCCTTCCACTCATCAGCTGGGACTTGGGAGCCACTGACAGAAGCGTGTCCTCCCACCGTTTTTCCACGAACCTCATTCTGACACTCTCTCAGGTTCTGTTGCTTTGAATTCTCTGACGTCTTCATTCTCTCGTACTCCCTCCTCTTCCTCAACCTCCTCTCTTCATCTGTCTCCGTTGTAGGCGCATTCCTATTCTTCCCACTCGATGGCACAGGGGCTTTTTGAGAGCGATCTTTCTTGGCAGAAGGCAAGGCCGGTGGTGCCTTATGCTGCGGCTGAGGAATCGGCGGCGGTGGAGATGAAGGCGGCGGAGGAATCGGAGGTGGCGGAGATGAAGGAAGGGGCGGCGGGGATGATTGGCTATTAGGAGTAGGGTTAGGGTTATGGTTTTGCGCATATTTAAGATCGTTGTCCATATCACTGCTGCCACGCCGCGGTGGAGGAGGCGCTAAGCTTTTCTGATTCCGCTGGGCGACGGGTGAGGGACGTTGGACCGAAGCGGTGGGCGCAGCTGCCGAGAAGAAGATATTTACGGGCGATAAACGATTAAAATTGAATCTCTTTTAGTATTTCCCTCCGATTTCCGTGGAGATTGATCAGAGAAGACGACAAAAAAGTGGAGGTTTGGAGAAATTGAGCTTTGGACAAGAGAGTGAGGCTGGCAGGCCAGAGAATTACGTGAATTAATAATCTCTCTTATTCATCGACGTCATATTTATTAAAAGGGACAACCCTAGATAATGGGGCAGCTATCCATTGAATAATTGCAATCTTGGCAGATTTCAAGATCCATAGCTTGATGATTCTTCCATCATCCTTGATTTATTACGAAATCTCCATACAATAAATGACAAACTTCAAAAAAAAAAAACCATAATGACAATCAGATTACGGGATATGAACTAGGATTATCTACAAATAAAAAATAAACTTTATATAAAAATAATCATCAACACCCCACCAATACCATCACAACACAACAGAATAAAAATAAGAAAAACAAAGAAAGAAAACGGAACACAGACATTGTTGATACTGAGAAAGGAACAACATATTACTGGACACAAACGTAACGATGGACTCATGATGTTATGCCGTCATATATATATTCCTACACAAACATTAAACATCACACTGCACACACAAAGGTCATCAGTGCAGACCAAATATCTTACATCGGCTTTCTGAGCTCATTGGAAAATTCTCTTTGCCAGATGTAAATATTCGATTTTTCTCAACCCAGACATGACGAAGTGAGGAGCTAAAACTCCCTCCCTTTGTACGGCATTTCCTGCAAAAGACAAAGAGAGAGATTTTCATCTTAACGAAGAGACAAACGAAACGCAAATGGGAAATATCTTAATCGAGGCGCTGTCTTATCTATAAAGCAGAATATGAGAGGAAAGAGATCATATATCTTACTGGAGGATAAGTAGGCATGTACATCATCGGCATAGGCTGTCCAACCATCATCTGCTGCCCATACTGCATCAAAGTTGGGATACGAAAATCAAATATAGGCATTTAATATTATTGGCAGAGTTACATATATCGCAATCAATAACATACTTGTGGTGCAGCATTTCGATGATAGTATGGAGGTGGCATGGGTGGAGCCTGTGGATTGAACATAACAGGCGGTTGAGGGGGAAAGGAAGCTCCAACCTGCAAAATCACGAGGCATGTCTAATTTTATAACGATAGCAAATAATTAAGAAATGTGTAGTTTGTAAAACGATTAAATGAGCTTCATTGGCAAAAAAAATTGATTCATGTAAAGTAGATTGAGAAGTAACCAAGAATAAAGACTTCTCACCCCTAAACCAACTGGCATTCCTTGCATCTGTGGTACAGCTACAGCAGCCATATTAGGTGGGTAATAAAAGGAACTTTCGGGCAATGGGGATGAAGGCCTCAAGGCCGGCTGGGATGGGATGAAGCTCTTAGCATTTGGGTTTAACTTAAATTCCTGCCAAGTAATTATTTGCAGAAAAAATAGAGAAAGATAATTAGTGGTGGATGAACTAAGCATGTGTAGATATATGAATTGGATGCTGTAATAAGATGAAAATAGGCTGATATTTCCGAGCTGCAACCTTTGCATGTGGATTCAGAGTTGATTTTTCGGATGATAATGAACCACGAGAGGAACTTGATGATAATCCTTTTCCAGCAGAAGTTGAAGGTGCACCTACGTGATCAGAAGTAGACGATGCAGAACTACCAGGCCGGATATGAGGACTAGAAGTTCCTTGAGTATTTGGAGGCACAAGATACTCTGATGGTTCGTTGGATGAGCGTGACTTTTCAAGGCCTTTGGAAGATGGACGTGAAGGATCAAAATCTGTAGGGTTTGAAGATGGTAAGGTCGTATCAGTGTTTCCTTTCTCCGATTTCGGTAATGAATGCAAATCTGTAAAACAAAATGGGAGAAATATTAAATGGAATACAAGTACAAAACATAATGAAAACTGATTAATGCAGATTCATGAAGCAAGAAGAACAGATGTTGGCAGAGCATAGATAGCCAATCTAAGAGAGACATGACTTAAAGAACGTTTTAACAAAAATACCCTCACCTTCACCCTCTGACAGTTGATTCTTATTTATTTCCTGGTAGAAAGAACCATATTTAATCAGTAACATTCACGTGTAATATTGAATAGAGGCCAGGTGCATCATGGTACAAAGCTCATACCTGTTTCTTTTCTTTATCCTCCTTAGGGTAACTACTCCCAGGATGCTCAAACGTTTCACTATCATTGGCCCTAAATTAACATTTTTCATGTGTAAGACACTTGATGGAAGTTTAAGAATTTAAGATGCAGTGACTAGAGATAGCTAATAACCTGATGTTCTTAACCACAAAGTTCGGTTTAGGAAGTCTTTCAGTTACACCATCATCCTCAGAATGGGGGTGACGTACATTTTCAGTCGTTGAAGCCAGTGATGATTGTTCTTCCTACAGCCAGAAAAACATATGTTAAAGGAAAAAATATGGGGGTAGCACCATCAAAGTAAATACATGAAAACCTGGAGTAGTATACAAACATCCAGTGAAACAAGCAGAAAAATGGGATTTGCCAACTCATTCTATCATATTTTACCAATATTTAGCAGGATCATCAAAGCTTCTAAATCTCCCTCACACCCCTCATAACTTCAAAAGTAACAGATTGATAACATCGGAACATCTAGAACGTCCATTTCCAAAAAGATAGTGATACCATTAATGATGATCTAGAAGAACTGTGCAGTCCACGGCCAGTTTTCCCAGAATTCACATCAAGGGGTGAACTGTCCACAGCACTAGATACGCCTCCAAATGTTTCCGAATTCCATGAATCAAAACCTCCCTCCTCCATCTCATCATATCCATTGTCATCGAATTGACGACGGACTGAAGAAAATCGGGTTTCTTCATCAACGTCCAGATATCCATCAAATTGTATTCCTCTCTCCTAAAGAAACAATGCCTTCAGCTCAGACAAGCAGTAAATCAAGATACATGGATCATATTCATAAAAAAAGTTTACTCTAACCTCTGCTAGATGAAGATCAAGGGTGTCCTCGCCTTCAATCTCTTTGGCTATGCGGGAGGCTTCTCTTTCTAGTTCCCTCATTCGAGGACCTCTCTCAAGCTTCGTAGTGTAAAGCTCCTCTTTGAAGGTACTCTTCACACCAAATAAAGTTGCATTTGCTTCAAACTGATCCCATCCTCTATAAAACAGTGGAAATAATTGCATCAACTATAACATTTTGATGACAATAATTTCAAGAACCAGCACATGGAACATTGCTGAGATAATCTGTTCCATTGGAGAACTATACACGTAGCAATATTGATCTTCGAAAACAATATTGAGCTAACTATCAAACAAAAGTAGCACATGTTGGAATCATCAAGGAAAATGATGAACCATCAAGAAAAGAAGTCATACTAACCTTTGCCAAGGTCTATCAAATACATTCTCCAGTTCAGGATATCCAAGATCATCTTCGTCAGGGATCCAAGGCTCCAATTCCCTGCCTACTTCTACCTGTCGGGATTGCGATATGCAGGAATCTGTCAGAAGCTCTTGCAGCTTTTCGTGCTGGAGCTCATTTGCTAATCCTTCCTTTGATACAGGAACTCCCTAATAGCAGTTTAATGGGAAAAAACAATTGATTACATAATACCGGTGATAGGATATCCATTAGAGAATAAGAAAAGGCTTGTCAGAAACCTTCGCAGTAACTTGTACCAAATCCTTTGATGGTATGATAAAAGTACGAGCAGGAGGCTTAGAAGAGTGATCAGCAACATTTGTCTGTCTCCGAGAACCTTCTTTGATCAATCGTGCCATCTTTAAAACAATTCCTGCATGAAAGATAAAGTAAGCCAATTAACTCTGAAGTCGTTCAAGAAAATATGTGCTAATCAACAAACAAGCTAAAATTCACATTACCAAAATCCTCAGCGTCTGTCGCATGGAATACTCCAGAAAAAATAGATCCATCCACCACTTGGACTTCTACTTGATGTCCAATGAGGCAACTGGCCACATATACTAAGCGATCACGTGAAGCTGAATCATGTCTCCCGTCTACACCCAAAACCTATCAAATTAGAACCTACTAAATTTTACCGAACACAACCGTGGACAAAATCATACCGAAAGTACTTTTGGGAGGATTCGCTTTCCCCATCCGAAGCTTATCATCTGATTTAGTTGCAGGATCTCTTCCAGCACGACGGCGGTCATATCCATTAGAGGACAATTTAGGCTGCACTACTTGCTGCATATCCATCTCCTAAAATCAAATCAATCCAACTGTATGAAGAAGAATCTGACCCAGGAACCGCTGATAAACAGGAGGAACAAACTGCAACAACACAAATCCCGGGTAAACTTAATAGCTAGGAGAACAAAAAAAATCATAAAACAATCAGTAACCAATTCTCAAATATCAGAATACCTACATCAAGAATCACCCTTAAGGTGTGCAGTGCGACACCAGAAAAATATTTAAATATTTAACAGAAACAAGCCTTTTCTGACAGCCATGGACGGTCCTCTATTCATCATTTTACTAAAGGTCAAACATCTTAAACCTGTTCATTCCCAAGTGCAGGATTGACAGGGGAGGGTTCTTAGAAAACGTTCAAACCCTCATTCAGATGCCTCAACTAACCCAGCTAGTTTAGAAAATGAACACATACGAGATCAAGACCAACCCTAGAGGAACGGAAGACTTCATATCTATTAGGGGAAATCAATACGCAACAGCTTAAATTCGCAAAGACGAAGAGAGATACTCACCGCCGAAAAGCGAGAGGTTGGGGTTAGAATTCGGGATCCAAAACGGCGTCGTTTACGGTGAGGTAGTCTTTCAAATCTGACTTCTGAGAGGATGCGATAAAATCCAATTCTTGGAATTGCATCGCCGGTGCCACGATTGGGGAGTCTTTAAATTTATCAGTTTTTAATGACAATTTCGGCCCAATAGTTTGGAGGCTCGCCAAATTATTGGGCCTATATGTGTGGCCCACTATAAAAGGCACGCAACAACTATTTCAAGGATGGCTCGAGTTTTAAATCAGAAATAATAAAAATGGCAGATGCAATTTTAACCATACTACCATAGTCATGACATATTGGTGAATCATTAAATATCATTAAAACTAGATAGGTGAAAGCTCAGTCTGTCACATTCAGATTTATTTAATCAGACGAAACGGTGAATCTTTTCAAATATTTGGCCCCTTATATATGTGTAGGATTTATGGATCATGGTGGACAAATCATGCTCTTTCGTCTTGATTCTTTTAAATCAACTGTCATAATATTAATTTTTGATTTCATTAGTATGATTGGTTTAAACGGGCGCCATTAAATGCGCCTCACGTGGCCCAGAGATTCAGCATAAAGGTAGACATTATTGCTCACACTTTCACACACTTCACATTTTCTTGATTATTACACTTCTGCTTTGGGGAGTATGCACTTTGGAGTCTTGGACAGCAACTACGTAGGTAGGAGGGTGCAAGCAAAAAAGAAAACTTCGTAACATACATTAGGTTAAAAAAAAAAATATTACACAAGGTAAATCGAATCAAGACACGTTATTTGACCCGACCCGACCCGTTTGAGTCGGGGCACAGTGTACAAAACGAAACCCCACTTCCACAAATCCTGACGGCCTCCGTTGCATCGAAATCTGCGACAATGTTTTCTATTCTATTGTACGTCAAATCGCACAATGCAAGCGAGAGTTACTATAGTTTATGACAACTTGGTTTGATTCGCTTGTCAGTTGTTTCTCCATCCACTCTCTCCAAACTCTTGAGCTGCGATTCTAAGACTTCAGAAAATAGACAAGTATCTGCAACTGTTGATAGTGTCTCTTTCTTTTCCGTTTTCGAGATCCCTCGATCATTTTGTGTTACTGCCATTTTCCCAGATTCACGTTTTTATAGAAAATAGCTCCCACAAATTTCGGTCTTTTTTCTCTGTTTCTTTTTCTGCTGTTCGACATGTTGACTTGCATAGCTTGCTCAAAGCAGCTGAATACAAATGGATCCATGCCAGAGCCACAAGAAGAAGAAGATGATGACAATGCTCATACGCCTTCAACTAAGCATGCAATCAAATCACTCACCGTCCAAGTGAGTGATATCTGAAAAAAAAACATATTTTTTGTTTGAATTTGTGTTTGGTTTTGGAACGTGAATCAGTGCCTTATACAGTTATAATCTATGTAGTTCTCAACTTTGTTATTCTATCTCTGATATTTCTATGGCGACTTCAAGCTTCTGAATTATAGTACTGCCAAGTGTTCGTATAAATTCTTGTGAGACCAATCAACTAACTGCGTTAAAGGCCTCTTATGCTCTTTATATATCTGCCTTTAGATCAAAGACATAGCTTTAAAAGCCACTTCGTGTGCTTACAAGAACTGTAAACCTTGTTCGAGCCACGATCGAGACCGTGGCTATGCTGACTCATACATGGGCTCAGTCTCTGAACGGTTCTACGGCTCCTACCGAAGAACTGGCGGCTCCAAACCCACCACAACGCGGCTCAATCGAAGGTTACCCGAAGCCAATATCATGGGCTATTCGAGCGGCTCAGCCACGCCAGCTTCGGTTAGTAGCAGAAAAGATTCGATAGTATTTATGGAAGAAGACGAGCCCAAAGAATGGGCCGCGCAGGTCGAGTCTGGCGTTATGATTACGTTCGTTTCCTTACCAAATGGAGGGAACGATCTCAAGAGGATCAGATTCAGGTAAGAGATGAGATGCTCGGTTAAATTTTCTTTTTCTTTTTTGTGTGAAAGATTCAGGCAATAGATGCTCCGAAGTCAAAACTAACGTATTCTATGAAATGATTCTTATTTTTTCGGGCAGCCGTGAGATCTTTAACAAGTGGCAGGCTCAAAAGTGGTGGGCGGATAACTACCATAAGGTGATAGAGCTGTACAATGTTCGTAGGTTCGACCAAAAAGAAGCGCCTTTGCGAAATCCTTCCCAGTCCGAAGATGTGGTAATAGAATAATAAGCTTTTCTTGTCAAGTTCGTTCGAAAGCCATCGCCGTATTACAAGTAACCTTTCTCTTATTCATAGGATTCGGCGCACGAATCTGGCGAGGAAAGCCCAATGACGCCGTCAATTAGCAAAGAGCGTTCTTCGCCACGTCACTTCCATCGTTCCCCTGGGACCAATAGAGTGATGCCACCTCAGCATCAGCGTCCTAGCCGTCGTAAATCGACTTCAAAAGGCTTCGAAGAGGCATCTTCGATGGATGCTTCTGCACGGTCGAGCAATTCTTCGAGGGAGAGAGATCGATCTGAAGAGCTTTCGATGAGCGATGCAGAGAACGAGTGGGTCGAACAAGATGAACCCGGCGTATATGTTACTATAAGGGTGTTGCCTAATCGTGGTCGTGAGCTTAGAAGAGTGCGCTTCAGGTGATTTTTTTTTTTTCGCTTTCCGACGTTATGTTATTATATATTTGGAGCGCTTTAGAATTGGGCCGGGGTGGCAGCGTGTTTTAAAAATCGACCAAACTATTTTGCAGCCGAGACGTGTTTGGAGAAACGCAAGCGAGGGTGTGGTGGGAAGAGAACAAGGCGAGAATTCGGAAGCAGTACTTGAGATGATTTCCACCTTTTTTCTTGCACTGTTCTGATGATATCTCCATCGATAGGATCAATGAAACAGATGAGCTTTTTTCTTACTTTTTTTTTTCCTTTTAACTCTGTAATATACAAAAATCCATCGAATTATCTTCTCGATTTTCCTTGCAATAATTTAGAACACTCTTACTTGCATCATCAAAGGGCCTGAAATATGTGTACAATGCCTATGTACTGATGATCAAGTCCTCAGATATGTTTGCCTTATATTCGGCCTTAGATAGTTCATTCACTTTCTTGGCTTACAATACAACTCATTACACAGCGATTATTAAGCCCTGAAGAAAACAATAGTCGGAAAAATAGCATAAAAGAAAAGGGATTCTTGGTGTTTAACAAAGCTGCTCTAGTGTTAGTTATTATCTACATTCTACGATACGTTTCCATTTCTAATGTGATTTGTTGTTTAGATTTTGATTTCTGAAAATTACGTTTGATTTTTATTAAATCGCCTATGGGCTTTTAATGGACCAATTGAAGTTTTGGAACCTTTTACATCTATACGGCTGGGCTGAGTCTGGGTTTACATATTGTACTTGGTTTTTTGGATTTGTTAAATCAGAAATGTGATCCATTATTATTATGCTGTCCATAATTTATGACCTTTTAGATTGTAAGGTTTGATATCAGTAATTTGTTATATATATTAGGTAATTCGAGGACAGATATTGATATTACTGAAATCTAAAAAGATAGATTGTATTCATGATTACCTCTTAATGTAATATCCTTTGATATGTTTGGTGGAGAGTCAAATGATGTCCAAATACATCATCCAGGGCTAATTTGGATATAGTTTTATAGATATTGACTAAATTTCCCCTGTAATTAATATTCATAAAATCCATTGCCTTGAAGAAATTTTGAAGACATTCTAGAAGCTCAACTCTATTACGTCAATCACCTGTTATATATAAAATGTATTACCTACAGATTATATATATTAGACCAAACAAGTCAAATTACGTTTTTAAAAAAAATAATATACGTGCTTAAGAATTATCTAGGTGAAATCTGACATTCGAATGCAATTTCATTTGAATTGTCACAATTATATTACATATATTTAGATATGTATCAACAAAAAGTATATCAAGTACCTTCCATGTATACTCACCAAAATCCGCTATAAATAGAGCCCTTGCATTGTCGTTCACAGTCACCAGCTAGCTTGCAGTGAACTGTATACACTTACAAGCATTTCGATAATCAGTAATAATCCTCTTCATTATTCTTCTTTTTACTACATCATTTTTATCATCGTCTTAACATTTCTGCCCTTCTTCTTCTTCTTCGTAGGAGCAATGGCGGCTCCAAGCAATGCAATGGCGCACGTGATTCATGCCTTGGTGGTTGAGCATGAGCAAGAAGACCTAATGTTAGCCATTCATTTCCTCGAAGCATGCCAATACCGAGGTGTAAATACGAATAAATCAACTTGTTTTATTTCCTTTTCTTCGCTTTTTTCGGAATTTACGAGTTTTTTTTTTGTTTATATGCGTGTTCGTTGGTTCGTTCTAGCCCTATTTTCCTTAACCGTTTATTCTTGATCTGATATTCATTCTATGCTGATTGAGCGAAATGGAATCTACGGTTTTTAGCGCCTCTAATTAAATCTTGCCCGATTCCGTGTTATTCGGGCATGGATTCGATTATATGTTCCCAGATCTGGACTTTTGGAGCTCAACTTCTTGCAATCTTATGTTATTCTTACCTCATAAAAAACTATAACAAAAAAAAACCCTTCTTTGTTTCATTGCATCATCAGTGAGTGTCCTTCAGCATGCCTCTGCTGCCCTAGCGATCTTGGCCGAGGGCAGTGTGGTGTTCGACGTCCTCCTTCTGAACGTCAATTCGCCCGACCTCCACGGCATCAAACTCTTGGAGCTCGCCGTCAACATCAACCTGCCCACCGTCGGTATGTTTTCTCTACACACAAACATACATATTAAATCTCTATCGATCAGTATATGTGAAATTCATTACCATATACTGTGAAATTTCGTTATTGGACCTTACTGGGCCGGCCCACATAGGAGGAGAGTTGACCCATTAAGATATGAGCTTCCATCCTAAAACCAATTGATGATAGGTGGAGCTTGTCTATATATATACTATATCCAAAGTCTCCTCAATTATCCGATTTGGGACACATGTGAGTTATTTAAGTTTATCTATTTTAACATTTACTATTCCTTCTATTACATATGAAGTGATGTCTGCCGACGGAAGCACTTCTACGGCGATGAGGGCTTTGCAAATGGGAGCGTTCCTCTGCGTGAAGAAACCCCTCACCTCTAACAACGCCGAGTACCTATGGCAGCACGCGACGAGGGAGAAAATATTGAGGCCAATGGTCGACCGCAGAGGTCTTCAGGCGGCAATTGCTTCCATATTGCTGATGAGATTGTCGTCTTTCGGAGGAAACCCTAATAACAGCAACCTCAACATTGGGAGGAAGAAGAAGGCGAGGGATGAAGAGGACGAGGATGGCGACGAAGGTGGATGGAATACGAGCCACCACCAGCAATCCAACGTCAGGAGAAAGACTTGCACTGAGTGGACCGAAGAGCTCCACGCTAACTTCATGGCTGTTGTTGAGGAGCTTGGCGAAGGAAGTATGTATATATGTCTTATTTTTTCGTGTATTATTTTGAGATCATTATTGTTATTACAATCCATCTTGTTTATATATTGCTTCTAATTTATATTATAGGATGCTTCCCTAAGGATATCCTGGATAGGATGAACGTGCCTGGGCTCACTCGCATGCAGGTGGCGAGCCACCTTCAGGTTAATAATATATATATATTTCTTGATATAAGGGCACTGATAATATATATATATATATATATATATATATATATATTTTTATGATGTGTGTAGAAGTGCCGTAACAATGACTGGCGCCTGCCCGAGGACCGCAAGCAGGGAGGGGAGAGGAGCTCCGAGAGGCCGTCAGGGTCGGGTCTGCCCCGACCCAGGAGGTTCGGGTCGATGCCCCGATCATTTGCTGCACGCCAGCAGGGGAACGCCGCTGGTGGTGGTTCTGATGGTGGAAGTACTGTTGCAGCTGCTGAGGATAATGGGTCAAGCAACGGTAACAGTGCCGTGGTGGTTCAGGCTCTTGCCGTCGACGACGCCGCCGTGACGCAGGCTGAGGTCGGCGGCGGTGATGTTGTTGTTGTGGAGGCGCCGGATGAGAACAATAACGAGGCGCAGGTTCATATATACATTTATATATATCCATTATTTTATTACATCGGTTCGAGTTTTTTTGAATTAATGATTATTTTGTTGTATGCAGAAATCTGTTGTTAGCACGGAGACTGATGGTGCGACAGGGAGTTCTGAGACTGGTAATAACTCGGCGGAGGAGTAAATGATGAAGAGTTATTTGGCATGATACACTCACACTCACGTGTGTCTGTGTGTCTTTATATTAATATAATCTATTAATAAATAAATAAAACTTTATGGAGTTTTACTGCCTGCGTGCAGTATATTATCTTATTTCAATAAACGTCAAGAACATCTTGGCTTCTGCATTTGTTTGCTTATTAATTACTATGGTTGTTTGCTTTTGTTGCCTGATGGACTTATACCGTCAGCTTTATTTATAATAATATATTTGAATAATTATCATGCTTGTGTTTTTTTTTTCTTTTAGTTTTCTTTTTATATATTTTTATATCATATCACATAGTCTAACTCCATCTCCTATTAATGTTACTATTATTATAAGCAATAATACAACCGACACGGACAAACGTGCTAGAGAACTAAGAGAAGACGAAGTGCTTGTAAATTGTAATAACTTCGCTTGATTCTCTCTCTCTCTCTCTCTCTCTCCACACACACACACACACTCCCACAGAACACACACACATTCCCACAGAAAGAAAACACACACATACCCCCCGCGCTGTGTAGATCCCGATCTCTGAGTAAACGGCGCTAAGTCAAAATTAGCCACGACTGACAATGTCGCGGCTGAGCTTTGTAATTACACTGCTTCCCTTACTACTCTGCGCTGAGGCCTCCGTACACAGATACACCTCACAGAAACTCGTCGGCAAGGGGAATGCTTTCGTATTCCACGGAGGAAGCGAAGGAATCCATGCGTCTGCTCCTGGGCTCAACGATTCTTCTCCCGATGATTCCTACATTCGGTAACAATTTCATTTATTTTTTTTACCTCGATTGCCACTTCGACTCATGGGCTCTCTTGTTTATGTTTAGTGCTTGCTGTGATTTTAGCTCAGGGTGTCGAATGCTGTGTAGACTTTCGTGGATCTGTGTTGGAATTTAACTCGAATTTGATATGGAAGCTGTAGCTAATGAGTTTTTTGTTTGATGCTGTTTGTAAAATTTAGTCAGAGCTTTCATATTGTGAAAAGATTTTCCTTCCGCCTGCTGCTCTGAGCTTCTGAGATGTGTATCAAGAATGACAGTAGCTCTGACGTATTTATCTACTTAATCAACAACAGATTCGAAAAGATCACATTTGAAAGGCCTTTGGAGTATTCAAATTTCAGCTCAGGCTCGGTTCATGCCATTGTATTCGAGGTGGATGATCGTGAGACAATAGGAGGCTCAGGTTATGGAGGTCAAAGAGCTGTATGCTGCACTGCAGATCTTGCAAAACTTGGAGTCTGCACCGAAGGTCAAATCATTCACCGCCCATCGAGTACTAATCCTGGCTGGCCTCAGATATTCGGTGCCTCATTTGAGATCGATGCTATGGAGACTACTCTCCAATCAAGAACTTTACAGATTACGAAAACTGGAATGTACAACTTATATTTCATACATTGTGATCCAAAACTCAAAGGTGTCTCTGTTAGTGGTAGTACCATATGGAAAAATCCAACTGGTTACCTACCTGGGAGAATGGCACCACTTTTGAAGTTCTATGGGCTAATGTCTCTTGCATTTGTGGTGCTCGGTATCTTTTGGTTTTCACAGTATGCAAAGTTTTGGAGAGAAGTTCTTCCATTACAAAACTGTATAACCCTTGTCATAACTTTGGGGATGCTTGAAATGGCCTTGTGGTACTTCGATTATGCTGAGTTCAACGAGTCTGGGGTCAGGCCAACTATAACTACTTTCTGGGCAGTCACGTTTGGAGTTGTCAAGCATACCATTTCACGGCTCATCATTCTTATTGTGTCTATGGGTTATGGTGTGGTTAGACCGACCTTAGGTGGTCTTACGTCGAAAGTTCTCTTACTTGGAGGGACTTTCTTTATCGCATCAGAAGTGCTTGAGTTGATCGAAAACGTTGGAACTGTGAGCGATCTCTCAGGAAAGACTCGTCTGTTCTTTGTCCTTCCTGTGGCAATTTTGGATGCTTTCTTCATTCTTTGGATATTTACCTCGCTTTCTTCGACTTTGAACAAGCTCCAGGTATATGGTACTTGTATCTTTTTCTTTCATGTGGGATAGATAGATTTTCTTACTATCATTAGTTGTCTGTCATTGGCTTTAGGGTTCAAATCTCTACAAAAAGCTATCTTATTGGTGATACAATCATGGTGGAGATTTGGAAAATATTCCGTTTTAACGTATATTTTAACTTGACGTAACAGGCTAGGAGGTTAACAGCCAAATTAGATATTTACAGAAAGTTCACAAACGCGCTTGCAATTGCAATTATCGCGTCTGTTGGCTGGATCGTCTATGAGGTATCTAAAAAATAAGCATATATATTATTTGCGCCAAGTCTTACTATGCATCGCTCTGCAAAGGTGTTTGCCTTGTTAGTAACTCAGTATTCGACCGACAATAGTGCTGTTCTGATAGAACTGAGTTTGCAGATTTATTTCAAGTCAAACGATGTCTACAACGAGCACTGGCAGAAGGCTTGGATCATCCCTGCGTTCTGGCAAGTCCTGTCTTTCTCTCTTCTATGCGTCATCTGCGCTCTTTGGGCGCCTTCACAGAACTCAATGAGGTAACCACTTCATTTCTCACTCGTGACTTAAAAGGTAATAATCATAGTTTTCATGCCTTAAAACTCCTAGCATGTCATTTCCTTTTTTTCCCGTCAGATATGCATATTCGTCTGAGGATGCTGCAGAAGAGTTCGACAAGAGCGACAGTTTAACCCTTATCAAACCATCCCCACTGGCTACAAAGGACATAAATAGCCCTGATAGGATATCAATCACTGGCGGTAATGGCCTTAGCCCAGGCGCTGTCGAACAAGAAAAAACTGCTTAAGCTCGACTTTCCACTTGTTGCCTGTACGACTATGAAATCAATAGTGATAGATACGAAATCCGTTTGAGAAATGGTTTACTTGTTTGTCTTATCGTTCTTCGTATTTGTTGATTGAATCTTCTTTCTCATCTCTTAGCAGTTTTCAGACAAGCATAAAGGTTATTATATCATGGTCTTTGATTCCTAAGTTATATCAGTCTGTACATTTTCTCATAGCAACAACGGTGTCATATGCTGATAAATTTCCCTGTCCCTTCTTACGCTCTCTATCCTTTTCGTAGCTTCTCTTACGTCAAGCCTCTGCTCGGGCCCACTTTCCAGGCAAGCCGCTGCTATGCGCAAGAACTGAACCACTTCGCTCGCGCAATTCTCGGCGCCAACCATATCTCGATCGATCAGCTCGAATTCCCTCGCTTCTTCGATCGACGCTGTCAACCACTGGACTAAGTCGGCCCCACCTTCGCCCGCCCTAACGAACTGAGAAGGCAACTGCCCTGTAAGAATCTCAAGAACGACTATCCCGAGACAATACACATCATCACAGCACTTGATTGTCTGGCTAACGCCGATCAAGGAAGAGAATCCATAGTCTGTGAGCAACGGCTCGTTTTCTGAGCTCAAAAGAACGTTGCTCGATTTTAGGTTACCGTGAGGCAATTCGACCCAAGAGAGTTCGCCGTGAAGATAGTCTAATCCCCTGGCGATCCCTCGGATAATCTTGAGCCTCGCCTCGCAGTTCAGTTCCGCTCGAGCCAGCCCTCGTTCGCCTGTAAGAATTGCAAAATCGCAATGAAAATTACGTTAATATTTTGCGACTTATTTAGCTAGCACATACCGTGCAATATGTCGAGCAAACTTCCTTTGGGCTGATACTCGAAGACCAAAAGCTTCTCATCCTTGCGATAATGGTAGGCGATAGGCGGGAGAACGTTGACGTGGTTTAATATCCCGAGCCTCCTCATTACAACGTCGAACTCGTCTCTTCCCACTTTGTTCGTCTCTTTAACCCTTTTGACAACTACGGTCATTCCATTGTACATCGTCGCCTTGTAAGAAGATCCTAGGACGCCGTTCCCGAGAACCTCGGCGGACGACTTCATCAAATCGGCGAGTCCAAACGCGGCCTTAGATTCGTTCAGCATCACTATGTCTTCGTGCTTTCTTCTGCTCCTAGAAGACGATGACGAAGCTTTGCTAGCGCTTGAGGTGAGGCGATGGGTCGAGTTTAGCCTTTCGTTGCGCGAGCCTAAATCTTCGTTGCCGTTGAGTTTGTCGCGCTTTTTTTGCTTCGCAATTATTACGAGTATCGCGACGATCACCAGCGCAAACGCGACGAAAATGCCCGCCACTAAAAAGAGGAATGCCCTCGTTTTGTTCAGGGATGGAGCGCAGTCCTTGCCCGTGTTTTCGCCGCAAAGATCTGCGTTGCCCTTGAACGTACTTTCGCCGAATTTCAAGAGATTTCTCGGGATTTCGCCTTCCAAGTTGTTGTTGGAGAAGTTTAAAGATATCAACCCTTTTTGATCGAACGGTGGAATGGCGCCGGAAAATTGGTTGTCTTCGAGGTGCAATTCCATTAAATGAGATAAACCGAGCAACGAAGAGGGGATATGACCCGAGAATTTGTTCTTCGACAGCCAAAGCTTCTTCAAACCTCCCATTCGATCGAAGTAATCTGAGGAAATTTCGCCGGAAAATTGGTTGTCGGAGAGGTAAATGCCCTTCAGAGCTCCCAAGCGACGAAAATCTGGGATTTGCTCGGAGAATCCATTCGATACGAAGCTTACGCTTCTTAGGCCTGAGAGAAGAGACAAGGCGTCGACGTTTATTTTTCCCGAGAGGCCCAAATGGCCTAATCGAAGGGTCGAAACTTTGTCCCCATTTTCGCATATTACGCCGATCCAATGAGTTTTTTTATCGCAGGGTTCTGTACCAGGTTTCCAAGAATCAAGAGCCGTCGTGTTAGAGAAGGATTTTTTGAGCTCTAAAAGTGCTTCTGATTCTGAAGCTTTGCTGCTGCTTTTCATGGGAAGGATTATCAGAAAAATGTAGAGGACGATCGACGATCTGCGAATAACAGCATTTGCCATATGCGATGAAATTAATTATTACAAACATTATCGGAATATTCAGACAGCATCTAATTTAATTTCAAATCTTGATGACGATGATATATTCTTTGTGTCTGACTTCGTTTTGCCAGTGGAAAAGCGTTATTGTCGCTGTGATGTGAATGTTGTCTTTGTGAAGAAGCTGCAACTGAATTAACTAACTAATCATGTCGTCTCATTATTATTATTTCTTCTGTATGCGTTCTTTCGTTCAATGTTTTCATTATTCAATGATGCTTTTTACAATACAATCTTCAATTCAAGCATACAAACACCAAAATAAATTAACAAATCACATGTACATATACGTATTTTTCCATCAAATTCATTTTCTACTTTCCAAAGCTGAAGCAGCACAATCCACGTGGATCAACAAACAAGCGTAAACTTTCTGCTTCAATTTGTCAATAGTCTCAATCTTCTCCGCGCTAGATTCGCTTGTTCTTACCTTATCCAACCATTCGTTCGCTTGTTTCAGCTGAGAAAGCGCCATAGCAATATTGCGATTATTATTACTCTGTTCCATCTCTTTCCCTCTCTTCTCTGGGCTGATAATTCCTCGGAAACCCATCTCCAAAGAATCTTCCAAGAACTTCAAGAACCAAGAATGCGACTCACTCTGTAGGTTTTTTCGTAATTCCGCAATCTCCTTCGAACCATCTTCCTTGGACCATTCGATCTTGTCTGCTATGTTGAGTTCTGAGGAGGGTTTTCGAGCTTTATTATTACTTGGGGTCTTACGTTGCTGCAATGAGCTGTTTTTCTTGTTCGTTGGTCTTTCTCTTTCTGTCATTATCGTCGAGTTTATCTGTAAACTTTCCATGGCTTCTTTCGCTGGAATTGTTTGCGCCTTATCCATCAGTTGCTGAAGTGTGAAGAACTTGGAGATGTGAAGGTGAGGATTTTCTGGCGTGGCTGATGAGCAAATATCCGCAAAGATACTGAAACAGATTTCCGAGACACCATCAAAATCATTTCTTTCTAATGGTAATATTCTAAAGCTGGGTTCTTACAGTTCTTTCAAATAAGATTGAACTGAACTATTACCTTAGACACTTGACAAGATTTGCTGCTGCATTTGCTTCCTTGTGTGCTTCTGATGCAACTAAAGCTGCCAAGTTCCCCCTTCTGAGCACTCCCTTGCATTCCAACAGCAATACAGCATTGTATAATCATAATTGTTCTGATCAAATACTCAGATTTGATGAAAATTAGCTGATAACGATGTACCTTTCCAGGCTTAGCAAGTGTAGTTGGCAGATGAGACCAAGAAATTGCCTCATGAGCTTGTTTGCTCTCACCAATGGCGCTTAATAAACAGTTCGATTTGACTTCATCTTCCTTGCTCGTACATTTAGTTGTTCCTTGAGAATCAAGCATACTTCGAAAAGGACTCAATTCCTGCGCCTGTAATAAAGCAAACGCAATTGTAATAACCAAGTTTCTGCTTACATTAAAGCTCAACAAACAAATCAATCAATCAATCATACATGGTCTTTTAGTTCATTAGGTTTGGCCTTAAACGCCATGGCCTTTCTGTTCTCATTCTGATCAATCCCCTTTCCTCCATTACTTTGATCTGTAACATCTCTTATCGCTTCAGATTTATTCTTCGACAAGCCCTGCATATACCTAGACGCAACACAACCCTTCTCTTCTTTGATCACAACCTTCCTCTTAGCACTCTCATCTTTCACTTGCATCACCTCACTCGATTTCTTTGCTTCTTCAAACTCAGCTTGGACAACGTTTTCTTTCGATTTTTCCTTAAGCTGCATCAAATCCTTTGGATTTCCTACAAATGGATGTCGGCCAGGGATAGGCCTGAGCCCAGCCAACGAAGGCACGGGCGTCCCAGCCTCCATTTTATCAACGTAGAAGAACTGCCCAAGCTGAAGCTTATTGTTTAGGATGAGTTCGTTGTCTTCTTTGGACAGTGCCACGTAGGTAGAGTGGGAAGAATCTGAGACCTTGATGAAGAACCCACGATCGGGCCACAGCTCAGAGCCAGTTAGGGCTGGAACTATGCTGATTACTTGTAAGAGAACCGATCTGTGTTCCCCCCGAACTTTATGGTTCGAATTCATGCTATGGAGGAGCTTGATCAGCATCCCAGGCTCGAGAGATGCCATGTTCCTTCTTTCTTGTTATTATCTCCTCTACTTATATTTCAAGAAACATAAAGTGGATTGGATGTACTGATTAGACAGAGAAGAATCCAAGAATCTGATAACGCTTTTGTTGCAATCTCTGAAATGGGAAGTTTTGATGCGTTTCTTTTTTTTTTTTTTTTAGAAGTGCAAATGGAAAAGTAAATCGTCCTAAGACATGAATGAAGTATGTGGGAGTTGATAGTTCGTTACTTTACATGGGAGGCACGTAACGATCGAAAACCTCCCACCTTGCCTTAAAATGCAAGGGACGAGAACGTCCCTCGAATGACGGTTTTAACCTTGCAAGGAACGCCGTACTTGATCGTAATGAAATGGGCTTTTTGGGAAATTTCGCACGCGGGTTGACATTTCCATTTCATCAAAGGGGAGACGTTGCTAGTTTGAGAGGTTGTTAAGATCTTATTTTTTCAGAATAAAAATCTGATCTTGATATGTATGTAATCGATAATCAAATTAATTAATCAAGTATCCTATATCTTTTGAAGCAATCATAATAGCGTGTATTATTACTTTGCATATCAAGAATTTGAAGGTACTACACTATATAGAGGTGCAATCTCCCTCCAAATTACATCGAATGAGTCTCCAAATGCAGGTCGTCTTCTTCGAAAAGATGTTGAAAGGTTTAAGTTGAAGAGATTTGAGATGAATCATAGGTCAGAGATGGCCTGGGTTTGTTTTCGAATATTAGTTCAAACAAGTTACTTGAAATTCTTCGAAACTCGTAGTTCAATTTCCCTGCAAGATAGCGAAAAGGCTAGCAACGATCGGAGTGCCATTTCTACAGCAACATGACAGTTTGAATATAAGAATATCATATCACCATTGTTGGGATAAGGTGCAGCAAGAAAAACAGAAGTTTCAAATTCTTACCATTGCAAGTTTCTTGTAAGAATTTTTCAGCTCAGACGCCGTTCAATCCCTTTTCAGTCCCAAAACATCGTAAAAATCAGTTATTTTTCTGTGTGTGTGTGCATGAGTGTCCATATCCGAGAAGCTTCTTTAGTTATGCAACTTGCAATCATCTTTTAGATTACGGCATATAAAATGGTATTCAGTTAAATAGCTTGAATAGCTTGCACGAAATATAATTTAGACATTGCTTGTTGATTTCATTTCGCTTTCTTATCTTACATACCATACTTTCGAGAACAACAAGTGGGACAGCTTCAATGTAATAAAAGGCAATGCAAAGCCCAGAAGGGAAAGAGAATGTCGTAGAAGGCATTTGAAACTTCATTTTCACTTCATAATCAAGGGGCAAGAATGAAAATTGACAGGCGATGAATAGATTCGATTGATCAAAAGCACGTTTATTATCAAATACAGATCAGTATTAGTTTCTGACTAAAACACATCATCCATAGTTCACAGTCTCAGATTATCAAACTAAAAACCTGGGCAGCAGAGTATGTACATATGACGACTCCAACATAAGAACATGGCTTGAGAAAGTCTTTGATCATTCGCCATCCATGCATGGGTTGGATCAAAGCCTAGGAAATGCAAGAAACTTGACATCAGACAATATTTCTTTACTAATACAATGGAAATAATAGATCAGATAGATATTGATAAAAAAAAAATTCCACGAACACAAAGCCTTATTGATAACAAACAACGGATAAGCCTCAGTAAACGGCATCGCCCATCATCGCCTGGACATCCTCGAATGTCCAAAGACCCATAGTAGCATCATCTCCATTGAGAAAGGCATCCCAGTTGCTTCCATCAATATATGGCATCTGAAGCAGCTTCATCTGAGAGCCAAGCTCCAAAGGATCTTCAGACAACTTATTCATGACGGTGGTCTTTGTCTTGTTCTCACCATAAGCAGGCACCAAAGATTCTTGTGGGGAAAATTTTGCTTTCTTCGACGAATAAGTGTCGTTATCCATGTACTCAACTTGATCGTTTTCGACAATTGCTGAAAGAACCGAAGACATTTCTGGGGTCTTTGACACATAGTAATCCCCCACGCCAAAATCCGAGTAATCAAAGGAGTTGCTTCCCTGATCAGAGCTGAAATACATACTAGAAACATTGTTCGGTGAGAATGGTTGTTCTTCTCCAGCATATCCATATTGCACAGTCTGAGGTTTTCCTTCAAGGAAGCACTTTGGATCATAGTGATCATTACTTAATATGTCTGAGAAACACATGTTTTGGTCCAAATTGGGCATGACTGGATGCGATATTTCTTTAGTAGCAAGAAAATCTTCGGGGAAATTAACTTTAGCTTTATTGCCTCTGATTCTCCGAGCCTCTGCATCGTACGCACGTGCAGCTTCCTCGGCGGTGTTAAAAGTTCCAAGCCAAACTCGAACACCTTTCATTGGATCACGAATCTCTGCAGCCCATTTGCCCCACGGACGTTGTCTGATTCCTCGGTAGTTGTTCTTTCTCTTTCTTTTCGAGGACTTTTCAGCGTGCTCTTCAGATTCAGATTCTACAGAATTCAAAATATTTGTTTAGAGGTATCAATTTGTTTAGAGGTATCAGATGGTTTGGTCATACCTAATTTACAGGCATGACCAACCAAACATAAAGTTGAAAGGTGTGACGCAAAAAACACTACAAGAATTATCAAAACACATGTTTTACCATGAAAATGCCCACCCTTCATTACTACAGACTATATCATCCATCAAAATTTCTATTACTCTTTCAGATTTTCTTTTCAATTCTTCGTGCAAGGCACATAACATAACAGTCCATAAAAGTCAAATCTTTGCCCGCATAACGTTAAAACCATTATGTGAGAAATTCAATACATATATGTGAGTTTCCTCCTCACAGTAGCTAAAATCACGATATTATGGAACACAAGCGCAATTGTAATTTGCTATCAGATAAAGGAAAAAGAAAAAAAAAAGAAAAAAAGAAACACAACCACTACCTTTCACAGGACCATCACTGGGAGCTGAAGAGAAAGCAGAGCTCTTCTTCGGAACCACAGATTCCTTGAAATCCCTGAAATCGGCTTCGAAATCGTCCTCGGAACGAACAACCAATGGCTTAGCCCTCGCTGCCTTCTTCTTGCTCTTGTTCGAAATGAGATCAGCTGCGTCGCGCCCCCATAGTAACTCCGCCGTGATCCGCCGCGACGTGCGGCCCGACGACGGCGGTATCAGGTCTGAGATTATAGCTCCTCCACACATTTTGCTGATTTCTTTATGTGAAAAAACAACTCGTTTCGCTTGGGATTTATACCAACACCAGTCACTGTGAGGCCGAAGCGCATGAGGCATGAGTGGTGAGCTCATGGGTTATTACGTTTTGGTCCCTTTAATGTAGTAAAATTACGATTTCGGTAATGTAATGTAATAGACCGACTTGCCCTTATCACAGTGTGTTTTTTCAATTTATATTTTAGGCAAATTCCACTTATGCGTTTTAGGCTTTTTCAGCCGGTGCCCAAAGTTATTTTCAATTTTGGTAGGTATCCCTATATTTAAGACTTTTCCAACTGGTACCAAAAGTATTTTCAATTCCAGATGGTACCCCTGTGTTTAAGGCTTCCAACTGGTATATAAAGTGTTTTCAAGGTGGATACCCCTAACTTATAACGTCGTGATTTTAAATGACCAAAATGAGATTTTTTAGGTGTAAGCCTTGTTAATTGCTAATGAAATTTTAGAAATGACTAAAAACGGTTCCGACACTTAAAACTCACATTTGTAGCTTTTTAAAATCACGACGGTATATGTTAGGAGTATCTACCTTGACAACACATTGGACGCCAATTGGAAAAGTCTTAAACACAGGGGTACCAACTGGAATCGAAAAATACATTGGGTACCAGTTGGAGAAGTCTTAAACACAGGTACCTACCGGAATTGAAAATAACTTTGTGCACCAACTGAAAAAGCCTAAAACACAGGGGTATCAAGTGGAATTTCCCTATATTTTTCTACATGCTTTGCAGTAGGAAACCCACATATCAAGAACATTGTTGACTACACAATATATTCAAGGGGAAATTATAAAAATGGATCTATGCTAATTTTTTATTTTGGGTCACTATGTTTGCCAGTTACAAAACTAGATCACTAAGTATGTATATAGTAATAAAATTGGGTCACTGACCTCTTTTTTCTTATTATATACATACTTAGTGACCCAAATTTGTAACTATATACATACTTAGTGACCTAGTTTTATAACTAGTGGCCCAATTTTGTTACTATATACATACTTAGTGACCTAGTTTTATAACTGACAAATATAGTGACCCAAAATAAAAAAAATGGTGTACTTATGACCCCGTCTTATAATTTTGCCTATATGCAATTATTCAAAGAACGTGATAATGGTAAATTCGAACTCACCTAACTTTCTAGAATTCACGAGACAGAGACAATTCAAATTCACCTAACTTACTGCTTTATTTTAGTTACCTTTTGACCAATGGTGGAACAAAAAATCAATTATCGTATCTCAAATAATGCGAAGGCAAGATAAGATGCATGAACCATGCATGGAAATCAAAGTAAAGAATAAGACAAGAATATCAAATCGACCCATCTCACACCATTTGCATAGTTGAATGACGAGATATTCTCGAGTTTTCAATTCATTTACTTCATACACAGATCCGTGTTGAAACATGGGAGGTCAACCTGTGCTATGGAGTTCTCCAATATCGGAGAATATTCCTCTTTCTTGAGAGTGTTATGGTTCCCGGGTTTGTCTTATCATTAATCTTGTAAGAGAACATGGAAAATAAATACAATAATATTTGATATATCACAACTTACGCTGTATGAGGCCAAGAACAACCACTAAGCCAACTATGAGACAATGATCTACGTTGGGCTCAACTACGAGCGTCAAAACATCCTCTCCTAGTACAACAACACTTGTCGTTACCTTCCCTTTAACCTGTAATAAATTATTAACAGATTTTAATAATATATATATACATACATACATATATATATATATATATATAACAAAGCTAAAGAAAAAGTATTAGTTTATTACCTCGGCAACAAGCCCACCGAAAGCGTCCATAATTCTAGAAGACGACTTGAAGAATCGATTTTCCATAACGTATTCACTGCAATTATTTCGATCCTCATGTCCAAGCACGACTTTGTAATAAGAGTGCCGTCGAAGAAAACCCTTAATCATCGTCCGAATACCAAACACTTTCCTCATGCGAAATTGGGGCTTCTCCTTGTGTAGATTATGTGCATTATTATTATAGCCCTCCCACGACCCAATAGCAGAAAATCTCTACAGAAAAAAAAAATCTGAGTGAAAAGCTGTGACTGATAATGAATTTGAAGAACAAATAACTCATGCGATTATTATTAATATTAGATGATCTGATCATACCTTTTTAACAGTGACCAAGGTTTTGCCTAAGGCATCCATTATGTATAATACTATCCTTCTTCCTTTGCTGTCGTAGTTATCCACTCGATATACGATTTTTCCCTTCGAGTCAAACACCACACATCCATTTCTTCCATGCAATAGAGATTAGAGACTTCATCCAAAGAGTGAACTCTTCTTGTTCAGGTGACGAGGTTGAAGCTTCTAGAAGAACTCCATGTGGATGCACTTTTGCCATTATTGGAACATGAAACCCAAAGAAAAGCCCTTATCTCAAAACTTATATAGAAATGTCCTTTAATTTGCAGATGACGACTGCGATCATTACATTACTTTTCTGGCAACTTTGATCTATAAAAAGCACATTCACGTATATAAACACAAGTGGACGAAGATGCATGCTTAGATCATCTCAGATGTATCGTCCCTTTTTTTTTAATGTCAAGTTTATTACCTAAACTTCGCAACTGTCAACTGGCATGTAGCTTAGGACATGCATACGCATCGACGAGACAAAATATTAAAATCAGATAGTGGGGGACTCTTCCAAATAGAAAATAAGGTTTAAAAGCTGATTATTATCTGAATTCTTGGAAACGATGAGTCAATAAAATGCTACGATTGGAAGCTATTATACAATGCTCCACTTTTCTTTGTTACAACGGGCCGTATTTGTGTTCTTGATCAGGATTGTATATTCTTTCTTTTTTTCTGTAAAGTAAAATCTATCCATGAAGCTATATTTTTCTATGCATGTTACTTTTGTCATGCGTGTTTGGAATGGTATCATCCAACATAAGCATTAGATGTCACCTGGACCCAAATTGAGCTTTTTGAATACTTATATTATAATGCCTTTATGCACAGTTCAAAGGCCATTTTGTATATTACAAGTTTTTTTTTTCTTTTTCTTTTTCTTGCAAAAATAGTGCCAGGAAAATAAGCTGTAATTTCTGGAAACACATTCCGTTGGTGCCATGCCAGTGTATGAGCCTCGTCATGTTATTGGGCTACAGGCCCAATAAATGAACTATTGGGCCTAATGAGGCCCAACTATTGACCGCCCCACCCACATCGACCGGCCCGACCCGATCCAGTAACTTGTTCAAGAAGAAGTGCCGAGCTGAGGCATAAAAAAAAGACAACAATCTGTGATTTCTTCTCTTCGCCGCCGAAAGGTAGGTCGCTGACGATTCGCGATGCTCTGTCTGTCTATTTAGCTGTGTACTCACTTTGTAACTGATATCATTTACGTCGACTCGATGGCCGTGTTCTTTGATTGTCTGAATTGAGATCTGTAACTTGAATTTGCCGTAGGATATTTGGGAGCTTTGACTTTATTGCTGAGAAAATGTTTCTGACGAGGTAAGTATGTAGCTCTTTCGTGCGCGAGTTTTGGGTTAATTTTGACAAATTGCTACTATGGCGAGTGCCCCCTTTTTTTTTATATCCTTAGGACTGAGTATGATAGAGGAGTGAACACCTTTTCTCCTGAAGGTCGACTGTTTCAAGTCGAATATGCTATTGAAGCTATCAAGGTGAAATTTTCATGCTGATCTAGGCGTCAGAAAGAATAGATGAAACAGAACTGTTTTTTTCTTTTTAAAGTCGTGATTTGTCTCCGTTCGTTTACTGACTGTGATGTTTTTCTGTGCTTTGTTTTCAGTTGGGATCAACCGCGATTGGTGTAAAGACGAAGGAAGGTGTGGTTCTTGCCGTTGAGAAGCGGATCACATCACCACTTTTGGTCTGTGTCCTTCTGTCACTTTGCACACTTGCCATCATATTCATATATTGTTTTCAAGGTTGTTCCTCGTATGGGTTGGATAACATTTCATTCATTGCTAACAGGAGCCTAGCAGTGTTGAGAAAATCATGGAGATTGACGAGCATATTGGTTGTGCCATGAGTGGCCTGATTGCAGATGCTCGTACACTGGTTGAACACGCTCGAGTTGAAACTCAGGTATGTTTAGTCTTAATGCATGTGATTCTCTGTTCTTTTTATTTATGTGATCGGTTCATCTATTCCCAAATGTTTTTGCACTGTTTAGAATCATAGGTTCTCTTATGGCGAACCCATGACAGTTGAGTCTACCACCCAAGCTCTCTGCGATCTTGCCCTGAGATTTGGTGAAGGTGATGAAGAATGAATGGTGAGTGCTTTCTTGTATTTATGTATATCTTGCATGTAGTGTCAAAAAAACTCTGTTAAGAGCTGGACTTCTCGGTGTCTTCCAATCGTACTTACTCAAGGAAGAAATACCTATGTATGCGATGTTTTTAATTCAAAAGTCCTATGGACTTGAGGATCTTGAGATTTCATTGAGAGGAGATCATTGATCTTCATGAATTCCTCAAACATGGTATTTTGTCTCATGCAGTCAAGACCCTTTGGTGTATCTCTTCTCATTGCTGGTCATGATGAGAATGGGCCCAGCCTGTAAGTTTTCCCTTCACCCTCAGTTTACTTGATATCTCTGTATAATTCTGTCTCAGATCTATAAATCAAATTGATGTCATTTATATGTTTATGCTAGATACTACACTGACCCATCTGGCACATTCTGGCAATGCAATGCAAAAGCTATTGGATCAGGTTCCGAAGGTGCTGATAGCTCTTTGCAAGAGCAATTCAACAAGGTATGAATCTGTTCAAATCTGCAATTCCGAGTATTGTTTGGTTAGATTTTCATTCAACTATTTCGTCATATATCTATTTAACAGCCCATTTGTTTACTAAAAAACTTCATCATTGTTTTGGTGACTCTAAAGGACCCCCTTTTTCATGACATGCAGGATCTGACTCTTAAAGAAGCTGAAGCCATTGCTCTGTCCATCCTCAAACAAGTTATGGAGGAAAAGGTATGCACTTATTCGGCATGTAATTAAGATTCTATTTTAGTACCATAATCATCATCATGTCTGCATTACTAATGTCTCGATAAACAAATTCCAGGTCACGCCAAACAACGTGGATATCGCAAAGGTAGCACCCACGTATCATCTTTATTCCCCTTCTGAGGTCGAGGAAGTTATTAATCGCCTGTGAGAAGAATGGTTCAGCCATTTGGTCCCCCATCCTATTTGCTTTGATTATCGTTCGTCGAGCTTTTGACATTTCTTGATCATAATACGAGCACATCTTGTAATGGTCGATTACTTTGATCCTAGTCCCTGATTTGAGAAACCCTCTTTGCATCATCACTTGTTAGTTTGATAAAAAAAGAGGACTTCCTTGTTCTTCATTGGGACGATGTGCTGTTGATTGGTGCAAACAAACAGGAATATATTAAAATATAACGTAACATGAGCAGCAATTAAACGGTGCTATTACATAAATCCATTACCATTACACTCTAATAAAGAAATTAACGTTTGATTATTACAAGAAATGGCAAAGTAGATGCCCAACTTTCAGAAGCAGCCAAAAAAGCATCAATACACTTCTCTGTTTTTATCTGTAACGCGCACTTTCACCGAACCCATTATTTAATTGGCTCTCAATATGCCACACCAATGCCCCATCCTATTACACCCAACTTTGCTATTTTAGTGCTTCACTAACGATTTTAAAAAATTTCTTCAAGTTCATTGCGGGGCTGTTTATATGCTCAGATACTTTACATTAAAGAGCCATCAAAAGAAATCAAGGACTTGCTGAATTCAGCCGTTCCTTGGATTCGACGGTGGTGAGGTACTTCGTTTTTCATCGATTTTGGGAGTCTTCGGGTAACAGTTTTTGTTTGTGCAAAGCTTGCTCCTCTGGGAGCGTAGGAGTCTGTTTAACTTGGTTTATGTCAAAAGTTAGGTTTTTTACTCGGTTTATAATTTGTTCAGTCATGGGAGTTTGACTTAAGCAAGCGTTATTTTCGTCCAATCTCGATTAGTGAGCAATTCTGTTCATGGATGGTTTGGTTTGAGTTTATTTACAAAAACTTTGCTTTGCAAAGGGAAGTTGTGAACCTGCACTGAGGTCTAGTGAATTTTTAGGGTTCATGAGGTGGTTGCTGAGTGTTGCTCAAATTGCTTTGTTCTTTCTTAAATTTCATTTATGTGGTTCGAATAAGATTTGTCTGGTGCCATCCGTATTTCTTGATGCATTTGCCCGCTTTCGCAATATAATTCTGAGCAGCAACTGATGAAATTTTTATCTACTAAACAGGTTAAACTTGTCTTTGATCCACCTCGTGGCGAACATATATTTACCTAGGAAATGGCTCTATCGGGAAATGTTTCTGCGATAAGCTCGAGCACCCAAAGTAACTTAGCCACGATTTGGACCACAGAATATTCTAAAAGACATCAGTGTGGTTTTGGGAAACTCAATGGCCTATCGTTCGTTGGGAGTGAGGCCGCTGGACATAAACTAAGTTTCCCTGCCACTCATGCTTTTAGAGAGAGGTCTAGCAGAGAAGTGTTACCTTTGAAGGTACGTGCATTGATCATCATCATCATCATCATCATCATCATCATGGCTTTTGGTGTTGGTATCGAAAAGTATATAATCATATGAGATGTATTGTATAGGTTGTATGTATGGACTATCCAAGACCAGAGCTAGAGAACACAGTAAACTATTTGGAAGCTGCTGCTTTGTCATCATCATTTCACAGTTCTCCCCGCCCGAAGAAGCCATTGGAGGTGGTCATTGCTGGTGCAGGTTGGGAGTTACTTGCATTACTTGTAGTTTATGTTTACCAAAGATTGTATTTTGTTTTTTGTTTCTTGCTTTTAATCTTGGACAGCTAATATGTTCGTGGATATTTATAGGTTTGGCTGGGTTGTCTACTGCAAAGTACTTGGCAGATGCAGGCCATAAGCCTATATTATTGGAAGCAAGGGATGTCTTGGGTGGAAAGGTTCAGAGTAACACAACCCAGAATTTATTTTTCTTGGATTTTTATTCTGTTACTTAATCGTAACTTCTCTGTGCAGGTGGCTGCATGGAAAGACAAAGATGGGGATTGGTATGAAACCGGGTTACACATTTTCTGTAAGTTAGACATTTTATTGTGGTGACTTATATTGATAGCGAATCTTATTTTACTGCATATCACAACTTCGATTGTGTACTTTGTCTTAGTTGGTGCTTACCCGAATATCCAAAACCTGTTCGGGGAGCTGGGAATCAATGATCGTTTGCAATGGAAGGAGCATTCCATGATATTCGCAATGCCAAACAAGCCAGGACAATTCAGTCGATTCGATTTCCCTGAAGTCTTACCCGCACCAATAAATGGTACGCTGCCTTTTTTTTTTATATCTGCAACTCCCAGAAATTTTCAAGTGCTTTGGATAGGGTTCATTGAGTTTTCATTGGACCCCTGGGTAAAACTTTCATTCTTATTTTCAGGAATATGGGCCATTTTGCGAAACAGTGAAATGCTTACTTGGCCCGAGAAAGTCAAGTTCGCCATTGGGCTCTTGCCAGCCATACTCGGTGGTCAATCATACGTCGAGGCTCAAGATGGCATAACAGTTAAAGACTGGATGAGAAAGCAGGTATGCATTTATTACAGTTTGAGATCAAACTTATGTACTGCTAGCTTTAAAGCTTTTCTTCAGATGCTTGATTAGTGTGATAAATACTTTTCAGGGTATACCAGATAGGGTCACAACTGAAGTGTTCATTGCCATGTCAAAGGCGCTTAATTTCATCAACCCTGATGAGCTTTCAATGCAATGCATCTTAATTGCTTTGAACCGATTTCTTCAGGTAGGCTTAGTCCCTTTTGCCTGAATGGATCATATTTTTTACGATTTCTAGATCATAAGAGAAGAATTGCCCGAAACATAGTCTGATTTGTTTTCATAAAATGGCAGGAGAAGCATGGATCGAAGATGGCTTTCTTGGATGGTAACCCCCCTGAAAGACTATGCATGCCGATCGTTAACCACATACAGTCGCTAGGCGGCGAAGTGAAGCTCAACTCAAGGATACAAAAAATCGAGCTAAATAAAGATGGAAGTGTCAAACACTTCAGACTGAGTAATGGGAATATCATAGAAGGAGATGCCTACGTATTTGCAACCCCTGGTGTGTAGTAACTCGTGCATCCTTGCTATGTACGCGGGAATTCAACTTTTTTTTATGATTACTTTATCCTTGCAGTTGATATTTTGAAGCTTATTCTTCCCGACGAGTGGAAGGAGATCGAATATTTCAGGAAATTGGAGAAACTTGTTGGAGTTCCAGTTATAAATGTCCACATATGGTCTGTTTCGAATCTGCTTAACAAATTGTTTGGCTTATTTTCTCAATTTAGTGTTTCGATAAGATATATTTCAATCTGTTCTGATCTGAATTGCAGGTTTGATAGGAAACTGAAGAACACGTACGATCATCTACTCTTCAGCAGGTCTAGTCGAGCAATGCAATTATTTCTTCGTTCTATCTTTTCTGAGTTGTGTCTCTATAACTCAATATGTTTCTCATTTTCCTCTGCAGAAGCTCGCTTCTCAGTGTATATGCTGATATGTCAGTGACTTGTAAGGTTAGAAATTTCATTTTTCTTGTTTTTTATGCGTATGATTTTCTTACAGCCATTCGATATTTCGTTAATTTTCTCTCTCAGGAATACTATAACCCGAACCAGTCTATGTTGGAGTTGGTTTTTGCACCCGCCGAAGAATGGGTCTCACGGAGCGATGAAGAGATCATCGATGCAACAATGAAGGAACTCGCTAAGCTATTTCCCGACGAAATTTCTGCTGATCAGAGCAAGGCAAAAATATTGAAGTACCATGTGGTTAAAACTCCGAGGTGAGAAAAAAAGAAGTTCAGCTTTCGATCTAAAGCATTGACATGTAAGAAATTTGACTGACGAGATTTAATTTCAGATCTGTATATAAAACGGTGCCTGGCTCTGAACCATGTCGGCCATTACAGAGATCTCCTATCGAAGGATTTTACTTAGCTGGCGACTATACGAAGCAAAAGTACTTGGCTTCCATGGAAGGTGCTGTCCTATCTGGGAAGCTTTGCGCTCAGGCCATTGTAAATGTAAGCATCTCAAGCCATTTTGGAAACAGTTGAACAACATCTTTTTCAATATTTCTCATTTTCGTTCGAATAATTATTGTTTGGAAAGGGAAACAATTGCTCAATTGACACACTCTTCACGTTTTTCCAGGATTATGAGTCGATTTCTGTTAAGGGACAGAGTAAGCTGTCCGAAATGGCCGGCGCCGTCTGAACGAACCCAAGGAAGAAGAAGAAGAAACTGGTAAACTCTGTCAAATACATCAATAGGATTGTCTGTATTGCATTTTTCCAACATACATAGCTTTTAAAAGAAAGTAACGTCATCGTACTTCGAACACAAAACTTCATATACGGCAGCAGCTTACGTTAATGCGGAAAAAAATAAATACACGAAAAAAGACGCCATCCTACAGACAAAATATTATAGCAGCAGGCACATCTATCTCTCTTATCTCCTAGACGTAGCAGTTTTATCTCATTGATTATATGTAGTACGGCGATAAATATCACGAAGATTCCTTCACTTGCTCGATAAGATTGAGAGCCTCGTTCACACCGAGCCTCTTCTCAACGTCTTCTTCGCAGCAAGCGATACCAATCTCAAGAAGCTTCTCAATCTCAGTCCTGCAACTCTCCTTCTCGATAACCATATCCTTGTCCAAAACCAAAGACCTCTCTTCCTTGACGATCGTCCCGATCCAATCCGCCAGCTCAGCGCCGTACGGGCCCGACCCGTGGGCCAAGTACTTGGCCAGCAGTTTGCCCGTGAGTGTCTCGAGTATCAACACTCCCAAGCACCAAACGTCCGTCTTGCGGCAAACGGTGGCTTGCTGGGCGTATTCCGGCGATTTGTAGGCCACCAAAATCTGACTCGCTTGGCTCGGGTTAACCACGGGCGCGAGGACGTAGTCCATTAGCACGGCGTTGAAGTCTTTGTCCAAAAGGACGTTCGAAGACTTCAAGTGCCCGTGTGGGATTTGCAGGCTCGGAAGCTCTTGGTGAACGTAGGCCAACGCCTTCGCCACTCCTTTGATGATCTTCAGACGGGTCGCCCAGCCGAGCCCGGGTTGGTCCGGCGAACGTTTTCCTGCAAAAAATGGCGGTAAGACCGTAAAAAGGTGAACTCCGTGTTCTTACACTAGTGTATAACCCATATCTACTTAAAATTTGACGCGTGGCACTCTTACGCACTGCCCTACTCATGCTGTACGTGCGCCACGTGTCAAATTTTAAGTGGAATTGGGCTATATCCAAGTGGATAGGGAAGACAAAAGCCCCGTAAGAATAAGGACCGACCGTGGAGGTGAGCTGCTAAGCTTCCATTGACGACGAAATCGAAGACTAAGAGCTTCTCCTCCTTGCGATAGAGGTAAGCGACGAGCGGCAGGAGATTCTCGTGGTGTAGCCTCGAAAGCCTCCTCATGTGTTCGTGGAAGTCTTCCTTCGCCACGTTGGTCATCTGCTTGAAGCGCTTGACGACCAGCGCATCGCCGTCGACAAGCACCGCCTTGTAAGAAGCGCCGAAGCTTCCGCTTCCCAGCACTTCGGCCGAGGCCCTCATCAGATCTTGGAGGTCGAACTTTTGCCTGTCGTCCCTCACGAACGAGAGCTTCCCCGGCGGCGAAGGGCTCGACGACCCGACGCCGCCCCTCCGCCCGGCGGCGGCCGGGGAGGCGGTGGTGGTTCCGGCGGCCCCCACCACCGCGATCTCCGACATCTCCTTTCCCGAGTAAGCCCGGCCCAAGCCCGCCGGGCTTTTCCCGCCTTCCCCCCTTTTCCTAATCACAATCAGTACGATCAGCAGCACGACGAATAGAATAGACACGACGATGACTGCAATTTTCGCCGGCGAAATTCTCTGATTGCCAGCATTTGAGTCGAGATCCAAATCGGATGGGGGGACGGGCGGGTCGCAGGCCGACCCGACGGGCGGCCCGCAGAGGGCTTTATTGCCTGCGAACGAGGTAGGGTCCATCTTCAGCAGAGCTTTCGGGATTTGGCCCTCTAATTGGTTGTTGGAAACGTTGAAGACTCTGAGATTCTCGGAGCTGATAGAAGGGATCGTCCCCGTGAACTTATTGTTGTCGAGCCTCAGAACGATGAGCTTGGGCGATTCGAGGGAGGTCGGGATGGGGCCCGCGAACTCGTTGTTCTCCATGTAGACCTTTTTTAAAGAAGTCATCCCCTTAAAGGCGTCGTCGGCGACCTGCCCCGAGAATTTGTTGTTTGCGACGTAGAGGGATTTGAGCGCGCCGAGCTTTCGCCAGTCGGGCATCTGCCCTTGGAAGTCGTTGTTCATGAAGCTTAGCGTTCGCAGGAAGCGCAAAGGGGCGAGGGCGTTTAGGTCAATTTGCCCCTGTAGGTTCATGTTCTCGAGCTGTAGGCCCCACACGTAGCCGTTGAAGCAGAGTACGCCTGCCCAGTTGCCCTTGTTGCCCGAGCACGGGGAAACGGAGGCGTTCCAATTTGAAAGGGCGGGCTCGGCGTTGGCGAGCGAGCTTTTGAATTTGAGGAGCTGTTGGGCGGCGTTTTCTTCGAGGGCGGCCGACGAGAGAGGTGAGGAGAAGAGGAATATTAGTACGATGATGAATGTGCTTTTTGTATGGGGTTGGAGTGGGCGGGCCATTGCTTTAGCCCACCTCACCATGGTTGATGTCTTAAAGGATTCTTCTCTCTAATGTATGAATATTTGATGTGTTTTCGTTTTTCTTTGTGTTTTGGCTTTTTTTCTGTTCTTTAGATTGTGGTTAGTAGTATACCTCTCTTCCCTCTCCTTCTCTCTCTCTCTCCCTTCCCTTTTGTCTTGGTGTTTTCTTGTATGGAGAAAACCTGTGTAAGGACGATCTTTGGGCGTTGTAGAGATAGTGAAGGTCGGCCATTGTTTTTTTTCTCCTTTTTTCTTTTCTTGGTAACATAAACGTAGGGCGTATCTTGAAGACATAACATAAGTACATAACTACAATGGGAAAGAAAACCAACGGTAATGATTTTCTTGCCAGCAAAAAGCCCACGGGCCAATAGACCGTTTCTAAACATATGGGCTTTATTCATTTTCACCTACGTATTTGGGTCGTTCCACCTTTTTTTTTCTTGCGCTTGCCGGAAAATTAGGGAAATGAAAATTATCCTATATTTATATGCGAAAAAGGAGTTTTTTTTTTTTTTTTTAAATTGAAGAAGGCCGAAGGCAATATGAACCTTGTGCTATGACATGAAAACAAACAGATTGTAGTAGTTGAGAGTTGAGACCCAATGAAGCAAGTTTTACCAGCAGATTTTTTCACAGAAGAACTGCAGTAGTCTACAATTTCTCGTCTTTTCTGAAATGGGACCTTCCTTGACTGACATTGGTACTACCACACTTTCTCGTGGGCTTCTTACACTATATAATATATATATATATGTACACAGTAAAATATATAAGTTTGTGTCTGATGAATTTTGAGATAAATGGGATAAAGAAGCCCTGCTCATGATATGAATGAACCTTTGATGCATTGCCACTCTAACACTTCTCGCGTCTCATAGTTTCCAAAGGATAGGACATAAAGTGGGAGGAACATCACAATCAGTCGTCAGTGGACCTCATATATAAAAACCCTAATCGTAACGACACTGAAAACACAGATTACTAAGCCATATTTAGCATAAACTTTGTACTTTTCGAGTACTTAGCTTTGCCCCCTAACTAGATGCCGACTGCACTTAGTACTTTAAAGCGACAAGCAATCTAATGCTATTTTTCCTTTCCCTTCTTACACGACCTCATGGACATGGGGACCACATATTCGTACCATTTTGGCTCAAGCCCATGTGCATATTTCGTACGAATTTTCTTTTCTCTATCGACATCATGGCTTATATGAAGGAAAACCCTATTCCTCGACAGAGGAAATGGTGTTGCAAAGAGTCATAACCGTGAAAAGGAGTAAAAACTTAAACTGTTTGTGTTTGTTATCTTCAATTATTTTCTTGAATATTTTTTACAAATCTTGGCGGTATTCGTGTTATCATTGTGTTGTGGGTACCCAACGCTTTGAAATCATTTTGCTGGGAAAAAGTGATCATGAAAGGAGATAGCAACGCGGGGGGTGTAAAAGGACTGAATATTCAAAGAAAAGCGCCTCATTACATCATTATATCAGGAAAACCCACACTATTTAACAATACACTATGCATAACTAAAGATTATATCCTACTTGTATCATCACGTCATTTTATTAATTATACTCAGCTATATATTATGTAATCCTTACTTTTTTTCTTATTCAATGTAAACTAATCGTTGTTTAGAAGCCCTTCTTCGACATGTAGACCACGGGGCCAGAAGTAACAGGTGTCCATCGAAAACCCACCATCGATGCTTTTTTTATTATTATTAATAAAAACATTTAATTTCTTTGTTGTTATTACATAAAATAGTTATAATTTAAGTGACGTGGGACCACCATTCCGACACCTGGAAGCTGATAAGGTATGGCCCCCTATTCAAACCTCCCAATTGAAAAATATCATCTAATCATACAATGCTGTAAGAAATCGATCAGATATATTCCGTGTGTCACTTTTTAGATTTTTATTTACTTCACTCGACTCTTGTATATATGTATATCATAACTGCATTCAAGAAGCATTTACCCCATAATGTATATTCAAACTGAGATTGATGTATATAGATGCAATCAATCATATAAAAATTGCATTTCTCTTTTGCTAAAAAAAATCCAAGAATTCAAACGCCAACACACAATATATAGAAAATAAAAAAATAAGCAAGAGCAATCAAGCAATCATCTTTAGAGCAATTTTTAACCAAACCACACGTGCGTAGAACTCTTAAATTAAACTTCATTCGTAAAAACGAAAAACGTGTTAATTACTTAAAAAGGCCTTCAAAACCATACACACTCAAGAATGGTGGCTCGTACTATCGCGGCGATCTTCGTCGTCACCTCCACCGCCGCCGCCGTGGGACCCTCTCGCTTGGGTTTCTGACAAACCACTTCCACGATAATTATTGCTGTTTAACCCTCCAAACATACCAAATTGCCCTTCAGAACCCAATCCGCCGCCGCTGCCGGGAAACAAAGAGACCAACGGCGCCGGGAAGTTCATAAAGTGGAGCCCACTTGACATGGCGGCTCCTCTGTGCATACCGCCGCCGACAACGCCGGGAAAATTAGCCCACATCTGATCACCACCGCCGCCTATAACTTGATTACTACTGCTATTACTATTTGAATTATTCGCAAGCATCCAAAAATTCGCTGGAATTGAAGCGTGAGCAGCGTCGACGATTGCCCCAGTGCTCGACTGAGTTAAGTAGCTCCCAATTTGATGGTGGTGGTGGTGGTGAAATTCATGTTCAGCTCTTCCACGTTTCCTCGCCGCCATACTTTCTTGATCATTTTCAGCATCATTATTACCGCTTGGCTCGGCAAGATCCAACGTAGTGATGATTTTATTACCACTGTTGTTGTTATCGTCTTCCTTGTTGCTACAGCTTTCTTGCTTCGCAATCATCAAACTAGGATTTATGTTCACATTAACATTACCACCTTGGAAGTTCAAGAAAGTAGCCGTCGACGGGCCTTCCTTGCCCGAAATTGAGGAGAACCCAGGGAACATACCACGGTGGTGCTGATGTGGCAGTGCGTAATTGGCTGGACTGAAGTAGCTCGACGATCTCAGCTGGGACGGTACGGACAGGCTCGAACCCGAGCTACGAAGGGAGATATTCAGCGAAGTGAAGTTCGCCGGGATCGTGCCCGTCCCGGTGGTGGCTATGATGGACGGCTCCGCTTGCTGTAAGAGCCACTCGATGGTTTCTCCGTCCGATTTGTGGCCGAGCTCGCGCGTAAGCTGAAAAACCCTAGCGGCGCATAAAGCAGGCATGCGTATGCGTCTGCCTCGGCCGTCGACCTTTGTGTGGCGGTCTTTGGTGGAGGTGCGCTTAGGTGGAGGCTTTTTAGAGGGTTCGACGGCGGTGGAAGTCGTGGCGGCGGCGGTGGTGGGCGGGTTATTAGGGTTTGGGCTGCTGTATGTGGCTATGGCAAGCTGGGAGGCGTTCGACGTTGGTTGAAGGGATTCATTCTTTTCGAGCAGTTGGAAAGGGAAGTTTGGGCGGTGGTGGTGATGATGGTGTTCGTCGCTTTCCATGATCGGCGAAGAGTTATTATTATTATTATTATGTGATCACATTATTAGGGAAATATAACAACTGTGTGTTTGTGTATAGTTGATGCAAAAGTCTGTGTACCTTGTAAGAAGGAATGGTTTTGATCATAAAGAAAGTGATATATGTAATAAGCTCTTGATTGACTTGTTTGTGTTCTCTCTCTCTCTCTCTCTCTCTCTCTTCTTTTGGAATAATTCTTTCACATTCGATGCAATTGTTCTTCAATGTAGAGATAGAAAGGATAAGGGAGTAGTGAGTTGAGTGAGAGAGGTTAACTTTAGCCTTTAAGCGACATAGAATAGGTGCTTTTTATCGAAAACGTTATTTTTATTTTTCTACAATTCATGACATTGACAAGAAACCCTATTCTTGAAATGCATTCTAAAAGATTATATGATGTCCTAAATTATTGATAGCTAGATATAACTATATCAAGATTAGTATGTGCATATTACATATACGTATAATTGATGTTACAATTTTTCACTTTCATCTTTGTCGTGGTGGTTGGATGGAAAAGAGCATTGTTTCAGAATCCACGTGAGGTGCTCTTTTATATCATTCAGTCCATAAAGACAATGGGTGTCTGGTGTGGGACCCCCTACCTCAAGTCCAAAAAATATTGAGAAACGACTTTAGGAGATTGAAAATATATAGATAAATTTTCTTTTTTATATCGTGTAATCATTTCATTTTGCCTTTTGGCACTTTGCTTTTGTTCTGCAACTTTGAGGGATTCTTTGGTATTCTTTCAATTTGATCCTACTTTTTGGCCACTAGTTAAATCACACTATGTATTAATAAACATCGTAGCGATGATAAACCATGGTATTTATTACATTATTGTTATCCTTCTTTCACATCATCATGGCTGCTGCTTCTTCCAAAGTAGATTCTTCATGTAACATCTATAACACTAATTAGTTTGAAATTGTAGCAGACAAACGTCTTAGCTACGTTTAGTCTTTCGATTTTTCAACTCTAATAAACTTGCGTGTTTGTCCTTTCAGAGACATAAATATGTATTTCCAGCCTTGAAAATTAATGCAAACACACACACACACAATTCACGCATTGACAGCACCACGGAAATTGTAGACAACTCATGACAGGACTATCATACGACCATCCAAATCATAGATTCATTTTTAGTATTTCCTTTATTTATTTTTCGGTGCTTCAATCATGGATGGCTAGCTATTTTTGTTCTGTTATTACATTTGGCAGAAATAATATTGATGGGGCCTTACTCTTTTTCGAGCCCATAGAGCCCAACAGACTAATCCATGCGATTGGGCCTGTGAGGGCTCGAGCCGTCGAATCAGAAAAATAGAAGGACCTGTATATAGTTACCAACAATTGCAGGGGCTTTCATTTCAGCTTCCCTCAACATATGAGATTTGATTAGCTATCAACAAGGAAAAACTCGAAAAGTCCAAAACAAATTATGCATGGGTTCCAACATACATAAAACCTAAGAAACTAATCAGAAAGACTTCTGTTTTTTTTTTTTTTTTTTTTAACTTTAGATTTTTGAAGTTTAAATGTCCATTGGAGTTTTCCTCTTCTTATCAGGGCTTGAGGAGTCCCGCGTCTGCTGCGTTTGAGCCTGACCAAAAATCGATCTGCGTATTCACGACAAGAAAAAATGAGATCAATCAAATCTCACGGGGGGATTTGTTCTTACGGTCGAGCGATTTTTTTTCTTTTTTATGTTCGTAAACTCTGTTCAGATGTTGTAAGAGAGTGTGAAGTTGTTGATGACTTACCCACAAGTCGAGCATTTCTTTTGATGTTTGCAGAATATAGACAAGCAAACTGAACAAATGTAGCCCATGTCGATTGTATTCTTGTGGCAAAAACACCTAACAGATTTGATGATCACAAATTAAAACAATTTTTATTATATTCTTGGCAAAGATTGGAAAAATCACAGAGAGTAGTTGTGAGTAGCAACTTACGAGGCACGAAAGTCCACTCCAGCAGGCTTAGGAAGCTGTAAGAATCCCCGAGAATGCAAATCTGTAGCAAAGACAGTCTGCACGATAAAAAAAAACAAGATGTAAGTAGCAAATTGCGTTCTTGATTGGACCAAGTAATATTTCTGAGCATTCTATGGAAGTTTTCACGATGAGACATAGGAGGAAAATAAATATATTTATTATCAAATATTATTGGCATCCATACTGCGAGATACTGAAATAGCCCATCGAGGAGTTGAGGCTTCAGATAGACACCACCAGTTATATAAGAAGCCTGTTGGGGATTAACAATAGCCATAATTAGTACCAAGAAAAACAGAGTCTCAACACCTTACACATATATTACCTGCTGCAAGAAAGCAGAGTGTTGAGCTCCTACTACGCATGCATCTATTGGAACCTGAGGTGGGAAGAAAATTAGGATGTCATGTAAGAAAGTAGAGGAAAATGGGTCAATGCTTCTTCAGCTGCTCGAAAACAAGCTGTCATTTATGGGCTCTTAGAGGCTTGCTTATATGAAGGCAGGTAACAATTCTTAAGAGTGAGTTCAATTACCATTGATCGTTGAGCTGAGAAGATTGAGTTCATGATTGCGACGTATCTGTGCAAGGAAAGCTCTTTACGTAACTAATGACGAACATTATGTTATAAACTGTGGATTCTACAAATGCCAAGCACATACTGTCCAGGCCCATCTGGCGACCCATGCAAGCATAAAATCTGCGAATCATTAGACATTCACTCACCAACATATCTTACCAAAACTCAACATGACATGCGACACACAAACAAAATCATCAAGAATTTGAAACAGATATGGAAATAGCATTATTGGTTAAACTCACCCGAGGTTGGGGATGAAGCGGCCCTGATCGAAATACTCTTTGGATATCTAAGTCATTCAAGGTTACGAAAAACAAATCTTCTATATAACTCAAATACACGCATGCTTTAGTTCAGAATTTCATCGAAATATCTTATATCAAGGGCTCGTCTCGAAGGTAAAAGGATACAGCAAAGAGCCATGGAGAGCGACCCAGAGAGAAGAGATACGCTGGGCCCATCTATCAAATCCTCACGACAAAGAGACTCATCCTTCTCAACAAACTCCTCCAACTTCAGCAGCAAATCCTCAGCCCTCTGATTTTGGCTCTGTGCGGCCGATGAATCGTATATGTAATCGCATGAACTGTAACCCGTCGCTATCACAACCACTTGGTTCAGTTGGTTTAGCAAAATTACGGAATTCAAGAATGCCAATACCTGGAAAGACACACATCAACATCAATGGTTCCAATAATAGAACAAACACAGCTCCAAAAAATGCATGAAAATAGATAGAAGTAAATTGGAAACGAAAGGATTACATGAGAAAGGAAGCTGGAGAAAGGGAAGGTGGACTTCATCGAGTTCCAAAAGAAGGGGTTCGTATCAATTAGAACCATCAACAAGCTTACGTCATCTGAACAAATCAAAACGAAAAGATTGAAACTTCACCACGGATGCTAAATATGTTGCAAAGATCAATCACAGACACAGTACGTTCACCGAAAACTTACCTGCGTACAGCTTAGCGGAGACAGGTGCCATCTTTTGTTCTCTGAAACTCAGTGCCAAAAGAAAAAAGAAAAGTAAAAACACAATCAACTGAAAATGAAAAGCTCCTCAAAAACTACGCAAGATCACCGCCGTACAAGCCCCAATCTCCAATTTGCCTCGCAAAAAATAGCGCTCACAGATGACGCAACAAGCTCGTGTACTCTAGGAGCAAGAACAAGTGATGGATACGAAGGTTTTGATGATGAAGGGCTAGCTAGCCCATTATGAGTAGTTAACCCTCATATGAGCTATAGCCCATTTCGGCAAATGTAATGGTCCCATAGGAAAACACAAGTGATTAGCCCACCCCAGAATACACTAAATCTTAGTATATAAATAATAAAGATATATATAGAGAGAAAGAGACCATGGAGTAAAGGTGAATTCATTTAATTTGATTTAGTGTAAATTGTCACGGGAAAATTGATTTTATGATTTCTTTGCCCCGAGATGAAGGTAAGGTATGTGAGGCATCATTTTCCGAATTGACAAACGGGGGACCAGACCATAGCATATAAAGAGAAATATCAAATATAGCATTTTTACTAAAAAAAAAAATATCGTGGTTGTCGCTCGCTTCGAATTTATAATCATATCTTAATCATATTTTGATTCATTCACTACATAACTGGCCAACCAAATCCCATGATTTTAAAACCAGGAAAAAAGGAGGAAAAATCAAATCCCATGATTTATTTAAATCACGTGCATTCTCTCGGTTGACAACATTATTTATACTACCTTCTTCACCTATATCAATAATTTTCTCCTACTTTGCAAAAGTTGTTAATGATAGTACAATATAATTAAACCAATAAATCATGCCTTTATTTTCTATATTCCGTAAGTTAATAACACGACAGAAATGCATGTCCACGAAGGGCAAACAGTTCAAAGAAATTATCTCCAATTGAGATTCGCCACGTGGCGAGCTGTAAAAGGATCACATGAAAAAGAACAAAGCGGCAGTTGAAGGGAAGGGAGTTGGGTTAGAAGTCGCGCTCTGACTTTTCCTTTCCCCTGACATTCCACTTTTTTCAACTTACCATAAATATAATTAATTAATTTAATGAAAATAGATAGTAATTGTCCGTTGTACCCCCATTCTTTCTGTTAAATCCACCATTGTCCTCCCACTATGCTCGTTTCTATTTTCTATTTACAAACTGAGACCCACTCTCAGCTCAATGATAAACTCAACGAAAGACAAGGTTTTCATCAGGTTTGGTTTCTCTCTCCTCTTCCAAACGCGCATACGGCGGTGGTTTCTTCTTGTTTGATATTGGTTTTTTGCAGAGAGGTGTGATTTCCAGCAATTGCATCGTTTCCTTTCTATGTTTCCTAAAAGTTCGGGGGTTGTCGTTGATTTGGTACTATGTGCTGCACGGAGTAATGGCTTCGTTGTTATGCCTCTCCTTGTTGTAATTTCTTAGGTTTATTGTGCTGTTTGCTATTGACGAGGGTAGTTTGAGGTGAGAGTTGACTGGTTATGATCCGTTGGAAAAGCAGTGTTTGATTGCTCTGACGATAAAGCTTATGTTGAGTTGTGATCTCATATGGCTTGGATCTGATACTTCCTTTTCGTTTTCCCAATGAATGGGATGATATAGCTATTATATAACGTTTGCCTGCTTTGCCTGACCAACTTTCTTCGATTTTTTGCAGCGAGTTATATCCATTGATTTCCGAAGAGATCGTTGTTTGACATTTTTGCTGCTATCATGCCTGGAGTTGTAATGGATGCAGCTCATGAAATTGAAGTGGTGAATGAGCAGAACGACAATGGAATTCATGTGCCTTGTAAAGAAAATCCAGTCGCAGATAACCCTAGTGCTGTTGCTCCATCTCCTCAAGGTCCTCAGAATGGCGAATCAGAAGGCAATATCGAGGAGATGGTGGATACATCCATTGACCATCTTTACGAAAAAGTTTGTGAGATGCAAAGTTCTGATCAATCTCCGTCGAGGGCTAGTTTTGGATCTGATGGGGATGAGTCGAGGATCGATTCAGAGCTGCGACACCTCGTGGGTGGAGAGATGAGAGAGGTGGAGATAATCGAAGAAGACGAAGAGATTCACAATCCTAAGAGTGGCGATTACAACAGTGATTCTGGCTCGAAGAAGGCGACTTCATCTTCTGAGAAGTTGGATAGTTCACAATCTGGAAATGCAGGTGAGTTTGGGAAACCGAGGAAAGATTCTTCTCACTTGCAGCTTGAATCTGAAGCTTCTGCCAAATCAAGCCCAAAGAGCAAACCTCCCACTGATAAGAGAGGTGAGAAGATTACTGGTAAGGCTATTACCGTAGGAGTCGCACCAAAGAAGCACGGGAAATTGCAAAATGGATCAAATGATATATCTGAAGAAGGCCTGGAAAATCCTGATCTCGGACCTTTCCTTCTCAAGCAAGCCAGAGATTTGATCTCCTCTCCTGGCGAAAATCCCAGGAAAGCTCTTGGTTTGGCTTTACGTGCGACAAAGTCATTCGAGAAATGTTGTAGTGGAAAACCCAGTTTAGACATGGTCATGTGTTTGCATGTCACAGCTGCGATACACTGTAAATTGAGCCAGTACAGTGATGCTATCCCTGTTTTGGAACGTTCCATTGAGATCCCCTCGATTGAGGAAGGCCAAGATCACGCACTTGCTAAATTCGCAGGTCATATGCAGCTCGGAGACACCTATGCCATGTTGGGCCAGCTCGAAAACTCGATATCTTGCTACACAAATGGTTTGAAAATCCAAAGTCAAGTCCTTGGAGAGAACGATCCAAGAGTTGGTGAGACATGTAGGTACTTGGCTGAAGCCCATGTCCAAGCAATGCAGTTCGACGAAGCTCAAAAGCTTTGTCAAATGGCACTTGACATACACAAGGAGAACGGTTTGCCCGCTTCTCTCGAAGAAGCAGCTGACCGAAGGCTTATGGGGATGATCTGCGAGTCGAAGGGCGACCACGAAGCTGCCCTTGAACATCTTGTCTTGGCCAGCATGGCAATGATGGCCAATGGGCAAGAAGCAGACGTTTCCTCTGTTGATTGTAGCATTGGAGACACCTACCTATCCTTAAACCGATACGACGAAGCAATCTTCGCCTATCAAAAAGCCCTCACTTCCCTCAAGTCCACCAAGGGTGAAAACCACCCATCTGTTGCTTCAGTATTCGTTCGCCTCGCCGACCTTCACAACAAAACGGGCAAATTCAGGGATGCAAGATCCTACTGTGAAAACGCCCTTCGAATCTACGAAAAACCCCTCCCTGGGATCGCGCCTGAGGAGATCGCCAGTGGCCTCACGGATATATCTGCTATCTATGAGTCAATGGACGAGCTTCAACAGGCGCTAAAGTTGCTGCAAAAGGCCCTAAAGATCTACAACGATGCCCCAGGTCAGCAGAACACGGTCGCTGGCATCGAGGCTCAGATGGGAGTTATGTACTTCATGTTGGAGAAATATCCCGAATCTTACTCCTCGCTGAAAAGTGCTACTACTAAGCTTAGGGCGAGCGGTGAGAAGAAATCTGCTTTCTTTGGGATTGCTCTTAACCAAATGGGGCTAGCTTGCGTTCAACGCTATGCTATAAACGAGGCCTTGGAGCTTTTCGAAGAGGCAAGGGGAATACTTGAGCAAGAATATGGACCATATCACCCTGATACACTAGGAGTTTACAGTAACCTTGCTGGAGCTTACGATGCTGTTGGCAGGTAATAATACTTTCATCTTCTTAGGAAACTATCGAAGAACGGTGCGAAAGTTACTCTTGCGTTATCATTCAATACGACTTATAACTCTTTTGTGTTAGTGATTTTTTTCTTGCGTATTGGATGGATCTTGATTGTTATTACACATATTAGGTTGGATGATGCGATAGAAATACTCGAACTTGTCGTTGGAATGAGAGAGGAAAAGCTTGGAACTGCAAATCCCGACGTTGAGGACGAAAAGAAGAGGTTGGCCGAGCTGTTGAAAGAAGCGGGCAGAGTTCGTAATAGAAAGAATCGATCGCTCGAACACCTCTTCGATACAAACCGAAAAGGTAATGCTTCGAGTGACAATGGCGGCGTTAAGGCTCGAGGGAATTAGCTGTTATGTACAGAAGGGCTTTTTACAGACATATTTATATTTATACAGCAAAGCAACCTTTAAAGAAGGGGAAAGGAAGGGTATATAGTTTGATTCTTATTGTCTGTGAGTTGGAAGTTGTTTTCCATTTTCTCTTGCAATTTTATTTATTTATTTATTACAGTGATTTGCTTTTGCCGCGTGAAGAGTGTATACTGTTATCAATAAATGACGTTTATTTAAGTTCTCTCTTTCTTTATTACTCATCACATCGCTGCCGAGGTTGGTTGTCTATGATTCTTTCCTATGGAAGATTGGTGCTGCTGATAGGGTAGGGTGTCGTATTCTTGTAATTATTAAGTTTATATTTTAGCAGTAGGTGAAGAGAGACAATGATTGAAGAGCTAAATGCCATCGATAGAATTGCTGTCGAGGGCCCGAATATTAACAACGTGATTTACGAATTATATTTTAGAAAATGAATTTGTATTGATTATATTATATCTCCTCCTCATGGTCCACAGTCCACACCAAATAAGTTCTGAATTTAAAATAAAATTAATCGTAATTATTGATAAAGGTTTATATTGGGCTACTGCTCGGCCTTCTAGCCCATATAACACAGAGAAAACTGTGTATGATAAGAAGATATATTATCTGCCACCTACGTACAGCGTTGGATGACGATGAGCTATTAAATGACAAATTCAAGAAAATCTTAATTACTTAAACAATAAATGTTACATTAATATTCAATAGCTCATTTAGGCATTAATACGATGAAATGTGAGAGATTAAGACAATACTAAAGATAAGATTAGCCGTTACGACCTACAGCTTACTAGTCTGATTGGAATTGTATTCTTGAAAAATTGATTTTTCAGGGTCAAAATTCGAAAAAAGATCAAGTTTAATGGCTTCCTTATAATTTTTTATAAAGAAGCAGAATCTCTTCATTAGATATATACAATTTACTAGTCTGATTGGGATTCAAGTGCTAGTGTTACCAATTAGCATGTATTTTCTACAATTACAGTATATACGAATATCCCAGTCGATTATTCACTCACAAACAAGCCATTAGATCAACCTTGCATAAAATCAACGGTCCACAATACTCCTTCATCGCATTAAATGCCTTTTACGTCCTCAATAAATACTGAACTTAAACTGAAATTATAAGGAACACGGAAAGACATTAGCACACAGCTCAGTAAAACATATTCTTACTACCACCTTCGTCCTTTAGCTAATTTCCTAATCAATGCTTCCACCATACCCAGCAATAATAATGGACCCCAACACAAACTGTCCAAATGACCTTCATACCCCTACACTCGAAGACGATGACTATTGCATGGACAACACCTTCACATCATCTTCAAGAAATAACTTTACTTACCTCCAAGATTTCCAGCAAACCCTCGATCAAATCTCTTCGCCCTTTAACCTAAAAGCGAATGGTTTTGACCCTTTCGATCCCTTTATTAGCTCGAACCCTTTCGAGGAAAATGGTTATAACATAACCATGCAGAGTCTTGAAGGCGCTATTTTCGGCGGTGGAATATTTTCGGATTATCCAAATGGAAGAACTAACCCTATTATTATGGATAATAATACATCACCTTTGGTGTGTTACAATTCGAGGAGCCCTTCAGCTTTTTTTGTCCCCGACGAAAGCTCTTGTACTGTGACGGCGGCTGATATTAATAATGTTGTTAGCCGTAAAATTAAAAAGTCCGGCCGAATATATAACACTTCTGCTAACGTTGTATGTAATAACAGCAAAGATCAGCTTATTAGAGGTCGAAAGAAGGCTAAATCAGGCAAAGGACAGTGGACTGCCGAAGAGGACGGGTGAGTGATTAGAATACTCTAAGAAACACGATCTTCGTCGATAATTTTCCTCTCTTTAAGGGTATGTTTGGATTGTGGATTTTAGTGAGGAAAAGAAAAGAAAATGAAAAGGAAAATTAGTTTTTGTGTTTGATTGATTAGAGAAATAGATGAGGAAAAGGAAAGAAAAGAAAACTTAAACCAATTTTAAGCTAAAATCATGGGAAAACACTTTGCTCACTAAATGATGAGGAAAAGGAAGAAAAACAAGTCGAAATCATTTTCTCTTTAGTTTTCTTTTCCTCACCCATTTCCTTGATCAAAACACACCCTAATTGTCTAGTATATGATTTTTTGAATGATTTAACTCGCAGGCTTCTGATTCAGCTCGTGGAGAAATACGGTATACGAAAATGGTCGAACATAGCGCAGGTGATGAAAGGAAGGATAGGCAAGCAGTTTAGGGAGAGATGGCACAATCATCTCAGGCCCGATATCAACGTTAGGGTTTTTTCTTTTCTACTTCTTGTTAGAACCCTCCTTTTCGATTCCATCATGCCCTTGAATTTTCTTCTAACATATACGAGTTTTTAATAATGAACAGAAAGAGACATGGACTGAGGACGAGGATCGTATTCTAGTTAGTGTCCATGCAGAAGTGGGCAATAAATGGGCAGAAATAGCAAAAAGCCTGCCCGGGCGAACGGAGAACTCTACAAGAACCATTGGAACGCAACTAAGAGGAGACAATTATCGCGACGAAAGTGCAGAACTAAGTGGCCGAGGCCAAGTTCGATACTTCAGAACTACATCAAGAGAATCGCTGCTGATAAGAAACCTAACCACGAAGACAATCAGCTTGGAAGAATAAAGTCGTCCCTCGTAATAAAATCGCCTGAGAATGATGATGAGGAATTCGAGACCTTTCACGACGATGATGATCGAATGGTGTCTGACTATGTACCAAATGAGTTGTTAATTGGTAATGGTAATGTCTTTGAAATGAGTGATATGGGCAGCTCTTTTATGAGAGATTCGATGCCAGAAGTTGGCGAGGAGTTGCCGTTTGATGTGCGTACTTTGATGGACGATTAATGACTGTGATGTGGTGGAGTTTTAAACTGAGGATTTTAAGGTCGAGTTTATATGTATACGAATTGCTTGTCTGAATAGAAAGTGATTTTGTTTGTTTTGTCATTTATTTACATGAAGAGGGCTTAATGTTTTTTTCTTTAAATCTCGAATGAAATTCGAAAAGTATATGAGCCAATTGAGATGTGAATCATCTTTTTTGCAGAATAAATGGATATTTAATATACATTTGAGATTGTATGTATTTTTAAACTAGCTAATCTCGGTGCAATGCTACAGTATATTTTTTTGCTCGGTATACTTTTATTAACTTATGGTACAAAAAAAAAAAATAATAATAATTTCCGGGACACTATTAATCGACCTTAAGCCCTAACCCCTAAAATTTCCCGCCGCATTTCACTGCACTATGCCGTCAATGTCGAATGTATCGGCTGCCGACGCGGAAGCGGTCGAAGGAGCGGCGGCGCTGCATCGTCTGAAATCTGCTGAACCACCTCTGTTTCTGACGCCATCTTCCGAGCTCTCCGAGGCTGCTCGATTAGCATCCAAATACCTCTTCTCTGCAATCGGTCCTCATGCTCCTAAGTCTCCGTTCACCAAATTATTGACGGAAGGATTCGACGCGGAGCAGATATGGCAGCAGATTGACCTACAGACACAGCCGCTGATTTCTACCCTTCGGCGCCAGGTCAGGTATTTCGAGAAGAACCCCGGGGAAATTGCCCGGCAGTTTAATTTTGGTGGAGAAGATGGGAAATTGAGTAATGTGAAAGAAGATGGCGGTTTGCAGAAGGGAAAAAAAGAGGTTTTTGGTGATGTAGACGACGACGCTGACGATCTTGTGGACGACGATGATGGTGATGATGATGATGATGATGATGGCGACGCTGTTGCTGACAATTCTGATAGTGATGACGATGTTGCGGATGATGACGATGATGACAGCGATGGTGAGGCTGAGGGTGTCGAAGATGAAAATTTGAAAAATGCAAACGAAGTGGAAGATAAGTTCTTGAAGATAAAGGAATTGGAGGAGTATTTGGTAGCAGATGAGGCCAGGGAATATGGATTGAAGAGTGTAAATAAGAGCGAGAATAAGAGGAAGAGAGGTGAACAGAGTGAGGAGGATAGTGAAGATGACGAGGATGAGGATGGTGACGATGAGGACGACGAAGGAGATGATGAGGTACGGGCTTGTGTGTATACTGCTTTTTTGTTGTTTTCGATGCTACTTATAACTTATTGGTGGAGTATGTGGAGCTAATCTGTTTCATTTTTGTCTAATATTGCAGCTTGGACTTATGGGGCTTGATGATGAAGGTGATGATGAAGAAGAGGACGAAATGAAAAATATAAGGTTTGTGTTTATTGTGAATTTGCTTCGCTTCTGTTGATCCAGATGTTTATTTCTGTTACTGTGAGTAGGATACGGAGTTGGATATTGAAAGTGTAGTACAATTAGAATGTAACATTAAGTGCTCTGTTTGTGGTTTATCCATGTTATTGTTATTTAATGAATATGCATCTCAAAGATGTCTTATCTGTCCGATTGACTCAGGTATGAGGACTTCTTTGGCGGGAAAAAGACTGGCCAGAAGAAAAAATCTAAAAATTTTGGTGAATCAGACTCGATGGTCGTGGATGATGAACATGATGACGATGGGCAGAAAGATTACCATGTATTGCTCTCTCTGTCGCTTCTTACTGCTGTGAAGATATGAAATAACTCTTGCGACCTACATGCAGCCATTCGTTATGCTTCTTCTGTGATTCTTGTATAATGATAACTAATAAACTTCCTCTCTATTCTTCTTTTTTTTTTTTTCAATTTTGACAGAGGAAACAAAATCTTTCTACTCATCAAAAAGAGCAAGAAAAACTTCGTCATGATATAGAAGAAATGGAGAAAGCAAATCTGGAACCAAAGACATGGACCATGCAAGGCGAAGTAGGACATATCCGTTGTGCTTTTATTACCTTTCAGTTTATTCTGTACCTTTTTGCCTTTCTGGATGTCCACTGGTTTGCTTGATGCAGGTCACTGCTGCTAAAAGACCAAAAAATAGTGCACTTGAAGTTGATCTCGACTTTGAGCACAATGCGAGACCTGCACCTGTAATCACTGAAGAAGTCACTGCATCTCTTGAAGAATTAATTCAAAAACGTATTCTTGAGGTATTGAATATTTGGAATTGCTTTAGATTTATCCCTAATGATGCAGAAGTTTTTCCCTTAATTCCCAATTCTAGTACCCTGTTCGATATATTTATAATACACATTCCATCAGATAACAATCATAAGCTCATCCTCCTAGTGTTAATCCATTCAGAGTGATAAACATACTTTGTGTTGTCGTGTATAGGGCCGATTTGATGACATCCAGAAGCCTCCGACTTTAGCAGCCAAGGCCCCAAGAGAGAAAGTGGAACTGGTAATTTTATCTAATCGACAATAGTGAATCGTTAACCTAACTCTTCTTCTGTTATATTGTCGCAAATTACTATAATAAAATTTGCAGGATGAGACTAAGAGCAAAAAAGGCCTTGCTGAACATTATGAGGTGAGCTATCACTCAATGACAAACAGTTGTGTTGCAAGTTAGACGTATAAACTGGCCTGCCCTTCATTTATTCCACTTACTGAATAACATCTCTCCTGTTGCAGGATGAATATGCTCAGAAGACTGGACTCGTATCTGCTGCATTGTCCTTCTCCGAGGAACAAAAGAAAGAAGTACGTGCCTAGCCTATAATTTGAATTATCATGGTTGGTAAGAGCACATTGTTCGCAAAAAGACTACAAATGCTGTTTAAATTTCTCAGGCTACAACGCTGTTTAAAAAACTTTGCTTGAAGTTGGATGCTTTGTCTCACTTCCACTTCGCCCCAAAACCGGTATGTTTGCTTCATTGTTGGAGAAACTGATGAAAACTACGTAGATCAATCTTTAAATTGTCTTTGGTTTTGTCGAACTGAGCAGGTTATCGAGGAGATGTCTATAAAAACAGATGTTCCCGCCCTAGCAATGGAAGAGGTAAAATAAACAGTTCTACTTACCTGATATTCTATCTTGTTTTCTCACGCAATAGTCACATCTCTTTTCAAAATGTAAAAAACTATGCAACACATTTTCTTTGTACAGGTGGCACCAGTGGCGGTCTCAGATGCAGCTATGCTCGCGCCTGAAGAAGTATTTTCTGGCAAAGGAGACGTTAAGGAAGAAACTGAGCTGACAAAGGCAGAGAGGAAGAGAAGAAGAGCCAACAAGAAAAGAAAATATAAAGGTAAAATTTTTGGCCAACTTATTCTCCCTGATTTTCTTTCCCATTGAAGATTTTAAAACTCTTTTTTCGAATCAATTACAGCCGAGTCCGTAAAACAGACGGCTGAGACGGCGCAGCAGCCAAAGAATTCGATGATTAGTAGTGAAAATGGTAAACCTTGATTGCTTTTTCTCCTTTAAGAGTATTTTCGAGTTGCGATTTTGATCTGTAAAATAAACATGGTTTATGCCTTCTTTTAGCATGTAATGGATGAAGGCTTGAACGCAACCGTTGAAGTTCAAACTGAATTTTTCTTTTTTATATTTGAAGCAATGATCGACTTGTAATATTCATCAATGGCATCTGTCATTTACCATAGGCATTGCCGTGTGCAATTAAATTGTTGCATCAGCCAAAGAATATATGTATTAATTGTCTCACTTTTGCAATGCTCGAACATCCATATCTAAAATAACTGACATGTCATAAAAATGAGTACCATCAAATATGGATCTTGGTAATATATCTGGGAACTTTTCACTCACTTGCATTACACGCTGAATGCGAAGTTTCTTTGTTTTGATTTCTTTTTCCCATTTCTTTTATACCTTCCTTTGAAATTCTATTTCCACTGTTTCTAGTATATATAGATATATATTTGTTTATTTCATGTTAGAATAGAATTTTATTTACGAACTCAAGAAATAAGAGACAAATTTCATCACCTGACAGAAACCCACATACTTTTTTCGACAGCGAAAAGAGAAAAGAAAGATTAATCATCCGACAAACACACATCTCAATCACTGACTGCAAGAATTTTAAGGACGACACAGACAAGACGGAGAAAGCACACGTACAACACACAAACAAACAGTGAACTACAGACCCATCGAAGTTGACTCTCAGCGACAGTATTTCTCTATACAAATAATAGAAACTAAAGCAGCATTTCAACTGTGATGCAATAGAGAAAAAAAAAATCTCATGTAGGTACTTTCTAGAGAAGAGAAGAAAGAAAAATATATAGTTCTTTATTGTTCCTTAAAGCTGATAATACACAAAGGTCAGAGCCTTATATTATATCAATATCGCATATATAGTTGGTGAGAATGATCAGAACATGTGGTATTTTAAAAGCTTATAATACATATACAACACACACAGTTCTGCAAACCCTAATAAAAGGAAAACCGAGCGTAGGGTATGCAATTTATCAGACAAACTAGGTGGTCCCCCACAAGAAATCAGTCTTCAGACTGCGATGGCATTAAAGAACTAAAGTACTTTAATGGAGGTGAAAGCAGTTCAAATCATGCAAAGAGAATAATCTTGGATCTTTACCAGCTACAGAATTATTCACAAGCTATTAATAAACCCAAGTCCCAATCTAACGAACAAACATCACACAGTCTTTAAGCACACAAATCATTTTTATTATTGTAGCAGTGGGATACAGTAAACTCAAACCGACTCTTAAGACAATTCTTACATAGTAGTAAGTATTACAGCTTGCAGGCCTATATATAGCTATAACAGTGGCGCTGCAGCCTAAGTAAAGCTACAACTAATGCATGTGAGGCTAAGCATATAGATCGACAGAAAATAACCAACACCATACATATACTATCATTGCATCTAATAAGAAGTTCTCTTAGCTTATATAGAGGAGCATATTGGGATTCCCATGATCGAAAGCCACGAAAACCCTAAATAAACTCTCTGAAAATTCTCACATATTTCCCCCGCTTCCATAAGGGTTGTTGTTATTATTACCATATCCCTGATGCTCATTCCACGGAAAAATACCACCGCCATTGTATGGTAAAGTGTAGCTGCCGTAATTATTATTAGGCGCACCAAACTGCTGCTGCTGCTGACTATGATGATTGTGGTGATGAAGTTGATTCATTCCGTTGTTGTTAATATGCCCCCCATTATTATTATTATTATTATTATTATACCTTGTCAGCCTAGCGTTTGCAGCGTCGAGCTCCTTTTGCAAGCTATCGACTTGCCTTTGGAGGAAGTTGATCGCTCTAACGCAGCCATAAACAGGGTCTCTAACGCGGGCTTCTGCTTCGTAGGCCATGGAATTCACCGCTTCTTCACGCTGGTGAGGCTGAAGTTCAGTGAGGAGCTTTGAGACGTTGCTTGCTCCGAATATTTTGTGAACGTTGAAGAATTTCTGAGGCTCTTCGGGCGGGAAGTAGGGTGCGAATACGCAGCCTGGGAGGCATTTTCTTCGCAGGAATTTGCAGGCGGCGCATGGAGAGTTGTAGCAGCTAGACGATGATGATGATGATGAAGCCATCTCTGCGTATGTATTATTAATATGCTATGATCAAGGAAGAGATTTGATAAGATAGTTTGGGAAAATGAGGTTTTTAAGTTTCTGTTCGTTTGAGAAGTTTGTGGTTTATTCATTTTTGGTGCTTAGGATTTTTGTGACAAAATCAATTATTCCTTTTGCAGAGAACAGAAGCTATAGACATTTAAGAGCTCGGCACAGTAAAGGGGACGAGGTATAGGAATATATATATATATATATATATATATACATATAAGAATACATTTATATAAACCGATGCATACACACATAAACACACACACACGTACACACGAGTATATAATTATAACATATAGAAAGTTTTCATCTTTCGAGTATTAAATGCATCTGATTGAATAAAACACCACAAAAATTCTATCTTTTGGCAGATACGAATAAGGTGATTATTCAGATTATACTTAGTGTGATTTTAGTGTATATATATCAAGATATGTTTTTTAACAGTATATATATATATATATATAATATATATATATATATATATATATATATTCACTAAAAATTTTAGTGTGATAATCCACTTGCTGAAGAACAAATATATGACAGGAAGATCTCAGTGATTTTATCAATAATGCAGATCGCAAGAGAAGAAAGAAAACAAAAAGCCCTAGTTCCAGGCAAGGTACTGTCACTTCAAAGTTATACATAGTCAATAGTATGACTGCCAAGCTACTATTTGTCCATTAACTTTTCGCAGAACATATAGCTTGGAAGAAAGTGACTAGACATAGTAAATCAATAAAAGGGATACCATGAATCTTACCTGTGTTTGCTCTTTAGCTATTCTTTCCTTTTAACTTCTCTAGGGTTTTTGAAGAAGGTAAAAAGAGTAATATAGTACTTGCTGTCTGTCGTATGTGAGTGGTCTTGAGAATGAGTGATCTCGAAACTAATGCCAGCAACTGTCTGAAGGGAACTTCACAATATACAGATAGATCTATCAGAGCAGAACTAGAGATCAAGATTGAAAGTATTCAAGTGCAACTCATTAATTACAAGAAAAAGAAAACGAAGTGATAAAAGTGATGGTTGCGATGGAATGGATGGAGGGGCAAACGAAGCATTATAATGGGATAGAGAAAGAATGGATGGAAAAAGACAGAAAAAAAAATAAGGGTTAGAAAAAGATGATTACGACATTGCATCTAATAAATTTATGACGACAAAACCCCAATTTATTATCTATGTATACTTGTTTATTGGCTATTCCTATTTCTCTCTTTTCATCAAGAGAAAAAAAATATTAATGATAATAAAAATAATAAATTATGTTGGTCGTTTTACTTTCCATTTAACAGTCTAAAAGCCACATACGAGCACTGTATACACAATTAACCTTGATTTTCTAACTAAGAGTGAATATGATCCATCAAGTGGATGAGGATGATAGCTTTCTCAGGAATCTGATAATGCTCATTGATCTTGATTTGGTAATTGCTTCATTCTGTCGATTCATTTGACTGTTCAAGAGTTCTCGTTTTTCTCATGTCCCTCAAAATATCAAAACAGCCAAATATGAAAGGGAGGCATAAATTTCTCTAGACTAGGAGAACGTCAGTTCCTTGTTCCTAACATTTTCTGTAGTAACTTGGTTTGCTATTGTAGAAGTGTTCTTCTCTTGGTCAAAAGAAGTGGGCTGGTAATGAATATATTCCGTTTGGTAATGGCTGCAAAGTCCCCCTCCTTTCCACTACAAAAACAAGAAGTGTACGGTATAATTATACATACATATCTCAGCATTGGATCATTAATGATTTTATTAATACGCACTGAGGGAGATTTATCTCTTTGGGAATATATGGTGGAATTTCATTTTTAAAGGGTATTAATTATGTGATCTAAATCCAAGATTACGCCTAAATGCAATATATTCTGCATCTTGACTTTCACGTCAAGATATACATTCCTTAAGGCGTATATGTTTCTAGAGAGATTCTCCTGCCATTTTGATCAATTAGCCTCAAATGCACCATATTGAATATATAATTGATTTCTTTCGATTCCTTTTAGTTATATAAGACTTCTTTTTCTTACATTATTGTACGTATGAATGTTAACCTCATCAATGACGACAGCATATGAATCCAAGGAAGGCCTAACTATAGCATATCGATCACCTGTGTGTATTATGGAGAATTACCGAAAAACTTGAACTTTTACACGATAGTGCGACTAGTACGTACATTTTAAATAAGATAGCACAATGTATTGTTGAGTATATTCCTTTCTTGCAAGACTTTGTGTTCACCATCTTAGAGCGAGAGAGTTATAGTGATTCTCGTCTTGGCAAAGCCGAATATTGTTGTCAAATAAAAAATATGAAATCCTAGATGTAATTTAAACGCACGTTCCTCGATCGTGATTGAGCGTCTTCCATAGTAGAGTTAGCAAAACTATTACAAGCATCTGAGCTTTTATCTGTGTTTTATAGAAAATTCAAATTCATATGTTTATCGGGATACTTCTTCAATCGTTAGTAGGGGTAGGGGAATCACATGTTCTTCAAAGTTTGCAGCTAACTTCTTGCAAGCCAAGTTACATGGGTACTGCAAGCTGAAGACGAATATATTCATTGCGAGTTACGTATAAGAGGATTAAGTTAGTGATAATCATCGCAAATGTCCTAAATTTTGTCAACCCAAGTTGATTTATTCATTTCTGGACAAGCCGAAGGAAATGAACTATTTCTACTCCAAGAATGATGATCCTTACAAGATTGCCATTTTATAAGAAGCATATAAAGAACGCAATCACGAATTACACAAAGCATTCAACTTTAGATCCAACAAAGAAATGATAAATCCCAACATTTGATTAAAGCTCTGACAGTCAAAAAAGGAAACGAAAGCAGGCTTTGCCTCCTTAATCTTCTTCTCTGCGTTCTTCGACACAAGCTTTGCCTTCACAACAAAAGGCTTTCCCCTCGGCGGGCAAAAGCCCCTTTCCGAGAACCTTAAAGTAACCGAACTGAGTGACATCACATCAACCAATGGTACGACGTTGACCAGATCCTATCGACGTTGACCGTGGGGCAGAAGAACTTGTTCCTCAGCTTGTGAAAGTACCTCATGCCGACCTTGCCGAAATAGCCGGGATGGTACTTGCTTGTCGAATAGGATGCGGTGGTGATGCATACCTCCGGCGTTACCCCGACCGCAGGGATGCTTCGGTGCTTTCCGATGCGTCCGTGTCCGGCGCTGACGTGTCCCCTCTTCTTCCTGTTTTTTCTTGAAACGAGTCGTCATCGTCGACAAAACTTTGCGCCGAAATGGAGATTTGGGTTTCCCGGCAATATTGTACGATTGTGTTTTCTTGGTCTGATTTATGTAAATGGGTTAAGGGTTTCGAATATTTGGGTCCATAGCCTCTGTGCCCAACCCAACCCAGCTTATGAACTTGGGAAGAAACGCACAATGACCATAATGCCCTTGTTCAGGCATTTGCCCATTTTGGGTCTCGCCGGCGACCCATTGATTCGTGTCGTAGAAAGCTTTTTAAGTAACAGTTCTATGCAAATGGCATTCTTTTGGGAACACAAACCAGTTAAGCTATTACAGAGACAACATAGTTTCTACAACAACAGTGCTTGTAAAAGAACGTCTCATCTCAATAATGCTATTACAACAACAATGTAGTGTGTATCATATGGCCGTTCTTCAATGAATTCTAAAACTCTCTAAAATCTGAAAGCTGTTTGAAATCTGACCAGTTTGATGAATCAGCAGAAGCAGCTAAGTCGCCTCCGTTAGTGCAGATTGACTCTGCACTTGCATTAGGCATCGAAGGGCACGGTCTGTCTTGCAGCTTAGAAAGAACAGAATCATCCTCATGATCTTTCTTTACCTGTTTGTCAGAGATTTGTAATAAAGCATCGAATTCTTCGTCCGAAAAGCACCTGCAGCAGTCTGACTCGTCGTCTTCGTTATCTCCGATTACGCTGCTCAGTCCATCTCTCCATGATATATTGATCTGTTATAGAGCCAAATTATCCAACGCGGCATTTGATATCCAAGAACTCGATAAGCTATCCATGTTAATCCGAGGGCCATTTGCAGGTGAATTCCATATCGACGTCCCATGTCCAAGAGATGAATCCATCCCACTTAGGCTCTCTGTAAGTGAATCGAGTTCGAATTCGATAGAGCTTTGCAGACAAGACTCCTCCAACTTTGTTGACCCTACGACATGCCCGTCTGAATCTGAGTTTGAGTCCGGCGTCTGAATCATGTTTTTACTCAAAGAATCTGCAGAAAGTTCAAGAATGCTTGTCTTGTACGTACCCTCGTCATCCTCTTTCGCTTTTACAGCATCTTGGAGAACACCCAAAGCACCATCTACACCATAGTTTCCATCATCTAATGAGCAGATAGACATATTATCTGTTTCGAATCCATGGCCATCCTCCTTTGCCTCACCATATGGGGAAGATATCCAACGAACCGAAGCCTCTGAAGGCAAAGGCATCGAATCTTCATCAACCTCATTCCCACAATCCTCGTCCAAGAAAATATCAGTCTTCTCAAAACCTCCTCTAAGACTACCTCTTCGCCTACACTTACGCTTATCTGGGACCCCAGAAAGAATATAGCCAGCGGCGTAGCACAAGGGCGTTGTGCCCAAATCAGAGACGTTCATTTTAAGGTGGGATCCACCTTGGATTTCAGGGGACAATGAGGCCTCAATTGGAGGTGTTTTCACTGGAGTAGCACCACCATCATCGTTAAATGTGAGCAAAATTGAATCTTTAGGATCCGAAGAATCACATTCCCCAAGAACACGACTCGATTTGGCATCTGACTCAGCAGGTAGCTCATCTGAACTATTCTGTTTCGAAGTTTTCATTGTTACCTCAGCATCTTTAGATCCTCTGTTTTTCTTCACCAGAGGCGTCTGATTGCGTGAAAGCTTCGAACTTTGGGCTTCTTTGTAAGGGGGTTTTCTGTTGACTTGTCTTGGATGGTGATTCTCAACCTTTGGTTTGGATCTAAGTGCTACCTTTGGCTTAGACAGAACTGTTGATCTCTTGGGCAAGTTGTCTGAAGCTGTGGATGAAACGTTGGGTAGATGATGGATCGTTTTTGAAGAAGACAAAGTTGTAGAATTCGAAGAGGGTATTAATCTTGAATAGGGTTTGGAAGCTTCAAGGGGCACAGCAGTTGCAGAAAGAATTGAGGAATTTTTGCTTCGATTGCGAAGCACATTGAGATCTCGCAGATGAAGAGTACTTTTTGTCTTCTTCTCTTTTGATTTAGTCTCCATTTTGCAGACAAGCAAGCAGAAGCAGTGAAGGAGAACAACAAAAACCAAGTGTAGTTACCGTTGGGTGTGCTCTTAGTTATTTGTAATAGGTTGGTTAAATATGCTTTCACACCCTAAACAATCGAAACAATAAAACGTGACCCCGTAAAATATAAACCGTTGCATTTGACTCCCTTGTTTCGATTTTGCAAACTCCGCCACTCGACATAAAAACCTGTCTTTCCTTCGCAACCCTCCACAGCTTTATCTTTAGTCCATCAAAACCCTTCTCCTCATCCATTCCAACAACGTAGTTACCTATACAGCTGCTCTTGAGAGGATTGAGTAAATGTCTTTTGCAGCTAAAACCTTATTGAAACCTGTTTCAATGGCAACCAGTGGTTGTTATGTTTCAGTCCCATCGCTTTTCACACCTTCGAAAGCTTCGTTTTCTCGCCCTTCTCTCTCTGTGCAGTTCAAGCCCTTAAAATTGCAAAAGCGATTTCTGCTCTCTCTGGGGAGGAATGAACCCTTATTCAGAATTTCTGCGGTAGCTGCTGAGCAGGAAGAGGACAGCCCAGTCATCGTCGAGGACCAAGAAGAGAACTTTGATGGAAATTTAGGTCTAGATCTGTCTGAAAATGGTGACGAGAGCGAGGTTGCTTTTTCGGAGCCATCCGAGGAAGCAAAGGTTTATGTTGGGAATTTGCCGTATGATATCGATAGTGAGAAGTTGGCTCAGCTCTTTGAGCAAGCTGGCGTTGTCGAGATCTCTGAGGTGAAATTATGCATTTTGGAATCGAAATATTTGACTCTGAATCTGTTCTGAAGATTGTATTTTATCAATGTGCCTATGCCTACAATAATACTTTTCTTCCGAGTTGGAATGATGGTTGAAATTTTTATTGTGTGTGTTGTGTTTTTGAAGGTTATCTACGACAGGCAAACAGACCGAAGTCGAGGGTTTGGTTTTGTGACGATGAGTACTGTCGAGGAAGCTGAGAAAGCTGTGGATATGTTCTATAAATATGTGAGTCTATAACTTCCATGGATATACTTCCTCGGAAGAACGATTGCCTCCAATTTCCGAACCTAAAAAGTTGTTCAGGTTTTCAGATTCATATCCACGGTTTAAGCTTTCATGTTCCACTTTGTAAACACAGGATCTGAACGGTAGATTCTTGACAGTCAACAAAGCTTCTCCAAGAGGCTCGAGGCCTGAACGCCCCCCTCGGGCATTCGAACCTTCTTACAGAATCTACGTTGGCAACCTTCCATGGGACGTCGATGATTTGCGCCTCGAGGAGCTCTTCAGCGAACATGGCAAAGTCGTGAGCGCTCGGGTCGTCACAGATAGGGAAACTGGAAGGTCAAGAGGCTTTGGATTTGTGCAAATGGCAAGCGAATCTGAAATGAACGACGCCATTGCTAGCCTCGATGGACAGGTATGTATGATCACATCATGTAATAAGAATATGTACGTAAACCATCTCAGTAATGCTGAATGCACTCAAAAGGGTAAAAAACGTACTTTTTACAGAGTTTGGACGGAAGGGCGATTAGGGTAAACGTCGCCGAAGATAGGGCGAGGCGTGGAGGTTTTTGATCTTATCTGATATAGTTTTTGGCCCCATTTCATTAGTTTTGTTTTGGAATGAATTTCAACACAGTAGGTTTAAGCATTCTTGGTCTGTGTTACAATGATATTGCAGCTTAATTTTGTTGAAAGCATATGGTATTATCAAAACTTCATAAAGCACACGAAGCCCACAGCATAACTGTACAAAAATAAACACAGCTAAAAGAAACAACAGGGAGTTGTATTTCTTACATATATACACATCTTATTGTCCAAAAAACCAACTTAGCATCTATGACATGTACCCTAAAAACCACGTAACTGATCCTCTCTGCTCGTGAGCGGAACATAACGAACAGAAGTCTCGCTTCGAACACTAAGAGTCCCATCCATGTTCTTGTCAACGACTTGAAGGTCTTGGAAAATGTTGCCGACTGGGATCACTAACCTACCGCCGGGTTTCAGTTGATCGATCAGCGCCGGCGGGATCTCCTGCGAGGCTGCTCCGACATGGATAGCATCATAGGGCGCACGCTCGGGCCACCCCTCTCTGCCATCTGTCACCATGTCAAAATATATGAATATATAGGTCCGTTCATCCATATGATAAAGTTTCTACTTTTTTCAAATCACAGATAGAAACTTAGTCATGCTTCATATTGGGGGATGACATTCGAATGAGATGAAAACCTCTACCTCCGACTTGGATAGACAGTGATCCTCCTTTCAACAGTGGAACTGATGCACTTTTCTGTATACTCTTAACAGAAGATTCAACCAACTCGGGGATGTGTTCTACGCCAACAGCACAACCTTGTGGTCCGACCATAACAGCGAAGCACGCTGTCAGATATCCCGTCCCTACAAGAACATTCGCAATCTTAGGATTCCAAATTCTGATGTACCAAATCGTTACTTCTCAGTCAAAGCAGTAGTATGTATAGGCAATTTCCTTCAAGTACCATTTATTATTGAAACCCCACTAAGGAAGACTATAAAGCCTACCAATCGAATATGTATATCTATACCTGATCCTACATCAAGAGCATGCATCCCAGGCCTTAAATGGTCCTCCAACAACTCAAGGCACATAGCATGCATATGAGGTGCAGATATGGTAGCATTGTGGCCTATAGGCATTGGGCTATCAACATAAGGCGGCGCGTCTTCTGGGACAAACAAACCCCTGTCGATCGTTTTCATTACTTCGGCTACTTTGTTCGACCTGAGAACTCCATAGCTACGCAGATGTTCCACCATTTGTTTGTTGCTACTGATATTACTTCCAGTCCAGAATTGCTGTTGGAAAGCATAGTAAAACAATATTGAGATGATAAGAAACAGGACAAAGGTTCCACTCAGCACCTGCCATGCGGAAAACTGGAAAAATTAAACTGATGGTTAATGCTTCTACGGATAGAGAAAACCAATCGAATTAGTATCGTTTCAGCATACACCTTCGAGGTCAGAAATCAGAACAAAGACGATAAGGTACAGAAAGAAACTCCAAAAAGGAACACGAAAAACGTTGGAATTCGCGTCTGCCGACTTCGGTGGCTTACCTCCATGTGTGAGAAGAGTGAGTGTCCAGTGAAGGCGTTAGATACACAGAAACGGCGAAACCTCGAGGCGAGCGGCGGAGGGCGGTGGCAAGGGGCGGAGGAGGCGTAGCATAAGAAGGACGACGGTATAAGCGGCGTACGATAGCGGGAGGCGCACGCTATAGCTGCGAGTGAGGAGCGATACGACGCAGTAATGGAAATGGCAGACATTATATTCTGTATTTTATTACTTTTTAATGAATTATTATCGCATTTTCTCCCGATTTGTATGATTCCCTCTCTCTCTCTCTCTCTCTCTCTCTCTCTTCGTTTGAGCTTGGGCTTTTTAGGTGGTAACTAAGTGGGCTGTAAACAGACCTAAGCCCATTTATTGATAAGCCTTGTACGGTACTAATTGGCTCGGTCTAAGCCCAATGATGGAATTCGTCGACTGGACGAAGCAAGGAAAAGCTTCGATTTTGTTCTTTTTCTCCGACGAAACAAGAATGGCATTCATTCATTACATTATATACGACTGCAAAAAACATCTGTAGCTTCTCCTACAGCAGACCCACAACATATTATGTAGTTTAAAACTTGAGAAAATGTGTATATATATACTATTCGCCAGGCGCCGCCATTTCAACAGCTAGACCCTTTGCGACAGTTTAAGGCGCCGGCGCCGGCGGTGATTGAGCTAATCAGCGAATAAGACTTAGCACCCAAGCTCGACGCCTTAGCATAGCTCGACGCCGCCGCCCCTCCCGACGGCGTAAAAAACGCCCCATTCAACATCAAATCACCCTCCGATCTCCAATTCCATTTCCTCCACTCGCTTTCCGCCGCATCCTCATACTTAGTCACCTGGGGCATAATATCAAACATTCGATCGGAATAATCCCAATAGAAAAAAAATCGCTTCTTTTTTCCTACCTCTTTGCTGAATCTGTCGTCGGGCGCAAGAAACCTATTCCCCTGGCTATTAATCGTCGGCGATGCGCTCCCTCCAATGGCATACATCTCCCAATGAGTATAATCATTGTTCACCACGTGAAAGTAGCCATGCCTGCACCTCGGCATCCTCTGAACGAGCCCTTCCCCGAAATGATTGAAGGCGATCGTCACCTGCATGCCCTTATCCCCAAAGTAGCCATCATTGTGCCCTAAGAGCATCACCTTGTTGTGGTGGGTCAAGTAATTGTTCGATATGGTAATGTGGGTCGACCCGCGGATCGCATCGATCAGCCCGTCGGCGCAGCTCGAGAGGGAGCAGTGGTCGACCCACACGTGGGACCCGCCAAATATGGAGACGCCGTCGCCGTCCGACAGCGTCCGCCATCCGTAGTGCTTCGTCGAGTCCCTCACCATCGCGTTGCCGCCTCGCCTGCAGTCGTGGATGTGTACGCCGTGGATGATTACGTTTGTTACGTACTGAACCGTTATGCACGGCCCCTCGGCTATGTGGACGCTCGACCCGCGCCCGTCGATCGTCTTGAACGAGTTCATGATGAGTTCTTCCTTCAGCCTTACGACCATGTCGCGGGCGAAGACGATCCATAGCGGCTCCTCTTGGATCACCGCCCAGCGGAGCGTCCCTGGCTTCGGGTTCACCGGGTCGTCGTCGCTCGGGTCGGTGACCGTGTAGATTTCCCCGTCACGCCCGCCGATTGCGTTCCGGCCGAACCCTGGCGAAAATAAAGAGGTATGGAAAATGATACAAGACTCGTGAAATTTGTGGGCTACGCTTGCGCAGACAGGCCCGCCCACTTAGGAAGAGAGTTGACCGCATAAGTTTGAATGGGATTATGTCATAAAATCAATCGGTGATACGTGAAGTAGTAAACCAACTTATATGTTGGTCAACCAACCTATCGACGGTTAAATCGATTTGAGACGTAGCGGTCAATTCGTGAATTAGTACCTATTGCGCAGTCGGCTAGCTTCTGGCGATTGTTTGACCAGTGGGGGTCGCAGCGCCAGCAGTCGTCTATGGGGTTGCCCGTGTTGCACGAGAGGAATCCCAGTTTACGCCTCGAGGCGTTTAGTTTCCTGCATTGACGCATACGAAATGGAATCTATGAGACCAAAAAAAAGGAACAAGAGATAAAAAAAAATGACGATTGCACTTACGTGTGTACTTCTTCGACCACTAGCTCGGGGTCGTCTTGTGGTGCTGGAGAAGAGGCAATGAGAGAGGGGAGTGCGACGGAGACGAGGAAGAGTGAGACGGAGAATGATAATGCGATGAATGAAGGCATTGTTTGTGTTGAGACTTGAGAGAAGAGGAGGATCGATTGTGTGGCTGTGGAGAAGGAGAACTGAGATTGGCGCAGAATTTATAAGGGTTGGAGACTGTTAATAAAACCAAACAACGTAGGGTCCTTGCATTTGCCCCATGTTTCATGTTAAGTGCCCGAATTTGCTGAGTGTTATTCCATCGGTCTCGAGGAGATTAACGTTTAAGACATTCTTACGTTGTTTTGACAGAAAGATTTCGACGATAATGGATCAAATTCACCGTGATGATCAACCTTGTTGTTGCATTTGTGGCTCGGCTTACTTCGGCTCAAATGCCTTGTCGTCGAAACAAAAGTGTTTGGGTCCCCTATACTTCTACGTCATAGTACGTTTTGGAAGGACAAAAAGCACGTGTTTGGGGTCCAACGGTCAACACTCAACTGATTAAACTGCCCCTTCCATTGCATCGAGGTTCTTCTCGAATGAACTCGCCAGGCTTTCCAAAAAACAGAGTCAGCATCAAATGGTGACTGCTGACCAATTTGCTCGATGGATACATATTCACATGGGAAGAAGCTTTTCGCTGCTAAATTAGAGAGCCAAACAGTAGTTATGGCGATTGATTTTATTGATAAAAACTAATATTGGCACATCGTTGACGCGTGGCGATTGTCTCTCTCGTCGTCTCTGCCTGCTTGGACAGAGTAAGTACTGTCTAATTATGGATTTGGTAAAGTAGTTTCCAAGTGTGGAGAGGATCGTCTTTTGCCATCATGGGGACAAAAAGGGTAACGTGGGTGTCTATGTTAAGGAGGTTGAACTTTTGTTTCAGATATTGGACGTTGTCTGTGGGCCCCAGTCAGCCCCCCCTCCATTGATGTTAATGCTTCGAGCTTTTGTCGTTGTTTATGCAGTGCAGTATAAAGTGTCGTCGTCTCCTCGTCATAACGAATGGTGAGAGGTTATTGCAGTTAGCCCCCTAATTTATTTGTTAATGCTGATTAGCCCCTTCAACTTCCATTTGACCCAACTTCACCCATGATGAATACGATGAGCTTAAACCTCAATCCTATATTCCCTCGCCGGGAACGAAAACCCTTCAACCCACAACTACTCCGCGGGCGCCGGCATGGCCCCGCCGTGTCTCCACCATCTACGTCACCACAACTTGTTGTCTGGCATTCGGCACCTTCAGAACCTCCACGCGCCTCCAAGCCCTCCTCAGTACGCTCCCAAAACCCCAATCCCTTCTATTAGAAAACAGCAATTGGTCACTCTCCAACAAACGCCGAACCCCACGGCCACGCTCGTATGCTACGCCGTCCGCAGTAACCAACGTGATGAAGCTCAACAGCCAGGAGAATCGGCCCAAGAGGCCATCAAACAGTACCTCGAACAACACGGCGCTTCAGGGGAAGATGCCCTGAACATCTCCCTCAGCTGTCCGAGCTACTTGAACATGCTCGTAGAAGCAGTTAAGGAGATGGATGAGTGGAATTCATGGAATGGGGGGATTGCTGGAGATGACGATGAGTTCAGGAGTAAGGTGCTTGAGATGGCGAGTCAAAAGGGGGATAATGGTTTGATTCCGTTACTAGAGAGCATTGGGCTGTCTCTGTCTTCGGCAACTCACTTGGCTAAATTTCTGTTGGGTTCAAGCTCTAACGAACTTCCTGTGCTGATTCAGAAGGTATTTGCTATAACCTCGTGTTGTTACTTCTTTCGCCTTAAAGATTTGGTGAAACTTTGACGTCGTTTGCAATCGATGGTCATGGACTGGATGGGCAAAGAGTGTTGCTTATTTAATTCTTTTTTGTCATTTGTGATGAAGGTTGTTTGGTTTCTACTTGATTGAAGTTCTCATATTCAAATTCTTTACTGGCCGCAATAGGTTAAGTTTATGAAGGAAATGTTACTTTCTGGCAGTGATGATCACAAACTCATTGGGAAAAATGCTTCGCGAATGATGGCCCATATCTCCATTTCTGCCGACGAAGACGTGCAGCACACGTTAGCTTTCTTTGAAAAGGTCTCGTTCTAAAATTTGTCTATCGACAACGAGGGTGAATGTTGCATTGGTTATTTGTTTGTTTCACTCGTTTGTGATGCACTGCCCTTTTCGATGGACAGATTCAAGCAAGGCGTGGAGGTTTGGATCTTTTGGGTTCTGATGAAACCACTTTTCGATATCTTGTTGAGTCATTTCCTCGTCTGCTTTATCTGCCCTTGCAGTATCGTCTGAAACCGGTTATGAAGTTCTTGGTTGATGTTGGAGTCCCTGAAGGATATTTAAAAAATATCTTCTTACTATACCCACCTGTAATGCTGTACGACATTGAAAAAGACACAAAACGGAGACTGAAGTCGTTCGAAACGGTATACTATAATCCATCTACCTACGGTTGTCCTGATATCTTGAATGTTGGACAATCTCCCTTGAAACATGTTCGTTCTTTACAGACTATTTCCTAATTCTGACTGAAATTAGATACGAATTTTCATCTGTTCGTTTTGCATGTAGATCGGTGCAAAGGATAATGATCTCGGCAAGATGCTTATCAAATACCCATGGATTCTTTCGACTAGTGTTTTGGAAAACTTTGAGAAAGTTCTTGATTATTTTGATGAGCTGAAGGTACCACCACTTGTTGGTCAATCCTTAGAAATACACTTTATCACTAGCAATTCTTTGCATATGCTATACCCTTCGGCATACTTCCTCTTTAGGTTCCAAAACTTTGCTCTTCGCGTGCAATCATAAACTGGCCGTATATTTTGGGATGTTCAGTGAACAAGCTGAAAGTAATGGTGGATCAACTTGATGATATGGGAATCAGGGATAAGAAATTAGGCCGGATTATTGCTACAAGCCCACAGCTTCTGCTTCGTAAGCCTGAAGAATTTCTTCAGGTCAGTAACGAAACAAACCAAAAGTTTCATACATCTATGGGAAAGAACATGCTATCATTCCCCAACCATGTTAATCCTTTAGCTTTCCCTCAAATTCAGGTGGTGTCCTTTTTCAAAGATTCAGGACTGAACGATGAAGAGATAGCCAGAACCATCTGTCGATGCCCTGAAATATTTGCCGCCAGCGTAGAGAAAACCCTCAAGAAGAAGATGGAATTCCTTACTACCCTTGGCATTTCCAAGATTCGACTCCCAAGAGTCGTAAGGAAATACCCAGAGCTCTTCGTCTGCGATGTCAACAAAGCATTACTTCCCAGGTAATAATCCAAATCTGACTATCATCAGATTTCTTGAATTTTAACTAAGCAATGGGTTATCTGCAATATGTTAACACAATTTATCGACTAGGATGAGGTACTTGATGAACATTGGTCTCACGAGAAAGGACATAGGGTCGATGCTCCACAGATTCTCACCTTTACTTGGCTACAGCATCGAAGAAGTACTGAGGCCGAAACTCGAGTTTCTTGTGAACACCATGGGTAAGCCCGTGAGTGACGTTGTGGTGTATCCGAGATACTTTAGCTATTCGCTTGAGAAGAAGATAAAGCCCAGGTACTATGTTATGAAAGCTAGAAACATAGAATTCACCTTGGAAGAGATGTTGCGTAAGAATGATGAGGAGTTCGCTGCTGAGTATTTAGATGCAGGGGATATGCTTGCTGCTATTCCCCCCTCGTGAAAATATTTGTATTTAGCTAGCAACTTTTTTAAATTAAAATTTTTTATATTTATCAGTATATGTATGCGTGTATACTCAAGGGCCAATTTAGCAGTTTGCGTCTCTCTGAGTCTCGCATATTATGCAATGTTTGATTAACCCGCGAAAGCTTCAAACGTAGTGAATTACTAGTAAAATCCGCACAGTCAAATGTCTGTGCAAAACAAAAAAAAATTAATATTAAGCATTATTAGTGTAAATAACTACTGTTAGTGGGTGGTTATTTTAAGTAATAATTCCCTTAAATTAAGGATTCAAACAGACCAAATTAAGTTCAAATTAGAGCAGTTTAACCAAGCCCCTCTCCCTTAATAAAAGAGAATAGATGAACCGTTACTTTGTAACCGTCACACGTGCATTTATTTATTTAGGCAACCCTTCGTATCTTATAATATAGACTAGTAAAATCCGCACAGTCAAATGTCTGTGCAAAACAAAAAAAAATTAATATTAAGTATTATTAGTGTAAATAACCACTGTTAGTGGGTGGTTATTTTAAGTAATAATTTTCCTTAATCAAATTAAGTTCAAATTAGAGCAGTTTAACCAAGCCCATCTCCCTTAACAAAAGAGAATAGATATAATTCAAATGGGAACGTTGAAAGGGAGGCATTTCGCCATTTTTCCTGGAAGTGATTGGGTTATTGAATCTATATACTATAAAAGTAGGATAGGGACCCTATTGTGATGACACGTGGCAATAAAATGGAAAAAAAACGGAAAACGAGGCGTTTTATTTTATTTTTTTCCATGTTCATTTGTAGGAAGTTGAAATGGAAAAAAAAACGAAAAACGAGGCGTTTTTTTTATTTTTGTCTATGTTCATTTGTAGGAAGTTGAATAGTTCTATTTTCTGCTGACGTGGCGGGCAATTAGTAATTCTATTTCTTTTTGCAGAACCAGTCGTCTCCCTAATAATGCACTCTCCGCAACTAACCATTTTGTTCAAACGTCTTATGCATTCACGGTAAGGAAAGTCGACCGTCAGTTCATTTCTTAATTAATGCGTTTGGGGTTAAATACAGAAAACCAAAAGACAGTCCAACAAAAAACCATCTTTGGGGGCTGTTTCGGGCTCATCTGAGGGTGGTGGTTAATGTCGAGGTTCCAATTCATACCATGCTCCGAGCACCTCCAACAGCAGCAGTAGCCGTTCTCACCACTTTGGGCGTTTCCCGATGATGTCAGCAACGGCGGCGGGGTTTTGTGGCTGGTGGCGGTGGTTTAAGGATGCTCTCCTGTACGTTTTTTTTATATCCCTAACCCGTGGTTCAATCGTGTTTTGAATTAAGCTGTGGAGATTACTGTACTATATTGTGAAAAATTCGATTGATAATCGTTGACTGTGAAGAGCTTCGTTACTATCTTCTGTATCAAAATTAGTTCAAGTCAACTTTTATCTCATCAATAAGAATTCTAAATCAAGCTTGGGGGTCGGGCAAATCTCCTTAACTTTTAATTATGAAATCCAATCCAAATATTGAATAGCTTGATTTTTCGGTCATAGTTATCATAGACTATGCATTTACCTTGGCTATGGTTTTGCGGTATTTGTAGTGTTATGTCAGCTGATGAGCGTTGCTTCAGACATCGCAAGCAATAAAGCTCGAGTCTTTGTGATGTTTCTGCGTCGAAGGAGAGAGCAGTCAATAGCTGTTTTGAAATGAGGAGAGAGCAGCCCAATAACCGTTCCTCGATTGCACTTGGCGTATCGGAGAGAGCAGCCCTTCGAAGGAGTTGTACAATCGAGGAAAACATCAAATACCTGGTATGTCCCTGAGAATATCTTTGTGGCCTAATTGAAAACTTTCAGTGGAAAAACAGTGTTTTTCTTTTGTGGGGTTTAAGATAGGTCAACGATGGAGTCCAGAATGGATCAGTATGAGATCATTGAGCAGATTGGCCGTGGCGCCTTTGGTGCAGCCATTTTGGTCAACCATAAGCTGGAAAAGAAACAGTGAGGATCTTTTTTTTTTATTTATTTATTGAAGATTGGTTTTTGCTATCTTATGTTTTGGGTTTTGGGTTGTGAAAATTCAGGTATGTAGGGAGGGGCAGAAGATTCGCTTGGCTCGGCAAACTGAAAAATGTCGTAGATCAGCTTATCAAGAGGTACACCTACTTATCAATTTAAGCAAAGAGATGGAACCTTATGAGAAGAATTTGTCTGATATTCAGCATTTCCCCGAGTGTTCTTGTCACTCATCTTTAGAATTTTTATGAAAGAATGTGACCTAACATGGGATTTTGCAGTCAGTGACCAGGGTCATACTTAAATCTCTTTATTATGTTTTTCGAGTAAATGTATGATAAATGTGCAGATGGCAATAATAGCTAAGATTAAGCATCCTGACATTGTTGAGTTCAAAGAAGCTTGGGTTGAAAAGGTAACACTAAGCTTCCATGTTTTAGTATTGCTTTTGCTTGATATGAACTAATACGTCACTTGTGGTTCATCTTTGTACCTAATGCCAAAACAGGGCTGCTATGTTTGCATAGTTACGGGCTACTGCGAGGGCGGTGACATGTGTTACTTGAATGGGAAATGTATAAACATTGTCATAGTTTCATTTCTTCAGCCTAATTTACTGTGAGAATCGATCATTAACAGAGGCGAACTGATGAAGAAATCCAATGGCCGAACTGATGAAGAAATCCAATGGCCAACACTTCCCCGAGGAGGTTCACTTTCATTTATTTCTCACATTTTATTTATCAACTATATGCTTTCACTTTTGTGGTTAACAAGGTTGTCTAATGTAAAACTTGCAGACGCTAAAAGTGGTTCACTCAACTGCTACTCGCAGTTGACTATCTGCATTCCAACTTTGTTTTGCACAGGGACCTCAAAGCAATCTTTTTTCAATCAATTCTCTTAATTGGTCGCCTTTTTTTTCTTTGATTTATGGTACTTTTCTTCTTGTGATCATCTCCCGGGCGACTTCCAAAATCCAAGGCGCTGTCAATCGTAGACCACGGCGGCGATAGAACTCATCTCTTTTGGTCAATTAGTCTTCTCAGACCAAGTGAGAACGTCGATTCGAATTGTTTGAACTTGTCTTCTTCGTATTGTCCAAATGATGTGTCGTCTTCTTCTTTTTACAACATGAGTTACATTTTTGCTTTTTTCTTTCCTTAACAGGAAGATGATAAGTATGAGTACTCAGAGCCAATTAAGATTCAGAGCTCGGTGAAGAACTACTCGCAATTCGTTTCATTCCCAATTTATGCGTGGCAAGTGAAATCGAAGACCGTCGAGGTTAGAATTTTTTAAGTCATTTGTGAGAAGTAATTGAGTCGCTTTTGATCGTTGCAAAATTAAGTGTTGCCGTTCATTGTTTCGTAGGTTGAAGAAGAGGAAGAACCCAAAGAGGGTGAGGAAATACCAGAGGTAAAAACGCTCTTCTTAAATTTTCCAGTTCCTCCAAGAAGTAGATATTAGTGCGAAATTGATTCTTTTGCTTTTTTCTTACAAGGGAGAGAAAAAGAAAATAAGAGACCAAGACAGAGATATATTGGGACTGAGAACTAACAAATGAAACAAAGGAAGTGAAAACTCACGCTAAAAATAGTATATTTTTCGTGCCATACTCTTCTATGGCAATGGACTAAAATCTGCCTATGCGCAGGGACAGAGCCTCATTGTATGCCTGTGTGAACCGTCGCAAGAAAGCAGTGACTGAGTTGTTGTGTATAAGCAAGCGCCAGGGTTCTGTAGAAATATGCAGGAAGGTAGATATCTCCCCTCTTGCAGATGCAGTCGCAACCATTGTCATGATGCCAGACAGATTCGACAAAAAGCAAGCAGAGGTGCAATTTCTTATTTTTTTTTCATTTACAAGTTTGTTCTTGAAAATACAATTGTTCATGTACTTATGCCTCGCAGGCATCCCCCACTTCATGATGTATTTGTATGATTATGCTAATATCGTTAATTTTGTATGACTGCTCAAGTGGGCGACTCTTGAGTTATTTTGTATGATTATGTTGTATTGTAATAGAATGACTCCCGTGACTTTACGAGCTTCATTCGCGTATGAATTACGTGGTGTATGACAGTTCCCTATGTATCACTTATGACTGCAAATAATATAATTTTAAGATGATATGATCTACTATAAAGTAATATAATTTAATATTTGTATTATGTTATATTATATAAAATAAGATAACATAATATTATATAAGGTAAAATAAAATACTACATATAATAATACAATATAATATGACATAATAATATAAGAACATAATATAATACAACATATATAATAATATAATTTAGTATATTTTAGTATAATATAATATAGTATAAAGTATTGTATACATATATATAATAGTATAATATAATATAAGTTAATATGATATAATATAGTTTAAAATAGTATTTATATAAGGTAAAATAAAATACTACATATAATAATACAATATAATATAACATAATAAAATAATAACATAATATATTACAACATATAAAATGATATAATATAAGATATTGTAGTATAATATAATAATATAGTACAAAGTATTGTATATAACATATATATAATAGTATTATATAATATAATTTAATACGCTATATATAGTTTAAAATAGTATTGTAACACGATAAAATATAGTATAATATATATAAAATAATATAATATAAGATATTGTAGTATAATATAATATAGTACAAAGTATTGTATATAACATATATATATAGTATTATATAATATAATTTAATACGCTATAATATAGTTTAAAATAGTATTGTAACACGATAAAATATAGTATAATATAATAAAATATAGTACAAGATAATATAATATAACGTGATATAATATAATAAAATATAAAACATTATACTATAAAACAATATATTACGAGTAATATAACATAATATAACATAACATAATACCATGTCACATAATATAACGAGCCGTGAAAACAACGTATGATTGGGACTAGGAGGATACCCTTATTCAAGGCATGACGACAGTGAAGCTGTATGGCTGCTGCCACCCGTAGAGGCAAATGTTCAAATGCCGGTGAAAGACTGCAGTGAATTTCGTAAAGTGTGAATACTTCCGAAGTGTAAGACTGCACTCAGAAATCTAAGTAAACGACTTCTGTGACTTTAGGAGCTTCATCCGGATATGAATTACATGGTGTATGACAGTTCCCTCTGTATCAATTATGACTGCATACATGAATGTAAGAATGCGCCTAGGTTCGAGCTTAATGAGTGCGCTACAACAACAAATTGCGAGACTCAACATTTAAGATTGCGGCGTGTATGACTACCAGTAAATTCGGGCAAATTAAGAAGGTAAAGCAACGGCTTTACGGAAGTGTAAGACTGCAGTGAATTTTGTAATGTATGAAGACTTCCACAAGTGTCAGAACTCAGAGATATAAGAATACGACTCCCGTGACTTTACGAGCTTCATTCGCGTATGAATTACGTGGTGTATGACAGTTCCCTATGTATCACTTATGACTGCAAATAATATAATTTTAACATGATATGATCTACTATAAAGTAATATAATTTAATACTTGTATTATATTATATTATATAAAATAGGATAACATAATATTATATAAGGTAAAATAAAATACTACATATAATAATACAATATAATATAACATAATAATATAAGAACATAATATAATACAACGTATATAATAATATAATTTAGTATATTTTAGTATAATATAATATAGTATAAAGTATTGTATACATATATATAATAGTATAATATAAAATAAGTTAATATGATACAATATTGTTTAAAATAGTATTTATATAAGGTAAAATAAAATACTACATATAATAATACAATATAATATAACGTAATAAAATAATAACATAATATATTACAACATATAAAATAGTATAATATAAGATATTGTAGTATAATATAATATAGTACAAAGTATTGTATATAACATATATATAATAGTATTATATAATATAATTTAATACGCTATAATATAGTTTAAAATAGTATTGTAACAAGATAAAACATAGTATAATATAATAAAATATAGTACAAGATACTATAATATAACGTGATATAATATAATAAAATATAAAAATGTTATACTATAAAACAATATATTACGAGTAATATAACATAATAGAACATAACATAATACCATGTCACATAATATAACGAGCCGTGAAAACAACGTATGTTTGGGACTAGGAGGATACCTATTCAAGGCACGACGACAGTGAAGCTGTGTGGCTGCTGCCACCCGTAGAGGCAAATGTTCAATGATGCCGGCGAAAGACTGCAGTGAATTTCGTAAAGTGTGAATACTTTCAAAGTGTAAGACTGCACTCAGGAATATAACAAAACGACTTCTGTGACTTTAGGAGCATCATCCAGATATAAATTACATGGTGTATGACAGTTCCCCGTGTATCAATTATGACTGCATACATGAATGTAAGAATGGGCCTAGGTTCGAGCTTAATGAGTGCGCTACAACTACAAATTGCGGGACTCAACATTTAAGATTGCGGGGTGTATGACTACAGGTAAATTCGGGCAATTAAGAAGGTAAAGCAGCGGCTTTACGGAAGTGTGTAAGACTGCAGTGAATTTCGTAATGTATGAAGACTTCCACAAGTGTCAGAACTCAGAAATATAAGAATACGACTCCCGTGACTTTACGAGCTCCATTCGCGTATGAATTACGTGGTGTATGACAGTTCCCTATGTATCACTTATGACTGCAAATATTATAATTTTAACATGATATGATGTACTATAATGTAATATAATTTCCTTAATTTCGATTGAAACCTGTATTTTCACAATAATGACTATGTCTTTATGTTTGTGAATGCCAGTTTTACCCATTTCTACGGAATTTTACGGACAACTAAATTTAAGCAAATAATATTGACGCGAATGTCACATCACTTTACAATACAATTAGAATTGATACACAGCTGTATGACTGTATTTCTGTCTAAATGCAATTGTATGATATGTAATATACTATCCATTGACTAGGTAAAAGGATATCTTAGTGTATGAATGTAGAAGCCTAATGTATGAATGGCCGACAGTGTGGAAAAAATACAACTTGGTGAACTTGTATTACAACCACACGTTGAATGACATCCACAATTTTCCTCCCTTACGTTAACTGTGTACGTACTGCATATTAATATAATAATATTAAATATTTATAAAAGATGTGTCAAAATATACACTTTTTTACCTTTTCATTGTACTATATTATTATAATAATAGAACCTTAATATCCGTGCCGACCAAAAAATGTGATAAAAATCATGGGACGGAGGGAGTATAATATAATAAAATATAGTACAAGATAATATAATATAACATGATTTAATAATAAAATATAAAAACGTTATACTATAAAACAATATATTACGAGTAATATAACATAATATAAAATAACATAATACCATGTCACATAATATAACGAGCCGTGAAAATAACGTATGTTTGGGACTAGGAGGATACCCTTATTCAAGGCACGACGACAGTGAAGCTGTATGGCTGCTGCCACCCGTAGAGGCAAATGTTCAATGATGCCGGCGAAAGACTGCAGTGAATTTCGTAAAGTGTGAATACTTCCGAAGTGTAAGACTGCACTCAGGAATATAACAAAACGACTTCTGTGACTTTAGGAGCTTCATCCAGATATGAATCACATGGTGTATGACAGTTCCCTGTGTATCAATTATGACTGCATACATGAATGTAAGAATGCGCCTAGGTTCGAGCTTAATGAGTGCACTGCGGGACTCAACATTTAAGATTGCGGGGTGTATGACTACATGTAAATTCGGACAAATTAAGAAGGTAAAGCAGCGGCTTTATGGAAGTGTAAGACTGCAGTGAATTTCGTAATGTATGAAGACTTCCACAAGTGTCAGAACTCAGAAATATAAGAATACGACTCCCGTGACTTTACGAGCTTCATTCGCGTATGAATTACGTGGTGTATGACAGTTCCCTATGTATCACTTATGACTACAAATAATATAATTTTAACATGATATGATCTACTATAAAGTAATATAATTTAATATTTGTATTATGTTATATTATATAAAATAAGAGAACATAATATTATATAAGGTAAAATAAAATACTACATATAATAATACAATATAATATAACATAATAATATAAGAACATAATATAATACAACATATATAATAATATAATTTAGTATATTTTAGTATAAAATAATATAGTATAAAGTATTGTATACATATATATAATAGTATAATATAAAATAAGTTAATATGATACAATATTGTTTAAAAATAGTATTTATATAAGGTAAAATAAAATACTACATATAATAATACAATATAATATAACATAATAAAATAATAACATAATATATTGCAACATATAAAATAATATAATATAAGATATTGTAGTATAATATAATATAGTACAAAGTATTGTATATAACATATATATAATAGTATTATATAATATAATTTAATACGCTATACTATAGTTTAAAATAGTATTGTAACACGAGAAAATATAGTATAATATATAGTACAAGATAATATAATATAACGTGATATAATATAATAAAATATAAAAACATTATGCTATAAACCAAAATATTACGAGTAATATAACATAATATAACATAACATAGTACCATGTCACATAATATAACGAGCCGTGAAAACAACGTATGTTTGGGACTAGGAGGATATCCTTATTCCAGGCACGACGACAGTGAAGCTGTATGGCTGCTGCCACCCGTAGAGGCAAATGTTCAATGATGCCGATGAAAGACTGCAGTGAATTCGGTAAAGTGTGAATACTTTCGAAGTGTAAGACTGCACTTAGGAATATAAGAAAACAACTTCTGTGACTTTAGGAGCTTCATCCAGATATGAATTACATGGTGTATGACAGTTCCCTGCGTATCATTTATTACTGCATACATGAATGTAAGAATGCGCCTAGGTTCGAGCTTAATGAGTGTGTAACAACTACAAATTGCGGGACTCAACATTTAAGATTGCGGGGTGTATGACTACAGGTAAATTCGGGCAAATTAAGAAGGTAAAGCAGCGGCTTTACGGAAGTTTGTAAGACTGCAGTGAATTTCGTAATGTATGAAAACTTCCACAAGGGTCAGAACTCAGAAATATAAGAATACGACTCCCGTGACTTTACGAGCTTCATTCGCGTATGAATTACGTGGTGTATGACAGTTCCCTATGTATCACTTATGACTGCAAATATTATAATTTTAACATGATATGATATACTATAATGTAATATAATTTCCTTTATTTCGACTGAAACCTGTATTTTCACAATAATGACTATGTCTTTATGTTTGTGAATGCCAGTTTTACCCATTTCTACGGAATTTTACGGACAACTAAATTTAAGCAAATAATATTGACGCGAATGTCACATCACTTTACAATACAATTAGAATTGATACACAGCTGTATGACTGTATTTCTGTCTAAATGCAATTGTATGATATGTAATATACTATCCATTGACTAGGTAAAAGGATGTCTTAGTGTATGAATATAGAAGCCTAATGTATGAATGGTCGATAGTGTGGAAACAACTTGGTGAACTTGTATTACAACCACACGTTGAATGACATCCACAATTTTCCTCCCTTACGTTAACTGTATACGTACTGCATATTAATTGTAATCCCCATATGTTTTACCAATAAGAAAATTTAACGAGAAAGATCGCATACCAGACATGCAGCGTCCCGTGCATCGCACGGGCATAACCTAGTATTTTTAACAAGAAAGTAATGTTTGTATGTACGAGTTGATTTATTTTTTTATTTAATGGATCGTTGGTGATGAATCGAGGCCCAATGGCGCACCACTAATCCGTACCTTTCTTTAACCAAATCGAGTTTTTTTAGTACCGTTCGGTTTGCCCACCACATATTTTTTTTCTTTCCATTTTCTCGATTTTAAGATTAAACTGAATTTCTGCAAGAGATATATACAGTTCTGGCGACACCTTATAGCTTTTTAAATACAAACTTAGAAAATTTGATGAAATTGTCTTCGCGTAGACATGGACAGCGAGCGCACACGTGGGAACGTCACGAAGGAAGCGCGTGTCGTTCACTCGCAAACGTGCAGGTGGTTGTAACTACCAAGAAATCGTACCTTGCATTTCCCATCAGCATCAATCGAGATGGTCTTGACCAATCATGAGACTGTTCTCTTTTTCTTTCTAGTCCCTCGCGCCTAATTAATTTCCTAAAGGCCTTCATAATTAAATCGTTAAAATTAAGATGTGAGACCGAGAAATAACATAATTTTTTTTTCGGAGGAAGAAATAACATAATTTTATCTATTACATCCTCAACATGGGAAACCTGAATCCATTTTGCATGAAGTACACGTTTGACAACCAAGCACATGCAACCTAGGATGACGTGGCAGAATAAACCACTCAACGTCGTCTAATGATCCACGTCATCGGTCAATTCGGTCAACAAAGTCTCTGCTGTACCATTAGTAGCTAATAGACTAGTACTGGACAGAGGCCCTTCTTTCGCGGTGGCATTTCCGTAGTTTTATGTGATCTTAGGGCCAATTGTTATAATTTGATCTCTTTATTGCATTATCTTCGTCGTCTACTTTCATTGTTTTACAGTCTTTGCCTTCACTTTATGCGTGTTCGTTTTTGTTTCGAGCTTTCACCAGTGATTCCTTTCTTCCCTTTTTTTTTTCTCTAGATCAGAGTCATCAGACAATTGGTTTAAGGTACGAGGGATGGTACATGTCTGTGTTGCTGTAATTGTTTCTGTTGACTCTTGATTTTTATGTCGTTTTTATTTTACTGTTTACTTTTTGCTTTGTGGTTAGATCTAAATGGCTCGAGTGTTTTTCCTTCTATGATCATATGATTTCGTGTACGCTTGATGTTCGTGATCACCTGTGATGGTATTTATGCTTAGCTTGACGTTTTGATGACTAGCTTGACCTGTGATGGTATTTATGCTTAGCTTGACCTGTGATGGTATTTATGCTTAATTGTCGCGCTGCTTCTATCGAGAGCTCATCTTCTCTTTCGGAAGATTTTTCCGTTTTGCTTTCTCCTACTTATTGCTTTGTAAATTCACACATTTATCGTTTATGTTGTAGCTCGAGTTTTGCCATAGCCTTTGGTTTATTACAGCTTTGTTGTTTACAACGGAGTTGTTCTTCTAACTGTCAAAGTAGTGAATCATACAAAAATCCTCTGCTTGTAGTAAATTTCATAGCTCAAGACTGTTATTCAAGGTCTCCTGGCACCACTATATGCCCATTTTCTAATCAAGTTCCTTTTTCTTTTTCCTTACAACATCTTAAAACTGCTAGTATATGCTTATTTCATTTATTACACAGTCAATACGATGGGGAGAAAAAGACGCACAGATCCTTCTTCTTCTGGCGAACGTCCCGAGCCTCAACAAACTAGCGGCGAAGGACGCCAAGGTGGTCCACGCTACCCACCCGCCCAAGACCCACAACACCAGCCGCCGCCGCCCCACCAAGGCGGAGGTTACCAAGGACAAGGTGGACGCAGAGGCTCGGGCCCAAGCCGTGGAGGATACCACGGTGGCCGTGGCAGAGGCCACCAACAACAGTACTACGGCGGTGGCCAGCAATATCAGCAAGGGGAAGTGCCACCTCAGCGCCACGGTGGATACACTGGTCGCCAGGTGGCGCATTCTCCTGGTGGGTCGTCTCGGCCACCAGCGTCCGAGCTGCACCAAGCGGTGGGATCGTCTCAGCCTAGTCCATATGGAGGAGGGCCTTTTGAGATGCATTCAGGGGCAAGTTCGTCTTCCCAGCCATTGGAGATAACTCCTTCACAAATTTCCGAGCAAATACAGCAGCTCTCGGTAGAGGCGGGAGAGGCTCCAGGCAGGGAAATGCAGCCCGCCTCGAGTAAGTCAGTGAGGTTTCCTTTACGTCCTGGGAAAGGAAGCTATGGTACGAGATGCATTGTGAAGGCCAATCACTTTTTTGCCGAACTTCCAGACAAGGACTTGCATCAGTACGATGTGGGTGGATTTTGTTTTTTGATTGACTGCAGTTACCAGACAAGAATTTCTTCTTTTTATTGTTTATTTAATAACCATATGTGGGCAGGTTTCGATTACGCCAGAAGTTGCATCGAGGGGTGTTAATCGTGCTGTGATGGATCAGTTAGTGAGGCTGTATAGGGAATCCCAGCTTGGGAGGAGGTTGCCTGCTTATGATGGTCGAAAGAGTCTCTACACTGCTGGCCCTCTGCCTTTTTCGTTGAAGGAGTTTAGAATCATGCTCATTGATGAAGAAGATGGACAAGGCGGTCCTAGGTTCTCCTTTGCGCGTTTCTCAGGAAGACTAATTTGTTTTCGTGGTATATTTTTCATTAATTGTTGGCTTCTGATGGATTGTGCAGGAGAGAGAGGGAGTTTAAGGTGGTGATTAAGTTTGCAGCGCGCGCCGACTTGCATCACTTGGGCATGTTTCTACAGGGGAGGCAAGCTGATGCTCCCCAGGAAGCTCTTCAGGTTTTAGACATTGTTCTTCGTGAACTCCCAACCACTCGGTAACCACTCGTTGATGCCTTTTCGTTATTGGATTATTATTTTCTCTCTTGGTTAATGTTGTGGTATTGGTGATCGCAGATATTGCCCCGTTGGTCGCTCTTTTTATTCCCCTTACATAGGTAGAAGGCAATCTCTGGGTGAAGGGCTTGAAAGTTGGAGGGGCTTCTACCAGAGTATTCGTCCAACTCAGATGGGACTGTCTCTAAATATAGGTGGGCTTGTGCTTTGTTTGGCTGTAATTTCAATGTTTGAGAGGTTTTCCTGATTTGCTCTGTTACACTTCTGGCCTGTGTTAATTTTTCTTGTATAATTTTAATGGAACAGATATGTCTTCAACTGCTTTTATTGAGCCACTCCCTGTGATCGAGTTTGTTAGCCAGCTTCTGAATAGGGATGTCTCGGCTAGGCCTTTGTCTGATGCTGACCGTGTTAAGGTATATTTAATGTCTTGTCCGCAGTGGCAACTTTTGGAGATCATGCAGCTACCTTTCGTACATCCAATTCTGTTTTCCAAGGACAAGGAAGACACCCACGCACCCACACACTCACCCATATGTGTGGATTAACAACCATCCTATATATTAACGTATTCATCCATTCATGGCATCTCTTGCATTTCTGAATATAACGATGCTGTCATCTTGGAGTCATACTATGTTGAGAGCCACAGTTTGTATCTTTGTACTAAATTGTCGTAAGCATTGTTGCAGATCAAGAAGGCATTGAGAGGAGTGAAGGTAGAGGTTACTCACAGAGGAAATATGCGCCGGAAATACAGGATATCTGGTTTGACATCTCAGGCAACAAGAGAGCTATCGTAAGAAAATAACGAGATCCTTCTCAGAAATGTTACATCTGACTGACTGCACTTTTTTCGCCTGAGATTCTCGTGCTGTCATTTCGGTGTGAAATTCACTTTGTGTCACCTTATTGACTTCCCGAATTTGATGCTAATCTCCAGCTTTCCAGTGGATGAACGAGGCACTATTAAGACTGTTGTGGAATATTTCCAGCAAACTTATGGATTTGTCATTCAACACATACAATTGCCCTGCCTGCAAGTTGGAAATGCTCAGAGACCAAACTATTTGCCCATGGAAGTTTGCAAGATAGTTGAGGGCCAGAGATATTCCAAGAGGCTAAATGAGCGGCAAATTACTCAACTCCTCCAAGTCACTTGCCAGCGTCCTCGGGAGAGAGAACAAGACATACTCCAGGTTGGAGACACTTGCTCTTTAATAACTCTACTTCTACTTTCATCATGAGCTTTCATTGTTGAACTCAATTCATCTACTGTTATCAGACTGTTCGCCACAATGCATATGGTGAAGACCCTTACGCACAAGAGTTTGGAATCAAGATTAGTGAGAGACTGGCGCAGGTTGAAGCTCGCATCCTACCCGCGCCCTTGGTAATAGATTTGGTTTCCCTTTTATCTTCCTCTCCATCCTCCTTCCAAGTGCATATTCTCTTGCATTTATCTCCATGTCTTATTTGCCTCCCTTTGCGCAGCTCAAATATCACGAGTCTGGTCAAGAAAAGGACTGCCAGCCACAAGTTGGGCAGTGGAATATGAGGAACAAGGTTAGCATGTATAGGCTTTAGTGTGTTAATTTCAAGTGTAAGAAAATCACTGATTGATAAAGAATTCTTTTTGTGACTGAGTAATGTATCAATTCAACGATGTCACGCAGAGGATGGTCAATGGTGGCAGAGTGGACTATTGGATTTGCATTAACTTTGCCCGCAATGTACAAGACAGTGCTGCTCGTAACTTTTGTCAAGCGCTTGCTCAGATGTGCAATACTTCTGGCATGGTGAGCGTTAGATCTTTTCAGTGTCCGTCCTCTTACATGACAGGATTTCGAACTTCTAATCATGGCCTAACCTCTGCAGGCTTTTGAACCCGAGCCAGTCTTGCCAGTTATCACCGGTCGGCCAGACCACGTAGAAAGAGTCCTGAAAACAAGGTACCATGATGTTATGGCAAAATTAGGGCCCCAAAGGAAGGAGCTCGACTTGCTGGTGGTTATTTTACCAGACAACAACGGTTCCCTTTATGGTAAGTCTACATTTTGCTTCCGTGGAAAACTTAAATAGATCATCACATAGTTGCTCGTTTGAAATTTTTCTTTTCAGGTGAGCTGAAGCGTATATGTGAAACGGATCTTGGCATAGTTTCTCAGTGTTGTCTGCAGAAGCACGTATACCGCATAAACAACCAATATCTCGCAAATGTTGCTCTGAAGATTAACGTCAAGGTAGGAGGGAGGAACACAGTGCTAGCTGATGCCATCTCCAGGCGCATACCTCTAGTCTGTGATCGACCAACCATTATCTTTGGTGCTGATGTCACCCATCCCCACCCTGGCGAGGATTCTAGCCCATCTATTGCTGCTGTAAGAATCTATCCCTATTGTGTTCTTAAGCTGTTGATGCACTGCACATACCGCTTTTCTATTGCTATGATTGTTGAAAACTTGCTGGGAAACGTTTTTTTAGGTGGTTGCTTCCATGGATTGGCCAGAAATCACGAAATACATGGGCTTGGTTTCTGCGCAAGCCCATCGCCAAGAGCTCATCCAAGACCTTTACAAAACTTGGCAGGATCCTGACAAGGGAACCATGCATGGCGGCATGATCAAGTACAAGTTTTGTAATTTTGTCTTTGCATTTTGTTTATTTCATCTGTAACGACTGTTTATCTCCTTACTGAGGAGAACTATTAACTAAGGATTTGCTGTGGTGCCATGTCGTAGGGAGCTGCTCATCGCATTCCGTAGATCTACTGGACATAAACCACACCGTATCATTTTCTACAGGTGACTTTGGACTTCCATTGAGGGTTGAATTTTCTTTCTAATTCCTTAGCTTGTTTGTTCGTCTTAGTGATAGATACATGTGGTTTCAGGGATGGAGTCAGCGAAGGGCAATTTTACCAGGTTTTGCTTTACGAGCTCGATGCTATACGCAAGGTAGATCGATTATTTTGTCATAATTTTAGCTCGTCATAGCAACTGGTCGAATAAAGGAGCATATAATTCATGAGATTATGCTGTGGCTACGCATACTATCAGGCTTGTGCATCGCTGGAGCCAGACTACCAGCCCACGGTTACGTTTGTGGTGGTACAGAAACGCCATCATACGAGGTTGTTTGCAAATAATCACCATGACCGCAACACTACAGATAGGAGTGGAAACATATTACCTGGTATGGTTTCCTTGCCCAGCCTTTTTTTTTTCCATTTCAATGATCAAAACATTGAAATTATACGTTCGTCTCTCCTATAGGCACGGTTGTAGATTCCAAGATCTGCCACCCTACAGAGTTTGATTTCTACCTGTGCAGCCATGCTGGTATACAGGTATTATTTCACGCCTTTGTCAAATCAAGAAAGTAGATATAAATACATATGGAATCACTTTGGATGTGCATGGAACCCATGGGGGCAGGGAACTAGCCGTCCAGCTCATTACCACGTATTATGGGATGAAAACAAGTTCACAGCTGATGCCCTTCAAATTCTGACCAACAACCTTTGCTACATGTAAGCTTTCTGTCTTGTCTCTGAATGTCGGTAACGGTCGTTCGTCGGTGACATTTGCTAATCAATTAGATACTCTGTGCCTTTCAGATATGCAAGATGCACACGCTCTGTTTCCATCGGTATGCATCCTAACTATCTTTTGCTCTTGGTTTCCACCTCAACCTTTTTCTTCCACCTAAAATTCCCTTTTTTTCCCTGACAGTACCACCGGCTTATTACGCACATTTGGCTGCTTTTCGTGCTCGTTTTTACATGGAGCCAGAAACATCGGACAGTGGTTCGGTGATGAGTAGTGCTGCTCGTGGGCCAAGCAGTTCCAGGGGTTCGAGGCTGCCAGTTTCTAACACTGCCGTCAGGCCCTTGCCCCAGCTTCGAGAGAATGTGAAGAGGGTTATGTTCTATTGCTGACTGATACTTTGAAGAAGATGTGTTTGTTTCTCCAGATTTCATCTGGAGTTTGTTATTTGGTAATCCTTTCTTTGCTTGCTTGCTTGCTACTTTGAGTTTGAACCGTAAGTGTGTTTGTTCTGTCTTTCTTTGAGAACCTGTTGTTGCTGCTGTGTGGATTTGCTTTGAGATCATATTTGGTGTGGGGTGAATTTCAGACGATTTGTGTTTTGTGTGAAACGATTTGCTTGCTGCAAAAATGCTTTGAAAAAACTTATCCATATAGTATTATACTACAGACATAACAAGAAAATACGTTAACTACAAAGGTCCCTTTTCATGTACCTGCAAGCAAGGTAATGAACATTGGTTCTGACTTGTGGATTGCAACTCTTCCATCGGCTTTATAGCTCATTGAAAATGAAAGAGTCACTCACTTGTACCTCTACGCTGCACAGCACAGATAATGAAATTCGGATCTTAACATTAGTTTAGAAATAGCTTTATTGTACCTCCTTTTAACGATAGAAAAAATTGGACTAGTAATTTACCATGCGTTTGCTGATGTAGGGTTGAACAATCACAGGTTTATCTGCCTCATCACGAGACTCAAAAGATGCTTTATTCTTCGCCTGAAATTCTTTTCTAGCTTCCTTCCTTGTGCTTGATTGCCAAACCCCGCCGAAATTAGGGAGCCAATTAGCATCATAGTTGTTACTAACAAGCTCCCCCCTCCTTTCCATTTCCATCTCGAGTTTTCTTCTCTCTGCCCAAGCAGCTCCCACGCGTTTCGGGTTCAACTTTGACTTTCGCGCTTTAGAAGAAGAACAGGATTGGGGGTGTTTCATAGTTGGATCAACATGATTCGCTTTTGTTACGTCAAACCATGGTGGCGGTGCTCCTGTGTGGACATTTCCTTCCGTGGCTTCTCGAGATATGGTTGAAATTTTTGTCAAACCTGAGTGTCAAACAGGGTTAAGTTAATAGAAGAGTTGAGGATAAAGTTTTCCATGACCACGAAGGCAACTGCATGAATTATTTTTAGGCAAACAAAGACGATAAATCTAACAAACTAAAGGCAAAGTCACATACTACCAGGAAATTTGAACTCGGTAGTAGCCACTTCCATACTTGGGATGACCTGCTAGAGAAACATTATGGTAACAAAGGATATAACATAACGATTTCAACCACGTTATCAAGAGTGGCATATATTATCAGAAATCATCAAGTTAAAATGAAGAAAATTATTGTTCTTGATCCATAGGGCAATAGTCAAAGGAGCAAACTTACAGATCCAGTATTGAGGAAGCCATTAGACGAGCTATTCCCAGGTAGCAAGTAAGTGCATTGATAACCTCCATTACCTTGCGAAAGAAAAACATATAGATTAGAACGAGCATAACAAACATGCTGAAAATGCAAAACATTAAGCCAAATATATATTGAATTTTTATCATGCATGTTAAGGTGGTAAATAACCTGTTGAATTCTTCAAGGCATGCATATCTCCTGCTTGTATACCACCATGCATAGTTCGTAAAGACGTAACAGCCTCTGAGGCTGAATATGATACAGAATGAGGTATCTGAGATCTCTCATCCGTATAGCTTTGTAAAGGTATAACACCATTCGCAATGTTGAAATTAGAAGAATCAAAACTATTCCTGTGAAAACTAGCATCAGCATTAAAATCATTTTGGATATCATTTGATGTTCCGGCTACGGGTTTAACTGCTTCTGCTTTATCAGCTTCAATCTTCAACGACTTGCATTTTTTCTCCCACTGCAATAGCATAGAACCAAATGCGGCTCAGTATAGCGGTGAACAAGGTCTATAGAATTGCCACTGCTATTAACTCTAAATTGCAAAGCTCGCGTCTCAAATGGATAGGCAAGCTGACATGGATTGAAAAACAACCTTTACAGTTACAATTCCAGCGAGAGTTCCAAAATTGCTGCTATAATCGATAATCTAATTATTTGTCTCCAAACATCATGGAATCATAATTAGTTTACCTTAGCGAATTCAACATCTGTAATCCGAAACGAATCAACACGATCCTTGTCACCGCCGTGCCTCCACATAAACTCCTTCACTCTCTTCACATGCTCATTGCTCGCAAAATGCTCGATTGCACTAGCACTGACAATCTCAAAAACACGATCAAACCACAACAGTAACAACGGTACCAAAAAAGATAATAAATACGAGACCGGTAGAACATCCGCACGAAATAAAATAGCTCGCGTTTAGCTTGTTAATTAAGTAGAAGCTACGCACCAAGCGAATGCGCTGTCGAGCTCGAGAACGTCGCAATTGCAGAAAACGCACCAGATGCGGCTGTGAGCAGCGTGCTCTGGACGCAGAGGCAGAGGGTTCTTGACGAAGAACTTGACCTCGGACAGCTTCGAGCTGAATCGCGTGAGGAGCGCGGAGAGGGAGGATTTATGCTTGGGAAAGTAATTGTGGCGCCGGCCGTTGTCGTGGTTCAACCTACAGACCTCGCAGAACTCGAACTGTTGCTGGTTATCGATGATCTTCTTCTTCTTCTCGCTCATGTCGACGTTGGGGTTAATAACGGGGTTCAAAATTGTGAATGTAATTGTTTGATCTTGTGTAGGTGCGAGCGAAAAATATAGAAGAGATCAAATGTAGAATAAAATAAATATAAAGGACCAAAATGTAATTTCATTAACTTACATCTCCGAAAAACAATTCTGAAATGCTTCACTCAAAACATAACAAGGAATTTAACGTTACATTTTTTTATAAAAAAAAATTCCAATATTTTATCCGACTATCCGAGTCACAATGCCAAGAGCGACTGTTCTTCCCATTGATCGAAGGAACACCCTCCCAAGAGCTCTACAATCACTGTATTCTTTCACACAAACTGGCCCTTGAAGAACAACCTGATAATCGAAGAACAAAAAATCAGATTTATCGAAAAACAAATATCTCAAATTCGCCAGGTAGAACGAAAGCGAAAGCGTATGACCAACCTCGACCAATGCATTCTGCTTAGCCAACAAACATCTCGGAGACTTCTTCGACGGCTTCCCAGTTTTTGGGTCGAGAAGAGACAGTATCTTCGCAACTCGGGCCACATCTTTCGCATGGTGTATGTGGAATTCCAACTGCATAAAGTGGGATGATATATGAAGATTCAGCCCCAATCGAAGAAAAACGAAAAATAACACACCATTCGCGTTTTTTTTCTAACCTGAGAACCGATTAAGATTGGAGTAACAATATCCAAAACGAGGATCTTTAGTTCCAAGCGATCTGCGACTTGGATTGGAAAATCAGGGTGACATATCACACCTCCGGCCATCACGCGATTGGCCTCGATGCCTTGCAAGGTTACGGTGACGTTGTCGCCAGCTCGTGCAAGGTTACATGTCTGAGTATCGCGTTGCAGAGAACGCACTGTAGCTATTTCCCTCGATGGCATAACCATTACCTGTCGAGAAAATCAGATATATTAGTAACTGTTCGAGCAGACGCTTGTCTATTGTGCCAAAGATGTACGATTTTCGACAATTGAGGAGACGTTGAAAGAGATGGTACCTTTACTCCAGTTCGTATAGCTCCAGTTTCAAGCTTCCCACATGCAGACACGTGGTCGTGGGAATTTGACTTTGTTACATCACAGAGAGGCATTACTAGTGGCTTAGAGTAGTCTCTAGCAGGAAGTTCGAGGGAATCGATTGCTTCCATCAAACAAGGTCCTTTGAACCTGCGATTATGTACAATTTTTTCAAATGTTCAGCACGAGCTAGAGCTACAAATGATTAACTAAAGCAAACTTGGTAGAAAGGAAATTAGTAAGGCTGAAGGTACGAGTAAACTAACCAGGAGAACTGGTGATCAGAAGGTTTGGCCACTAAGTTTTGGTTTTCCATGGCACTTGCGGGAATCCACATCACTGACGAATCTTTAAACCCACATGTGCGAAGAAACGAACCCAGTTTGTCCTTAATCAAACTAAATCGTTCCTTAGAGTATTCCACCACGTCCATTTTGTTGACCAAAACTATAAGCTGATCGACTCCAAAGCTCCTAATCAGTTGCGCATGTTCCCTCGTTTGTCCGCCAGCAGCATCTATTCCAGCTTCAAAGGAACCTATCGAAGCATCAATCACGAGAATTGCCGCATCTGCTTGGGTTGCTCCAGATATCATGTTCGGCACAAAATCTCGGTGGCCAGGAGAGTCGAGCAGCACAACCTGATACTTGTTTGAGGTGAAAAAAGCTACACCCACATTCATAGTTATACCCCTTTCCCGTTCTTCAGCACTTTCATCTAACGCCCATGCGTAAGCAAATGATCCTTTTCCCTGTAAAAATCAAAGTGTCAGTATTCAGCAATCTATAGTTTAACAGCGGTACGAGATAATACATAGATGATAACCTGTTGTTTAGCTTCTTTTTCGTATTTGTGCATCTGTTTTTGCGATATTTGTCCGAGCAAATGAAGCAACCTTCCTGAGAGCGTCGATTTTCCAGAGTCAACGTGGCCAACCTGCGTAAGTTGAAATAATCTGTAATGTCAGCAAAATAACTCACCAACATCTTATCACAAAAATAGGAATTACTTACAATTGCAAGATTTAGTTGACTCAATTCATTATCGGCCTTTTCAGGAATCATCCATGTCTCAGGATTGTACTCTGAGACCGATGATGCTTTCTCTTTGCTGGTGTTTCCTTCTTTTCCAGAATTGGAAGATAAGACATGGTTTTTTTTGCTTCTATTTGACATCTCTGGTTTATTTTCATTGCCCAAAGCAGAACCACTGTGGTGTGCTCCACTGTGTCTGTATCCAGTCATGACTGTTGAAGAGGATTCTGGCTGTTTTGAATCCAACTCTTTTTGCAAAGGGGTGGGTTTTGCTCCATCGGTAGAAAATTTCTCTGCAATAGAAAATGTCAGAATCTTGTCAATTTTAAGATGGGCACATCCCAAAGTGACAAATTTTCAGGGTAAAAAATCAGTACCTTTTGCTTTCGGGTTTGCAGAATACAATCCACGTGATACCAAATCATCTGGAGATGGGGCATCGAACTTGAAAGGGACTGCTACAGACATTATCAAGTTTAAAAGAAAAGATCACACATCAACAGTCAAAAATAAAGAAGATCATCAATTATCTGAGGACAAATATTCATCTTTTTCATACACCAAATGGCATCTATGTAGCGATTCCGGTTTGAAACTTATTCAGACCTATGTTGAATTTCTGATGATTTTGAGAGCTAAACCCAATGTTAAACTTTTTAAAATTTGCACGGATATTTCCAAGTTTCAGAAGGTTAGTTGGCTTCTGTTGCGGCAATGATGCAAGAAGAGACTTGGCCATCACTGATGCTCCAGAATCTTTGCACATGTCTGCATGGAAAGGATCTACTCTATAAAGGGCTTACCCACCAAGATTAAACTTAAATCCCCAAGAACTAAATATGAATGACAATAAACTAATCTAAACCATCCTACCATAAAACTAAAAATGATGAAATTCCACAAGAAGTAGAAAGTGATTAGGACGATGGTAATGCATTAGGGAAAAGGAGGCTAAGTAAAAACTAAAAAACAGCGGGTACACAAACCATAGCAATGTGTATCATGACTAATTACCTGTGGGAGTGTTGTTTGTAGCATCACCCTTAGCAAGTGGATTACGTAAAACCCCACATATGTCACACGCAGACATACTGTCAACATTATCATAAGTGCAAACTGGACATCGCCAAACTCCCATTTTTGAAGTTTCCTGCTTTGCCTTTGTCTTGCTTGCAGTTCCTTTTGTTCATAATCAATCAGAGAAAAATATCAATAAACAGAAGAACAAGTAAAGAATCAATGCAGCCACATTAGCGCAAACGGATGAAGCGCCATGAAAGATCAACGAACAGGCATGATAATAATACAAGCAAATACACAAAACCCCGCCTAAAAGATGAGAGCTTGACCAGTAAAACTCACCGTTTTCTTCCACGTCATACTCATAATACTCGTCATAGTCATAGTCATAATCGTAATCATCTTCGTAACCATCATAACTTTCATCATAAGCAACACCAGAATACACCTTGCGAGGCATTGTTCCAATTGCTGTCACAAGGAAAACACTAGTTTATCAAAATATTTAGCTTTGAAGACCGCAAGATCTGGAAGTAAAAGGGAAAAACAACACACACACACACACACAGAGCAATCGCATACCAATGCACCGCAACTGCGAAATTTACAGTTGCTGACTTTACGGCATCAATGCGCTAACCGTCCCAGTTTTCACAGCCACAGATACGAAATATACTTTCCTCGCAGCTACGAATACAAAAATTCGTTCCCAGAATAACCAATTCAATGCTCCCTTGATTCAAAACCACAGCACAGCACAGCAGCTGCGTGTAAATCGCTGATATTATATATTCTTCCCGACCACTTTGCTGCAATTAGAATTAAAAAAGACGTCTTCTTGCGAAATTCGCTGCAGATAATTTCCCTTTGGAACCTACTCAAACGAAGAACTGCAAGAGATAGACGCTCAAAGAGATCTCTGATTCACAATTTTTCCCAAACTATTCTTTCAATTTACCGACACAGTTTCTCTTCTATTTATTTGGTGAGATTGGGCCTTTGCTGGTGTGGGCCTTGAAGGAAAATCGCTAAGCGGTTATGATCTAAATCTATGAAGGCGGGATTCTTTTTCTTGTAATATAAACAGATTCAGAGGACTAAATTGCAATATTGTGTTTGGGGTTTCGTCAATCGTCATCCTATTTTAAATCCGAGTTTTTGAAGTAATAATCCCAATTGAGAGAGAATGGCGTCGCGAAATATCATATCTAGGGCTTCCAGGATGAAGACGAAGCTCGAAACGGCGCTTCAAGCCGCCGTTTTGGAGATCGAAGACGTGTCGTACCAGCACGCGGGACACGCCGCCGTGAGGGACATGGAAGGCGGCGCGAACGAGACCCACTTCAACGTGAAGGTCGTGTCGGAGAAATTCGAAGGCCAAACCCTAGTGAAACGACACCGTATGGTATACGATATCCTCTCCGACGAGCTACGATCTGGCCTTCACGCCCTATCGATCACCGCCAAGACTCCTAAAGAAGCCGAAACTTCTGCTCAGCTTGCCAAGTAATAGTAGTAAGTAGCTATTGTAGACGAATCTACAGCCGTTTGATGCGATTATTGGATTATTGACAGTAATCGGAGATGCAATTATGTATGTATACTCAGATTGCTGATTGCAAGTGAAATCCATGTGCGATTTTTCGTAGAAATTGAAAACTGGGCAATCTGAATTGTTCGTTTACTGAGCAGTGATATTCTGATCTGAATTTCTTCTATTCATACCAATCAAGAAACAGACAGATATTAAAGTAGATAGAAAATCGATCATATAGGTCAGAATAGGCTTGTTTGTCCCTTTGGCTTGAATATGGGCACCTGGGATTTCTTTTTCTGAGGAGAGAACTATCAGTTGCATCTCTTGAAAGCAACGTACGAAAGGAAACACTGCTTCAACTTTCAATGAACAATTACACAATTATTGATTTCATATTTTCTTACATGAATTCCACGAACTATGTCCCAAAGATAAAGACCACACATACCCACACAAACTACGTCTGCTGAAAAACCAATAAAAAGTCTCATCGGCCATTAATCGCCACTTGCCTTTCTTGTCTCCTCCAAGCAAGCAAGCAATGAACAAAACCAGCATGTCACAAAGAACACTGACAACCCTTCAAATTACAAATCTACACTCAATATCGACAAGAGAAGCAGAACAAAGAACAACATGGGAAGGGATACTGTAATTGTATTCAATTATCTTCATCGCTTCTTTGTTGCTGCTGCGTTAGAGAAGACTGTGGTTGATACGAATCGCCAAGGATCACCACAGTGAACTTGAGCAAAGAATTTAGAAGATAGTATTTGTATTAAAGTTTGTCTGCATTACAACGAATATTGGACTGAATATAAAGATGACATTATTTAATACTAATAAAAGTAGAACTTGAACGTCAGTAGCTTTGAAGGGAGTTGTGTTGGTGTCCTCAAGTTTTAACAGAAGCTTGACCGTCCTCATCAGTTTCCCCCACCGAAACTCGACGTGTCCCCGCGTCTAGGCATGGCAATTATTTTGGACCCTACCCATATCCATAGGACCTTACCCATTAATTATGGGTATGGGTCTTTAAAAATTAAAGTTAATGGGTATGGGTCTGGCCCATACCCAATTAAATTAATCTGGGTATTAAATGGGTATTACCATTTACCCATTTATCAAGATATCCGTGTGCCCAAATCGGACCCTCGAGGCAACGCCACGTCGGCGATTTTGCCGAGCCCTAGCCCAGACCCTAGCGATGCGAATCCAGGCGCTGATGCTAATCGTTCTCTATCGCCGAGCAGCCCTAACAACGGTGGAGACGCCGCCTTTCGCGGCGGAGGAGTGACGATGATTTGGTATGACTTTAGGCTGATGATGATCTTGTTTTTTTCTGGGCTTTCGATCTTGGTGGTGTATTAGTGCACTTGGTGTTTGTGTGTGTTTTTTCTTTGTTGCTTTTCGTGTGATTCTTGGTTGGAGTTTGTCGTTCGTTCTCTGTGTTTTTTGTTTCAATTTCAGCTGTAATTTGAACATTTGGGGGATTAAATTTCTTGATGAAATTACAGCAAAAACATTAGAATGCAACTCAGAGCTCGTGACTGAGGCTCAACTCGTTATTGCTCCATTTATGAGTGGGTAATTAGAGTTTAGTTTCTTAATAATTTAAAACATTTGAGTTTGAAGCTTGATTCCGAACTATGAACACAGAGTTTAATATGCTAATTATTTGGGTGTCAAACTATACCACGACGGATAATCGAAAAAAATATGACCAGCATATACTCAATTAATTTGGTTGTGTCGTGTTTATCTTCACATGATTTGAGCTTGTTTCGTTTTTGTTCTTTTGCTTTGTTGCTCGATTTGATCGGATTATGAAATAAAGTATTGCTGTTTTTAGAAAATTAAAGATTCATTTAGTGCCCATTTAAGACCCATTTACCCGTTTAATTTAATGGATTTGGGTCTATACCCAATTATTAGACCCACTAAATATTTGGGTATACCCATACCCATTTATTTAATTGGGTTTAGGTATGGGTCTAGATGGGTATACCCATACCCTACCCGTTGCCATCTCTACCCGCGTCGGCGTATAACGGAACTCCTGGGTCGCGATAGTGCGAAAGGTCAGCCACGTTGAACGTACTCGAGATGCCCCAATCTTCCGGAATTCCAATAACGTAGGCATTATCATTTATGCGGCGCAACACGGGATACGGCCCATATTTCCGAGGAAGAAGCTTGTTGCTTGTTCCTCCTGGTCTTCTTTCTTTCCTAAGATGCACCATAACAGATTCCCCGACTTGAAAAACTTCACTTCGTCGATGTTTATCAGCTTTAGCTTTGTACTGAGCCGCTGATTTAGTTAAATTTTGATGAACTTCTTGTTGAACAGTAACCGCGTCAATGGCCAATCGCTGGGCTGTCTTATTAGAATTATTTCGTAGCACACCAACCATATCGAGCACCATCTTTGGAGGACTGGTATAGACAATTGAGAACGGCGACCTCCCCGTCGAAGAGTGCACGGCAGAATTGTATGCGAACTCAGCTTGGGCGAGGGCGAGGTCCCACTGTTTAGGCTTGTCGCTGCATATACTGCGAAGCAAATTCCCCAACGTTCTATTTACCACCTCAGTTTGACCATCCGTTTGCGGATGAGCTGTTGAGCTATAGTTCAGCGTCGAATCAAACATCAACCACAACGTCTTCCAGAAATAACTTAGAAACTTGCTATCGCGATCCGATGTGATGGTCCGAGGAACACCATGGAGCCTAACGATGTCTCGAAAGAATATCCGAGCAACAGCAGCCGCATCGTTGGTCTTTCGGCACGGGATGAAGTGTGACATTTTCGAGAATCGATCAACCACCACTAAGATAGAATCGAACCCGCGTTGAGTTCTCGGCAGCCCTAGAACGAAATCCATCGATATGTCTTCCCAAATATTATCGGGAATCGGTAAAGGAAGATAAAGACCCGTGTTCTTCGTTCCTCCCTTCATCTGTTGGCAAATGAAGCACTTTTCGACAAACCGCGCAACGTCCCGACGAGCTTGTGGCCAATGAAACCTCTCTCGAACCGCAGCTAGAGTCTTCTCGCGCCCAAAGTGACCCGATAAACCGCTGCTATGAACTTCCCTGATCAAGTGTTCCCGCAGAGATGTTCTTGGAATGCAAAGCTGATTCCCCTTCATAAGAAAACCGCTTAGAACATAAAGCCATCAGCTGTAGTCACATGTTGAGCTTGCTTCCAAATTTCGTTGTAGTCTTCATCATCCTTATAACAATCTTTGAGATGCTCGAACCCGATCACCTCACTCTCCAAGGTCGTGAGTAATGTTACCCGCCTACTAAGAGCATCGGCGACTATATTTTGACTCCCTTGCTTATATAACAACCTGAAGGGAAACTTCTGCAAAAACTGAATCCATCTCAAGTGCATGGCATCTGTTACCCTATTTTGATTGTTCAAATACTTCAACGCTTCATGATCCGAATATAGCACAAACTCCTTCGCAATAAGATAATGCTCCCAAGTCTTCAACGCTCGAATCACGGAATAGAACTCTTTATTGTACGTACTCCATTTTTGCCTCGCCTCGCTGAGCTTTTCGCTGAAAAAAGCCACTGGCCTCTTTTCTTGAGAAAGTACAGCGCCAACTCCTAGCCCGCTCGCGTCGCAGTGAACTTCGAATAACTTGTCAAAGTTGGGTAACGCCAGAATAGGAGCCGACGAGATCCTATTTTTCAATTCTGCGAAGCATTTTTCAGTTTTTACAGACCAAACAAAACCCCCTTTCTTTAAGCAGTCGGTGAGAGGGGCAGCGATTTCTCCGAAATTCTTTATGAAACGCCTATAGAAAGATGCCAGCCCATAAAAGCTCCTCAGTTCGCCAATGTTTTTCGGTGTCGGCCATTGTTTAATAGCGTACACTTTGCTCGCGTCCATTTCCAAACCTTCTTCAGAGATAACAACACCAAGAAAAATCAGCTTTCGGGTCAAAAATTCGCACTTCTTAACGTTAAGGCTCAGCTTATTATCATGAAGAGCCTTCAAGACCTCCCTCAACTGCAACAAGTGCTCTTCCTCCGACTTGCTAAAAACCAAGATATCATCAAAATAACAACTACAGATTCATCTAGAAACGGTTTCAAAACCTGATGCATTAACCTCATGAAGGTGCTCGGTGCGTTCGATAGCCCGAAAGGCATGACAAGCCATTCGAACAAACCATCCTTAGTTTTGAACGCCGTCTTCCACTCGTCTCCAGGTCGGATTCGTATTTGATGGTAACCGCTTTGTAAGTCGAGTTTAGAGAACCAGCTAGCTCCACTAAGCATATCAAGCATATCATCCATGCGCGGTATAGGAAAACGATAAGCGATTGTGATTCGATTTATTGCTCGGCTGTCGATACACATACACCAACTTCCGTCTTTCTTCGGGGTCAACAACGCCGGGACTGCGCATGGGCTGATGCTCTCTCGAATATGACCCTTTTGAAGTAATTCCTCCACCTTTTCTCTAAGAATAGCATGTTCCTTGGGACTCATGCGGTAGTGGGCGAGATTCGGCAAGCTTGCACTCGGGATAAAGTCTATTTGATGCTGAATTTCCCTCAAAGGAGGAAGACCTTCCACGAAAGAACTATCCGTCACGGCTGCAAACTCGCTCAGAAGCGGCCGCACAGCTTCAGGAATGCCTTTCCCACCGCCTCCCGTAGCCGTATTGAGAATTTCTTTGAAAACAATTAGATGAACCTCTCCAGCTTGCTTCATTTCGCTCTCAAATGAGCTTGATAGGGTCAAAAATGAGGCCCTGCTAGGTGTAGAATGAGATTTAGGCCGCAACATGTATTTGACATTTCCCCTCGTAACTTCATAAGTGTTGTTTCGCCCCGAATGACGCGCATCAGAGTCAAATAACCACGGCCTTCCCAACAGAATATGACAAACGTCCATACATCGCAATATACTTGATCTTCAAACTTTCCAATAGAAAACGAAATTTTGCACCTTTCAATAACCGGGACTTTCTCCACTTCAGATTTAATCCAGCGAAACTCGTACGGTGTTGACAGTTTCTCGCATGGAAGCTTCAGCTTCTCGACCACCTTCATCCCGATGACGTTCTCGCAGCTCCCGCCGTCAATAACCAAATCGCAAAGGTGACCGTTAACTATGCAACGCGATCTGAAGATAGCGTTTCGTTGGCTCGTATCATCATTCTTAGGAGTGATTAGAAGCTTTTGAAGAACCAAATTCTCTTCAGCGTCTTCTTCGATCCCGCCCTCTTCAGAATCCTCCGCATCGCAAACAACTTCCTCAATGCCGGTTTCTTTCCCAACGAGGGCAGCGGTTCGTCTTTGGGGGCACTCGTTGGAACGATGACCGATTTGGCTACATCGATAGCAGCGGATCGGCGCAGGTTTAGCATAAGGGTTGCTTTTCTTTTCCTCTCCTGGCGGGCGCATGGGTCGTTTGCCAGCCGCTTTCTCTTCATCTCGCTCGGCGGTCGGGGTTCGTGAGGTTCCCCCGGTGTGAGGTGGATCTCGCGGTACAAATGAGTGTTTTCGACTTCGAGAGTTGTCAGCCATCTCCGCCTTAATCGCCAAATTTCGAGCCTCCGTCATCGTCCTGATCATTTGGACCCCAATACGATCACGGATGCTTTCTCGAAGCCCCTCGAGGTACCTTGCGACCGTCTGACCCTCCGATTCGTTGAGATTATTGCGTTCGGCCAGCCGTAAGAACTCTGCCGTAAACTCATGTACGCTCCTATCTTTCTGACGACACCTTTGATATTGTTGAAACAACATCTGTTCGTAGTCTGGGGGCAAGAACTCACTCATTAGCAATTGTTTCATACGATGCCAAGAGCGCACATTGCCTCGACCCTCTCTGTTTCGACGTCGCTGGACCCTCTCCCACCATGCTGACGCTCCTCCTTTTAATCTACAGGCCACCATCTTCACCCTCCTATCTTGTGGGGTATCCATGTAATCGAAGAACTTTTCGACATCAGCCATCCACTCCAAGAAATCTTCTATGCCGAGCGACCCATCGAAGGTATCAAGGTCAACTTTAAGTTGAAAATTGTTGCCACGCTGCGGGTGCTCATCCTCCTCGAAACTGAAACTGGAGTCAGAATCGGATGGGACTCTTTCTCGTCGTTGATCTCTTTGCTGCCGATTAGGCCGTCGGGCCTCGAGTTCGTCGAATCGTCCGAGCACTTCCAAAAACCGCTCTTCCAAGCGTTGGAAGCGTTGTTCTATGCGTTGCTCCAAACGTTGCAACGCTTCGCCATTATACCCGGTCTGATCAACGTCACGACCGTCACCGCTCATCGTGGTCGGCTCTGATACCACTCTGATACGAATCGCCAAGGATCACCACAGTGAACTTGAGCAAAGAATTTAGAAGATAGTATTTGTATTAAAGTTTGTCTGCATTACAACGAATATTGGACTGAATATAAAGATGACATTATTTAATACTAATAAAAGTAGAACTTGAACGTCAGTAGCTTTGAAGGGAGTTGTGTTGGTGTCCTCAAGTTTTAACAGAAGCTTGACCGTCCTCATCAGTGGTGGCACGGCAGATAGGGATGCGAGCAAGTTAAGATGGTGGCCAGCCATGGGCGAGTAATTCCCAACCTTAGCTGCAGAAGCTTCTCCAATCCCCAACGAAGATGGATTATGTTGTGGCTGTAATAACCTAAACGAAGCCAAAGAGTGATGATGCGGCGGAGCAATGTCATGACTCGGTGGTGCAAAGCTCCACACACGGGCGCCAAAGTCGGGCCTCGCCGGCAAAGCCCAGAATCCACCGCCGTTGCTCCCTATCAGAATATCCTCCTTCGTAATCTGCTGCTGCGGGTGGGTTTCGTCTTCCTCGTTTGACCGAAGCCTCTTGCCGAGAATGAACGGTGAGGAAGAGGAGATGTGATATTGGGAACGTGCGAGTGTAAGATCTTTTGTTTGGTGGACGTCGAGAGCGGCGGCTCCGCGCGGTGAGGACGCCGACGACGGAGACGCGGTGGAGAAGGATGCCGGAGTAGTTCCCGTGCCGGTGGCGGCGATGATGGACGGTTCGGCCTGGCGGAGGAGCCACTCGATCGTCTGGCCGTCGGACTTGTGGCCCAGCTCGCGGGTTAGCTGGAAAACCCTGGCGGCGCAGATGATCGGCATTCTGATGCGCCGCCCGCGGCCGTCCACTTTGCTGTGACTGTCCTTCGCCGGAGCCTTCTTGGCTCCCATGGAGTTGTTGGACGCCATCTGCATGGCGGCGTTGCCACCGTCACTCGCTGACGCGGACATTATTATTTGATTAAAATAAACTATTACAAGGGAATAGGGATGTAAAGGACCGGAATTCGAATGTTACAGCTTTATTATTTTTTATTTTTTCAAAAATTGGTTGTTGAGTTGCAGAGGGGAACAGCGAGAGGATTGATTGATTGAGTGAACGAAGGAGGTCACATGGTGGTGGGTCCCACAGCCACTCGGTCTTTTTCTCTTCTCTCTTCTTACCGTCAATTTTCCGACATATCACACTCACTACACAGCACAACCCAGCTCGTTTCTTATGCATTCACTTGCTTCCCTTCCATGTTTATTTTTCTTTTTTATTTTCCTCGAAAAGATTTTAACCAATATTTATAGTTTCCTTTTTACGACAAGACGATATATCGAATCAGAATTCATGTCCGTCGATTCGATTCCAGCTTTTGTCATGTAAGCATATAGCACACAATATCATCTTTGATCGCGCCCATATTTCTAGTTAGGCTTAAACGGAGTATATTTGGCCCAATTACAAGGCCCATACTTCATGGGCTGGACTCTTCAAGCCCACCTGCGAAGCCCCATAGAATGGGCATGAAATTCAAGTATTTTATTGAAGAGTGTGGGAGTGAGCTAGAGAAAGCAGGTGGTAGCTATCTTTTCTTGGTTGGAAATTAAATGAGTTTGGTTGGATCTTTTATAACATACCATTTGATATTGCAAGCTGTACTTTTCTTCCTCAATAAATTACTTAAACTCGAAAGTCAACTGCTAGTTTTAAATAGTGAAACAATGTCAACCAACTTATTCATTTCACATGTCCGGTCATGATATATTATTCATCGACACCATAAATATAATATCACAATCGCTTGACATCACATAAAGCTTTTGACTTTTCGCCTATGGGCAATCTTTCTTTCCTCATTCAATACTCACGGTTGAGCCGACATGGTATTAAGTTATTACGTCGTCGTTTCCAGAGAGATATCTGGCTCGCATGCAATTTCCAAAACAAAAAATAAAAATAAAAATAAAAAAATAAAAAAAATAAAAAAGGTTGTCCTACGCTCTTTACTTTTTTATCTTAATTTGAAAAGCAGTCCCCTTTCGCTCACTGGTCACTACACTACTAAACAATTGTTGACGCGTCATTGATGACGTCTTCGAAAATGGCTTATTTGATAACACAAGTTTAACACCGATGTTTTGACTTCCCTGTAATAAAATCTTTTCATGTTTTGACTTTATGATATCTAGAAGGACTACACAGATATAAGCTGAATATTAGTATCGCTAGAGATTAGAAGACCATACTTATCCTTTACATACAAATTATTATATGATTGACAGCCCTATCTTGTTAACAATTCCTTTATATACAAATTACCATACGTGTGCTTTCGCCATGACTAAACTATACTTAATAGAGGGACCATATAAGCAAATAGGTATGAGAAGATGATTACAGCATTAAAAAAAGGTTTTCTTAGCGGCATATCTAGCCAGAAACTTCTGATTAATGACACCTCGAAAGAAACCCTATTTAAATTCCCAAGAACTCATCCTCACAAGTATGTAAATGTATCCCTTTTATTTGCTCTAGCAGTTTTTCTTCTACCACTTGTTCTAAACAAACATACAAAACTATCCAAACATCAGTAATTATTCCTCATATACTTGGATTTAATCCATAGAGTATAGCAGCACCATGGTAATCAGTTGATCCGTAGTGTTCGTCTAGCCCTTTTTTCCCTTTGTATCTAAAGCTTGTAGTGCTAGCTTCGCATCAATAAATAATGGAAGGGCACGGGCGACTCGCCGCGGTAATCATCGCCTTCGCCGTTCTACAAGCCGGCGCCACGTGGCCGTCACAGGCGGAGGCGGCGGAGCAATCCTCCGAGCTTCCCTTGGGATTCAAGATCACCCCAGACTCATCAGTATCGTCTTTTCAGCCACTGCTCACAGATTCTTCAGGCAACTACTCCTTCGGATTTCTGAGAGTCAACCAACACCAGCTAAGCCTCTCCGTAGTCCACGTCCCTTCGTACGTACAGCTATGGTCCCCGGCGACCCGCTTGGCCCGATGGGGCAGCCCGACCCAGCTCTCCTTCAACGGCAGCCTCGTCTTCTCCGACGCCAGATCAGGGGTATTTTGGTCAACTAACACCATGGGCAGCCGTGTTTTCATCTCCAACGAATCCAACCTAATCATAGCAGGCAACGATAATAACAATGCAATTGCTTGGCAAAGCTTCGACTTTCCCTCGGATACCCTCGTAGAGAACCAAAACTTCACGAGCACCATGTCCATGGCGTCCTCAAACGGGCTTTACACGATGCGCCTGGGCCCGAACTACATAGCGCTGTACGCCGACTTCACGGGTACGGGTTCGGGCCCGGGTCAGATGTACATGAAGCACAAGGCGCTGGAGGCCAAAGCGGATATAATCGAAGGCATGCCCATTTCCGTGATCCTAAAACCCGACGGTTATCTGGGCATGTTTCAAAACGGATCTTCGACGCCGGCCGACGTACAGTCCTTCAACACCTTTCAGCAAAACGTCTCGGGCGTTCGTCGGGTCAGGCTGGAACCCGACGGCAACCTCAAAGGCTATTACTGGACCGGGTCGGATTGGGTCGTGGAGTACCAGGCAATATCCGACCCGTGCGAGCTGCCGAGTTCATGTGGGTCCTACGGTTTGTGTAGGTCGGGGAAAGGATGCTCTTGCTTGGAGAATCGGACGGTTCACGGGTCGGATGGATGTGAGCCGAATAGGGTCGGGTCGAGCAAGGACCTGTGCAGCGCATACGAGGATAAATTTAGAGTAATCAGAAGAAGCGGGGTCGATTTGCCATTTAAGGAACTCATGGGGTACACCAAAACTGCGTCCTTGAACGAATGCGAGGCTTCGTGCGAGAGAAATTGCAGCTGCTGGGGAGCAGTTTACAGCAATTCTTCGGGTTTTTGCTACACAATTGATTATCCGATTCAGTCGCTGGTGTGGGTGAGCGACGAATCGAAGATGGGTTATTTCAAGGTACGAGAAAGTGCAAGGAAGAAGAAATTGGGGACTTGGTTGGGATTAGGTTTGGGATTGATTTTGGGGGCAATGTTGGTATTTGTGGCGATTGTGGGGTTCGGATGGAAGAGGATGAAAAGAAGAGGGGTCAAAAGATATGTTGAAGAAGATGGTGTGGTTGGGGTTGGTCCTTACAAAGATTTGGGTGCTGCTAGTTTTAGGTCAATTGAGATGTGTGAGAAGTGAAGGCTGATGATGTAAGGGATGATGAAAATCTCTTCGAGGGGAGGGAATATAATATTATCGAATTACTAACTCTTTTTTAATTTGCTAGGTCATATTATCATAGTAGTTGGCTTTGCCTTTGGCTGGTGTAACCAACTAACCAAATCAACTTGTTTTGGTTCTATGTTGCTTTTTGGTTCTATCTTTCTTTTTTTATAGAATGGAAATGTCATTTGTTAGAAATAAATGTGGCATGATATGCATGTAATTATTTATACATAGCCCACCTTTATTGGTCAATGGATTCACACCTCACCTTCCACTACATGCTTGAGGTGCAGTGAATAATGATGATGATGATCGCTACATTTCTTTAACATTTGAATGCAAGTGTGTGGTAGTATAGCCGTAGGTCACTCATAGTGGACAATGTTTTTGCTAAGTGTGCTTGTCCTTACCTTATCTGTATATTACAAAAACAATTATTCTGAATTAGTTTTAAGACACACTATATTATGTCGGTTCTTACCTTATGCACTTGACGATCTTCAATTGTTCAAACGTTATTTTTATAATCTATCTATTTTATTAGGCGTGCACCAGATAATAACCGCTATTTGGTGTGCAATTTCATGTTAATTACCACTTTTACTATTATATTAAATAATTAATATAATAGTAAAAAATTAGTTATTAATTAACTATTATATTAAACATGACACCACATAAAATCATCTTAATTACAATTCGTCATTAAATACTAAAAATTAAAATTAATTATCGAAATCATATATTCAAATATTTATTTAATATTTTTTAGATAGTGCACATGCATTGATGCTAAATTTCTAGTAAACATTATATCGATTGTTTAAAGTTTAAGATTTTCGGGTATATCAGTTGGCTGATTGTTGTTTAGCAACTCAAAAAATGGGCCCAAACGGTCATTTGTTATATCCAATAAACCTTTTCATGATGGCCCAAACACGATTCCTTTTGTTTTCAAAATAAATAGTCTAATCACCAATTTATCTTTCCATTACGAAGTAAGTAAAATGTCCAGAGTGTCTTCTGTCGGGTGTAATTAAGTGTCAGGCCCCAAAACATATTTTAAAATAGGTTTCACATCCCTGTTAAAAAATTCATAATTTTAAGTACCCAACTTTTATAAATTTAGAGATAAGGACCTAGATTTACACAGGTATTATAAAGTATACATGAACTGGTATCGGATGATTGTTTTGTGTTATTTCATAACAATGAAGTGGTACTGCGTAACAATGAAGTGGTACTGGAAAACAATGAAGTGGTACTTTTGAACAATGAAGTGGTACTGCAGAACAATAAAGTGGTACTGCAGAACAATGAAGATGTGCTGCAGAAATTGGGTCCTTAAAACTATGAATTTTCTGACAGGTGCATGAAACCTAAACGAAACTTATATTGTGGCCTGCGTTCTAAAAGTCCCCTATAAAAAACTTGGGCTGGCTTCATAATCGTTGCTAATATCAATAACTAAACTGTCTGACTGTGTACAAGTTTTTCAGTTTCTGAGTGCTTTTATTTGCTTACGTCAGTCAGTCGGCAACCTCTGATATATATATCACAGACAGATATTTAATTTTTGCCTTGCTAGTTGCTACTTAAAAGCCGTAACTATTCAGTAATTCTGTCGACAGACTTTATATTCTTACAAACATTAGTGAATTATCGCTTGAACGATTAATGAACAATCGCTTTTTATAAACATTTATAGATATGGCCTCGTACAACTTATTGATCTTTTGTGTACGCACTAATCAAACATGAGAGGTCCGATCAATCTTATCATAAACCTGTGTGTTTATTGCGACATGTGTAGTTGAACGTCTACTGTTTTTTTTTTTTTTTCTAACTAAATAAAGACTTTGGGGTGAAACAATTCGTATGTCGCCTACATGTTCCCTAAACAATGTCAGAATTCTATGCATTGAATCATAAAAAAATAGCCCTACTGTGTTAGGGTTCTATTCTATTAATTTAAGTCTAATTTGTGGTATGTAGAGAAGACTTTCAAGACCCCATTTCACATTACCCACTGTAACACTCTTTGATATGATATGATACAAGCTAAGTCAACTCCAATCAATCAATGGCTTGTTGTCTTGTAATAAGCAGACAAGGTTTCAGTAGCCATGTAATAATATAATCAATAATCTCTCTATATGAACAATCAGGCAATGCAAAAAATTACTCGTAAATACAATCATCTGTCTTAGCTTCATCTTCTCAGCACATGGACATCCATTCACAATATGACATTACTTATATGAAAGAAACTACAACACAACAACAAGGACTATTCGAACATATGGTTAAGTTATATTAACTCACATTTTACAAGAAGATCTTGTAAGGAATTATAAGTTAACATATTGCCCTGAAGTTACCTCCTTTGATCTACGAAACTAACCAAGAGTAAACTTGATTAGTCAACTCACAGCATATTCTTGGAAGAGTTGACTTTTTGTAATTAGCCGATCATTCTTCCATAAGCATCCCCCATGAAGTACCTAAGACAACTGTCGCTTACACTATTATCTGCATTATTATTATTGTTATTAGGAGATGATGGGATAATATTCCCATGACGATGCTCATTCAGCCTCATTACATCATCGACCTTAAGATACGCTGATGATCCTCCACCACCACCTTGGTTAGAAATAACACTTTCATGATTGCTTGGATAGTATCCGCTACTTTTTGATGATGAGCTCTCTTTTCTTTTCTTGCTGCACTTGATTGCGTAATTATTGAGATTCTCCCACTTGTCTTTACACATCAAGCCACTCCTTTCGTGTCCAAGACAAGCCATTTTGTTTGCTATCTCCTCCCAAAGAACATCTTCTGACACCAACCTCTGCTGAAACTTCACTTCCATGGAGCTTCTTAACTGAATTAGCCGACTCATTTCACATTCCAGCCATATATCACCTTTTCTTACCGTAGCAGCAGTATTGTTATTATTCATTGTGTCGCTGCTGTCATCGTTGTGGTTTTCTCTCACGCTATGAATATCTGCTCCAATAATGGCCTCCTCTTGATCATGATCTGATGAAGCCCTAATCAGCTGATGGTGATGATGATGATAATCCCTGTTATTATTACCACCACTAAGCCTGTGCAAAGCATCCATCAAAACAGTGTCCCTTGCTTCGATCCAAGCTCTTTCTTTAGCCCAAAAAGCGTGCTCTTTTTCGACCCTTGCAGCGTCTTGCTTTCTCCATTCTTCTTCGCGCAACGTTCTTTCATGTTCCTTCTGCTCGATGGTCTTCACCATTTTCTCCATCCAAGATTCTTGCTTGTCCATTAGTTTCTTCATCTGGGCATCGATGAAGTCCTTAATCTTGACTTTCCAGCTCTTCTTTTTCCTCCTTTGTTTCCTCGTCATATCATCGTTTTCCCCAACGTTGAGTTCATCGCTTTCCTCCTCCGACGAAGTAGTGTCAGTTTCTGAACAGTTTGAGAGACTAAGGCTTATGTCTGAGAGCTTGTTATGGCATTGAGAAGCTTCTTGGTTACTACCTAATGCTAATGGAAGCTTGTTGTTGTTAGGAAAGTTGTAGTTGAAATTCCCACCAATGAAATGGGCTGAATTGGAGTTTTGAGATTCGCCATATAAAGCTTCGAGCTGTCTGAAAAACCTGTAATGCTTCCCATCTTGTCTACCAGCCTTGCCTTCTTTAGTCTTCTTGTAATACTTATACAAGTTCTCAAATTTTTCTCTGCATTTCTTGCCACTCCTCTGATATCCATGCTCTTCGGACATTATCCTGAAACAGTTTCAGATCTAATTAAAGATACTTGACAGTGAAAGTTGAGCCCTAGTTCTTTGTTCCATGTGATAACGAGCTTTCCTAAGGATGACCAATCTCATGTGTTTTCTTTGACTCTTTCTGCAGAGAAACCTAATTTAGAATGTGTGTGGTTATTGAAACGCATGCTACTGTTCGTATCTTTTTCCTTTCTCCTGAATCAAAAAGCTTCAAACAAAGTTTGCTTGAAAAAAACCCCAAGATTTGTTGGCCTTCGCTGCAGCCGAAAAAGCTAGAAAATAACATTTCCGAAAATAAGAGAAACAGTGAATCTTCACTCACATCAGTTCTTACAATTCGCTCAGAAAAAAATCACTCCTTTGAAGTTGAACTCTATTGTTACTAATGGTTTACTGCTGTTATCTCTTCAATATTACATTTACATTTAATATATATGCGTGTGCGTATATCAAGAACATCTTCCTTCAGTCTGTAAATAACCCAAGAAAGAAGAACCAAGCCCACCAAACTATATCTTTACTTAATTCATTTGTTTTTGACAGCAAAAACATGTGGCTATCGATTTGTGCACCTGGGACAAAAATTAGGTTTAACCTTGAAAATTTTGGCTGATGAGCAACAAAAGATATAAGAAAACATGTATGCACATAATTACCTAGAGACCTCATCCCACAAAGGACCCTTCTGATTAGCCTCTTTAAACTTAGTGTCAAGCCTCGATCTGATCTCAAGAAGGGTGAGCGTCTCTTGCCTTGGCCATCTTCCATTGTTGTTGTTACCACAATTAACATTATCTCCAACAACAATATTATCAGCAGCAGTACTACTATCAAGCACATGATGGCTCAGACCAGCGTTGTTATTATTATTACAGCCATCACTGTTATTGCCATGAACAGTTGCCACTTGATGATGACTAACACTCGTTGTAGCAGCAGAATCGTTGAGGTTACTGCTGCTAATATTATTGTCCAAGCGAAACACAAGCATATCGTAAGGTTGGGATGGGTTCAAGCACAAGTCTTGTGGCTGTTGAAGGCCGTGAAACAAAGGCCTTCTGCTCATGAACTGCCTTAGATCTCCCATACCATACTGATCTTCCATGGTTGATTATAAGGATAGAAACTTTGATTGAGGGTTCATCAATATCTCAGTTGCACAAGCAAAAAGCAACACAGTAGACGTATATAGAGCTGTGATCCTCTTTACTAAGTAAAGAGAGAGAAATGAAAAAAGGGAAAAATGATATAGAGAAAAAAAAAAGAGAGAGGTTGTAGTGGTGAAACGAAATGAAGCGTTAGACCCGGATCATGTTTTTAATTTGCAAGAAGAAAAAAAGATTTGCTAAAAAGGGTTTTCTTTCTTTCTTTCTTTATTATATTTATATACGAATTCTTTTTGTGAATTGATTCGTGTTTCTTTGGACTCATTAAACGTATATTAATGTTATTCGTATGTACGGCATGCATTGTGATATACTGTTGTGCGTGTGACCGTGTGTTTATAATGATGGGTAGGGTTTTTGTTTACGTACGGTATTTGGTGCATTGTATACGATATACATAGAAGAAATTGGGTTAGGGTATGTATGGCGGGCCTGGTGTAATTATAATTAAATATGAATTATTTAGAAACAAAAAAGTATGAAGGAAAAACCCTTTTCATCGTCATTGATTGAACCCATTTCAAAACTTATCATGGCTCACGACAAAGTCGACATAGTTAAGATAAAATATTCAAAGGTCTAATTAGTGAGATGCTTAATCCCTCATTAGTCACGTCTACAATAATGCTTGTTGAGATTCCATCTTTTCTTCTCCCTCCTGACAACATATTTACAAATACACACAAAGCCCACAACGTTGGAAAGAAAAAAGAGTCTTGAACTGGGAACATATCAATGGTCTGTGTTAGTGTTACTGATGTTTCTGTAACATGTAATATCTTCAACAGAGGGATGTGTTATGTCTCTTCATATAATAAATACACACATGAAGGCTGTGTTTTCAGACGCATATCTGATAAGAACGATCATCGATGCTTCATCATTTATTTATAATAAGAGAAGAAGATTATATTATATAGAAGAGAATAGATATGCCTGGATTTGTATATAACGTGGCGTAGCTTGCTGGTTGGCCCTCACTACTATGTTTGCTTTAAATTAAATATCAATCTTCTTATTCCTTTTGTCTTATCATCAGTAATTGAGTCATTCAACAGTATCACTATTTCTTACGTCTTTTAAAATAAATTACTTATGGCTTTGTTGGCTATCGCGCCAACTACACACTATCGGGGCTCGAGACAAATACAAATTTAAGATCTTAAGTAAATATATTTGTGAAATACCCTTCAAAAGACATATAATATAATAAGTTGAAGATATGGTGTTTCCTAATTAAGGCATATATGATTTGGAATGTTCGATCTCAAAGGTAGTGCAATTGCTTGAAATGTATAATATTGTTTTAGTTATTTTAAAGTCCTCGTATGAATTTATCAATGTCCCCAACAGTCAACACATATTTTAGAGAGGCATCGCCATTGTCTTATTATTGAATCACAATGACGTGTCCTCTTTATATGATGACGTCGAAATTTGTCAAAACGTCTTTTCTTGGTTTGTTAGTATTGAATGTAACGATTTTGAAGCAACATATTTAGTACGCATACTAATGACTAATCTGTTATATCAAGTGCTTCCATCCTCGATTAGACTAATGAAAAAAAAGCAAATGAGGTCAAGTCAATAATTGAATAATGTCCTGCTTTGTGCTGCATATTTATTTAATAGCTGGGCCCCGCAATTATCGATTTGTCTTCTAGTTGAAATATTAAAATAGAAAAAGGAAAAAAGGATAGAAGAAGCAAGTCCATGTGAAACCCCACCCATTCTGACAATTTTGTATTATTTCTCTTCTTACACAACTCTTCGTTTAACACCATCGCAGCAGTACAACTCTAGTGGGTCTTTGCTGCTTCAGTTTTCTGATCATTTTCTTTCTTCTTTTTTCTTCACATAAATACTTATTAGGTTAGCTTTCTTTTGCCCTCCTTGTACTTATGTATTGGCTATAATATTTCGTCTCAAGCAGTGAGGAGGCGATAAGCTTATATACCACAGAAACTTCCAAATGTGCGTGTATTTGTTTGTTGTGTGTGCATATATATATATATATATATATATATATATATATATACATACCATACGGAAAATGGCCCATAACCTTCCATATATTATTAGCTGTTCAGGTGCTGCAATTCTTACGTCTTGTCACGTTCAACTTTTTATTGCATGATCCCATCCCACCTTTAACTTTCTTTCTTCTTCTTTTTTTAAAATTTGGTGTAAGAAGCAGTCTGTGTTAGATCCTCGAAAGAAAATCCCCAATGGTGAGTACCAATTTTAAATGCTGGATTTTAGAGTCATAGTTGTCATTATTAATGAAACTTTATTTATATTATCTATCGAAAGAAGACGGCGATGCGGTCTTGAAGGAGATAGCATTTTCAAAATGGATCGAGGTCAAAAGGTTATCTCATATAGAGGAAACCCTTTTTCTTTGTCGATTGACTCATCATGGAAAATTTTGATGACTTGACACTATGTTATAATTTAGTGTTGTTCCTCTTCTTCCAGGCTTTGATATCTCTCTTCCAAATAAACAAATTTTAACAGCCTTTTACAATACTATGACACAAATGATCTATATTTTATTTCATAGGATAGAACCTCGTGAATAAATTGTTCCGAGTTCGATATTGATGGGAGGTCTTGTTCAAATTAAGTTCAATCAAAGACAGTCGTAATTAGTATATCTCAATCTTCTTGTCTACCCAGCAGTTTAGAAATCACCCATCAAAGAAATATCTTAAGAAAATTATATGAAGGAAATAACAAAACTTTCTTTAGCATGTCCGAGTAGAACAAAACAGGCCATGTGACTCACATCACATGGTAACCTAAAGTCTTATCTATGTCCTAAAATCAAGAGAGTTCATCAATAAGAATAGTTGACTCATTGCCAACTCCAAGCTCGACAAGAGATGCCATGTCATCCTCGAGAAGCATAGGTAAAGGCGAACCCTGTAATAGATTCATCGAGTAATAAGGGGAGGAAAGAAACTAAAGAATGAGCCAAATTAGTTATTTCTGTAAGAGATATCATTTCATATACCTGTTCTTGAAGAAACAGTATTGGCTTCTTCGCGGACTTTAACTTGAAGAAACTCTCACACAGATTCTTCAGTTTTCCCACCTGTCAAACAATATATGCTTTCGCTTGAATGGAGAAGAAAACAAAACTAGTAAATACTACAAAAGAAGAAGAGCCCACGAACGAAAAATTAGAAGAATTACCGTAGTAGATGGAGGCAGCTTCTTCACCAGTGGCGCCTTTTCGCCCATGGATGCCCCGATACATTTTAAGGTCACAGCTGCATTTTAACATAGGAATAAACTGTGAAGTCGTATGATTATCACTAGAACCTGCTTTATTTTACGTTAACAGAATGAACTTTTTAATTACAGATTAATCCTGAAGCCATCTTTTGTGGGCCTGATGTTGCAGTTGCTGGCCTTTCATCTTCAATACCATGAATCTTCTTTAGCTCGCCAAACCTGGCGGCGAAATCCATATAAATAACAGTCATGTTTGAGAAATGCAACAAAGAACGTTGATATTTTTTATTTTCAATCCGTGAGATATTTAGTCAGAGACAAAACGATGGAGAGAACCTGGGATGAAGCTTTCGAGTTTCTGTTGGATCAACCTGAAGCTTTGACATGACAAACCGAACATAACTGCAGGTAGAATAATGTCATTCTAGGTAATTACAGCTAAAATCATTAGGATTTTACATGAAGGTAAGTTTATTCATAGATAAAACTGCAATAAATAGGAGAATATTACCGAATTTCAGATTCCTTTCGTTCTCGAGGAGTAACCTGAACGAAACAATGAAGGAAATCGGGAAAATGTGCAGAACCCTATTATGAAGGAAGAGAAAGAAGAAAGTAAAAATATTTGTAATATACCTCACTCCCATTAAGCATTGTGATTTTTGCTAAACGAGCAATAAAGACAAATCTAGGGACACCTCCTCTTCCCAAATCAGCAACTGGATTCTCAGAAAGCCTAACATCCTATGTAGGAAAAGTAACAGCTCTATTAAATTGGCCTAAGAATATGGAAAATTGAACTTGGCATTGCGCCAACTAAAAGTATGATGATTGGACAGCTCTATGGACATTTTGTTTTGACAGAAACTTTTATTCTTCATTTCGAAAAGATCACACTCACCACCAAGGCTTGAAAGGAGTTAAGTGAATCCACAGAGTCCAGGTTATCAATGCTGTTACCCCCTGAATACAGCATAAATAAGCAAAATTCTCTGGCATGAATCATAAATAAATAGAAGAAATGTAGTAATATTACCAAGAAAAAGGCCACGCAAACTCTTGAAAGCCGTTGAATGTTTCTCAGGGACTTCAGATCTGTTGTTCGATTCATGCAATGTCTCGCGTTCAGGGTACCAGACATGGCTTAGATTATTGCTGTTCAAAAAGAGCTGCTCCAGGCTAAACACGGGGACCACTTAGTCGAAACTCTCAACATTTTAATAATGAAGGCATAAAATATAAAAGAGTGTGTAACACCTGTGAATCTCAGAAAGTTCTATAATTTCATCCCAAGCACTTATGGCATTGTTGTCGAGGTTAAGAAGTCGGAGGGAATTAAATCCTTGTGCAACAGGTGATGACAGTGGCTGAACGGAAAGCACATTTTATTTCATTACTTGCAAACAGAAGAAGTTTAACGGGACAAGAGTGAAGGCAACCAACAAACTTTATACCAAGAACTAACCGTTATTTCACTTATATGATTTCCTGTGAGATGCAGCTCCTCAATACAAGGAATTGAATGTTTTAGGAGTTCAACCTGCCATGTCAACAATATATAATTTTAAATTCATTTATTTGGACTATCAAAGTATGCGTAAATAGAAGCACAAGTTTTACCTGCTTCCAGGTCACTCCAGTTTGATTCAAGACTAAAATTCGAATATTGTCTAACACGTGCTTGCTTGCCACATGGCACGAAAGGCGATTATTGGACAGATTCAGAACATTGAGAGAAGGCAATTCTTTACAAATAATACAAATATCCTGGAAGAATGCCCTGCTTCGTGAGCTAGTGGCCCATATAAGTTAATGATACATATACTACACTAAGCTAAAACAGAAAAAAAAAAAAAGCAGTGATTTGTTAATAACCAAAATTATACCAGGCCTAAATTTTAATTGAAAGCTAATACCATATACCTCCCAACTTCCAAGTAAATTTCCAGTCAAGTCAAGCTCCTTTAGGTCTGCAAGTTAACAAACAATTGAACAACAATTGGACGGAAAGCATAACGACCATAATTTATACACGACAGATTAGCCTATAAAGACAAAGCAAGGTTAAGCAGCACGAGTAAGTTTACCGGGAAGGCATCAACTTACTGGGCAGTTTCGAGCCAAGTTGATCAGCGGATGAACAAAAACTGACCCCTGAGTAAGATAGCGACACACTCGTCAAATCCTCAAATCGGCTCAGCTTGTCTTCTATTTTCTCCTTCCCAAGAAGCTCAATAGCCACTTTCTTGTTCCGTGTAGAAAGGACATACATCTCATCTACAGAGAGAGATGTCATCATGTTTCAATTCAACCATCTGTCTAAGTATCGGAAATGCAGGCACTATCAGCAGACATAACATTAGAAAATAACTGAGACAGAAAATAACAGAGCTTTGCTTCTAATAACAATCCATCCCTCAAGCACCAATAACTATAACCAATAAAGTACCACACTAATTGCACAATGTACGAGGGTAAGGAACCCCCAAATCCTAGGAACAACCTATGTACCTTCCTCTGTTTTAGTAGAACCAGCTCTGTATCGAGCTTCGAGCGCTTCCAACAAGGAAACGCCGGAACTCAGACTTTGAGGGCGCACGAACGACGCCGTATGGGCTCCCCTAGCTGTGAAGTATCGTACACCAGAGTGGGACCCGTCATGCTTGCCCTCGCCTTCTCCGTCCCAATCAACGCCGATCCAATCGCCGGAATACCCTTCTACTGGGCCCACGTACTCGACGGTTCCGATCCTTCTCGGCTGACCCTTCGAGTGGACTCTCCGACCGACCAACAATGCTGGATCGCCGGAGTTCGTAACGCTCGTCTGCATTTGAACGCTATTGATAGATGGGTTTAGTGAAGTCTCTCCCCTGATTTTGCTCAAGTCGTTTTAGCTCGACTCCATTGGTTGGTTCCTTCATTGCATAAAAAATTATTTAATTCTTCGGTCCTTCAATTTTAATTGCAATTCAGTTATGCCCCTAATGTTTTCAATAAGCTTGATTTGATCCTTTGGATAAAAATTTATGTATGTCAGTCTCAATGACAATATATTAAATGCTAATTATGCCAAATCCCATTTTTATTTTCTAATTCCTATCTAATACATTTCGTCAGACAACTCTTCCAATAATACATCAAAGATCAAAATCTCGACATCATTTCCAGTCTCTTGGATTTCCTCGGACACATTCTTCCAACCACCGATCTCCCTTTTGAAGTCTAGCTCGATCATCGAATCGATAGTGTCGAACTCTACTTCTCTATTATTACCTGAGAATTCGCATTTTTCTACAACGATTAGGTCCAAGAAAAGTTTCCTCAAATGTGGAGATTTATTGCATTCTTCCTTCTTTAATGCCTCTGAGACGATGCAATGATTCTTGATATCTTCGGAAATTAGATGGTCTTCTTCTTCTTCGCGCAACTTTGTCTCAAGTTCCAATGGGTCAATTCCTGCGAGCTTTTCGAACCTTCTCAGCCTTTGTAAGAGCTGTTGCTTAGCTCCTTTTAAAAAAAACCCATGATGAAATATTTTATTTTCTGTATCGAAATCAAACTCTTACAAGTCCAAACTTACATGTCGATATAGAAAGATGAAAAGGACAGCACAACGAACAAGGTTTAGAGCAAAATGGATCGATTTGGGACAGAAGTGAAAAAATAAAAATTTGTCTTTGTCAAAATTAAGATAAAAGTACTTACTTTGTACATTTTCGTAGCTGGGTTCGAGGTCATTGCCGTCATTTTCTTCTTCTTCTTCTTCTTCGTCGAATGGAGCGTCTAATACAGATACTGGACTGCATTGTTCTTTCTCTTCATCTTCTGCACCGTTAACATTTTCCGAAATTCTCGGCTTTTCATTTTCCTGTTAATAAAATAAAACTAATTGTTATTATTAATTGAAGTTGACCAGTAGTCTAACTTGATGTTATGTTGATTTAGGACGTGGAAACTAGGGTTGCAAACGAATCGAATCGAGTCGAATACCGCAATATTCTATTCGTATTCGGATGACAACCGAATACGAATACAAATACTCGAATATTTAATCGAATCATAAAATCGATTCATATTCGAATTCAAATATATTCTCGAATATTCGAATCGAATATCGAATATCTGTATTCAAAGTCATCTTTCATTTTTTATGTAATAAAATATAAACAATATTATATTTAAAATATATATTGAATTATAATAAATTATATTTAAACATATATTGAACTATAACATATTATTTTTAAATATTTTAGTGAGTTATCATATATTATATGTGAATATATATTAATTATACTATATTTTATGTTATATTATACGAATCGAATAATTCGATTTATTTTCGAATCGAATATTATGATTTCATATTCGTATTCGTATATTTCTCGAATCAAAAACAATATTCTTATTCGGATTCGTATTCTAAATATTCGAATTCGAATCTTAAAATTTCGAATCGAATCGCGAATCGAACCAAAAAAGTTCGATTCGTTTGCAACCCTAGTGGAAACTGTCATTTGGAATCCTATGATCGAAGACAAATGCAAGATTTGTCTTTTAGTAGAAAAATTATTGTGAGGAGACATGATAGCCTTAAAATAAGATTTGGTGACAGAGGCGTGTTCGAAAAGTACACTATTCAAAAAACAAAAGAATTAATATAAGAACAAGGTTAGATTATTGCTAATGTTGGGGGGCGTTTATGTCATTTGAAGTGGACATAATCTTGTTAATGATATCCTCAACCGACAGTACAAGAAAGTCGATTCGACTCACGAGTGGGTTTTCTTCTTACATAAAATCATTTACAGATCGCACGAAATTTCCATGTTTACTTTCTGGTGTAGTGTTATTGCAATAAAAATCCAAGATAAAGTTAATATTTAAATAACATGCCAATAAACCACTAACGAAGATAATGCATAACAAAAAGTTAATAATAATATAATGGAGCAAAGAAACTGAACCTGCGACGCCGCACGGCTGCTCGGAGACCCAACAGTGGAGCACAATTCCGGCGTCGATCCGCCGGAGGATAGCTGGCTCCGGCGAAAAGAAAACACGAAGGGGCTGACGCAGTACTTGGGTTCAGAAAAGTCGTCAAAGTCGTCGCCGCCATGCGAGCCGCAGCAATTCAACAGCTCATCGGCGCCGCTTCCGACGACCACCGTACGCTCACTGCGCTTCTTAAAATCGTGCTCCGCCGTCACACGCTTTCTGCTCTTGCCTTTGATTTTCTTCAGAAACGATCCAAACAATCTCAGCCCTTCTCCCCTTCGCTTCGGTTTCTGATGTTTCTGTATCCTCAGCGCAGCTTCTACAAGGAGCGAGGACGTTCTAGAAGGAACGTGGGGGAAAACGGCGCCGTACGGTGACTTACAGCAGGGACTACTCTTATTAGCCGCCGGCGAAAGATGCGACTCTATGAACGGGGATTTCGTGACGTCGGCGGAGGAGCAGTGGAGTTTATTTAGGAAACAAGCGTGCCTTCGAAGGATTGTGCTTATTGTCTGTTTCTTTAGCAGAGAATGTTTCTGTGAAATGTGTGCTTTGAGGTGAAACGGTTCTTGATCTTCCTTCAAAAGCTCATGCAAAAGCATAGTTGGATTATTCTGAGCCATCAATCGAAGTTTTTGTTTTTTTCTTGAAAAAGAAATAAGCTTTCGATGAGTTTACGATGAAAGTTGGGAGAAAAGGTTTCAACTTTTGAATGAAAGATTCATGTGGAGAATATGAGATGGAAGGTAGGCGAGGCAACCTATACAAGGGACAGTTGTAATTAAAAGATTTCAATTTTGTTATTTGAAATAAAATGATATGGCCGATGATTCAAATCTGTGTTTTGTAAGATCGAGGCAATGAGGTTGAAGAGAAATTAATTATTACAAATTGATGATCTGAGATCAATTACGTTATTTGCTGTCTTATATTGGTTGCTGTTGCAATAATTAAGTGCATCAAAAGCAAAGCATCGTGCAAGTGTGATTTTTGTCTGGAAAAATAAACTACGGTGGTGGTGTTACTGTTCCTTCTTTGTACTCTTATCTCTCCTTATGTGTCCTTTTTTATTTCAACTTTTTTATAAATATTTTTTAAATGGGTTCCTATAGAAACCAAAAAGAAAAAGAAAAAGTATATATGTGGAGTGGAATGTATATTATTGGAATTGTTCAAATTGTCATACACTCACTCACTACTAATAATCTAATATAAAATCAACCTTAGCACGAAGGGTAAATTTGTCCCTTTTGTTTTCCAGCAAATATACTACACTACAACTACAAGACATGAATGTGAGATCTTCTTAGACTTCTGATCACTGTTCTATGGAAAGTCAAAATCAAAGTGAAAGCTCAGCAAATGTGCTTCCTTTTAGTTACACTATTTAATTTTCTTATATCAACATGAGAAATATATGTATAGACGATGACAATTGCAGTTAGCTGCAGATAACACAGAAATGGGATAAAGAGCATGCATGCGCTAAAAGGCCTTTTTTTTTTCCTTACATGTCCAGTCCACTTCTTGCTCAACTTTATTTCAAATTTACTGATAGATTATATAAATCGTACGTACTCTCTTTTCTATGTCACACATAACCTGTCATCGACTTATGTCTCTCTATTTTTTTCTAAATTATTTTGTTGTATAATATATTTGAAGAAAAAACAATGGCGGGTGAGAGGAAGAAAAACAAATTGTTTCCCGAAAGTCCAATTTGATGGTCGTTTTGTCTTTGACGATAAGGTTACCAAAAATTTTCAATGTGTTTTGTCCATTGTTGTATTTTTTTTTTTATTTTCACACGCTATTTAATACGCTAGCTATACTTTGTTTTTTGGTTTAGATTACGACAAAATCATGTCTGTTGACCAGTAAAGACTAACATAGATTTGTATTTACCAAAAATAGATTCTCCCAAAAGCTGCAAATCAGCTCTTTTTTAGGTAACAACATCTTGTTTTAACATGCAATTTAAAAGAACTAAAAACCAAAAAAATTGCCTTGATGAAGCATGTTTGCCGGATAATAAGTTTTGTAATAGGGTTTAGTTTTATTTGTTCAAACTTTTAATCTTATTTTCTTTCAGTTTGTATTGTTTCTTTATGCCTTTGATCATAGTTGTTTTTCCTCAAAATGGTCAAATGTACCAAACAAATCTCATTTGTTCTCTTTGTAAATTACTTAAAATAACGAAGCTTTCTCTTCTTTGCAAAAAATATTACTAGCACATTAATATAAATAACAAGACCTGGGTGATGGGCCGGGTCAATCGGGACCCGGCACGTGAAACCGGCCCGGAACCGGAACCGGTAGGCCCAAGGCCTACCTCATTCTTTTCTTTTTATTAGCCCATAACGAAATATATTAGCCCATTCGAATAATTTTGGGACTCTAGTCTTGTTAATATTGGGCCTTTTCTTCATAAACAAGTATAGCCCATTTGAGTAGTTTTTATGGGCCGCCCATTTATTGTTGTAATCGATAATCCTTTGAATTCTTTGATATTACATTTTTTCTCTTTTCCCATTATCACCTCTCACATGTGTTGCTGACAAGTCTTGGAAAGAGATTTAAAGTAGAGACAGCAGATTTTTTCTTAAAAAAATACTATTTTTTAACAATTCTGCAGAGGGTGTCAGAACATTTCTCACGTGGGACCCACGTGAGACGCTTTTGTTTTTTTCCTATTATTTACAAGTTTTGTCTTTTTATCTTATTTAACTTCTTGCGCGACGAAGATGATACGTATTTTACATTTTTGTTTTTAATAAAATAAATAAAAGGTAATTGCTCTTGCACGCCAGCACGCCCTCACGTGATATCACGTGACTTATACCTTCAAGGTTTCATGTACGTTCTTGAGCCGAATAATGAACTAAATAATAAAAAACACGAAAATGATGTAATTTTTCACGGCAAGGACTTTCGTCATCAATTGAACTATACACGTTAATTGCCAAAATCAAAAATAATAATATATGCCGCCAATAAATATAATGAAATAGATATATTGATTGGGGAGATTTACTTTATCGATTTAATCAAAAAATGACCTATTAATTAGGACATTTGACCACAAAGCAGAAGCTTTTAGAAAGTTTAAAGTCTTGATTATCATTACCATACCACAAAATGCATGTGGATATGTTTATTAGAAAAAAACCATTCTTTTACAATGTCCGAAGCACAAGACCATCTCTGAGAATAACACCTAGAGAAAACATTATGTTACTTTTCTTCGTTAATAATATTATTAATATTCTTGGCCAAGTAGTCATGGCCAACCAAGAATATCTTGGTAACTGCAAGTCTTTAAAATAAATAATGAATTAAACGACTGTGCTTTTAGACTTTAGAGATCGAGGCGACCTATCATCTGGGGTTAAGTTCTTGGGAAAATTAATTGCGAAGGAGTTGTTTTGTCAAAACAAAGATTCCATTTTTATCATTACATTCTTCAGCTTCTGCATATGTCCGAATTGAAAATAAAAAGCTATTTTTATTTCGTAGAAATGAAACTAGCAATAGTGGAATAATTCAAGATTCTTTGACCACTCACAGTTCATTGACTGGGAAAGAGATTTTAGTGAGACGAGTTCTGGGATTTCAAGCTTAATTTGGAATTTGTGTCAGAATTTCCTTTTATCTGAATTTTCGAACAAGAAATGTATATCTTGAGGTAAAAGGTTACATATATAAATATATTTATACCTCCTCGAAACCCTACGCATGAACAGCTGCAGCATAAACTTCATTACACAACATATATATTTTTCAATTATTTTGTCCTTTTTTTAAGTTGTGTTTTCCAAAGCTGCAAGTTGACAGCAGGCTTCTTTACTCTTATTAGCTTTTAAACTCTTAATTTTTATAATAATTCTTTTTCTTTTCTTTCTGACCTGTTTTTTTTTTTTCTAGCAACTGTCTTGTCTTGAGCCTGACAGTGTTTCCTTCGTCAATTGCCCTAAACTTGCCTAGTGGACTACAAAACAAACTGACCCACTCAGATTTAAGGACACTAGATTACAAATGACTTGATGTTACACATCTGCTATAATTTATCAATTAATATATAAATAAACAAGAAAAAGAAATTTATTCCAATACAACAACAAACTCAGGCAAAGCAAAGCTTATAAACCAGACAAGGATCTCTCTCAACCTTTTCAGTTTCTCTCGTCTCTGACCGACCAAAGCGTAATCCTCTCTTTCTTCTCTATCACATGGACTTCAACCTTAAACAATGGAGGCATGACGATGAGTCAGCATCAGAAGAACAAAAACAAGAGGGAGAATCAGTTTCTCCATCGAAGCTGCCGAGGCTTGTTCTCAATTCTAACAGTAATCATCGTCATCATCAGTACCAGCAACAAGAAAACTCTGTAGCAACAGCTCTTCCCTTGTTTGTAGCAGAAGGAGGGCCCAACCCCACAAACCTGCCACCTTATCACTGCTCAGCCTCTTCTGATGCGAATAATAATAATAAATTCCCTAGTATGTGTTTATTCTTATGCATCTCTTCATATCTTTTTTCCTTCTCTTTTCCTTCATCTCTTCTTAGCCTGCGCAGGAATGGGGGGAAGTGGTTGCTTTAGCTTGGGACAGTGGCAAGAACTTGAGCTTCAGGCGATGATTTACAGGCACTTGAGTGTTGGTGGAAGTGTGCCTCAAGAACTTGTTCACCTTGTCCAGAAAAGCCTTGTCTCTTCTCATCCTTCTTCGTATTACTTCTCACATCCTCTGTATAGTCAGTACTATCCTCATTACCAGGCAGCAAACTGTGAGTTTTGCATATTGCTTTGTAAGTTTCTGTCATTTTAATCTGTTGAAATTGATGAAATGCTTGTGGGTTATGTTCGTCGTCGTTAGTGGTTCAATCGGGTTATTGGGGACGATCGGCCATGGACCCCGAGCCCGGTCGGTGCCGGCGGACGGACGGCAAAAAATGGCGGTGCTCGAGGGACGTCGTGGTGGGTCAGAAGTACTGCGAGCGCCACATGAATCGCGGGAAGAACCGTTCAAGAAAGCCTGTGGAAGTCAATCCCACGTCAGCAGCAACCGCCATCAGTATGGCCGCCAACGGCGGCGGTGAGACCAGCCATCACCCCATCGCTGCCGCCGCTCAAGGTAGCAGTATGCTGGACTTCGGCGGTGGAGGTTCTCGGTTCACTCTCTCGGGGTCTTCACCTTCCATGGACCTTCATCTCAGCCAAAGGTAGCCGAAACAACACAGTTAATGTCTACGTTAGATCTTGAATATGAAGAAAAAAAAAGTCTCTCCTCGAAACCATGTAAGGAGTTATAATGTCATGTGCACAAAATCGTTATTGCATGCCCATTTCAGATTAATTCAATTATGTGTTCTTGGTGCTATGCTTTGTTCGACGAAATCATTAAAAGAGAAACACCTGTTCCCCAAAAGGAAGAATCTTCACAAAAGTTATGGTCACGAAAGATCTGAAACCATCATAATCCCTGTTTTCAACCTTCTCCAACCAAACTTTCCTTGTAGCTATTACAATACATGGATGGGCCCTCGAAATGAATTCGCTTTTGATCGTCATATCAAATCACTGTTATAGCCTGTATTGAATGACCCACAAAAATGTCCATTCCATCACCTACTGTTCTTGCTTTTTTTCCAGGACGCATAACCACTTGTCATCTCATCTCTAGGCATAACAAGCTATACATCTAATTACCAACTTTTGTACTATTTCTCGATTCTTGCAACCATGTAGGCCAAAGTCACCGTTCGAAATTGCCCAACATGATGATCAAAACCCTGGCGGTGGTGGAAGAGTACTCAGGCCTTTCTTCGATGATTGGCAAGTAGGATCATCAAGTCACATGGATAGTGCTGCAGCTTCTATCACGGACTTCTCTTTAAAGCTAGGCATGGGAGGTAATGGGGTTGAGACTAGGGTTCATCATGTCATGGGTGGTGAGACACAGAGCAATAATGGACAAAGTTGGGAGAGTAATAGTCAAGCTGTGGCTCATATGGGCGGCGGGCCGCTGGGCGAGGCATTGAGATCGTCGTCGGGCTCAACTTCTTCGCCTAAGAGCGTGTTGAATAGGTTGCAGAGAGAACAAGTGGCTTCTGAGGCCAGCTATGTTACTTCTTAGAGATTTTTAGTCGAGTGTTGTAATAACAAACACCATCTTCCAGGGTTATTTTCATTCATGCTGTTGCTTTTTATTATGATTTCCCTTGGTTGTGTTGGTTATCCTCCCTTTCCTCCTATGACTTTCCCCTTCTTTATTTTCTAAACGCTGCAGCCGCAATTATGTGTCTGGGACAATTTGTGGGATGTACCTATAAAAATAGCCTGATGTTTTAACGTGGATGTAATGTAGCCTTCAAAGTGGTGTCTATGACTGAGCAGTTCTTGAATCTGAAATCTTTATATTTCATTCTCTATTACAATCATGTGCCTAAAATTAAGCAGCAGATAAAGAGAAGCTACTCTCCCAACATATCGAGTCGGTTATTTCGCAAAAGACAATGATGAAGTAGAATCGGTGCAAACATTCAAATATATTAGAATTCAAATTAGGGAGAACACAATAGATGAAGTAGAATCGGTGCAAACATTCAAATAGATAAGAATTCAAATTAGGGAGAACACAAAGTTACATGCAATGATCTTTAGTAATCTCAACCAAATATTCCGAAAATAAGCCACTTTTTTAGTATCACATATTTATATAGATAGGAAATCAGTACCCAGGCTACGTTCAGTCGCCGCTAGCACAACCCCCACAGCCACAATGGACACACTCTATTACCTTCTCCTCCCTCAAGTGCTTGGGCACACGGCAAACACATGTCGTCTGAAAGTTGTGGTCACGGGGCTGCATACACCTCAAGCAGCACAAGCGTTCGTAACCAGGCTGCAAGAACGTTGAACTCGAACGATCAGCGAACCAACCAATATACTATTCTCTGCTGTAGCAAAAATCTTCCTGAACTATTATGAGCTATCTATACCTTTCTCCACTTTGCAATTAGGTTGCGATCGGCATATCCCTGATCCAAGCAGAACTCGTAGAGTTCCTTGGATATCTCTTTTCTCCTATAGTAGAGGTCGAATACGTAACGACTCTTTTGATGGGCAATCTTGAAAATGGGCCACAAGACTTCACATTTTCTCTTGCCATCGCCAGAATCGTTCTCAGCTGCCAAAAGGAAAAACCAGTACCAGACAGGAGTGTAAACAAGTGTAGTCTAAGACTACAAAAAATGTGGACGACAGAGGATAGATTTTGCACAGATAATCGAACACCTTCTCTCATCTTTGCCTGAAGCTCACGCAAAGTAGGTTCAATCAGCTCCCAACCTTCCGGGATCTTCGTTTTGCTTGTCAAAACCTTCGGCATGATTTTTGCTTCTGCAAGAACGTATCATCAAACAAGGACGTTATCGCTGGATTCCCCAATTTTTATCACCAATTATTAGCTCAATTACATAATCAAAGCAACTCAAAATCTAACAACTTCTAGCCTTGGAGCTGAAATAAATTAATTGAGGGGCATTGAAAGTTACCTAGGGTTCCTGAACAACGAGATTCGCAGAGCACGCTCCCGGCGAAGAGATATAGGCGGAAGGTTCTACACGCTCCGATTGCGTTAAATGAACGATCGGTGAAAGTTGTTTGTATGGATAATATACAGATACGTCTTTTCATTTATCGGTATTTACAGTCAGCTACCCTTTATTTATTTTTGTTATACAATGACTCCCACTATTGGGCTCAATTGTCAGCCCACATCTTCCGGGGTTGGGCTCGTCGATATTACAAGATTATTGATATTTTATGTGAATTTCACTTGGTACCCCGTGTTTTAGGCTTTTTCAGCTGGTGCCCAAAGCTATTTTTAATGCCGGTAGATACTCTGTGTTAAGACTTTTCCAACTGGCACACAAAAGTATTTTTCAATTCCAGTTGGTATCCTTGTGTTTAAGGCTTTTCCAATTGGCGTCCAATGTGTTTTCAGGTAGATACCCAACATATAACGTCGTGATTTTAAAAAGCTACAGATGTGATTTTTAGGTATCTGGACCGTATTTAATCATTTCTAGAATTTCATTAGCAATTAACAAGGCTTACACCTAAAAAATCTCGTTTTTAGTCATTTTAAAATCACGACGATAAGTTAGAGGTATCTACTCTGAAAACACTTTGGATACCAGTTGGAAAAGCCTTAAACACAGGGGTACCATCTGGAATTGAAAAATACTCTGGGTACCAGTTGGAAAAGTCTTAAATACACGGGTACCTACCAAAATTGAAAATAACTTTGGGCACCAGCTAAAAAAGCCTAAAACACAGGGGGTACCAAGTGGAATTTTTCATATTTTATTTACTATCTAACTTGCATTGCAGCTAATAGTTTGTACTGGTTTGAGATTTGTTAGTATAATTTTACTTCAGCTAAGCTATGTTTAACATATATTAGAAAATGGGCTATGAAATGAACATCTTTTCGTCCAAATCATGTCTGTCTTATTTATGTTGTGCCAGATAAGAATCGGGTCCATTCTTTTAATATTAATTGTGTACGGATTAAGACCATCTCCAACCTACAAACCAATTCTCAAACACAAACGCATTCTCAAACTCAAAATGCAGTAATTATTCTCCAACCGTTCAACCCATTCTCAAACTCAAAAGACTATTTTGTAATTTCACTTCCACACCAGTTTTTACAAATTTCAATACTACCCACATATACTTTACAAATTAGACTACAAAACATTAGATTTAATCACAAAATTTTAATAAAATTAATATAAAAATATATTTATCCATGAGAAGAAGGATGACCATGGGCGTTTCAGCGACAATTATCTTGTTGATGTCATGAATTTGAGCCATTAAATACCTCGGGAACAGTGCCAGAGCCCACAAGACAGCTGTGACCTTCAAAGATGCGACTTTTTTCAGCTTCATTTCCTTCAAAGCAGACAAAACATACATACAACAAAAGAAAATGACTTAAATGCAATTTAAAAAGATGGGATGCATCTTAACTGCCCAAATGCAAAGGTGGGTTTAAATGATGAGAGAGAATGTAGCAAACGCATTTTGCGTTCAGTTTTGATGTTCGGTTGTAGTAAATTTTCCCAAATTATGCGTTTCGGTGTCCGATTGGAGATGCTCTAAGGTCTTAATCAGTCACATCCAACTTTTGATATTGAAAAATCAAAGGAAAATGATTAAGTAAAAACGAGGCTTTGACTTTTGTCTTTGAATCATTCATAATGTTTCTTAAAACATAATTCAATACTCACTCTCTGGCTGTAGTAAATCTAATTACAATCTCAACTTGCCTATTTATCATAAATATATGTAGTGGTAAACAGGTCGGGTTGGGTCACCTTCGGGTTCAACCCGTTTAATAAACGGGTTGAAAACTTCAACCCTAACCTGACCTGTTTACTTAAACAGGTTGAAAAATCAAACCCAAACACAACCTGCTTTAACCCTAACCAAACCCTCCAACCCGCCAACCCGTTTATAATTAAAAAAGAAAAAAGAAAAAACAAAATTGACAGAATTATAAATCCAAATTAAACAAAAAAAGGAGAACTAATGCAATTTTTTTCTAAAGCATCACGTGAGAGTGGATAGAGAATTAGGGTTAACCCTTTTATTTTATTTATATTAATAATATTTTAATAAGATATATTATTCGGGTTAAATGGGTTGATTTCGGGTTGATTCCGGGTTGATTTCGGGTTGAAAATCCGAACCCTAACCTAACCCACTTAATAATTGGGTTGGGTTCGGGTTTACCCATTTACGTAAACAGGTCAAAAATGCTAACCCGAACCTGCTATTTTCGGGTGCGGTTCGTGTCGGGTTGGCGGGTCGGATCGATATTTAGCAGCCCTAAATATATGTACTGACATTCAATAGAGTTGAATAGTGACTTCTCTGGCAAAGATGTTTTGGTCCATCACGGCGTCTAAAGTAGGACCACATTTTATTTATTTATTTATTCCTTTGTTAAATGTCAACATTATGAAATGAAATAAAATTTGATATGAATATATTGATTACATAATCATATTGTTAAATGTCAACACTTCGACAACCATATGTCAAATGACAGCTAAGCTAAGAGAGTGCAATAAAGCTTACAAAGAGTCAATAGTCTCACCGTCGCAACTCACTATCCATTCTTCTTCATTTCTTCTTCTCCTCTCATGATCTTATTTGTTTTCTTTCTCAAGTTGCAAAATGGAGGTTGAATCTCACGCGCCGCCGGCTTTTGACCTCAAGCCGGCCGGTTCGTCTTCAACCACGTCGAGCGCGGCGAATAGAGTTCAGAAAGTTTATCGCAGTTACCGCACTCGGTGCATGTTAGCAGACTCCGCTGTTGTCGCTGAAGAACTAGGTAATGAAATGATGGAACTTTACCACCATTTTTTCTGTAACGAGTTCAACGATTTCCTGACGTATTTCTCTATTTTTTTTCTTTTCTTTCTGTGTAAATGGAATAAGATGAAGGTGGCAAGCGATAGACTAGGCAAGGTTGAATCACAACACAATCTCGTTCTTCGATTTCTTGAAGCCTGAGACTGCTGCGTCGAGATGGAGCTGTGTCAGTTTAAATGCTTCCAAGGTATATTTGCGATGGATATATCCTTCTCTCTTTCTTTCTTTCTTGTATTTGGATTTTGGAAAGAAAAAATGACTATGCAGTTTGTCTGTCAAGATCCGTTATGGGTTGTAGCAAGAACTTTTACCAGAATGTGATGATGACTAAACGAAACAATTCTTTGTGATGGTAAAGATTTAGAACTCACTTCGTGAGTGAGATGGCCTATAAAAAACTATTGCAGCAATCGTTTGTTTGAGTGTGATCATTGTCCCTGTTTACTTACCAGAATCGCTATTTGGACAGGTGGGCAAGGGCCTTTCGCTAGATTCCAAGGCGCAGAAGTTGGCTTTTCAACATTGGATCGAAGCTGTGAGTTGCTTTTCTTTTCATCCATTGTTCTTTTTCTATCTTTCTTTACAGGTTCATAATTACCGTGCTTTTGGCTGCTAGATCGATCCCAGGCATCGATATGGCCACAACTTACACATATATTACGAGGAATGGTGTAAGAGTAATGCTGGTCACCCCTTCTTCTACTGGTGAGTAATTACTTGTCTGAAGAACTTCAGCCTTTCTTTTTTCCCCAATGAACTATTGATATTCATAAACAGGTTGGATCTTGGAGAGGGTTCTTGACCATAAAGACTGCCCAAGATCAAAGATTCGTAAACAATGCATCAAGTACCTTGGACCTGTAAGTGAATAATTAAATACTTGGACTAAATTTTTTTTTCACATCCTTCGTCCTCTTACTGCTTATCCCCTGTCAGAAAGAGAGACATCGTTATGAATACGAGGTTTCTGATGGTAAAATCCTCCACAAATTAACCCAAAGTCCTCTAATTACGACCCAAGGATCACCATGTTCGAAATGGATCTTGGTTATGAGCACTTGTAAGAAACTCTACACTGGAGAGGTATTTGTCTGAGTATAGCAACAATATGCATTTTTTTTTTGTAATTTCATGCGAATAAATCCTATATTTTATTTACGTTATCGCCAGAAAAAGAAAGGGGTGTTCCATCATTCGAGTTTTCTCGCCGGAGGTGCTACTTTGGCTGCTGGCATACTCGAAGCAAACGATGGAATCCTTACTGTAAATTCTCTTACAAATTCTTACGTTCAGTTTCTACAATATTATCTGTTCCTCTTATCAAAAATTTCTTGCAACCACTCAAAACGTATATGATACTTGTCCGCCATTCTTGTTTTCTACAGGGAATTTCAGCTTACAGCGGCCACTATAAGCCCACTGACGTGAGCCTCGACACCTTCCTGTTATTCCTCAAAGAAAAAGGAGTGGACTTGGATAAAGTAGAGGTAAAAAATGGTCACTTTATTATTGAGAACTATTACATTACATCGTCTGAAACCGCGATGATCATTTTCTTAAACCGCGAAGATTCTGCTCCTTTATCCCACCAAACATCCATGTCAGATTCTATTCCATGCGAAGATCCCAAAGTATCGAAGAAGGATTCGTTCTACTCAGAGAAGCACACTAAGCCCGATAATGTTAGAAACGAGTATAAGAGGACTCTCTCGGGCGGTCTTCAGAGCCCTAATAAAGCAGACGTCCCAGAGAAGGCTATCCTAGAGAGGATCAATTCTAAGAATGCTGCGAAGTCGTATCAGTTAGGGCATCAGCTATCTGTCAAGTGGTCGACTGGCGCTGGGCCGAGGATAGGCTGCGTTGCACATTATCCCATGGAGCTGAGGTTACAAGCGTTGGAAATTACCAATCTGTCCCCGAGGAATTTCTCTCCTTTGCTGCTGCCGACGCCCTCGAGGAATAATGGTAGCGTTGAGGATTTAGGACAAAGCTGTGCTGAAGTTCTGTTTGTGTAGTAGTGTTTTCTTCAAGTGGTGAAGTTCTGTTTTATGTAATGGTTGTTTGTCATTAGGGGTGAAAACGAACCGAGCCGCTCCTGAACTGCTCGAAAGCATCTCGGTCAAAGTTCGGCTCGAATTCGGTTTGGCCAAAGCTCGGTTCGAGCTCGAGTTCACGTTAATAATCAAGTCAAACTCAAGCTAGGGAATCAAGTCAAATTTCCAACATTATCAAATAAGTTATTTGATCTAAATTGAATAAAATGTTTATTATAAAGATTAAGGATGACCGAACATCAATACGAGTTTAAATTTGTTATGAAAATGTCAAAAATTCAAATATATTAGGACATGTAAATAGACGATGTGTTCATTCTACAGCTCGCGAGCAGCTCGGTCAAAGCTCGACTCGAGTTTGAGTTGACAAAGCTCAGCTCGTTAGTTATCAACTCAAACTCAAGCATACCCAAGTTCGGGCTCGACTCGACTCGTTTTCACCACTATTTGTCACACGACAAGATGTGAAGATGGTTGATTATAATAGTATGTTAGTAAGGAAAAAATAGTTATTCTTCATCGTAGATAAATGAATAATCTGCACTAGAAGACATCGTGAGCGACAACCTCAAATCACAACTATATATCTCGAATCATAAAAACGTCGCATCAAGAAAATTCAAGATTCCAAACGTCGAACGCGGAAATAGCAAATAGCCTAATGACAACATTTTATTTCACATCTTGGATAAAAATACTAAACAAAACATTTCTGTTTGAAATTCCAAATCACCAACTATGACAAACAAATTTGACGTGTGGAGTAGTTTCAGCGAGTTTGTCAACACCACACAAAACACTAAACGCCATGGATTATTAGATACAAAGCAAGTTGTTCATACTATATAAATTTATTACACGTATGCATCCAGTCATTCACCAAGACACTAACATGATTTCAAATAACAATCAGCCCCGCGAGGCCGTCTATATCCAAATCCAATACTATGTACAACTAAATGCATTATTACTAAACTCAAAACAAATAGTAATCAATGATAAAAAAAAGGAGCTTCATATTTACCAACAAACCAACTATAGTGCGCGTGCCGCACGTTCTTTCATTGATGACCGAATAATGTCAACTTCTAACACGACCGCGGACCACGACGCCCAACCCACCTCGGAAAGTCGACGTCAGCCCCGGAGAAAACGCCGGCGCACCGCCGTCCGTCAACCCATCGTCGACTATATCAAACCTAAACCTCCTCAGAAGCAAAACGGCTACGCTCTTAAGCTCAACTAAAGCCATCTCTTTCCCTAAGCATACCCTAGGCCCGCCTTGGAACGCTGGGTAGAACTTGAAATTATTATTGCGATGATCGCTGAAGAAAACCCCATCCCTAAGCCACCTTTCGGGCTTAAACTCCAAGCAATCCACGCCCCATATCTCTTCCATTCTCCCCATTGCGTAAGGGTGGTAGGTAACCCTAGCCCCCTTCTTTACGAAGCTCCCATCTGGCAAAACATCGTCTCGGAGACAAAACTTGGAATCGAACTGTATGGGAGGGTAAAGCCTCATGCTTTCGTAGACGACAGCGTGCAAATAGTGAAGCCCTTTTAGCTGTTCAGAGCTTGCTAGCTCTTGATCTTCCCCCAGAACCCTATCAGCTTCTGATATGATGAGATTCTCCACGTCACGGTGCTTCGTCAGCAGCCAGAAAAGGCTTGTAAGAACAGAGGCAACAGTGTCTCGGCCGGCCAAGAGAAAGCTGATTATGATGTCCCTTAAGTAGGTCTCGTCGGCTGTGTTGGCCATGAACCTTGAAAGGAGATCTCTTTGTTCGGACAAGCAGCCGCCGCCACCCAGTTTCTGCCTTTGTCTGATCACTTCCTGGGCGAGTTCGTGGATCATGTTTATGGATTCTCTGAGCTTTCTTTCGCTGCCTACGTTGAAGAGCCTTTTGACCTTCCATATGAGGGGAGAAACCATCATGGCCCTCTCCGCCGAAAGCCTCGACGCTATGTCAAAGGAGACTGCAAATTTCGACAAGGGCTGAGAGAGTTCTAAGCACTTAGGGTCTAACCCAAATGAGAATCTGCACATAGCGTCGAAGGAGAATCTTCTCAAGACATCCTGCAAATCTATTACAACCTCGTCATCTTGGCCGTCTTCATCTCCAACCATGGACGACGACGACGAAGCTAAAGAGTCCATGAGAGGAATCAAACGGACGTTGACGACTTGATGAACAACTTCGAAAGCGTAATCCCTAATTGAGACGCGACCCAGCTCTAGGCTGGCCATCTTGCGCTGAAACCTCCATGAATCGCCGTCGACGTTGAAGATTCCACGGCCGAGAAAGTCTCCTAGTATGGCAGAAAAGTTCTTGCCTTTAGGGAAGTTTTCGAACCTCGTTTTGAGCATGTACTCTACATTGTCTGGGTTCGCCGTGATTGTGTTGTTGAGCACGTGGATGTGGATCGTTTTCCCAGGCGAGTTCTTGAGAAGGTGAGTGTACCAATCGCAGAGATTTTTGAAGTCACGTGACCATCGAGATTCGATGTACGCCTGACACGTTTCGCACTTGCAGGAGATCGTCATTACCTTGTTGGATTTTGCGAATCTGAGGACGATGATTGTTGCTGTAAGAACGAAGGCAGCTGTGGTTGAACATACTGAGAGTAGAGTCAAGAAATTGAAGTGATGATGATTAGAGTTGTCGAGCCAAGTGGAGGCGACGAATTCCATGGTTCGCTTGTAAAAGAAGATAATGAAACTTGTAATGAACATTATTTGAAGAAAGAAAGTGGAAAAAGTGAGAGATAACGGAAGATCTGAGGATGAATGTATTGCTTATTTAGCGAATGCGATGAGAGGGGATAATAAATATAAAAAAAAATCTGATGATTTCCTTTTCTCTTTTCCAATTTTCTCAAAAAAAAAAAATGTTTGCGTTTTGATAAATTAATAGCTGAAGTGATGCATGATTAAGCCTTGATTGATTGACTCCGTGATTCGCGAGGGTTGAGATCCTCTATTCCACTTTCTGTATTCCACTCCGTATTCCAACGAACGAAAATCGTTACACCTCCCCCGACAAGTGTTAAAACACACGTAAATATCATTACACCTATGAATTTCATTACAACAAGTGTTTAAACAAAAAAAAACCTCATTATTACGTATTTTTCTATTTTAATATATAATACTTATTTTTTCTACTCCATATTAGAAAAATACGTAATAATGAGGTTTTTTTTGTTTAAACACTTGTTGTAATGAAATTCATAGGTGTAGGGATATATGCGTGTGTTTTAACACTTGTCGGGGGAGGTGTAACGATTTTCGTTCGTTGGAATACGGAGTGGAATACAGAAAGTGGAATAGAGGATCTCAACCCGATTCCCGATAGTGTGAATGCAATGCATGAAACTAATATAATGAGAGAATAGAGACGATCAAGAGGATAATAGATTAAATTAAATATCAAGACAACCTTAATCGAGAATATTGCAGGAAAAATAAAAATAATAATATGCGGTCGACATTTTGATATTTGACATTTGATTATACAATCATGACGATGATTCATCATCCAATGAAAGAGTATTAAATGCCACCATTAAGACAAACGTTCACGTGCTAATATGCTTTAATGGCGAACCCACTTTCTCATCATAAAATAATATTATGTTCGGCGACTATTTGTAGTCGTAATCATCGTTTATTTAAAAAATGTTCTCTACCTAGATGTATACGGTAGATACATAGCCACATATGCTATGCTATTCTATTCTATTGAAAATTATATACTATGTTTTCTCTTTTATGTTCTTACTTTATCTTTGATAACGTTGGCTTAACTACTTCGTGTTAGGCATAAATAGGCAGAGCTTTGCCAACGTTTGCCAGATTTGCCTCTTTTTCTTTTCATTTATTTTGATACGAATATCTCTCACATACGTCGACATGAATATATTTAATAGAAAAAGCCACATGTTGAGCTCGAGTTTTAATTATTCCTATATAGTAGTATTTACTTAATGTCAGATGCACATGTAAGAAGACACTGCATATGCATCCATGTGGTATTATAGCGCAGAGGATTCGTTTTTGAGTCTAACTGATATTTATTTTTAACACATGCATAAAATATATATGCATGCGAATAAAAAAAAATCAAAGGCTTGAAAGTTTGACCCTACTGGCAATGATTTTATGCCAATAGATATTTGCACATTATGTTCGCAGTGTACGAGGAAGATGTAAAGGCCATGAAAACAAATGTGTCACTGATTTAGGAGTTATTATGAATCGTCCTATAGATGTTGATGTCACTGATTTTGGAGTTATTATGAATCGTCCTATAGATATTAATAAGGAATCTAAATGTTACATGTGTGGTGTTGGTTTTATTTCGTTAGTGGTTGATGTCTCCTCACTTTTTTTCGTGAAAATAACCACAGATAGATATTGATTGGAATAAATTGGTCACTTTGAGTTGAGCCCCATTCATCATCATCATCATCATCATCATCCATCCACCCAATTTCCAGGCGACACTAATCTTCATAGTCTGTGTATACCTTTCAAGTTCACACAGACAATGAAAGTCAAGAATTTTTAGAATGTGTTGAAATTAAGACCAAGTCATTATTATGCTAATCAATCACAATACAATGTGCTGAGGGTTTGTTAACGTACGTACAAAATTCATAATCGTTTCATGGGCTTTCATTATTGGGCCTCAGTGGCCCATCTCATATAGTATATCAACGGCCCATAAATGGGGCATCTGTAATGTATAAGAACAACGACAAATGTTCTTTAAGGCCGAAGATTTTGGCAATTAAGCTAGTTTAGTAAGTACGCACAACGAACAATAGCAATAAAACCAAATGCTATTAGACCAATAATGTTATTATTATTATTCCTTAGTCGGACTTTAGGAATTGTTCGAGGGTGGGCCGTAAATTCATATAAACCGATCGCCAGCCCGCCTCGGTGGGATGCGAGGAATCCCAGAAGAAATACGCCGTAGGGTCGCCGCACAAATCGTACATTTTGTTCCCACTACTATCGTCAACGCCGCCGCAATAATATCCACTTTTACCCACACAGCAAGGCTTCAAAGGAGCTTCAAACTTCAAATTCCCTGAGACGAGTTTCAACACAAAAAATCTAATATATGATACTACCTCAGTCCCACTTATTTCTTCCCATCTTTCTATTTCGGGCGTCCCACATAATTCTTCCCATTTCCATTTTGGTAAAAATTATCCCACTAATTAAACTAATTACACCATTAATATTAAAAAAAGTCTTCTTCATTTGCGTGTCTACTAATAACTTTTCTCTCTCCATACCTCAAAAGGTGTACTATAATATTAAAATAATGTGATTTCTTAATCTCCGTGCCCGCTAATCTTTGGGAAGATTTAGGTGGGACGGAGGAAGTATTATTACACCACTCAGTACAAGGGAAGTGATACTTGAATAACCTCGTACGTACCTTGACTGTTGCCCTTTTGCTGCAATACTGCAGTGAAGGATGCGTAGAGGTCGAGGATGAAAAAGGAAGAGCTTTCTGTTTCGTTGTTCAGCTTTGCGACGGCTTGCTGAAGGAGAAGGTTGTGGTAGTTGACGAGCGAGTTTTGGGTGGCGTTGCACTGTTGGTACGAAGTTGTCTCTGTCATCCTAGGCAAGCAGCCCAGCGGCTGAAGGGAAGTGACGACTATCTTTTTCGAACCAAGTTCGTGGATCTTTTTCAGGTCGAGGGATAGCTGGTTAATCACCCGAGGGATGAATTTCTCCAAACCCTATTATTATTATCGTGTTGTAATAAATAATATGGATCATCATCATCTTATAATTTCTTTACTCAGGATACATATATGTGGATCATCATCATCATCATCTTATAAGGTAAAGATAGTATGGGCAAGATTTTCACTTTCTTGAGCATGCACGAGAAAAGCAGTTATGGCGTTTTCCCATGATTAGGGTCAAATCAGTCGGCATTTTATTATCACGAATAAATCATTTAAAGAAAAAAACATAAGTAGTAAGCAGCATTCATTGTAATTTATATCTATCTATCTAGCTAGCTATCTGCTAACTTCCCACCAAGAATGTCAGAATCCAACGATGAAAACCTAAATGATGTCTTTTTTTGCCTAAACTTTTGAATCCCAACATCTCACCCGCTTCGTAATTAAATCTCACTCTTAATTGCCCTACTACCTACCTACCAACCAACCCAACGTTTTTAAGTATTCTATAACAATTCAAGAGTTATTATTTGTTACCTGAATGGAGCCAGTTCAGGCGATATAAGCACCATAATCATTCCCAGCAAGGCAAACGAGGACCACAGATGACTGAACATCTCTTGGGGTGTAGTAATAGTCGACATTATTATTATTACCGTAGTCGTCTTCGCTAACGAGGGTCTCAAAGAAACCTATTTGTGTGCTCATATTGGCACTACAAAAAAAAATACTTATTGTGACTACTTTCCTAGTGGCAAGAAATATGTCATCACTATAGATATAGATATTGTGACAAAAAAAATTGATGTCACTAATTGAAGAAGCAAGTGACAAAAAAAATTCCGCCACAACTCGTTGTCACTAATTGTGATAAAATGTGACAATATTTTCTCACGTCACTACTCCTTGACACTAAAAACTTGGCGACCTATTGTAACAACAGAACGGTGTCATTAATGCAAAGCAAAATAATGATAACATTAAATATCATCACTTTATCATCGATAGAAATATTAGTGCCAATACGACATAATCACTAAAAGTATAATTAAATTACTGATAACAATAAATTATCACTAATTAGCCTAAGTATATTGTGTCGTTGCCGGCTGTCACTATGGGTGATTCATTCCCAAACCTTCAATTCCAATAACTGTGAACCACATCTCTCTGTCAACTCCAATTCGTACCCTACAATCACAATCGATTCCATCGCTGAAGAACTCAGTTCTCAGTTTCTCACTCTCTGTCACTCTCAGAGCTATCTCACCGATGGGTAGGTTATCTTATTATAAGTTGATAAAAAACCATCACTTTGTATTCGTCCGTGAATTTTGAATCAACCAATCAAAAATATTCCCTATTTTATATATAATTAATACGTACTAAAAATAAAAACTGTTAAACCCACGTTCATCACTACTCATAAAACTGACGTCTTTGTGAACTTCATCGCTCATCTCACTCACCACCCAAGAGGACGTCGAAAACATGTTGGATGAGCACGAGGGCATCGCTAGGTCGCCCTATTCGAACGGCCGCATTAGGTTGTTCGTCTTCCCTAGCCAAAATTCCGCCGCCGACCAGCAAAATCTCCTCGATTCGGCAAAATCTCCTCGATTCCCCAGCCTCCGATCGTGGATTTTCGGAATCTTCATCGGTTAACTGTTTTCTAGGTCTTGAGGAGGATCTGTCGAAGGTGGATAGCAGTAATAACATCAAAGACGAGGCGAATCGAAAGGAGTCGGAGAAGGTTGATTGCAAAATGAAAACCACCACCGGCAACAATATGATTAATAGTAATGGCAATCAGGAGCCTTGTTCGGTTTCGGAGTCTCCGATTAAGGTCGAAACGGCGTCGTCGTGCTTTGGGTCGACCTCGAGCTCTGGCGTCGTGTGATGAGTCTCAATTTTATTTTGTCTTTTAGTCGAGTCGCGTTGGGAATCGCGGAGGAACAGCTTCAGCAGATGAATTTGGAGGGTAATTTCGGTAATCTCACGCCTTCCCAGCTACGACACCGCCGTACAACAGCTGCAGCACAGGGTACACCCACCGCAGTCGCAGCAGTTTCACAAGCTCGGCGTCGGCGGTTGCTGCGTCTTCGATTCGCTTTCCCCCGATTCCGTTTCCAGGTGAATTTCATTTCATCTCAATTTCATTATAATTTCTTTCTTAAATTTGCTCTTAATATATGGTGCTTGAGAAAACATTCGTTCATGAAGAAAATGAGAAACAAATGACAATCGACTACTATATGTCCATTGGTTGTGGAGTTTGGTGATCGACATTGGTAAGGTGATTTCATAAACCATAGTTTCTCTGTGCTAATACATTTCAAACAGGTTCTCACCTTTATGACCAACTCAGACTGAAAAACCGTGTTGAATGGGAAAAGCACGGCCATCCAAAAGAAACTGTAACTATATCAGAGTTAGTTGGATTCTTTTATTTTCTGCATTAGTCGTCTTCATTTTTTTTTGGAATGGGCTTTGTTGTTGTTGTGCAATTGGTTGAAGTACTCGGAATCCGGCGGCGGATAAAAGTTATCCCAGTTCCACACGGAGGAGGTCTGCGACGGCGTGGCTGAGTAGGTAGATTTAGCTCTGGCGTCGTATGCGTAGCCGCCGTATTTGCTGTCGTGCGGTGGAGAAGAAGCGAAGCTCGAATCTGAGAGTATGTGGGGAAGCTTCATAGATGGTTTCTTGCTTCGGCCCATCTGACGCACCGCCGGCGCTGTTCTCGAAGGTGTTATATCGGGCGCGTGCTGGTGTTCTTTCCGTCCGTGCGGAGGCGACTGAGGGGGGTTTAGGGTCTTCGTGGAGAATTCCGCTGGCGCGGCGGCAATGTCGATGGAATAGATGTGGCCCCGGTCTTGTTTTTGTTGCTTGTGGTTTTGTGTGGCGTAGTTTTATTTGTGAAGCCTTTGCATTTGTTATATATTGAAATGTGAATTTGGCTTTTCATGATAAACGACCAGAATGTTATTATCACTATGAATTTACGAGTTATCACTATAAATGAAAATATAGCTAGAAATCAATTTTTACAAAATACCGATAATTTATTAATTAATTTAATTATAATAATGATTAAATTTTAAAAAATTTATAGTGGCAATTTTTAATTTTTAGTGACAACGGTAGTATCTGACTATAAGATTAATTATAGCGATAAAATAGTGCGTGACTAAAAGATTTATTTATAGTGGCAATTTTTATATGAGGCTAAAAGGTAGGTTTATAGTGGCGAGAACGGCATGTCACTAAAGCATCACTTAACAGTGGCGGGAACTTCACGTGGCTAAAGCACGTGTCTTTTGTGATGATATATTGTATCACTAAAGCATCGATTTATAGCGATGAGTATGCTAGTCGTCACTAATTTATTTAGTGACAATGTATATAGTCACGACACAGTGACAACATGTAAAGTCATCACCGGATTATTATAGTGACAATTTTGCTACGTATAGTGACGAAATAAGTTGCGACTAAAAATGATTATTTTTGTAGTGTGGGTAATATGAACCCCAAAGTGTCGAACACACCGCTCCCTCCATAAGCAAAGTTGAGACCATTTGCTCTCTTTTTCTTCCCTGCCAATTTCCTCCATTCGTACGCTATTGGAGATTTTAGTCCCAGGGATCTCGCTGTAATTAATAATTAATTAATACGTTACACCCATATCAACAAGAATAATATATAATGAATTACAATGCATGGAATGGACCCGATAGGAAAATACATTTGAATATTATTTTGTATTTATGACTCGATGGACCCGAAATAAATGAGGGACGACGACGTGTTCGATATGGCTTTGGGAAAATAAAGGATGCATACTTCAAGATCCTTTTTTTTGTGGCGAACTATTTAAGATGAGATGAGGCATGAAGAAATCCGAAATAAATTAAAGAATCATAGATATTTCTAAGGGAAAAAGAGGAATCCTCCAGAAGTAAATAATGAATTCGATTGAACGATATATTTAATAAATGAAAAGGACATATGATGTGAAAAGGAAAAATCGTGGCTTTTGTAGAAGTGACACTGACCAAAAGAAGATAATACACGTAGAGCTTATAGAACTCAATCAAATCACTCTTCTAACATTAAAACATTCTGTAAGAAAAGTATATACAGAGAGGTACTTCGTGGGAGAACTGATGCATGGAAAGAAAGAGAGAAAGAAAAGCAACGCATATCTTTCTTACATAGTGCATCTGCATGTGCAGACAACCACACCAATTAAAGATACGAACTCACAAAACATTAAAAGAAAAAGCAAAAGAATAAAAGTTGCCTTACTAAACGAGCCAATAGCCATCAATACATCATTATTATTACACCCCAAAACGTCATCGTCTGTTAAAGGAGGTAATAATTAATTAATTACGATAGAATCCGGGAGAAAAAATTTAATTACCGAAGTAGTCGGTGAGAACTCGGCCGTCCGAGAACCGGCCGGCCGGTTTTCCGGGGAAAGTAGAGCCGTACGGTTCCTTCCACGAATTGCCTAATGATTTCCTTATGTTCCCAGTGTCGACGTACGAATCTCCAAATACAAATAGCTTCGTCGGAGCTATTCGATCGCCGCCGCCGTTCAGATTCTCACGGCGGTTGACGGAGGAGGCATCTGTTGAATACCGTGGAAGTTTTAATTAATAAGAAAAGGTAAGAACAATAGAGTGAGAGGAGAGTATATTTTTATTTATTACCTGATGTGAGAAGGAATAAGCAGAAGACGAAGAAGCACGAGAAACAGAGGAATAGATTGGAGGGAGACATTTTGACTGGAGAAGAGAATTGTAATTAAGTGAAAGATATCAAATGATAATATATAGGGGATGCATATATATATAATTATAATATTATACTTACAAGTCTTTTCGGAGAATGATTGTTACGTTAAACTAAATAGTATATATATTAGTTATAATGCTTATGTGGATGGGTTAGTGGGAACGGCGTTAATACAGTTTGAAATGTTGACGGGCATCATCATCGTCAGAATTTATGAGGAAATAACCTAAACTTAAATAATTAGTTTTCTTCATTTGTATTATTCGAGCTGTCGTATCTTATGTGGAGATTTCATTTTACCCAAAATATAACTTTTTTTCTTTCATTTTATTTTGTGTTTTACGTTCATATTTGTGATCATAGTTTTCGTTTCCAATTTTTGGAAATAGAAAAAATCTTTGCGAGTTGTCTTTCTCTATGGTGGGCACGATGTTGAGATCTAACCATACGATTTAATTGTTCGTTAGTCTTAATATAATTAAATCCTTTGACACCCATCAGTTCACACAAATATCACCTATTCATTGAGCACTATATGTCCTTTTCAGGAACTGGACATTAGTTTTGCTTGTAAACATGTTCTAGAAATGGGCTTCCTTTTCAATGAGCCCAACATCAATTCTTTTTAGCCCACTGAATTGGCCCACTTTACATAAAAAAACAGAAATAGAATCAATCTCCTTTTCTCGAATTCGAGCTAAAGTAACATTGCAGCATAATCGTCATAAAGACAAAACAAATGAAAACATAATAACTAAAGATATCTAACTGTAGAGCCCACCCAAGAAACAGACAATGAAACCCACATAGTTGTTGATTCATCCTCATCGATATCGTCATCAAGAGAAAAAACTTCTCAAGAAAATAGAATATTACATACTATCATCTAATAATGCTTGTTGAAAGGCGTAATCTTGATGACTAGACCAGGGAACACGTCATCATGGTCATGAATATGTGGATTTTCCTCGATGATGTAAGGATCGCCGCACTTATCGCTTATGGTGTGGAGTGTTTCTCCTTCTCTTACAACATATATCTCATCACACGCTCTTTCAGCGTTTGTGGTAATCTTTGATTCTGCAATTTCGTCCCTAAAATCTCCTCCACCGCCGCACCCACAGAAGCTCAAAACCAGCACCAAAGCCATCGTCAAAGCTGCGCAACACATAACAGCCTCGGCTATCAATGCCTGCAATGGGCGCCTGCTGACTGAGGACACCATTCTTCCTTGCCGTTCCCTTTGTAATAATTTCCGATGAGAATGAATTATGGGTCTCTTTGTCAATAAAGGGTTATTGTAACAAGCTATATATGGTGGCATGCAGATCTTGGTTTGTATATATATGCATGTGTATTTATACACACAACCCTATCTAGAAATTTAAACTTGCGACGACTGGGCATTTTCTCTAGCTGAATAAGTTGAAGAAAAATTGAAGTTTCGTATCAATGGGGTTGGTAACTGTCAACAACTTTGAAGGCTGAGAGACCTCAAGTTCATCAAATAGAAGCGTTCTTTTAAGCAATTCAAACACACACACTAGGATGTAGGATTCATGACGACGACGACTCCAATGACTATATCTACTACTAGTAATTAATATGCATGATCATTTTTGTTGAAATTAATCTTGATATAATCCAGGAAATACATAACTTCAAAACAAATATAGAATCTGCACATTTGAGAAGAAATGCACTTTCATAGTTGGGTGAACTACTTTTATCCTTATGGCAATTCATCGTGAAACGTTCAATAGGGAAAAATACAATAATGGAGTCTCAGTCAGTCAGTCAGTCGTCCATAGCTCTATTATTATTCGTCAAATGACTTACTGCAAATAATGGTTGCAATAATTCATGGAGGGGGTGATTAAAGTAGTTATCGCAACTAACGTGTAATAAATCGTCACGGTCTCGGTCAAGAGTTGTCGTCGTCCTTCAATCACTCTAAGCATATTTTATAATTTTCTTGGCAAGTTTATGAGAGGAGACTTGGTCTTTTGATCCTTCAAAAGCTTCTCGTCCTTTATATGAACTCTTTCTTTGCGTGCGTGGATTAGTTAAATCTCAATTTTATTCTTGATAATGAGCAATTAGCCGACAATGTTAGATGTCATAAGGATAGTGATTTGTAAGAGTCTTTTATTGATTTAATGTATTCCTAGCAAGTCAAGTGACATGATGATGATGCCATATTCCACGCCACACCAATAGTTATATATTGCTTAACCTCAAAACAATTGACTCCGTTCGTTCCCTGTATTTGATACTCGTTTGCATCATGTGATAATTTCCCAATTTCAACCTTTTAAATTATTCGCCGTTCCCCATAATTGACCCAGCAATAAAAATTAGAAACACATTCGAGAAGAAAAGAAAAAGATAAGGAAAAAGGTGAACTAAAAGCAGCGTTACAGCGAAGCCAACCACGGACAATAATCAAAGGTTATGTTTAAAAACTATAATTTATGAAAACTTAATCAGACCCATAAGACCATAACCTAATCTCTACTATTCATGTTTAATTATAAATACAACCATTCTCCACAGCACACGCGTCCCTTAAAACCTATAAAACACTGTATTATTAAACAAAAAAATACAAACTTTTTCCCGTGAATTTAAAAGCAGAGAACTATTGGGAAGGAAAGGAAAGTTCATCCTCTTTCATGGGCCTATTACAGCCTGTTCTCCTCTGTCTGATTAATTAATTATAAAAAACCATTTCATCATCGTTTTTTCCATTACCAATTAAATATTAAAATAACATCGTTGTTCGTATTGTATCTTCTTTCGTCCCCTTTCTGTGATCTTTCCTCCACACAACTATAATTATAGCCTCCATCCATTTTCGTTCACCCTCCAATCCACAATATACGATAGGTTCATTCCATTTTCCTCCCCACGTTAATTAATCCCAAAAACAGAAATTATTCAGCTTGAAATTTGTTGTTTCTGAGGTTGCATCTGGTCGGCGGCAGAGAGCTTTGGCAATAGATAAACTTCGGCAGTAGATAGTCGGAAGATGGAGTGTTCTTCAAACGCAGGTGCAGTTCGCCAGTACCCAGATAATGATGAGGGCATATGTGATAACTATAGTACACAGCATGAAGAATAAATACGCCTGAAGTTGATGAAGACTATCCATAACAATTGACGTAGTCGAGGCGTGTGTTGGACACACTGTCCGTAAGACGAAATCGCCCCGATATTAAGTACTTTCGGTTAGCAGCGATCGTCCCCAAGATACAACGACATTTTCTAAACTCATAATCGCAGCACAACGACTAGAGTTTTACGACGAATCGTACTCGAAACTGAATTTTTCTTGCTTCGGGATTTTAGGGAGTTGGGAGTGAATGATATAATTTGTGTGGGTTGAAGTGAATGAATTTTCCAACTCATTTGGGGTCTATTTATAGATTTTTTCCCGCAGGGACCTCTCCGCAAATTTGAGAACTTGCTAGGCTGCTTCTGTAATTTTCCAGGGACTATATTGCAACATTTTGCAACTATTGGACTGTCGGTTTATTTACCGGCCCGCGACAAGCCCGATTCTCGGGCCGACAGCCCGAATCTCAGGCGTGTCCCACCGGCGGCGGCCCGATTCTCCGACCGACGGCCCGAGGCGGCTACCGATGCCTCTAGTTGGGCCGACCGACACTTCCTTGAGTTGGGCCGAATTAGCCCAACAACCCACTTCAGCCAGCCATCACATCTGGGCTGCCCAATCATCCTCACCTCGACTGCCATGTCACCGGCACCGTCGCCGTCGCCGCCTACCGGAGGAAAAATTTAAGTAGCTCCTCAATGCTCCTCGCTCCGATGCGTCGTGCGAAGTGCAAAGTGCGCGCCTCAAAGCGCCCATTGCGCACTTTGGCACGGCACGGCTCGGCTCGGCTCGGCCTCGGCCTCGGCCACGGGCACGGGCACGGGCACGGGCTCGGGCTCGGTGCTCGGTGCTCGTCGGTGCGAGGCACCGACTCGCACCGGGCTGTTATTTGGGCCAAAACTCACCCAAGTTTCTCAAGCCCACTTAAACCCACTTAAGCCCACAAGCCCATTTAAGCTATACACATGGCAAGCCCTTTTGAATAAACCCACATGGGTTTCTATATATATAGTGAAGATTTTCTTAGTGTCTAACCAATGTGGGACACTTGATTCCCCACTTAAACACTACCAACCTTTTTAATGATTATTGGGCCAACTTCGAAAATTAATTTCTCATTCACCCGATATCGGTTTTGAGTGTATTAATATTCGTTAGATTCCCCGTGAAACATAGATTCGTAATCTTTCAACGATTTCTCGTTTCGACATTCGATGGCTTCCCAATTTAATAAAAACCAAAACGGATTTTATTAATGGGTTAATACCCATTTGGGCCCAAAGCCCATTTATCTTAATAAAATCCAACAATCCCCCACATGAATGGAAATTAATGCAAATGCTATGCATGCTGACTCTCGCAAGAAAAACTCGACAACTCGTCACTGCATCGGGATAGGTAGCTTGTGGCTTTGAACCTTCCATAGTGAAACGCAATCGAATTTACTCGCTGTTCAGTGAACATGATGTCTTGAACTGACAGCTTTTGTGTAAATTAAGACAACAGCGTACACACAGTGACGAATCTTATTTCTTTCGATTCTCACGTTGTGTCCATTTCGGCCTTGGACCATATCTTGGATTCATAAGTGTTGCATTGAAGCGGCCCCACTTCTCACTTATATAGGTGATCGACTATTAGGACTTAATCCTAGAGTATCCCGAAATACTCCACCAACAGGTATAGCCATCATTAAAAGCAAAATTGCTTACCCTTTACCACCCAACATCGGTAATTACTTGGGCAGCTTATGAGAATGAGCTTCTTAGAAAAATTCCAAGTAAGCTACTGAACTACACTCAGCTTAGTTGTCTCATTGAACCAAGTTTGTGGGATCTCCACTTATCATGGTTGAGTTACCACCGAGCTTGTTCTTGGATGTGTGGTTTTTAAGCCCCATTCCCCTTACTGCGTTATAGTGCTGATCTCTAGCAATGCCTTTCGTCAAAGGATCTGCTATGTTCTCTTTAGACTTCACATAGTCAATAGAGATTATTCCACTAGAGATCAGTTGTCGTACGGTATTATGTCTTCGACGAATGTGTCGAGACTTTCCGTTATACATACTATTCTGTGCCCTACCAATTGCGGCCATACTGTCGCAATGTATCATAATAGGCGGTACAGGCTTATTCCAACAAGGAATGTCCTCCAAAAAATTCCGAAGCCATTCTGCTTCTTCACCGCTTTGTCTAGTGCAATAAACTCCGATTCCATCGTAGATCGAGCTATGCACGTTTGTTTTGAGGATTTCCAAGAGATTGCTCCACCACCGATGGTAAATACATAACCACTCGTGGATTTGGAGTCTTTGCTGTCAGATATCCAGTTAGCATCGCAGTATCCTTCAAGAACTGCTGGATACCTCGTATAGAGTATGCCATGATTAATAGTGTGCTTCAGATATCTCAGCACCCTTCTCAAGGCTATCCAATGATTACTCCCAGGATTACTCGTAAACCTGCTGAGTTTACTTATTGAATATGCTATATCAGGTCTAGTGCAGTTCGATAAATACATTAGACTGCCAATCACTCGAGCATATTCATGTTGTGATATGGGTTCTCCTCTGTTTTTAGCCAAATGTAGATTTATATCTACAGGAGTCTTAGCCGGAGGATCATCGAAGGCATTAAATTTCTTTAACACGTTCTCAACATAATGAGATTGTGTCAACACAATTCCTTCGGACGCCTTAAAGACGTTTATCCCTAGTATGACTTTCGCCAAACCCATATCCTTCATATCGAAATGATTTTTCAACATAGTTTTCGTGTTTACAATCATTTTCTGATTGCTTCCCGTGATTAACATGTCGTCTACATAAAGACAGACAATCACAAATTCATCTGGTGTACCCTTAATGTAAACACATTTGTCACACTCATTGATTTTGAATCCATTTGATAACATAGTCATATCGAATTTTTGGTGCCATTGTTTCGGTGCTTGTTTAAGCCCGTAAAGCGACTTCACGAGTCGGCACACTTTGTTTTCCTGTCCAGGTATTACAAACCCTTCAGGCTGATCCATGTAGATTTCTTCTTCAAGGTCTCCATTTAGGAATGCCGTTTTTACATCCATTTGATGTACCTCGAGATCATGCAATGCTGCAATAGCAAATAGAACCCGTATTGACGTAATTCTCGTCACGGGCGAATAGGTATCGAAGAAATCATATCCTTCCTTTTGGAATATCCCTTGGCTACTAAACGAGCCTTATATTTTTCAATTGATCCATCGGTTTTATATTTCCTTTTAAGGACCCACTTGCATCCTAAAGGTTTACACCCTTAGGGAGATCTACTAACTCCCAAGTGTGATTCTGCATGATGGATTCAATTTCACTGTTTACAGCTTCTTTCCAGAACGGAGCTTCTGGAGTCGACAGAGCTTCTTGCACTGTCCTAGGTTCGTCGTCTAACATAAATGTTAGGAAATCAGGCCCAAATGATTTGGTCACTTTTTTACGCTTACTTTGCCGTGGTTTCTCAACTTCTGGAGGCGAAACTTCAACGGCTTCATAATTTCTTTTACAACTTATTTCATTTCTTTCCTTCGTTGGAAAGATGTTCTCAAAGAAAACAGCATTTCTTGATTCAATAATCATCCCAGAATTCATGTCGGGAATTTCGGACTTATGCACCAGAAATCTGTATGCATTACTATTTTCTGCATATCCAATGAAAATGCAGTCAACCGTTTTCGGTCCTATCTTGACCTGTTTTGGTTTAGGTACTTCGACCTTTGCTAAACACCCCCACACTTTAAGATATCCGTAGGAAGGTTGTCTACCTTTCCACAATTCGTACGGTGTTTTATCCCGTTTCTTGTGTGGCAACATATTTAGAATGCGATTTGATGACAGTATGGCTTCCCCCCACAAATTCTGAGGTAGCCCTGAACTGATTAACATCGCATTCATCATCTCCTTAAGAGTTCTATTTTTCGTTCAGCAACGCCATTTGATTGAGGTGAATATGGCGCCGTCGTCTGATGAATAATACCATGTTCTCGGCAAAATTCCACAAACGGTGCCACGTATTCTCCTCCTCTATCACTTCTTATTATTTTGATCTTAGAGTTAAGTTGATTCTCAACTTCATTCTTATATCTTTTGAAGGTATCAAGAGCTTCGTCTTTACCACTTAAAAGATACACGTGACAGTACTTCGTGCAATCGTCGATAAATGTTATGAAGTATTTCTTTCCACCTCTTGTTTGCACGAATTTCAGATCGCATATATCAGTATGGATCAATTCTAATGGTGAACTATTTCTTTCGACAGATAAAAATGGTGCCTTGGCCATTTTTGCTTCTACACAGATTTCACACTTGTGTTGTGAATCAATTTCCATTTGTGGAAGTAAGTTTAAACTTATTAACTTTTTCAGTTTGTTTAAACTCACGTGTCCTAATCTACCATGCCATAAATTAGACAACTCAACCAAGTAAGAAGAACTGGCTTTATTATCAGCGATCTTAATATCGCGTTTTACAGGCATTACAGATAACTTAAAAAGGCCCTTCTCGAGGTAACATTTGCCAATAAAATGACCATTCTTGGTCAGTACATATTTTCCAGCTTCAAACACTTGTCTAAATCCAGCGTTACTAAGCAGAGCGCCGGACACCAAATTCTTGCGGATGTCTGGGACATGCAGCACGTCCACAAGCGTCACTTCCTTGCCTGAAGTCATCTTCAACACCACCCGTCCCAATCCTACGATGTTGGACGTCGCCGCGTTCCCCATATAGAGCGTCCTACCCGAAATAGGCGTGTAGGTGGAGAACATTTCTTTGTCGGAGCAGATGTGGCGCGTTGCTCCGCTGTCGATGTACCAGTAGTTCGGATTTTCCACGACGTTTGCCTCGTACACGACTGCAGTTAGATCTAGCTCCGACGTGTCTGTCGCCAGCTGCTTCTCTTCAGTGAGATGCGCCCGAGTCTTATTAACTCTCTTTTTCTTACGACAATCCTTGGCCATATGCCCAGGTTTATCGCAGTTATAGCAGTTGCCTTTAATCCTCTTCTGATTCGGATCTTGTTTCTTTAGAGGCATACCTGGCCTTTTACGCTTATTGCCAAAACCCGGCTCGGCCAGGTTCGCTCCCGCCTCCATACTGCCCCTCTTGTTCTTGGCTTCGCTTTTTCGGTTATCTTCCTCGATCCGAAGTCGCACAATCAGGTCCTCAAGCCCCATCTCCTTTCGTTTGTGCTTGAGGTAATTTTTGAAATCCTTCCACAGAGGTGGCAGCTTCTCGATAATTGCAGCTACTTGGAAGGTTTCGCTGATCTGCATATTTTCAGCATGAATATCGTGAATAATTAGCTGCAGATCACGGACTTGGTCCAGCACCGGCTTAGTGTCGGTCATCTTGTAATCCAGGAATTTGCCGACGATGAACTTCTTTAGTCCGGCATCGTCGGTCTTATACTTCTTGTCCAACGAATCCCACAACTCTTTCGCAGTCGTGGCCACTGCATAGACGTTGTATAGGGAATCGTCTAGGGCGTTCAGAATATAGTTGCGGCACATGAAATCATTATGCCATGCGTCTAACGCAGCCTTTTCTTGCTCAGACTGAGCGACACGAGCAGCATAGTCTGCATCGTCAGGGTTTTCACCCTCAGCTGGTGGGGCGACTTTTGTCACCGTAGGAGCTAGCTCCTTCAGGAATCTTACGAGGTGAAGAGTTGTTAAGTAAAATATCATCTTTTGCTGCCAGCGTTTGAACTCCGTCCCATTGAACTTGGCAGGACGTTCGGCGTGGCTGCTGGCAGGGATCGTTGGTGCGTTGGTTGCCATCGATCAGATCACGAACAAATATTTCGTCTTACGATTGTTGTTTCTGAGGTTGCATCTGGTCGGCGGCAGAGAGCTTTGGCAATAGATAAACTTCGGCAGTAGATAGTCGGAAGATGGAGTGTTCTTCAAACGCAGGTGCAGTTCGCCAGTACCCAGATAATGATGAGGGCATATGTGATAACTATAGTACACAGCATGAAGAATAAATACGCCTGAAGTTGATGAAGACTATCCATAACAATTGACGTAGTCGAGGCGTGTGTTGGACACACTGTCCGTAAGACGAAATCGCCCCGATATTAAGTGCTTTCGGTTAGCAGCGATCGTCCCCAAGATACAACGACATTTTCTAAACTCATAATCGCAGCACAACGACTAGAGTTTTACGACGAATCGTACTCGAAACTGAATTTTTCTTGCTTCGGGATTTTAGGGAGTTGGGAGTGAATGATATAATTTGTGTGGGTTGAAGTGAATGAATTTTCCAACTCATTTGGGGTCTATTTATAGATTTTTTCCCGCAGGGACCTCTCCGCAAATTCGAGAACTTGCTAGGCTGCTTCTGTAATTTTCCAGGGACTATATTGCAACATTTTGCAACTATTGGACTGTCGGTTTATTTACCGGCCCGCGACAAGCCCGATTCTCGGGCCGACAGCCCGAATCTCAGGCGTGTCCCACCGGCGGCGGCCCGATTCTCCGACCGACGGCCCGAGGCGGCTACCGATGCCTCTAGTTGGGCCGACCGACACTTCCTTGAGTTGGGCCGAATTAGCCCAACAACCCACTTCAGCCCAATTGATCAAATGGATCAAGCCATCACATCTGGGCTGCCCAATCATCCTCACCTCGACTGCCATGTCACCGGCACCGTCGCCGCCTACCGGAGGAAAAATTTAAGTAGCTCCTCAATGCTCCTCGCTCCGATGCGTCGTCATCCTCACCTCGACTGCCATGTCACCGGCACCGTCGCCGCCTACCGGAGGAAAAATTTAAGTAGCTCCTCAATGCTCCTCGCTCCGATGCGTCGTGCAAAGTGCGCGCCTCAAAGCGCCCATTGCGCACTTTGGCACGGCTCGGCACGGCTCGGCTCGGCCTCGGCCTCGGCCTCGGCCTCGGTGCTCGGTGCTCGTCGGTGCGAGGCACCGACTCGCACCGGGCTGTTATTTGGGCCAAAACTCACCCAAGTTTCTCAAGCCCACTTAAACCCACTTAAGCCCACAAGCCCATTTAAGCTATACACATGGCAAGCCCTTTTGAATAAACCCACATGGGTTTCTATATATATAGTGAAGATTTTCTTAGTGTCTAACCAATGTGGGACACTTGATTCCCCACTTAAACACTACCAACCTTTTTAATGATTATTGGGCCAACTTCGAAAATTAATTTCTCATTCACCCGATATCGGTTTTGAGTGTATTAATATTCGTTAGATTCCCCGTGAAACATAGATTCGTAATCTTTCAACGATTTCTCGTTTCGATATTCGATGGCTTCCCAATTTAATAAAAACCAAAACGGATTTTATTAATGGGTTAATACCCATTTGGGCCCAAAGCCCATTTATCTTAATAAAATCCAACAAAATTTTCTTTCAATTCTCTTATAATCAAGAAAAAATTTCTAACACCAATCAATCATCGCCCATCATGGCCGATCAAGAACATGGGCTCGAATCTCCCGACCAAGGCCACCGCCTATGCGTCAACGGATGCGGATTCTCCGGCGACCCCTCCACCCAAAACATGTGCCCGAAATGCTACAGAGACCTCAAACACGGCGGCCGATTGGACGTGGAGCCGACGCGCCGGCCTACGCCGACGGCCTCGGCGGCTCCTCAGTGCGACGAAGGGCTGCTTCCCGTTGCCTCGCCACGCAGAAGCTCTGCGACGGAGTACAGGGCACAGAAGGCGGATGGGTCTCCCCCGGCGGCGACGATGGGGAGGTGCGCCGCCTGCCGGAAAAGGATTGGGCTGACGGGGTTTAGATGCCGGTGTGGGACGACGTTCTGTGGGTCCCACAGGTACCCTGAGAGACACGGATGCTCGTTCGATTACAAGGCTTTGGGGAGGGAAGCTATTGCGAAGGAGAACCCAATCGTCAAGGCAGAGAAGCTTCATTACAAGATATGACCGCCGATCAGAGATCGACGAATCGTGGCCGTTGGTTTGGTTTCGGTTCTATTTCTAGAGGATGGCGACGCCGGCGGTGAACATGTATAATACTTAATTTCGAGAATTTCTTCTTTTTTTATTTTCTTTTAGTTATTTATTTGTTATATGATGATCTCTACTAGTTTGCCGTGTTATCTCTTCAATTTGAACTTGATTTCATCCGCAACCTGCTAGCCTCATCGACCATCGTATATTCGCAAAAGTTTAAATTTATATAAAAAGACAAACTTAGTTATCCGACATTGAACAAATGCATAACATGGAAACTCAATAGTTTGTTTATATTCAAGATGAGATAGCCACTTTCTATTTAGGGACCATCATCAGTCTCGTCTATACGTGGGATGTGATGTCATATTTACGCGTACATATATAAGACTAAATGTTTCCTGTCGTGAATTTAATCACTTCACATAATATTAGAAAATATGTCCATGTATATAAATAAATTGAAGAAATTCGAGTAACTCATGATTGTTTAATACACAATTTATGTAATTGGATATTTTTATTTACTTCAGTGGTCGTTTGATACGTGGGTATGGGGCGTGTATGAATAAGTTATATCGTGTTTGATATCTGTGTATAGCCATACATGCCTTGTATGGTTATACACGTCTATTAGAAGGATTTTGGTTATAGGGCGTGTATATATACCCACCTCTAAGATGGTTATGGGGTGTGTATTACTAATCCATACACACCTATACACACCTCAAACACATCTATCAAACACAATTTATATCATTACACAAATAATTAATACACATATCAAACATATTAAGGGCTCGTTTGATATCCTTGTTTATAGATTACATGGGTATAAGTTATTTGTGTATGGCGATACAAAGATTTTGTTGATATTGTATTTTAACATGTTTGATATGTGTGTATTAATTATTTGTGTAATGATATTAAATTGTGTTTGATAGATGTGTTTTAGGTGTGTATGTATTAGTGATACACACCCCATGACCATCTTAGAGGTGGGTATGCATATACACGCCCTATAACCAAAATCATTGTAATAGACGTGTATAGCCATACAAGGCATGTATGGCTATACACAGATATCAAACACAACGTAACTTATTCATACACACCCCATACCCACCCATACCCACATATCAAACGACCTATGAAATGCAATATCAACAAAATCCTTGTATCACCATACGCAAATAACTTATACCCATGTAATCCATAAACAATGATATCAAACGAGCCCCTTGAGATTTAAGTAAATGGTTGCTTTTTTGTGCTTAAACCCAATACATTTTCAATGTGGTCGGTTAGCTACTAATTGGGCTGAACATCTCAATAATTGAATGCATTGTCAACTTATTCGAGCACAAATATCAAATAAACAAGGAGATTCTCGAGAAATATATGAACAGCATAAAATTAGTTTTTTAAAGGATTTAATGCGACACATTATACAATTGATTCAACGAAGAATATCAGGAAATAAAACGTTGAGTATAGTCGTAATTCCTCAAAATAGGAAAGCTAAGTGTTGATGATCATGTGAAGAAAAACAAATAGGAAAAGAAAAGAAACGATTTTTTGAGTATGAAATAACAAACCACTATCGTTTATCCAAAATTCATATAGATTGGAATTAGGTTTGTTTTACTGTTACAGACACGCATATACACACAGATGTCGCTTGCACACAATCATAAGAAAAACCGTGACGCACTATGCTTGCCCACAAAGACCTCCATTCCAAATATGAACCCAATTATGTCGTTATTTGTCACACCAATTCATCAGAAAATAAACAATAAATGAAAAGAATATCCGAATCTGAATGATATAATATATGGTGGATCGATCTGTACATTATTATGCATCTTCCATAATAGCCGCAACAATAATCACCCACTAAAACATCCCACATGCCCACGTTAATGAAGTTCCATTCACAGAATCACATCTACATATTTAACTTGCCGCGTGTCTATATATATATATATATATCCTAAAAACGTATCATAGTCTCATTAAATTAACAACATAATGGCTCCTAAACTATTGTTTATAGGCTGTGTTCTACTAATCTTTGCCTTACATATGTTTTCAGCCACCGCCTACGTCCGCCCGCCGCCGCGTAGGTCACTCTCGCGTATGTTATCGGCGAAACTCGATGAAATCGACCCAACTTCTCCTCAGCAGGTAATAACTTTGCTTCTACTCCATATATATGAGTTAGGCCAATCAACCGTTAATTGAAAATATATTCATTTTTTATTAGTTTTTTTTATTATTATTATCGAAGGTCCACATATCTCTGAGCGGCGAAGACCACATGAGAATCTCATGGATCACCTCGGCGGACCAAACGCCAGCCGTCGTATACTACGGCACGTCGCCAGGTGGGCCCTACGTTTCGTCGGCGGAAGGAACTACCAATTCTTACAGCTACGTAATGTACAAATCCGGCGAAATTCACGACGTCGTCATCGGACCGTTGAGTCCAAGCACGACCTATTATTACCGATGTGGTGGACTCAACGCCTCCCAAGAACTCAGCCTCCGTACACCTCCTTCGCTGTTCCCCATCAGATTCGCCGTCGCCGGTGATTCTTGCAACCTATAAGATACTGTGTGCTGCTTATTCCACTCTTATTACATGGGGTTTTTATTAGTTACTTAACGAAACTAGCTATTTGCAGGCGATCTTGGTCAAACAGAGTGGACCAAGTCAACCCTCGAACACATCGAACGGTCAAACTACGACGTCCTTTTGCTCCCCGGCGACTTGTCCTACGCCGACGCATACCAGCCCTTATGGGACACCTTCGGCGAACTTGTCCATCCCTTAGCAAGCGCGCGGCCGTGGATGGTGACCCAAGGAAACCACGAAGTCGAAAAGATATTAGCGATCCACCCTAAGAGCTTCACCTCTTACAACGCAAGGTGGGCCATGCCCTACGCCGAGAGTGGGTCGCCGTCGAACCTCTTCTACTCCTTCGAATTATCTGCAGGCGTCCACGTCATCATGCTGGGTTCTTACACGGACTTCGAGGAGGTTCCGACCAGTACGATTGGCTGGTCAACGATCTGAAGAGGGTCGATCGAAGCAAGACGCCATGGCTGATCGCTTTGCTCCACGCGCCTTGGTATAATACGAACGAGGCTCATCAAGGGGAGCATGAGTGCGCTGGGATGAAGAAGGCCATGGAGGATCTGCTGTATGAAGCTCGTGTCGACGTCGTCTTTGCAGGCCATGTTCATGCCTACGAACGCTTCGTAAGCTTTGATCATCGATGATTTTTCCTCAAGTTATTATTACAGCGATGGTTTGTCGATCTATTTTTGCCATGTGTACTGTAACAACTTCTGCGCAGGTTAGGGTTTATAAGGAGCAGAGCAATGAATGTGGGCCGATGCACATAACCATCGGCGACGGTGGTAATAGAGAAGGGCTTGCTAAGAGGTGTGTGTAATTCCATATACTCTTTCACCTGAGAAATCAAATCAAACGTTGATTTGCTCGAGTTATTAAATTAAATGTGCTGCTTGCATTTTATTGCCAGGTTTAAGGATCCAAAGCCTGAGATATCAGCTTTCAGGGAGCCGAGCTTCGGACATGGTCAACTGTTGATTGTGAATTCAACGCATGCTGAGTGGACGTGGCATAGGAACGATGATGACGTGTCAGTTGCCGCCGATTCTATATGGTTGGAAAGCCTTGCCACCGTTTCTGATTGCCATGCATGAAAAATCTCTTTACTGCGTTCATTTGTGTAGAAATTTGGGCCTAACCAAGAACCAACCTTGGTGTAATAATTTGACAAAACTCGATGAGCCCATTATAAACAGAGGTAGGCAAAATAATATAAATGTTGTTACGTATTGAAAATTATTACGATATTAGTATTTTATTTTATGAGGAAAGGGGGGGTGCATGCAATGTAATAATGTAATGTAAGAGTCCTCACGTGTAGGATTAAATGCAGATTGCATCATTTGGGTTGCAGGGATGTGTTATTATGAGAAATGATTAGAGTATTTTACGTCCACCTTTAGTTTTCGAATAAGGTCATTGCATTAATTGGAATAAAATGAAAATAGAGGAAGACAGAGTGAGGGGCTATAGGAAGTAGTATCATTATTCGGATTTTTTTTTCCCAGAAAGAATCTCAATAAAACGGGGCCAATTATAACTCTTTCTTGCTGCAGAGGTAATTATATAGATATAGCATCCCTCCCATTTATTTCATTTCGAGCTACTGAAGCCATAATTTATGTCAGAGAATAATCAAGTATATCAATTAATTCATGCGTGCGTCACGGATTTCTTCTTATTCTTATGGCGATGGGTTTTAAAACCTAAAAAGAACAAGAAACGTGACATAATATCACGAAAATTATTCAAAATTATGTAATCGTGTTAAGATATGGGCAAATCACGCATCTGAAAAAAATCAGAAATCGAACAATATTAATTTCCCTAAAATTGAAAAATATACTGTAATAATGAATGGAGGGGGGGCTGCATTGGTTCGGATCAATCCTAACTCATCATTGCGTATCTTCGGAGACGGCCGAAGTCTATTTACCAAACTACCCTTGAAGCTCACGATATACGCCATAGATAGCCCATCATCATTCACATGGTGCCAATATCCCCCCTTATTAAAGAAGCTCATCATTATAATCACATCACAGTTAAAAATATGGACGAAAACATTAGAAATCCTTCCCCATAGAATACTTTTCCATGCTTACGCACGCATGATTATTGTGGAAAAAAGATGGGTCCCACTCTCCTCCTCCTTTGCATTCTCTCTATATATATGACCTTCTCTATGACTCCTTATTACACACATCTACAAGCAAAGCAGCAGTCCCATTTGTCTCTATAGCTTCTGCAATACTTCTCTTCGTATCCAAGAATTCTTTCGATAAGGTTAATGCCAACCTCTCTTTTACCCACTCTCATACAAGAAAACTGTTTGTTATGTACACCAACAAAAGTTAGGCTGAAAAAGCCTCTTTTTTTTTTTATGTGGGTTACTTTTGTCTTTTGGTGGCGAACTCATTGTTTAACCTCATGTAACGAGACAGAAAACCAATAACCTCAAAACATTCTTATACGTGCATGTGTCTTAGCCGTGCATGTCTTGGCTTGTTCCGAGAAGGAATGTTCTCTTGGGCTTTCTTGCCTTTCTGTGTTTGTTTCATTTCCAAAATCACTCTCCACTTTCGTTCGTACTTTTTGTTTACGCATATGGAGAAAAAAATAACTTGCTTTTTGGAAAAAAAGGTTATCTTTTTGTCTTACTAGGAGGGACAGATGCATACGAAAGCAAGAATCCGTTTCTAATTGCGTGCAGATTGTGACTACCATTTATTCATTCGCTCGCTCCCTTTTCTCTAACATTTAATTAATATATACCTTCGGTTTTCCTTTTTTAATTACAGAAATGGAAAAGCTGAACACAAAGCTGTATCTGGAGAACTGCTACATTATTCGAGAGAACGAAAGGCTTAAGAAAAAGGCAGCAATTTTGAACCAAGAAAACCAGGAGCTGCTCATCGAGCTCCAGCAGAAGCTCGCCCACGCGGCGGCCGCCGGCATTCCCACCTCCGGCGTCACACTCCAGGGGGACGGCGGCGCCACCACCTCCACCGCTACTAGCAAGCCCTCCAAGAAGGCCAAGAAGTGATGCAGATGATGATATGATCAGTGGCTGCTGTTTTAGTGGGATAATAATATTTAATACTTTGATATTCTAAAATTATAGCTTTTGTTAATGCCGATGGAATGGAAGATTTTCTGCCTACTGTAATATCATCTTCTAAAAAATATAATCAATATTATTATCAAATTACGCCGTTCTTTGGTATTATCGTATTATGACTGGCGTATACAGCGTATAAACGGAAATATAATGATTATAATCCAAAGATGAATAGTTGTTACATTTAAAATGTAGGACGTAAATGGCTTGTCAAAGAGATTTTTGCGTAGAAAAAAGCGTCGTCATCAGGTGTCATCCCTAAACGAACAAAGTCAACATGGTTAGGACATAGGATGAGGTTATGACAAACTTTGGAATACGTATATAATATATAAAGCTTGTTTTGAGTATATGACATGGGGTACAGGTTGACCAAAGAAAACAAAAAGAATATCCGATTAGACGTAGTTGTCATTTCCCTCAGAATTTGCCAAACAAAAGTCTGATAAAATCAAATCTGCATGAGTAGTTTCAGATTCTTGCATCCATTAAATGATATAAATGTCTATCGTGCCGCTAGACTTTTAAGAAAAAAACATGGACGTACTACGTACACATTCTTCTTGAAATAATTTGAACATTAAAAAACTGCAATAGTTGTATTATTATATCCTATATTACTTGTACTTGAGTCACTTTGCATCAGCATATCTTTGGTCATCAAAAACAGTATCTTGAACATCATTTCACAACTCTTCAAGAACTTCTACACAAAGGGATAATTGACAACAAAAGAAAAAAAAAAAAAGCAAAGAAATGTTTCTCTTCGCTTCACATAAGAGATCATTCATTTATATGTCTCGCTGGTTCGTTTTCTACTACAACTACTATTACTACTACTATTACCACTGGCTTGTTATAGCCCAGCTACAATACCCTTGCCAAGAAAAGCAGACATTCGTGTCGATATTAAACAAATGCGGGCTCGTGAGGGGGAAAAGGGCGTACAAGAAACCCAGCATTCCGACTAAAAACGCCACGAATACCAAACCTGAGAATCCATCGACAACATTTCATCATATAAGTTGATGTAAAATGTAAACGCGACTAAGGTATGCAATAAATAGAGCATGACGTCCACTATGTAGATGACATATTCAAGGCGAGAAACAGAAGCAGTCAGCTGCGAGACATGGGAGAGATCTATTTTCATACCAGATTTTGGGGAGAATATCACGGGCAAGCCCCAAAAGTTGCAGAAAGTATGAGCAATAAGTGGAGCAACTAGATTCCCTGCATATAAACCAGTCACATAATGTATCGGTGAGCTTAAGTAAATGAAAAAAAGGAAAAAAAGTTGGAGTTTATATAATCTATTATTTGGAAGATCGCCCACCAGTGCGAAGAAGAAGAAAAGTTGCATATGCTCCAAAGATGAGGGTGTACCCAAGCTGGAATCCTGATGAACAGAAGAAAGCAATTCACCAAGAAAGAAAGCAACTTCACTTAGAGACTAAGGGAATAGATTCTCAAATTCTAAAGTTTAACTTCCTAAGTATCATCCAGGAAAAAATACTCTTAATTTTAATGCTGACAAGTCATATCACGCGTAGGAAGCGGAAGATAATATACCTACAACTGAACAAGCTCTCAGAAAGCTGCTGTTTTGCTGGCTAAAATACTCCAACAAGTGGTTCAAATGAGCTGCACAAAAGCATATTACGCTTCAATCTTAAATGGGCCATAAGCGTACTGCTAATCCCATACATGTACCGCAACGTCAGAGTCTAAGTTTATACACATTGATCATTACCTAGACTGAAAAAAATGGGGCAGACATATATGACATCATAGGTGCTGAATCCTGAAGATAACAGCAGTGAAATCATGCAAGCTCTGAATACCAATTCTTCGGTGACCGGTGCCTATTCATAACAAGGAAACATCAGAGCTTTATAAATGGTTGGAAAGAGAACTGAGAAAATGATATTATAAATGTAAAATTCAAAGCCTTACCACAAGATAGTTACGCCAGGCTTGCACATTGGACACTGTCGACATAATTGCATTGCTGAACTTGAGAATAACGGCCTTTACATGGACAAGCGATACATATTCACAGACGTTTTCATCCCTTTCTTGGAGGATTGACAAAAGCCTCAAGGTAAAGGATCCAGTGTACATCAAGGAAGTCAGTAGAAGAGGAAAGACCAATGATTGCCACTGTCAATAAGAAAATTGCATTTAGCAATCAGTCACCCTTTTTCATCTGCAAGTTAAAAAAAAAACGAACATAAATAGACAAGTATCTACATCCAAATATATGGCCTTCACTAGTCCAAATACAGTATTCAAACGAGCTACTTACGAGATGATGCGATCTGATTCCATAAACCCCAAAAAGAACTGATGGATCGCCTGCTTGTATCTAGTAAGATATTAGAAAACAGGATGAGAGAAGTAGATTCCAAAAGATCTCCATGACCTGGTAATGCCAAATAACATTCAAAACAAACAAGAGTGTAAATCGGCTTCTAATTGAAGGCTAGTACTGCAAGTCAGCATTTTTATGTGTAATATAACTAAAAATGAATTTGATTAATGTACAAAGACCAGCAAATGGCGTCCCACGAGAAATTTTGTTGCATCAAATATGGGAAACAAGTGAAGCAACAACATCCATGGTTAATAGACAAGAAGCTGAAAATGTCGAACATTATTACATAAGGCATGTGAATCGTAGGCCATAAATGGACAAAAAAGGTTTCTGAAGGTTTATAAACTGGACAATCCCATTAATGAGGTTGATGATGTAAGCATAATCCTTGAGCACGAGTGCATATTTGGGATTTTCAAAACCTCTATGGTCGAAGAAGGTTTAGACCAGTCAGGTATAGCAATAAATGGCATAACACTTCCGTATCAGTCAGCAGCGTACCGCTGCGGGCAGAAACTATGCATAGCCAGTAAAACAAATGAAAGGAAACCTAAGTTCGTTCAATTAACTATAAGCAAACGTATTCTACTGATTTAAATCCTAAAGACACCTTCTTCTTTATTTTCGGAGAAACGAAACGCAATAAGTGGACTTACGGGGAGCATAAGCGAGCAAACGATCACCGACAGGATAGAAGACAGTGCGGCGCATATGAACCTACGGATCACGAACGATCTGTACGAGCTCGCCTGTGGTAATCGGAGAATCATCGTCGGAAAGTAGAGAACTGCTACATAGAAAATCGACAGTGCTGTGCACGTCAACACGGCCATCCACTTTTCGAGGCTTAAGCCTCCGCCGTCATGCTGCTCCATCGGCGTCGTACTACGGTGCTGAAGTGGATCGATCTACGGAATTCAAATCCGACCAAAGGGTTTAAGCTACTGTTGACTGTTGACTTGAACTAAGACCCGCCTGGCATGGGTTGGTTTGTCAGTTAAATCACAAGGCATTGATAATGGGCTTTGGCCCAACTACAAAATTAGGGTTTCTTCACATAAGCCAATTTATATCATCATCATCGGATCGATCAAATCTAGTCGTTAAATTTCCTACGGTACGGTTCAGTTCGGTTCGTTTCAATTCTCTGTTGCCCACTGTGGAATGTAAAGACAACGTTATTATTCACTTGCAACATTTATGTGATTTTCTACTTTGTTCGAAAACAAAATATCTCCTTTTTTTTTTCTTTTATATGAATGATTCCATCCAAGTTTCGATCAAGTCCACATCTTTCGTATCATGATTTTTATTTCCTAAAATTTGCATGCAAGTTGCAGCAGTCCGATAGCGAAGCGAGTTTTTCTCCTTAATTTCGGTTTTGACCGAATCGTGATATTTTAATATTATTTTATTAATTAATGTTTGTGCTATATCATTTTTCCCTACCCCATTGGCCTAGAAGCACTAAAGAAGATAACACTTTATTTTCAAATCAACACAAACCTCACGATCCTACCAAAAGATCGTTGGGAATTAATGATTTCAGATAAGTCTTTCTCTCAAACATTTAAGGAGTAGATATTAGTTTTCTTTACCATTACGTACTAAAGCCAAGGTGGGCTTGCTTGGCTAGTAGAATAAGAAGACCACACAACTAAGATACGTACATTCGTCTCTAATAAGAAGACCACACAACTAAGATACGTACATTCGTCTCTTACCATACAAAAGAATCATGCTTTACGAAGGTGACGTGTAAACTGAGATTCCCATTCGTTTTCCGTTTCTTCTCTTTCCCACACAAATTAAAAGTGAAGCTGCTTCACCTAATCTTCATTTCATATCTTCAAGACCCAAAAGAATAAACGTATATTATATATCTTCCTTCTTATTACCGACGAGTGAATCTGATCCCCCCAAAAAAAGAAAATCATGATGAATGTCAAAGAAATCACAGCAGAAAATCCGCCGACGACCCAACACCCATCAGTTGTTGACGGAGGTTCCCACGAGGAAACTAACACAAAGTCGCCGTCTTTATCGCCGCCGACAGCAGCGGGCGGCGGCGACGGCGCAATAATGACATCGCGCGTACAACCTCGTACCAAGAACGATAACACGAGTGGTAATAATAAGGACGATAATCGAGCAGTGGAAGTCGAGGAGAAAGAGAACGGAAGAGAGAGGCTGAAGAGGCATAGGATCGAAGTGGCGGGTCGGGTTTGGATACCCGAGATTTGGGGCAAGGAAGATCTGCTCAAGGATTTGATTGACTGTTCTGCGTTTGATGCTTCGCTGGTGAACAGCAGTATCATGTCGGCTAGAGCTGCTTTGGTCCAACAAGGACGAAGGTTGAGAGTGCGAAACGGTTGTTGATTTTCATACATTATTTCGTCCATTTTCTGTTTTATATTTTTATCATAACCAAAATAGATTTTATGTTGTTGATTACGAACTGCGATATGTTTTGAGGGTTTATTCTTATGCTGTATTCCCATTCTCTTGGCTACCCCATACATATAAATTATAGATTTTGATCTCTACTAACGTCTTGAAGCTACGCTACGCTTGCTTGAGTTTTCATTGATTTTTCCTTTTTATATTTGCAATGAGGACGTCGACTGCATAATTGTGGCCCAGATATAACAATCTGAAGCCCAATAGATATTAAATAAGTTGGGTCAATCAAAGAAAGCCGAATAAGCCCACGAACCTGCATAACTCTTAACATACATCCATCGTCTTAATCGCCCACCAAACGGAGCCAATCCACGTAAGCACCATGCAAAACACTGAAGAATATTGTATTTGGGGGTCCAAAGCGATTTCTAAAATGGGCCACATCAAATTAAATATTGTATACAAACTTTTTTGTGTCAAATTAGCACAAACTATTCCTAAATAACTTGCATGTGTCCCACATCCAATAATTGATGAATGTTTGGGTAGTTTATAAGTAGATAAGTCACTCCACGTATCACCAATTGGTTTTAGGAGATGTTCATCTCTTATATAGGTCAACTCTCCTTCTATGTGGCCGGCCCAATAATGAAAATTTAACACAAACACCCTACTTTATACTAGTTTGAAACTGTAAACTGTAATATCTAAAGTTTATCAATGGTGAAGTTAGAAACATAATAAAGTTGTTTTCTTTTTGTGGAACTTTTCGAAACAATCTCAAACGATCTTCCGTAAAGAGCCTTTTTATTGATTGTTTGTTGGTAGCCTCATCATTGTAAAAAAAAAATGAGGCCTCAAGAATAACCATAAAAGTGAGGTTCTCAAATCTCAACCACTATAATATTTTCAGAAAATTGTGTGGTCCTGTGCAAAAGATCATGATGCACGTAGTATAATAATTTGAAACCTCTTAATGCGAAAGCAACGACAATATGATTCGTCAACATAATCGTATATCCAATATACACCTACGAAAACAATTTTAGTAAATTTAGTTTTTCAACTAGAGTGTTTATTTGTCCCCATGGTTGGGACTAGTGGCTAATCTCATGATCATCGTTGTACGACATATTAACGGGTTGAGATCCTCTATTCCACTTTTTGTATACCACTCCGTATTCCAACGAACGAAAATCGTTACACCTCCCCCCGACAAGTGTTAAAACAAACGTAAACATCATTACACCTATTAATGTCATTACAACAAGTGTTTAAACAAAAAAAAAACCTCATTATTACGTATTTTTCTAATATGGAGTAGAAAAAATCAGTATTATATATTAAAATTGAAAAATACGTAATAATGAGGTTTTTATTCTTTTAAACACTTGTTGTAATGAAATTCATAGGTGTAATGATGTTTACGTGTGTTTTAACACTTGTCGGGGGGAGGTGTAACGATTTTCGTTCGTTGGAATACGGAGTGGAATACAGAAAGTGGAATAGAGGATCTCAACCCCATATTAACATAGCGCATGAAGATCTAATTTCATCCCCGAAATGTGCGGGTTAGCCCATAGCTTATTGACTCTGGATACTTCATGGTTGTGAAAAAAAAAAACTGTGTTTATTTTTGCAAATACAATTTCATTAAATGTATTACTTCTTCAAATGAATCTTGACCATTAATATCTAAACCTTCTCGTATACCGATAAATTTTTTAATTTAAATGTTCTTACATGAAAAAAAAATAATTATTGATGTCGGGACTTGTGGGCTTTTTTTACTTTACATCCATTTGTTACAAAATATTTTAATGATATGGGGATTTCGGGGCATACGTCGTTGCTTCAGTTGTTCTACATAAAACCCCGTCCTAATACTAACTGAAAAAATCACCCCAAACAAACTCCAATGCTCACCAGTCTTCTCACCTTCCTAGACACACACACAATCAGCCTTTCACTATAGCTCAAAAACAAAATGGCCAACAAGACTAGCCTCGTCCTTTTACTAGCCACCCTCCTCGCGGCGGAGATCCTCCTAGTCACCGCCACAATCACCACCGTCACCGTGATCACCATCGACGGCAACGATTCCACCCGCGGATGCCAGATCCAAATTCAAGGGAGGCTCTTCCGCGCTTGCCAGAACTACTTCCAGTTCCAACAGGGCAGCAGCATCAGAAGAAGGACAGCGTACGAGGAAGATGAGATGATCGCCATGGTGTCGGAAGTTGCCAACCCAGGCCAGCAAGAGCAGCAGTACTTGAGCGATTGCTGCGATACGATTCGCGAGGTGAAGGAGCAGTGCCAGTGCGAGGCCATAAAGAAGGCCGTGAGGAGCGCTCAGCAGCAGCAGCCCGGCGGAAGCTTCGAAGGTCAGCATCAGATGCAGCAAGTTTATCACAAGGCGATGAATCTTCCTAGCGACTGTAATCTCAGGGTTAGGCAGTGCGAAATTAGGGTGATCTTCGTGTAATGAATCTGTGTGTAAGTAAGAATGTGAAATACTAAGGGACTTTCTGTCTGTGCGATGTGTGAGACGGGCGCTTTTTGTTTTTTTTTTTTTTTTTGTAATAAAGGTGTATGTAATGTACGCATTCACCAGCTTTTCCCTAAAAATCCATTAATGCTCAAGTAGAACCTTGGATTCTCCGTCAGTCGACGACTTTCTGACAGCATTAATGTAAATGAGTCAAAGCTTCGTCGATGGAATAATTTAGTCAGAGATGGAGAAAAAGGTTCCGACTTTGAAGGTTGTTGATTTTGTATAGGGAAAGAGAGCAATTAATTGGGGGGGCCGTTGGTGAGGTGAGGTGGGGAGGCTGGGCAGAATCGCGGATAATGCATGCGATTTGAGTTTGGATTTTTTCTTTCCTTTTTTTTCAATTTTGGTTTTAAGTGGTCGTGGCAATCTTTTGCTCCTCCGTCTTGCGCTATGGCTGTTGACTACATCATAAGAAGGTTCATTACAATACAAGAAGATTGTTTGGACAACTTTCCGATTTGCTGGCAAACTTAAAGCCATATATATATATATATATAACCGTTTGGTTAGTAGCTTCATCAATTCAAAACAAAAGAACGAGGACGAAAGAATTTGAAAGAAAGAAAGAAGAAAAAAATGGTGTTCTTCACCAAGAACAGCCCCTTGACGACCTCTTGCAGCTCACCGCTCATCTTCTCCGTAAAATCCACAGCAACGACGGGCGAATCTAATCGTAGAAGGATTAACGTTTCTAACAGAAGACCAAGAACGCCCTTTTCTGCTCTTGAAGCTCGGGTCTCTCTCTTACTCGCTCTTGCATCTCAAACTTCATCTCTCTCAAGGCGTGGTACGAGGTTTTTTTTACCTATTTATTACCATAACTCTCTGTTTGCTCGTGCTCTAACCTCTTCCTTTATCACGGTATAAACTCTGTTCAATCTGCAGCGTTGATGGAATTGGCTGGGGAGACCGCTAAATATGTGCTTCCCAGTGATAGGTTTGGAAGCAGGAATCTTGAGGAAGCATTGATGTCTGGTACTTACCTACTCGATCAAAGATTAGTATTTTTTTTTGTTTGATTTTCTATCGTCGATTGACAGAGAAAGTGTTGCTTCTTGATTGTAAAATGAACTGAAGTTCCCAATCTTGAGAGCGTTGAATTCAAAGTACTGAGTAGGTACGACAAGTACGAGATAAGAGAAGTCGAGGTACACTACTCTGAGTTATTTCACATGTACAGATGATCCTCAATCATGACTGTGCTACTATGTTTCTTGCTTTCTTTCTCTCCATGAATAAAATAAGAACAGCCTTACTTTGTTGCTGAGACGACGATGCCTGGGAAATACGGATTCGACTTTGCGGGCTCGTCTCGATCTTTCAATGTCTTAGCTGAGTACTTGTTCGGTAAGGTAAAAAGAATCCCATAATGAGTTGATTGTTTTTCCTTCTTTTGGGCCAATATTTCCAAGCCTTCGACTCTGCCCAGAATACGAAAGCGGAGCAAATGGAGATGACAACGCCAGTTTTTACACGCAGAGTGAAATCAGACAGTGAGAAGATGGATATGACCACCCCAGTCATAACCCGAAAGGTTGAAATATGTTTCAATATTTTGTCGTCGGTTTGATAACTTTTGCAAAGATAGATTAGATTTCATCATCTTGGCCTCATAACTAATGCAAAGCTCATCCTAGATTGAAAGTCAAGATAAATGGAAAATGTCCTTTGTGATGCCTGCAAAGTACGGCTCCAACCTGCCATTACCAAAGGATTTGTCCGTGACCATCACAGAAGTACCCAAGAAGATCGTCGCAGTTGCTGCATTTTCGGGTCTTACTGCATTTGATCATCAGTTTGTTTCTTAGATGATATAAATGGATGTTGAAACTAAAGGTAAATTAATTTCAGGGTTCGTTTCGGACGAAGAAGTTGAGCGAAGAGAATCATCGCTGAGGAAGTTGTTAGAATTCGACAGGCAATTTCGGGTTAAAGCAGGTGCATCTGTGGAAGTGGCTCAGGTAATCTATTTCTGGGATTAGTAAACATTTGATTCGTTCAAGGATGCTTTATGTACATTCCATTGTCGTTTTTGACGGTCTTTTCTTGAATATATTGCGTGCAGTATAATCCTCCGTTCACGCTTCCATTCAGTCGTCGGAACGAAATTTCTTTAGAAGTTGAGAGGAGGGAACTGTAACTCTGTTCAACGATATAGAGCTTCAGTTTTTGTTTCGTATAGTGCTTATAAGGTTTGTATGATGTTCCTATGCAAACTATACCAACATTTTATCAATTAAATTGATGGGCAGTTTATGTATTTTGACTGGGTAGAAGTTAATTGCCATATGGCCTAAATAAGAATCTCATGCTTCAGAAATGGAGACACCTTAATAATGGTCTCTTACAACGTCAGTCATTCATATGCAATTGAACATCCTCAATTATACAAAATCTTGCGAATAATAAACCTCAGCAATTGCTATCAGGGAAAAAATGGTCTGCCAAGCTCGAGATGAAGCCATTCAAGTCCAAAATTTTTTCAGTTCAAAGAAGAAGCATATTCATCAACTGTTTCGAAAAATGAAAACGAGGGGCTTCGTAAGAAGAAAGAATAAAATTAGTAGGATTTAATAATCGTCTTCGACGTCGCTGATATTTTCAATGCCCAAGTTAAACAAAGCTGTGAAGTTTACTGTAATAGCTGTCTTATTTCATGACCACACATTCGTTCACAACAAAAACCTCAAACAATTATAGAGAAAATCAGAACATTTGTTGTTTCACCATCCTGAAATCAATCTATTTCGTCGGCGACCCATGGCCGGAACGTTGAGCTTCACCCCATCACCGATTCTCCGGTCAGTTTCATCGTCGAGCCACAGGTCAGCAATTAAGAGGGCACCTTCTTTCACGGTGAAGTCACAATCGTCCTCTTCTTCTTCGTCGTCGTCAACCTCAAAAGTTTCAGACACGCCTTCGAACCCTATATCGGCCCCACCCAACTTCAAGGCTCCAAAACCCAAGCCGTTCGGTGTTCGACCCGATAAGATACTCGACATCATCGGAGCTTCCCTTGCCTTGCTCTTTCGACTTGGGACTGGCACACTTGTTTCTGGGTATTTATTCTTCTACTTTTTACTGCATTTGTTTCTTCTTTTCGGACATCATCAGGGTTTTTTGCATTTGTTTTTGCTTCAGATATTCTGTTAGTCTTGTACCTGAGAAAGAGTTTCCGTCGGGCCAATATGCGCTAAAAGTTGCTGGTAAATAGCACATATTTTTTTTATCTTTTGTACAAATGTTCCCTTTTTATATCATCAATCAACGATTATCCCAAATGCTCTGCAAGGTAAAAGAAATTGAAAGATAAATCCTTTTTGTCTTAACCAAGGTTATAAGGTGAAGGAGACTTCAAAAGTTGGCCCTAGGCCTGAGAAGCCAATTGAGATTTATGAGTTTGAAAGGTACTGCTTAGATGTAGTTTGTTTAGTTTACTCTTACAAGCCATTCTACGCTTCGAAGCATATGTTTAAATTCATTCGTAACTACTTGAACGAAGACTAAATGCGTAATCTTTTGCTCTTCATGTCGATTGGGGTGGAACTCGTGGGAATCTCCTTCAGCTGTCCCTTCTGTAGAAAGGTGTGAGGACAACTGCCCATTTTGCTACTTGCTTGCCTGAAGTTACAACAGTTTATGTTGATGTCCTTCACTCACAGGTTAGAGAAATAGTTGCTGTTTTGGATCTCGACGTCTTGTATTATCCATGTCCAAGAAACGGGCCAAACTTCCGTCCCAAGGTCGGGCAAATGGGAGGAAAACAGCAGTTTCCTTACATGGTTAGAATCGTCGTACATGGTTAAAAATGCAGATAGTTGGAATTCTCTAATTCTGTAATGATCTCTCGCCATATCCTTCAGGTAGATCCCAACACTGGAGTTGCTATGTACGAATCGGATGAAATAATAAAGTATCTGGTCAGCAAATACGGTATATATACCTATATGAATTCTTCCATTGAGGTTATAGCTAGTTGCATTCTGCAGAATCTTTTATTACATGCCGAGGATGACCGTGTTGTTAAATTACAGGAGACGGTAGAGTCCCGATTCTGCTTTCTCTCGGTCTATTAACTGTAAGCATAGCAAGGCAATTCTCAAAAGCTCAGATTCTTGTACAACTATAAGATCTTTACAAAATTTTTCCAACTCCCTGCATTTTTTTTTTTTTGGTTTGGTAGACTCTTACAGAGGGATTCGCCATGATCGGTCGAATGGGCAAGGTATAATTCTCGATTCAGATCCAAATTTATCTAGTAAATCAAGAATGAGAATGAAATTCGTTATGTCATTTCTTTGTTCAAATTCTCGGCAGGGCTCATCCTACACTCCATCAAAGCTACCTCCTAAGCCTCTTGAGATATGGGCTTATGAGGTTAGAAATCGTTTCATTACAACAAACGTCTTACGAACGCAGATTGGGATGTAAAATACGCTTGCTTTTTTCTTCATAGGCTTCACCGTTCTGTAAAGTTGTGCGCGAAGTACTTGTCGAGTTGGAACTACCTCACATACTTCACAGGTGAAAGTCGATTTCTTGAACTACCTCACTCAAACATTCCATAGATGTAAGGTTAAAGAAAATTACGACCAAATTTAACTCGAAAGGAATCAATACGGCGTTTTTGCAGTTGTGCACGCGGCAGCCCTAAACGTCAAGTAATCTTCGAGAGAGTTGGACACTTCCAGGCAAGTATCTCCTCACACCGTTTTTAAGGATTTTTTTTTCTTTTTCTTTTTTGGTCGAATGTAATCGTACCATGATTTCATACGACGTTTTTTGTTTCAAAAAAAAAACAAAAACAGGTGCCGTACTTCGAAGATCCTAACACGGGCGTCCAAATGTTCGAGAGCGCCGAAATCATCAACTATCTGAAAGCCACTTACGCCCTCAACTAATAGCATCAATGCTTCTGGCATATATAGATATGTTTCGTATTGGTTGTTTTTACATTTTGTGAAGAAGGTACGAAAGAAATAAAAAGCATCCTACAGAAGATCAATGACTACGTATTTGTGACGCACCTCATGACTGATATTTGACTGTGAAAGCTCACCAGCATATAATATGGATCTATATGCAGGTCTATTATATGTTTGATTAATTTTAATCATTGTGCTGACTCATTAGTCAAATGCAAATTGGATAGACACAAAGACAGCCGCACAAAAATAAAAACCAAGTTCTTCAACGCATGATATCATAAAAGGTCCCCAAGAAAATGGCGTGTAGTAGAAAGGCTATCCTGACTGGGACCCATCGCAACTTGCTGTATATCAGACACCGTTTTGATGTATATAAAAAGATCAATAAATCCCACAATAGTTTCTTGTTTTCAGAGGTAGAAGAAGAAGCAAAGCAGGTCATTCATGGCTGGTGGTCGTATGCTCACTCCCTTCGGTTTTACTACAGCTCTGCTGCTGCTGCTGCTAGTTGATGCGTCCCGTGGTTTCCTCACACAACGTATGATTCTTACATACACTTTTGACTCAGTTCAATCAACCCTTTTGTTCTTTCTCTGTAATAATAATGAAACTGTGTTATTGCAGAGGCTGGAGACTACAAACCTCTACAGTTCAGTTACTCAGGCGACAAAGGGCCAGAAAAGTGGTCTAGCCTCAATCCCAACTTCTCCACGTGTGCAACTGGGAAGCTTCAGTCGCCGATCAACGTTATTACAGGCCGAGCTATAACGAACAAAAATCTAAAGCCCTTGGTCAGAAGATACAATCCAGTCAACGTCACCTTATCCGACCTCAGATACACCGTCGCTGTAATTAGCATTAGGCGTCACACCACCGTATTCATCATCCATCTACTTCGTTGGAAACAGTGATAGATCTGTATTGTTATTCCTTTTTTGTACAGATAAACTATCCAGAAAATACGGGAGCCATTGCTTTCGAGGGGAAACAGTACAGTCTCAAGCAAATGCACTGGCATTCGCCGTCAGAGCACAGAATCGACGGCAAAAGGTTTTTATACTACGACCAATCTTAATTCTTTCTTGAAAGATATTCTTCATTTACAACCAAGATCTGACCTTTTTTAATATGGGCACATTAGATATGATGCCGAGCTTCACATGGTGCACATTTCTGACGATTCCAAGCTGGTAGTAGTTGCGACCCTTTTCGAATATGGAAGCCCCGATCCAGTTCTTGGACAGGTTTTTTGCCTGAGAATCAAACTATATTTATGTTCGAATGTTTTTCGATGGAATAGAGAAAATGATCGAAAGCTTATTTATAACTTGGTAACAGATTGAGAGCAAGCTGAGCGAGCTGGCGTACGAGGCCAAGGTTAGGGATTCGAATCCGATTTCGATAGGGATCTTTCATCCCAAGGAGCTGAGGACTACTTCGAACAAGTATTATAGGTACTTGGGATCTTCTAGCATACCTCCATGCGTGGAGGGGCTCACCTACCTTGTCCTTGCCGAGGTAATAAAAGAAAAGAAGATATCTTTTTCTATTTCTATTTGCTGGTAAGAAGAGTTTTTACGGGGACTATTTGTGCGCAGGCGAGGCCGATATCGAGGGAACAAGTGCAGGCACTCAAGGCTCCTTTGGACATTGGATGCAAGTACAATGCGAGGCCTTGCCAGCCAATTAACGAGCGACGCGTGGAGGTGTTCGGTGTGTGATTTTAGAGTTAATATTATACTTTGAACGGTGTTGTACAAATAATATCCATCGTATTCTAGGAGTACTACATTACTACTTGTTTGACCAATAATGTCGTAGTAGCAACGGTAACAAATTCAGTGAAATCCATGAGAATCTTTCTTTAGTTATACATGCAGCACCAGCACGCCATAAAGAAACACTATAGACGACGAATACAGTCAACTGCGATGGCTTGTGAAAGCATCGAAATATAATCTCAACTAAGTCAACAAAATGGTCTTCGATTTCCTTTAAAAAAACCATGAAATAGTCCATCTGGGAGACCATACAGGAGTTAATGACCGCACAAGCAAGCAGAACATTCAGACTTTTTTTTTTTGGGTTATAGCCTACTATATTTGATTGTCGTTATCACAGAGATGAAAAACGAATAAGCTCGATCAAATTTTACTTCTGAATCTTAAATATATAGCTTTATTAGTCTGGTCAAGTTTCATTTCAGCATAACTTGTTGCGTGTAACTTGGAAAATGAATTACATATTTACAAAGTCATATCAAAATATAAAAACCAAACAAGGAAAAGAAAAATAACCGTCAAAGACATGCACGCAATGTTAACTTTCACCAAAAACTGCAAAGACGACAGAAGACAGACGAGAAACATGGCACCAGCCACCAAATCATCCAACAACTCCCAACACGCAAAATGATTCCTTCTCAAGTTGGTGGGACCCAATCTAATTGAGCGTCCTCGCCGGTCAACGACGAGCACGACCGCCGCCCCGACGCAAACCGCTTCATCCCACCCAAACCTGGCGGCGGTTCAGCCGCCGCTTCTCCACCATCACCTGCACCACCATCTGTCCTCCTCACACTCGTACTCCGCCGCCGCCATGGATCGGCCTTTTCCTCCTCCCCAGAGACTTTCTTGCTCCGCGATCTATGCACCTTTTTACCTCCGACGTCGCGGTGGCCCTTCTTTGATCGGAACATATTCAAAACCTTGGAACAGAGCCCAATTTTCCTCCCCTTCAACGTTATTATTCGTTCGCCGTCGTCAGCCTTGACTGAATTCGACCTCATCCGACACCGCTTTGACCTGACACGACCCATGCAGGAAACCTTAGGCGAGCCCGGTTCGGCCGGCTGGACCGTCAAATTTCCGGCAGAATGCGAGCCGCGCTTCGGAAACAGCCTTACGTTGGCCGCCGGCCTGCCGCCGCACGTCCTTCGCTTGGAGTCAACGAAAGTGGCCTTCTGCGTCTTGGGCAGACCGATGATGATCGACGCTTTGGATTTAAAAGTAGCGGAGAGACGCTGAGAATTGGAGCTAGAACTTTGGGGATTGGGTTTCATAGAGTCCGATGACAAACCACCGCCGCCTTTAGCCGAGCCTTTCCGCTCGTAGTAGGCGTTTCGCTCGAACCACTCGCACTCGGCATCTTTTGAAAGGCAGTAAGATTCCGGCGGCGCATCGGAGGAGATGAAGTCTCCAGAAACGGTGGATTTATCGGGCGGTGGGTCGTCTCCGGCGAGGGTGGTTTCGCACGCAGTTTTACGGTCGCCGCCGCCCATAGCGCAGGCCGTCACCAGGGTTTCAAGATCCACTTGAGGCATCGACAAAATTATGTATTCAGCGAAACAAATACGATGAGAAGATTTGCGAGGGAAGGAGAAAGAGAGAAGAGATGAAGCGAGCTGCTTCTGTTGGTGGGAACGGAAGAAGAAGGCGTGGTCAATGTGTAATTAGTTAAATATAAGGCCCACTTTAAGAAATTTTTAAAATCTTCAAGGGGCCTTGCTGAAAATAACAAGAGAAGAGGGGGTTCATTGGGAAATTAAAAGCCTCCAATCCATTCGAAAATCCGACCGTTGGCCCCATATAGCATACCACCAGCACCACCACAATCATCATCAGACAAACACACGTTGGGAGTACAACGGCTTTCTTCATGTCCTGAAAAAAACAGAGACTTCAATTTCGAAACTGAGTCAAAACTTCTTCTTTCCCAAAAACCACCGAAGAAGATGGGCTGTGTCTCATCGAAAATGTTCGCCAAAGAGAGGAGGCAAAATAATCTATGCAGAGGCCACGTTGTCTCCCTCACGTCAACAACGTATGGCCTTCTCAAACTCGACAAAGACAGGGATCATCAAACTCAAGTAAAAGAAGAGAAAGTAGCAGAAGAAGTGAAACAGAGCATCGTAGATTGTGTAATAGAACCTAAGAAATCATCTCGTAAACGCGACGAGCCATCAGAGATCATAAACGCCTGGGAGCTTATGGAAGGTCTTGAAGAGGAAGTTACGAATAATGACAACACTTTGCAGACGAAGAAGAGCCAAAGTCCAAATAAAGCCTAGATTTCTTATCGGTCCTAGGAGCCCACTTAAGTTCTTGAAGGCAATGGATTCTCCTAGGAAAGTGAAGAAAGCTTGGGGAAAGGAAAATAAGAGTGGAATCAGATCGTTGGAGAATACCCCGAAAACAGTGTTGAAAGAGAGGAATGCTCTTACAGAGTGTGCAAGGAAGCCATCTCCGAGGTTGTGGGCTTCCATCAGAGGAAGCCCTAACACCAAAAGATGCGACAGTTTAAGAATTGATTCGGCGCTGTCTAAGGGAAGAAAGAGCTTAGGCCCATTGTTCGATCCTGAACTAGTAGCATCTTTAGAGAAAGAGGTCGACGAAGCAAAAGAGGAAATAAAAAAAATGGTAGTTTCTGCTACTCAAAATCTGCCAAAGGAGGGAACTTTCAAGAACTCTGACCCAATTCTTGAACTCTACAGCAAGAAATGCCCGCCTGGCGGCGAAAACACAGTGATTCTATACACCACCACACTGAGGGGCATTCGGAAAACCTTCGAGGAGTGCAACGTTGCAAGAAAGATCATCGAATCACAGGACATACAGATGTACGAGCGAGACATATCGATCCACTCGGGCTATAAGGAAGAACTGAGGAAGCTAATGGGAAGCAGAGAAGTGAAGGTGCCTCTAGTGTTCGTCAAGGGTAGGCTTATAGGTGGGGCCGAGGAGATGGTGAAGTTGGACGAAGAGGGAAAGCTAGGAATGATCTTCGATGGGATACCTAAGGCGAATGGCTGGTGCAAAGCTTGTGGTGGGATAAGATTTGTCATGTGTGTGGTCTGCAATGGAAGCTGCAAACTCTTGGGACAAGATGGAAGAAAGAGTGTCAAGTGTAATAGCTGCAATGAGAATGGTTTGATTCAATGTCCGAAATGTAGTTAAACTTTTTTAGGGGCTTTGTTTTGTCTTTCTTTCTTCTTTCTTCTTCTCAATCTATGAGGAGAGAGGAGAGAGCTTATCTTAATTTAGGGCGAGCATAAAGGTTGTATCTTTGTATGTTTGTTTATTATTACATTGGCCAGCCCAAGGCCAATTTCTGGTTATTGCATTGACCATTTTTTTCGTGATGTCTAGTGTCTGACATGGATAGTTACATACATGACTTCGTAAATGTCCGATCACTTATTGCATAGAAAGCGACTACTTCACAAAGAAATGAGGACCAAATTGAAACCAAGTTTTAGAAAGAAGGCTACTTTGAAAACTAATGAGAACTCCAGGGACTGACTGTAAGAATCGATCACCTTTCCCTGAGCTTTTTGGTGACGGCAAAGACAGCTCCGGCGACGGCGACGACAACGCCGGAGATGATCATTGCAGTCTTGAAACTCTGAAGCTGAGCGTTCTTCTTCTCAAGCTCTTCAAGTCTTTTAGCAGCTCTACACTTCTCCATCTACACCACCACACATACAGAGGCTATCAACGCCTTATTTATTCCTTACGTGGATTTGATCTACTACGGAAAAAAAAGTACGATAATTATTATGTTGGAGAAAATGGTGATGATGGTAACCTCTGTTTCCTTTGCGACATCTGATGATATGGGATCAACCTGAAAATCCCTGTTTCTGCTTGGGTTAAGCTCTTTCTCTACGTCAGCTGCCGGAAATGACGACATGTTTTCTTGGATTCTGATTTTGTTATTACAGAGAGTGGAAAGACAAGGAGGAGGATGCTAATAATAATACATCAATTAACTTTGGCGTGGAACTTGGATCAAGAATGCTTGTAGGAGTTATTGAATGCCAAACAGATGTCAGTTATTTTCCAATATTCAGGATCTCAAACTCAACCACTTTTGTCATATGCTAATTTAGGCTTTATTCTGGTTGGGTTCTGCATCGCTTATACAATAAATTTGGATCATATTAAATGCCCGAAAAAAATATTTGAACTTTTCATTATCAAATTGTCCTAAAGAAAGCAAATATACTACTACTACTACAAGCCCAAGGAAAGCATAATGAATATAAAAGTAGGGACGTTCGCAATCAGTTATTCATCAGCAGTGGTTTCTTCATGCTCCAGGCATTCAAAGACTCAATCTTTACAGTCTCTGTGCCATTGTTGAATGCAAACAGATGAGCATCGTTGTTTATTGCTAACGTCGGATAAACCCTAGATGTAATGCATGTCTTCCCTCTTGACGCAAAGCTCTCCACCACAGAGTGATCGATCTAAACCAAAAAATAAAATTAATTATTTAGGCTAATTACACACCCTAAAAAACCTCTTACTAATCACATATATGCATTTCCATTACCAGACTCCTTAGTGAAAGCTTCTTGTCTGACAAATCTACGTCCACAAATCCTCCAAAAGATGGTTTGCAAGCATCTTTCCCATCCTTCATGTAGGATTTACTGTTCCTCAATGTTGACCTGCCAACGATGATGATATATATATAAACGATATGAAGACATTGTAATCTTAGTGTATGTAGTATATTCCGAACTAAGACAAAAGTAGCAGGGAAAAACAAACCTTGAAGCATCTGAGCACATGAGGACAACATGTTTGCCAGGATGATCATCATCCTTAAAAACCCTAAAGAACACGGGCGTGTACTCTTCGAGGTTCTCCGAAGCCAAAGTCACGAGCCCAAACGGTCCCAATCCACCTTCAACGGTCGAACCCTTTTCGCCGCAGAGCTTCTGCGCATCGTATCTGTCCCAACTTGGATCGAACCTCTCAGCGTTTTTCAGGCTTTTGAATGAAAAGACCACATCTATATCAGCCTGAATTGTGAATATATATGCTCTGGTCAGTATACATATATATTACAGCCGTAAATTTAACTTCTTAAACCATATGATCATAGCATTTAGTGTTATATATAAAAGACCTGCGCAGCTGTGATTCCTTTGATTTCGATCATCTCTCCCTTCTTTAGCTTCCTATCGCTCAACACGACTTCCCCTCTTCTCAGTTTTTCCACTTCTTTGATAGGCCATTGCAGCAGTTGCTTGCCGCTAGGATCAAGCGTAACTGTTCGCGGGATAAGCTAATAACAAAAGCAGAAAAAACCAAAGAATCAAATCAACATTAAGCTGATAACTAATATAGAGTAACGTAGTTATTGCTGCACATCCTCATGATTATTTATTACCTGAATACCAGCCCATCCCTTTCTTACATCATCCTCAGTAGCATCTGATTCATTAGCCCAACCCCACAAAACCCTTCTCTTCTTGCTCGGGTCGAAGAAAGATTTCGAAGCATAAAAGTTACCGTAATCCAATCTCAGCCCATTCCACCCATCGACCATCCCTTCATCGGGGAAATACCTGTCCTTTTCGTAAGTCCCAATGGTATAATACTCATACCTCGTCACGTCAAGGCTAACCTTCAGCACATGCTTCACATTCGGGCCCATCGCAGAAGCATCGAGCCCGTGACCACCACCCTCCGCCGCCACCGGAAAAAAAATCCGGGCACTCCCAGTTTCCGGCGCCGGCGACGGAGTGCAGAGGGTGCTTAGCCCTAACCCAGCGCAAGAAATCCCTACTCCTATAGAGATACGCAATCCCCCTTTTCTTCCTCCTACTTCCCACCGCCGTCCTCCAGTGGCCGTCGGAGCCCATCCAGGCCGTGGTGGGGTCGCGGAAGGAAGACCCATTGACGGACGAGTCGCCGGCGACGATTAGCGGGTTGTCGTCGGGTTTTATCCAGTGGGTCAGGTATGGGTCGGATGGGTCGGCGGGCACTGCGTAATTTTGGACCTGGGTATTGTTGGTGGGTTCGATTATGCCCGTGTAGAGTATGACAGGCCGATTTCCGGGAAGAATCGTGGCGGAGCCCGACCAAGTTCCGTACCTATCGAAGTGCTTCGAAGGGTAGATCGCCGGCGGCAGCTTTTTCCAGCTGATTAGGTCTTTGGAGACTGAGTGGGCCCATACGATGTTTCCCCAAACTGCGCCTTTTGGGTTGTATTGATAGAAGAGATGGTAGATTCCGTTGAAGTACATGGGACCTGTCGGAGAACACGCACACACACGTGCGGGTGTGAGAAATAGGTAACAACAATGGTAATGGAATAATATTGAAAAAAAAAAGGAAGAAAGAGACGTATATTATACGTACTCACCATTGGGGTCTGATAATGTAGTAAGTTGGCGGAAGTGTCATCGAACATGAGACAAAAAGAAAATATGTAAGTGAGAGATTTGTGATCAAATATGTGCAAGAACATGGACGATATGGTTGTTGTATGATCATTAACATGCAAAATTAATCAATATATTTGTTTTATTCACAGCTATATTTAATGTAATATGATGCTGATATGAGATTTGAAAAGTATCATATATCGTAATCACGAGCGGCAAAAACTACAATTGTACGCAAAAATTGCAGATTCTTTTAAAGCAGCAACTTGATTATCGAATAATAGTATATATATTTCCAAAAGATCAATCCTTCATATGAAGTAATTAATTGATATTGATTTATCTCTTACCATTAATCCAGTTTCTTTTTGGCTGAAAATGGTAGCCTGTCCTATGAACTTCCCTCACGTTAATGGCGGACGCTGACTGAAACTGCGTGTAGACTTCATGAGAAGCTTCGACTACGCCATTGTTGATTAATAGCGTGAAGGAAAACAACAGTATAATAACAACTGGCGGCAAAACCCTAATAATAGAACTTTCTTTTGTAAGTTCCATTGTATCGATCTCGACAGAGTAGAGAAGAGAGATGTACAATGTAGGTTTTAATGTGAGGAAGTGAACAAGATTTGCATAGGTATTTATAGGCAAGATAGTAAAATAAATATACATATATATATAATCCATATATACAAATTATAAAACGGTATTTGTTATGGATATGAAAAGTCTGAAAAATCGGATAATCCGTGGACACGGAGGTTACAAAATTTTCTGTATGTTTGAAAATTATTGAAACAAACGACGAGTTCATAGGGTAAGTCATGTACGTGGTCAGCCTTTAATTGGATATGGCACGTACAAATTACAATAACATTTCGATACGCAATATACGAATATAACCACGGAAATTCAAACAGATCTTTTGTTTTATTATTATTTCATTTTGGTAAATCGACTAATATTGCAAGACTTACGGAATTAATATACGTAATGTCGTTATCTATTCACAGTTTGATATATTATTGTAGATATTATATATCTTGCGGGAAATGGAGATTTGCATTAAAAGACATTGGTTTTATGTCAAATTCACACGAGAATATTGCATAATTACAAGCACTCGACACCTGTTTCGAAAATTTGATGTATTTACACGAAAATTGATCTCGCACATCACGTCATCGAAAGAGTTTTTATTTTTTAAGTTAACGAAATAACAAACTGATGTCCATTTCGCAGACATGAACGATTTGATTACTCAAACGATTATCTCTAATAAGATAATAACCACTGACTTCACTAATAATATGTTATTAAATTCTTGACATTAATATGAGTTGGTATGTATTTCTAATTAAATCCCATATTACATGTCGATGACGCTACGACTATAATTTTGAAAGAACATTAGTCCTCAAGTTAACGATAGTATAAGAATATCCTTCAACTTTATTGGAAGCATAAACTACAGTTATTAGAGCCTAGAGGTGGAGTTTGTTTTCCACTTACTACCTTAAAATAAGTTCGAAGAGAAGTTAAATAAGCCCGCTTCAAATATTCCACAAGCATGTTTGAAATGTAAAGATCACACACGCACATACACGCACTAAGCAACACAGAAGAACGTTTCTGTAAAGGAAAGTCTATGAGACTATGAAGTATTTCCTCTCAAGGTAAAGTCGTCATCATCATATGATGACTAGATTATTAGCATGCCCGCCTTGGATTCTTGACATTACAATGTTTGTGTATCTTCCATTAATAATAGTTGCCTCCCTTCCTAACCTTAGTAAGATATCTCACAATTAAAAGAAGAATCTATAACAAATGAAAACGATGATAAATTAATGCCGATTCTTGCCAAACAACTTTATTGTTTTTTTTTTTACCCCTTTTCTTGGCTAACAAGGCGTGAGAAATTCAGAGTCCGAACGCGGGAATCGTTTGTTGATGGGTAATAGTGGGAAAATGAAGATGTAATAAAGTGGAAACGCACAAAAAAAAAAACAGAGCGCTTACCACTGTCCTCCAACTCTTGAAGGATATACATGCGATTGGCAATGGCATGCAAGCTTAGTTGGGTTTGGTCTGTTTTATTCAAGTAACATAGTAAGAACGCATTCATTACAAGCGTTTAAGATCACAAAAGACGAAACCGAAAAGCATCATAAGCTAGAACTGAAAATATTATTACAGCCTTCTTCCCCTTCTTCTGCCCTTTCTGCGTGTGCTGTCCGTAGGAATTGATGTAACATCCTCTGCACCACAAAATAATTAACGAAAAAACAAAAGCATGATCAAAACCAGTGTTTTAAAAAGCGTCCGATCGCGCGCCTCGACGCGCGCGATTGCGTTTTTTTTCGACCAAAGCGCTCTGAAGCGTTTTTAATTTCGCGTTATATTTTTTTTTAAATTTTTAGTTTAGCGACGGTTTTACCGTCGCAATTCCGTCGCTATTTGTTTTTAATAGTTTTTTCTTTTTCTTTTCAGAAAGCGACTTCTCTAAATTAATTGTTTTTGACACGACTTCTCTATATTATTATTTTTGACGGCATTCCCGTCCCAAACTGTTTTTTCTTTACTTTTTATTTCTTTTTTTTTATACTTCCACCTAATTCTTAAAACATCTTTATTTTGAGTAATTTATATAATAAAAGTTCATCAGCATATCCTATTTATTCATTATTTCATGACGATCATAATGACATGCATATCATATATTTTTTAATATCAATATAATTTTCGATAATGATAAGAATCGTTTTAATAGGCTTGGACTGATAGTAAATTGAAGCAAGAATGATTTTTTAAATGATATGAGTCCTGTTTTATTGTTTGGGATTATATAAACTTTTAATATATCGTTCATATATATTTAAATTTTAAATTTTAATCAATTATGTGTACCTTATTTATTATTTAATTAAATTTCTAGAGAAAATATTGATTATTTAGTCTCATAACTACAATAATGACATAAAAAGTGACCATATTTATATTTATTATATATTATATATAATTTATTATATTATATATAGGTTACCCGAAATACTCACGCAATGCGCTACGCTATTTACGCTACGCGCTACCGACACTAAAACGCGACACACTGCGCTATGCGCTTTTTAAAACATTGATCAAAACGCATGTATCACAATGTAATGAAGAAAAAGGAAAGAATCAGGGCCATAAATACTACCTATACGGCCAATCTTCATGCCAGAACGAGCAAGGGCTCTGAGCACAGACTGAGCGCCTGGGCCAGGGGTCTTTGTTTTGTTGCCGCCGGTCGCACGGAGTTTGATATGCAGTGCGTTTATGCCCAATTCCTGTAATAATGAAAAATATCTATCAATACAATACAAGTTATCAATGGGATGTAAGGCAATAAGAGAAGAGACCACTTCAAGAAACATTGCCGAACACCTTGCATCTCTGAGAAACGTCTTGGGATGCAAGCATGGCTGCATAGGGAGAAGACTCATCCCTGTCAGCCTTCACCTTCACGCCACCTATGAAATTCAGAAGACTGAAAATATAACGAAAGCATCATCTTAATTTAGCATTTCCCAAAGAGCTAGCATAGAACTAGAGCTTAAAAGTAATCGAAAACTTGACGATTCGGTCCAAGAAAAAGTTAAAACACTTGACAATTAGCAACCTCAGTCAGAAAAATTTTGGCAAGATGGACAGACCTATTGAGTAAGTGGATGAACTGAAATTTTTGTTGGGAGTAAAAATGGGGGAGCAATTAAAGATGCATTATATGTAATCCCCCAATATTATACCACAGGCCCCCGTCTCCTCTCCTCAAGTAAAAACAGAGACAAAAAAAAAAATCATTAAAAACAGGGCATCAGTTCTCCAAGGTGATAAACATCAATATAGATGGATTCAGATGCAAATTACCCATTTTCACATGAGATTCATCATGTGCCCATTATTACCTCAAACAGTAGACTCAAGTCATACATATCAGTGGATGCGAACCATGGTTTCACGTCCAGACAAATCAGTCACATGCTGCCAGAAAAAATGTGAAAAAAAAACAGCAATGCAAAAACCACAGATGAAGTGATAGCCAAGCCATCAACTAACGGAAGAGCGCGCACTTACGATAAACGTGTCATTAAAAGATGCAAAAATGTGAGCAACACACCAAACACTAGCTCGCCATCTCTTGTGGCTGGTCCCAATGTCACGTTCTCCTCCTTAGGCTCTCTCGTCCTTCTCTTCGACTACAATTACAAACAGGTTAAGCACCAGATAGGGATAATAATAAAAAAAAAAACTAAACAATGACATGATAATTAAAATCTGTTGGTTATAACATCATTGGAATTGCAACACCATGAAAGTCATTAACCATCAGGAAAGGATCAATTACCATGACTTCGGCAGAGATCGATTCCTTAGCTGAGCTGCTGCTGCTAATTCCCCGACAGGATACGGCGGAGGTCGTCGATTCATACCTTACAATTTACATAGGGTTTTAAGGCGACACTTTTGGGCCGTCAAATTTTGGGCTTCGACTAATTGGGCCTCGTTTATATCTGTTGTCAATTCAGAAGGCTTGACTTCCTACCAAAAGATTTTTCATTAAAAGAAAAGTTATCCAGAAATTAGTAACAAGAAAAGAGAAAAAATATATCGATCTTGATCAACTTGGTTTATACATTCAGTCAGATAGACAACCTCGAAAATGTGACTTAAACATAATTCAGGATGAGGAAGGAGAATAAGAAGAGCAAGCTTCGAGCTTTGGAAGAAGACTTCGCCAAGCCTCTGCTATAGCAGTGGACAATTGAGCTTGCCCTTTAGCAAACTCATGGAACACAATTCCCATATCTAAAGTCTTCTGTTCTTGGAAACGTGCCATTTCTTCCTTCATTACCTTCACCATAGCCTCGAATCTCCTAGCTGCCTCAGCACCTTCACCTTTTAACTGCATATGATTAAATACCAGCAAAATGAGGGGGAAAATATCGAGACTAGGAGAAGAATTCGTAGGCGTGGATCCAAACAACCTCCTCGTATTCTCGCTCAGCTTCGCCCAGTTTTTCTGACCGTGTTAACCTTAGCTTGTTCCTTCAAAGAAAACAGAGGTAATATCATTAATATATGGTGCACTAGGACAGATAAAAAGGGAAATATATATCGAGTAATCATGGCCGAGATATCCCTACAGATCTATTTCCTTAAATTTGATTGCCTCCACAAGCTCACACTGATGCTTGAAAGCATTTGCTCGCTCTGTTAGTGTCTCCTGCGTCAGAAAAATATGGATTGGCAACATCAGTTTCCATAAGGAAGACGTGAATCGTAAAATTTACGCCATTCGAAGGTGAGGTGACCTTAATAGACTGCACGGCTCGAACATAATCCTTTAGTGGCTCTTCGAAATTCATCAAGAGTCGGTGAGCCTAGTTGACGAAAAAAGGATAAGCGTCGCAGCATAAAATAATCGAAAATATTTTGTCCAAGAGTTAACCACACCTCTCTCTGCAACTTAATGGATAATATGTCGGACTTAGCCCCGAGCTCCGAAAATGCCTTTCCAAGAGCATCTCCTTCACAATCTCCAAGAAGCTTGGCCGCCTTACCAAAGTCTAGTAGAGACTGTCCCAATTCTGTAACGATTTTGAAGTCCCACGTCATGAACAATAAATTTACAGGAGCAATAAATAACTGACTAATAAGGCGTCGTAAGGAATCATTATTTCTACCCCTGTGTCTCTTCACGAGACGATATGCGTGCTTTTGGGCTTCAGCTAGGTGATCTTCAAGCTGATAAATATAATTCTTCAGCTTTTCATACTCGGGGCTCGACTCCTCAACTGGTTTTTCCTTTCCGAGAACAACATCACTCACTTTAGATTGTACATCCTGGACATCGAATACATAGATCATCAGACGGCATGTTTTCACGTAATAGCCTAAAAGCAAGGACTTGGAATGAGCTATACCTTGAAAATCTGCATCAAGTCAGAGGGCTTCTTCTTAAAAATACCAGTTTCCTGGAAACGTGCTCTTTCCATAGTCTGTAGTGAAGGCAAAGTGTACACAAATTCAGTTAAAATCTAATGCATTTTTATACCCAGCAGGTTAGCAAACAAGAGGTAAAATGGCAATAGAGTATCAAGTTTTCAAGAATAACACATCTGCGATTCGCCACAACTAATATAATTAATCATTTGAGATTACCTGTTCATCAGCCTGTAAAAAGATCCTCAAGTCTTCACTTTGTCGGAGCTCATGATGTAAAGCTATTCTATTTAAAAATATATCCAGAGCCTGACGCCTCATCTCAATGAATTCCGCAGTAAATCTAAACTTCTCTGCAATTCAGAGTCCAATACATGCCCGATAAATCTCTAAAATGGAATCAAAAGTCACATAAAAAAAAATGAGACACCATGTACTGGACAGCAACTATACGCCGCAACAAGCTTATCAGAGAAATGCATAAGCCATTGCATTCGAGTACTCGAAAAAATGCACATAACGTTTTGGCTAAACTCACATAAACCGGAAACTGGAGGAATCAAACCATATTACGAATAAGAAGACTACAACATTAGTGCCAATAGTAGAGACTTGCAACAAGTTAGGAAAACTGGTGGAACAACTTGTCATACCTACAGTACTCTTCTCTGGAAGTGGAGGGATGAAAATACCCTTGTACTTTTCAAAAAGGCGATCCCTTAACCAGACAAAATCACTATATCGCCGAATAACAATTTTCTCAGGGCCCTCGTATTCAGGTAAATTGGTCTGCAGATCACGAGATGAACAAGATTTTAGATCCATATATGATATTAGCAGAACAATATAATCATGCGATAGAAAATTTCATCAAAGATTTCCTCCCATTTCTTATATTCAGGTGAAAATTTTCCCGTAACACGGTAATTCGCTAACCAACAATCGAACAATTGATCTAGGTTCCAAAGTACACAGGTATACAAACAAAACGCAACATGCAACCAAATTGATAACTAAATCTAAGAACCAATTTCTTACTAAAAGCATAAACATAACATGAAAGTTACCAAATCAATCCCATATACGACGCTACCTTAGTAACAACTTTGTATGATACGTATGCCTGGACTCCACTGCCCATCTTAGCTGGATCCGAAACCGATACCATTAGATACGGAGCTTGTGCCGACTGAGATCGAGGGCTTTGCTGAGGCTGCGCATTCATCTTAATTCCCTAAAAATAAAATTCAGGAACAACTTCGAGCAATTCGACAGTATAAAAAATCACAGATTATCGAAGTTGATGCAAACAGTAATCACAGCTCACCGTAGTAAGCAGTAGTATTTAAGCTTTTGGGTAGAGACCCGGTCCTCCTCTTCCTTCCCTTTCCCTAATTTCTTCTTTTCTTTTTATGTGAATATTATTCAGTATTCAGATCAGATGCGCGACCGAAATTTGGGTGAAGGGTATTTTGGGAAATTCAAAAGGCATCAGGATTCAGGCATCATCGTCAACCCCCTATTATCTCATCTATTAAAAAAACTCGTGAATAATATGGACAACGACTACCATAAGATAATTAATGCGCAAAGTTGACCTGCCCATTCTTTAGTAACATTATACATCATCAAATTGTATGTTTACAAAAGTCCAAATTATCTAGTGTATGCAGCCAAATCAAGATGATCGGCATGGCATGCATGGCTCCTTATAAAAATATATTATAATATATGTAAAAAAGATTTTTCCCTGCTCTTTAGGTCAATACACAATTACGTACGCTTATACAAATTCTCCACAGTACTTTCGCCTAATTTTTAACCATCCTAGGATATATAAGCAATAATATTACAGATAATTTAAGAAAAAAAGAAGAGAAGAATATCCTTTTTTGCCCCCATCTCTTCTTTCGTAAAGCATCCATCTTCATCAATGGTCATATTTGTGACACAGAAAAGCAAACAAAGGCAACGAATCCAAAAACCCCAAAGGTCACGCAAAGCATATCTAATGCCCATTCTGTCCTCACCTTCTTCTCCTTCTTCTCCCTCTTCTTCTCCAAGAACTCGCCGTACTTCTTCTTACACTCCCAAGCCCTGTTTTTCCCTCCTTGCCCACTCTTATTACAACCCATCAACGCCGCCTGTAAGGTTTCCAAGCTATCCCTTCCGTTCAAGTGCGTTCCATCTATGTCCTCCATCTCCAAGCTCACCTCTTTCAGCACCGTCACGGCGTCGTGGGCCGCGTCTCCGTTTCCGCCGCCGCCGCAGGTGAGAACAACCCCACACTGCACCTCGCCTACTATCACGGCGTACTTCAGCCGTATCTCGCCGGTGAGCCAGTGTCTCTGCAAGGACACTGGCTTCTGCGAGGATAGGTTCATCACTCGACGGCCGTCGGGGTCCAACACGAGCCAGCTCAGCGTCATGTGTTTCTCGAGGTCGTCGACGGCGTTGCTGCCGTCGGCGAGCCTGACGACGTCGGTGGAGATGACGTCTTTGGGGTCCAACATGTCGATTCTGAAGGGGGAGCACTTGAACCAATTCGTCTGCGTTTCTGTTTCTTGGACTTTGCTGAAGATGAGGGTGTCTCCGTAGAAGACGTCGACGGCTGAGATTAGTTTCGGCGGAGGAGGCGGCGGTGGGGAGGATGAGGGGAGAGTTGTCGTGGGGTTGGTGTTGTAGGCCTGTGAGAAGAACTGGCGTGGTTGGTCGGAGATGAATCGATGGAGGAGAGGAGATGTGGTGGTTGATGGCCACGTAGAGTGGCAGAGGTGGGACCATAGGCGGCGGTGGGCCGAGAGACGCCGTAGGGTCTCCGAACAGCAGGCGGTGGAGGCCAGGGATGGGCCGTCGAGGCGGGGAAGGATGTGGACTTCTATGATATCGGTGTGGAGCTCCGAGAAGGTGGCTGGAGATTCCGGCGCCTCCGCCGCCTCCGTGGCGGTGGTGGTGGTGGTGTGAAATTGCATCTGTTTCTGAGAATTCTTTTCGAGAATCTGAATTGTTTGTGAGGGTAGTGATGGATTCTTTTCTGAGAGTATTCTATGCTTGAATTGAATGCGTAGATGGAGAATGATTATATATAGCTGCGGATTCTTAATTTACGGAAATGCCCTCCTCTTTGTATCATTTGTATTATTTTGATATTTTTAATATGTCAGAAATGAAATGTGGTTACCGGCTTTTTAACGCGAACCTTGTCTTAACCTTTTCTCCGAATAATAAATTAAAAGAGTCACTATCATGATTTGGTCTAAAAATTGATCATTTAACCCATTAATCATCTGGAGAGACGTATAAGTCGCTATCAAAATATTTGGTCAACAATTGATTATTTACCCATAAGCATCTAGAGAGAGGTAAAGTAGCATCATCTTGTAGACTACTCTTTGAACTATTTACATTTGTGAATATATGTAGTTCTATTTCGTCTTTTTACCTGTCTAGCATTTACAACGATAATAAGAAAAAAAGTGACGTAATTGTATCGGACCTCCACTTGACTAAAGCCCATATATAAAAATCCGAACTTGGATACCCATCACACATAAGTATTTGTCAATTTGGCGGGCCGGGCCGCGGGCCACATTGACAGCACTAATCACACATCTATGGTACGTTTGGTTACAAGACATCTTATAAAGCCCAAGATAAATAATTCAAGTTGGGCCATTATAAATTAGGCAAGTCCATATTAATATCACGTTTGGTTTTAGATCCTTCTATATGTTATTTATACAGAATGACAATTTTACCCTCATCGTCTTTAATGAAGCAGAACCCATTTGTAAACAGTAAAGACGAAACAAACACTTGAAGACCAGTGCAAGGAAAACCTAAATTAGCTCTCACCACCTGTTCAGAGTTTCACTTTGCCCGATGCTAGCTTCGTGGTTAGCGGTCTGCTCGTTTGAGCATGCTTGACGATAATGAAAAATTTTGCAAGCAAAGCAGACCAAACGTTAGTTTTCAACGAAACTAATTAAAAAAAGTCGATCGCTTGCAAGTTTCTCCAACCAATGGAAGTGGACAAGATAAAATCTACAAAGTAGCAATACAACCATCATATAATCCATCAAAAAAGCAAGCTCATATTACCAGCTAAGATCAAATCTCCAAAAATTAAGCGCACACAGAGGAAAAGCACGGGCGAATTCTCTGAATAAAAGAGCCAGCTTTCGCCGAAGCTAAATCTAGATTTTTTTTTATTCTTGGCTATCATGAAGACGAGTTTAGCGCATCCGCCGCGCCGCAGCCTTGCAGCCGCAGCTCACCGACATGTTTCAGAAGTTTGCGCTCGCTTTCAAGACCAAGACTTACGAATTCTTCGCCGACGAACATAATTATGCATCGATTGAAGACGGTGACGGGGAAGCTGACGTGTCGCTCCTCCTTGATTCGTCGGAAGAGCTCATCCCCGATCAGAAGGTCGTCGTCCTCAGACCCGACTCGAATTCGCGCAGTTCTGGTCAGACTCATTTGTACCCAAATCTGATACATACTGTTTAAGGAATTGTATTATAAATTCCTCAAACACAAAATATATACCTTAATATATCCTAAAACATACCGGGTTATTGCTCCTAGACTTCCAAATTTGCCGACAAATCTTCTTTGCACATAAATGAGGACGATGCACTGTTTAGGGCTGGAGGTGTGGTTACGTATAGTAAGGCTACTTTGGTAAATGTCCATTTTTACTCAGATATAGTATTTATCCCAGTTTTTTAATTCGGACTATTTGTAATAAGGCCCGTAATAAATTCGTGGGCTGTAGTTTAATCTCGGGCCGGTTAAAAAGCAACCAAACATAAACAAATTCTGGCCATAACTAGGAGAGCAAACGCAGCCCTAAAGTCAATGAAAATATCATATGCGTCATTATGTCCTTTTCAGCCGTATCTTTTAGTACAAATAAAATACAAAAAATGGCGGGTGTAATATCGTACTCACAAAATAAAAAACTAAAACAAACAAGACGGTTAACTCCTCGATCCAAGGCGAGCGCCATTTTTACAAATCACACCAAGGAAAACAAAATCAAAGAAGAGGAAAAAAACTAGAAATGAAAATCACCACTTAGATTTCCTTGAAGTACTTTCCTTAGGCTTGAAACCACTCGCCTGAACCAGGCTCGGACTCTCCTCAATGGTGCCAAGTGGGTCCCTCGACGGCCACACTTGTTCCCTTGGTGGGGTCGGACAAAGATACTCTCTTGTCAATGACATCCTCGTACCTGACAAGGAGTTATGATCCTTCTTGCCATAATACCTTTGCCTCTCTTCGTTATAGCTTCTCCTCGGAGCATCCTTATTGAGTTTCTCTTGTTGGTTAACATCTTCGAATCCTTCCGATACGCTTCTCTGAAGAGGAATGCCTTTCCGAGGAACAGAGTTCCTTGACAGCACGATGGAGTGAAGATCGCTGCTCTCTAAAGCACTGTCTTCGATTTCTTGATGGCGGGAGTTAACAGTCGCTGCCCTTTCTTGATTCTTCTCCTTCTTTGCTCCCAAGAAAACCTCCAATTGCTTCCTCAGCTTTCTAATGGCAGAGTTCTTCTCCTCGTACTGATGATTCTTACCCTCTGAGATCTTCTGCAGTTTATCTCCGATTTCAGACGCTTCCCTTTCATCCCTCTTCAGCTTTTCGACCTCCTCAGCTCTGTCTCCATCGCCATTTCTACCAAATTCATTACACATCTGCTCGGCGACTTCTCTGGCCCTTTTCTCTCTTTCCAAGTCCCTAACAACCTTAACGAAGGCAGACTTTGTCTCAGCCAACTCTTTCCCCAGCTTCTTGTTAAGGCTTTCGAGCCTCCTCCTTAGTTTCCTCTCAACCTCGAGTTCGTTTACAGCAGATGTTATTGCAGTTTCGATGGCTCGTTGCTCTTTGTCCTTCCACGAAGCCTTTTCTTCGGCGAAGAGCTTCATGAGATAGCCAACCTCGTTAGTATTATCAGAGCTCTGTTCTTGAATGAGCTTATTTGTCTGAAGGCGGGCCCGTTCGAGCTCTGCGTGGAGGGCCGAGACGAGGGACATGCTCGAGGATGGCTGGTCCACTGGGGCCCATATGCGGTTGATTATCTTCAGAAGCTCCTTCGAAGTGATCAAAGCGTTGCTTATGTCCTTTAGGCGGTTCTTATTACCGATAGCTGACGAACTCGAGATATGGGAATAACGAGACCTTGTCTCAATCTGCAGACAGTAATAGAGTTAGAAATTCAAAGATTTCATCCTACAAATCATGTTTCGAAGATCCAAGAATCGTTTAAGCCTTACTTACCTCCATGAAACTAGCGTTGCTGACAGAATCGCCAGCAACATTTACGCGGGCGGTCCTAAGTTTTTGAGAAATTGATGGCGCCTTTCGACTATGCCTCCCAGTCCCAGAACGGGACATTTTCTGTAAACAGAAGCATATACAAAAAGTCAAGAATCAAGAAAAGGTGTGCAATTTCATCTATTCTGTGTATCATAAGTTTCAAGAACTAAGGCTGAAGTTTATCACGGGCATCTCTTAGCCTTAGCATCAATGAATATGAATTCAAGACAACCAACCACCATATGACAAGGAAGAAAAAGTGTAAAAATAAAGAAAGGGCAGAACATATTCAGGCAAACCTCGGAAGCACTTGGACTATGAGAAGGATCGGACAAGTGCGGCGGCAAAGCAACACGGCCATTCATACCACACTTAGCACGCATTTTCTCCATCTTAACAGCAGCTTTAGCATCGCTCTTATTTGCCTTCTTCGTCATAGAGACCAAACTACTTTCGCTCATTTTCGGAGAAGGCATCTCATTCATTTCCCACAGCGTAGCAGCGAGCCTGCGGGCGGATACGGGTCGGGTCGATTTCCCGCCCTGAGATTGCTTCGGAGAATCGACCGCACTCCTCAGTGGAGTCGTTCTCCACTTGGGGACGGGCGTGCACGATCTTGACCTGATGGTCGAACTTCGGTTCTTGCTGCTGACTACGACGGCCTTTTTGTTCAATCTGTAATGGTGAATTCTTGATGATGAAGACGAGGACGATGAGCATCCTCTTTTTCTGATCTTCGTAGGAGCAATAAGCCCATCTATTACCACGCTTCTGCTATGTCCTTGCTTCGGCATTGTGCAAGAATTTTTTTCTCAGCGCAAGTATTTCCTTTCCTCCTTTATTGTCGATGGACTCGATAGAAACGGTATTATTCTGGTCTGGTCAGATTTCACTGGAAAGAAAAGACGCTATTTTGAGATAAACATACCCTACCAAGCACTCAAGACATTAGCATGAAGGTGAAACTGAAATCTGTACAAAGATTTAATCTTTATGAGAAAAAAAGACGTGGGATTTCGAGATCTTACAGATTCCAGCTAAGGGTTGGCGGCAAACTTCCCATACTCATCAACCAACAAGCTTTCAGCTACGATCACTATCAATGTTCTTGTATAAAGAGAATGAGAGACAGAGATGAGATTTAAAATATATCTTTGTCAGCGATGGAACTCAAAGAACAGTGGGTACTAAGTGGTCAGTTGGTTTCAAGAATCTTTACAGCTAGAAACATGGTCTAAAACGGAGCTTCAAGAAGTATCTCTCCCTTTTCTTTTTTCAGTAAAACAGCTCGAAAATGGTGGTAAGAATGATTGCTATGTTGATCTGAGACGATGGTGGAGGAGAAATTAGGAAAGGAAAGTTGTTTAAAGCGAATGCAAGAGAAGAGATCATGTTTTAATTCTTTTTTCAATTTTTAAAAAGCAACGGTACTTGAGAGGAAGCCTAGAGTATAAGTGGTCGAAGCAGAGGGAATGAAAAGGCGTGGGAAAAGGGCGAGATTAGTGGGGCATGTGAGATGAAAACGTGGTTGGTAATGAGGATTTTAACTTTGTTTTTCGATCTGTACATATCTGATCTGTCCTGAAAGAAAAAGCTGCTGCTTATTATTCCGTTTCTTTTCTTTCCCTCTCTTGTTTCTCAAATTGGACCAGGCCACTCAGTATTTGGAATTCTTTGGATATGAAATAAAAGAAAAAGTCAATCTTGCGAGTAGACCTGTCAAAACGGGCCGACGGGGCGGGCCGGCCCGTAGCCCGCCAAAGCCCGCCCCCTGGCGGGGCGGGGCGGGCTAGCCCGCCAACCGGCGGGCTTAAGAAAGCTAGGCCCGCGCCCACCCACTGGCGGGCCGCGGGCCCGGCGGGCTTAGCCCGCATAAAATAAAAAAAATAAAAAAACCTGAAAAATCAAAAAAATAAATAAAAAAATATTTAATATATTTTAACTGTAAAAAAAATTAATTAATTTATCTTTTAATTTTATAAATTATAAAAAATATAAAAAATTATATAATTTATATAGAAATTATATAAATTATATAATTTATATATAAATATATATATATTTTTATTTAAAATTTATTATTTATTATGTCGCGGGCCGCGCGGGGCGGGCTCAATCAGAGCCCGCCCCGCCCTTTTGGCGGGGCGGGGCGGGCCGGCCCGCGGGCCGCGGGCAATATTGCCACCTCTGCTTGCGAGAGAGAAATCACATTCCGACACTAACTATATATTCTTGTATTTACATAATAGCCCCTGCATAATTAAAAATTCTATAAATACACCAGACTTTCACCTGTGTGGTTAACATCTCTGACCAAGATAAAGATTCAGGCTTTTGGTGTCTGATGATGATTTTAAGAGCTTCCTTTCTAGATTATCTGAGATGAATGGTTTCTGGGAACAAACAAAAAAAGGAAACAGAAGAAAAAGCATCATTAGAGGACGGAAATTTTCCAAAATTCACTAACAAAAACATACTATCGATTATCAGGAGGTCAAAAAGCTCAGACAAATTTGAGCAAATGCCAAAAGATGGAACGCCCAAGAACAGAAAAAAAAAAAAAAAAAAAAAACCTTAAATTCGCAGCTTAGCTTTTCAACCAACTGAAAAGGACTGAAATCGAACCTTTTGTCACCGCAAAGAAAAGAAGTGCGCCGGCTTACGCTAATCCTCGAGAAGTTGCCTGAGACGGGCCTTGATGTAATCCCTGCGGGCCTTGGTTCGGGCCTGCTGCGGCTCTATATTGACGTAGGAGAGATGTGCCCCAACCCCGATACATCCTCCGCCGACGATCAAACCGCAGAGAGTAACGGCTAGCTGCTTCGGCGTGATGTAAGGGTTATGCCATGGTGCCATTTTTCCCTACCTGAAAAAATGCACAATCGTATTCAGAATGTATATATCTCTACTATATCCATCAGTGTTCGTTATTACTGTAATTGGGCCGATTGAAGCCATTTTAAGATAATGGGTCAGGATAAATGGGCTCCAGGCCCATCATGAGTAGTGGTTGGGTACCATAACATGTGTGTGTGGTGTGGTCTAAGGACAAGAACAGGTTAAATAAATGGAAGAGGAAATAAAAAAAGACAAACATCTTACCACCAATGAAATCTTACGTCGTTTCTCTTCGTATCATAACCCCACCATTTGATTTGAGATGTTTCATCTTATATTCCTATCTGATATATGAGATATATCTTTTTATTGCCGACATTGAAGGTTAGGTTTTTTACTAACTATTACTATTGCAGACAATCGACTGATTGCTGCGCAAGAAGATGGGCAGAGCTTCATCACTTGTATCTTCATTACTCACAAGAAGGTGTAATGAAGAACCTTACTTTTACCCATCATTGATTGGTTAGTTAACCAAGATTAGTATTTCAATAGGCTTGAAGGGAAAGTGGCTCTAATAACCGGCGGCGCCAGCGGAATCGGAGCAAGCACGGCCAAAATCTTCGCCGAGAACGGAGCCAAAGTAGCAATCGTCGACATCCAAGACGATTTAGGACAATCCCTCGTCGATTCCATCGACCCATCGGGAATCGACCCATCGAAGAAAAACGTCACCTACATACATTGCGACGTCACCGACAAAGAGCAGCTAAGAAACGCAGTGGACGAAACCGTCTCAGCCTTCGGAAAACTCGACGTCATGTTCAATAACGCCGGAATCCACGACACTGTTGGGGTTGAGCGGTAATTTTCAGGCCCAGCAGAAGGTTGATTTTTGAACCGCGACGATTTTATTTGGGATAGTATAAAGCCGAAATGACAACAAGAGAGAACACGAGATTTTTACGTGGTTCGGCCAATACCGCCTACGTCCACGGAGAGCACCAGCTTTACTATATTGAGAATATTACAGCGTACAAATCAACACTCGTGTTTAAACTAAAACTCGAGACCCCTTACCCACCCGGGTAATATATTTGTACATATTCCCAACTACCCCAGTAAAACTAAAACCCGCTCTCACCCTTATCCATCCGGATAAGTTTACCTCTCACTATTACTCTCTAATTGAACTTCTCACTTGATTTGGGATGATAATAACTCAAGAATCCTCAGCCTATTTATAGATGTCTTCAGCTCTTCTGAACCATTCAAAATCAGTGGCCAGGAATGCGCCGCGTCGCTCAGTTCTAGGCCGCTCGAAACCGGTGGCCAGGAATCCGCCGCGTCGCCAGTTGATGGCCGCTCATTCTTTATCTTTAAGATTTTTCTTTTTCTTTTATATAAATAAAATAATATTATAATATTATATTAATATTATTTTATTATTATTTTTTTCTTTTTTCAGCCCTGGCGGCTGGCCTAACAATTCTCCCCCGCCAGCCGCATTTGACACCTACCCGAGTATCGTCTTCAACACCGTCAAGCACTCATCCCGGCGAGTCTGTCTGAGAGTAACCCATTCGTAAATACCACGAACGTCCATTGGCCTTCCTTGTACCAGCTACACATATTCGAATCAAGAATTAAGGTCCTACCAACTTGATTCACCCGCGGCCAATCCTATGTGCAGCTGCCGAACCGACTCTACCCGTCGTTCTGAAGAGGGACTTCGACGCAACCCCTTCTCCAGCAGGACTTTCCTTCTCACCATCGTCTGCCTTTCCACCACGCGCGCGCGATTTTCGTGAACCCATCGAAGTCGGAGTATTATGTACCACACTCCCGCCCAGACGATATAAACATCCACGCTCTTCTCCCTTCAGTAGGACTTTTCCACCACGTGTGATTTTACAGACTCCCCCTGCTATGAAACTCCCATAGCCCTTGGAATCTAACTGGCTCAAGGATATCAAATTCTTCCGTAACTTTGGGACAAAGATCACACCACCCAAAGCTCGCACTGCTCCGTCAGTCATTTTGATCTTCACAGTTCCAACACCACGAACCGCCTGACGGTATCCATTAGCCATGGAAACCGAACCTCTTCGTATCTTCTGGAACGTATCAAAATATTTTCTTTCGGAGCAAATATGGTACTTCGACCCCGAATCAAATATCCATTCATCCTGAGAACGAGCGTCATCGTTGTAGACTGTGAGAACGTCTACAACATCATCCGTATCCTGTGCTATCATGGTTGTGGAATTTTTCTCGCCGTTCCTGTCCTTCCTCCAAGTCGGACAATTCCTCTTGATGTGTCCCGGCTCACCACACTTGTAGCACACGATGCCCTTCCCGTCATCCTTTGATTTGGACCTGCTGCTACCTCCAAATTCCCTGGCGTGAAACCTTCCTCTACGATTCTCCCCGTGTATAGCCAACGTCGAATTTTGGCTATCCCCATAATTTGATTGTCTCCTCTTTTCATGCGCCAAAAGAGTTGACTGCACATCCACCATCTTCACCGTCGTCTTTCCATACAAGATGATTGTGACCAAATTATCGTAAGAATCAGGAAGCGAGGTAAGAAGTAAAAGGGCTTTATCTTCTTCCTCCAACTTTACATCAACTTTTATAAGTTGATCCACAAGTCCGTTGAACACGTTAATATGATCCATGAGATTCCCACCTTCCTCCATCTTCAGCCGGTACAGCTCCCGCTTCAGATCTAACTTTGTGGTTAAGTTTTTCCCGAGGTGCAGCTCCTCCAACTTCGCCCACAAGTCTGGTGCAGAATCTTCTTAACAACATTATTGATAATGTTATCCGCAATGTACAGACGGATTGTGCTGACACATCTTGACCCCAAATCCTCCCAGTCTTCTTTCGTCATTTTCTCCGGCTTTCCCTTTTCCCCTTTCAAAGCCTTAGCCAAACCTTGGTGAACAAGGATATCCTTCACTCGTCTCTGCCACAGAGTGAAACTCCCCGTACCATCAAATTGTCGCACTTTGAAACTGCTTTCCGTCGCCATTATCCTTGCAGAAATTCAACAACTTTGGCCCGACACGACAATAGCTCCCCCGTAACGGAAAACCTTCTTAATATCTTTTCTGATGTGGAAGATCAGACAAAGCTGCAACCACAGAGCATACTCAGAATATTAATTAGGCTTGGCTCTGATACCACTTGTTGGGGTTGAGCGGTAATTTTCAGGCCCAGCGGAAGGTTGATTTTTGAACCGCGACGATTTTATTTGGGATAGTATAAAGCCGAAATGACAACAAGAGAGAACACGAGATTTTTACGTGGTTCGACCAATACCGCCTACGTCCACGGAGAGCACCAGCTTTACTATATTGAGAATATTACAGCGTACAAATCAATACTCGTGTTTAAACTAAAACTCGAGACCCGTTACCCACCCGGGTAATATATTTGTACCTATTCCCAACTACCCCAGTAAAACTAAAACCCGCTCTCACCCTTATCCACCCGGATAAGTTTACCTCTCACTATTACTCTCTAACTGAACTTCTCACTTTATTTGGGATGATAATAACTGAAGAATCCTCAGCCTATTTATAGATGTCTTCAGCTCTTCTGGACCATTCAAAACCAGTGGCCAGGAATGCGCCGCGTCGCTCAGTTCTAGGCCGCTCGAAACCGGTGGCCAGGAATCCGCCGCGTCGCCAGTTGATATGGGCCGCTCATTCTTTATCTTTAAGATTTTTCTTTTTCATTTATATAAATAAAATAACATTATAATATTATATTAATATTATTTTATTATTATTTTTTTCTTTTTTTCAGCCCTGGCGGCTGGCCTAACAGACACCCCCGTCGGCGATGTCTCAAAGTACGAGAAATCGATGTTCGAGCGCGTGCTGAGCACCAACGTTGTCGGAGTTTTTTTGGGGATGAAGCACGCCGCCCGCGTGATGGTCCCCAAGCGCGCCGGCGCCATAATTTCGACGGCGAGTATTGCGTCGAGAATATGCGCTGGAAGCACACACGCCTACACCTGTTCCAAGCACGCTGTGGTTGGGCTCACGGAAAACATGGCGGTGGAGCTCGGACGACATGGGATTAGGGTCAACTGCTTGTCTCCCGGCGGCGTTCCGACGCCCCTGGCGACCAAAATTACGGGCATGGACGAAGAGTGGTGTGCCAATTGGAACTCGGCGCATTCGTGTCTGAAAGGGGCGGCACTCACCGCCGAGGATATTGCGAATGCGACTCTTTACTTGGCTAGCGACGAGGCTAAGTTTGTGACTGGGGTGAATCTTTCTGTCGATGGAGGGTTTTCGATATGCAAATCCTCGGCCGATATTTTCAGTCAGAAATGATTTTGTCCTAATGCGTAATTTTTTTAGGTAAGAGAAGGGTCTGTCTATTATGTAATTTAGTGGCTATTCTTAATGATGAGTCGTTTAATTTTGAAAGTTTATTAGTATTATGATATACATCTCAAAAGTATATAAAGTTCACATGAGAGTTGAGAGTATATAAATATACAAATGAGTGAGCTCTATTCTAATTATCATCTTCCATATATATATAATATCGAAGTTTGTCTTTTACTATTACGCACGAAATGGCCAAAGCTTCGCTCGTATCTGCACTCACGCGAAGGTAAGTAAATGCTATTTGCTAATCAACTCAAACTTCCTCACTAAACTCAATTACTAAATCGAATAATTACACGTAACATATATAGGCTCGACGGCAAAGTGGCTCTAATAACCGGCGGAGCAAGTGGGATCGGAGCATACACGGCGAAGCTCTTCGCCAAACACGGAGCCAAAGTAGCCATCGCCGACATAAACCCAGCCAGCGACGACGACGACGGCCATGATTCAGTTACCTACATACACTGTGACGTCACAGACGAAGAACACATGAAGAACGCCGTGGACAAGACGGTCCTAACCTACGGAAAACTCGACATCATGTTAAACAACGCCGGCGTCTGCGACCATCCCAAGCCAAGGATCGTCGACGGCGACGCGTCGGATTTCGAGCGCGTCCTAAGCATCAACGTCACCGGCGTTTTCCTGGGCATGAAGCACGCCGCCCGAGTAATGATTCCCAGGCGCAGTGGGTCGATCGTCTCCGCCGCGAGCATAGCTTCGTCCCTAGGAGGATCCGCGCCGCACGGATACACGAGCTCGAAGCACGCCGTCGTGGGTCTGACCAAGAACGTGGCGGCTGAGCTCGGACGGTATGGGATTAGGGTCAATTGCTTGTCTCCTTACACGGTGGCGACGCCCTTGGCCACCAAGTACGTGGAAGTCAGCGGCGAGGAGCTCGAGAAAATGACGAATTCTCTCGCTAATCTCAAGGGCACGACTCTCAAGGTTGAAGACGTTGGGATGGCTGCTTTGTATTTGGCTAGCGACGAGTCAAAGTATGTGAGTGGGGTCAATCTCTTCGTTGATGGTGGGATGAGTATTGTTAATCCTGCGTTTGGGCTCTTCGATGATGATAAGGCGTAGTTGCCATTATAATAATTGAATCATGAATCATTGCTACCCGTGGTCAATATTGGGTTGCTTTGATTGCAATTAGTTTCGCCATAGTCACGGATTATTTTCTATTTTTATATCTCGATCTACACAATTGGTTATTCGTCCATGGAGGCTTTGTAGTTGCAGTAAAAAACATTATATTTGAATGCCGTAACTTCTTGACAGCCGCCGCACATTATTAGTCCCTTTTTTCCTGGCAATGGTACTTCAAAAGTATTCTATTTATAACCAACCCTCTCTGCTTTTGGTTTGCTCATACTATCTACAGAAAACGCAATTGATATCCAATCAAGTATCATCATCATCATGGCGAATCTCATCAAAAGGTACTTCAAAAGTATTCTATATTCTTTAAAAAAAAATAATCTCGTAATAAGTTGAATCATTTGAAAACATTAGGCTCGAAGGAAAAGTAGCCCTAATAACCGGGGGAGCGAGCGGTATAGGAGAAGCCGCGGTATAGGAGAAGCCACGGCAAAACTCTTCGCCAAACACGGAGCAAAAGTCGCCATAGCCGACATCCAGCGAAACAAGCCCGACGACTCGTCTTCCACGAAAAATCCCATCAAGTACATAAAATGCGACGTCACGGACGAAGACCAAGTGAAAAACGCGGTGGACGAAACCGTCTCGGCGTACGGAAAGCTCGACATAATGTTCAACAACGCGGGAATCAGCGACCGCCCCAAACCCCGAATCATGGACAACGAAAAAACGGACTTCGAGCGCGTTCTGAGGACCAAACGTCACAGGCGTGTTCTTGGGCATGAAGCACGCGGCCCGAATCATGGTCCCCCGACGCCAGGGAACCATAATCTCAACCTCGAGCCTCGCTTCAGGTAATATATTCACCTAAATACCAATATATAATGCTGAACTCGCCTAAACGCCTACAAGGCCGGATTTGGTTCTGTGCAAGCAGGCCTACAGCATAGGGCCACAAATCCGGCCCAGTATATATAGGGTCCTATTTTTTTTTCTTTATAATACATGGGTCGAAATGAACTAATGAAAGCCTTGAAATTTTTCCAGGGCCAATTAAAATTATCTCTCTTTGTTTTATTTAAAAATTAATATTTTTCGGCCCATATCAAATACTTATCAAACATGGGCCTTAAAAAACTATTAAAATATTTAATTTTATAATATATATTTATTTTGGGCATCTCTAGAATATATGAATTGGACCACAGAATTTGAAAAACCGGCCCCGAACGCCTAAGCTTGTATGGAGTGTATTATTTTTCTATTTGAGTTATCATATTTTCAACATCTCATCTCGCTTCTGGACTGAATTTTTTATTTTATAGTCTTAGAGGGCTAATTTTCTTAAATTGGGCGGTCCATCAGCTCTGATATCATTTTCAATGACCAGTTCACCTAAAAGTTTAACATAATAGAAAGCGTAAAATTTCTTTAATTTTATATATTATTATATTTCGGCGAACGGTGGTACATGTTCGATTTCTTAATTTTCCAGGTGGGACAATTTTGCATTTGTATAAATTTTGTTCTTTTTTATCGCATTTTGACAGGTGTGGCGGGAGTTTCGTCGCACGCCTACACTTGTTCGAAGCACGCCGTGGCGGGCCTGACCAAGAATCTTGCGGTTGAGTTGGGTCAGTTTGGGATTAGGGTTAACTGCGTTTCGCCCTACGGTTTGAACACTCCCTTCTCGACAAAGTACATGGGGATCGACGGGGAGGAGCTCGAGAGCATGTTGGAGGCTAAGGCGAATCTCAAGGGTACGAGGTTCGTCGTCGATGACGTGGCGAACGCCGTCCTCTTTCTGGCGAGCGACGAGGCTAAGTACGTCAGTGGTCAGAATCTCTTCATAGATGGCGGCTTTGGCATCCATAATTCTGCAATTCAGCTCTTTAATTATCCTGATGATCATCAGTTTTGAAATTTGATTTGACTTTTCCAATGTTTGTGCTTCTCGATTTGGTCGTCATTTGATCGACTTTCATTTGTACTTTGTTATGTTTTTACTTGCGAAACATTCCAAGCTACACATAAACTTAATAACATACACTTTCGAATTCTCTCATTTGATGAACTGACCACTGATATCACCAAAATCAAGAAACGCAAGGCGTTTAGACATATTATATACTGCATATATAACGAACAATCATCATTATTTCTCTTACGGCGGGCAAAACTCCGCAATTGAAGATGAAAGAAAACATTATCAGTTCGTCGTCTGAGTGAACATATTGGCCGAGGATTTCGTTATTGCGAACCCTCCATCGACGAAAAGATTGGCCCCACTGACGAACTTAGCCTCATCGCCGGCCAAGTACAGCGCAGCGTTTGCAACGTCTTCAACGGTGAGGGTCGGCCCTTTCAAGCTCGACTGCGCCGAGTTCCAAGCGGCTAATTCCTCGGCGTCCAGGCCGAGAAATTGGGTCGCCGTAGGCGTCGGAATTGCGCCGGGCGACACACAGTTGACCCTAATTCCATGTTGTCCGAGCTCGACCGCCATGTTCTTGGTGAGCCCAACCACCGCGTGCTTCGAACAAGCGTAGGCGTGGCTGCACACGCCGCTTATTCCCGACACGGAACTCGCCGTCGAGATTATGGCGCCGCCGCGCTGGGGGACCATCACGCGGGCGGCGTGCTTCATCCCCAGGAAAACTCCGACGACGTTGGTGTTTATCACGCGCTCGAACGCCGATTTCTCGACCTCCCAGACACGGGGGTTTTGGGCGTCGATGACGGCGGCGTTGTTGAACATTATGTCCAGTTTGCCGAAGGTTGAGACGGTTTCGTCCACCGCGTTTCTTACCTGTTCTTCGTCGGTGACGTCGCAGTGTATGTAGGTGACGTTTTTCTTCGATGGGTCGATGGAATCGACGAGGGATTGTCCTAAATCGTCTTGGATGTCGACGATTGCTACTTTGGCTCCGTTCTCGGCGAAGATTCTGGCCGTGCTTGCTCCGATTCCGCTGGCGCCGCCGGTTATTAGAACCACTTTCCCTTCAAGCCTATATTAAATTATTAATCATGGTTAACTAACTAATCAATGATGGGTGTAGTCGTTTACTAGGCAAGAATATATAATGTATGTACACCTTCTTGTGAGTAATGAAGGCATTACAAGCGATGAAGCTATTGCCATTATTTTCAAAATCTTTAAATGTCGTCGATATGGGAGATATATCTCATATGGGAAGATAAGATGATAGACATCTCAAATCAAGGGTTGGGTTATATAGAGTAAAGACGCAAGCAAGAGTGTGTGATATAATTTTTTTTTTGTCGTCTTTTTTCCCTTTTTATTTTCAGTAATTTCCAGCTCTTATCCTTGGACAAAAACGTTTCATACATCACTTCACGTGTTTGTACGCAAGCAAGACTGTGTGATATATATATTTCTTGTTGTCTTCTTTTTTACCTTTCTATTTTGCAGTAATTTCCAGCTATTATCCTAGAACAAAAACGTTTGTTACATTTTTTTTTTCTTTTTTACGAAAACGTTTCTTACATCACTTCACGTGTTTGTACAACTTCGATGGTCTTGTAGGCCCAACCTCATAGATGGTCCCCCAAACCATTTACCATGGGCCTAGTATCATAAAAGGGCTTCGTTCGGCCCAATTACGGTTGAATATATGCTGAGCTGAATGCGATACATCGACGAAGGCCCGTTATTTATTCTCAAATCTCAGTTTCTATATTTCATTTATTTATTTTTGCAAGAAGAGTCATGTTGAATTCGAGCTTCATCGTCAAAATATAGAAACGATATAGTAGAAAAGTGATGGGATATAATAATTGGATGATCAGACAAGCAATTCATTGGTCATAAACCTTTGGGTTAATGTGGTCTGAATCTTTCGAATGACATTACGTATTTAATATACACACAAAATTAAATATTTTACCCGATGCAATGGACAGACAGAAGCCCAACCATGCCAAAAATTCTGAAAAAGGGAAGGACTGTCCCATAAGAGAGATGAATAAATATCGTATTTATGATTTATTTACTGATTAAAGAAATGAGATCCACAGTGATGGTAATTAATTTTCATTCAGTTTCTGAGTTCGTGTTTATTTTTCGGAAAATTAAATGTCATCCTTTCAAAGTGTCAGGTCATCATGAATTTGCAAGCCGAGGAGTGAAAGTTATGTGTCATTGAGAAATAATAATGTATATACGTATATTATGTAATGATAATAATCTATACAATATAAAATTGGTTGTATAGTAACTCTTCTATTGCATGCGTAGTAACTATTATTATTCTTTCATGAATGTCTAATGGAATGGTTTGACTAAGGTTATGATTCCTCTGCCCACGTTGTACGATCGCTTCTAATCATAACCGCTAAAAGTCAACGAAATTATTTATAATCCGTTCATTTTCAACGGTCATGATTCTATTTTTGGATAGAATTGGTACGCATGGAAAATAAAGAAAAAAAACTTAATTCTATCAAGCGATAACAACACATTAATTTCTTGGCACCCAAAGTTGACAAGCCATATTGATTTTGTATTAAAGTAAGAGGCATTTAAATCATGACGATCAGAGACGTGTTGAGCACAACTAAATCATTATTCTTCATGTCGAATATAACTTCAATTTGCTAAATAATAATATTAATAAATGAAAACCAAGTAATAACCAACCCTTCTTAAATTGTTACAACCGTATGAGGAAGTGACTTAAAAACCATCTCAAGATCTCAAATCTCAACCCTCGCAATAAATCACAATAAGTACATATTAAATTGCACCGAGACAATCGATTTAAGATAAAAAAAAAAAACTTCCGCAAAATAAATAAATCAAATAAATAAATCATCCGATGAAGAAATAAGGTGAACAACAATATTACGCAATCGCCAGATATTTAAATGTTTTTCGAACAACCTTCCTCATTAGAAATTAATAACGATGTAGTTGGATTTGTTAGAAAATTTGGTTCATTGCTTTAATAGCTCCACATCTAAAAATACGTATACGTATTAATAAGTTATACGCAGCAAATACACCGCAAATACGACGACTCTTATCGTGTACATACGCAATTGAATTGAATGATGACAGCCAACACATCATCTTCTTCTTCTTACAAGTACAATTTCGCATATTTACAACCAATAAATAAAAAACTCCATTTTCTGCCACTCAATTTACACCTCTATCGTCTTCTACCTTGAATTCAATTCAATTAAATTCGCTATACAATACAACTGTTCTCTCTCTCTCTCTCTCTACACCGTCCACCTCTCAACATTAATTTATTAAGCTTTTAAAGCCAATCTCATACATATCATCTCTCCCTCCTCCTTGTATATATAACGGCCGCCCTAGACCTTCAAAGCCATCTTCTATCTATGAATAATCTCTTCAAATACTTCCATCTCACAAGTAAAAAGTAGTGTTTTCACCTCTACCAAAAACCCTTCTCAGCCTCCCAATTCACAGGTATATATATTAATATGTATATATATATATGTACTTATATATATGAACAATAATGGTTTCCTTTTGCTTCGTCACGCATGCATGGTCACACATAATCGTATTCTTTCTTTTCTTTTTTTTTTTCAGATCAACTTTTGAAGCATAAAGCTAGCCAGCCACGTCAGCACCCATGAGCAGGAGGAACGGACCAAGGCTCGACCTAAAGCTGAACCTCTCACCACCAAGAAGGGTCCCAACGAACACGAGCCATCTCCCCATAGTCGAGCACGACTCTCCGCCGAGCCGATCGTCGTCCACCACCTCGCCGCCGAGTTCGTGCGTCTCGTCGGAGATGAACCTCCAAGACGAGACGGCGGCGCTCAGCTACTCTTCGAGCCCAGAGGCAACCTCCATGATGCTTGCTGGTTGCCCAAGATGCCTTATGTATGTGATGCTGTCCGAGGAAGATCCAAGGTGTCCAAAGTGTAAGAGCACTGTCTTGCTTGATTTTGTCCAAGAAAACATCAACAACAACAACAAAAATAATGGTAGCAGAAGGAAGCAGCCAAAGAGGTCTTAGAGCTTTACCTTTGAAAGAAAAAAAAAACTATGTATGTTTGAATTTGGTTAATTGTTCAGCAAGTAGCACTATTGGTGCTCCATTTCTAGTGTTTCCATGTAGGTGAAGAGAAGAACAAGAAAGAGAACGCCTTAATAGTGCTACCTAATTATTTCATTTTTCCCCCTTTCTTCAGCTTTTTTTTTTTTTTTCCATAGTTAATGGGCATGTATGATCTTTTGATGGGTTGCAGATTTTGTACCATGTTTGTAGTGAAAAATCTGAGTTATCTTCTGATCTGACACTAAAGCTTTCAAGTTCTAATCAGAATCTTAGTTGTTGAAAGAAAGTCAGACCACTGAAGTTTTTGCCTTTTCTAAAGTCCAACCATAGGATGCCACGACAAGAGCTAGACCAGTCAACATAAATGAAGTTCCTATTACACAGATTACTAATGAAAGAATACCCATGGGTAAACTCAAATGTACACAGAGGTAATATTCTGTACTTCTGTGCATGGGTTATGTATCAGGACCCACTGAGTGTAAATTGGAGCCTATCTGAAGATATTTAACGGCTAACTTTTACTTTGTGCCCAAAAATCATAGAACTCAGCCTTATATTCCAAAAATTCGAGCAAACTGCTCCAAACAGCAGTTTTTCTACTGGAAAACAGATCAATCCCTTCAATGATCGTAGGTTGCACAAGGCTAGCGATACTTTCTTGATATGTATGTCATTTACAGTACCATTGATGTTAACACGTGAAATAACAAGAATTCAGCTAATTTTAAGGGCAACATTAAGAAATAAATGCCTATCCAGTTAGTTCAACGTCGGCATTACAATTTAATAAACAGAATTCAATGAAACGATGCCAACACTACTACGTACTACTATGCATGTGAAGTTATTATTTGTTAATAGTTTATTGTGAGGTCAACTTAAGAGATGTTAGTTATGCACAAGACTACAAAGGGAGATGAGGGTAAGCATGTAAAAGCACGAAGATGGGGTAGTTCAAAAGCATTGAAGAGAAAATAATAATAAGAAATGAAGAAGATAATAGGGAACTAACTATATGAGATTTGAGAAGCCATTATAACCAAATAAATGCATGAGTAATTGAGACGGTTGAGAATAATGAGGGTATTACGTCATGTGATAAATACAAATTAAATACAAAATTATTATTATTTTTTTCTTGCTAGTAATACGTAATCTAATTAAATGCCCTCTTCAATAACTCTCCTCTTTAGTTCAAACATCCATACATATCCCCTCCCCCTTTTTCCGTGAACAAGACGAGCCAACCTATTTTTATCTCTTGCTTTAATCTTTGAGATAGATATAATCAATCAATTGCATAATTGAAGGGCTTCTGTATTTGACTTTTGGGCATAGTGTAATAATTGTAGCATTGCAGCGCTCAATTAAAGAAAGATCTCATGCACAATAACTACGAGATTTCAAAGATCAGCACCATTACTTCTCATGTCCACGAAATGTTTTTTCTAATGCATATATATTTTGGGGATGATGAGCTGGTGAAAGCAGATTGCATTAACTCTCTATTAAACATGTACTCGATTAAACAAACCCAATAAAATCGACGCAGGAACAATTACTAGCCCTGCCAACGAAATTAAATGAATCTAATTCTAATTCAAGATATAGCTATTATTGGTCACCAATAAAATACTTGAAGACAAAATTTTCAAAATGATGAAATGAGGAATTATTAATGTTTTTTTTTTTTTTTTTTTTTTTGGTAACCGGGGAAAGCCGATGGTGAAACCCCGGGGCCGACCCACTACCTGCTAAACGGGCCGACCAGTTCAATCGCACATGTCTGGGCCCATGTGGGCAGGCCTGGAGAAATGTCACAGGGTGGAGGTTCGAACCCAGGACCTCCCCCAACATGACTCCAGGCACCTCCCCCTCAACCAGTAGAGCTAAGGGCTCATCGGCGGAATTATTAATGTTACCTTGCAAAGATCATCAAAACCCAAAACCAAACAGCCCTCTTCTTACCCACTTCTCTTTAAATTACCACAAAAACAAATGGTAGCCAAAATCCGACATCATCACCATTGAGGACAATTTTATTCACCATTTTCCGAATGATCAAATCAGCAAATCAATTAAAATATCATCGTTCAAGAAAACCAGAGATTGGGCGAGTATGATTTTCAACAATAGAGAAGCTCAGCTACATAGATGACAAATGACTACACAAAAACTGCATCCAGGAAAAGGAAACATTAGTAATTGGAGAGAATTACGTAAATCTACACAGCAATTGACCAAACACATTAGGGTCCGTTTAGTAGCCTGGTTAACGTTGGATATGGGGCTTTTTATTTAACGGAAACTTGTTCAGTTGGTATGTGGGTTAATATTGTAAGCCCGCTACATTTTACAAGCCCGTTATAATAAACATCCAAATCCAACATAACTTAACCAACCAGATCAGACCCGATAATTTTATCAACCCACGACAAAAGAAGGAAAATACCAAAATACCCCCTCCATTTAACCCTACCCACAGGCCACAGAGACGATTGAAGCTGAGGCGATTTGCGCTGAAACTAGCAGACAATTCTCGACGCTCAAACTCTCCATGGATGGATAAATAGCTATCAAATCTCGGGTTTTCCGTAGCAACTCTAATCCCGACGATATCTTGAAGGAGATTTTGTGAATCGAACAGGTATGTATATGAGCGATGATATTTTCTGTCTAAGCAACCGCGGTCGCTGTTGGGTAAAGTTATGCGATTATCGGTACCGGTTTATCTGCTCCCTATCAGTTGTTTGCATCAATCGATATTCTGATTTGTTGGTTCTGTTAGCATCGATTTTTGCTTTGGCGTTTGTGCTGCTTAGTTATTCATATTTGTTATTGTTAACATCTCAATTATCAGTTCTTCGGTGAAGATTAGTTATGTTCGCAGAGGTGGGATGGACATTAATTTCAATGGATGAGTGAAATAGTTTGCAGACAATTGCTCGTTCGTTCGTCCGACGCTCGAACTCTCCATGATTGAAGAAGATTTCTTTTTCCCCAAAAAACGACATCTATAGTTTGAAGAAGATGAACCGTGATTTATTTTTTATAGCAGGGTTAAAGATGTCATTTTACCTCATTTTAAGCTGTCATTGTAATTTATTGGCATGGGAACTGAACAATAATATTTTATGGAAGGACACGTTATCTCCTTGCTATTATCTACATTTTTATCCTAGTTGCTTTTATCTTAACCAAGGTACTAAACGGACCCGCATGACCATGAGAATGCATACGCACCAAATTCGATAAATAGATTATCACATAGAGTGCTATTCATTAGCAAGCAATTCCACATACATATCAAACAGAAGCGAAAGCACTTACGAAAATAGGTAGAGGGAAAACACACGATTAAACGCGATGTAGGATAATCAAACAGATTTTACTACCTTAAACTTCAAATTTGATAACTTTCGAGGATTCCGTGGCCCCAGCAAGAGAAAAATGTTACCTCAGAAAGTGAGGAGTGTTTTGCTACTCGCCGAAACTGAAACGGCGATGATTGATTATTCATCGAATTTTTCTGAATTATTGTAGGATAAAATTACTTATTCCCACCCTGCATTTAATAATATATACATGAAACATCCTTCATTTATTTGAAAGCTTTTTAAAAGCCCTCAGTAACTTGACTTTGGGAAAATCGAGTCCAAGTTTTTATTTATTCTGCAGAAATTAGATACAAGTATAATTCGAATCTAGGTAATATAAGTTGAAACTGTGAGGTTCTCGAAATGTATTTCACTGTGAGGTAGATTTGTTTTCGAAAAAAAATATATGGAACTAACTTGCAATCAGTAAATTTTTAGTGCTGCAAATGTTATTTCATTATTTTTTTAATAGATATATCGATTCTTATTTTTCCTCAACCTTAGCGTTCTTCTACCGCAGATTCTCAACTGTTTCTGTTCTTCTTCACCATAATATCCCGATTTTGATCTAATTGATATCTGTTTGAGTCAACAACTCACGCGATGGCTCTTGGCGGAGGATCGAGCGTCGTCGGTAACTTTTTTTCAGCTTTTTTTTTTTGGTAGTTTCACGATCAGTCAGCTAGCTGGTTTGCTGGATTCAGAGAGCTTGCTGACTATTTTGTTCGAATTTTGATTCTTGGTTAAGATTTTGATGGTGGAATATTTGGGTTGATCTTTTTATTGACTCAATTGTTGACAAATCTCAGCTTTTGGACTTGAATAGGGTTCTTCTTGAAAAATCACATTCCTGTTTTTTTTCCTGTGTAACTTCAGATTGTGAGGCATTTCGATTCTGATTATTCTTGAGCTATTTTCTTTCAATTTCTCTGGTTAGGCTTGGGCTAAAGATGCACAAGCATTATTTATCAAGTTTCATCTTGTGATATAAAATCATGTACATTTCTATTTTGGCTCGCTGCAACTGCAACCAAGTTTTCTTTCGGTTTTGCTGAACTGAACCTTGGTTTTAGTGAATGTCGGAGTGATGAAATTCACTGAGAATATGATCCTTCTATGTTTTGCCTGCTGCTGGAGATGTGTCTATTTTCAAAGAGAAAAAGAAAGAAAGAAAATAAATTTCATCATCTCATGTGTAGTCTGTAGTGGTTTCTCGCAGTTCCCCGAAATTTCAGATTGTTGGAGGAACTTGAACGCGGTGAAAAGGGAATAGGCGATGGTACTGTGAGCTATGGAATGGATGATGGAGATGACATATACATGCGATCATGGACTGGCACCATTATTGGTCCTCATAATGTGAGCATTGAGCGTGTGCTTTTTCACGTTTTATCTTTCGTGTGCTTATTACGTTATCCCCACGGTGGACGTACTCTAATTGGTATACATAAAGAGAGATATAAAACATTTATGTTCTTCCATCTATGTTTTGCATGCTACGACTACATCTTACATTCATTTCTATTTCAGAGTGTGCATGAAGGACGCATTTATCAGTTAAAGCTATTCTGCGACAAAGATTATCCAGAGAAGCCACCTGGCGTCCGTTTCCACTCTCGGATCAACATGACTTGCGTGAACCACGAAAGTGGAGTGGTAAGATCGCAATATTTATCGTCGCCTCTTTTTCCTTACATTGCATCAAATTATAACATTCATCTCTGTCTTTTTTAGGGGATTTTCACCTTGGCAATACTATGGCAACTTAAATTACTCGATGTTACTTAATAATTCATGAAATAATTTTCAGATTCTTGATGTGGATCACAAAAGGTCACACTCTTGAAACAAGATCGCATTATATTTACATAAACCTTCTGAAAACGTTTGAGATCGCAGTATATTCATAGTAGCTTAGCTTACGATAGCCATTGTTTATCTTAGGTGGAACCGAAAAAGTTTGGTCTTTTGGCGAACTGGCAACGCGAGTACACAATGGAGGATATACTGACACAGCTTAAGAAAGAAATGGCAGCTCCACACAACCGTAAGCTCGTTCAGCCTCCTGAAGCAACCTATTTTTAGTTCAAAGTACATGTGTTTTGATGCTACCATGACTCTGTTTATCAATCAATCAATAGTGTTTGTGCTTTGGTTTATATATGATGTTGTAAAGGGGGGATATGCCTGTCAAGACATATCTCTCTCAACTGTACTATCTTTTGTGGAATGTGTTGCTGTCAAGGATATCTTTGTATGTTTGATGGGGATGGGATTCATATTCTGATGCAAGAACTTTTAGAAACTGTTAAAGATGATGAAGCCAAATGTGTAATAATAAGAAGATTTGCGTGCATATCTTTCGCTCTCATGGTGATATGATATCCATTAATATAACTGCATCCCTATGCACCCTTTAAAAGACGTAGGAACCTTACAAGAGGAGGGAATAACTGCCCTACGATACATTGCAAGCAAAGAACTTACCATACTAAAGAATGATGTGAAAAGATATTAAATGACTTTTTTTTTTAAAATATATGTTTTGAAGATATTAAATGACTTCAAAATATATGTGTATGTATAAACATATAATATAATGAGGTTCTAGGAGGCGTCCATGTCAAGAAAACAATACCGCTTCATGTTTTTTTTTTTTGCTCTCTCTCTCTCTCTCTCTCTCTCTCTCTCTCTCTCTCTTACAAGTTTCAATCATCACAGTTTACAGCACTTTTTAAAGATACATGCATTCAAACTCACGTTTCATCAAGACTTCAATCCACAAAGTTTTCACGCATGATCCGCAATCATAAACCCACACACATAACTAACTCTTGCTTCATTTATTGAGATTGGCCCTGAATTCAAGATCTTTGCTTTAAGGAAAAAGGTAGTTGAGTTCTACTCTCAAATAGCATATTTTATGTGATGAATTTGATAATATCGAGGCTTCTTCAACTGTTTGTTGATATGGGTTGTTCTTGATCATGCTCACAGAAAGCAAGTTCTTTTCCAAGACTTCGTCGTAACAATTTCTTACAGGTTTAGGTATACTCATCAAAGATGATCGAAGAACTCGTGACCAGCACTTTAATGTAAGAAAAGACACTGCTTTATGCTGTTTTTCTCCTTCGCCCTCTCTGTTCTGTGCTCTGCTTTTGCTTTTACTTATTTAATCGTCTTTTTACATTTATTTCTGGGTTGATCAGATTAGTTCTTGGATATGCATATCCTGCATTACAGTGTTTCAAGGCTGTCGAGAAAAACAGAGTTGATATTCATGAACTCAAATTCTGGTGCCAATACTGGTAAAAGATTGATTTCCAAGTTTTTATTTTTACATGCATTAATTGATTACGAGTTTTGAGAATTTGTCCATGTGTATACAATTATTGGCCTAACGTTAAAAACCAGCAAGATTCCTCAGCTCATCTTTCGAACCAATTAAGAGTATTTATTACAATTTGTCACTTATTCAACAACTATTCATTTGAATGACCTTTATACCCCTTATATTCGTAAGTCTTTGGATGAAGCTCCACCGCTTCAAACAAACTATCCATGTACACTTCACTACTTGATGTAATGATTTCACTTTCTTTTCTTTTTTCTTGCCATGCTTTCTTTTTTTCCTTTTTCTTTTTTCTTTCTAATGATGCGTTTCAAATATGCTATCATCAAAGCGAATCATGTTAATATTTGTCTTCGTCCTCGTCAAGGATAATAGTAGCTGTGATAACAATCGTTGAGAGAATCGGCGATGTATTCATTTCATGGTATGTATGCGTACATAAAGCCAAATACAAGAAGTTAATTCTCCTATTTTTATTCGATATTCGTCGTGCAATACATTATTAATTATAATTCGAATAAAAGAAAGATTCCTCATCAATTGCAGGCTGCCCATGTATGGTGAGATGAAGCTGGCCCTCTTCATTTTCTTATGGTATCCCAAAACACAGGTAGAGATATATATATATTAACATATGATATATGAAAATAATAAATTATCAAAAAATATTCATTACATTTTTTTTATTTCAGGGAACTGGGTATGTGTACGAAAGATTATTAAGGCCTTACATATACAAGAATGGAACTGATATCGATACAAGCTTGGAGTTATTCAGAGACAAAGCTTCCAACTTGGCGATTTATTACTGGAATAATTGCACAGAGTTGGGCTCGAATAAAATTCTTGAATTTCTTCAGTTTGTGTCCTCCGAAACCTCCAAGATTACTACTGCTACACAGCCCGCCGCCGTCCCGTCGCCGATCTATCGCCGGAACCAGACGCCGGAACCGGCGTCGGCGATCCAAGTTAAGCTCGCCGAACAAACGCGGTTTATCCGACCCGAGGATGTTATAGTTTCGGATCCAAAGGTCGGTGGTGGGTCGGACGATCGTGGCCCATCTGTAACGCATAGATTAAGGAGGCTCATACGCAGTGACGGAGCCAGCCCAAATGAGTTGGGGGGGCAGAAGAAAAAATTCATAAGTTGGGGGGGCAAAAGAAAAAATTCATAAGTTAGGGGGGTCAAAGTATAATAAAAGAAATCAGAGAAAATTAAAACAAAACTGCAGTTCAGGGCATTCGAACCCAAGTTGATCATCGCTATGAACTTAACTTCACCGACTTCGCCACTAGACTAAGTAATATTATTCGATTTGTTTACATAATAACTGATATATCAACTTTTGGCTGGGGGGTCAATAGCCCCCTCAAGCCCTAACGTAGCTCCGTCCCTGCTCATACGTGGCAAATAGAGAAGTAGATGAACTGAAGTAGTGATGTAATCGAAAATATTATGATTCTTAAGTTTGTAGTTTTTTTTTTCTTTAGTTTTTAGAATTGTTTTAAAATTTATTATTTAATTCTATTAAATAAACCAAAGAGCGACCGATGGCATGCATGTGAAAGTTCATGGACAATTTGAAATAATTTGTCTCACTATTTATGTCCCTTCTACGGCTCAAACAATCATGACCCGTAAGATATGATTCTAAATTATATCTTATATATTTTTTATGATCATAAAGATCATTTTTTTATTTTTATGATCGTAAGAATCATTTTTTTATGTAAATTGTAAAAGTGTGACAGGAAATGAGACCCACGCGACATATGAATTTTAGCCGCTTGGCAAGTGTCGACGAAAAATGGTTGAGGTATTATTGTCCATCTTATCAGTTATCAGCAACTGATATGAGCTTATTCATTTATTTCTTGGATTTCTTTATGTTTCCCCTGTGCTCTTTTAATGTAGCAATTAATCACATCAAATGAGAAAAAAACAGTGCAAACAGTAAATATTAGTAATAGAATTTCGAAGTTGAGGTTAGAGTTGGACCACTAGGATTTGCCGTCCCTCGATACATTTCTAATTACATTATTGCAAATTATTCGGGCTTTAGTTAAAGGATGCCACTTTGGGGAAAGGCGTGTGTAATATTGTTGTTTTTTTATTTACCAGAATAATTAAGTAGAATGCTGGTGAGTGGTGATGGATTTGTTTTTTACACCAAGCACTTGGAATTAATAACAAATTTATCTGACAAACTGTGATTCTGCTTTGTCAATTAAGATTGTTAATAGATAGTCTATTTCACTTTGGTTTCGTAAAAAGCGGTTGACACTTGACAGTAACAATATTATCTGTTTAAAATATTACATCTATACAATTATATAATTGGTTTGGGGTTGATATAAATCGTCAAAATTTGATGTGTAACTTATTTGCAATTTAGTCCCTCATTTGTAATTTAATTAATAATTACGTATTTTCATATCGCTCCTACTTTTTTATTTACAGTTTCTTTTTATACATTTAAAATTTATATTTCATCTTAAACACTAAAAATTATAATTTCAAAATTTAAACTAATTTCAATATTATTTTTTTAAGCGCACACACATCGGATGTGTAAAAAAGTACTAGTTACAATAATGTGTACCATATAGCTTACTCAGTTAAGAGTCGTAAGTTAACTACAAACGACAGAACGGCATAAATTTAATTTTCTTGTTAATGCGGAAAGTTGTAAGCCAAAACATTTGTCTTTTTAAAAAATAAAATAAAGAAGCAAAGTGGGTAGCTAGTTAAATAATTTATAAATCTACTAATTAGTTAGTAAGAGTCGACGCGATGGCCTTTGTCCTTTGTTCTTGTTCGTTTTCCTTTTAAAACTTTAAATTTAGAATTCCACTTGCCTTTCCTCCCCTTTAATAGTTGGGAATGAGTAGAGAAACCAGCAAAACGTACTAAAATATGATTAGATTAACTATGTAATTTGCAGACATTGAATCCAAGGATATCATCTCATTTTTTTCTTACATAAATACCCCTTATTGGTCTCTCTCTCCCTCCCTCTCTCTCTCTCTCTGCTCAACCATATTGTGCCAACGGTTTTGGTAGTTTGTGAGAAGAAACTGTCGCTAATTTACAGGTATGTTTAAGTAACAACTATATTCCTTCATTCTTCATTATCTATGACTTGCTTCGCCATAATTACAAGATATCAATATGGTGTATGTCGACTGAGAGAGAGAGAGAGAGAGAGAGAGAGAGAGAGAGAGAGAGAGAGAGAGAGAGAGAGAGATCAACTTATGAATAAACCTAGTTCAAGTTCATGAACAGAAGACATAGTTGCCGTTGTTGTGGATTAAATTCTGTGTGCTGGCTTGATTTGTTCTTGCAATTAATATATGGGCGCACTTATTGTACTGTTTCCTTAAAATATTACCCAAACTTTTTTTTTTTCGGAGGAAATATTACCCAAACTTTATATATTCCATTAGATAGGCGTTCCATACTTTCTTGATTTATATCTCTATCCATACTTTTTATGTGAATCTTCGTCGTTCGTTTATGAGCCCGCCAATTATATTCTCGCCTTTAATACATATAATACGAAAATGTCGTCCGAAGAAATTATCCTTTCATTTCCAGAGCAGAATAATTAATCTTATAAGGCTTATCTAGAATTCTCCCTATTAGCTTAAATAAAGCAAGCTAAGCACGCATTATCTCATTGCAGGGATTCCCTGAACTCAACACCTGTCTAGAATAAAAATCCTTAAATAAACATGACAATGCAAAGTGTGTTCTTAAAGGCGAATCAAGGCAGCTCAGTTCAAGCGCATTGGCCTTGGCTGCTAGGACAACCTCGTACGACGACGATGCAGTCATCCATGGCTATTAGTTATGATGTTGACGACGTGGCCTTTGATGATAACCTATTCATACCGAAGCTTATTATTACATCTCTTCTTGAGCTTTCAGCCAACAATCATGGGAACAACAACGCTGCTTTCGAAGCTGCTACTGCTAAGCAAACTCTCCTTTCTCCTGGTAATAAATAATATATTTTTTCTATACTTAGTAAGATAAAACTTCTTCAACTGAATAGGCATATGCATAACCAATCCTCTTTTCTTCGCAGTATTAGTTATTGATAATTCCTTAAAACAAACATTTTTCTTATTATTAAAATTGATCATCTTGATTATCCCTTGCATGGATCAAGGGAAGAAATGATATATCAGTACATAAAACTTGGTATGCTATGATATTCATATCTCTCAATATGTAAACTAACTGTAACAGATTATGGCGTTTGTGGTGGCCGAGAAACTGCGCCCCAATACGAGAAATATGATCGTCGGGGTTTTTGTTCTAACTATCGTTATGCCTGCGAGGCGTCTTCTTATTACCGAGCCTATGGAAATAATCAAACTGAGGTTTCGTTTTTCGCAACCTTATAGTTCTGATTTATACGATTATGCATACATATTGATATTTTATTTTATTTTCTTAGGGCCGTATCGTATTGCCATTGTACACGACCGGCGAATGTGCGCCGATTTATGTGAACGCTAAGCAGTATAACGCTATCATGAGGCGCAGGAAGAAACGGGCCGAGCTCTTGGCTTCCGAGAAGAAAGTTCACAACGAGTTCCGCAAGGTATACATGATAAAATTAGATAACCCTAATAAGTCGCATGTGTCCCACATCGGATAATTGAGAAGATATTGACTAGCTAGTAAGCTAATTGGCTACACACCACCTATCACCAATTGGTTTTAGGATGAAACTCATCAACTTATGTGGGTGCAACTCTCCTCTTAAGTGACCGATGTTATGCCCGGTGACGAAATTTCACTATTAGGGGTGTGCATATTTCGGTGTACCGATCGAAAATTCCTTACAAACCGAACTAGACCAAAATATTTCGGTTCGGTATTCGGTTCTACAAAATAAAACTCGTTAATTCGGTTCGGTATTTGAATTTCGGTAAATTCGGCATACCGAATTACCGAAAATTTTAAATTAAAATATATAAATTATATTAATCTTGAAAATAAAACTATAGTTATATTAAATTATATGTATTAATTTAAATATTACTGAAAATGTTTTTTTCGATTATTTCAGTAAAAACCGAATTTACCGAAAAAAATCGGTAAAAACCGAATACCGAACCGGGAAATCCGGTTCGTAAAAGTGTCATACCGAAATTTCAGTTTCGGTACGGTTTGTTACGAACGAACACTCCTAATCACAATACACGCACCACACCAACAACAAACACCTACACATAAAATTTTGAAATTAATTTTGAGTTCTTTTCTTGAAAATAAATTCATGTTAATATTTTATCGCCCGATGCGCAGCAGCCTTTTATGCATCTTTCGCGGCACCTCCATGCGATGCGCCGCCCGAGAGGCAGTGGTGGTCGTTTCCTCAACGCAAAAGACGTCGGCAATAAAAACGACCAGAAAAGTAATAAAAATGAAGAAGAAGAAGATCATAAACGGCGCAGTAATAATAATCTTCTTATATATCATCAAATTATAGAAGGATCTTCGCCTCAAGCAGTATCAGAAGTGCTCCACCATTCTGATGGTGATAATAATGAATTAGGCAATAATTTCAACCTTGGTGGTGGTGAAGGATCGAATTATTATTACAGTCCTCCAGGCTCAGAAGTAGTGAACAGTCATCATAATCGTCCTCATAATTGCAATATGTTCTCTTTCGACATTAAGGATGATCATGATCATCTCTTGGAGGAATCCGCCGACACTGGCAAGGCTCTCTGATGTGATGGGCAACTCATTCTTGGCTAAAGAAACGTCGTCGTCGTCTTCTCCAGTTTTTGGAGATCGATGATATCAAGAAATTAACGTGTTATGTCATGCATGTGTAGTAAGATTGTGTTTAAGTACGTGTGTGGTGTGTTTAATAATTACGGATGTTGCTGTAATAACTGCTGCTTGGTTCCTTTTCTTGGATCTTGTCTTGTAAGATATATTTGGTCTCTACTCTATTGAGCTTGTGTTTAATTATGTGTTATAATTTTACGGTTTCGTCTGTATATTCTTCTATTGATTTCTGATGTTTTCATTTAAGCGAAATGATTTAAATGAATACTATAATGATGCCAACTGCTCTACAATGACCCAACGAATAACGCTAATAATAGTTTACGAAAAGGGGAGGAAAGGACTGTGTGTGTCTCCATCGAACAGCAGCATCATCATCTTCTTCTCGAGGATATGTGCATTATTAATTACACTCGAGTGGTCCATATCAAGCCAACTATCAAATTTAATTATACACGAGAAAACGGAATATAAAATTAAAATAATTGAAGCTAGTTTGAAAAGTCGTACAAGCGAAGTTTATAAAGAAAGACAACATATGTATCAATCAGCCAATAATACATAACAGTATTCTAGTATTCGGTATATCAACCACCATTTCTATTATATTGAGATCTATTTGTCAACATTGGAAAACTTTGAGCATTGGTTCTTTTCTGAGTTTTGTCTCTTACATTATTACATATGGAGAAACTCGTATTTTGATGTCCAAAGAACTAGGGCCCTCTTTGTAATCAATCATCCTTATCCTTGAATTTTGTATTTTTTTTGAATCATTCATTTCCACAAATAATTGATTATTAGTAGGGATTGAATGACAACAACATTATCTTGTAATGAAAGCCCCGAATTTTATTACTGTATACCATCATCCAATATAGCTGGTGTCTTACATTACATTATCACGATGATCATCAACTGCAGAAAGCAAAATTAATATACAATCTCCAATCTGATAAAAGCCTAATAAGATAGACCCTATCTATAAAGAACTCAAACGGTTCTCCAGCAATGTATACAACATATATTTATATATATATATATATGCTATCTAATATTCCTTCCCTAACACTATGATGCTGATCCTCTTTTTTTCCCTCGTTGCAAGGAAAGAATGAGGAAATAAAAATAGTGCGACGAAAGAACAACCTATTAATAACATTCAAAGTACCTTCCTTGTCTTGGCAAACAGTGATGATCGGCCGTACATTTCTAAGACACAAAGTCTGGCAAAAGCTGCGCCACGAACCTCTTTCGATCCTGAATATTCATGGCTTCGTAGACGTTCGACGAATGGGCATTCGCATTAGCATTCATGGCGCCGAAATCGTTCGCTCCGTCGATCTCATGATGAACGCCTCTCATCCCTTGATTGGTCGGCAGGAAACCTTGATGAGTTGCTGGGATGGAGAGGCTATTATCGCAGTGGGGAAGCCCTAATGTAAGAGAAACCGCCCCCCCATTGCCCGAATAAGGCGTCTGAAACGCCTCAGCCCCAAATCTCCCCAGCTCGCCCATTGGGTAAGTCCCAAACCCTCCGATGAAGTTCGTCGGAGCTCCCATTAGGGTGAACCCATCTCTGTTTTGGGACCTTTCGTAGTCGAACTTCATAGAAGTGATGCTGTTGGGAGACTGTAATAAATCGGAGGCATTGCCTCTCAGTTTCTTGGGACTTCCCTGGGCTATGGCCTCCATGTCTGTGGGGCCAATGAGGTTGAAGCTGTTCCTCATATTGTTCGGAGAAGGGGAAGGATTGGACATTGCAGATATGGGATTTTCTTGATTCGTCATAAAGGCTGCGTTTTGATTTTCTGGGACGGTTGATTTCGAAGTAGAGTCTTCGTTCTGTTCGCTTTTGTTGGCTTTGTTGTTGTTGTCTTCTTCAGATCCGTTCTTTTCGTGGTCCTTCATTTCTTCCGTGTACATCTCCTCCACCATAGGCTTCCATAGCCTCACTCGTGCGTTGATGAACCAATTCGACACCTAAAGATTGAATTTTTCCTTCAATCTATGCTTACAAGTTGCAACTTCTTCTTCAAGTATAACTCACAATGTCATTACCTGACTCCTAGTAAGCCCTGTCTGCTTGGCAAGCATGATCTTGTCCGAATCCTTGGGATATCTGCAGATTGCAATAATCATCAAGATTTTGAAACATCCCTAGTATTGAGAACTGATGAAGTATTTGAATGACGGTGAAATTTTACGGGTGAAGGAAGTGTTCGAAGAGCCAAGCACGAAGAACAGAGACGGCTCGTTCAGGCAAGCCTCTCTGAGGTCTCCAGGCATTGTGTTGAATCATTCCCAGCTGCTGAAGGGCTCTCTGCTGTCTGATCTGATTGTCGACGTACTTAAGCCTCGACCCTTCGATTTTTCCATCGCTGGCATCGTCTTCGCCTAGGCTCTTGCTGGCCGCCCGGATTTGAGCCAAGATTGCATCTTTCAGACAGCGAAATTGCTTTGAGATTGTCTGAAGGGCTAAGGCTGTGTATGTTTTGGCTGAGCCGATGCCTGCTGCTTGCTCGAACCATGTGATGACTATGTTCATCTGATGGTGGTATTGTCTGTATCTCTGCTCAACCTTTTTACACCACACAAATACAAAAGATGAGATTTTTCTCATGTATTCACATAAGGTTGAATGTAAAAAAAGAGATCTTTTTTTAAGTTATACCTCGTCAAGCATGTTTACGAGCTTGGCTTTCTTCATCTGAATTTCTTGCTTCTCCACCGTGCTAAGCTCCGCTCCACGCTTCCCACCACCGTCGCAGTCGACGGTGCTGGCCGCTGCAGCGGCGGCCGACGAGGTTTCTCCGACGCCGTTGCTGCTCTTGCAGGCCTTGTTATTCGCCGGCTCTAAGCCCTTCACGCTCTTTCCGACGTTGACCACTTCGTCAAGAAGCTCTTGAGCGGCCTTTAGATACTTCGAGCCCAACAGGACTTGATTCTGCCCCAGCCCGTTGTTCGAGACGCCGGAGGCGGAAGAAGGGGATATCGAGGAGCCGCCCAGGTCGTCGCCGCGTGGAGGCGACGCTCCGGCGACCCGACTCGGCGGCATCGCGTACGACGCCTGCTGGGACGAGAGGCTCAGGGACAGCCCCTGAGGCGCACGTTGACCCACGCGCGCCGCCGCTGCGGCGTCGATCGGTAGGTTGTAGAGGTTGTAGTGGACCCTTGGAGCGAAGTTGCCGGCGTCCTGGTCTTGGGCGGCGGAGGAAGCCGAGAGGGGTATGCCCACGAAGTGCTGTGGCGCGTGGGGCAAGTATACGAGATTGTTGTTATTACCGTTGTGGTGGTTTCCGTTGGGAGACTGGTGGCCGTTCTGCTGCTGATTGTTCTGTTGGCCGTTGTCGGAAAATCCGATGTAAGAAGGGTTCATGAGAATCAGCGTCTGCAAGCCATCGCCGCCGCTTTGTAGCTCTGTGTTTCCATGGAAGTACGTCGCCATCTCTCTTTTCCACAGTTTATATGTATGAATAACGTGTGGGTGTATCTATCAATACGCGCGCGCGTGTGTATATGTACTCTGAAGTACTTGGCTTTTTGAGAGCTCAGATTATTATTATTACTTCTGTACCTGCCTAGTCAAGCTGACAAGAGAGAGACCACACGTTAGCTTATCACAAAACTATCATCATATGTATTATGTATATTGATCGCTTCTGAAGAGGTTTTAAAGCCTAAATTTTGACAAGGAACCTTAATAATCAAATATGATCGAGTGGACAACTGAACAACTTTCAAACAGATTAAAGATATCAATTTATTACCCAGCAAGAAAACCCTTGCACCAAAAAGTCCAACATACTGCGTACATAATAATAATAAGCCGACCCTTACTTGATCTACCACACGGATCGAGTTCTATATTTAAAAGATATCGTAACTAATCTGTATGAAGAATTCAGAAACATTAAAAGCAGACCAAGAAAGAAGAAAGGCTGTTGATTGAAGTCTTTCGTGAAGATTTTATAAGCAAACAGGTGTAAGGATATGCTTAGATGCATATTTTTTTTTAGGAAAGAAAGATTGATCTTCGAAAGAAAGAGATTGGTTAGGTTAATATTATTAGTACCTCGTGTGATGGAGATCGGATTTCCCACGTGCTCCATGCTATCTATCATCCTCGTTGCAGTCTACTGATGAGAGATTTGAAGTTAATTAGGAATAACACTCAATAAACAATTACTCTATCTAAGACTGTATGTGTGTCTGAGAGAGAGAGAGATAGAAAGAGAGAGAGAGAGAGGGTATTATTTTGATGAGTTACACACATCTGCTGAGTCTATAGGTTCTATATATGTGTGTGTGCGTGTTATAATAGTAGTTCTTTTTCACTCTAAGACTCTAAAGCCAGGACTTGCAGCAACTCTCACCATCATCACTTGATAAGGAAATAGATGAAAGTGATTAAGTGAGAGAAAGAGAGTCATAGAGAGAGAGGGAGAGAGAGAGATATGGTGCTCGAAAAGGGTTGGAAAAAGATGCCCATCTTTATTCACTTGCACATCTAACCACACATACTTTATCATTTAATCTTCATTTTCTCCCCCACAGAAAAAAGAAAAAACGAAAAAGAAAGATGACCAAGGGGAATCATGAACTGAATTGAATCTAGTTCTAACTTGTTTCTTGGAGATATTGATGTCCTATGTTCAGTTTTCATACTTTCTTTTTCCATCTCTTTTCTTCTTTCAGTATTATATTTGTATGGCTTTTCAGTGAAGTACCTGCGAATTGATCAAAACAAGAAGCTGCTAACTCAATTGATTTGACCTTTTTCTTTTCTACAATACAAATCATTTGATGATGGCAAACTTCTGCCATAATCAACTAACAATAGATCACACGAGCTTTTTTTTTTTTCCTTTTCAGAGCTATGAAAGAGATGTGAAATGAATATGTTCGTACTCTCTTGTGAGATGCCACGAAAACGCCATTAGTAAAGCCTGTCAGAAGCTAAGCATACATAGAAACAGCTGATATAACTAGGAAACGTCTCACTCTTAACTACAATTGGAGTTAAAAATATCCCTAGAAACACAGAAAAATAATTATTTAATCGGGAGATGATGATTTGCTTGGACAAATTTAATTTTAAATTATTTCTTATTACGAAAAATGGGTGGGGAGGGGGGCCCTTATTTGTGCATTATTGATTTGTCTAATGTCCTTTTGTAATCCTTTTTATTTTGTAATCTTTTTTATGAGATTTATCTTTGGTATATATATTTATGTATATCGTGTGGTGGATGGCAAAGTTTGAAAACCAAAGCAATTTAAATGCTGCCAAAGAACGCGGGACCAACAACCATAATTCCTACTTAAATGCCCCAAAGGCTAATTGTATATACATATACATATATATATATATATATATATAAATCAATGCAACTACAAAAGTGTTTGTTAACACATTATATGTTAATTAGTAGAAATGAAGCTGGCATGCATATATGTATGCCTTCAAAAGCTAAATGAATATTTTGAAATCACAACGCTCACGAAACCTAATACGTGCTTACAATTATTAGAACATATAGTGTTGAGATTCTAAGTGGGTTTCGTCCCACATCGGATAATTCAAGCTCTTGAAACTAGTATATATATAAGAGGCTTTCTCCTCCTATCACCAATTGGTTTTAGGAAAGACCCCTCGATTTCTAATATGGTATCAGAGCGAGCTTCCGCTCACCGTCAACCGATTCATATGTCCACGTGTTAGGCCAGTCATGCCACACGTGAGGGGGCGTGTTGAGATTCTAAGTGGGTTTCGTCCCACATCGGATAATTCAAGCTCTTGAAACTAGTATATATATAAGAGGCTTTCTCCTCCTATCACCAATTGGTTTTAGGAAGGACCCCTCGATTTCTAATATATAGATTTATTACGTCGTTGTAATAGGTTAACTAATTAGTCTTATTCGAAGATGAATATAGATATATGATGACAATCAAAAAACTTGCTGCGAGTCATTATTCAACTAATGCTTTGTAGTTGACCAGACCCAAGGCCAAATGTTTTTTTAACTATATAGTCTTCTCTCTCTCTCTCTCTCTCTCTCTCTCTCTCTCTCTCTCTCTCTCTATATATATATATATATATATATATATAGTGTATATTTAAGCATTTATTTTGTAGTAGGCTTTCACCGTTTTAATTGATATATTGCAGTTCAGTGTTCAAATTACTTTTAAATAGCATATGAGGTGTTGCGGTCCTAATAAAGCCAGCGTTGTTGAGATTTTCGACTATCGATCGATCTCTTTATTATTACACATGCATTAGGCCTAAGTTTTCTAAAAATTATGTTTAATATTATAATAGAAAACGGTAATTAAACCGTGAAAGTTACCATAGACGTGTGGAATGATTATTATCTTGTATCATCAAGAATTTTAAAAGTGAAACATAGTTTATGAGTTATATTTGGCGTGATCAAAGTGTCATTCTCTTCACATCACATCGATATCAAAGTTTATATTTATTTTTTCGCGAGTTAAAACTCCTAGATTCCCCCTTAAAGGTATACATTGTCTACGAAAGTAGTATATTTGTTTCTTTTTCTCCATGCTTGTGGGCTAATATAAAAAGACATTGCATTTCCATAATAGATAATGTATTAAATCAATCTTCGTCTATCATGGCAAACATCAATTTCTACTAAATGCTTTTGGAATCATATATACACATAAAATATATGTTACTTTTGTTACCTCGGATAGGTTCCTAACCATACCAGTTAAATAATAATTAAAAAAAAAGCTGATCTATTAATGAACAAGTAATTAGAATTGTCTTGCAAAAAGATTTCCTGATGCAATGTGGAACGAAATACAAATGATATTTAACTATACTTCTACATGAGCAAATGCCTTTGATCAGTGTGATTGGCAAAACCCTATCTATTCATTGAAAGTCGTAACAATGATACTGATGAAGTCATGAAACTGATACGTTAAACTAATAAAAAATATGTAGTTCAAGAAATAAGGAAGAGATGTGACTGCTTTAGTACTAATCATCTACGAAGTAAAACATACACTGACAGTTTCAATTGAAGTGTTTTAAAGGACATTATCCGTGCCAGAAACATAGGAATAATCATTTAGTTGACTACGACAGTCAAATGACGAAATTGTTATAAATCCAATAAAAACTATATGCGTTCTCATGAATATGACAATGGAATGAGACTACTGCACTTAATTGATACATATTATTCTTTTTTCAGTCGAATTGTATGAATACAATTAATAAATAATACGCTCCCATAAGTTACGTCTATATAAGCCCTACTACTTGGCGATGATATTTTTGTGAGTGACGCACGATATGACGTGTGTCTTTTTGAGTGGAGAATTTACTTTTGTCCATTATATCTTTTATTGGCTACAACAAAGGATGGTCCTTTCCACTGTTGTGGGATTCTTTTTATTTTGCTACAAAACACATTCCAATACGTAACCCTAATTATTACCATAGAGTTCTTTCGTATGATTAAAAAGAAAAAGAAAAAGACTAAATATTTAACACATACTTCCAAAATAAAACCCATTACGTGTACGTAATCAAATTTCAAAACCTATGTGCGATTGTGGACGCCCACCACTTCTCTTAACACAAAAAAGAAAAGGAAATATGGAATAAAAGGAAAAAGTATATATAAAAAAGTGACATCTATAAATAAATACCCAATCCAGTAAAAAATTTAGAAATCAGTACCTATGTCAGAATTTTTTACAGATAGGTACCCGTTTTACTGTTTGTACCAATTTTTCCAGTCTTGCCGTACCTTTTTATGTGTGTATTGTGAACCACGTCACGCGTTTATACGGTACCCTATACGGTTACTATATGGTACCTTAATGTGTTATATATGACGTTCCATTTTCTCAACGTATTACGTACCACAATACCTTGCTATAGGGTACCCAAATGTGTTATATGGCGTACCTGCGGCGGATCGGGTATCTATGTATAAAAAATTTATTATATTAGTTACCTACATATAAAAAAATACTGACAGTTGTACTAAATTACAAGTTTTTATCCGAATGGGTGGGTATTTATGTGTGACTAGAAAAAGAATTTCTAAAGCATTTTCAAAAGATATAGTAAATATATGTTCTTCTACATGAGCCCTAGGTACGTAAGTCATGCATAGGATAGCATAGCCGATTATAACGACACCTTCGAGGCGTAGAAATCATAACAGTTGTTGATTCCAATTTCAAGTTTACCCCCAAAAAAAGCGTTTCTTTTGTCTGAATTTTCATTCACTATAGGTAATTCCCTCTTAAACCACGACAAAACAGTCAATTTCACATAGGAATACATTGAGAAAAGAGGCACCCAATAGATAATTGCATCGTTTTCTTTTATCGACACGGCACATCCCCATGTTCATCAGTATGAAGTAAATCTAAATTACATTGTCAACTCAACCATAAAATAACCTCAACATCGAATGAAACTAATCAACTCAAGTATACGCCGTACAGTCCTAAATCCTCATACTACCATAGCCATAGATAGTTGGGTGGAAAAATTCAACTATTTGGGTGAGATATGATGATATGAAAAGATAATTGCATGGATTTGGCACAATGCAAAGCGGAGCCCACAATATTCAAAACACGTGCCAACTTGAACTTATCTTTTTTCTCACTTAATATTATCATTCATCGCTAATCTTTCATTTACTTGATTTTTTGCTTCTTTTTCGTTTTCCACTTAACGACCCCACGATATTAAATGAGGGCCCAGAAAACAACTGTACACGCGTCAACCAATACAAGCTACGAAAAAAGGTGGGGCCCACAACCGTGAGATTCGGTGATAAAAGTGGGACCACTTGTCCAATCAATCTTCTTTGGATTTTTTCGGGTAAGAGCCGTGTAGTATTGGGTACACTCCCACGAATAGTCGGGCCCCACTGCGGGCCTCGGGCCTAAGAAAAAACGAGAAAAATGGCGAAGACGATAGAATAAAATAAAATAAGAAAAGTCAAGCGAGCAGCCAATGAGAAGACAGACGTGTGGGCTTTTTTATTTAAGTTTCAACAACTGCTTTTGGCTTTTAAATTTATTACTAGCCCCACCGTCGTTGTCGGCAAGGACACGTGTCGACTGCTAAAACGACGTCGTTGGCTGTCCCGTTTCTAACATCGTTGATGATATGTGCGCCACGTCAGCTCACTTAAGCCGTTTACCAAGAGCCACCGATGATTAGTTAAAATAGGTACGTTTTACTTGCGATGATATTCATATTGCAATATGATGAATATGCTTCAAAGGAGGGGAAAGATCATTAATACATTATGTTATATATATTTATGTAATATGAACGTGGCATATGTATATTATATCCCGACACTCAGACGCAAAAATTAGGCAGTCAAACTCAACAACACAATGTGTGATTTGTGTGACGAGTTTCTAGAAACGAAGTATTTTTATCATATGAATTTATTTAGCTTGTAGTGATGATCATGGTGGTTTTCCTAATTATTGCTTCGTTCTCTGTTATACACGTTTGATGGCCATGAATTATTTTAATATGTAGACTATATCTTTGGCGCAAAAAGATTTAGTTATTATGTGATGGTATGGTTCATGCCAATATTACCTGATACTTGTTTAAAAGTGAAGTGCACTAAAAGAGATGGATCGTGACATTAAAGACGTTTTATCACTTATCCTAAGATTAGATTTATTGCATCTTATTTGAAAAGCTAGAAGGCACTAACAAACGCTGATTTGAGTCAAGCGACCGAATCTAAATAAATAAGGCCCTCCACTCCATGATTTAAAACGTAATTCAAAAATAAATAGAAAAAAAAAAAAGAATATGGACTCCCTCGAAATTGATCGGATTTTTATTACAATCAGACCAAAATAGTTCGTTGAATTATGTCCGATCATGTCAACAATATTGGGACTTTCCAGGCCCAATAATAAGCCCATTTATTAGTTTTGGGTTAGGCCCGTAATATACGTGATCCAAGTTTAAGCCCACCTCGTCAAAATAGGCCCAATACTTAAATTTGGGCCTTATCTAAGCAATTGTATCGACACACAGCACACAAACTCGCGATCATCAAAAGTATGCATGTATTAGGGTTTAATTGTATTAATTTCGATATATAAATACTTCTAGAGTTATCGTTGATTTTATTCTGTTCGAATCACTAATTCTTAAACCAGCCATTAATATTTTAGTAGGGATAAGTAATGTCAACAAATAATTAAAAGAAATTGTATAGTACGATAAAGAACAAGAGTTGAAGAGTAAAACAAGATATGTATGATTTATTGCAGGAAGCTTTAAGATGTACAAATACAGTAATAAAGTGAAGTTGCTGTGCTTCGCTGTTTCCCTATTCAAATTCAAGCACTAGTGTGCAACTGGTGTCAATTCTTAGTCCAAAAACGGCGTATTATTCAAGTGCCATAGAAACGTGAAGCATTGGGAAATTTCCCATATTCATCTTGTATGGATAATTTCCAAATAAGACCAACTTATATTTGGAGAAATGGGTAATCATGAATATACAGTTCGTAGAAGCAATTGGCTTCTGACTAGGTTTTGTATTATGTCTATGTGGACTATTAGTTATTACAGCCGATGTAGATAATGAGTTTCCAGATAATAAATATCAAACAAAAATAATCAAGAAATATTATTTAAAATGAGAGTCACCGCCAATAAAGTTTTGTCTCGACATTATTAAATGTGGGAGTAATTAATGACGTCGTGGCGTCATAAGAGTAGCTTTAGTAGCGTCACAACCTTAGTTTCCGTACACGACTTGAATAAGGAACCGTACCTTTGGGAGACTCGAGTCAACTTATCATAAATTGAGGTTTTGACAATCCGTGCAAAAGAATATACTTTATAATATATTACATACACATATAAGCACCATTGACTATAGTATAAATAATCACTTTGATCAAGCACGAGAAGCTTATTCGCAGTATATGCATATCCTTTTAATGGTGGAGAACAGTGGATTTTGTTACTACAGAGGCTTTATCATCTTATCATGCGTAATATTTTTGTTTGTTCTAATCTTTGTAATCTGTGTCCTTACATATAAAGAGGTAACTTTTTAGTGCACACTTCGAATGACCTACATGGATTCACACCGAAAGCAAATGATATTGTATACTAATTAATAAATAGTAAATTGAGTTGGGGGGTAATATAAGCTGTAGGTCACTACCAACACAGAAGCTACAAAAAAAATATGTCCAAAAAGGAATAAATCATTTTGTCGATTCGGCCGAGATCATATAAAAGACAAATTGAAGTTGAACAACTATAATATATAATAATAAAAAAAAGTAATTACCTCAATAACATTAACTCGTCCACTTTTTAGACCAGTATAATACTGGGAATATTTTTTCAAAAATAAAATAATAGTATTGGGAAATTGAGGACACTCCAAAAACGCATTAAAGCCTAGCAACTAACTCCCTTGTCGTCTCTTATCACATTACTTCTCAGCTTATAAATTGCGAGCCACTTCTCAAAAAAATAAACAAAACACACATCACGAAAAACATACATCGTATCAAAAAATGGGGAAAGGACTTGATAACACCACAATTTCCAACTCCAAGTCCTTACCTGAAAAAATAAGGACAAAGATCGATGGCCTTGTTGAGATCATAAAGAAAAATGGAAAAGATGATCCAAGAAGAATCACACACTCCATTAAACTTGGCTTCGCCCTCACTATGGTCTCCCTTTTCTACTACTTCAGACCCCTCTACGATGGCTTAGGACAAGCTGGAATGTGGGCTATTCTTACAGTCGTAGTTGTCTTCGAATTCACCGTTGGTACGCTATAAAATTCATCTTCAAAAACAGATAAACTCGTATTAAACTACGCATGCACATATATATAAATATTTTTCTTCTTCTCGTTTTTGAATTAGGTGGAACGTTATACAAAGGCTTAAACAGAGGATTCGCAACATTTCTAGCTGGTTCGTTAGGTGTTGGAGCTGAGTACCTAGCTGGTCAATGTGGTGAGACTGGCGAGCCCATCGTTCTTGGCCTTTTAGTTTTCCTCCTAGGTAATATAATGAATCAAACCCTATACATACATACATACATACTATAATTATTACCAATACGTATATATATGGTAATAACTTGTGCGTGTTCCTGTGTGCATCAGCTACTGTGTCTACATTTACGAGGTTTATCCCAAGCGTAAAGAGGAGATACGACTATGGAGTTCTTATCTTTATCTTGACGTTCAGCTTAGTAGCAGTCTCGGGTTTTCGGGTCAACCAAATACTGCAAATGGCCCATCAAAGGCTGTCGACGATTATGTTGGGAGGAGCGACTTGCGTTTTGATATCCATATTCGTCTGCCCAGTCTGGGCGGGTCAAGATCTTCATAATTTGGTCTCTGCTAATTTAGAAAAGCTTGCAGATTTCTTACAAGGTGATAAAGACAAAAAAGATTACGTTTTTATTACATGCATCCTAGTTTTTGTTTTTGTTTTTTTTTCTTTTATCATTTTATTTTTTTTAGTGCATGCGACCCATTAAGTCGTAAAGTAAATAAAAAGCTAAGCGGCTGTATGTTTTTTATTAAAATGAATTTTACCTTATACTTAATACCTTTTTTGTTATAAATTCTTGTGTATTGTTAAAAGGTTTTGGAGGTGAATTCTTCAGCAATATCACCGGCGAGGAGATCGACGATAAGGGAAAGTCGTTACTCAAGGGCTACAAAAGCGTGCTTAGTTCCAAACAAAACGAAGAATCGCTGGTTAGTTTTGAGCGATATATTTTTATATGTAGAATTATAATATTAATAGATTCAACAATAAAAAATACTAAATTTTTATATTATAATTTTCAGGCAAACTTTGCTTGGTGGGAGCCTGCTCATGGTCGCTTCAGATTCAACCATCCATGGAAACTTTACCTAAACATTGGAAATATCTCAAGGGAATGTGCTTGTCACATCGAAATACTTGTCAAATGCATAGACTCAAAGCCTAAGGTCATAGTACAATTATCTAATTAATCACTATTTAATTTAATTTAAAGAAACATATCCTGTCCTAACAGCAAACTCATGAACATATTCTATTATTACAGGCCCAGTCAGAACTTCAACAGAAACTCCAACCACTGTGCATGAAACTGAGCTTTGAACTGGGAAAAACCCTAAAAGAGCTCTCTGATTCCGTCAAGAACATGACGTTTCCTTCCCCTTCGTCCGAGAAACACTTGGAAGATTCCATATCCTCCGCCGAAGAACTCGAGAAGCTTCTAGAAGGTTCCTCCCTTCCCATGGGAGCGAACCTTCAAGAAATCGCCCCTCTTCTCACTGCATCTTCAGTGCTCATCGACATCATCAAGTGCGTCGAAAAGATTTCAGTTTCTGTGAGAGAGCTTTCTGAGAATGCCCGTTTCAAAAAGATGGATATGGTCAAGACTAATGCTGAGCTAAAGCCAAAACAGTTGCTTAAACGTGGAGCGGTTAAACCTATTGATGACGTGGCAGACCACGGTGATAATAATATGGGTGGCCACGTGGTTATCGATATTCAACATGCATCAGTGGACGCTTTGGAGAGAAAGTTAGAAGTATAAAAGCATGAATTAATAATAATCGTGATCCGTACGTACGTATGTTGCTATATGTTTTGTTGGAATATTCTAATCTCTTATGTAAAAGATTAGAAAGCGTAAGATGATGGTGCATGTATGCGTGTACCCACCGTACGTTAGTATGCATACATGAGCTTTTTACCATTAGGGGGGAAGTGATGATTGTATTAGTTTAGAAGTCGAATGATCTATCGTTTTTTTTTTTTTTTTTGGTAATAAATAATTGTACTGTTTAGGTACTTGTCGTGATCAATTGTTCTTTGTATGAGTTTAGTATGTAATCAAAACAATAATCAATTGTGTTTGTAAGTAATTATGGGATGGGCATTAAAAAGCAGTAAGCACTATCACGAGATTTGAAAGGTTAAAAACGTTGCATGATTAATGAATACGTAGTATTACAATAACAATTGGTTTATTAATCTGCAAATGCCGTACGGACAATGTCGGCTCACGATTAATTAAAGCATATTCGAATAGGTTAGCTAGCTACGATTTAATGGGAAATAGAGCACGAAGTATATAAGTAGCTTATTAGGTCGAATGAATACAAACAAAGTTCAAGTTGGAGCAATACAATCCAATCATATCGAATGCAACATCATCGAGAATATTCTATCTTAATGTAAATGGCCACTGTACACACACTATGAGTTCATTCGATCTCCTTCCATTGTAAGTTTTAAATATTTATAATTTCAATTCAATTGATGATGCGTGATAGCTATATAGGCTCAGGCGCTGATGATGAACCGACTAGGCACTTGACAATTAGGAACCCAAAACTAGAAAAAAGGTTCTCTGCGCGGAGGATATTTAGAGTTAAAGTTAGGCTTGAGTTGTTCTCCACTTGAAGAGAGGCAAGTTGGAGGAGAAGCAAGTTTAAACCTAGACACATTTTTTCTATTGTTCCAAGTATTACCTTACCTACCTACCTACCTACTACTCAGATCGATGAACGCCAAGTTGCATGGTTGTATATCCTGTTTGTTGTTGTTGTGTCATAGCATAGCATGTATACCCACTAAGTTTCTTTATCTACTTATTGAGGGAGCAAGTTCGAAAATATCTAATATCATCACAAACATCCACAGTTTATTACAACTTCTTCTAGATACTTCTAACAAAAGCCAAGATATTCAACTATACAACTCGGATAATATTGTTGCGGGTAATCATTCGACGACGACGACAATATACAACTATACATGTTGTATGTACGGACCATCAATCTATAGACATAACGGTTCTCGGTGTGTGTTAACCAAATTGGCTTCGTTTCATTGCTCTCATCTTTACATAGATTGATCTTCCTTTCTCGCAAACAATTATGGCTTTTGTCGTCACCAACCAAGTGGGTAACGGTATAACTAAGACAAAAAAACTCGAACTTACATCTTAGAATAATCAGACACAACATTCATACTACCATTGTTGCAGAAAACTAAGACGTAATGTAAAAAATGAAACATTACTTGGTTTTTAAATAATTATTCATGCATATTGTGAAATAAAAGACAATATATTAAATATCACACCTATCGAAAGAAACTTGTACACGAGGACATTACACGATAATACACATGGCTTATCTATTGCATAAGAAAATTTTTTGTTTTACAAAACCTACCAACCATAAATAGGATTCTCAACCTGGGAAGGCAAAAGGCCAAGATCTTTACAGTGTTGTTTGTCATAATCCCTCGTTCCCGGGATAGCACCAGTGCACAGCCTAAGGAATTCGTTCCCAGTAAGACAATAGTGCGCAAAAGCCAATCCTCCGTCGACAAACTCATTAAGGTTGGGCATCGAGACAGATTTAGCAATGCTCTTGCTCCTATTTGCGTTCGCATCGATTATTGGACTACTGTTCAGTACCTTGTCGAGCTCAGAGTATTCCATGAATCTCTGCGTAGCTGCTTCCCATGAGAGGTTGTATCTCTGTTCGGGGGTGAGAGGCTGAGGCTCGTTCGCCATTGCTTCTTTTACTTTCATCACGAATTCTTCCGTGGATTTGTATGTCAAGCAGTTTGGGAATGCTCGGAAGAAATCGTTCGATGGGTGGTCAGCGCAAACGACGAACTTTCCCATGGCTAGGGCCTCGGCTGTAGCTGTGCAGAGCACGTCGCTGACGCTTGGGTTTATGAAGATTTTGTAACTGCGAGGAAAAAGTTATGTGTTTGTCAGAAAAAGACGACAACGTATTGCCTAAACTTGGTTGAAGTATCTTGGGTGGAGAGTTATTTTTACCCTTGTAGGGAATCATCTGAATGGTCTCGACCCTTCATGAAGCTGACGTTCAAATTCAGTTTTCTGGCCGTGTTCTGAACATCCTGAGCATCCTCGCCATTGCCATATACGTCGAGGTTGAAGCCGTCTAAGTCCTTTTTGTGCTTTGCTAACAGATCAATCAATTCTTTGTAGCCTTTAGCCCAAACCATCTTGCCTAAGAAGTATGCTCCTTTGTTGAAAGCTTGTTGTCCCAGCTCTTTTTCTGCAGCTACCTTTTCTCCGATCTTTAAAAACTTTGGATTGACTCCATGAACGTTGCAGATTACAGACTTGGGCAAATCCTGAGTAGCAGCAGAGAGCCGAAGGACCTATTATCAAATCAAAGTAACAATTAGTACGACTAAGCTATTTCATGAGAAGCAGAGCAGATGATGATCAATGTTGGTCATGAAAATGGAAATGTAGAGGGACACATCACCTTATCGCAGTAAGCTCTCGCAACCCAATTGTTGATATGTTTAACAAAAAAAGCTTGTAGAGCTCCATTTCTCTCCCTCTTGATGTACTCCAAGTAATTCGTGTGAACAACTCCCACCACATGATTAAATTTATCGGTCCAACGCTTACCGTGATGATACCAGTTCAGGTGTTCGGGTTCTTCAAGAATTGCAATGTCAGCATCCTTTGACGAAATAAAATGAGACGTATCTCCGGCTGGAATAATGCTCCTCCTTGATTTCGAAAACTGGGACAAAAAATTAGAGATTGAGTAGAAAATAAAAGTTTTTTATGACTCGTATGGCAAGAAGCAAAATAGGAGTTCTTCAATATCATAAGATTCCACTTTTCTGCTAATCAGATGATGATTTCTTCAACCAACGAATCTTTTGGCAAGAAGCAAATAGGCCTTACCCTCTACCCCAGATAACTCTATCAATCATAATAAAGTAAGAAATTTAGCTTTACAACCAACCTTTCCTGGGTAAAATGATATCTTGAAATCAGGGCTAAAGCCAACCCTTTCCTCAAGCCAACCACGAATATAATTTTCCTGCTCCTCTGGTGAGGCAAAAGTTAGATTGTTTGGATAGACTAGCTCTTGATCCGACCTACAAAGCCACGGAATCAACAACGTAACATTCTGCTGTGCCGATTTTGCTAAGTAGGCAGCCCGAAACAACGGGTTCACAGCTGTCCCAGTCATCCACGGAAGGCTTGCAGTAGTCACAATAGCAACGTGCCTCTTTTTGTCCAAGTCTGAATCAAAGTTCTTCCCAAAATCACCCCAAAAGCCACCTTCGTAATGGTGTCCGGTACTTTGGAGGACGCTCGCTATCCTCAGATCTAACTCATCGCTGATGTTCTCACTTTCGATAATAGATGATTCCCCTGTCGGTACGGACCGCAGTAGAAGCTGGTTTTTGCGCTTGCTGCACAGGTTTTCCACTATCTTGTCTGATATACCTATCACGCCATATAAGATGCGTCAACTCAAATTTCACAAACCGAAATTAATCGTCACCGAACAACAAAGAGAAAATGGAGAGAGATCAAGGTTAAAATGATTGTACGATTAGCAAGTATGAGAACCTCTGTTAATGCCGAGTTGATCAAGCAGGGGGCTAGACTGCCTAACCAAACATGCTAGTAGCTCGGGCACATCCAAGGGAGGTACGTCCTGAGTCTTTTTTTTTAAACGAATCAAGAGCATAAATAATAAGAGACATCATTCATAAAATTGATAAAGATTCTAAAGGATATGCTTTTTATGACGGGGATCTTATCCAGTGTGACCCAATTTAATCGCATTTTGCACAGGTCTATATTCAGATAATCATTAACACACGTCACAGAAGAGTACAGCTACCTGTGAATCATTCGGATCCTTGTAGATTGATTTCTGCAACACAAGCCGCAAGCAAGTGAAAATCAGTTAATAGGAACTCGAGTGCATTGAAATGAGAAACTCGCAACTACAACCCGTTAGTTTCTAACATCATAAACGAGCCAATATCTAACATAAGCACACAACACAAGTGCAATCACAGAACTGAGACACAAATAAGCTGAGAGTACCCGGAACCAGAAAATCAAACTCACCAAGCCAGACTTGAACTTCTCAACGAACTCACTATTCTTAATCCCCTCAATAATCTCGGACGAGCTCTTCCCTTCCAGCTCCCTCAACTTGGTCTTCCACGTCCTAATCGGCTCCCAAATTTCCCCAAAATGCCCCTCAACATCCCTATCCCTGACTCCTCTCCAATCGCTCCTCTCCTCCTCCTCGACCTCCGCAACAATCGCGTTCTTCAGAGCTGAAAAATTGATCTTAATCGGCGGCCGCGGCGAGAACTTGAAGTCGGGAGATGAATAAGCCCTCCTAATTTCCGACAGCTTCGGCTGCAGCCTCTTCACAAAGTCCGGCGTCGGCGCGGGGTTGAGGGTGGTGGCAGACGCCGTAATTGTAGGGACAATGAAGGGAGATTTCGTGTTCAGAAAGTTCTCCAATTCGCGGTCAGCTAGATTTTTGAAGGAGTTAGCTCGATTTTTCAGCAGCTGGATATCCGCGTCGGCCGATGAGCGGACCTCGCGCCAGCCCTTGGAGATGAAGGAAAACGCCTTCTCAGCTGACACCACCGTCGACGTCGACGTGGCGGTGGCCCCAACCGAAGCCGACGAGCGAGCCTCGGGCGGCTTGAAGTTCATTTTTCGACGCTATTTCTTATGCTTTGTGGATTTCTCTCTTTTTTTTTTTCTCTCTCTATTAGTGTGGAATATTCCTCTTTTCGACGGCGCTGCTCTGCAATGCGATGCTAGTAGGTGGTCTCTAACTTGTAATTGATGGTATTTTAAATTTTTGTTTATTATCGCAACCATATGCCAAAACGAAAATACTACAATAATTGAAAATAAATTGAGTTAATAGGTGGAGGATATTCATACGAGTTATTTCAAGGGCTGAAAGTTGACACGTGGTCCGACACGTAGGACATGTACATTGTTGTTGGATATCAGTACGTGACGTGGACAACGGCACGTGACAGGGTGTGGGGTGATTAATTTATAATTTAAATGATTATTAATCTAACTTAAATATTACTCGGCTAGTAGTATGCTTCGGCTCAAATTTAATTTATTTTTTCATGCCATTTGTCAGACGCTGGATGGAGATCTTAGCAAATTGACAGGTGGACGCTTCTCGTTGGTTGAATAATAGCTCTGCATAATATTCTAGAGCACAAAAAATAATTCCTTAGTATGGATGAACCAAACAAAAAATGAAAATGGGTCACAACCACATGGTTCGAGCAAGCCATACAACATCACTATATAAAAATTAAATTAATTATGTCTCAATTATGTGTAAGAGTGAGGTGACGCATAACAAGTCCCCAAAGTATAGCAAGACTTGGGAAACTTGCTGCCTGTAATGTTAACAGTTAACACGGCTTCATACCAACCTATTTAAATATATAATATATTCTTGATATTCTTTCTTCTCTAGGTTTCGCCTTCATTATTTATTTATCAATATTGTTCTACTGTTTGTCTATAAAATATTATATGACTCACAGTGGAGTGGAATACATGAAGTGTGTACCCACCCACGAAAGTCGGGTCGACATCTATTTTCTTCACCGTGAGAGTCATCTTCATATGTTTTGCTTGCTTGGATTCAAGCAACGAGCAACGACACAATACGACACGACGTTTCTTGTAATAATGCTATATTTATTTGTTACTTTATTTATACTAGTACTACTTGCACACCCTGTATTATAACATATAAATATATTATATTAACAATAATTAACTAGTAATTAAATATTGTGTATGCCTTCTTTTTATCATAATAGTAAATTAAAGAGAACAATAATTAACTAAAAATAGTAGTGGATAGTCTTTTATGTGTATGTTTAATTAGTATGTATTGCTTAGTGGGTGTTGAGTTTAATCTATACTCTTATATTAATGCTCAACAGGAGTTAAAAACTACTCAATTTAGTGTATCAATCGGCCAATTAGATTTTTTCTCAAATTAATAATTAACATAAAATAAAAATAAGAAACCACCCACTACCTTGCATATATATTGTCACATTTACCCTTCTATTTTTAGTAATTGTTATTTAGTATTTAATAAATAATTTACATATGATGTAGCACACGCATATGAATGTGCAATTTAGACTATATTATATTATTAGTTTATTAATGAGATTTTACACACCAAATCAATTTGGATTTGTATCCATATCTGAGCTTTTATATAATAGGAAAGATACGTAAAATAATAATTATTGGTGTTACTAAATGGCTCTTTTCAATTGGGCTCACAGATCGAATTAGGCCCAATTTCTCTGTGAGGTTCCGCGTGTAAAGTTACAAAATCTATATCGATCTTCCATGAAATAATTTTATTTTCACACGCTATATTAGCATAAAAACCAAATATAGGATCTGATACGTTGCGGAGCTGCAACCATTTTTCCACATTTGACAACGTTTTGCTATCAATGCCTTCTTTTTAACTCTTTGTGGAATTAAATTACATTGAAAACCGAGGTCCACCTCATATCATTGTTAGGTCATTTCCAAGTAGAAATGAGGTAGAAAATTCCTTGAATGTCTTATGCAAGTATGGGTGAGTATCTTTAATTCTTTGTTTAATGACTACTTAATAAAATCAATTATACGCTTATCTGCTCGGTTTTATTCTCATTGATGGAGATCGAGTAAATCCCGATTTTTATTTCTCATACAATTTACAACCACAAATCTTTCTTTTGCAATTCAAGCGATTCATATTTAAATATAATAAATGGATATTATTCGATCCATTATTTTTTTACCCTTGAAACCGTTTGGTTGAGGTCTTGACTCGAAAAAAATATTCAATCAGCGACATTAAAGAGCATCTCACACAAAATTTCTCAACGGATTCTATTTCTTATTTGGTATGTCGTTTTACAGAGAACGCACACGCGCCTATTATGCACGCGCCGGCAATTGCTTGGAGCAGAAGGAAGCAAATGCAATTTAATGTCATCTGCGTTATTTTACTTATGAGCATTTTTCCCAAAATAGCCCCACCGCCATAGTCTTTTCCCACTCGTATCCCACAGCTGGCTCCACTATATAAATAAACACGAAGCCTTTCTGTACGATGTTCTCTTCTCCTATATTTCTGCTGACCAAGCTTTCCTTCCTCTCAGCTGGGCACGTCTCATGGTGGAGGGACGAGGCGGCGGCGCATCGTTTCCGGTGGCTTTCTACGACGGCGAGCGGGAGATGAGCATCGGAGAGGTCAACATAAGCCCTACTCTAGAGTACAAGCCCTTTCAACACATGCTGAGTCAGAAAATCGGCATATCGCCCAACCAAATATCGATTTACCTCGTCGACCGTCGAGAAATCCCCAAATCGCCGTTTCAGGAACGGCGCCGTATTCCGATAACCGGCAAGGTCAACTTCGCGACGATAATCTACCGTCACAAGGACTGCGGCTTCCTCGTCGTGCTGAAGAGGTCGAGGAGATCTAGGAACCGCAGAGAGAGGCTGACCAACGGAATCCTAGACTACGGCAATCTGTCGTCGGGAAACGAGTTTTCTCCGCCGGAGAACGTGGTTTTGCTGAGGAGAGACGACAACTGTTTCCCAGTGTACGGTCAGATCTCTCGGGTTGAGCTGGCCGAGCTGAATCGGCGCTTGGAGAGTGTCAGCCTTCACGGATTTGGATCGGATCGTGTTATCATCTCGAATTGGGACCCTAGCGAAGCAGTTCCGGCGAAAGAACTCAAACGGAAGAAGCTATACTGTGAGGAATGTGATAAGTCGCCGAGGAATGGGCCAACGTCGTCGTTTCATCACTGCGTGAACGATGAGGTGGTGACCGGGTTCGTTCCCCGGTTCGGGCCAATCGGTAGGCCCAAGCGAGAACGCGTCAATAAGGTGTGAAAATAGGTTTTTAATCTTTTTTGTTTTTTTTTTTGGGCTGTTTTCATTGGTTACGTGGACGTGGGTTAGAATAGAGATTGGCATGTCTGGTTTTGGTTGTTGAAGGAACTGTACCATTGCCTTTTTTTTTTTTGTGAATTCTGTGGAGCTTAGGTTTAGGAAGAATGGGGCCCACGGGAGGATTCTCAAATTACGACGATGCCCTTGTTGAAGGGATTCGTAGTTGGCCTTTTGTAGTTCACAGGTCATATGCAGTTAATATTGTAGTAATGAATCAGTCGAATGGTGATTGGTATAAAATCTGAAGAGTTTCATTGATCAGTTATTACGCAATCGCAACGGTGTCATTTCACTAGACACTGATAATCCACTTGTTGAGTGGACTTGGCCACCTCGCTTTCTCTCTTTGTATTTATCATCCAAGTAAATGAAAATATCTTTCTTTTTCTTTTTCGGAATAACGATTTTGTTTCCTTGCAAACATGTGAAAGACGTGGCAAAAAGGTGATTTGAAAAATATTGCAAGATTTTCGTTACATATCTTAAAATAATCACAATCGTGCGCCAGAAGTTTGTATTGTAATCCGTCAAGTATCCTTGCCACGTGAGACGGATGCTTTCTCGTTCGACTAAAATAAGAACTCGTTTATTACTCACTGTGTCCCATCAACTTTATCACATAAGTTGCTGGGCACGCAAATTAAGGTGACATTATTATAATAATATAGTACAGTGAAAAGGTAAAAATGTATATTTTGACACGTCTTTTAAGAATATTTAATATTATTATATTGATTGTTTGTGATAGCTTTTTTTGCTAAATAAGGAAATGTGATAAAATTATTGGGACGCTCGAAATGGAAAAGTGTGTTAAAATTAGCGGGGCGGAGGGAATATTATTTTTTAGGTCTTTAGGGCTCGTTTGATATCCTTGTTTATGGATTACATGGGTATAAATTATTTGTGTATGGCTATACAAGGATTTTGTTGATAGTGAATTTAACATGTTTGATATGTGTGTATTAATTATTTGTGTAATTTTGATAGGTGTGTTTGAGGTGTGTATGAAATCTGTTAAATATATTTAAATTACAGTTTTATCCTTTATTAAATAAAGGTTTAAAAATAAATTACAACAGCTTTTCATCGTCGCCACTCGTCAGATCTGCCCAAATTACAGCTTCTCATCGTCATCAATGGCAGAAATTTATATCCAATTACACTGTCGGATCTTTCACCAGCGGAAACAAGCACGCATCTCTGAAGTACACCTTCATCATCTTCCGTGGACATCTCTGCGAAACAATTAATAAATACAACAAATCTCATAACTTACCTGAGTAACAAAACCTCTACTAACCAATTCTGACGAGTTTGACGCAACTCTTTTGTGCAGATTTTGTTAAAATCGGGTGATTTCAGTTGGCAAAAAAAGCCCATCCAATCTATAATCAGACATTTACATAATTCCAAGAACGAATCATTCTCATTTATCATAAAATCGCAACCAAATTTCTTTTCAACTAATAATCTGAAACGATAAACTAGACTGCACAATAATGAGAGAAATTCAATTATTAGCAACAGTTCGACTTCATCCAACATCTTGGCAAAATAACCCATCAAAATTTAAATTCTTACAACGCAAGGAATGAAGAAGATTAAATAAGAACATACCAGTTGCACTGCCCAGTTCACCGCACATTCCAACAATGAAATGCCTAATTCGAAACTACCAGCTCACACGACTTGGGAGACGTTTCTTGATGAGCAGCTACAAAAGAGCTTCGTGTTGGTAGAAAGCTGCGCTTTGTTTCCTTCGTTTGGCAAGTGTTTTGGAGAGAACAAATGCAGGAGGGAGATGAAGGCGTAATAGGGCATAGATATATTTAATGAGGGGTAAAATTGGTATTAAGATATCATGTATTGAGATTCCCACCTCCAAGGTGGGTTTGTGGGTACACGGCTGATAAATAGTTTGCTTGTAATAGAAGTGTATGAGAACACAATGCAGGTATAATTGTACATATATATCAAACACATATAATTTTATCATACCCACCTCATACACACCCATACACGTGAATCAAACGAGCCGTAAGTCGTTATGAAGGTGGGCTTCGTTTGCATTATTAAAATGGGCCGGTAGCAACTTCTCTTGGTCCTCAATTAAATTTCTCTATATTATCTTATGGATTAAACACTTTTTTGTTCAATGATAACTCATTAGTCCTTGACTCTTGGGATTAATTTTCAAACCTACCGATGAAAGCAAGTACAGCATTTATGAAATGAACCCTTTATTGGTTTACTTTTTCCTATCTAACCTCAACAGTAGATTTAATTTAAACTTGTTACAGCAGTGCGACATACACAGAACAGACAATTTCTTCGCAGGTTAATATATATATATAAATAAATATATAAAGTAAAACATAGCTACAAGGTCAGCCCCATCTCCTCATCAATCCACCCACCATTGAACGCCACGTGTACAGGAGAAGCCGAGGGAGTGAAAAACACCGGCGAAGCACACGGCGTCGAGAACAACGACGCCCCGCCGCCACCACCTCTGCCGACATCCTCCGCCACGACATGGCCGCCGTCGTCCTCGTCGAAGCACTGCTTCAAGCTCATCGCCCTGCTTATAACCCCAACGCCGCCAACACCATCACCACCACCACCGCCCTCGTCGTCTTCTTCTTCGACTCCTCTTTCTTCATCTTCGTCTTCTTCCCTAATGGTGAACAGAAACCTAGGCTGTCCAAACATCTCCTGAAGCTTCAAAACGTCGACGTCGAGGCTCACGCTCCCAACCACGCCGTCCAAGTTCGAACTCTGACGATAATCGTCGCGCCGATTGTCTGAACGGAGCTTCGATTGGCCGCCCTGGCGCAGAAGAAGTAGAGGAACTGTTCCTTGGAAGAGGAAGAAGGAGCATATTCGTCGGCGGCGGCCTGACGGCGAAACGCACGGCGGCGTAATAGGATGTATAAGAGCTGGGCCAAGAGTGCCACGAGTGTTATTACAAATATAACGGTGAAAGCCGTGCCTAGTTGACTCATCCCTCGACAGCGACCACCGTCGCCACCGCCCATATGCTTGAAGAGTATTTCTTTAGTAAGAGTTTGAATATTAAGGTAAGAGTTTGGGGGTTTTACATGGCAGAGATTTGCCGTGTTTGGTTTGGTAGTGTAATAATAATAAAGGCTATTTGGGGTATTGACCTGCTTTTAGAGATGATCCATGAAAAGATGTTTGTGAGTGACTTGTGGGATGTGTTGTAAAGGATAGTGAAAGTCGATGGGATGACGTGGACTGTTCCTTCTTTTTTTTTTTCCTCTTATAAATTCTGAATTTCATTTCATGTTACAAAGTTTAGTTTAGACTTTAGAGCTGTGAATTGTGATATGATAGCATCCCAAGTATTATTACCAACTTTTCTATTATTTATTTTTTTTTCTAACTTATAGGATGTAGGATAAATGAATTAGGGAAGTTAATAGTGATGTTTAGAATTAATACATGAAGAAAAGAATTAGTTTCAGTTACGGTAGTTAACTTAGGGTTAAGTGTGTCGAGCAAACTTCATGTGAGCAACTGGGCCTTTTCTGGTAATGACAATTTTCACAATAGCTGGCCTATTTATTAGGACAACGACATTCACGGCATTTATTATAATATAATAAATAAATACGGCACTTTCACGGCAGGAAACCTCAAGTTTATCTTAACGTTCAAGACCAGATTAACTTGGAATTTGTTTTTTGGTTAAAACATAATAGGAAAAATAAACCAATTAAAGCCCATCAAACCATATATTGGGCTTTTCATGAAGCCTTATTAGGCAATTGGCCCAATACAGCACAAATACCGAATCAAAAGACGAAAGTAACCTTCATGACAACAAGGAATTACGCTGTCAGGCGCTTTTCTATCAGCTCCTTTGCCATTTGCGGTTCAGCACCAGCTAAATCAGGTAACCCTAATCTAATTCAAATGCAATAAGCAGCGATATCGCTCGTTTTTCCTAATGATCTGTTCTTCTGTGATTCGGAGGCAATAGGTAAGAGTTTCTTTTGCAGAATTATACTCCCGGTTGATTAGCTTGGGTCAGAAATGGCTAAGTATTCGGGAAAAGGAGCACCGACGAACTCTTGTGTTTATGTGTGTAATTTGCCTCCTGGAACTGACGAGAGTATGTTGGCTGAGCATTTTGGTACCATTGGCTTGCTTAAGGTATGTATTCTTCATGTTTTCTTGCTTATTTAATTTTTTTTTTCTGGGTTGTACTTCAGATATGGATGTAAGCATCCTTGCGTGTCTCCCGCCAGTTCTTATATTAGGTTACGTCTCTGTCTTATACGTGTTTTTGTTTATTAGAAAGATAAACGAAGTGGGCGTCCTAAGATTTGGATATACCACGATAAAGTGACGAATGAGCCGAAAGGCGATGCCACTGTGACTTACGAAGATCCGCATGCTGCATTAGCTGCGGTTGAATGGTTCAATAATAAAGATTTCCATGGGGCAACTATTGGGGTTTTTCTCGCCGAGTCGAAGAGCAGCAAAGACGATGATGTGAATCTTGGTGCTGAGTCAGGCGATTTGGTGGCTAATGATTTTGATGATGGTTCTGGGACTGCAAATGGTGGTGGTGGTGGTGGTGGTGGAAGAGGTGGCCGCGGACAAGCATGGAAAAAAGATGGAGATTGGCCGTGCCCAAATACAAGGTCTGTGATGCGATCATTGGTGAGCAGCTCTTTCTTGCTCTGTCATATCTTTCAGATGAAGTTTGAACGAGGCATGTCGTGAAAATTTTTTCATAATTATTTTGTGTGGTGGAATTGTCTCAGTTGTGGGAATATAAACTTTGGATTTCGCGGAGCATGCAACCGATGTGGGACCGCTCGCCCAGCAGGAGTCCCCGGCGGTGGTTCTATGGGCGGTGGCCTAGGTAGGGGTCGTGGTGGTGGGCCCGACGTAGGAGGCAATGCTCGTACTGTTGGAGCTGCCGCTGGAGGAGGGCTTTTTGGCCCAAATGATTGGCCTTGTCCCATGTAAGAATGTGGATAATCTTTAATTGACATTGTTCTTCACGGACATCCATAATTTTAGTTGTTTGGTCTTATCCTCATCATTCCTTTTGAGTCAGTATCGTATTTATTAAGTGACAGTGATTAAATACTCAAAGAAAAGGGTTCTTATTTGCATGTATATGTGTAGGTGTGGGAATATTAACTGGGCAAAGCGATTGAAATGCAATATCTGCAATACCAACAAACCTGGAACTAGCGAGGGAGGCGTAAGGTATGCCACTGACTTTTTCTTTTTCGTTTTTGCTTGTCTTATCTGCTACACAAGATCAATTGTGATTTTACATGGCTTATATTCAGAGGTGGACGCGGTGGAGGGTACAAAGAACTAGACGAAGAAGAGCTTGAAGAGACTAAACGCCGCCGTAGAGAGGCTGAACAAGTAAGAATTCTAATGCTTCCCCTGTTAGAGTAATTCAATAAACACATTTTTATCTTAACCTCCGCTATCTCACTCTCAGGATGATGGTGAAATGTACGACGAGTTTGGCAACCTTAAGAAAAAATTCCGTGCAAAAACACAGCAAGCTGAGGTCACTTCCTCTGTTCCTGGCGTGGGACGCGCCGGGTGGGAAGTTGAAGAAATAGGTTTGTGATGAATGAATGTTTATTATTTTCGTGATCTCGAAATTGAATGTGAATCTCTTTCTTTCTTCGACCAATCAGGTGATCGAGGCAGAAAAGAACCGAGTAGTAAAGATAGAGGAAGAGGAGAACGCAGCGACGATAGAGAAAGAGATAGCAGCAGGCATCGAAGTAGTAGGGAGCAGAGGGCCAGCAGGGACAGGGATCGAGCTTACGACTATGATCGAGACAGAGAATATGGTCGTGAAAGAGAAAGAGACAGAGATCGGAGATACCATCGCAGTTGAGACTACTATGTTCTTTTTTTTTTCCTCCTATGATTATGTAGGATAATTGCTCGACTATTATTTGGTGATGATGATGATGATGCTTTAAACTCTTGGATAATGTATTCCCTTCCTCAACTCTAGTAATCTATCGTCAGACCATATTTTGGTGTGTGGAAGAAAATCTCGTGTTTTTTTTTTTTTTTTTAATTTCAATATGTGAAGGGGGGCATTAACGAATAAAACATAGTTGAAGGGTTTATCATGAAAAATACTTGTAGCTAATGCTCATCTTGTTTGTCCGCTAAACAATGTCATGGAATTCGGTTCTCGAGATTATGTATATAGGCATGTCAGCGGATGAGAAATTAAATGTAGTCCAGAAGTAAGAACGACATTCACTCGGTCATCTGCCCGTGGCTGGCGGCGCCACCTCCGCCAGAGGCGTGGACGCCGGCGTCGGAGATGGAGAAGTCCGGCAAATTGGACACGTGGGACGCAGCATCAGCCACGGATCCACACATCTGAGGTGAAAAAAGTGTCCGCACTCGGACAAAACCCCAATCACGTCGCTGCTCTTATAGTCCGCCAAGCAAATCGAGCAGCAAGTGGCCGTCGATCGGTGCTCCCCGCCGCCGCCGCTCGCCTTAATTTCGGAGTACAGCACCTTGGGATAGATCTCGAGTGTGGCCTCGTCCAAGCCCTCCACGCGTCCGTCTCCTACTGCTAATAATTGGTTGGGGCCGGCCGCCGTCGCCGGACCGCGGCGGTTTCCGATTGTTCTTTGTGGGAGGACGTGGTTGGCCGGCGCCGTGAGGTTGCTATTGGTTCTTGTGCAGTAGTACGATGCGAGAGTTACGGTGGTGATGAGTACTAGGATTCCGACGGAGACGCCTGTGCCGTATCCGAAGCCGCCTATGCTGTCGGAGACGAGCAGACCACCGGTAGCGGTGGAGCTCATGGCGGTTAGGAGGATGAATATGAGGCGGTCGGCGGCGGCCATGGGAGAGCAATCATGGGTTACAGATTGGGGATGAGTTTAGTGTGATTTTCTTTTATCGAGGAAAGTATGTAATACAGACGGATTGTGATTGATCATTTTTGGTAGGAAATTAATTTTCTTATCGATTTGCGTGTTACAATCTAATATGAATGCATCTATATATGGAGTATTAGATATTTCAAGCATGGTTATTCAATCTTACTAATTTTCGATTTAGTGGTTTAATCAAATAAAAACGAGTATACGATGCCAAAAAATCAAATGTGATAGTTACATTTTAGTCCCTGATTTCTTGACAAAATTGTTAAATACCCACAAAGTTATCCTTTTTTCTTGTTCTGCGCTTAATTACAGTTTACAGACGAGTGCCTGGGAGTTGGAAACTTATTAAATTTCATTTATTATTACACAATAAAATAACAAGCATCGTCCACCTCACCACCGCCCATTTATAACTAGATTAGATCTACAATACAACCTTGGATTGGATCTCTATCCAATATATACGACCGAAACCCTATCTATCTCCAACTATATAGTAAAGTCCCATTTAATTTTTCTTTGAATAAAAGAGAAAAAAAAAGAGAGCAGAGAGAATGGGTCTGAGAATCATCTATGGAGTGTTGTTCCTCAGCTGTTCGACGGTTTGTTTCCTCTGCCTTCACTTTGTTCTTCAGCCCGTCTTCTACTTCAGTTCTTGAACAAACAACTGCTAATTAAGGATATCATCTCATGGCTCTAATCTGACGTGGATCTAAACATTGGGACGACAGAGATCTATCTATCTAATAGGTAGAGACGGACATCTTGTAGTTTTAAGCAGGGTGCTTGTTTCTTCAAATAGATTTATGTAAAACACATCTGTTGTTTTGCGATTCTTATCATGATGATGTATTCGCCTTTTTTAATTTTCTGGGTTTTCTGATGTAATAGATGACAGATTGAGACTCATGATGAATTAGTAAATTTTCTACTTTTTCCTTTGTTCTTCTTTCTGTTGTTTTATTTTATGTTGAATCTCGTTTGTCGTCTGTTCTTCTTAATTGTCGAGACTCAATAATTATATGAGTATTTAAGAGCAACTCCAACGGAGCTGCAAATCCCATAAAATGGGATAAAACTACTCCAATGGAACCCCAAAATCAAACAAAAAATGCGATTATCGTTTATCTCTCCTAATTAAAACGCATAGTTGCGTCTGGAACGGAAAAGATGCGTTTCAAGTTCTATATTTGCATAAAGGCCATTTATTTGTTTGGGTTTTCTATTTTGGGTTCACAACATAGACGGCAGTACGCCCTTCTTCTTGGAAGTCAAGAGGTCAATCACTCACCGCCTCGACCTAACATTCTTCGAAAGGGGTTTGGACGGCGGCGCCGATTCTCCTTCGCCTTCGATTCCCGGGTCGGATTTTTTAAACGTTGGAGAAAAGGAAAATAGCTCGACGAAGAAGACGATCGATGATTGGGGACGATGGTGGGGAAGATGATAATGACGCAGACTGTTCAAATGGAGAAATAGCTCGACGAAGAAGACGATCGATGATTGGGGATGATTGGCAATAACCTTGATACCCATACACTTAATAAAAATTGCAAAACTGCCATGGACTAATAATGAATTAATTATTTTATTCAAATAATTCGATTTTTACTTACAATTATTCCTCTTTCGATTTATTTTAGGTTTTATTTCTTTAAATTTCAGTCTATAATATTATTATGATTTCAATTTCAAGAATTTAATTAAAATTATAAATTTTTGTGAACTTTAATGATGGTAATTATTCTGATAATTAAGCGGATGAAGTATCATTTATATTTTTAAACCATTAACTAAATATTAAATATAACATAAAATAATAAAATAATGATTGTATTAGGTTTATATATAGAGGAAAGATTGGAGATGGCCTTAGAATCGGCACTGTGGCTCTGTCATGTAGTTGTTAAAAATGTTAGGTCGTACTTCCTCAGGCCCTGCTTTTATTATTAATTTTATTAATTATTTGTGATTAATTTTGAAATAATATTTGTGGTCTAATTAGTAAAGTTACAAAATATGTGGATAGTATCGAAATTTGTAATAATCGGTGTGAAAATGAATATTACAGAATAGTCTTTTGAGTTTGAGAATGAGTTGAACGGTTGGAGAAGAATTACTGTATTTTGAGTTTGAGTATGCATTTGAGTTTGAGAATGCGTCTAATGGAAATGCTTCTGCAAACGAGGATAGAATACTAGAACGTACGAGATTATATTAGGGAATCGAGGTGATAAAAGAAAAAGTTGGGACTCAGAATATTAACAAGAGCCGTACCCTATTTATAATCCCTTGCCGACTTGCCGTAATCCTAATTATTTTGTACCCAATTGCATGTAATATATAATGAGAAAGTTTCTAAATTTAGATTATCTGTTCTGTTCTATCTGGAAATTGATCACCCCATTTAAAGAAACAACAGATAAAGAAAGAAATCTCTGGGAAATAATTTTGAAGAGCAGAGCGTGTTAATGTGCGTCATCCGAAAGGTTAATTATACCACGGAGACGTAATCAACAAATACGCAGATTTGCTTTGCTTGCATGTCAGTATTATTACAACAGAAGTCTTCATCTGTGCCAATGACGAGACAGACATTCAATCCAATTTTTCAAGATAGAACGACGAACGTAAAGGATAAAGGGAGGGAAAAAGAAAAGAACATATTTTTTTTCTGGGCCCCAGTTTTCTACCTTACCCATTGATCGACCCTTTGTTTGATTTCAACAATTATTCTCATTTTTGGAAATTACCTCCTAGATTAATCGCTGGTCTTGACTTGCATTGATAGCCCCGAAGAACAATAGTTGGTATCTGCCGCAGCTTTCTTTTTCCTATACCGAGTTGGCAATTTTATTGTGTATCTATCTATCTCTCTCTATACATATATTATGGATTCTGTTCCAAGTCCAACATTTGAAAAGAGCGAAAGTGAAGCTTCGGACAGCTTTAGAAACGGAGATTCGAGCATGGGCGTTTTAAAGATTGATGGCAATCATCATCATCATCATATGAGAAGTAACAGCGGCGGTGAGAGGTTCGAATATTTCGGGCTGGTTTATCATTTGGGAGTTAATTCGATTGGCCATGAGTATTGCCACCTGAGATTTTTGTTCATCCGAGGAAAGTACGTGGAGATGTACAAACGCGACCCACACACGAATCCTGGGATTGTAAGTAATATTCAGCTAAATTTTCCTTTCCTTCTTTTTTTTTTCTTGTATAAATGTGTGATAAAAGGTGGGCTTTTTTCTTAATGCAGAAACCTATAAGGAGAGGTGTCATAGGACCTACGCTTATGGTGGAGGAGATGGGTCATAGGAAGGTCCACAACCACGACGTAAATCTTTTTTTCTTGGAGCCGTTCATGTTTTTTTTTATTGATAAGAAATCTGAAGAATCGGAACTTATTTATATTGTAGGATGTTTATGTTCTGAGGTTCTACAATCGGCTGGACGAAGCTAAAAAAGGAGAAGTATGTATAGCTTTTCCTTTTTGCTCTGTTTTGTTTGAGTCGCAGTTTTTTGCATTGTTTTGATGCTTCTTTTGTAAGTTTATATAATCTTTTTCGAAATTTTCATGAATATTTTCATGGGGCAAGATTGCTTGTGCTACGGCTGGTGATGCTCGAAAATGGATGGAAGCATTTGATTATGCTAAGCAACAGGTAAAATCATGAACTAAAGAGGAATAAACTGAATATGATCATCTTTTCATGGGTTTTTACGCCACAGAGATCTTGGGTTGTAATCCTTTTTATCTGACAATTGAATTAAGCAAATTCATTATCTGAACGATCCCATGCGTTTGATCTGTTTGAAACATTGCGCATATGAATTTTTATAGCGGTTTTACTCTGTTAGAAAGTGATTGTTTTTTCTTATCGGTGTAGGTAGAATATGAGCTCTCAAGAGGTCGAAGTGTAAGAGACAAACTGGCCATGGAAGACGAGTATGTACAATCTTTCTTGGTTTTTTCTATCGTGCTTAAATGCATATAACAGCATTAGAAGAGATTGCCCTTTTTTTCTATCTGTGCAATAGAAGCTAATCTTTTCGCATTATGATAAAAAAAATAAAAAAATCTCAACCATACCATAATCTTCTACTAGAAATTCTAACTAATTTTCTCCATTTTCAAGGATTAATCTTGAGGGGCATCGCCCTAGGGTGCGTAGGTACGCTTATGGTTTGAAGAGATTGGTACGGATAGGACAAGGTGACTAATAGCTTCCACATTCTTCCCTTTGTGGTTAGAAAACATCACTGGTTAGATTTTATCCATGAGAAATGATATTAAGCTTCTTTCTGTACTGTTTTTCTTTTTTTCTCAGGACCTGAAGTTCTTTTGCGTAAAGCCTCGAACTTAGGCGATGATAGAGTGGATGCTTATTTTGATGCAGATGGTGTGGATGTGATAGAGGCACATCAATGGAAATGTGTCCGTACTATCAATGGTAGCTTATTTCTGTCAATATTAAGTTTTTATTACCACCATGCTAACTTAATTCAATTACAGTTCATCCTCAGCAAAGAACTGAATCAAGGAGACACATTAAGTTTAGGCTTTGTCTATTTTTCAGGGGTGAGGATATTTGAAGACACGGCCCACTCAAAGGTATGCCCTCATATGAGATTCAAGAGTCATCATATCTCTGATTTCAGTTCACTTGTGTTTATCGAACTTGTTAGAAGAATGGGAATTTCGTTTCATTATATGATCGTATCTGTTTGCAGAACGGCAAAGGCATTCTGGCGAAGGCAGTTGGCGTCGTCGATGCCTCTGCTGACACTGTTTTTGAAGTAATATGGGCACTCGATCGACTCAAGAGATACGAGTGAGCTTTTCTCAGCTTAATTTTTTTTGGGTTCTTCATTCAAGAAAAAAACTGTCTAATGGTTGTTATCTGTAGGTGGGATACTCTGACGGGCGATTTGCAGTTGATTGATTCTGTAAATGGACATTACGACGTCGTTTATGGGACGTTCGAGCCACGCTATTTGACTCGGTGGAAATCGAAGCGAGACTTTGTCTTTTCAAGGCAATGGTTTCATGGCCAAGATGGAACTTATAGTGAGTGTTTACGTAAGAGAAACAATCCTTTATTACCGTATTCTTTCTTTCTATCGAAAACTGATGTCTATTTGCTGATGCAGCAATTCTGCAGTTTCCTTGTTCGCACAAGAACTCGCCTCCAAAGTCTGGGTATAAACGCACGAAAATAAACCGTAAGGAAATTCTTTTTATCGTTCCATTGCTGGTAAGAACGAACGTATTTCTCCGTCTCGCTTATTCTGATAATTCTTTCTCTTCGTAGCTTCTACTTGGGAAATTCGGGATTTAAGCACGCTGTCATCCTCGAGCAGTGCTAAATGCCTCGTAACTCAGACGCTGGAAATAAACCGCCACGGTTGGCTTAAATGGATAAACAATCAATCCCAGAAATTCGAAAACACAGTTCCTTATGCATTGCTGAGTCAAGTTGCAGGTTGGATGAATGACGAAGATGATGACGATGATAGTTATTGAAAGAATATCGAGACTTGAAAGTTCATTTACGTGCCTTTATCGCTCATTTTTCTGGTAATTTCTTACTAGGTGTTAAGGAGTATCTTGGAGCAAATCCATCTCTTGCATTGGACTCATATACTACGATCGTCGATACAAAGGTATCGAATTTTTCTGGACCTCTAAGTGAAAATGAGGAAGTAGAAGCTGATGAATTCTACGACGCCATAGCCGCTGACTCATCTTCAGACGACGAGGATATTGACCATGAAGTACCCAGCAATGAGGTCTGTGCTTTCATATTGGTGGATATTCAATTCCTTAACTTTTGTATAGAAAAAACCTGCTTGATTAAGCTCTCTCTGTCTTTTTTTTTCAGAAGAAAACGATAAAATTAAAAAACATTTCATGGGCCATAGCAGGTTTGGCTCCTAGGCGTTCGTCAGGTATGCTTCAAGTCCACAATTTCTATGTGTTTCAGTAGCCTTGGCCTATGATTTCTCCACCTTAAATAAACAAAAATCTGCACATTTACACAGTTACAGATTCAGACAAAGAGCTGAGTTTGAGTACAGACATACCTCCTATCGATCTTGACCGTAGTCAGCTTCATGGGACAATGAATAGGGCAAAGGATGAAAACGATACGAATTGCTGGTCTTCGCCTGATGGCTCGGGTTTCATGATCAGAGGGAAGACCTACTTGAAAGATAGCGCTAAGGTAACGTCAACATATAGTAAAGTCGAATGGATTACATTCTGAAATTCACGCCATATATTGTGATAAATACTTGCAGGTGAAAGGCGGAGAGCCGCTTCTCAAGCTAATCGGCGTCGATTGGTTCGAAGCTGAAAAGCCAGCAAAAAACGTCGCCTTGCATCCCAAAAGCCTCCTTCAGAGTGAGTCTGGGAAAAAGCTACCGTTCGTCCTCGTCATCAATCTTGAGGTATGTTATTTCATATTCATGCTACATTGTTGCTTTACGATGAAATTGTCTCGTAGTTATAGTATCACAAACATAAGGAATTTGCAAAGATAAGTTTATAATCATTCACTATACTGTAATAGGTTCCCGCCCGGCCAAACTACAGCTTGGTCATCTACTTTGCCGCCGACAGGCCTGTAAATGAGAGTTCGTTATTGGGCAGATTTGCTGATGGTAGCGACATTTTTCGAAATTCGAGGTTTAAGCTCATCCCAAGCATTGTCGAGGTAGAAAAACTGTACACCCTTTATAACGATTGTATTCTCCTCTGCCACCTTAGCCTTAAGTAACCATTTTTTTTCCCCGAAAAAAAAAAATACTAGGGTTATTGGATGGTAAAGCGTGCGGTTGGAACAAAGGCTTGTCTTCTCGGGAAAGCAGTAACATGCAACTATCTCAGACAAGATAATTTTCTTGAGGTGAAAATTTCATCTTGTCCTCCTCATACTTTATATATTCTTGGATTCGATCTTTATGTAAGAAGAAGGGATTCGTTATATGCAGATTGATGTTGATATTGGTTCTTCTTCGGTGGCGAGGAGCGTGATGGGCCTTGTCCTCGGATATGTGACGAGCATTGTCGTCGATCTTGCCATAGTTATAGAGGTTTGCCTTTTTTCGTTACTACGATTCTTATTCAACTTCATTAGAAAGTAAGAAAACATATCCATGGACTATATATATTCCATTTATTTCCTGTTAATACAATGCAGGCCAAGGAAGAAGCTGAGCTCCCTGAATACATTCTTGGAACTGTACGATTAAATAGGTTTCAGCTTGATTCTGCTGTACCTTTGGATGATGTTTAAGGTTTTTTTTTTCTCATGTTCCTTTTTCTGAAAACTCGAAATGTTAGACCCTACGATGTCGATGTCTTTATGTCCATAATTGAGTCATTTTTTTTTTCTGCAATGTAAGAGATACTCGGGCAATGTTGCATTCATATCACCAAGCGTTTCTTGAATGAAAAACTGAGCTTGTTTGAATTGCAATAACTTCAAAAGTTCATAGCTGATCATAAAGATGCTTCTTTTCTCTATCGTTTACATGATTGAGAATACAACTACAGAGAGACCTAAACACACAGAACTTGAAAGAAAAAAAGATAACAATTGATACAGAGAAGTGGAATGACTAAAACTCAGCTGCACCTATAAGTTCAGGCAATATTTAGTACTTATTCACCTTCCCAAATCCCAGCCGAGTTGTCGAGCTCTCTGTTCCCACAATGTGGTCAGTTTCTTCTCCTTAGTGATCTGAGCGACAGCACTTTCTCTAGCTTCCTCGCAGGTCTCCGTGGCAGCGTTACATTTCTCTGCTTCCCTTTGGTACTGAGAAGCCGATTTTCGAGCTTCTCCTAAGGTAACATTCATGTGTCGAGAGTGCTCTTCGCCTACAACTTCCTGAAGTTTTAGCTCTTCGGATAGTAAGTCAACAAATTGCTTCTCCGTCTCTTCTTTAAGATCACTGTCATCTTTTCCACAATCTATTATGAGATAAATTTGTAACGCAGTCACTACAAACTGATAGTAGGCTGTAACAAAAGGGTTTGGTCCAACGTTTGCAGCATCGAAAACGAGAGAGGAAAGTGAACATGAAGATTGTTCTAACCTGTGATGGAGAGATTTGCCAACCCTGAAAAGGAAATATCAGATAAAGATGGTTAGGCAATAGTTAGGAAAGTAAGAAGGGTCAGCATCAAACTACAAGTATAGATTAGAGCTTCAATAGAGTGTACTAGTGTCAAATTTTCCCCATTCCTAGGTCTTAGATTCCTAACTTTTAAAGCAACACAACTGATCCATTGATCCACAAACATCTGATACATAAAGGGAAAGCTTTCAATATAGAATATACGGCCCTTCTACCTTTTTAAGTTCATGGACTAAAGCAATAAAGCTTCAGCATGAATTAAGTAAAATATCATTATTCCATCACATGTGAAGAAAACACTAGCATGTTCCTAGATCAACACCCACGAGATAAACCTTAGACTTAAATGCGATTGGTCACAAATCAATCACTTATTACACTACGTACGAGGAACCATAGCATCAACAACCAAGACACTCGAACCAGAAAAAATCCAACGAAATCTTGGATCAAACAAAGCATACGAAGCAGCAAGTTCAAGATGATAATAGCCATTACCTGGAGCAATCTGAAAAAGTGATTGTGGAGGGGAACAGTTGCAATTACACGGAGGACATGAACTCGCCGAAACCCCATTCAATCTAACCCCTTTATTGAATTTAAAATACAGCGCCGGACCACATACGCAGAGTGCAGACACCACGGCAAAGATCACCAAGCAACAGCGCAAGCAAGTTGCAGATCTCCTACTCATCTCTGTCTCCAATCACCTCCTAAATTAACAAAGACGAAAATCCGCGTCTTTTCGAGCTTGCGTAAACGCTCATAGATCGATCTAACAGCAGCGTTTCATCGATTACGCAATCTAAAACTGCGATCAATCTACCTCTCAGAGCTGCTTAGAACTCCGCACAATCCGTAACTTCGATTCTGATTTACTCGTCGGAAAATCTGAAGCACTCACGCCGGTGATGAGAGAGAACTGAGATCAAAGTGTGTGTATCCAGCTAATCATTCAATCACTCGTGGCACAATATAACTCGTTCTTTGAGGAAAGTAAAGTCGTAACGGCACACAGTGGGCCCACAATGCAATAAACCCAAATTTGACAAAAGACCCATAAAATTAAAATTAGTAAAAATTGCACCCACTAAACAAACAGACGAACAGTCGCCACTTACTCTACTCTTTCATAACCTAAAAAGACTTTCGTTTTTCCTTTTCTTACACATATTCATCGAATCTTCTTCAGTTCAACCATGTCAGGAGATCCAAGATCGCGGCACATCCTCGTCTTCCCTTACCCAGCCCAGGGCCACATGCTAGCCCTATTGGACTTAACCCACCTCCTAGCACGGCGAGGCCTCACCGTAACCATCGTCGTCACCCCAAAGAACCTCCCCGCCGTCGGCCCCCTCTTATCCCGCCACCCAACCACCGTAACGCCGTTGGTCCTCCCCTTCCCAAAGCACCCCTCGATCCCAGACGGCGTAGAGAACACGGTGGAGCTACCGGCGAGCGGATTCCGAGTGATGATGCTGGCGCTGAGCGGGCTCCACGCGCCGATCCTCGAGTGGTTCGAGGCCCACCCCTCGCCGCCCGTGGCAATCGTCTCCGACATGTTCCTAGGATGGACGCACAACCTCGCGCGCCAGCTTGGGATACGCAGGTACGCCTTTTTTCCCTCGGGCGCATCTGCTCTTTCTTACATCATGCGTCTGTGGGAAGATAGGCCGAAGAGGGCCGACGAAAACGACGACGGCGAAATCGTCTCCTTCGGGGATAGAGTCCCAGGCTCTCCGTCGTACCCTTGGTGGCAAGTGTCCCCAATTTACAGAAGCTACGTCGAAGGAGATCCACTGTCCGAATTCATCAGAGAGAGCTTCCTAGGAAATCAAGAAAACTACGGCTTGGTTTTCAACACCTTCAACGAGCTCGAAAGCGTCTACTTAAATCACTTCAAGAAGAAACTGGGCCACGAAAGGGTATGGTCCGTGGGGCCACTGCTGCCAAGCAACGGCGCCGAAGCAGTAAGGGGCGGCGGGTCAAGCTCAATTTCGGCAGAAAAGGTGCGTTCTTGGCTCGACAACTGCCCAGAGAAGAGCGTGGTTTACGTCTGCTTTGGGAGCCAGGCCGTGCTGACCAATGAACAGATGCTAGAGCTAGCTCAAGGCTTGGAGACCAGCGGCGTGAGGTTCGTTCTTTCGGTCAAGCTTGGGACTAAGAAGGGGCACGCCGACGGCGACCATGGGCTCGATATCCCAGTAGGGTTCGAGGACCGTGTGGCTGGTAGGGGTCTCGTCATCAAGGGCTGGGCCCCACAGGTACGTAATTGCTAGAAATTCAGACATCATAGGGAGTTGTGTAGCCAAGTCTTGAAATTGCCGTGAATATGCAGGTGATGATACTGAGGCACAAAGCTGTGTGTGCTTTCTTGACGCACTGTGGATGGAACTCTACGTTGGAGAGTGTAATGGCCGGCGTGCCTATGCTGGCGTGGCCAATGGGGGCAGATCAGTACCTCAACGCCACGCTGTTGGTGGATAAGTTCGACGTGGCAGTTAGGGTCTGCGAAGGGGATAAAACTGTCCTCAGTTCCCAGAAATTAGTGAAGTTTCTGAAGGAAGCTACGAGCGAGGCTTGGAGAGAGAGAAGGGCTCGGGCGCTGAAGCTGAGCAAGGCTGCTTCAGACGCCATTAGTGATGGTGGAAGCTCTTCTAATGATTTGGACAATTTGGCCAATGATATGATCATGTCTGATGCAGAATAGGAGACGCTGATGAATTTTTTTTGTTGTTTGAATATCAAGAATCTTGACAGGCAATGTGTGTGCTAATAAATATTATTGAGTCTTTACTGGTAATAGAGTTAGAAAACAAAGCAGATCAACATCATCACCAGAAAGAAACTGCTATAGAGGACAACAATATCATAATTCATATTACAGAAACACACAGACACAGATATGTTTCAACTTCTTAGTTTGCTCTCTACTTCCCAAAGAGGGATTTGATCCACCATATCCCTTTCTTGTCGTCGGGCGCCGTCTCACCCTGGGGAGGAACATCGGAGTGAGCTGTCTTGTGAAGTTTGCTGACATCATATCCCTCTTCTTTGGCCTTCTCAAGGAGCCGATTGTATATCTCATCATCGAGACGAGGTTGCCTGGACAGAATCTGAAAAGACAAAAATGGATAAAACCTTGCATCATCAAAGAATCAAGAAACGACTTTTTTTTTCTTTTTAGAAACGACGTACCCAGAGAGAGCTCCTTGAGGGCTCTCCAACCAAAGAATACTGATAATCATCATCGATGTCCAAAACCCAGTAATCCCCAGTGACTGGGATTATGGGCAAGAAAGGAGGAACATAGAATTTGACTTTGAGCTTAGCTTCATCGCTCTTTGGATCAGCTTTATAAGCTGGGCCTTCGATGGATGCCCTTTTCCCAGCAATCCAAGTCTCGTTCAAGACATGGACAGTACCATCAGAGTTGAGGTTGTAAGTAGCCCTTGTGTCTTTGCCACCCTTGGGTTGAAATAGCGATGACAACGAAGCTATCTCGAACCATCTACCCATGTACCTCTGTAGGTCCAAACCCTTCACAACTTTCATGTCTTTCTTCGACATTTTTTCTTTCTCAAAGTTGCCTTTTTTTTCAGTTTATCGCAGTGTCAGTGTGTGAAACGAGCGAGATAATATAATGGAACGAATGTCCGAAGGTGAGGGTTGTGCTAACTGCGGGTTTATTTATGGGATAGAAAAGAGATGCGAGATTCTTCTGGGGTGAGAATCCAAGTGGGACATTGGCATCATTGGTCCATATATTTGTAGATATTTGAGCATTAGTCCCTAAAGTATGCCAATCAAAAATCGATGTACATGCCTAAAGGCCTTCTTCCCTTCAAATGCAATTAATTGTGGGAGTAAAATTGAGATCATTTTGACATCGTGGGACTAAAACATTGCATTTCCCTAAAAAATTTGTTTTTATTCACGGGAATATAAAACACCTCACCATCACGGCTCTATAAGCGAGCGCTTCATAATAGCCTACCACGTATATTGATCATGAATATTCTATATTTCGTCGTGTCCACGTCAGCATCATCTTCTTTCCCTTTCTGGCCCATACGGTGGAATGGGTTATTTGGACTTGGGCTTATCACCCATTATTTTGTGCAAAAAAAGTACAAAGGGGTCATTATGCAATGATTCCATTTTGAAGGGGTAAATTTGAAAATTTAAAGAAAAGTGGCTACAAATACTAGGTTTACATTACAGCTGAATTCAATCTCATTAGTTTAAGTATGAGGCCGTTCGTTAGGGCAAGGAGAGGTTGGGATTTTCTAAGGGTGGTTGCCCCTCTCCTTGCAAATAATGGCCGATGATTGTCGTTGAAGATAAAAATATCAACAGCCCTTGAATGATGGCGATGAAGATGATTGATGAACCAGCGAAACCCTTTAACCCTAAAAATTTAAGCGATCTAAGGATAATGAAAAACAATGTGTTTGAGGCTGTGATGATTGTCGATGAAAAAAAAAAAGATGAGATTTTTGAGCTGGCCCGTATCTTGGCGTGGCAAAATCTGTTCTTGATTTTCGCAGCCATGGCGGGTTTCAGCCGTGGGAAATCTCTTGATGATGATGATAGAAGGCGAATCTGAGCCTCAGTTTACTTCGTTATGATTTTTTTTTTTTCCTCTTTTCACTGATCCGTGAAGAAATTAATTAGTTAGTTAACAAGAAAATAAGAAAATAGGTGACTGAAAATGGAGGGTGAGGCTCAGATCTTGAAAAAACAGCAGGCGAATAGAACTCAGAGACCGCCATGGCTGCAATTACCCAAGTTGCATATGAGAAGACCCAAATGCCAACCCGGGTTTGCCCCGCCAAGATACGGGACCCGATTCTAAGCCCGACCCAACTCATAAAAGATCTTTGTCGTCATAGCCTTCACTTATAGTAACAGTTACCGACCGAAGAAAGAAGAAGATGAAGAAGAAGAAGAAGCATATAGAGACAGACAGAGAGTAGATGCATGCGATAGATAGATGTACGTACATACACACACATACACACACAAGCACAGCCACGCATACCCAGAAAATTGTTTGATTCTCGAGGGCAGCTGCTATGTGGTGATGGAAAGGGGTCGTTGATTTTTTTTTTATTCGATCCATATTTCACCGAAATCATCGGCGGAAACAAAGGGCGTCAACTACCCCTGGAGAAAAATCCCACCTTTCTTTGTCCGCCTCATTCTTGAGTTGGGATTTTGGGTGTGCAAACCTAGGAAAGAAAAAGAAAGAATCCCATGTGGTAGTGGTGAATCAAATGTACGAACGAGGCTTGAAGGGTAATTTGGTAAATTATGATGAATAGCCTACCATAGCATAACATCATTCGTCTTATTTGTTTTCCTTGTGTTATTTATTTTAACATAAGGACCGCAGCCCACAATCACATCATATAATCCACAATCTACAGACTTCAGAACTCAAAGATGTGTGTTATTCCCACCGAAACATTTGGGAGCTGCACGACAATTAGAAACTGAATATTTTAACACTATAGTAAAATTAAAAGGTAAAAAAGTGTATATTTTGACACGTGTTTTAAGAATATTTAATATAATAATATTCCGACACGTGTTTTAAGAATATTTAATATTATTATTGTTACCTCGGGCATTTCATACCCTGTGATAAAACACCCGACCCGCCCCAACTAACCCTCGGGTCGGCCTGAATATTCCCCGGGAAAAAGGACCCAGGACAGAGACGGAGGGCCCACATCAGAAGCGCCTCGAGGACCTCAAAATGTCCCTTGGCCCTGAGGGCAATTACCCGAGACCCTCTAGCAGAGGGATCAGTAACCCCTCGAGTCATTATCCCGAGGCCCGAGGGCAGTACGCATCTCAAAGGCTTTGGCCTCCTACGCAAGAAACTGCCACGATCTTCACTCTGTGACGCCAGTAGAATAGACGACAAGTAACTGCCCATAATGGAAGCCATTACGAAGACGTGCCATCGTGGGTGGGTAATGGTCGAGCCCGAGAAAAACGGTAAGGGGATAAAACCGCCCAAAAACCGCTCCAACACAGATCTCCTATAAATATCGCACGCTTCGTCCGAAACAGGGATTGATTTCTCACGTATCCTACCGTTACTCTGCCAATTTAATTACTCACGCACACACTTAAGCACACCATCTTTTTTTTTATGCTACTTCACGCCTCGAACATGGTAAATACCCTCTTGACCTAGGCAAGAGGGCAAACGACCCCCAAAAAATTCCCTTATTTCTCAATCTAGAGGCAGCACGCGCGGCGAAATCAAGGCGGGAAGAGGTCCGTTAGTCGCCAAACGCGGTAGATCCATTTTCTGGCGGCATCAATTATATTGATTGTTTAGTTTTTTGTAAATAAAGAAATGTACAAAAAATGTGGGACGCCCGATTTAATAAAATGTATAAAATAATTTGGGACGGAGGGAGTATATAACTTGCGAGTGCTTCTTTTCAATAACAACCGCTCAATAATCAAGTCAATTCTCAAAACTACAAAGCATTACAACTACAATGCCTGATGAGACGCTACATAATTTCACAAGGCAATTTTTACATGTCGAAATAACAGTATGTGTTTAGGTAGATGTGTAGAAGTATTGTAAAGGGTACATAAAACCCCGAATAAACGGGGTAATACTGAGAAAACATGAGAGTCAGAGAATGAAAAAACATATCCAGGGCCACTTTAACTCGCAGTCCACTTCCTCTTTCGCGCTGGGCGTTCAGGTTTGATGTCTGAATCTGTGTGAACTTCACTTTGGGCCAAAGGCGAAGGCTCTTTCTCGGGGGTTTTGGTTGCAACAGATTCTTTTCCGCTAGGCATAGGGAGCTTGAAACGTTCGCTTCTCCTCTTCAGCTTTTCAACAGCTTCTAACTGCTTGTTTTCGTCCACTGCTACTTTCGTGTCATTACTAGTTTTGGCATCATATTCTTTCTTACCAACAGCAGTAGGATGCAGAGGCTTATCTTCGACGTTGGTATTAGGTTCTCCTGGAACTCTGCTGGCCAATGAAATTCTTGACAGAGATGATGAAGATGACGTGGAACTGGCGTTGAAATCTCTCTCCTTGTGACTTGCCCAGCGTTCTAATTTAGAACGACCCTTTCTCGAATTGGCCTTTTCATCTTCTGATGAAGCATCTTCTCTGTGTTTCCTTTCATCAGTCTCAAGACTTCTTTGCTCATTTTTGCCAGTAGAGTTCACCTGAAACCAGGTACCAATGCGGATAGTTAAAACAAATCTACTTGAGATTTGAACTGCATCAGCTAATTATCAACCCTATGAATTATTCACAGAATCAAAGGGCAGCACACAAATTGGTTGGACAAAAAAGATTGGCAGCGAACATTTCAATATGTAACCTAGCTAATGAGTCCACCATCATCATATTCAATGTACACTAACCAGGAATTTCACCAGTTGAAGGGGAAAAAAAGCAATCTCGAGAACACTAACCTGAATGTCAAGTTGATCACGGCCTGAGGACTTGTGCTCCGCGTAACTAAGAGCTGCTTCCTATTGGGTGGGCCAATGAGATTAAATCTTATCCAAATATACTACATACTAAATCAGAAAAAGGTCACTGGGAACAGAGAAAACACCAGGGTCTGCCATTGAATAAAATCCATCAACTCAACTGATAGACTTTATAACTTACCATTAGTACGCTTTAAGTTCCCAGTACAACAAAACTTTCATTTGCATCATTACAAAAACAGAAGAGTGAAACTCAAGTCGTTACAACTGTTGCAATTGTCTTTCCTTTCTATCTTGTAACTGTTTATGCGAGTTAAATATGCACGCATAAATAACAGAATTCACAAGTGACGTGGAGGAGGGGCAAAAAGACTTCATATTATCCCAGGTGAATGACCAAGAATATGCAAACTAAGATGATTTGGCGATCGACCAGAATAACATATCCTATTGTAAACATTATACGAAATAGCGGCAATTAATCTGAAAGTCGATCCATTGGGCAGAGATAAGTGCAAGTCGACGTTTGATATTTTCAAAATTTTTACTTTATTCTCATGAGTTTCAAACATGTAGCAGAAACCCTTATCGATTTTAAAGTGTGTGTATATATATATAGTCATGGGATTAATGCCCAAAGTAAAGCTAATATAAAAGGAAACAGAATTGGTGCTAACGCAGATAGCTATTTCCACAAACTCAGTATATCAAGAACATTTTAAATTGTCTTGGTTATACAATATATGTGGAGCATATACCAATCTATAATTTTATATAATAGCTTTCTGCTTCCTAAAATTATTGTCAAAGCTTTTAGCTTCCTATGTCATATAAGCACAAAATATATTAACATTGGATGGGTAAAAAAAAATCATACCGACTCTCTTATGTGATTGCTTTGATCATCAATTTTCCTCACTGAGCTCGGATCACTGCTGTCAGATTCTTTTTTCTTTCTTGTAGCTTCTTTTTGCTTATGTTGGTGCGCCCTAGACGAACCAGAACCATGTTCAACACGTTCATCACGAACAACAGCCCTTTCATGGTCTCTATTACGGCTTTCATTTTCTGGTTGATCTCTCCTCTTAAGTTGATCAACTCGTCGTCCAACATCCTTTACATTATGTTCTCTGTTAGATCGTCTGTCTTCTCTTCCTCGTGAATGACTGGTCTTTGATCTCTCCTCAGCAGCTTTCCTGCTCTGGGTTTCTTCTCTTTCCCTCCTTGATGAAAAATCTTCCAGCTTAGCCCTATAACGTTCATCACTCTCTCTTTGCCTATCACCCTTCTCTCTTCGGAGATATGCCTCTTCCTTTTGCCTGGGATAATTGTTATCACCATCCTTCATAATGGGTTCAGGATCTCTTCTTTGCATATGCAGCAGATCAGCTCCATCATCTTTGGCTCTCTTATTCCGACTGCTACTCACCTTGTCACTACGTGAGATATCTTCCCTTTCAGGATACCCACGATTTCTATGCACATCTTCTTTCATTCTTTTGCCTCGATACTCATCCACCCTTTCATTGCGACGTTTTGCATTATCAACTTCATCTCTTTTTCTAGATTCCATATCTTGATCTGCCATCTCATTATCAAATGGATATGCGGTTTGGTAATATGCATCATTGCCTACCCTCTCGCTTTCTGTAAGGGCACCACCATGTCTCAAGTTCACATCACCACTATGACCCCTCTTTCTAGCGTGGTTGTCTTTAAGACCACGTCTTCTATGATGATCACCCTCCCTTCGATGACTTTCTTCAGAAAGATCTTTCTCCTTCCGCAAATCTATACGTTCACTTTCTACATATTGACGATGTGCGGGGTACGGATTCCCACTTCCACGTGAATAAGAACTATCTTTTCTTTTCTCCACCACCTGATGTCTCCCATCTTCACCTATTTCGCGACCATAGGTTCTAAGTGCAATGGCATCATCTTCTTCTGGTCTTTCCTTATCGTCAGCATGACGATTGTGTCCGTCAAGCACTTCATCCTCATCACCACCGCTTGGAATCTTCTTATAACTCCTACCTCCTGACCTTGGCTGGCTGTTTTCACCACTCCATCCAGCATTAAGGTCTTGATTTTCTTGAGACCGACGATCTCGATTTGAGAAATGGTTTTCTTTTCTGGGTTGGTTTATTAAAAGTTGCGATCTTCAGAGTTATCCTTGTTAGTGGTATCAAGAGCTATTTCCTCTGATTCCACACAAACGCTTCTATCATCAGTAGACCCACCACCAACATTTCGCTCATCCATAACATGTTCTTCAATTTTACTACCACTAGCAGTCCTCTCAGGTGACTTAACCGGCCCTCTTTCTCCATCTGATTCTGGAGGAAGATCTTCCGTGTCATCTCTCTCTATGTTACCATTACCACCGGCCTTCTCCAACTGTGCTTTCCTGGTGACATATCCCGCCACCATATTCACTGCATCATCCTGCTGAAGCTCTCCAGTTTTTCCAACACCACGATCATCCTCGGATAAACTATCTTCCTGCTTCTCTTCACCATCGGGAGAACCCAGGCAGACAATCTGTTTGCCATAGGCTGAGTTATAAAAGGCACATATGATTCATCATATACGTATAATTACAGGGACAAAAACAGAGATGACAATAGCTAACCTCAATGATTGCATCTGTATCATGCATCCGAGGACGCCTGCTGTCAATAGAAGGAGGGCGTTCAAAAGGGCTCATGTCAACCTGTATGGGTCTTCCAATAGGCTGCATCACATCATTGAATGCATCTTAAATTCATATATATTACCCAAATGGAAACAAATCAGTTGTGATGGCTCTTGAAAGGGGACTTTTGTATAGAGCAATTCATGGAAACGGGTTAAGTGGCGTGAAAGAAGAGAAAATGGGAAGAGTGTCCGTCAATCTATGTTCCAGAAGTCATTGTCATTCTTGCGACATGCAAAGCTTATCAAACATTACAGCATACAAACACCTAGAACACATTAGAATATGAAGTCCAACATGTTCTAGGTTTATACTCAACAGGCTGACGTCAAGCACGTGCAACAAAGAAACTGTAAAAACATAAAGGCACAAAACAGCACCAATACCATAGGTGGGGGTTCAGAACTTGGTCCAGCTAAGCCATTTGTACCCATTTCTGATTTCCTGATTTGGGAATTTCCAGATGGGATAACTTGAATGCCAACTGCTGCAGCAAGTTCAGGTGGCAGATCTGGATCATAATCCTGAATCAGAGATCAGAAACCACAGATAAGAATCAAAGAGATTCAAGTGGACTACTCTAAATGTTAGAGAAAACAAAAGGCAATTAATACCTGTTCTCCTCTCCCACTACCAACAACGCGAATTTTATTTTGCATGGTAGTCTCAAGTCGCAGTTGGTCCTATAAATTTCAAACACACATCATAGAGAATCCAGAGTTGAGGGTCCAGAAGAAATACCATAACTAATGGGATAAAACAAATTTGAGACTCCGACCTACCAGCTGTTTGCAGTAATCTTTCCAACTCTCCTCCGTTAAATCGAAGTTGAAAAAGTCTGATAACTCTATGCCTGGAAGCCTCCATGGTTTGCCATCAAAGCTATCAATATCAACTTCAAATATCGTCCTAAGAACATACCGAGACAAAAATAAAAATGAATGAACGATCGCATGATAAGTTGGAAAAATATGGTTAAAGTCACTTTAACACATAAAACCATAATATCTTACTTGTGTGATGGAAGAGTAAAATCCAATCCACTTCCATAACCGCGTCCTGCTGTATTAGCTCCCCAGCCAGGATTTCCATAACCAGGATGATTTTTAACGCCAGCTGGCCTCCAATCACCTCTTCCACGTCCAGCTACAGATCCAATAGTAGCAGGTGCGCCAACTTGACCAGGAATACTCCCAGGCAACGGTGCAGCACCAGGTCTAACATACTAATAAGCAAAAACTCAACAATCAGTTTCGCAATCACCAGCACAAACAATTTCACTACCACTAAACTCCATGTTATCTGAAAAAGACTCAAATATCTCATCAAGCAAAATCCTGACCTTGAACTGGGAATGGAGCGGATGATGGTAGGCATGACTTCCTGAATAACCAATCTTGGGCATCTGAGCAGCTCCTCCTCCGGCTTTAGAAGCATCGCCAGGTTCTTTCTTCTCCCCGTCGGCCCCTTCCTCATTACCAGCCCAACCGTGCTCTTCCATCGTCATCGGCCCTGCATCTCCATCATCCCCCAATATCACCAAAGGCTCACCATCTTCGTCATCGTCATCTTGGTCATATTCCACTCCTTGCATCCTCTCCATTCCCATCGACATATGATGGCTGTTATCATTCAACACTATGTTCAAATCATCTTCACTGTCCTCACTCCCCCAATCATCATCGTCCATATTAGCAGCACCCCCTCCCTCATTCTCAACTCCTTTAGTGACACCAGGGATTGAACTACTTTCACCAGGCACACCAACATCAATCATGATACCTTCTCTCCCCAGAAAATCGTCTTCTTCATTGCCACCCTCCTCCACGATGACGTCGATATCAGCATCGTCGCCCTGGAGCATCTCCGGAAAATTGACAATTTTACCCCTCTCCAAAACCCTAGTCGCCGCCTCCGATCCTTCCGTCTCTCCATCCAATTCCGAGTTCAAATCGACTGTCCTCGATCCAACTAGGGCTTTCCGCTGAATCTCGCCGTCGGATTTGGGAGCTCCGTAGAGAATTTCCTCATCGTCGCTGTCAATTTTCCCATCGATCGGAGGGCCGGATTCCGCAGACTTCGGCGGGAACGACGTCGTCAGTACGTCCGTATAGAGATCTCCGAATTCATCGTCGTCTTCCATGCGTTAAGAGAATCAAAGGGCACCCTGCGACGAGGAAGCTAAATGTTTTTAGTATAGCTTATTACAATTAAAAACGGATATAGAGAAATAAACGTTCAATCATTTCCTTCGAACATGATATGGGCCTTACTGAAATTTCAGCTAAGGCTGACGGCCCAATATAATTATTTTAAGCCCAACTAAAATAATATTCAACCTTCGATATGCCACGTCATACCTTGTCTTTCTGCGCAAGTCGGCGGAAAAAATACATATAACGTTCTGCGATGAACAATTGAGCTGTTTTTTCTCTTCCTCGAAAGTTATTCAAGATTCAACCTCAATAGCGAGCTCAATTCTGCAGATTAATGGCGATATTGAAACCATTTCAGATATTCGTTCAATCTCCAGAGCTCCAAATAGCCACGCGCCCCGTTGTGCTCGAAGACCCTAACCCTAATTTCAATCTTCACCAGCTCAAGTCGTCTCTGTTCCCCAAGATCTCCGATTCCCTCTTCTTCACGATCAACGGAAAGCCTCTGCCTGATTCGACCCCCTTAGTCGGAAATCCGCTGCTGGCACCCCTCTCAACCCTGACGATCCACCTCCGCATCCGTGGCGGCGGCGGAGATGGTGGTGCCACCGGCGCAGAGTCGCGCGACTGCTACCTCAACATGTACGCCGATAGAAAACCCGATAAAGTCGATCCCAACGAGTTGAGGCTGTCCAAGTGGGTTAATTGCAGTTTGTCGAACGAGCCGTTGAGGCGGCCAGTGGTGATTGATAAATTGGGTAATTTGTTTAATCAAGAAGCTTTGGTTGAGGCTTTGTTGAAGAAAACCTTGCCGAGGGAGTTTGGATATATTAAGGGTTTGAAGGATATGATCCCTGTCGAATTATCGGAGGTTCCTCGTGGTGGTGACTCGGCGGTGAAGTTTCAGTGTCCTATAACGGGGCTTGAGTTCAACGGAAAGTACAAGTTTTTCGCGATAAAGGGTTGTGGGCATGTCTTGAGTGCCAAGTGTTTTAAGGAGGTTAAGTCTGCGACTTGCTTGGTATGTCATAAAGAATTCGTTGAAACTGATAAGGTTGTGATTAATGGTACTGAAGATGAGGTTAAAGTTTTGTGGGATAAGTTGATGGAAGAGAAGGCGAAGGTTAAAGAAAATGGTAAGAAATCAAAGAGAAGTGGGAAGGAAGTGGTAAGTGTGGCAGGGACAAAGCATGGTCTAGAGGAAAATAGAGTAGCAAAGAGCTATGGTGATGGTACGGGTAAGAAGCTGAAGGCAGCTAATGCAATTCCAGCAAATGCCACGAAGGAGGTGTATGCATCGATTTTTATATCGTCCAAGAAATCGGATTTTAAGGAGACTTATTCTTGTAGATCATTGCCCCTTGGACGCAACTGAGATGGTTGGGCTGGGCCTCCTTGTTCATGCAACTTGGTACGGTAGGGTGTTTCAAATTCTTGTTTCTGTGATCGATGGAAACTTTGTTGTTGGAATCATTTATTGCGAATTGGTGTTTTTGGAAGATGTGTTTTTTCTCCGTCCTAAAGTTTCAGTAGTTATGTTTCTGTACAATATTCAGATGAGGAACCTCCGCGCAAAATTAGGTATTCAATCACTTCCCCAGTAATTACATTGATTAAATGTCGAATCTAAAGTAGTTATTGGTTGTCTAATCATCTATCCTAGTTTCTCACGGTAGTAAAAGATATATGGTCATTTGAAAAGATAATAGAAGATGATCGAAATAAAAGCCTTCGTACGCCATTGTTACAAGTGATAGAGATATTAGTCTTCTGAGATGGGCGTTACCAGTCAAATTCAATTTAAACAGGTTTTTCGTAAGATTTGGAAAATAAGACGGCAATATTAACACAGTCAAGAAGAGAGGGGGTCAATAAACTACGAAAACAAAATTTCACAATAAAAATAATCGGTCCCTTTCTGCCTTTAATTTGGGAAGAAGGCAATGAGGATTGCATAGGCCCACCTATGATTTTAGTGTCGAGAAACGAATGGACAATACAAGTTTAGATGAAATGGACAGTAGTTAATTGGTTATTAATTGAGTTGGAACGATTTACAAAGCAACCTTAGCATCATTTTTCTCTGGTATTTTCTAATGTCACGTCATAAAGGACAAAACCAAGAACTATATCCAACTACCTTATCTAAATTAATTAAACCTCAAGAATCACCACTCTTACATCTTTTTTATCATGCTAAGCTCTATTTAATCCGTGGAACCTCTCATAGTGATCACTCATTGCTACACACACACAAACACGCTTCAAGGTGAGAATATTAATATTTTAGTCTCGAAACTGGTGCCGAAATTGGTACAGATGCACATAACTTCAAAAGGAAGTATGGTTATAGTTCTATTTCATTTGTAGGTAGCTATTTCCTTGATTGAGGGGTCATGTGTTGTGTTTATTGTGTTTGCTTTATCAGCTAGCGATCGACATGAGAAAACCCTTGAAACCCTAAGTAGGAAACTCCAACTCTGGTTCGGCTTTCAAGGGGAAGCTAGATATAGTTTCGTGAGCTTAATCTTGGACCTGAGAAAGGGTCTCCTTTTCTTTAAGATCAGGGCTTGGCCTTTCTTCAAGGAGTTTATCAGATCCAAGTGTGATGGGATCTGATTTTTTGGCTAGCAAAAAAGGTGTCTTTTTGAAAAAAAAAAAAAGGGCACTGCTGAGGAGATGAAAAAGATGTAGGTACAAAGAAGAGGAAAGAAAGAGAAGATTGACAGGAGAGAGTGAGCACACGATGGCAATTGTATGAAGATTATACCTTTGTGTATACGTGTGCTCATCTCTCTTCTGTCATCTTTCTCTCTATACACATCTCATATCCTCTTCACTAGGTTCTTGTTTCTGGGGAATTAGCAATATTTGAGATGATCACCATATACTTTCTTTCTATTTCTTTTTATCATTATGGGTATTATCTTGTCTCATCGAGATTGTGAATAGTGAAAATTCATCTGGGGTTCATGCAAAAGTTGATTTTTTTTTACTTGTTGAATGATTGATAATGATTTTTACTCTGAAAAATCTGATTGTATCCAACTATAAAGTATTTTCACTTGATCTTGTTTATCATCGGAGGATTATCTCTTTCTTGTCAGAACATTAGATGACCAATTGTGAATTGAGAAGGTACGCCCTTTGTCTCTGATCACCATCTCTCTCAATAGGACATACTGAGTATTTGTACAGGGACATATTTTAAGTTCTGGATATAAAATGAGGAAAACCGATAGTTTTGTTAATTTGACATTGATCAATTGTTTAAATCCCTTCTTTTACAACAGTAGAACTAATGTCCGAAGCTGTCAGAACATTCTCAAAGGAGAAGATTATTCTCTTTACCAAACATATGCGGATCCAATCACGATCCTATAATAAAAACAAGAGATATCTTTCTCGATCAATGCCCTTGCCCCCTATTCTTCGAGGATAAGAGGTCCTTTTCAAGTTTGAATTTGTTCATTTGGAATCTGGCTTCTTATACTTCATTTTGATTGTTTCCAAATTTCTTCGTCCCAGCTTGATATTAATCAGATGTATATTCAGTCCTCGTATTCTTGGAGAAGTGAGATGAAATTTCAATCTTGTTACACTTGTTGAAGATATCAGCTTTGGTGCTGATCTCCGTCCTAGATAATGCATCTTTAGGTGATTTTCTTTCCTGGTAGTTAATCACATGTGCTATTGCATTCGGTAATTACAACTTACTATTGCATCCTTAAAACTTGCTTGGAAAGGTGGTGCTTATCGTTTGCGGCGTAATCACTGTTCTTTTTATTATGAAGTATAGATATTGTCCATCCCATTGCCGACCTGACATTAGTGTTCCTTGGGCCGACGAGGAGAGTCAACTTGCAATAGTTGAAAACAATACAACGTCGAATTTTTTTTCGATGATGTTTTGTTCGGTGACTAAAAATCCGGCTTGGCGTAGGGTTATTTCGTGATGCGTTGCTTCGGGCTTTGCTACTATCTTACAGGGAGAAGTTGATCTGCAGTAAGAGTAATCTTGGACAAAGGTAGAAAGGGAAAAAAAAAGAAATGATAATGTGGTTACGAAATTGCAATCTAAGGAAATGAAGAGACAATTAATCGACTTTTGTTGGAGGCGTGCGTATAAGCAGGGATTCTTGTTAGGAAAAGACTTCATCCAAAATCAGGGTTAGTACTTACTTCAAAAATTTCACATTTGGGCTGAATTTCTTGCTGCGTATCATGAATCATATGTTGAGAGTTTGACTCTTCAAATTTTGTTCCATTGTCATTAACATGCACGAGGATTAACTTGAAATGTGAGAATAGTGCGTTTATGGCTTTCTATAGTTGTTCTTTGCGTGGTAGGTTATGAAATAACTTGATCGAATGTAATAAGCAAGTATATACGGTATACTTGCAATTGTGCATTCATTCTATTACCACATCGGCATTCTTACATATAAATTATATCCCAGTATGGTACGAATCTTACGGTAGTTTCTTGACTGATCAATATAAGATCATTTGCTTTTTTTTGTTTTAGCCAAGCCTGCACTTCAACTTACTATTTTCTTCTCCTTTCTTGAAGTAAGAAGCTATACATCGGTTAGAAAAAAATATCACTTATAGCGTAATACCCTAAAATCAAATAAAACTACCCACGAATCTACATACAGAAGCAGTAGCGTTTCACAAGCAAGAGATGAAATAAAGATTTGTGGGTCGATTGCATGGTTCAAAATTATTTGAAAGAATACTTAAATAATGAGGGCTATACTCCACAAGAAAAAGGTTAACAATCAAAGGGAGACAAGATTCGTGTTAGAAAAGACGCTTAGAGTGCTTCTGTGCTTACACTTTGTAATGGATTCTTCCTTGTGCTTTCGACAGCGCAGACGAGAAAAAGGAGATATATATAGCCCAAACCATAGTAGTCAACTGTAGCTCCCCAATTCTTCCTTTGATTACTAATCATGAACGACAATATTACATGTCTATCCACGCATTATTCTGCAAAGATATAGTCGCATGTTTGTAGGTAGAAATCCTAAGCATAAAAAATATGATGAATACTCAGAATCCTTTTGTGATAGAACAAGGTCATGTATGAATAATTCTATACTCAAGTACTGTTAAGACACACGCAGATCAAGCTCCACATATGGATATTACAAACAAAACTGCTTTCACTATGCTATGCTGAACAAATCTAATTTACAGGGAAAGTCCAATGATGAAATTGAAAAGGAACAGTTACCTACCTATTCTCACCAATCTACTAACTGATGACGTCTGTGCAATTGCTGGGACGACCTTAGTAAGAAGAAGTTACGTATTTTAGAACCAAGAAGACGAATACAAAGTGATAGCTAAAATAAAAGACTAAGTAAAAAAGCTTGTGCTTACTTGGCTCGCTTCACGTATATCCATTTCCATGACAAGCGCGAGAAGGTCCAGAAAATCTTCTTGTCTTAGAATACAACTCACGAAAAAATTTTCAGGTCACCACAAAAATTAAATTCAAGAGTTTCATTCCAGAAACCTGTGTAAGGCAGGAAAAGAAACAGCAGTTGAACAAAAGACAAGATAGAACAGTAGACGAACTCAAACCTTACTGGGATGGGAATATTATATTTTTATATTCTGATGATGTAAACCCACAAATTTTTTCTTTAAATCCCAACAGTCTTCGATATCTTTTCCCTGAATAAAAAAAAAAAAAAGAACAGCCAACATGAGAAGTCACGCCCACCGAGCCCAATATTTGGATTAAAGAAAAGGAAGGTTTGTCAGTATCTTTTGATGGAGTTGATCTGCAACTGCCTGCGTCTTCACTAATGTTCTAGATAATAGAATCAAGAAGATGATCGAAAACCCTTTTCACAGAGATCACGAAAAGAAAAACCCTCATCAATAATCACTGTATACACTGGTGATAGATATATATACGCAATAGATATGGCCGTGTCAGTGAGTATTTTGCTGTGCTTTTGGCAAAAGGCTTGTATTCATCCACGTGTATCAGTTTCTTGCATCTTTAATTTGCAGATCCAATCATCATGCTTCACTTGGCGACAAAACAGTAGATCGATCGAAGCTTAATAAGAATGACAGAAAGAGCAGTGAGCACATGTAAACACAACTCTTCTTTCATGAACGAACAAATTGCCTTCAGGTGCTCACTCTCTTCTGTCACTCGAAATTCTTACACTCAGCTGTTTTTCTCATGCGAAAAGAGAGATGGAAATATTAAGGAGGGGTTTTTCGTTGCGTCTCTGTGTTTTTTTCTTGGCCGATTACTATAAAGAGGAATTTCGAGGTGTTTCATTTGTAACAGTGACAATTATTATTCATGTAGAGCGTTGGTCAGTGCTCGTACGATTCGAGTACCGTTCATTACACTGAAATTAATTGTCAGTGTCGGTACTTGAAAGAGAAAAAGAAACCGATGATTATCAGTTCACAGTCCATAAATACAAACATGTTGAAAAAGTCTTGCAAAATACAGTTGCTGTATTTGGCTTTCCATATCTCAATTCAACTAACGCTTGATCTTGGAGAACCTAAGATCTAACCGACGGTTCAAGTACTCAACTACTAACCTTTACTTTTTTATTTATCAGTAATAATTTGTTATAGAAAATCTCAAACGGAAGATAAAAGAACTCGTGACTTGTTCTTGGCCCAACAATCGACAAGCCTTTAAACATCTCTCAAGTCAAAGTCTTGCTATCGTAGAGAGATCTCGTGTTAAATAAGAATACCCCTTCGTCCCAAACTATTTTATATATTTTACTAAACCGGGCGTCCCACATCTTTTGTACGTTTCCTTATTTAGCAAAAAAAACTATCACAAACAATTAATATAATAATATTATGTATTCTTAAAAGACGTGTCAAAATATAAAATTTTTACCTTTTAATAGTACTATATTATTAAAATATTCAGTTTCTTAATTCACATACCAACTTCCAAATGTCCATAAACATTCGGGACAGAGGGAGTATTATATATGTAGAAACCTAAATTAATAACGATATTATAGAAAAGAAAATTAATTTGCATAGCCAAATCAAGCATCGACAACGCATTCGAAGACCAGAATTTTTCACTCACAAGTATGGGCCATGTTTGTGTTTGTTGCCTTCGTCCTACTCTGACAACGTATTACTTGTGTGTATGTATATATTCAAATTCAATCTAAGATAATTGTCTATTTATGTGGGAAATTCAAGATGTTACAAAAATACAACTATTCGTGGGCCAAATTTTATACGATTCGCTGTGACGACAAACTGGCGCAACATAGCCCAGGGACCACGATCAACATTATCCATACCCTTTTTCCATGCATAGATTTATTAAAATGCAGTAAAAAAGAAATTAAAATAACAACCAGGAAAGGGACCCACCGCAAAGTTAGACAAACGAAGTCAGCCCAGCACCGTCCTAAGTTCCGCCGCCGGGCTGTTTGGCCGGAGACGACGATGACGTGGCTGTAGAGATGGCGGTGGCAAGTGAAATGGGCATTAGGCAAAGTCCCTTGCTCTGTAAATACTGCATAGCCGAGCCCATGTCTTGGTCCATTAGCTTTGCCACCTGTTGCTCCGTCACCGTCAACCCGCCGTCGGTCATCGCCGCCTGGGTCCCGCCGCCGTTAGTTAACTCCGGCGAGGACATATCAGCAACTAGTGGTGCAACAGCTGCGGCGCCGCCCAGTCTACTCATGCTAAGGACCTTTTTTTCAGCAGAGGACAAAATTGGATATATTTTTTTATTAAAAAAAAAGATGCTATGAGAATTATGGAAATTGCTTTTTAATGCACTCAACGACCCTAATACAGCTAATTAAAAAGAACTGTCTTGCCCACAACTACTTGTCATTGGTCAACTACTCAACCAGTGGGATCAATTCAATCTCATATATATAATTATTAAGAGCAATCATGTAAGTTAAAGGGAAAACAAAGAAAAGATAAAAATGCATTACCTTGACTTGTAGCTGGAGGAATTTGACATAGTCGATGATCTCATCTAGCATTGAGGCCTTGTCGGTCTGTGATTTATTACAAAAAAAAAAATGTTTAGTATGATGAATAATTTCTAGCATTAGGCACATGGATTAAATAACTAACTACAGTACAACATCAAATATCAGACCTCTTACACGAGGCTTAGTTGTGTTTATTACCTCATCATATGGTGTGATTATGATTATTATATTATACTACATTGCATACCTTCTTACATAATTAGATACATTCTTCATTGCCCGATGGACACGTGCCACATTTAATACTGATTCCTTTCCTTCCATTTCTATACTAAAGATGATAATTACACAAATAAACTATCCTTGAGATTGCAGTATTACTATTTATTAGCAGATGACGCAATGTCTTGGATCACACAAAGAGATCAATAATATCAGTTAAGAAACCAAAAAAAAAAACGAAACATGAAGATGATATGTGTAATAAATGCAGTATGTGTACTGACCTTATTAGCATTAGGTACAAGCTCCTGCAGGGACTTCATTCTCTCGGCAATCCTCTCTCTCCGTAGCTGCGTACACAGCCATATTATCATTTTTTTACCCAAAATCATTCAAAAGGAAAATTAGCAATGTACATATCTAAATCGAGAAAGAAAAGTAACTGATGAGTGAAATATTCTCTTCACCATCAAACAAACTGATAGGACAGGAAATTTTATTTTTTTTGGGTACAAAATAGGACACACTAAATGCCTGCATTTTCGAAAGCCCATAATGATCCAAGCAAGCCTATGTACTTGCAGTATATTAAAATAATACAAAAGAAAATAGGACGTACTCTCTCAGCTATGCTGTGAGGATCAGTAGCCTGTCCTCTCCTAGCCCTAACCCTCTGTCGCGGCTGCCCCGCACCGTCGCCGCCCGCCACCATCGTAGCCTGGCTGGTAGGCGGGGACGTAGCACCACCACCGCCGCCAAAATCCTGAAGCATATGTGGTGTCAAAGCTGTAGATTTGCGTCTCAAGATTTTGTTTCATAATATTTTCGTTATCGTGATTCCCTTTTTCTTTTTCAAATTTGAAAACGATTTGACCCCAAATAAAGACTATTTCATAGAGGTAAAGGGAAGAAACGCATAATATCGTCAGTCGTCCTTTCAGAATCGATCGTCAGCTGTATTAGCCGTATAATAAACTGAGCTGGGATTCGATATATTTCAGCGATTGAATTGAAATATGAGCTGCTGCTACCATTGCGCATAACACTTGAAAAAAGACATTTATTATCATTACCTGGGGATGGGTAACATTCTGTTGAAGCTGATTCGAAGTTTCGCTTAGAGATCCAGCGGAGAAAGATCCATTGAATAGAGCCTTCAACGACGCATCAATATCCGCCTGTAACGATTCCTTTATCTTCAGCAATCACATACTAATCATAAACTACTACTACCTATACAACAAAATTTCACGTAAATAAATTAAAAAAAAAAGGAAATCTTACGGGATTAGGGCTTGAATAGAAGGGGCTAACGACGTCGTTTGGATCAGGTAACAAACCACCACCAGCAGTAGCTTGAAACATGTACTGTTGCATAATCTGTTGAAGAAAATCATCGCCGCTTTCACCGATGGTGCCGTTGTTTTGCATACTGTTATCATAGGGCTGACTGTGAGAGATTTGGTGGTTCAGCAGTACCGCGTTCACGCCGCCGTCGTCCGCCGCCGCGGCGTCTAATCCTCTAGTGATTGCCGCCTGAAAGATCATAGTATATCGTCTCAACTCTCTGGGAAAAAAAGAAGAAAAGTACTCAGCTCGATTTTCAGAGAGAGAGAGAGAAAAACACAGAGATCGAATGTTTATGGAAGTTAGTAAATGAGAGGTTTGGTCTTTTTCTCCTCTCGGTGGATGTGCAGCTGCAAATACTTACATATTTATGTAGAGAAATTACAATTTTAATTTTTGTTGTATAATTTTGTATATAACTTAGTTCTGTCTGTCTGACTTTCTCTCTCTAATATATTTTTGTATATAATAACCGATCCTAACATACACCCAAACTAATATAATAATATCCTTGTAGTGTCGTCATTTACATTGATCTTTGGCTTTGGAGAGAATTATTTTTCGGCTGGATAGGAACCATGTGAAGCATTGATCGTTGATATACTTATTATATGCAATTACTGACTGAAGGATACCTTTATTTTTCTTCAATAGACAATATGGTAAAGTATATTATTACAATAAATGCAATAATGGAGTTGTTTCATAATGCAATGATCGAGTGGTGATAACAATCAAATACGGACAATGAATGAAAATAAGGTGAAATTAAATTGTACTATGCTTGTAAGGTTTTGGCCAATTTCTCTTGTGAATTACCTAGCAAGTTAGAGTATTAACAAAATGGTTTTAGTATAAAGTCTCTTAACAACCTTATAGCCTTTGACTAGCTAGAGAATCGCAGATATTGTTTTCTCATCTTGTATAATCAGCACAAAGTATGGATCTTTCTATTGCTCATCATTTAATGAAGCTGTAAAATAAATAGTTCAACATATAAATTTCTGTACTGGTGGTCCAGTGGGTTGTAATTATTTTATAATTTCTTATTTAATGGCATAACTGAAATAATTATCATTTTATTCACAAAAAGTCAAGCCTTACCATAAATGACAGTTGAAGCATAGCTCATTATTCAGATACTCCCTCCGTCCCGCTAACTTTATCACATTTTTTCATTTTGGGCGTCCCACTAACTTTATCACATTTTCTTTTTGGGTAAAAAATTATCACAAACAATCAATATAATAATATTAAATATTCTTAAAAGACGTGTCAAAATATACACTTTTTTACCTTTTCATTGTACTATATTATTATAATAATGCCACCTTAATATCCGTGCCCACCAAGAAATGTGATAAAAATCATGGGACGGAGGGAGTATTTATCTAAGACAAGAACATACGATATGTTTCCATGAATTGCGTTAGTTATGTATCAGTAAGTAATCTTCATCTTCTTCGTGCACGATTGTTGTCTTGGAAACACCAAAGTCGAGCAATAAATATGTCTTTGCCCTTTATGATTCCCATTCTAAAAGATGCTTTCCCGATGATTGCCATTTAATATTGTTATTTCGTTTGTTTTTACTTTTCTCATAAATTGTAATGCAAGAAAATGGAAGATACGTATAGTATTACCGTTACCTAATTATTGAAAATTTGATTCCTTTGTGACATAAATCTGTTAACATAAACTCCGACCAAGGAATTCCCAGACAGATCTTTCTATGTATTACTACGATATGGTCACGATTACATTGGCCGTATTCACTGTATCGATATGAAGTTACAATTATTATATATACTGAGAATGGAATCATATCTACCAGATAAAAAATAAATACATATGAAAGAGTCCTTAATCTCTCTCTATTTTAACCAAAACAAGAAAATATGTGTCTGTCACTGAATCTTTCTACGTGCCAAGATTAGGTTCACATGGTTTTTTATTATTTCTAAGTTTTACATACGGAATTTCGTAAAAGAAAATGTTCAAGAGTCAAAAACTTTATTACAACCTAATTAACCTACTCCAATTCCTTCTACTAACGAACTATTGCTCTTGTTGCATGGGGTTGTTGAACTCATCCATCGTCGATCTCCTCTTTGGAGTTGGTTTAATTGGTTCTCATTCAAGACAAAAATAAAATTGAAAAAAAAAATAGTTTATCATAAAATTGCTAGTTCGAAGAGCTATTATATATAGGATCACTATAGTATTTTAATTTATTATACAAACTCATTGATCTGGTAATTGTTGGTAATGAGAGGGCACCTTGAAATTTTGCATTTCAAAGAAAAATATTGCATGTTGGCAACGAACGAACAATGCGTAAGCGTGGTCAGGTTTTCAAATATACACTATTTGTTTAGTATAAAGAAATTAAATACGTAAAAATACATATTTATATGTCATCGTCTTTGAAAAAAATGTCAATACGGACAATCTCATTAGGTGAATTGACAACAAATTATATTTCAAACTCCATGCATCAACTGCCCTGAAAATTGCGTTTCTGCCTAACGCGAAGAAAAAGAGTTAGTTGTAAATTATATAATTTTGACAAAAGAAAGAGTTGTAAGAACAAACAAATCCCAGTTCTTGTTGAAATCCCCTAGTCATTAATCCACAATAACATGTTAACAACGTAAATCGTATATCACAATTTCATCTACCAATTATGCAATAAGGCGGAAAAAAAAAAGACAAGTTACAATCCTAAAAACACGTCAAGATTATCACGAAACAAAAAAGAAGCAAAACTAAAACAAAAACATGTCAAAAGAAACAAAGAAAAATCTCCAACACTTTTTTTACTAAACCAAATTCCGTTCCAAGTCCTTAAGTAGGCCAACCACTTGCTGCATGCTCGGCCTCCTCGAAGGAACCTCCGCCGTGCAAAGGTAACCGATCTTCAGAGCCTCTAAGATTTCGCCACCTGGCGCCGTCCCACGAATCTTAGGATCGACGGCTCTCATCGCCTGGTTTTTCTTGATCAGCCCACGAACCCAACTCACCAAATTATTACACCCTTCTAAGCACTCATCACCTTCGTCGAGCAGCTTCTTCCCCGTAATAAGCTGAAACAGAACAACTCCAAACCCATAAACGTCCCATTTCGTCGTCGAACAACTTTCCTGAGAAATTATGTCGTCTTCGACCCCATTCGATGAGAAAATCTTGGCAAGCCCAAAATCCGACAACCTCGGCTCCAAGTTCGAGTCGAGGTAGACGCTGCTCGCCTTAACGTCTCGGTGTACGATTGGAGGCGAACAGCCATGGTGAAGAAACGCCAGGGCACGAGCCAAGCCTAGGGCAATCTTGTGCCTGAATTTCCAAGCGTTGATCCCTTCTTTGCTGTCGACTTCTTCCCAATTGTCTGAACTCCAATCTTCCGTAGATTGCACACCAAGGGGAAGATCGTAGAGCAAGTTGTGAAGGTTCCCATTTTCCATGTAATCGTAGATCACGATCCTCTGAAGCGTTTCGCCAGCTAGGCAATACCCCGCCAGAGGAACGAGGTTAGGGTGTTTGATTCTGCCCAGGTATTCTAATTCTCTTGCAGCTTCTTCGTCTGCCATGGTCGATTCGTTGCTCAACACTTTGACAGCTACGTGGATTCCTCCGTGTAATAAACAGCCATAAACTGGGCCGAACTTCCCTTCTGCTAACAACATTCCTCGATCGAAGTTCGAAGTTGCAGATAAGAGATCTTGGAAGGTTACGTTGAGCAGTGGCTTGTCGAAAATGACGACGGGCACTGAAGTTGCTTGCTTGACGTCGCCTGCCCAAGTGGTCGAATCGGTCTGGTAAGAAAAGGGTCCTGAGATTACGTCTTCTTCTTTGAAAGAAGTTTGCTTGGCTACGGTTTTTCTTCGACGTCGAAAGGCTAAGAAGAGCAGTCCCACTAGCAAGAACACCATGAAAAACGCTAGGGCTAGGGCAAGCTTGAGGCCGTTCTTGCTCTCTTTTCTACTGAAATTTTTGGGATTTGCAGCAATGGGACAAGTGTTGACGGATCCTATGAAAGCTGATTGTGGGATTTCGGTAGGAAGCTGCGATCCACAGTAAGTTAGGTTGTTGTAAGAGAAGTTGAAACGCTTCATCTCATGGAGAGATCGCATCAGTGCTAATGGGATTTCCCCTGTTAGATTGTTCTGAGAAAGATCCAATGTTTTCAGACTAGTTAGACTCGAAATATTGCCAGGAATTTCACCTCTCAAAGCAGTTGATGATAGATTGAGGTACTCTAAATTAGTCGGCATATCGATATGCATGAATGGGTAATCTGCGAACCTATTGTGTGCAAGATTTAGGTGTCTGAGATCCCTAGCACGGCTCAAGCCACTGGGAAATTCACCAGTCAGTTGATTCTCAGACAAATCCAAATACAGCAATTTCGACAGATCGGAGGTCGAAGAGGAGTGATCGATGCTACCTTGGAACTGATTTTTACTCAAATCGAGAACCTTCAATGGCCCTTCGAAGAAACTCAGAGCAGAGCCCTGAAAAGAGTTTCCAGACAAGTTAAGGCTGGTGATGGATTTGATCATCCCCGAACACTCTGAATCGTGACCATGAATGCGATTTCCAGCCAAGTTCAACGACTCAATTTGCAGAAAAGCTCCACCAAAGCCATTAGGAAGCGAACCATCCAACTTATTTTCTGATAGATCAATAGAAACCAATGATCTACACTGACAAATCCCTGAAGGGAGCGACGATTGGAATCCATTGTTGCTTAGATTCATGACCCTTATGGCACCAAGCGAACTAATTGCTTCAGGGATGGTCCCAGAGAAACTATTGAAAGAAAGATCCAAACTTTGAATATGCCCGAAATTGCCGATGTTGCTAGAAAGTGGCCCAGTGATTTGATTGCGTGACATGTTAAGGTTCTCGAGAGAGCCCAAACTCCATAAATCTGAAGGCAAAGTGTGATTCTATTGTTGCTAAGATCCAAATATTTAAGCCTTACCAATTTGCCAATAGTATTTTCTGGTATCTCGCCAGATAAACCCCAACTAGAAGCATCAAACTTGACAACATTCACGGAGTTATCATCACAAATCACGCCTCTCCATGAACAGAAAGAGCCAGTAAAAGCGGAATCTTTACCTGGACTCAAGCCCATCTTCTGCAAGAACTCGGAGACAAAGTACTCATCTGTGTTAGGCCCTTGGCAATCACAAGGACCGAAAAGAAGCGTTGCAAGAAACAGAGACGCCAAGATTTTCGAACCCATCAATGATTAAGCTCAACACCGTAGGAAATCTTCAAGCAAAAGTATAATACTTATAAAACCTTCAACGACCCTTAAACTCCCATGTTCTGAGAATTCCAAGGTCACAGCTTTTTCGAGTCATTTATCATTCTGCTACCATTCATTCATCAACCAACACCTTCAACTCAACCAAAACCTACATCACAGCACAATGAGAACAGAAAGGTTATCAGAAAGCACTTCTCGAAAGCTTTAATACTTTGATCTTTCTTATGTGAAAGGAAATAAAAAATCTTATTACCATAAAAGAAAAAGTGTACAGGAGAGGGCATTCACAGAGGACAGTGGGTTTTGCACTCGGAAGAGAAAATGACTTTATCTTTAATGGGAGATAAACCGGCCTAATGAAGCCAAACAAGAAAATTAACTCAAATAAATAACTCCACCCTATGAATCTTCCATTTTAAAAATGCAACATAAAAGAAAGTGGTTGCAATTTACAAACATGGGCTTGTGGTGGGGTGCCTTTTTTTTATTACGTGTGCTGTTTCGTGTGGCAAAGCACATAAATTTGACCGAGATAGGTTCATAAATGACAAAGATACGACAACAACAGAAAAGGTCAGAGTAAATAAATACATACAGCAAACTGCAAAGTATTCACTTACCGATACTTCAATGAGCTTAAATCGAGGTCCCATTATTTGACTCTAATCATTTGCCTTTTGCCAGCAAAATGATACTCTTTCATAATCTTTTCCTTAATCGATTCACGCGTCTGAGTTTAGTAAGTATTAAATACTGATTTACAGATCTTTCCCACTTTTGATTATTTCCACGAACAGCACGTCACTGAAGTGGAAATATGATGGTAATGGAAAAAGTTATAAGCTTGGCTCAGAAAAAAGGTATTAACTTTTTATTTCCTTATCAAAATTTCCAATATTACAAATTAGCCCTCGCAAAAATTTGCATATAGCACACCGTCTTCTTTCTAATTCTGCCACACTACACATATATGACATCATCATTACCATGTCACGGCGTAATTTGCGAATAACAGACAATTGACGTGACTATATATAATAGGAAAAAACAATCAAATCACCACCGAATTATTTTTGTATTGATTTTTCTTGGTAGCAAGCATGTGCGGCACAGGCCTTCAAGTCAAAATAAATTATAAATAAAAAAGTACAGTTAATTGAAATAGAAATAATATACACGTTAGACAACTTAAGCTATCGTGCATCGTCGGATCAATACGATCCTAAACAACGGTGGAGATTCAGTCATAGCTTGAATTTGAGCAATGAAAACGAAATTGGCCATATACCCACAAAAATTATTCTTACAGATAACTGATGACATTGACATTTCGCACCCCAGAAATTACGGAATTTTCACTCATCACCCAAGATTAACGGCACGGTAACAAAGGGGTCCCTCACAAAACGAAATCACCGTTCTAAAGAAATCAAACCACCATTTCAGGTTCCCTAACGTCGCGGGGAATCCCCACGTCCAACCTCATGGTGGGCCTATAACGCTCCGGCGCGGAGGCTCCGGCCTGAACGCACAGCTCCACCACCGCCGGCGCCTGGCCGTAGAAGTTCCTCAGCTCCCTCTTCATCGGCTCGCCGGCGTCGGGCACATGCCAGACGTAACTCGGAGGTACCAAATCGTCGAGCACCGCAGCCTGCCACCCGTGCTGGCCGTTCCTCTGCTGGTGCTTGTGGGCCCCACAGTTCTGAGCCTTGTGGCCCGTTGGCCCCACGTGGACCTCAGGGCAGTAGCCGCAAGCTCTCACTGGGTACATCTTCATGAGCCTGTGGGCCCCATCCCTCATCTCCTCCCAAGCTGAAAGAGTTTCCTCGGCGAGGAGCGCCACGTCACCGTCATTACACGTCACTACGATTTCTGAATCTGGGATTTCGGGCAGAATCTCCGGCCTGGGCAGGTCGGGGTCGGGGTCGGGCAGGTCAGATTCGTCTGCATCGACGAACTCTTTCTTGCCTATGCGTATGATGGGCTTTCGTCGCCTTTTTGTGGGATATTCGGGCAGTTCTACGCCAGCTTGGATGCATAGCTCGACGATCGCTGGGATTCTCGGGACTGAGAATCGTTCTTCGTGGGTGATGCGATTTCCCAGGCGATCGTAAAGGTGGTAGGCTTCGAGCGGTACTAATACGTCTTCGAGGACTGCTTCGCCCCACTCGTGGAGGCCTCGGCGAATCGAAGCTCGTGGGCCCCGACAAGACCTGAATGGGTGGCCGGCGGGACCCACGTGGATTTCATTACACCACCTGGAGAAAATCAAGAGAAGGAGATCAACACTTGCATACAACAGTAGATTGAAAAAAAGCATTATTATTTTTTTGTTAACTGAAGAGTAGTGTGTTTGGATTGGCTGCTGCTGAACTTCAAGAACATGGATTTATGAAGGGATTTCGAAAACCCGTTCGTTGGAATTTTATTCGTGCAAATCCTTTCATCCAACCATAGTCTAAGAATTTATTTTACTTCACCACAAATACTTCTCATAAGGGGATAAAATGAATCTTTACGGGTCATTTCGTTACGAAAATGGGAAGGAAACTTACTTGCAGGCGTTAACGGGGACAATTTTCATGAGCACCTTGAGGTTGTTGATCAACCGAATTCTCGCGTTGAACACGCTATACGCAAGAGGAATCAGTCTTTGAACAACTAACCCTCTTTTTGGAGGAGGACAAGGTCCTCTTTGGGTCTTGCTCTTTTTGAGCCTCTCTCTAGCTGCTCGTCGTAGCTCGACTATGGGTATGGGAAATGGTTTCTTCTCCTTTTTGGAGTAGTAACGAGGAAAATCTGCATTTTGGGGATGATCACACCTAACAACTAGTCGTCGCAGATGAGACGAATGGGGTGAAATTCGATGTCGAAAACCAGCTCCACTACAGGCGTTCTGCAAGAACAAAAAAATTGATGATCTATGATGGGACGTGAGAGATGAAATGATGCTGTAAGGATAGCAAATGGAGGCAGACGAGCACCTGCAACGAGTCGAGCAAACTAAGGCCTTGCTTGGATTTATAGCTTAAAACGTCGAACACAGGCCATTCCTTCCTCCCTTTAACATGCGAAACACTAGTAATGCTTAAGCAAGATTGGGTACACCCACTAGTCATCCCTGAAACTGAAGACATAGCTGTAAAGTTACCTCTATATATTCAGACGACAATGATTCGCAGACATTCTGCGGACAAATAGCAAAACATCTATGTTTGCAATATGAATATGTAACAGGAATAGAACTGAAATAGGCAACTACTTCGATTTTGATCGAATAGAATAGCTAATGAAGTAGTTAAGGAGAAGAATGAACACGAATGACAAAAGTGGTTAGCATCTGGCATAATTCTACATAAGCTCAACAGTAGTAACACAGCGCAAGGCCAATGATATCCATTTGAATCCAACACCGATGAGCTCAACACTGAAGTCAAAATTTAATCCCAACTTCTCCTCACTCAAAAAAAAAAAAAAAAAACAAGAACCCAGGATTCCGATGGTATTTTCAGTCACTGAAAGCCTAAATAACCACATACCAACATCCAAAAAAACTGAATAAGCAAAGCAGCAAAGCAAAGCAGACGGTTACCGTGGCAGTCGTAGGCAGCATACAAAGCGGCTATTGTATTTCTGACATAAAATTAGCTGATGTAATAATGGTAGAGAATTTTTGTGGATAAAATGAGTGAAAAGGGGGGAGGATTTGCTTTTCAAGAAGGAACTTGGAGCGTGGTTAAAATGTAGAGAGCTCTTGGAAGATCGAACTACGAAAACTAGGATTATTTCTCATTTTCCGATTTTACTTGGTAAATAGTAATTCGTCTTAAATTCATTTAAGCTAATACCATTTTCAATAAAATAAACTAAAATATCTGTTGTGGGACAAAACTATTTATCTCGTCTATTTATATTTGTATGAAGAGAAAAACATAATTCCATTAGTTAGACTTGCTTCAATATTGGAAAAAAAAAAAAAGACTTGCTTCAATAAACCTTCATTTGTTGAGATATTCCTCTAGTATATATGACAAACTATATGATACAACGCCTTCAAGAGAAAGTACAGAGTGAGATCACAGACTGGGAAAACAAGCAAGCACACACAATCTGAGGGAATAAAGCAGATCACAGAAGAGATTATTAAGATTCATTGGTCTGGGCAAACACAGAGAGAGTAGTAGTATATAGATTATATCAATCATATCAATCTCTCTCTATCTATTTAAGGAGGCTCTTGACAATGGACTTCACATTCAACTTCTTCAGATCAGTATAAGACTGCCCACACCCCACAAACATCACGGGCGCCCCCGATATGTACACCATCGACAAAGCGGCCCCCACCTATAAACACCACGAGTTTCATCATTCGCACGCACGACTTAAAAAAAAGGAAAAAAAAAAAGAGAGTGACGCTTAACCCCTTACCTTATCATCTATGGTGTCGAATTTAGTCAGCAGTATTCCGTCGATCAGCCTTGGATTGAGGGAAGGCAAGAGGTCGCCCAGTTTCTGAAATTACATTCGATGATGTCTGTTGGTGTCTAGAAAGCAGATGCAAGCATACGTACAATGTTCAAAGAAGAGCGTGTAGAAATTGTATGAAGACCTGATTAAACTTGGACAGCTGATCGACTGCGTCGTTCCCTACAAGAGCTTCCCCGACGAACAAGACGAGGTCAGGGTTGTTGACGTAGATAAGCTTCGAAAGGGCCCTCATCAGTGGTTCGTTGTCCTATGGGAGTGTTTGAATTTAAAGCGAATGAGCACTTTTTTGCTCAACGTTAAAAGGAGTTTCTAAGGTATATTTTACCTGCATTCTTCCAGCAGTATCGACCAAGACTACATCAGAACCGTTTCTTCCAGCCTCTTGAATTGCTTCTTTGGCCACAATGGCGGGGTCTTTCTCATAACCCTTCTCGAATATTGGGATCTGTTGGTTTTGGATGAATTTTCAGTGTTAATGACGTTTTTTTAGAAAATTTATTACGTTCAATTCGTTGACATAAAATAGTGGGCTGTAGAGGTTACCTGAAGTCTATGTGCATGGGTTCGCAGCTGCTCGACAGCGCCTGATCTGAAAGTGTCGCAAGCAGCCATCATAACCTTAACGTCGTGCTGCAGAAGCCAGTATGCGACCTGCGACAGAAGCATTTTGGGAAATATTAAGCTCATCATGAATCAAATTGTGTATACTAGTCTAGGCTAATTTTTAACTGATATATTGATATGTATATTATATTATACGAGGAGGCCTAACCTTGGCAAGATTGGTTGATTTTCCAACTCCATTGACTCCAACAAATACGACAACGTAAGGCTTCCCTTGCTCCTTGGCAGCATGTACATCTCTCAAGATGTCAATGGAGCGTTTTGGAGTTAATATTCGAACTAGCGCATCTTCCATGGCAGCCTAGAAAAAAAAAAATCGATTTCGAATAAGTCAGCGCCCATCTACCAAGAAATGAAAGCTTGAACTACAATTGTGGAAAATTCCTAGTGTTCTTACTATATTTTATCTATACTTCGACTTTCTTTCTGATTTAGGCTTAAGTACCTGAACAATTGAAGAAATTCTCGTAAAAGAGGCCTGCCTTTTGCCCTCGAGGCTTGCAGCTACTGACTGGCAAAGTTTTTCAGCTATTTCCTCAGCCTGTTCATGAGTAATTAATTTCATTTTATTGAAAACAGAGATGGGTGACGACTAAATAACAGTGATCCAATTATCCAAGTGGCAAGACTGATCTGAGAAAAAATAACATACCACATTCTTGGTCATAAGCCTATCCTTGAGAGCTTTTAGAGCTGGTTCAAGTTCAGACTTCTCCAAATTGGCTTTCCCTGCGATACTGTAACAGAAAGGAAAGACAGACTAATTACAATAGAGATATTTCACCATTAAAGTGACTTGTTGAAAGTGTATGCTTCAAAAAAACACAAAACAACAAACTTCAGAGGGTTTAATTTAATGCATAGGTATACCTCTGGAACATAGATGAAAACCAGCCTTTCTTCTTAGTATCTGCCTTATTATCTTTCACATTATCTTCCTCCTCTGATTCAGAGTCGCTGCTCAATATCTCTTCTTTGTCCATCATACTCTCCCCTTCATCTGCAACTACAACTGGTACAGTTTGTTCCCCATTCTCACTCACTGGATCAGTAAAGTCCAACTTTTCTTCTTGAGGTGAATCATTCCAAACTCTATTCTTCTTAGTCATCTTTTTCGGCTCCTCTTTGGAGACCTTGTTAGCAACAGTTTCAGTTTTCTTTCCTCCTTTAGACTTACGCTTCTGTAGCTTAGTTACATCAAAAGCTCCAGCTTTGGCATCCCCATTTGTTTTACCATTAACACCGGCACTTTTGGTGACTACCCTACTCTCAACATTATTACTGTCAAATTTTACATTTTTCAACGGACGGTTTTTAGAGTTTTCGCTATCTCCACCATCACTTCCAGATTCACCTCCACTCTTTTTTTGATTGCCTCCATCTGCAAGACCTTTTTGTACCTGACCTTGCTTCCTTGTAAGAGTATTATTCACAGGTTTTACCACTTGCTTTGACTTCTTCATTTCTTCTGCACGAACCTCAGCTTCCTTCTTCAGCTGTTGAAATATGGCATCAAATTCATCATATGAAGTTCGCTTTGGATCAAAAATCCCAGAGAACTCCTGCTTCACCATGGACAACAGCTCATCCACATACAATATATGGAGAATTCTCTGATACACAGCAACAAAGACGAGCCCAAGGTCATTGTTAAATGTCCACTTAAGAGTGTAAGATGCGCCAGGGGCATCATAATTATACGATGCAGCGCCAGATCGTTCTTCCAAGAGGCAGGACCTGATCAAGGTATCAATAGGAGAGCCCCTGAGAGCATTTCCGAGCTCCTTGCACGTCCAAAGAATTAGACCTCCTCTTGTGAATATAAGTAATTGTTCTAACATCTCTTCACAAATTGGAAGCAATAATCCTAGACAGGGAATATCAGAACAAACATACCGTAAGAGGAAAATAAAAAGGATTTGATGTAAAAAAGACAAGGAGTTAAGGGAAATCACATCAGCAAGGATCCTGTTTGTCCGATCTATACCAGGAATAAGGAACCATCAAAGTTCAGGCAAAACGTAGGGACATTTCGAAGCAAATCAAGCCATAATAATGAAAGCATAATTCAAATGCACGATCTTCTACAAAACTCAGATTCGAAAAATTCAAAGAGATCTGTAGCAATCACCCACATAGGGGAAAATAAAGTCTTGATCCGCCAGACCAGGATTAAGGTACGGAGAAGTGCGAAAGAGATGGAAAAACAAGACAAAAGAATGTAACTTGGATGATATGAAACGGAAATTTTTTTGTGGCAAGAATAATGAAAAAAAGGGATGCCCCACATCACCAATCCCTGTAAACCAAAGAGAATCCAATCGAGCGAAATTCAGATCAAAGACGAGCTCAAACGCTAACCCACAAAGGGGTAAAAGGGATCGACAAAACGATAATAAAAAAAACACAAATTTCCCAATCCATAAAGATAAGTTCAACGGATGAATCGATGGATTCAAAGTTGCTAGCTTGGATAATCACAACGAACCTACGATGGTGCGCGACGGGCGTGATGCAAAATTTACGGTCAGAGAGAATTTTTTTCCGTTCTGCGCCTCGTTGACCGTTCTGTTGTCAATGTATATACTTCAACAATATGCTCTGATAAATATATATATATATATATAACTAAATATATTTTCAATTTTTATTACGTAATATATTTTAGGCAGACTTGGGCTTGCGCGTGCTGACTAGGAAACCCTTTTGTTGGTCGACGGTCCAAAGTGATGTCCAATTCTCACACTTCTTGCGAAGTAATTTCAGGTCGGCTATGGTATTAATAGGAAGCGAAGCATAACAAAAAAATAGATATAAAATATAAATAGAATATAACTTGAACTATGAAGGAAAAATATATTATTATTTTTTCTTTTTTATACATATACTGACCGGAAATGTCAAGGAGCTCTCTTCACAGTTCACAACAAAGGTTGACTCCTTCAAACAAGAAGAGTAATACAGAAAATAAAAAAAAGACAAAGTCATCAAGGGTATAAGAGTAAATCGAGCTTTTGGGCCCACCCCACTATGTTAAATTGGAAAGAAAAATGAAAAAAAATTAATACATGAATGTTCTTTCTTTCTTCCCCATACAAACCACCATACCTACTCTCTCTCTCTCTCTCTGCTTTTTCAGCACCTTCCCCTCATTAATCTGAAAAAAACAGACACACTCCATTCTTGCTCTCTCTCTAGAAATAAAAAGAATATTACTTCTTACAAACCCTACCCACCCCTACCTCCCTCCTATGTAAATTGTCAACATTTGTGTGTGTATTAATACATTACATATCATATGGTAGTTTATTTATCCCCTTTACACAGCACAAAAGAAAATGGGGATGGAGAAAAAGGAAGAAAAACACATCCTAGCCACGCAATTCTTTCTTAGATAACCAAGAAAAACAAGACAAGAGTCCACAAATGACAACCATACATAAAAGGCGAGATTTTTATTTTTCCTCTGCCAGAAATGCCCTTCTGCAACAGCCCAAAAAAACAAATCCCCATCTTCCTTCATCATCAACTTCACTGTCTTCGCATTAACAAGGCTGCTCCCATGTTTTTTATTATATTTATTATATCCCAGAGAGAGCTATGTGGGCTTGTTTTCGGCCTTTGTCCTCGGTCAGAATTTTATGTACAGCAAAGGGAAACCACAATACCAAAGCAAAATCAAAGGAAGCTTCCCAGTTTTCCCATCATAGCCTGTTATTTATTTCTCTTTCTATCTCTATCCGTGGTCTTCTTTTCTTTTTCTTTCCTTTCTTTTCATGCTCTTATCTATCTTTTCGTTCTTTATTGCCTGCCGACCTCTATTCCGTGTCCACCCTCATAAGACCGCGCCTACCCTATTAATTCGATACAGTAATTAGGGTTCGATAAAGATCAGATCTTTTCGTGGAAAGGGGATTATTGGGTTATCTCTTTTGTGCCGATGTCTAGGAAGATCAAAGGGTTTGCTTTGGATTCAAAGTCAAGGATGGAGGAGGCCAAAGCCAGGTCGAGGCATCTGAGTCTAATGCAGGACTATGAGGATTTGCAAAAGGTTTGATTTTAATCGTTTTGTTGTTTTGGCCTCGTAAGAATTGGTGTGTGGAGTTCTTTTTCTTGTTTCTTTATGGTTCTTTTGAGGGTTTTTGATCCTTGCTCTAAGATCTGCTCATGTTGGTTTTATGTTGATTTCTTTCTTGTAATTCTTGCCAAGTCTGTGTTCAGATCTGTTGGAATTTGGCCGAGTTCTCCGCCTTGTGTGATTTTATCATGTATTCTTTTATGGGGGCTGTGGATATGTTTAGACATATTTTACTTTGGTTTTGATCTTGGACATGCTTGCCTGAGTCTGATCTCTTACCGTCAGATCTCATCTTCCTCCATAAAGGTTTTTGGTTCAATTGGGAATGAGTTTACTCGTGGAATTTTCTCCTTTTTTTTTTCCCTTTTGCTTGGAGATAGTTATCATGGCTCATCTATGTATAATCCACTCCTTGCGTGTATAGGAGTGTAATCGAGCCAAGCTCGGCTCTTTCGCCCCTTATCCAGTGAACTTACTGATGATTATGCAAAGCTTTAGTTGGGAAGCTAAATATTTGTTATTTAGCTGATATACATCACATTTGCCTTGCTCTGTTATCCATTTCCATCTCCATAGATATAATATATGATTTGATTCTACAATTTCATAGGAAGTCGATGTTATGAGAAGCCGGTTGGATGCAGCAAAGCAGAGGAAGTTGATTCTCTCAGCTGAAGTTCGGTATGTCGTTCTTAACCATCTCAAATCTTGATTCTGAGTTTCTCCTCTATTTTTATCGTCTGTGCATTATGCTATTTCCCTTTGCACTAACTGATCTTTCACCATCTATTTCATTCCCAGGTTTCTGCGAAGAAGACATAGATGCCTCATGGAAGCAAGGACAACACATTCGATTCAAGAACAACCAACTACCGTTACTCACCCAAATCAACCCAAAATCACGAAGAAAAAACAGCCCATCGCCAGAAAAGAAGCCAGCAAGCGCGGTTTGGTAACGAATCCCAAGAAGCAAAGGAAAGTCGTTGCATCTATGGAATCTAATGGTGGCCATAATAAGAGAACGAAGAATGGTAATGGCAAAGAAGGTAGCAGGCGAAGCTTGCCTCGGACTTACTCTCCACTGCCCGATTTGAATCAGGACAACACAGCTCCTCGTGTAAGAGAGCCTTTGTTGAGATTAGCCCCGAGCTTCGACCTGAATGAGATATCTGTAAGTAGGTTGAATTTGGTTCGTAGATTCTCTTGTTTGGGATAGGTTTGATATGTTCTTTTCTTACATGGCAGACTGGGGATGAAGATTTCTACTTGAATGCTGAGGTGAATGGGCTGAAGGGTATGAACGACGAGCAACAGAGTGATTTGAAGGTATCTTCGGTTTGTCGAAATTCTGGCGAAGGGTCGTCCCGAGCAGGGAAGAGGAAGATTTCTTGGCAAGATCCAGTTGCTTTGAGGGTGTGAAGAAAGCTGTTTTTTTTTTTTTCTCATCAAATTCAAGAAGAAATTCGAGAAGAAGATTTAGACCAAAGTTTCTGAATTTTTTTCTTTTGTAGACTTAAACAGTGTAAGCATATGTAGAATCAACTCCAATGCAATGACCTCTCAATCTTCTTTACTGTTACAAATTAAAAGAACATTAGAAAAAGCAAATCACATAGCACACACAGACAGACAAGGATGGAGAGAGATAGTCTTCTTAACAACCTGGGATTGAACTGCAAAATAATACACTAAATCAGACAACCATGAATAAACAAGATAAAACAACAAAGGAGCAAACTTGAATCACGGATGAAGCTTGAGGTCGAACTACAGTAGATGATGATTTTGATGATGATCGGTGACCTGCCCCGCCGGTGCCAGGTGGCAGCACCGTGCGAAGCCTCTTCTTAATTTGGACAACAATAGTCTCGGCAGGATTTTTGTTCGTTGATATATGGCCAAGGCCACGATGAGAAGGCTTCGCAGTCACAGAAAATTCATTGGATGATGATCTTTCTGCTGCTATAGTTTTCTTCACACGAGCTGCTGCTGAAGCTGAATTATGATGGAAATGGGGAAGTAGTAACAGAATCACTGAGATGGCAAGCAACAAACATGTTTTAGAACACTTTCTGTTCATTTTATCTCTCTCGCCTTGGACTTGGAGGAACAATATGTTATGTGGTGACTGAAGAAGGGTGGAATGAAAAGATTAAATGAGTGCGATGGCGTTTTGTCTGTACTCTTTTCCTCATTATGAGTAATGTGTAAATAATTGTGCTGACAAATTTGACAAAGCTCATGCATATGTACGAACGAGTAGGACCAAGAATTCGAACCATACACATCAGTCATGTCTGATTATGGAGTTCAATCATTTTCTTGTCACGTTGATCGAATATATATTATGCCAGATAACTGAAAGCATTTAGAGCATCTCCAACGCAACGCATAAAAATACAGGTAATATTACACAATAATACAGTTACTATAGTGCTTTTACTCCAACACATAAACTCTATTTTCTACACTAGTTTTCACTCCAATCCATTAACTCTATTTTTACACTAAAAATCAAATTTCTATATATTACTATCATAATTGACTTATTAAACTTTATTATATAAAATTAAAAAGTCAATATATTTTAATTATTAATATTTAAAAATTAAATAAATGATAAAATTAGCATATTATTTAATTTTAATTTTATTATATTAAATAAAATTATATTATTTTTAATTTTATTATTATAATAGTGTATCAAATATTTTAAATATAATAAAATATGTATTATTAAATAAATATAATAAATAGAATTAAAACTCTAGTTTTGTGTTAAAAATTGTGCGTACTCTAGATCTAGAGTTTCTCTGCTGATCAACACAATATTTGTGTTAAATATAAAGTCCCATTGGAGTAGAATAGTACTCTATTTTGGTGTTTTACACAAAAATAAAGTACCCGTTGGAGATGCTCTTACAACGAAAAAAACCATAGCATACGATCTGTAACGAATGTGCGCAAACGCATTATCACACTACCACTCACATATTCCACAAAATTTTGATTTCAAGTCCAACGACAATAATAATAGAATTAAACAAAACTAATCAAATAGAAAAAAGAGCATGGAGGTCTTTAAGAGAGGACCCCCTTCTCAGTGCTCTCTTTCCTCACAACAGCTGAACCAAAAAAAAAAAGAGGTAAACAAAATTTCAACGTACTTTCCTCCCACGCATCAACTCGAAATAAATAGCAACGATAAGAATGTGCATTTCTTCATCATCATCATCAACCCAACTTCATCAGCGATATGGTGAAAAGGATGGGCTGCACTAAAACAAGTTCTCGCATGCCGAAACATCTGAAGCTTGAGAAGCCAATATATTCTTACCATTATCTTCCAAGCCCATCACCTTCATCACAGAAGCAAAGATCGCTTTCTTGTAATAGTCATCGCCTACTTTCCCCAGAATCTCCTTCACAGCATTGAAATCCAAAGTCCCAGGCAAAACCAGCCTGCCCATAAGCTCACCGAACAAAGAAGGCGCCTTAGGTAAATCAATCGCAAGATCGTCCAATGGCTCAGCATAAAGGAGGCATCCATCAACAACTTGCTTAGAATTCACAACCTTCATGGCACACAAGTGGGTCAGAAGTTCAGCAACTGCTAAAACACAAGGAGGGCTCTTCTCAAAAGCGAGCGATATGGCCTCTTTGACTAGCTCAGAATGATAGGCAGGGGACTTCAATTCTTCCACGCATTGCAAAGCTTCGTCCAAAAGCCTTACGCTGAAGTACTCCTCGAGAAGGGAGTGTGTCTTCTTCTTGAGCTCATCAGGGTTCACTCTTTTGACATTAGTATATTGCGTTTCAATCCCTGGCGAGGCCATAGCTTGTCGATCATAGGGTTTAGGGGCTCCTTGCAAAAGTGGGCTCGGTTTGCTGCTGCCCTGGGCAAGGTTGGTTGCAGGAGATTTTCCCACGAATGAAGGCTGATTACGCCCAGGGGTTTGAATGTTCGAATTATCACCTCGGGGCATTGACCGAGACCTGGGAATCTCCCAACTGCCATTGTTATCCATCCCGGGCATTCCAGGCATTTTTCTAGTACCAGGCATCCCGGGCATCATGCCGCCCAAGCCCGGGCGGTTCATGGGGAAAGCTGTGGGGCTTAGGCTCCCTGGAGAAGTAGGAGCATTAACTCGGCTGTTTCGAATGCTTGCTGTAGCACCGGGCCGCAGACCGAGGTTCTTTTCAGCTTCAGAATGGATCTCGGATATGGTTTTGGCTTTCATCTACGTGAAGTAGGTCAGTGAAAACATGTGAGAGAAGCATACGCAGAAAACTAAGAACGAGTATTTCTAAAAGTGGAGGAGTTATTATTACCTCTTCGCGCCTCGGAACCCAATTATTGGCACGCAGATCAAGGACATCGCGAACCATAAACTTGAGACGTGAGGCAAGCTGAGAGTTTGTCGACAAATCCTTCAAACGACCAAAGTACACATCGTTGATACGCTTTGACTTTTGGTTCTCATCGAGCTGCTTACCAATGGTATTGAAAAACTGACATATGGCCTCAACGTTTTCCTCTGGCGGACAACTCTTAGGATCCGGCCCCAAAAGTTCCTGCAGAAATATTCAGTAAATGATAAGAACGTCAAATCAACAAGTGAATCGGCGGTGGAAACATTCATACAAACTTAAAAAGACAAAAAGAAAATGGACAGAGAAAAAGAACCTGAACTATGTGATGGACAATCTTTTCTGGGACCATCTTCTGTTTCAGAAGTTCTCCAATCAGGTGAATGTTCCCAAGGGTGCGAAGTTTAACTAATCGTTCTTTGTCCTTACGTTCTTGTTCTCGCTCAGGGGCGGTCATCTGCCTCACCTCTTCCCTTAATTTGTCAGCACCCTCAAATGCTTCCTGGCAGTTAGTTAAGAGGACACGCTTGAACGTGATTTCCTTGCCAACTGGCTCATCGGACGGGAACGGAGGAAGTTTCTCATTCAGATGGGAACACAACAAGGCATACATGGGGCAAAATGTTGGCTCCAAGACAGCTTTGTCAAATATCAAGGAGATAACCCCCTGCAAAAGATGCGATGACGATATAAGATCTCAATGATGCGATGAATTTGATGAAAAAAGTGAACTTGAAAGTTAACGATGATTCTGAACAACGTGAAGTACCTTCAAAATATCAGCACTTGTGATTCCAGCATCCAACAACTGTCCCTTCAGGAGTTCAAACTTTTCAGGAGTCAGCTTATTCAGAATCCTGTTGATAAAGGAAAACACTTAAAGCAATTCCTAAAAAAAGGGGTAACGAAACAAAAAATTGTGTCCTTCTCTAAACTAGAGAATCGCATATATATGCCGTAACATACAAATTACAATTTACAAAATAAATGAAGTTGATGCAAAACACATTACCCCTTCACAGTTTTCAGAATACGGTCCTTCTCAGAAATGTTCCCTCTACCAGCAGACCACGGTAGGTCGGCCTTGATTAGAGCAGGAGCAGTCTAAACCATATAACATAAAGATAATTATATGATCAACAATTGTTTTTAAAAATAAGTGAATTTACAGCTCGCCAAGGCCCAACAGAGATAATATACCCCTTGGGTAGAAGAAATTTGTGCCCTTGCAAACTGCGAGCTCAGCTGTTCCCTCTGCTGGCTAGGGTCGAACCGACCCCCAAAGTCTCTGTCTCGTATTCCCTCCCATGACCTCTCCTCGGTCGAGGCATTATATTGGGCAGACCGATTACGCCAGCCACGGTTGTCAGCTTCAGCATAACGACTTTGAGTCTGATTTTGGGGTTGGAACTACAAGACAAACGAAATAGAGAGCACAGTATGAATCATTTACAGAAACGAAAATTACACTTGAAAATGGATTGGCACCAAAGTAAATGCGGGTAAGCAGCAGAGTCATCATCATTTCAGACAAATTTACAAAAGTTGCAAAACTTGTGATTTACCGTCATTGCCATAACTTACATTGTTTTCTCCATGACTCCAGGTGGGACTTGAACCAGAAAATTCAGCTTCAACTTCTTGTTTGACTTTCAGAATTTCTTCGGTAACGTTGGAAACCTACATAACGTAATCATTGTGATAAAAGGAGCACAACATTATTTTCCAAGTGAAGAAAGAACAGAATTACAGATGGTCAGGGGTGTAAGAATATTTTTACCTCTTTCAAACTCAGCAGTTGGTCTCTAGTATAACGGATTCTTTCATGGCCTTCAAATCGAGACTCCCCTGTCTGCCATAGATCACATATTAGTGTAGTCATACAGATAACACCATACAATAAGTCTCGAGAAAGCAACAAATCGTGTAACCAATTAAGCAACCATCAAAAAGGAATTAGCAGTAAATAGCACTGATCTCCCAACCATCACGGCTTCAATGAGATTATTACAAAAGTAGTCACAATTTAAGCACAAAATCCATCAATCATAACAGAGATTAGCTATTTTCTCTCGAACTAACCAGAAAGTTGCAAATTTTTTAGTATTTTCGTTTCTTTATTTCATGAAGCTAGCAAACAAAGACATACTGATTATAACCATCTTAAATTGCCAAGTTCAGATATCCGCAGGTTTCTTTATGGGCTATCTGACCACTCTGAGAATGCCCACCTAAATCCTGTGTCATGATTTACGTCCACATTTACAGCAGCTACACACGTCGAGTATGCTGCCAAGAATTAGGACACTCCAACGGCTACACATACGAAGCTCAAATGGAAAAGCAGAACAACAAAACTGCAAACGTATAAATTTTTTCGTAAAAAGTCTCCCGCTGCTTGGTTTATTTGGCACGAACTCAGCAAATGAAAAAATACGAGTAGAAACCAATCTCCAACAACCAAGCGAAGCCACTAATTGTACTAACCATGTTCAAATATCCTTTCTTCACACACAACGCACCCATAAAATATTATAGCAAAAAGACAATACAACCAAACCAGAACTTTAGCAACACAATCTGTTCAAGCGCAACAAATTAGCCGTCTTTGAGCAAAATCCGAGCAAAATCCAAGCAATAAAACAAGAAACGCCTATATAAACTCTAGATCTGATCAATAATTTCTTGAAACCCAGCTCCAAAAGAATAAAGAATCGACCTTCAACGAAGAACCGAAAGGAGCAGCGGAACCACTGTGGTGACGCAGCAAAGAACCGTCTGAATTAGCCGCCGACGAAGACGAATCGAAGCGAGGTCCGCCAATAAACCGATTCCCAACGCGATTTCCACCACCTGGTCTCAAGCTCAGCACCGTCTGATCAGCCTGCATAACTCGTCAACGATCACCGTCAAATCTTCAAGGATCGATCTCAAAATCTACGGACACAGTAAGCTCTAGCGCGTACTCGTACACGGGCGTACAAATCTGAAGCAGCAAAAAGAAGGTAATGGAAATCTATAGAACGAACGATTTCTGTGGCTTCCTCTCTCTACAACGAGAAGAGGGTTGTGTTTGCAAAGAAAGGGGCGCCGTTGAGAAACCCTTGCTAATATAGGGCGTGATGTGAATGAATGTGAGGCTCAGGGGTGATTTCGTAATTATCGTTTTGTAAATTAACATCTAAGTGTCACTGATTGGCTATTATTGATTTTAAGACCTTAATTATTACAAAATAATTGTAGTATTACACCATCTCTCTTTATTAATTAAGAATGTTGTAATAGTATTCTTTCCCGAACTTCTGTATGAAAAGCTTTCATCTCACTATTACATTGAAGTTCTCTGTATGAATGTATACAACTCTAGTCCTACTACATTGCATTGGGAGAAAAAAAAAAAAGAATATCAACTACCTTAATCTAGTCCTACATTGTATTCGAAACTCTTCGATTATTACTACTCTGTGAAATCTTGATTCATCTGAAGTAGATATGTCCTTAGGCTGTTTTCTTCCACCTGAGATCCATCCAAGTTTGAAATCTCATAAGCATAAGAATCTCTTTCGAAAGCTATGTAACTAACTTATGATTCAAACGTCTAAACTCACCTGCAATACAGTTGTAGAGGACAGAAGTGATTCACATTCGTCAAGCATTGCCTTCTCAAGAGATGCCACGCGGGCAACCTCTGCAAACGACGAGCTTGTTCTTTCTACCTTCATTGTTTGCTAAATAACGTCAGGCGAATGTTGTAATGAAAATGAGGTGAAGTGAAACTATAGTACTGCATTCTTTCCTAACGTAAGAAACGAAAAGATGAATCTCACCCGAGGAAGTATGGAACTTAATGTGGTTTCCAGGGATTGCATTACATCAACAGCAGAGCTTAAAGTTTCCTTCATAGTTCGTATATCGACCTACAAAAATTTACTGATTTTGTTAGGTGGTTTCCCCTAGAATGATTTGAGAATATCTTAACACACCTTTGCTCCACCGTTCAAAGGAATTCGAACGATGCAAGCCTGGAGATCTTGGATGGCGCATGTTAGTGAGTTGATATGATTCCTTTCAATTGAAGCCCATTCGTCAAGACAGGCAATCTGAGATGGTAAGTACTTTCAGTTATAGAAACATATGAGCAGATAGAATCTTTACATGTAAAATGTGGAACTAGAATAAGATCGATCATAGTACTTGATTGTTCAAGATTGAATGTAGCAAGAGCTTCAGCTTCAGCGCCTGAACGTATGATCTTTTCTCGATCACCGACGCCTGCAAATCTGCTGTTTCTCTCCACACGCTGTACATCATTTTCTACGCCGGGAAAATGCGATTAAGACTTCGTTTGACAACGAAAGAAAAAGTGAATTTTCAGATTCATAGTACCTCTGCCTTCGTCTTCTGAGAACATAACATGGCATCACTTCTGCCATTTACGTACCTCCATTGCACGTATCTGTTATACAACAACCTCAGATGATGAACATCCTCGATAAGGTTCGAAGCCTTTGTCCCTTTCTTGATATCCACTACGAAGCTGAGAACAGAGTTCGAACTATGCGTTCGACTCGATGGGCTCGATGGTCTGGAGCTCGGCAAAGACTGCATTTTCCCATGCGATGAAGATATCTGCTGTAATAAATCTCTCGACGACTTTTGCAAAGGCTTACCACTCATTCCGTCCAACGATAGCCTCCTAAGCGAGTTTCTGCTCTTACTTCCTATGATCGGCTTTAAATTCTCAGGTTGATCCAAAGAACGGATGCTTTTCAACAGATTCATCCTTCTCTCAGGCGTTGGCCTTCTAAAGGAGAACGTTTCGCCCCTTTGAGCGTTCGAAGAAACGTTGGGACTTCTAACAGTAGAAGAAGGCCATGGAGGCTTTCTCGACGTCAAAAGCACGTCTGCCAACGTGTCTTCCTCGGGCGTTGAAGGGCATCTTCTTTCGGCTGATAAAGATCTTTTTCGAGTCGATATAATTGGGGACGATGGGGAAATTCTAGCAATGTTGGGCGAAGCGCTGCGCTTTGGGACAGGGGCGGGAGATTTGTAGTACCTTGAACTGACTTGTCTTGTTTGAGTCCTTCGAGCAGTTCCATTCTTGTCTTAGATGGGTGCTAACGGTCGAAATCTGTCGTCAGAATCGCATAAATCCATCGAGTGTGGAATTACGAAGCATTGACGAAAGCATCAGAAACGTAGGGAAACAAGTTCGTTCGATCTCCTATGAACAGTTTCTCTTTCTGCTTCCCTCAAAAAACAGAACATGGTAGCTTACTATGATCTTCTTTCCTGTAGATAAGAAGTCAATAAGAAACGGCTGATAAATATCGACAAACAAGAATATTGTGTGACTTGTTACTACAACGAACTCAAACTAATGATAAATCTGCTTATAAGCATCGTAATATAGTGAGTGCTTGCGTTGATCTGTAACTACGTGCGATGTTTTTCGACTAAATTAAGGTTTTTGCTTCCCCATATTCCCTATAATCCGACCCGAGTAACGGTAATGAATGAACTTTACCGTTAAACTATGTGCATGAATCAATCATGATGGTCTCTGCTTGCGAAAACACTTGAGAGAAAGTTTCACAAAAATAAGGAAACAGAATCTCCAAAAAGATGAAAACGGAAAAATGGAAATTCACAATCCTGGAAAAAGAAAATCCATCATCATGATCCGTGGAAACAGAATCGAAGAGACAATTTTAAGAGAAACACGAAATGAATTATTGCTGGTTAGAAAATACCTGCGTAGTAACCGTCAGCTGTGCTCTTCAGACTAATTTGAGAATATATTTATCGTAAGCAAAATGGAAACTACATAGAGAGAAGTAATATGTTATGACATCTTTCTATATAGATAGTAACGAAGCACGGCAGTTGTCTCTTTAACGTCACCTGAACTGAAATATCAACAGTCATATCTAATTAATTCAATATTTTTATAGTTTTGCATACTTTTCATCGCTAACGGAGGAGGAAATAGACTTGTATTTGGTCATCTTTGGCATTTGGGGTTTTCAAGAAAGTAAAGTAGGTAAAAATCGTTAGGATCATCGAAGATGTTGACATAGAGATAAATACGAAGAGTACGTTATGTTCTTTGTTATTTATTGCACAAACAAATTCTAAAGAAAGTTGATATATGGCCTTGTGTTTCTCGCCTCCCCGTGTGACGTATTTGACCTAATATCATATTTAAACTATTAAAAATAAAGTAATAAAAAATTTAAGAGACAGCTGAATCTTATTACTCGGTCGTTATGAGCTCGACAGCAACCTTAAAAGCAAAACAAAAAACTTCTTGTTTTATGGGTACAATTCTACCAATATTAGTTCAACAACTGGGAGGAATCTTCCTCTAATGCCAGCTTTCTTCTTGTCTGAATCTGTTCATCACTCATGGCTTTCTACAATACGTCTTCGTCTTCTTCTTCACTTGGTTTCAACGGACGGGATTTACCCACCATCAATACTTGGCAACGCCGACATACTGAGACTTACTACCGAAAATAATCTGATCAAAATCTCGATCTTCGTCGTAAAGGCCGAAATTTCTAGCAATGGCAAACCCAGCGTTCATTCCATCGACTGCAGCGCTTACGATCCCACCTGCAAATCCCGCCCCTTCTCCAACAGGATAAAGCCCTTTGTAATTTGTGCTCTCCCAAGTATCGATTCTTCGCCGTATTTGGACAGGTGAGCTAGTCCTTGTCTGACAAAACGATGCTCGAAGTGAATAAGCTGAAAAATAAAAACGATGAGTAAAATGGTGAAGTGAAATGATATACCTCGACGCCGTGGAGAAGGGCTTGGCTGGAAACGAATCCAGGCAACTGTATAACAAAGAGAGTTTGAGTTGATGGAAGATAAGCTTTCTTCATTTTCAGACGATAGTTGTGAGTGGAAATTAAAAGAAAAAGGACTTAGACCTCTTCGTCGAACATCGAAATGGCGTGCTGTAATGCTTCTGTGATGTGAAGTGGGAATAGCTCGTGGAGATTCGAGGGCTTTACGCCTAAACGATAGCTAGACGGTGGTAGAGTTGAAGCTATGTATATGAGGAAAAAAAAGTCGGGCTTGTGTTTTAATTTTTAAATCAAGAAAACGATAGAAAAAAGATGCATAAAAAGGAAAACCTGATAATCTATTGTCAAGGAAATCGGGGACTGTTTGTGCAGGAACCACAAAGTTGCCTCCTCCCATGGAAGCTGCTTTTTGCTCGAGCATTCTCTACGTATCAGAGAATTTCAAAATATTTGGGATAAACGAAGATATAAAAAAAAGAAAATTTATTACAAGTAATAATAACCTGAAACTGAACCCCAGCTAGAGGTCCATTTAGATTAAAGCTGTCTAAATCTTTCTGCGAAACTGTGACTACGATGGCTGCATTGGCCCACTTAGAAGAACGTCGAGAAAATGACATTCCATTGATGCAAAGTTCTGACGGGTTTGTGCTGGTAAGGACAACCTACACAAAAGAACCGAGTTTTAGGGAATTCGAAATGTTTTCGGTAAAAAAAACTGAAGCTTTAGGCGTAGAGCTTTGGAAAGATGGTAAGAAAAGGATAAGTACCTGCCCGCCAGGACACATGCAAAAGGAGTAACAGCTTATAGGCTTTGGATCTGAAGTTGAAGCAAATTCTTTTCTATTTACGAATTCAGCTACTTGGTAATCAGCTACTGGCACTTTTCCACGTCCATTCCTAACCTCGCTAGCCAAGTCTGAATACTGCGTGAAATTTGCAAAACGTTGTGAATCCTCGTTTTCAGCTAATCTATCTCCACTGAATTATGTTTCACTAACATCAAATCTGTCGCATTTTTTCTTACGTGGTTTAATAAAAGACTGCACTAAAGAGTACGGACCTGAATGTGGTTTATTAGTTCTTGGGGATGTTCTATGCGCAGACCAACCTATCAAGTTGGTGGAAATAAACTGCCCTTACATCGTCGATATGAGACCCAAAATTGGGAACCGCAAAAATTTGAAGACAAAAGACTCACAGCGAAATCTTTTGGAACTATGTCGACGTTATGAGACAAAAGCATTTCGTAAGTGTCGCGCGCAGAATGCCCCACTGCAAGAACTACAGCATCGCATTCCAACTTCTGACATGAAGATCCAAAGCTGTTTCTCGAGTCAGAAACATTAACTCCCACAATTCGTTCGCCCTTTACAAGAAGATCATCTACCCTTGTCCCAAACATAATAGTCACCTACAAATGTGAGGGAAGATGATAACCTTGAAGAAAGAAAAGAAATCGTAAGAGAAAATTGCAGCTTTGGGAAACGACTCACGCCCAACTCTTGCAGGTACTGACGAAAATTTCGCAGTAGTGGAATTAATCTGTCAGTTCCCAAATGTGGCTTTCCGTCGATTAATATACTATTCGGCGCCCCAAATTGAACTAGCGCCTTCAGCACCTGAAATTGGAAAATAATCAAAATTTGACGCAAAATGATCGTGGAAAAGCAAACGGGGACCGACAAGGCGTTCGAGCATCAGTAAACAGTATCAAATTGAAGCACTGAATCATCAAGAAGAAGAGCAACACTTACCATCAAAACACTACTGTTATTTCTTCCAATTCTTGTTACGAGCTTCCCATCACTCCAAGTACCTGCACCACCCTGTCAATATAAGTGTTTAATAAAAGGGACATCGCCAACGTAAGCAGTTTAAGGTTTCCATGCCATTATTACTACATCATACTTTATTCTGAAATAAGGGATCGTCGTAAAAAGAAAGAACTTGACCTCTCCGAAGCAAAAATTGCTTTCCAACTGTAGCATTCGACGGACAACTAAGGCACCAATGTCTCGCCCCCTTTGTTCCACTGCTTGCCCTCTTTCTACAAGCGTAACATCTGCGCCAGACTCAGCTAGCACAAGAGAAGCAAACAAGCCCGAAGGTCCACTGCCAACGACAACTATCTTAGGTTTCCTAGATTCCAACGCCTTGTTGACAAGATTTGCTTTGATGTCTGCGCTCGAAGATGCATTTCCATTTACTTTTAGTTGTTCCTTTATGGTACTGGTCAAATCACGAGAACTGCCTTTGTGATGCGAAAACTCGAGGCTCCCGACTTTTGGTTCCAGCTCTGAGACAAACTCCCAAGTGCGAGGCTCGAGGCTTAAGAGTTTAGGGACTTCCATATCCACAGTATACATGAATTTTGGATCCTTCTACAACAATTTGCAAATTTTTTCGAGAAAAATAAAAAGAATAGCAATGTGAGTAATATTAAGCAAGTAGCCTCACAAACAGCAAAATAGAGCGCCACTGCGAATGCTTCAATCAACTTAAGTGTACCTTTCTAGCGTCAAATGATTTTCTAACCACTGTGAAAGCTTCAATTGGAAGCATTGATGCAACCTGAAAAACATAGTTGGCAAAAAGTATGCCTTAAGAAATGGCGTTCATACACAACGCACACAAATATCACACACAGACTTCATATAAAATGTCGAAGTGTAAATTTCTAACACAATATTGATAGGACGAAAGAAAGAAAGAAACGAACGGGCGATAATTAACAAAGCCCATAACTTGATTCTACAAATAACAACGAAAGGAATCCAAAGTTCAGCTCTTTTCACCGGAAATTCAAGAACTTTGGCAATTCCTTTAATCAGAGCCTCGGAGACACCCCAGAAATCCTTTCCAGGGTCTTCGTCAACTGAGACTCCGAGCTTCGAAATTCTCCAAACGCCGTCGATAAGTCCCTTTGCATCTTTTTGACTCTTCTTTTCTAGCCTTAGCTTCTTCTTCTCGGATGGATACCTCAATTTTCCAGTTCTTCTTTCTTTCTTAGCGCATTTTACTCGAAAAGACTTCCGAAAGTTGAGGTACTTAGAATGATAGACTGGAAATGCTAGATTGTTATACGCCAAGGCGGCGTTATGGGGAAGAACTGCAACAGGCATTTTTACGAGTAAGGTGATAAGGTCGAAGAAACAGCAAAGGTTAGTTTTTCCCAACATACAAACAGGTTTTCTTCTTTTCTCTAAAAGGGTTGCTTATTCATCTTCCGCATACGACCCGACCCAATGAAAGCAAATCGGGTATCCTGTCGGAATTTCGGGTACCGTAATTATTATATTTTTTTTTTATCCCAATATCTGTAGTAACCCAATTATAAGCCCAAATCTAAGCCCGCTTATTATTTTTGAATGTATAAAAGAAGAGGAATAATATGATTTAGTAAAATAGTAGCTATAGGTGTAGTGTAATACTGTAATGAAATGAAATCCCACGCGAATTTATAAAAAACGGTTAGTTGTACCTGCACCTGTAATGAAGTCGCCGGCGACTTTTCAATAAGCGGTTAGTTCCATCTGCCTCCCTTTGATTCCCTTCCCTCTAATTTTTTTTTTTGTTAAAAATATAAACTATGAAATGAAACGAAAGCAATAACTACAACACACATATTTTCCCTACCTTTCATCATCTTCATCTTTATTAAAAGCTTTCATGCTATAAAATTAAGTCGCAATTATTTCACGGTCGACCTCTCCAACAGCTTCACATTTTCCCAAGGTTATCGAAATCCGTTATTCAATACGTGTCGATATAGAGTGTCTATTTTTTAATGCATGCAACAACAAAGCAACAAATGCTCAGCTGGGTTTTATAGTTACCAAGAGAAGCATCGAAAACAATTTTATAATTTCACACTAGTAAATAAAATCACACGTCATCACCACAAGAAACAAAAAACAATATTCTTTCATATATCATCATACAAACACTTGTTGAAGTTCCCCATATACTCCTCTTGGAGCCATATAGCCACGTTGAACGAGCCATCGCCGTCATGGCTCGGTATAAGAAACGTCTTTCCATCGAACCCCATCGAGCCAGGGCCCATATGAACCTCCTTTCCCCACCCAAAATCGGCGCCGTACAACGGCAACGCCGTCCAACTTATTATCGCTAGGTTGGGATTGCCGTAGAAATCTCCCTTGGGCTTACCATTGTTGTCCAAAGATCTGAACCTTCCTACGTCAGGCAAACCCTTGAGGAAATCCAAGTACCCTCTCACCGTTTCGTCTGTTACCTTCTCCACGGCGTCCCTTATCTTCTTCGCCGCCGTGCCCAGCGAGCTTGATAGCAGGTGGCCGGAGGTATCGGTGGCTTCGACGCGAATTAGGGCGTTTCCGAAGTAGTTTCTTGGCAGTGGTGGTTGAAGCTTGTTCCTGCGATTATGGGTTTTTGCTTACTGAGTTAAAAATTGGATCTTTTTTTTTCCGGCGATTGAAGAGTAGATTTTTTTTTTCCATCCAAGATGGGTTTTTGCTTACTGTGTGTTAAAAATTGGATTTTTTTTCGGTGATTGAAGAGTAGAAAGAGTTGGAAAAACCCTTGCCTGAAATCTGCGACGAAGTGTAGGCTGGTCTCTTGCTCAGGGAGGTGGCCACGTGCCTTGCTCGTGCACCGCCAGATATGCGCCGCCACGGCTTCGAATCTGCTGTAGCCTCTGACTTTGGTGGCGGCGCCGCCGCCGTCTGCCAAGTCCATGTTCGCCTTGTTCCTCAGCTTCTCTATCTGAAGCTTGGTCAGGTTCAGAAACGCCACGCCGATGGGTTTCTTCCTCTGCTCCGAGCTGTCCTCCTCGCCGATCAGCGTCGGCGGCCGGCGGAGGACCTTGGGGTCGAACGCCGCCGCGGGCGGCTTATCGCTGTCGAGAACGGTCCTATCGAGGTAAGGAAACGCCACCTCTTCGCCCCTATTTCTGGCAATCTTAGCCCACTCGTCGACGAAATGGAGTGCGCTGGGCCCGTCGGCCATCACGTGGGAAATCCCAAGTCCGATGCCAACGCCGCCGCAGGCGAACCGCGTGAGCTGGACTATCACTAGTGGGATTTCGTCGATCGGCGCCGTGTAGTCGACGGAGGGGATGAAGCTCTGAATAGTCGCAGTCGGCGTGAAGTCGCCGAAGTCGTCGATCTTGGCGTCGGACTCGGCCTCGAAGATGGGAACTCCCTTGCCGTTGCAGCGGAGCTGAACGCGGGAACCGCCCTGTGGGTCCCACGTGAGTCGGCCGGCGAGTGGGTAGAAGATGACCAGCGCCTTGCTTAGGGAGCTTTTCAGGGCGGCGATGGGGTCCAAAGTTTGCAGCGCCGGCGAGCTTCTGTAGAAGTAGATGGTCGGCGTGTGGGTTATGTCCTTGATTTGATCGCTGGCGTTGAGGTACATGACCTCGGCCGGCGATGGCTCCGCCGGCCGGACTATGTGGGTGGCTTTGATAGCTACGACCATTTTATTTGATCTTTTTTTTTCTTTCGCTTTGACGAGGAAGAAGTGTATGTGATATCTTAGTTGGCTATTGTGTTTTGAGTTTATGTAGTAACAATGGGAAATGCGAAGGAGGTAGGTTTAAGATCTTCGGCACGTGCGAGCTGAGTGTAGGTGTCACCTACGCCTTTTTATTACAGATATTACTGACTGCTTTTTAATGATTTTTTGTATTTTGAACGAGATAACATTTGATTGAATAAGTGGTCCAGTGGGAGTTGAGTTGGCGTAGTAAATGGGTACATTTACAGTAAGATCCTTCTACGATTGGTCAAGGCTTTTTATCTTATCATTATCACAGATTTATTTATTTATTTTTAGGGTTGATGTTTGAAGACTGTCACCTTCAACTTTCACTCGTGAGTCGTGACGCATTATGAAATAGTGGGGTGAGGGATAAGATTGGGTGAAGCATTGCATATATTCCTGTAATAAATATTCCCTAGTTTGGTACTTGAAAGAGTGTTTTTCTTTAAACCTTCTTAATATGGATTGCATATGGGCCTGATGAAAAAAATCCAACTTGGTAAAGTCATTGGCGGTGCATAACTCGTAAACCTTAGAAAAATAAAAAGTTAATTTTTTGGTGTAAAATGGTAAGAGTTTGGCATTTTCCCACCCAATGTTGGGCTGAAATTTGGTATTTTTCCCACCAGAGAGAGATGTAGAGAATTGACATCTAGAAACATTCTTGAATTCCGCGTTGTAATATAAAGAAAAATCACGTTTTTTCGCTATACTAATTATATTATTATATTTCGACGAAATTGAATTTTACAAGAGATGGATGGGGTCAGGTAACTTTGTGGGCTTATGTTGAAGTAGCCGTTGGAATTAGTCCTCGTCTGACTTTGGAACAACATTAAAAATCACACCTTTAAGACTTTGAAACTTCTCTTGAGCCGAGATTGTCGCAGTAATGATAACGCTAAATTTATATTTTAATAACGTTAATTCATAAAGTCTTCTTGAAAAGTTAAAACATTATGTTGAGAGAAATATTTAATTATGTTTACTTTTGATCAAGTTATTACACGTCAGTTAGTTGTAGGATGAAAAAACAAGACTCAAACAACTTACAATACAACTTCAAGATCATTTTTTTTCCTGCAATAGATTTCCATAATTGAAAATCACACAGTATGAGTCTATGATTTCACATAATTCTCAGACACGAACTTAGCTCATAATAAGTCTCAGTTTAATTTCTCCGTCCATGTCGTCCCAGCCCGAAATTTCTTCCCTAAAAGACACACTTTGTGCCCAGCAAAAGCTTCTTCATAAGCTCTACAACGAGCTTGAAGCCGAAAGGGAATCATCAGCTACAGCAGCTAGCGAAGCCTTGAACGTAATCCTACGCCTCCAAGGCGAAAAGGCCGCCGTGAAAATGGAGGCCGAGCAGTACAAAAGGTTAGCCGAGGAGAAGATTTGTCACGCCGAGGAATCCTTCGCAGTAATCGAAGACATCATACGTCAGAAGGAAATGGAAGTTTCTGCTTCGGACAACCTAGTCCAATACTATAGGTACATGCTGTTGAGCATCGGGTACGACCCCGAAAACCCTTTGCAGAGGAAAGACGGTTTTTCTTGCGAGGCTAGCTTAGGGAGAAGGAACTCGGCGCCAATTTCGTCTAAATTCAAAAAGTGTATTGTCGAAAGGGATTGTTTGGGCAGTGAAAGAACTGATTTTTCTCCTGGGAATGATATGGGGCAAGAAATTAATGATGTAGCTTCTGCTCAAGGAGACATATGGGGACAGATCAAGAAATTAGATGAGCGTGTTAAAGAGATCGCTGGAGTTAACTATGGAAGCTCGAGGTCTTCTTCGCTGCGATCTTCGAGGCTAAGTATGGGAAGTTCGACGTCTAATTTGCAGAGGGAGACAAGGTCACCTTCTCCACAGCTAGACATTGTAAATGGTTGTCATATGAATGGCATTGGTCCTGATATTGATCCTTCTTCTCCATGCATTCTTGATGTCTTTGAAGTTCCACAAGATGATAGGATTTTGGAATCTTCTTACAGTAAAGATATGAACAAGGCAGCTAATGTGAGCCATGAAAGGGAAAAGCTAAGTCGTCTTGAGAAAAGGATTGGTAGGAATGGTGATTTGGGTGACATTGATTCGTCTGCTTCGCAGATCGGAAAGAGCGTTCTTGATTCGCGGGCGGGTTTGAATCGGGTTATGGGGACTTTGCGTGGAAATGAGGTGGAGAGAGTAAGGGATTTGAATGACAGAGATGAAGAGCTGAAGTTGTTGAAAGAGATTCAAGTGAAAGTGAACTTTTTGTACGATGAGTTTAAGAGTCAGAAAGTGAAGATGATGACCTCCCAAATACATGAGCCATCCTCCTATTCTCTTGCAGAGGTAAGGTATATATGTGTGTGTGTGTGTGTGTGTGTGTGTGTGTGTCTGTTGGAAACTTGACATCTTTCAGTTATTCCACTTAAAAGATTGTTCTTGAAATTAAATGAAGAAGATGATAAAAAATGTATCAGTTAACGAGTAATGTTTCCAATGCAGGCAATGCTTTACTTTTGGTTATGATTCTGCAGAGAAGCTTAAGAAATCTGCTACTATACAATTCTTCATTTCACAGAAATGGAGTCTCCTGTAAATACCGTTTGTATTCACACAAAAACACACAGATTGATGGAGTCTTCTGATTTTCTTTTTGTAATTATTTTCATTTTAATTTTAAAAAATATGGCCTAATACATCTATCAAGAATTGCCATAGCTATCAAGAATTGTCATAGCTAAAGAATATAGTTGGAAGAATAAGTTTGGCCTAATCAGGTATGATATCTATTCATAAGGCCTAGGATTCTTCATCAACCTTGATCTCAGAATCCCACTAATAGCCAATGGCAAGAATCAAACTGAACTACCAAAAACATAAATTATAGAAAGAAAAAAAACTAGCTGTTCCAAACATTACGCGCTGGATATTCGTAATCTTCTGCTATACCAAACAATGAATTCGGAAACTTGGGAAGCGAATCAATTCTTGGAAGTTGCAGAAGAAAATCTCCTAAAGAATCGTTTCTTGGTAACAACGGTGTCTGCCTTAACCCGACGTTGCTCGTGAAGTTAATTTCATAACCAAAGTCATGCGTATTGAAAGAGCTGTTTGCAAGGCTAAAGGGAGTGTTGTTCTTATTCTCGACGTCGTTGAGATGATTTCCTCTGTCAAATTGAGTATCGGGAGCTGTCAAAGGAACCTCCAAAAGATTGTACAGAGAATTCACCTTTTTCATCAGCGATTTTTCGTCCAAAGGCATTGTGTTCGTCTGAGCCTCGCTGAACAAATCTTGGGAAATATTGTTCAATATGTCTTGGCATTGTAATGCCTTTGTAGAGGGACAACCTCCACAAGTCATATGCTCAGAAATTCGATGTCCAATATGGTTCATGAGATGACTCACTGCCGTAGAAGAGCAAAGTCCTTGCACGTTTGACGATTCCCACCTATTTCTTTTCAAGTCATGGTCTTTTTCGCTGATTCTACTCCCTTCGGTTGCAATTAAATCTGTCACTGAACGTGTGAAAAAAAACATTATTCTTGAGGGAGACATTGATCCATTGAGGAAAAACGTGAACAGAAAACTGTACTATTCAGATCAATATGTAGGCAGAAGCTAAAATCGTTATATGAAGATGTCATACCTGAGGTAGGCGATGAAGCCTCTGACAACTGAGCTCCCAAAAAATTATTTCCGAGTGTGAAGGAATTTAACTGTGCAGAAACAGCATCATCATAAACAGAAACCGGGGAACCAGCGACGATTTGGTTCTGACTACTGCTTTGGGGATCTTCTGAATTTTCACAATCTTGTGATTTGAAGAATGGCGTATCGATAACTATTTCATGTTGTCGTCTTAGGCGATTAAGGCGTATGTCGCACTGGATAAGCTTTTCGTAGTGCTTGTTTAAAACTCCAGGTCCGCATTGCAAGAAATGTATCCTGTTCGTACAAAAGAAACATCTTTCTGTCATGAAATCTAAAGAATCAGCAATAAGATCGAACTGCAGTATTAGTATCTTGTGACAATCAAACAGAAATCGGTCACGCAGCATAATCTATAATTCTAAACCACTCGATCAAAGCAGAAAAAAAGAAATCCCCGCATGATTCTATGCAAACGCCAAAGTAAAATGACTGAGTCTCAATACAATCTTATGGTTTCACGTGACACAAAATGTGGAATAGATGTAAAGCATCACTCTGTTTTATGGAGGGGAAACACAATTCTTCACCCAATAACACTCAAAAGAAGTTAGCTATGTAAGAAAATAGTCCATAATACTTACTATATGATACGAAAGAGGACCGAAGAGCAACCATATGATTGGTATGGCTAAGTTTACGTAGTTAAAAGGAAAATACTACGGTGAAATCTTCAGTTCTTACTTGTTGGAACTAGCCTGCCCATTGGTAAAGTCACTAGCTGCCTGCCACAGAGTGTGCTTCCTCGGCTGTGGATTGGTCTCGCGAAAAAAGACAGGCCGTCGAGCTAGCTGCACCACCAAAGATTAAAATAAGTACATTGACAAGCGAGAGACAAACATTAGCAGAAAGGTAAGGAAAACACAAACCACTAAGGTCAAACTTCCAGGACGGTTATCTGCACAATCAGCTTTTAGCGCTATAATATCTGACCATTGGATCTCCATTTTACTCTTGAGGCCACCTTCAAGAACTTCCCATACAAGTTTTTGCTTCGCAAAGTAACATTTTGCCACCAAATCACCATCGTGTCTCGAAATATACTGCAAATAAGAACATCCATGAGAAACTAGAACCAAAGAACTTCAGAAGCTAAGTATATTTCTACAAAACTTCACTTGAAGTACTTTCACAATCAATTACCTCCCAATCACCTATTTTTAATAGCGATGCAGGAAAATTAGAAGCCTTCATCTTGTCATTTGCACTAGTATTTGTAAGAAAACTGACACTGTCTTTGCATTCGGGGTTGGGAATTCCATTGTGGGAAATCGAAATAGGTGAACTGTTTCCTTGGGAGAGTTTCATTTGAATCAAGTCCAATAAGGATGGACTCTTTCTAAGCTTTAACCCCAAAGGCCTTGGCTCAGCAAGTAGGTTAATCTGTGGAGGTTGGACTGGATACTCATGGCCACCAATGTTCCACTGTAAGAGGAAAAAAAAAGCTGAAGGAGCTGTAATATACATAGTGCTTCGCACAATAAAAACGCCATCCCTGCAAAGAAAAAGGAATAATGGCGCCATCACAGCACCACAAGATATAAACATGACAATAAAATCTTGGAACAAATGATGACACGCTTTGTTGACATACATCGAAGATAAAATGGAACGCAAGTAAAACAAAGCAAAAGGATGTAATTGTTCACGTTCATCAAACCTCCAAGGTTTGTCTTAGGAACCCATTAAAAAAACCCACGAAGTCAAGCAAGGACTTAGACGTTGCGCCTCGAAAGTGTAAAGGCACAAACTTTTACCAATAAAGCAGCCATCCAATCTCCAATAACAACCCATAACCATCAAACATCATGCGAAACAAAACCCTTCAGAAAACTCTTTAGTTGAAGAAGAAGAAAAAAGCGTACCTGACTAACAGAAGGGATCAAAAGACGAGACCGTTTTGAGAGAGGTGCGTACGCCTCCTCGGTAAAATCATCAAGGTGGTTAAAATCCAAGGATCCCATGAACCAAAACCATCAATTTACAACGCCGACGAACGTAAAATTTTGACCGGTGCTTCTACGATATTGAAATTCCTGATCTCCTCAATCGGGAATTTCAATATTAGGTCAAATTAAATATCCCTTCTCCTCAAAACCCCCACGAAATCGTGATCCGATAGTTTTTCAAACTTCAAAAAACAAAAGAAAAGTTTCCGTGGATTGCGAGAAGAGAGGGACGAATAATCGCAGTCCTTTGATGAAACTTAGGAAAAGGAAAACAGATTCCATACAAGGCCTATATATATATTCTCCAGGTGTTGGATTATGACCATATTGTCCTTACGTGACCCATTTCATTTCTCCCTGGAATTTTACATAGGACGAAATTGCCTGTCGTAGTAGTACACAAAATAAAATTATTAACTGTAAAATCATGCTATAATTACACGTGAATCACTCTACTAAAAAAGAAAAAGAAAAATAATCTTGCCTTAATCAATTCACCATCTTATCATATAACGTAATGATCATTTGGGGGTAATTTCGTAATCACATCATGAATGTATGAACATGCCGGCGTAGGATAGGACAGATTATGGGCTGTAATATTGGTGGATAAAATAGACACGTGCTTTGAATGCCATAAAGGACTCGGACATAACACAATTAAATATTATTCCACATGTACTTTAATAATAACCATTCAATCGTCGTATACTGTTCTTTTCTCCTTTTCAAAATAATATACGATCTCGTAAGATGATGTCGGTTTAGATAGAAACTAAATGGGCTTTTCCTTACGAGTCTGCTGCCCTATAATATAAGGGTATATTTGGGGTCAGGCCCTATTAGACAAGTTTCAACACATTTCTGGCCCTATAAGAGTTTATTTTGGGCAGAAGGACCTAACTACAGAAAATATAAGTTTCAAGGACCCATGTGATAGGAAATGACAATACTATCCTTCATAGTTGCCAAAAATTACATTCATTTGCCAGTCTTCTCCGTTCGATTTTGGGGTTGCTTTGAGAACTGTAAAACCGAGTGCAACATCATTGTTAAGGTGCAAATAAGATGGAATCGACTTCGATTCCTCATGGGTAGTTATAATAAACAAATAATTTAAAGTGTAAGACGAAATAATTATGAAATTCCACGTCGAAAAAACGAGAATATAAATGGACCAAATATCAAATTTAATGGCCGATTAAGACGAATCTGAGTGAATTTGATAATGGGTCTTAATAATGAACGAGAACTATTGAGTTTAAGAAAGAAGTGGTGAAGAATTTTGAATCAACATTTTTGGTGCGACGTATATTGAAGATTTTGTGAACAGATATCTGGATAACAAATCACGCAATTTAAGTAACCGATGTAACAAATACAGTAACAGATGTGACAAAGACAATAACATATGAGCCTCTATTAGTGACAATAACCCCCAAATCGATAACCCCATGTTAATCCAAGAAACGATTGAGCCATCCCACAAGTCGACGACGACCACGAGCAGCGACGACCATGAGCAGCGACGACCACAAGCAGCGAGCCATACCACAACGACAATGGCCAAGAAATCGAAGAAAGCAGCGACGAAGAAGGAGAAAAAAGGTCGAAACAGCCGAAGGGTTCTAAAAGTAGTTCAAAAATCTCGTTGAAATAAGGGAAAATCTGGACTTTAATATTGAATAGGGTGAAATTGATCGTCGATCTTAATAATCAATGAAAATATTGATGTTAATCGCGAAGAAATTTGATGCGGCCCATGATTGAAGCTTTTGCTAATAAAACTCTCGCTAAGTAACAATTTATGCATTCCGGGTAACAATTTATGCATTCTGGGTAACACTTTATGCATTCGGGGTAACGCTTTACGCATTCTGGGTAACAGTTCATGCATTCTGGGTAACAGTTTATACATTCTGGGTAACAATTTATGCATTCTGCATTTTCCGAAATTAGCAACCTGCACCTTTTGGAGTATAACTTTGGATCGTCAGTTTATACATTCTGGGTAACAATTTATGCATTCTGCATTGCCTTGATTCAAGCTCCCTCAAGTTTATGTATAACTTTTATTCTTTACGTTATTTCTGATTCGAAATCCATTGACCTAAAAAATGTGTCCGAAAAAAGATTTACGGGTGCTTAGGGATGTTGTCCGAAAATGGCATTGCATGAATGATACAACAAATTTAAAGACATCTTCAATTAATCTTAAATGTAAACCATATGTCGTTTACTAATTTCCTGCAGTAACAGTTTAACAATGATCAGTAACAAATCAAGCGGAGAAAAGAACAGAAATGTATATTTCGGTAACACTGTCCTACTGTACTAGTAACAGAAAACATATTCACAGTAACAATTTTATATGTAACTAGTTTAGGTTATGATTTTCCAAATTTATATTGTAAACACGCTACATTCACTAAAATATATGAATTTGAGAAGTTTTAAACTAAAATATATTAGTCTATGTTGTGATTTTCGTGGAGCTTATGTTGGAGTTGAAGAAGTTGGAGTATATAGTATGTAAAACAAGTATCATTCTTCTTCAAAGGATGATAATGCTTCTACAAAATTGATTCTACTTACTCAAAACATGTGCATGTGAACTATTAGTTGTTTATTACAATCCAGATGGTCGACCTAACATAAATGATTCAACAAAATTAATGACATCTTCAGTTAATCTTAAACGTAAACCCTATGTTGTTTACTGATTTCCTGCAGTAACTGATTAATACTGATCAGAAACAATTGAAGAGGAAAAAGAAACAGAAACTGATATGTAGGTAACAAGGGAACACAATACGAGTAACATAATACATAGTGAAAATAACAATTTAATATGTAATTAGTTTACTTTATGATTTTCAAATTTTATATTGTAAACACGCTACATTCACTAAAATATAAGAATTTACAAAGTTTTAGATACAATATATTAGTTTAATTATGATTTTCGTGGAGATTATGTTGGAATTGAAGAAGTTGAAGTATATAGTATGGAGAACAAGTAACACTCTTCTTGAAAGAATGATCATGCTTCTACGAAATTGATTCTACTTACTCAAAACGTTGCGGATATGAACTATTAGTTGTTTATTACAATCCAGATGGTCGACCTAACATAAATGATTCAACAAAATTAAAGACATCTTCAATTAATCTTAAACGTAAACCATATGTCGTTTACTGATTTCCTGCAGTAACCGTTTAACAATGATCAGTAACAAATCAAGAGGAGAAAAGAACAGAAATGTATATTTCGGTAACAATGTCCTACTGTACGAGTAACAAAAACATATTCACAGTAACAATTTCATATGTAACTAGTTTAGGTTATGATTTTCCAAATTTATATTGTAAACTCGCTACATTCACTGAAATATATGAATTTGAGAAGTTTTAAACTAAAATATATTAGTTTAGGTTGTGATTTTCGTGAAGGTTATGTTGGAGTTGAAGAAGTTGGAGTATATAGCATGAAAAACAAGTACCACTCTTCTTCAAAGGATGATAATGCTTCTACGGAATTGATTATACTTACTCAAAACTCGTGGATATGAACTATTAGTTGTTTATTACAAACCTTATGGTCGACCTAACATAAATGATTCAACAAAATTAATGACATCTTCAATTAATCTCAAACGTAAACCATATATCGTTTACTAATTTACTGCAGTAACCGTTTAACAATGATTAATAACACATCAAGACGAGGATATAACAGAAATGTATATTACGGTAACAAGGGGATACAATACGAGTAACGGAATACATAGTCACAATAACAATTTCATATGTAACTAGTTTAGGTTATGATTTTCCAATTTTATACTGCAAACACACTACATTCACTAAAATATATCAATTTACGAAGTTTTATATAAAAATATATTAGTTTAGGTTATGATTTTAATCACAAAGCCTAATTCACAAACTATAATAATTCTGGTAACACATAAACATGTAACTAGTAACAGTTTTACACATATCGGGTAACAGATATGCTTGATTTTATTTACTCTCCCGCCCAAAATTCATCCAATTATGGTTTTTCCGCCCAAAATTTCACGGAAAACTTAGTAACAAATTTTGGCAACATAGTAACAGAAATGTATATACTAGTAACAGATCCTAATAATTTTAATTTAGTAATAGTTGTTCATCACTTCAATTGACGAACTTCGAATCAATTACATCTGAATTTCTGCTTAATGTCGATGTCTTTCATACCATATGCATTACACCACTTATGGTTTGGGAGTTAACAATTGACACATAATTTCGTATATAATGGCGTAGCAAAAAGTACTCAAATTATAGGGTCGATCGTATTTTCGCCAAATTATGATGAACATCGAACGAACGACCAAACAAGGTGCCGCACCGAGCTGCCCATACTATGGGTACTTCGAATTTATACATATTAGATGTAATCGTTGCCAAAAACGACTTTGATTTCATCTTATTTTTCGCAAATTAGAACCCTACACATAGTAACAATTAATTGTAGTTTAGTAACGGTTTTGATACACCTAGTAACGGTTTTAATACTCCTAGTAACATATTTGATACTCTGGGTAACAATTTTGACACTTTTGACACAGTAAAAATATACCCAATTATTGTGGTCGACCGTATTTTTGCTAAATTGAAAGATGAGCGTCGGACGAACGGGCAAGCAATATGCCGCACCGAGCTGTCCATACTATGGGCACTTCGAATTTATCCATATTAGATGTAATCGTTGCCAAAAACGGCTTTGATTTCATCTTATTTTCGCAAATTAGAACCCTAAATAGAAAGATAAAAACTCATACAAATCTTACATCTTGCTACGTCAATACCACAATACATCCTACCTTACACACGAAATTGGTTGGTTAATGGGCATTCGGAATTTTGGAGCTCGATTCACTATAAAAACGAGATTCGTAAAATAAATATTCTCTGCGATAACAATTTTCTGCATAATAGTAACAGATAAGGGATGGAAAATAACAGTTCACCAGACCTTTATAACAATATAATCTAACAGAATAACAGAAAGTCGCCTGAAAATAACTCTTAGTTCAGTATGTTAGGAAGGGTATTTTCGTCAATACATATTTTTATCCCTTATCTCTGCCATTTTCGAAAAAGGTGGTCCTTTAAACTAATTTCAGCTCTGACAGGGACTGAATGCTTTATAAAACTACTGACTAGGGACTGACTACAAATTGTCCCATAATATAATATATACGCTTTGCTGATGCAATTTCTAACTCAGAGAAACAATAAATGGTACAATTGATGAAAAGCAACAAATGAAGACGAGCGTAGTTTGATCTAGGGGTGTTCATTAATTGGGTGACCCAATTAACCCGCCCGACCCGTTTTAAATTCGGGTCAATTGGTTTGGTTTATGGGTGAATGGGCGGGTTAAATGGGGGACCCGATTTATTAAATTGGGGAATGGTTCGGGTATTGGGCCAGGTAAAAAATTTCGGGGCCCGCCCGAAACCCGAATTAGCCCATGTATAGTATATATACTAATATATTATACTTACATTAAAATAATACTAATGGGCCTAGGGCATCGAATTAGCCCATGTATATATATTATATTATTATACAACTTAAAGTAACACTAACTAGGCCTAGGGGCTAGGGCACCATCGACACCATTCCCACACCATCACCAACATCGAATTAGGTTTGAGTATGCATGTATAGGTGTTTGGATCCGTTTCTGTACCCTAAAAATTCAGATTTTTGCATACATAATTCATTGAAGTCAGCTAGGTGGCCTTCGATCGAATTGAGGACCTGTGAATGAAGAGAAAGAGATACAGAGAACAGCTTATTTCATGAGCTCGTCACCTTCCCTTCGAGCAGATGAAGGTCAATTTTCCCCTCTTCGGCCTCTTTATGAGTCTTGTGGGATTGCATTTGTGGATTGCCGAAAAGGATTTCTGATTGCCGATTTTGCTAGCTTGTTAATTGGTTTTTTACAGAACCAAACCAATTAACCCGAAAACCGAATAACCCGATAACCAAATAGTTAATTGGTTTCGGTTCGGTTTGCGGGTGGTTGTCCCAATTGTCAAAAAACCGAATAACCCAAACCGAATAACCCGAACACCGAAAATTAACCCATTTGAACACTCCTAGTTTGATCAACTTGGACCTGAAAATAAAACAGAGACAAGGATATAAACAGAGCAGTTCAGTGCCAAAGCAGAGCCACTTTCAGTCTCAAAACTTTTGCCTCAATAGGCAGCACTTGATTATTACGATCCTTCTCAAGAACTGTAATTCATCAAATACAATATTAACTCCAATGAAGCATCAAATGTTACTGTGATGCTCTTGACACCTTATCTTCTTGGCTATTTTTTCCCTAAATGGAGACAGAGACACATTAAGGACAGAGCTTACCAGTTATAATCTCATGAGTTCTCGCCATTAGATTTGAAAGCTGGGATTCAGTATGGCTAGAGATTAGATGTCTTCCCTCAGTAAAGGAGCACAAATGGCCTATCTTCCCTTCCCCGTAATAAGAGATACAATGACCTCATGGTTCCTCTTTATTTGCAGCATATACTGAACCATGATGATATAAACATCCATTAATTCCCATAGTGAATTTGGTTCAACCTAAAGCCCTTAGTCCCTTCTCCCACCCCAAAACCAATCTCTTGAATGCACATTGGGGATGGAATTGTTCATCATTAGTACCAAAGCCATGGCAAATCAAATATGATGACAAGAAATGAGAAGTGAAAGGGTCTATAAGCAGCAAACCATTTTCGAGAGCCTCTTTCTCCTCTAGTGTTCTTTTTTTCTGAGCAAATGCTGCTTCCCTGCTCTCTTCTCACTATCTTCCCACTCCCCCTAACACGAAATCTCTTTGCAGACGCCTACATATGCGTTTACCAATTTTCACAACCCGTCAACTTTGATCACCAAGAAAAACATTAAGAGCCCAGAAATCGGAAACTTAGCTCATGAAAGAAAAAAACGAACTTTTACCTTGTGGGTCTTCATTTTGTATGTACCTTTTTGAGCATACTACTGTTAGAGTTCGTGAATTGGACGGAAATGGACGCAGTGAAGCTTTGGCGAAGAACAAGGGGAAGCGATTGGAAAATAGAGCGTGAGGAACTGAGTTGAAGAGAGGTGACTCGAAAAAGAGTAATGGCGCAGCTGCCATTGTTGAGCCTTACTAGTACGTGTGGTGAAGACGACGACGAGTAGTTTTGAAAAAGGTTTTCGTGATATGATATGGAGTTTGAATAAAAGCCGTAATTATTATTTTTATTTTATTTTGGTTTCATCATCGTTCATATCATCTGTGGCCGAAATTAGTTTTAAATAGATAAAACAAAAAGAGAAACATGAAGTAAAGATCAGACTTTTTTTCTCAGTGGCCACACGCAGGCAGAAGAAAGACGATGTCAATATTCACAAGCACAAGTTCGTCTTTATACTGCAAAAACGTTCCTCACTTGATCTCCATTGACCGTAATAATGAAAGAACAAAGAATGTCCATCATCGTACATACGCTAAGAAGAAGATCACTGATTCTGCACAGCCATCAAGCCCAAGAACAAGAAATTATGCCTTTCCAAAGAGTAAATTCCTCGTACAATCTGCCGTAGGTATATTTGCTCTAGGGTTCATCGATGCAGGGTAAGTCGAAATAATAAAAGAAAAAAAGACTAGATTTTTATTACATTACTCGAGGAATAAATTGTAATTCTTGAATCGCCAGGTATAGTGGAGACTGGTCAAGAATTGGAGTGATTTCAAGAGAGACTGAGGAATATCTTAAAGCTTCGGCCTTTATTGTAGTCCCTTTTTGTATCTTACTTGTATTGCTTATATCATCTAAGGAAGACGATGATGAGCAGCAGGCGTGACGTCATGGTACGATAGAGTATGGTAATAACAAGACATCATCATTGATTGACTAGTAGTAAAACCATGATGAGAAGTGGTGGATCTCATTAAGACTGTATATTAATGTTATGATTTGTACATGTTTCTGAATTTAGAGTGTAAACATTGGTAATGGCATTAGAAGAGAAGAAAGGTTACTTGTCACTTGGCTGCCTCTTCCCTCGGCCTTTGGTAATAGAATATCATCTTCATCAATGAATATCTCCCACTTACTCAATTCTTCCTTTTTCGTGCAAAAGGGCATGAAAACCGAATAGTAAATTGGAGTTAAAATGATTCGACAGTAAACTAAAGTTGTTTTAATGAGCCTTGTTTTAAGCCGACTGTAACAGTTTTAATGGCATATCTCTCACCATTTAAATTTTACTTGGTAAGTTAAAGAAAACCAAAATATATTGTATATTTGGTGAAGTTTCATAAGCTGCTTATATAAATCCATATGTGTCACCACAGACTTCCGAAAAATTTGAGAAAAAACGAGAGATAACTGCTGAGGAAGACGAGAAATGAGAGGTCTGAAATTCGATTGTTAGATAATAAAAGTACAAAATTTCTAACAGCAGCGCTCAGTTGAATGGGAATATGTATGTATATAACAAAACAAACCACCTTATCCTATCCAATCTCACTCTGTCTAAATCTTCATGGCCCCAACTTATAATCCTTTCTCATTCCATTTTCTCCTTCAAAGTTCCGTTATCTATCCACCTGCAAAAACTAGTTTACTTTCTCAAAGCAGCCTAATAGTTTAGGGTAACGTAGTATAGATATATATATATATATATAGAGAGAGAGAGAGAGAGAGAGAGAGCTTTGTGTAATAAAAATATATTGCTGTTCTGAAAGTTGAAGGAGAAAAAAAATGGCTCCGAAAGCTGGAAAAACGAAGCCCCACAAAGCCAAAGGCGAGAAGAAGACGAAGAAGAAAGAAGAGAAAGGTCCGACTATATATAACTATGACTAATCATCATTTTTAAGCTTCGCTTGCTTTTAGGGTTTTCTTGCAGCAGCATTTTCGTAACTCCATACAATTCTTACTTTGGGTAACAGTTTTGCCGATTGTAGTAGTTATAACGGTTGAAACTCCAGAGGACGGACAAGTGACACTAAAGGTATATATATATACACATACATATGCAGTAATAGTTACATATATATATACATTCATATATATATTTTTATCAATAGGGTATCTCCACGGATAGGATCTTGGACGTGAAGAAGCTGCTTGCTGCCCACGTTGAGACATGCCATTTGACAAACTATTCACTGTCTCATGAGGTATTTAATTTTAATCTCTTATATATCCCTCAAAATCATTTCATTTCCTCCTTATTTACTTTTATTCACCATAATTTATTGCAAGAACATATAAACAACATTTAGGTATATCTCGTCATTTTCAGAGTGGTACTTTCGGAAGTTGTAGTAAGTCACTTCATTCTTCCTTTCGGGCCCCGGGCCGAATTCCAAAAAAAAAAAAGGAATTGGGGTGAAACTGAAAAAAATACGTGTCCACCTCAAGTTTGATACATACAAGTCGTGCACTATATATATTTTTTTGTGAATGAAATATGAAGTGTACAATATTGTCCACGCCTTAATCGAAGCTGCGATATTTACTATGGAAGGTGCGAGGGCCGAAGTTAAAAGATCCACTGGAAATTGTCTCGCTTAAGCCTTGCCACCTAACTATAGTCGAAGGTATGTATTGTATTTATGTATTATAAATACTAGTATTTTTAGCACATGCTGTCCAATAAAATAAAATTAATTACGATTGAATAGTTTCAATAAGTAATATGCTAAAAATAGAAGTTGTTAGTTATTATGAGGTTATAAGGTACGTGGTTTAATAAGTTCTTTTATTTTTTTTAATAATAATTAATGTAGAAAAAATCTAATTGGTCAATTGAGACAGACCAGTCTAGACAGTTTTTATCTACCCTAAACACTTTTTAAAAGAGTATAGATACATATCGAAACTAGGATAAGTACGTTAATTGTAAAATATTAATTATACAATCTATACTGTAAAAATAGGGGATTGCTATTCACCGCCCCCTTTTTCCTAGTTACCGCCCCCTAAAGGGCTTGAAAATGACCTTTTTGCCCTTATGATATTTAAATTAATTTAAAAAGAAAAAACTAACTAAATATATAATCTGGTGCGAAATACTGAAAACTACATATACAAATAAATTCGAACGATTGATCGATACGGAAAAAAAAATTTCGATTTAACATTTTAGTACAGACCGTTCGATATTTTCGGCCCTGCAGTGCACGGGCCGAACGATATTTTCGGCCGGACTGTGCGAGGGCCGAACAGTCTTTTCGGCCCGGACACTGCTTGGCCGAAATTTCAGTTCGGCCCGCACAGGCCCGACCGAAATCCGATTTCGGCCCGCACAGGCCCGACCGAAATCCGATTTCGGCCCGCACAGGCCCGACCGAAATTCGATTTCGGCCCGCACAGGCCCGGCCGAAATCAGATTTCGGCCCGCCCTGACACAGCACCCGAAGTTCATTTTCGGATACAATTTTGGGGTCGATACATTTCGATCAGGCCAAACATAAAACATAAAAGTTGTAGATAATCAAATTGGCTTTCCATAGGAATTTGAATCAGGGTCATCCGATTTGTAAATCGAAAGTTATTGTCAAAATTGTGTAGACTGCCAGTTTCGGCCGATTCCACTCGGACAGCAACCCTAAGTTAGAATCGGGCGAATTTTGGAGGTCAATAGACTTCGAATAAGGCCTCCATTAAAAGATAAAAGTTATATATAATTAAGTTGGCTTTTCATAGGAACTTGAATCAGAGTCGTCGGATTTGTGAATCAAAAGTTATGCTCAAAATCGTGCAATCTGCCAGTGGAATCGACCGAAACTGGCAGTCTGTACGATTTTGACAATAACTTCCGATTTACAAATCGGATGACCCTGATTCAAATTCCTATGGAAAGCCAATTTGATTATCTACAACTTTTATGTTTTATGTTTGGCCTGATTCGGAGTGTATCGACCCCGAAATTGTACACAAAAATGAACTTCGGGTGCTGTGTCAGGGCCGAAAGCTGATTTCGGCCCTGCAGTATACGGGCCGAAATCTGATTTCGGCCGGGCCTGTGCGGGCCGAACTGAAATTTCGGCCAAGCAGTGTCCGGGCCGAAAATGCTGTTCGGCCCGCGCACAGTCCGGCCGAAAATATCGTTCGGCCCGTGCACTGCAGGGCCGAAAATATCGATCGGTATGTACTAAAATGTTAAATCGAAATTTTTTTTTCCGTATCTATCGATCGTTCCAATTTATTTGTATATGTAGTTTTCAGTATTTCGCACCAGAATTATATATTTAGTTAATTTTTTCTCTTTAAATTAATTTAAATATCATAAGGGCAAAAAGGTCATTTTCAAGCCCTTTAGGGGCGGTAACTAGGAAAAAGGAGGCGGTGAATATCAATCTAGTAAAAATACGATTTGCAGAGGAGTACACGGAAGATCTAGCCGTTGATCACATCCGACGGCTGTTAGACATCGTCGCCTGCACGACGTTTTTTGGCGGGTCGAAAAAGTGTCGGTCTGAGAAGGAATTAGGTTCATCGGACTCCGACGCCGTTTTAGAGAATGCCGGTTCAGCTCCCTCGCCGAACCATGAAGCAGCAACAGACAGGAAGACGACGGCGGCGGAGAAAGCGGCGGCTGCGGCGGCGCCGATATACCCACCGCCGAGGCTGGGGCAGTTCTACGACTTCTTCTCCTTCTCTCAGCTCACTCCGCCTATCCAATGTAGTAAAAGTTTTCCTTCGACTGTTTGTTGATTTTGATCCTCTATGGCGCTATGTAAGAGTTGAATATATATTTCTTTGTTACCGATGATTGATTGTGCTAATAATTCTCCTCTTGTATCATTGATAACTGAGTTTCAGATTTGTGATGTCAAGGCCTTATATATGATGAGATTGAGAAGAAAAAGAGGTTTTATATATTGTCATTGATCAACTGCTTGTATATCTGCAGACATTAGGAGATCAACTCGACCGTACGCTGTTGATAAAACCGATGATGACCTCTTTCAAATTGACGTTAGCTTCTTGAGCTTATTGTTGATCTTTTTCCATAATTCATTATTCGGAACTATTGAATTGATTTCTTATCCTTTCTTATTTCATGCTTCCTTTTGTTTGGGTTTCCTTATCGAACTTGAATTCAGGTGAGGATTCTCAGTGGTAAGCCAACGACAGTTGTGGCGTCAAAAGCCGGGTTTTATCCTGCTGGAAGGAATGCACTCTTGTGTCACTCTTTAGTCTATCTTTTGCGGCAAATCAGTAGACATTTTGAAACGGTAGGCGACGGCCAAATATAGTTTTTCTTGTTGCTTCTTTCGACTGTTTCCACGCAAACTCTGGACTCATGTTGGGCGATTTGTATTTGCAGGCCTTCAAAGCTCTTGTAAAAGCATTCATAGAACACAATAAGGTGAGTATTTTTACATTTCAACAATTTTCATGAGTTTTAGAACAAGCCGATTGAAGTATAATATTTTTTCCATGTTCTTATAGTTTGGAAATCTACCCTATGGTTTTCGAGCCAACACATGGCTCGTTCCGCCTGTTGCGGCTGAGAATCCATCTCTATTCCCTTTACTTCCTACAGAGGATGGAACATGGGGTGGAAATGGAGGTGGACAAGGAAGAGATCGTAAGCAAGACAGCAGGCCATGGGCTAAAGAATTCTATATTTTGGCATCAATGCCATGTAAAACAGGGGAAGAGAGGCAGATTCGAGATAGGAAAGCTTTTCTCCTTCACAGTCTATTCGTCGACGTTTCAGTATTTAAAGCAGTTGCTGCAATAAAGCGTATCACTGAAAACAAACTGCAGTTCATGGATAATAACTCAATATTGCACGAGGAAACAGCTGGAGATCTTCTAATCAGTGTAGTGAAAGATATTCCAGACGCGGGCGTGAAATCGGATAGCAAAAACGATGGGACCATTGTCCTTGGGATGTCCGTGGAAGAACTAACCATAAGAAACTTGCTTAAAGGCATAACAGCGGACGAAAGTGCAACTGTCCATGTTCGTTCATCCTTTTAACTTATCAATGCTCTAGCTTTGATTTCTTGGAATCAAAGGGTTTGAAGTTCTTGATTTCTGTGATGAGATTATCTTCCCCTTTACAGGATACCTCTACATTAGGAGTAGTTGTGGTTAGAGTCTGTGGGTACTCGGCGGTTGTGAAAGTGTCAGATGCAGTGTACTGGGACAAGGATTCCGTTTCTAAGGACATCGAAATTGAAGATCAACTCGATGGAGGAGCAAATGCGTTGAATGTTAATAGGTTTGATAGCAATATTCTCATCGATTTTTCACGTTATCTGGGTTAGGGCCATACATGTGTAGAGATGTTGCTTCATAATAAGCATGATAGTATCAATGATTGTATTCTTCTGATCATAATCTCCAGCTTGAGAATGCTACTGCACAAGCCAATAACGCCCAATTCGTCTGGCTCAATACATAGAATGGAGAGTGCAGAATTGGAAGAGTCGTGTGTCGCTAGGACTTTAGTAAGGAAGGTGCTGAGAGAAAGTTTGAAAAAGTTGCAGGGAGAGGAATCTAAGCCGTCGAAGTCCATTAGATGGGAGCTTGGAGCCTGCTGGGTGCAACATCTGCAAAATAATGGGAAAAACGATGCGAAGAAAGATGATGTCAAAGTTGAGCCAGCTATAAAGGGTCTTGGAAAGCACGGCGGACTACTGAGGGATGTTAAGAAGAAGCCAGACGATAAAATTCGTAAAGTTGATCATAGAAAGGAATCACCTGCTAAAGCAGAGTCTGACAAGAGCGAAGAAGAAAAACAAGACGAAGAAAAGGAAATCTTGAAGAATTTTATTCCTGAAGAATCATATATGCGTCTTAAGGAATCTGAAACTGGGCTTCACCTTAAGGTTGGTTCGTTATCTTTGATGATCTAAGAAGCTATGTATTTGATTCAGTGCAGTATTATATTTAGTAACACTATCAAATTCATGTTCAAAGTCAATGTTACAAGTTTATGCTTCTTGTCCATGTTAGTTGTGACAATTGTTTTCTTCATGTTTTATATCTGGTTGTCTTGGGGCATAATTTCTTTACTCATGTTTGTCTTGGCAGTCACCTAATGAGTTGATTGAAATGGCACACAAATACTATGACGACACCGCGCTCCCAAAACTGGTGATTTACCCTATTCGCAATTGAACGTTATATCTTCCGAACCATTTTAATTGACTGCTCGTTTCACTTTGATAATTTTCTAGGTTGCCGATTTTGGGTCGCTTGAACTTTCACCAGTTGATGGGAGAACTCTGACAGATTTTATGCACACCAGGGGGTTGCAAATGTGCTCCTTGGGCCGTGTGGTAATGTCTTTTTCTATTCCCATTTTATTTTATCTCTCTTCTTTTAAACATATTTGGTTGATTGATTATTAATGACTTTTTGTAACAACTCGGTAAGCATGGTTTAACTTTTCTTATGTTCCACCCCTGTTCTCATCAGGTTGAACTTGCGAGCAAACTCCCTCACATTCAATCCCTCTGTATCCATGAGATGGTCATTCGAGCTTACAAGCACATTCTTCGTGCTGTTGTCACAGCGGTCGATAATATTGCTGCTATGGCCTCATCAGTTTCTTTATGTTTAAACTTGTTGCTAGGGATGCCAAATGCTGCTGAAAGTGATAATTCCGACACTCATAATGATGATGAGTTAAAATGGAAATGGGTGGAGACCTTCCTTATGAAGAGGTTTGGTTGGCAGTGGAAAGATGAAGCACGCCATGAGATAAGAAAGTTTGCTATTCTTCGTGGACTTTGTCATAAGGTGCGGACTCTATTAATGTACTATGCGCTTTGTGGGTAAGAGATCGCTAATTTTGGTCAATCAATTCCATGTCTTTTAGGTTGGACTTGAACTAGTCCCCAGAGATTATAATACAGAGTCTCCCTTCCCCTTTAAGAAATCTGACATAGTTAGCATGGTACCTGTTTATAAGGTATGTGTTCGGTAAATATTCTCAACAGTCCGGTTTTGAAGGATATTCGGTAGTCACGAAATGGTTTTTCAACTCACCCAGCATGTTGCTTGTTCATCTGCTGATGGACGTACACTTTTAGAATCATCTAAAACCTCCTTGGATAAAGGCAAATTGGAAGATGCTGTAAATTATGGTACCAAGGTAATGAAGTCCTGTGACAACGACAGCCGTTCTATTTGGAGAAATGTTTGCTCGGGATTATGTTAATTTTAATTTGTTTTTCCTTTCAGGCACTCTCCAAATTAATCTTTGTATGTGGTCCGTATCATCGAATGACTGCTGGAGCGTATAGTTTGTTGGCTGTAGTGCTATATCATACTGGGGATTTTAACCAGGTATGAGTTTTTATATTCTGAGTGGTGGATATATGTTGCTTCATTAAGAGCTTTGTAGTGCTTAAATGTCAATGTTAAGATATGTGAAAAGAGAGGAACAGCTTATGTAGAAATAGTCGCACTTTATATCTTTTAATTACATAAATCATACTCTCGCTTTGCTTACTTTCTTCTCCATCCTCTGGTCTGATAATCATTGCTTTATTTGTTGAATTGTTTCAGGCCACCATCTATCAGCAAAAAGCTTTAGATATCAATGAACGAGAACTGGGACTTGATCACCCGGACACAATGAAAAGCTACGGGGATTTAGCTGTCTTTTATTACAGGCTCCAACATACAGAGCTTGCTCTGAAGTACAGCTTTTTATAATGTCCTTCCATGATTAGGACGAAAACCATATACTTCTTCACACACACAACAAATTTCATTGTTAATTTTATAGTTTATCTAACAGAGTAGCGTAAGCATGGTCCTTAAATAGCACAATGAGTATAATTTTCGTGAATCTTTTTGGAGGGATCATTGCCTAAAATATGATACACACGAAGCTGCTCCTTTGAAGCACTTGTATACTGTACTGACTTTGCCATCTTTATCTGCCTTGATAAATCACACCTGTATTTTATGTATGCGTAGGTATGTCAACCGGGCGTTGTATCTCTTGCATCTTACGTGTGGACCGTCTCACCCAAACACCGCTGCCACTTATATTAACATAGCTATGATGGAAGAAGGCCTAGGAAATGTCCATATTGCACTTAGATATCTCCACGAGGCTCTCAAGTGCAACCAAAGACTTCTTGGAGCGGACCACATACAAGTAAATCGAATCTACTCCTACTTTGCGGACATTTCACATCTGTGCACTGCAAAAAATGACTGTCATGAAAAATTAGAACTTCGTGGATTGGAAATTTACTTAATTTTTTTTCCTGATGTTAACCAGACAGCTGCTTGCTATCATGCAATTGCAATTGCTCTGTCATTGATGGAGGTTTATTCTTTGAGTGTTCAGCACGAACAAACCACACTTCAGATATTGCAGGCTAAACTTGGACCGGACGATCTTCGTACACAGGTAGTAGTAATACATTCCTAGATTTTGCAATGAACCACTTTTGTTGTCTTATTTTGAAATCTTCTTTAGGACGCTGCTGCGTGGCTCGAGTATTTCGAGTCAAAGGCCCTGGAGCAGCAAGAAGCTGCCCGAAACGGCACACCAAAACCAGATGCATCCATCTCCAGCAAAGGCCACTTGAGGTACAGTTCTGCGTAAAAACAGTCTATTAAAAAACATTCGTGGGTCCCAGTACAGTGTTTGTTGCCCTTATTTGACTTTGCCAGAAAGCATGACAATGCTTTTCCTAAATTAGTGTGTCGGACCTTTTGGACTATATAGCCTCTGATGCAGAGATGAAAGCCAGAGAAGCCCAGAGGAAGCAAGCTCGTGCTAAGGTTAAATGGGTTCTTTTATTTTTTTCTACCGAACTCATTTACTCAGATGATTAATATTTCTGATGGAGAAAACCCCATCTTTGCGTTGCAGCAGTTTAGAGGGAAAGCAGGTCTAACAACAGAGACGGTTTCTGATGAGATTCAAAGGGATGAAGTTTTACCAAGTGACCTTATGGCCAAGAACCCAAAAGATAAGGACAACATATCCGAATTAGATAAGAAAACCGAGTCTAAGCCTGTGGACTCGACGGAGGGTATCGATGCCTTTCCATCACACACTATGATGGATCTAAACGGCAACCTAGCAAAGGATGAGGAGTTTTCTGATGAAGGATGGCAAGAAGCTACATCTAAGGGACGTTCTTCAATGGGCCGCAAGACCTTGGCCTCTAGGAGACCTAGTCTTGCTAAACTGAACACCAACTCTCTGAATGCCACAGCTCATTCTTCGTCTAGATTCCGCAGGAAATCTGGTAATTTTACCTATCCCAAATCGGTTATTAGTGAAAATCCCGCTGCATCTGTTGCAACCGCAAAGGGTCCAAAAAAGTTTGTCAAGAGTCCTAGTTATAGGCAAAATCCAACTTCCCCTACTGAGCCACCTAACACTAAAAGCAGATCTAATCATTCCAAGTCAGCACCTGCTAGCCCAGCTTCACAGGAAATCACGAAAGATGCCGTAATTGGTGGGGTGAGCGGTAAAGCAGCGAGCAAGCTTTTCTCTTACAAAGAGGTTGCTCTATCTAAGCCAGGGTCAGTCGTGAAGACCGTAGTGGAACAGATTCCTACTGATGATACGCACGGAGAAAATGCCGAGGAAGGTCAAACCCATAAGAAACATGTGGAACAAAAGTACTCTGCAGACTGTGATGATAAGTCTAATAATGAGGAAAGTCAAGGAGTTAGTAGTGGGACTTCTGAAATATCCTCAAAGGCCCTTGTAGCTGGTGATGCTGAAGTGAAAACTTCTGAAGAAAGCACTTTGGGCGACAGAGAAGGTAAATCCGGCCCAGATGTACCAAAATCATCTATTTACGGAAATGAAACATCTCAAATGCAGTGTGTGAATGCATCTACTGAGCTTGCATCTGCAGATGATTCTGCAGAAAATATTACTTTTTTTCGGGGAAATGACTCGGAAAACGTCGTTTCCCTGCCAAGGGAGTCAGAGAATGAAGTCAATGGAAATGGGACTCGGTTGCTAGATGACGCCGAAAAGAAAGATGAATCTGATGGTGTGAAGGAACCTAGTAAAAAACTATCTGCTTCAGCTCCACCATTTAACCCTTCGATGATACCTGTTTACAGCACCATACCAATCCCTGTTTATACTGAGAGTGGAGGATTCCTACCACCTCCTATTGTTCCCATAAATCATGTTAGAAGTCGATCGCCTCATCACTCAGCCACTGCTAGAGTCCCATATGGTCCACGCCTAGCTGGCGGGTACAATAGATCAGGACACCATCGCAGTCCACGAAACAAGCCATCTTTCGAGCACAATGTCGAGAGTGATGGAGAACAGAGTCAATTGAGCCCACCAATGATAATGAACCCACACACAGCTGACTTCTTACCATGTCAACAGTGGGTTCCAAGTGGGTATTACAATTGATCCAAATGGTTATATAGCTGCAAATGGGTATATGGTAGGACTGAACGGTTTTCCAATGCAGTTAAATGGGGCACAGATTGGATTTATTGGATATTCGGGGGTTTTAACGGAGTCTACCACAGCTGAAAATTCTGAAATTGCGAATGATGAGACGGCAGAAGGCAAACAGGGAGAGATATCAAAGAAGTTATGTAATGAGTCAACATCGGAAGCTTCTGAGAAAGAAGTTGGTAAAAAATCCTGTTCTTGTAAGTTAGAAGACAATGAGAAAGAACACCATACTGTGTCTGCAAAACATGAGGCCGACGAGAAAAGTGCTGAAGAAAAGACAACCAAATGATGGGGAGATCAGAACGACGTTGAATCTGTTTATCGAGGTAAAAAATTGAATTAAGCGACAGCGACTGTTGTTATCTTCTCGATCTAACATCTATAGGTACCACCCAAAGTAGGATCATGCTCAAGCATATATGCTGTATATTGAGTAAGCTTCAACAACAGAAGTTGAAATCTCTAAGGCAGAGAAACTATGACAGTGCTTATATGGTTTGAGTAATTTCCCAGCAACTTTTCTTCTCTCTATTTCATTAGCAATCTTGCCTTCAATGGTGCCTCATGCATGCAGAGAGAGGTAAGTTTGAACTTGGAGGAGCTAACGTTGGTTATTGCTTATTATAGATTCATTATTTGCTTTTCTGCTATTATTGGTTAATCTCGACCTAATTTTCCTTTATTATTGTACGAAGTTGCAATAAAGTGTTGTACTTAGTGAACTGGTATTGCTTTCCATGATGGATTATTCGTCCAAAAAAATATTAATTGTTATTGCATTAGTGCAACGCATGCTTATTATACACTGTCGAGTCGACCACCAACATAAACTTTCTTTAATATAACATTTGAAAGAGTTGCATTTTCTCCAATGGAGTCTGATACCATTGTTTGTCAGCATACATTATACACTTGCATCATTTAATTAATACTAATATATAATATATAATATCGTCATGAGAAGTAATTAGATGGCAATTGGTTCCAAGCTGTCCCTTTGAGGAAACCTTTGCATATCATTTCCCAGTATTTCCTGTCTGGTTCTTCCTGCACCAACTTAACCTTTGCCTTCTCAGCAAAATCCATCTCAATAGATTTATTCAATAGAAGTCGGTCGATTAAGTTATGAAGGATGTTTTTGTTGTACTCAGGGTGTCCTTGAATTCCCAGTATGTTATTACCAAATGTGAACATTTCAACCCCTGTTTTGTCAGAATATGCAAGTACTTTTGCTCCCTCAGGCACTTCCCAGACCTGATTAATGAAGATTATTAATTAAGGGCTGTTTAATAATGTCTAATCTTGAATGATCAAATTTTTTATATGTATATTTTATACATTTATTATGTATACCTCATCTTGGTGGCACTCTATGATTGAAAGTGCTGAAGGGATTTCATCAAAGCCATGTGAGTAGAAACTCTCTGTGAAGCTGACTTTCCTTACACCAATGTCCCACCCACTGTAAGATTTTGCTACTTTCCCTCCCAAAACTCTGCTCAATATCTGCAAAATTGTCGTCACACATCATATATTATACGATCATCATTGGAATTATGAACTTGCTTTTGTTATTCATGTTCATTATATATATTACCTGATGTCCGAAGCATATGCCAAGGACTTTCTTCTGCATTGAGAATAAAGTCTGCAGCAGAAAACAGAGTTCAAGAATCCAATACTCATTCCCATAAGCATCGTGGGGACTTCCACTAACTACGAAGCCCTCGTAGTTTTGAAGCTCGCTTACTGCGGGAAACTCGCCTTCGACTACTCTAAATAAATCCCATTTCTCGCCTTCTTCGCCTAATGCCTCGACGAAGACATTGAAGTACCCACCGTAGGCTTTCTTGACGTAGTCAGAGTCCTTTGCTGCGAGTAAAAGTGCGTATCTTTTCTTATCATCGCCTTGGACCTTCATTGTTATTGTTTGAGAGCTTCTGATGTTATTTTTTCTTGTCTAGAAGTTGGTAAGAATGTTTTTGTGTTGAGTATGTAATTGATGTTTGTTCATACTTTCTTGAGCCCCTTTTTATAGATGAGAGGAGAATTGAATAATGCCCCTCCCTATTAGCGTTTTGAATACAGAGAAATTAATATGGCATATATTCGTTCTGCCAGGAAAGAGATGAATGTAAACAATTGTTACGCGGCTTTCGGTATGTCTATATAATATTATATTAGAAAAAGATATAGGGGATTCAACACTTAAATACCTACATCAATAAAAATAAGACAGATCAGTCCCTTGTCAGATCCATTTTTGATATAGGTACCTAGTTGAATTTTATTTTACTGATAGGTACCTAACTGACGGATTTACCCCTGCTAAAACAACTTTATTACATCTTTTACCTGTTTTCTTCTTCACGTTCTTTCATTCCTAAAGAAAAAAAGTTCTCACTCTCCCAAACCCAAATCGCAGATTTAATCCCAGAAATCGAGCCGTGTTCGTTGTTGCTTCATATTCAACGTCGTCTGTCCACTCGTTCGTCGTGGTATTCTCCATCTGAAATCGGTAGGTAAGTCATTCGCAGTAATACCGTACGTCGTCCCATTTAGTCGCAGTATTTCCGTCCTCAATAGGCTTGTATCTAGTTTGATTTTGCCATTATTCGTTGGGTTTAAGCATTTTCAGTTAATGTTCGTAACAATGGCTGCGTGTTTTTGGAATAACATCAATTTGTTGTTCGATTAGGGTTTTTTGTGCTTGTATTTTCGGATGGGTGGATTAACTGTTGCCGATTTGGGTTTTTTGGAATGGGTTGGTTTTGATTTGTTCTAATGGGGTCAATTTGTTTTGGTACTACATTATCACTGATTTTGGTACACTCTGTTTTGGCAAAGTGGTACCCCTTGTGTGAATAAATTGGTACTGCTTGTTAATTGGTTTTTTCAAATGAGGTCAATTATTTTGGTACTACATAATCACTGCATTTGGTACCCCCAGTTTGGCAAATTGGTACCCCTTGTGTGAATAAAATGGTACTGCTTGTTAAATGGTTTTTCGAATGGAGTCAATTTATTTAGGTACTACATTATTACTGCTTTTGGTACCCTCTGTTTGGGCAAATTGGTACCCCTTGTGTGAATAAAATGGTACTTCTTTTTTACAGTAGATTTTTTGCAGAAATGCCTCCGCGAACAGATCTGAGCTGTCTTCAAGGTGTCATATTGCGCTGTTTTGATCTACCATAAGCAACTTGGAGGGTAGCATGCCCTAGATAAAAAAGAAGCTATAAGAAGGTCTCCGTTTCACTTTTTGTAGATATGCTTAAGATGTCACATTCGTTTGCTCGAATTGTGACATTGATAAAGCATTATAGTGTATCTTGCTTCTATGGCTGCTTGCATTTTACGTGACGAGCACAATTGTATGCTTGATCTGTTTGGTTAAGTTACTTGAATATGATGTGAGACTGTTTGGAGACTTTGTTTATGTAGGTTAACTTTTTCTGAGTTTGGGATGAGACCGTTTTGAGACTGTTTGGATTTTGTTCATGACTCAGTATTGTTTGGAAGAGGATGAGGTTGAGGCTAATGAAGGAGGATGCAATGATGTGTCCAAGGAGGATGCGATGGAAGAGGAAGAGGTTGAGGCTAATGAAGTCAACATGGGGATGAGACTGTTTGGAAACTTTGTCCTTTATGTTCATTAAGTTGTTCTTAGACTTGGGGATGAGACTGTTTGGAGACTCAGTGATGTCGTTTGTTGTGTAGTTCTATGAGACTGTCCGTATTTTTGTTATGTTTGGTTAAGTTACTTGAGTATGCTGTGAAACTGTTTGGAGACTTTGTTTATGTAGGTTAACTTCCTTTGAGTTGGGGATGAGACTGTTTGGAGTTTGTTCATGACTCAGTGATGTTCGTTTGTTGTGTAGTTCTGTAAATCTGCCTGTATATTATGCAGTACCATAGGTTTTTATATTGCCGTACCTTTTCTTTACATACAGAGTACCATAATATGCAGCCTAATCGTACCATTATGTACAAATATATCGTACCAAAACAGAAGATATGAAGAACCTTGTATTATTTGTATATTACCGTATCACATCTTTTACATACGGAGTACCAAAATATGCAGCTTAATCGTACCATTATGTAAATGTATGGCGTACCATACACAGAAGATATGAAGTACCTTGTCTTTGATATTACCATACCAGAACTTTTACATACAGAGTACCTTAAAATGCAGGTTAACCGTACCATTACGTAAATACATACCGTACCTTATATATCACACATGAAGTACCTTATCTGTTGTACACTAAGGTACCTTGTGTTTTACAGAAGGTACCTTATCATTTACATATATAGTACCATAACCTGCAGGTTTACCGTATCCAGAATTATACATATACAGTACCCAGATTTTAAAGTATATCGTACCATTTGTTATTCGATCGAAAAATAAATACAATCCTAATCGAATCTCGTTATCCTGCGTGATTTTGACAATACCTAACAATAACGAAATGAAAAAAAAATATGAAAGCCTAATGCTCCGAATTCGCAGATGTAGCACTCACCAAGTTATTCAAATTATGTTGTAGATGTTCTTGCTTCTATCCTTATACTATAACGAATCTTGGTATTCTAAGATTTAATTCATGCGTGCGGGGCCTAATGCACCGAATTTGATCTAAAACGTATTTTATACTATATTTTACTGTTCTCCGGTGGTTCGAGATGAAAAAGTAATTCGTACGACCTCGAAAAATACTAACCCTAGTATGACGTATCATATATTTAAGGGACGCCGTACCAAAAATAGCTTTGTAGGGGTACCTATCGTTTTGTTTGAAGCGTACCAACTCAGACACCGTTGCAGTACCATAAATTACATATGACATGAAACATCTTATGAAAGCCACCGACATGTCAGATAATGCTGTCTTTTATGATTTAATACCTCGTATGTCAGAATCTGTCCAGTCATGACAGAAAAATTCAGAAATCTGTCCACTCATAACAGAAAAATGTCATAAAAGTGTTCAATCACTGCAGAAAAATGTCAGAATTATCTCTTTCTTTCTCCACATCAACATGTGCTGAAATGTTTCGTTTGTGACGGAAAATAATTCTTAAATTCGAAGTCTTACTTTAATTTATACGGTACCTACTTCTGAAACGATACAGTACCCTATGTTGTACACTTAGGGTACCTAAATGACCTAAATTACAGTACCAAACTTGCGTATATAAACGTACCAAATTGGCATATGTTATAGTACCAAGTTCGCTTATATTACTACTATGTTGGCATATCTTACGGTATCAATGGTATATTACAGTACCAAATATGCATATACGTGGCATATATTACAGTATCATAGTTGCGCATATTAACGTACCAAATCGGCATATATTACAGTACCAAAGTTACATATCTTACGGTACCAAAGCGACATATATTACAGTACCAAAGTTGTGTACATTAACGTACCAAATTAGTATATATTACAGTACCAAATTTGCTTATATTAGTACTATGTTGGCATATCTTACGGTATCACCGGTATATTCCAGTACCAAAGTTACATATCTTAGGGTACCAACGTGGCATATATTACAGTATCATAGTTGCGTATATATTACGATATCAAATTGGCATATTATTACAGTATCAAACTGGCATATATTACGGTATCAAACTGGCTTATATTACAGTACCAAATTTGCATATATTACAATACATTGTTCACATCATTTAGACAAAAAGAATGAGTCATTATCAATTGACATATTTGGATAAAAGAATGACCCGTTGGTATCATTTAGACAAAAGAATGAGCCATGTCCTATTGACACATTGGCAATATATTAGAGTACCTTATTGGCATATATTACAGTACCTTATTGTCATATATTACAGTACCTTGTTGGCCTATATTACGGTACCTTATTGGCATTTATTACAGTACCTTGTTGTCATCCATTACAGTACCTTGTTGGTATATATTACGGTACCTTATTGGCATTTATTACAGTACCTTGTTGTCATATATTACATTACCAAATTAGAATATATTACAGTACCTTGTTGGCATATTACAATACCTTATTGTCATATATTACAGTACATTGTTGGCATCATTTGGATAAAGAATGTGCCACATACAAAAGTGCAACAAAAAAGGTATTGGAACAAAAGCATTAACGAAATACATGGCAAATACGGACCCTACGTCGATACGGCCTCTCTACAAGTACGACGATTATTCCTGTATTTTCCACATCTTTTGCGCTTGTTGGATCTTTTATCTACCTGAGAAGGAATCCTCCGGATCTTTCAGCAACCAAGAAGAACACAAATGCCCGGGTCACGAATAAAATTCCCGTCATCGATTTGAGCATTCATCTCGTGCGTCGTCGCTTCATGATCGATACTAAGAATGACTCCCTTTTATACTCACACAATGCAAACAACGTCCCGCCACTAACCGAACTTGTAGACGGCATATTTTCAGATAATATGACAACCTGTATAAATGGTACGCCTGTATAGTTTACAATGGTACAGCGTACGCGGACATCTTGGTACCGTATAGACATATAAAATGGTACGTAATAAACATAACAAATGATACGTAATAACAGTTATATAAAGAAAACCTGAAATCCCGATGGATTAGCCTCAATAACTGTCAAGAATCGACATCCACCCTTACATCGAGCTCCTAGATCGCATTCAGCTCCCAGATCTGGGTTAGATTTGATCTCACGAGTGCAATCGATTAACCACACCCAAAGTAAAATAAAAGCTTACATGACAAAATCGAGACCCTAAATCGAGACCCAATGTGGAATAGGCTCGTGCTCGTCGTCCGGTGCCACCACGAGCGGAAGGTGATCGTCAATTGCAGAGATGGAGCTGAAATTTTGTCAGGCGTGATCGTCCGGTGCCAAAATCGATTGACCAAACCCAAACCAAAAGAAAAATTTACCTGACAAAATCAACCCCCAAAATCGAGAACCCAACGTTCAATAGGGTCTTCGATCCTTGTCCGGTGCCGGCACGAGCAGAAGGAGTTGGTCGGCAAGAAGAAATCGTCGACGGCGAGCTGAAGGTCGAATTTTGCAGAGAGAAAAAAAAAAGCTGAAATGAAATTCTAAATCATTTAATAAGGGTATTTTCGTAATCTTAGGTGATTAGGTACCTAAGTGTAAAAATTTTATTCAACTAGGTACCTAGCTATAAAATAGTTCTGACAAGGTACCTAAGTGGCTGATTTTTTTCCTATTGGGTATTTATGTGTAGATTTCCGAAAGATATATTGCAACTGTTATCTTGGATTACTTTGTAAAGAATTTTTATGAATAAAGACAATATAAGGGAGGAGGCGGCCATCGTCTAATAAGATATGCAATAAAAGTCTTAGAAAAATACAATGGGCTTTGACTACTTTCAGAAAATTGAAACTGCCCATCAGAAAAGAATTGACTTAGCATGTCAAAGCTTGAAAATCAAACTCAACTTCAAAATAAATATTAAGAAAATAAAGAGATATTAGATACACACATCTTATGCTGTGTACTTGCAATATTCCGAGGATTTGTACATCTAACTAATCTGCTACTTCCCACAACTATAAATTCCCATTCTGCGAATATAATACGTCTACAAGAATAACTTCCTCCAAAAGCTCTGCATGGAATATAAAAGAGATTAAGATCCGAGCTCGGGTAAGAATAATAGAATCAAGAAGAAACCTCTCGATATTGGCTGTTTGTCGCTTGCCGGCAAAGATTCAAGTACCATTAGTGCGGTGTTCGTCTGCAGTGCTTATCATCAATGATTCGTAAAACTGGCACGAGAATGAAAACAAGAATCATAATTCAAAGCAAGAATTTAGGCCAAATGCATGAGCATGGGTATCAATTATTGCAATATCGTCCCAGACAAAACTGGAAATGATTCTTCTTTAGCATTTTTCCAGGTATCAGATTATGTTCTCCAAAAAGAGTATAATGCATGAGTCAGAACTTAATCACCGTATCGTATCATCTCGTTTTCTCTCTTTTTCGTTTTATAGATTCGCTATATTATTCGACAGCTCTGCAACAATGTTCTCAAATAGCATCCATCACAAAGGGAAAGTACACAATCCAACAAATCAATCTAAAGATGCATGCAATACTCTGCAGTATTTCAAAGTAGTAGTAGTGGTACAGAACATGCCTGATCATATTGGATAGAATGCACTGAAATGAGTGTTGAGTAAAAAAACGCCCAAGAGAAAACAAAGATCGAATTAACTCAATCAACTGAAAATTATAGTCTTGTTGATATGTATACGATAAACTACAATGCAGGTTAAAAAGAGCAGCTGCCGCCAGTTCACCATAAACCAACTAATCAGATCTTAGGATGAACAAGAAAACCCAAAACAAAGAGAAGCATCATCACTCACGCACGCCGTGATACGCAAAAGTTCCATTTTTCATACTCTTCGTCTCGTTTTTGTCCGCGGATTTCGCCTGTGTATCTGCAAATTGGTGGCGATGAAATCCGATGGGTAAGTGGAGGTGCACTGTACTCAGCAGACTTTAGCTGCGAAGGCAACGGCGTTTTGGGGTTTGTGGCGTCGGAGAAGGCGTCGACGGCGATTTGGTAGGTGAGCTTCAGTTCGTCGGAGTTCGGCTATGAGCTGATGAGTGAGCATTTGAGGGCTATTTGATCTGTTTTCTTAATTGTTTTTGCTATTAGATTATTTAATACTATTTTTATTAATTAAAATTATGCCAAATTAACCGATGAACATTTTAAACCCTTTGCTGCAAAAACCCTTTCTTTCTCCCTTGTTTGCCATTGTTCCGACATACACTGCTCAATTCATCAATCTCATCTCATCTCATCTCTCAAAGCTGTAATCTTTCGTTGCGTTCCCCTCAATTCCAATTTAGGCGTACATTTTCTCGATCAATTCAACGTTTTAGGATATAGTTGATTCAGCTTTCGGTGATTTGCTTCCGTTTGCAGGTTAATTGCTGATCGAACTGATAAAGAAAATGGGTTTTACACAATGTCTGAAGCGTCCGATGGAGATTCTGTTTAAGAAGACTTGTTCGGCGAGCTCTGGGCGTGCTTATTCTACTTCTATGGCAGGCAGAGGAAATTTGTTTTCTTCACATAATGTTTCGACTTGTCCCTGTTGTCCGAAGCCATTCAACAGCTTACAGATCTATTTCACTAGACATTACTCGTCTGAAATATCTGCATCAGCTCAAACGAACCTCATCAAACAGCTACGTGAGAGAACAAGTGCGCCGATAAAGGATGTCAAGTCAGCTCTTGTCGCCTGTAACTGGGATATTGGTGAGTCAACATGTTTTTTTTTTTTTTGGTTTATATTTTAAACAGTTCTTTCTGAAATTGTGCGTGGAGTCTTATGTGATTGAGCTTACGTATTAACGATCATGGATAATGAAGAGGCTGCACAAACGGATCTAAGGAAAAGAGGGGTTGCACTTGCTTCGAAGAAATCTTCTAGAACTGCTGCTGAGGGTTTGCTTGCATTGGCGCAGGATGAGAAGCAAGCCATACTTGTCGAGCTGAACTGTGAGACTGACTTCGTTGCCAGGAATGAGATTTTCCAGTACTTGGTAAGTACGGCGTTTAAGATTACTTCTGAGCCTGTCGCAATTTTCTCTTCTTCGGCAAATTGTTGCCTGGATTATGCAAATCTAAATAGATTGATTCTTAGATTGTCTGTTCAGCATTCTTGATCTTATTCGTTTGGTCAAATTGATAAATTTTGATTAGCTAACTTCTTCATCGTGATTGATCCAGGCCTCATCTTTGGCAAAGTCTGCTTTGCCGATTCGACATCGAACAGTCCCCTCGGAAGCTACCCCTTTCGGACCAGATTCTATAGGGGTTAGTAGTCTTTATCGTGAAATACCGTAGTTGTCGATCTCCAATGCTTGGGCTAAAATATGTTTCTTTGCCTCTTCTAATCATCCTCACTGTTTGGGTCATTGTACTCTATGCCTTCCGTAGGATTTGAAAATGGTACTTGACCATCCCAAGTTAAGTGGAGAGAAAACAGTTGAAAATGCAATTACAGATGTTGCTGCAATGATGGGAGAGAACGTCAAGCTTGGATGGGGTTTCTCCGTGACCGCTCCTGCCTATGGCGTCCTCTCCACATATCTCCACTCGAGTCCCCAACCAGGTGATTAGAAATTTCCTTGATCTCTGTCAAATTTGGACATTTCTTGTCCCACGCACGAGCTTATATTACAAGGCATACTATGTTGTCATAATGAGCGTAGGCGTTGGGCGCATTGCTGGGATTGTATGCCTCGAAGTACAGGATAAGAATGCTCCATTGGATGCTGTCCATCGAGTTGGGTCAGAATTGGCTATGCACGTCGTTGCTGCTAAGCCAATATACCTGGCGAAGGAACATGTGACCTCCGACGCATTAGGAAAGGAGCGTGAGATTCTTCGATCTCAGGTATGAACCTCAATCTCATTACGTGCATATATATGGCATCGCAAGCTCTTCAAATCCAGCGTTTGAATCACATTCTTTGTTACTTTCTACCTTTTAGGCAGAAGGCACGGGAAAGTCTCAGATGGCCATAGATAAGATGGTCGACGGACGCTTGAGAAAGTATTTTGAGGAAGTAGTGCTTTTGGAGCAGAAGTTTGTGGTCAACGATGCCTTGAACATAAAGGTATATATCATATAGTTCAGTCTAACACTTGATGCAAAAGGATTCAAGAATACTCAGTGTATCTACTCTTGCTTGTAGACGTTGTTGGATAACCTATCGAAGGAAGTTGGTTCCAAGGTGACCATCGGAAACTTCCTCAGGGTCGAAGTCGGAGAAGGAGAAAAGGTTAGCACAACTTCTGAAAAAAATATCTAATCGCTTTGATGCGAACAACTGTGGAATCTTCCTCATTGCTCACTTTGGAGTTTGTGTTGTTTTTTAGAGTTCAAGACTTTTATTTATTGGCAATGTATCTGCAAATAATGTCACCGCCTCACTCAAGGGGGATCAACCCAAAATTTTGATTCTTATGTTAGTGACTTAATGAGCTATGTTATAGCTAAAATACAGTTTATCTGCTTGTCTATTGAACGGATGTGATCAAGTACTGATTTTGAGCATTCATACATCAATCAACAGAAGTACTATTCTTCATTACATTAGATGAGAAATTTTATACTCGGAAGAAATCAACTACTCGGTTCCAAAACGAGAAAAAAACACCCCTTCCAACTATCTTGGAGTTATTGGTTAACTGCTTTGTTTTCTTCTTGATGCTACTTCTAAAGCCCAAGCTTTACCCAGATCTGTCTGAAATTTACCGGCTGTTGACTGGAAAAACTCTTCAAGGTCCTTTCCTTGTTCTGTATACGTAGAACAAAAGATATGAATCTTGATAAGCTGTGATGATAAATTGCTGGTCCAACTGATCGTTTGACGCAGCAGAATAATACTATTGAACTCAAATGAAATTGAGCAATTCGGGTACCTTTTTCATATTCTAAAGCTTGAAGTATCATCTCCACCTGAGAATAACTTCAGAATTTAGACTAGTGGAATCAGCCAGCAGAAGCAATCTGAGTAAACAATTACTGCACAACGTATTACCTTGTCGAAGTCCTTGACAAACTTAGCTTCCATAGAAGAATTCTCTTCGTACTCCATCCACAAATCACTGATCTCCTTAGCTGCATTAGAATTAGATCATGTATTTTCACAGAAACCTAGTGGCAATAACCCCATTTAAAGGCACACACAATACCTCGTGGGCCTCCTCCTAATAGTTCACACATTTTCTTCAAGGCTTCTTGCTCAAGTCGACTCTTTTCTTCCTTGGGGACTCCATCTGAAGGAGTGATATCGCCGACAATAGCTATTCATATGAGCCAAAGGCAATCAGAAAGTTAGCCAAATTGCTGATGACACCTTGCTATCAGTTTATAAAATAAAGACAAGAAGCAAGATTTGCACTACCTTCAGCAATATCGTGCACAATCGCCATTTTCACACACCTGAAGCGGCAAAATCGAAGAGTCGTAACCAATTTCATACCAGACGAAAAGTTAAGTGGAATTCAGCTAAATTTAGCAGAGTTCATCAATGGAGTGCAAAGGCTTACTTTTCACGGTTAACGCCAGGAAAATCCGGGGCAACAAGCGCCATTAATCCCATCCGATACATGTGATCAGCAATAGATTCAGGTTCCTTAACACCTCTCCGAACCCATCCAGCTCGCTTTGTTGTCTGATGAGATTGAAGTTTTGCTTTACACAATTAATCTCAACACACACAAGCTCGACGGAGTTCGGCGTTCAAGGAAAAAAAAAATCGAACAGCTAATGTACCTTGAGACGGTGACAAAGCGTCAGGAAATCAATGGCCGAGGAAGGTGAGGGAGGCGCTGAGGAAGAAGATGACGAAATGGCAGGATCTTCAGTTGACATTTTCGATGAAGAAATGACACGAAGCGGCGTCGTTCGCAGTGGCTTGTAGTGCGCAAGCGATAGCGATAATGTGAGCTTGCACAATATGATGACTCTCATCTTTCTTTTCTCTCTGTCTCGTTATTTTAGCATATTCTTCTCTCCTTTTGTATTTCCAATTCACGTGAAAATCTATTTTATTTGAGAATTATCTGAACTGAGCCCATATTGCTTTAGAAGCCCGCCCAATACTATGATATTAGGCCTCCACATAAAATAATAATAAATAAAAAGAGAGATTATTACGCACGAAAAAAGAAAGAGAAACACAATTCTTATTAAGTGGGCCCAACCTCCAGGCATTGAAGACCACGTGTAAGTGTCGGTAGGAAAATGACTAACAGTTAAAGCAATGTGGTTTGGCCCAAAGCGAGCGTTGTAGTAATTTGCGGGTCCCTAATAAGGTATTAGCTAAAGCTACATATTCATGTGACTTTAGTTAATCCGAACATTTATGACAAAATTACCATTTATTGGTAAAATATTAAATAGAGAAAATTGTAATTAAATATAACTAAACTTAATATCATCTAAAATCATCTACCAGATCTATTTGAGATCATTATTTTAATCCATCAGCCAAACATCATAAAAAAGTTCATGCCACCATTACTTAAACCTTACTAAAGTTAATACTATCAAACACATCATTCCTATCAAAGGGAGCATAAAGTATGATGTATGAATTGGGTACGTTATTTGCTCCGTTAATTGTGAAAAAGTTAGGTCACTAATATTAATTCATCACCCAGCCATAATGACGACGAACGACGTTTAACTTTTCACCTCACTAAGCAAGTGATGAAGAGAATAATGATCAAAAGCCTTTGTTTTGTTATTCCCTTACAAAAGAAAAAGTAAAAGGTAAAAAAGACATGTAATTCCGTTTTAACCCCCCGAGTAAAAGAGGAAATCTAACACCTCCGAAAGAAAGAAATTATGCAAAAAAGAATTTCATTTCAGATTAAAAAAAAAAGGAAAAAGAAAAAGAAAAATTAAAACACAGATCGTCGGCCATGGTCGTAGCCGTAAAAGGACAAGTACCACTTAACAAACCTCTTCAGCCCAGTCTGCAAATCCGTACTAGGCCTATAACCTAATTCCCTCATCGCCAAGCTAATATTCGCGTGTGTGAAAGGCACGTCGCCGTTCCCAGGCATATCGACCATCTTCTTCTTCGCTTTCATCTTCAGATTCTTCTCCAAAAACCCAACCATCATCGGAACGGTCACCGGCGAAGTATTACCCAGGTTGTAAATCCTATACTGCGCCGGCCCAAGCTTCTTCCCGCCGGAACCAGTGCTCTTCTTCGCCGTGTCCAGCGATGCAACGCAGCCCTTTACGACGTCGTCGATGTAGGTGAAATCCCTAGCCAGATCGACCTTGTTCTTCCCTCTGTAGATTGTGATTGGCTTCCCTTCGAGGATGTTCTTAGTGAAGGAGAAATAAGCCATGTCTGGCCTGCCCCAAGGGCCGTACACTGTGAAGAATCTCAGCCCTGTTATGGATAATCCGTAGATGTGATTGTAGGTGTGTGTAATTTCCTCGCCGGCCTTCTTCGTCGCCGCGTACAGAGAAGCGGGTCGGTCGGTTCGATCCGATTCGGAGAACGGTGCCTTATCGTTTAACCCGTAAACGGAGCTTGAGCTGGCCCACACAATCGCCGGCTGTGGATTCTGATTCTTGCAAGCTTCTAAGAGGGTGACCAAGCCGGCGATGTTGCTGTTCACATACGACTGAGGATTCTTCATGGCGTAACGAACGCCGGCCTGCGCCGCCAGGTGCATCACGTGGGTGAACGGTACGGCGGCGAAGAGCTTGGCCAGCAGGCGAGCGTCGTTGATGTCGCCTTCGACGACGTAGACGCCGTGCTTGCTTAACATCGACCGCCGCGCTTTCTTCAGGGAAGGGTCGTAGTAATCGTTGAAGTTGTCGAGGCCGACGACTCCGTCGCCGCGCTTCTTCAGGGCGAGGGACACGTGGGTTCCGACGAAACCTCCGGCTCCGGTCACCAGCACGGTCATCCCGTTGTTCCGGCGTATTTTGGCCGAGTTTTTTACCTGCTTTTCCCATCGTATGCCGGAGAAACAGCGGTGGCCGGAATCGAAGGACTGGAAACTCAGGTAGGCGGCGGTCACGGCGATTAAGAAGAGGGCCCATAAGAACATAGTGCTCGTGGAGGCGAAGCATCGTTGGAATTGACGGTGAATCGACGAATGGGACGGCCTGTCTTTGAATTTTCCCGGCGTCGACGGCAGAAATGCTTCTTCCTCGTCCTTCGGAGGCATTTTTTTCTGGGCTTTTTCGCTGTTGCTGTGATAATCAGGAATGGATGTTGATTTGTGTTACGTTTTCTCGGCGGCTGTGATGTAATTTTGTACTGAGAAAAGGATAAGGAAAGAACAGATGATGAAAACAAGGCACCTCTACTCTCTGAGGGGAAGAAGAAAGCTGAGTGGGATTTAATATAAAGGGAATATATAGTGGGAGGCCACTTTGGGAGATGAAACGCGTTCAAGGACTAGATTGTAAATCAAATTTTAACCATTAGGAAATATAATAAATATTTTTTAAGGTTTCTGTATTTGTTCGATCGTTTCTACGCGGTTTCTATGCCGAAGATACGTCGCGTATTGTGCTAATTGGGTTTTGGGATTGAAATCTTAAAACTATGGATTCGCAGTTTGTATTTTAAATAAACTTAGATGGAAAAACATTATTTTCTTTTTCAATATCCAACTAATGGATGATTTCGTAATTCGTATAGAATATTCGCATAACGTGTAATTTTCAACCGTGTATTATGTATTCTTATGACATTACAAATATCGTAGAATTCTTAAACGTCGTCGAAACAATTGGCGGAAGGTAATGATTTTAAGGCCTAGTCACGAGATGATCGAATTTTCTACATAATAGTATTCATTGACTCGCATTAATTAATCATTGGGTCCTTTTTTGGATAAGAAGTCATATTTATTGCTCATCGCTATTCTATGAATCCATTTAATTTCAATACATGCATTCATATTCATTTCTTTCTTAAATTATGCCGCGAAGGTGTGAATGTCACATTTAACCGGTACGAATGGCAGCATTATTTGGTACATGTATCATTTGTATTTTTTGTATTTCATAGTACATGTAAGTACATGAATATTATACATACATGTAACATTTATATAAGATAATAAGTTGAGGTACTTCGAGTGGTTTTTCTCCTTTTATTTAACTTTTGTGATTCTGTAATGAAGGTAAGATAACAAGAAGCACACATTTGGTGAATATTATGGGTGTTCACGATAGGAAGCTAGCTTAGCATAGGATGAAAGATGCGGACAAGCTTTTATGTGTACTTGCTTCAAAGTGAAGAGATTAATTATGTGCTTTTATGGTTAATATCTTTTTGTTAGGGGATTTTTTTGTAATTATGCGGTTAGAGGAAGATTCCAGAAAGTTGCTTGCGGTGTTCCTCGGTGGTTAGTGAGAATGTCTAAAACTACAGACCGAGTGATTGTTCTTGCAATGAGTGTTGTATGGTGTTCGTTGAGAAATTTTGATGCTAAGAGTTTGAGGGTCTTATTAAATATGTTAATGGTCGAATTTAGTATTCACTTAGGAGTTCATGGCTGATTTTAATATTAAACCTCTCAATTAGAAACATGATGGCTTCATACATTATGATTACAAAACCACGACTGCGTGTGATTAGTGTGGATGAGAGATAGTTCATGTCTATGTTCGAAATGCATAGAATATATTATTTTTTCGGCTAATTAAGTTTCAGGCCCAAAAACACCATTTTTTCGGCTTATTATTTTTTTTATAGGTGGGTGCAATGAAATAATATAAACAGAAAATTCATGTGATGTGACCTTCCTAGAATTTCTGTCAATTTAACGTGTGAAAAACTTTAGTTAAACAAGAAACAAAAGACGCGTAAGGCGGACAAAATTTTACATAATTATCAAGAAAATAACTATCTTGCCCTAGAAGAAATGAATATAGAACTGATTAATTATTGGCCACATGGACGGACAACTTGTATTATTCCATTTAAATGGTCAAGAGCCGTTTACTTTTGGAAATTTCCTTGAACCTTCTCTCCTTAAAACGATACTATCGAAACCCAAATAATTTTTAATATGGATATGCAATGGAAATTTGTAAATAATACATCAAGAAAAACGGATAAGAACAAAGTGGGTAGGCCAGAAAATAACATAAAGAAAGTTTATTAGTTTCGAAGAGCTCAAGCAGTTGACTGACTTGCGATTTCCTAGCATAAAAACATAATTGCAGGTTTAAATCAGAAAGATTTGACGTAATATATATTTTATTTTAAATTAATAGAGGATAGTGTAACGAGTCCATGGCTAACTATAAGGTTAGCGTTAGGAGTTGACTGTTTCAACAAATCATAAACCACCTAATACAAGAAAAGATTTCTTTTTCTAAATAAATATCTTCCTTTTAAAGTTTTTAAAAAGCTAATAGACTTTTCAATATAATTTCCCCACACGTTTAAGTTTTTTACGCTCATCTTCTCCCACGCGCCTCTCCGTCTCTTACTCTTATATTTTTATATATATATAGTGGGGAAACGAATAGCTGCTGATATTCATAGCACATACCCTAAGCTGCTTTCGCTACGTTTGATCTGAGAGTTATTTTCGATTTCAACAACTTCGCTTTGAAATCTCAAGAAGAAGAGTGAAGGAGAAGGAAAGAAAATGGTTCGTTGCAGCAATAATCTGATTGGTATACTCAATGTCATCACCTTGCTTATATCCATACCTATAATCGCCGGCGGAGTTTGGCTCTCTCACCAATCTAACACCGAGTGCGAGAGGTTTCTCGACAAACCTGTCATCGCTCTTGGCGTTTTCGTCCTCTTGGTGTCCGTAGCTGGAATAATCGGTTCGTGCTGCAGGTAAGCGAATTTTGTTCTGTTTTTATTAGCGTATCTGAATGAGTGATTTGTTTTACCTGCTGATGATGCTCAGATGTCGTTAGGAAGTTGAAAATTTCCGTCAAATTGACTGAATTGACGGAACAAATTCATTCTAATCGAAGGAAAGCCGTGAATTTTCCAAGTAATATCCAGCTAGACCTAATTTCATGTTCTCTGCAGGGTAACGTGGCTCTTATGGGTGTATTTGCTGGTGATGTTCCTATTGATCGTTCTCCTATTCTGCTTCACCATATTCGCCTTCGTGGTGACGAACAAAGGCGCCGGCGAGACTGTTTCGGGCAAGGGTTATAAAGAGTACAGGCTCGGGGACTACTCCAATTGGCTTCAGAAGAGAGTCAACAAAAACTGGAACAAGATTCAGAGTTGCTTGGTTGATAGCAAGATCTGCAAGAAGCTTCTTGAACAAGGGTCTACCAACGTAGATCAGTTTTATCAGGAACATCTCTCTGCTCTTCAGGTATCTACTTTCTTCTTTGATTTATTCTTCTATGGTTCACCTTACTGGCAATTTCTTTAAATGGTTCCGTGGATCACACGTTTGACAAGCTGACTTCAAGGGGTTTTTAATCATTTCAAACTTTTTGGAAGCAAAAGTAAATGATTTCTTATGATTGAATTGAAGAAAGTGGTTTGTAAAAGTTGGGCACCTTTAAAGACTTTATCCCGGACATGATAGGCCATCTAAAGCACCTTTTTGTCCATATAAAAGGCTCCAGCATTTTTTCATGTTATAATTCCTTGTATAGTTGTTATGTGTATAATTACTACTAACAACTGAGGATTGTTAATTTCCTTGAACTCAGTCTGGGTGCTGTAAGCCACCAACCGAATGCAGCTTCCAATACGTCAGCCCGACAAACTGGACAAGCACCACAACGCAATCATCGTCCACAAATGTAGACTGCAAAACATGGAACAACGATCCCAACATTCTGTGCTACGGTTGCCAATCTTGCAAGGCCGGGCTTTTGGACAACATCAAGAGCGATTGGAAGAAAGTGGCTGTCCTAAACATCGTATTCCTCGTCGTCCTCATCGTCGTTTACTCCATTGGTTGCTGCGCATTTAGGAACAACAGGGAGGACAATGCTTGGAAACGAGGATATCCTTGAAGCACTATAGCATTCATTGCTTAACCATATGATTCGCATATCTGTCTTCTGTCCTAGTGTTTTGATATGGTTTGTGTACATTGGAGTTGAGAACACTTTCTGCGTACTTATTTTCACTTTATTTTTATGATATTATGGGTATTGTTTTTATTTCTTGATGGGCTGGCTGGGGCACATATTGGCTTTATAGCACACACCATGTGAGCCATTACTGTGATGTTAGTGTTATTATCCTATGGTAGGTCCATACATTCAAATCAGTGGTTGAGAATTGACCGGTACCTAAACAGACTATTGCTTTTTCAGTTATTGCAATGAAAATCCATAAATTATTGGTGACTTCAGTTATCGCAATATGGCTGATGGTGTGGCATCGATCAGTGAGTTTGATCGATAGAAATGGCTTAAAGTTAAGACCCTTCTAAGTACTGTCTAATAATATGGTTGAGAACATTAACTGCAATTCGTTGACAATATGTCAATATGCTACTATCTCACATTCACTCGCTATCCAATCTTTTGTATGCTGCATTGAATTCATATTTTGAATGAAATATAGGCTCGCTCAACCTTTTCCTTTTTTCTTACATTTTCCTTTACGGACCTCCAGACCGCGAATGTTCTGCATCTCTTTCTGATATGGAAAGGAAAAGAGTTTCATATGTGAGGAAAAAACAGAAGCTTTCCAGAAACACTACATAACTAATATATAATGGGCTTTATTTACGTATATACATTTCATTGTGCTATGATCCGTCAACTATCATCCTCCAAGTTGCTACATGACACACATTAGCCAGAAAATTTTAATTTCCTGATTGCAGAAAAATGTATTTTCTGAGTAAGACATTTTTCTAATATTTTTATACAGCTATGCTTGCCAGCCCATCGCTACCCTAACTCAACTAACATTGCACATTTCAGGTACATTAATTTCTCGGCTATCATCTCATCTACCAAATAATAATAAATACTAAAGCCCTACTGTTTAGTTATTTGTTTATAAAGAGAGGGCTCCCATTTGTGTGTAGCGAATGCATTGCTGACCATGTTGGCAAAGTTTGAATAGTTTGCTCATACGTTGACTTTTCTTGAAATATTATATACATATGCTCAGTCTATATATTGGAGAAATGGATAAGCTTACTTTCCTTCTGTAGCTCAAACAAAGTCATCCTTTTCTTCCTCAAGACTGCATTTGCAGCTGTAATAACCCTAAAAAGACTCCATGGCTGCCCCGTTATATTCTTGGCCATGGGAGATTCTGGGCAGTAACAAGGTATGTTTGAAGAAGACAAAGACAACATGGCAATGCATATATTGTATTGTAATATTTCTCCTTGATTTGACTGTTGCTGTTCTATCAAAACAGTGGATGCTTTATGGGTTATTTCTGGCGAAAGCAATGCACTCGAGCTACCGAGAAGAAGTGCTCATAAAAGACAACTCAAGCCTTCACATATTCATCTTGTGCGTACTGAGATTCCTCATGTACGTATCATGGACATCTTACAGCAACATGCTGTTTTTCACACGGAATCTCAGGATTGTTGAGAAAGGCGTTGATTTTAAGCAGATCGACAAAGAATGGCACTGGTAATACGCTGTAGTGTAATAAACCTCTGCGTGTTTAGAGTATGTAAAGACCGTTTCTTGTCTAAAAATCCTCTTTTTTTTTTTTTTCTTTCAAGGGATAATTTTATCGTACTTCAAGCTTTTGTCGGCGCTCTCTTGCTGTACATGTTCCCAGTTTTCTCCTCATTACCTCTTTGGAACCTTAAAGGGATCATATCAGCGATAGCTCTTCACATCGCAGTTTCTGAGCCACTTTTCTACGCCATTCACAAATGCTTCCATGGCAACTTTCTCTTTACACGTTACCATTCGCTTCACCATTCATCAGCTGTGCCACAAGCTTATACAGGTGAGGCAAGCAATTAATATATGTTATCACGGATTTAATAGTTTCCCTCAATAACCCTTCATCTCTTACCACTGTGAGGTTCATTAAATATTGGTTTTTCTTTTCTTACAGCTGGGCATGCTACATTCTTGGAACACCTTGTGCTGACCGTTGTAATAGGTTTACCCATCATTGGTTCGTTCTTGACCGGCCATGGATCTCTGAGCTTGATCTATGTGTATGTTTTGGGGTTCGATCTGATGAGATGCTTGGGACATTCGAACGTCGAAATCGTTCCTCACTGGATATTCGAGACGATCCCTTTTCTTAGATACATCATTTACACTCCAACGTAAGTAGCCTTGGATCATATTATGGAGCTTATTGACAGAAAGTTTCAGACAAATTGTGTTTGTTCATTGATAGGACATATGTTAATAGAGACAATTGTGTTATTTTCTTGCAGATATCACAGCATTCATCACACAGAAATGGACTCCAACTACTGTCTTTTCATGCCCCTATTCGACGCGCTGGGAAGCACGTTGAACGCAAAATCGTGGACAACGCAAAAGGAGAACAGTTTTGGTAAGAAATCGAAGGTCCCAGATTTCGTGTTCCTCGCGCACGTAGTCGACATGTCGTCGGCCATGCACGCACCTTTCGTAATCAGGGATATCGCATCGTTGCCTTATCGAACGAGAATCTACTTGCTGCCATTGTTGCCCTTTTCGTTCTTGGCGATGATACTGATGTGGGCCAAGTCCAAAACTTTCTTGAACTCATCTTACAACCTTAGAGGCAAACATCACCAAACATGGGTCGTCCCTCGTTACGGTTTTCAGGTTCGAACATCTCAAGTAACAGGCTTTAGTTTAGTCCCAGGAACGCAAAGCTTAGCTCGAGACCTGCTTTTTTTTTCGCAGTATTTCTTACCATTTGCCGCGAAAGGAATCAACGAGCAGATAGAATCAGCCATCCTTAGAGCTGATAGATTGGGAGTTAAAGTCATTAGCCTGGCTGCCTTAAATAAGGTTTATTTTCTCATAGAACTCGAAAAAAAGAAATGATCAATCATGGTTAGTGATGCCAAGGTGCTTACATACTCGACAAATGGCAGAACGAAGCTCTAAACGGAGGCGGGAAGCTGTTCGTAGACAAGCTCCCCGATCTTAATGTTCGTGTGGTGCATGGGAATACTCTTACGGCAGCTGTGATTCTTGATGAGATTCCTAAGGATGTAACAGAGGTGTTTTTAACTGGTGCCACTTCGAAGCTTGGTCGGGCTATTGCTCTCTATCTCTGTAGGAAAGGAGTTCGAGTTCTGGTAAGAGGAGCCTCATTACAACAAATGTTAGAATCGAATAAGACATATAGAACATTGCTAACTCTACCATACGCATGCAGATGCTAACTCTATCGGCGGAAAGATTCAGAAAAATTCAGAAGGAAGCGCCCGCAGATTACCAGAAATATCTAGTCCAAGTGACCAAGTATCAAGCTGCACAGAACTGCAAAGTAAGCTGAATAACAATCTGCGAAAACGGAAACCATTTGATCTGATCGAATGAGATTTTTAGGAATTTAACGACGTATTTTGTCGACAGACGTGGATCGTAGGCAAATGGATCACCCCGAGGGAGCAAAGCTTCGCCCCGAAAGGAGCACATTTTCATCAGTTCGTAGTACCGCCAATACTGCACTTCAGAAGAGACTGTACTTACGGTGATTTAGCTGCCATGAGATTGCCTGAAGATGTCGAAGGGCTCGGTTCTTGCGAGGTAACTGATAATCCATATAAACACCATTCTTACATTACTAAATATATAGCAAGAGAAAAACGACGCATTAAGAGTTACGTTATGAAATGTTACAGTACACAATGGAGAGAGGCGTAGTCCATGCTTGCCATGCTGGCGGCGTTGTTCACTCTTTGGAGGGATGGACCCATCACGAAGTCGGGGCGATAGACGTTGATCGAATCGATATGGTGTGGAAAGCTGCACTAAAACATGGTTTGAAGCCAGTCTCATCAGCAGCAATCAGTAGAAATGATAATGATCATCATTAGCATTCATTCATCGCCCAAGATATGTATGCAGCAGAGGAGATTATCTGTATGTGTTTTGACCAGCTATATATGTATTTATTCATTTATTTAGTTACTAAATCTAACAGTTGTGTGTACTGTGTAATGACATTTGAGGATCTCTGTTTTGCTTCATCAAGTAAAAATGTCTGTTTCCCATCAATTTGCAGACATAACAGAATATTTCCTCGTACTGTTGTTACATTACATGTATGTATGGATGTAATAATGAATTCACTACTACAGTTCGTAGTCGATGGGCAGACCCATCCACAGCAGAAGTCTTCGAGGGCGGTCGAGAAACCTTGCTTGCCAAGCGGGCTCATCGCTCTCAAGCGTAAAACCGCTCTTCAAGTATAGATTCTTGGCTGGTTCGTTATCCACAGCCACATGAACGTACAGATCACTTATTCCTGAGAAAAATCAGAATGTAAGAACGATCGATGCAACGTTGTTTAAACGTTATAATAACAGACTGGGCTGAGTCTCCTTACCCCATTCTTGAGCTACTGTTATCGACTTTGCTATGATTTCGTAGCCTACACGGTTTCGACGCACTTCATTTGCAACGCATACGTTGCTTATGTATGCCCTTGCGAAATCAGACCCAATTCCCTGATAAAGGTAAGAGGGAAGTTGTTTCGGGCAGAAAATAAACTTCGTAGTGATGAGTGATCAAGAAAGTACCTTAGGTCTTGCCCCGATTAGTTCATTGGGAAGGCTGACACACTGATTTAGATCAAGTGTCCCTACAACCACTCGATCATCGCCATTATGCGAAAACTGTGGGAACGATCTGACAGTTATATATATATATATATATATATATATATACATATATATTGTTGAATGAAGATCATTACAACCTTGCAAGAACTGGACAAGTCTTCGTAGGCATTTGATACGAGTGATGCGGGCAATGTGGCATTGATGCAAGAAACTTTCCGAAAGCCCTTCGATTTTCCAGACACACGTTCTTTGATTGCTTCGAATTCACGTTCGGCCAAGTACTTCTTATGATCCTAGCAGAACTTGAAATTAGGAAATAACATTAAGCAAAAGTTGGGATTTTTGGCTTTCTTTCTATCCTACCCTACAAAGGATGAAGAACAATTCCACAAACGTGGAAACAACATAAGCCCAGCAAAGAATAACCAAACAACAACCCAATACTGGCAAATAACAAGGATCAGCATAGTGGGTCAATGGATAAGAGCAGCTCAATCTTTAAGGGAAGGGGTCGATAAACTCACTTCGAGGCCGAACATATTGGGATCGAAGTCATAGAAAGTTCTGACACGGAGACACGCGGTGGCCCAGAATTGGGCGTCGTCTTGAGCGTCGGGCACTGAGACACTCAGCAATGACTTGTCGACTGTAGTCGGCAGTGGGATTGCCAACTGGGATGTTGTCCGGCGGTTCGATGCTCGGCGGCGAAAGGAGGTTGAGAAGCCGCGGCAGGTGGTGGCTCGCCGGAGGAAATGAGGAGGTGGAGTTGGGTGTACTAAGGCCATAGCGCCAGGCACGCCCGTGTGTGCGTGAGTGTGCGTGCAAAATCTGATCTTCGATCGAATGGCCTGCTGTCATTTTGGACCATTCGTATTATGTTTCGATAAATCCGAGAAAAAGGGATTGGTTTTGATGGACTGTTAAGTCAATAATGTTCTTGGTTAACGGACCAATTTTATCATTTAATTCTTCATATATCATGTTTATTTTACATTGTTTTTTATAAATATATCTTTTAATAATTTTTTCTTCTTATCCCGAGGTATCCAACACAAACTGGCTATGACTAGCCCCTAAATACTAGGCTGGGCTTACGCCACACAGACCTGACGGAGGCTTAACTGCGCCGCACACTTCAGAGGTGGGACTAATTCTCGGCTAGGTGAATACGTTCTAAATTCACCCGACAACGATAATAATGGGATAACACTCCATGGTTTCGGCGCAACCGCATTTCCACAATTATGAATGAACCAGAAGAAAATAGCATTTATAATGAACGGAAAAAAAAATCGTTAACAAGAAAAATCCCAAGGGAAGATTGGATATAGGGATATTAATTAATACTTATAAGTGCCAAAGGTTAAATGAACAGGATTTTTCGTCGTAATCTATTCATAAGCTAATGATTGCCTAGCCCTAAAAACATGTAGTATTTGGTCATTTTCTCTTGTATTAATAAATAGAAACAATGATGAAGAAAGACTCAAAAGAGAACTGAATTTACACATGAACAAAGGCCAGCCAACGAGTCTGATACGTCCGGTTTTTTATTGATATTTGTTATTAATTTCAAATGCTTAACTACTGTTCGATTTACTAAATTATGCATTAATTACGTTAGCTATTAACACAATAGGAGTATTAGTTACGGTGGTTTTTAATAATTAGCGCATTTAATATTCAGCTAATCTTATAATTCATTAATTAAAGCATTCATTATATAATAATATAATGAAATTGCCAATGAAATTGAATCGTTTATAATCACTATCTTTTGTATAGATAGACTAGCGATAGCGACGCTGCAAGTTCCTGTCTACTAAGTAGGAAATTATGATTGGTTGGTACAAGTGAGTGAGCTAGCTAGCTTTGTGTTGAGATTATAAAAGTGGGTTTCGTCCCACATCGACCGATTCAAACTCTAAGAGCCTCTATATATATAAGAGGCTTTCTCCTCCTATCACCAATTGGTTTTAGGAAGGACCACTCGATTTCTAATATGGTATCAGAGCGAGTTCGATTCTGCTAACCGTCACCCGATTCATATGTCCATGTGTTAGGCCAGTCATGCCACACGTGAGGGGGCGTGTTGAGATTATAAAAGTGGGTTTCGTCCCACATCGACTGATTCAAGCTCTAAGAGCCGCTATATATATAAGAGGCTTTCTCCTCCTATCACCAATTAGTTTTAGGAATGACCCATCGATTTCTAATACGTTGCTTTAAGAAACTGTACAGCAAAGGGAAGGGGGGAGTTTATATTATAGTTTATGCAGCAGCATAGTAAATTCCTTATCACGCCCACTCGAGTTTTAAACTTCCTATTCAGTACTCCTACGAAAAATTCTTCCAGTTGATTACCCATCTGCAAAAAGTTTTGTGTTTAATACCCAAATAGTGAACGGAAGAAAATACTCTTTCCTGAAATTAAATTGAACATCATACCAACTATTTTGATTATTATGCCAATTTATTCTAATTATACCAACAGAATAATGTTAAATTGGAAACCCTAATAACAGATGGTATAATATCTACAATTTCTGGTAATAATACCAAAATTAATTGGTATAATATCCAATTTTGCTGTATAAAATTAAAATAACTTTTTATTTATTGGTATAATAATGAAGATATATGGTATAATAACGAAAATAGATGGTATAATTTCAACAATTCTTGTTATAATTGCAAAAATTAGTTGGTATATTATTCAATTTCGCTGTATAAAATTAAAACAACGATATATACTGGTATAATAAGGAAAATAGATGGTATAATTTCCTCAATTTCTGGTACAATAGCAAAATCAGTTGGTATAATGCCTGTTTTTTTGCATAAAATTATAATAACTTTATTTATAGGAAAGCAGATGGTACAATTTCTAAAATTTCTGGTGTAATAGCATAATGAGTTGGTATAATGTCTAATTTCATTGTATAAAATTCGAATCTCATTATTTATAGGTATAATAACGAAAACATATGGTATAATTCCTATAATATCAGGTATAATAGCAAAATTAAGTTGGTATACAATTTTGCTATATAAAATTATAATAACGTTATTTATTGGAACAGTTGGTATGATTTCTACAAATTTCTGGTATAATTTCAATTTTATTGGTATAATAACAAGTTTTGTTGGTATAATTCATGTAAAACAATTAATTCAACTTTTTTTGACTATGTGAGACATGGGCATTTTCGTCTTTTCAACGCTGAAAAGACCATTTTAGATAATGAACATGAAGAAATTTTAAAATAAGTACGTACTTGAAAGGAAGAAATTTACCCTCGGAATTAAGTAATATTTCATATGATAGTACATAAACAAAAAAAAAAACGAAGAAAGTAGGTAATAAGTTGTTAAGAATGAACGATAACGTGTGCGTGCATATCATCACGGCAATCAAAACAAGTCCACGGTGCATCGACTACCACCCATTCAACTCGAAACTTGGGGCGGGTGGCGGTGGCTGAGGAGTTCATAGATACTTTTCCGACGAAAACGCCGATGATGCTACCAAATAATTGCTTCACAACGTATATCTCATCTTCCCAAGAGCAAGCCCGCCAACTTGCGGTACTACTACCATCAGCTAAAACAGAATAATCTCCTTCAACTATATCCCAGTCGTCCCTTTTCGCATCATAAACCCTCAGCCCACTATCGTTTTCTGCTTCTCCCTCGGGAAAGTCCCAGAGCACGTACACCGCAACGCCGAATAAGTGTCCGTGCACCTCAACCGGTGGACCAATGATCCCAATATGGCACAGTCGACTCATAGGCACATCCTGGCACTTACCACCACTCCTCGGCTCGCATATCTGAACCTTGCTGCTCTCCATACGGTTGTTGCCTTCCCTTTGCAGCAAAAGCTTCCCATCGAAAACTATCATGGAGTAAGGATCCTTCTCTCTTCGCTTGTAATCTGGCACGGCCTTCCACGTTCCTTTCTTGGGATCGAATTCTTCGAGTCCCTTGTCTCCCACACCCGTTAAGTATACCTTGTCATCGACGACTCCAGCGCTGAGAAACTGTAATTGGCCGGCCATGGATTTTATTACAGTCCATCGATCCTCGCGCACTTCGTACATGAGAAAGGCGTTGTCGGTGCCGCCGCGGCTTTGGGTGCCGCCGAATAGGAACAGAACGCCTTGGCTGGGGATGGAGGTGGATCGGATGATGCCCCGTCCTCCGTAGAGGTCGGGGGCGACGCGTATCCCCCGCCATGTGAGAGTCGTCAGATTGAAAGCCTTGACGTGAATCCTTTTCGTGTATTTGTTGATACCCGTTACGAACACCCACCGATCTCGAAACCCACAGAGTCTTCTGAGCTCGTGGAGGCCGCGGCGGAGGCAGCGCCGCCGCCGCCCCCCGCGGAATATCCTATTCCAACCCCTTGAGACCCTTTCGCAGAAGATGTGTGAATCGCCGGTGACGCGGACGAGGCACAGTATAGCAACGTCGTCGTGGATTCCGGGGATCAACGGTTGTTCTGATACGGCGCCGGCGGAGGAGACTAGTAGTGAAGAAGCAGCAGCTTTTACTCTTTTAGGGCAGCTCATCTTTTCGTCGGATGATAGATAGATTTAACTCTATTCCGAGGGTTTTATTTATAGCTAATTTACAATTTGAATTGGACTGATAAATCGGGTTGTTTTTGTTTCCTTAAAAATTTGTTCCATAATTTTTAGGGATTAGATATTGTTTAGTGATAATATCATTGAATTGGCCCATTTCAATAGAAAATTTAGTAAAAATAGTTCATTCTAATGATTTTCTTCTAAATATAAACCTAACATTAACATATTTCGAAATAAATTCAAGGTATATTCTTAAATTAGAACCTTAGTAACCTTTAACTTATTCAGTAGGTTAAGTTTCATTCTTTTTTTTTCTTGAAAGTTCGGTATAATAATCAATCATATTGATTTTCTTCTAAAAATGAACAAAACATTAAATTATTTCTTAACAATAATAATTCTCAAATTAGACCCATATAACATTTAACTTCAACTAGAAACTCTTACATTCAAATAGGGGAACAATATTGTTTGTACAATTCGAACAATTGTCTCGGCTTGGAATTCGATTTGACTTTTCAATTTACTTTCTTCCTCATGAGCAAATTTTTTATTATAAGATTCATTATGGTTTACTTTATTGAGTGAAGTGCTTAATTATTTGATTAACTGAAATTGATAAAAATATGCTAATAGACTATAGATAATACTCCCTCCGTCCCAAACCGTTATGGACATTTGGGGTATGGCACGGTTTTTAAGAAATTGAATATTTTAATAATATAGTATAATTAAAAGGTAAAAAAGTGTATATTTTGACACGTCTTTTAAGAATATATAATAATATTATATTGATTGTTTGTGGTAGTTTTTGCTATAAAAGGAAATGTCCAAAATGGTTTGGAACGCCCGATATAGTAAAATGTCCAAAACGGTTTGGCACGGAGGTAGTATAAGCATTTATAGCGCGGCTCCCTTCACCTGTTATATTCTTCTTGGTCGAACAAGTTGTCAAACTCTATTATATTCTTGTATTTCTGAGAGATGATCTCAGCCTGAACTTTTTCTTGGCGTGCTAAAATCGCCAAAAATGCTGAGCCACCCCTGATATTCGACTCAAAACCAATAACTCAGCACAATACGTTCAGAATGTAATAATCAAACATGTGAGAGTTAAGAGTGTAAAGGATTCGCAACACCAAATATCATCATCACATAACTAGAATCCCAAGCCAAACAAGTAGCAGAACCAAAATTCAGGAAGAAACAGAACGACAGAAAACATAATTAGCAAAGAGAACAGTTTTGAAGCTTCAACAGTGTGTGGATTAACTCATCAACGCCTCTGAGTTTTGCCGGTCGAACGCTTGCCCGAGAAAAGATGCTTAGGTTTGAGCGAAGGAATAACTCTGTCCGCCTCTCCTTTGCGGGCATCCTTGTTCCTCTTCTGACTCGATTTCTTGGCAAGTTTAATGGCTTTCTTCTTCTGACCAACGTCCTTAAAGCCCTCGCCTGGGACAAACTCGCCAGGTGGTCTCGACTTCGATCTTGATCTCGAAACAGATCTTGATTTCAATCTCATCTTCTTATTCGACTGATCCCCGTCGAGTTCCATCATCTCAGCATTTTCCATGGACCTCTCCCTCTTACGACCTCTAGACTTACTACGTGCTCGGTTGATTGCCATAGTAGGATCGAGACCCAAGGATGATAACTGTCTCCCCATTCTCTTAGCCGTAAATTGTTTGTCTTTATCGAATTTCCTGGGTACAATGGCCTTACTCTCTGCAGTGCTCTTCTTAATCCTATGCTGCTGAATGAGCATTGCTTTCTTCTTCCTTATTTCTGCAAGTGCTGCCTTTTCTTCTGGGGTAAGTTCAGCTCCATCCATTTCGTAATCATCATCACCTTCTACACCTTGAACGACACTTTCCTCGCGCTCCAATTCCTCCAGCCTCCTAAGAATATCGGGGTCGATGAAGTCAGCTACGTTGTGCCCATCAAGAATTTCAGGGATTAAGTCTTCTTTCCATTCATCGTTGGCCAAGAGGTAGTTCTTCTTCAAGCTCGCAGAATAAACTCCCGCGCCTCCATTTTCGTTCTCCAAATCTCTCTCTAGCTTCCTCTTCCGTTTCTCAGCGCTCGCCTCTGCTTTTCTAGCATTGGCTTTTAAAACAGCCTGCGGAATGCAAACTGGCCTCTCTTTCTGGTCACGAGGCTTGGGCATGGCGACGTGGAAACGGTTGAGGCAGTCATTTAGTTTCTTGGACTTCATCTTCATTTCCACACGCTGATTCAGTAGCCTTTCGCAGGCAGCATTCTTAACGGCAATGACACCTTCTTCAGTCAGTGTGCTCATCGTCAGCAACACGCTACCATCATCTGTTGGTTCGCCACCTTGACCAACGACGGTTTTCATGGCCTCTGCTTTCATTTCCTCGATCAACTTCATGTCATCCTCAGGGACCCTTTCCAATGGCATCAAGTCGGTCTTATTACAGACGATGATCAATGGCTTGTTCATAAACAGCGATTTTATGCTGTGGAAAAGAGCCGCCTGCTGAGCAATGCTATATCCACAAGAGCCAGAGATATCAAGGAAAACAGCACAGCAGATCTCAAATGAGCAAGAGCAGTTATACTGCACATTTCAATGATGTTGCGATCCTCAAATGGCCTGTCAAGAATTCCCGGGGTGTCTATTACTTGGTACCTCAGATATTTATAGTCGGTATGCCCAACAAATAAGGACTTTGTAGTGAAAGCATAGGGCTGCACATCAACATCGGCCCTCGTAATCTTATTGATGAATGAACTCTTGCCCACGTTCGGATACCCACAGATCAACATTGTTCGTGTGTTGGGATCAATAGAAGGCAACCTAGCCATGTGTTGCCGCACCTGCTCCAGATAAGCCAAACTTGGGCTAATTCGCTTCATCACCGTACACATACGCCCCAAAGCGGCAACCTTCAGAGACTTGCAACGATAAAGAGAATCTCCGTACTTCAACAACTTGACGTAGTCTTTTGAAATCTTACCAATAAGGTTTCTAGCGGTATTAATCTGACCAAGAGCAAGCTTGTAATGGTCCTTGTTGTACAAAACGTGGAGAAGATCACCGTAAAAGGGATGGATGTCATCAAGCCTGGGAAAATCATCGATAATGGTCGACAGCTTATCATGAAAATTCGTCTGCGTAAACTTCACTTTACGCATATAAAACTGCCGCAGACGGGAGATGGCATATCCCTTGTGCACTTGAGTCGGCGTTCGGCGTTGCGTACGGGAGAGTATAATGTCGATGAACTCTTTCCCTTTGGGTACAACAGTAATTTTCTTGAAATTATACTTCACCATTTTGTCTTATGCCTATCTGCACAACAAAGAAACTCAGATTTAGTCAATTAGGACGTTCGAATTATAGTTAACAAAGAACTGGACATCGCATCCCACCAATATTTCCTACCAAAGCACATATACACAAATTGAACCAAAAAATATGAACACAACGAAACTTTCTTTAAATATAAGTAGCTCATTGACCAAGCGAAAATCTCACAATCATTAGAGCTCTCGATAGGAATATTTAGGCTCGAGCTCGGCTCGTGGGCTCGAGTGCTTGTCGAACTCGAGCCTAAATCTATAAAAAAAAAACGAAAAAAAAATCAGCTTTCACCTAAAGATGGAATCTCTCTGAAACTGGAAGTTCACTGAAAATTGTCACAGAGTACACTGCTTTAGTGCTTACACGAGCAATACCAAAAGAAAAACTTCTCTTCGACCTTATTCAATCAGTAGCCGAAGGAGACAGCTGAGCTGCCACGTATTCTAACAAGCCTTCGCCGGCAGCGTCCGACGGCGGCGACGTAATGGTTCCTCTTCCTCAAGAAGACGATCGCGACGACGACGAAGTGGGCGGCCGTTTGTGTTTGGTAATAAGGTGAGAAGAACACTAAGTGGGGGGTCTTTTAAAAAAATAGCCTTTGACTCGGTCAGCTTTAAAAAAATAGCCCCGTCGATTCTAACTTTTAAAAAATAGCCTTCAATTTAAGGGTATTTTTGTCTTTTTACAGGGTGTCTTTTTTTCCATAGTAAAACCCAATATGTTAAATCGAGACCGCCCAAGGGCGGGTGGGTGGGCCGTAGTCTAGTGGTTGTGTAGTCTGACATTCAAGTAATAGGTCGTGGGTTCAAATCCCCAACACATATTTTTTTTTTATATAAGACCCCCCCCATATTGGACATGGGACATGTGCTATATAGCAGAGGTCCCGCCCATGCAAAGCAGAGGTCCCGCCCACATGGGCACATGAGACCCCCCCACATTGGGCATGGGACCTGTGCTATATAGCAGAGGTCCCGCCCATGGAAGCAGAGGTCCCGCCCTATGCTGCACATGATGGGCACATGAGACCCGCCCACATTGGGTATGGGACCTGTGCTATATAGCAGAGGTCCCGCCCATGCAAAGCAGAGGTCCCGCCCACATGGGCACATGAGACCCCCCACATTGGGCATGGGACCTGTGCTATATAGCAGAGGTCCCGCCCATGCAAAGCAAAGGTCCCGCCCACATGGGCACATGAGACCCCCCCACATTGGGCATGGGACCTGTGCTATATAGCAGAGGTCCCGCCCATGCAAAGCAGAGGTCCCGTCCACATGGGCACATGAGACCCCCCATATTGGGCATGGGACCTGTGCTATATAGCAGAGGTCCCGCCCATGCAAGCAGAGGTCCCGCCCACATGGGCACATGAGACCCCCCATATTGGGCATGGGACCTGTGCTATATAGCAGAGGTCCCGCTCATGCAAGCAGAGGTCCCGCCCATTGCTGCACAACATGGGCGCATGAGACCCACCCCTAAGGGCATTTAAGTCATTTTTCATTTGAAGGCTATTTTTTAACGTTGACCACGTCAAAGGCCATTTACTTAAAAATCCCTAAGTGGGCGGCTGGAATAATATTAATAAAAGAACCCTAAATTGTTTGGCTATTTTACTCTATCGGGCCTTTAAAATAACAAGTTAAAGATATAATTTAAAATAAACAAATATATAATTAAAATAAATAAATAAATAGAAAGCTCACGAGCAGCTCGTGAGCTTTTGAACAACATGGATTGAGCTCGAGCTCGACAGTCTCGAGCTCGAGTTCAACTATAACGAGCTTGAGCTAAGGCTTTTGTCGAGTCGGCTCGACTCATCTTACACCACTAGAACAATAAAAAAATATTACAGGGGCGCACCTTAATAGATTCAACTGACACCATGAATCGTACATAAATCGCAAAAAATCAAAAGAGAAAAAACACCTCCAGAAAAAGAAAAAGAGAACTTACATCCGTCGGCAGGGATGGCAGCGATTGAGTTGGAGAAACTGTAGTAGGGTTTAGTCATTTTCTGGTTTTATAACGGGTCTCACTTTTTCTATGCTTAACTGTTCCATACGTTATGGGCTTGGTTGTTTAATGGGCTTCACAGGAAGTAGGCTTTTCAAACATTTCTTTCTCAACTGCATATTTGACCTCAATATTCGTGTTAATAGTTATCGGATCGGAATAATGCGTCGAAATCACCTAATTGGTCCTTCCATTTAATTTGTTTTCCAATTGGTCCTTCCATTTATTGGAACGTCTAATTGGAGCCTTACGGGTTATTTCAATTTTTCACGAATTTACATTTAGATCCGTACATTTTATGTCGTAGTTCATTTAGATCCTTGTTTTCTTTCTTATGCCCCGTATGGTTATAAACCCAGAATAAAAGCCCAGTACAAATTTATATTAGTAAGCCCATGATAATTTATCTTACCCATCTACCAATGTTAATTTGTATCGGGCTTTGCGGGCTTATGAATTATTTCCGGGCTTGAATATGGAAACCAAACACACGATTACCTATTATTATTTATCTTATAAGGCCTAATATGGGATAGCAAACGGGCCCTTAGTGAATATACAAGTTGTCCCCTCCTTTTTCATCTTTTTTTCTGTATTCTGATTCTTAAACAAAATCTGCAATAAAAGGTAACGTATGCTTTGATTGATCAGAACGCATCTTCGAGCTGCTTCGGCTAGTTGATAATCGTCTTCCCGCGTCGTCAGATTTCCTTGAGCGAGCTCATAAGGTGTTCTAGAACAGCTCAAATCACGATATTTGCTAGTCTGTAATTCTTCGTCGTCGTCCTCTTGCAATAGAGCTACTCTCAATCGATTGGGATCTTCCATACTCGAGTTTCCCGAAGTTGGATTCTAAAAATGCGTTTAATGTTCAATTGATGCCCTTGTGCCCGGTAAGTTCCTTCCATGACCTTGGATTTGTACATATTTCGTGGCTTTACTCTTTGGTGCGTTTTTTCTGTAGGTATCAAAAGCTGGCTAAGGTCAACGAAGCAAGAGATATGCTGGAGGGTTTGGTGAAAGATGGGTCATTCAACTGGTTGACGAGACAAAGAAGTAGCTTGTTTGACGAGGAATATAATGGAGACACCAATGAGCTTAAAGAGCTGTCTCCTGTGGCCAACTCAGTTCTCCGAAGATGTTCAAAGTTGGTAGCTTGATTCTGTTTTCCATTGTGCATTTTCTGTACCTCTGTGAGTGTGGACTGTTGGGTGTTGGCGATAAAGAGTAAATTTTGTTAGCAGCCTCTAATTACTTCAGGAGAACAAATTCACGAATTTCGTTTGTGCCATAAGTAGCAATCCCTGCATTTCGTTTATTGTTATTCATTTTTTGGTGGTAAATCTCATGCAGAATCCTTGAGCTCCCCGTGCAACACATTCGAGAAAAATTTGTTTCAGAGGCTTCTGATTCTTTAAAACATCAATCAAACTATGCACGCAACTTTCTGGAATATTGTTGCTTTATGGCTCTTGCACGGGCAATACAAGAAATGGGATATCTTGATGACAACAAATTTCGACGTCTTATGTTCGACATGATGATTGCTTGGGAGTATCCTGCTGCTGCTAGTGGAAAACCCTCTCATGTATGTTCCTTAAACCTGAAGTAGCAGGATAAAACATTCATATTTTATGATGATTATTATCGACTTGACGTCTAGTTATATAGTACTCAACGTTAGTGGAAATCAAGAACCTATGATTTCTTTAGTCTTTAGAACTGTTGTTTTTTTTGTTTTGGTTACTCGTGCATAATTTTGGTGTTCATTTCAGATGGATGATTATAATACTGTTGGGATTGAGGCATTCACTCGGATAGCTCCAGCAGTTCCTCTTGTTGCTAATGTGGTGATTAGTGACAAGATGTTTGAATTTCTTACAGCATCAACTAATAATCGCCTTCATTACTCTGTCTATGATAAGTATCTTGTTCGGCTAGAAAGGTAAAAACTACCAATTTGCCTTTTTTTTTCTCATTTCCTTTTCACCTGAGATTCATTATCATACGCTTTTAAGTAAGGTTTAATTTTATAATTTCCTTTATTCTCGCAGAGCAACACAGAAATGGCAGTCTCATTTTGAATCAAATCTCCTCTCCTCTGTTCGATCTGCCAGAGGAGAAAAAATTCTGGAAGTCGATGGGACTGTCACAACACAGCCAGTTCTTGAACATGTGGGTACATCGGCATGGCCTGGTAAGTGTTTTATTAAATCAAAAATAAGTTGGAAATTATGTGAGATTCGATGTTCCTCTAAAAAGTTATATACATCATTGTTGTTGCAGGACGCTTAGTTTTGACCGACCATGCTTTATACTTTGAACCTCACAAAGTCGTCTCTTATGATAAAGCCAAGGTGTATGATCTAGCCGATGATTTACACCAAGTTATCAAGCCTGAACTCACAGGACCATGGGGAACGAGGCTTTTTGACAAGGCTGTCCTTTACAAATCAAATTCAGTGTAAGAAGACCGTTCACAAGTGCTAAAGTTTATTCAATTCAGCCCACACACTTTGACAGTGCATCTGTACCTCGTTAACCTCTCTATATTCTGCATAGCTTATGGATTCTTTTGAACTGTCAATGTAGATCAGAGCCTGTTATAATGGAGTTTCCCGAGCTTAAGGGCCATTCGCGCCGTGACTATTGGTTAGCTATCATTCGCGAAGTTCTATACACCCATAGGTTTCTACGTAAATTCCAGATCAGTGGGCCCGAGCGTGAAGAAGTTCTTCTAACCGCTGTATATGGGGTTCTGCGTCTTCAAGCCCTTAAGGAACTGAGTTCCAGCGTCCCCCTTTCCTTCGATTCTCTTCTAATGTTCAATGTTTGCGATCAGCTTCCACGTGGGGACCTCATTCTCGAAATGCTAGCAAACACATTGGCCACGAGGGATTTAGATAGAGGAAACGCTGGAAAATCTGGTAGTGGAAAGTACTCGGTCTCTGCTATGGCCCTCGCTTCAAACCTGGGATTCTCTTCTGGCCCATCAAGCCCAAAGTATGACACTGGCTTGATGGTTGGCGGGATTACTGTTGGAGAAATGACAGCTTTGGAGAAAGCTGTTAAAGAAGCTAGAAGCAGCTATGAGAACGTAGTTTCTGCGAAGGCTTCTGTCGACGGAGTTAAAGTCGATGGCCTCGACACAAACATGGCCGTCATGAAGGTAAAGTAAAGCTAAACCCCTCTTTACGCTAAGTTAATGCTTTCAATCCAACTGGGCAGTAGTAGATACTGTTATCTTGCAGGAATTGATTTCCCCCATGTCAGACGTGTGGAACTTTCTCCTCTTTCTTTACAACTGGCAAGACCCTTTCAAATCCATTGTCTTCTGCGTCGTCTTCGCCTACGTCATCTTCAGGTTCCTACTATTTTCTTCGAACACCCAATGTTTGTTAGAAAAGATTTATCTCTATCTGAAGATTTTCTGCAGAGGATGGATAGGCTACGCATTGGCAGCAATACTAGCCTTCATGGCAATCTTTATGCTGCTCACTCGTTTCTACGCAAGGGGAAGGCCCGTCCACGAACTGAAGATCCACGTCCCACCTCCAATGAACACAGTGGAGCAGCTTTCGGCCGTTCAAACTGCTATATCCCAAGCCGAAGGGATGGTACAAGACGGAAACATCGTTCTCCTCAAGTGTCGTGCATTGCTTCTTTCCATTTTCCCAAAGGTATAGTAACAGTATATTTACCTCTCAGAATATCCTCCAATTACAGTCTTAGTATGAATGAGCCAAACCTTTCCAAAAAAACTGAAAAAAAATTGCAGGCGACTGAGAGAACTGTTGTTGGGTTACTTTGCCTCGGTTTGTTTCTGGCTTTCGTACCCCTTCGATACATGGTTTTGCTCACTTTTTTGGAGATTTCCACTCGCTATTCGCCGGTTAGAAGAGCTAGCACTGAGAGGTGTTATAGAAGGGTCCGAGATTGGTGGTTCAGCATACCCGCGGCTCCTGTCATTCTCGAGATAGTCGGCGAGGAGAAGAAGAAGAAGAAGTGATATATGTGTGTGCATAAAAATGGTGCTTGTTTATATATAACTGTTGCGATCTTCTCAACTTTTGAGTGTTCAATATGTTTCATATATGTGAGGTGGAGAGCAATGTATGTGAACGTTTACTGCTTCTCCGTAGAAAATCAACGGACAACATGAAGACCAGACAATCGAACTTACTAATTAAGTCATTTACTTTTCTTGGGGAGACAGACGCAGACTTTGTTACCCCATGAGCTATAAATTGATTATTAATTTTGTTTAATAATAATTTGATGCAATAAATAATACCCTATGAGAGAACGTGCGCATGAGTTTCCTTGCATGTTTTTTTTTTCTTCCTTTGACAATGTCAGATTGACTCATTTCTTGAAAGTTTCCATGGTTCGTTCAACGTTCTTCCTCAAACGTTTGGAACAAGAAGCAAACGCCATTTTCCGTGAAAGGTTCTTATGTTTTTATTTTTCATCCATTTGGAAATTTTTTTGCTTGCTGCATGCAGTATTCGATCTCGTACAACTCAAACTGAAAAACAGACAAAATAGATTCGATATTTGGAATCATTTTTTAGCTGCCTTGATGAGATTGAACCTCAGGTTCGTAGATTATGTGTTTTGAATAATGTTTCAAAGAAGACCTTTTCTTTATGATTGAAACATGGAACTGCTTCAAAAGTACGATGATGTCAATGTAAAATTCTCTGCTTCGGTTCTGCAAATTTATATTTTATAAAGAATTTGGAGATAGTTGCTCATTCATTGATTACGTTTGGACATAGCTTTCGACATGGATCCCCAAATGAAAGGTCAAGCCAAGCTCAACGGCTCAACCGTCCCAGGCGCAAGTGAAGTTTTCGAGCCATCTTCGAGCGACAATTGTAAGAGAAAAACTCAACAGTACATTGATTAATCGTGGGATTTACCAATCTGATTCCATCTGCTTTGCACAGCAAAACAACGGGCGAATCTAATAGCATGGTTAAACACCCTTCTCCCAGACCTTAACCTCCCAATAAATGCCTCGGACGAAGAACTGCGAGCGTTCTTGGTCAATGGCACTATCTTATGCCGTGTAATAAACAAACTAAAACCTGGCTCAGTTTCTGAGGTCAGCTTTCGTTATGTTCGACTCCTTTACATCTTTTGCTGCAAACCTTATCATAACCCAAATGTGTTTTTTTTCATGCTTAGCAAAACGGTTCGATTCGATCTTCGCCATCGAATTCGGAGAACTTGCAGAGGTTTCTGTCAGCAATGGACTCAATGAGGCTGCCGAGGTTCAAGTTAGCAGACTTAGAAAAGGTTAATTATTACCAAACGTCCTCGAAAACGTGTCAGCAATCCAAATAATCTGATTGTAAAAATTTTGTGAAAAATTCTTCGTAGGGATCCATGAGAATAGTGTTCGACTGCTTGTTAACGCTTCAGACTTACGCCTGACGTCGGGAAATATAATAATGGAAGTGGAAGCAGTAAAAGGCTTATCTCTTCGCCTTCGTTCGGTGAAGAGAGGCGAAACTCAATTTCAGACTCGAAAGTCCATCGCGCGTTACGCGCCCCAGTAATGACAGGTCGAGTCCATTAATTTTGCCTTTTTTTCTTTTCTCTTTTGAGCTCCCAAAAAAAAAAGTATTTTAATCTTTCGTTTTCTGCCTTCGTATAGAGGCGTCCTCAGCGCTTCTCAATCATGTAGGAATCAAGTTTCATGAAGTGTTTCAGCTTCGACAGGGATCGTACACTGATATTCCCGCCTCGAGGATTTCAGAAATGATGAAATCGAACGGCTTAGACGTAAGATATTTTTAACGTTAAACTGCTCGGTATGGTCGTAAAATATATGTAGTTGTGTTTCTGTCCTCCTCAGAGCGCACCAACGCAGTCGCTCTTAAGCGTCGTCAGCGGAATCTTGGACGAAAGCATCGAGCGTAAGAACGGAGAAATACCTCATGTACGAAAACAGCGCAACGTTTAATTTCTTGCAATAAGTCGCAAATTTCTTTTGACGCTCTAACAAGTCGGTTTTTCTTCGAAAAAAAAAACGACAGAGAGTCGCTTGCTTGCTGAGAAAAGTCATGCAGGAGATCGAGCGAAGAATAGCTACTCAAGCAGAGCATCTGCGAACGGTAATTTCGTTTATTCTACGATCTTTTCGGCGAGACGATGCTCATCTTTTAATGATCAACACTCTATAATTATCATTAGTTTGCTTCTACGTTCAGCAAAATAATCTTTACAAGACGCGCGAAGAGAAGTACCAATCAAGAATCCGAGTCCTCGAAGCTCTAGCAACTGGAACTAGCGAAGAAACCGAGGTTGTAATATATACTTACATACATGTTCGGTTTTTATTTGCTACAAGTAATGAAAATTTTTTCTATTTGCAGATCGTAATGAACCAACTACAGCAGATCAAGGTATGTATGACAACATTCTCTTACATAGGTAATTCAGACGGCGCAAATAGATCGTTTAGTTCATTGCAGACTGAGAAGAACAGAATAGAGGAGAAGAAGAAGGCCGAAGACAACGACGGCGCAACGCTATCTAAGGAGAAGGACGAACTCCACGCCGAGAAAAAGCGCTTGGAGCGAGAAAAAAACGAGCTCGTGCAAGAGAAATCGAACCTACTGACCGAAAAAGGCGAACTCATCAGAGAAAAAGAAGTCCTACTGAGGGAAAAAGACGGACTCATCCACGAGAGGGAAAGCCTCAGGCGAGAGCTCGACGGCCTACTCAAAGCGCACGAGCAGAATTCGAAGGCCATCGCCGTAGGCGCCGAGGACAAGCATCAGAGTAGACTGAACGAAGTCGAAGCTTCGCTCGACGAGTCGAGGAAGAGAGAGAAGGAGCTCGAGGAAAGATCGAAGGCGCTCGAGGGCTCGCTGTCGAAGGCCGAAGAGAGAGCGAAGGCGCTCGAGGATTTGCTGAAGGATCATGAGAAGAGGGACGGCGAGCTCGGGAATTTGCAATTGGAGTCGAAGAAGAGGGCGGGCGAGCTCGAGGAGTTGCTTTCGAGGTCGGAGAAGAGAGTGAAGGAGCTCGAGGAGTTACTTACGGAGTCGAAGAGGAGAGTGAAGGAACTTGAAGCTTCGGCCGAGTCGAAATCTGAACGGTGGAAGAAGAAGGAGCACGTTTATCAGATCTTTACTGAGTTTCAGCTCGGCGCATTGCGTGTACGTTCGTTATTATTACGACTTTTTCTTTTCGTGTGAGGATTGATCCTAACGGTGATGTTCAAGTTTTTGCCTTTTTTTTTTTTATAACTTTCAGGAATTAAGGTTTGCTTCTCAGACGATTCAGCAAGAACTTGTCAAGACGCAGAAGAGTTATTCGGGGGAATTCAACACTTTAGGTCTTAAATTCGACCCTTTTTTCGTCGATGTTTATATTTTTTTCCTCGTCGGGTAAAATATCAGTAGAAAAAATAAGAAGCTAGTTCTTACGAGCAGGTTCGAGGATAAGAACGCTGGACGAAGCTGCGAAGTCTTATTACTCGCTCCTTGCCGAGAATCGAAAGCTGCATAACGAGCTACAAGAGCTAAAAGGTGACAGATTTTCTAGATTTTTCGATATGTTCGAGCATTTTTATAAAAAAGGTGGTAATGTGCTTTGATGTAATGTATGTCTTGTAATAACTCTCTTTGAATAGGCAATATAAGGGTCTACTGTAGAGTAAGGCCTTTTCTCCCGGGAGAAAAGGCGAAGCAATCGACCGTAGAATACATCGGCGAGAACGGAGAAATCATCATTACAAATCCTTCGAAGGCGGGTAAAGAAGGCCGTCGATCTTTTAAGTTCGACAAAGTTTACGGGGCATCGTCAACGCAAGGTCTTTTTAGTACTTTCTTGATATTCGCAATCTGTACGTTTTCGTATATCAGAATCTTTTTTACGCTATTTTTTTTTTTCGTTTTTGCAGGCGAAGTATTCTCGGACGTACAGCCACTGATACAATCAGTCTTGGACGGTTACAACGTCTGCATATTCGCCTACGGTCAGACAGGTTCTGGGAAAACATACACAATGGTAAGAGCCTTTTCGCGTAATATTTTATCCTTCTTTTCGTCCCAACGGATTTATGGCTGAGTTTATTACGCTGTAAAAATCTCCAGACGGGCCCAGACAAGGGAACCGAGGAAGAAAGGGGAGTAAACTATCGAGCTCTGAACAACCTCTTCAACATATCGCGGAGCAGAGAGAGCAGCTTTAACTACGAAATATCCGTTCAGATGGTGGAAATATACAACGAACAAGTCCGCGATTTGCTGGCGAACGACGGAACGCCCAAGAAATATCCTTCCTTTTTCATCTACTTAAAAAAAACCTCAAATTTTCTCATCGTTCTGTGTACGGAGTAAGCAGCTTTAAATTTTCCTTAATCTTAAACACGCTTGGGATTTTATCCGCGTCGCAGTCGAATGGCTTGGCCGTGCCAGACGCTAGCATGCAAGGAGTGAACTCAACCTCAGACGTGTTAGAATTAATGGACATTGGTCTGAAGAACCGCGCCAGAAGTTCGACTGCGTTAAACCAAAGAAGCAGTCGATCGCATAGGTAGGTGTACTCAGTTCTAATCATTTAATGTACTTTTTAGGCGTCAAACATTGAAAGCATCTTTTATTTTTATTTTTTTTCCATTACACAGCGTTGTCTCCATTCACGTGCAAGGAACGGACTTAAAGAGCAAGTCTTCTTTACGGGCGAGTCTTCACTTGGTAGATCTCGCTGGGAGCGAAAGGGTCGATCGATCTGAGGTGACTGGCGATAGGCTAAAAGAAGCGCAGCACATAAACAAATCTCTGTCTGCGCTCGGCGACGTTATATTCGCTCTGGCGCAGAAGAACGCTCACGTTCCTTACAGAAACAGCAAGCTCACTCAAGTTCTTCAGAGTTCGTTGGGTGAGAGTTTCTCATGTACATGCTTGGAAATTCTTGCATGGGATTTGAGGTTATCTTTTTTTGTTTTTCTTTTCCTGACAGGGGGCCAAGCGAAGACGCTCATGTTCGTACAGATTACTTCTGAAGTTGCTTCTTACAGCGAGACGGCGAGCACCTTAAAGTTTGCAGAGAGGGTTTCTGGGGTGGAGCTCGGCGCTGCAAAGAGCTCGAAAGATGGGAGAGATGTAAGAGAATTAATGGAACAGGTAAACTTAAGCCTTTGCATTTTACAGATACCTTCGAAATTCGATCTTAATAAGATTTTTTTTTTGGTCTGTATTTACTGTAGGTGGCTTCTCTCAAAGACATGATAGCTAAGAAAGACGAGAAAATTGAGTCGTTGCAGATGCTCAAGGATCCTAAAAACGCTAGGTATGGATCTGCCATGAAAGGGTCTTCTTGAGAAAGCAGTTTATGATCATCATCAGAATGATGGTGATGATGAAGATGATGATGGCAATTTTGAAGATGTTATTCGGAGAGAAAATCGAACCATTGATGGCTGCTTAAGACAGCCTAAAATACGAAGTTTCATTAGTAGATTTCGTGCTATTCTTACATCAGTATATCCATACTAACTTGTCTGATCTGATGAATTGAGCAGAAGCTGAAGGCTCGCTCGAGACAAGTTCTATTCACGACGAAGCAGAGCCTACGGAGAACACAGAAAAGTAAAACTATGCCTCTTACACTTAAGTGATTCATACATGAAAACGGAAAAAAATGAAAATCTTGGGTTCATTTTCTATTTATATTTGCAGACCCAAATCATCACCTAGGAGTCCAAGATTGACAATAAAAACAGCCAAGGAGTCTCCAAGAGCCAACATTTCTGGTATGAATGAATGCCTATACACCTTGGACATAACTGTAAATCACCTTCGACATACATATTCTTACATATACACATACATACATACATATATATATATATATATATATTCCTTTCAGGCTTGAGAAAATCTTTGAGTAGAACCAGTCTATTCAGTAATTCTCCAAGAAGGTGACTGCTATTGAACTAGTCTTGATCAGGGTTCTCATTTTTTTCTAACCTCATTTTTTTCTGTAAATTAAATTGCACAAATCATAGCATTTGGGACTAGATTTTTCAGTTTTCTTGTTATTTCTCCTCATGCAAGAGCTTCATGCATGCTTAGGCTGTATATCCCAGCGTTATAGTTACAATATGCACAATGTTGTAATATTCCTCGTCTTAGTAAGCCACAGATAATCATATTTAGTCTGAGTTGTTATCATCTTCCCATGAAAAGCTGCTTCAAAAACATAACTCACACCATTTCCGTACACAAGATAAAAGGTTTACTACTGCTAGGAATATATGTTCTTGCAAAGCCTCAACAACCATATACAAAAAACAGAAGTAGTCCAAATATTTCGACTTAACAGAGTACGGCAGCTAACACTAAATATTTAACTAGACTTGAGACGTTCGACATGGACTCGATACGTTTTCAGCTTAGCATCTTCGTAACGTTCAAACATGCACGTATCTCCTTCCTCGATTTCGTTGTCACTACAGAACTTGTCCCAATTAGCATTTAGCATTTTCTTCGACGGCCTCACCTTGCACACGACTGCCCACAAATTCCCATTCGAACCTTCGAGGTAAACTAAGTGCCCGTGCGTCCAAAAGCTTCTGATTCCACTCGGTAGTTCCTTGCGCATAAAACGAACAATGTCAGAGTTTTTTTTATTTTTAAGGTTTTACTAAAGAGAGAAAGGCCCTGTTAGAAAAAAAAAAAAACGAGAAAGAAAGCCATGGACGTCGACATACCAGACGCTTTAGACTTTCCACGATGACCGAAAAGGAACCTGGGCTGGGATTATGTCGATCATCTGTAGAAATTCGGGCCGGGCCTCCGGTTATTTATTCGTTATCGAGGCCCACGCACACACGCCACACATGAAGAGGGTCTCGGTATAAGCTTGATGGGGTTCCTTCTTAAAACCAATTGGTGATAAGAGGAGTGGCCCATCAAGCTTATAAACCATTTAATTTTTCATGTTATAATCGATGTGGGACATTTCTTTTGCCCTCACACGTGACACTATCAACACTCCCCCCTCACGTGTGAGCCCATTTCTTTTAATCGGACGGGAACGCCATTCTTTTCGAACCCGCCATATATATTTTTTAATCGAGTCGGATCTTCCCGCTCTGATACCATGTAGAAATTCGGGCCGGGCCTCCGGTTATTTATTCGTTATCGAGGCCCACGCACACACGCCACACATGAAGAGGGTCTCGGTATAAGCTTGATGGGGTTCCTTCTTAAAACCAATTGGAAGATAAGAGGAGTGGCCCATCAAGCTTATAAACCATTTAATTTTTCATGTTATAATCGATGTGGGACATTTCTTTTGCCCTCACACGTGACACTATCAACATCATCATCCCAAGAATTAGGTTGGACTTTTATAGTAGGAGCGTCGAATGGCCTTTGGCAAGCTGGCCTTTTCCTTCTACGGCGTTGATCTACGAAAAGAAGAGATGGGGTTTCAAATGCGTTATTCGAGTAGACTTTCAGACGAACTTAGCATAGTTAAACCGTACCAATTGGCTCGTGAATATAACTCGTCCCTTCGCCGATCCACACACTGCCCTGCATCTTGGCAGATCTCTTACCTGTTTAGTTCAAACACATATTACAAGCGAGAAACTAATGAGACAGAAATAATGAATGGGTCTTATTAAAGTTTCCACCTTTAGTCTGTCTGCTACGTTCTTCCTCGAAGAAAGAGCGATGACAGCGATAGGATTTCGTTTCCCTTCCATCTGATTTTGCTTTCGCCTCAGCTCCAAACCTTGGATCAACTACGTTAAAGCCCGAGGATTTCTCAGTTTTGACGACCGTTTTCGCTGGTTGTCGCCAGTCCATTCTTACAGTAACCCTAGGGAAAAAATTAGGTACTTTCGACCCTGAAGCTTTCTGATGCTTTCTGCTCTTCTCCATGTGTTCATCAAGCTTGGCTTTAAGGCGATCGTTTCTGTTCTTTAATGATGCATCGCCCTCCCTTTTGCCCATTCAAGAAAACTTCTGTAATATAAAGTAAGTGCATGGTGTAAGAAGGATATATATATATATATATATATATATCACTTGTGTTTAATGTGATTTTTGGCGTGCAAATCTCTGCTTCCTTGGAATATTACTAAATTTGTGCTTTCTATGAATTGTTCTGCGACTATATTCGAGGCGAACGACCTCGAAACTCCTTGTATTCTTCTAATATTTTCTCGGATAATTGCTATTCGGACCTTGGAGCCATTTAAGCCTAGAGCCCAACTGCTAACGCTGGAGTACGTACTGCAAAACCATGCATTAGATAGACATGGTCAGGTTGCATGTGAATTCTTTACTACGATTTTTATTACAAAAACAAAAGTTGTTGAGCAATGTCCAAGACGAATTAATCACAATAGTTGTATATATATAATAGCTTCGCTGGAATTTAGAAAACATGTAACTAACAGAAGTCAGCACATCATCTCTTGGAATATTTAGGCGTGTTTTCAAAATGGACATGACCTGGAATTAGAAATATGCAAGTTGAAGCCAATTATGAATTATTCCAATGGGGTAAAAGAAGATCGAATGTAAAAAGCCAGCAAGTATTTTCTAAACTCAAATGTAAAAAGCCAGCAAGTGTATGTTCTGTGTTCGGACTTCAGAGTAAGCAGCTTTAAATTTCCTTAATCTTAAACGCGGTAGGGATTTTATCCGCGTCGCAATCAAATGGCTTGGCCGTGCCAGACGCTAGCATGCAAGGAGTGAACTCAACCTCAGACGTGTTAGAATTAATGGACGTTGGTCTGAAGAACTGTAACGACCCGTCCCATACCGGGTGTCACTATAGCATCGGTCCCTACCGGGACCAGTGGGGTTGGGCCCACCACACTCCGACTGATAGTCTGGCCCCACTGTACCACCATTTAACCTTTTAGCGTGCTTCGTGCACTCGCTCACACGCACCCTGAGAAACTTCCCAGGGGGTCACCCATCCCTAGATTGCCCCAAGTCAAGCACGCTTAACTTCGGAGTTTCTATAGATGGACTCCCGAAAAGGTAGGTCGACCTTGGTGATATGAGTAGTACTATCAATTCTATTATACGATTCTTAGCCTGACACGCCCATACATTGTCAGTCTCAGGATCCCCTCTCATTCGGGTGTCGGATCGGTTCGTTCATGTACCCCTTCGCCTAGAAGCCTTGCGAGGAGCCGCTCCTTGTCCGTGCACCCTGGCACCGGCGATCACTCCCCGCCCTCTTCGGCCCCGGGCGTCACATGCCCACCAGCTTCCGCCTGGTTCGTCCCCGAACCAGCACCGTACTGCGAGAGGTTGTGCTCTGATACCACCTGTAACAACCCGTCTCATACCGGGTGTCACTGTAGCATCGGTCCCTACCGGGACCAGTGGGGTTGGGCCCACCACACTCCGACTGATAGTCTGGCCCCACTGTACCACCATTTAACCTTTCAGCGTGCTTCGTCCTCGCTCACACGCACCCTGGGCAAACTTCCCAGGGGGTCACCCATCCTTAGATTGCCCCAAGTCAAGCACGCTTAACTTCGGAGTTTCTATAGATGGACTCCCGAAAAGGTAGGTCGACCTTGGTGATATGAGTAGTACTATCAATTCTTTTATACGATTCTTAGCCTGACACGCCCATACATTGTCAGTCTCAGGATCCCCTCTCATTCTGGTGTTGGATCGGTTCGTTCATGTACCCCTTCGCCTAGAAGCCTGCCAGGAGCCGCTCATTGTCCGTGCACCCTGGCACCGGCGATCACTCCCCGCCCTCTTCGGCCCCGGGCGTCACATGCCCACCAGCTTCCGCCTGGTTCGTCCCCGAACCAGCACCGTACTGCGAGAGGTTGTGCTCTGATACCACCTGTAACGACCCGTCCCATACCGGGTGTCACTATAGCATCGGTCCCTACCGGGACCAGTGGGGTTGGGCCCACCACACTCCGACTGATAGTCTGGCCCCACTGTACCACCATTTAACCTTTTAGCGTGCTTCGTGCACTCGCTCACACGCACCCTGAGAAACTTCCCAGGGGGTCACCCATCCCTAGATTGCCCCAAGTCAAGCACGCTTAACTTCGGAGTTTCTATAGATGGACTCCCGAAAAGGTAGGTCGACCTTGGTGATATGAGTAGTACTATCAATTCTATTATACGATTCTTAGCCTGACACGCCCATACATTGTCAGTCTCAGGATCCCCTCTCATTCGGGTGTCGGATCGGTTCGTTCATGTACCCCTTCGCCTAGAAGCCTTGCCAGGAGCCGCTCCTTGTCCGTGCACCCTGGCACCGGCGATCACTCCCCGCCCTCTTCGGCCCCGGGCGTCACATGCCCACCAGCTTCCGCCTGGTTCGTCCCCGAACCAGCACCGTACTGCGAGAGGTTGTGCTCTGATACCACCTGTAACAACCCGTCCCATACCGGGTGTCACTGTAGCATCGGTCCCTACCGGGACCAGTGGGGTTGGGCCCACCACACTCCGACTGATAGTCTGGCCCCACTGTACCACCATTTAACCTTTCAGCGTGCTTCGTCCTCGCTCACACGCACCCTGGGCAAACTTCCCAGGGGGTCACCCATCCTTAGATTGCCCCAAGTCAAGCACGCTTAACTTCGGAGTTTCTATAGATGGACTCCCGAAAAGGTAGGTCGACCTTGGTGATATGAGTAGTACTATCAATTCTTTTATACGATTCTTAGCCTGACACGCCCATACATTGTCAGTCTCAGGATCCCCTCTCATTCTGGTGTTGGATCGGTTCGTTCATGTACCCCTTCGCCTAGAAGCCTGCCAGGAGCCGCTCATTGTCCGTGCACCCTGGCACCGGCGATCACTCCCCGCCCTCTTCGGCCCCGGGCGTCACAAGAACCGTGCAAGAAGTTCGACTGCGTTAAACCAAAGAAGCAGTCGTCGCATAGGTAGGTACTAAGTTCTAATCATTTAAAGCACTTTTTAGGCGTAAAACATTGAAAGCATCTTTTTTTTTTATTACACAGCGTTGTCTCCCTTCACGTTCAAGGAACGAATCTAAAGAGCAAGTCTTCTTTGCGGGCGAGTCTTCACTTGGTAGTTGGTAGATCTCGCTGGGAGCGAAAGGGTCGATCGATCTGAGGTGACTGGCGATAGACTAAAAGAAGCGCAGCACATAAACAAATCTCTATCTGCGCTCGGCGACGTTATATTCGCTCTGGCGCAGAAGAACGCTCACGTTCCTTACAGAAACAGCAAGCTCACTCAAGTTCTTCAGAGTTCGTTGGGTGAGAGTTTCTCATGTACAGTCTTGGAGATTCTTGCATGGGATTTGAGGTTATTTTTTTTGTTTTTTTTTTCCTGACAGGGGGCCAAGCGAAGACGCTCATGTTCGTACAGATTACTTCTGAAGTTGCTTCTTACAGTGAGACGGCGAGCACCTTAAAGTTTGCGGAGAGGGTTTCTGGGGTGGAGCTCGGGGCTGCAAAGAGCTCCAAAGATGGGAGGGATGTAAGAGAATTAATGGAACAGGTAAATTAGCCTTTGCATTTACAGATACTTTCGAAATTCGATCTTAATAAGATTTTTTTTTTGGTCTGTATTTACTGTAGGTGGCTTCTCTCAAAGACATGATAGCTAAGAAAGACGAGGAAATCGAGTCGTTGCAGATGCTCAAGGATCCTAAAAACGCTAGGTATGGATCTGCCACGAAAGGGTCTTCTGAGAAAGCAGCTTATGATGATCATCAGAATGATGATGATGAAGATGATGATGGCAAGTGAAGATGTTATTCGGAGAGAAAATCGAACCATTGATGGCTGCTTAAGACAGCCTAAAATACGAAGTTTCATTAGTAGATTTCGTGCTATTCTTACATCAGTATATCCATACTAACTTGTCTGATCTGATGAATTGAGCAGAAGCTGAAGGCTCGCTCGAGACAAGTTCTATTCACGACGAAGCAGAGCCTACGGAGAACACAGAAAAGTAAAACTATGCCTCTTACACTTAAGTGATTCATACATGAAAACGGAAAAAATGAAAATCTTGGGTTCATTTTCTATTTATATTTGCAGACCCAAATCATCACCTAGGAGTCCAAGATTGACAATAAAAACAGCCAAGGAGTCTCCAAGAGCCAACATTTCTGGTATGAATGAATGCCTATACACCTTGGACACAACTGTAAATCACCTTCGACATACATATTCTTACATATACACATACATACATACATATATATATATATATATATTTTCCTTTCAGGCTTGAGAAAATCTTTGAGTAGAACCAGTCTATTCAGTAATTCTCCAAGAAGGTGACTGCTATTGAACTAGTCTTGATCAGGGTTCTCATTTTTTTCTAACCTCATTTTTTTCTGTAAATTAAATTGCACAAATCATAGCATTTGGGACTAGATTTTTCAGTTTTTTTGTTATTTCTTCTCATGCAAGAGCTTCATGCATGCTTAGGGTGTATATGCCCAGCGTTATAGTTACAATATGCACAATGTTGTAATATTCCTCGTCTTAGTAAGCCACAGATAATCATATTTAGTCTGAGTTGTTATCATCTTCCCATGAAAGGCTGCTTCAAAAACATAACTCACACCATTTCCGTACACAAGATAAAAGGTTTACTACTGCTAGGAATATATGTTCTTGCAAAGCCTCAACAACCATATACAAAAAACAGAAGTAGTCCAAATATTTCGACTTAACAGAGTACGACAGCTAACACTAAATATTTAACTAGACTTGAGGCGTTCGACATGGACTCGATACGTTTTCAGCTTAGCATCTTCGTAACGTTCAAACATGCACGTATCTCCTTCCTCGATTTCGTTGTCACTACAGAACTTGTCCCAGTTAGCAGTTAGCATTTTCATCGACGGCCTCACCTTGCACACGACTGCCCACAAATTCCCATTCGAACCTTCGAGGTAAACTAAGTGCCCGTGCGTCCAAAAGCTTCTGATTCCACTCGGTAGTTCCTTGCGCATAAAACGAACAATGTCAGAGTTTTTATGGTTTTTAAGGTTTACTAAAGAGAGAAAGGCCCTGTCGGAAAAACAAAAGAAAAAGAGAAAGCCATGAATGTCGACCATACCAGACATTTTCTACTTTCCACGACGACCGCAAAGGAACCTAGGCTGGGATTATGTCGATCATCATCCCAAGAATTAGGTTCGACTTTTACAGTAGGAGATGGCATATGAGCGTTGAATGGCCTTTGGCGGGCGGGCCTTTTCCTTCTATGGTGTTGATCTACAAAAAGAAGAGATAGGGTTTCAAATGCGTTGTTCGAATAGAATTTCAGACGAATTTAGCAAAGTTAAAACGTACCAGTTGGCTCGTGAATATAACTCGTCCCTTCGTCGATCCAAACGCTGCCCTGCCTCTTAGCAGATCTCTTCCCTGTTTAGTTTAGACATGTATATTACAAGATAGAAACTTCAAGAAAGAACGAGAGACGGAAATGGTCTTGAGTTGTCTCACCATTGCTGCAACTCTTCGACTTGGGACAGAAATCCATCATCTTGTTAAAGTTTCCACGTTTAGCCTGTCTGCTACGTTCTTCCTCGCCGAAAGAGCGATGACAGCGATAGGATTTCGTTTCCCTTCCCTCTGCTTTTGACTTTGCTTCAGCTCCAAACCTTGGATCAACTACGTTAAAGCCCGAGGATTTCTCAGTTTTGACGACCATTTTCGCTGGTTGTCGCCAGTCCTTCCTTACAGTAACCTCAGGGAAAAAATTAGGTATTTTCGACCCTGAAGCTTTGTGATGCTTTCCTCTCTTCTCCATGTGTTCGTCACGCTTGGCTTTATGACGATCGTTTGTGTTCTTTAAGGATGCAACGCCGTCGGCAGTTTTAGCATCTAAGTCGTCATCTTCTTCAAGCTCGACGACTTCATCGACAGATCCAACGTCAGGATCAAACTCTTTCTCTGCTGATCTCAAATCGAACCTCGTCTTACTAGGATCGTCAGCTTCTTCGCCAGATTTCCCAGCCTCAGATTCTCTCCTTAGACTCTTCTTAGATGGCTCGGCAGCGTCAAAATCCACATCTTCTGGGCTCGGATCTGCTTCGTAAGCAGACTCGAGCGCACTCGTCTCAAACACGCGGACGAAGAACGACTTGCTTCCTTCCACGTGTTTGAAAGTCAGGAAGCTCCCCTCCTCGAGGCCGTGGGCGTGGTAGAATATGGACCAGCCCGTCGTAAAGGACAGGCGACCTTCGACGCGCGACAGTAAGACCGGCCACTGACCGCCGACGGCGTCCTTGAGGTGGAAGAGTTGGCGAGCCATATTCTCTAGATTTGGGGCGAATGCATGAGGCAATTCCTGTAAGAAGAAGGAGAAGAAGACGATGAAAAAGGAATGACGTTTATTAGTGTAAGAGATGAGTATATACCGTACCATGAACTCGCCGTGACCCTTGCCAAACACGACTTTGAAGAATCGAGTTACTCGAGCCATCTTTAAGCTGCATCGTACAGGAAAAAATGAAAAAAAAAAAAAAGAGATATGAAAACTGAAAGCAAGAAACAGTATACGGTCAAGGATTTTTTTTTCAAACGATAGATTGCCATAAAAAATATAACAAAGGTACAAACGGACTAAACAGCGCACAGAGCCCTCTGGTCAATTATAATTGCCAGTAGACACCTCCTAAGGAGGACAATCACTCCTAAAAAGGAGACTAAGGGTGCGTTTGGTATGCGGAATTCGGTGCGGAAAAGAAAAGGAAAATCTAATGGTACACATCGACTTATTGTATGTTACGCCTCGTGTGTCGTACCATTGCACTTTTCATTTTCTTTTCCACACCGAATTCCGCATGTCAAACGCACCCTAAGTTCCTACACGGGAAAATAAAAAGCCGAAAGAAAACAAATTTTCAAAATTACAACAGAAGAAAGAACCTACTATAAATCGAGCCAAACACTCCATATCAGTGGCTATCAAACTCAGATTTCAAGTACTCTTCACTTTCTTCGGTTTTCGCTTAAAACACTGTCTTCTTCGGACAGAAACTCCAACAAGTGGAGAGAAACAACTCCTACCAAAAGGAGACTAATTAAACACCCATTTCGGGACTCACAGCCTCACAAAACAAGCACAACCCAGACAGAAACTGATGAAATCACACACAAACAAATACGAAAACCACAGCAGGCAACGCACAACCACACAAAACACACAAGCACATCATAATAACATAAGTAAAACGAAGAAAAACCCGAACAGACCAAAGAGATAAACATCCCAATAGGCAAAAACCGATCTTAAAATGCAAAGTAAAAATATTAAATTCTAAACTAGGCAAAAACGCTGTGTTGTCGGAGGTTGTAGTGGGACCCACTTACGATATTGATGGTGGTTTAGTTAGGGACGAGGTGGATGAACACTGGAAGTGGTGGCAGCAGCGAGGGGGATAGGTAGTCGTGGCAGCGTCGGTGACGGCGACGGCGGTGGTGGGAGCAGTGACAGTGATGGGTTTAACAGCGGTTGTGCGACAGAAAGTGAAGGTCGTAGATATATCTCGTTGAAATAGCCAACTTGCACTCTATGGTGGTTGATGTTGTTTCTTTGGTTGCGTCTGGTCGGTGGCAGAGAGCTTTGGCAAAAGATAAACTTCGGCAGTAGATAGTCGGAAGATGGAGTGTTCTTCAAACGCAGGTGCAGTTCGCCAGTACCCAGATAATGATGAGGGCATATGTGATAACTATTATACACAACATGAAGAATAAATAGGCCTGGAGTTGATGAAGACTATCCATGACCTTAGACGTAGTCGAGGCGTGTGTTGGACACACTGTCCGTAAGACGAAATCGCCCCGATATTAAGTGCTTTCGGTTAATAGCGATCGTCCCCAAGATACAACGACATTTCTTTAATTCATAATCGCAGCACAACGACTAGAATTTACGACGAATCGTACTCGAAATAGAGTTTTTTCTTGCTTCGGGATTTTAGGGAGTATGGGAGTGATTATGCAATTTCGTATGGGTTGGAATGAATCAATTTTTCCAATTCATGAGGGGTCTATTTATAGATTTTCTCACGCAGGGGCTTAATTGCAATTTCAAGAACTTCCTGGACTGCTTATGTAATTTTCCAGGGGTCTAAACGCAATATTTCAAGCTAGTTGGACTGTCGGTTTATTTACCGGCCCGCGACAGGCCCGATTCTCGGGCCGACAGCCCGAATCTCAGGCGTGTCCCACCGGCGGCGGCCCGATTCTCCGACCGACGGCCCGAGGCGGCTACCGACGCCTCTAGTTGGGCCGACCGACACTTCCTTGAGTTGGGCCGAATTAGCCCAACAACCCACTTCAGCCCAATTGATCAAATGGATCAAGCCATCACATCTAGGCTGCCCAATCAGCTTCACCTCTACTGCCATGTCACCGGCACCGTCACCATCGCCGCCCACCGGAGGAAAAATTTAAGTAGCTCCTCAATGCTCCTCGCTCCGATGCGTCGTGCGAAGTGCAAAGTGCGCGCCTCAAAGCGCCCATTGCGCACTTTGGCACGGCACGGCTCGGCTCGGCCTCGGCCTCGGGCACGGGCACGGGCACGGGCTCGGGCTCGGGCTCGGTGCTCGGTGCTCGGTGCTCGTCGGTGCGAGGCACCGACTCGCACCGGGCTGTTATTTGGGCTAAAACTCACACAAGTTTCTCAAGCCCACTTAAACCCACTTTAAGCCCACAAGCCCATTTAAGCCCATACACATGGCAAGCCCTTTTGATTAAACCCACATGGGTTTCTATATATATAGTGAAGATTTTCTTAGTGTCTAACCAATGTGGGACACTTGATTCCCACTTAAACACTACCAATCATTTTTAATGATTATTGGGCCAACTTTGAAAATTAATTTCTCATTCACCCGATATCGGTTTTGAGCGTATTAATATTCGTTAGATTCCCCGCGAAACGTAGATTCATAATCTTTCAATGATTTCTCATTTCGACATCCGATGGCTTCCCGATTTAATTAAAACCGGAACTAAATTTATTAACGGGTTAATTACCCAATTTGGGCCCAATGGCCCATTAGGCTCAATAAACCCAACAATCCCCCACATGAATGGAAATTAATGCAAATGCTATGCATGCTGACTCTTGCAAGAAAAACTCGACAACTCGTCACTGCATCAGGATAGGTAGCTTGTGGCTTTGAACCTTCCATAGTGAAACGCAATCGAATTTACTCGCTGTTCAGTGAACATGATGTCTTGAACTAACAGCTTTTGTGTAAATTAAGACAATAGCGTACACACAGTGACGAATCTTATTTCTTTCGATTCTCACGTTGTGTCCATTTCGGCCTTGGACCATATCTTGGATTCATAAGTGTTGCATTGAAGCGGCCCCACTTCTCACTTATATAGGTGATCGACTATTGGGACTTAATCCTAGAGTATCCCGAAATACTCCACCATCAGGTATAGCCATCATTAAAAGCAAAATTGCTTACCCTTTACCACATGACATCGGTAATTACTTGGGCAGCTTATGAGAATGAACTTTTTAGAAAAATTCCAAGTAAACTACTAAAATTCACTCAGCTTAGTTATCTCATTGAACCAAGTTTGTGGGATCTCCACTCATCATGGTTGAGTTACCACCGAGCTCATTCTTGGGTGTGTGGTTTTTAAGCCCCATTCCCCTTACTGCATTATAATGCTGATCTCTAGCAATACCTTTCGTCAAAGGATCTGCTATATTCTCTTTAGACTTCACATAGTCAATAGAAATTATTCCACTAGAGATCAGTTGTCGTACAGTATTATGTCTTCGACGAATGTGTCGAGACTTACCGTTATACATACTATTCTGTGCCCTACCAATTGCAGCCATGCTATCGCAATGTATCATGATAGGCGGTACAGGCTTATTCCAACAAGGAATGTCCTCCAAAAAATTTCGAAGCCATTCTGCTTCTTCGCCGGCTTTGTCTAGTGCAATAAACTCCGATTCCATCGTAGATCGAGCTATGCACGTTTGTTTGGAGGATTTCCAAGAAATTGCTCCACCACCGATGGTAAATACATAACCACTCGTGGACTTGGAGTCTTTGCTATCAGATATCCAGTTGGCATCGCAGTATCCTTCAAGAACTGCTGGATATCTCGTATAGAGTATGCCATGATTAATAGTATGCTTTAGATATCTCAGCACCCTTCTCAAGGCTATCCAATGGTTACTCGCAGGATTACTCGTAAACCTGCTAAGTTTACTAATTGAATATGCTATATCAGGTCGAGTGCAGTTAGTTAGGTACATTAAACTACCAATCACTCGAGCATATTCTTGCTGTGATACAGGTTCTCCTCTATTTTTGGCCAGATGTAGATTTAGATCTACAGGAGTCTTAGCCGGAGGATCATCGAAGGCATTAAATTTCTTCAACACTTTCTCAATATAATGAGATTGTGTTAGCATAATTCCTTCGGGCGTCTTATAGACATTTATCCCTAGTATGACATTAGCCAAACCCATATCCTTCATACTGAAATTATTTTTCAACATAATCTTCGTGTCTACAATCATTTTATGATTGCTTCCCGTGATTAACATGTCGTCTACATAAAGACAGACAATCACGAATTCATCGGGTGTGCCCTTAATGTAAACACATTTGTCACACTCATTGATTTTGAATCCATTCGATAGCATAGTCATATCGAATTTTTTGGTGCCATTGTTTCGGTGCTTGTTTAAGCCCGTAAAGCGACTTCACGAGTCGGCACACTTTGTTTTCCTGTCCAGGTATTACGAATCCTTCTGGCTGATTCATGTAGATTTCTTCTTCGAGGTCTCCATTTAGGAATGCCGTTTTTACATCCATTTGATGTATCTCGAGATCATGCAATGCTGCAATAGCAAATAGAACCCGTATTGACGTAATTCTCGTTACAGGTGAATAGGTATCGAAGAAATCATACCCTTCCTTTTGAGAATATCCCTTGGCTACTAAACGAGCCTTATATTTCTCAATTGATCCATCAGTTTTATATTTCCTTTTAAGGACCCACTTGCATCCTAAAGGTTTACACCCCTTAGGGAGATCTACTAACTCCCAAGTGTGATTCTGCATGATGGATTCAATTTCACTGTTTACAGCTTCTTTCCAGAACGGAGCTTCTGGAGTCGACAGAGCTTCTTGCACTGTCCTAGGTTCATCGTCTAACATAAATGTTAGGAAATCAGGCCCAAATGATTTGGCCACTTTTTTACGCTTACTTTGCCGTGGTTTCTCAACTTCTGGAGGCGAAACTTCAACGGCTTCATAATTTCTTTTACAACTTATTTCATTTCTTTCCTTCGTTGGAAAGATGTTCTCAAAGAAAACAGCATTTCTTGATTCAATAATCATCCCAGAATTCATGTCGGGAATTTCGGACTTATGCACCAGAAATCTGTATGCATTACTATTTTCTGCATATCCAATGAAAATGCAGTCAACCGTTTTCGGTCCTATCTTGACCTGTTTTGGTTTAGGTACTTCGACCTTTGCTAAACACCCCCACACTTTAAGATATCCGTAGGAAGGTTGTCTACCTTTCCACAATTCGTACGGTGTTTTCTCCCGTTTCTTATGTGGCAACATATTTAGAATGCGATTTGATGACAGTATGGCTTCCCCCCACAAATTCTGAGGTAGCCCTGAACTGATTAACATAGCATTCATCATCTCCTTAAGAGTTCTATTTTTTCGTTCAGCAACGCCATTTGATTGAGGTGAATATGGCGCCGTCGTCTGATGAATAATACCATGTTCTCGGCAAAATTCCACAAACGGTGCCACGTATTCTCCTCCTCTGTCACTTCTTATTATTTTGATCTTAGAATTAAGTTGATTCTCAACTTCATTCTTATATCTTTTGAAGGTATCAAGAGCTTCGTCTTTACCACTTAAAAGATACACGTGACAGTACTTTGTACAATCGTCGATAAATGTTATGAAGTATTTCTTTCCACCTCTTGTTTGCACGAATTTCAGATCGCATATATCAGTATGGATCAATTCTAGAGGTGAACTATTTCTTTCGACAGAGAAAAATGGTGCCTTCGCCATTTTTGCTTCTACGCAGATTTCACACTTATGTTGTGAATCAATTTCCATTTGTGGAAGTAAGTTTAAACTTATTAACTTTTTCAGTTTGTTCAAACTCACGTGTCCTAATCTACCATGCCATAAATTAGACAACTCAACCAAGTAAGAAGAACTGGCTTTATTATAATCAGCGATCTTAATATCGCGTTTTACAGGCATTACAGATAATTTGAAAAGGCCCTTCTCGAGGTAACCTTTGCCAATAAAATGACCATTCTTGGTCAGTACATATTTTCCAGCTTCAAACACTTGTCTAAATCCAGCGTTACTAAGCAGAGCGCCGGACACCAGATTCTTGCGGATGTCTGGAACATGCAACACATCCACAAGCGTCACTTCCTTGCCTGAGGTCATCTTCAGCACCACCCGTCCCAATCCTACGATGTTGGACGTCGCCGCGTTCCCCATATATAGTGTCCTACCCGAAATAGGCGTGTAAGTGGAGAACATTTCTTTGTCGGAGCAGATGTGGCGCGTTGCTCCGCTGTCGATGTACCAGTAGTTCGGATTTTCCACGACGTTTGCCTCGTACACGACAGCAGTCAAGTCTAGCTCCAACATGTCTTTTGCCGGCTGCTTCTCTTCAGCGAGATGCGCCCGAGTATTATTAACTCTCTTCTTTTTACGACAATCCTTGGCCATATGCCCTGGTTTATCACAATTATAACAGTTGCCCTTAATTCTTTTGGAATTCGGGTCATGCTTCTTTTGCGGCGGACCTGGCCTTTTGCGCTTGTTTCCATAGCTCGGCTCGGCCAAGTTGGCTCCCGCCTCCATACCGCCCCTTTTGTTCTTGGCTTCGTTCTTTCGATTGTCTTCCTCGATCCGAAGCCGCACAATCAAATCCTCAAGCCCCATCTCCTTTCGTTTGTGCTTGAGGTAATTCTTGAAGTCCTTCCATAGAGGCGGCAGCTTCTCGATAATCGCAGCTACCTGGAAGGTTTCGCTGATCTGCATATTTTCGGCGTGAATATCGTGGATAATCAGCTGCAAATCACGGACTTGGTCCAGCACCGGCTTAGAGTCGGTCATCTTATAATCCAGGAATTTGCCGACGATGAACTTCTTTAGTCCGGCATCGTCGGTCTTATACTTCTTGTCCAACGAATCCCACAACTCTTTCGCAGTCGTAGCCACTGCATAGACGTTGTATAGGGAATCGTCTAGGGCGTTCAGAATATAGTTGCGGCACATGAAATCATTATGATTCCATGCGTCTAACGCAGCCCTTTCTTGCTCGGATTGAGCGACACGAGCAGCGTAACCTGCATCGTTAGGGTTTTCACCCTCAGCTGGTGGAGCGACTTCAGTCACCGAAGGGGCAGTTTCTTTCAGAAATCGGACGAGGTGGAGAGTAGTGAGATAGAACATCATCTTTTGTTGCCAGCGTTTGAACTCCGTCCCGTTGAATTTGGCAGGACGTTCGACATGGTTACCGGTAGGGATCACTGCTGCGTTTGTTGCCATCGATCAAAACACGAACAATATTTCGTCTTACGATTGTTGTTTCTTTGGTTGCGTCTGGTCGGTGGCAGAGAGCTTTGGCAAAAGATAAACTTCGGCAGTAGATAGTCGGAAGATGGAGTGTTCTTCAAACGCAGGTGCAGTTCGCCAGTACCCAGATAATGATGAGGGCATATGTGATAACTATTATACACAACATGAAGAATAAATAGGCCTGGAGTTGATGAAGACTATCCATGACCTTAGACGTAGTCGAGGCGTGTGTTGGACACACTGTCCGTAAGACGAAATCGCCCTGATATTAAGTGCTTTCGGTTAATAGCGATCGTCCCCAAGATACAACGACATTTCTTTAATTCATAATCGCAGCACAACGACTAGAATTTACGACGAATCGTACTCGAAATAGAGTTTTTTCTTGCTTCGGGATTTTAGGGAGTATGGGAGTGATTATGCAATTTCGTATGGGTTGGAATGAATCAATTTTTCCAATTCATGAGGGGTCTATTTATAGATTTTCTCACGCAGGGGCTTAATTGCAATTTCAAGAACTTCCTGGACTGCTTATGTAATTTTCCAGGGGTCTAAACGCAATATTTCAAGCTAGTTGGACTGTCGGTTTATTTACCGGCCCGCGACAGGCCCGATTCTCGGGCCGACAGCCCGAATCTCAGGCGTGTCCCACCGGCGGCGGCCCGATTCTCCGACCGACGGCCCGAGGCGGCTACCGACGCCTCTAGTTGGGCCGACCGACACTTCCTTGAGTTGGGCCGAATTAGCCCAACAACCCACTTCAGCCCAATTGATCAAATGGATCAAGCCATCACATCTAGGCTGCCCAATCAGCTTCACCTCTACTGCCATGTCACCGGCACCGTCACCATCGCCGCCCACCGGAGGAAAAATTTAAGTAGCTCCTCGCTCCGATGCGTCGTGCGAAGTGCAAAGTGCGCGCCTCAAAGCGCCCATTGCGCACTTTGGCACGGCACGGCACGGCTCGGCTCGGCCTCGGCCTCGGGCACGGGCACGGGCACGGGCACGGGCTCGGGCTCGGGCTCGGTGCTCGGTGCTCGGTGCTCGTCGGTGCGAGGCACCGACTCGCACCGGGCTGTTATTTGGGCTAAAACTCACACAAGTTTCTCAAGCCCACTTAAACCCACTTTAAGCCCACAAGCCCATTTAAGCCCATACACATGGCAAGCCCTTTTGATTAAACCCACATGGGTTTCTATATATATAGTGAAGATTTTCTTAGTGTCTAACCAATGTGGGACACTTGATTCCCACTTAAACACTACCAATCATTTTTAATGATTATTGGGCCAACTTTGAAAATTAATTTCTCATTCACCCGATATCGGTTTTGAGCGTATTAATATTCGTTAGATTCCCCGCGAAACGTAGATTCATAATCTTTCAATGATTTCTCATTTCGACATCCGATGGCTTCCCGATTTAATTAAAACCGGAACTAAATTTATTAACGGGTTAATTACCCAATTTGGGCCCAATGGCCCATTAGGCTCAATAAACCCAACAGTTGATAGTATAGTTGAGGAGGAGCCCACGTGGAAGGCAATATATAGGCCGATGGAGAACAAATGGAGGAGGCGCGGCTGCTGCTGCTAGGGTTTTTTAAGAGAGAGAAAAGGAGGGTCGGGTTTGTAATGTAATAACTTGTTCGTTTCAGATTTTATATGGTCACGGAGAGTGAAGAAGCTCGAGGAATTACTTACGGAGTCGAAGAGGAGAGTGGAAATCTGAACGGTGGAAGAAGATGGAGCACACGTTTATCGATCAGATCTTTACCGAGGTGAAAGGTTTGCTTCTCCTCAGACGATACAGCAAGAACTTGTCCAAGACGCAGAAGAGTTATTCAGGCACTCGTTTGGTAGGAGGAATATGGATACACGGGGGAGAGATAGAGAGAGATAATAGATGAAACCTTTCGATCGAGCTGAGCTTTGTTTGGTTGGGGGAGACAGTATGCTGAAAATGGAAATTCCTGCATGCTTTCTTTTTGTGTACTTCGTACTTTTTGAAGCATAGTTCGGGTAAGAAAATCAACCCATGAATATATATCTCTCTCTTATTGAAATCTGCCGTACGATGATTAGTCGAATCACGCACTTACTTCACTTGTTTCCAAGTAACAAAACATCACACGAAATGAGTGGTTACTGGTTAGTGATTACATTACACAGTTTTACTTTACTCGGAAATTGGAATATAGTTAACGGAAATTCAGAAAAGAAAAATGATTTATGTACCTAGTAATAACGAACGGATGCGACAGTTATTGGGCTGGGCTACTATACACTTAAATAATGGAATATTGGGTTATAAGCCCAATAAAAGCCCAATCACATTCTCAGACGAAGGACCTCAAAACAATCTCTGATCTGAGAAGAGTAATGGCGGGAAAGGAGCCGTCGTTTTTACAGGAATAAAAATTCCAAATTGATCTTGTTCTCCCCCAGCAAAACAGATCTAGGGTTTTCAATTTTGATCTCCTGGTGCCGAAATGTCGTCGTTGATAGCTGCAGATGCGAAAAGCGCGACAGGTAATGAATTGGGTGAGCATTCGGAAACCCATGATAACGAATACTTGTATTCAGAAGAAGAAGAAGAACGTTTCCTCAAGGAATTGCATGATATGCCTTGGACTATTTACGCCTTTCAGAAGGATTTAAACCCAACAGGATATGTCGGTGGGTTTAAAGACTTTTATGATTCTCATGACAAAGCTGGGTCAGTACCGTATCTGATTTAGAATATTTCATGATTTTTTCTTTCCAAGGCGATGATAATCGTCCAATTTGATTCACGGTTGACGATCATTTTGTTCATTCGTTTGTAGAGGTCCGTTAATGCAAGCCATGGATCTTAGGGGTGCTAAACACTTCAGCCTCTCAGAGTTGGAACGGATCACCAATTCGTTCAGCAAAAAAAATCTCATTACACCATTAGCATATGGCAGGCTGTTTCACGGTGTAATAGACCAGAAAAATGTGCTTGTTAAAACATGGGATTTGAAGTGTCCTCCTCGTCATCTATCCCAGCTGAGTCTTTGGAGGATATCTGTGCGTTGAGACGTCTCCTCTTAATGAAACTGCTCATCTATTTCTTAGATTAAGTTTTCTCTGGTACGAACAAACGTGTATATTTGTTGCCGTCGCCTATGCCTTTCGTTTCGTTCACGTGTATCAGGAGGAGCTCCGATGTCTAAGAAGACATGGAATAAGAAATCACCCAAATGTTGTTAAACTCATTGGGTTCCACTGCGATAGGAGGTTGGCTGTCATATATGAGGGATCAACTCCAAAACATATCCTCACGGACATTATAACATCTGGTATGTATGTGTGTATGCCTACCCGCTCTTTGTAGATAGAATTGACAAACCACTGTATGAAGGAAGTATAATAAATACTTACTTTTATATCAATGAAACTTGTGTATCAGATGACTTTGAGTGGCAAGACCGACTTAAAGTGGCGATTGAGATTGCAAGCGTGGTTAAGACATTTCATGACAATGACCTTGTGCATGGAGGTGTCCGAGATTACTGCTTCATGGTCTATGAGGTCGTCGTAATTGATTATCTAATAATTTTTGCTTCTAATTGCAATTTCATCCTCGCTCCTTTCTCTACTCGCAGGACTATTCTGTCATGAGTTTTGAGTTCAACGTAGACTTTCATGGCACGGATGTTCGACGAGTTTATAAGGAGGACTTGGTTTTCGATCATGACCTCAACAAACCATGTAAGAGCGGATTCTTTTATATGCCCCGTCGTCTCCTTTCACAGTTGTTTTCGTGTATGCTATTGTAGATGAGTTACCGCCAATGACTATGCAAAGTGAAGACGTTTTTGTCTATGGAAGCTTACTTCTCATGTTAGCTACAAAAAGTGACACGCTTTACGAAGTAGCTAAGTACTGGTTACGTGATGAGGTGAGGGGTGATCTTGTCCATGAATCTTTAAAAGTGGACGAGGAAAGCGAGTCTGTGTTTATGGATTTGGTGAACAACTGTCTTAAGATTAAACTTGGCGAATCGCATTTACAACCTAAAATGGGGGATGCCATTGAAATCTTGAAGAAGCTTCTTCAACGAAATGCTGCCGCCCCAATGGTTAAAAGACAGAAGACGACATGCCATCCTATACAACAGTGACAGGGTATAAGTCATGATGATTCAAGAAAACTTCTGTAATATAAAGTAAGTGCATGGTGTAAGGATATATATATATATATATATATATCACTTGTGTTTAATGTGATTTTTGGCGTGCAAATCTCTGCTCCCTTGGAATATTACTAAATTTGTGCTTTCTATGAATTGTTCTGCGACTATATTCGAGGCGAACGACCTCGAAACTCCTTGTATTCTTCTAATATTTTCTCGGATAATTGCTATTCGGACCTTGGAGCCATTTAAGCCTAGAGCCCAACTGCTAACGCTGGAGTACGTACTGCAAAACCATGCATTAGATAGACATGGTCAGGTTGCATGTGAATTCTTTACTACGATTTTTATTACAAAAACAAAAGTTGTTGAGCAATGTCCAAGACGAATTAATCACAATAGTTGTATATATATAATAGCTTCGCTGGAATTTAGAAAACATGTAACTAACAGAAGTCAGCACATCATCTCTTGGAATATTTAGGCGTGTTTTCAAAATGGACATGACCTGGAATTAGAAATATGCAAGTTGAAGCCAATTATGAATTATTCCAATGGGGTAAAAGAAGATCGAATGTAAAAAGCCAGCAAGTATTTTCTAAACTCAAATGTAAAAAGCCAGCAAGTGTATGTTCTGTGTTCGGACTTCAGAGTAAGCAGCTTTAAATTTTCCTTAATCTTAAACGCGGTAGGGATTTTATCCGCGTCGCAATCAAATGGCTTGGCCGTGCCAGACGCTAGCATGCAAGGAGTGAACTCAACCTCAGACGTGTTAGAATTAATGGACGTTGGTCTGAAGAACCGTGCAAGAAGTTCGACTGCGTTAAACCAAAGAAGCAGTCGTCGCATAGGTAGGTACTAAGTTCTAATCATTTAAAGCACTTTTTAGGCGTAAAACATTGAAAGCATCTTTTTTTTTTTATTACACAGCGTTGTCTCCCTTCACGTTCAAGGAACGAATCTAAAGAGCAAGTCTTCTTTGCGGGCGAGTCTTCACTTGGTAGTTGGTAGATCTCGCTGGGAGCGAAAGGGTCGATCGATCTGAGGTGACTGGCGATAGACTAAAAGAAGCGCAGCACATAAACAAATCTCTATCTGCGCTCGGCGACGTTATATTCGCTCTGGCGCAGAAGAACGCTCACGTTCCTTACAGAAACAGCAAGCTCACTCAAGTTCTTCAGAGTTCGTTGGGTGAGAGTTTCTCATGTACAGTCTTGGAGATTCTTGCATGGGATTTGAGGTTATTTTTTTTGTTTTTTTTTTCCTGACAGGGGGCCAAGCGAAGACGCTCATGTTCGTACAGATTACTTCTGAAGTTGCTTCTTACAGTGAGACGGCGAGCACCTTAAAGTTTGCGGAGAGGGTTTCTGGGGTGGAGCTCGGGGCTGCAAAGAGCTCCAAAGATGGGAGGGATGTAAGAGAATTAATGGAACAGGTAAATTAGCCTTTGCATTTACAGATACTTTCGAAATTCGATCTTAATAAGATTTTTTTTTTGGTCTGTATTTACTGTAGGTGGCTTCTCTCAAAGACATGATAGCTAAGAAAGACGAGGAAATCGAGTCGTTGCAGATGCTCAAGGATCCTAAAAACGCTAGGTATGGATCTGCCACGAAAGGGTCTTCTGAGAAAGCAGCTTATGATGATCATCAGAATGATGATGATGAAGATGATGATGGCAAGTGAAGATGTTATTCGGAGAGAAAATCGAACCATTGATGGCTGCTTAAGACAGCCTAAAATACGAAGTTTCATTAGTAGATTTCGTGCTATTCTTACATCAGTATATCCATACTAACTTGTCTGATCTGATGAATTGAGCAGAAGCTGAAGGCTCGCTCGAGACAAGTTCTATTCACGACGAAGCAGAGCCTACGGAGAACACAGAAAAGTAAAACTATGCCTCTTACACTTAAGTGATTCATACATGAAAACGGAAAAAATGAAAATCTTGGGTTCATTTTCTATTTATATTTGCAGACCCAAATCATCACCTAGGAGTCCAAGATTGACAATAAAAACAGCCAAGGAGTCTCCAAGAGCCAACATTTCTGGTATGAATGAATGCCTATACACCTTGGACACAACTGTAAATCACCTTCGACATACATATTCTTACATATACACATACATACATACATATATATATATATATATATTTTCCTTTCAGGCTTGAGAAAATCTTTGAGTAGAACCAGTCTATTCAGTAATTCTCCAAGAAGGTGACTGCTATTGAACTAGTCTTGATCAGGGTTCTCATTTTTTTCTAACCTCATTTTTTTCTGTAAATTAAATTGCACAAATCATAGCATTTGGGACTAGATTTTTCAGTTTTTTTGTTATTTCTTCTCATGCAAGAGCTTCATGCATGCTTAGGGTGTATATGCCCAGCGTTATAGTTACAATATGCACAATGTTGTAATATTCCTCGTCTTAGTAAGCCACAGATAATCATATTTAGTCTGAGTTGTTATCATCTTCCCATGAAAGGCTGCTTCAAAAACATAACTCACACCATTTCCGTACACAAGATAAAAGGTTTACTACTGCTAGGAATATATGTTCTTGCAAAGCCTCAACAACCATATACAAAAAACAGAAGTAGTCCAAATATTTCGACTTAACAGAGTACGACAGCTAACACTAAATATTTAACTAGACTTGAGGCGTTCGACATGGACTCGATACGTTTTCAGCTTAGCATCTTCGTAACGTTCAAACATGCACGTATCTCCTTCCTCGATTTCGTTGTCACTACAGAACTTGTCCCAGTTAGCAGTTAGCATTTTCATCGACGGCCTCACCTTGCACACGACTGCCCACAAATTCCCATTCGAACCTTCGAGGTAAACTAAGTGCCCGTGCGTCCAAAAGCTTCTGATTCCACTCGGTAGTTCCTTGCGCATAAAACGAACAATGTCAGAGTTTTTATGGTTTTTAAGGTTTACTAAAGAGAGAAAGGCCCTGTCGGAAAAACAAAAGAAAAAGAGAAAGCCATGAATGTCGACCATACCAGACATTTTCTACTTTCCACGACGACCGCAAAGGAACCTAGGCTGGGATTATGTCGATCATCATCCCAAGAATTAGGTTCGACTTTTACAGTAGGAGATGGCATATGAGCGTTGAATGGCCTTTGGCGGGCGGGCCTTTTCCTTCTATGGTGTTGATCTACAAAAAGAAGAGATAGGGTTTCAAATGCGTTGTTCGAATAGAATTTCAGACGAATTTAGCAAAGTTAAAACGTACCAGTTGGCTCGTGAATATAACTCGTCCCTTCGTCGATCCAAACGCTGCCCTGCCTCTTAGCAGATCTCTTCCCTGTTTAGTTTAGACATGTATATTACAAGATAGAAACTTCAAGAAAGAACGAGAGACGGAAATGGTCTTGAGTTGTCTCACCATTGCTGCAACTCTTCGACTTGGGACAGAAATCCATCATCTTGTTAAAGTTTCCACGTTTAGCCTGTCTGCTACGTTCTTCCTCGCCGAAAGAGCGATGACAGCGATAGGATTTCGTTTCCCTTCCCTCTGCTTTTGACTTCGCTTCAGCTCCAAACCTTGGATCAACTACGTTAAAGCCCGAGGATTTCTCAGTTTTGACGACCATTTTCGCTGGTTGTCGCCAGTCCTTCCTTACAGTAACCTCAGGGAAAAAATTAGGTATTTTCGACCCTGAAGCTTTGTGATGCTTTCCTCTCTTCTCCATGTGTTCGTCACGCTTGGCTTTATGACGATCGTTTGTGTTCTTTAAGGATGCAACGCCGTCGGCAGTTTTAGCATCTAAGTCGTCATCTTCTTCAAGCTCGACGACTTCATCGACAGATCCAACGTCAGGATCAAACTCTTTCTCTGCTGATCTCAAATCGAACCTCGTCTTACTAGGATCGTCAGCTTCTTCGCCAGATTTCCCAGCCTCAGATTCTCTCCTTAGACTCTTCTTAGATGGCTCGGCAGCGTCAAAATCCACATCTTCTGGGCTCGGATCTGCTTCGTAAGCAGACTCGAGCGCACTCGTCTCAAACACGCGGACGAAGAACGACTTGCTTCCTTCCACGTGTTTGAAAGTCAGGAAGCTCCCCTCCTCGAGGCCGTGGGCGTGGTAGAATATGGACCAGCCCGTCGTAAAGGACAGGCGACCTTCGACGCGCGACAGTAAGACCGGCCACTGACCGCCGACGGCGTCCTTGAGGTGGAAGAGTTGGCGAGCCATATTCTCTAGATTTGGGGCGAATGCATGAGGCAATTCCTGTAAGAAGAAGGAGAAGAAGACGATGAAAAAGGAATGACGTTTATTAGTGTAAGAGATGAGTATATACCGTACCATGAACTCGCCGTGACCCTTGCCAAACACGACTTTGAAGAATCGAGTTACTCGAGCCATCTTTAAGCTGCATCGTACAGGAAAAAATGAAAAAAAAAAAAAAAAGAGATATGAAAACTGAAAGCAAGAAACAGTATACGGTCAAGGATTTTTTTTTCAAACGATAGATTGCCATAAAAAATATAACAAAGGTACAAACGGACTAAACAGCGCACAGAGCCCTCTGGTCAATTATAATTGCCAGTAGACACCTCCTAAGGAGGACAATCACTCCTAAAAAGGAGACTAAGGGTGCGTTTGGTATGCGGAATTCGGTGCGGAAAAGAAAAGGAAAATCTAATGGTACACATCGACTTATTGTATGTTACGCCTCGTGTGTCGTACCATTGCACTTTTCATTTTCTTTTCCACACCGAATTCCGCATGTCAAACGCACCCTAAGTTCCTACACGGGAAAATAAAAAGCCGAAAGAAAACAAATTTTCAAAATTACAACAGAAGAAAGAACCTACTATAAATCGAGCCAAACACTCCATATCAGTGGCTATCAAACTCAGATTTCAAGTACTCTTCACTTTCTTCGGTTTTCGCTTAAAACACTGTCTTCTTCGGACAGAAACTCCAACAAGTGGAGAGAAACAACTCCTACCAAAAGGAGACTAATTAAACACCCATTTCGGGACTCACAGCCTCACAAAACAAGCACAACCCAGACAGAAACTGATGAAATCACACACAAACAAATACGAAAACCACAGCAGGCAACGCACAACCACACAAAACACACAAGCACATCAGAATAACATAAGTAAAACGAAGAAAAACCCGAACAGACCAAAGAGATAAACATCCCAATAGGCAAAAACCGATCTTAAAATGCAAAGTAAAAATATTAAATTCTAAACTAGGCAAAAACGCTGTGTTGTCGGAGGTTGTAGTGGGACCCACTTACGATATTGATGGTGGTTTAGTTAGGGACGAGGTGGATGAACACTGGAAGTGGTGGCAGCAGCGAGGGGGATAGGTAGTCGTGGCAGCGTCGGTGACGGCGACGGCGGTGGTGGGAGCAGTGACAGTGATGGGTTTAACAGCGGTTGTGCGACAGAAAGTGAAGGTCGTAGATATATCTCGTTGAAATAGCCAACTTGCACTCTATGGTGGTTGATGTTGTTTCTTTGGTTGCGTCTGGTCGGTGGCAGAGAGCTTTGGCAAAAGATAAACTTCGGCAGTAGATAGTCGGAAGATGGAGTGTTCTTCAAACGCAGGTGCAGTTCGCCAGTACCCAGATAATGATGAGGGCATATGTGATAACTATTATACACAACATGAAGAATAAATAGGCCTGGAGTTGATGAAGACTATCCATGACCTTAGACGTAGTCGAGGCGTGTGTTGGACACACTGTCCGTAAGACGAAATCGCCCCGATATTAAGTGCTTTCGGTTAATAGCGATCGTCCCCAAGATACAACGACATTTCTTTAATTCATAATCGCAGCACAACGACTAGAATTTACGACGAATCGTACTCGAAATAGAGTTTTTTCTTGCTTCGGGATTTTAGGGAGTATGGGAGTGATTATGCAATTTCGTATGGGTTGGAATGAATCAATTTTTCCAATTCATGAGGGGTCTATTTATAGATTTTCTCACGCAGGGGCTTAATTGCAATTTCAAGAACTTCCTGGACTTCTCACGCAGGGGCTTAATTGCAATTTCAAGAACTTCCTGGACTGCTTATGTAATTTTCCAGGGGTCTAAACGCAATATTTCAAGCTAGTTGGACTGTCGGTTTATTTACCGGCCCGCGACAGGCCCGATTCTCGGGCCGACAGCCCGAATCTCAGGCGTGTCCCACCGGCGGCGGCCCGATTCTCCGACCGACGGCCCGAGGCCGCCCACCGGAGGAAAAATTTAAGTAGCTCCTCAATGCTCCTCGCTCCGATGCGTCGTGCGAAGTGCAAAGTGCGCGCCTCAAAGCGCCCATTGCGCACTTTGGCACGGCACGGCTCGGCTCGGCCTCGGCCTCGGGCACGGGCACGGGCACGGGCTCGGGCTCGGGCTCGGTGCTCGGTGCTCGGTGCTCGTCGGTGCGAGGCACCGACTCGCACCGGGCTGTTATTTGGGCTAAAACTCACACAAGTTTCTCAAGCCCACTTAAACCCACTTTAAGCCCACAAGCCCATTTAAGCCCATACACATGGCAAGCCCTTTTGATTAAACCCACATGGGTTTCTATATATATAGTGAAGATTTTCTTAGTGTCTAACCAATGTGGGACACTTGATTCCCACTTAAACACTACCAATCATTTTTAATGATTATTGGGCCAACTTTGAAAATTAATTTCTCATTCACCCGATATCGGTTTTGAGCGTATTAATATTCGTTAGATTCCCCGCGAAACGTAGATTCATAATCTTTCAATGATTTCTCATTTCGACATCCGATGGCTTCCCGATTTAATTAAAACCGGAACTAAATTTATTAACGGGTTAATTACCCAATTTGGGCCCAATGGCCCATTAGGCTCAATAAACCCAACAATCCCCCACATGAATGGAAATTAATGCAAATGCTATGCATGCTGACTCTTGCAAGAAAAACTCGACAACTCGTCACTGCATCAGGATAGGTAGCTTGTGGCTTTGAACCTTCCATAGTGAAACGCAATCGAATTTACTCGCTGTTCAGTGAACATGATGTCTTGAACTAACAGCTTTTGTGTAAATTAAGACAATAGCGTACACACAGTGACGAATCTTATTTCTTTCGATTCTCACGTTGTGTCCATTTCGGCCTTGGACCATATCTTGGATTCATAAGTGTTGCATTGAAGCGGCCCCACTTCTCACTTATATAGGTGATCGACTATTGGGACTTAATCCTAGAGTATCCCGAAATACTCCACCATCAGGTATAGCCATCATTAAAAGCAAAATTGCTTACCCTTTACCACATGACATCGGTAATTACTTGGGCAGCTTATGAGAATGAACTTTTTAGAAAAATTCCAAGTAAACTACTAAAATTCACTCAGCTTAGTTATCTCATTGAACCAAGTTTGTGGGATCTCCACTCATCATGGTTGAGTTACCACCGAGCTCATTCTTGGGTGTGTGGTTTTTAAGCCCCATTCCCCTTACTGCATTATAATGCTGATCTCTAGCAATACCTTTCGTCAAAGGATCTGCTATATTCTCTTTAGACTTCACATAGTCAATAGAAATTATTCCACTAGAGATCAGTTGTCGTACAGTATTATGTCTTCGACGAATGTGTCGAGACTTACCGTTATACATACTATTCTGTGCCCTACCAATTGCAGCCATGCTATCGCAATGTATCATGATAGGCGGTACAGGCTTATTCCAACAAGGAATGTCCTCCAAAAAATTTCGAAGCCATTCTGCTTCTTCGCCGGCTTTGTCTAGTGCAATAAACTCCGATTCCATCGTAGATCGAGCTATGCACGTTTGTTTGGAGGATTTCCAAGAAATTGCTCCACCACCGATGGTAAATACATAACCACTCGTGGACTTGGAGTCTTTGCTATCAGATATCCAGTTGGCATCGCAGTATCCTTCAAGAACTGCTGGATATCTCGTATAGAGTATGCCATGATTAATAGTATGCTTTAGATATCTCAGCACCCTTCTCAAGGCTATCCAATGGTTACTCGCAGGATTACTCGTAAACCTGCTAAGTTTACTAATTGAATATGCTATATCAGGTCGAGTGCAGTTAGTTAGGTACATTAAACTACCAATCACTCGAGCATATTCTTGCTGTGATACAGGTTCTCCTCTATTTTTGGCCAGATGTAGATTTAGATCTACAGGAGTCTTAGCCGGAGGATCATCGAAGGCATTAAATTTCTTCAACACTTTCTCAATATAATGAGATTGTGTTAGCATAATTCCTTCGGGCGTCCTATAGACATTTATCCCTAGTATGACATTAGCCAAACCCATATCCTTCATACTGAAATTATTTTTCAACATAATCTTCGTGTCTACAATCATTTTATGATTGCTTCCCGTGATTAACATGTCGTCTACATAAAGACAGACAATCACGAATTCATCGGGTGTGCCCTTAATGTAAACACATTTGTCACACTCATTGATTTTGAATCCATTCGATAGCATAGTCATATCGAATTTTTTGGTGCCATTGTTTCGGTGCTTGTTTAAGCCCGTAAAGCGACTTCACGAGTCGGCACACTTTGTTTTCCTGTCCAGGTATTACGAATCCTTCTGGCTGATTCATGTAGATTTCTTCTTCGAGGTCTCCATTTAGGAATGCCGTTTTTACATCCATTTGATGTATCTCGAGATCATGCAATGCTGCAATAGCAAATAGAACCCGTATTGACGTAATTCTCGTTACAGGTGAATAGGTATCGAAGAAATCATACCCTTCCTTTTGAGAATATCCCTTGGCTACTAAACGAGCCTTATATTTCTCAATTGATCCATCAGTTTTATATTTCCTTTTAAGGACCCACTTGCATCCTAAAGGTTTACACCCCTTAGGGAGATCTACTAACTCCCAAGTGTGATTCTGCATGATGGATTCAATTTCACTGTTTACAGCTTCTTTCCAGAACGGAGCTTCTGGAGTCGACAGAGCTTCTTGCACTGTCCTAGGTTCATCGTCTAACATAAATGTTAGGAAATCAGGCCCAAATGATTTGGCCACTTTTTTACGCTTACTTTGCCGTGGTTTCTCAACTTCTGGAGGCGAAACTTCAACGGCTTCATAATTTCTTTTACAACTTATTTCATTTCTTTCCTTCGTTGGAAAGATGTTCTCAAAGAAAACAGCATTTCTTGATTCAATAATCATCCCAGAATTCATGTCGGGAATTTCGGACTTATGCACCAGAAATCTGTATGCATTACTATTTTCTGCATATCCAATGAAAATGCAGTCAACTGTAAATCACCTTCGACATACATATTCTTACATATATATATATATATATATATATATATATATATATATACATATCTTTTCCTTTCAGGCTTGAGAAAATCTTTGAGTAGAACCAGTCTATTCAGTAATTCTCCAAGAAGGTGACTGCTATTGAACTAGTCTTGATCAGGGTTCTCATTTTTTTCTAACCTCATTTTTTTCTGTAAATTAAATTGCACAAATCATAGCATTTGGGACTAGATTTTTCAGTTTTTTTGTTATTTCTTCTCATGCAAGAGCTTCATGCATGCTTAGGGTGTATATGCCCAGCGTTATAGTTACAATATGCACAATGTTGTAATATTCCTCGTCTTAGTAAGCCACAGATAATCATATTTAGTCTGCGTTGTTATCACCTTCCCATGAAAGGCTGCTTCAAAAACATAACTCACACCATTTCCGTACACAAGATAAAAGGTTTACTACTGCTAGGAATATATGTTCTTGCAAAGCCTCAACAACCATATACAAAAAACAGAAGTAGTCCAAATATTTCGACTTAACAGAGTACGGCAGCTAACACTAAAGATTTAACTAGACTTGAGGCGTTCGACATGGACTCGATACGTTTTCAGCTTAGCATCTTCGTAACGTTCAAACATGCACATATCTCCTTCCTCGATTTCGTTGTCACTACAGAACTTGTCCCAATAAGCAGTTAGCATTTTCTTCGACGGCCTCACCTTGCACACGACTGCCCACAAATTCCCATTCGAACCTTCGAGGTAAACTAAGTGCCCGTGCGTCCAAAAGCTTCTGATTCCACTCGGTAGTTCCTTGCGCATAAAACGAACAATGCCAGAGTTTTTATGGTTTTTAAGGTTTACTAAAGAGAGAAAGGCCCTGTCGGAAAAACAAAAGAAAAAGAGAAAGCCATGAACGTCGAGCATACCAGACATTTTCTACTTTCCACGACGACCGCAAAGGAACCTAGGCTGGGATTATGTCGATCATCATCCCAAGAATTAGGTTCGACTTTTACAGTAGGAGATGGCATATGAGCGTTGAATGGCCTTTGGCGGGCGGGCCTTTTCCTTCTATGGTGTTGATCTACAAAAAGAAGAGATAGGGTTTCAAATGCGTTGTTCGAATAGAATTTCAGACGAATTTAGCAAAGTTAAAACGTACCAGTTGGCTCGTGAATATAACTCGTCCCTTCGTCGATCCAAACGCTGCCCTGCCTCTTAGCAGATCTCTTCCCTGTTTAGTTTAGACATGTATATTACAAGATAGAAACTTCAAGAAAGAACGAGAGACGGAAATGGTCTTGAGTTGTCTCACCATTGCTGCAACTCTTCGACTTGGGACAGAAATCCATCATCTTGTTAAAGTTTCCACCTTTAGCCTGTCTGCTACGTTCTTCCTCGCCGAAAGAGCGATGACAGCGATAGGATTTCGTTTCCCTTCCCTCTGCTTTTGACTTCGCTTCAGCTCCAAACCTTGGATCAACAACGTTAAAGCCCGAGGATTTCTCAGTTTTGACGACCATTTTCGCTGGTTGTCGCCAGTCCTTCCTTACAGTAACCTCAGGGAAAAAATTAGGTATTTTCGACCCTGAAGCTTTGTGATGCTTTCCTCTCTTCTCCATGTGTTCGTCACGCTTGGCTTTATGACGATCGTTTGTGTTCTTTAAGGATGCAACGCCGTCGGCAGTTTTAGCATCTAAGTCGTCATCTTCTTCAAGCTCGACGACTTCATCGACAGATCCAACGTCAGGATCAAACTCTTTCTCTGCTGATCTCAAATCGAACCTCGTCTTACTAGGATCGTCAGCTTCTTCGCCAGATTTCCCAGCCTCAGATTCTCTCCTTAGACTCTTCTTAGATGGCTCGGCAGCGTCAAAATCCACATCTTCTGGGCTCAGATCTGCTTCGTAAGCAGACTCGAGCGCACTCGTCTCAAACACGCGGACGAAGAACGACTTGCTTCCTTCCACGTGTTTGAAAGTCAGGAAGCTCCCCTCCTCGAGGCCGTGGGCGTGGTAGAATATGGACCAGCCCGTCGTAAAGGACAGTCGACCTTCGACGCGCGACAGTAAGACCGGCCACTGACCGCCGACGGCGTCCTTGAGGTGGAAGAGTTGGCGAGCCATATTCTCTAGATTTGGGGCGAATGCGTGAGGCAATTCCTGGGAGACAGAATAAGATATATGAAGATGAAGAAGGAACCCGACGTTTCTTAGTTCAAGAGATGAGAATGTACGGTACCATGAACTTGTCGTGACCCTTTCCAAACATGACTTTGAAGAATCGACTGACTTTTGAAGCTCCTTTGCCGTTCGCTCGATGTAATGGAATGCAGTTCTCAGCTTGAGCCATCTTGAATCTGCTTCGTACATACGAAAGCTTAACTGGAAAACGAAAACGAAAAAACAAAAACAACGAAAGAGATGAAAACCGGCGTTACCTTTGCTGTGAAGAGAAGAGACTAGAGAGGATATGGAACTATGGATGCACGGGAGAGAGAGAGAGAGACAGAGAGAGAGAGAGAGAGAGAGAGAGAGAGACTTGGAAATGATAAATGAAACATTGCGAACTGAGCTTTTGGTAGGAGGAGACACAGTACAGTATGCTCAAAATGGAAGCTCTTCTTGTTTGCTTTCTTTTGTGTATTTTGTAGTTTTGAAGCACAATTCGGGTAAGAAAATCAACCCACGAATATATCTTGTCATATTGAAATCTGCCCGTACGATGATTACTTGAATCACGCACTTATTTATTTGCAGAAGGAATTAAGTAACAAAACATCACACCAAATGAGTGATTACACACTTACTTTTACTTGGAATATCGTTAACAGAAATTCAGGAAAAAAATGGTTTTTTATCCAATATCAGCCCAATAACAGTCCAATAAATTCTCAGACTAAGGAGGACCTCAAGCAATCTCTGAGGAGAGTCAAGGCATGCGATGGCGTCCCCAATTTCTCGAACAAAATTCCGTCCATCCTCGCCTGAACGGAGCCTTCGTCGTCGGCGGCAGATGTTATCTCGTGCAGTATCTCCTCCACTGCGCCGTCAGCCTGCCGGAAAGTGTTTCTCATGCTTCGCACCGCCTCGAACAGCGACGGCGATGACCTCGAAAGCTCGACGAGCGTCACCTAACAACAGTTCGCAAAAGACTTGGTCTTACATGAGATGATGATGAGATGTTAAACGAGAGAAAATGCAGTAATTAGAGACCGTACTGGTTTTTCGAGGGGTATGTTAGCCTTTTCTTTTGCTATTGCTACGGCTGTAGAGAGACCGCCGATGCCGTCGACCAATCCGAGCACAGCCGCGTCGGAGCCTGTCCAAACTCTTCCTTGTGCTATTTCTTGCATTTGGTCTACCTACCATAATGTTTTCAGGCTTGGATTTTTCAAGGGATGGACAAAATTATGGACATATCGATTAACCTTCATTGATCTAGAGATGGCAGCCTTGCTGACGAACTGCTCATACATATCGTGGGCTCTCTTTGCAAAAAGCTTGGCTTCATCTGCACTGTAAGAAGAAAAAAAAGGTCATCTTTTCTGTAAGAGAGAAAGGAGAAAAGCTCGTCAAGGAAGGAGATATATTACCTGAATGGTCGTTGTTCAGCTGCCATTAGTTCTGCGTATTTGCCTCTCGATATGATTTCTTTGTTGAAGCCGATATAGTCATACAGCTTACCAAGGCTAAACTTTCCTACGCAGAAAAAAAGAAACGCCAGCATATTGGATTTAGATCGAGTTATCGGGTCGAATATTGTTAGTTTTTTTTTTACCTGTAATAACGCCGATGGAGCCAGTTAGTGTGAGGTTCTCTGCAACTATACTATCTGCTGCCATGGCCATGTAATAACCTCCGCTAGCAGCTACATCAGACATGGATGCAATAACAGGCACTTTCTTCGCCAAGGCTTTGATTTCCTTCCACATTCTGCAAAAAGGGAATTGAATTATGACAAAGGCCGAATAATAAAATAGTCAGGACAAAGAAAGTCACTGCCTTTCATGAGTATGTTCATACTTGGCTGGGATTTCAACGTCGCAAAAAGTGGAGTTAATTAGAGAAACAGAAAGCTCACAGATCAGAAGCAAGAGCATCTCCACCCGGGCTATCAATGCGGATTATTACAGCTTTAAATTTTTTTGATCCTACACGAAGCTTAAAGTAATCATTCAGAGCTGACTCTACGGATACAAATCCACAGTTTTTGGAAGAAAAATTAGTATACTAAGTTAGAGCGAGGAAAATTTGTTAATTTTGAATCGCTGAGGAAGACCATGTATGTACCTACCTTTCAGTCGACGGATCTTTTCTATGAATTGTTCGGCGACTATGTTTGAGGCGAATGACCTTGAAACTCCTTGTACTCTTCTAATGTTCCCTGAAGCTCGGATAATTGCTATTCGATCCTTGGAGGAGCCAGTTAAGCCTAGAGCCCATCTGCTAACGCTAGAGTACATACTGCAAAAAAAAAAAAACAACCATGCATTAGCCATGGTTAGTTTCTTTCTTGCATATGAATTCTTTACTACAGAGTTTAGTACAAAAAGAGTGAGCAATGTCCACAAGACGAATAGAAACCTGTAATTAACAGTCGATTCAAGGATATACATACAAAGAAAGACCAGACCAAATAGCTTCATTGGAAATTAGAAACCTGTAATTAACAGAAGGCAGCACATCATCGCTTGGAATGTTTAGGCGTGTTTTCACCATGGAGATAACCTGGAAATCGAAATATGTAAGATGAACCAATTCAAATTCCGATGGCGTAAATGATGATCAAATGTAAATAGCCAAGACATTTGTTATAAAGGCGAAACTTTTCGGCAAAAAAATGTGATGAAATACCTCATCATCATACTTGACATCTGTTATAAATCCTTCTTCCTTCAGTCTTTCAACTTGATAGACTCCTTCGTCGATAAACTTTTCAACGTCTTCCCTTCTCTTCCCTGTAGAAAGCCCAAGAATCAAAAAGTGATCAAAGTAACATCAAGAACCAGAAAGAATTTCAAAACGTAAGAGTACCTTTCGAATGAGAAACTTGAACGAGCCAATTTCCGTAGATTTGGTCAAGCAAGGCAGTCAGCATCTCACGGTTCTCATCGGTCATACTTTTGCGCGTGATTTGATCCCCCAAACTCTTGTACTTGCCAACCTTTTCTACATGTGGTTCGACGCCGACTTTCTCAAGAACGCCTTCAAAACAGAAAAAGTTTTTTTTCCGCCCCAAAACGATTGATTTCTCAAGAATGAAATGCTCGACGTGTTTACGTTCTTTTACATACAACTGCAACTCACCTCCAACAAATGATGCCTGAACAAGAAAACCATATAGCCCAACATAGCCACTAGGTGGAGCATAAAGTTCATCACAAGCACTTGCAATGTAATATTCCTTCATCCCACAAGTGGGCATATAGCCTATGACAAACTTACCTGAGAACAACAAACTAAGTAGTAAGAGAAAGAAAAAGACAATCATAGTACAATATTAAGACTAAAAACTCATTATCAAAGAAACAAAGAGCTTGAGGCTTTTCAGTGTTTACCAGATTTCTTGAAAGCCAAAATGTGTCTCCTTATCTCATCTAGCTTTCCCCATCCACAGCTCAAATTATCGATATGGAGGTAAATTCCCACTATACGAGGATCGTAAGCAGCTTTTTCGAAATTATCGCAGATTTGAGGAAGTGAGAGGACCCTTGAGAAACTCAGTAGCTGCTCAGTTATCTGAAACATTTGACCATCGCCCAAAATATTTAGCTCTATAAACCCAAAATACAAAAATCAAATCGCCTGTCTCATCACATCTACTTCCTCGGACAACAATTAATCGGACTGAATAAAAAGAGTAATAAGGATGGAAGTGATTTGAAACCTGCCCACGAAGGGTGATCTTGAGAACGCTGCCATTCTTGAACCTCTGCCAAGGGTAAGCGAAGAGAGTGAGCTTTGTCTTAACTTTAAACTCCTCCCACGAACTCCTTCTCTTGAAAGAAAACCCATCACGTCCACCATCGTAAAAATGATCCTTTCCTTTGCCTTTCCCACTGAGAGTACTATCCGATTCGGTTTCAGCGTTTTCTTTCTCGCCCGTGGAAAATGTACGGACAAGATAGAAGCTAGGCAGACACTTGGCGCGTTGATTGAGTATCAAAGAGTTGAAGCGTATAGAGGAAAAAGAGAGAAGCTTTCTCATTTTTGTCGGCGGCGATAGGTCGGAGTTTTTGTTAACTAAATTGAGTTTCCCCTTTTTGTCTCCATTCAGGGATCCCTCGTTCTTACAGTTAGTTATAGGATAAGCTGACACGTAACAGTTGAAATATTACTTATTTGCTAATCTTTAACGCGAAAATCCTCCTTTATTATCAGTCAAAAATAATAGTATAACAACCAAGGACGAAAAAAGGACTCAATTCATCAGTGATACAGAAAAGCGACAGTCACGGCCAAGAATGTCAGCGGCAAAGCCCCCACGACACGGAAAGCAGGGGCTGAGTTTAACGACGGCAGAGGAGAACCGAAGGGCGGGTTAGGCTGCGATGTAGGACCACCGACGGCCGTTGAAGGTCCGGCGCACGGCGTTGCTGAGGTAGAACCGCCGACCACGTTGATGGCGAGCTTCTGACCGAAGGCGCAGTGCTGAGAGAACGTGCATATGTAGTAGTGCTCGCCGGGCGACGTCAGCGTGATGCTCGTCGGGCCGTCCATGGAGATGGAGATGGGGGCGGTGGCGTTACACATACCGTACGATGATTTGCTCACCTCCGCCACGTCGTGGAGGTTTGTCTGAAAGTTGAATACTGGCGCGAGATACGAGGTTATTAGTATTACACAGTGTCAAAGATTAGTCAACACAAGTCAAAGAGGATTGTACATATATATAAGTAGTAAATAAAATAAAATCAAGATCATAATTCAATTACCAAGAACGTCGCCGACGGCGAAGGTCTTTGAATCAGCCCACGTCTGATACGCAAACTCACTGCCACGTGGGATCAACCAGCCCATAGAGTCGCCGACGATGTGTGTGGTTTGAGCCAATGCACCATATTGGGACAATACATAAGCTAATAGCAATAAATTCGTCAAAGCTGTTTTCGATCCCTCCATGCTTGCTTGTTAAGTTAGCGTGTGATGGAATAAGTTTGAATATGTGGGATGTGATTGTATGATATAAATTTTGATCTTTGCGATGGCTTATATATATAGTAGAGCATGCATGCATTGGAATAAGTTCGCACGCCATTTATATTGGTTCTTAAGACTTGTTCTATGTTTTGTATTGACTGCCGAAGGTCAATTCGGACAAAAGTGGGGTGTGATCGCAGAAAATGGGTGCTAAAGACTTACGAGAATGAGAGGTGTGTATAGTTTAACGTGTGAAGGCATTGATTAGTTGGACTTATAAGCAGTTCAGTTTACTTGGTCTATATAACGACGATTTCTTGAATATTATTACATGCAGCGGAAGTCCTGTCCTTGGATGCTTCAAAGTCTATTTAAGACTTAAATGACATGAGAAAATATACATAGGACCGCTTCGTAGGAGTTGAATCTTAGTTTGTGACCTCTTCATTGAATTTTTAATTTGGATAGGACTTAATTTTCCTTAAGTTGGCCTATTAATTTTGGCCCAAATAAAGCCCAAAGACATTAAGCGAGCGGCCCATGCCAATACGCTCTAACATAGACGTTGCTTTCATGGATGCCTATTTGCTTTTCTTTTTGAGACTGCACACACGTTCTGTCTCTTCTCTTGTATTGTTATGAAAAGGCAACAACTTCAAAAAGTCAGAAGCTGTAAGCATCTTTCACGCTTTTTCCTTTGGTTTTTTCAGGCCATGCCTTTACTTTTTCTTTTTGACTCGTTCTTATTTCAAATATATACTATGCAGATTTGTCCCTTGTTCTCGCATTCATCAGCTGTTCATCAGCGCAATAGTTCTTAAACTGATAAGTAAGAATATATGAACTTCAAGTTCATATTCCCGACAACTAAGCTGACACTTCCAAAGAATCGTGTCTTTCTTTCGACAACATTAACAAAAAAATAATAATAAATCTTGATAGAAAGCCTCAGCTCTGAGACAGAGCTTGCGTTTTACAGATAGGGCACATATTCTTCCGAGCAAGCCAATGCTTTATGCAATCAATATGAAAAAAGTGCGCGCAGTGGAGCTTCCCCATCTCATCTTCTGTCTCGTATTCTTCCTGTAATAAAAAAATGGAGACTACATTAAGATTATAATAAAATCGAGCCATTGGTTCTTTTAAGAGGGGCTATGTATAAACAACGAAAGACTAACCTGGCATATGCTGCATTTCCTCTCTGCTTCCATATGGATAGGCAGAGAAGAAGAGAGAGACGAGTCTTGGAAATTTGAAAGCTTAGTCCTTCGCAGACAGCAGCTTATCTCTTCCTCACCAAGCCCTGTGCTTACATAACCGATTCTATCCCCAAGCTCAAGTAGCTCCTGTTTCAGACAAACCCTGTATTTAGTTAGTTCTTTTTTACTTTCTTTTTTCGATTTTTTTTTTTTAAGTTCAACAGAGTTGTTAGAGATGGACCTCGTATGACATGTTATCAACATCAATCCTCATGTCTCTGTATACGTCTACTAGCCTGTTTGATCTCTCTCCCATTCGTGGATCGCCTCGCAGAATCATAATCTGTAATAGAACTGAGAATGCAATAAAACTGATTAAAAAGTGAGAAACTTTCTGGTTATCTATCCTACCTCGGAGAGCCCATCATGGAAATGGTTATTTCTGAGATGATGACGATGATATCTCGACTGGGAAATATGACGAGGCATAGCAGAAACAGCCGCAGATTCAAGAAAATGGATATCTTCTTCAGCTCTAACCATCCTCCTAACTGGATAAGAACGCTGTAGTTGGAACTGAAAATCAGAATCACAAGACATTGCTTGAATCAAGAATCCTTCAACTTCAGATAAAGATGGGAACTTTCATCACATGTAAGATTAAGCGTAAATCAATAAACGATTTAGTTACCTCCCTCTGTCCACCAAGAACCGTCGTCTTTTTAAATCCATCAACTTTAGGCCTCCCCTGTCTCGGCGGTGCAGAAACAACGCAGTCCACAGAAGAAGCATCAGTCATCAAACCAATCCCAGGCCCGCACCAAACATCAGAAGAAAGGGAAAGCGATAGAGACGACGACTGTGATGATGCCACGGCATTATCGGCCGGAAAAGAACTGTTCGTGCCGCCGCCGCCGCCATGAATAACGTTGATTTTCTTGGCCTTGAGCCTTTTCTTCTTCGCTCTATCGTTGCCTACTATGGTATTATTGGCGTTCGTCGATGGCTCCCAGCTAGGCGAAGCTCTGCTGACGGAGGGCACGGAGACTTGCGGGGCAGCTGCGCAGCCGAGACCCCTAAACCTCGCCGTTGAGAAATGTTTCTTTTTGTTTGAAGAAGAGTCTGAATTCTCGCTCGTTGCGAGTATATCTGATATTATGATTTTGGCTTCCTTTGAGTTGGGTCTTCTCTGCCTGAAGTTGAGCTGTTCAGAGTCAGACATGGTCGTTGAGAGAGAGAGAGAGAGAGAGAGAGAGAGAGAGAGAGAGAGAGAGAGCGTGCGAGTGAAGTGAGAAACAAACAGATGGTGGAAAAGGAAAAAGGGAGAGGCGTAAAAGAAAATGTTTGAAGTTGCAAGAATGGAATTTTGTGCCAAGTACAAGTTTTCGAACGTCGACCAAAGACAGCACACCATTTGGCTTGTTAATTATTAGTTCCTCTAATCCCCAGATCTCTATTAGTTTATTAATGACAAACAATTACAAGAATGAGATGGGTCCAAGAAAAAAACAAGAGCGTGATAAGTGGTGGAATTTGAGGCTACATCGAAGCAATCTTCAATACCTGTAATGAAAACGATGATGATTATCATTACCATAACCCTTTTTTTATTGATTAGTGTCGGACTTTTGCCAGGCCAGGCTAAACTGAAGAAGCAAGCATCGACCGAAACTTAATATCTTATTTTTTTTTCTTTTTTGTGGGCTCAATTCTTATCTTGTTGCAGTCTTTTATGAGAGTGTCTTAAAAGAGTTATAAACTGTAATCATATTGTCCGTATAGAGCCTTAAATATATGAGCTTGAAGGACATCAATCCCATTTATGCCACATATTGTACTGTGCTGTGGTTTTTAACATCATTGATTTTCATTCACCATTAGTGAATATTGGAGCGTAGTTGTTGGGCTTATTTTGTTTTCTGTATTGGGCTTCAGAGCCCATATAAATAATTTACGGCCCAAATCTTCGGCGCGTGACGACGGACGTACGGACACTTTTTTCGCTACCTATGCTTGTTTAGCATCTCAGACATCAATCTGTTGCAGTGAAACGCTAGAAGAAAAAAGGGTGAAAATGACTGCGCGGGAATCAGAGGTTAAGACAGCTGAATCTCCATACATCAAGCGTCCAATTGAAGATACCGGCGATGGCAACGGCGATTCGGCGGCTAACAAACGGCTGAGAACTGAAAGCGAAGTGAAGGGGAGTGAGGTCAGCAATGAGGAGGAGACTTGTTTTGAGATAGAAGCTGATGGTGCTGAGGATAAGGGGTGTAGGCACTCTATGGAGGACGCTTGGGTTGTCCTTAACAAGCCCACCTCTCAGTTAAGGTAGATTTGACTTCGACCGTTGATTATTAGAGATATAAAATAGGTCCCTTTTGCTCGCTTATAATTTTGATTTCCGAATTATGTACGTGTTCGTTGCTTGATTAGTTGTGCAGAGTATGGTTAAAATATATCCACCGTTTTGGTTTGTGTTTTATAGATGTGCACATTTTGCAATATATGATGGCCATGGCGGGCGGTTAGCTGCAGAGTATGCGCAGAAACACTTGCACGACAATGTCTTATCTGAAGGCTTACCACGTGAGTTGGTCTGTTTATCTATTCGTTGATTGATTTCTTTTTCCTCCATTTGGTCTTCGTCTTTATCGCTTTATTATTTTTCGGTTTTGGTCTTATGAGTATAACTCTGATGATGTCGGTGAATATTTCAGTTGGATGTTAAGGTGGCGAAGAAGGCTATACTTAACGGTATGTCCATGTTCTAACTTCTCTTGGTTGTGATAATTATATCTTACTAGTGCATTCGTCCTTTTTGAAGTAAACTCATTCAAATAGCGAAGATACTCGCAATAACATATAAGCTGCCATAAATTGTGGAACAAAACACAATGAAAAGGTCACCTTTTGGCTCTTATAGATGACCATTATAAGTTGTGCCATGCCAAACGTAGCAGGATTTACTGATGGTGAAGTGACGCATGACGTTCAAATATTTATTCGATATTACTGAATGAGAAGAAGTCATTACACATGTTCGTTTCTTCTGAACAGGTTTCCGCAAAACGGATGAGGCTCTTCTTAAGGAAAGTGAAGCAGGTTTTTGTCAGTGATCACAGTTATATGTTACCCTACGTTAACTCTATTTGGTGTTCTACAACGTTATCCGTTATTTCTTGAAGTCGAATTATTTGATGAGTCTTTTTCACTCTGCTTTCTTAATAGGGGGTTGGCAAGATGGTGCTACAGCCGTATGCGTGTGGGTACTGGGTCAAACAGTAAGATTTGCTTTTGTCCCCTCAAATTCATTTGATTTATATGTGTCAACTCAATATTTCTTCTTATATGTACTCACTTAGGTGTTTGTTGCTAACATTGGAGATGCAAAGGCTGTGGTGGCGCGGTCATTGGCAGCAGATGCCCCTCAGAGTAGTTCTGATGGATCAAATTCAAGCACATTATTGAAGGCCATTGTTCTGACAAGGGAACACAAAGCCATATATCCCCAAGAAAGAACACGCATTCAAAAGGTCTGTAATATATGGTTGTACTAGATTCCTCTCTTTTTGATGATGATAATGCCTACTTCTCCATAAGTATAATTTGGTACTTCTTAATATCTAATGATTTCAATTAATAATTCCTTAGGCTGGAGGATCTGTAAGCTCAAATGGAAGGTTACAGGGTCGCCTTGAAGTGTCTAGAGCCTTTGGAGACAGACAGTTCAAGAAGGTTACATCATATACCTCCATTAGATGTATTTTATTACCTTACTTACTTATCAGTCAAAATCTTACTTTTCTGAAAGAATTAAACATTATTTTCAGGTGGGCGTCATTGCGATTCCTGATATGCACTCGTTCGATCTCACCAAGAGGGATCATTTCATAATCCTCGGCTGCGACGGACTGTGGGGGGTATATATATAATATAACATTTAATATGTTTCTCGTGTTCTTAAAGGATATCACATCGTGCCATTCACTTCTGTCTAAAATTAGGTATTTGGACCAAGTGATGCTGTTGAATTTGTCAACAAGCTGCTGAAGGTTTCTTTCGCCTCATTTTTTCTTATTGATTTTCGCCAAATTATTTGTGATTTCTCTTACACGACGTTTATATATGCTTATAAACGTCTATATGATAGGAGGGCTTGTCTGTATCAGCGGTGAGCCGACGCCTCGTGCGAGAAGCTGTTCGTGAGCGTAGGTGTAAAGATAACTGCACTGCAATCGTCATACTTTTCAAGCAGTGATCAGCAACAAAGAAAATTGCTTCTACTCAAAGGTTTATGATTTGATGAAAACATAACTACAGTCTAGTGTGGCGAACTGTGCTCGATTTTTCCTTGTTGTTCTGTTTTTTGGTCGACTTTTTTGGTACCCTTTTTCAAGCAGACACTTTGCTAAGCATATTCATGATCAAGAACCTATCTACGTGCCTTAGATTTCAACTCATTGATCCATTTGGTATTAAATTTGACTGATATTTGGATAGATCTTAATCTTTTTTTATACTCCATTGCCGAAGATTCCCAAAATTATAAGGGGCACATGATATCTTCATCATAATCAATACCCTTCGTTCTAACTTTTGAAATTTTTGGGTGTTTGAAGTATTATATTATTAATGTTGCCACTAACTGATTAACGGGGATGCAAGATAATGTAAACATGCAAGAACAAACGGCTCACTAAACAAATACACTCAATTATGACTTTCCGAGGGAGATTTATTCATGTCTTAAGAAGACAGACTACTTACCTGCCTCAACATGGACAAGTGATACTTTGTCTCCCTCCCAAATCTCAATTTCTAGTCAAAACCCATCATCAACTTGGATTTGATACACTGTACTTCATACAAAACATGGAATCTCATTATTTGATTTGAATGATCACAGTGTTCAATCTGCATATGCTGTGAGTCAGCCAATCACCATCTTCATCCAATAATATCCAATATTAAATTGCATTTACCATCTGTGTATGTCCCCCAAGCTACACATATATATGTGCATGCAGTGCTATGCAACTGTCAGCATATGCTCAAAAGAGAAAACAGAGACATGGCGCAGAGAACCATAGTGTCTGAGAGAGTAAAGCTCCTTACATCGCTGCTAAGTCTTCAGTTGTGCTTTGCAGGTTTTCACATTGTGTCGAGAGTTGCACTAAACATTGGCGTCAGCAAAGTAGTTTACCCTGTTTACAGAAACATCATTGCGTTGGTATTGTTGGGACCCTTTGCATACTTCTTGGAAAAGTGAGCCTAAACAAACACATCAGAATCTCTTTTGTAACTCCTCAAGTTTTACTTCTCACTCTTCTGTTTGTTTCTTCTTTTTCAGGAAAGAAAGGCCGCCATTAACATTCTCCTTGCTGGTCCAGTTCTTTCTTCTAGCATTAGTAGGGTAAGAAGCTCTTACATAGTACATGCTTTCAAATTCTACTCACATTCTTCACACACCTCTGTTTTCATTGGTTTTCACCCAAAGGATCACAGCAAACCAGGGATTTTACATACTGGGCTTGTACTATGCTTCCCCGACTCTTGCATCTGCCATGCAAAACTCAGTCCCGGCCATTACCTTCATCATGGCATGTGTCGCAAGGTATTAATTAGGAGAACATTTCTGTTGTTGCCTCTATGATTTGATGGCGAATAAGAAGGGCGTGTCATCTTCGTTTTCTTTCTTTTGTCTAGAGTCGAACGAATTACTATCATGCGAAGAGACGGGCTGGCGAAAGTCATAGGGACCCTGGCTAGCGTTGGAGGCGCAATGGTCATCACTCTCTACAAAGGGCCGCCCATTCTTCTTCACCAAGAATCAAACACATCAGGGCAGAATGATATCTTACAAGAAGATAGTTCGATGAACCCTTCTTCTTCTGCAGCCAAAGCACAGAACTGGACATGGGGTTGTATATTTCTCCTCGGCCAGTGCCTATCATGGGCAGGTTGGATGGTTCTTCAGGTAAAGAGCGAGCCCATGTTAGTGATAACATTAAGAACACGGTACATGAGAATTAATCGAAGAACTTTTTGAAATGCAGGCGCCCATAGTGAAGAAATACCCGGCAAAGCTCTCCCTCACTTCCTTCACCTTCTTCTTTGGATTGATACAGTTCTTGGGCATCGCTGTTTTCGTAGAAAGAGATCCAAAGCATTGGCAGATACAATCTGGCGAAGAACTATTCACTATCTTATATGCGGTAAAAAACAACAAGTCGAATTCTTTGACAACCCTTCGTCTCATGTCACCCTCTTTATGGTGCGTCTTCGCTGCAGGGAATAATATCTTCGGGGCTGGTGATTTCACTACAGACTTGGTGTATTCAGAAAGGTGGGCCAGTTTTCGTCGCCAGTTTTCAGCCTGTTCAGACTGTGTTAGTTGCATCCATGGCCTTTGTGATCCTTGGTGATCAACTATACTCTGGAGGGTATATTATGGTTGAATTTCACAAGAAGAAAAAGATTTCAATGAGCTGCTGACAACATACTGTTTGTTTTTGCAGAGTTTTAGGAGCTATTCTCGTAACGATAGGCCTTTATCTGGTACTATGGGGTAAAACCGAAGAGTCGAGATACAAAAGGCGAGAAGATAGCTTGACGAAACACCTGCTTCAGAACAACAGCAGCAAAGATCAAGAATGCCCCAACCCTAACCATGATATTCCTTAAGAACTCGATATTGTAGTAGATTACGCAACTGAATTCTTTGGATCTGATATAAGCCTAAGCTTCGAAGATTTAAATCTGAAGAATTGTAATCTTCAATCTTAGAAAAGAGCAAATTGTTTGCCATAAGAGCTCATATTGCTGTACTTCCACGTTTTAGATCAGAACCAAGACTTCAGATGGTTTTAGGAACAAAAATATCAGACCGATCAAGAACAAAATGCGGAATGAATCAACATAGCAGAATCACAAATATGAATCCAACATTTTAATACCATAAAAGAGGGACTTCATAGTCAAAACATCACACTATTAATAACAGCAGCAAATGGGAACACCTGGGAGCCACAAAAGCAGTTATAGTTCAAAAACACACTAAAAATCAAAAGGAACAGAAACCCGTAATTTATCTTAAGGGCTGACGAAATACTGCTGTGAATCAACTCTACCTCACAGTAACAATGTCATCAATCTTCAAGATCATGCGTACACATTCTGTGGCCAAAGTAATTGCACTAGTGCTCACCAGAAGTGGCTGAACAACGTTTTCCTCCAATATGTTAGTGATCTGTCCCTTCCTGACGTTGATCCCTGCATTGATCTCTCCTTGTGCATGCCTATTTCTTAGCTCAGTGACAATCGATATTGGATTCAGCCCAGCATTCTCAGCCAATGTGTATGGGATGACCTCAAGGGCTTCAGCAAATGCTCTCACACAGTACCCTTCCATACCCTGCAACACCTTAGCCCATGCGCCTAACTGCCTCGAAAGCTCAATCTCAGGTGCCCCACCACCAGCAATCAGAAATTTCTTATTCACCAAGCACCTCACCACACAAAGAGCATCATGCAAACTCCTCTCAGCTTCATCGATCACCAACTGATTGGACCCCCGAACCAAAACACTAGTCGTCCTCCCCATATCCTTTATCCCCATAATCTTCACAATCTTCCCACCATCTCCCAGGGGAACCTCCTCCACCAAATCTGCATACCCCAACTTCTCTGCTCGGAAATGCTCGATGTTTGAAATTGGTAGACAGTTCAAAGTCTTGGTAATAAACTCAATCTCATCCCTCTCCACATCTTTGATCACTAAAATCTTGGCCTTAGCCAAATAATGCAGCGAAAGGTCTGTCACTGCATCCCTCAAAATACTCTTCTGAATCAGAAGCACGTTGCACCCTGTTGCTTTGATCTTTTTAATCATCCCCAGGATATAATTTCTTTCCTCCTTCAAAATCCTATCCATCTGGGTATAGTCTGATACAACAATGCTCTGCTCAATATCTGTCTTTGGCGGCGAAATCTGGAACTGTATCACTGCAATCTTTGCATTTTCAACCCTAGTTGGCCCGCCAGCCGCGTGACTCACTTTCTTATCAAAGACCAAACCTTTCACCAACTCAGTATCATCCACTGTCCCACCTAACTTCTTCACAATCTTGATATCCCTCAAGTCAACTAAATCTGGATTATTCGGGTCTACCACAGACAACACAGCATCCACAGCTAGAGGAGCCAAGAGAGTGGAGTATTGAGAAACCACCTGTTTTAATCAGAAAATTAGCTAAGGTACAGCCGAGATATAGTTCGAAAGATCCCTTACATTCGCCAAAAAATCAAGTGATTGCATAATTTCTTTCACAGACTCATATACTAGACTTACTATATGTAAATCCTGATACCAAAAACCTCATTCCAACAATCTGTTAACGGACTTAACTTCACAGATAGATAGATGGTGGGAGGAATTTATAATGAACTTACAAAAATATAATTTTCAAATCAGACAACACTACTGAGACGAAGGTTCGGAAAAGAACACCTTAGAGTTCAACGAAGTGGAAGCGGACTTAATCAACGAATCTCGATCGCTCAACTCCACAGGAACAGCCATTGCATTCAGAATCTCCACCGCCTTCACCGACGCCTTGTGGAGTGCATCCGACACAACGGTAGGGTGAATCCCCGACGTCAGAAGCGTCAGCGAAGCCTTCAGCAGCGCGCCCGCAATGACGACGACGGTAGTGGTCCCGTCGCCGGCGACGACGTCCTGCGACTTGGAAAGCTCAACAAGGAACTTCGCCGCGGGCTGGAGGACCTCCATCTTGTTGAGGATGGTAGCGCCGTCGTTGGTGATGATGACCTCGCCGTTCGCGGCCGAGATCATCTTGTCCATACCCTTGGGGCCAAGGCTCGTGCGGACGGCGTCGGCCACCGCCTGAGCTGCGGCTATATTCGCCATGCGTATGTCATCCTTACGCTTGTTGTCGGTGAAGGTCTCCGTAGATTTGGGCTTGGAAACTGATGGAGCTGCTGCCATTTTCGATCTGAAGAGTGAACGAACTGATGGACTTCGATCACAAATCTAAAACCCTAGGCGAGCTGCTGTAGTTGCTGAACTGAGAGTGATAAGAGAGACAGAATCTAGAAGCAAACGCGCTATTTATTTTCGTTTTCTGTAATTTGCAATTGAATCCTCTATACTTACCTATTTGGAAATTCGACCACATTAAAATTACTATACAATGCTCATAGCAAAATTTAGAAGTTCTACCGACGGTAGCCCATACAGTTGGGCTTCAATCGCAACAATGGGCCCAGCCTAAACGTGTTAAACCATAGATGTAATAATTCTTCTTGTCTTTATTTCAAAATTAAAATATTCTTGCATTTTATCTGCAACTTTCTGTACGGATAACCTAATCATATCGTTTAATTGTTAAAAGTTACCATCTTGTCGGGTTTTGCGAGTAATCAAGCTATCATTGCTAATCTTGTCTACATAACATACTTCTTTTATTTCTAACATCGTAATTAGAAAGTGAGGTGGGTATTACAAAGAGATGTGAATGGGGTGTGTTGCAAAAGAAATAAAGTATTATTTGAATTTCCAAGTGAGTGGAATATTACCCGTATTTACACACTAGGTTTTAACTTTGAGCCAAGAAAAATGAGATACAATACAGATGAGAAAAGGGCATTGACAGCGAATACACTTTCCCCATTCCATAATGTCAGAAAGAGCATTTAACGTCCATTTCTTGCGATTGTACAGTGAAGCCCATATCACACAAGTCACTGCTCTTAGTCAAACGTTTAAGATTTCTTCCTTGAATGTCTCGCCTCGTCACATACCCCTCCTCTCTCATGCATTTGTATTGTTTGTTTATTTGTTTTTCCTAAAAATGTTTTTGTGGGCACCGTTTTGATGACAAGCGCATGTGAGTTTCTTTTTTGAAAAGAGAATCTAATCAATGAAAACCTAAAAAGGCATTCCCAAGAAAAAGACTATTCGATGGTGGTAATGGTAAATATAATAATACACGCATGAAAAAGCAGACATCAGTATTTGAGACCCACTCACCCCACTCAACTTTACCCTCATACCATTCACAATTTACCATTTTTTTCGTTATATATATATAGTCTTTGACACAACACAGCCTTTCATCCATTATCCAGCTCTCTTCTGCTAGGGTTTCCACTTTACTCTTTATAGGGTTTATTTTCTAGAATTACTAGCGGCAGCATATAGTTTTAGAGGAGTTCAGAAAAGAAACCCTATAAAGAAATCATTTTTGCGTGCCTTCTTTATTCTTTTCATCTTTCTATAGTTCAACAAATAAGCTCGAGATTAGTCCAACGGCTCGGATCTGAAATACTTTTTTGTTGTCTTCTTTCAAAGGATAGCATTACAAGTCAAATGATAATCTCATCTCCAAGATCTCTTGATTAGGGTTAAAGAACGTGGAGCTCCTTGAAAGTTCAAAAATGGCCTATGCAGGGAATATTAAGCTGCTGATCTATGCTTACCTCAGCACTATCCAAGTTAAATGGATAGGTGATGTGGCTTGCATATGTTAGGAGCTTGCGATTTCTCATGTTTCAGCCTTTTTTGGATTGAAGGGAGCTCTACGCTTGTTTTGCCCTAATAATGTAATAGTAAGTAAAAAATATTTACGAATTTTCTTAGAAGAAAAATGCATTCGACTTCATGTTTGTGCTTAGATCTGCTGTTATCTTTGCCTTCATCTCGTTAGTTTCTATTCTGCTGAGGCTTTTTTGATGTTTTTTTTTTTAGTGTTGAAATATCTTTGAATGCTACCTTAGATTTTTTTTTTCACTTTGCTATATCTAGTTTCTGAAGAAAGTCTGCTATATGGCTCAAGGATGTTATATTTTGCTCAATTGGTGTGTATATATATCATATTCATTTATGTGCTTCTGTTTATTTCAGGTTCTTACAAGGCTGGTAGGTAATAGATCTAAAGAAATACTGGGATTTGTTCTTGAATCCAGCTATTTATTTTTCGTATTTTATAGATTCATTTCGTATGTATTTGGAATGCTAATTCTATGAGTTAAAGTGATCTATTTTTAATAATTTTAACCTTCTCCTACAATACAGTGGTACTATAAATAAGCGCTGACAAAAAATTCAAGGATCTTCGTAATTATTAGAAAAAAAGACATAGTTAACAGAGTTTCCATGAAAAAAAGACATAGTTAACAGAGTTTCCATAAACATAATATAAATGTAGACAGAAACATAGTGTTTAGGATTCCTTCTTATTACCATAAACTCAAAATCTTAACAAGACAGTGCCAACTGCCAACACTAAAGCATTGTTGTCTTGCTTGTTCCTAACAATTCAAAACTAGGAAGAAGTGCTCGAACTTAACGGCGTAAAGAACAGTTCGACTTCAGGTATGGCTCGAACAACATCGACATATCAATTTCTGTTAGGCTCGTCGAGCAAAAGCTCGTTAACCTTCGAAATCTGAGCTATCAGTTTCGCGAGAGGCATTCCCAACAATAAATGGTTCTCCCCGCACTGTACGCTGAGATCTTCCAAGAATAGATTCACAAGCGTTCTCAGAGATATGTCCACAATATCATAAAATTCAGCACTGCACCAAGAAAAAAAAAATGAAGTTTAAGACATCTATCCACATAACTGATGAAACAAAGTAATCGAATACCTCGACATTACTGCACGAGTCTCTCCCATGAGCAGCCCAACTTTAGTACCACTTGTAAGATCTTCGGGCATCAAATACTTTGCCCAGTTGTTAGAACTGTGTGTGCTCAACAACGAGTCCAATATGTGAATAATCGTGTCATGGAGTGCGTTAACACAGAAGAGCTCCTTCAGTTGTTTGCTGCATATTAAGTATGAACAGATTTTTTCTTCTATCTTTTAATAACAGGCATTGCCTTTGGCTGATCAAAGGGTGATTTAAGTTAGATTCAGTGCAAATTAAAATGTATAGAAAAAGCCTACCTACTGAGGACATGGGAAGTCGAAGCTTCCACGTTCGATATCGAGGGAAATAGGCCATGGTCACAGAGGTAATCAGCGCAGGATAAGAACTCTTGTTCATCGTTCTTGTCTATAAGTTCAGTTTTTTCCTGGATCACCGTACGAAAGAATCCTCTCAATTATGTAAACATACAAGAAAGGCTACAACCACGATATAAAAGGAAAGAAGAAAGAAACAGCATTTTTCTTACCAGCAGATGGGAGCTTCCTAGGCATAGCGATGTGTCGACATATAGATGCCTACCTAGTATGTTGACTTGAACCTTGATATAGATGGTCAGAAGTGTCATAGAGAGAAGAGAGGATAACATCTTCGAAAAACCTGTCGATGAGATGAGATGAGAATGCAAATTGAACGACCACATAATCTTTGGTAACTTACTAAGAATTTTGAGCCTTTCCCACAGCTCAAGCTTCTCTGCTGTTGTTAGAGTTTGTGTTTGGCTCTTTCCTTGCATCAACCTCTCCATAAGAGGATTAAGGTCCAAATGTTCAGTTATTCGATTGTCCAGGCATTTCATTACATGAGGAAGAGTTGTCGCATCGACTATCATCTGAACACTTTCGAAATGTGCCCGAATTCTAACAACCAGCCAATAAAAGACACACACCAAGACAACATTACACAAGCTGCATTAGCTCACAACAAGCTAGGACAAGGCAGTTAGATCAATAAAGCCTTACTGTTCTTTGACAAGCTCGCCATTTTTCCTTTCATCTGAGAGCTGTTTCTCAAGATCATTAAGCCCCTGCGCCCGAGCATCGTAGAGCTTGTACAGTGCCAGCCCAGAACCAAACGCTCCAAGTGTGATGTACACTTTTCCCTTATGCCTTCTCACAAATTCCCTATCATCACACCCCATAATCGTGTCCGTCAAATATCAAATTCTCGACAATTCAATACGAACGGAAAGAACCCTTAAGCATATACTGCGGGAAAATTAAACGAACCACATTGAGTTTCGGTTTATTATATATACCCTCTTCTCGAAAGGATCAAGATTTTATCCCAAGACCTAATCGTGGCCGGGTTTTGCTTCTTTGCCTTCGCCCTTAGCTCATGGAATGACAGAGAAATCAAAGAGTGGAGACCATTTTTTCAAAGAGTCGTCTTTTCTCTCGCTCGCTGTCTTTAACCGGCGGGCAACTACGGAAACAATGGGCAATTTGTCGGCGTTAGGAAATGACGTGTCGGTTTTAACCAATTACAAAGTTCGACTCGACCCATGTAATCTGTCAACGGGGCCCACATTATCGGATCTGTATTTAGAATTGGACCAATCCTATCCTATCCTATATATACATTTAAACGTATTTTTCATCTCCTTACACTACGTGTCCATTTTCATTATATTAAACAAATAAAAAATAAAAAGAAATGAAAAAACCGCCAACTAACAAAGTGGAAAATACTTTATTTCACACTAAACCATTTAACTAATATTTTTTTTGTTATATAAGAATGCTATATATATTTTACACCCGTGAAATACACGGGCATAAAACTAGTAACAATTTAATATCATTGCATTTCTGCACCACCTTATCAGTTCCCAATTTTCTCATTTTAATTTAAATGCAATATTACATACATGCACTATGCACACTGCACATAAGTTTTTGGATAATCATCTCTATTAAGTATTAATAATAATATCTCTAAATATGGTCACTAACTAATATACATGTATTTACCCATATACGTATAAGTCAATGCAATAAATATCTCCGCTCCCTCACTCTATATATCGCAGCTACCACAAAAAGTAAATCAGTCCCACAATTCGAGAAAATGCATAAACACTCGTTAATCTTCTTCCTTGCTTTCTGCACTTCTCTAACCATACTAGCACAATGCTTCGGCATCATCCATGAAGAGAATAATGCTTATTCGCCGGAAACCACCGAGGGCTTGGACTTGGGAGGGCTGAGCCGCCGCAGTTTCCCCAAAGACTTCATCTTTGGCACGGCGGCTTCAGCCTACCAAGTGGAAGGCGCCGCCAGTGAAGACGGCCGTGGGCCTAGCATTTGGGACACTTTCCTTAAAACTCCTGGTAATAATTATAACGATAAACTATATTATAATCCATGTTGTTTCTTGTTAACTCATTACACACACATAAATATATGTGAATGTATGTAAAAATGGGACGATGATCGTAAAACGCAGGACTTGAACCCAATAATGCATCAGGCGAGGTGTCGGTGGACCAGTATCACAAATATAAAGTCCGTGAGCTTTATTTGTCTTCTTACTACTATAATCATAACTCATAATGGTAGTACATTTTTCTTGGTAATGAATGATTTCTTCTTATCAGTTCTTTGTAATAATATTTCGTTCGCAGGAAGACCTTGAGCTCATGGCCAAGATGAACTTCGACGCCTACAGATTTTCCATTTCCTGGTCAAGAATATTCCCAAGTAAACAAATAAATATTCATCATTGCCTTGGCTTGTCACCACCTTGATCAATACATTAATATATACAATTATTATATTTCCATATTTCAGATGGAACTGGTAAGGTTAATCCAAAAGGAGTCGCTTACTATAATAAGCTGATCAACTACATGATCGCAAAAGGTATAAAATATATATGATTCTTGAATTCAGACAATATACATATATATAAACATTTAATTACTAACATATATATGTGTGTGTGTGTATTTCTCAGGTATAACCCCATATGCTAACCTCAATCACTACGATCTCCCTCAAGCCCTCCAAGATCGATACAACGGCTGGCTCGGCCGTGAAATAGTGTAAGTATATTATTCCATCGAATGATCGCTCGAACATTTTTCTTGCCTGCAATTAAAAAAAGCGACCATTTTGTTTCGTTTCATTTTTTTTCGCAGGAAAGACTTTGCAGACTACGCAGATTTCTGCTTCGAGACGTTCGGCGACCGAGTAAAGAATTGGCAGACGTTCAACGAGCCAAGAGTCGTTGCAGCGCTAGGCTACGATAATGGCTATTTCGCCCCTGGGAGATGCTCGAAAGCCTTCGGTAACTGCACACAAGGGAATTCTTCCACCGAGCCCTACGCCGTGGCCCACAATCTCATTCTCTGCCACGGCGCCGCTGCTCGGAGATACCGCGAAAAGTACCAAGTAAGAGATATTTGAATGTTGTTAATTATTACATGGAGATTTTTGAAGATATTGGAGGTGTTATATTATATATGCAGGTGAAGCAAAAGGGTAGAATAGGGATATTATTGGACTTTACTTGGTATGAGCCTCTAACGAGGTCGAAGGCCGACAACTATGCTGCTCAGAGGGCTCGGGATTTCCATCTCGGATGGTAAAATTTATTTTATTTTTCGATAATTGTAACTAACCGACGCTGAGACGTAAAGAAAAAGAATGTAACTTTTTTTCTTAGGTTTTTGCATCCTTTGGTGTATGGAGAGTATCCTAAGACGATGAAGAACATCGTAGGGGAGAGATTACCGACGTTTACGAAGGCTGAGGTCGAAATGGTAAAAGGGTCGTTCGACTTCGTGGGAATAAATCAGTACACTGCTTATTACATGTACGATGTAAAGCCGGGGAACACAAAGGACTTGGGATATCAGCAAGATTGGAACGTCGGATATGCTTGTAAGATTTGCGTTCGTAAAAAAACCCTTACGCCTAATCTTTTCTTTTTTTTTTCTCGTAATATTCTAACGTCGCATTCGAATAATTTCATGCAGTTGATCGCCGTGGAGTTCCGATTGGTCCAAGAGTGAGTAACATTATTATTTGTTTCTTGAATTAACATTCTAAGCGTTTTTAACGTTTGCAGGCCAATTCGTATTGGCTTTACGTCGTGCCCTGGGGAATCTACAAGGCCGTGAACTACGTCAAGGAACGATACGGAAATCCCACAATTATATTGTCTGAGAATGGTATGATCAATTCCCTAGCCTTTGTTTTTTTTTTTTTTCACGTCGTCGACTAAATAAATAGTCTTACAAAAATACAATTTTTTTTTTTCAGGCATGGATCAGCCGGGAAACATGACGCTCCCAGCGGTGTTGAATGACACGGAGAGAATCGATTATTACCGAAGTTACTTAAAGGAGCTGAAGAAGTCCATAGACGAAGGAGCGAACGTTATAGGCTATTTTCAGTGGACGTTCGTCGACAACTTCGAATGGAGGTTGGGTTATACGTCGAGGTTCGGCGCTGTGTACGTCGATTTCGAGACTCTTAAGAGGTACCCAAAAAAGTCGGCTTATTGGTTCCAAAAGCTTCAGGAAAAAGAGAAGTAACTTGAGTGTTTGTACTTCTGATGATTCTAAATAAATTTCCATCAAGAGAACCGCTTATCCAAAAAAAAAAAATATAATCAAGATGGGCATGGGAAAATCAAACAGTTGTTGCCCAAAAAAAACAAAAGAGAAAAAAAAAAAGTTGCACGAAAGATTAGGCTCGAAGGGCGGCGACTTTCTCCGACAGGTCGTCGACCTCTTCGTGCTGTTCATCGATCGCTTCGGCCTGTGTTGAGGCAAAACGAGAGTCAAAAAGCGCTGCGCAATCAACAAGAGATTTTTTAAAAAAGAAAAGAAAAAGCGACCTCGGAATCCCTTTTATCTTGGACGCCGATGCACTTAGAAGCGCTTATGCTAGCGCTCTTTAGCAAGCTTCGAGCGTTGTAGTGTCCCTTGTTATGCGCATATTCCCCTTCTTTTGGAGGACTTTGGAGAGTTGTGGCGACAGACGCCGACGTTCTGTGCTCGTTTTCGTCTTCATTTACACTTTCGTTCTTCGGTCCAGGCACACGCTCTCTGTGTACGAAAGAGATACGTAAAATATATATACAAAACGGCGTCTTAGAATTCAAATTCATATACAAACGCATATATATGTAATATATCCACCTTGGCAACGACGCATGTTGTCTCATTAGAGGACTGCTTTTTTCGCCTTTACCGTAGTGTTCCTCGAGGTGGGCAAACTGTCGCTTGAACCTATCTACGCCACTGAAAAAAAAATGCGTAGGAGAGATGAAGTCAGCAAATCGTATAATAGATTGCGTTATCGATCGTTAGAATTCATAAAATCGAGGAAATAAATAAAATGTGGTACGAAGCAATGGTGGGCCCAACCTTGGGTACATAAAGCCGCTGGTCTGATCTCCGCCGCGGAGATATTCTTGAAGCATCTGAGGGTGGTACTCTAAAATCTGTTCGCTTGCGATTCACAGTTGCCAAAATAAGAGACGTAAAAAAAACTCCTAAACTATGAACTGAAAAAAAAAAAGATGGAAAGCGCTACCTCTCGATAAATTAACTCCCTCACGTCATCTTTCGCAAGTTTTCTTCTCTCGAATTCAAACTCGAGCTTCGATATAGGTTGGGTCGATGGTTCTCTATCCACGTTAGCCAGCCCATGAAAGTACGGATCAGCTAATGCCTGAAAAAAAAAATAAAACAATATGAAATATCGTTCTTACAAAAGGAAGTAACAACTGTATGGTGTTAAAACGATATATTACAGGCACTTCTTTATCACTTTTCATAACTTATTACCTCTTCGGCAGTTGGCCTCTCTTTAGGATCGAATGCGAGGAGTCGTTCGAGCAAGCGAAGTGCTAATGGGTCTGCGTGGGGAAACCTCTGCGAAAATGGAATTTGTGGCTTCTTACGCATACTGCTAAGGTACCTTCTCGCCTTTTCATTTCTGATCTGCCATTACACACAAGTGAAGAATAGTTATTACAGTAGAAATGGTAATCCATTTACATATAACAAAAAGATTCTTAACTAACCCTTGCGATGGTTTCTGAAGGTGGAGTTCCAAGGAGATCTGTCATCAAATCCAATTGATGCACCACATTTTTACCAGGGAACAACGGCTTTCCCAGAAGCATCTCCGCGAAGATGCAGCCGACGCTCCAAATATCAATGGCTGGAGTGTACTGCGAAAAAAAAGGTTTCTTTTTTTTAACGAATATATAATATGGACAAAAAATCATTCGATGTTTCACTCAGCTTACTTTGGAAAAAAAAGAACCACATAGCTCAGGTGCACGGTACCATCGAGTTGCAACATAATCCTTACAAGAAGAGATAGAATCATATCTTAGTAACAAAATCTTACAGATAAAATTAATAGTAAGAGATACACAATCTTCACTCATATAGGACGTAGACTTACTGTCCAAAATATTGCTGATGGAGCTTCGTTAAATGAAACTCTTGCCAGGCCAAAATCACAGATCTTTAACTTGCAGTCAGCATTAGCTAAAATGTTCTTGGGCTTCAAATCCCGGTGAAACACATTTGCTACACAAGAAAGAAAATATAAGCGAGTTGTTACATAGACACAAATACTTAAAGGACTAAAGGAAAGGAAATGTCCAAACCTGTGTGTATGTACTTCAAGCCTCTCAAGAGCTGGTAAAGAAAGAACTGATGATGCTCGGGCGTTAAGTCATCGTTAGCCTTAATCACTTGGTGAAGGTCTGATTCCATCAATTCGAAAACTACGTAAATGTCCCGAAACTCTCTCCTCGAAGGAGGAAGCATTATGTGCTTTATTTCTACAATGTCGGGATGGCGAAGGAGGCGAAGAAGCTTGATTTCTCTAAGAATTCTTGTGGCATCAGATACATGTTCGAACACATCGTTTATCTTTTTTATTGCAACCTTTTCTCCCGTGTGAGTATCGATTGCAGAACCGACAACGCCATAACTACCTTTGCCTACTACTTCTTGTACCTGATACCTAGTTGCCTCGCCATACTCTGTAAAGAACTCTGTTTCCAGATTATTCTGTCAACATAAACAAAGATCACATTTTTAAAACTTTTAAGCAATTTCCGATTTAGAAACAGTCGATCTGCCACATTCTAATGGAAAATGTTCTCAATCATATGATTACATAGAAGCTACTAAAAGATTGAAACTCCAACAGAAAATTCACACAGCAGAGATGATCAATTTCTCCAAGAACTAAAACTAGCCGAAATCAACGAGATCAAACAAGCTCAACAAGGTTGAATACAACCCAAATTTCGAAATTAAAGCAAACATAAGATACATTTCTAATCCCAGAAGAGAAATGGAACCAACAATGAACAAGTCACCATAATTCAGAGAATTCAAGAGAAACAGAGACAGATCAGAAGAAGCAATTAAAAAAAGCAACCTTTTTATGCGGATCCATTATCCCAGTGAAAGGAGCCCTTTGAGGGACCTTGATCAAAGGAAGCCCAGAAATGTCAAAGTCTTCAACGATATTAAGCACGTCTGCACCTTCCTCTCCTTGCTGTTCCCTAACGACAGCATTTGTGGCTCGGTCGTTTCTACTACTATTTTTATTACCCAAAACAATGTTGTTTGAAGAAGTCAGATTGATGTTATTATTAGAGACAGATGAAGAGCGACGCTGAAAAAGGCGACGAAAACTATCCACGAACGTGCCTCCACCCATATATAACAAACCCAACCCCCCTTTTTCTATATTAAACAAAAACCACACAGATAGTATCGAAGACAAAGAACCGCTCCTTCTTTTCCCTGAACCCCCTCGCTTTTCTCCTGCAATTGCGTCTTCGATTCGTGAATCCCTCGATTAACTTTCACTTTCCCACGTTGTCTTATGGGTTGGCTTTGCAAGAGAATCTTTGATGGGTCTGTGACTTTTTGGCGTGTTCTTATCTTGGAGTCGGTCGCCTTCCTTGATTTTGTATCTGATCATTGGTGTGAATGAATGTGGTGCGTTATATAAATTGGACTTGCGATTATATCATCGTCACATTGTGTAATAAATGAAAGTTAATTCCCTTATTAAAAGTCTTATTCTTAAAAACCCAATCTTTATTACATCACAATCACATACTCATTCTCACTACATACCAGGAGCCAATCCACTGTAATCACTCAATCCATAAGGCTCAAACATATCTTTGAAAAAGCCATTTTTTCTCCTGGGATTACACCCAATGTCTTTGCACAGCTGATCATTGTACCATATCGGTATACCCCCAATACAAGCCCGTCGAAACTTTGCATTCCCCGAGTATCTTTTCATGTAAATCTCCCACTCTTCGACGTCCTTTTCCATGTCTTTTATGCTCGGCAATTCGAAAGCTCCATCGAGAAAACACCCAAGCCATTGAGCCCTCATTTCGAACGCATAGAGATTTGCAAGTGACTCTGAGTAGCCCATTACAGCTAGTTGTGGGATCCTAGGATGAATCATTTGTCTGCGATGAAGGAAAAATAAAGAAAAAGACAGATGATTGACAATTATAAGATTGTTCGCAGTGATTCTTTACACCTGTAAAGTGGGATGGAAGATGTCTCTGTCCCTGCTATGATTCTTCGAAAAGTTGGATCAGCGAAAATCTGTCTTAACTTGTCGTCGCCTTTATAACCAGTGGCAAATATTACAACATCGGCTCTTACGATCTCTTTTCCTCTGTCGAGAATTAAGCAGCCCTCTTTGCAGAATGAAAAGTTCTTCGATTTCTTGAAAACAATGCTTCCATCTTCTACTCTGTCGTAGAAATTATCGAGCAGAAAGAGTATCTGGCATGAAGAGGCTTCCCTAACGAAGCTCTCTTCGGGGATCATGTCGAACTTTTTCAGGGGAAGCTTCCATCTTGCGTAGCTTTCGACAAACTTCGAAATCCCCCATCTCTATCGAATGATCGTATAAATCAGAAACATAAATCACAAAAATATGTATACTTTGAGATTGTATATTTACCAGAGGTGAGAGTAAGGTTGCTACAAAGCTAGAGAAGATCCCTTCGCCTGGCTTATGAACCATTAGCTCTGCGAAACGACTGAAGCATAAGAAGCCGAGGCTAACGCCCCATGGCTGAGGGTCGGGAAGCATCCAATGAACTGTTCTTTGGACAACAGTACAAGGATTGTCCATCCCTGTTAAAAACGCTCATGAGTATGACAATCAGTGAATGATATAAAGAGCACAAATAGGAGTTTTACTTACCATTTGCATTCGAAGGCAATGTCCGCAGCAGATTTTCCAGAACCTATTACAGCTATTCTTTTTCCCTTGATCAACCTCGAAGCTTCTTTATTTCCCATGGTGTAATAATCAATGGAATGCATTGCTTTCCCAGAAAACACTTCTGGGCCATGCCCTAATTCGAATTCTGGGATCTCAGGCAAGCCACTGAACCTTCCTATGCAAAGTATCACAAAATCTGCTTCGTAATCATAGTCCTCGGCCGCCGAATCTTCTTTGGTGTGACGAACTCTGAGGACCCACTTCCCTTTCGAAGACCCAAAAGCCTTCCCATCGCCACCGCCCCACAAACCCCACGACTCCCTCTCTCCGACGGAAACTCCGGCGTAATCCATGCTCACAACCTCGGAGTTGAACTTTATGTAAGGAAACAGCTGAAAGCTCTCGGCGTACGACTGAAGGTACTCCATGACTTGTTGGCTCGTAGGAAACGGAGCTCGAACGTGGGAAGGCCATGGAAAATCGAGAAATTGGTAGAACTCCTTGACGTTTTGGAGCCTGGTGTTGGCGGTGGTGCTCCGCCATACGCCGCCTATGTCGGCGTGGGCTTCGAAGACTATGGGGTTGAAGCCTTTGGAGAGGGCGTACTTGCATGCTAAGAGCCCGCTTACGCCTGATCCTATTATTGCAACTCGTTTCTCCATTTCTTTTGATTGCCAAGCTCTTTCTTTTTTCTCAGTGTATATCGAATGGATGGATGTTTTGTGTTCTTGGAGAAAGTTCAGAGCTTGTTAAATCACTTTAAATTGACAAAAAGCTTAGCTTAGATATCAGCTTGTGTCTAAATATAGACCAAGGTGCCGAAATTATGTTGTCGAGGGACTGTAATAACGCAATGGCATATAATTTTCAAATTCATCATGCTAATGACGTTTTTTTTTCTTTCTAACGCAATGTTAATACTCCAATTTAGTACGAGGCCAATATGGACATTAAGATCTTTGAAATGGAATTGGTAAACTTTATGGTGCCGACACGACCTGCTAGGAAGGCAAAACGTTGAGAAATTATCTTGCACTCTTGCTATGGATTAATTTATTAGTTTAGTTGTATTATTAACATATCTATAACAACTAAAAATATCTTGTACCTTTGTTGCGGCTATTTTACATTATATAAATAGGAGTTAGGCTAGTCATCTATACTCAAAGGAGAATAATAGAGAGAAATTAATTACAAATATTTAATTTTTGCATAAACTAAAAACTAGTAGTAATATTGGGAGATCTGTATTGAAATAGAGACGAAATTAAATTGTCTGCAGAGTAAACGTTGGCATGGCATGGCATGGCATCATCACAAGTAGAAGATAAGGTTTAGCCATATATCTTCCAAGTCATCAGATGGTACTATAAATACCAATCTTCAGTTTCACATCTCAGAACTTCTTCTCCGATGGCATCTTTTCTGACATCTCCGCCGCCGTTTCTCTCTCATCCCATCCCAAGAACTAACGTTCACTTCTCATCGTCTTCTTCGCAAACCCCACCACCACCTCCACTGCCGCCGCAGAACCAGCAATCTCCTCAGAAGCTCAGCGCAGACTCAAAAACCGAGCAGCAAAAACCTTCGAACAAAGTTCAAGAACAGCAAAGGCCCAAACCTTCGTCCATAAAAACGAGCGCCGATTCAACTGATTGGGTCGCTTCTTCCCTGACAAGGCGATTCGGCATTGGCGCCGGCCTGGCCTGGGTCGGCTTCCTCGCCGTCGGAGTTGTCTCCGAGCAGATTAAAACTCGGCTCGAAGTTTCTCAGCAAGAATCTAACACAAGGTAGTCAAAATCATTACGTTCTTTCATGGTTTGGTTTGATTGTTCCCTTTTGGTTCCCAGAGATGTGGAGAAGCAAGAAGAGGTAGTCTTGCCAAATGGTATAAGGTGAGAGTGTTGTTTCTCTACAAGCAACTCGTAACAAATTCAGACTAAAATAAGCTCGTAGCAGCAACGATTTCCTGCAAATTATGGTCCAAAGGTACTACGATGTAAGAGTGGGAGGAGGAGCATCTCCGAGGCAGGGAGACTTAGTGGTGGTCAACGTCAAAGGGACAATCCAAGAAACAGGGGGAGTGTTTGTGAACACATTCGAGGGTAATAACAAGAGGCCATTGGCGCTGGTAATGGGCTCGAGGCCTTACAGCAAAGGTATATGCGAGGGCATCGAAGACGTCCTTAGGAGCATGAAAGCGGGCGGTAAGAGAAGAGCAACCGTACCTTCTAACCTCGGCTTCGGCGAAGAAGGCGCGGATTTAGGCGATGGCGTGACTATACCTCCTTTCGCCACCCTCGAATATGTCGTAGAAGTCGATAGAGTCTCCATTGCCCCAGCATAATTGTAATGTTTCGTGTATTTTTATGTACAAGAATCCGAGTCAACTGTGGAGTACAAGCACTCAATCAATAGTGTGTAATAAATAGAAAGTTGCAGTATTTTCTTACAGTATTTTGCTGACAATATAGTTTAGAAGAGGCATATAATTCAATTTCAGACAATGCCGCCAGCAGTGTTATTTATGTTCTCGAGGGAGACGACGGCGCCCGATTGATTGTGACCTTCGACGGGAGAATGGGAATGTGAAGACATAATGTATATAACCCAAACGTGAAGGCATATGAAGTAGACGATTGCCCAGATTCTTGCAGTAGAGTTTCTTCGGAGGAAAACTGCGCCGGCGCAGAAGAGGGAATCTAATTGGCGAATGAATGATCCCAAATGCTGCTGGCTTGATAGCATCTTCTGCCTTAGCAATGGTCGTAGCTTCGAATTCGAGATTTGCCACCTGCCCGATTCTAAATCGCTCTGCGTCGAGGAACTGGGGAATAGATCGACTGAATTGGGCGTGGAGTTATTTTCCTCCAACGATCTTGAAACGGCCTATGGTTGCAAATTTTTCTTAGAGAAATTGTTGCAGAAGCATATTGAGAGAAAATTCAACTTGATTATGGATGTAATGTCTACCTCTATTCTGAGAAGAAGCATGGCCTTCTCTGAAGACAAGGTTTCGACCTGATAGGAAAAAACGTGGATTAATTATTGATATGTAATTTCCGCTTATTTTGATTAGTCGAAGATGTACACATAAACCAAGTTCAAACCAATAGTAAGAAAATCAAAAACTAAATCCAGCCTATGGGTTTGTGAGGCAAACCTGTGCTTGCTTCTGAATCAAGTGGTCAGTAAATTGATTAAGCCTTCGCTTGAGCTCCATTTCAACTTCAGTTGGGCATTCTAGTTCTCTTCGTGTTGTCTCGATGCTGGTTTCTAAAGTTCGAGCCTGCAATCAAAATAAAATATTTATCCAACGTAGTTTGGTTTTCAAAGTTTCTATTCCCTGTGTAAGTTTTACGAATGGTGGACTCTGTCACAAGAGAATGGAGAGAGAACTTTTCCAACTTCATCATTTAGAAATACAGTCGACATACACAAATTCAGAAACACATGATCACCTGATCTTGGACTTTTTCCACTTTATCATTTAAAAATGTGTATTCTGTCTTAAGCATCTCCAGTTCAAACTCAATGCCTTTTGAACCTTGGAACTGCAAGATTAAGAACTAATCAGGGCATGAGGATCACCACGACCAATAGATGATCAGTAGATATAAGACTAACTTTGTCACCCTTTTGCTGGGGATTTGCTATTTTCCGCCTCAACTCTAGCAGGAGGAAAATTTTGAGAAATAGGGTCAGTAATCATTAGATCAGATCAAGTATCAAATTAGGCAATTAAGTCTCAACTATCAGCATACCTTCATGTGCTGCTTCTTTCATTTGTAACTGTTGACGAAGTTCAGTTACATGATCAACCTAACTCAGAAAAATAAACAACTTCATCAACAACTGAAGCTCGTACTAACATGTCAAGATCCATGAATTGCTTATTAAAACATAAACATATTACAAACTAATAATTGTTTAATGTTTACGTTTAGTTTACTTAACAATCAGAAAAATACAAAACAGATGAAGTTTAAGGAAATTTCTAGCCAACGTGAAAACTGGATACATTAAAGGGTTGTTTCATACCCCAATTTCCAGATTCTTCTGGACATGAGCAAAAGATCTTGCAAGGGCAGCGCTCGCACTCTGCAAAATAAAGCTCAAGTCTTCGTGATAAAACATTGCGATCTACACGAATGATGTCAAAAGGAGATGCATATACATTACCTCAAGCTTTCCCAATCGTGCAAGGGCATCCATTCGAGTACTATTGTGTTTCTGCTTCTCTAACTCAACTGCATTCATGGTCTCCATCATAGTTGTCTGTAGTTCTGAAGCCTGACAACGATGAGATCAGCAAAAAGCAACATTTCTAGCCAATTTGACTTCCCAATTGTTTGGCTGATAACAAAAACTTGAAATGCAGACTTGTCCATATTGAATATATATTCAAACATTGATAAAGTACCTCCTGTACTTGTTGTTTGGCTCGCTCTTCAAGTATTTTCTCCAAACTCTGTTTCTCTCCCTCCAATTTCGCAACTAGGTTCTCACGCTCTTTAATTGCCTCAACCGCTTTTGCAGCTGCTCTTTCGGCTAAAATTTGTTGCCTCCTCTTTCTCCTTTCTTCTCTTTCTCTTTCACTTTCTGAATCAGAAGATGAACTTGTTTCAGTCCCAGAATTTGATTCCCCATCACTCCTAGTTGATGAAACCTTATCCGAAGAACTGGAAGCCCGAGAAGCGATTCTTGATTTATCGTCCATGTCTTTTATTATCTTCTCACCAACATTGAGAAGCTTTGAATCCAACTTACCCTCGTGAGGAACTGACATCATTTTTAAAGAATTTTTAAACTTTTCCGCGGTGTCAAGTCCCTCTCCACTTACAATATGCTTATCTGCCTCCATTTTCACCTTGTCTGTTATGTTAGATTTATCAATCGGTAGAGGCGAGGGACTCCAACTTCTATCCAATTCACCTCCACTGCTTGGTGACTGGATAGTTGAAGTTGTTGATGTACCATCATCGGACTTTATAACGTTATCATTGCTCTCAGCATTGTTATCATTAACCGACCCTCCAACGTCTGATTTCTTCGAATCCTTTAAAGCTCCATTGCTCCTAACCGTTTTGCTCCTCCCATCAATCGCAGAAAGACTGAACCTCGATCCCGAGTTCCCAACCTTTTTCGAATCTTTCCTCAAACCGCGGGCACCTGCAATCCCAGTGTTACTTTTGTTCCCACCGTCTCCCCCAGATAATCCCTTTGTATCCGGCAAACTCAGTAATTCTGTCCAATCACTATCAGTGAGTTTACTAGTTGAGCTAGGCTTTGACCTCAAGTTCTTAGATATCCCAGCTTCAACGCCATGATTTGCGTCATTGTTACTTCTAGAAACGACATTTGAACTAATCTTATCAACGCGAGTGGAACTTTGACGAATCTCTTTCTCTCGAGGTTTCTTTTTCAATTGATCTTTCAGCAACGGCTTAGTTTCTGGAGCTGATGGCGAACTTCCAATAACTAGCTCATCAGGCTGGGGCTTTTCATTTTTACCAAGAGACTCTGCAGCTTGCTGATCGATCTACAGAACCCAGCAAAAAGACATGCCGTAAATGAATAATCCATAACATAGTAATACATCTTCACTGAAATAATGCCCCACATATGGCGCGCAAATACCAAATGTAATGCTAGTAAACAATCGATTTTTCTTCGTTTATTAGACAGAAAGACTTGATTATATACGTGCGTCGGTGAACCTCGCATCATAGCAATCCCAGTTACACGTTAATAAACCCACATGATTAGCAGATGCGAGAACCTAAATCAACAGTAAAAACAGGATATCTACAAAAAAAAAACGATAAAATTAAAGCAAATTAGAGGCGTCGATCAAGTATTTGCCTGTTGGAGTAGATTTTCGGCGGCTTTGAGCTTCGACGAGATCCAGTGAGCCATCCTCCGCCGTTCGAACAGTGAATAGCCTACCGCGTGGCGAGATCAGACGACGGCCGACAACGCTCTCACGGCCAGTGTGTCTACCTATCTGCGTGCTCTCACCTACAGTGTAGCAAAGCCTAGTCAGCAGCGCTGAATTCACGCGTGGCTCACAGATTTGTTCGATCAGATCAGTAGTTGTGTAAGGCTTATGAGAAGCTGAGACCCAGACAAGTGAAATGAAATGTCACCAAAACGAACAACACTTCGGCTTAAATGAAAAAAAAAAAAAAAAAAGAAGAAACTATGTTCATTTAGTGTGGTTTTCACGCTTCTACGTTTGGTACAATGGCGTATTGATTTTGGGCCAAATGAGGCCCAAACTTCAAACCATGGGCCACACGAAGGCCCACGTAAGCCCAAAACGACGGGCTGAAATGACTTCGATGGATTAACTCCAAAAAAAAAGAGAAAATAAAAAAGAAAAGAGAGTGCTGGTTGTTCTTGATATTTACGAATTCATGATGACCTCATGATAAAATAAGGGAAAGATTTACAGAATCACTCTATTTCCTCAATTGTCATAGATATATATGAAGAGACAAACTCTTAAATCTGTAATAGGGCCCATCGATGTAACTCTTTGTCTGTTTGGTATTTGCTGCAATATGTGCAGCTCTTAGGTATTGTCACTTTCTTGATCTGACAAAGGGACATGACTCATTAACTATCGTTATTTAATCACTCTGATGCAGTAAGTAATAAATTTGTCTAACTCTTGTGTAATTTGAAATGATAATTCAAATCGAGAATTGGAAGACGTATGTATGATTTCTTTAATGTACAACAGTGTTCTTGGAGTCTATTGTTAAAACCCTAAGGTCTTTTCTTACATTTTGTATGGCTTAGCTAGCATGCTATTTTATGAGAAGAGAATGAAGCTGAAATGGTTGCTATCGAAGTACTGAGACTCTATTGGACATGAAATATCAATGATAAAAGTCAAACCCTGATGACATCTGAATTCCAATTCTTGATTTTCTTCATTGGGAGACTCGCAACTCTCTTTATGTCTAGCTAGTTCTGAGAAGAGCTATACTGATACAATTAAAATCTGATACAGACAAACGAAGATTTATAACAGTAGATCCTTGCTAACTATCCACTCATGGACACTTTCCGTAAATCCAAAACAAACGACTCAAGAGAAAACATGGTCTTAACAATGCAGTTTAAGGCAAACGTTTTGCATATTTTCTTGATAAAACCCTACATGTAATGTTCTCTCGAGACTTATCGAGCTAGTGATAGCTCTTCAAACATGTAATAGTAGCAAGTCCCTTTTTTTTGCTTAGCCTTTTAATTCTTTAATGGGAGAAATTCGAAGAACTTGTAATTAGTAAGACTTGTAGAGGTATCATTGCTTAAAATGGCTGAGCCAGGCTCTTCTTCGCTGACACTTTCTTCTTCACGGCATCGAATTGGGAACAGTTGTAAGGTCTGTGCCATTTGATCATCATCATCGTCATCATCTTCTTCGAGACTTTCATGTGCATTTGCATAGTAGGGTTCCAAGAAGTGATCGTTGACCATAGAATCTTGAATCTTCTTATTATTATTGGAGGTGTTTGTAATAACGTCGTCGAAAGTTGATTGTGATCTGTGCACTGCTGCTGATGGAGTAGCCGTGACTGTTGAACAAGAGTTTATTAGCAGGTTGGTGGGAAGTGAAGAACTGCAAGGCAAATGCATCGCGTGCCACGTGGCATTCCTCCTCTGATGATGCAATGATTCTGCATTGGTGTCTTCCATATCATAGAACTGTGTCCATAATCCATGATGTGATTCACACTCTATAGCCATTGTTGTCCCTTGCGCCGAGAGCTTTTTCTGAAAAATAATGAAAAAAGAAAAAGGAAAGTTAGTTTTGGGAAACAATGAGACCAACGCAAGAGCTAAATATGTGGCAGTGGAAATAAGGACCATGATGCAAGATTAAGACATTTCATCTGCATATAATAAGTCCTTTTAATAGATCAACAGAGAATATAACAAGTGTGTTATTTCAGTTTTCAACAAAAGGGATATGAAAATGAGCACAACGCCCAGAACCCTAGCTAGCCATGTTAGGAGTCCCCGGCAGAAAGGAAAGTGTGCAGCTTTTAGATTCTTTTAATTGTTCCAACAAAGTTTTTAGATGTTTCTTTGAAACCCCTGAAACTAAGCAAGCAAATATATCCTTTTTCTTGTTTTCTCAGGCCTAAACGAAAAAAAAAAGTATATAATATGTATATAACAACATCTAACACTAACGGTTAAAGTGCTAATTATTCCTGATTAGCCAAGTTAATATAGTATTAACTACGTGAGATCTGTGTCTTTTTGCAAGAATAACGACAAAGAAAGATCCAATTGATGGGATGAAAAAGGACAAATAAAGGACCTGATTTGCTGCTGTAATGGAATTCGAAGGCCTACTCTTGGCTGTTTGTTCCACTTCATAAGATGCCATATTCATCACCGCCCCTAGAGAAGACATACACGATAATCATCAAGAAAAACGGAAATATACGAGCAGAGGAAATGAAATTCCACACACAGATTCATATCCTGGCAACAAACAGCTCTCTTCATTACCACTTTCTTCATTTCCTTCCGTGGTATTATTGAGATTATGGCCATTATTCTGCGGTGGTGGTTGTTGTTCGTCTGAGGAGGAAGACTCCACCTGACGACGGCGTCGTTTTAGCCTCTCCCTAGCCTTGTGATTCTGAAACCAGTAGAAGACGTTTTTGCCTTCGATCTTTCCATATCTCCTCAGCTGCGCAGTTATCTGCTGTATTTGCTCGGCCGACGGCGTCCTTGTTCCTCTCCTATAAATCTCCTCTAGGGTTTGAAGCTGCTCAGGCGTTGGGTTCCACCTCGAACTCACAACGACGTGCTGTGATGATGCAGCACTTATTAGCCCTCTCCTACTATTCTCCGCCATTGCTGAGGAGCTCAAAGTAAACCAGTCATTGTAATATATACCATATACATATAGGTTGTGAGGGTGGAGATATAGAGAGTTATATACTTACCAAGATGGTAATGATTTAGGGCGAGAATATGATCATGCGTAGTAGTAATAGTAGGTCTTGGCATGAGTGGCCTGTGTTCGTTATTAAGAGCACTAAAGAATGGATCTTGAATGTTGTTGTTAAGAGGCTCTACACCATTATCGGTGTAACCATTGATCCACATCATTTCTTGTCTTGTTGAAGTAAAGAACGATTAGGGTTTTTGAGGGGAAAAAAGGTGTAAGAGTACTTTGCAGAAAAAACTTAATCTTGGAGCATCGAGGGCAGAAAGTAGTTGTATGAAATTGAGTTTGAGATCATATGATTTATGAAAACCTCATAAGAAATACTAATATTTTGGGAGAAAAAGGGTTGTGAAAGAAAACGAAGAAAAAACATAATAAGTAAAAGAGAGAAGAGTGCGAAATGGGGAAGTTATATGAAGGGATGAATGTAAAAAAGGGGGTACTATACTATGAGTTTCAGAGAAAGAGATGGAACAATGGAGACAAAACGAGAAAGGGAAACAAAGAATGAATATGAGGTATTTTGCGTGGTTGCTGCAAACACTCGAGATAATAAAGCATATTTGATAGAATTATATGAGAGAGAGGTGTCACAACTCACGATCACAAGTTCACATGTGTATGTAATAACATATTTTGTTTTGTTTTGTGTCGTTTATTTATTAGTAGTAGTATAGAAGGAAAAAAGAAGTAGGGGGAATATATTCTATGTACAAAATGGAAGATAGAATTGTATTGTAGTAATGTGTATAGGAATACGTGTATGGAGAGGGACGTGACGATCATGAGGGCTATCATAAGCCTCATCACCCTTCTTCTTACACGCTCATTTATTGCTCTTCTCTCTGCCTTCATTCGTATATGCTATTATGTGTCTCGTGCCTTTCACACCTTTTACTCGTTCCAAACTGCCCCTTCTCCTCTCTCTCTCTCTCTCTCTCTCTCTCTCTCTCTCTCTCTCTCTCTCTCTCTCTCTCTCTCTCTCCCTCTCTCTCCCTCTCTCTCTCTCTCTCTCTCTCCCTCTCCCTCTCTCTCTCTCCTCTCTCTCTCTCTCTCTCTCTCTCTCTCTCTCCCTCTCTCTCTCTCTCGCTCAATATAACGCCGGGATGATATAAAGTAAAATAAAATAAAATACACTATAGTACTGTAGCAACTAGGCTCAATATAACGCCGGGATGATATAAAGTAAAATAAAATAAAATACACTATAGTACTGTAGCAACTAGCAACCCCATTGATCACAATCACATGTATATCATCTTTTAAAGCAATATAAAATATAATAATGATAACAATTAAAGGTTATCTACTTGCCTGTCGTGGTGCGGATAGATTAGATAGCAGAGCTTAGGTGAGACTACGAACAACAGAAAAACTGCTTGGTATTTGGTAACATTCATTCATTCTTTTTTTTTTTTTTTTTTTTTTTTTTCTTTTTCATTTTTCTTTATTTGGGCCTTTATTGGCTACAAAATTTTACAATGGTGGCCCATTCATTGATTTGGGTCCAACATACATAATAGACTTATACAAATGATTTTTCTTTTGTATCTCATCAAGGTACGGACTAAATTCAATTCGATGCATTTCGGACTATAGTGCTGGCTATAATTTCATCTGAACTAATTAATCATCATGACTCATATGATCCGCCCGAATTTAAACTCATTGAGGGGATTTGACAACTTATCTCACTACTACATTTACACAACAAATGATTCCAATTAGTTAGTACACAAAAAGACATCAACACTCGCATGGAATATAGTACGTAAGAGATTCTCTTCAATGTATAAAACAAAATAAACAAGAAACAAAAAGTAATAAAAAAGCCGTGTAATAACGAATATACATATGTATTATACTCCCTTAATAATTATGAGGTGGAGTTTCAACAATCGTCTCCAATGAAGGCTCCCACGATCTTTGCCTCGAATATATCTTCTGCTCATAATCACTGCATACGTTCTCCAAATCTTCCACGAACTCACAACCATAATCCGAACTTTTATTATTACCGTTAACATGATTATTAGGGAAGAGACAAAACTCTGGAAAAATCTTGGAAAACCCTAGCGCCGCCGCCTTCATCCCTTTGTAGTCTTTGTGCCTGAGAAACTCGATGTCCTCATTCGTAAGCACAGAGTACAACATATCCATCGGCAACAGAACATAAGCTTGTCCTCTCTCAAGCTCTTCCTCGGCGTGAATTCCTGGAATTCTATGACCAACTCTCAGATGCGTTGACTCGCACAGAAACTTACCTGGATTTTCTAGCATGATATCTGCTGCTTTTAGCCGTTCTTTCGTGTAGATTAGCAATCTTCCATTGCTCGAATGTACTTTTATTACACGATTGTAGTACTTGTCTGAGATCATCGACGAAGGCGTGCATATTGCTGCTGCATTGCCCATTATTATTGTTTATGATATTAATTGTGTTTGAGAGGGTTTTCAGAAATGGGGTTTTTGCTTATATATATAATGTGAATGTGTGTGTTGCTGTGTGAGACTGGTGATCACAGCCTGGCATTGTAATTTGATTGTCAATTAGTTTGTGTATATATTAATAAGTCGTCTTTAGCAACCTAAGTAAGTACCTAACGAACAAAGAGATGAATCTCATATTTTACCTAGCAAAATGTAAGTCAAGACAAATTAGTGAACGTGGCCTTCTTTCATGTGTATCATCTACGTGAAAGAATGTGTCTATGGTGATTAGATATATAATATTATATGGAGCGTTTAAATCAGTCTATTCTTGATGTTACATGCACATGGTAAGGGGATGGAGTTAGAGATGGGGAAAGCCAGAAAAAAGACATGACGACCCACCAAACCAATCATAGTATACGGCGTGATTATATTAATCAATCATCATCATCACTCTCTTTATTTTAGTTTGGTTTTTATTATTATTCTAGTCATATGTCAGTTCGAGACAAACTATGTGAGCTGGTGAAGAGAATCTGCAACTGTATTTCATAGTCTGATTTTCAAAATTTCCAGCCTATGACTGTGAAATAGTTGGTGTACGAAAGATTAAGGACCAGAGAAAAGCCCAATTGAAATTACGGCCCAGTTTCAACTTAGGGCTTTCTTCATCTTCCCCAAAGTTATCATCTTTATAAATAAGAACGCGGCGCCGTTCCTCTTCTCCTCTGATCATCTTCAACCAACCACGAACGACTGATCGACAAGACGAGTCGTGAGCCAACCATCAGCTACTAATCAGTTATCTCTTCAATGGTTGAGTTTTTTTTGGTTTTCTTCTGTTGTACTTTTTTGCTTCGATTGATTTTCTTGAAAAGAATAAAAAGGCAAAGTGTCACTGGTGCAGCTCCGATGAGTAGTAGCGCAATCAGTCCTTTTAGTTGCCGAAATTGTAAAAGGAGCGTCATATGCTTGCACGTTCCGATGCTAAAATATCGTACGGTTCGTGCACTAGTATGCTCCTACATATGCCCAATCGCTATGTAATAATATCTTCCTTGTCTCCCTCATTTGCCTTGTGCTCTTGGTTAGTGTAGCACCCATGAGTTGCCTGGTAATTGGGTCTCTCTTCTCCTTCACTACGGTTTGAGAGAGAGAGAGAGAGATTGAAGAAGTGCCCATATGATCACGGCGGCGCAAAATTTCTTGGATTTTCTTGATTTCACATATAATGGTGGCCCAGCCGAAGTAGTAAGGAAACCATGGAAAGGCAAAAATCATAATAAAGGATATTAAGCCCAATGAAAGAGGACATAAACACTTAACTTGGTAAATCATCATACATAAAACATTTTTCTGTTTCATCCAACGATAAAAGATTTGCTCAACTCAAATTGTTCATGAAGTACGAGAACAAAAACTTGGCCTTGGGTCATCCGAGGTACTTGACCATGTACGGACCTTCAAGCTCATATCCCAATTTCCTGTAATAATGCCTCGTTCCCACCCCGGAAATAACAGCTATCTTCTTCGATCTGTGCTCCTTGACAGCAATTCTCTCCGCCTCTTCCATTAAAAGCGTACCATAGCCTTGATGCTGAAGCTTGTCTGCATCTCTTCCATGGACGGGCACGGCGGTCCCATAAACGTGCAGCTCTCTGACTATCGAACACTTCCCTACAAGCTCGGGACAAGTTACATTCTTCCCGCACCTACGCAGCCGTAATAATCCCACAAGTATGTCCTGGGCAGGCAGAGACAAAGAAATTACTTGTTAAAAATGTGATCTTTTTTTCTTTTTCTGTTACTATAGGAGAAGGGATAGCTATAGCTCAAAACCTGTCGTGTATCTTCGTACGAAAGGAATGTCTCCCAACCCTCGTTCGCAGTGTAATCACGGCGTACGAGCTGAACTTCCTCTGGCCTTATCTTGTGGTGAATATCCTATATTACATCCAAAGAAAACGATGATACGATGTAATCAAGAATACAGAGACATGGAGAAAGAAGTCGTTTTCTTTTCTTGCCTGAATTCCAGCCTCACGAGTTCTTACATCCCGACACTTCAGCCCTAAATCGTCCATCCTAGCTAGCGCGAGTTCCCTAAGATTTCCCTTCTCAACGCCAGACGTGACAAGTGGCATGGGAATATCGCGCTGGACTCTATACACACGAGTCCATGGCGGGACCATCGCAAGAATTCGTGCCACAATGTCCACAAGCTGCTCAGGGGGATAATTTCTATACCTGTTAGTATTTGGTACAATTAATTTCGGTGGGTTTAGATTATATGATCTTAAAGAAGGACGGGAAAGAATATCATACCTGCCAGTTTTCCACAGTTCGTAAAGGCCGGTCCCACGAATCACTAAGGTGGGATAGATTTTGAGCCCATCAGCTCTGAAAGAAGGGTTTTCGAAGAACTCTTTGAAGCTTTCCAAGTCCCTCTCTACCCCAACGTTTGGGAGATCAGGCATCATATGAGCAACTACCTATAATTGGTAAGAGAGAACAAAGAATGAGTTGGGCAGCAATGACATTAGAGCAGGGGACAAAAGGACATTACAGTGAAGGAGAATAGAGAAATGGTACAAACCTTAAAGCCGGCGTCTTTTGCCAAGCAAAAGCAATCGGCGACAGCTGCTACTGTGTGGCCCCTATTTGTGTCACGGGCGACATCTTCGTAAGTACTCTGCACACCAATCTCCAACCTCGTACAGCCATAGGAAAGCATCTGTCTCAAATGGGGTCCAAGGCAATAGTCTGGTCTTCTGATATTTTGCAGAGAGAAAAAAAAAATAGATAGCTGAGACACTTGTGGCATCCTAAACAACCAGGATGGTGACGGGAAATCAATTCTTACAGCAAAGAACTCACGTTTCAATAGTCATTCCAATACACTTTGTGGCGCTGTGCTCCGAGTATGAAACTGCCTCTTCGACATTTGCAGAAGTGTGCCCTGATAACGCATCGTGGAGATTTCTTATGAAGTAATCTCTGTAATCTGCTGGCAAAGACATGAATGTGCCGCCCATCAAAATGAATTCGACCTGCTCAAGGTGGTCAAGTGAGATACGATAGACCTCGTTTAAAAATTTCGATAACTAAATCGAAAACTTGAGAACGGAACAACAAAGAAAACCTTATCCACACTGTGACCAAGTCTTTTAAGCTGATCAATCCTACTTCTCGCCTGGACATAGGGGTTATACCTGAACAAATATAGAAACGATCGAGTTCATGGAAGTAAACAAGCAAGGTTAACCATATGAATGAGGAAGATATTGAAAAGCTAAAGCAATATATGTCTTTGTCTTTATGATACTCATAGGGAAGTTCAAAGTAACAGAAAGGAGCTTAATCGCATGTATGGAACTTCAAAACAGAACAAAGAAACTCACCTAGCCCTAATTGCCCGCATACTCGTGGGTTCATAACCCGTATAACTCTGCGTACTGTACTCAAAATCGGAGTCTGGCCCACCTGGACAATACACGCATATATTCCCCGTCGTAGCAATATGGGGGCACCGATGAGGTTTTGACATGACGGCCACTACGGCGATGCCCGACGCCGTTCGAACTGGTTTGGCCCTTAGTTTAGGCAAAAGTGCGTCTTTTTCCGAGTCGGGCAAAGCGGCGATCATCTCCACGAGCTTGGGAGCTTTGGAGAGTCCGTACTTCCGGCAAGCAGCAGATTTAACGGCGTTCAGATCCACGTCTTGACCGCCGCGTGAGAGTTCGATCATCGTGGAGACGATTTCCGATATGGCTTTAACGCGGGCTTCTTCGGGGGATAGGTTGTGAGGGAGTACGCCTCCACGTCCAGGGCGAGGGAGGGATGTCGTTCGAGTGGCGGCAGCGGCGGCGGCGGCGGCCATGGGTGGTGGTTTAATCGACGGCGATTGAGATGGGTTTTTAGTTGAATGATCTTACCTCTGAAATTAAACCCTGAAATTGAAAGACATGAAAGAAAATTGCTGTATTTCCTTATCGCAATTTGATAGTTATTGGGCCGATAACACTTGATATAAAGCCCACACCATAGTAGTCATCTCTCTCTCTCTCTCTCTCTCTCTCTCTCTCTCTTCTTTAGCTGCCTTGTGAGTGTGAAGAAAGAATTGCATCAATGGAAGAAGGAAAGCAGCCACTACAGCTTATTCTAGCTCAAAATCTGTTCCTCCTCGCTCAAAACGACGTTGAGGACATCGAGAAAATTCGGCTCATGAGGTCTTCAGATTCATTAACGGAAATGGTAAAATTTGTTGCACATTTGTTTCCTATTTATTTTCCATGTGGTTTATTTTATGTGCTTTATCGGAAGAAACTTGGCTTTAGACATGGCTCCATTGTACGAAACCCTTGTGGCGAACAAGGTGCTGGAACTGGATCAGAAGGCGCTCGAATCCATGCGTATGAAAATCGATGAATAGCTCAAGAAGTTGGATGATAAGTACGTTAAACTAATTCTTTGTTAAATTGTGTGCTATGTTATATGTATTAATGGAACTTGTATTTCTTCGTCGTAGTTTGTTTGGCTGTATTTCTGTAGAATTGCGGAAGAAAACTTGGGTGAAAGTGAAGTTAGAGAAGCAAATTTGGCCAAATCCTTATCTTACGTCCTAGGTTTCCGTGCAACCTTCAATTTTTCTTCTTTGCTCTCTGTGGATTGAATAGTTTCCTTGATTCATATTCAATTTCCTGGAGAAAGCACTAGAGCAGCTAAGTTGACCGAGAGCAAAACTGTAGCGGTTGGCCAGAAAATGGATTTGGTCTTCCACACGCTACTAATTCGTTTCTTCCACATGGACTTCGATCTGATTTCCAAAATCATTGGTAAAGAAAAGAAGTGAGCAGTTTTTTGGACGGTCCACTTTGATAATTCTATTTTCTTTTTTGCCGAATTTGACTGTTTGGTTCTGTTTGAATTCAAACAAGCAGATCATGCAAATGGGAGAGACATACACGGCCAGAGTATAAACAGAGCTGAGAACTATTAAGTGTTATTTTATAAAGTGCTGTTTTGTTCATAGCGTCTCTTTAAGTAGAAAAGTAGTTAACGCTGTTGCCAATAGCATTTTTATTACTCGGTTTATTAGGCAATGGTCATTTAGGCAGGCTCGCGCTTATATAAACTGCTGTAATACGTTTTGATCTATTGTAGTGAAAAACACTTCTTCTTTTACTTATCAGTCTCACTTCAGATCAAACACCAAGATTTCATAGATTCTGGCTGTATACGTCTCAGGTTGTTTGAAGAGGGAGGTGACTGGGAGAGGAAGAACCGATTGAAGGTCCATGGAGCAAATTAATGCATCATACATTGTATATGGATTAAGATCAAATTTTAGATTAAACGCCCATAAAAATAATGCAGCAAAATCTATCTGACCCTTCGACTTTCGATGGACGTACAAGAGATTTAAGGTCGCAATAAAGCTCATCGTAAAAGAATTTAACTATAATCTTATTTGAGAAGTAAACAAGGTATATTACGACTCCTTATGACAGCATGTTAAGACTCTGTGACGCTGATGCCAGTTTCGAAGCTAATCCAATCAATTAAAAAAAAACAAAGCTTAAAGAAAATAACTGTAAGAGTCATAAACTACGATGAACGCATTCACTGAGCAGACGATTCAGGCGATTCTTTCTTCTGCCCCATGTACCTGGCAAAGAGTGGCATCCGTTAACGTTTACTTTGATTCTCTGAATTTGATTATTGCCATGGAAGTAGAAAAATACAAATAGAATAGTGTCCTATCTATGATTATATGAACTATGGCTGGTCGAACTCACTCACTCGCTCACTCACCCTTGGGATTTGGCCCATCGAGAAAACTGATATAGCTGCACCGACTCGTTAGAAGCATGGCAAGCAAGTAGCAGATAATTCCGAGGTTGAACCATCCAAGCAAATCTCATGAACAACGCAGAGTACACGCACATTGCTGTTGTCGTTGTTGTAGTAAAGCAGACAAATGTAAGTACTAAATCACAGCGATGTAAGTCAAAACAAGCCACCAAATTTCAAATTCACATACCTCCAGTCATGTTCCCAGATATCATTTCTGGAGGTTTCTTCATGTCCACCAAGCCCTGGAATTTTTCTTGCATGGGTTACAAAAGCATTCGACGGACGAACATATACGAAAGAGATCTTGTCTTTAAGAAAAAAAGTGGAGTTTTTGAGAGAGGCATATACAGCAATGACGAATCCCCAGTTGGCTACGGGCCCCCAAAAGTGAGTTGTCTTAGGGCCAACTGGGCTGTTCAAGAATGCTTTGAAAGAAGAAGCCATCAGCGAAATTCAGAACTGCATAGATTCAAAGTGCTACAGTAATCAATATTCCAATATAGATCAATGAATTTGAGGAAGGAAGGAAATGACATGAAAGATGGAGCATGGATACAAAAACCAAAAGATTTCTTCATTGCTGACTACTACACAATGCAATGGGATGGGATTAAGCATCAGAACTACTATGGAGGATCAAAGCATCAGTTCAGTTATGCGATACTATGGCCACTTGTTTGAATCATCTAGACAGATTTCAAGAACATCCTATAACAACATAACAGATATCATATGCATCAATTACATGACTTTTACCCCTGCCTGAGGCAAAATACAGCACCCAAATCACAAGCTAAAAATTGAATATACTAATTACACTAAAATTTGCTAAATAAAGATATCTCCGATTCGATGGCCAGAAGCCTGAACAACGCAAAGATTACACCAAGTAAAGATCGGGAAATGAATCGGACACCTTTGCACCGTACGATTATAGGAGAGATGCCAAAATTGAGCAACGTCTCAACGAATTTAACCCTATTTTGCAATTTCGAAATAGTAAAAATGTCGAAAAGTACAATATAAGAACATTAATTTATTATTATTATTATTATTCTTTTACGCCTACAAAGATAAGGTATTGTGTGAAGGCATTTATTATTTGATTGCAATGGTCTTGCAATGGGCTTTTAATCCATCATCCGAGGAAGACCTTAGAAGCAGGACTTATTTAATTTCCTATACATGAGCTAAATAAAGCTTGTCTTTTTCCATTTTGCTACCCAATTATAAAATAATAATAATAATAATAATAAATAAAATAAACACACCCATGCCTCAAAAAAGTTTCAAAAAGGTGGAAGGAAACCCATCTGGCGGCACGTGCCGAGGATATCATATCACAAATCTTCCAAAGTTGAATAGAAATAACATCAATAAACAAAATCATGCACTACCTATAACACTCGTTAGCACGCACGCCTCTATTATTTAAGTATAATTGCGTAATAATAGTACAATGGGATTTTAATTCGAAGATGATTATAATTTCTCAAAAAAGATTGTAATGATGGGCTTTGAGGCTCTCCCACGTGCCAATATGGCCTTTATGTGGAGAAAACTATTGATTGCTTTCTAACATTATAGGAAGAGGCCCGACAATTCGAGGCCCACCGTACATACAAAAGCTTAAAAAAAAGGCAAAAAAGCCCTCAAACCGAATAATACACACACTTCACGTGGATTCGTAATTATTGCCCCTCGCTCTCTTTCTCATGGGTCGGGCAGCGGGCCGAACCGGCCCGATTAGGTATCAAAGCAAAAATTAGGTCATTTATTACGAAGACAAATGTTTTTCTTTTTTCATGCTGACTATCACTTTCCTCACCACGACACGAATTTCAAAATCAACTTAGGTACAATCACATTTTTTTTTTTTTTTCCCGGAAACGATAGCTTTTATTAATAACAAAGATACAGGGCTAATAGCCCAAGGAGTCTCACCGGTACATCGAAAACCGGGAGAACAAAGGCTCACAAGGAGCACAACACAACCCACAACGGGGTACAAGCACTGACAAAAAAGGTCCACAAGGGACAAAAGACCAACAGAAAACTAAACCCATTATCTACGACCAAGAACTAAAGAACCTATAACAGAAAAAGCTATTAAGCTAAATCTACGATACTCTTCATTTTAACTTGGTTTTCGACTTCTAGGTTTTGTCTACGTTGGACTGAGGCTCCACAAGGGAGAGAAGGCTCACGATCCGAGGATCGGGAGAGACGAGCTCCCACAAACTGGGAGACTCCAGACAGCGATATGAGGGGGGCACCGAGCGGGCGAAGCGACTGGCTGCCGGCGAGTCCTGGCGACAGGCGGACAACGCGAGCTGCTTAGCTGGCGGCTTCCCTTGGCGGCGCGGCTGGCCGTTGGCGACAGGGGGCGGCGGGCAGCAGATGAGGGGCAGCGAGGACGGGACAGGTGGAAGGCGGTGGTCGTAGCAGTGGATGTGAGCTGTGGATGAAGACCGTGGGAGTGGTGGCGTCGGTGGCGACCGGCAGTAGGCGGTTGGCGATGGTGGCAGCGGTGGTGGGATCGATCGATTTCGAAAGATCCATTCATGTCATTATGGGATCGATCGATCACATTGCAAAACAGGGCTAAAAAATCATGGTACTCATGATGACAAAACAATGCTTGGTCCCCGGTCCTTTTTCTTGCATGGCGAAAGTGGGTATTTTTTGTAATTACCCATCGTGTAATAGAAAACTATTAAAAAAAAGGAATAAACTCTATATATACGAGCGAGTCACTCAAGTCCTTTCTCTCTTACTATTTCTCATAAGATCACATTACTAATATATAACCTAATAATCTTCTCCTTCCTTCCTTCCTAAATGGAACAACACCACAAAGAAATGCAACTATGGCCTAAATTCACCTCCTCGGGCGATGATCTAAACAGCCCTTCGCTCGATCTCCAACTATCGATAAGTGTCAACCCTTTAATCGCAAGAGTGAGAGACACTAACATCAACGGTCATAACAACAACTATTATTACAAGAAAAAGAATGAGTCCAAGGTTGATAACTCTTCTACAACTCGAATCGAGGCCTTAAAACAACAAGCCTCCGAGCAGTTTCGTATGGCTGCAATGGAAAGAGCTTATGCCGAGCGTTTGATGGAGATTACGAGGAGAGAGATGGAATTGGCTCAAAACGAATTTGCAAGGGCAAGAAGCTTGTGGAAAAGGGCTAAAGAAGAGGTTGAGAGAGCTGAGAAAATTAAGGAAAGTTCTGAGTATAATAAGAAAAGGGCTTCTTCTTCTTCTTCATCTTTGGGCGTGGAGATGACTTGTTTGTCTTGTAGGCAGAAGTTTAGACCTTGAGAAATGTTTCTGTGTTACTGTTTGAAGCTATGCATAAAATGGTGCCATGTTTTAGGTTTTTCTTGGCATTCGTTGTTGTTTGTAATAAGTTGGGTTTTCTCTTCGTTTGTTATGTTTATTGCATATGCTATAAAACTAAATCGAATTCAATGCGCGCGTGTGTGTGTCGATCATTATTTCGTGACATTGAATTGGGATTCTGATTTGGAATAATTAACTAACTTATGGTTGTGAAGGCTTTTCATTAACCGTTAACTACGTTTTAGTCAAAGATCTTGTTTGTAATAGTGTTGATAAATGTTCGTTTGAAAGTAATGTGCTTATAAAAAGCACACATGCACGTACGTGGCGTAGTGTATACAAATATATCGATATATCAGAGAGACGAAGATTTGTTGATTAAGGATTAGGGTATAATTATTTTTATTAACACGTTACGGATAGTTTCTGTTTTCAATTTCAAACTAAAATATGCAGAACCCACGCAAGTTCAATTGTTTCCCATTTTAAGTAGCAGCGACGTTTAAATTTCTAAACTTAAAGATTTTGCCTGATATAACTCGAGAAACTTTGGTCTAGGAATAGGCATGATGATGATGATTGAACAGTAAATTGATAGAAAAGAACAGTAAACTGATAAAAGGGATCTTGTTGAAAATAACAGCTCGAACCTCATTTACGCGCAGTCAACTTATGGTCAAGGATTAAAAAAGCTTCGAAAAGGCAAATAATGATTCAGAGAAAAAATAAAAAATAAATAAAGGAAGCAAAAATTCAATTAACAAAAAGACAGGAAGAAGCTAAAGATAGATCGATAGCTCTGCATAGTTTGTACTCAACTTGTTATCCTTTTCCTATATTTCAGCCAAGAAAACCAAACACCCACTATCCATGTCTGGGATTTAATTGAGAAAAATAAATTTTAAAAAACAAAAAAACACTTCTTGATAAGATCATTCTTACTAGAACTCTCTATTGCATAAAACTGTAGGAGAAGCACGTCATTTGACATGTTTAATGATTAATATTTCATTATTTATTTTAAAGCATCTCCTTATAAGCAAGTATTATATATACAAGTACGCGTACTGTCTGAGGCGAGGATTTGTTTGGTTTTGTGTTCCATGACTTTCTGCGTCTGATAAATTTCCATTGATTTCAGAGCGAATAATCATTTCCAATAAAGAAAAAAGAAAAAAAAATGTAGGACCTTATTGTTGAGTAATGATCACTACATGTATTATGACAAATCCTTAAACGTTTGTTTTTTCAACTTGTCTGCATGCGTTGAAAACAGTTCCTTATGGCATTATATCTAGCATTGTAATAACAATAGCAATGAGATTATCATCCTATCTCATGTTAAAACTTCGTGATAAATGTCATTAAACGTACCATCCTTTTTCAAGTGTCCCCATATATATTTTTTCTAGTGGGATTCAGAAATACTGAAAATATATTGGGAAAATGTATAGTATATATGCGTATATCGCATTATTGCAGTTGAAAACACACAGCGACGATGCATTATGAGGAGACAACAGGTTTTGGATTGAGCAGATGCCTTTTTTTTCATAATTGACAGAAATAAAGGTCATCCATCATTGATTGAAAAAGTCTTCAATGATTTATTTTCTCTTGATGTTTTTGAAAGAATTATTATGGTCCGTAGATTCACTACCCAATGCATCCCAGACAAAGGAGAACTTCGTAGACTTTCACTTACCTTGTGCCAACCCTTCTATCTACTCTATTCTAACAATGGTGGTCCAAGAATCAGTTATATATCCACCATTATACATAGATACACATATATATAATTTGTTATATTCTCAATATTGTCTATGTGAGCAGAGCGGCCCACAAATTGGTAGTGGGCTACAAAAGCCCATCTCTTATATGCCCTAAAGTTAAAAAGGCCCTCACGGCCCAATAGCTCACCTTAATATTCCACAAAACAAAATTAGGGTCTACCCATTAAGTATATAACCAAACTACCACTCAAAATTCGACACTACACCAACCATGTTTAAAATCATTAAACACATATACACCTAAATAACTATGCCCCATGTGGATCCTTTTCTCCCCATGTGGGAGTGTTTGTGCCCCTTGTGGACCCTTTTCTCCCCTTGTGCCCTTTGCGGTCGTAGATAATGGGTTTTGTTTTCTGTCGGTTTATTTATCCCTTGTGGACCCTTTTTTCCCAATATGGGAGTGTTTGTGCCCCTTGTGGGATTTTGTAGTGCTCCTATGTGAGCCTTTGTTCTCCCGGTTGATATGTACCGATGAGATCCCTTGGGCTATTTAGCCATATATCCTTGAGCTATCGTTTGAAAAAAAAACTATGCCCCATGTCAAATATGGGTTGGACTTGGATAAATACCCAAGTGGATAGATAAGCCAAACCCTCAAAACTATAATTGTCCTCTTTTTTTCTTAATCTCCACATTACTAGGTAAGGGTCTCAACTTCCAACATAACTAATCATATTATCTCTGTTTGTACTGATCCAAGTCGCGACAACCATAGTTAGTCAAGGCGGTCAAGTGGAATCGAACCCTTTGGACATCATTTTTTCTTTTATCATTTGAAACTATTTAATACATTCCATAATAAAAAGGGACATTTTTTATAAGGAACAAACAAACTCCCCAATGTGACACCTCAAACAGAGACCGCTAAATTTACGATGCATTCATTATGTATACTAGTAATTGGATTCCAATATTTTATTGTAATAAAAGCTAAACAAAATACCAACTATTAATAAACCATAAGTGCAAAAAACCGTGCAAAACACCATAGGACGACGTCGTTTTCCCTCTCATCAATGCCTAATAATCCTCGGTCGAACCCTAACGTTGAAACCGCCGGCCATATGAGCCGTGAGCATAGGAACCAAAACCGGTTTATTCTCCACCCCAACGTTGACCAGCTCGAACCGCCCAAGAACCAATGCCACCACATACTTCATCTGCACAAAAGCCATCTCCCTCCCCAAACAAACCCTAGGCCCAGCCTGAAAAACCGGGAACTTAAAGGGACTCACCGCCGCCGGCCGGAACTCCCCACCTTCGCCGGCGATCCACCTCTCCGGCCTAAACTCCGGCCAGTCGTCTCCCCAAAGCTCGGCCATCCTCCCCATTCCGTACTGAAAGTAAGTCACTCGGTCCCCTCTGCGAACCCTAGTGCCGTCGGGCAGAGAATCGTCGTGAGCCGCGTGCTTAGAGTCCCAAACCACGGGCGGGTAGAGCCTCATGGATTCGCATAGGCAAGCCTCGACGTACTTCATCTCCTTTAGTTCGTCGAAGCCCAGGCGTTTCTTTTCGTTGTTGCAATAAGGGGTTATTTCTTCCACCAGCTTCTTCTCCACCTCTGGGTGCCACGTCAGCAGCCAGAAGAGCCACGTCAGCGCCGCCGAAGTGGTGTCCCGGCCGGCCATGAGGAAGCTGATCACCATGTCCCTCACCATCTCGTCGCTCAACCCAGCTTCCAAGAATCTCGACAGTAGATCGCCGCCGTTTTTATTATTGCTGCTATTATTGTTCCTTTTTATGTTGTTATTTAATTCTTTGCTATTATTGTTATTATTATTATTACAAGTGGTTGGTGATTCGGTGGGTGCTGTAGTGATCTTTTTTTGGGAATCTTTTTCGATTCGCTTGGTCTTGACCATGTCAGAGACACATGCATGCACGACAGAAACGGCCCTTTTTAATTCCCTCTCAGACCCCACGTTCAATGCCCTCTTCAGCTTCCACACGGCGGCCACCGGCGCCGCCCCACGCATGGCTGAGAACTCCGACGCCATGTCGAAGGCCACCGCCAGAGGCGGCGGCGGTTTGGAGAGGTCCAAACAGTTGGGGTCTAAGCCCAAGGTCACCCTGCAAATGGTATCGAAAGAGAACCTCCTCAGCAAATCTTGCATGTCGATCACTGCAGGCGCACGACCACCGTCGCCTTCAACTCCACCACCACCACCGAGACGGCCGGCGGCCGCCATAGAGAGGGCGGGGATCAACCTATTGCGTATCTCATCCTCCAAAACGCCGACGAGGAAATCCTTGAGGGACCTCGTTGTGAACTCGTGGCTGGCGAGCTTCCTCTGCATGTGCCACGTGTCACCGTCGGAGTTGAAGATTCCTACGCCCAGAAAGTCGCCGAGGAGCTCAGTGAAGGGTTTTCCTTTGGGAAAATTAGAAAAATTCGTCTTGAGTATGTACTCTACGTTCTCAGGGTTTGCGGTGATGATTGTCCTCGGCGCGCCTAAGCGGTGCAACACTATTGTTTGTGTTTCAGATTCGGACAAGAGATCTACGTACCAGCTTAGTAAACGGTGGCGATTTCTGTAGAAGGAGATTAAGGTTTTGAGGCTTGGAAGGTTATATTTATGTCGAGGGATGCTGAGTTTCATGAAGTTGAGGCATAGTTTATTGTTTGCGGAAATGATCAGTAGTAAGAACGACGGTTTCAGTGAAGAAACGATGAGGAATGTTAACAGTGAGAGAATGACAGAGAAGAAGATAATAAGAGCTTCCATTGTTGTTGTAAGAGTGATACAACTGAGGTAAAGACTTTGAGGACCTTTCTATGAGTGTGAGAAAAATGGAAGCAAAGGGACATGGCATTTATACACGGGCGCAGATGAAGGAAAGAAAGCATACAATCGATGGTCTGTTTTCAGACACGTTTTTATGTGGAAGGAAAATATGACCTTTTCTTTTTTGTTATTTTGAGATTTTTGTGTTGCGCCGCTTGTGAGCTTCACTTTCGAGGCCCTTTTTTGCGGCGGATAATGCGTACGTGGTGTAATGGCAGTCGTTTGAAGTCTGCGAAAGCTTTGGGGTGTCGACGTTTGAGGAAAAATACCGCACGTTACACAATTCGTCGCATGTAAGAATTAATTTTGTAAAGTTGTATTTATTGATCTGATTTAATTTAGGTCTATGGATATGCCATAAAGATTCTATCAATTACTGCACCGTTGACAAGCCCGCAAACTACCAAATATGCAATTTTCATCTAGTGAATGCCTATTATCGACATTAAGATCGATCTCATGGTAAATTAAATTGTCATCTTCATTAAAAGTTTATGTTTGAATCATAATTTAATTTAATTTTTTCGCATCTAATTCCAACCTTATACTGCGGTGGTTTGGACAGGGTTGAGATCCTCTATTCCACTTTCTGTATTCCACTCCGTATTCCAATGAACGAAAATCGTTACACCTCCCCGACAAGTGTTAAAACACACATAAACATCATTACACATATGAATTTTCATTACAACAAGTGTTTAAACAAAAAAACAACCTCATTATTACGTATTTTTCTATTTTAATATATAATACTGATTTTTTCTACTCCATATTAGAAAAATACGAACGTGAGACTGGAAACGAAGAAACGAAAGGATTGTTCATTTTTGTCTTCCCATATTGAAAAAGGTTGTGCTTCTTTTGAAGAAAAAATAAAGCCCTGTTTTTAGACTTTGTCTATGCTATGACGTGGTTGGTCGGAGCGTAAGCTGTAATCATTTTAATGCATAAACCTTAAGCACACGATTGAATTTTAAATGGAGCAGGCGAGGACCAACTAAGAAGTTTAACTTATCATTTTATTTCTTGCGGTGGTTAAATGTGGGAAACATGCATATTTCCTAATATCAATATTATAAACCAAGTTATGTGGCTTTTTAAAAAGCAACCGTAGGTAGAGTGTGGGCGTGTCGACATCTAACACCACATATATATATTTTTTATTTATTATGCATTCGATTATATAATATGTAATATCCAATGATTTTTTTGTTTGTATGGATATTTTCAACCGTCGGCGCTGTTCTATTGAGATTCACAGTTGAAATTTTGCACGATATGACATGTATAGATCATCTTCTACTATGCTTTTATCCCAGATCCTTCCCGCGAAATGACATGTATAGATCAAGATCTTTTCCACATATCTTTTGAATTATTAAGTTCTTCTCTCATGTCAATTTTACTTATCCTCATCTTTTATATACATTTTTTTGTTCTTTCTTTTCTAAAAAGTTTGAGGATGTTACTGAAAATCTTATTTTCAAATAGAGTTTTCAAATATTGTCGTTTTCCCGGAATTTCAATGATATAGTCATTTTCGGCTAAAGTTTCCCTTTTTATACCACGAAAGAAAACGTCACAATTACTACCACGCGCGCGTTTGATAATGAAATGTTTTACTATAATTGAAGGAAGTCGGCAATCCTTATCTACAAACGAAGCGTGTAATCAGTCGCCTTTTAGTTCAAATAACACAGAAGCGTAAATAGCATAGCGTATTACTTGAGTATTTCGGACACAAATTATTAATCATAAGTACATTATTAAGCTTTATAATTTGGGTTCAATAATATATATAAAATCTAATAGCATATATTCCAAACAATAAAAACATGGTGAATCTAGAGAAAAATACCCAAATTGGATAAAATTTTTAAACATAGGTACCCATGTCAGAAAATTTTACAGATAAGTACCCGATTTAATTTTTACCGGTTTCTTTAGTTATGTCGTACATTCTTGTGTGTATATTGCGTACCATAACAAGTTGATATAGGGTTCCTAAATATAGCAATCGTCGTATCTACGGCATACCTGTGTGTTACATAGGGCGTACCTAAATATAGCATACGCCGTACCATTTCTATTATATAGGGTATCCAAATGTGTTGATATAGGGTACCCAAATGTGTTGTATGGTGTACTTTCGGGGATCGGGTACCTATATGTAAAAAATTTATTCTGTTAGGTACCTACATATAAAAAAAATCCTGACAGTACTAAATTACAAGTTTTTATCCGAATAGATATTTATGTGCTAAAAACATAGATAAAATATATTAAACAATTCATGTACATAAGATTTCATAGAATTGTTAAATCTAATTTCACTCTCATCGGGTTGCACCAACATTAAATATTGAAATAAATAACTAATAAAATTTTAGGGAATTAAACTTAAAAATATATAGTATTTAGAAAATGATTCTTATGGATACCGAAAAATATAAGATATGCATGTTATTTTGATCGTTTTTATACAAAGAATAAATTAGATAAATTTATGTATTTTTATCACATAGATACATTAAATAATGGCTTTTTATGTTTTATTGGAAGTAATTTAAAAATTAGAAAAAAATTGCAAACTAAAATAAAAATATGTTATCAAATCATAAAAGGAGATTGCCACGTCACAATAACCTCTGCGTATATGCTTCTCCGGTCAAAATAATTCTGTGCACGCCTTTTACTTACGCCTCACGTAGATTTACGCTAAAGCGCGCGATATTACGATTTTTTTTTAAACCGTAATAGAGATAGATACGGTAGTCCCTTCTCCTAGATTTAAATGAATTCATAACGTCGAAACTTGATCATATTAAGCTTCTAATAGTAAGAAAATACGAAATTACGGCTCAACTATTGCTAAAGGTGATGATGCAATTAAAGTTAGAAGAGGACACATGCAAGATATGGGTCTCAAAACTGTCCTGAAATCACACATATTACTATGATAGTCAAAACATATCCAAGGATGAACGGTGCCATCGAAAGCGAACAAGATATACTAACAAATAAACAAGCAACAACTCAGATCCATATAAAAGTCAAATGCAACACAAACGATTCGGTAAACTCCTGCAAGAAAAAAAGAAAGTTTAAATGAGAAGGTAATAAAGTAAATCAAGCTTTTACCACAACTGTTTGAGGACGTTAAAACAAAGGCAAAGCTCAATGAGTAATAAAGTGAAATAAATACACTTACAGATCTTGTTGAATGCAACTATGTCAACGCTCTGAACGTGTTCGTTAATAGGTTCAGCCGTGAGATAATCCTCAATGAGGTTGTCAACAGACACAAGATCATCAACAATGGTGATCATAATCTGCAGCTTCTTGATACCATAACCAACGGGGACGAGCTTAGCTGCAAGAAATAAGAAAATAGAAAAAGAAAAATATCATAAAGTGCAAATTTAGCGAGCATCGTTGCACGGCGGGGAATGGTTCAGTGCAGGAAGCGTGAGAGATGCTTACACGCTCCCCAGAGTAGGCCTTCCATCTGAACACTTCTAACAGCTTCCTCAAGCTTTTTCATATCAGTTTCATCATCCCATGGCTTGACATCCAAAAGTACAGAGGACTTACCACCTAGAGCGGAAATCCAGCAGTGGAATTTATCGATAAATGCACTCATACTTGAAATAAAATGGAATCTAATGGTATAAGGCTGACTGAACTAACTTTCTTTCTTTTTTCCAGAAGCCTTGACAGCTGCTGCACGGTCTTCAGCAGCCTTCTTCTCTTCCTCAGTCTCTTCACCAAACAAATCCACGTCATCATCATCATCGTCATCCTCGGCAGCAGCAGCCTGGCATAAAAAATCCCACAGTTGATATAAGAATTTCAGACAGCTCATAGTACCGAATTAACCCTTAAATGAACTACACAAGGGCAATACAGAAAAATAATAAGCAAGATATAAACTTGGTGGGGACGTTATAAAAATTTCAGACGGCTCATAGTAGTACAAAACTGATGATAGATATCGTAGGTATATTACCTTAGTGTCAGCGGCAGGAGGAGTTGCGACGCCTTGTACAGATCCAGTGACAGTCACACCACTTCCTTCTGCGGATACTCCACTGCAAACGAAAAATTACAAAAATAAAGAAATACGTAATGCAGATATATTCGAAAGTCCTCATTGTATATAATAACCAAGGACATACGAGATCCTCAGCAATGCATCAATGTGGCTGTACCACCGTGATACATTGATGTAATCGGACGACGGCGGCTTAGAGAGCGCAGCATAAACCGTGAGATCATCTTTCGAAGCTTGATACCTGGGACAAGTATAGCGTACATGTTGCTCGGCAATGAATTCCTCTCACATATCAATTAAGAAAACATTTGATCCAACTTGTGACTTGTGAGAGTATTACTGTGAGCGTTAATGCATAATTAACTAATATCGATTATAAAGAAAGTACAACTTCCTAAAGTAACCACAAAACAGCAACAGAAGCACGGTTGCTTGATTTACTCGTAAACAGTACGTTTGCTTCTATTCAATCGTAAGTAATTCCAACTAAATCTACGCAGTCAAGCAAGGAAAAGCTGCCCTTTTACTGTAAAACTTAATCCAAATGGATCAATCCAAACAAATCAGAAAAAGCGGCATATAGGCACGCGAATTCACAATTCCCAAAGAACTAAAGGAAAATAAAAAGAATCACGGATCGTCTATTAAGAAGAGCTCAACAAACACACACACACACACAAACGCACGCTCTAGATCTGCCGTTCTTATCTACAGAAAAGGTGAAGATAAGAAAAGACACTAACCCGGTGATGTAACTGCGAGACAGAAGGTAATCATCGAGCTTCTTGAGGCCAGAAGCAGAGGTGACATCGCTGAAAGTGACTGCCATTGAGATTGAGAAATTAGGGCTCTCTGCAAGTATATGCTGCTGGAAGATGGATAGGGGCAAGTTCGTGTGTTTTATAGTACGGTTAGCTAGCTAGGTTTTCTTAGCGGGCTTTCACTTGGGCCCATAGGGAATAAGTAAATGGGCCTAAACAAGGTTAAACGGGCTTTTTCTGTCTTAACGTTTCCCCCAATTCTTCCCAGCTTCTTAAAGCAAAGCTAGCTAGTGAAAGCTCACTTGTACCAACCAATCATATTTATCTACTTCGATCGAATATGTTCTTGATTGAGTTCATTATTTATGGATAATAATAGAGATAAGCAAGTTGCAGGTTGAAGACGCAGAAACCTACTTATGGCTGATCGAACAGAGGAGAGGAGATTTGATTCAAAATGGGACTGCCATTTCTGTGTTGCTCTGCGAAAATAAAGGAAATTATGAAATTAAACCTTACTTAAAAGCATATGATAATGAATCTCAGGTGAAAAGGAAATGAGAGAAAAAAAAAAGGCAAATTGGTAGTTTTTTACCTTTCTAGCCGAACAAGATACTTATCATAGACAGAGTAATGAAGGCGATTATTAGTTGATGCTGTAAGAAATTCAAACATCTTGTCACTAATCACCACATTAGCAACAAGGGGAACTGCTGGAGCTATCCGAGTGAATGCCTCAATCCCAACAGTATTATAATCAGCCATCCGAAATGAACATCAAAATTATGCACGAGTAATTTCGAAAACAAAAAATGTAAAGAAATCATAGGTTCTTGTACATATTTCCACCAACTAGACGTCAAGTCGATAATAATCATCATAAATATGAAAATTTTATCCTGCTACTTCAGGTTTAAGGAACATACACGAGAGGGTTTTCCACTAGCAGCAGCAGCAGCAGGATACTCCCAAGCAATCATCATGTCGAACATAAGACGTCGAAATTTGTTGTCATCAAGATATCCCATTTCTTGTATTGCCCGTGCAAGAGCCATAAAGCAACAATATTCCAGAAAGTTGCGTGCATAGTTTGATTGATGTTTTAAAGATTCAGAAGCCTCCGAAACAAATTTTTCTCGAATCTGTTGCACGTGGAGCTCAAGGATTCTGCATGAATATCAATAAACGAAATGCAGGGATTGCTACTTATGGCACAAGCGAAATTCGTGAATTTGTTCTCCTGAAGTAATTAGAGGCTGCTAACAAAATTTACTCTTTATCCCCAACACACAACAGTACACACCCACGGAGGTACAGAAAATACACAATGGAAAACAGGATCAAAGCTACCAACTTTGAACGTCTTCGGAGGAGAACTGAGTTGGCCACAGTAGACAGCTCTTTAAGCTCATTGATCTCTCCATTATTTTCGTCGTCGAAACAAGCTACTACTTTGCTCGTCAACCAATTGAATGAATGACCCATCTTTCACCAAACCCTCCAGCATATTTCTTGCTTCGTTCACCTTAGACCATCTCCAACCGATAAACGCATTCTCAAACTCAAACGCATTCTCAAACTCAAATGCGGTAATTCTTCTCCAACCGATCAACTCATTCTCAAACTCAATAGACTATTTTGTAATATTCACTTCCACACAAATTTTTACAAATTTCAATACTACCCACATATTTTACAATTTTACAAATTAGACTACAAATATTATTTTAAATTTAATCGAAAAAATTAATAAGGTTAATAATAGCATGCAAAAGTGCTGATTTAATTTTATGTGGTTAGAAACGAGAGCCCTTAAATATCATTTATACAAAATTAATGCGTTTTGGTTTGAAAGGAAAATCAACCGATAATATTCCTTGGGAAGCTGTATATTCTACAATAGATGGCGGTTATATATAATATATATCTAGTGAACTGTCTGATGTTACCAAAAAGAGTTGAAGCAATCAACACGAAATAGGTTATTTATTAGGGGTAAATTCCTTATCAGGCCCTGTCAGAAACTAAACTTTCTTATCAGTATCCCTGGCAAAATTTCTTCCTTATCAGTACCCATTTGCAAAAAGTTGTGTGTTTAATACCCCCAAACAGTAAACGAACGAAAATACCCTTTTTCTGAAATTAAACTAGACACCATACCAACTGTTTTGATTATTATACCAACTGTTATTGAATTATACCAACTGTTATCATTATTATACCAATTGGTATAGTGTACAATTCTGTTGGTATAATTACGACAACAGTTGGTATAATTTCTACAATTTTTGGTACAATAGTAAAATCAGTTGGTATAACACCAATTTCACTGTATAAAATTAAAATAACTGGTATAATAACGAAAAGAGATGGTATAATTTCAACAATTTCTGGAATAATTTCAAAATCAGTTGGTATGACGTCCAATTTCAATGTAAAATTAAAATAATTGGTATAATAACACAAACCGATGGTATAATTTCTATAATTTCTGTTATAATTTCAAAATCAGTTGGTATAACGTCCAATTTCACTGTATAAAATTAAAATAACTGGTATAATAATGCAAACAGATGGTATACTTTCTACAATTTTTGATATAATTTCAAAATCAGTTGGTATAATGTCCAATTCGCTGTATAAAATTATAAAACGTTAATTACTTGTACGATAACCAAAACAGATGGTATAATTTGTACAATTTCTGGTATAATTTCGTCCAATTTTCGCCGTATAAAATTATAATAACGTTATTTACTGTTACGATAACCAAAACAGATGGTATAATTTTTATAATTTCTAGTATAATTTCGAAATAAGTTGGTATAAATGTCCAATTTGAAGTGTGAGACAGGGGTATTTTCGACTTTTTAACCCTGAAAAGACCTTTTTAGGTACTGAACAGGAAGAAATTTTCAAATGGATACTTATAAGGAAGAAATAATTCGAGGGGTATTTAATAGGAATTTGAAAATTCAAAAGGTACTGATAAGGAATTAACCCATTTATTAATAGATTCACATGTCAAATCACTTTAGACAAGCTTACTAGAGCAAGAGCTCAATGTCGTATTATGTACAAATATTACTTTTTTCTGACAGCTATCCTTCATATGTCAACTCCTCAGAGCTTCTTCTGACAAATTGTACGAAAGAAAAGAAAAATAGAGGACTTTATAGCAAATTAAATAGTAACATCGCATCATAACCGCCCAAACGCAAACATGCGTTTTTTTTTGGAGAGAGAAATGATAAAATCGCATTTTGAGTTAGGTTTTTAGTATCCATTGGAGTAATTTTACCCCATATTTTGGGATTTGCAGCTCCATTGGAGTTGCTCTTAGTCAGTTACTACCTTTGACACCTACAATAAACGCACCAAAGAGTAAACCCACGAAATATGTACAAATCCAAGGTCATCGAAGGAACTTACCGGGTGCAAGGGCATCAATTAAACATCAAATCGATTGAGAGTAGCTCTATTGCAAGAGGACGACGACGAAGAATTACGGCGAGCAAATATCGTGATTTGAGCTGTTGTAGAACCTCTTATGGGTTCGCTCAAGGAAATCGGACAACGCGGGGAGACGATAATCAACTAGGCGAAGCAGCTCCAAAGATGCGTTACTGATGAATCAAAGCATACGTTACCTTTTATTGCAAATTTTGTTTAAGAATCAGAAAAGAAAAGAAAAAGAAAGAAAAAGGAAAGGACAGTTGTATACTCACTAGAAAGAAAACGAGTAAAGGATCTAATTGAACTACGATATAAAATGTACGGATCTAAATGTAAATTCGTGAAAAATTGAAATAACCGTAACGCAAGGCTCCAAATTCCAATTAGACGTTCCAATAAATGGAAGGACCAATTGGAAAACAAATTAAATGGAAGGACCAATTAGATGGTTCCGACGCATTATTCCAACTAGTACTATCAGCACACTCTACGCGTGTGTGCTTGAAATATAATTGTTTTAATCTTAATCTTGAAATTTATAACTTATGTTTAGTAGATGAAATATATTTTTTATATATATAGGAAAATAATGATTAGGGATATAAGTATAATAACGAAAAATTGAGGGGTTAAATGTGATAATATGTAATGAAATTAGAAATAGAGAGATTAAATTGTAAATATTTTACAGACCAAATTAGCATTTTAGCTATCCTTCGCCCTTAATATGATAATAATAATACTAGTATGTTCTGCACACTCAAATGCGTCTGCAATAATATAAAAATACATCATGTTAATTTTAATTAAATAGAGGGTAACATAGTAATTAAATGAGAGTAGTGAGTGGTTATTTATGTATAATAATTTTATTATTTATTATTACTTTAAATAGAATATATTATTATTTGATTAATAAAAAAAACTACAGATTCAGTTTGTATCCCCTCTCCCCCATTATATAATACTAGTACTACTTGCACGCCCTATGTGCTTTTAAAAAAAAAAAAGAATAGAGAAAGATAATTAATTTTAGTAAAGCCTGCACACCACTATTTGTAGTAATTATTTTTTCTATTCTGTTTTCCATTTTTGGGATTATTATTTCAGATTTTTCGACTTGGGCCACTATAGCCCATTTATAAATATATTTTTTCTTTGCGCTGAAATATAATCCATGAACTATACGGTGGACGGTTCCTTAATGACGTGGGTTGCTGCTCGTTTTTTGGTTTTTATTATCAGTTATTATTAATTGTAGAAAAAAGATGATTGATTAATTCACACACCAAATCAATTTTAATTTGACAGTTTCCAGCCCCCTCTCCCCATTTATATAATAGTATAGATAATAATAATATATATAGTATAGATAACTATTAACACGAATATTGAGGTCAAATAGGCAATTGAGAACGAAATGTATGAGAAGCTTATTTCTTGTGAAGCCCATTAACCATGACCACTATCAAAGCCCGTTAAATGATTTATCTGAAAGCCCATAACGAATAGAACAGTTCGCATAGACAAAGTGAGGTGAGACCCATTATAAAACCTGAAAATCACTAAACCCTACCACAGTTTCTCCAACTCAATCGCTGCCATCCCTGGCGTCGGATGTAAGTTCTCTTTTTCTCTTTCTGGAGGTGTTATTCCTCTCTCGATTTTTGCAATTTATGTTGGATTCGTGGTGTCACTTGAATGTCTTTAAGGTGTGCCTATGTAATATTTTTATATTTTTCTTACTGATTTTCTGTTTATTCATTAAGTTATGCGTTTTTGTTGTGTTGTGGAGCTTAGAGATTCTAAATATGTAATTTGTTTGATTAATGAAAAGGCGAGTGCTTGGTGTGTTTTGGAAACGAAGGCTATAAATTCTAGTCAAGTCCATTCCGTGCTTGCGTCGTGAATGATTGTGAGATTTTCGCTGGTCAATGAGCTGCTTATGTTTAAAGAAAGTTTCGTTGTGTTCATATTTTTTGGTTCAATTTGTATATATGTGCTTTGGTAGGAAATATTGGTGGGATGCGATATCTAATTCTTTGTAAACTATGATTCGAACGTCCTAACTGAATAAATCTGAGTTTCTTTGTTGCGCAGATAGGCATAAGACAAAATGGTGAAGTATAATTTCAAGAAAGTTACTGTTGTACCCAAAGGGAAAGAGTTCATCGACAGTATACTCTCCCGTACGCAACGCCGAACGCCGACTCAAGTGCACAAGGGATATGCCATCTCCCGTCTGCGGCAGTTTTATATGCGTAAAGTGAAGTTTACGCAGACGAATTTTCATGATAAGCTGTCGACCATTATCGATAATTTTCCCAGGCTTGATGATATCCATCCCTTTTACGGTGATCTTCTCCACGTTTTGTACAACAAGGACCATTTCAAGCTTGCTCTTGGTCAGATTAATACCGCTAGAAACCTTATTGGTAAGATTTCAAAAGAGTACGTCAAGTTGTTGAAGTAGGGAGATTCTCTTTACCGTTGCAAGTCTCTGAAGGTTGCTGCTTTGGGGCGTATGTGTACTGTGATGAAACGAATTAGCCCAAGTTTGGCTTATCTGGAGCAGGTGCGGCAACACATGGCTAGGTTGCCTTCTATTGATCCCAATACGCGAACAATTTTGATCTGTGGGTATCCAAACGTGGGCAAGAGTTCCTTCATCAATAAGATTACGAGGGCCGATGTTGATGTGCAGCCCTATGCTTTCACTACAAAGTCCTTATTTGTTGGACACACCGACTATAAATATCTGAGGTACCAAGTAATAGACACCCCGGGAATTCTTGACAGGCCATTTGAGGATCGCAACATCATTGAAATGTGCAGTATGACTGCTCTTGCTCATTTGAGATCTGCTGTGCTATTTTTCCTTGATATCTCTGGCTCTTGTGGATATACCATTGCTCAGCAGGCGGCTCTTTTCCACAGCATAAAGTCGCTATTTATGAACAAGCCATTGATCATCGTCTGTAATAAGACCGACTTGATGCCATTGGTAAGGGTCCCTGAGGATGACATGAAGTTGATCGAGGAAATGAAAGCAGAGGCCATGAAAACCGTCGTTGGTCAAGGTGGCGAACCAACAGATGACGGTAGCATGTTGCTGACGATGAGCACACTGACTGAAGGTGTCATTGCCGTTAAGAATGCTGCCTGCGAAAGGCTACTGAATCAGCGTGTGGAAATGAAGATGAAGTCCAAGAAACTAAATGACTGCCTCAACCGTTTCCACGTCGCCATGCCCAAGCCTCGTGACCAGAAAGAGAGGACAGTTTGCATTCCGCAGGCTGTTTTAGAAGCCAATGCTAGAAAAGCAGAGGCAAGCACTGAGAAACGGAAGAGGAAGCTAGAGCGAGATTTGGAGAACGAAAATGGAGGCGCGGGAGTTTATTCTGCGAGCTTGAAGAAGAACTACCTCTTGGCCGACGATGAATGGAAAGAAGACTTAATCCCTGAAATTCTTGATGGGCACAACGTAGCTGACTTCATTGACCACCCCGATATTCTTATGAGGCTGGAGGAATTGGAGCGCGAGAAAAGTGTCCTTCAAGGGGTTGAATATGATGGTGATTACGAAATGGATGGAGCTGAACTCACCCCAGAAGAAAAGGCAGCACTTGCAGAAATAAGGAAGAAGAAAGCAATGCTCATTCAGCAGCATAGGATTAAGAAGAGCACTGCAGAGAGTAAGGCTATTGTACCCAGGAAATTCGATAAAGACAAACAATTTACGGCTAAGAGAATGGGGAGACAGTTATCATCCTTGGGTCTCGATCCTACTATGCCAATCAACCGAGCACGTAGTAAGTCTAGAGGTCGTAAGAGGGATAGGTCCACGGAAAGAGGCGATGATGCTGAGATGATGGAACTTGACAGGGATCAGTCGAATAAGAAGATGAGATTGAAGTCAAGATCTGTTTCGAGATCAAGATCGAAGTCGAGACCACCTGGCGAGTTTGTCCCAGGCGAGGGCTTTAAGGACGTTGGTCAGAAGAAGAAAGCCATTAAACTTGCCAAGAAATCGAGCCAGAAGAGGAACAAGGATGCCCGCAAAGGAGAGGCAGATAGAGTTATTCCTTCGCTCAAACCTAAGCATCTTTTCTCGGGCAAGCGTTCGACCGGCAAAACTCAGAGGCGTTGACTAGTTAATCCACTCACTATTGAAGCTTCAAAACTGTTCTCTTTGCTAATTATGTTTTCTGTCGTTCTGTTTTTTTCCTGAATTTTGGTTCTGCTACTTGTTTGGCTTGGGATTCTAGTTATGTGATGATGATATTTGGTGTTGTGAATCCTTTACACTCTTAACTCTCACATGTTTGATTATTACATTCTGAACGTATTGTGCTGAGTTATCGGTTTTGAGTCGAATATCAGTCAGCATTTTTGGCGATTTTAGCACGCCAAGAAAAAGTTCAGGCTGAGATCATCTCTCAGAAATACAAGAATATAATAGAGTTTTACAACTTGTTCGACCAAGAAGAATATATACCAGGTGAAGGGAGCTGCGCTATAAATGCTTATATTATCTATCGTCTATTGGCATATTTTTATCAATTTCAGTTAATCAAATAATTAAGCACTTTCACTCAATAAAGTAAATCATAATGAATCTTATAATAAAAAATTTGCTCATGAGTAGGGCTGTTAGTTCGGTAAGAACCGAACCGAACCGAAATTTCGGTTAACCGAAATTTCGGTTCAGCTATCTCTTAAACCGAATACCGAACCGAATTAACCGGTTCGGTATTCGGTTATAACCGAAATTTAATTCGGTTTTTTCGGTTAACCGTTCGGTTAACCGAATTTTTATAAAAAAATAAAAAAAAATAAAAAACCTAAAATGGATGCGCTGCGAGGGCTATGGTTCGTGCTGTGAGGGTGAGGCGATGCGATTGTGAGAGATGAGAGATGAGGGAGGGAGACGATGCTGTGAGGGTGAGGCGATGCGATTGTGAGCTGAGGGAGGGAGACGATGACTGAGAGATGAGAGCTGAGGGAGGGAGACATGACTGAGGGAGGGAGACGATGAGTGAGAGATGAGAGATGAGGGAGGGAGACGATGACCTCTGATTTCCCTAATTATTTCTTATTGGGCTGGGCCAGCTTATTTGTTTTAATATTATTTAATGTGCATGGTCCGTCTAAAGTGGGAATAGTTTTAACGTATTTATATTTTTTAATAATAAATATAATAATTCGGTAATTCGGTTCGGTTCGGTATACCGAACCTGTGTATCTATACCGAACCGAATTACCGAATTTTTTTTTTAAGAAACCGAATACCGAACCGATTTTTTTCGGTTCGGTTCGGTTTTGTACCGAATTTTCGGTTTTTCGGTTATTCGGTTCGGTTAACCGAATAACGCACACCCCTACTCATGAGGAAGAAAGTAAATTGAAAAGTCAAATCGAATTCCAAGCTGAGACAATTGTTCTAATTGTACAAACAATATTGTTCCCCTATTTGAATGGAAGAGTTTCTAGTTGAAGTTAAATGTTATATGGGTCTAATTTGAGAATTATTATTGTTAAGAAATAATTTAATGTTTTGTTCATTTTAAGAAGAAAATCAATATGATTGATTATTATAACGAACTTTCAAGAAAAAAAAAGAATGAAACTTAACCTACTGAATAAGTTAAAGGTTACTAAGGTTCTAATTTAAGAATATACCTTGAATTTATTTCGAAATATGTTAATGTTAGGTTTATATTTAGAAGAAATCATTAGAATGAACTATTTTTACTAAATTTTCTATTGAAATGGGCCAATTCAATGATATTATCAGTAAACTCGATCTAATCCCTAAAAATTATGGAACAAATTTTTAAGGAAACAAAAACAACCCGATTTATCGGGTCCCATTCAAATTGTAAATTAGCTATAAATAAAACCCTCGGCTTAGATTTTGGTTTTTTTAATTAAATAAACAAAAAAAAAATAAGCACTGACAAAATAAACGTAAAATAGAAAACATTAATAAAATAGGCGATTTCGTAATCCCAGATTACGAGTTACTCTAACTCGTAATCTGGAGTTACGAGTTACGATCCAGCTGGCGCGTACGCACACGTGGAGTAACTCGTAATCCCAGAATACGAGTTAGAGTAACTCGTAATCTGGGATTACGAATTAGATCTGGTTTTTTTAAAACCCTACGTCGCGAAGAAGACGATACGACGACGATAGACGACGAGGAAGCGACGACGACGACGAACCACACGACGAAGCCGACGCCGACCTCCACGCCGCCGCTCACCCCGTGCCTCGACGCCGCCCCGCCGCGACTGCGACCATCCCGCTCACCCCGTCGCGTCCCGTCGCCACCACTGCCCCGCCGCCCGCCGAGCACAACTGCGCCGCCTTCCCGCCCTCCCCCACTTCCCCGCCGGCCCGCCCTGGCCCACTGCCCCGCCGGCCAGCCCTCCCCCACTGCCCCGGCCACCCCGCCGCGACCCACAGCCCCGCCGCCGCCGGCACTGCCCTGCCACACTGCCCCGCCCGCCCGCCCTGCCCCATTGCCCGGCCACCCCGAACGCTGCCCCGCCACCCCGTCGCCGTCCCGCCGCCCGCCGCGACCCACTGCCCCGCCGGCCGCCACCCCGTCGCCGTCCCGCTGCCCGACGAGCCCGCTACCCGACTGCCCGACTGGCCGCTGCCCCGACGAGCCCCACTGCCCCGCCACCCCGATACATTGCCCCGTCGCGTCCGACGTACTACACGCGATTAGTTCGGGTATCCCGTTACGATCCGAAATAAGAATTTTTGTGCTAATTTACTCATTATCAAATGCTTTTATTGATTGTTGATTTGTTTGGTTTATTTTAAATGTAGAATGGATTTCGATTCTTGTTACGGGCCTCGTGATAGTTCGGTGTTGACGATGCAGTCAAATCACCGTAGTCGTGATTTGTTGTTAGATCAAAGAGCCTTAGATAGAACTATTAAGATTAGGTCCTTAGAGAATGTAGTGTGGGGTACGAGAGAAGCACCGAATATCTTACACGGTCGCTTATTAGGAAAGTTGAACGATATGGGTCTGTACAGCGTCTACAGCTGTATGTCGCAGAGGGTTGACCCTCATTTGATTACAGCGTTGGTAGAGCGTTGGAGAAAAGAGACCCATACGTTTCATTTTTTTGTTGGGGAGGCGACCGTCACTTTACATGACGTAGGTATTTTGTGGGGTTTGCCTGTGGATGGTAGTTGTGTCTCCGGTGTGATCGTTTCGAGGACGGTCACACAGTGGATGGACGAGTGTGAGCGGTTGCTAGGTTTTAGACCGCCTGCTGATAGAATTAGGGGGTCATCGCTATCGATGAAGTCGTTAGCGAGTTGGTTGTTGGACCATCCGATAACGGATGATAGTGATGAGGAAGAGGTCGAATGTTCAGCACGGGGTTATGCGATGCTGCTGTTTGGTGCGGTCATGTTCCCCGATTGTAGCGCGAGCACCGTATCATTGACTTACCTCCAGCTGTTGGAGGATATTGAGGAGGTGAGCACATTTAGTTGGGGTAGTGCGGTGCTGGCATTCCTATACAGAGAGCTTTGTTCGGCAATCGAGCCGAACAAGCTAAATATAGGCGGACTCCTACGGCTGTTGCAGGTAATTATATTGAAAATATGATTAAGTGTATAGATATTTTAAACATTTATTTAGCACAAATGGTTTGTTTTAGGCATGGGCATATGTGAGGATTTTGCCATTTCAGCCAGTACGGGGTGTTAATCGTATCACGATGGAGCCCCGTACAGTCGACGGGATAGTCTTACCGGCTCCGCCACATGCTGCGAGGTATGGTCGTTCTTCTATAAATTGCGAGGTGTTTTTTCATTCTTACATTTATAATTTGAGGCCGAAAAATATTTGACAGGTGGAACGCCACGTTTGATTTCACATCTTCAACGAATTCGAACGTGCGCACAATCCGCGAGTGCATTGATCGCATGCAGCCGCATCAATTTGCGTGGACGCCGTACAACATGTCGCTCCCGGAGATTGCCGCTCTTCCAGCAGAATGCTTACCTACGGCTTGTCGATCGAGGTGTCCACTGATATTCTTCAATATCGTGGAGTTTCAATACCCCGAACGAGTACTCCGGCAATTTGGAATTATCCAAGGAATTCCAATTATACCGCCGTATCGAGACAATAATCTGCATACATACGAGAGGAGACAGCGGTCGGGGATGGATTGGAGATTGCATCACGCTGTTTGGGTTGGCTTATGGGATGCTCGAGAGGACACGGTCGTGGATGGTCCAGCTGCGACTGGTTTCAACTCGGTGGAGGATGGATATTACGAGTGGTTTCATCGGATCACTCGCCTCTACATATCTCCACACGAGCGACAGATGGATCAGGGATTTCAGATGGGGGATGCGGTTTTTATGGAGACCATCGTAAGTTTATTTTATATATTAACGTTATTTGTTTAGTATCCAAGCTTAATATAATTTACTCTTTCATTTTTAGGAACGCGAGGTTCACGACAGCCTTCGTTACGCGAGGACCGGCGAGCATGACGAGACCATCCGATTACTAGAACAGATGGATGGTATGTTTATTTCGCGACGCCGAGTTCGACGAGGGAGTGCGGCCGGACAGTCTCACGTACATGAGGCCGAAACATCACAGATGCATGAGGAGGGAACGTCACACATGTATGGTACATCTCAGATGCATGAGTTCGGACTATCTCACCAGCATGAGGCTGGACCATCACAGGTGCACGAAGCGGTGAACCCCTCTTTTTTTGACGATTTGTCACCCTTTTTGGGATCGTCTGCAGCCCACCACAGCTCACAGCCAGAGTATATGGATCATCAGGTATAGTCCATCAATTTGACATTTAAATCCCTTAAATGAGTAAGGAAAATTAAAATTTGATTATCACATATTAGGCATTTACGACACCTTCACCACGACCGCGACGACCTCGAAGTCCGGGAGATGATGCGGACCAAGGCAACCGTCGAGGAAGTAGAGTTCGTAGGCCAGCTCGTTGTGGGACAGGCGGCCACTTAGCGCATCATGGCAGATAGATGAGGCTGATGTTTATTATTAGTATTGTTAGTGACTATTATTATTGTAGCAACTATTATATTATTATTAGTATTGTTAGTGACTATTATTATTATTAGTATTATTATAATTATCATTATTAGTATTGTTATAATTATTATTATACTTCTTATTATTATTAGAATTATTATAATTATTATTATTATACTTCTTATTATTATTAGTATTATTATTATACTTCTTATTATTTTTATAATTAACGTTATTATACTTCTTATTATTATTAGTACTATTATTATTGTTATTATATTTATTATTAATAGTACTATTATAATCATTATTAGTATTATTATAATTATTATTATTATACTTCTTATTATTAGTAGTACTATTATTATTATTATTAGTATTATTATTATACTTCTTATTATTTTTATAATTAACGTTATTATACTTCTTATTATTATTAGTACTATTATTATTATTATTATATTTATTATTAATAGTACTATTATAATTATTATTAGTATTATTATAATTATTATTATTATACTTCTTATTATTAGTAGTACTATTATTATTATTATTATTATTAGTATTATTATAATTATTATTATACTTATTAGTATTATTTTATTGAGAAATCAATATTGAGATTCAATGGATATATTATTATAAAACAGTGAAAACAACAATTGTATTATTTCATCGCGGTCCGCGTTGTCTAGCACGAGTTTCACCCCTATCCATCTCATTCCTGATGCGATTTCGACTATATCTACCGGGACCAGTTCTCTCTCGATGAGATTCGTTATGAATAAGAGTCCAATCTTCCGGGGTCCAGTAACGTTCATCGTGCAATGGTTCAAAGGTACCTTCATATGTCTTCAAATACTCCGCCTTACTGTAATATTGCGCCACTAAATTACCGGAGTGAATTTGCCATTGACGACAAGCCGCTTGTGCGTGAGAACATGGGATGTTATACCTGCTCCAATCTCCACACGTGCATGTTCTATCATTGATCCTTACCACATACGTGCGCTGATGAATTCCAGAGGTTATGACTTCTGCTGTATGTTGTCGGACATCAAAACGGTATACAACGTGATCCCAAGATTCTGCCGTCCAACTTTGGAACAATCTTGTTGCATAACGTGACCAATCTGTTTCATTATTCGCCACTAGCGACGATGCTTCTTGAAAGCGATCACGAAAATACTGTACGCACCTGTGAATTTTAAGAAATAAAAGAAGAAGTCATAACAACAATATTAAAATAAAAAACTAAGGTCGTGAATAGAGCTTACCTATGAAAGTGAAATCGACGATTGCTCTTGCGGGTAGCATTCGAGCACCTTTTAATACGCCGTTGAGGCCTTCTGAAATATTAGTCGTCATGACACCACATCGATAACCGCCGTCGTGTGCTAGAGTCCATTGCTCCACCCCTACTTTTTCTAACCAAGGCTTCGCTCGTTTATTAATTTGTGCAATCTGAGCCATAATGCGATCGAATTTATCCAATGTTGACGCAGTACCGGCTCTATGACATAGATCCTTCAATTGTTGATCCTTGAATTTTTTGTAGAAGTTTGACTTTACATGACGAAGACAGAAGCGATGCACTCCATTTGGTGGACGAAAGAATTCAGTGGCTTCTACTGTTCCCGTAAGACCTGTACACATCATATACGCCACTAAAAGTAACTGATTTTACGAAAATAACGAGTAAATTATATTACTAAGATTAAATACCTGGATGACGATCCGAAATAAGGCAAACGAATTGATTCTCTAGAACAAATATGTTCAAATTAGTAAGGAACCAAGTCCATGAGTGTGTACTTTCTTCCGTGACAATGGCAAACGCCAGGGGAAAGACGTTTTGGTTGGCGTCCAGCGACGTAGCAATTAGTAATTTGTGTCTATATTTGGAGTATAAATGCGTACCATCGACACAAACAACTTTTCGACAATGTTTGAAGCCATCGATGCTCGGTTTAAAAGCCCAAAATACATACCCGAGCACGAAGTGTCCAGATCCCCCTCCCCGCAGATTCAGCCACCTCACGATCGTCCCTGGATTGTAATGCTGCAACGCCTTCATAAATGTTGGGAGTTTGGTAACAGAATCTTCCCACGTACCGTAAACATTTTCCATCGCTCTTTTCAGACCATGCCAAGCTTGCATATACGAGATGTCGTAGCCATATTTATCTTTCACGAGTTGTTGGACGTTCTTGGGTAGGAACTGGGGATCGATTTTCACGGTTCCAACCAACAAATCAGCAATAAAATTTCTAGAGATATTACGGTGTGTGCTCGCCAGCTCAGTCATATAACAACTGTGCGGTCCTTCAAATTTTGTAACAGACCAGTAACCTTTTTTGGGCTTGAAGGTTGCCCTCAGTTTCCATGGGCAATCAGTCGTATGATTACATTGGGCACTCCAACGTGTGTTGCTGCTATCGTTGACGTGATACTCGCGTCTAGCAACCCTGATCGAAAAATCGTCGACGGCACGTTGTAAATGTTTCTTAGTTTGAAAAATCATACCTCGACAAAACATAGGATTATCTCTGTCGTAAAACTCCCCGTAACCACCATAGTCGTCACCACTAGGAGGTGGCATTTGGTACGTTTGGAAAAATGGGACGGGCTGAAAAAGCACTGGAGCAGCAGAGTCCAGCGGAGGGGTATCATCTGGCGCGTCGTCGTTCTCGTCATCGTCGTTGGGATCGGGTAACTCGGACAGTGGATCCTCATCGTCCGCTTCCGAATCACTAACATCAAGGTCTTCTTCTGGTTCTGGCACGAAATCTGGCTCCGGATTTGACACGGATTCCGGCATACTGAATGGAACACCAATGGTCGGCCTCTCCAGAGAAACATTACTGAACCCTGCTGTAACTGATACAATGTCGGGAAAATCCGGACAGGTGTAACTCGAAGAACCAACTTCAAAATTCCGATGAGGCTCTTCGTTCAAATCGAAGTTTGAATTTTCAAGTATTTCAACAAAAAGCTCAACACAATTGTTCTCCGAATCGGGATGTATGAAAAATTGTAAATCGTTGTCGTTGGAGATTTGAAAAAGCTGATGAAAGTGGCGAGAATGTTGAAAGTATTCATTTTTTGCATGGATAATCAACGAACAACGACTGCGATCTGCACCCGTAATTTCGAACAATAACGAAATAAACTCGGAAAAACTTGTGTTGCGGCGAATTCGTCTATACCCAACAGGACTGATACTATATTTGATGGTAGAATCAGATGATTGTATTATTTCGCCGCCGAAATATACTATGAGTTGTACGCGACTCGACACCATTGTTTGAGTTATTAAAAGAAATCGATAAGGGTTTATGGTGATATGAGGTAGGATGGGCCGACTTATATAGAAACTTAACTCGTAACATAGGGATACGAGTTAATTAACTCGTACTCCTGGTATACGAGTTATGAGAATTATTGCAATAATTTGCGTAACTCGTATCCCAGGATTACGAGTTACTGGAATTATTGACGACAACTTGCATGGCCATGCAGGTTGGTCGGCCACCAAGGTAACTCGTAATCCTGGATTACGAGATACGTCACTCGTAATCTGGGGATACGAGTTATGTTGCCAAGTCAGCTGCCACGGTATGGTCAGCGGGGTCAGCGAGTAACTCGTAATCCCAGATTACGAGTTACGTAACTCGTAATCCGGGATTACGAATTACGGCCAGGTCAGGTCAGCTGGTCAGCGGCCAAAAGTAACTCGTATCCCGGATTACGAGTTACGTAACTCGTAATCTGGGATTACGAAATCGCCTATTTTATTAATGTTTTCTATTTTACGTTTATTTTGTCAATGCCTATTTTTTTTTGGTTTATTTAATTAAAAAAACCTTAGATTTTGATCTGTCTATTATACGAAAGATGAGCTGCCCTAAAAGAGTAAAAGCTGGTGCTTCTTCACTACTAGTACTAGTCTCCTCCGCCGGCGCCGTATCAGAACAACCGTTGATCCCCTGAATCCACGACGACGTTGCTATACTGTGCCTCGTCCGCGTCACCGGCGATTCACACATCTTCTGCGAAAGGGTCTCACGGGGTTGGAATAGGATATTCCGTGGGGGGCGGCGGCGCTGCCTCCGCCGCAGCCTCGACGAGCTCAGAAGACTCTGTGGGTTTCGAGATCGGTGGGTGTTCGTAACGGGTATCAACAAATACACGAAAAGGATTCACGTCAAGGCTTTCAATCTGACGACTCTCACATGGCGGGGGATACGCGTCGCCCCCGACCTCTACGGAGGACGGGGCATCATCCGATCCACCTCCATCACCAGCCAAGGCGTTCTGTTCCTATTCGGCGGCACCCAAAGCCGCGGCGGCACCGACAACGCCTTTCTCATGTACGAAGTGCGCGAGGATCGATGGACTGTAATAAAATCCATGGCCGGCCAATTACGGTTGCTCACAGCTGGGGTCGTTGATGACAAGGTATACTTAACTGGTGTAGGCGACAATGGACTCTAAGAATTCGATCCCAAGAAAGGAACGTGGAAGGCCGTGCCAGATTACAAGCGAAGAGAGAAGGATCCTTACTCCATGATAGTTTTCGATGGGAAGCTTTTGCTGCAGCCTGCAAAGGGAAGGCAACAACCGTATGGAGAGCAGCAAGGTTCAGATATGGGAGCCGAGGAGTGGTGTAAGTGCCAGGATGTGCCTATGAGTCGACTGTGCCATATTGCGATCATTAGTTCGCGGGTTGAGATGCACGGACACTTATTCGGCGTTGCGGTGTACGTGCTCTGGGACTTTCCCGAGGGAGAAGCAGAAAACGATAGTGGGCTGAGGGTTTATGATGCGAAAAGGGACGACTGGGATATCGTTGAAGGAGATTATTCTGTTTTAGCTGATGGTAGCAGTACCGCAAGTTGGCGGGCTTGCTCTTGGGAAGATGAGATATACGTTGTGAAGCAATTATTTGGTAGCATCATCGGCGTTTTCGTCGGAAAAGTATCTATGAACTCCTCAGCCACCGCCACCCGCCCCAAGTTTCGAGTTGAATGGGTGGTAGTCGATGCACCGTGGACTTGTTTTGATTGCCGTGAAGATATGCACGCACACGTTATCGTTCATTCTTAACAACTTATTTCTTTCTTTCTTCGTTTTTTTTTATGTACTACCATATGAAATATTACTTTATTCCAAGGGTAAATTCTTCCTATAGGTATCTATTTGAAAATTTCTTTCAGTTCATTACCTAAAAAGGTCTTTTCGACGTTGAAAAGACGAGAATGCCCATGTCTCACATAGTTCAAAAAAGTTGAATTAATTATTTCGCATGAATTGTTTTCCTATTGTACCATATGTTTTCATAGATATACCAATAAATAAAGGTATTATAATTTTATACGAGGGTGAGGTTCATGGTTTCCGTCCGCCGTGGGCCGATGCGGCCGCCGGGGATCGGCGCCTGGCTGACTTCTTCTCCCCTGTATTGAGCAGATTCGTGGCGTTTCTGTACCTAAAGCCAAACCTATTGGGGTTCTTGACGGAGACGCTCATGTCGAGGGTGATGTTCAGGCGAACTCTCAGCCTTGCTAAGTCGACGGAGAAGTCGACGTCCGAGAGTGTCACGGAGTTGACGACTTCACCTTGAAGACTGTGAGGGCGAGGATTACGATCAATAGGGATAGGATTAGGACAGAGGATATGAGGCATATGCATATGTTTCGAGGAGTTCTTTTCTTCTTCTTCTTCTTGCTTGGGATCTTTGGGGCAGGGGAATCATCCATGATTAGCTTGCGTTCTTGGACCTTTTTCGATGATTGTTGTTGCTCGACGTCGTCCATGGCTGCTTTATAACTAACTAAACTACCTTAGCAGCGACGAGGATGGTGGCAAGAAAAGCAGATAAGTGAAACTCTTCGTTAGAGAAGTAGAAAAAATATGTATGTGGTAGATGATCAAGAAATTGTGGTAGCTACAAGTTCACGTGCAAAAGGAAATTACTTCATCTAATTGTGGCAATTAGTGATAAATCAAAACTAAGCAGCAAAGAGATGAATGAATAGATGTACAGAACTACAAATCATGGTTTACCTTAAATAAATTCAGTGATGTAGAGTTTCTAACAGGCACCAAAAGGCTTAATGAATTTAATTGAAAGAGGGTTCGTGAATAATTTCAAATACTGTTATAAACTTGCATTATAGGATTTGATATGATATTAATACGAGGAATTAGCCGAATCATCTTATTATATTACACAGCATCGCAGATGGCCGAATCAAAGAGCCGCGGACAATAACAGAGGTCATCCTTACAAAGTTTTTCAAAGGAAAGTTGGAGAAAGGTTAGTTGAGTATACAATAACACAGTAATTGCTACTAATGAAAAGAACACACAAAATAACAAGAAGCAAATAGCTAGATCAACGACGATAACGGTAACGTTTGAAGTTGAAGTATACGTGCAAGATTCCGCGTTCGAACGTGCATTTGAACCCTTTCTTGAGAGAGTATTCCCATTCTTTATTGACAATGCGAAACGCCTGCTCAGAAGAAATAAATAAGGTAAGCAGCCATTCTCCGTAAAAAACAGCTCCGCCTACTAAAGAACAGAAAGAACGACCATGGTAAGAAGTCGCTTACTATGTCTTCGTAAGGAGGCCCAGCGTGAAACCTAATGATGCAAGTCTCAGCACTATCCCCATCTTTCTCAATGGTGAAATTCGGAGCTTTAGTCTTATCCACCAAATCGGGATAGAAGATGTTGAATTTGTACCCCTGAACGACTTTTGGAGGCGGGTTGTCGTGGTCGTAATGCGTTTGATTGTACTTGTTCCACTCATACCCCGTGTGGACGCGGTTAAAGTATTTCGGTTTTCTTGGACGGTACTTATCGTGCCACCAATATACCTGTATTTCCACCAAAAAAGGGATCGTATTATGATAAAATGAATCCCAACATTTAGAGGGGAAAATAAATGACGTGCCTTACCTGAGAATCGAGGTTAATTTCGTTATTTGATCCAAATACAGCGTCGCGTTCCTCCATATTTCCCATAGCTCTGACAGCACTCCTCTCGAAGTTATCCTCGGGAGCTGAAGCTGTTGATGTTCTTGAAGCAAGTTCTTGCACGCGGCGCTCTTCCACCACAGCAACACGTTTTCTCTCCTGTACATTGTAAGTTCACACACGAGTGAGTGGTCAGCTCAACTTTCACAGGAAAAAACTGAAGCCATGGAGATCATCGCCACACTTTGCTACTAGAATTACCAGAGTGGCTCTGTGCACTTCAGGGTCAATTACTTCTTCATCTTCATCGCCATGTAATAGCTCTGGCGAATATGACCCAGCGAGTTCCTCTTCAGCTTGGTCTTCCGCTTCCATAGCAGGCATAGGAGATGAAGTGTCAATATCTAAATGGGAAAGAACAGCTAGTTGGTATGTGAATGTCGAAATAATCACGCAAATTAGGAGATCAAATGGAAAAGATAGAAATTAACTTATACCCTCTGCATCTTCATGTAATTCCTGCTCTTGAGGTACTGGACTGACTTCTGTCCTTACGTTGTCATCCTCGGATGGCTTCTCAAGGCGTTCCAAACGCTGGCGTACAATTTTTGCGTGGATTTCTTTCAGACATGCCTGTACATAAGTCAAATGTCATGTAGTTCGAAATAAAGTATAAAAACGCAGGATGTGGAAATTACCTTTGCTTTGAATATGTGTAGACGTTTAAGAACAGCTTTCCAATATTCAATCTTGGCGTGAAGGTCTTCATGTTCGGAATAGGATTTCTCTTCTAAAAGATTCTTGACATCTGATTCTATACTCACGTGCAAACCTCTTGCTTCACCAATCATCTCTGGAGGTAAATGCTCTCCACGCACTCTGGCACGCTCCAAGGCATCCCTTTTACGCGCTTCGGCCAGCTCCCATTCACAGACGACCAGAAGTGCCTGTCCACTTAGCATCCAAGCATGTTGAAAGGCGTAGCAGCAACATAATAGAAACCAGATCAAGGTGCATCTTTATGTCCTCATGAAGCTCTTCCAATTCTTTCACATTCAAACCCTGTTACAAACATTACGGTTAATTTCAGTTTAGAATGTATTACCATTTCTTCCTCACGCCGCGCTTTTTCAATTGCCCTTTCTTCTCTCCTCTTTTTGACCTTTTCAATCTCAGCCTGCAACAAATGGCAACGATCATTCTCCAGGAGTATAATCCAACAGAGCGTTACAACGATAAGAAGGGAGTCCATCAGCATTTCATTCCCCTTAATAAGCTTTTCTGAAGTATGGAGCTCGTAGAAGCTTATAATGCTAATTCCTCAAAACCCAGTTCTAATGTCCTCACATCCGAGAACATCAGAAATTTTTCCCAAGATCAGATAACCATACCATTCTCTCTCGCTGCCTCTTCTTCTCTGCAGCAAGGGATAATTCATCCAGAGGCAATCCTTGAGATACGTCTCGCTCAATCTTCTTCCGCCACATAAACCTGATTAATTGCGCCTTTCACTCAGTTAGCTATAACATTCAAGCTAACATTGATGTTAGACAAAATATTGTATCTTCCAGTTACAAGTTCAGATCTCTAGTGAGATGAGTAAACAAAATGCTTACTTCTCGTTAAGATTAGAATCCCCAAAGGGGTTGGAATCACTGGCATAACCGGAAACCGTCTGTGCCTTTAATTTCTTTGCCACCAGCCTGCCATCAATTGAAGTGTACTTATATTACCTGTAAAAATGACCAAGAAATTTCAGAAATGATGATTGGTAAAATACCTTTTTATGAGCTTTATTAGCCAAGTATTCAGCTATCTCTTCGTCCGTAACTTTCCTCTTACTTCTCCGGCGCTCCTCACTATCGGATCTTCTCCTTCGACTTCTACGGCGGTCGTCGGAGTCTGATGTGGACTCCGAACGAGAATCATCGTCGGACGACGCGTCACGTCTTCGCCTCCGAGATGGCGCCATCGCAACGATTAATTGCTCGTTCCTTCTATTAGGTTTAGTGTGGATTTGGGAATCTGGAAAAAGAAAAGAGAATTGAAAGAATACAGAATAAGATACTGAATTGCTATTCACCGCCCCTTTTACTTGTCACCGCCCCCTAAAGGGCTGGAAAAAGACGATTTTGCCCTTATGATTTTTAAATTAATTTAAAAAGAGAAAATTATAATAAACAATAAAAATATCTATTTAAATAATACAAATAAATAATCTAAATAAATAATACAAATAAATAATCCAAATAAAATATACAAATAAATAATCCAAATAAATAATACAAATAAATAAGCCAAATAAAATATACAAATAAATAAGCCAAATAAATAATCCAAATAAATAATATAAATAAATAATCAAAATAAAAAAAAAATTCGACCGAAATCAATTTTCGGTCAGTACTGTACTGACCGAAAATTGATTTCGGTCGAATATATATATATTTTTTTGATTATTTATTTATATTATTTATTTGGATTATTTATTTGTATATTTTATTTTGATTATTTATTTGTATTATTTATTTGGATTATTTATTTGTATATTTTATTTGGATTATTTATTTGTATTATTTATTTGGATTATTTATTTGTATATTTTATTTGGATTATTTATTTTTATTATTTATTTGGATTATTTATTTGTATTATTTATTTGTCTATTTTATTTGGATTATTTATTTTTATTATTTATTTGTATATTTATATTCGAAACGGAATAAATATGCAAACAAATATTGAAAACATATATAAAATCCTTCCGATACAATAAAAGATATAAAAAACACAGCGTCAAGGGGCCTGGCGCCACCGGTTGTTGATGTCATTCAGCCTGTCTCGGAACTCGTCCGTACGCCACGTTTCTCCACGATGCAGACTGGCTAGCATGTCCGAACTCAAGCTGTACATCGTGTTGTACCACTGCACATAGCAATAATACGTATGATTACACATATAAATATAAAAAAAATCGACATAAGATTTAATTACGTACGTAGTCGGCGTGGCTGCGCGGGGGTATGCATGCCGATGAGGATCCCTGCTCCGTCGAAAGCAGGCGAGGATGAGAATGCATCTCATACCAGTCCATGTACCCTCCAACGGTTTCACCAAGGTACTCCGCGGTGGCACGATTGAGGTACGAGATGTTGAGGATGGAGGCGTACGGGAACTGACGCCAAGCATGTTCTGCTGCATCGAGAGAATGATGCACCTTATACCTCGTCGGGTCTGCTGGCATGACCGCCTTTCGTGGCAGATTCATCGGCGGCGGGATGACCTGCACGTACCCCAACTGGCGCAACACTCTCGAGGGCGAGTAGGGCTCAACGATGTCGCGATATATAACCCATCCCATGAAAATCGTCCTCAGCTGCTGCGACATTGGATCGGGACCGTACGGCAGCCAAGCAACCTGAAAACATTTAAAAAATTGTATATCATCCCACGAAAAGGTAAACTTAAATTGTTAAGATACCTCGCTTGCAGACATGACATCTATCTGACGGCGGATAGCAATCAAGCGGTGTACCGTCCGCTCTGGCTGACATACAGACCACATGCGTGATCGTGCCTCGCCAGGCTCCACATGATGGGGGAGACGGTGTGGGCGGAAGCATGGGAAGTACTCGTAGATCCACGCCTGCAGTAACGAGAGGCACCCAGCTAATCCCCTCGCATCCGCCCTGCTTGCCATGCCAAGCCGGCGATAAAGGTAAGCGAGAACGGCCGAACCCCACGAGTAACCACTGGCAGAGGGCAACGACCGGTAGAACTCGTGCATAATGTCCGGCTTCACCCGGCTCCCGCTACCGTCGACGAACAGCGTCGACCCCAGCAGAATCCACAACCAAGCGATGGCCTGCAACCCCGCCGGCCGCCTCTCCAACATCTGCTGCATCACGTTGTTAATCAGAAGCCCACCGCCTCTCCAACCCTCCCTGAGCGCGTCCGCAGAGATGCCCATAATCTCCCTCGCCGCCATCTTCTGGTCGCCGGCGTCTGGTGTCCCCGATACCGTCGTCCCGTCGATCGGGATACGCAGGATCTGCTCGACGTCGTGGAGCATGATCGTCATCTCCCCCCACGGCATGTGGAAGGTGTTCGTCTCTGGATGCCAGCGCTCCACAAAAGCGCTGAGTAGAGGCTGGTCCAAATGACCCATCATAGCATCCGTGAGGTGCGCAAGCCCCGTGCCATCGATCTCCCTCTGCGTCTCCGGCGGGAACTTGGAGTACCAATTCTTCAGCTTCCCAATCACTAACGCCCGCTGCTCGCACTTCAGCAGGGGTCTCTCCTCACCCGTCCAGATGCGGGGCGCGATGTGCCCCAGATAACTACTGATCACCTCGTCATCATATGGACCACCGGGCTGTGGCCCCTGCACCCTCCACGAATCGTCATCTGTGACCCTGGAGCGCTTGCTCCCTATTTCATTTTTCACGAATAACGCAAAAATAAATTTAATTTCTTTTACGTTTTTTAAGACACGACATCGCATGTCAGTTTATAGAGGAGAATGGAATTACCTGAGGAGGCCGGTGGCAGATCGTCGCCGGATGACTCAAACGATGATCCATCATCCGGCACATATGGAGGGGGTCTACTGCACCCTCCGGGTAGGGTCTTTCCACCCTTGGTCTGTAATTAAAAAATAAATAATACAAATAAATAATCCAAATAAATAATACAAATAAATAATCCAAATAAATAATACAAATAAATAATCCAAATAAATAATAAAAATAAATAACACAAATAAATAATCCAAATAAATAATAAAAATAAATAATCCAAATAAAATATACAAATAAATAATCCAAATAAATAATACAAATAAATAATCCAAATAAATAATCCAAATAAATAATATAAATAAATAACCAAAAAAAAAATATCGACCGAAATCAATTTTCGGCCAGTACAGCACCGACCGAAAATTGATTTCGGTCAGTACAGTACCGACCGAAAAATGATTTCGGTCGAATTTTTTTTTTTTTCTTTCGATCCAGTTGAAATTCGAACATTGTTTTACGTTAATTTGGCTTACCAGTCGTGAAAATAGGCCCTTTCCCTTTCCTAGTCCCTGTCGGCGATCCATTGCGATTTCAGTATTTTTTTTGTTTTTGTCTGATTTTCGATATGTGATTTGAAAAGTGTTGTCTGGAGAGAGCTTTAAATAGATATTTTTATTGTTTATTATAATTTTCTCTTTTTAAATTAATTTAAAAATCATAAGGGCAAAATCGTCTTTTTCCAGCCCTTTAAGGGGCGGTAACAAGTAAAAAGGGGGCGGTAAATAGTAATTCCCAATAAGATAACAGTAGCGGAAACATATTATTATTTTGGATTGGTCACTAAGTATAAATTTTGGCCTATTATTAAAGTTTTGGGCTATTTCTGCTAGACTCCACTAAAATTTTTTCAATCATATTTTTGATAAATTTATTTCTTGTGCTAATTAATGTTCAGGACCCAAAAGATGTTTTAAGTTAGGTTTCAGGAGTCAGAAAAATTTTTAAGGTTAAGGACCCGATTTCTGTAAAATTTAGGGATAAGGACCTAAAATTTACGCAGTGTTATACAGTGTACACGAACTGGTATCAGACTATCGTTTTGTGTTATTACAGAACGATGAAGTGGTACTGCAGAACGATGAATTGGTACTGCAGAACGATGAATTGGTACAGCATGTCCATGAAGTGGTAGTAGAGGTCCATGAAGTGGTACTGAAAAATACTTAAGTGTATTGGGTCCTTAAAACTAATAAATTTCTGACGGGTCCTTAACCCTAAATGAAACTTATGGGGGATCCTTAAATGCCCCTTATTTCTTTTATTTTTACTTTTCGGGCTTATATAAACTGAAATATGTTTTGATCGATCTATTCTTCTTTTACTCATCAGTCTCACTTCCCATCGCCAAGCAACTGTATTTTCTATTCGACAACTGGAACGTGCCACCTAAACCCCTGCACGTACTTTCATTACAAGCCAGGGCCGGTCCGAACAATTTGTAGGCCATGGGCGAAATACAATAGCAAGTCCCCTATAATGTTTTTTCATTCTAGTTGCAATAAACGAACAAATAGCATGAATCTGAAAATCGACAATATTCATGTCAAATAACAAAATAACGCAAATAATCACATAAAAATATTACGCAATATTGTTAAATGATTCACGCAACATGTTAAATGATGATTCACGCAATATGTCATGATTCACGAAAATCAACATTATTCTCAACCACATTGTTTTCACTATTCTCAACATTGTTAAATGATTCACGCAATATGTCATGATCCACATCCACATTAGATTGTTCAACTCTTTTGACAACAAATTTATCAATTGCTCCTTTTTGCGATTCTATAAATTTTTCTTCAAGAACAATGCTCGTTAGGGGATGGGGCGCGACCATACTGCTACTGCTACTTTAGGTAGTGTCGGTTATGCCTTTTGTTTCTTAGGTGTTTTATATAGGTTTACTGTATGCTTTTCTATATGTACTGTTCATCTTAGGAATTTGCATTGCACGTATTCCAACAATTGAGACCCTTTGGTATGATATCAAACCTGTATATCTGCAAGTTCAATGGTTCGCTAACTGATGGAAATGTGTACATTGAGTTCGCGGATCAAGATTCATCAAGACTTGCTTATGAACGGATGAACACTCTTCTTGATGGTAAAGGTATGGTCCAAATTCTAATTGCCTTTTCCCTTTTATTTAGAGCACGCTTCTGTCATATACGCGACGATGACCGCACAGGGTATCTGCCGTTTCGCCTTTTGCCAGAGATATCGATGCCCCTTCATTCACGTTGATCACGATGTTCCATGGTGATGTGGTTTTTACTCAGTTAATTTTATTAGTGAATCAATATTTAATGGATTTTCTTTTTTGTTTTTCAGGAATTTGGTTTATCAACTCGAACAAAATTATCAACCGTGAGAGGCCATTGATGTTTTTTGTTTTTGCATTTTCAGTATACGGTGTCAGTTCTGCATTGTTTGAGAGTATTACTTTGATCGTAATAATGATGCTGGGTCGTTTGTTTTTATCTTCTCTACTGATCGTCCTAGTTCTTGGTGTTATTGTAACTAGCGACGACGACGGAAAAAAATTCTCGTCTTATGGGTCGACCCACAGAGATATGCCATCAGATGTTTGGTTTGGTGTGATATTCATTTTGCGAATCAATGTGATATTGGAACTAATGTGAATTAATAATTATATTTTGAGATGATATTTTACGTAATAATAATTTCTGATATCAAATTAATTTTTTTAAACATTTTGATATAATTATATTATTCTTTAACTATTAAATACATTTTTTAATATTTAAATTAATGAAGACTGCTGAAATTAACTGTATAGTAAATGCTGAAAAAAAATATATTCTTATGTGTCTTCTTCTATCTTCCGATCAAACCTTGGCCTAAAGGTCTTCCTTTATCTCGGCATATAGAGCTGATTGAGTTCATCAATCAAAGCCCTGAAAAACAAATACATCAATTTCACGAATAAAATTAACTGAGTATAAATAATCACATTACCGTGGAACGTCCTCAAGGTGAACGAATGGGCATTCATATCTGTGGCAACTCGGATCGAAATACCAGATTCCTTTCCAGTCATCGTTGTGTACCTCACTCATGGACGAAGATAGAAGATACAAACGGGGATTTTTTTTCCTGCATTTCCTTGGTAATATGTGCCTATACAGTTTCTTTCTGTGACTATAGGGTGATATAAGCATATACAGTTTGCATATACAGTTTGTTTATGTTCATTTCCGCTGCATATACACTTTGTTTCTGTAATGGAGCGTTACAGCTTTGTTTTGATAAAATGAAAAGTTGACCATATATGTTGACGAAACATATCATTGCTAGAAAAAATATTTATTGGACAAATAATATTAATTTTGAGTACTGGAAAAAATTAAAAGAACAAGATAATAAGTATTTATGTGTTTAGTGATACTTTGTGAGGGATTTTACTAGACTCCTACTCATGTCTCCTTTTAATAACGATAAATTACGTTCAATATATGTTTATTAATTTCTTTCATCAATTCTAGTAGAGTATCCCATAATATAGAAACGAATGAGAAAAAGACATAATTAGACAAATGTTACATTATGTGGGCGTTTGAGAAAATCCAACATTACAGTGATATTCACGTCACAATGACGTGAGTATCAGCGTGATGTGGATTAAAAGAGATATACCATCAATATGTTTGGTTTGGTGTGATATTTCATTTTGTTTACCAATGTGATATTGGAATATCTAGGTAATGTTAATTCATAAGTATATTTTGAGATGATATGTTATGTAATAATAATTTTCGATATCAAATTAATATTTTTTTAAACATTTTGATATCATTATTTAGTCTAATTATTTTATTGTTTAACTATTAAATACATCTTTTTAATATTTAAATATATTAGTTTAATAATTAAAAACATGGGTTGGGCGTAGTTAAGGCAGAAATATTAACATACAGGGGTAATTTGTGCAAAAAAAAGATTGGAAACATTACTCTATCACAGTGATGGAGAATGACCTTGCTTTTTTGGGATGATCCAAAACCAAAGTATCACCACGTTTTCATCACATATATGATCTGTCATTACGGTGATGACTTATCACATAGGCTAAACAAACAGGGTGATGCGGAAGATGTGATGTTAGGATCACCGTGATGTTTTAAAAGATCATATCAAAACAAACACTCCTATATCGAGTATTATAGAAAATATGCGAAAAAAATCAATTAATTCATTACTCGCCGAACTTGCAACAATAGAGGTGTCTTAATAATTTTGCAATATGCTCTGTCGGAAAACGTAGGATTTGGTAATGTGTGTGAATTAAATTATTTTTCGCGATAATGGTTTGATTTAATTAATTTTCGTTTTTGATAAACTAAAAAAACCAGGTATGCTCCAAAATAAGTTACTCCATCCGTCCCAAATCATTTTATACATTTTACTATATCGGGCGTCCCACTTCTTTTGTGCATTTCCTTATTTAGTAAAAAACTATCACAAACAATCAATATAATAACATTAAATATTTTCAAAAGATGTGTCAAATTATACACTTTTTTACTTTTTAATTGTACTATAATATTAAAATATTCAGTTTATTAAAACTCGTGCGAAACTCCAAATGTCCAAAATAGTTTGGGACGGAGGGAATATTAAATAAGAATAAAACAACCGAAAGAGAGAAAAGTAAGTTCTTCACAAACTTTCGTGGACATATATCTATATATATTCTAGATATATATATAATTCTATATATATTAATACTTATAAGTGTGTATGGGTTTAGCTACAGGGTTTTCGTCGTAATCTACTGATAGGTATAATCATTACCTATTGATCTATCACAAAAAAACGACGTCGTTTCATATTTCAACTATTTTTCACAAATATATAATAACCGATTGAGAGAGAAAAATGTATGTGATATGCGTTGCGTGCCTACTGTCACTGTAACACCTACCACCGACCTTAATTTGTTATATTTATATACTATATAATACAAGACTTTAACATCCGCCATCAGCCCATATGTAGTATATATATATATATATATATATATATATATATATATATATATATATAATAATAATAATAATAATATATAAATAATGGGCATGATTACGGATAATTACATATATATCATTTAATATATAATATTGGTAGTAGTGTAATATATTTGTTTCCTTTATATAATATTATTATTTTTGTAATATATTTGTTTCCTCTTTAAATGGATTATAGTTTAAAACATTTTAGTGGACATGTTGACATTACATATTCCCAAAATGATGGTCATAACTTAGCCCATAAATACACACATCAATAAATAACATAACTGTCTTCGGAAAATTATTCAGGACTAGATATAAAATAAAGCATACTTAAAAAAACTATAAAATAGGAGAATAAAGGCATATTTGCAAGAACGTCCGAACTCCTAAAAGAAAAATTAATGCTCATGTTTAAGGAATATCGAAATTGGTCGGAATATATCATAGAAACGATGCAGCATATTACTTATATTGTTATGCGTTCAATCAGCTAATGGAAGACGGTTTGTTTATAATGATATCATGCAAAAAAATTGCAAGAAAAATTCTGTTATGTACAATATAATTATTTTACGTTGGTTTATTTTTAAACGTCTATCCTCGATTCTTTTTTATTTTCTAATCCGTCCTTAACAAATGAGATTTTGTGGGTATTAAACAACACGTCGTGTTTATTTGGCATGACCACATGTTGTTAGCCCTTAATGTTGCTACAATCATTAAAAGTCAATGATAAAATATGTAGGCGTATTGATGGAGATCAATATTTACATATGCAAGAGCTTGGTTGAACCACGAAGCCGAAGCATGTATCATGATAGCATCATGAATGGTGTTCTAACATGTAAGTAGCCATATTAATGCGACTAATCAAAATCTATAAGTGGACTCTAATTTTCTAAATTATATTAGTAGAAATCTATGTTTGGTAGATTATGAATCATAAAAATAAAACTGATATATTAATTGAAGAAAATAATGGGCATTTATTGCCGCCTGGTGCTCGTGTGGAATACGTGTTGATTCAGCTGTGGAATACAATGTTGCGATGGTGATAGGAGTCATACGGATTCTTTAAAATAGTAGAGTAGGTTAATTTCGAGATGACAAATGCAACAATGTTTTGGCTTGTATCACCCCAACTTGTTGTCGAAGATGTGTTGGTCTTTGGTTCCTTGGGCAAATATGGGCACTTATCGCCGCGCCTTGTGCGCGGCCTCTAAATACTAGTATATATATATATTTATATAAGATTAAAAAAGGAAGTTCTTCACAAAACAATAATCTTAGAACCCTAATTATTCTCTAATTCAATCCACCGAGATTACATCGTCGCAAAGCCTCCATGGAATCACCAACAGCAGATGCAAGCGATCATCAGAAAACCCTAATCGAAAAGTTCAACGACCTCGAAATACATTGGGAGTTGATAAGCAGCAGAAGCAGTAATAAGCCTCAATCTCGAAGGTTATCCTCATCATTCTACGATGATTATATCAGCAGCGATGATAAGAGTTTAATCTCCTTCGAGAAAGAAGCCCACTCCCCTCGAATCCTCATGTCTTCACTGCAAAGCAATCCGCCGCCTAATTATGATGATGACGATGATGATTGTCTAATTCGTGGCAAGCTTTTCTCAGACGACGATGATGAAGACGACGGCGGCCAAGTTGAAGATGAAGAAGAAGATGATTATTCTAGTAGGGTTTCTCTGTCTTCGATTTATGAGGAGGAGAAATCATCGGTGGTTGAAGTGGCCGCGGAGAATGGCTTCGGCGGCTGTGGTGAGGGCTTTTCTTCTTCTGTAATAATAATGATGGGTCGTTGGTTTTTATCTTTTCTACTGATCGTCCTAGTTCTATGTGTTATTGTAACTAGCGACGATGACGGAGAAAAATTCTCGTCGACCCACAAGGATTTTCTAGTCCCTACTTAGAAACTTAAATCTCATTACACTTATGTAGTTTTTAAGTTTTTTTCTGTGTATTAAGAAGTAATGTCGCGATAAGCAATGTTCAGTTTCTTCTTGCTTTTATGATAGAGCTTCTGGGCAGCAAAGGCAAGAACATCTCCTTCAAATACATAGAGCGTATGATGATCATTATTCTTACCAGAAAATACGATAATAAGTTCTTATAATGGTGAAAGCACACCTTGTTCTATTACACATAACAGCAAAAGCAAACTCAAATCCAGTGAAACACAGAATAAAAAAGATTCAAACAGCAGCAGAAAACAAGCCAAAAACCAAAACCAAGCACACATAGTATCCCTACTTCTTCTTAGTCGTCGAAGCTGCAATAGACCCATTGGAAGGAGCAGAAGTACTCGAACCGCTGAGCTGTTCCCAGGCATCGATCCAAGTCACCATAGCTTCAGACAGCTTCACAAAGTAAGCATCGATGGGCCCGAGCTTGTCCTTGACCGACTTGGCTAGCTCCAAGTAACACTTCTGCACTGTGGTGCATTCCTTGGGAAGAGCCAACGATTGGAAGAAGGGAATGATCTCTTCCTGCCAGTAAATCCCTTTGTACTCTTTCCTCAGATTCACAAAAGGGTTGCTCGCCTTACTGTGGTAGATGTAAGGAAGGCCAGTTTTCACTCCAAGTCCCAAGTGGTCGCAAATCACCTGCCCCACACAAAAAAAAAAAAAACGTTCTTTTTACCCTTTAGCCTTCGATCCAATCAATACACTCATATTGATTGGTAATAATATACTATGTTGATACAACCTTAGTGCACCACCCAGCCCACATGTCATCATATCGACCAATGGGCTGACCATCGCCCATGAGACCGAAGTACATGGCGGCGCCGATGAGCTCCCTATCGAACGCCAAGTTCATACCACACATGGGAAACAACGTCCCTTTGGGGATCGTCATTACAGCATCGACGTACCTGTGAGAACTAACTCTGTTATCAAATACTCGTTCTTTAACACTATTTATAGATGTAATAACGAACGAGGAATAACCTAGTGTTGCGTTCGAGTGGCTTGACCAATTGGGTCGGCGCGTCGTAGTCGGGGATGTTGAGCCATAGGCCGTGGGACACGGCGGTGGGCGCCCCTTCCCTCATGCTAAAAGGGTAACCTCGGACGAAGTCCGCGCCGTCGCGGTAAGGATCGTACAGTGTGTTGAAGAAGTGCGGCGTCGATGGCGTGAGGAGGTTTCGTATGTGCTGAGACAAGGCGTTTATGTCGTTGCCACTTGGATCTTGAGCCACCTACGCATATATAATATATAAAAACTGAAGCTTTATCAATGATTATTTGAGAGGATCCAAAAAGAAAGATAAATCGACGGACCCACAAAATCTGTTTTCAGATCTGAGACAAAAGAAGCAAGGGGGGACTGTCCCACAAATTTCTTACAGCCAAGATCACATTTTTAAGTGGAAAAAATTGATTTTTTTTTTCAGACAAACGCAGTACAGTGAACTTACAAAGCAGTCGTCGTCAATGGTGTAGATATACTTCTTCTTGGACACCAAGAAACCGAAGCAACGACAAGCCGAGTCCTTGAACGATATGCAAGAAGCCTTCTGTCCGAGAATCTTGTTGATGTCGTTTCGATTGTATAGCTCGTAATCGAAGCCTTCGGGCACCTTAATGGTCTTCGTTGGGTCGCCATCTTGGACAATGATGAGGTGATATGGTTCGAAGAAGGGCCTCCACATTTCGAGGAAATCTAAGTTTCTTATGGTGGGTATCACTATGTCGAGCTCATCCTTCAATGGCGGGACTATGGCAGTTGATGGGATCGACATTTTGTTTTTATTTCTTGGAGTCTTTTTTGTGCGTTGAATATGAAGGGTTTTGTGAGGAAATGTGTGTATGAGATGGTGGGGTTTTTATAGGGAATGGAATGAAAATTAAATAATGTTTTTTAAGTGTGTGGGATTCGTGAAGAGTAAACGAGGAATGAAGTGCATATTTTTGCTCGATGTTGTGATAAAAGTGGAGGTGGTGTGGTGACAATCGTGGTAATCTAGTAAATGTCAATATTACGTTTATATTTCCTGTATTTATTGTAATCAATATGCATGTAATACTACTTATCGAATTAATGGCCGTGTGTAATAAATTAGTGTTTTCAAGAAGTACTTGATTTATTGAATTTATTTTCAAGAACGTTGAAGAAGTGCAATATGGTCCATGTCTTTACCTTTTTTGTACCATTAAGTTAGGCAACTCACATTTAAAGCCTATTTAATTTCTGACCTCCCCTCGAAAACCCCATGCGTTGAACATAACTCTAATCTGTGCTTTGCCTTATATAACGTGCAAAGACGTTTTTTACTTTTTTTTAACTCTAGTTCATTACACTTTGCTTGTCCCTTCATGGAAGAACTTAGGTTGGGCCTACGTAAGAGATTTCGGGCCCAAGAAATTTTATGGCCCACTAAATATAACAAGCCCATTTATGGCCCATAAACGGTGTCACCTGTCCAATTATGAAATTACTATATTTTGTCAACAATGTAGTTAAGGCAAAGAAAAGCTTCATGCAACCTTCTAACTTGTTATGCATAAGTATGAAAACAAAAAATCGAAATATAAATTATTCTAACATGATATGTCTGGCTTTTAGTGGAGCAACTGGAAAAAGTATATCAACTGAAGTTCAATTTAAGACCCGTATTAGAAACTAAAATCCCAGCTAGCTAGTATTTTCCATATTAAAAATTTGTAATTAAAGATTATATTATCAGAAATTACATGCAAGTGTTAGGTTTTGCAGACAGAATCACATGGACATGGTATTAAAGAAGATAACATGCTGTAAGAATGACGTGTGTCCTAATGATCATCTGCGAGCATGATAATTAAGTTAAAATCTGTTTCTAAATAACGCAAATCGATCGATGGCTATTATGAATTATGATACATAAAAAGATCCCATTTTTGCACGAACAACGCAGTCGTGTTTATGAATCGATTGCATTTCTTGAACGTTATTTTTGTCTTGCATGGTAAAGTGGAAAGCACATTCCTAACTTCACGCAGCATGTTACAGAAATTTTAGCTAATATTTGACATTATTACATTATGTTATACGATTTGTACAAATACATATCATGATTTCACCTTTTGACGTTCTATCGATCATTATCCTTTTATTATTTTTCTTCTTTTTAAATGAATGATTATCTTCATCAAGGAAGTTGTGTACAATTGTAACATTTCATTCTCGGTGGTCCTCTAGGAAGCATCGGACATCACATTATTATGTCCGCGTCAGAATCAATTATTGAATTTAATTTAATTTTTGCCCAGGATTTTCGTTTTTTTTTTACCTAAAGTATTTATGATATGGAACCAAAATATGGACTGTGGCATTCACTACTTGCATTTATAGTTTCCTAACTCACTTGGCTGATTGCTGCACAGTAAACATATACTAAGGTAAATATGAAATTAAAGAAGAACTTGGAAGAAAAAATAAAGGAACTATTTTTTCTTTCGGGGTTAGAAAATGTGTCGCGATCCCTATAACAGATACATTTAGTGCAAGTTTATATGTGTATGTATATAATGTTGGAAATATTTAACTTTCTTTATATACCATATTTCTGTATCCTATGATTTTTTTTTCGGATAATTATACATAATATAAAGTGAGGCAAGGTAAAATGATCTGCAATAGCATCACAAAAATGGCCAAAGATAGATATCCTAAGTTAATTATATTATTACATAGATTTAGTAACTACCGCAAAATCGTGTATTACAAGCGTAATAAAAATATGTCTACATTCTTTGAACAATTTAAATTTTATTTCTCATTCTAGGAATCGTCACTTTCACTAAAATATTTAAATAATCAACCATTTCGAAACAAAAAAAAAAAGAGTAGAAATATAATAAGGTGAATATATAGAAAACTACTCATTTGTATAAAAAATTTGCAAGTCAGTACTCATGTTAGAAAATTTTTTATATAAGTACCCATTCGACTGTGCGTACCATTTTTCCGGTCTTGACGCACCTTTTTATATGTGTATTGCGTACCCATCACGCATTTATATGGTACCATATATGGTACCGATATACGTTCCATACAGTACCTTGCGGCTGACTATATGATCGTACCATTTTCTAGCTGTATTACGTACCACAATACGTTTATCTATGGTATCTAAATGTGTGATATGATGTACCTTGCGGTGGGCAGGAACTAATATGCAAAAAATTTATTTTGACAGGTATCGCATATAAAAATTACTGACATGGTACTGACTTGCTAAATTTTTTATATTAATGGGTATTTTTATGTAAAATCTCCATATAATAACAGTTCTTTTAGAAAAGATGGCAGAATATGCAGGAAGGATAATTTAGTAATTATTTAAACTAAAACAAATATTTTAAAATAGTTGAAGTAAGATTGGAATATTAATCTCCACTCGCACGTGCCACCTACTATATAAAAATTCCACGTCAGTGCTCAGCTCAGATCTACGGCTCACATTCATTCTCACTTCTCTCTCCTTTTTAACTGCGTGCAGTGAAGTGACTCTCCACTTGCAAGAAAATACACACAGTACACGCACAATTGTGTGTCCGTACTTCTCTTCTGCTCACCATTTTTTCACCTTCCATCTAATCTCTATCTATATATCCATCGCCACCATAATTTCTCGACCCACCCTTCAAGAAATTAGAAATGGGAGAGGTCTCTCTCTCTCTCTCTTACAGCCCATCTCTTTTCTTTTAATTTTTCTCTTATTACACTGTCTGCATGTGTAATTTGTCTGTGTTGTTCATCACTTAATTGGGATTTTGCTTGATTTCTTACAGGAGAAAGAGAAGAAACCTGAGGAAAAGAAGGAAGGAGAGGGTAAGAAAGAAGAAGCTCCGAAGGCTGAAGATGTGAAGAAAGATGAGAAGAAATCCGAAGGCGGCGCCACGACGGCGGCGCAGGAGGCCGAGAAAGCACCGCCTCCGCCGCCGCCGCCTCAAGAGATTGTGCTCAGAGTCTTCATGCATTGTGAAGGCTGTGCAAGAAAAGTCAGTCGGTGCCTCAAGGGCTTTCCTGGTAATTTAATTTAATTAAAAAATAAAAAATTAACTAACTTAAAGACCCTCATGCTTTTTTCCTACAATACCCTCTTTATGTCTCCAACGGTCATAAATGCTGTGATTAGTGAAACTCATAGAGAGGCTTCTCGAAATTATAATCATTCACAAATATTTTTGTTACAACTGTTGGTGATTGGGAATTTTGGTGCAGGCGTTGAGGATGTAAAGACTGATTGCAAAACGAGCAAAGTTGTAGTGAAAGGCGAAAAAGCAGATCCAATTAAGGTCTTAGAGAGAGTTCAAAGGAAAAGCCATAGAAAAGTTGAGCTTATTTCACCAATACCTAAACCTCCATCTGAAGAGCCCAAGAAAGAAGAGAAAGAAGAGCCCAAGAAAGAAGAGAAGAAAGAAGAGGTCTTTTATTTTTTTCTCCTCTTTTTCCTTTTTTTTTTTTAAGGAATTTTAATTTAATTCCATGAAAACTATTATTATTTATTCAATTGTCTTCTTATGCTGCAGCCACCTGTGATCACAGTGGTCTTGAGTGTCTACATGCACTGTGAAGCTTGTGCCCAAGAGATCAAGAAACGCATTCTAAGGATGAAAGGTGTAGTTTTTAGTTTATAAAAAAATATTTTTTTCTTCTCTTGTTCACTTTAATTTATATATGCTTTGCTTTGTATGGCTTTAGGTTACACTTTTCATCTGTATCATAGATATGCATCTCCTTTTTGCATCTCTTAAGTAACTTAAGGGTTGCTTAATGATTCAATATTCTCCAACCCGTGACAACCTCCACATTCCTTTTGTATATATAACAAATATTTTATAATACAAATTGAAATCTTTCATTACACATGCAGGTGTTGAGAGTGCTGAGCCCGACCTCAAAGCCTCGCAAGTCACCGTAAAAGGCGTTATCGAGCCCGAAAAGCTCAAGGAATACGTCTACAAAAGGACTGGAAAACAAGCAATGGTGGTCAAGGTTGAGCCCGAACAGAAGAAAGAGCCCGAAGAAAAGCCCAAAGAGGAGAAAAAGCCCGAAACAGGCGAAAAAGAACCTGAGAAAAAGCCCGAAGAACCTGCGAAAGAGGGCAAAGAATCCCCCGAAGGAGGCAAGGGAGAGGAAGTCCGAGACAGCAAGCCCGAGCCCGAAACAGATGATTCGAAGTTGGAAATGAAGAGGAATGAATTCTACTACTATTATCCTCAGAACCATCAAGTTTATGATCCTCCTAGGTTTGTGCAAGCTGATCCTCAGTACTATGCTTATCCTCCACAGATCTTTAGTGATGAGAATCCTAATGCATGTTCTGTGATGTAAATGGATGTGTAAGGAAAGGGTGTTATTGGGATTTCATAAATGGGCACATGGGTAAATCTGTCCCCCATGAAAGTCCATTTCTTTTCTCTGGAAAAAAAAATGTTCGGACATGTGAGTGTGATCCACATATCGTCCTGTCTGGATTTTTCTTAATTGTATGAATCTGAAGGAGAGAAGTGTAGGGTTTTGTTTTTTTTTTGTTTTTTAACCTTTTTTCTTTTCACATTTTATGAATAATGGTAAAAGACAAAACTTGATCATATACATAGATTTGAATGGACTGTTACTTTGGCTCTTGGTAGTTAGTATTCAATATTCATGCATTTGGCTCTTGGGAGTCAGTTGAATCATACATTTCTTACATTTGTTTATGATATTATTTGTGCCCAAGAATCACAGTAAACGTAGGGGTAATGGCATGCAATAATTACTACCAAGAAAGCGGAGAAAATAAAGAGAGTATGAACCGAAAATTAAGCTTTCCACGTAATTCTTTCGGGGACTTGTATGATGTTTCGACGAAGGAATCTTATGAAGAGTACATAAAGAATAAGTTTTTCTGTTTGACTGTCTACGTCCAAGTTTGGTTTAGTGCCCACCATGTACTTCATAGTTGAACCTCTCATTTCTATATTACTACTCAATGATAAGTGTAATGTAAGAAAATCTCATATCATAACGTTTGATTAAAGTAATGTATGTAGGAAACCATTGGGGACTAGTAAGTCCAACCTTTTTATTATCGATTGATTTTACCATGTTAAAAGATAGATGATTCAAATAATTGCACTTTTCACTCATTCCCACTTAGAATCATAATAGCAATAAAGAAAGCCCACCAAAATTTGATTTTGATTCAATTATATACTATTCTTATTATTGAAATATTATGGTATTATAGATAGTATACTCTAGTCTAGTGGCCTATCATGTGTCAGTCCCCACACCCCACCAAATAAATAGCTAGGGAATCCAAAACGCGCTGTTCTCTTTTGTTCTTACTTCTTACTAGGCACCAAATATTAAAATGCTTCGGAATTATTATTTTTCTCATCTCATTTGGCACTTTGACCCAACGTTATGGAAAGACCTAATCTAGTTCAATTTATATTTAGGGCAATTTTGGTTCAGCCCCTGTCAGGGTCTGAATTTATATTTCAGGCCCTATCAGAAAAAAAATTAGTTTTAAGGACCCGATTTGTTCAGTAACACTTCATTGTTCTGCAGTAACACTTCATTCTTCTAAAATAACAGTTCATTGTTCTGAAATAACACAAAACAATAGTCCGATAAACATTTAATATTTTAGGTCCTTATCTCTAAATTTTGGGTCATTTAAACTAATATTTTTTCGAAAAGCGATCTTAATCCTATTTTGAAACATTTTTTGGGCCTAAAACTTAATATACCCTTTATATAACTTGTTTGAATAATAAAAAGGAGGCTGCATGCGTTGTTAGTATATGAGTTCTAACAATAGTTTATTGAATAGGTTTAATTATGTCATCAACTTTGCAATGTGCGGCACAAATTATTTAGTTTATTACGCGCACACACATAATGTATTTACAGCCTATAAAGTGATATTTACCGCATTTATAAACCATATGTAGGAAAGTATTTTCACTAATAAAACTATATATTATTTCAGTTCTTGATAACCTTTTCACATGGACGCCATTTAATTTTGGAGTATAGTGTCGATGAGCCCACAACCTGGGTGGTCTCGACATGCTACTGTTATACTCTGTATATATAAAGGAATCTCAATCAATTTATTTAGTCGCCTTTTGTGTATTTATAAATTAATTTGATTTTGGACCATACCCTCTTTGTCAGATGAACAAAGCTACGATACAAATATTGTCTACGCATCATTTCATGGCTTCATATATATTGGAATTTAGAAGAACTGGAATAATGCGTACAAACGTTTGTATTCAACTTTGCATTATTGAAATGTGTTAGGATATGCGGAAATCCCCGATAGTTATTTTGCCCGAAAAATGACGATAATAAATAAAAGAGACGAAAATAATATTTGGACAGTGACACGAGATTTACGTGGTTCGGTCAGAATGACCTACGTCCACGGGCCGGAGGGTAGAACTTCTTTATTATGTGGAGAGATTACAAACACGTACACTGACGTGATATAAAAGCACTACAACAATATTAGGAGTAGGCTACAGAAAATAATTGGAGACGAGAAGATTATAGGCTGTGGTTTATTTTCCCTTTGCTGAGCACCTCTATTTATAGCAGAGCATATGCATCGGTGAATAATCTGAACGGAAAGAAAAATAAACCATCTTCTTTGACTGATATTGTGGGCAGCCGAAGAGAAAAGCAAATCGAATTCATCTTTCTTCATTTGCGCCAACCTTTGACACCCACGTGAATATTTTCCTCATCTCCACTTTGAATGGTCAAAATAATATATTAATCAAGGTCACTTTTAACAAAATCTCCACCTTGACCTTGATTCCGAAAATACTCCACATTAGTTAGTAATATCTCTGTTTCCCTCCGACCTTAGCCCCTGACGGGCTACTTCACCATTTCTGAAACACCAATCAAGTCCAAGCAATGCTTGAACTTGGAAACTGGAAGAGCTTTCGTAAACAAATCCGCAGGATTATCCTTAGTGTTAATCTTCTTGATAAACACCTTCTTATCTGCAATAATATCACGAATAAAATGATACTTGACATCAATATGCTTAGTCCTTTGTGATACATCTGATCCTTGGTCAAATGAATCGCACTTTGACTATCACAGAAAATAGTTATAACTCCCTGACTCTGAGTTATTCGCCAAATAACCCTGTCAACCATAAAGCTTCCTTGATCGCATCAGTAGCCGCCATGTATTCTGCTTCAGTAGTAGACAACGCCACTACATGCTGTAGAGTAGCTTTCCAGCTAACCGCACAACCTCCAATACAAAATACATAACCAGTAAGAGATCGACGTTTATCGAGATCACCTGCGTAGTCTGAATCGACGAAGCCAACGAGAGTATCACTGTTTCTTCCAAACTCCAAACAAATGCTTAGAGTACCCTTCAAGTATCTGAGAATCCACTTCACAACTTGCCAGTGTTCTTTCCCTGGATTAGCCATATACCTGCTAACAACACTAACAGCCTGTGAAATATCAGGACGTGTACATACCATTGCATACATAATACTGCCAACTGCACTCGAGTAAGGAACTCGTGCCATGTACGCTTCTTCCTCATCTGATGATGGTGACTGAGCAGCGCTTAGCCTAAAATGGCTAGCAAGAGGAGTGCTGACTGGTTTGGCATCGCTATGCCAAATCTCTCCAAAACTTTCTGAGGTAACTTTCCTGGGTCAGGTGCAACTTACCAGCTCCTCTATCACGTCTAATCTCCATACCAAGAATCCTCTTAGCTGCTCCTAAATCTTTCATCTCAAATTCACCGTTCAATAAGGCCTTCAACTGGTGAATTTCTGTAAGATTCTTAGCCGCAATGAGCATGTCATCAACATATAACAATAGATAAATGAACGAACTGTCATTTAACTTCCGGAAGTAAACACAACTATCATACTTGCTCCTGGAGAAACCATGACCCAACATGAAAAAATCAAAACGTTTGTACCACTGTCTTGGAGACTGCTTTAATCCGTGTAAGGATTTCTTCAGTAGACAAACTTGGTCTTCCTTTCCTTCAACTATGAAGCCTTCAGGTTGCTTCATATAAATCTGTTCATCTAAATTGCCATGTAAGAACGCTGTCTTGACGTCAAGCTGTTCTAACTTCAAATCATACATGGCAACGAATGCAAGCAATACACGAATAGAGCTATGTCTAACGACAGGTGAGAATACGTCATTAAAATCTACACCTTGTACCTGACTATAGCCTTTCGCGACTAATCGTGCCTATACCTTGCATCGTCAGAACCAGATAAACCTTCTTTCTTCTTGAAGACCCACTTACATCCGACTATTTCTTTTTCTTTGGCGGCAACACAAGAATCCAAGTATCATTCTTGTGAAGAGACTCCATTTCTTCATTCATCGCTACCAGCCACTTATCAGAATTAGCATCGCTTATTGCCTCCGAGTAGGTAGAAGGTTCGTCGCCTCCACCTGTTCTTGCGCCACTGATAAAGCGTACGAAACTAAATTCACGTACCGCTGTGGTAGTCGAATCTCCCGTCTCTCCCTATCTCTGGCTATAGAATATTCCTGCTCGGTGATCTCATTTTCAACATGATCTGAATTAGGTTCTGCCTCATCCTCTCGATCTGTTGAACTCGTAGCAGGATCATCTGAAGGATCTTTATTGATCTCGAGCTCCACCTCGCTGTGTACACTATCCTTCTTTCTTGATAGAAGAATTAGTAGACTCTTTTGAAGGATGTAACATAGAAGACTCGTCAAATGTAACATCTCTGCTAATTATAAATTTGGGTGACTTGGATCAGGATTATATAGTCTATATCCTTTCACCCCTGAAGCGTAACCGAGGAAAATACATTTCTTAGCTCTAGGCTCTAACTTTCCCTCGTTTACGTGCATATAAGCTGGGCACCCAAATATTCTTAAGTTGGAGTAATCAGCAGGAGTACCTGACCATACTTCCTCAGGAGTCTTGAAGTTGATCGGTGAACACGGTGAGCGGTTGACAATATAACATGCTGCGGCGATAGCTTCAGCCCAAAATCATTTGTCAACCCAGCGTTGGAGATTATACATCGAGCTCTCTCTAAAAGCATTCGATTCATGCGCTCGGCAACACCATTTTATTGAGGCGTCATTCTAACAGTGTGATGTCGAGCAATACCTTCATTTTTGCAAAATTCGTTGAACTCGCTTCCGCAAAATTCTAAGCCATTATCTGTCCGCAACCGCTTGATCTGTTTCCCTGTCTACTTTTCAATCAAAGCTTTCCATTGTTTAAATGTTAGGAAAACATCACTTTTCTGTTTAAGAAAATAGACCCAAACTTTTCTTGAAAAATCATCGATAAAAGTCAACATGTATCTTGCACCACCTTTGGACGGAACACGAGAAGGACCCCATACATCAGAATGAATATAGTCCAAAGTACCTTTCGTCCTGTGGACTGCTCGCGAATTGAAGCTGACTCGTTTCTGCTTTCCAAAAATACAATGTTCGCAAAAGTCCATCTTACCAGTACTTTGACCGCAAAGTAGGCCCGCTTGCTTAAAATCGTCAAGCCTTTTTCTCCCATGTGTCCAAGTCGCATATGCCATAATCTCGTGGTATCAACCTCCGGGGATGTCGAAACTGCAGCGGAACCTGTAACAGTAGTTCCCTGCAAAATATATAAATTTCCAGACCTGCAAGCTTTCATCACGATAAGGGCACCTCTGGCAATTTTCAAAAACTCCACCTTCACCTGAGAACCTGCACCCTTGAGATTCAAGTGTGCCTAAAGAGATTAGATTTCTCTTCATATCTGGAACGTGTCTGACTTCTGTGAGTGTTCGGATGATTCCGTCGAACATCTTGATCCTAACTGTGCCTTTACCAACAACTTTACACGGAGCATCATTTCCCATTAAGACATATCCACCATCAAAATTTTCATAGGTGGAAAAACAATCTCTACTCCGACTTATGTGGTAAGAACAACCTGAATCTAAGATCCACTCATTGTCAGACCTAACAATATTTGCAGTTGCTACAAAAATTGTTCCATCGCTCTCATCAGCAGCTAAACTAGCTTCGGCGGGTTTATTAAATTGCTCATTATTTTTCTCCTTATTTTTTAATTTAAAACAATCAGCTTTAATGTGACCCTTTTTCTTGCAAAAATTACAGACTTTATTTCTGTACCACCTTTCTTTAGATCTGCTATTTCCAGCGTCTCTATGCTCTGGTCTTCCCCGTGCAAACAGGACTTCTGCCTGGCTAGCACTTGTTTCTCCCGTAATATCCCTGTCTATCTGTTCTTTCGATTGTAAAGCAGATTTGACACTAGCATACGATATCGTATCTTTCCCATAGATTATGGTGTCACGAAAATGCTTTAAAGACGAGGGAAGGGAACACAACAATATTATGGCCTGATCTTCGTCCGTCACTTTGACTTCTACGTTCGCCAAATCAATAATGATTGAATCGAATTTATCGAGATGCGAACGAATAGAAGTACCTTCCGTCATTTTCATACTGTAAAGCTTCTGCTTTAAATAAAGCCGATTCTCCTTAGTCTTCTTCATGTATATAGCTTTTAACGCATCCCACATACCCATGGCCGTCGTCTCCGTGGCAACTTCTTATAAAACCTCGTAAGAGAGATTTAAGATAATAGCCGATCTGGCTTTCTTGTCCAATTCATTAAATTGATCGTCCTTCATTTCGGTTGGTTTCTTCTTTGCGCCTTCAAGCGCCACCTCGCAACCGTCTTGAATGAGTATGGCCTCCATCTTGAGACTCCACATTGCAAAGTTGACATTTCTGTCGAACTTTTCAATTGACATTATTGTTATCGTCATGGTGGCTAAAAAAAATATCGGGTTTGGCTCTGATACCAATTTGTTAGGATATGCGGAAATCCCCGATAGTTATTTTGCCCGAAAAATGACGATAATAAATAAAAGAGACGAAAATAATATTTGGACAGTGACACGAGATTTACGTGGTTCGGTCAGAATGACCTACGTCCACGGGCCGGAGGGTAGAACTTTTATTATGTGGAGAGATTACAAACACGTACACTGACGTGATATAAAAAGCACTACAACAATATTAGGAGTAGGCTACAGAAAATAATTGGAGACGAGAAGATTATAGGCTGTGGTGTATTTTTCCCTTTGCTGAGCACCTCTATTTATAGCAGAGCATATGCATCGGTGAATAATCTGAACGGAAAGAAAAATAAACCATCTTCTTTGACTGATATTGTGGGCAGCCGAAGAGAAAAGCAAATCGAATTCATCTTTCTTCATTTGCGCCAACCTTTGACACCCACGTGAATATTTTCCTCATCTCCACTTTGAATGGTCAAAATAATATATTAATCAAGGTCACTTTTAACAAAATGCATGCGAGACACATCTTAGGCGTAACAACGTCTTTGATAAGATTTTTAAGATAAATTATTGAATTTTAATTTCACACATACTTGAAAGTTGAAGTACAGTTTACTTGCTTTTATTACCATTACATTTTGTCCGAAGACGGGGGATACATGATGCGTCGTGTGCGGTTCTTTTCTACTATGTATGGAAAAAAATTTATTTTCTACTTCATTTAAATAAATAATGACTATCTAACTGATTGTCGTCTTTATTTAGCAATAATTGATCATTACTGTGGGCGACTGGGCGTAAGCCAAGGTTTTAAAACCAGGTTTCGAATCGGACCGGAAATTTTAGTGGTTTAAGGTTTAGTGGTTTAAACCGGTATAAAACCGGAATCAAACCGGTATAAAACCGCTACCCTAGATATGATAAATATATTATTTATGATGAATGAATCAAATAAGATCGAAAATATACATGTTCTAATGAACAAATTAAAATTTTATAAACATAGGTATCATAATAAAAGTAAATTGTGCTGGTAGTAAAATTAATGATATAATAGGATCTCAAAAATTAAGTTTGTAAATTTAGGGGTCAAAATTAATATAAATGAAATATTGGGCTCATTATCTAAAGCCTGTACCAGTAGACCAACGTGACTTTTGGTATCTCATTATCTGTTGGTTATATTTCTATATTTCGTCGTTTTTTTTTTTTTTATTAAAGCTTAGACCGGACCGGAACCGAACCGAACCGGAATTCCGACCGGTCCACCGGTTTCCGGCCGGAACCGGCCGGTCCGGTCCGGTTCGGTCCGGTCATGAAAACCCTGGCGTAGCATACTTACTATCAGTTAGTTATCCTCGTAGTCATCTATTCTATAATTTTAAATTTTGAAACTATAAATTTTAGTGTTTAAGATGAAATATAATTTTTAGATATATAAAAAGAAACTTAGCTGTAGAGGCTTAAGTACAATAAAAAAAATTAGGAGTGATATGACATACTTAATTATTAATTAAATGAGGGACTAAATTGCAAATAAGTTACACACCAATTGTGGCAGTTTATATTCACCCTAAACCAATTATATAATATTATAGATTAATGGTGAGGGTTGAGTATAAATTGCTATTTGGTCTGTAAAATAGTTAGTTTTTTTACAATTATACCCTTAATATTTTGTATTTACTACAATTTAATTAATCCTTTGATTTAAAATTTCACTTTTTAAATAACTTAATTAATAATATAACAATATCAAATGACTTACATATTTGCACGTAAGGATGTGATAAATATACTAATAATACTTAACTCATAAGCATTTTTCTATATTTCTCGTACCTTATTTTTCTGTTGGCCAGTTTTTAAATGGGTAAATTAGGTGTCAGTCCCTATTATCATATTTTTAACATGTATCAGGCCCCATACGTGTTTTATGGAGAGAAAAGGACCTAAGTTTGGTTAAAGTTAGAGAATAGGACCTCATTGTTTCGAAAAGACCAATTTACCCATGATAGATGAAAGAATTACTTCATTTTGCCATCATCTTTCTCCAAACGACGGAAACTAAAAACTGAAGCTGAAATCCAAATATATTTTGATTCTTTTGAGTGTATATTATTTTTGCGGCCTCAATCTTTGACGGCTATTACTAATGAAGATAAATTATTGACGTATCCAATAAAATTATGCTTAAAACCCTTCGAAAATTCCGTAAAAAACAAATGAAATTTCGACAGAGAAAACAAGCTGAGATCCATGAAAATGTCAATGTTTGTGACTGAATTAAGTTTTTCCGTCGTCAATTTTGGATGGGTCTTACTAATCAAGACGGATTTTGTATGTATTGGAGATTGAAATGCGTGCGAATTAACTAGCTTGCCAGGTAACACAAACTGATAACTGAGTAACACTTTATGCATCCTAGGTAACACTTTCTGCATTCAGGGTAACAGTTCATGCATTCTGGGTAACAATTTATGCAACCTGGGTACCCATGTGCCATCGTCTCTTCCAAATGATGAATGCACAAACCATGTTCAACGAATATCAAAATTTATGATCTAAAGCCGGCTCAATCTCGACGTTAATGACCGAAGGTTAAATCGAAGATAATTACTCATGGGTGTCAATAATCATGAAATATATATTGTGCACAATATAGCGTTTACTGATTTTCTGCAGTAACCGTTTTACATTGATCAGTAACATATCAATAGGAGAAAAGAACATAAATGTGTATTACCGTAACAAGACGCTACAATACGAGTAACAGAATACATATTCACAATAACAATTTCATATGTATCTAGTTTAGGTTATGATTTCCAATTTTATATTGTAAACACGCTATATTCACTAAAATATATGAATTTGAGAAGTTTTAAACAAAAATATATTAGTTTAAGTTGTGATTTTTGTGGAGATTTTGTTGGAATTGAAGAAGTTGAAGTACATAGTATGGAAAACAAGTAGCACTCTTCTTCAAATGATAATTATTACAATCCAGATGGTCGACCTAACATAAATGATTCAACAAAATTAATGACATCTTCAATTAATCTTAAACGTAAACCCTATGTTGCTTACTGATTTCCACAGTAACAATTTAACTGTGTCCAGTAACAATTTATTAGGATAAAGTAACAGACATTGACAGTTGGGTAACAATGTTACACAACACGAGTAACAAATTACCTACTCGAAATAACAATTTAATATGTGCTTAGTTTACTTTATTATTTTCAAATTTTATGTTGCAAACACGCTATATTCACTAAAATATATCAATTTACGAAGTTTTAGATAAAAATATATTAGTTTAGGTTATCATTTTAATCACAAATCCGAATTCACAAACTATAATAATTTTGGTAATATATAAACATACAACTAGTAACAGTTTTACACGGATCGGGTGACAGATAATCTATGCTTGATTTTATTTAGACTCCCGCCCAAAATTCATCTCATTCTAGTTTCCCCGCCCGAAATTTCACCGACAGTTTAGTAACAAAATTAGTCAACATAGTACCAGAAACTCATATACTAGTAACAGATCTTGAGAATTTTACAAATCAGCCAAAACGAAAAAAATACACCCAACTTTATAGGATCGATCGTATTTTCGAGAATTAAATGATGAACATCGTCGAACGACCAAACGAGGTGTTGCACCGAGCTGCCCATACTATGGGTACTTCGAATCTGTACTTATCAGACGTAATCGTTGCCAAAAACGGATCTGATTTCATCTTATTTTCGCAAATTTGAATCCTACACATAGTAACAATTATTTACAGTTTAATAACGGTTTTGATACTCCAAGTAACAGATTTCATAATCCGAGTAACAGTATTGACACAGTAAAAATGTACTTAAATTATTGGGGTCGACCGTATTTTCGCGAAATTAAAAGATGAACGTCGGACGAACAAGCAAACATGTGCCGCACCGAGCTGCCCATGCTATGGGCACTTCGAATTTATCCATATTAGATGTAGTAACAGTTTAACAATGATCAGTAACAAATCAAGAGGAGAAAAGAACAGAAACGTATATTTCGGTAACAATGTCCTACTGTACTAGTAACAGAAAACATATACACAGTAACAATTCATATGTAACTAGTTTAGGTTATGATTTTCCAAATTTATATTGTAAACACGCTACATTCACTAAAATATATGAATTAGAGAAGTTTTAAACTAAAAATATTAGTTTAGGTTTTGATTTTCGTGGAGGTTATGTTGGAGTTGAAGAAGTTGGAGTATATAGTATGGAAAACAAGTATCATTCTTCTTCAAAGGATGGTAATGCTTCTACAAAACTGATTCTACTTAATCAAAACATGTGCATATGAACTATTAATTGTTTGTTACAATCCAGATGGTCGACCTAACATAAATGATTCAACAAAATTAATGAAATCTTCAATTAATCTTAAATGTAAACCATATATCGTTTACTGATTTTCTGTAGTAACAGTTTAACAATGACCAGTAACAAATCAAGAGGAGAAAAGAACAGAAATGTATATTACGGTAACAATGTCCTACTGTATTAGTAACAGAAAACATATACACAGTAACAATTTCATATGTAACTAGTTTAGGTTATGATTTTCCAAATTTATATTGTAAACACGCTACATTCACTAAAATATATGAATTTGAGAAGTTTTAAACTAAAATTATTTTAGGTTGTGATTTTCGTGGATGTTATGTTGGAGTTGAAGAAGTTGGAGTATATAATATGGAAAACAAGTACCACTCTTCTTCTAAAGATGATAATGCTTCTACGAAATTGATTCTACTTACTCAAAACTTGTGGATATGAACTATTATTGTTTATTACAGTCCAGATGGTCGACCTAACATAAATGAGTCAACAAAATTAATGACATCTTCAATTAATTTTAAACGTAAACCATATGCCGTTTACTGATTTCCTGCAGTAACCGTTTAACAATGATCAGTAACACATCAAGACGAGGAAAGAACAGAAATGTATATTACGGTAACAAGGTGATACAATACGAGTAACAGAATACATAATCACAATAACAATGTCATATGTAACTAGTTTAGGTTATAATTTCCAATTTTATACTGCAAACACGCTACATTCACTAAAATATATCAATTTACGAAGTTTTAGATAAAAATATATTAGTTTAGGTTATGATTTTAATCACAAACCCTAATTCACAAACTATAATAATTCTGGTAACATATAAACATATAACTAGTAACAGTTTTACACATATTGGGTAACAGATAATCTATGCTTGATAAAATTTAGACTCCCGCCCAAAATTCATCTCATTCTTGTTTCCCGCCCGATATTTTACCGAGAATTTAGTAACAAATTTAGGCAATATAGTTACAGCAACGCATATATTAGTAACAGATCTTGAGAATTTTACAAATCGGCCAAAACGAAAAAAAAAAATACACCCAACTTTACAAGGTAACAATTAATTACAGTTAAATAACGGGTTTGGCAGACGTAGTAACGAGTTTCGTAGACTGAGTAACAGCTTTGATGACAGTAAGAAAATACCCAAATTATTGGGGTCGATCGTATTTTCGCGAAATTAAAAGATGAACGCCAGACGAACGACCAAACAATGTGCCGCTCCGAGCTTCCCATTCTATGGGTACTTCGAATTTATACATATTAGATGTAATCGTTACCAAAAACGGCTTTGATTTCATCTTATTTTCGCAAATTAGAACACTACACATGGTAACAATTAAGTTTAGTTTAATAACGGTCTTGACAGACCTAGTAACGATTTTGGCATAAAAGGTAACAGATTTGGCACTTCGAGTAACAATTTGGACACTGAAAATATACCCAAATTATCGAGGTCGTTCGTATTTTCGCGAAATCGAAAGATGAAGGTCAAACGAAAGAGCAAATAATGAGCCGCACCGAGGTGCCCATACTATGGGTACTTCGAATTTGTACGTACTAGATATAATCGGTGCCAAAAATTTCTTTGATTTCATCTTATTTTCGCATATTAGAACCCCAAATAGAAAGATAAAAACTCATACACATCTTACATCTTGCTTCGTCAATACCACAACACATCCTACATTACACGCCGAAATTGGTTGGTTAGTGGGCATTCGAAATTTCGAACCTCGATTCACTGTAAAACGAGATTCGTAAAATAAATACTCAGTCGATAACAATTTTCTTCACCAAAGTAACAGATAAAGTATGAAAAATAACATTTCGCTGGACTTTTATAACAATATAACAAAAAGCATAACAAAAAGTCGACGAAAAATAACTATTAGTTCGGTATGTAAGGATGGGTATTTTCGTCAATACATATTTTTCGTCCTTATCTGTGCCATTTTCAAAAAAGTTGGTCCTTTAAACTATTGTGGACTCTGACAGGGACTGAACCCTTTAGGAAACTTCTGACTGAGGCCTGACTACAAATTTCCCCTTTTTAAATTGTAAAGCGCCTTTGGGATATGCGGCTTTTTAAAAACTGTCTGCTGATTGTGGCCTTAACACTCTTCAAAGCTCGAAGTTCACTCTTTCCGTACTTTTCCATCAATAAAATAAAACATAGCATCATATCTATATATAATATCATAATACCAATATGCATAGATAAAATATTATCCCGCAGCAGTATTTATTCCAGTCGGTTATATAGGACTTCGATATGGTGGCACAACAGATTTAGCATTCACGAGATCGATGCATATTACAATTATAAACTTGTACTAATTTGGATTCGTTCCTAATTGTATATTCTGAAAATTCCACTTCGAATTCAATATTAACGTCTTGGAATTCGAAAATAATCAGTCTTCCCAAGGCACATGATTATATGATGCATGCATGTTACAATCTTGATGACTCATTAACGGTGTTGTGGGAGAGGCAAAGTTAGTTATTATCGTAACAATATATGAATAATAGAAATAGAATTGCAACTAAGATGGTTGTTTCGAGGCCCAATCGTATATGCACTTCTGATTCGGGTCGGATAGAAATTAAGGGCCTGAATAAATTAGCCCATTTGAAAGCCTTCTGATGAGGTGAGGAAAGCGGTCATGAAATAGGAACCTTTGATAAGCGAAGATAATTAATAATAATGGTTGTGTAGGAAAGAATTAGGACAAGCATGATAAAAGAAGAGCTTGTCAACTTAGCCAAGAATCTTGCCCGAAACTATGGTGCACACACACACACACACGAATATGTGTGTGTGTAAATCTACTCAATCACGGGCAAGTCATTCTTGGCTAGCAAACGAGGCTCTTCTCTTCATGTATGTCGCTAACTTTCTCATATCAATGAAAGTACTTAATATCAGTACATTTATAGTTCTACACACATTTAGAGGCAAGAGAAGATGGTCTCTATTTATAGCCGTAAATGGATGGGAGATTCTAATGCATGTTGACCCGACCCATTTGCCAAGGAAAGATATATATGCCTTGTCCTCAAACTTCATAACTTTTCTTGAATGATTTTCTTGCTGAAAATTACAAACTTTTCAGGGATATATTCTTGCAATCTTCTTTCTGTTGGCAGGGAATGTCAAAATTCCAAAGATCAGACAAACATACTTTGCAAATGGATTTTAACATTAGTTGTCTCTATATATATTTCGATATACGCGTATATATGGAATATGAATGTTTGATATTTTTTCGTGACACATTCCCTTACTTCATAGTTCATGCATATATTCCCCTTTGAAGCAATACTTTACTTCATGCATTAATATTATCTAGCTATTGCAGGTCTTCAAGAGTCGAGAGAATGAAATAGATACAACTTGCTCGGTGAATTCACTAGCTATGTTTTTTTAGTTGTCTTTTAGTGTGACTGGATATATTTAAAAGTTGACTTCTTTGTGTTTAGTTAATTAGGTGGAAGTTCAAGAGTTGTACCATTAGGGGTGTGCAACGATTTAAAAACCCCCCGCACCACAGCGAACCACAAAGTACACGACAATTAACCGTCTAAACCGCGATGTAATCTCATGTACTAAACCGCACCGTAATAATGGTTCGGTGTGGATTTTTGGCACAAACCGCACTACTAGTGCATTTTCGTTCAATTATATCAAATTTTATTTTATGCTAATTTATTTACTATTAGTATATATAACTCCATTTTTTCGATTTAAAAATATTTTTCTTAGGAGTGAAAACCCAATATATTAGGGTTAAAATAGGTACCACTCAAATACTTAATAAAAAATCGAGCCACTATTTATATTGCAAAGTTCAAATAAGCTCATAACTTATGATTTGATATTTTTTAATATTTTGGTTCCAGTATAGTAGTATGTATTTGTTGATTTTTGTTTTGCTTTTTAAGTAATGGACGTATCATTCACTAAAATATAAGTATTTTATTTCAATAAGTTAAAACCGCTAACCGCAGCGCAACCATCCAAACCGCACGTGTGGTTTCATTTTTAAGAACCACAATTTAAGAATATTTTCAAAAAATCACATACTGCGGTTTGGTGTGGAATTTGCTAAAACCGTCCAAAACCGCACGAAGGACACCCCTAGTTACCATGGTTGAATATTCCAAATTAAGTTCGTTATTGAGAAGAATTGGGCTGGCCCCGAAATATAACTGAAAATATTATTGGGCCGACATGGATGAGAAAAGATTTCACTATTACATTATTACCAAAAGCAAAAAGGTGGTGGTCGTCTTTAATAAATAAATGGATGCGACCTATCTAATTATTTTGATGATATTAGATTATATGGTAACAGCTAAGTTTAGGTAATTCGAAACGTGTTTGGGGAGGAAAAGTCCACTCTTGGGTTTTGATAGATACCTCTCTTTCATTCATTGCATCTTCCAATATATTATATATCTGTAAATTATAATTAATCGAAGAATTAACATCTCATCTACTTGCCCTTGTCCGCCAATATAACAAAGTTTGAAACTATGAAAATGAAAAAAAGGGTATATTTTGTTTTAAAACGACTAAATAAGATTGACGTTTGCCTTTTCAACTGTGCTTTTAAATAATTAATTACAGCAATACGTTTCTTTTGTGACTTCATCCTATCAAAGTCAAACGCCTGACTTGGTTTTTTTTTTTTTTTTTTGTGATATTTCATTTTCTTTCCCCACTTATGACTTTTCCGCGCAGTTGAAGTTTGATAGAAAGCTTCTCGCACATTTTCAACATTGACCTTTTCTCTATTTTCATCTTCAATTACAGCACAGAATAACGGAAAGAGACATATAATTGTTTTCGGAAACAAAATATGAATGTTATTGCGCCATCGGAGTCACATGGCGACGGCGGCGCGTCACAGTCGCCGGTGGAGTTGGTCCGAGCTTACAAAGTCTGGGAGGGAAGTAATGTAATTCCCACTCCACTTTTTCCTTTAACCTGATTATCGATTTCATTTGCCTGCATATTTCATGTTCCTCTTCGCCTCGAAAGTTTTGAATTTGAACCAGTTTGATTATTTGGGGATAGTTCCGATTGATTGAAATTTTCAACAATCTCCGTCGTTATTTGCTTTTGGTTGACTTTCTGGCAGATTGTTTTTCTTTCAATTGCAAGCGATTTCTATGATTAAGCTTCTCTTCGTAGCTTCTCCGTCCTATTACGTGCTCTGTGATTACCACGTTTCATTTTGATGAGCTCAGAACGATAGGCTTAAAGTTTCTTAGAAGCAGTGAAAGCCTTAAATTCTCCATCAAGAGTTTGATCATCGAATAAATCGATAATTAATTGATCATCGAACATTTCTTTCGCTGCAGATATTCTGTCTAGGCGGGAGGTTTATATTCGGTCCCGACGCAAGATCGGTGTTTCTGACCGTATCTCTCATAGTTGCCCCAGCCGTCGTTTTCTGCATATTCGTCGCTTGGAAACTGAGGGACGATTTCTCGGGAAAATGGGGAATCGCAATCATGGCTGTGTTCATCGCTTTCACTCTATACGTAAGTATTGTTTTGCTTCTAATTCTATGCAACGAAATGTCTCTTACCTTTCATGAAAAAAGCAAAATCCTTCGATTTCCTTTCTCAGGTGTTAGTGCTTCTTCTACTGACTTCTGGTCGAGATCCAGGAATTATCCCCCGCAACGCTCATCCACCCGAGCAAGAAAGCTACGAAGGCAGCATGGAACCCGAGATGGGGCCCACGCCCATTCCTCCTCGAACAAAAGATGTACTGATCAATGGAATCATAGTGAGAGTGAAGTACTGCGAAACATGCAAGCTTTATAGGCCTCCGCGGTGCTCCCATTGCTCGATTTGCGATAACTGCGTCGAAAGGTTCGACCATCACTGCCCTTGGGTTGGTCAATGCATTGGAAAAGTAAGCATTTTTTTTTAAAAAAAAGAACGAAACGCAATCTTACGATGGTTATTGATTTTTGCGATTTTTCGTTGTGCAGAGAAACTACAGATTCTTCTTCATGTTTGTGTTCTCGACGACGCTTCTCTGCTTGTACGTCCATGGCTTCTGTTGGGTTTACATAAAACGAATCATGGACAGCGAAGAGGTGACGATATGGAAGGCAATGACGAAATCGCCCGCGTCGATCGCTCTTATTATTTATACTTTCCTCGCTCTATGGTTTGTGGGCGGGCTTTCGATCTTCCACCTCTCCCTCATATCCCAAAACCAGGTAATGAACAATTTCTGCTGCTTCACCTTCGAGTTCACCCATTTCTTGATTTTCGAACTTTATTTGAAATATGTATTCCATTGCAGTCGACGTACGAGCATTTCAGATATCGATTCACCAGGCGAACGAACCCATACCATAAAGGAACGATAGGAAATTTCTTGGAGGTTTTCTTCAGCAGTATTCCACCTTCGAAGAACAACTTCAGGGCAAGAGTTCCTAAAAAGCCCGCCATGCAAACCCAATCGTTAGCTTCAAACGGGGCTCACCTCTCGAGAGCTGAAAGGAGGAGACACAATTGGGATGAAAGCGGAGATAGAGAAAGATCCATCGACGACATAGAATCTGATAGGTTCAGCCTTGCCAATAGCGATAGCATGGCCGAGAATAGATGATGAGGAGACAAAAAGCGAAGAACCCTCTAATCTTGTGTGTACCAACTTGTGTATATGTGTAAATCTATGCGATTCGGTTTTTTTTTTACATCTATTCTTTCAGATTCTTGATTTTGATTCTAGGGTCGTCGACTGCGTAGAGAAGAACTTAATATGACTCCGACTTGGGCCAAAATGATATATTTACTGTTACGCATGGCTTGGTTATAGAGGAGATCGAAACGCAGGCAAAGGAGCCGTTTTTTTTTTTTTAAATCTATCTCCGACCCGAAAAAACCTCAGAAGCAGCCGTCGTTTTCCTCCTCAAACCTACGTTTCTCTTCGAAATAACGTGCTTCAGAGACTTTGAAAGCTTAGGATTGAAAATCGCCGAGTAAAACGAATTGCTTTCCGCCTCTTTGCTGCTTAGGAATGAAATGTGATTTTCACGAACTGCGTCGAAGGGGCCCACCTCTCCGTCTCGGTGGGGCGGCGGGAATTTTTCGCTCTTGCTCACTGCTTTCGCCTGGCTCGTGATTCTCATTCTCTGCAATGGACGACGGGATTTTTTTTTAAAGAAAGGATGCCAAACGAGGGCAGGAATTTTTAAGAAGGATAACATACGTCTAAATTGTCTTGAATTTCCGCATTTGCTTCGGGGGCGGGAATCGCACGGCTGACCTTGTCCCTAATCCTCGATCGTCTGTTATTACCGCCGTCCACGACTTGGGATTTTCCATTTACTTCACGTTTCCTGTAAGAACAAACAATCATGATAGCTATTATCGCCATTGTCGGAAATAGAATATATAAATTCCCTTCAAAATTAAGCTTTTAGCTGAAGCTATCATTCAGGAACCACTTATTCCGATGTCATGACTGGTCGAAGAATACTACGTATTATTACCTTCTAGCTTCTTCGTCTCTTCGCTTTATATCCATTTCCTTGCTCGGAGGAAACTTTGGCAAGCTCGAAGGGTCGCATGCATACGGCTCGGTAGTGAAAAACTGATAAAATACCATCAAAACGCTTCAAAACGTACGCGACGACTTAATCCCGCCGAGAAAACAAAAAAAAAACGAAGCTTTTTCGTTTTTGCTTACGTGGCTGTTTAACGCTGATGTGGCGGTGCCTCTGTCCTCGGGGTCGATAGAGAGTAGGACGTCCACCAACTCGAGAGCGGACGGCGGGAAATCCTTAAACGTCTCCCTGACGCACCTCTTGTAAGGTTGCTGAGGCTTGTAGAGGGTCGAATTCGGAAACCTCGACTTCTTCCAGTATTCCTCCGACGGCGAGCCGCACAGCTTGAATATCTTGTGCAGCTGCTCGATCTACACATACGTACGATCGAAATTCATGTTCAACGTAATAAGATTGGGAGAACGCCATCTGAGCTTTTTCGTACACCATGTTTCGAGATGTCACTTTTAGTCACCAATGTTATCGATTCTGTGCAGTTTTGATCCTCCGGTCATTTTAACCGTCAATTTGTCGGCCTGATCCATAATTTCGCCCAAACTGACGGTTAAATCAACCGGGAGGCCAAAACGACATAAAATTATCAACAACGGGGACTAAAATCAGCATCGCTCACATTAGGGATTAAAAAATTGCGCTCGATATTTTTTTTAACCTCTGTTCTTCCACGCAATATAGGTTTTCCGGCGAAAAGCTCAGCCAAAATGCACCCGGCGCTCCAAAGATCGACGCCGACACCATAACGAGTGGCACCTAGCAAAAGCTCGGGCGGGCGGTACCAAAGCGTAATAACCCGACTCGTCATGGCCTTCTTCTTCTTCCCCTCGGGATCGAAGAATGAAGCCAAGCCGAAGTCCGCTAAGCTCAAAACTCCTTCGTCGTCGATGAGCAGATTCGAGCACTTTATATCTCTGTGCAGCACTTTGCTGTTGTGGCAATGCTCTAATCCACACAGCAACTGCTTCACAAAGCACTTCACCTGTAATATTGAAAAAGAACATATGATGATTGATTTCTTCGATGGCGGGAAAGCGAAGGCAGAATTATTCTCCCGACCTGAGGCTCGGTGAACTTTAGGGTTTGTAGGGCGGCGAGGCCGGCGAGGTCGTGCGCCTTGTATTCGAAGACGAGGTAGAGGCTCGTCGAAAGCCTCGAAATAACGAGGCCTTCGAGCGTTATTACGTTGGGGTGGTTAAGATTTCTCAGGACGAGGATTTCTCTCGCCATGAATCGAACTGTTTCAGGCTCTAAGTTGTCGAACCTCACCTTCTTTAGGGCGACGATCTTCCCTGAGATTAAGTCCCTTGCTTTGTATACGTTGCTGTATGTCCCTGATCCAATCTAACCATAACCAAAACGCACATTTTACAAACCTCCTTCGTTATTCTATTACATCATACGATGATAGTCACAGATGAACCATATAACCTAATAGGAAGAGAAAGCAATGTACAAAGGAATTCATTTCATCTTTGCTGTGCCGATAAAGAAAGCAATAATACCTTTTCGAGCTTCTCAAATGTGTTGGCGCGCCTCGGTTTCCAGTCCTTGATGGCGGGTCCGGCGACTTCGACCAGCCACGCCGGCCAGGCATCGCCGCCGGCGGATAAGCCTCTTGCCAGTCGAAACTCCGGTGCCGGTGCCGGAGCCGCGGAGGGTTTAGGATCCTCGATAGCTCCTCTGCAAACGACGTCGTTCTGTGCCGTCACGGCTCGTTGTTCCGACTCTGTTCCGTCGTCTTTCTCGTCGCTCGGAGCGGAACTACGGCGGCCGTTGGTTTTTCCGGCGATCCTTTTGCAAAGAACGCAACCCATAGTTGTGAGAGCTGCTTTCAAGCAAAAATCTCAGCTGCCCATGTCGATTGAAGTGAAGAAGCTTCGGAGAAAAAGGGAAAAAATGGAATCTTTGTTCAATCTGATAGCTGGGGAGTGAATGAATATTATTAGAGAGCAAAGAACAAAAACAAAGTGAGTGTCAATTCAATCTCAGTAGGTGCCCAGATGGAAAAATATTAAATGAAAGAAAAATCAATCACTGTTAACAGAACAGAGCATTTATTGCTCCACATCTGTTTGTGTGTGTTCGATATGAACTTCAAAAACTCGCACAACGTTCTTCTTATTTAATTCATGATGCAGTGGGAAGGATACATCTAATTGAAAAATTGGGCTTTTTAAATAAAATAATGCAAATTTAATCAAAAATTAATAAAATGTGGTTGTTTCGTCCGAAATTAATTAAATAGGGCAAAACGCGTCCATTAGACGCGACGTCGCGGCTATCAATGAGGGGTTTTTTTTCATTTTACCAAGCGTCGCGCCCATTAGGGGCGACGATGACTTTTCTTTTTTTTTTAAATTTTTATTTTTAACTTATTTTATATTTATTATTTATTAAATTCACCAAACTATAAAATCACCGTTATTTCATGTGATTTACATAATTAAAATCAATAAACGCATCTAATTTATTGTTTGTTTCGCGACGATTAAAATGATATGCAAATCTCATATTTTTCGATAATAAAAAAATATTATTTCTAATTTTATAATTAAAAAATAATTAAATTTGATTAAACTTAAAAAATAATTAAATATTTTAGATATTCGAAAAATATAAGATATGCATATCATTTTAATCGTCGCGAAACAAACAATAAATTAGATGCGTTTATTGATTTTAATTATGTAAATCACATGAAATAACGGTGATTTTATAGTTTGGTGGATTTTATAAATAATAAATATAAAATAAGTTAAAATAAAAAAAAAAAAAAGAAAAGTCATCGTCGCCCCTAATGGGCGCGACGCTTGGTAAAATGAAAAAAAACCCCTCATTGATTAGTGCCACGTCATCGTCGCGGCTATTAGCCGCGACGTCGCGTCTAATGGACGCATTTTGCCCTATTTTATTAATTTCGGACGAAACAACCACATTTTATTAATTTTTGATTAAATTTGCATCATTTTATTTAAAAAGCCCATTTGTGACCTAATATGTTTTGTAGAAAATAAGGTTGTCATAATGAATTTTCTAAACGGATTCGGGTAATTTGGTTTGACCCTATTTACTACAAGTGAAGTACTTTTTCTTTGTTATAACTCTTATTTTCCACTTCCTCTAGTAATTAATCCACGTAAGTGGTCCATGTCTGGGTAGTTGGGATGTTTTTATATCGAACTTGATATGGATTGATAATAAACCTTTAATGGAATCGTACCTAAAATAACTCATCATACCACGCAATCGTGTTAGCGAAACTTTGCATGTTAGAAAATTACTTACTCTCTGTGAGGCCAATTTTACTCGAAATTCAAAATCGTTTCAAACATGGTTGAAAATCAAGTACATCGTAGGTGATTTGTCTAGAAACTTGGACGATATAGTTAACGTTCGATAGTTTCCAATCATTGATCATGAACCAATACTTTATCTTATTTGACCCGATATTGATACGTCGAACGGCGTCATTATTTTCTTATTTACTAAATGGAATCTAATTGCTGGAATGCATATTGCATTCATTATCTTTATTCCGTCAACAAATTAATGGCTTGGAAAAAGGACGACAGTAGACTTTTGTTGCAAATGACCCTTTTTTATTTACGTCCCAATCCAAAAACTGATCAATAATTAGTTGTTACCTCGCATATATATAAAAATTGTTTTATCGTTTGAAATCTTAGGGTTGACCCAGTCAATATCCCTTCATATCGGTCTAATCTTGTAAGGCCCAATAATGAAATAGCCCAAGAATGAAAATTTGAACAATTTTCTTTCTCAATATCATAGTGAATTTTATTTTATATTTCGTGATGCAATAGAAATCAAGAATCTTCAACTGATAGAAAATGGCAGCTCATCACTCTCGGTCTCGAGCATCAGATCCTTTACGGTGGATATATAATAAACTCACAATAAGAAGCCTGCCCCGCGTAACTCTCCTTCTCAATACCTCAAATTTCTCAAGAATATTTCTTCGAAGGAACAATGGCGACACGTTACTGGGCAGCCTCTCTACCAATTGGGCAAGGCTCATCAGCTTCATCTCTGTGGAGTCGTCTTCAAGAATCAATCTCCAAACAAACGTTTGACACGGCTCTCTATCGTGTAATGATTTCAGCTTAGACGTTTTGCTATTCGTTCAGATCTGCTATCCTTCCATTTTTTTTTTGGCATTGTCATTTTGTTTAATTTTGTTAACCTCTGTTTGGTGGATGTTTGATCTGGAAATTTTTCCAAAATCTGCAGTTCAATATACCGAATTTACGAGTAGGCACGTTGGATTCACTATTGGCACTAAGCGACGATCTCTTGAAGGTGGGACGTTTATGTACCATAGCATGTTTTTCAATTCAATGTTTCTCGGTTCAGGGATGGGGAAATAAAGTGCTTATTGAATTAAAGATGTGATTTTTTTATCTATGAATTGCTTTCGAATGGTGGGTATGTTGAAGTTCTTGAGTCTGTTATAAGCTGCATTGTGAATTTGTTTGGGAATAAAGAGTTGTCAATATGACCTTTTTACTTCTCACCGAATTTAATTGGATTCTCTATCATTTTTTCGCTGATTTGTGAGTGGAGAATAAGATTAAGTTGATTTACTTCTTGCAAATTTAGTTTAATAGCTACGTAGTTGTCGAAAAGGTTTCAATAACCGCAAGCATGCCGTCAAATGGTGTAGGCTGAACTTTTCTGTGTGTCCATCTTTGCGTTGTGTCTCTTTTCTTGCAGTCTAATAGTTTCATCGAAGGAGTTTCGCACAAAATCAGGCGACAAATCGAGGAACTCGAAAGGGTTTCAGGTGTTGTGAGTAGCTCTCTTACCGTAGATGGGGTCCCTGTCGACTCATACCTTACTAGGTAATTCATCGAAATTAAAATTTATTACATCGTCTTTGTGTTTTTTAGGAAAAATCAATATGTCAAACCTCATTTGACTAATGTAGGTTTGTCTGGGATGAGGCAAAGTATCCCACGATGTCTCCACTTCGTGAGATTGTAGATGGAATTCATGGGCAGGTTGCTAAGATCGAGGATGATCTTAAGGTAGTCTGATGTAAAAAAATCCAATCATATCTATTTTTATTTTTAATATGTTTTTTTCCTTGGACATTACATATAGGTTCGAGTCTCTGAGTACAACAACGTAAAGAGCCAGCTTAGTGCAATAAACCGAAAGCAGAGTGGGAGGTTTGTGATTAACGTTATAGTATAAGCTTGTGAACGAAGGAAATACCTTATTATATTACCATTAGGTGGTCTGAAAATTTTTCGTCTCATTAATTTCGTCTACAGCTTAGCTGTTCGTGATCTGTCCAATTTGGTAAAGCCCGAAGACATTGTCACTTCGGAACACTTGACAACTCTCCTTGCGATTGTTCCGAAATATTCTCAGAAGGATTGGATATCATGCTATGAAACGCTTACTACCTATGTTGTAAGAATTTACCTACTTTTTCTTATTAAACAGTCTTGTTGGTCTTGGAATTATGACTAATATATGTCCTCCAAGTATTTATCAAGTGAAACAAAATTATTTTCTCGGCGATAATTTGTGCGTAAATCTGTGATTTTAGGTTCCCAGATCTTCAAGGAAACTATATGAGGACAACGAATACGCACTATACACTGTTACTGTGTTTACGAGGGATGCCGACAACTTTCGAATTAAGGCGCGAGAAAGAAACTTCCAAGTGAGTTATCGATCCATGACAAAAATCTATCCTATATTCAACTTCCTGAAATTTTTTATCAATAGAAGAAAGTTATTATGACTGTTTGATCTTAGATGAAAGCCTCACAAGTTGGATGCTTTTTGCTGTTTTTGTTGCTTTAGATTCGCGATTTTGAGTATAATTCGGAAACGCAAGAGACTAAGAAGCAAGAGATTGAAAAGCTTATGCAAGACCAAGATACTATGAGGACTTCTTTGCTTCAATGGAGCTACACTAGTTATGGAGAGGTATTATATTTGTTTGATCCCATGATGTCATAACTCAAATTTGGCTAAATTTGAATACTTTTTTTTTTTACATAACAGGTTTTCAGCTCGTGGATGCACTTCTGTGCCGTACGCATCTTCAGCGAGAGCATTCTGCGATATGGTCTGCCTCCGCAATTTCTGGTACGAATTAACGAGATTTTTACGCCTTAAATAAATTAAATCCAATCAAATTCGTATGCTGACGATGCAAAAAGTTTCAACTTTCAGTCAGTCGTGCTCTCGCCCTCCGTGAAAAACGAGAAGAGAGTGCGCTCCATTCTCGAGGGACTCAGCGACGCTTCAAACAGGTAAAAAAATAAAAATAAATCTTCTGTTATCATATGACTGACACACATTTAAACTGCCATAGATCAGTTATGACAGTTAGAAATCGGTTGCCCATACCTCCTTCTAGAAGCAGACGCAGCGTTTCTCTATTGAGAACATATAATAATAATATGACCTCATCAAAGATCACAATATATGGTCCCCTAGACATTATCCTATATTAATTTGCAGCAGCCTTTGACTGGGAAATTCCCATTTAGTTGTTGTGACTGTTATTGTTGGTATTATTACCATTTTTTTGTCTGTTCCAAATTCGCAGCACTTATTGGAAGATGGACGACGAACCAGCGATGGGCGGTTTAGCAGGCGACGCAGAAACTCATCCTTACGTTTGCTTCACGATTAATCTTATGTAGTTTTCTTGAGGTATATATATTCGTTGTTTTCGCGTCGAATTTTCGAATGCTCTCCTATATATTTGTTCGAGCCCGTCTCGAAAATAAATACGAATTGCGACGAAATCGAGCCGTTCCATTCGTAGTCTTGTTCATGTAACAAAAACGAATATTAGTGTGCATTGATTTCATGCGGTTAATTTGTCAATAATGAGAACTGTTAAGGTCTTATAATGTTGTGTGTATATTATATATATATAGTAAAACCTCTATAAATTAATACTCTATAAATTAATAAACTCTCTAAAATAATAAAATCTTTCGGTCCCGACTTGGGCCTTTGTAAAAAATCATCAAATTCGATAAGATAATAATATAATAATTTTTTGAAAAATTCTTTTATAAATATTAGGTCTCATTAAAATTCTAAATTAATAATTTATATAAATTAAAATTAGAAATTATGGTAATTTGCTAAAATAAGAATCTATTTGTTACTAGATTTTCTTAAATTTTAATCTAATTGGTTTTTATCCCTAACTTTATTAATTGCAGTCAATAATTTCGATGCCGAGTTCTCTAGCTGCAACAAAAAATTGTGAAGGGTTGTTGTCGCCATTTTGTGTCGCTTAATATCTCCACCCTTCTGAAAGTTAGCTGAACGATACTCCAATGATATCCTAAGCATTCGATATTGTACCTTGACTAATTTTCAAATGATATTTTTCATTAATTCACACTTGTAAATCTTTTTTGAGTACATGAATATAATTAATGAAACATATTTGAATTCATTTATCGTCAGTACATTCTAAATTTGTTGAATTTAAAGAGTCACTCTTTTAATTTTAATTTATCGATATATTAATACCTCTCTAAATTAATAAAATTCCATTGTCCCAATGTTATTAATTTATAGAGGTTTTATTGTACATGGTATTAAGATCACATGCATATGCATTTCAGAGGATAGTGAAGAACTGAAACAGCATAGCACATGTCTCTGCCAAGTATTTAAAAGACATTGAACTTAGGTGGTCCATAATCCATATATTGGAGAGTATTTTCGAGTTCTCCACGTTGTGACTATTCCTTCATAAATCTCGACGACCCTTCATCCCATTTTCAAACCAAAAAAAGAAAGAAAACTCATTTATATTGATGAAAGGTAGAAATGTAAAAACGACAAAATAAGATAAAAATATTCGAGTCATATATATAGGGCTAGATGCCTAGATCCTATATAGAATTATTATGCATTTTATTTGGTCCGTCTCAAAATACATTCTTTCCAACTATTTAAAAATAATAATCTAAATTCCATTATCTCATTGATACAACAAATTAGGAAAATGTCGTAATTATTTTCATGTATTCGAAAGGGATGGAGACAAGTCAGTTTCTGAAAAAGATATTTCACTTGACTTCTCCTCTATTACATTTTCGGCTTCTATCATTTTTCTCATAGAGTTGATGGATCGATCAAGTCCTCCAAGGGGCCATTGTCGCGACATGTAACGGAACAAACTAAGAATTAAATTGAAAGAAGACAAAGAAAAGAAAACGAGTGTGATAGAAAACCCTAGCTAGCTAGTGTCCATATGCAGACAACCTATGCCTTAATTGTATGCATCACATCAAGGCACGACCTTGTTCCTTTGTTTTCTCCTTCGCTATACATTGGCACTAATTAAGGAAACAAATACAAATTTAAAGGGCCCGAAATGCACCGTTTCTATCCCCCCCCCCCCCCCCTCTCTCAAAAATTAAATAGTATCAAATTTTAATTATCTTTGTTAACATTGAAACGTTTTAAGACAAATGGAAGCCATTAATCAATACAAGGCCCGACCCGGCCCGGGCCTAACCCTAGTGTGAACTCTCTCCAAGACATGTCTACCCAAGAGAGGGCCCCATGAGCCGACCTTACATGAGCATATGTAATGATTTTATGAATTTAATAATGTAAAAGCATTTCACAGACGAACTTGGACTAGTAAATCTTGTGGCCACAACTATGGCAACATTGAATTCTCATTTGTCTTGTAGCTTTTCTTAATTTTTTTATTGTTTGACATAACTCGAAATTGCCAAGAGAGGTGGTGGAAGTTATTGCAAGAAAACGACACAAGAATGGGGAAGAATGAACTTTCTCCTCTCCTCATATGACAAACGTCAGATATGAGCACGATAATATAGGATATTGAAGTTAAATTAAAATAAACAAGTTGCGAGTCTATATGTGATAGATCAAATTATTGATATCACGTTAAAGTATTTGACATGGCCATTGATGCATCCACGTTTTCGTTAAGCTTGATAACGAAAAGCGATCGTCGATTATGACTATACTTATATAGTCATGTCCCATCGATTAATCTTAGTCGTATTACTTTCATCCACGTTTACAACACTTGTATATTTTTTATTAAAAGAAAAAGATTTAAAGAAGGCATTGCCGACGTTTGGTTAGCAGCTATTAAAGAGCTAACTAATAATTCAAATTTAAGGTTAAATCAATGTATAGACATGATATCTATTGAAGATTAACGGCTGTCAGCGGTGTGTGTGAACTGATATGTAGATCCCAACTAACGTGTATAGCTTAAATACGGTGCCGACGGCAACAGTTGATTGCCAAATATATACAAAATCACTGTGATTATTCTTTTTTCCGCATTATGTGAATAATGATTCGTTAATTATAACTCGTTTTAGTTAACATGGAGGACGCATCTTCTTTTTTTTTTTTTTTTGCGAATTTATTTTTTCGCGATATTGGCTCCATCTAAATTGTGTGGGGACATTTTTCGTTAGATTTGTATTTTCTTCCTTCTGAGAAGATCTGTGGTAGTATCTCGAAGACGACATCTTGCAAAGACGTCATTAACCCTTGTCGGAAGATCTAAAAATAATTTAGAGAAGTTTGACGTAAAGAAATTATATCTAATTAAAATCGTTATACCAATATATAAATTGGTTCATTTTCTGTGATACATGCCCGCATATGTGCATGTTCCCATATGTATAAACTACGTCCATGTTGTATTGTACAAATATGTATACAGTTCGCATAGGTATGTGGTGTTTTGTAATAATTAATATTTTTTGCGTGGGCATCCGAATAAAATTCGTTTTTTTTTTCTTTTTGAAAATGAAATTAATTGACCATATTCATTGCAATTAAATAGAAAGATTCCTTTACCCATTTAAAGATTGCGTCTAAGTAGTCATGTCTCGTCAGAGACTTCCGTCCTAATCATAGGGAAATAACTCGACAAACGAACAAAAATAACTGCAATATCAACTGTAAAAGCAGACATAAAAATAGAGTTCTTTGTTTGTTTCCTTACAGCAAACAATAACTGCAATATATATAACTACACTACCACAAGCTTTCCATATGAGTGTTATACAATCCAGCTTAGTTGTGTGTATATCCCTTTTACTCTTCTTTGCTTCCATTCTTAACAATCTGCTAGGGCGAGAAAAAAAAATTGGAAAAATCAACGTTGCTTTGATAAATTGAGCAGTTAATGTATTTTAACTAATTATCTAAAATTAATTTATTGAATTACTTTAATCTTTATTTCAGACAGTGAATTGATGGCTTACCAAAAGCTTGTGGGCAGGGTATTATTTATTAAATTTTAATCAATCGAACCAAAACAAGCGTTGTTGCTAACTCCTGACTGGTTCATAATTTTATTATAACATGTATGCTCATCAACTTCCCACAAGACTTGTCTGTGATCCTGAAAGTGATGATCTAAAACATGTTAGGCAGATTGTAATAAATATACACACATTTAATAATTCTACTAGATGGGAACATACTATATATATATATATATATATATATTATATTTTAACCTGAGGAAGAGCAATTGATGAGATATGGGCATGGTGAAGCAGAAGAGAATTAGCAGAATCATCAATATTAAATAGTGGATAGTGATTGGCTGTTAGTGTGGGGCTCATTTGTTGCATGTCTTGTAATGTCGAGGGCAAGTTATTCAAGTCCTGCATGGGAATAATATATATGTACTATATATCGTTACATGCGGAAATATGATATATATATATATATATATATATATAAATAATTTAATGAATGGGATTAATTAATACCTGATCAGGCCTGACCATGAATGATTCCAAGTCCATTCCAAAGTCGTAGAAGGTGGGATTTATAGAAGCTAGCTTCATTGAGAGAAACTGTATATATAATAACATGTAAAACAAAATAGTTGGTAATGCTAATTTATTTGATGATATTTGTACAGGAAAAGATTATAGATAAGGTAATAAAATCACCTCCACTTGATTTTGGAGTGATTGGACGTAGTTTATTATCTCGTCCAACATGAGGGCCTTTCCAGTACCCTGATTATCACATGTCGATGTCAGAAAAATAACAAGAATATAATACAAACAAATATAATTAATTATACAGTTCAGAATTCTTCAAATAAAATGGTATTAAAAATATCATTGAAAAAGCTTGACCTTTGCACAGCCGGGGACAAGTGCCTGTAGTTGTTTCATTCTTTCACTAATCTTCTCCCTCCTAACCTGAAGGCAGCAAAGCATTATAAGTAACAAAATTATTATTCTCTTGCCATGCATTGCGTTGCATGCAATAAATTCGAAAAAATTAAGCGTCGAAATATAATTTTTTAGAATTAATAAATTGTGTCTACCCTCTCGGCAAGGCTGTGACTATCTGTTGCTTGGCCCCTCCTTGCCCTTACATGAATGTATCCACTTTCAGCATCATCTTTCTTCAACCCTTTTGACTTATTCTTCTTATTAATATTATTATTTCCTTCTCCATCTTTCGTCTTCCTCAGCTTCTTCTCCTTATTCGGTGAATTTGAAGAAGGACCTTCGTTGGATTTCCTCTTCTTTTCCATTGGAAAGCCCCTCTTCTGCTGTGCCTTGTTGATGTTATCAGTGACTATTGAAGAAGAGTAAATAGCATTATTATTATTAATAGTGTTATGATAAGCACTGCAGCCCAGTTTGTGATCATTAATGACGATCGAGCAAAGATCTGCTGCTGTTTTTGTAGTACTACTGATTATGTGGTGATCAAAGTGGAAAAAGTGAGAGGATTTTTGTTCCTCAAAGGGGCCAAAGCACATCTTATTATTAATGGCGGAAATTGGAGGAGGAGATAATATTGATGATGAGTAGTTATTGTTGTTGTAGTAGCTCGTCAACTGCTGCTGCTGCTGAAGAGCTGATGATGATTGAAGCAGAAAAGTGAGGTTCTGCTGCTGATATGATGATGATGACGACGAAGAAGAAAAGGCTGCCATTTAAAATTTTATTCAGAGAAAGTGATGGAAGAGAGATGTTTCTTGAGAATTGTGCGGTGATAGCTAACAACTCCTTTAGAGAAACGATAATGGTTCGACGATGGTTTCGGAGCTATTTATACAGATACACAGAAGGAGAGAGATTATTGTTTCTGATAAGGAATATATGTATATATAAATATATCTTAAAATAATTTTCCAATAATAGGAAGGGTCAATTCGAAATCAAGCCCCACAAAGGGTTTGATTTCGAATTCAGGCCCCGTTTGAGAATTTTTTTGGTTAAAGGACCCATTTTGTGTGGTGTAAAAAAGAGGTATAAAAGATATATGAACTGGTATAGAATGATCGTTTTGTGTTACAAACTCTTAACATACTGGTATGTCAGAGCAATGAAGCGGTACTGCAGAAAATGAACTGGTATCAGATGATCATAAACCGGTACCTGATTATAATTTTGTGTTACAAAATTTCAACATACTGGTATGTCAGAGCAATGAAGTGGTACTACGGAAAATGGATCCTTAAAATCGGTACCTGATTATAATTTTGTGTTACAAAATTTCAACATACTGGTATGCCAGAGCAATGAAGTGGTACTGCGGAAAATGGGTCCTTAAAATCGGTACCTGACTATGATTTTGTGTTACAAAATTTCAACATACTGGTATGTCAGAGCAATGAAGTGGTACAGCGGAAAATGAGTCCTTAAAACTAAATTTTTTGCCGAGAGGACCTGAATCCTAAATGATACTTATAGGGGGACCTGAAATGAAAATGCCCCTAATCGGAATGGTGCCCTAGTTTTTTTTAAACACAAGAAAAACAAGAACATATTTATAATTAGGAGCAATGGGAGATCTATAATAAAAGAATATCATCGTCATATTCATCAATCGTCGTCATTATAAAGGGGGTTTGGGACTGGTCTTTGTATCATGCATGTGGTGCAATAATATAATTCATAAAGATATCGTACCCAGACGTGTCGTATGGTTTAAAAGTGACCGAAAAAAACACCCTCCGTCCCAGTAACTTTTGTACATATTACTAAATCGGACGTCTCACTATCTTTTGTACATTTACATATTTAGTAAAAAACTATCACACACAATCAATATAATAATATTAAATATTCTTAAAAGACGTGTCACATCCATACACTTTTCTACTACTATATTATTAAAATATTCAGTTTCTTAATAACCGTGCCACTTCTCTAAGTGTACAAAACATACGGGGAGTATTATATTATATATGAAAGAGGGAGATATGGATATGATATGTCAAATCAATATTAATGTTAATCTGAACGTCGCACTGCGCCCAGAAACACCTGGAGAAGCTAGCGAAAACGTCTTTAATATGAAAAAAGCGAACGAATTATACGACATTTATTTTCTATTTGTTTTGATGTATCAAACCTTTTGAATGCTGAAGTACGCGGCCCACATAATATGTGTCACCCAACCCATGTTATTGTTCTTGAACATTATTGCCAGGCTAAATAAATTAGAGCTCAAGCCCATTTCAGTTCCCAATTCTTAATACCATGTTGGTCTGAGCTGACACGTAAATGACAATGGGTATCATTCAATTGCTACTTAAAAAGACATATAATAAGCAGAAACAGAGGTTACGCATGTTGGCTGCACTAGTCTTGATCGTCTGCATCTTCTATTTCTTCATCCTCGGGCACGCCGCGCATGTAAAGAACATTATTACATCTGCCCGAAAAGATATATAAACGATCAGTATTGATTGAGACGGTGGATACTTGTTAAGAGGGACTGAAAAAGATGGAGCTTTCAAAAGATCAGCAGAACCTGATTAAGATCTCTCCAAGACTCCCAGTGCATTGACCGTCAATATATTCCTCGGCATTCGCAAGCTGAGAGAAAAATAGCATCAACAGACAAAATGAAAAAACGTAAGCTCGACGTATACTTGAACTTCATTTGAATTGAAGTGGAAATTGCAAAGAAGCATACTGATAATGATACCTGCAAGTTCATATAAGAATCGACAGATACAAGGAAACCTGCAAGAGGGAGATGTTTTCGACGGAGTTACTTGCGAACATAGGATAGAATCTCTAACCTCAATTGATTATATAATAGCTATAAATTCCAGAAACCTTTATATTCCATTCCCCATTTGAGCTTCACCATTACAGGCTTGCCAGTCAAATTGTTCAAGAAGGGCTTGGGATTCACTGGCACGGTCTGCAAACACAACATGTGACAGACAGAACATCAAACGCAGCAAAAGAAGAAGAAAATAATTTTGGTCCACAAAAAAAAAAAATTTACTAGCGCAGCACATAAAAATTACTAGTCCAATCAAGTTGTAAGTACACCGAATTTCGAAAGTCGAAACATGAGAACCAACTGAAATGGAAGTCAAGCGAAATCACATATCATATTAGCCCTCCCAAAGCATGATTCGCAACAAAAAACAAGCCACGGAAACAGCTAACAGTTAAAGAGACTAGCAATAAAGCATAATCCACAACCACAGCCTTAAACCTCGTCAGCTACGAAGTAGTGTATAGCGGGACAAAATTGAGAAGCTTTTACCAAGACAAGAAGTACTTATAACATCACCTAAAATCTATCAAACACTTCGTATCAAGATTTATCAGATAATCGAACAGATTCGGGATAAAAAAACAAGCTGAGTAGTGAAATCATAATGAACTTACAGCCATTACAGTCGCTTCTCTTCGAAGAAAAATTTAGCTTCGCAATCGCACGCCACTCTGCTGCGAATCAAGCGACAAGGTTTTCAAGGGTTCGAAATAATCGACTGATCACCATACTACTTATATGTGGGCCGTTTGGGCAACTTGATATTTATTGGGCCGTTTGAGGAAAAGCCCATTAAGGTAATCTTATCCACTTAAATAACGTGTTTGCCCACGAAGCAAATGCAAAACTAAAGAACAGTCCTTTGTTTCTCATTTAATCACATCAATTTACTTTCAATAATTAGCGAGGGCCAAATCGTTAAGAAAAGAAAAAGAAGAACGTTGCATAAGTTTGTATAGCGTATAAAAATACTTAATTATTAAAGTAATATAATAAATAAAAGTATTTGTGTGCGTACAAGCAAGCAACCCAAAGTCAAATAGTAATATCCATTTTCTTTTCGGTAAATAGAAAATTCCGTTTCTTCTTCACTTAGCTTTGATATATCTCAGAAGCTATCGATTTTGTCTTGCTGAAAAACAAGAACGAGGCGGGGTTCTCTCCATGGTAATGCAGAACTAAATCTTAGCAATCAATCGGAGAATTCAAGTCGCATTCATCGATGAATTTCAACAGTAAGAAGCTCATTAACAATCCTAACGGTAAGGGTTTTTCTCGATTTTCGTTTTTCATTCCTCTATTTCTTGTTTAATTTGTTTTAATCTGTTTTATCATTTGTATTTGCATTTTTGAGCTACCTTAGCTGTTCAAGTTTCTCTGATATGGATCTTGATTTGCCATACAGTTAACCTGTGTAGTTGATTTTTTTTTTTTGTGGTTCAAATCTGTTCGTGTGTCTCTTCCCTTACTGCGTTGACTGTTTAATTGTTATGCTTATATGCAGATGTCGTGACAGAGTTTATCGAAGGGCTTGTGGAAACTTTTCCTGGATTGCAGTATTTGGATGGTTTTCCTCGGGTGCTTCTGTTACTAGATCGTAATCTTGCATCATTATCCTGGACGTGTTTCTCTCATCTAATCTATTATTTAACCAATGCAGGTCAAAGTTGTTTTACGTGCTGATGTTGTTGGCGGGACATATGACAAAGTTGCTATTATCTCAGGTCTTCAAATATTTGGCCTGGCTTTTATATATACTCTCCAGTAGATTTAATAGTTGCATGTTTCTGATCAAGTGACCTGTAACAATTCTTGCGTTTGGCGGAGATGTGGAGATGCTATTAATTATGGAGACTATGGATATATGATGAAGAGATTGATGTATCTCTTTGTATTCGTCTCCTTTTCCGTAGAGATTGCCCCATGCTATTAAAGTGCTATTTATATATGAACTGGCTAATGCATACAGTTTGTTGAAACACCCGAAGAAAACGCATGATAGTTCGTGTTCAGTTACGTCTTGCTATTCAAAGATAAAAGTAACTATTACTTTCTCCCAACATGAAAAAATCACCCTTCTCTGGACTTCGTGTGGCTGCTTTACAGAAGGTTTTTCCTGGTGTTTAATTTCTATCACTATCTGCCTCAGTACAGAAGAACTCTTGTGGTTGATCGAAGTCGCTTGAGTAATAGTTCAATAATAACTGCATATGGAGACCAGAATTTAACTGAATTTGCTTAATGTTTCATACAGGAGGTGGGAGTGGTCATGAGCCTGCTCATGCTGGATTTGTGGGAGAAGGGATGTTGACTGCTGCAATTTGTGGGGATGTCTTTGCTTCTCCTCCTGTTGACTCCATTCTTGCAGTATGCAGATGCTGATTCAATCGCCGTCTGAATAAATTTCAGAAATAGTTTCCGTTTATCAGTTTTAGGTTATCTCAATTAAATTGTTTTAACCAGGGCATTCGAGCTGTGACTGGTCCTGCAGGGTGCCTCCTGATTGTCAAGGTATCTTTAATTTGGATATTTTTCAATGTGTTTCTCATCAATTATGCGTGTATTCTGATCCTCATATTGTTCATCTAATGATGGTTGGCTGCTTATTATATACTTAAGGCTAGTTGTATTTCTTTATTATCCTTGAAAATATTGGAATTCATGTGTATTTTCTGAACTTGTTTCTTTGCTCTTGATAGAACTACACCGGTGACCGCTTGAATTTTGGTTTGGCTGCTGAGCAAGCAAAATCTGAGGGATATAATGTGGAGGTATGTGTTGATGCATGTTCGGTAAAACTCTCGCAATAAGCATTAATATATATGAAGCTTCCATCAGATGGTGATTGTTGGAGATGACTGTGCACTTCCGCCGCCAAGAGGTATAGCTGGAAGAAGAGGTTTGGCTGGAACAATTCTCGTTCATAAGGTTGGTCGAGTCTCTAAGTAACTTTAAATGTTCATGGTAGTATTTGTTTACGAGACTCTGAGCTATGTTTGCAAATTGAAGGTTGCTGGGGCAGCAGCAGCTTCTGGCCTCTCTTTAAGTGAAGTTTCTGTGGAAGCTCAACGAGCCTCAGAAATGGTTGGCACCATGGGTGTTGCTTTGTCAGTTTGCACATTGCCTGGTCAGGTCACATCTGACCGGTTAGGCCCTGGAAAGATGGAGCTTGGTCTTGGAATTGTAAGTTGTTTACTTTTTCATGTTAGATAATTGTAATCAGAAGTTGCTTCATTTGGGACGCATATTTTCTATTAGTTAATCACAGTTTATGTGTGTTCTGCATTTCATTCATGGTGAAAAAATTCAATTGAGTGTCCCACTGGTTTAGAATGTCTTCAAATGTTTGGGTCTAAGACAAAAGCTACTCTTGTGTAATTTGATTATATGTATTACAAAGGAAGATGATTGCCTGCTGCCATGTCTTCTCGATTTGCGACTGACTTGAGTCTAAAATTGCTTTGTAGCATGGAGAACTTGGTGCTGCTGTGGCTGACATTCAACCGGTTGACATTGTGGTCTCTCATGTATTGGCACAGATATTGTCAACGGTATGCTGCTAAGTTTTTCTTGATCCCCAAAGACATGTTTGTTATCTTGGATATATATGGGATATGGAGTTTTCATCCCGTTTACATCATTTTGTGAAATTTGTTATTACCTATATTCTTTACAGTGACCTCTCTTAATTAGTACATAAGCCTGATATTAATCTGATATATCTGTAGGAAACAAATTATGTTCCTATAACTCGAGGCAGTAGAGTTGTACTCATGGTTAATGGGTAAGTTCTAAATGAAATGTTTGTGTCATCTACATTGCTAGGACTTATATTCACGTGAAATCATTTTCTTTAGTTTCATATAGATGCTATATCATTGTTCCTTTAGGAGAAAATATGCATCTAATTTGTTTTCTGTAACGTTTTGTTTTCTTTTACTTTGACATGCAGTTTAGGGGCCACCCCTCTAATGGAATTGATGATCGCGGCCGGAAAAGCAGCTCCTAGACTGCAGCTGGAATATGGACTAGCTGTTGAAAGAGTATATACTGGGTCATTTATGACTTCTTTGGATATGGCGGGTAAAGTATATCATTTTTGTCCTTAAAATGGGGTGTTGTATTGGTGCAAAGTAACACAGATTCTTTCTTGATTTTTTGGCAGGATTTTCAATTACCATTATGAAGGCAGACAGCACAATTTTGAACCGTTTGGATGCCCCAACTAAAGCTCCAAACTGGCCAGTTGGTGCTGATGGTTAGTAATATCCTTTCAATGCATTTGACCACTCTTCTACTCTCCCTTTACTGACATGATCAATATAGGGCTATTTGTTAGTTAACTTAACAAGAAAAGTATTGTATTATCATTATTTTGTGAATATTTGCGTCAGGTAACCATCCACCTGCCAAGTTTCCCCATTCCTGTTCCTCCATCGCCCTCAGATAAGAATGAGAAGGTGTGCTGACTGGTAGTATTAAAGTAGTGTTGGGTGCTTTTGACCTACTATGATAATACCCTTTCGGCTTTCCGATGAAACAAAAGGATGTTTTTACTATTGATGCATTTAGATCTTGGAACAAAAAAAAGACATGCATTAGCAATTGAATCATTCATGTTAGTTTAATGTTTTTTTTCAGATATCATCACGACCTGAGCAGTTAAGTGATCAAGGAAAACTACTTGAAGTGGCTATTGAGGCAGCAGCAACTGCAGTAATCGATCTCGAACTTCGCTTAAACGAATGGGACAGCAAAGTTGGTGATGGTGATTGCGGAACAACAGTAAGTGTCACGACTGACATGTTGATACTCTTATTCTTGTAGCATTCCAACATGGTTTATCAACAAGTGTGTTCTGCCATCTGTATAGATGTACAGAGGTGCCTCAACAATTCTTGAAGACCTGAAAAAGTGGTTAGTATTTTTTTTTTCTTCTACTGCTCCTATTTCTCTTTCTCTCTCATATACATTGCATGAAACTGACGATGAATATTTTGATTCATTAATTATGACGTATGTATTGGGCCGTTGGCTAGTATCGATATATTTGCTTTGTCGTTTTTTCTCTACTTCGGTTTTGGTTCTAAAATTCGCTTTGTCCAGTTATCCTCTAAATGATCCAGCAGAGACTTCCAGGGAAATAGGAACTTCTATAAGAAAAGTCATGGGAGGAACAAGCGGTATCATGTATTCATACCGTCTTCCCTTTTCCTTTACCACATTTTCTTTTCTTGCCTACACGTTCATGTGATTTCTTCACAACTGAAAACAAATATATTCATATATTAATTAACAGATACGACATATTCTTCAAGACAGCTTACACAAAGTTGAAGGCAGATAGTAGTTCCGGAATCAATGCTCTACAGTGTGAGAAAACTATAACCAAATTATTGGAACTTTGAAATCTAGAAGTTTAGCACTGAGTTCTAACACTTACTATACAAATAAAATTAGGGGCTGGTGCTCTTGAAGCTGCCATTGCTGCAGTTAGCAAATATGGGGGTGCAAAGGAAGGATATCGCACAATGCTCGATGCTCTTATCCCAGCTTCTTCTGCTCTTAACGAGGTTAGACGCAATGCAGCAACGACTATACTATGCTTCTTTCTCTTGTATTAAATCGAACCCTGAATCATTTACTCGTTTTGCAAATGTTTTTCTTTCTTTTTATGGTCCAGAATTTGGCATCTGGAGAAGATCCCATCGAAGCTTTCGTGTTATCTGCTGAAGCAGCAATTGCTGGTGCCGAGTCAACCAAAAGCATGACAGCGCTGGTAAGGTTCTTTGGGTGATTAATTATCTTTCTGTTACTATCTCAGAGTAAAACTTGTATGCATTTGCTTAATACTCTAGAAATAGGATGTATCTGTAGAAGTGACTTCAAGCTGATGTACATATACAAATAGGATGCATCTGTATTGCTAGTTCTAACCCCTCAAAACTCTAGAAACTAGCATATTAAGATTATTATCTTCCATTATACGATTCTCATAATTGGATTTGTAGAATTTTCGCCCATTAATTTTTGATGATTCAAATTGTAGGCTGGGCGGTCATCGTATATTTCTCCAGAAATTCTAGCATCAGTCCCTGACCCTGGAGCTATGGCTGCAGCTGCTTGGTACAAAGCAGCAGCATTAGCTGTGAAGAATATTTCAAAATCTTCATGATCAATAATATATATATATATATATATATCATCACATTATGGTACGGCGGTACTAATCTTCCATATCCCTTTTGAACTTTATTTCTTTGTCTTCTATGAGGAAGAAGAAATATTCTGGATTACTATTACGTTATTTCCGAAATCGCTTTTCGCTTACCCAATTTTATGTGTAAAGCTGAAAGAGCACGACTTCAGTTTCATCTCTATTTTAAGATTCAACTGAATTCACATTTCCTATTTATGTGGTGGCTCAAAAGGAGGGAGGTTTTTTCTTCCCCTTCAATGTTACTATTTAATGAGTTAGCAATATCATCTGCGACCCCATTTATTTAGTCGATAGGAACCAAGATACCCAGAATAGCACACGCTTTGTTTTCACAATAACACACACTTATTCATTATTACACACAAACGTCTAAAGTAGCTCGACACACATTTAAAACGATAAAAATCTTAGGCATGAGTATGATGAGCCTCGATATCTTTGATTATGTTGCTGAGAAGCTCCAAATAGAAAGTGGGTTCTGGGCCATCCTCTTTAATTTTCTCATACTCAATTGTCCACTTCACAATATGCTTTTCGCCATTTTCAATAGGAGTGTCTTGAAAGATTATCTTGTATTCCTTGTATATTTCGAACAAGTTACCCTCGATTCCCTTGAATGTCGTCTTCTTCTGTTGCTCGTCTATGTCGAGTAGGGCTTTGAAAACCCTCTTCTCACTTGATCCCACTAATGATGAACATAAATCAAGTATATGGTAATAAGCTTCGTAGCTAACACATATTATTAAGGAAAGAATAAATCTCGCATGATCTTTATTTTATCTTACCAAGAGTATAATACCAGTTGTATACTGAACCAGATTCTCCAAATTTTTCGCCTTTGTGCAGATCACAGCCCTTAGATTTGGTTAGGGGATATACAGGGGCGGATCTACAGTAGGACCAGCGAAAATTTTCGAAACTTTTAGTACTGTACGTGTAGTATATCTCTGAATACATATATAAGCTTTCTATATTGTAAAAAATTAGAATTCCATGTAGTTTAGTGGTAAAGTCGCTGCACTCCACTCCAAAGGTTGGGGGTTCGAATTCTTCCACCATGTATTTTATTCTTTTATGGTGTGTTCCTTTTTAATTCATTTTGAGGTTTATTTATGTATATTGCGTTCCTCTTTAATTTATTTCCTTAGCGTTTCTTATTCTTTTAATTTTCATTTTAGTCATGGTGCTTTTTTCTTTTAAACATTATTTTATGTTTTTGTTCTTAGCCTTTATTGTCCTTCTAATTTTTTTTCCTTAGAATTCTATTCTTAGTTTTCTGTTTCTTTTTTAGTTTAGTTATTTTTGGTTTTTTAACCAAACAATACAACTAAATTAATTATATATATGTATATATATATATATATATATTAATCAATTAGATTGTTATTTAATATCTAAATTAGTTCTCTTTTCACATTTTCAAGTTCCATTCATGGTTAATTTAAATTTGTATTATGCACTAATAAAATTAAAACCAAGTAATAAAAGTTTCCCTCAAATTTTACTTAGCAACTGTATAATTAAAAATCACTTGATGAATAAGAAATACAATCTAAAAAAGGCCCAAATAAATATTACGGTTGATATTCATAACATGGCTCGCGTTATTTTCTCCTTTATTTTCTTTATTGCATATTATTATTTAATATTAATCATATACTACGCTACATCAATATCATGACATGTCGTCAATATTCAAGCTTCATCAAGGTTGTCATAGATTTTGTATTCTCTTTTATATCATTTTTTTGTTTGTTAAATGCACAAAATTTAAATTTTTTATTGTAAGTTCATAAGTTTCAATGAAAAAATCTAAATTGATAAATATTTTCAATGAAAAATAGCAAATAAAAATTTTGACGTTTGCCATTTGTGGCCCCCCGGTCAAAAGTTTCTGGATCCGCCCCTGGGGATATATCAGACAAATTTTCTGGTTTGTGCCTGAAAATTTCATGAAAGAGATCTCCATGACACTTAACCTCTGTTTCGAACGTCAACTTTCCTTTAAGAACCATTTTCTGTTTGAAGAAGATGAAGTATGTATTATGGAGAAAAACAGAGCAAGTATATTCTTCCTAGATGAGGTGTAAACTGCGAAGTGATTTTTTTTTTTCCGCTTCGTTATATATAGATCATTTAGAGTGACGACGCAGTGTAGTTGCTTAACCCATCAATTATTATTTCTTGTTGAGGATATGATAGAAAATTATTCCGAATAAAATAACATATGATGCGTGATCCATGCGTTGTTAGTTGTTGTCTCTTATCTGTCGATGTCCCTACAATATTAATAAATGTGTATTTATTAGTGTTGGTTGTGATATTACCGAGGAGATTGAGATTGCAATCTTTGTTCTCTACGATCTCAATATATGTAAATTAAAGTGAAAAAGACGAAAAACCCCATAGCATCATGATGCATGATTAGGGTTGTCGATGGGGCGGGAATTCCCCGTCCCCGCGGGGATCCGCCCCAAATAGGGCGGGGAATCCCCGGTAATCTACCCCGCGGGGCGGAGACGGGGAAACATTTTTCCCCGCGGATATCCCGGCCCCGTTCCCCGCCCCGTCCCCGATAATAAAATTAATATATATTATATTCAATTAATATTATTATAAGATAAACAATATAAAAATATACTTTAAATATATTAAAATAATATAAATATGATTAAAATATAACTTAAATAATATAAATACTATTAAGATATAGTTTAAATAATATTACGATAATATAAACCGAATTTTTTTTTCTAAAATAGTGACGGGGACGGGACGATTTTGTCCCCATCAGTAGTTGTGTGGATTGTGAGAGAAAGAAAAAAGATTATAAGGGCTAGTTATATGTAGTTGAGGTAGCAGAATATAGATTACTCATTTCGATTTTAGGTTTTCAAAACTTGATATTGGCTTACTATTGTCATTTTGAGGACAAGGAATATTAACTTGCCAAATCATAAATTTCTTTATAACATCACACATCACCCCCCAGAATATATAATTAATATTAAACATTCGACCATCCACACAGGGGCGGATCTGCATGGTGGCCGGGGGGCCACGCCCCCCCCCCCCCCCCCCCCCCTCAAATTTTCGAAATGATTAGTACTATGTCTATGTTGTATAGTTTTATTCAGATATATAAGCATTTTAAGAAATATTCACGAAGTGACCGTTAGCGTAGTGGTTGTTGGTGTAGTAATTTGTCTTGGAGGACGTGGGTTCGATTCACGAGCGTCTGTTTTCATTCCTTTATAACTTTTTCTTTTACTTTTCTATTTCTTCTTTGTTTTTTAACAATTTTATTTCGCCATTTCATTCCTTTTTAGCTTTTTTTTTTACTTTTCTATTTCTCTTTTGTCTGCTGTTTAACAAATTTAATTCTTTTATGTACTTAACTATTTAATTATTTTTACTTAAATAAATATTTTTTAACAAATTAATCAATCAAAATCTTTAATAAAGTACATTGTTTGATTTTCCATTGTAATATCCAGCTTATTTAAGTTAATTTCTTTTTGACATTTTCTAATTTTTCTCATTATCTTTCATCCTCTATTTTTTCTATATAATATTATTATTAAATTAATTATATCGCACAAAAAGAAGCTATTATAATCTCCTATCACTCTTAGAAATATATTACTACTACGAGTAGTTGTCGTCATAAGAGTTCCGTCGATGTTATTGTTGATGTTTTTTAATATTGATATATTTTCTGTTGATTTTGTTAAATGTGAAGTTGTTTCTCGTAAATTTAATACGTTCCAACAAAACGTATATTCCTAAATATTTTTATCGGAATCAATGAAAATATACTATATGCGTTGATGTCATTGCCAATTTTATACAACGCTCCCCCATTAAAAAATTCCTAGATCCGCCCCTGCATCCACAAGCCTAAACCTCTCATGGTTATTACACACAAACACACATTACATTCACTTGAGAACTCAAATTTATTGGATAAAATGCCATTAGTGGTGTAATAAGATCTTCTGCACCCACACACACACACACGTAGTAATAACTAATAAGATCGTCTTAGAATTTCATGTAGTAAAATATCCATGGAACTTAACTTCGCTTTCGAAAAAATTTTCCATTCAGAACCATTTTTAACTAATATTCAAGAACTTTAGATCTTTGCAAACTAGTTAGCCATGCAATCTTTATACAAAAATCATCTTTCTTTCATTCAACCCTAATATTCAAAATATGACTTATCATGTAACACCTCATGTGGTCCATATATAATCATCTCCAATTTCGATAAGGGTTTTATTAGCAAAAAAAAAAAAGTAAATGTGGTCCATTACAGAAACGTGTTACTAAGCTATCCATGTACCCACAAGATAAATGTGCATTTATATTGTTACTTGTTAATTGGGATATTCTCAATCGAACATCTGTCTCGCGGTTTTGTACCCGCAAATGTTTCTTACGATATATATATATATATATATATATAATTATATATATATATATATATATACATACATATATGAGCCACGCAACATGCATGATGAATATTATATTAAACAAGAAACATAATATAATCGTTACATTGCACCATAAGTCCCATAACCATATGTAGGTATCAGTACATGTTTTCTTGTCCCATACCCTTTATTTTACTACTCATGACATTCACATGATTCAAAAATCTGATCATAGAAACAACACTTGTGGGATCCATAGTATAAGTTAATGCGTTAAGTAATAAATAATATTTGCACCATAAGCTTAGCATAGTCGATGAAATCCCATAATGTCGATGAAATCCCATAATGTGTATATTCATATAGTTGGTTGTGAGTGCAATCTTTGTTCAGTACGAGTTGAATTTATGTAAATTAAGGTAGCAAACTACATAAAGACAACAAAAAAACCCATAACATCATAATGCATGATAAGTAATTCCGTTTAAATGAACCAAAACACAGCTTTTGGATGACCCGCAAAATTACAGTTCTTGCTATTCTATTACTTTTGAGAATTTCTGTCCCACATCGGGAAAAACATATCACCCGACTCAGTATATAATTAAAGAGGCCTCTCCACCTATCACCAATTGGTTTTAGGTTGGAACCCTCAATTTCAATATGGTATCAGAGCGGGTTCTATTGCGTGTTATCGCGCATATTTCACTCACCGTCACCCGATTTCATATGTCCACGTGTTAGGCTTTGAATCGTGCCACATGTGAGGGGGCGTGTTGAGAATTTCTGTCCCACATCGGGAAAAACATATCACCCGACTCAGTATATAATTAAAGAGGCCTCTCCACCTATCACCAATTGGTTTTAGGTTGGAACCCTCAATTTCAATAATTACGCATGCTCAACAATTTCTTGTCATTAGTTATTTTCTTCTAGAATAGAATCTATGATGTAAGAGATAAAGTAAATAGCTTCTAAACATTAGAAGATAACAACATTGCAACATTATTACACAACAACATTATTACATCCACTCAAGAACCTCAACTTTATTCGACAGAAAACCACACGCGCAGTACTAAAAGATCACACACACACACACCACACACACTAATGGCAACTCAAAAGCATTATACGTAATAACTTGATTTTACGCATGATGAGCTTCGATATCTTTGACCATATTGACGAGAAGGTCCAAATACAAGATGGGTTCTGCCTCATCTTCTTTAAGTTTCTCGTACTCAATCGTTACTTTGACAAGATGCTTATCGCCGTCATCCTTTTCAACCTGAAAAATGGCTTTGTATTCCTTAAACTGTGAATCAAACATGTTTCCTCCAATGCCCTTGAAAGTGGTCGTCTTCTTTTCATCGTCTACCTCGATAAGAGATTTGAAAACCCTCTTCTCATTTGACCCAGCTGCAGTTTTATTAGTTAGTTATTAACTATGTCATAACTGAGCTTTATTTGCAATAACGTAATGGAACTTATATGTAATGAAATCTTACCAAGAGTATAGTGCCAGTTATAAGCACAACCACCCTCTCCAAGGTTTTCATCATGATCACAGCCCTTAAAGCCACTTGGGGAGATGTTAGCCAAATCGCGTGGTTTTTGCCTTAGAATTTCGTGGAGCACATCGCCATGGAAGTTGATCTCTGCTTCGAAAGTTAATTTCCCTTTCAGAACCATTTTTTTAAATCTGATATTCAAGAAGTGTTTTGTTTTTTTATGTTTGCCAACTTGTTTAGAACTGTGCAGTCGTTATATAGACTGAATTTCTTGGATTTACCCCTTTCACTGAATTTATTATAATTTATTGCATTGTTATTAATTGCAACTACCGCCTAATTTCATCGATCTCTATATAAAATTCTGACGTCGAGGCTCACGATCCCCACCTAATCCCTATTACATCTCTATAAAAAAAAAAGACTCTTACATCAAGGTGGCACCATATCCGCCTTTATGTATGTGTGTATATATATATATATATAGATAGATATATATATATGTGTGTGTGTACGTATGTGTTACGTATAGCCACCACAGCTTTTGGCCACGTAATAAGAGATGCATATTATATTAGACAAGAGACATTAATCGGTACATTGAAAGGAACCGTAGGTCCACAAAATGGCATAACTATAATCATATAATAGGCATTATTAGATATTCCCCATACCCTCTGATAAGCATTAACGTCACACACACACACACAATACAGATAACGTTGAGACAAAAGTATTAATCACAGGTCAGACAATATAAGTGTTGTATGATTAGTTCTTTATTTCGAAACGTTGCATTGATCCATAAATGTTGAGACAAGAAACAGTAATTTGCTTTGATCCATAAAATCCCACAATTGTTAGTACAACATTAAAGATACCCACAACTTCATAATTATTACACATATATAGGCATTATTCGATATACATCGTCCCATATCCTTCCTTCTTTGGTGAAACTATGATATTGTAATGTTTTGATCAATAAATCATTCACCAACTACAAAGAAATTGGCTTTTCATTTCTCATGATGTTCATTTAACCAAATAAATGCATACATCTCTCTTACTCTTCTTATCTAGACCTATGCTACAACATAAATAATAATCAATCGCAGCATATTCCGACAAACCGAACAAGTTTGTAAAGCGCCGCCCTAATTATCAGACATCGTTAAAAGCAAGAACACGCTTTTAGCGATTCTTTGGAAACCATTAGCTTCGAGAGTTCGAAGCTAATACATACAAATCTAATAACTTTGCTTTGTGATCATCGGCTAACTAAATAACGATCTACGACACTTTCATCTGTACTTTGAACTCCAATAATACAGTGATGTAAATCATTACTTCTGCACAAAGCTAATCTACATGGCGTCGTTGGAAGCTCTTCAGATTCCATTGGCTGCAAATGAGTAATAAACTGGGAACTGAATGCGTCTAAAGCTTCTAACATCCAAGTTTGCGAGCATGCTTCTCTAGCTTCATTAATCGTCATCTGTAATGTAAGAAATATCAACCCATAAGTCGATAATTACTTATGTAATAAGATGAGATTAGTTAGCTGCAATACAAAGGATGGATGGAACCATTAGGCGTACGTACCCAAAAGCGTTGGCGAAGATCTTTCTCGGGCCATACATCTAATTCCTCGGTGACCAATAGAGGGAACATGGAACCTTGATGATGCTTGTTTTGGCTCTTGCTCTTGAAGATCCACTCTCCTAATTTTTCCTATGTTAAAAAGGAAAAATGGAGAATGAGAATTAGAATCCAATGCTATATGCTTGTAATAAGTACACAGTAATTAATTTGAAAAGATTAGAGAAACAAAATTACTCACCCCAAGCGAGCCAACGACGCCAGCTTCCTCTAAGGTCTCTCTAGAAGCTGCTAATTCGATATTTTCGTCGAGTTCCCAGCCGCCCTGATAAATATTTAATAATTAATCGGAGAAGGTCGATATATAAAAAGAAAAAAAAAATGGAATCTTTAACGCAGAAATTGTATGAAGTACCTTTGGAAACATCATTCTTGGACTCTTTTGAGAGGTTATAAGAAGAACCTCGACATCTTCAAGCTGCTGTGGTCCATGGATTGGACTATGAGGCTTATTATTGGCTTCCCTTATTCTGTATGGGATGCATCTGCGCGCAATACGTAGAAAAGAGACATGAAATTTTTCGGGCAACGATGTAAAACGTTAATCCTCGGAAAATCAAAGCATTCCAAGAAAAACCCATATACGTAATCGACGTAAAATACAAAACTTACCCAACAACTAGGCGCAATCCTTGAGTGTAACGCTGTAAATGTCTCCCCGTACGCGAGGGTAAATACGCAAGCTTCTCGATTTGCATTGTATTTGAAGGGACAAAAAAGAAGGGAAAATTGGAAATTGAAATCCTGATTGGAAATTAAGCTGGGAAACGAAGATCCCACTATTTATGGAACCTTAACATCTCCATCAACAGCTGAGATGATCTCGCGTTACTATCAATTTTCTTGAGGAAAGGAATCTATTGGAAGAGAAAAGCTCGAAGCTTTAGTGGTACTTGTAGATAAATTGATCATGTCCACTGCTTTTTATAGCTTTTAAAATTTGTGGGCCCCAAAGACCAATGATTGGCCTGATTCGCGTTTGCCTGCAAATAATTAATTATATTTATATAACTAATTTACAGATTGTAATCGACACGTAGAATTGCGCATTGTTTCATATGGAATCACGAAATTTGTTTAATGTGCAAATAATAGCCTTTATTCAAGAAAGTGTTGAGAGAGGGTATCAGTTATACTAAACTCATATCGAGAAAGTTAATGTTTTTGCCATATTTTAACTATCATTTAGGCCCCATTATATTTTTATGTATATATTGTGAAGGACGTGTTTGATTCGCTACGCCTGCCGTGTTTCCGTGTGTATGATTATTCTTATTTTTCCAATTTATAAAATCGAAACATCTTATAAAATTACAAGTAAAGAAAAAGATATATAGACCCACAACAGTAATGACCTTATTGAACAAATCAAAGTCAACTGACCGGCATTAACTTGCATTAAATGTTTATTTAAAACGGTTAATTTGGGTTCAGTCCCCAATATCCAAGTTTCATAATGTTTCAGGCCCCATAAGGTTTTAATTTAGGCCTAAGGACCTAGTTAACGAAAACATAAGTTTTAAGGACCAAGGTGACTGGAAATGACGATTCTATCATTCATAATGGCCAAAAATTACAACCATTTGCCATCGTCTCTTTGATTCGATTTTGGGTTGCGTTTAAGACTCTAAAACCGACTGAAAATCGTTGTTAAGGTGCAAATAAGATGGAATCCACTTTGATTCCTCATGGGTAGTTATAATAAACGAATAATTTCAAGTGTAAGACGAAATAATTATGAAATTCCACTTCGAAAAAACGAGATTATAAATGGACCAAATATCGATTTTAATGGCCGATTAAGACGAAATTGAGTGAATTTGATAATGGGTCTCAATAATGAATGAGAATTAGTGAGTTTAAGAATGAAGTAGTGAAGAATTTTGATGCGACGTACGTATATTGAAGATTTTGTGTACAGATAACTGGGTAACAATTCGTGCAACTTAAGTAACATATCTCACCAAAATAGTAACAGAATTAACAAATACTGTAACATATCACTGAACAAAAGTAACAGTTGTCCAGTAACAATTCTTTGTTACGAAAATCACCAACTACTCTAATAATGAACGAGAATTATCGAGTTTAATGGCCGACTAAGACGAAACTGAGTGAATTTGATAATGGGTCTTAATAATGAACGAGAATTATCGAGTTTAAGAAAGAAGTAGTGAAGAATTTTGAATCAAAATTTTTTATGCGACGTATATTGAAGATTTTGTGGAGACGATATCTGGATAACAAGTCATGCAACTTTTAGCAAATACAGTAACAGATGTGACAAAGACAGTAACAGATGAGGCTCTATTAGTGACAATAACGTCCAAATCGATAAAATCCAAGAAACGATTGAGCCATCCCACGAGTCGACGACGACCACGAGCAGCGACGGTCATGAGCAGCGAGCCATACCACGACGACAATGGCCAAGAAATCGAAGAAAGCAGCGGCGAAGAAGGAGAAAAGGTCGAAACAGCCGAAGGGTTCTAAAAGTAGTTCAAAAATCTCGTTGAAACAAGGGAAAATCTGGACTTTAATGTTGAATAAGGTGAAATTGATCGGCGGTCTTAATAATCAATGAAAATATTGATGTTAATCGCGAAGAAATTTGATGCGGTCCATGATTGAAGCTTTTGCTAATAAAACGCTTGCTAAGTAACAATTTATGCATCCTGGGTAACAATTAATGCATTCTGGGTAACACTTTATGCATTCGGGGTAACGCTTTACGCATTCTGGGCAACATTACATGCATTTTGGGTAACAGTTTATACATTTTGGGTAACAATTTATGCATTCTGCATTGCCCGAAAATAGCAACCTGCACTTTTTGGAGTATAACTTTCGATTTAGAATTCAAATGACCTTGATTCAAGCTCCCTTGATTAGCCAAATTAATTATGTATAACTTTTATTCTTTACGTTATTTTTGAATCGAAGTCCATTGACCTAAAATAAGTGTCCGAAAAAAGATTTACGGGTGCTTAGGGATGTTGTTCGAAAATGGCACTGCATGAATGATTCAACAAAACATGTGCATATGAACTATTAATTGTTTATTACAATCCAGATGGTCGACCTAACATAAATAATTCAACGTAAACCATATGGAAAACAAGTACCACTCTTCTTCTAAAGATGATAATGCTTCTACGGAATTGATTCTACTTACTCAAAACTTGTGGATATGAACTATTATTGTTTATTACAGTCCAGATGGTCGACCTAACATAAATGAGTCAACAAAATTAATGACATCTTCAATTAATTTTAAACGTAAACCATATGCCGTTTACTGATTTCCTGCAGTAACCGTTTAACAATGATCAGTAACACATCAAGACGAGGAAAGAACATAAATGTATATTACGGTAACAAGGTGATACAATACGAGTAACAGAATACATAATCACAATAACAATGTCATATGTAACTAGTTTAGGTTATAATTTCCAATTTTATACTGCAAACACGGTACATTCACTAAAATATATCAATTTACGAAGTTTTAGATAAAAATATATTAGTTTAGGTTATGATTTTAATCACAAACCCTAATTCACAAACTATAATAATTCTGGTAACATATAAACATATAACTAGTAACAGTTTTACACATATTGGGTAACAGATAATCTATGCTTGATAAAATTTAGACTCCCGCCCAAAATTCATCTCATTCTTGTTTCCCGCCCGAAATTTTACCGAGAATTTAGTAACAAATTTAGGCAATATAGTTACAGCAACGCATATATTAGTAACAGATCTTGAGAATTTTACAAATCGGCCAAAACGAAAAAAAATACACCCAACTTTACAAGGTAACAATTAATTACAGTTAAATAACGGGTTTGGCAGACATAGTAACGAGTTTCGTAGACTGAGTAACAGCTTTGATGACAGTAAGAAAAATACCCAAATTATTGGGGTCGATCGTATTTTCGCGAAATTAAAAGATGAACGTCAGACGAACGACCAAACAATGTACCGCAGCTTCCCATTCTATGGGAACTTCGAATTTATAAATGTTAGATGTAATCGTTACCAAAAACGGCTTTGATTTCATCTTATTTTCGCAAATTAGAACACTACACATGGTAACAATTAAGTTTAATTTAATAACGGTCTTGACAGACCTAGTAACGATTTTGGCATAAAAGGTAACAGATTTGGCACTTCTAGTAACAATTTGGACACAGTGAAAATATACCCAAATTATCGGGGTCGTTCGTATTTTCGCGAAATTGAAAGATGAAGGTCAAACGAAAGAGCAAATAATGAGCCGCACCGAGGTGCCCATACTATGGGTACTTCGAATTTGTACGTACTAGATGTAATCGGTGCCAAAAATTTCTTTGATTTCATCTTATTTTCGCATATTAGAACCCTAAATAGAAAGATAAAAACTCATACACATCTTACATCTTGCTTCGTCAATACCACAACACATCCTACATTACACGCCGAAATTGGTTGGTTAGTGGGCATTAGAAATTTCGAACCTCGATTCACTGTAAAAACGAGATTCGTAAAATAAATACTCAGTCGATAACAATTTTCTTCACCAAAGTAACAGATAAAGTATGAAAAATAACATTTCGCTGGACTTTTATAACAATATAACAAAAAGCATAACAGAAAGTCGACGAAAAATAACTTAGTTCGGTATGTAAGATGGGTATTTTCGTCAATACATATTTTTCGTCCTTATCTGTGCCATTTTCAAAAAAGTTGGTCCTTTAAACTATTGTGGACTCTGACAGGGACTGAACCCTTTACGAAACTTCTGACTGGGGCCTGAATACAAATTTCCCCTATTTAAAAGAGGAGGTAAGTATTATCATTGACTCAAATAATTCATGATCAATTCCGTCGGTTGCCGACTATGTTTACTTTATTACTGATATGTTCCTCACGACATTAAGAAAAGAAACTATATAAGCGACGAACTCAATAAGACAGCAAATTATAAAATTACAAACTTCGTGATAATAAAATAAGAATCTTGATTTAAATTTTCCTTGCCAATTGTAACCAAATCATGCAACTTTTTAAAAGCAAGGACCACCACCAATTAAGCATAAAAAGAAGGTTTTCAAACTTGTCATAAAAACGATCACTCTTCGCATCAAATTCTGGTCCATCATTTATGGATTCGAATATTGACTTTTAAAAAAAAAAATTACGCGTTGGCCTTCCATAAATTGGATGAAGATCATGGAAAAATTATGATTTTGCGATATACAAATACAATATTAAAGGTGGGGTGAAAAACAATACCAAGAGATTGTAAGCCCCGTTCCTGTTAAAATCCAAGAATTGACCAAGTGAATAACTGTGATAGTAGTTCGGCCAATTGAGTCCGGCGCGGTGGTGGGCTCCACACGTGTCTCAGCCGATAACTACACGTGTCTCTGCATCTCTCACTTTAATCTCATGACTTAGGCGAACAAATTACTCTTTCCGTTCGCATATAAACTCTAAATTTCTACCGTGATTCCGATGTGGGATACCTTTTTTTATCATCACCAATTTAAATATTTCAAATAGGCTTTTGCCTTTGTATAGTAGTAGACGTGTTCATACGGTTACGGTTACGGTTCACGGTTATGAACCGCCGATTTACGGTTAATAAAAACGTCTAACCGTAACCGAACCGTGGTAATCACGGTTACGGTTACGGTTTTGAACCGGCCAAGCCGGTTACGGTTACGGTTTTGAACCGCTGGTTTACGTTTTTTTTTTTAATTCTTTTTTAGAATATTCTTTCTTTTATAATAATTTAAATATAGTAAAAAACTTTGTTAGTTTATATAAAATGTAAAAAAAAAAGAAATTTCCATTCCAAGTTAGAATTTATATAATAACCTTCAACATTTGAAAAAAAATTTACACCTTAAATATTAAAATTATTATGATTAACATTCATTCTTCGATCCGAAAATCTTTGACGGACATTCGTCGTAGGCATTTAGTTCTAAATATCATGTTTATCACTCAATATTCATTTAAGTTTACTAAAGTCAATTTTATGGTAGTTGATAAACAAAAATAAAAATTAAATATGGTGAATAAATTATCATTGGATATTATGATAAGAGCAATAAAATTATATATTTAATTATTTTTCAAAAACGGTTAACCGCCGGTTATAACCGCCGGTTTACGGTTAGGAAAATGAAGAACCGTAACCGAACCTTCATAATTTACGGTTCGGTTACGGTTTGAACCGTAACCGTTGACCACGGTTAACCGAACCGTTGACCGACGGTTCGGTTACGGTTTGGTTACGGTTTTTCAAACCGCCTGAACACCTCTATATAGTAGCCCACGAAAAGCATTATAAAATTTTATTTTATTTCATCAATCATATGATTCGATGCTTAGTTAAAAAAACGAGAAAATTGCATTTCAATTTATTAAAATTGAGAAAATACAACGTTAGGAGAAGAGTCTTGTCTGCTATGCATCAACAACTCCTATTCCACAGCTCTCTCTCATCCATAACATTCACAAGACTTTATTTTAGATCCTGTAATAAAAATAAACGACAAAAGAAGAAATCACATGCAATGCAAGAACAGAGTAATAGTAATATACCAAGATATTATTCGACTTTATGTAATGACTTTGCTAAATCTTGACGAGTTATTCGTAAAGAAAACCTGGGTTTCATTATTTACCCTTCGGTACTGAACGAATTTCGTGTTGAAGTCGACGATGAACGTTCGAATTTCCATCGGGGCTAGCTCGACTAGAAGCTTAACAGGATCTACGGGCCCGCCTCTTACATCATCTTTGTTCGATCCTCCTCCCTCGACTTTCCATTTCAATCTCTTTTTCTCCATGGATTCTCTTTCTTGGTTAGCAGATAGGCTAGTTTCCTTGATATGGTATATCTGATGTTCAAACAAAGTTTTTTTCTTTTAGTGGATGGAGGAAGATGAAAGTGTTTGTTTGCTGTATACTATATATGATATGGTCTGCTTCACCTTCTTGTTTGGGAAAACCCTCTTCAAATCTACAGTCGCCATTGAAGACAAGTCTTTGTCTTCTCCAGCCTAAAGGAAGAAAATAAAAGGATTACGGTTGTATATATGTATCAGCTACGGAGTATAAATTCTCGGATGTAAAACCTCGTATAGATGTGCCAAACGAAGCAGAACATTTCCGTCGTCGAGTTCCTCGAGTGTTAGTAGAGCGACATTATCGGGTAAAGCATACGAAGGATCCATGGCAGAGTACGTTGGTACTGGGAAATTCCCAGATTTATCATCCTGAGAGTGCAAGGGGAAAAAAGATGCACATTTATGAAATATTTCAAAGAGAAAATGAAAAGACTGCCTTGTCCGAGTTTTTACCTCCTCGGAGAAGGCCAAAAGAAAAGGCGAGTATATCTCTTGTCCCATCGAACGGCGCCACTTGGATCCCTCTCCGAGAGGATCGTACCTGAGATAGTACTTACCTTCGACCTGCAGAGAATCGATAATCGCAAGAGGAATATTTTCTTCTCTTCTTTTCAAGGAACAAAATTGTAAATTCAATCATACTGCTTGTGAAAATCAAACAATGGATTGATTTTATCACAGAGAAGCTATCTAGGCTTACGGCTAAACCGTTGCACGTATCGCCGACGCAGACCGTCTCGTTTAAGGCCTCGTCAACGCCTCTGCCATCATCGTAAAGCAACCTCCTGCAAAACGTACCGTGAAAATTTACCATCTAAAGATCAAACGATGAGTTGATCTGAGAAATTTGCTGTTTGCAGTGGAAAAGATTTCCAAAATTAAGAAATTGGGAGAAGGGATATAAACTTAATGGTTGAAAAATAGAAGGACCTGTGGAGCATTATCTCCAGTTCTCCATCATTAATACTTGATCCACCCACAGATCTATCCACCAGAACTGAGAGCTCCGTGTTCTTATCTTTGATGTAAATGCCAAGATTTATCTAAAAACACATGAAAAAATGGTTTTTTCGTACAAAAAGATATAGTGACACAATGTTCTTGCAGTATACGTGCATGGTGTGTGTGTGTACTGTGGGCGCTCTTAACTTGAGGATGGTAAAAGCTGCTACATTTTATTGAAAACTTACTGGATAATAATTTCCTGCAACTGGTTGGTTTACTTCAAGGTTCCAATCAGATCTGTAATCTCGAATCTGCAGAAGAAAACAGAAAACACAAAAACAGAGTTTGAAGGCCGGCAAGAAAAGAAAATCAGTTCAACGTGACTTACGCGCTCAAGAAAATCACGGCCATTGGAGTCAGTATAAAAAGTTTTATTGCTTCCTATTGAGGATTTTATCTGCGTTATGATTTCTTTCCCAAGGGAGTCCTCAATAGGTATCGGACCAACCTGTATTTGAATTAAGTATGAACATATACCTTAAATTCTTGTTAGATTTCTAACAAAAAGAAACAGGAAAACGACTGACTAACCATAAATTCAAACTCGGCATGTCCCGTGTCTTTGAACACTCTTGTAATCTGCACACATTCGTGTTAGCCATTTATGATATTTACAAGTCTTTAAGAGGACAAAAATGTAATAAGCTTTACAAGACCTGATATATCCATGAACTGATATTCTGATGAAGTTCATCATAAAGTGGTCCTTTTAAAACTGTCACAGTCTGAAATACACAGTGAACAATTATAATGTAATGCACCACATGCCTTAACTTTGATGTATGATTGTGCTTCATAGTACCTTCACTTCGGGCTCTATTGTCTTCTGGCCATCTGGGCGGAAAATATACGCCCCAGACGCCTTCAAAAAATTTAACTAAATTAATAAATTAAACTGACTAATTATTACAATATGCTTCTTCTAGAGTCTTTCTGTTACCTGATCCTTGCTCGTATTTTGCCCAATATAGTAACTATATGATTGCTCCAGTGAAACGTTCACCTGCTCATGTATATAAGCTTCATCAAGATTCACCACCTTATAGCTCTTGAGAATCAATGCCCGATAGCACTTCCATGCTTATATTCGAGCATAATAGATACAACATACGAAGGGAGTGGATAAAATAAAATAATAAATTAAGAATAGTGTTGAGTTGCAAAACGCATACCGAACTCTTGCTGTTAACATATCGTTTGAGCGTTCCATCAATTCCTGAGTAGATGAGCTTCAAATCGCCAGGCCCTATCTCTATGTCACCAGCTTGTTTCCCATTGAATGTGTACGATGTTTCTTTTATCAAAGAAGCTGAATCAAATGGAACACGAAAAAGAAAGTAAATACATCTTGACTTCTATGAAACTCGATGATATAATAAGGTTGTGACTAACCTGCTGATTTACCACTCGAGATCGTATAAGTGCTGAATCCCAAAGGCGGTACATTAGCGGTAAATGCAAGCCAAAACCTGGGAGTCGAAGTAGGGGGTTTCCCCGTGTATGCAGTGGCATAAAAGTTTCGGTTTGCTATAGAAGAATTAACTATAGGAACGAGCTGCGATAAAATCGCATTTCCTGTAGAATCTTTAACGGTGAGATTGTCGCTGATTACCTATATCACATAAAGGGTCATTAGTATGATGCTAATTCAAGTTTTTCTTCGTCCTTTTATGATGCAAGTAGTTCAGTTCGGTAGTTTAAAGAAAGGAGAATTCTCACAGGAATTCTCACGACCGATGTTCTTTTCCACCCGAGAGAATTATAGGCAAGTACAACCTGCAAGGAAGGAAATAACGTGTTACTACACATAATAGGTAAAGATATATTAAACTTGTGGTATATCTTCTTACAAGTTTTTTCCCAGAAGAAAGATCAACTTCAGTAGCAGGACAGTAAGAAATGTTCAGAAGTGGACACTGCAAAGAATAGAGTACACATTACACGACAATTCCAAACTTTAAGGCATCTTTATAAGCACAAAGACATTATATGGAAAACAGAGTATGAAGGCTCCAGAATGCTTGCCTCGACGAAGTTTGTAGTAGGATTCTTGCATTCACCAGATAAGTCTGATTGCGTCAAGCAAGCGAAAGAAGCTGCTACAACCTTCTTGGACTGCATTTTATTCGACGAACAGCACAGTTAAGGAAAGAACATAAAGAGTTACGTCTTTTATGAGTATTTGCAAAAATCCTACATCCTCATAGCCAAGCGTAAGACGTGTTGCATAGTCATCGGCGACGTGTTGCTTCTCCGTACCAGCTACTGCATCGTGGTGTTGCGCAACGGCCAAAGCATCGGCCAGTGAGTCGGTTGTTGGACCTGATTTTTTTTTCCCAGTGAAATATTCTAACTGCCGGGCTGCCTATATATATGTGAGAAACATTGATTAAAAGATTAAGAGAATAATAAGTAGAACATGATATATGAAATGTTTGTTTACTACCTACCAAATAATAGCCGCTCAATGTTCTAACATAACCTTTGATAGCTGGCCTACTTGTGAAATAACCTGTCCAGTAAGCATTGATACGGTCTGCATACCTGATCATCGAAAAAACTTTAGTAGTTCATCAAAGTTCTGTAGATATTTTATAAACTGAATTAATAATAGTAACTCACGGGAAGTAGTCATCAGATTTGAGGGGCCATGCCTCGTTTAAAGCATATTTAGCATCCGTGTAAATAGAAGGGGTAGAATAGAGCACATTCACACGTCCATCCTTCAAAATACGATTTTTTTTAGGTTGTTTTAAAATAAAAGAAATCCATCCAACATGAAGGACATATATACTAACTTGATTCGCATAATGTATGAGCTTGTCCATATTCCTGAACCATGTTTCTGCATACTGATACTTGAAATCTGTTCCCATGGTCCACATTATATGATTTGACCGAGTAACATTTGCCTGAGGAAGAAAACGATGAATGTAGATAATCATTTCAAATGGATCAACAAAGATTCGTAGAACTTCACTTCACCTGTGCAATAGCAGCTTCCACGAAGCTCTCTACACGCTCTTGAACATTGTAGTCAAAAAGATTGATGTCATCCTTCAACCAATAAAAGATAAAGTTATATCACGCCTTGCCCTAGGGAAAGTCATATATATATATATATATATATAATATATATATTATATATATATATATATATATATATATATATATACCTGGACGATAGGAGAGTCATCATTGATTTCATAGTAAAAACCAGTAGGAGGTTCGTAATTGCCAGCATAAAAAGAACCAGCGAATATCTGAAATCACAATAGAAGATCTGAGATCTCAGCAATACAACCAGATAACACTTGGTCAAACACATCACAGTTAGAATTCGCCTGACAATACATATACATATGTACATATAGCGTGTTAGGCAAAAACAATGAAAACAATCTTGATATCATCAACCTGAGAGGCTGGGCCACGAGTTTTTGAACCCTGCCATACAACTTCGAGCTTCTTTTCATCTCTCCTTTTGGCTCTATCTTGGTAGTCGATACGAGCAAAGTAGAGAGCATCAAATCCAACCTAAACAAAAAAAAAAAAACATATATGCTCAATACATCTATCTAGCACCAACTTGATATTACAATTGATGACAAAATGCTAACCAGAGTTACAACTGATGTGAAAATGCTAGAATACCTCTGCCCCTAAAAGGTAAGCCTGAACAGCAGAATGCCCAAAAGGGTCAATTTGCCAACCTATTCTTGGAGTCACATTGAACTGAGCCTTAATATATCTATGCCCTAACGTTGTCTGATCGATCATGTCTATATAATGTGTTGCTGCCTCATCGTGCATACACATACCACCATTTCTGCAAATCAAGAAAAGCTGAAGGAGTAAATGCTTACAGAATCATAGATCAACCATTCACTATGCCATAACATAACTTTCAATTACTAACATCAGCTCAAGTCGACCCGTGTTAACTAACATCTTCACCGTGTTCTTCGTGGCTTCATTCTGGTTTCTCCACCAACGTTGGAAAAACGCCTAACCGCGGATGGAATTAAGAAAATCAGTAAACAAATGAAATGAAATGAAAAAGGATCATCTATGGAACCCATTTTACCTGCTCCACATAGATAAACCTCCGATTTTTATCCGCCAGCAAAGCGGGTATCAGCGAATCTAGCACATTCTGAACGCATGCTACCTAAGAAAAACAGGGCCACGCATCAATTTCCAAGAAATGAACATATTACTTCAACACAAACTCCTACTGAAAATGCATCTCAGTTCATCAAGAAAGGGAACTAACCTGAATCGAATTATTAGCCCCAACATAGTACTGATCGATAGTCTTCAACCACCCAACATCGTCGTGCGTATGAGGTACCAAGTGCACATTAAGCTTTCCAGAAACAATACCTTGTGAGGTGTTATAAACGATGTATCTACCGTCGGCCACCAATAAACACAAGGTCAACGCCGCCGAGAAAATGAGTAGCCTCTCCATTGAGCTCAGCTTCCCACTGCTTTCACTTCTCTTGGATTAATACATAGAGCCAGAGAAAAGGACAATATATAGGAAGCCCACTGACATATATATCGATACATGAAAGGATAAGAACTAGAATTTCTTAGCTAATCACTGTCAGATCAAGTATACAAAATCTTTATAAATATATTCAAATCAGAAGTGCAGCGTCTCACGAATTTACATATACCCATGAACGTTTTAGTTACTTATTTCCTACTATGATTACTGGAGCATTTATATGATTGGAAATTGCTATTTTCATGTATGTACCATAATAAATTGCTATGATTTCGTCAATTATCAACAAGAAATATACCACCATTATCCAATAGCTTAGTAAAACGTAAACCAACCATGTTTGGGCCGTATAAGAGGTTAGGCCCACTAAACAGCCCAACTAAGCCCACGAATTCTAAATTACCGGCCCACTGATAATGATTGGAGGATTTAATTCCGTAGTACGGTAAGCTTGGCTTGGCTTTTTTTTTTTTTTTTAAAACAATCTATTAATGACAAAAGGCTAAATAGCCTAGGGGACCTTCTGTATACAGATTTCACAGATAGGCGCAACTCATACGGAGTTAGAAAACCACATGGCAGACAAAACAATCACAAGCAACAAAAAAGAAAAAAGCCCCTGCATTGGTACATTGTACCCTACAGCTGCTACAGACAACATATCAATCATGCAATCATTAGCCGCATTCCAAGAATTCAGCCCACTCGAAACCCGCAAGCTCAATGATGGTTCGATCTTCTCGCCACTCTCCCTTAAAAATCCAAAGATTACGTGTCTTCCAGAGCATCCAAAGAATGTAAACCGAGAGTTGGACTCTAAACTGGAAGACCTCCTTCTTAGGCCCCGAACACATCACTCCCCACCAATCCTTAAAATTCCCGATCTCCTTCAAACAATTCCAAGAAACTGGTGCCAGCTTCCAAGCATTGCACGCCCTCGAACAACTGAAAAAAATATGCTCCATAGTTTCATCTTCCTCTCCACACATTGAGCATATTGTATCGAGTTGGACTCCCCTCTTCTTCAGATTAATCTTGGTTGGCAGGGCATCGTGTACACATCTCCATAGGAAGTGCTTTATCTTATTTTTAACTTTCACCTTCCAAACATTAAGCCACAACCTCTTCATGTTTTCCCCTCTATCACTCCCTTCACAACCTTCATGTTTAAGCTCGTCAATAGATGATAAAAATTTATAGGCTGATTGGACTGAAAATTTACCATGTTTGTCATTGGTCCAAAAGATCTTCGGTCCAATCCTATTTGGTGTTGAGAGAGCATCTGAAAGTTTGAGAGTTGACCCTTCTTCTGTTTGGTACACGGCCCCAGCCACTAGCACATGCCTTGCCTTCATCCAACACTTCCAAAGCCACGAAGAGGACCCGGTTATCGACACCTCAAACAAACTTGATCTAGGGAAGTACTTAGCTTTAAGCAATTTGGCCATTGGCAGATTTGGGCAGGTCACTATCCGCCAGAGTTGCTTGGCCACCAATGCATCGTTAAACCTTTGTATCTCTTGAAATCCTAAGCCGCCCGCTCCCTTCTCCTTCGTCATTTTGTTCCAAGCCTTCCAATGAAGTTTGTGGCTCCCTTCTCCTTCGTCATTTTGTATCTCCAATGGGTACTTGATTTTTGTGCAAAACACAAAAATGGAGTACATGTTTGCTCCAATGGGACTCTATATCTAACACAAGTATTGTGTTGATCTGAAGAGAAACTCTAGATCTAGAGTACACACAATTTTCAACACAAAACTAGAGTTTTAATTTTTAATTTATTTTTTTATTTGAAAACTTATTTTAAATTGTTAATAATGATATAAAAACTAAAATAAACCTATAATAATATAGGCCGTACAGACCAAAAAAATATGCAATACGTTTATCAACTATGAATGAAAGTATTCGCAAATAGTTTAGTAGTCATTCAGATCGGCTCCGTTTCCACCTACCTAGACTATCAAAATATTTGCAAAAGTGCACATTTTGAATTGAAGAATGCATTAATAGATCATTTATGGGAACGATGTGGTTCGTCAAATTACTCTTAGGTTATGTATATTTTTGTTGAATGCATTTGTTACAATTATGTTATTTTTTTAAATATAATGTTATTTTTTAGTGTAGAAAATAGAGTTGATGGGTTGGAAAAAAAATTAGTGTTAGAAAATAAAGTTTATGGGTTGGAGCAAAAGCACTATAGCAACTGTATTTTTATGTAAAATTAACTTTATTTTTGTGCTATGGGTTGGAGATGTTCTTAGGAGGTAATTTTAGTATTTCTCTCTTTCTTTTTATGTTATCCAATCATAAACTAGAATAAAAAAATATATATTATATATGCATTATCGAGTCTGCTTAAAATACTAATATAGCTCACTCGCCGAAGAGGGGCACTACAACGACAGACAAATTATCCCGACTTCCTCTTTCGTAAGCTGTTCGAGTGATCAAATCCGCCGCCGACAGAGGCTTGACGACGACGCTTATGCCATTTTCGTCGTCGAGAATATTGCAGACGTCTTTCGGAGTTAAGCTTTCGAATATTCCATCGGAAGCAACGACCAGCCAAGCGTCGTCTTCGCTCAACGGCAGCCACCCTGTGATTTCTGGCTCGGAAATAATTCCGTATCTGGGGTAACATAACGACAAATGTAATAGGTTTAGTTTAGAATCCCTCGCTTGTTGTAATAATAAAACTAAGCGCAAAAAAAAACCTACAAAATAACCTTTTCAAAGGCACGTCGCCGATCGCACGCGTCATGGGAAAGTGGCCCATAATGAGAGGAACGATTTCGCTGTCGATTATAAATCCGCCGGCGGCTTCAATTCTTGCCCTCTCCTCGTCTATTAAAGCAGTGTGATCCCTCGTAAGCTCCTTGGGAGAAAGCCGTGGTGAACCATCTACATTATATATATGTGTGTGTGTGTGTGTATAGAATGATCAAATAAGAAAAAGCAACCAAAGAAGGGTATATTATATATAAACCTGCATGAGATGATTGTGTATTATTCTTGGAGCAGAGTAATGCTTTCGAGTCCCCAACGTTGGCTACCAAAATTTGATTATCAGCTACGAGAGCAACAACTGCTGTTGTCCCCGAGTAAAGATTGTGTGTCTTAGCTACCTAAAATCGACAGGGAAGAAGGGATTATTTCGAATCAGAAAATTTAATCCCTTACAACAGTTAAAAAACTTACGAAGTAAAAAAGGATTAAAGGTGCTACTGATACTGACATGAGTAAATGCTTCGTCTAAATTGTTGATTGTCTTCAACAGTTCGTCTTTGAGGATTTCCTTATGGTTTAGCTCGTCCATCGCCAAAGAGCTGCTGTTGCACGAGCATCAAGTTACCACGAAATCAAAAGAGAAGAGAAGGGACTGATTAAGGACATTATTCACATATGCAGAATTGAAAAAACATGGGGGAAACTCGGCGAACGATGCGTCAATCATAAGAACAGTTACAAGTACAAACAGGAAATTGAAAAATTGACAAAATTACTTCAAGGAGAGAAAGAAGATAAAATTACAAACATGCACATACATAAGAGATAGAGAGCTACACCTGCAAAAAGTAGCTTGATTGAATTCACCACCACAAGGCAAACCATGGACCCTTCTTTCTGGGTATATAATACGAGTCAAAATGTTGGATATAAAATCGGAAAAGAATCTCTTTGAGGCCATTTCACTAGCTTCCTCTCCAATATGACCATCAAAAACCGCCACCAAATCAACTTTGACCGTATGGTTGTCTGCAATCAATTCACATGCATATATGTATATAGTTTCTCTTCAACTGTAATACTACTAAATCACGTACAATAATGCTCTCAAAACTAACTAACTGAAGATCAAGGACCGAGATTACCGTGAAAAAGCATGGGAATGCCGAGATCGCACAAAACGCGGTCCTCCTGGTAATTCCTCCTACCTTTGACAGTGGAGAACTGACAATTCATTCTGTAGAGATTTGGGTGCTCACTGATGAACTCATTAACCCTATCTCGATGTTCGAAGAATAGAGTTGGAGATGGGCGATCGATTTCTCGTGCCATCTCATTAAGAGGAGGATAGGGGTAGAACCCATAGCAGGAAACTGAAATAGCGAAGAAGAGAAAAACTCCAAAAACCACCACGAAAACCTTGCGACTCCCCATTCCTTCAAAGAAGAAAATCACCAAAAGATCACACAAGGATTCTACAATCGAATTATGGCGCCTTATGAAAAAAAAAAGAGGGCTTTTTATAGAGGGATTGTAAACAAGTTTTATTATAATTGGGCCGTAGTTGATATTGGCCCAGCCCACGTATCCTATTTAATTCAATTAGACAATCGTATTCTATGATCTATCATGCCATTTCCCACGCAAATTCTCTCTCCTCGATTTGAGTTCGACGATCGAACGCCGAAACCCTTACTGGCGCCAACTGCAGGAAATGGGGAGCCATGGAGAGCGATTGGATGTGGAAGATGACGCAGAAGAATCGATAGTCGTAAGAAATGAAGAAGAGTCGGCCATGGAGCTGCTGAGAGACCGATTCAGACTATGCACAATCAAAATCGCCGAAGCTGAAGGTTTGTGCTTCCGATTTTGTGTTGTCTTCATCTATACTAATTATTTGTTTGATCTAATCTTACGCTTCTTTGCGCAGCCATGCGAAATGGCATGGAAGTCTCAAAGCCGATCACGACCTGTATATCCGACTTGGCCTTTAAATACGCACGTAAATTCTCTTCTCCGTCGTTATGTTTCTGTTTGTGTTATTGCCGTTGAAACTTTCTGGATGATTGATTTTGACTGGGCTGCACACGAATAGGTGAATGTGGTGCAATCTTGTCGCTAGCAATTATAAGATTGGGTATTTTGAGCTTTGTAATAAGTCCTTCTCTTAAGCATTTCCATACATCAGAACAAGGAGTCATAAGTTTCTCTTCCTCTAACGAACACATTTTTTGTTTCTTGCAAAAGCAGAACAGTTAGCTAAGGACCTTGCACTGTTTTCCCAGCATGCTGGTCGGAAGTCCGTGAACATGGAAGATGTTATACTCTCAGGTACATTTTTAACTGTAACTTCAAATGAATGCGTTTATCTCTGAAACCCATCACGTATGTCTAAAGTCTTCTGTGCTGGATAATGAAATCTTCTTGCTTATCATGGACCAATGTAGTGTTTATTAACTATCTAGCAATTATCTGGTAATGACTGAGGAATCGGTACTTGAAACAATGTAACCATAAATACAAAAACAAACTGGAAAGCATGTAAATTTCCACATCCCTTAAGGTCTTTCCTTACGGGGGAGAGTTTTTCTTCGAGTTCTTGGCTGAATGTCTTTCATATTAGTGTCCTCTTAGGCTTGTGGGATTGGTTTCGTCTACCTCGTTCTTTGATTTATTGTGACTGCACGGTACGTTTTTTTCTCCAGTGCATCGCAATGATGATCTTGCTGTTTCTCTGAGGTCCTTCAGCAACGATTTGAAATCGAAAGAACCTCCGTCTGACAGGAAAAGGAAGAAGAATGCGAAGAAGGAAGATAAACTTGATGTTCTCCAAAAAGCTGATCCCTAAGCTTGTAACAGCACCGCGGTGTTGTATTTATTATGTTACTTCGTAACTTTGGCAGTGTTACCTTCATAGAGATCAAATGTTTCTGCAATTTCAGTGTAGGAATGTTTAAGATTCAAATTGAAGTGAAATAGATTATATTAAAAGAGAGATCAATGAATACAATTACGCTTGGAATGCATTTAAACTTTTTGCTTTGAAGAGTTGGTGTGATTCAATAGAAATGATACTAGTAATGAATATGCCAAATTGAACGCGCAAATCAGAAAACGAGCCACCACACAGTATTTTTTTCGGAGACGGTATAAAAGCAATAGGCAACATCAACCAGGTGGTGGGACCCACGTAAACCCAGATAATCAAAATTACTCGAGATTTCTTCAACACCGAATTAGGGTTTAGTAGGGGTTTCATTCTGCAGATTCGTCGTTCTCCTGGAGGCTTTGGAGCTGAAATTATGGACCCGGATGAAATTGAAAAGGCAGTGCTTGATTATTTGAACAGGAAGGGTTTCAAGCAAGCTGGCCTTGTTTTGCAACAAGAGCAGCAGCAGCTACGACAAAGCGGCAGAGGGAATCCTACTGTGGATATCGATCCTGATATCGCTAAACAGCTCCTAGCATTCACTGAGTATGAACCTTCTTTTTTTGTTCCAGAATTTTGCTTCGTTGTTTTCCAGAATTTTGTTCGTTTTTCGGTGTGTGGTGCCGTTTGGGTTTCTGGGCATTGTGGGGTACAACGTTCTTTGTAACATCCCATTGGGAAGTTGTGCCTGACACTCACTGCCTTTGGATTGTGCCAGGTGTGGTTCTAATTGTTCGTTAGCCCTTTGCAGAGCTGATGTTCCTTCACAGTACCATGATGGGTACAGAAAACTTCGGTCATGGGCATATAATTCTCTGGATCAGTATCAGGTAGGTTGCAAATCTTGTTTCATATATGGTTTCTTTTGTTCCCTTGTCCTTCATGTTGCGTTATATCCGCTCTTGCCATACATTCTGCACAAGTCTTGTAATCCTTTTCCAATGTTGTCTCTTTATTGCATGTCCTGGCCGTGCAGCATGAGTTAGTTCGTGTATTGTATCCGGTATTCATCCATGCATTTATGGATCTTGTTGCGAAGGGACACATTCAGGAAGGTTTGTTTCTTTTATCAAGAATCCCTTTCTAATAACTTGTTTCTTGTTCGTACCTTTTAGAATCGTTTTTCCTATTTTTTGATCTTTCTACTTCCAGCTCGAGCTTTTTTCAACAGTTTTCGAAAAGACCATGAGATGACGCATTCCCGCGACCTTCAAAAATTGGAAGCTGTTCTTTCTCCCTCACATCTGGAGGTACATGTCTTTCCTGGGACAAGTGTCTATTAATTTTGCTATGCATTTTAAATTGTCCTCTAAATTCTAAACCGTGATTAATTTGTTAGGAAATGGAATTTGCACATACCTTGAGGCAAAGCAAGGCGAGCATTAAGATTTGCCAAGTAACTTTTTCCTTTCTCTCTACAAATCATTGTGTGTGTACTATGCATTTGTTATGTGGTCTTCTTGTTTTCCTTTTCTAGTACTGGTAAAGTGCGACATCACATAAATATGAATTCCATGTTCAGGGTTTCATTAACTCATGACTGCAGTCCGAAATAATGCAGACTTACGTCACGAATCATGTAAAGTAACTGTTGAAACAAGTCATCCCCTTAAAGGAAGATTTTTACCAGGGAAAAAGAAAGTCAATAGTCGTGATCCTTTCCCCTTTGGCTTTAAGTTTTGTTAGATAATCTCCACAAAGTCAATGATCACGCTAATAGGATTCTATTTAATGATCTTTACATTTCTCATTTTCATGGCAGTACTCGTATGACCTACTTCTTCAATTTTTACACAAGTCTCAGTCTACAACAATGCTTGGAATTATCAACGAGCGCATCAATTTTCAAGGTGCTCTTCCAATTCTTATTGGTTACTTCGAAAAGTTTTGTTATTCATTGATTTCTGATAAGTTAGGATGATTTCTTTATGGCCTTTTGCATTGTGAAGTTAATAATATTATGGTTGAATTGACAGTGTCTCCTGGGCAACCCAACTCAATTGCTGATGATGCTGTGTGACTCTTCTTGGAAACGGGCAGGATGCAGCTAATTCAATAAATCAGAAAGAAATTCAATGGGGGGTTAGTCCGCCTTAATATATGCATAGGACAACCAAAATCACATCTTTATTTGTGTTTGGAAACAACGCGATGCGTTTAAGACATATGTTCTCCAATATTGTTTAATCACAAACAGCTGCTTGAAGATTCATGGGAAGACAAGCTGGAAAAATTGGAAGAAAAGACAGATGGGGAAATAAAAGAAGGGGAAGTCGAAGAAAATAAGGTTGTTATGGCTCAGTTAGATTCTAATCTTGGGCACATGCTTTGTTCTCTGTCCACTAACATTTGCATATTCTTTTTGAGTGCAGAAAAAATCTGCTGATGGTGTCAAGCAAAGTGCTACACTCAAAAAGTCAAAAAAAGATAAGGTCGGTGGCGCTACGGTGAAAGCTTCTAAGTCAGAAAGCACCACAGCTTCTGCAGCACCACGTGTCAAGCCTGAGCTCCCGTTGCCAGTAATGTAAATTTTCGTACAGCCCTGTCATTTGTGATTTGTTTATGCTCTTGTTATAGTGGTTGTAACTTGTAAGGATAGATAGAAGTTTAAAGTTTGCTTGTATGCTGTTGCTGATCCTTCTTGAACTTGTCTTTTAATAAGTTGTTTCAGTGTTGAACCTTATACTTTAGAAATCAAGTGTTTCTGGTTGATATAATTTTTTTTAAGAACATAACTTATCATGGAAACCCAAATGAACTTTATTTACCCATTGTATTTTGTGTTTTCCAGACCAATGGAAGTGGAACTATCTATACTAGAAGACTTGAGGAATCGTGTGCAATTGAGCAACACTTCGTTACCTTCTGTCTGCTTCTATACTTTCATAAACACTCATAATGGGTTAGCTTCTCAAATCTCAAATCAATGCACTGTTTCGTTGTTCGTTTTGTATAATGTACAGTACAATTTGCAGTTGTAATATACGAGTAATTATGATAATCTGTCGTAGGTTGAATTGCTCTTCAATATCACATGATGGTGCGTTAGTAGCTGGTGGATTTTCGGACTCATCCTTAAAGGTCTGGGACATGGCAAAGCTGGGGCAGGCAAATGAGAATGTTTCCAGCAATACCATGCCTACCTCAGGTTCTGGGGGTAGACCATACACATTGCTTCGAGGCCATTCTGGGCCTATTTACTCTGCGAATTTTAGCCCTTTTGGGGATTTTATTCTGTCATCATCAGCAGATTCTACTAGTAAGTTTCTATATTTGCCTTCATCGCGTGTGTTTTTCCAATCATCTTGCTTTGTTTTGTTTTTGCTTACTAGGGAATGATGTTTATACTTGCAGTTCGATTGTGGAGCACTTCGTTAAATGCAAATCTTGTTTGCTACAAGGGTCACAATTATCCAGTATGGGATGTTCAGGTATGCCAATCTTAATGGTGTTCTGTTACATGAATATCGATGCTCCTACTGGTGGAGAACGTCCTCTTCTTGGGCCCCCGTAATTTATAATCTAAAGCATAAAAAATGTCATTAATGGATATACGGCTATTGTATTCTAGTAATCATTGCTTTCAAAGTTGATTTCGTGTCTGCTTACTGGGCTTACAATTAAACAAAAATGCCATTACTATCTTTGGATTTTCACAAGACTTTTCCTTGACTGTGATGAATTATCCAACTCATCCCTAAATCACTTTGTCAAAATGCAGTTTAGTCCTATGGGGCACTATTTTGCCAGTGCTTCAGCTTCCCATGATCGTACAGCTAGGATCTGGTCTATGGATAGGCTACAGCCCTTAAGAATAATGGCAGGCCATTTATCTGATGTAGACGTGAGTAACTTATCTCTTCTCTCCTTGAACTTGCTATGATCTGCGTTGACGTCTGAGCTCTAAAATCTTCAAAATCCTCAGTTAATAAATCTCGTTCGATCTGTTTTGTGCAATCATTTTTAGTGCGTAAAATGGCACGCAAACTGCAACTACATTGCCACTGGATCCAGCGACAAGACGGTGCGCTTGTGGGACATTCAGACAGGAGAATGCGTAAGAATTTTCGTAGGCCACAAAAGTATGATTTTATCTCTAGCAATGTCCCCCGATGGTCGTTACATGGCCTCGGGCGACGAGGACGGGACGATAATGATGTGGGATCTCTCTACTGCTCGTTGTGTCGCGCCTTTGGTTGGCCATGCCTCTTGCGTGTGGTCACTTGCCTTTAGGTAAGGAAAGAAACAATTTCTCTTTCACATTCTCTCGATCCATGTCCACCCTATGCGACGTAAGGGCAAACTTTTTTTTATTTTTTATTTTTCTGTAAGGGAGAAATGAAGCGTAAATGTTTGGGATGGTTTTATTGTATTTCAGCTGCGAAGGTTCGCTTCTTGCGTCGGGTTCTGCTGATTGCACGGTTAAGTTGTGGGATGTTTCGACCAGCTTGAAGCCTCCGAAAACTGAGGAGACGTAAGTTTTACAGAAAAAAATATCATGTTGATGAATGAAGAGAGCATTTTGATGTGAATAAGATTGCTTTCATTGTTATCAGGCAAATAGGAAGGGCGAGCAGGCTAAGGTCTTTGAGATCTTTACCGACTAAATCCACGCCTGTCTCTGCTTTACAGGTAATAATAACATGAAAAAACAGTTCATCTTTATATAATACCTCAAAACTAACTATTTCCTTTTTGTTCTTCTTTGTTTTGCTTCTGTGAATAGTTTTCGAGAAGAAATCTTCTATTTGCTGCTGGTGCGCTATCGAAGCCGGCGTGAATCCAACGTGGTTTCGTGAAAAATGGTAACGTAACTTCCATTATTTTCTTATATTTTCACTTTGTTTGAAAAAGGCTTGCGAGGATTTCGAACTCAATTGGGATGATGTAAGAGACCTTTTCTTCTTATTTTCGTTATAGCTTTTTAAAAAATCCTGACATGGGAAGCTTATGAATATTAATTGTCTTCTACCTACACATGCAAACTACACACATGGAAAACCATATGTATAATTCATATTTTGGTTGGTATCATTAATTAATATCAATCTGAAGCTGAAATCGAATAGATATTATTATTTATTGAATAAAAAGAAAAGGAAAAACAACAGAGGTCAATGAAATCATCGTCATGCATCTTGAATAGGAACTAGCTTCAATTTGCCTCCATAAATCTCTGGAAGCTGGCTTTCATCTATCTCTTCCAGGAAAGTAGTCTTCAGTTTCTTCTTCTCCACAAATAAAATCTAGGCAACCAAAAGAAATTCAATTTCTTTATGCATTTATCTATTTATTATAATGTATGTTTGTGTTTTTACCTTCTTTCTGGTATTTTTGTCTATAAATGGGTAGACAAGCTTCCAAGCCGTCATAAATGCATACGGTGCATGAATGATGAACAGTATTCCGAGCCTTTCTGGGTAATAATCCTGTGATAAAAATGTGTTCTTTTTTATTGCACGAACGATGAACGGTTTCATTTTTTTTAAATTTTTCTGATGCTATGAAACAATACCTGTAAAATGGAAAGAATAGCTACGTATCCTCGAACATCAACGTTAGAATAGCTATATCCTTGAATGTCTGCAATCATTGTGAACTTCTCCTGCCCACTGCTCATCCTACAACCATTGTTGTAATAAAATCAAGGAAAGAAACTGATATTAAGAGTATAAACCACACTGCAAACATAAAAAAATGATGTCTTGACGATGGTACCTCGAACACACTTTGTCGAAAGCAAACACGACGAAACCTGATCGAAAAAAAAAAAGAGAAAATTAAACGTCAAAAAAATCTTCCTAACCAAACCATACGCTCTTTCCGTTAAAACGCTTACGTTTGAATTCTTCCATGCCTCCATTGCATGGGAAGTGCCGCCCGCCGAACACAACAGCAATGGGACGGTTCTTCCTATCCACGCCTTGAACGAAAGCTTTGTTCGCAGCTATTTCGTGCATAATCTCTGATTCTGACACTGATCCATTTGGGACGAAGCTCCTTCTCCATCTACAGTAGTTGATGAACATCTCCATAGCCTTTCCCACGTCGAGTTCTCTTGCGATTAGGAATCTCTTTAGCGTCGAATCATCAGCATCCTATATTAAGAAAGTTTCAGTTGATCTGATAAAAGACCACTAATCTTCAGTTGACACTGCGAAGTACCTTAAAAGCCAAGCCATTCTTATGAATTTCGAGCCTCATTTCTTGAAGCTTTTCCTTCACTTCCTTATTGCTGCACTCAGAGGCATTATCATGTATCCCTTCTTCTTCCTCGTGGGCTCTCTCGGGAGAATAGAAAATGTCTTCTTCTTCTTCTTCTTGTTCTTCTTCTTCTTTCAGTAGTTGTTCCATGGTGGTCATTTTTCTTAAATACTCAGATCAAGATTTAGATACGGCCATGAATATGCAGCTTTGTACATTATATGCTAGTAGAAATTGAAGAAAAACCTAGCACGTGCGTTGGCCAAAACGACATAATAAGTGTTATCCTGTATATGCATTAAAGGAGATGCGTTCGATTTTGTTTGGCGATTGTATCGCGCGAAGGCTACGTGTACATGGTCGACGAACGCCTTTAGAAAAAGTTATCCTTTTTATCCGTTTTAACTGCTATAAATCTAATCATTCGAAGCTTGTTCTTCGACATGTGTTATGTGTATTTAAAGAAAAGTTACGAAAAGAGGGCTTTCGTTCGGGAAAATTCGAGGGTTTGGTTATGCTTTCGTGTTCAAGTTCTGTATGGTTTGGGTTATTGTTCATATTCATCATCATCATGCGCACTTTCAGTTAAAATCAGGCATCTGTCGCCTTCCATTGATGAATTTTGAGACCTCAAATACATGCATTTCATTGGGGAGTAGTTAGCTGTCGATTCATTACAGCCCATATTTTGAGAAAAGGTTTCTCAACGAAGGCTTTCAGGCAGAAACCTTCCTCTTGCATTAGGATCATGTTTTGTCATTATGAGCATTCAGTCATTCTACCTACAGTCTACACAGTATATAAACCTCTGGTAAACATGGGATGGTGTATGAACAGTTAACTTTCTTATTTTTTTTTCCACTTTCATTTCAGTTAAAAGTTTATGGGATTTCATGATATGTAATTGTAAGTTTCGTTTGTTTTCTTCTATTACAGTTGATTCTATATATACGACCTCAAGCAGGCGATATCCAACTCATCAATCATCTCAAGCAGACGGTAAAAACAAAAAAATTGGGATTATGGGGGTTGGTTTTATTTTATTACGTGACATTAATATTATATCGTGTCTTATTACGCTGATCATATTCATCGTATTTTAGGCATATTCTTGAATAGGTACTAACTGCAGTTCTCCACCGTAGATCTCAGGAAGCTGGCTTGCATCTATCTCTTCCAACAAAGTAGTCAGCAGTTTCTTTTTCTCAACAAATAAAATCTGCGCACATATATTGATTGACCAGCTTTGAATAAGAAGATCGACATATGCAGGCAAGTTTTTACGTGTGTAATAATGCACACGTTCGTATATTATTACCTTCTTCCTCGTATTCTTGTCGACAAACGGATATATCATCTTCCAAGCCGCCGTAGCTGCATACGGCGCGTGAATAATGAACAATCGCCCGAGCCTTTCTGGATAATAGTCCTGCCATAAAAGATCGGGTTTTTTTTTTAATGCTTTCGAAGTGGAAATTTATATAATAATATCGTTCTTCTTTTCGATGAAATCTTGAAATGGTGTTATATAGTATATTACCTGGAGAATGGAAAGGGTAGCAACGTATGCTTGAAAATCAATGTTTGAATAGCCATATCCTTTAACATCTCCTATGACAGTGAATTTCTCCTGACCATTCCTCATCCTACGAGTTGATTAATGCATGTAATAAAATCGACAAACCAAGGATGATCCACACTTAGATAATTATACGTATATGGTAGCATATTTACCTCGAGCACACTTTGTCAAAGGCAAACACGACGAAACCTGAGAATTTTAAACATATATAATTTACGATACATTAAAGCAAAAAAGAGAAGCTGCGTATATACGTAGGTTTTATTTTACGTTTGAATTCATCCATGGCGGCGCCGCCGCCTCCTCCTTTGGAGGGGAAATGTCGGGCGCCGAAGACAACTGCGATTGGACGGTTGTTTCTGTCGATCCCTTGCATGTAAACTTTGTTCCCCGACAGCTGGCGACTGATGTCCGAAGCTGATATCGTTCCGTTGGGAACGAAGCTTCTCCTCCATCTAACGTACTTCAAGAACATGTCGGCGGCTCTCTCCACGTCGAAGTCACGCGCCACCAGGAATCTCTTGAGCGTATTAGAATCGGCCTTCATTAGTAAGTTTATATATTTAAGTAAGGAACGAACTTTGGTAAATATATAACAATAACTGTTGGGTTGATTACTACCTTGTTAGCTGAATCGTCGTTATTATTATCGCCCTTTTGGATTATTCTGAGCCTCATGAGTTGAAGCTTTTCATTAACCTCGTGATTATTATTATTACTCTCATGATCTTCTTCTTCTTCTCCGTCGTCGTGATAGCTCTCTGGAGAATAGAAAACGTCGTCGTCGCTATCCTCTTCTTCCGCTGTTATTTTCTCCATTTCTATCCAAGATTATTATTCAGACACATATGCTTTTCCTTCTCTTCGGCTTTTTAATGTTGTTAAGTGTTGCTTGATTGGATGGAAGAGAGAAGACGTGTTCAAATTGCTGCTGCTCGTCTTTATTAAATTGTCTCCAGTTTGGCTTATTATTTGCCATCAAAAGAGAGAGAGAGGTTTTGGTTGTTAAGATTACATCGCTCTCTTATATAATAGAGAGAGGAGAGAATCGTCGTCTCCGAACATATAACTAAAATCTTGTATCATGGCTGTAATGATGACATGCAATATATATTTGCAACTATAATTTCCTATCCCTTTTAAGTTTTGCAATTTAAAAAGTAATAAAAAAATATTAATTATCTATTTAAAAGCATAAACTAAAGTCCAGTAGAATCATGCTACGTGTTGCTTCTAGAGATTTCACTACGCAACGTTGTACAACTCTTATTGCGCCAGGTATCAGCCTTCATCTGCATACGCGCCACGTTCCACAGCAGTTTTCCCTTCCTTCGACGTATAAAAGAAGGGGATGATAAAATCTATCATCATTCCTTCCCAATTAGCAGCAGTGAGTAAACAACGATCCTTACAAGTTGAATCGAATACATAGAACAAAGGAAACGATCAAAGAAAAAGGAAAAAAGAGAATGGCTTTCAGAGCTGCGGTAATGATTTTATGATTCGCCGCCGGCCGCCGGGGTTCAATTACTGTTCATCTCTTGATATTCGATTTTCTGAGCTTCGAGTATTTCGCAGGGTTGCTTGAAGCGCGCGATGATGCTGAATAGGTCGCGCGGAGTGGTCGGAAGAGGAGGCGGCGGCGACGTCGCCGGTTTTACGACGTCGACTTCTCCGAGCTTCAAACCGTATACTCCTACGGCGGATAATTTCGTCAAATCAACCGACGTCAAGTCCAAGTAAGCTTCTTCCAGTTAATTCCGTAGTATATTCACAGCGGTTATTTTACCATCCGCCGATGATTGAGGTTTTACTTCCGACTGACGACGATGATGTTAGGATTCCGAAGGGAGACATAGTGCCCGTCTGCGTGGCCCTGGGTATGATCACCATGTCGCTGAGCTTCGGCGTGTACACGGCGTACCACCAGCTCGGCCACGCCCCCAACGTGTTTGTGAAAAAGTCCACAAGATCATCCGTGCCTGAGGTGGTCGATCCCCACCAGTCCGCCGAGGCGGCGGAGAAGTTCGTCAAGCAGTCCTTCTTCAGGAAAGTCGCCAACATCCAAGATCGCGGCCCGCAGGACGTCATGCCCGACCCGATCCGCGGAGACGTCTTCAGCATGTGAGTTTAGAATTTTTGGTAATTTTATTGGCAAGCTTTTAATTGATGTTTAATGGGCTTTTTAGGCCCGTTAAGGTGCAGGCTTTGACTGATGTTGGCGTGGAGCCCAAGCCCAAGACCAATTGAGCTTTTTTTTCATACTAATTTTAGCAGTGGACGACGTCGTTGCGGTGCTCTGCAATGCGGCATCTTGTCTTTGTAGAAAGGAACGAAATAATTAATAATGATGACCTTGTTTGTAGTTATTGGCTTCTGAAGTTGTTCCATGTATTTTTGTTAATGGAAATATATATTATGGTGAAATACATACTTGGAAGTTGGAACACCCTAAATTAAGTGCGACAAAAACGTGTGTGTAATGTAGTTTGCTTAATTCCGTTTTATCAAGTGGAAAGTTGTCGAACTGGTCAGCAGCGTGGCACCTGAGGAACTGCCACGTGTCTGTATTATATCCGTTGGATCTACGCAATAAAGTATTTGCTTTCTATTTGCACGAAGCCAACGAATCGCACACAAAACAAATCTCAGCGCTTTAACAGATCCATCGTCGTCGTCAAGCATTGCTTCTCATCAAGCTTGGGATCTTCTTTTTTTCTGTTCTTTTGAACGGCGTCGTTCACATCGATCTCATGGAGGATCGAAAGCTTAACATCTGTATAAGGCATTGCCTGCTAGTATTGTGGATCGCGTTCTTTGTTTCCCAGCTCAATGCTGCAGATGACGTGGTGCTGGTTATTTCTTTACTTTGTATCCTCCGAGGTTGCTGATTAGGTTTTAGGATTCGCGTGACGTATCTGCTGTTTTTCCGTTCGTAGGAATTTTACGAGTCGTTCGACGAGACGTTTGAAGGAAGATGGACAGTGTCACAGAAGACTGATTATACTGGTAAGATTTTTAATTTACGTTTTTCATTGTTTCCTAATACTGTAGCTCTATTCGTGCAATTTATGAGTGATAATAACATTGCGTTACGGACGCAGATTCGATCAGATATTTGGTCCGAGATTACTGAATATAGTATTCTGCATTCGTTGGTCAATTAGCTTCTGAAATTTCCTACTTAATGATTTGCCGATGTATGTTCTATGTGTGTCTAGTTATGTATGCTATCATGTATGGTCTATTCTCCACTTAGCAACATTCACTTTTCTGATTTTTTGTTGTTCTTAAGGGGTGTGGAAACACATAAAGAGCGAGGGACACGATGATTACGGACTTGTCGTGGGCGACAAGGCAAAGAAGCACGCCATTGTAAAGGAACTCGACGCACCATTCGACCTCAGAGATGGAACTGCTGTCCTTCAGTACGAGGTTCGCCTCCAAAATGGCCTCGAGTGTGGCGGTGCTTACGTCAAGTATCTCCGCCCTCAAGACGCTGGTTGGATCCCCAAGGAGTTCGATAACGAGTCTCCTTACACGATAATGTTTGGTCCCGACAAATGTGGGGCTACTAACAAGGTTCACTTCATACTAAAGCACAAGAATCCCAAGACTGGAAAGTACGTAGAGCACCATCTCAAGTTCCCACCATCGGTGCCTTCAGACAAGTTGACTCACGTCTACACTGCTATCATGGAGCCGAACAATGATGTCAGGATTTTGGTCGATGGTGAAGAGAAGAAGAAGGCGAACCTTCTTTCGGAAGACGATTTTGAGCCGCCTCTAATCCCCTCAAAGACCATCCCTGACCCAGATGATATTAAACCGGAAGATTGGGACGATAGGGCTAAAATTCCCGACCCAAATGCCTCAAAGCCCGACGATTGGGACGAAGACGCTCCAATGGAAATCGAAGACGAAGATGCTGAGAAGCTCGAGGGTTGGTTGGATGATGAGCCCGAGGAGGTCGATGATCCCGAGGCATCGAAGCCCGAAGATTGGGACGACGAAGAGGACGGCGAATGGGAGGCGCCGAAAATCGACAACCCTAAGTGCGAAGAGGCGCCTGGCTGTGGAGAGTGGAAGAGACCGACGAAGAAAAACCCTGCTTACAAGGGAAAATGGCACGCACCTTTGATCGATAACCCTAATTACAAGGGTATTTGGAAGCCTCAGGAAATTGACAACCCCGAGTACTTTGAGCTGGATAGGCCAGATTTTGATCCCATTGCAGCTGTTGGCATTGAGATATGGACGATGCAAGATGGCATTTTGTTCGACAATATTCTGATAGCATCGAGTGAGAAAGCTGCGAAGTGGTACCGTGAAACTCGATGGAAGCCCAAGTATGAGGTTGAGAAGGAGAAGCAAAAGGAGGAAGACGATGGCGCAGATTCAGAGGGGTGGCTCAAACGTTACCAGGTAATGCTACTCCCTACATTTTTTCTTAACTGTGATTCTTTTGCTTACATGGTTTAGAGCTTACCTTAGTTCATTTATTGCTCAACTCGAACCAGAAATTGGTGTTCGACTACCTCTACAAGGTCGCCGACCTTCCTTTCCTGGGTGAGCACAAAGCCAAAGTCTTGGTAAGTAATCAGTGTGTTTCCAAATTCCAAGCAAGAAAAATATGTATGAATAAATTTCTAATTCATCACGATGCAGGAATTAATGGAGAAGGCCGAGCGACAGCCCAATATAGCAATCGGAGTCATATTTTCAATCGTAGTTGTCGTCTTCTCAGTCATGTTCAAGCTCATCTTTGGCAGAAAGAAGCAGGTTAGTAACAGCAGAGGTCTACGAATTATATATGTAGTTGTTTGTTTTTCTTACGTACAGCTGCGCATGTCCAGGCCACCACCACCAATGTAAGAGGAGAAGCAGCGAGTGCAGCAAATGTTTCGGAGACTTCTGACGACAAAGGAGAAGACGAGAACGAGGCTCGTACTGCTGCTCCACGCCGAAGGAACACCAGGCGTGAGGATTAAGTGGAGAAATTGGAGCTAGATTTTGATCCTTTTGTGTTTGGCTCTTGTTTTTTGTCTCTCTAGTGTAGTGTTATTACCATCATTCATCGGACGAAATCTCTCTTTTTTCTCGTAGTGGGATTTCTTTGCAATTCCTTCGGCCCGACCCGATTCAGAAAATGGGTATTGCCATGTCGAAACCGTGAGTTATTTGACCGGATTAAGAAATGGAAACTATAATAACTTGCGTTAAATTAAAACTAATTGAAATCATAATCAAATAAACTACCAAATTCACTTCAATATCAGGGATAGGATGATCTGTCACGCACGCACGTCATTCACATTCACGGGGTCTATCGATGAGACTAGGAATAATAGGTAAAGATCAACAAAGAGAAAATTTTAAGGTCTTTTAAAAAGCAAGGGGGAAAGAAAGTGCATGCAGCTTATTAAAAGTCTACGAAGTACCCATAAGAAATAAAAAAGGCAAAAAGGGGGCCAAACAAGAGTATCCCCCCGGAAATCAAAACAAAAGTCTCAAACCAAAACTGTCTCTCTATGACCCATTATATTAAATATTATATAAGCCTTCACTCAGAATAAAGAGCTTTTTTCAGCGCTTTCCGGCGGCGGCAGTCTTTCTCCCCTGAGGCACATTGTCCTCATCATCAGAAGCAATATCGCCGTACTCCCACATGCCGAGCCTCTTCTTACGAGCTTCAGATTGATGCTTGTCCAATTCTTCCAACGCCTGCTGCCTATCCTTTGGCTCCCACCTTCTCGCCTTCTCCAGGCGAGCAAGCCCTTCCTGAAACATTTACACGTTACTCGATTTGTACAAACATACATCGACTCGCAAAAACAGCGTGCATACGATGGGGTCATGGGGAAGATTGAGGACAAGTTTATGGGAAGAACCCTAACCTGTAGCATTATAGAATTGATGCTGACGTCAGCAGCTTCGGGGTCGATCAGAACCACCATGAATACGGTGCCAGTTCCCTGCCCTTTCACCTTTCCAGCCGATGTGTCTTTTTCTTCGACCACAGCCTTGAATTCCTTATCATTGCGTAGTATGAGCTCAGCCAAGCGTATGGCTGCTTCTTGACCATAGTCGTCATGCAAGTCTGGGACCTTGAGGTATGCCAGGCTGCAGAGCTGAGCCAGGCCGGGCCCACCAGAGACCGATGGGTCGAGTGGGTGCAGCTTACTGTATGGGACGGTTTCTTGATTACCGTAGTCAACATAGAACACCTCAAACTCGTCGTTTGGAGAAGTAACAGAACCACGAGGAGCATTCACGATCTTTGATTGAAAAGACAGAGAGTCAGTTAAGAAAAAGTAAACAATAGCAGTTTCAGAAGCAAGTAAGAATTACTCATTTTTTAGTTGAACTGATACTAGGATGTATTAGTTATATTACCATTGCACGGTTCCAGGAGTTATCGAAGCTAAAACGAGCCAGGACAAGATCGCCCTTCTTAGGATTGAAGGTGCCGATGACAGGAGCATCTTGAATGCTTAAAGACGCCAACTGCTTCTGTAGGGCAGCCACTTTCGAATCATCAGCTGACTGAACATAGAATTTGCCACCTCCCAGAACTTCGGTGACAATTGCCTGAGAAATAAGAAAAGGCAATAAGACAAAGCACGTCGAGTGAAATGGTATCACCCTTTTTATGACAAGCTTACCTTGAACTCCTCTTTCTTCCTCCTCTCAGCTGTTGAGCTTGAACCGTTAGTAGCTTCCTCCCCTTCAACGTAATTCTCCCATATCTGTTAAATCGAAAATGTGACTATAACTGTTGGGAAAATGATGACTAAGGAAATCTCATTAGGTCCACTTGCCTTCAACTTCTTCTGCTTCGCGGATTGCTCGGCTTGAACAAGAAGATGAGCATCAGGGATCCTATCGAGGCCGAAGGAAACTTGAAGCCTTGCCAATCCAGCTTCTAGAAGCGGTATCGCAACATTAGTCTTCGAATCCCATAGAGTTCCCAAGAAAGTACCAGTTCTATCAACTGTTTCTACTTCAATCTGAATCACAACAAGGAGGTACGGCGATGAGAGCTTTTAAAACGGAAAACAACAGCGAACTAACTTGAATCTAGGATAACACAGTACCTCAACATCCCTCTGCATTATCTTACGCCTCATGAACGCGATAGCTTCTTCAGAGTAGGGCTCTTCACGTCCAGGGCATCTAACCCCCGAAAGTGAAAAGGCAATACTGCACGTCGCTTTGGGTATTTCTATCTTGTAGCGATGACCACTGAGAACGTAATCGACTATAGCAGTCATCCTCTTGTTTCGTTGCAGAGACGGCAAGAAGTCTTTGGCCTTCTTAGCAGGAGCCTAAGTGTTAAGAGAACATTACAGCTCTTATCATAATAAACGGCATAGATTTTGAGAAAAACCAAAAAAAGTGGAGCATAACTAACCGTTAGTAGGTCTGTGAGGTGCCTCACGGGAGGATCTTTAGCTGAATGCATACCCTTTTTACCAGAAATTGCACGAGACTCGGCAGAGAGCAGGGCATCATAATAGTTGGACCTCTCCTCGAAATCCCGATGCCTAACAACAGTAGCAAAGCCACGGGCAACTAATAATTCAGCAATATTAGTCCCCGCCTGATTTTGGCTGCTGGCACCAGAACCAGCGGTATCACTGTCCTTCGATGGATTAACAAGAAATACAGATCCAAAATCCATAACTCTTGTATCAGCGGGACCAGATCCAGCCCCTGCTCCATCTCCAAGACTTACTTTCCTGGAATACTCCATTGACACGTTCACCTGAGGAGATGCATGTGGTAAGAGATCAGTGAAACTAAACCAATAGAAGTGAAATGACGATAGAAAACAATGTTGAACAAAGAATCACACTTGACGTCCTATCAAGCGCGTTCTCAAGAACTCCTTTGCGTCACGAGCATAAGGATCGGGTTTTTGATCTCTACGAGGATTCCCCATCTTCGGACCCCTTATGCTCGAAAGGTTGACTCGTCGCTCCGCAGATGGATCTCCAAAAGGCAAAGAATCGTCTGCAACGATGATACAGTCTGGGCTTGCGACTTCAATGACCTGCGGAAATATATAAAAAACAATGTTAATATCAATTATAAAGAGACAGAGTGTAACAGCTAACTCAAGAAAAGAGATTACTTTTCCAGTAAAGTTTTGGTCATGGATGGCCTTTGAGTTGGTTTCAGGGGGAACATAATTCGTCCAAATTTTCAAGCGGCTTTTCTTTGATTGTAGTTCGGCATTCTTTAGCTTTCTTCTAACATCGTCCTCCAGCAAGCTTGCACTCCACTCCACGTATTTAGCCAAGCCCTTCGAAATACCAGCAGAAAGGACAAAATGAAGACAAGGTTTGATGATAAACAAAGACAAGAAATTAGCCAGAAATACATAGAGCAGCATATGAAAATGCAAGGTGGAAACCTAAACAGAATAATATACAGCACAACTTCCCCCAATAATATGGGAAAAAGGCCAATGAACTTATCATCATAGAAAGGAAGCCCCATACTCAAATGTTCTTATTTCTTGTGTTGCCCAAGGGAATGTGAAAAAAATGTCAAGTCCTAGAGGATGAATATACTTACATTCTCAACAAGTTCCAGTGCCAAGTCCTTAGCTGATTCACCATCGGGATAGTATACAGAACCAGTCAGATTGCTGAACTTATCAACGCCTTCTAATACAATCCTCACCTGCAATCCACATGTTCAATAAATTTTCTTTTTCTGGTTAGAAACAGGTTAAACAGAAATTTCTCCGTCTTTTACTTAACAGTACACTCACATCTCTGTGCAATACACGAACTTCAGTGAAATGTTTGGCTTCCCTTCCGAATGGATCGGCAGGAACCTCAACCATAGATGAAGATGAAGCAGCGACTCTCTGTGCTGATGTCAGGGGTGCACGAGACTCAGTTGCAGAATCTCCATTTTGCTCGTTTGATGCCACATCAGCAATAACGACAGCTTCTGGTGCAGCCCTTCTTCCTGCAGATGGTGCCTGGTTTGAAACAACATAAGAACACTGCTTACGATAAAATATGGCGAAACATCCAATTAAACATGAGAGAAGAGAATTACCTGGATCCCAGCAACAAACACTTGTACATATTGAAAATCGGGAAGCAGGTACACACGGATGGTGCTTCCATCACGAACTTGGTCCACAACAGCCTCCAAGGGACTCCCTTTCTTTTTTGCCAGAAGTGCCACAGCATCAAAATTACCTGGATCGCTAACAGCTGAAGGAGGCAAGCTTCTAATCGAAGCCTCAGCAGCACCAGGAACCTATATATAAAGCAATAACAGGTATAATATAATCAATTCTCCATTTTGCGATTTGCATATCATCGTTTTATGATCATGACCCAGAACAGATTTTTCGTGAACAGGAATTAATCCAGTATTTGCATCTTGTGGAGAGATACATATGCTAACAAAGACAAAAGATCGAAGAATTTCCCAGACCGTGCTCCAGCGACCAAGACCTTTCTGCTTGGCCTCCTCTTCGAGTTGCAGTAACTTTGCCAAGACGGGACTGGCTTCTCCTTTCTGAGAACCTTGGTCCCTCACCTGCAGAGATAGAAAAGAGTAATCAAAATTGTAAATGAGAGAAGGCCGAAAAAACTATAATATACGGCACAAAAGAAAATGACCAATAGAAGATCGACCTTTGCCCATCCTGCGGCAACAACGAGCAGAGCCACATTATCTTCGCCCAGGAAGACAGAGCCGAACTCCCTGTTAATGGAGGGCACAGTGTAGTCCACTCTAAATGTGACCTCCTAAACATGATAAAGAAAACAGTAAATATACCAGATAATGATACAATGTGAAACATTGAAAAGGAATGTATTAAGCAGATAGAGAATCCCACCTTTCCAATACACAGCTTCCTTAGATATTCTCTGCTGTCCCAAGCGAAGGGCTCGTCTATCCCGCCTCGCCGGGGAGCCTGTCAAGGGAAACAAGAGAATTTCCATCGACCAGAATAATAAAAACATTCATGTTTAGCACATTAGAGAACACAGCAAACATAACTTACATATCACTAAACTCCAAGAAGAAAAACTATGTAGCATATTGCAAAAAGTAATGAAAAAAGACAATAAATATTGGTAACTGATGAAAGTAATTTCAGATTGCTACCAATTGTATCGCATGATATACAAAGTGAAAAGGGTAGAGAAAAGGAACAAACCAATTTGGGAGCCATAAGAGAAGACAGAGTTATGGTCTTCTCAGGCGGAATTTCCGCCTTGGTATTTCCCATAATGAGTAGGCTATCCCCAGAAGGGACGGCCTTCACAGTACCTCTAAGCCATCTTTTGTCCGATGCTGTTGAAGCCATGTCAACAGCGAAATCTGCAAAAATAGCGAGGTCAATCAGAACAAACATCTGAAGGGAGGAGTTTTCCTTTTATTGATTTTTTCAAAACTATTTCACATTGGTTTATAATGTTTCTGATTCTGGAAGTAATGCTCTCAAAAGTAATGTGATCTCATGTACAAATAAATGCTGAAAATATCCATGAACAACATATTAATTATCCAAATTAAGCTACATGATACGACGATTTATCGTCAAGAACATATAGGCTACGTGGCAAAAAGGTCACACCTTTATTACCGTAATCAAGCAAGCTCAAGTTCATCAAACAAAAAACACATGGCTAACCGTTAAAACGATTAGCTATTACCAAGATACCAAAAAAGCTCAAATAACGAATACATGTCAAGGAGATAAAAAGGAAGAAAAAATAACAAACAGATCCATATAATCAGATACAACGAGTCTTACTCATCAAAGGAGATCACATTAACGAACAACGCTTCTCCCACATTAACCCATGATCGGATACACATAACACTTGATGAATTAATTAGCTACCGTTCCAAAGATCCAAAATCCACACAGAAAACTCAGGCAAAAGACACATATCGGCTGCTTGGTAAAAACGGTCACGCCTTTGTTACCGTAATTAAGCAAGCTCAAATTCAAAAGTGATTAACGACTAACGAGATTCCATTAAAAGAAACCCATTAGCTCAAATCACAAACAAATGTCAGAGAGATCATAAGTAAGCATCACACAAACAGATCCATGAAATCAAGATTAATAACCGAAGCTTCTCACTCATCAAAAGCAAAACAGATATAAATCCCACATCAATGAACAACGATTCTTACTTCATGAATCATAAATCATAAAGATATAAACTTGGCTGCGATTCAATTAACTACCATTCCGAAGATTCAAATTTCACGCAAAAAACTCACGCCAAACCACACAAGCAAACACGAAAAAGGGTCCAATTGGCTTACATATAAAAAACGCAAAACGCCACATAGAACATCAAATCAACATCCCACAGACACAGATCTGAGCCTCAAACACAAATCCTCAGCTCAATTACACAAAAAGAACATAACAAAGGCCTCAATTCGCACATGCATTCACAAAACGAGCTAGAAACAACAAAGATCTGCATAGGCTTACCCAGAAAATCTGCTTTTGACCGGGTTAAACGAAAAAGCCTGAGAAGATCGAGCTGATCAGATGCGGGGTTTCCACCTCAATTAAGATGAGTTCATCAAAATTGAATCGAGCTATTAGAAATGAACGGAAGAGAAGCTATTATTTTTATTCTCAATCAATTTGAATAGAAGCAAACAGGTCGGCGGCGGATCAGAAGCGTACCATGGATGTGTGTGCACCGCTATTTATATAGGTGGGGTGAAAAGGGTGTGTGCTGATGTTGGTGAAGTACTCAAGACTTGTCCGAAAATTACAATGTTGCCCACAGTACCTTAAAGATATTTATCCTTTTTTTCCCAATTCAGTTCTCTAATCGTTATCCCAAACTCACATGAAATGGCTGGAAAATAGAAAATGACGTGTTTTTTTATTATTTATTTTGTTATCAATTCCAACGTTGATAATGACAGAGAGATGCTGGCTGGGACCAGTAGGGTTCTGCCACGTCATCCCTACAGCCATTGGCAGCTGACCACGTGGCAATGTGTGGGCTGTAGGTCCACGTCATCGCCACAAAGGTTTATTGATGGCTGACAATATTTATGGAACTATAATGGTCTTTATGTGATGATATTTTGCTAGGGTTTTAAGAAAAACTTGAAAGGCGAAGACGATAGGCGAGGGCGCGAAATTTAAATATACTTGTACGTCGTGACGCCGTATTTTCAGTTATAACCGATTTCGAATATGATTTAAAGTTTCGGTTTCGATAAAGCGTTTAGGCGAAACGAAATTTATGAGACTTTCCGAAACCGATTTTTTTATAATTTCGAAAATTAAATGTTACGATAGCGTACTTCCGTATCTCCGCTGTATGTATCGATTGAAAAAACGATCCCGGGATAGTTAGGGCAACGCATCGCCATTTTTTTCGACATTTCTCATTACAATGAATGATGGGCTTTATGTTGGGCCTGGGCCCAATAACTTGGGCGAGTTCAAATCATCGTTTGCCTATCGATAAGTGTTCTTTGAAGCTAATCTAATTAGTGTCGATTAATTTAATATAACCATGACTTTTTCTTGACAAGTTATTGAAAATTTATGACATTTGTAGTAAGTTCTTGAAGCTAATAAAATACTTAGAGTCAACAGATTTAATAATGCTCCATTTTATTAATAAAACACCTGATCCGGTTATCTATTGATGATTCATCACTTTAATATATATGATATGTATGATGTTCAATTTATTTATTCTTCTTCGCCTTTTCATATGGTTGACTTACGGTAGGGAGGAATGTGGGAAGCTGCAAAACTAATCTGTAACCTTTGAAATATAATTAATGACTATGTGACTTGTGTTCATTATTATTCATTTCATTTGAATATTTATTGCAAGTCTTCTAACACGGTTCTACATTAAACCAATCAACCGAGTGGTCTGATATGATAATATAATATTCATGAAAACAATCTGTCTAGACGCAGAAACGTAGCAATTTTAATTATATAAAATGCAGAATTTTCACTTCTTTCAACTAATTATGTTCCTTTTCCCAGTCGTCTTCTTCGACTATTATAAATATGGAGCATATATATTCTCAATATATGCAAGCTTTCCAAATAAAGAAAGACCATTATGCTTTAACGCTATGAAAATGTACTTGGCTCATACTTGTCTTGGTCTTCTTTTATGTATCTGTATATATTCGTTCATAAGGTCGTCGTTGCAAATGGGTAGTATATAAATCTCTGTCGTGGACAATATTATATATAATATTAAGACAAACATTTCCTAGAAGTTTTAGATAAAGAGCTTGGAAGCTCTGTAAGTTGTATTAATAATAAATTGTCGTTTAGAATTTATTACAAAGTCTTTGAAGTAAGCCGACACGCCATGGATTTCAATTGACAAGCGCGGAACTTGAACAAGTCTTCGATGTCAATAGATTATCATAAGGTAGATATATAATCCCATGGACGCTACGCTTATAAAAACAAGCCTGAGATCATCAGTTAACTGAAAACCTCTCAAGCAATAACGAGCAGCTTATTATAGACGACGCATATCATGGAGATTATTACATCACTCTACGATGCATTCGATTATGCTTTTTATCTAACCGAATCCATATACAAAGAACAGCTTCAGTCCCAAGAAACCCCAATAAACGACATATCTTCTTCTTCTTCTTCTTCTTCTTCTTCTTCCTCTTCGACAGTTTGCTGCGAAATCAGCACCGAAGATAAGCAAGAGTCTGAGATGTTCGAAATCTTCGGATGCCCTCATTTATTCTGCTCCATTTGCACTTCCAAATACGTTGAGTACAAACTTCAAGAAAACATTATCCACATCAAATGTCCTAACGAAGGCTGTCACAACGTGATAAAACCTCACTCCTTGAAAAGCATAATCCCAAAAGCCTGTTGTTTTTAACGGGTTTCGTGTGGGATTGGTAAACTGTTTTTGCGGAAGCAATTTGAGAAAGGAAAGGGAATTCTGGGAATTTTCAAGGAGTGACGGAGAAGCACTTTTCTTACTTATAAAGAAAAAACGACACAGCAGAATTCGACTTGGACACTGACTCTCTATCTCTTCTAAAACAGCAAAACTACTTATTTATACTACTAAGGCAGTTGCCTCCACTACAGACGTGGGGAGTATTTTTCGTTCCTCAACTGCTGTCCACTACTTCAGCAGTTCTCCCACGACCTGCTCTTTCCAGTTCTTCCCAGCACTTCCTCAACTGCTGTGCTTCTGTTCTGGTCGGGTGATGTCCTTCTCGGGACATTCTTCCTTCTCGGTCGGCTTCTCTTCTGGCTTCATCTTGCTCGGCCATCTTCTCGACAGCCTCTTTCTTTTCGGACAGTTTCCCTTCTGGCTTGCTCTTGCTCGGGCGGTGCCTTGCTCGGGAGACTTCTTGCTCGAGAGGGTCTTCTCGTTCGGGCGGCTTCTCCTCGGGAGACTCTTGGGCTTTATTTCCAACAAATTCCTCCCTTAAGCTCAAGGTCTTCCGATCTTTCATCCCTAGCGCTTTCTTTAGATTCTCGAATATGGGTATCGGCAACGGCTTCGTGAAAATGTCTGCGACTTGATCCAGACTTGGAACGTGAATCATCTTCACGTTTTCTTTCTTCACCTGCTCTCGGATGAAATGGAATCGGGCATCAATGTGTTTGCTTCTTTCATGGTGCACCGGATTCTTGGCTAGCTCGATTGCCGATCTGTTATCTACACGGATCTCGGTTGGCTCTTCCTGTTCGATATTTAGCTCGAGAAGCAGATTTCTCAGCCATATTGCGTGCATGACGCACAGTGAGGCTGCAACATATTCGGCTTCGCACGTTGATAGAGTTACTATTGGCTGCTTCTTCGAGAGCCAAGTGAATGCCGACCTTCCTAGGTAGAAAACATACTCGCTCGTGCTCTTTCTGTCATCAACATCTCCGCACCAATCACTGTCTGAGTAGCCGACCAATCTTGTGTCACCTGTCCTCGGGTAGAAGAGCCCGAGTGACTTCGTTCCTTGAACGTATCGAAGTATTCTCTTGATCGCTTTGAAGTGCGATTGGCGTGGTTCTTCCATGAAGCGACTTACAACCCCGACCGCGTATGTGATATCCGGCCTCGTGCAGGTCAGGTATCTCAGGCTTCCTACCAGGCTTCGGTACTCTGTTGCACTTACTTTTTTTTTTGGTAAGGAAGTTGTCATTACCACGAAACTTAAATGTTTGACACTGCTACACAACTTAGCTATACCTTAAAACCAACATATCTATAAAAACAAATTGCATATGAAGTCTTGCACAGCTCGATTAGTTGTGGTAATCTTCAAACTGTGGATTTGGTGTATCGCAGTCCCCTTTATCATCCTCATCAGGACCTCTCCATCTCGATCAACCCCCCCATGAAGCCTCCAATTTCGTTCATTCCATATGTAGTAAATCATGGTTGCAATTACCATAATTTTCAGCTTACAGATCATGTTTCTCCTTTTCCCCATGTGCTTCATAAATCGCTTAATCCCCTCAAACTCACTCGGGATGCTGCAATTAATCCAACCCTGAACTCCCGCTTTAACATTTCTGCTAACCTCACATAACATGAACAAATGTGGTATATCTTCAGCTTCATTCCTACACAGCAGACACTTCGCGTCCTGTACTTCCAGTCCCCATCGCATCAGTCGATCTCTAGTCTGGATTTTCCCTTGGAAAATCAACCAGAGCACTAGACAATGTTTAGGAACAGACCATCTGTTCCATATAGCATCAGCAAGCTCAAACTTTGTTTCCCTGTTGTGCCCCAACCAATGATATGCCGAGGTGATGGTATAATTCCCATGAGCTGTGGCAGCCCATCTTCCTTGCACAAAACCTTGTCTGAAGAGCTCTTTTATCTTGTTTATCTTCCTCCATGTCCAGCTACAATCCGGGGGCGTATTATATGACCAGAAATTTTCGCCCCTCAAGTATACTCCATTCAACCATCTGATCCATAAGCAATCATTTTTTCCCGCGACATCCCACATCAACCTCCCAATACAAGCATAATTCCAATCGCCACAGTTCTTGATATTTAAACCCCCATAGCTCTTCCTCCTACAAACCAAATCCCAGGCCACCAATGCTCTATTTTTACTCTGTTCCGTGCTGCCTGATAAACGCATTTCAATGCGTTTATCGTAATATTTATTCAGGGTATAATAGAGCTTTAGCAATTAAATTACGCATTTATTCGATATATTTACACTTGTTTGATTGTTGAAGGAGCTTAGGACGAGTTTCGGGCGAAAACGAGCGAAAACGAGGCAAAACGGAGCGAAAAGGGCAGAAACTGCCCTCGGTCACGGCCAGACGCATTACGCGTCACGGCCCTGACGAGGGACAGAGAGCGAAGAGAGAGACGCTGGTGACGGTCACGGCCGTGACGCTAAAAGCGTCTGGCCGTGACGCGAGGCAGAGAGGTGCGCTGACTATGGTCACGGCCGTGACCTTCAATGCACTTGGCCGTGACCTAGGGCAGAAAGTGACGAGACGCGGACGACGATGGTCACGGCCGTGACGGCCCATGTCCCAGGCCGTGACCGACTCGGGAATCAGTATAAAAAGCCCAAATTCAACCCAGAATCGACACAACTGACCAGAGATCAATTCCCAATCATCCAGAGACGAAATTAGGGCGAAAAGAACAGGAAATCCCGTCCCAGAGCGCAAGAGACGGATCAACGAAGAATCCACGGCGAATTAACGAAGAACGAAGATCTTTCCCCGAGATCACACCAGATTTATCAGTAGGAAAGATCATGAGTTCTTCGGCTTTATCTTTCAATTCTTTCGTAGTTTTTCCCTTTATTATGAGTAGCTAAATCCCGTTGTGTTTGGGATTAGATGAACGCTAGAATAATTCGCAGTTAAGACGTATATTATCGTGACTTTGTGCTATTGACTATTTATCGTTCTATGAATATGTTTCGTTGCTTTAATATGTCTATGTGTTAAAGTGATTGCTTGGAAAAACGTTTAGGGCGACAGCTAAATAACGTTTAGGCCGTTCATAGAAGATATGATTCGAGTATAGGGCGAAAGCAAATACTCGATCCTCGCGTTAGTAATTCGTGAATTTTAGATTCCCGCGAGTGTTTAGGGCGACAGCAAACTCGCAAGCGGGCAGGAAATTACTGCGATTTAGTCTTAAGCACTTAGGAGCGATTTTATTATCTTAGCTGTAAATACCTAGCGGGATTCGAATCCCGAGCACGTCTTTATCATCTGAAAACTCTCATATCAGTTAGTCGCGTCCTTTGAATTTCTGATTGAATTAGGAGTGGTCTGTTAGGTTGAGTCGTCAACAATCTGCGTATTTTCTTTAGGCTAAATATCGAGTCGATTAGGTCATTACTAGTACTTGATTTATTCCTCGTGTTCGATACTCGTTTACTCACTTTACTGCACTACAAACGATGGGTTCACTGCCTATCGCACGTTGGTGATAGTAATTAGGTTTACGTTTTATTTTATCACTTGTCGCACTTTTCATTCACACACCACGTGTTGATCAAGTTTTTGGCGCCGTTGCCGGGGAATAGATTGATATTAGGAACACCGTAGTTCGGTAATTTAGCCATTTTGTTTTTAAGTTTTCCTTTTTTTCTTTATTACTATTTGCGTTATTTGTGCTTCTAGTCATTGTTATTTTCGTTATTTCTTTTACGGGTCGATTTCTTTTAGTCCAGATACAGAAGTATGGCGGACCACAGAGTCCCTGTCCACGAGGAGGAACCATCACTACAGGATCTCCTCAAGAATGCCGCGCTAGGCGGTACAGAGTCGGCAATTGTCATCCCGCCGATCGAGAACAACAACTTTGAGCTGAAGCACTCTTGGCTTCAGATGATCTTTCAGACGGCCCAGTTTGAGGGCAACCCAGATGACGACCCTTACTCCCATCTGAAGGCGTTTCTAACGGTGACCGACACTATCAAAATCAACGGTGTCCCAGGCGATGCAATCAAATTGATGCTGTTTCCGTTCTCGCTCAAGTTCAGAGCGAGAGACTGGTTGGATATGTTGCCGCCCAGATCGATCACTACCTGGGAGGAGATGCGAGCCGCCTTCATCAACCATTACTTCCCACTCACAAAGGTGTTAAGATTGAAGACGGAGATTTCTCTGTTCCACCAGAAGGACTCCGAAAACTTGTATGAGGTGTGGGAGCGTTACAAGGCGCTACTTAAGAGGTGCCCACAGCACGGGATGTCGAAGGCAGCCCAGATCAACCGATTCCATGAGGGGCTCAACGATCAGACTGTTCATATGTTAGACGGAGCCGCCGGAGGAGGACTCGTAAAGCTTAACGCCACCGACGCTTGGAACCTCATTGAGGACTACTCGAGGAACAGTTTCATGAGGGGCAATACCAGGATGAAGACGACGGGCGTATTTGGAGTGAGCGAGGAGACGGCCACTAACGCTAAGATCGAGGCGCTCCAGCAGCAAATCGCCTCGACGAACTCTCAGTTGCAGACGGTGATTGGTGCATTACTTCCCAAGTCCGGGCAGACTCAGCCCGTGAACGCCGTAGCCACCACCACACCGACACAGCACACGCCTTACGTGCCATTGTGCGGGATTTGCGGCGCAGCCCACGAGACCTCAGATTGCCAACTAGGGCAGCCGCTGGAACACGTAGATTATATGGGAAATTACCAAGGCGGCCAGCGAAATTTCCAGCCCCGGGCACATCCAAACCTGGCGTACGGGAATCAGAACCATCAGAGCCAAGGACCACCAGGATTTCAGCCAAGACAATCCGATTTCCAAAATGGGGCGCCACGCCAACACCAGAACGCACCCGCAGGAGGATCCGACGACATGAGGGAGATGAAGGATATGATGAAGGCGCTCCTCACGAACTTCAGCAGCACCACCGCAGCCCACGAAAGCCGAATGACAAAGATGGAGGAGTACATGGAGGCGAATGACATCCGTGCTCAGAATACAGACGCCTCGATCAAGAGGTTGGAGCAGCAAGTGGGGCAATTAGCAAAGCAAATGGCGGGGCGAAATCAAGGATCACTCCCGAGCTACACCGAGACAAACCCCAAGGAGTATTGCAATGCGGTAACCCTGAGGAGCGGGAGAGGATTACAAGAAGCTCCCACCAAGCAGAATTTAAAGGAGAAAGTCGATTTCGAGGGCCACGACGAGCCAGAAGTGGAGGAAAGAAAGAGCGACAGAGTCGAGAAGGTCAAGGATGACGAGAGAAAGACGCGACCATTCGTGAAGCCGTATCAACCAAAGATCCCGTACCCAGCTCGGTTGAGGGAAGTTGCACCTGAAAAAGAGAAGGTTCAACCTAAAAAGGAGGAGGCTGCACCCGAAATAGAAAAAGCGAGGGAGAACGAGAGGCCACTAGTGATGCCGTACCAGTCGAAGGTTCCCTACCCAGCACGGCTGAAGAAGGACAAAGACGAGGCGCTAATTGGCAGATTCATGGGTATGTGCAAAGAATTACATATTAACTTACCGTTTGTTGAAGCTATTGCGCAGATGCCCAGTTTCGTTAAGTTCCTGAAGGACTTGCTGACGAATCGACGGAAGCTCGAACACGTCTCCATGGTATACCTACGAGGAGAGTGCTCGGCGATACTCCAGAGCAAGATACCGAAAAAGCTCAAGGATCCAGGGAGTTTTACTATTCCTTGTCTGATAGGTGATTTAGTTGTTGAGCATGCTTTAGCTGATCTAGGCGCTAGCATAAATTTAATGCCGTACTCCATGTTTAAGCGCTTAGGATTAGGTGAACCACGACCCACTAGAATGAGTATTCAACTGGCCGATAGATCGTTAAAATACCCTCTAGGTGTTATCGAGGATGTTCTAGTTAAGGTCGATAAGTTCGTTATCCCTGCTGATTTTGTGATCTTAGACATAGACGAGGATGAAAATGTTCCATTAATTCTAGGTAGACCATTCTTAGCTACAGGCGAGACCATGATAGATGTTAGGAATGGAACATTAACCTTGACAGTAGACGGTGAAAAAGTTACGTTCAATATGGCTGACTCGATGAAAAAGAGCAACGAGCAAGATGATAAATGCTATTTCCTAGATGTATTTGAGCACGATTTTTCCTTTTCCGTGCAAGGTCTGTCACAGGTCAGCAAGCATGATAGGCACACGATTATGGCAATTGATAAGTGTGGGGAGGAGATCGACGAACCCATCATAGCCATCGACGAGAGCATCGAAGAAGTTAAGGACAAGAGTCCAGTCGAGGAGCGACAGCCACCAGAGTTGAAACCGCTGCCCGGCGAAAGGCGACACCTCCAAGGTATGGATGTAGGCGAGGGAAACTTAAGTAGAAAAGAGATGATGTACCTCGAATTCCAGCCACCCTAAGCGAACGAAAGCACGTCCGGCTAAAGACGGTAAAGGAAGCGCTTCTTGGGAGGCAACCCAGGTGTTATCTATCTAGTATTTTTTTATTAGTCTATTATTATTATCATTCATGTTTTTTCTATTACGTTTAGTTTTCCTTTTAGTCATGTCAGGCACCACGAGTCACGATACGACAACCATCACGCGCTTAGTCACGACCACGTCAACATTTACCATCAGGGGAGTCACGCTCTTTTTAAACTCTTTTTCCCTTCCTTTTATCCTTTTTACGTTGAGGACAACGTACGGCTTAAGTGTGGGGAGGGGAATTTAGGTTGAAAACTTACGTGAAAATTTTTAAATTTTTATGACGTGTCTATGAGCTATAATTTTCGTTAGAAAGGCATGAATTATTGAACTCAGGCACGATTTTTTTTGCATTTATCTCGAGTTAGTCTGCATTATTATGAATCCTTGTGAGCGATTAGGATATGCATGACTGATGGAATCATGTTTGCCTGAATAGATATAGCACTGTTTTGAGAGATTCGTACACATAACCCCGTTTCGTGTGAGAGTTTGAGCCTGACGAGCTTATGCTCATTTTTCTTGGATTGTGTGACGTGCCTAGTCTATATCTCTCTAGAACTTGCCTGTCTAATGCGTGTTGAAACTGTTTTTGATGTGTTAGTGTAGAAATGATGAGGGCATTAGGAACTAAGTCCAGAGCCAAAACTTCCCATCATGACTAGCCCAATAGTTAGCCACGTTGAGCCTGAGCCTATTCGTTGCTTACCTCGTAAATTATAAGAGCCACTGACCCGAATAAGCCTCCAGAGATTATCTGAACCTGAGTTGATTAGAATAAAGCAGAAGTCGAACTTGAAAGTTACTGTTCCAGTGTTTGATTTGATGTTCTTCTCTGCTATTCGTGAAATGACTCGTCCCTTACTTGGCCGTTTTCTGAAATGACCCGATCCCTTGCATAAGCCTGCCCATAACCCTTTGGCAAGATATAGGTTTCGGTAATAAGTATCCCTAGGTACACGGCATTCGCTGTGACGATGTACTCTTTGCGACAAAAGCCGAACCTTGATGTTTTAGGGAATAAGGGCAGTGCATAAAAGTAGAACGTGACTAAGGTGAAAGGGCAGAAAATGAAAGGAGACTGAGTTGAGAGGGTCGAGCAGAAAAGTCTAGGATTTCGGAGCGAGAACGTCGAGTCTTATATTGGGCTGTGACTGTCTGTTTGATCATGCTATGTTCTTCGAAAATTTTCGATCACGTGTCCTAGCTCTAAGATTAAGTTTTCATTACTTATACTTGCCATTTCATGATTATTCGACCATTTCCCCGAAAAGACCCTCAGATTTATACTTGCCCGCTGAATAGTAGAAATGCGATTAACTTGCAAGTTTATGGTAGGGGTTGGTCTAGTGCACGAATTGAGCGACTCATCATATACTAGCCTATACACTTGAGTGATTTGAGTGAATCCTTGTGAGGTATGAGTCTCGATTAGCAGTGCGAAGGAAATTCAGGTCGACGAGTGCAAGTCATTTGTGTAATGTCCGTGATTGTTTGCTTGATTCCTTTTGTGCTTTCTAGCTTTGATGATAAATTGCGAACAATCGTGCCGTTATCCTAGTTTGATGCCTTACCTAATTTTTAATTTACTTGAGGACAAGCAAATGCTTAAGTGTGGGGAGGTTTGATAAACGCATTTCAATGCGTTTATCGTAATATTTATTCAGGGTATAATAGAGCTTTAGCAATTAAATTACGCATTTATTCGATATATTTACACTTGTTTGATTGTTGAAGGAGCTTAGGACGAGTTTCGGGCGAAAACGAGCGAAAACGAGGCAAAACGGAGCGAAAAGGGCAGAAACTGCCCTCGGTCACGGCCAGACGCATTACGCGTCACGGCCGTGACGAGGGACAGAGAGCGAAGAGAGAGACGCTGGTGACGGTCACGGCCGTGACGCTAAAAGCGTCTGGCCGTGACGCGAGGCAGAGAGGTGCGCTGACTATGGTCACGGCCGTGACCTTCAATGCACTTGGCCGTGACCTAGGGCAGAAAGTGACGAGACGCGGACGACGATGGTCACGGCCGTGACGGCCCATGTCCCAGGCCGTGACCGACTCGGGAATCAGTATAAAAAGCCCAAATTCAACCCAGAATCGACACAACTGACCAGAGATCAATTCCCAATCATCCAGAGACGAAATTAGGGCGAAAAGAACAGGAAATCCCGTCCCAGAGCGCAAGAGACGGATCAACGAAGAATCCACGGCGAATTAACGAAGAACGAAGATCTTTCCCCGAGATCACACCAGATTTATCAGTAGGAAAGATCATGAGTTCTTCGGCTTTATCTTTCAATTCTTTCGTAGTTTTTCCCTTTATTATGAGTAGCTAAATCCCGTTGTGTTTGGGATTAGATGAACGCTAGAATAATTCGCAGTTAAGACGTATATTATCGTGACTTTGTGCTATTGACTATTTATCGTTCTATGAATATGTTTCGTTGCTTTAATATGTCTATGTGTTAAAGTGATTGCTTGGAAAAACGTTTAGGGCGACAGCTAAATAACGTTTAGGCCGTTCATAGAAGATATGATTCGAGTATAGGGCGAAAGCAAATACTCGATCCTCGCGTTAGTAATTCGTGAATTTTAGATTCCCGCGAGTGTTTAGGGCGACAGCAAACTCGCAAGCGGGCAGGAAATTACTGCGATTTAGTCTTAAGCACTTAGGAGCGATTTTATTATCTTAGCTGTAAATACCTAGCGGGATTCGAATCCCGAGCACGTCTTTATCATCTGAAAACTCTCATATCAGTTAGTCGCGTCCTTTGAATTTCTGATTGAATTAGGAGTGGTCTGTTAGGTTGAGTCGTCAACAATCTGCGTATTTTCTTTAGGCTAAATATCGAGTCGATTAGGTCATTACTAGTACTTGATTTATTCCTCGTGTTCGATACTCGTTTACTCACTTTACTGCACTACAAACGATGGGTTCACTGCCTATCGCACGTTGGTGATAGTAATTAGGTTTACGTTTTATTTTATCACTTGTCGCACTTTTCATTCACACACCACGTGTTGATCACTGCCCCATAAGAATTCCCTACATTTTTGATCTACCAATTTTACCACGCTTCTAGGTAGAACAAATATGGACCCCCAGTAACCATGTAAGCTTAGCAATACCGAATTGATCAAGCAGCTTCGTCCCGCATACGAGAGATTTCTAGTCGTCCAACAGTTGATCCTCTTCACCACTTTATCCACCAATTCCTGGCAGTCCACCCTATTCCATTTGGTTGGCGAGATAGGGACCCCCAAATATCTCATAGGAAACTTCCCTTCCCCAAATCCTATGATCTCAAGCAGCTCCTGCCTAGTGGCGTCAGCCACGCCTGCTATGTACATATGTGATTTGTTGTTGTTTGCTTCTAGTCCAGTAGTGTGGTAAAATTTGTGTAAACTGTCCCTGATCAACCCCACTGATTCCCTTTGAGCTTTGCATAGGATGATGAGATCATCTGCGAAGCAAAGATTGATAATCCCCAGCTGCTTACACAACGGGTGGTGTCTGAATGCTGTCCCATTTGCTCCCTCAAATTTTGAAAGTTTTGCACCGAGCTCCATCGGGGTTGCTATTGGCTTGCACTCCTTCATCTTGCTCTTTCCTAGTATCTCTCCCGCGTACTTTGTTTGCGAGACGAAAATTCCTGTTCTCAGTTGCTCGACTTCTAAACCCAAGAAATACTTCATCTTCCCAAGGTCTGTCATTTCAAACTCTTCAGTCATCTTCTTCTTGAATTCTTTGATCATTTTCTCGCTGCTTCCCATGAAGATGAGATCGTCAACATAGAGCGCGACTATGATAATACCTCTTTCTTCCTTCTTGATGTAGAGGGCATGCTCGTACGGGCATTGCTGGAATTTATTCTTCTTGAAATAGCCATCGATTCGAGTATTCCATGCCCGAGGCGCCTGCTTCAGGCCATAGAGCGCCTTTCTCAGCTTCAACACTTTCTCTTCTTCTCCTCTTCTCGAGTAGCCAGGAGGTTGTTCTATATAGACTTTTTCCTCGAGTTCTCCGTTCAGGAAGGCTGACTTAACATCCATCTGAAAAATAGTCCAGCCGAATTGAGCAGCTTGTGCTAACAGGAGCCTGATGGTTTCCATTCTTGCAACGGGAGCGAAGACTTCGTCGTAATCGATCCCGGCACGTTGTTTGTAGCCTTTCACGACTAGCCTTGCTTTATAGCGCTCGATGAGACCTTCAGCATTAGTCTTCTTCTTATAGACCCATTTTACCCCGATGGGTCTATGGCCGGTCGGGAGTTTCTTCAACTCCCACGTCCTGTTCTTCTCGATGGACTTGATTTCTTCGTCCATCGCGGCCTTCCACTTCTTGTTGCGGAGCGCTTCTTCAAAGGTGATTTCTTCGGAGTCGGCAATGAGGCAAACAAGATGGACCTCTTCCGTTGAGTCATATAAGTCTCGTAAAGATCGCATCTTTGGTTGTCTGAGTTCTTCAGTATCGGACACTTCCTCGAGTGGAGTTTTCCCGAGAGTAGATGGGGGGCTCGCGAGTTCTTCTTGTTCCTCCGATTCTTCTTCTTTCCAATTCCAGGAACTCCCTTCGTCTACTCGGACGTCTCTGCTAACTATAACCTTCTTTTCGAGAGGGTCATACAGTTTGTATGCCTTCGTCTTCTCGTCGTATCCGAGGAACACAAGCTTCTTGCTTTTGTCTTCGAGCTTCGTCCTCCTCTGGTCTGGCACATGAGCATATGCCACACTTCCAAACACTTTCAAATGTGAGACGCTTGGCTTCTTTCCATTCCAGACCTCTTGTGGTGTTCGAGCGCCGAGCTTGCTATGGAGGCACCTATTCTGAATGTAGATGGCACATTGTACGGCTTCTGCCCAGAACTCCTTCGGCATCCTCTTGCTTTTCAGCATTGATCGAACCATGTCGAGAATAGTTCGATTTTTTCGTTCGGCCACTCCATTCTGTTGTGGCGTGTATGGTGCCGTCAGGAACCTCCTTATTCCGTGCTCTTCACAAAATTTTGTGAATTCTCCAGACATGAATTCACCTCCTCTGTCTGACCGAACAGCTATAATGTTTGACTTTGTCGCCTTCTCGACCATTGACTTGAACTTCTTAAATATCTCGAAGGCCTCTGATTTCTCCTTCAGGAAATACACCCAAGTTTTCCTCGAGAAATCATCTATGAAGGTAATGAAGTACCTCTTTCCGCTGAAAGAGTTGGGTGTCATCGGTCCACATATGTCGGTGTGAACTAGCTCCAGTGGGTTCTCTGCTCGGAATTCCGCTTTCTTATGGAATGACGTCCTCGGCAATTTCCCGAGAACACAGCCTTCACAGATTTTCTGGCTTCCAACCATCTTTGGAAGTCCTTGCACCATTCCTTTGTTCGCCATCTCTTTCAAGCTTCCGTAGTTTAGATGTCCGAAGCGAAGATGCCACAAATGATCCTTGTCTTCCAGGTCAACTTGCAGGCATTCTTCTTGGATGGTGTCAATGTTGAGCTTGAACATTCGGTTCTTCGCCATCTCAACATGCGCGATCAGTCGTCCGCTTTTGCTTCTCAACTGCATCGCCCGATCCTTCATAGCGACTGAACATCCTCTTTCCAAGAGTTGTCCCATGCTAAGAATGTTGGTTTTCATGTCGGGAACGTAGTAAACATCCTCGACCATACCTTCTCTTCCATTTGCTCGAGAGAAGCATACCTTCCCTCGTCCTTCTACTTTAACTTTTGAGTCGTCTCCAAAAGAAACGTACCCTTCTTTCACTTCCTTTAGCTCCTTGAAGAGATGCTTCTGACCACTCATGTGATTGCTGGCGCCGGTGTCGAGGTACCACACCTTCTCATTAGTCGGGTATTTGTCCTCGAACGTCATAAGAAGAACTCCTTCGTTCTTCGGCTCTTCTTCCGCGACAAGGTTCGCATTTTCTTCCACTTTCTTTTCTCCCCAGCAGTCTCTGGCATAGTGGCCCTGCTTTCCGCAGTTATAGCATTCGACATTCTGTCGATTCGAACGTCCGCCTCGGCCTCTTCCTCGGCCACGACCTCTCCAACTTTGTTGGTTTGTAGGTCATTCTCCGTCATTTTGGTTTCCTCTTCCGCGTTCTCCGCCGCGTCCGGAACCTCTTCCACCACGGCCGCGTCCTCTTCCTCGACTCTGACTTCCCGATGCCTTGTCTTCTCTTACAGACAATTTTACTTGCAGGGCTTCCTCGAGAGAATCCTGCCTCTTCTTTCTCTTTCGCTGCTCGTGCGCTTCCAGTGAGCCCGAGAGTTCGTCAACCGTCATCTTCTCGAGATCCTTGGATTCTTCTATCGCGCACACAACGTTCTCGAAGTCATTCGTTAGAGATCTCAGGATCTTTTCAACGATTCGGGCATCCGTCAAGGCTTCTCCGTTTCTCTTTAGTTGATTCGCAATTGTTTGAATCCGAGTGATGTACTCGGAGATACTCTAGCCTTCTTTCATCTTCGTCATTTCGAGTTCTCCTCGAAGGGTTTGCAGTCGAACCTGCTTGACACGGTCAGCTCCTTTGTAGGCTGCTTCCAATGTGTCCCACGCTTCCTTCGAAGTTGTAGCCTCGGCTATCTTCTCGAAGCCGGCCTCATCCACGGATTGATAGATGATGTACAGTGCTGTTTTGTCCTGCTTTCGAGACTCCCTCAATGCCTTCATTTGTGCGGTCGAGTATCCACCCGTATTTTCCGGCTCGACGTGACCGGTCTCGACGACCTCCCACGCATCTTGAGATCCAAGCAACGCTTTCACCTTGATGCTCCAATTTTCGTAGTTAGATTTGGTGAGTTTCGGTATGGGTATTTGGCCACCGTTAACTCCCATCGTCGCCATCGTTGCCATAGGCTCTGATACCAATTTGTTGTTTTTAACGGGTTTCGTGTGGGATTGGTAAACTGTTTTTGCGGAAGCAATTTGAGAAAGGAAAGGGAATTCTGGGAATTTTCAAGGAGTGACGGAGAAGCACTTTTCTTACTTATAGAGAAAAAAACGACACAGCAGAATTCGACTTGGACACTGACTCTCTATCTCTTCTAAAACAGCAAAACTACTTATTTATACTACTAAGGCAGTTGCCTCCACTACAGACGTGGGGAGTATTTTTCGTTCCTCAACTGCTGTCCACTACTTCAGCAGTTCTCCCACGACCTGCTCTTTCCAGTTCTTCCCAGCACTTCCTCAACTGCTGTGCTTCTGTTCTGGTCGGGTGATGTCCTTCTCGGGACATTCTTCCTTTTCGGTCGGCTTCTCTTCTGGCTTCCTCTTGCTCGGCCATCTTCTCGACAGCCTCTTTCTTTTCGGACAGTTTCCCTTCTGGCTTGCTCTTGCTCGGGCGGTGCCTTGCTCGGGAGACTTCTTGCTCGAGAGGGTCTTCTCGTTCGGGCGGCTTCTCCTCGGGAGACTCTTGGGCTTTATTTCCAACAAAGCCATCATTGAAAGATGGGAAGAAAAGGTCATAGAATCTGAGATCATCGCTTCCCAGAAAGTCTACTGTCCTTACAGCGATTGCTCTGAGATTCTAGTGAACGACGAAGGCAGTGAGGAATCTGGGATTTTACTGAGAGAATGCGAATGTCCCAAGTGCCATAGATTCTTCTGTGCACAGTGTAAGGTGCCTTGGCATCAGGGACTAAATTGCAAAGAGTTTGTAAGATATGATCGAATGAAGAAAGAGAACGAAAAGCTGAGCTTGCTTGCGAAAGAAAAGAAGTGGACGAAGTGTCCTAACTGCAAGGTTTTTGTGGATAGAATCGATGGCTGTATTCACATCACTTGCAGGTGAGAATGAATTTTCGTTTTCGCCCATTGGAATCTATGTCCTTTTCTCTTTTAAAAACCTCATGTCATAAAAAGATTCGATGATTACTGCAGGTGCAAATTCGAGTTCTGTTACAGCTGTGGATGTAAATGGAACGAGACTCATTGGACAAGATGTCAAAAATAGGATTTTTATCATCTCATTGATCTTATTGCATTTTTTCGTACATAATGAATAATTATTGGAGTAGTGCGGTCCCATTTGATCAGCATAGTTGATCTATGGGATTTGTGTTGATATGTAATGATATAGTCTTTCCATGTTTTCTTTTTGTTATGAGCTTCGAATATTATTCTTTATTGATATGATCTACGAATGCTTTGGTTTAATTAGAAAACCCTATTTTGACTTCACAAAGTCTTATATAATCGGTTATATATCATGGACTGACGTGCCTTCATTACCATGATCTGCAGATAGGTCATGAGTTGACCAATAATATCTTCTAACATGAGATTAAGAAGACAATATTAGCGTAAATTAAGGCTGTTCTTTTGAATCCGGGCCATATCGGGTGATGCGTCCCAAAAATCGACCCTAGCATCAACAGTGCGCTGGAAGGTATCGGTCCGTCGCCGTTTCGAGTTCGCCGTCTTCGTCTTCGCCGGATCCCTGAAACACCACGAAAAAGACGAGCTAAGGGCACCGTTTCGGCGACGCCCCTCCGACGCTCAAGTCAGATAATTATTCGTCGGCGTTAAAGTGTAGAAGAAATAAGATAGGTCAATAAATAAAGAGAGTGTAAACTGATGGGGCGCGTTAAGCTATGAGATATCGATCCCTGTGGACTTGTGCGATGATAGAGTTTGATGCGTTCCAAAAAATCGCCTCCCTGATTGCCGCGTAAATCAGCCTTTCGCTCGACCTATCGGGCCGCCGCCGTCGTCCGTTACCACGTTGGCGCGTGAATCAACCGTTCGCTTTCCTCGTCTCCGTAGAATGCCTGAGACAGCAAAGAAAATGAGCTAGAAAGGCGCCGTTTCGGCGACGCCCCTCCGACGCTCAAGTCAGATAAATCATCATCATAAAAAAACGGGTAACTACAGGTGCTAGGCTCAAAAGACAGTTTTGGTGTTCGTTTCTGGCGTGCCTGTGAAAATGACTCGGCCGTTACCTTTTATAATCTCGCCTTGACCTGGTCATCACCCAAGCCCGCTTCTTTTGCGGACCTCTCGCGGCAACGTGGCTCTCCCACGTTCTTCCCACGTTTTCCTTACAAAGCGCAACCCACTTCGCGTCTGAAGATGGAGTCGCTCGGCTCGTTCTCGCCAACCTCGGGGTCGATCGACTCGGCCTACTCTTCATGCCTCAGGACCGACTTACTCGGGTCGTCCTCAGTCTTCTCGGGCTTTCGGGCTATCTCCCCGGCTCACGGGTTATTTTACCGTTGGCCACAATCCCGAGGCTGATCTTCTTCGTCGTCGTTTTTCTCTCAAGCTTGTGTTGTCATTATTGAGTTTCGAGAGAGGGAGCTGTCGTAGTACTCTGGCGCCCCTTGATGCCCCTTCTTCTGTATCTCTATTTAGACGTATATATCATGATTGAGGGAGTAGTGGTGTTTGTGAGTAACCACTCACGATTAGTGCATCCTTATCCCATGTTTCTCTCCACTTTTGCCTTCCACGTTGGTGTGCTCTTCCATGTTTTCACTTGCCTATTCTTGCTTGCCACGTAGTGCCTTCTAAATATTTCACTTTGCCCCTTCACTTCATTCAACTATCCCAAATTGGCCTATGCGTCCCTCAGCTTCCTCGTTCATGTGATGTCTTCGGTGTAGTGCTCGGGCAAGGCTTCATTCGCAGCCTGCCTTCAATATATTATTCGAACGTACCATCCTTCATCGCAAGTGCCTTCTCGGGTCCGGTTCGCCTCGGGACGCTTCTTGCGGGGCGTCGCTCGGGAAGTTTTCCGGCGGGGGAATGGTTTTTGCGGGGAATGTTTCTTACCCGCCTCTTTCGATTAGACTCGAATATTTGATCAGTTATATCCGGGGATAACAATAGTCCCCCCCAAAAATAGTCCAAAAAGAGTGTAGTGAGTTTTGGACGTAGTGGGTAAAATATTCGAGTCTAGAGAAGGGGTTACTTGCAAAGATCTTTGGTCGGGCCACGTTCGTGGATATTCGTTCTCCTAGCCTACCCTGCCCTCTCGAGCACGGACTTGAGTTGTTCTAACTCGTTCATTTGGGATTTTCACCGAGGTTGCCATATTCGAGGACCTAAGAATTTTCGTGCCTCGTTCATCGAGGACTTGAGAATTTTCGTGCCTCGCTCACCGAGGACTTAAGAATTTTCGTGCCCCTTTCATCGAGGACTTAGGAATTTTGTGCCTCATTCATCGAGGACTTAGGAATTTTGTGCCTCATTCATCGAGGACTTAGAGACTTTCGTGCCTCATTTGTCGAGGACTTAGGGATTTTCGGGCCTCATTCATCGAGGACTTGAGAATTTTCGTACTTCTTTCATCGAGGACTTAGGAATTTTCGTGCCTCTTTCATCGAGGACTTGAGGATTTTTGTTTTCCTTGTTTCGTTCAAGGTCTTGTTCGAGATCTCTTCTCGATGGCGATTTTCTTCAAACCTTGTTTCTTCCAAGGCCTTAATTTTGATCGGGATTTCTTCTCGGTGGAGCAATTCATTAGCCCTGTTTCATCCAAGGCCTTGATCGAGATCTCTTCTCATGGAGAGTTTCGTTAACCTTGTTTCATCCAAGGCCTTGATCGAGATCTCTTCTCGATGGAGAACTTCGTTAACCTTGTTTCATCCAAGGCCTTGATCGAGATCTCTTCTCGATGGAGAACTTCGTTAACCTTGTTTCATCCAAGGCCTTGATCGAGATCTCTTCTCGATGGAGAATTTCGTTAACCTTGTTTCATCCAAGGCCTTGAGAACTTCGTTAACCTTGTTTCATCCAAGGCCTTGATCGAGATCTCTTCTCGATGGAGAACTTCGTTAACCTTGTTTCATCAAGGCCTTGATCGAGATCTCTTCTCGATGGAGAACTTCGTTAACCTTGTTTCATCCAAGGCCTTGATCGAGATCTCTTCTCGATGGAGAATTTCGTTAACCTTGTTTCATCCAAGGCCTTGATCGAGATCTTCTTCTCGATGGAGAATTTCGTTAACCTTGTTTCATCCAAGGCCTTGAGAACTTCGTTAACCTTGTTTCATCCAAGGCCTTGATCGAGATCTCTTCTCGATGGAGAACTTCGTTAACCTTGTTTCATCAAGGCCTTGATCGAGATCTCTTCTCGATGGAGAACTTCGTTAACCTTGTTTCATCCAAGGCCTTGATCGAGATCTCTTCTCGATGGAGAATTTCGTTAACCTTGTTTCATCCAAGGCCTTGATCGAGATCTCTTCTCGATGGAGAATTTCGTTAACCTTGTTTCATCCAAGGCCTTGATCGAGATCTTCTTCTCGATGGAGAACTTCGTTAACCTTGTTTCATCCAAGGCCTTGATCGAGATCTCTTCTCGATGGAGAACTTTGTTAACCTTGTTTCATCCAAGGCCTTGATCGAGATCTCTTCTCGATGGAGAACTTCGTTAACCTTGTTTCTTCCAAGGCCTTGATCGAGATCTCTTCTCGATGGCGATTTTCTTCGAACCTTGTTTCTTCCCAGGTCTTCGATTTCTTCGAAAAGACCTAAGAAGGAAAATCGAAGACCCACAATATGATAACAAAATAATGGGTATCTCCCCTGGAGTCGAGTGGTGGTCTTCGCCCATCCAATGTATGAACTTGGGTCGGGAGCTGTGAGCGCAGCTGCGTCACTCCGTCGATTTGAGCAGATTCTCCCTCATCATAGGGCTGTTCTCGAAGGTGATCGGGAGCCGCGATATTGTGCTGTGAGCGTGTCCCGATCTCTCGGTAATCGCGGCCTTCGTTTCCACTCTTTTTTCTTTTTATTCTTCCATCCTCCGCGAAGCACCTGCGACTGCAGACAGCTTCGAGGCATGGATATAACAAGGTGAGAGTTTCACGTGAGTAGCATCATAAAACAATGGAACAATAACACTTGTCAGCAGAACGATCATAGGCCCGAGTATTCAAACAGCCGTGCAGAACGGTGTTTAGAATTCTCGAAGAGATCATGTCTCTATTCCAATATTGGTGGGTGACTGTACTTTAGAACCCCGAGCTGTCCAAATCTCAAGCGTCCGTGTAGCACTGTTTATAAATTTTTGGGCTGCCCGACGCTCGCCATTCCTTTGATCTGGCAAGTAGCAAATTAAGCTCATGCAATTCAATAATGTCAGGTCCCACTAATTTCTTCCCGCGGCGTAAAATTCCTCCATCCATCCTGCATTGACCTTCGGGCCTCGAATTCCATGCCACTAGTTCCTTGTATACTAATAGAATAGCTATATACTCGCAAAAAATATCCTTTAGGCCTGTTAGATCTCAGACTTTCTAATACTCAGTTCTTGAACAAATCAGCCCAGAGTAAATATACTAAATCATCCAAGAAACTTTAGAAACTTACAACCTATTTCTGAACGCAATTACCGACAGGTGTCTCCGTCTTCCTACAAGCGGTCATGAATCCTCGTGCATCGTTCTCGTCATCCGTTTTTGTTTCTCATCAGAAAATCGTAGATGGTTTGTTTTCTTTTTTCAGCCGAATTTTGTGGCTTTCTTCCTTGATCCACCTCGATTTCTCGGGAAATGATCTGTTAAGAATTTAAAGTATCATGAAAAGTAAGGTATACCTCCAATTTGGCGAAATCCTTGTAATTTGATTCGATCTTTTCGAGGACGAGGCTCGTTCGGGCATGTGATATCATCGCTTCGCTTTAATTTTCTGTTTCGTGCGACTTTGAAGGCTATTCCTGATGGTTGGTTGAACTATGACGAAGTGCGCTGCTCGGTCAGGCCTTGATGTATGATGTTCGATCGAGTCTCCACGAGCCCGAAGTGGGGCGAGCTGCTCGGTGAGGCAGTTCCAGGGGCAGAGTGCTTTCCGAGGAGCTCGAAGGTGGTAGCAAAGTCATCCACTGACCCCAAAGGGCTAAGATCAAGGCTTGGGCACGCAGCCGTATTGAGTGTAGTTGCCCGTCTGGTTGGATGTCTTGACAGTGTTTTCCGAGCGACGATGATTGTGCTGCCGAAGGACGCTACTTGCTCAAAGTTCGCGTGGGTCCTCGTTCGAGTCTCTGTATAGGTCAAATTGAATGTGCTATATTTCGCCCATTTAACTTGGGCGCAATGTAATTATGGGGCGTATCGCCAATCGTTTCTCGGGTCCATGTAGTGCCCTTAACGGTTATTCCTGCCCATAAATACCTCGAGAGAAAATATGAATGTGTTATTTATCCTTTCTGGCTGACATGCCATCCAGTCGAGTTTTCATGAATTTCCAAAAGCATGCTCGAGAAAGAATTGGTCAACATGGCGAAGATTAAGCCGACTTCCCTATTTTTAGTCGAGCTCCTTAGTTCCTCGAACGGATCGTCGTCAAGTCGAGCTCGAGAAGCCTGGTTCATGGAGAAGATAAAGCGTAGTTATTATTAATACAGTTGATACCTTCAGTGGCCGTGGATCATGCCGATTTCTTCGACTCCTCAAGATAGCCCGACAAGGATTTTCTGTTGGTGACGTGACTTCGATCGTCAACTTCTGCGGCTGTAGTTGGTATTTGACCACCACAAGTGACTCCTTGCACAGATGGTCTCCCGACTGTCCTTTTAGTCGGGCTGTATTCTTTCGGAATTGGACCCAAGAGGAAGAGCGACGAAGGCGAAGTGGTGGCTGCGAACGGCCTTGTCGAGTCACCGTCCCGAGGATATATTATCCAATCTAGTATTCCTCTGGTATGCCTTTTCCCAAACCAACGGGGATAGGTTTACGACGCCTCGATATTCTTTCGAGAGCAGCAAATTTTGTCGCGTATGCGAGGCAAGCCGATAATATTCTTGTGGGCCCACTTCATCGAGAGTTCCTGCACTCGAAATACCTCAACAGAAGACATAAAGGTGCATTTGATCCATTCAGGTCGTAATATACATTTTATCGAACATTCAATAATCTTCAAAATCGTGCTACCAAAGTTGGAGAACGAATTCCAGTAACTACGTAGGCCAATAAAATAATCCCAAGGGCCCAACAAAACTAATTCCCGTAGGCTTAGTAAAAGTAATAACAACAGGCCGATATATTCTACTCTGGAGGCCCATAATATTAATTCTTACGGTTCACACCAAATAACTTCTGTAGCCCAATAAAAAATTAATCTCAGCAGCTCAAGAAAAATCATAATAGCAGTAGGCATAGTAAGCCCAACTCATGGCCCAACATAACCCGTAAAACCCTATTCTCTGACAGCTCACGATTTTTCTTAATTCACAGAAGACCTCCAGCGTTCAGATTATATTATATGTGCTCCAAAGTAAAATAACAGATTTAATCCATCATTAAAAAATTTTAACATCGAAACCCCCAAAATGTTAAAACTTACAGACCGACTTCTGCTTTTCGGTCGGCGCCAGAACAGCCCTCGTAGTCTAGGAGCTGACCATTGTCCTTATGGTGGAGGTCTAAGAGTTCTGAATGTTATAGTTTGTCGTCGGGAATTCGCACATTGTGAATTTTCCTTTCGCTCCTTCGATAAAATCGGCTCGGCTTCGACTAAGATTGGCTTTGTGAGGCGAGGTCGGGAAAGGGGGATACTTGCCACGGGCGCACTTGATTTCGAGATATCAGTGCCGATTCGCTCAATATTCACAATGTCAGCAGTGTTCACGCTCGTGTCGTCATGTATGGCTGCAAATGCGGGTAATGGATCGTTCTGGCGACCGCGATAGATCTGCTCGCGACGAGATGCTTGGTGGTGGCTTTCTGCGGTCGTCGCATCGCACCCCTTTGTTCAGCGCTAGTCTCTTCGGAGCGGCGCTGATGAATTACGCCTTGAAAGTGCGGCAGTTATGCGCGGAACTTGCTCGCGCCGAATTTGCAACCGCTCGGGCGTCTAACCAGTCGTCTTGTTTTCGAGTCGCTCATGGTGGTGGTTTTGGTCGACGGCGACGAGGAAGTCACGATGGCTAACGGCTTGGCAGATTTTCTCAGAACGCGTCGTAATCTTTTAAGAACTACACGTTCCCACAGACGGCGCCAATGATGCGTTCCAAAAAATCGCCTCCCTGATTGCCGCGTAAATCAGCCTTTCGCTCGACCTATCGGGCCGCCGCCGTCGTCCGTTACCACGTTGGCGCGTGAATCAACCGTTCGCTTTCCTCGTCTCCGTAGAATGCCTGAGACAGCAAAGAAAATGAGCTAGAAAGGCGCCGTTTCGGCGACGCCCCTCCGACGCTCAAGTCAGATAAATCATCATCATAAAAAAACGGGTAACTACAGGTGCTAGGCTCAAAAGACAGTTTTGGTGTTCGTTTCTGGCGTGCCTGTGAAAATGACTCGGCCGTTACCTTTTATAATCTCGCCTTGACCTGGTCATCACCCAAGCCCTCTTCTTTTGCGGACCTCTCGCGGCAACGTGGCTCTCCCACGTTCTTCCCACGTTTTCCTTACAAAGCGCAACCCACTTCGCGTCTGAAGATGGAGTCGCTCGGCTCGTTCTCGCCAACCTCGGGGTCGATCGACTCGGCCTACTCTTCATGCCTCAGGACCGACTTACTCGGGTCGTCCTCAGTCTTCTCGGGCTTTCGGGCTATCTCCCCGGCTCACGGGTTATTTTACCGTTGGCCACAATCCCGAGGCTGATCTTCTTCGTCGTCGTTTTTCTCTCAAGCTTGTGTTGTCATTATTGAGTTTCGAGAGAGGGAGCTGTCGTAGTACTCTGGCGCCCCTTGATGCCCCTTCTTCTGTATCTCTATTTAGACGTATATATCATGATTGAGGGAGTAGTGGTGTTTGTGAGTAACCACTCACGATTAGTGCATCCTTATCCCATGTTTCTCTCCACTTTTGCCTTCCACGTTGGTGTGCTCTTCCCATGTTTTCACTTGCCTATTCTTGCTTGCCACGTAGTGCCTTCTAAATATTTCACTTTGCCCCTTCACTTCATTCAACTATCCCAAATTGGCCTATGCGTCCCTCAGCTTCCTCGTTCATGTGATGTCTTCGGTGTAGTGCTCGGGCAAGGCTTCATTCGCAGCCTGCCTTCAATATATTATTCGAACGTATCATCCTTCATCGCAAGTGCCTTCTCGGGTCCGGTTCGCCTCGGGACGCTTCTTGCGGGGCGTCGCTCGGGAAGTTTTCCGGCGGGGGAATGGTTTTTGCGGGGAATGTTTCTTACCCGCCTCTTTCGATTAGACTCGAATATTTGATCAGTTATATCCGGGGATAACAGAGTTATAGATTAAATAGTAGAGTGATTGAGTCAATCCGAGAGAACGTACCTTTACATTTTCCACCTGCCTCTTTATATATGTGAGCTCATCCACTAATTAACCATATCACACGATTGAAGGGATGGAGGTTATGTAACCACCCACTCATATCCCATGATGTATATGCCTCTACGATGGCTTAGTGGGTCTTAATTGGTCAAATTAGCGGTTGTGACGTGACAGTCCACGTAGGCTCCATAACGCCGAAGTGTCCACGTAGGCTATAGTTTCTCGGGCATTTGACGTCCTCGGGTATTTGTTCAAGCAAGGTTCGGGTAAGACGTCGTCCCTCGGGTCGGGCTTATGTCGTCTCGGGGGTTGTTCGCCACGGGATATCATCTCGAGAGGTGTTTTTCGTGGGAGATCTTTCCCGCCCCGTCTTCGGTTAGACTCGAATATTGACCGATTAAATATGGGGATAACATAGATAATATATATCAAGAAAACCATTGTCCATGTCAATGCCTCGTGGGATAAACACAGCTACCGAACTTTGGGGGTTGAGTGACGACATAAGCGGCACCCGCAAAGTCGCACGTCCCACGTCCCCTCGAATTCAGTTGGTAATAACTGTTGAAGGCATACGAAGCGTGGGCCACGAGGGTATCAGGATCGTAACACGTGGCACCCTCCTTGATCGGACGGCAGTCAGCTCCTCCAGGCCCACATGCATAATCCAAAGCCCTCTGCAGCCTCTCCGTCCCCACGCCGCCGTTCGCCACGCACCACGTCTCCGCCGCCGATTTTTCGGGGCCCACCTCTTCCTCAACCACCTTGCTTTCGTCGGCGGCCGGCGCCGACGTCAGATCCTCCACGGTCAGAGGGATATCGTAGACATTCTCCTCGGTAGGATAGAACAGCCCGTAGTTCCTCTCTGAAGTCGGGCCGGGCTTTGAGTTCTCGTTGAAGAGGGCGAATATGAACACCTCCAGCGGGTTATCGGGTTTGAGCGGAGTTCCGGGTCGGGTCAACACTCTGCGCACCAAGTTCCCATTGTACGCCGCCGCGTTCTGAGCGCTCGCGCCGGTTTCTCTCTCCTCGCCCTTGGACGGCCACCCAGTTTCAGACACGACGATCTTGACGTCGTCGAACCCCAGTTTCCTCATCGCTGCGTAGACGGCGTCGACTTGGGCTTCGAACAGGCTGTGGTAGGCGAGGCCGTTGCCGGAATCCGCGTTCGCCGTCGCGTTGCTTCCGAACAGGGCGTAGTCCAGCGGAATCTCGTCGGAGTTGTCCACGTAGGCGAAGAAAGGGTAGACGTTCACCATGAGGTAGGACCTACTCTTCCTAATAAGGTCTAGCATCGGCTTCACCACCGGCTCGGCGAGATCCGCCTTGAACTCGCCGGCGGACGGCGGGTAAGAGTTCTGCAGGCACGAGAGAGCCACCGGCGACGAGACCTTAATCTCCGGCGAGAGGTTGTACTTTCTCAGCGACGCCTGCACGTTATTCATGGCGGAGACGAGGTACTGCGTGGTGTTGTTGGGATCCACGAAAACCTCGTTGCCGACGGCGATGGCCTCGATGAAGGTGGAGGGGTGGTAAGGGACGATGTTTTCCTGGATCCACGTGTCAGTGTACGATTGGCTGTGGGCGGCGGCGGAGAGATTCTCGTTGGGCAGGGCGACGGTGAGGGAGATGTTGGCGTTGGCGAAGGCTGAGAGTACGCTGTGGTCTGTGTCGAAGATCTTTACGCGGCTGACGCGTTTGGCTTTGAGGAGCTGCACCACCTTCGCCGGCGGAGGAAGGTCGTCGGCGATGCGGCCGTAGTTGATCCCTATGCTTCCGGCGGAAGCTGACGACGGCGCACCAGAAAAACAAAGTAAGAAACAGAAATAAAAAATGGATCCTGGCTGGGCTAGGGTTGAAAACGAAGCCGTAGGGCCGCTCATGGCAAAAGGCAAAATCCTAAAACCAAAACCCTAAAATAGCTGAAGGAACGAACACAGAGGAAAATGGCGAAGAAAAAGGAGTCTCAAGAGGACAATTACGCGATTCAAAGGTGAAAATCAGAGCGAAGATGAAAGGAAATGGCGAAATGAAAGGAGAGAGAAGGATAACTTACCAGATGGCGACGAAGAAGACGACCAAGAAGATGCAAGCGAAACGCCGATTTGACGATTTGGGGAGAAAAGTTGATGCGCCGGAGATTTCTTCTGAGAGAGGAAAAGGGGAAAGAGATGAAATGAAAACGACGAAGATGAAAAACCCTAAAGAGGAGCGGAAAAGGTGCGAAAAATAAGAGAAAAGAAAAAAGGAAAAGAAGGAAGGGACGTTTAACCTTGCAGAAAGAGACACGTGTCGGCGTTATTCAGACTATGATTTGATGGGGCGGCAATCCTCCCGCCTTAAGGAAAGCGTGACGTGGGCAGATGAAAGGTCCTCAGAGAACGAGAAGAGGGGCTACCCGAGAAGGTTCCCCGAGAAAGGCCAAATGGCCTGGGAACCAATTATTTTACCGATAGCTAAACGTCCAAATACTCGTTACACTCTTTTTGGACTATTTTAGGGGGGGACTATTGTTACCCTAGGGATTTCTAGCTAGCGGTAAAATAACATTAACGGTAAAATAGTCCGCGAAGTGGTGGCGCGAAGGGAATAGAACTGATGGTTCAAGCGGACTTGAAGGCAAGCTCGGGAAACAGGGCTAGATACACCCTCGGGTGAAGCCCGAGAAGTACCGCCTAGCAAAGATAGGGAGCGGTTATGAGGAAGGGAAGAACGCCCGACAAGATTAGCCCGAGAAAAATGGGGACCTCGGGCTCGATCACCGGGTAGGAAGTTTTCGAGGATGATGAATCTGGCCAAGCGCCGAGACCCGAGGAAGAAGATCCAGTCAGGGAATGCCTTCGAGAAGCTAAGAGACGCCCGATCAAGGCAGTTAAGGGGAAGAATAGAAAGAGAGAACGTGGGATCGTGGGATCGTGGGAAGGACCACGTTCAGGACCACGTTGCATTCACGAGACTCGCGGGAAAGGCGGGTCAGGGTGGGGAATGGGTCCAGGCAAGGAGGGTCCCAGGTTAGTATAAATAGGGACGGTTAATCCATTATCCAGGTATGCTTTCTAATAGAAAAAAACTAACTTACGAGCCAACACACCTATTTCTCATCCACTTTCTGACTTAAGCATCGGAGGGGCTACGCCGGCACCAACCCGGCCCCCTTCTGACGAGTTTTCTGAGTTCCTGTGTGTTAGGTTCGACAGAGGGAATCGACGGAGACGAAGGAACGCACGCGAAAGAAGAGCGAGGGAAGGCCAACTAAGTTAATCATCGTTTTCAAGAAGTCGTTTTACGCGGTCCGCATCATCGGGCATTATTACCGATAGTAGAATGTTCATGCAAGCAATTAAATAAAAATAATTGAACTACATGATGCCATTTTACTCAATTTTTTTTTTTCGAATTTGAAACACCTTGGGGTCGATCTCGATAGGAAGTAAATGTAAGACCAATTAATCATATATCTTCCTTCACTGACATGGGACCGACGGTTGTTACTGAGTCACAATCACTATTGAGGATTCTTGAAGGAGAATAATCAATTTTTTTTTTTTTTGAAGAATCAATGATTCTACATTATTATCGAGACTTGTCTTTGTATCTTACAATGTGGAAATATTGAAAGTTTTACTTGCAAAATTAATTATCTATGCGTGTTGAAAATGTATAATCCGATTTCATTAATATATCACCTTAAACTACTCTTGAAATTGAAATTATTATACACTTGTAATTTTTTAATATATATGAAATACCTAGGAGAAAAAAGTAATGGAAAAAGTTTTGGTTTAGAACCATCTAGACTTGAAAACTTGTTTGGCACTAAAATGAAACTAGGTTTAGACCCGTGCGATGCACGGGGTCTCTTGTTCATCCCAAGTACACGATACATATGTTAATAAGAAAAAAGTTAGTCGTTTATGCAGATAAATAACATGATGGATGAATTACTCTTGATGAAACCAGAAAATGACATGTATGACCGTTACTTGTATTGATTTGACTAACACAATAAAGGAACTAAGATGGTGTATGTTGTAAATTATGTACAAATATCCCATTCTGTATTTCTTTGATTGATGACTTCTATTATCGACACATAAAATAAATCACATGTTTGATGAAATAATGTTTTATATTACCTTTTCAATTTACAATAAATGCACGACTGTTCATTCTACATTATCTTTTGTTCCTCCATTACATATCATGAATGCACATGAGTTTAATATTAGTATTTAACCCATGTACGACTGACTTTCATCGATCCCATTAAAATAACATATTTGACAAATTCTAATTAAATTTCATGACTAAAAACATCCCCGTGCATCGCACATCCATATGTTCGTCATTACTACGCACGTGTAATATTTTATGAATTACTCGTCCATATTTTTGTAACGGACTCGGTCCCTGCTCCGTCTCAGGATAAAGTCATCTAGCTCGTGCCAAACCCCGAATAAGCGGGATCGAACAGGGCAGATTCGCCAGTCCCGATTGTTGTATAGTTTAGGTACATGGCAGATTATCTGTGATGAAAGTGTATTGTACAGGCGTGACAGGATAATATGTGGTGAAATATATGCAGCACTATGTTCATCACAAAGAACAAAATTATTCACGTCCATTGACCTGATATACCCTGTTGTAAGGCTGCATCAGTGTAAGACTGCAATTTGTGGGTTTCCAATTTACACCAGTGTAAGACTGCGATTTTGTGTGAAATTACAAGATTGCTTGTCAAGGATATATCCGCAGCTTTGTAAGATTGCAAACTGGCAAGACTGATTACAACAGTGTAAACTGTATGATCTCGCAAGACTGCTGATAGCAACATAATACTGTTCCAGAAATGTAACAATGAGCTTAGACTTGCAAGTATGTAACAATGAGAAAGAACACGGATGAGTTAGCCTACTAAACAAACGATACCTTTCTTCGATTATCTGTAAAAATAACCGTACAACCGAGCAATCCAACTCATAGTAGCCCCCTAATATTGAATGGGCCTCAAGTATCAATTAACGGCGAGCTCTGTATACTTCTTTGCTTGGCCATTTTCTTTTTTCCTTTTCTCATTTGCTCTGATTTTGCTCGATACCTACTTCGTGATAATTGGTTCTTTTACGTGCTTAATGAATCATCAATGAATGAATATATATATATATATATATATATCATTATTATAGCTAAAGCTCTTTGTTTTTAATTATGTTTCATAAAATAAAATTATTTTACAAAAAAACATTTATTTTTACGATACGATGATTTATTGTTGCGTTGCTTTTATAATATAAAACATACTAAATTAAATGGAAAATATCATATTTGAAAATTGTATTTAAATCCCCATGCATCGTCCATATGTTTGCCATTACTAAGCACGTGTAATATTTTGTGAATTACTCGTCCATATTTTTAGTAACGGACTCGGTCCCCGCCCCGTCTTAGCACAAACCCATCCTAGCTCGTGCCAAGCCCCGAATAAGCGGGATCTAACTGGGCAGAACCGCCACAGTTGTTGCATAGTTTAGGTACTTTGAATGGCATATTATCTGTGATGGCAGTTTATTGTACAGCCCTGACAGAATAATATGTGGAGAAATATATGCTACAATATGTTCATGACAAAGAATAAAATTACTCACGTCCATTGACGTGATATACTCCGTCGTAAGGCTGCATTAGTGTAAGACTGCAATTTGTGACTTTCCAATATTACACCAGTGTAAGACTGCGAACTTATGTAAAATTGCAAGAATCTTGTCAAGTATATATCTGTAGCTTTGTAAGATTGCAAACTTGCAAGACTGATTACAACTGTTTAAGCTGTAAGATCTAGCAAGACTGCTGATAACAATGTAAGACTGTTCCAGAAATGTAAGATTGATACAATGACTTTAGATTTGCATGTATGTAAAAATGAGAAACACATGAGGAGTAAGCATAATAAACGAACGGTACCTTTCTTCGACTATTTGTGAAAGTAGTCGCACAATCGACTATTTTTGCTCGATACCTACTTTGTAACAATGGGTTCTTTTACGTGTTTAATGAATCATCAATGTGTGTAATGAATATATATATCATTATTATAGCTATAGCTCTTTGTTTTTAATTATGTTTCATTAAATAAAATCATTTTGCAAAAAATATTATTTTTACGATACGATGATTTATTTGCTTTTCCGGTGCATAATTTGACGACCAGTGTATTGTTGTTTGTTTGCAATACTGACTATCAGCTGTATTATCCAATACAAGTCATAGTGTTAACATATCTGAAATGATGATTGCACATTAATCTCTAACATCTGCACAGTACCAAGCTTGTTCGTGATGCGAAGAAGTCTGTTGCGAACCTCCAAGCAATGGTTGTCTACAATAGTTGCACGGAGGCCAATGGTGTTTTCAACTGAGTGGAGTCTGTCATTCGTGGTGTTCAATCCGATTTGGTGAGTCTGGATGTAAGAACTGAATTCTCCATCAATGCTGGTAATTATGTTTGCCATTGAGGTGCGAAGATTGTTCAGACACTGGTTCAATACCGTAGGTAGATCAGTAGCCATACGGTACCGAGACAATGCAATACTGGTGAAATGCTTCCAATAAAATATGATGCAGATATATATGTATATCGGGGTTATTATTGTGAATATTAAAGTATTGTACAAATGCTTCAATAAAAACTGGCATTAAATACGACATTAATACCCATCCAATGTTTCTGTATTTTGAGCAACGTGAAAGCAATGCACAATATTGTTATCATCTGACGATTGGCAATCATGCAATTAATATACTCTATTTTAATTTAGTTAATCTTTCCGGAGTCAGATTAATGAAACTGCGAAGTCAATAAAGAACACTAATTATTTAATCATCTGTGATGAAAGTCCGGGGTTGATGGATATTTGTAAGACTGTTTGAAGCCTGACATTTGTAGGACTGCAGGAAGCTTGAACAAATATATCATATCCTATTGTAAGACTCGTATGGCTGTTATGAAACAAATTAAGTTAAATTGTTTTTCATGCTCAATACTTATGATATATATAATTACAGTTGCATAACTTTTTTTATTCCAAAATTTAAAATTCCACTCAGTCAGCATGTGCTACAATGTTATCAGCCTATTTTTCTTGAATGTAATGGAAAAAAAACTGCACATCTTCATGGCAAAATTGTATGAATGAAAAAAGAAAATTATTATAGCATTTCTTTCTTGGTGAAAAACTATACGCCTACCGATATGCATTCAAACGGCGTAGACCTGTCCAATGTCAACAATCATGCAATTAAATATACATGAAAATTGATATGCAGACAGCTTAATTAATGTCAATAAGCGTGATAGTGAAAATGTTTAGTCTTTGCGTAGACGACACTATTTTGCGACAAACTTAATATACACATGATATGAACGGCAGATAGTTGTCGAATATCTATGGCCGAACAATTATTTACCCGTCTTACATTCTAAGCATTTTAACATTTTTAACAGTCGTACATCTATTAAATTTCCTAAATCTGTCCAAGCACATCGCATCCATACAACAAAATAGTCCATTCAGCTGTAGAATAAGACACATAGATCATATAACAGCATTCACATATTTCTGCCATACAACATTGATATCTTATCTACTTAAAACACATTTGTGCCATACAACAATTGATGTACTATATGTTACATAGACAGTGTATGACTCCTACAGTGAAATTCTTTGCATATGAGCGAAGATTATGTATTATTTTTTTATGTGGTGGCAACATTGGAACAAAATTTTTTAAAGTCGTCCATAAAATAACAAAATATCGAGACAAAAAATGACATATTTATATTATTGATTCTAATCTTCTTATAATTTTTAAATAAGAAGTGTATGACTGTTACACTGCAACTGTCATACACCATGTAACTCATACCTGGATGAAGCTTCTAAAGTCACAGAAGTCGTATTCTTACACCTGCGAAGTGTTCACACTTCACGAAATTCACAGCACTCTTTCACCGACATAATTGAACAGCCTTCCTACAGTACTGTTGTAACGACTCATCATTTGGATGGTACGAAGGAAATAAAATTTGCAATAATTAATAACCCACCACCATTTCCATATCATAGAATACTGGAATTTTCTACAGCCATGCACTTCAGTAATGTATAGTGTAGTACTAAACATATGTACATACCAACCACGACTAAAGCACATCCCTCCTTACAATTTCTCTTTGTTAATTTTTTCTTCCGTGCATGAATAACATATTTGAAAATATTTAAATTTCATGACTAATAAAATCCCAGTGCATCGTCCATATGTTTGCCATTACTAAGAACGTGTAATATTTTGTGAATTACTCGTCCATATTTTTTGTCACAGACTCGGTCCCCGCCCTGTCTCAGCACAAGGCCATCCTAGCTCGTGCCAAACCCCGAATAAGTGGGATCTAACCGGGCAGAACCGTCAGACCCAGTTGTTGTATAGTTTAGGCACGCTAAATGGCATATTATCTGATGACAGTGTATTGTACAGCCCTGACAGATTAATATGTGGAGAAAAATATGCAGCAATATGTTCATCACAGAACAGAATTACTCACGTCCATTGACCTGATATACTCCGTCGTAAGGCTGCATCAGTGTAAGACAACAATTTGTGATTTTCCAAGATTACACCGGTGTAAGACTGCAAATTTGTGTAAAATTGCTTGTCCAGTATATATCTGTAGCTTTGTAAGATTCCAAACAGGCAAGACTGATTACAACTGTGTAAACTGTAAGATCTCGCAAGACTGCTAGTAACAATGTAAGACTGTTCCAAAAATGTAAGACTGATACAATGACTTTAGATTTGCAAGTATGTAACAATGAGAAACAACATGGAAGAGTAAGCATAATAAACGAACAGTATCGTTCTTCGATTATTTGTGAAAGTCGTCAACCGAGCAACCAACTCATATTAGCCCCCACTGAATGGGCCTTAGGTGTCCATTAACGATGAGCTCTGTTCGTGGCCATTTTATGTTTTTCTTTTCTCATTTGCACTGTTTTTGCTCGATACCTACTTTGTAACAATTGGTTCTTTTACGTGTTTAATGAATCATCAATGTGTGTAATGAATATATATCATTATTATAGCTATAGCTCTTTGTTTTCAATTATGTTTCATTAAATAAATTATTTTACAAAAATAATTATTTTTACGATATGATGATTTATTGTTGTGTTGCTTTTATAATATAAAACATACTAAATAAAATTGAAATTTTGAATTTTATCGAAAAAAGTAATATGATATATTTGATGAGATATAGTATGTAATTGTTGTAGTACTGATAACTTTGTATAGTCATCCCGCGCCTCGTGAGAAATCCTCGTCAACAAAGGCGCGTAAATTAATGATTACCCAATTCGCCGAGAAGAAAATTAAAAATTGATGTTTGCAGCGAATGGACTCATTAGATAAAAAAAAAGTCATATTACTGCTCGGAGACACTTTTTAACTGCTAAGAAAACCAATAGCAATCGCTTAAAAAAGAGGAAATGTAACAAACCAAACATAAACTCAGGAAGGAAGGGCAGGTCAGACAGAAAAATAAAACGAATACAGGTTGATAAATAACTACATGACATTAAAAATCAATTACGGTGTGTTAGCGTGTTGAACATATGCTTAGAGCACTTTGAGTCAATCTTTCAACGAACACCCATGAACATCTCCCTATATATGCAAGGGTGATATTTTGTGTCAAAGTTAAATATATTTATCCAATATTAGTTAGTTTTCGTGTAAATCGGGTTTGCCATGACCCGATAGCCCTCATTACTTTTTAAAGTGCCTCACCCCGTCTCAAGAGAGCATAGTTGAAGAAGATCTCTTCCTCATACTTCGACCCAATAAAGATCAAAGAACCCGACCCTCTAGAGACATTTTACTGTTGAAGCGGTGTGAAAAAACAAAAACCACGTTTTATATATATATATTATATATCTTTACTATATATTAGTGCGGATTGCACGGTATATCTCAAGTTGACGGTAAGCATATGTATTAGTTGAATTTTAAATATAAAAATGCTATCAGTGGGCCTGTGACTTGGAACGGGTTGGGTGATACTTATTTTTAGTTTTATCTACTGTATAGGTTTACCTACGTCACAGAAACAATTAACTTCAATTTCATTGTAGTCCCGCATAACTAATTTAGAAGAAACAAAGCATTTTGGTGTTAAAATCTAGTAAGAAAGACAACTTGTGATTCAAAAAAATTACTGATAAAAGAATATTTTTGTTAATCCTATGGTAATATAATATATCATCGATCATCTTATTGATGTCAAAAACCATGATGGTGTTCAGCAACACAACATCTTCAGGCAAAGAACCCGAGAGGTCGGGGCGGGATTTCTCCCATCGCAAATCCCGTCAAAAGTATGTTTATAATTTATTCACCCTAAAATTAAAAAGTAAAAAATCATTCGGTATTTATTTGGAGTATATTTAGAAGTATATACTTTCGATATTTATGCACCAAGTTGAATCATGACACATATAATGCGACTTGCCAGCAATGTATTAACACATAGGCTATAGTCTTACCAATATATAGGATAGTAATGAGAATGAAGTTAAGGCGTGTTATTAAATGACAAATATACGTCGGACATAGAGTTTTAATAACATATACATCACATGTTAGATCAACCTTTAGCAGCAATCTTACAAAATGTGCGATAATAACATTCTTAGAACTGTAAATACCAACAACAATCTTACCTCGAATGCAAGTCTTACGATATTATTACTAATACCTTACAATAATCATTTGGAATTGTAATAATAGTACCCATATCAACATCACTAACGTACATGCCAACAACATACAGTAAAGCATTTCCTCACTTTGAGTTGTCTTACAATATTAAAATAGAATTTATTAAAAGAAGATTAAATAAAAGATGGAGATATCGGCAATGGGAAGGAGGGGAATCTCGAAGCTATTCCGAACTTTAACATAGTTTTTAAAATTCAGATGGATTGATCCCTTTCTCACATACAACAAATATATCATTGGTACTACTAACGGGAAAAAGTAATTTAACGACTGAAATTTAAATGAAGTTAGAGAAGTGTTCGTCAAATTTGATATACAACTATTTTCATTGTAAGAGTGAGACTGAATGTATGAGTGCATGACTGTAACAGTTGAGGCTCTGTGATTGTAATTGCACATGCATAGCTGGAAAGATAGTGACTGTACGACTGTTTTGCCTCATGGATTTGGCGCTGAAGGAGGTTGTTGAGTAAATGTACTACATCGAACAATCCATCCGAGGTATGTGATTTAACGTCTTAATCTGCCACTCTCTGAGCTTACCTACTGACGGTGCAACCTGGAGTTAAGAACACTATATCTCTGATTAAGAGTTCTCAGAGGCAATAATAAAATCAACTGCATAAAAAATAATAAAACAGATAGCGAATGATCCTCATCTACCATGCGCCATCTGCAGCCTATTCGCAATCTCCAGACAGATAGTCTGAAATAGGCACAAACTTTCATCAAAGAGAAATGAATTGACCACAACATAAAAAAAAAAAAACAAAGTAAATCGACAAACTCAAACGGGGAGGCGGCTATATGTGGCACAAACCTCGGGTTCTAAAATGCCGCTTTGTTTCTCAGGATGTTGTGATTCGAACTTGTTGGGAAGGTTGGAGGAATATGTCCGCCCCCTTTTCCTCTAAATAATCATTGCCCCTGATCCGCTAGAACATCACAACTCCAAAGCCACAATCATATTTGGGCCCTCTACGTCGAGAAGCTTGGGCGTGACAATCGTCCGTCGGTCCTTCAACCCCATTAATTCCCAAACACCATAACGAAGTCGATATAAGACAACCTGGCTTCTAGGTAAGAATCAAGGTAAACACTACTTGCCTTGACATCTCTGTGGACGATGGTCGCCGAGCAGTTATGGTGGAGGAAGCCAGGGCAGGAGGCGCCCCGAGGCCACCCAATGCCTGAACCAGCAGTAAATGGTGTCCAGCGGTATCCCGAGGATTGAGGCGACGGGCTTTCGCCCAAGGCAAAAAAAAAATAATTAGGAGATGGAATGATTAAAATCTCTACTTTTTCCGATGGTTATATTGTGGGACTAAGAATCAAAGCTCACGTTTATCATTTGAAGGAAACCACCAGAGATTAGATAAACAGCTTTGTTCATGTCTATCAGCGTCTTCACCAGCAAATCGATTCCTGGCGATAGTCTATGCAGGAATATATATCAAGAACAAAGCCATGAACAACGTACTTCATGTAACAGTGTCTAATGAAAATACCTGGGAGGTTTCTTGTCAAGGAAATCTTGGACCTGGGACAGGGAAGGATTGAATATTGATGATCGAGCACCCAATGCTTCTTCAAAGGGAACAGAACCGCTTGTCGCCCTGAAAAGAGCCCAACAACAAGTTGTTTTAAAAAAAGAGCTTTGTAAGATGATCATAAGAATGGAATGTAATAAACCTGGTCGTCCACTCAGCTACTGCTGTCCCAGTTCCACAAAACTCTGCTAGCTCATCTATACCCTCATTGATACACACTGTGCTGTCCACAACAAAGCATACAGCGTTCACATTTCTCCACAAGTCAATGATCTCTGCGGGAGAGCCGAGCACAAAGACGTACAACAGAAGGATCAAGTGCCAACATGTCCTTGATGAAAGTTTAGCATTAAATGAAACTTGATTCTTTACCATGTTTCGCAGGAAAAATTCAAAGACACTACGACTCAATTGTCTGAAATAATCGCAAGGTGTGAACAACTTCAAGGGGAAATGAGTTAAAATGCATAAAGAAACAGGAGTTTTCATGCTCAGCCATGACACCTACCTTGATTCATTCAATCATAATGGCAATAATGTATATGAGTAACAAATGCAGTAAAAAAGGTGAATGTAGAAGCAAAGAAGCTCACCTTTAGAAGGCCGACGTGTTCTTGAAACGATTCACGGCCGAAGCGGAGGCATCAATCGATGATCGAACGGCTTTATTAGCAGCAGCTGAAGCACTAACTGAACTAAACAGTTTGTTATTTCTCACGATCCCAAATTAAAGGACTAATCAAGCTCTTTTTGCTTCACTACGATGAAAGAGAATCGATCTTTCTTGCCCGTTTCAGCTACAAAAATTGTGAAACGTAGCTGGATTAAATCCGTTCCTTGAGCTAACGAAACCCTCCATTTTGTGATCAAGTAGAACGCCGACGAAAAAGAGAAATTGGACGAATCGAAAAACAAACCTTCCCCTTTGTCAAATGAGAAATTAGTAGCGAACACAAAGAGAGATTCTTCAGCGTCTCCAAGGACTGTTATAGAAGGCAGCGACTCTCTGGTATGGCGGCAAGAAAAACGGCGATAATTCTGGCAACACACAAAGAAATGGTCCCAAGGATTTCTCGACTCTTACAACGCCGAGACAGACCCTGAAATCAAAGCCGAGATGAGAAACATCAGCAACGATTTGGATAGATCGATCACGGGGAAAGAAATACAAGAGGCCGCCGAAAATATGGAGAAAATCCCAGAAATGGAGCTCTTCGGGCCGTGGTGAGTAAGTACCGCAAACACCCAGACGAAAAGGAAGAAGATTACTTGTGGTGGCTCGACCTACCCCATGTATTGGTATGCAGCTTACATCCTTCCGTTGTTTCATACGATTTCTTGGTAATTCATCGTCTTTCTCAATGCACCTATACACCGTTGAAGATGATGGAGAACGGAAATGAGCGACTGTTTGCTTTCCACACCATTAAATCATTGTTTCTTAAATATTCCTTATATTAATTACCGTGAATACAAAAGACGACTTGGCATGTCACGTTAGCAAGTACAGTTCAACAGCCGTAGTACAGTGAATATAGACATGTATGAGACTTCCAATGTTTCAAGTCCCAAGGGGGGCATTAATTGCTCGTCCATGAACTTAAACTGCTTATAGCAAACACAACCACAAAAACGACATCGTTTCGAGGAGGGAGGGGAAATTGTATGCCACTTGTCATCACAATAGGGTCCCTATCCTACTTTTATAGTATATAGATTGAGTTGAAACTCCTTTGTTTTTTTTTTTTTTGCTTTTTTTATTGGTTTAGTGGAATTTGACGAAAGGAAACCCTCGTATAGGTATCTCAACTTTGATTTGTGTCCCTAATTTCTTGGCTTCATCATATCAACTATCAATGAGCCGACGCAATTATCGAAAAGAAAAAAAAAAAAAATTCCAAGAAAAACATGTCACGTGTCGGCGAACTTACAAATTTAAAAAGAAAAATGACAAAAGAAAAAGTAGATAGATAATAATTCCAAAGTGGCGCAACGGCTAAAAGCTACCCTTCGAAACCCACATTGATTGAGACACACACAAAGCTTCTCTCCTTCTCCAACTCTTAGGAGTCTAGGAAAAGGGCCTACTTATATATGTTGCTAGTAGTAGCTCATGCTCGTAAGAAGAGTACTATGTAAATGTAAGCGAATACCATATATATAATATATATATATATATATATAGAGAGAGAGAGAGAGAGAGAGACTAACATATACTTACACGAAGGAAGGTGATTGTGAAGAAAGGTGGATGGAGTGGTGGGATAAGATCGTCTTCCCTGTAAGGCGGGCCTGGTTTCTTGTTTCGGCCCGTTTCAGAGCCCGAAAAAACGGTCAGTATCTCTTAATCAAAACTATTTTTGTACTTCTTCGTGTGATTATGTGGTATGATTATGCATTTGCACGAGTTTTTTTTTTCCTGAAATTTATTTAGAGATGAATGGGAGATGCCATCTCATTTTTCCTTTTCTTTTTCTATGAAATTCCCATGTGATCTTTTCTCTTTAATTATTTAGGTGGCAATATATTGAAGCGAAACAATGTAATTAACTATTAAAGTGTGCTAGTTAGGGAATTAAATTCTGGTGATACTGTCAGTTTCTTCATTATTTTCTCCATTTACTTCCTTCTCTCGTATATATGATGAGGGGCCTGGAAAAAGTTCTTCTCTGCAATTTATTATATACATTATTAAATCGCCAGAAACGAAACAAGAATTCTTTATTTATTTATTTCTTGTCTGAGACTTGTGTTTATTTATTCTTCTAGTTTTTTCATGGAACAAGAACCATCTGAAGTGGGCTTTGTAATTTCTTTATTATATTCACTTCCTTCCTCAACTAAGCATAACACACGTTAGATTTGACAGAAAGAGAATCAAACAAGATAAGAAAGCATGAAAAAATGTGACGAAGATCTTTGCTTCCCATCAGAGAATCTTATTCCTTAAAATAACAGAGCCATCGCTTGAACAGTGATGTTCCTTCGGTGATCTTCGTTTTTTCCTTGCTCTGTTCTGTCTTTTCAGGTAGGGGACTGCTTAAGCTACACGACGATATACAGACATGTGAATACGAGGATGTCCACATCATGTGGGATATGCTAAGCAAAACTAATCGATCACAAACTAAACGCAGAAGGCTTTGGAGGGATTTTGCAGGGGAGACGATGTCTTCATCGTACTCTCAGCCTCGATAGCAAAAACAGAGTACGGACATCTCTGTACTATGAGGTGAAAATTAGTGGTTTCATAAGGCTTACTGTGGAGTTCAATATCATCGTCATCATCTGTAAAAAAGTGCCCATGTAAGAGAGAGAGAGAGAGAGAGAGAGAGAGAGAGAGAGAGAGAGAGAGAGAGAGAGAGGCAACCCAAGTGACTTCGATCGAATGACGATTCGCCCTTTGAGGTGGTGTTAGCTGTACCTTTTTCTGCTAATAATTCTGCTCTGTTTTCTTTAAGCTTTTATTTTTGCTTTGCCCTGCTGTAAATAATGAATGGAACAGGGAAGTAAACATGGTAAAAGAAACTGGTAAGAAAGCATTTGAACTCAAACAAACCAATCCATTTACAGTGAAAGGCATGAATTACTGCATTATGCTACCACGCTATCTGAAAGCACCAACTAGGAAATATTATTCCATGAAAACTGTTCTACAGTTTCTACTTGGCTGTAGAACTAAAGAGAACAAAAATGGGGACAAAACAAGAAAAATAAATGAAGTGGATACATACAACAGTTTCTGCTCGACATGGTCGTTGATACCGAGTTTTATTCAGTCATGCTCTGTTTTTTCCCTGGGAGTGTGACGAATACAACGAAAACAACGTTCTCCACAATTCTCCTTCCTTTATACCTCTCTTTCTCCATGCTGAACTTCCTTCCAAACAGGGCCTTAAAGAAAAGCCGCATGGAATACATATTTCCTCATTATGTATGTCCCTAATTATCTCCAACTCGCTTCGGCAGCAGTAAAACGGACACTCAGAAGCCCACGAATTAGAATCGATTATCGAACCAATACAAATCTCAGCTTTGATCAGATTTTTTTTAAACTCAAATCTCCAGGAAAGAATCACATTTGTGTTATTCGTCAAATTCACGTGCAGCACATATTCTCTCAAGAAACCAAGGCCAGTCTTTGCCAAGTAGGCTCGAATTCAATTCCATGGCTACCCTAAGGCTCTGCAAAGATACCAAACATTGACGATGGTTCTTTCGAACTTCCAGCATCTTCGTATCACTTCGTTCAATACATTGATAACCTTGTTTTTCGCCATTAATTGGCTTTCTGTAAGAAAGTAGGTCGGAGCTAGCATTATTCGTCGATTCCATATCTGACCTTGTCCTTACAAGCTGCTCCATGCACGACCTTGTTATTCCTTTGAGGTAAGAGTCTAAACCATGGTTAAGAATTCTGCCACACTCGGGCGAAACTCCCTCGAGGCCATTTTCGACTGCGATTTGCTCCATTTGTTCCCCTAACATGAAGCTGTCCAATAACACGCCTACGTTCGACGTTCCCATATATTTACTTGAAAAAACTTTTTCAGACACGAACTTAATGCCAAAGGGGGCTTCGAGTCGATCTCTAACTATAGCATCCTTTCTATTTACATGATGGAACTCATCTTCTTCTGATCTACTTACATTTGACGAATCATTTGATTTTTCCAACCCTCCCATGAAATGTATGTCCCCCTTTTCCAAGACAGAAACATCGCTTGTCTGGCGAGACACAACATTGGTCTTACTACGTTGTCCAAGAGACCGAGTCCCATTTCGAAGGATCTGTGTACAATGTTTGGAGAAATCCTCTTTATGGTTGGCTGGCGGCGGGATTTTTGCTGTGCACGAATTCTTCAGAATCGAATGAACGAGTTGGTTGTGAAGAGGGATATTATCCCGGCCAAGGATTTTGAGACACAGCTTGTTGAAGTTGATTTTATTCAGCTTCGAACTCAAGAACTTGTTCAAGCAATAGAAGTACTGTTTGGACCCTTCTTGCCCGATATTCTTCGCTATCTGAGCTTTCAACTCGGCGAGATTTATCCCTGAATGATGGTGCAGAGGTTGCATCTCTCACTCTCTCTCTTTCCCTCACTATTCTCCACTAAAAACATACACTTTCAAGATAGTAAAGCAGGACCTTAAAATGGATTAAGTACTCTCTTACACCAACTCCACAGAACCCTTCTCCAAACAACATCCGATCCTTCCATAACCAAAAACAGTAATGTGAAAAAATCATTCAAAACCCATCTCCACAAAACCAAATACTTTATCAGTAAACACCGAAGAAGTTAAATACACGCCCTGGGATCTCAAAATTCTAACTTCCAAGAAAACCAATAGAAGATTTTGATCTTCAAAAAGAGCTCAAATGCCACTCCCTTTTACTCTAGAGTTAGTTCCTTAGTAAAAGTTCCCACCTTCATGCTCAAAATCCACATTAAAAAAAATGAGCTTCAACAAAAAAATATGAGCTCAAATTGATTGGGCTAACCTGGTCCTTACTCAAACTCCATGATGCGGCCCGAAAAATCGACCTTAGCATCAACAGTGCGCCGGAAGCTATCGGTCCGTCGCCGTTTCGAGCCCGCCGTCTTCGTCTTCGGTGGATCCCTGAAATACTACGAAAAAGAGGAACTAAAGGGCGCCGTTTCGGCGACGCCCCTCCGACGCTCAAGTCAAACAATCGTTCGTCGACGTTAAAGCGTAAAGAAAACAAGATAAAACAGGAATTAGAGAGGGTATGAGATAATGATACTCTCGGCTGCGAGAAATGCATCCCTCGTAGGTGGTTTGGCCGTAGTCGCAGTTTTCTTCTGGCGAGAGATAGAGTTGGTAGTTAGTAATAAATCTTCGAAGATGAGAGAGATCGATCGTCCATAGTTATGAGAGGGTTGAGTCTGTTCTTAGTCGTAGCCCCCCTGCAAAATGTCTCTAGTTGCATGTAAAAAGTGAGTTATGAATTAAAGATGATGGTTCGCTATCAAGTGATAGAAATTATCCCCATCCCCCTTTGTCTCTAGCCCCATTATATATGTCAATTCCTGCACCAAATATCAGATCACACACGATTGAGAGAGTGGGTTAGATAACCACCCACTAACGTCCCATGTACCTAACGAACTTAAAATGGTCACATTCGAATATAACTGGTCCTTTTGCTCGTGAAGAGTCCACATAAGATATGCTAACCCACTATGTTTCAATACATCCCCTCGGTCCTGGCGTCTACGGGAATTTTCTCGAGCACGGCTCGGGCAAGGCGCCTCGCCCCTCGGGAGTGTTCGGGCCTATGTCGCCTTGGGGGTTTTTTCCGCCTCGCGCGTATTTTTCGCGGGAGATATTTCCCGCCCCCTCTTCGGTTAGACTCGAATATTAACGGGTAAAATACGGGGATAACACTCCAAAAACCGAGAATCAACCAAAAATAACAATAAAAACAAACGCCGACATTCTCTATATCCACTGTACTACTCTGAACTCGGCTAGCTTCACAGTTCACTCAACATTGCTCATTATTCATAAAAAACATTCCCTTTTCAACCCAACTTTTAAACGGTACCTGCCTTTTTCTGGATCGGAAATTGAAGACCCCTCCTATTCTCAACTTTTTTTTCCTTCCTTAACGGCGGATCTCTCGAATATCGTGTGTGATCGTGACAACTTGGTTTGTGCTGCAATTTTATTGAAATGTACAACATTTTCTGCAAGAGGTACGTACGAGGTTGTACATTGTTTCGAAGATTGCAACAGTATCTATCTGGCGGGACGAAGAACGGCGTGGCATTATCGATATCGAAATTTCAAAAGTCCTACCACGCGCTTGCGAGGAGCGTGGATTTCATGTCGGCTCTCTCGCGTCACAGAGAATCATGTAAAATCAGCTTTGGGAATCACGATAATGCAATAACGTTTATGTTACTTAGGGGTGTTCAAATGTCGGTTAACCGACCGAACCGAACCGAAACCGATGGTTCGTACCGAAAACCGTACCGAAAACCGAACCGAAAAATTTCGATTCGGTATTTGGTTTTCATTTTGATAACCGAATAAAATTCGGTTCGGTTTTGGTTTATTACCTCGGTAAACCGAACCGAACCGAAAAACCGAATTCTAATTTTTTTTATTTTTTATATACATATATATTATTATATAAAATATATAATGATATATTATTATATGTCTTATATTAATAATATATCCACCATATTTAATAAAATAAGAAAATTATTATGTAAAAACGAAAATTTATACAAATATATGATAATATATATTTATTATAAATTAATAAAGTATAAAAATATGAGGTAAATTAAAAGTTTATACAAATATATATATGATAATGTATATTTATAAGATAGATAATATTAATATTTTTATTTTTTATTTTTTTAAATTAAAATTCGGTTTTTCGGTCTGTTAACCGAACCGAACCGAAAAAAATTCGGTAAAAACCGAAACCGCCGAAATATTTCGGTTCGGTTTTCGGTTTATAAAATCTTTGAACCGAACTTTCGGTTAACCGAAAGTTCGGTTCGGTTCGGTTCGGTTATAACCGAATGAACACCCCTAGTTACTATTACTATTAATTAGCTCCCCCAAAAGGTTGCAATTTCCCTTTACAAAACCTAAAGAAAACCTAGTTTTGCACCTTAGCCTACATTAGTCAACATTTTAGTAATTTCTTTATATATATACATCAAAAGTAACAGTAAAAAAAAAAAACCAATCATTGTCGTTGGCGTGACTACCTCAGTAAACTTGGGAGGAAGAAGAGTAAATGCATGCATTACTGTGTGTGGAGTATGACAAGACAAGCACGCTAAGGCTTTTGCTGGCCACTCCTTTATTACACCCACTTTCATTGCTCGAGGAAGGTTCCACCTATTTATTAACGCTTACATATCTTCCCCTCCCCACGAAACTCTCCACAAGAACACATCAAAACTTCCAAAATCCCAGTGATCTTACTTGTTGTATATGTATAGGTGAGATATATATTTAGCTTGTGAGAATTGTTCGTTCGCAACATGGAAGCTTTCGAAGGTTAGTACCATATATTACAATCGAATTTTAGGTCGATCATCGCGTGAAACTTCAAAAACCTATCTTTAATTTTGTTGATTATAATCGTATTTTTGTGGGAATCCCTTTTCTTCTTATGATGATATAATAACGACCCTTCAATTTTCTTGGAACCGTTATTTGATTGATGTGCAGTCGATGGATCCCAAGAAGAAATTCTGCTATCAGTGGAGGCCGAAACCGACATGAAAATGGAGGTGAGAAACCTCACTAGGGTTTCAGACAAGGATGTAAGGATACTAAACAAAGTGAGCTTAGACATCCCCAAAGGCGTAATCGTAGGCGTGATTGGCCCCAGTGGAAGCGGCAAATCGACGCTTCTTCGAGCCCTCAACCGCCTATGGGAGCCCAACGCCGGCACAGTCTTCTTGGACGGCGTCGACATATGTAAGATAGACGTCCTCACCCTTCGCCGGAAAGTGGGCATGCTGTTTCAGCTCCCAGTTATGTTCGAAGGTAACAAGAAATAAAAAATAAAAAAGCAATCCTTTTTCTTCATATAAACAGTGTATTATTCTCTACAATTCTTGTTTTTTCAGGCACAGTTGCAGACAACGTTCGATTTGGGCCGCAACTAAAGGGTAAGAAATTGAGTGATAATGAGGTGCTAAAGCTATTGGCCCTCGCAGATCTCGACCGTTCATTCTACGACAAGCCAGGCGGGGAATTATCGGTTGGTCAAGCTCAGCGAGTGGCTCTTGCAAGAGCCCTGGCTAACCAGCCCGAGGTGAAGAAAACTCTCTTATTAATTACAATCAAGAATGCAAAAAAAAAAAACGAAAAAAAAGCTGCATTTTTTATGTGATCTAATTTCATTGTGATTCTTTTTCGATGGAAGGTTTTGCTCTTGGATGAGCCCACGAGCGCGTTGGATCCTATATCGACGCAGAACGTCGAAGATGTCCTTGTGAAGCTGAAGAAAGAACAAGAGATGACTGTAATAATGGTGTCTCACAGCATTAAGCAGATACAGAGGATTGCTGACATCGTTTGCCTCCTAGTCGATGGAGAGATTGTGGAGATTCTGAAGCCCAATGAGCTCTCTCAGTCGAAGCATCCCATGGCTATTAGGTTCCTACAGCTTAGCTCTTGAGCTTAAAGTTATGGGTTTATCGTGCAAAGTGTTGCAAAGATGAGGGTGCAATCGGCAATACTGTATATGAAGTCATGCATATGAGTTTGTGGAGATGAGTCCTTGCTCCTTACACAGACCAAATGATAATGTAATAACATAGTTATCTTCAGAGACAATTAAGCATAGACAGTGCGATCATGGAAGAGCTCGCAAGAATAGAACTCTTGCTGCAAAAGGATTCCCAGAAAAGTAAGCTATATTTACGGTTCGAAAGGGAGACAAATGGGCGAGTTGATTGAGAAATTCATGATCGACGTAACGGTTGCTTCTCTAAACTATCTTGAGTTCTTTAAGCCATGCAGTGTGTAAAGGGCATGGGTCTTGTTTGCCTTCAGCAATGGCTTTCTCAGACAGAGAATAGAAACACCCATTCCTCCACTTAAACTGCAAGAATAAGGACAACCTCAATCGATATCCAAACATGTCTGCTGATATCGTTAACGAGGGAGATCGAATCAAATATTGTTGAACTTACTTCCTTAACGGCTGTTGGGAAGTGTGCCACGGCTCTTGAGTAAGCACACAGTCGTTCCTCGATTGCTTCGTCAAAGACTAAGCCTTTCTCTGTGGCGGCTGCACTGGCGAGTTCAGCTATCAGTGCCGAGACCTGAGAAAATGTTGAAGATCAAGATTGTAAAGTTAATACTATTACTTTAGCCTACTACTATTCCTTCTAGTAATCGAGTAAAGTAAAGAAACAACGAGAAAACGGAAAAACAAATCTTTCAAGGTTCTACCTCAGAGCGATGATCCTTCTCAACAGCACCAACAGTTGCGCCTGGATGGCGTGCCCCGACTAGCATGAAAGCACATATCCATATAAGCTTCTCGAGCATTTGTTTCTGAAATGGATCTTTCTCAAGTACCTGTTTATTCAAGAGAATTTAGGCGTGCCTATTCAAAGACGAGGATTGAAAGTGAATGAGTGAGAGAGCTCATAGCTGTTATCGTTATGCATACGAAGTTAAGATGAATGCTTCCTCTTGAAAATAGACACATTAATGGAGATTAGCGACGATTCGAAGACTTTACAACCTTGCAAGATAATCCTCCAGCTTGTAACCTTCCAGCAACAGCTGAAGCCCACTTCCCGTACACAGCAGTCAATCCCTCGGGATTCGTATCAGTGATGCCATCGGTCGGCGGCTCGCCGAGCTTCGAAACTGCAAAGTACGCCAAGACTTGATCGGCATTGCCGAGGCCTTTGCTTTCGAACCATGGCTCGAGCATTCCGTTCTGGAAAAATACCAAATCTGCTACATTGTTAAGAAATTCCATCATCAGGGCATTTATCATCTCATCCCAAGATGTAAATACAGACTACCGATTATTCAAAGATATTTCACATTCAAACGTTTATTCATGATTTCGAACTACTATTGGGAACGAGAAATTCCTACATCAAATGCTCCAATTGAATTCATACCGCTCCAGCGGGACTTAGGAGTTGACTCAAGCACGGCGTCCAAGTCATCGTTCCTCGTACATACCAAAATCGGCCCATCAAAATCCGACGGCAAGGATTCTCCCCTCTTCACCAACACATCGTCCCCGCCGCCCATGTCCTGGAGCGCCCTTCCCACGCGTCCGCCTCCGACGATGATGGCCGGCACCACCTTCTTCTCCGTCGCCGTCGCCGCTGAAGCCGACATCGATGCTTTGATTCTGAAGCGAGCCTTCACTATCACTGTCCTCGAAACGCTAGCGAGTTTGGGACAACAACAGAGACTGAGCAATGCTGTGGAGTTAGCAGCAGCTGCCATGTGATTGGACTCACAAATTCTATTTGTGTAGGATACATTTCGACAAGTTAGGATTGGGTAAGCTAAGTTCATCATGGAAATGGATATGCAAGAACTTAACTGAGAGCCACACATTTACTTGGGCCTCAATTGGGCCTTATGCTGGCCCAAATAAATGGACCTCAATTGGGTCATGATCAAACCCGACCCGTTCTCTTTCTCTCTAGAACTATCCACCACTTTCAAGTCCACTAGATTATCTCTTCTCCAAAACCTTCCATCACTTTCCAAGTAAAATCTCGAACCTCGGAAACAAACTATATAAGGAAAACGGTGGCAGCAGATTATTACTACACAGAAAAAGAAATCGAAGAAAACGCAATAAAACAAGCAAGAAAGAAAGCTCTCTTAGATTACGACGTTATAGCACAAAAAGAATGGCGAAAACGGAAGGAAAAGCTATCGGCATCGACCTTGGGACGACGTACAGCTGCGTCGGAGTATGGCAGAACGACAGAGTTGAGATCATTCCCAACGACCAAGGCAATCGCACGACGCCGTCCTACGTGGCGTTCACAGACACCGAGCGATTGATCGGAGATGCGGCGAAGAACCAGGTTGCTATGAACCCTCAGAACACCGTCTTCGACGCCAAGCGTCTAATCGGCCGGCGGTTCTCCGACCCATCGGTGCAGAACGACATGAAGCTATGGCCGTTCAAGGTGATCCCTGGCCAGGGAGACAAGCCCATGATTCAAGTACAGTACAAGGGCGAGAGCAAGCTTTTCGCGCCGGAGGAAATCAGCTCCATGGTTGTGACGAAGATGAAGGAAGTCGCCGAGGCTTTCCTCGGACAGGCGATTAAGAACGCCGTCATTACGGTGCCGGCGTACTTCAACGACTCTCAGAGGCAGGCGACCAAGGACGCCGGCGCCATCGCCGGTCTGAACGTTATGAGGATTATCAACGAGCCTACGGCGGCCGCTATAGCGTACGGCCTGGACAAGAAAGCTTCTAGAAGCGGCGAGAAGAATGTCCTAATCTTCGATCTCGGCGGTGGGACATTCGACGTCTCGATTCTGACCATCGAAGAAGGGATATTCGAGGTGAAAGCCACGGCCGGCGACACCCACTTGGGCGGTGAGGATTTCGACAACCGTTTGGTGAACCACTTCGCCGCCGAGTTCAAGAGGAAGCACAAGAAGGACATAAGCGGCAACGCAAGGGCACTGAGGAGGCTGAGAACCGCCTGCGAAAGGGCAAAACGGACATTATCATCCACCACTCAGACAACCATCGAAATCGACTCATTGTACGAAGGAATCGACTTCTACGCCACCATCACACGCGCGAGGTTCGAGGAACTGAACATGGACCTTTTCCGGCGGTGCATGGAGCCCGTCGAAAAATGCCTGAGAGACGCAAAAATCGACAAGGCCCATGTCCACGACGTCGTCCTCGTCGGCGGGTCGACCCGAATACCCAAAGTCCAGCAATTATTACAAGACTTCTTCAACGGCAAGGAGCTTTGCAAGAGCATCAACCCAGACGAGGCCGTGGCTTATGGGGCGGCGGTCCAAGCCGCAATCTTGAGCGGAGAAGGCGATTCTAAAGTCCAAGAACTGCTCCTCCTCGACGTGGCACCTCTCAGCCTGGGACTCGAAACCGCCGGCGGCGTCATGACAACCCTTATCCCAAGAAACACGACGATTCCTACAAAGAAGGAGCAGATCTTCTCAACCTACGCCGATAATCAGCCAGGCGTGCTCATCCAAGTCTACGAAGGTGAGAGACCTTTGACCAAGGACAACAATCTCCTGGGCAAGTTCGAGCTCAAGGGCATACCTCCGGCGCCACGTGGCGTCCCTCAGATCAACGTCTGCTTCGATATTGACGCTAATGGGATTCTGAACGTTTCTGCTGAGGATAAGACGGCGGGCGTCAAGAACAAGATCACAATCACCAATGACAAGGGTCGTCTGAGCAAGGATGAGATAGAGAGGTTGGTGCAAGAAGCAGAGAGGTACAAGTCGGAGGATGAGGTGATGAAGAAGAAGGTCGAGGCGAAGAATGCTTTGGAGAACTATGCTTACAACATGAAGAATACTGTGAGGGATGAAAAGATTGCGTCCAAGTTGGGTTCGGACAAGGCGACTGTTGAGAAAGCTGTCGATGAGACGATTGATTGGTTGGATAGGAATCAGTTGGCTGAGGTTGATGAGCTTGAGGATAAGCTGAAGGAGCTTGAGAATCTGTGCAATCCGATTATATCTAAGATGTACGGGCAGGGCGGCGCTGGTGGTGGTGATGTGCCTATGGGCGGCGGAGATATGGGCGGAGGGAGTGGAAATGGTGGCGGCGCTGGTCCCAAGATTGAGGAGGTGGATTGAAGTTAAGTGAGTTTCGATGGGTCAGTGATATCATGAGTTGCTCTGTTTTTTGTCCTCTGTTTCTTGTTGTATAGAAGGGCTGCTTTTGTGCGAGTTGAGAGATGAGATGAGATGCGAGTGTAATAAGTATGGTGTATCATAGCAGTAATAATGCAATAAACTGTTTTTTATTTTTATTATTATATAATTATGTGGATTATGCGATAGTGGTTGATGATAAAACTCTGCTTATTCGAAGCATTACTGCTGAATTGCTGTCCAGAGAAACCGCTTCCTGGCATTTCGTGGCTATCACCAAAGGGGTTATTAATGAAGATAAAACATATCATAACAACATGAGTCTAAGTATTACAACGTTGGAAAAAAAGAAAACAGAAAGCCATAGAAGAGATTCCGTTAAGTCTTCATCTACTGACGGACGACGAACCAGCAGAAAGTCTTTCGCTTCTAGCTTTATCAGCCTTCTCCATATAATCTTGATGGGATTGATGCTTTGATCCTATACTAACAAAGATTAAATTACTGAAAAGTTCAAGAAAATTAGGTTGCATCAAAAGCACATTAGCATAGCACGGCATAAAAAGCCTACTATTTCATCGATATTTCAGGTAAATAGGTTTTTACCAAATGGAGCCTAAGACAGTAATCAAGGTAATGAGGTTATCAACCGATTGAAGAGAAGAGATTCACCGAATCCATGAAAAGATAGAATGGAACTCAACCTAAAAAATTAGTGCAATTTACAACCTGCGCAGTCGTTCCCCTTTAACTCGGACGCATTTCTATGGAAATGCATACGAAAACACGGATTATAATCACAGAAAAACAGATCAAAGAAAAGGAATCTTAGTCAAATCTACACCGTCAAAATCCAAACTTCAGGCATCTTTTTGAAGCACCACCGAACCCATCATATCACCAGCCAAAGACACAACAAGAGAAAAGCGAAGTACATCAAAATTACATCTCCCACTCACTTCACATAAAGCATTAAAAGGCCAGATCATAAAAAAACACGAACAAGAAATCTTACGAGTGACGCCTTTAGCACCAATCCATCGGAAATTAAAGAGTAAACGATTGTTTTACAAACCTCGATTCATGAGATACCAAGGGACACCAAAGATGGCGCCGATGATGGCTATACCAGCCAACACATGCTTCCTCTCTCCACTATAAACATAGTATTCCAATTTAGACATAAATCCACCGCTGGTTTTCTTCGCATCACCGCCCATTCCTCTAATTATTCGTCGTTTCTCCGGTAAAATCCCTAAAACCCTTTCAGCTCAGCTGACCTTCCTTCACTTCACCACTACATGCCTGTCGTTAATTGGGACTTGGGGTTTAACGAGGGGAGGAGAGACTCTTCATTGAGCCCATACCAAAATCCTTTAGTTGGGCTCAGCCCATATCATTTCGGACAATCTTTTCTATTTAATTTTTATTTATTCTAAAAACAAGGTTTTCGACATTTTTTCAAACAGAAATAACTACTTTACTGAGAACTGAGACTGACAAGCAATCAGCATTGAAGTTGAAAAAGATTAGCAGTAAATAACCTCACCTAAGGGTAACCACAACGGTGGTTTATATGTGTGTCATATGTGCTTATTTGGCACTTTATATGACACACCACCATTGTGGATGTGTCATGAGTATATTTATGACATTGTGTTATAGAATATTAAAATATTATGAGGAGAGAGAATGTGGAGAAAAAAATATTTATTTATAGTTGTGGGTCCGTGTTATAGTGGTGTTATTATAGTGGAAAAAGTAGAATAAAAGTGTTATAGAATAAAATATAGAAAAATATAGAGAAAAGCTGATGTGGAAGTATTATGGGTGTGTTATTATTGTGGACACCCTAATAATTTGTAGACATTTATTGCACACGAAAGAGAAATTAAAGAAAAAAAGAATAACGTAATGATTTAGGTTGGCCCACGCGTGTGAGTAGCACTGAGTAGGGGTGTGCGTTTTTCGGTTAACCGAACCGATTAACCGAAAAACCGAAAATTCGGTACAAAACCGAACCGAACCGAAAAATTCGGTTCGGTATTCGGTTATTTAAAAAAAAAATTCGGTAATTCGGTTCGGTATAGGTTTTGGATTTTCGGTATTTCGGTATACCGAATTACCGAAATTTTAAAGTTAAAATATATTATATTTTATTAATAATGAAAATATAACTATATTTTATTAATTTATATATTAAAAAACGAATTTTCAGTAATATTTAAATTAATATATATAATTTAATATAACTTTTTTTATAAACCCAAAAAAATTATATTAAATTATATATATTAATTTAAATATAATTAAAATTCTTTTTTTTATTGAAAATTCGGTTAATTCGGTATACCGAATTAACCGAAAAAATTTCGGTAATAACCGAATACCGAACCGAGAAATTCGGTTCGGTATTCGGTTTTGGAAATGGGGGAACCGAAATTTCGGTTAACCGAAATTTCGGTTCGGTTCGGTTCGGTTTGTACGGAACGAACACCCCTAGCACTGAGTAGAGAAACATAAAAGTCTCCGTGGCCTCCCTTACTCATGAAGGTCTGCGTGGTCGTTCACCCATTGCCTCCGACGCCGACCTCCGCCGTGACTGGCGACAAACAATGGTTCCGCGGCGGCGCGTGTGGGACTTCTCCCTTGGCCGTGGGCTGTGGCCCGGCGTATCCGGCCTCTTTTTCTCAGCTTGGTTTTTTTAGCATGTTTTCAAGATCGGTCTTTTCTGGGTCGTCGTCTTCATTACACTCGAACTGTAGTTATTTCTTAATTCATTAAATTTGGGTCCCATCCCGTATAATAAAGTAATAAAAAATGATCATCAGCCAAGATTTACAAGAAACCCACACCAGAAAATCAGTCACATCCAATCTAAATTAAGGGACGAAAAGGAAAAAGAAAAAAAAAAAACTAATTGCGTTTCCTTCTCGATTTGCCATGAACCTTCGACGGCGGCGAAGGCGAGAACTCGAAAGAAACCGTCGGCAAATCCATCTTACCGTCCAAAACCTTGACAACATCGCCAATGTCCGGCCTCATCTCAGGCATCTTCTGAAGGCAAGAAATCGCCAAATTAATACACAAACTCGCCTCTTCTCTGCTATAGTCTTCCCCTAACCTTCCGTCCACAAGCTCGAGAACATCCCCACAGTGGGCCAAATTCCTACACCAGCTTATCAGATTGGCTTTTTCGAGCTTCATCGGAGAAGAAAGAACGTGAAGTGGCCTTCTCCCAGAAATTATTACAAGCATTAATACCCCAAAACTGTAAATGTCTGCCTTTTCCATCAAATAGCCAAAGCTGTTGTACTCAGGTGCGATGTAGCACAGTGTCCCCCTCATACTCGTCGTACTGCTTAGTTCTCTGCTAAACAGATCCGTTTCGCTGCCCATCGATTGACAGTTTCTCTTGGATTTCGTCAGAGTATTGTTACCTTTTGGGAAGCTAAAGTCGTCCACTTTCTGATCATCGTCGATGTTTTCGCAGTTCGTTCGAAACTCAAAGCATTTCCCCAGACCGAAATGAGGCACTTTCCTCTTCGTATTGCTGGCGTTGCTCAAGCGTTCGTCCTTCCACCATTCTTGCATCTTCCTATGCTTCTTCTTCGCTGTCACTTTCTGCTCCAAAACGCAGCTATCGTTAGGCCAGTTGACCTCGGGCGGTTCTTGCTCGTCCAAATCGGGCTTTTTGTGAAGCGGGCCCTTCTCTTCGTCCCAATCGGGCTCGCCCGAATGGCAGATTTGGCTGCCTATCCACTCCATTACGTAATCCTTACTACACAGCTCTCCACTTCCATCTTGTCTCCACCACCAATCCTTTCCCCACTGTTTCGCGCCCATCTCATTATTACCATCGTTAGTATCATTGTTATTACATTCGTCGCTGCAGTTCAATTTCAACTCCTTACTACGATCGACGTTTCCCAGCTCATCTTCGTTACAAGGCACAGATTTACCTAACATCATCAGTTCTTTACCCTTCGAATCACTATTGTTACCACCAAAGCTCAACCAATTGGTCGGCAATCCCATTGCGTTATGGTAAAAATTGCAGCTGTTCTTCGAAGAAGAAGACGCCTGCAAAGCTAAAGCAAAGTCCACCTCGTCATCTACCAACGGAGGAGTTGTACTACTAACGTTCTTTTCGCTGCCTATTCCTACGCCTGAGTTTGAAACTTCTGAAAGTTCTTGACTTTTCAGGAGATCTTGGCTGATCAAATCGACCCCATTTTCGTTATCAAGCTTCAGCCTCGAAAGCCCAAAATCAGAAAGCTTGGCCCTGAAATCAGAGTCGAAGAGCACATTGCTCGGCTTTACATCGCCGTGAATCACAGGTGGGTCGCACTCGAGGTGCAAGAAAGCTAACGCCTTTGCGACGTCTTTTATTACATCGAACCTCTTGCCCCAATTCAACCTCGGAAAATCAAGATTCGAATCTGTAAATAACAGTTCTTGCAAGCTTCTGTTGGGCATGTATTCGTAGACCACGAGCCTTTTCCATCTCTCCACGCAGAAGCCCAGCAATGGAACGATGAAGGGACACGATTTTCTCAACCCGCCGAGGATCTTTAGCTCGTTTTGGAACTCATGGTCGCTTTGCGTCGAAGATGGGTCGAGGAGTTTGACGGCGATTTCCCTTCCATCTCTTAGAGTGCCTCTGTAGACTGTGGCTGAGCCGCCTTTGCCGACGGAGTTCGATGGGCTGAAGCTGTTCGTGGCGGCTCTGAGCTCGCCGTAGCTGAACTTTTGAAGGTTGTTCGTCGGCGGCGACGCGGCGTCGAATACTGGGGTCGTCCTCGACCGGCGAGCCAAAGAGTACCATAGGTAGTAGAGAAAGTATGCAACTGCTGAGAGAATGATGAGTGTTGCAGAGATTGTGATTGTGAGGTAGATTACGCTTGTGTCCATGTGTGTGTTAACTTCAGTTGTCGTCTTTCTCTTTGGGTCTGTGTTGTTCTTTGTAAGAGAATGGATTATGAACATTTGTTTTTATTTTCTTGAAGAACATCACATATTCTGTTATTTGTTTGGTGGTTCTGGCACATGATAACTAATTAAGGATTAAGTTTTGTCTACGATGTTGATAAAATGTGATTTTTTTTAATAATTTTGTGCTTAGTAAAATATATTGCGAAATTGAGATTTGAAATTTCGAAATTATGATTGATTAAAGTAAAGGGGCGAGGGACCCAAATGTGAGCTTTTGACTAAGGTGGTGATCAATATTTTTTTTGCAGGTTTTATGGAAGGAAAAAAGAATTGTGGGGAGAATATGTATAAGGTGGGTGGGATACAATAATGACTGGAGTTGATTTTAATCGATATATATTTTTTAGTTTTATTTTGTAAATTTTTCTTCAATATTTATGTTTCTCGTATTATCTTCGACGCCTTCCATGCAACCACGTAAATTAAATTATTTTGATGGAATTTATGATAAATATACTCAGTAAAGAAAAGATCCTTTTCTCTTATCACGAGGCCATGATAAGAGTATGATCTATCTTTAATTATTATTTGTCGCCCAAATAAACCCTAAAAAGAAAAAGGAAAAGGTGATAAAAGTTGCGATTCATCATTCCACTGCATGAATCAATGAATAAAAAGATTTATATTTAATAATCGACAAGCTTTAAAAAGTTGGAAATTTTATTGAAATATGGTTAGGACGTAAATTCGGCTTTTTCCCCTCTCCTTTCTTTTTTTCGAATAACTAACTTTGTGTCCATTTTTGCAATAGAACAAACTTTGTCATGATTCTTGACTGTATCTTTTGAGATGCGTAAGCTATAACAACGTTGTTAAAATTAAAGCACAAATATTGCTGATTGTGATTAGAAGTAGGAAAAGAATGACCGTAGGATACAAAATTCTCGCAAAACAACCACAGCCCAGAAAAGATTTAAACGTATTTATGATTTCTATCTTTCGAAACAATGAGACAATTGTGTGCTTGGCTCTTAACATCTACTTATCATTTCTACATCTGACGACGACTTTGCTGCTGAATAAAATTCCTGGAAATAGCAGTGGCCAACGCGGTCTTAAAATCAAGATCAAAGCCATACATGGTCGAATTTCTCGCATCAATTTCGCCTCTCAAATCTCTTTTATCGAAATCAAATGCGATCGTTCGAGGCGAAGAAAACGTGGGGTGCAAATGCTGCCCTGTTTTCGAAGCATTTCGTTGGTTATTATTATTATTATTCGATCCATTATTGGGCTGTGGATGATTGTGTTCTCCTTCGTAAGTCGCAACTACTATAGATGGATCTTCAGCATTTCTCTGAACCTATTAAAGTTCACCAAAAAAAAAAAAAAAAATGAATCTTGGACAGTGTTTTATTAACTGAAGGTTGTACATTAGTTTTCTTTCATTACAAACCTTCTTCTTGACGGGGCAGGTAGGAGCAGAGGCACACTTGAAGTAAGCTCTTGGACAAGGATTGTCTCTAGTAACCTTTTGTCCGTACTTCCTCCATTGATGGCCATCTTTCACTATCTGAAATTCAATCAATTCATTGAATAGATGATATGAAAAGGGCTTCTTTTAAGATGTTATCTTCTCATAATATACTTACAAGGGATGTGTTAGAAGTTTCCATCTTATAACAAACGTGGGAAATCTTGGATTTGATGCGCTCTCCCTTTGGCTTCTTGGATGAATCTTCATCGCTGGAGCTGCTCTCAGAATTAGGACCAGCGAAATTTCTTACATCATTAATCATCTCATTATCGATGATGCTTTCTGCTTTTCTCTTTCTTGAAGCTGAACTGATATTGCTGCTGTTATTGTAATTATTATTAGATTTCATGGCCGGCGAATTGCTCCTTGCTTGCTCCATTATCTGATTCATAAGCTGACTATAACTCTGACTCATCACTGCTATAAGATCACTCAGCTTCTTGTTCTCAGCAGTAACCCTATTCAGTTCCTCTCTCAGTGCATCTTTCTGAGGATCAAAACATACTTATTTCAGATTATTATTTAACTTTGTAAGATCTTCTTCTTCACATAATTTCACACACACACACACACACATGTTATTACCAGACATATTTTACCTCTTTGTATGGAGCAGTTCCACGCCCTCCAAACTCGGAGCCATTACTACTCTCCACTACTTCATATTGCTTCTGTGATAAAACAGAGTCTGCTTTAGTTCATCAAATATTGATCATTAATCTCATCATCTAATGAACATATATAAGTCGACATACCATTGTTGGGCCATCGTCGAGTAATCTGAGAGGCTTAATGCTGAGGTCAAGGGAAGTGTCTATGAGGCTATTAAACTCCATAACTTTCTTTTTCTTACAGTATAATACGATGTGTAGTCGAAGCTTTTTTTTTGAGTTGATGACTTGCTGAAGATTACACAAGTGTGTATGAATGATCAAGGATATATAGATATAGATAGAGAGGGTAGCTAGGAAGGTACCTAGGAAATTGAGATTATGTTTATATGTTATTACTTGAGAAAAAATAATGGAAACTAGCTATAGCTAGAATTGGAATTATCCGTCGGCTGTGAACAAAGAACATTCATTCATTCGTGCACAGCACACCTTAGTTCTCAAGTATGATAAAACGACAAGAGGAGTATAGTGGTGGACACACACTGTAATTGACTATATTTACGAGATTTTATGTATGTAGAAAGTATTATTTCAAGGGTTTACATTACATAATTCGTAAGAAGTGTATATTACTATATGATAAAAGAAGGGTTCTAGATGAACTTTACGTGTCAATAAATTAAGTATTTGGTCGGAGAAAAAGACTTTCAACACTTACTTTGTGTAGGACGACTAAGTCAAGCCCACCTTTGAAAATGTGGCACGGAAGAGAACGTACGATCTTTGGCATCTATCTTGCATGGGGCGAATTTTATATTGTATATATGGGACGATAAATAGGTCGCGCATTTTCCACGTTATTAACTATATTGCTTATCCGTATATTCAATCATATGAAGTATCGAAAGCAAACTTGTCCACTAAGTTCGTTAATGATAATTTGAGAAATAGTCAAATTAGTTCTTCTTAACACTTAAAAAAAAAAAAAAAAAAAGACAGTACCACTTCTCGTTCTAGAAGAATACGAACCAACACCAATTTTCTCTACGTATTTCACACGAACAGTGAGCTTCTTACTATCTTCGTTTAATTTAATTGTTTTTACAACAGTCAATTTTTATTACATAATCACCATGGGTTGAGCATAAAAGCATTAATATCGATCAAAATCAAGAAAAACGTGTTAGTGATGAGAAATGTCACGAGCATGATTAGCAATCATTCCTCCATATTAAGCATAAATGTTCTTGAAATATGTATATATATATATATATATATATATTATGTGCATGAATATATCTGCAGTTGGAAAAATATTAGGTTGAACAGAGAAAAAAGAGTCATCTTCTTTTGTGTGGGATGTGCATATTCAAATTCAATAATGGAAGTAGGGCAGCTACTTTTTGGACTCTAGCGTACAGCAGACACGAGTTTGAAACTCAATTTCATATAGTAATGAATTGATTTTGACTTATTGTGTTTTTTTTTTTAAGAAATAATAGAAATCGAGTGGATAGAAAAGCAAGAAGACGACAAGAATTCAACACTTTCGGTCTTAGTTCTACGCGCGTGTCGTGAATATTCTAATTAAATAGTATTCATTAAAGATCAAGTGATAGAGAATAGAAAGCTTAACAAACAAGACCACTGAATGAACACGTGTGAATACGTTGGTCTTCCATGGACTAGTAAGCTAGAAGTAACAAAATATAATATAAAAATAAATCCACATTTTAATATTGAAGTTAATAAATTTCATGTTGGTCATGGCGATGTCCTACGTTTTCAGTCTTGTTTAAAAATTCCTTTCATACGTGCAAAGTCATAGCAAACGATTCGAAAACAAAACCCTAATCGTTGACTTTCATTGTTTGACGCTAAAATTGTGCGGTTTTCAACCATTATTGGGTTTGCCAACGAAAGAAAATGCTGTAAGAATATTGGGCCTCAATACGGCCCGTTCATTAAAGGAATCTACAGTGAGAAGTTGGGCTGTTGCGAATCCGGTACTTAGACAATTTTTTTTTTCGAAACTATCCTCGTAGCCGCGCCTTCACAACCGGCTCGTGCCCAATCGATCCCCGCCCCCGCGTTAATCGCCTTGGTCACGATCAGCCTCCCAACACGTCGCCCTGCCTTGTAAAGCGGAAACGGAACAAGACAACGTAAATTTAAGGGGCCTCGCCAAGGTTCGCTCCTCGACTTAGCCCGTTTTATTCCTCGGCGAACAAAACGTACACTATAGAAAAACTCAAACCCGTGTGGAACCGAACAAGTCTCGGCCTCACCTCGCTAACCCAAACAAAGCTACTAACACGGTTATCCTAAGTGTCCCTTCGGGATCTTAATCACTAACCTAACTCGCTAGTGAACGCCTCAACGCGACCCCGTCGAATCTTTCCCAAAAGACTCGATGTTGTGACTTGGTGTGCTCTCGAAAATCTCCTCTCAAGACTCTCAATTTCGTGGTCCTCCTCTGGCTGGAGATGAGGCTCTATTTATAAGCCTTAGCCTCCTTTGAATTGGTAGAAGAGATCCCTAAAAGATCTCCCAAATCTTCCTCCAAGATCTCCCTAAACATGGAAAGTATCTTCCCCCAAAATAAGGAAAGTATCTTTACCAAATCTAGGGACCAATTCAAACTCCTTGGAAGCTTCTAGGACTCAGCGTGCCTTGCCCGCTCGTCCGCGCCCCAGCCCCGTCGCGCCGTGCGCACTCGCCCGCGCGCAGCCTGGCCCGCGCGCGTGCACCGCCGCGCGCGTGCCCCGTCGCACACCAACCTGGCCCGCCTCGTGTGGGCCCGGTCCGACCTCGCATACCAGCCTGGCCCACCTCGCGTGGACCAAGTCCAGCCTCGCCGTCCCTGCTCAGCCGTCGTCACCTCAGCGCCGCCGCCGACCACCGCCGTCGCCGCCGCTGCGCACCGCCGCCGTGACCCATCGTCGGACCACCGTCCGTCGTCGCCGCCCTGAACCTCAACGTTCAGGTGGCTCGCATGCGCGCGCCCACCTCGCGCCCGATGTGAGTGCGCGGCCCGGCCAGGCCACCCGCCTGGCCGGCCTCCGTGCCGACCTCGTCGGCCCGGCCGAGTCCACCGTTACCTCGCCGGATTCCGATCATGCGTCCTGGGTCGAAATGTCCAAGTGTTGAGCCGCCCCAACCATGCGTCTTGGACCCGCACATCATCGCTACTTGTATAGCTCGGCCATGAGCGAGCTGATGACGTGGCACTCAAGGGTGTAACATGGGCCGCCAAGCCGAAGCCGTCAACAGGCAAAGATCTCCCCAACCGAGCTTCAACGCGCCGCCGTCTTCCACTAAAGAGTACCCGTCGGAAGGGAACATGCCCAGCAGCAGATTCGCCTGAAAAGCCGCGCTCCCCGCCAGGGAAACGCCGTAGAACCCATTCTCACGGAGCTTCTCCCGCCAGCTGCCGAACCTCGCCTCGCCGGCGGTCCTCGACGGCCCGCCGACGCTCAGGACGTTCTTGATCTCGCGCGAGAGTAGCTGCTGCTCCACCACGTGTCGCTCTTCGCTCTCCTCGCCGAAGCACGCCGCCAGCGAGTCGAATACGGCGGAGTAGTAGTGGATGGCTCCGACGAACCGGGATAGGAACGGACCGGCGTGGCTCAGTTCTTGTTCGACTACAGTCACTACCTTCGGACATAATCTTCAAAACAGAAGAGCTGATTCTCAGACATTATCCCACGTTTGATTAAATGCTCGATGTTGTACATCACCTCTGTAATAAGGAGAGCGTCTCATCATCTGAAGCAGTAGATGAGTATAACGAATGCTGCAACCAATGAACGGCCAAGGCTTCTCCTTTCCTCAGCTTCAGCCTCTCCACGACTTCTTCCACTTTCCGGCCAGCTTTTCCGGCCACCGCACAGAACTCAAAGGGCAGCCCTAATTTCTCGGCAAAATCGAACAGTCTCTTCCCCGTAACTTCGAGGGCCTCCTTCGACTTCCCAAAGCCCGTAAGCCTCACGAAAGGGGGCCCACCTGGCCTCGAAGCCAAGATGTGAAGCAAGCCCGGCCATTGAAGTCCTTGCATTATGTCGAGATCGATTATGTGAACGCTGTCTTCCCTCTCAAAAGCCTCTTGAATGGCTTGGTTCGCCGTGAAGTGAGAGAACTTGACGAAAGGGCTTATCCCATTGAAGACTTGGAACGCCAGGGCTAGCTTATGGCCGTGGGGGATGGTGGGAAGAGGTGCGTATATGCCCAGGCATGAGCTTACGATCCTCGACAACATGGCTTCTGAGAAGTAGGAGGCGATGCGCTGGGCTGAGGTGCCGAACGGCGTGGCGAGGTGGGATATCTCTAGCAGCATCGTATGGGCTTCTTCTAGGTTGTCTGAGGAAACTGCTTCTGCGCACTTGAGCAGTAGAGTGAGGAGATTGAGCCCTTGTTCGTCGGTTTCTTGCCTTTTGAGCTCTTCTTTCCTTTCTCTGGCTAGTTCCGACGACTGAGTTCTTGATCTTCTTCTGCTGAGTTCTTGAAGATTGATGGTACTGATGGCGGCGCCATTTGCTGTAAGAGAACGAAGCCTATGTTCGATCAAAGAGGCGAGAGGTGGGTTGCAAGGGTGGATAACCTCTCTAACGTTGAGGATAAGCTGAGGAATAGAGACGTCGTCAGCGTTGGAACCGTGGATGAGATCTCTTATGATACCATCAACCCACGAAGACGACGACGACGAATCTTCTTCCATTGGTGGTCGTCGTTGTTATTACAGGCGCCGCCGCCGGCGACTGTGTACGGCTGTTTCTCTCAGGTGGGAACAAGAAACCCCAAGAACTACTACTACCTTAGACCTTGAATGTTCAGATCAAGAGCATAAGCATCTGATGTGTAAAAGGAATATAAGTTGTAAAAAAGAATATAATAAGTTGTAAAAGGGGATGATCATGTGTTTTCTTTTATTTATGGGATGATCCAAGAAGATAGGTAGGTACATTGGGATTCGGTCCTCATATAGCGCAGTTTGGTGTCCCCATGTTAAATAAAAAATTGAAAAATGAAAATGCAATGTTTTCAAGATTTAATGATGTCCCTCGTAGGCTGACATTGTGTTCCTCAACTAGCAAGTATTATGCTTCGGTCTCATAAATTTAAAATCGTACTTGAGTGTACATTCTACAAAGATGAACTAACATTAAGCAAACGGATTTTTCGATGGTTGTAATTGAGATAAATAAACCTGGTTGGTTTCTTTGGAACGCACATGATACAATAAGGTAAACTTAAAAACAAGGAACATCTCATGTAATATATGATATAAAACGTGACAGGTGCAGTGCTCAAAGAAAACACGATGTGTGAATATGATGTGATGGATGTATTTTTAAATTTGACCAAATTGATATTAAGAAATAAAATTGCTGGACTCAGTTATCAATGGAAAATGCATACCCTAGTGTTTGATATTTTGCTTCAAACGGCATCATCAGTTGCAGCTTTTTCCCTGCTTTTACTAGTTTTTACGTATTTGGATTCTAACTATCTAAATAGAACATCAAATCATTTCAGACACGCACGACGTATCAGTGTTTGTTCTTTAGTGTAAATACTTAATAATGATGAAATTATTATTAAAAAAAAACATTTACACGGAGCAGTTGGACGTGGAGTCCTCTGTCTGAAGCTTTTGATGAAGCCCACTTGTACTTAAGCCCAATATGAAAGCCCAAGAATTTAAGACTGCTTTCTCGGACAATAATATTCACAAGTCCTAAATTAAATACAGGCTTTCTATGTAAGGTAAGCCGAATATAAAAAAGCCTATAACTCTAGCCCATTTCAGGCTAAAATTTGTTGATTACTTTTCGTATTTCAAAATGTATCGTAAGCCCTATTGTTAAGAGGACATTGATCGTAATTTCTTAACAAAACATTTTTTTTTATAATAGTAAACGACGATTTAATGATCTAATACTGAATTGGAGTTTAAACTTTAATACTCCCTCCCTCCCAAACAATTTTATACATTTTATACATTTACTAAATCGGGCGTCCCACATCTTTTGTACATTTCCTTATTCAGCAAAAAAAACTATCACAAACAATCAATATAATAATATTAAATATTCTTAGACGTGTCAAAATATACACTTTTTCACCTTTTAATTGTACTATATTATTAAAATTTTCAGTTTCTTAATTCCCGTGCCAACTTCCAAATGTCCATAAATATTTTGGACTGAGGGAGTATATTATTAGCCTATCAATCTCAACTATTTCTCCATACACGGCAAGGCTGTAAATACTCGATATATAAATATATGTATCTTTTTAATATAAAAAGGAAGGCATCAAAATTTAATCTATTCCGACATATCCCATCCCATCCATCCATCTCAAGGTGAATTTGTTTGATGATTTACAGTTTTATATTTAACATTTCGTCTCTGTCTAGGCCTAAGCCTTTTGCCATTTCTGATCATCGAAGTGAGTAAGATACAGGCGAGAAAGATCACAAACAGCTGAAAGCTTACTCATAAAAGCAGCGGCAGAATTCCGCTGAATCAAGCTCGAGGCGCATTGATTTCGCACTCGCTTTGTGGAGGGAAAGGCGTACGAATGAGAGAATGTGGTTGATTTATTGCTGACAAGGAAAATTTTAGCGTAGAGGTATGAAAGGTGCTGGATTTGGCACATCGTCGTCGTCTACGGCGAAGAGAAGATGGAAAGGTTTGGTGATAGCGGTATTGTTCCTTGTGATCTGTTCGATGCTCGTGCCTCTTTTCTTCTTACTTGGATTACACAGCGGCTTTCACTCCACAGGTAAAGTTTAGGCGCTGACAACGTTCTCGAAGTACAGCTGTTTTTTTTCTTCGTTTTTTTCACTTCTGCTTTTCTGATTAGATCTGCTGTCGTAGGCTTGATATTCGAGTAGACTTGATTTTTGATGGAACATTCGCTTCTCCTATTGGAGATCTTGCTCTTACGTGTTTGATTTGACATTTGATTCAATCAGATCGTTGATTTTTAAATATTGATGTTTGATACTGTCGGTCTACATATATGCTATTCTGTTAGCAGTGCTGTTTCTGAGGAAGCAAAATTATTTGGTGTCATTTACTGTAACCTTTTGTGATTGTGAATGTGCCAGGTTTTGCCGCTGAACGACGCGATTCATCTTCAGTAAGGATTTTATGCAGAATTCTATTTTGTTTTTTGTTCTATCTTCCTGTCAACAGTTGTTTAGAGCGATGAAGTGATTTGAGATATTTCTTTTCCTGATTTTATATTAATTTACCGTGCAATTAGGAGCCTGTAAGAGTTTATGATAGACAAAAGGCCCCTGAATCGAGAAACAACTCTCAGGTCTGTGTTGTTGGCATTGCAGTTGATGGGATCTGATGTTTTTGATTGTGTCATTATTTTGTTGTTCGTTTGGTTTCTCGGTGTAGGCTCAGCAATCAGCACATGTGGATGATCTTATTAGAAGATTGGCACCTGATCTTCCAAAGGTTGGTTTGTTGTCTGCGATTTTAATGTTGAAAGCTCAATTGCATGAATGATTAGCCATAATTTCATTCCGATAGCGTAAATCCTTCCGTTTTGCCGTTATTAGTTAATCGGAAGTAACTCTCTTGGGCCTTAGATTTCCCTTTATTTAGTTAGATCAAATAAGTTTGAGACTTTAAACATGCATGGAATAAATGCTCAAACTATATTGATTTTCAGGGTTTCAGCAATAATTCAGTCGAGAAATCTAGAACCAATCATCTTGGTAAGTTCCTTGTTTTGAAGTCAACGTAAATGAGCGCCTTGGAAGTTTTAAAACAAATTATAAGGGAATCATATTTTTCTCATTCTGATCTTATTGTATCCTTAATCGATTTTGCTCTTCTTGAAAATCTGTGTAGATGTTTCCATGCAAGAAGATTTGTCGAAACGTGTTAAAATGGTAAAGCATTGCAATAGTTCGTTGAAACTTTTCAACTGCCTTGACTGAGTTGGCAATCCAATTCTTGAAACTATATATGTAATGCAGAATACTGGGTCTGTCACTAGAGAGACAAACACTGGGAGCATAATAGTTACTTCGGAGGATGAAGTTTTTTGTGAAATGAAATTTGGGATTTACTGCCTGTGGCGAAAAGAACATAAAGAAGAAATGAAAGATTTTGTGGTGAAGAAGATGAAAGACCTACTTTTCGTTGCTCGGGCTTATTATCCAAGCATTGCAAAGCTCCCCAAACAGGACAAATTGTCACAGGAACTAAAACTAAACATTCAAGATTTTGAACGAGTCCTCAGTGAAGCCACTACAGATAAAGATCTCCCTCCTCAGTATGCTCTTGAAACTTTTTTATCATTACTGTTGTCCTCTGCCTTAGCCCATCTATAGTCTATCTGGGGGGTTTATAAACAGTCCCGAATGGATTAATTTTGTATATTTTGACGGGCTAGTGACTAATTCAGTTCTGCAACCAACATCTTTATTGACCTTTTTTTCTTCCTTGGCTTTGAAATAAAATCATGTTGGTCGGATGATCATTAATCGTTTATAGCTGGCAGAAATCGTATCGGGCATCTAGTTGACTTTAGAAATGACTTTTTTACTAATTTTTGTAGGCCTGAGAAGAAGACAACTAAGATGGAGTCTGTGATTGCAAAAGCAAAATCTTTCTCTGTGGAGTGCAGTAATGTTGATAAGAAATTTAGGCAGCTTCTCGATCTAACAGAAGATGAAGCTAATTTTCACATGAAGCAGAGTGCCTTCATTTACAAACTCGCAGTTCAAACCATGCCAAAGAGTCTCCATTGTCTATCAATGCGGTTGACAGTTGAATATTTTAGATCTTCTGATGTTGAGGAGACCATGGCTGAAAAATTCACGAACCCAGAGCTGTACCACTATATTATATTTTCTACGACCATACTTGCATCATCTGCAGTGATAAACTCAACCGTACTTCATGCTAAGGTATATGACTTGCCCACACAAATTTTCCTTTTCTCCTCATGATGCTGAACATTACGCCGTTAAATTCGAAATAGTTATTTATTTGTACAAACGGGATGCATCCTTTTGTAGGAAAGTGAGAAACTTGTGTTCCATCTGCTGACCGACAAGGAAAACTATTTCTCCATGCGATTCTGGTATGTCAAAAATAAATATGGAGATGCAGCTGTTCAGGTTCTGAACATCGAAGACCTTAAGTTGCATAGTCATTACGAGGAAGCACCTTCGCAACTATCACTCCCTGAAGAATATCGTGTTTCGTATCGTAGGGTTGACGCACAATCTTCTGTTCAAATCAGAACGGAAATCCTATCCATGTTTACACGCTCGCACTTTCTCCTCCCAGATATATTTCCAACTCTGAACAAAGTCGTAGTTTTGGGCGATGATGTCATTGTTCAGAAAGACTTATCAGCCCTTTGGGACTTGGAAATGAGTGGAAAAGTGAACGGTGCTGTTCAAACCTGTGCGGTGAAGCTGCTTGACCTCAAAGCCTACTTCTCTACCAGCAGTGTCGACGAAGATTCTTGTGCTTGGACATCTGGGTTAAATCTAATTGATCTATCTAGTTGGAGAAAGAACGATCTTTCACAAAAATATTATAAGCTGCTTCATGAGGTTAGTGGTACCCTTTTTATTTAGCAGTTTGATTTTTTTTGTAATCCTTGACTCATGTTTTGGTCGCTTAACTTTTCCACTGTTCAAACGACCTGAGTATACAAAGTGGGCTCACTTCCCTAAAATGCCTAATAGTTATAAACCACTTGCAGTTCCTTTTTGTTTTGTATCCCTGATATACGTTTTCACGTCGAAGCAGATGACCAGTGAAGGTGGAGAATCAGAAGCAACTATGTTAACTGCTAGCTTGCTTACATTTCACGGTCTAGTTTATGGCCTAGACAATGATTGGGTGCAGTCTGGTTTAGGCTATAACTACGGCGTTGACATAGAAGCTATAAAGACAGCAGCTGTGTTACATTTCGATGGGAGCATGAAGCCGTGGCTCGATCTCGGTATCCCAAAATACAGAAAGTTCTGGAGATTGTTTCTAAACAAAGAAAATCAGTACCTCAATGATTGCAATGTAAATTAGTGAAATTTTGCTGGTTGTTTCTCCGAAGTTGAGGCGATGAAAGTAGCGTGTGATAAAGTGCAACAATCTCATGAAAGCAAGTTCAAGGGCTCGGGTTTAGCAACGATCAAGTTTTGACATCAATTTGCAGGTAGTGAAGACTATTCTTGAAATATATATATATTTTTTTTTTCTTGGCGAAGGTTATATATATAAGCATGGATGGAGTTGAGAAGTGTTGTGGGAGGATGTTTTCTTATTTTAGTTCTGGAATGGTAATCTTTTCCGTGTGAAACTCTGGTGATGAAACAGGAAGCTAAATTTACGGTGTTTGTGGTAAGAAAAATATGTTGTTTTCGACAGTCATGACTTAGATTCTTGGACAATTCTTATTTATTAAGGTGGTTTGATTTTATTCTGAGACTTGAAGTTGTTGATTCACTGTCAATGTTATGGATAATCCATTAGCTAAAATGATTTCAGAAAATAAGGTTATCTATAGAATTGTGCTTCTGAACCAGCACACGATTTACAGACCAATTAAGAAAGTGAGCACAGGAAAGAACTAAGCGTTGCTAATTCTGTGTTCTTTCACAAAATAACGTACTCCCCGAAATTACTGTTAGATTGTGTAAAAAACGCAGCAAGCATATATTTTAGGAGCTCTCGGGACAAATATTTCGATATCCAACAATCTTGAGACAACTTCAATTTCATCCCAAAGATTAATAGAGTGGCTTGAACTGAAGATTTTTATTTCCATTATAAATATTCAACAAAAGGTCGGATATTGAACCATTGTGAAGTCGATTGTTACTCTTGGCATGCAAAACTTCGGAGCTCGAGCTCGTGATTAGGGACAAATTGCGATATATCTATGCATGCTTCTTGAGAAGAATCGGAATTCATCAAGTAAAACGTTGATTCATATAAAAAATCAAAATATTGAAGGGACTTTCTGAATTGTAGATAACTCCATAGTTGCAACTTGATCCACAAAAGGTTGGATTATGAATCAATCTATAAAACCGACAATAACCCTTTAGCCTAATGAATCAATTAGAAATTTTCTCAAATTAAAAATTAACATAAAATAAAAAATTAAATATTAGATCACCTTCTTTAGCCTAATGAAACTACCTATTCTATTTTTAGTAAAATGCTTATTATTTTTATAACTAAATATTAAAATCAAAATTTTTATAAAATAAAAATATCTTATCAATTTTTATTTGTGTGCAGGATATACTAATAGCTATTAAATTCATATTGTTTTAATGGAGTCTAGCAGAAATAGCCCAAAAGTTTATTAATGGGCCAAAATTAATAATTAGTGACCAATCCAAAATAATAATATGTTTCCGCTACTGTTTTATCTCATTCTCTAATCTCTCTCAGTTCTGTTTTCTTTTTCCAGAATCCCAAATCCACACTAAACCTAACAGAAGGAACGAGCAATTAATCGTTGCGATGGCGCCATCTCGGAGGCGAAGACGTGACGCGTCGTCAGACGATGATTCTCGTTCGGAGTCCTCATCAGACTCCGACGACCGCCGTAGAAGTCGAAGGAGAAGATCCGATAGTGAGGAGCGCCGGAGAAGTAAGAAGAAAGTTACGGATGAAGAGATAGCTGAATACTTGGCTAAGAAAGCTCATAAAAAGGTATTTTACCAATCATCATTTCTGAAATTTCTTGGTCACTTTTACAGGTAATTAAGTACACTTCAATTGATGGCAGGCTCTGAAGGTGGCAAAAAAATTAAAGGCACAGACGGTTTCCGGTTATGCCAATGATTCCAACCCCTTTGGGGATTCTAATCTTAATGAGAAGTAAGCATTTTGTTTACTCATCTCACTAGAGTTTTGAACTTGTAATTGGAAGATACAATATTTTGTCTAACATCAATGTTAGCTTGAATGTTATAGCTAACGAGTGAAAGGCGCTATGAGTGAAAGGCGCTATTTTTTTTGAATGTCTTACCTATCTTTATGATAATCAGGTTTGTGTGGCGAAAGAAGATTGAGCGAGACGTATCTCAAGGATTGCCTCTTGATGAATTATCCCTTGCCGCAGAGAAGAAGAGGCAGCGAGAGAGAATGGTATGGTTATTTGATCTTGGGAAGAATTTTTAATGTTCTCGGATGTGAGGACATTATAACTGGGTTTTGAGAAATTAGCATTATAAGCTTCTACGAGCTCCATGCTTCAGAAAAGCTTATTAAGGGGAATGAAATGCTGATTGACTCCCTTCTTATCGTTGTAACGCTCTGTTGGCTCCTGGAGAATGATCGTTGCCATTTTGTTGCAGGCTGAGATTGAAAAGGTCAAAAAGAGGAGAGAAGAAAGGGCAATTGAAAAAGCGCAGCGTGAGGAAGAAATGGTAGATACATTCTAAACTTTAGGCATGCAAGTTATTTGACTTGAGAGCTTAAATTGGTCGATGCAATTGTAGTTTATCACGTACCTGTTCCCCTTTGACCATTAATGACGTTAAATAAATTTACAGGCATTGCTGGCTAGAGAAAGAGCTCGGGCGGAGTTCCAAGACTGGGAGAAGAAAGAAGAAGAGGTATAGAATTTGTTGTTGGCACCACATATTGATGACCATGTTCGAATTATAGCCTTTTCTGCTTGTCTTTGGTAAATCGCGCTGACATCATATATTGGTTCATTGTCCAGTTTCATTTTGATCAAAGTAAAGTTCGATCAGAGATACGTCTGCGTGAAGGGCGTACTAAGCCAATCGATATCCTCACAAAGCATCTCGATCCTTCCGATGACTTTGAGATAGATATAAATGAACCATATATGGTATTTAAGGTATCCCCTCTGACTTTCACAATCCATCGAATTCCCAACACATTTTACTTCTGGATTAATCTACATTTTGTATTCGTGAATTTTCACGAAATTCATGTTGATTATTATTTTTTTTTAATTTTATCTTTGGCTGCATATTGATTTTTTATTTCTTTTTTTCTTGACTAAACTGAAATTAACCGGAATGTTTGTAATAGGGTTTGAATGCGAAAGAAATGGAAGAGCTTCATGAGGACATAAACATGCACCTTGATCTGGATAAAGCGACCCCTACACACGAAAAATATTGGGAGGTATTGTAGATTTCCGTTTCTTCTGGTTTCTATTATGTTGCTGCTACGCCTTTCAGCATGCTTGGATGCTAAGTGGAGCAGTATAACATCATTTGTGGACAGGCACTTCTGGTCGTCTGTGAATGGGAGCTAGCCGAAGCCCGTAAAAGGGATGCCTTGGAGCGTGCCAGAGTGCGTGGAGAGCATTTACCTCCAGAGATGATTGGTGAAGCAAGAGGTTTGCACGTGAGTATTGAAGCAGATGTCAAAAATCTTTTAGAAGGGAAATCCTATTCCGAACTTGAAGACCTTCACGCCAAGATTGAATCGCAAATGCGATCTGGGACGGCAAAAGTGGTTGAATATTGGGAAGCTGTTCTTAAACGTCTACACATATTCAAAGCAAAGGTAATTTCCACATCCTGCAATTTTTATACTTTATCTCAAACTACGTGACATTTGACATATGTAACAGGCATGTCTGAAAGAAATCCACGCAAAAATTCTGCGCCAGCATTTGGAACGCCTCGAGAAACCATCCGAGGATGACAACGTAAGGACAGAAGTCAGTCCAATACCTGAGGAGCAGGAATTACATGAAGATGCAGAGGGTATAAGTTAATTTTCTCATATTTTCCATTTGATCTTTTAATTTGCGTGAATATTTCGACATTCACATACCAACTAGCTGTTCGCTCCTATTTAGATATTGAAACTTCATCTCCTATGCCTGCCATGGAAGCGGAAGACCAAGATGAAGAGGAACTCGCTGGGTCATATTCGCCAGAGCTATTACATGGCGATGAAGATGAAGAAGCGGTTGACCCTGAAGTGGACAGAGCCATTCTGGTAATTCTAGTAGCAAAGTGTGGCGATGATCTCCATGCCTTCAGTTTTTTCCTGTGAAAGTTGAGCTGACCGCTGACTCATGTGTGAACTTAACAATGTACAGGAGAGAAAACGTGTTGCTGTGGTGGAAGAGCGCCGCGTGCAAGAACTTGCTTCAAGACCATCAACAGCTTCAGCTCCCGAGGATAACTTCGAGAGGATTGCTGTCAGAGCTATGGGAAATATGGAGGAAGGCGACGCCGTTTTTGGATCAAATAACGAAATTAACCTCGATTCTCAGGTAATGCACGTCACTTATTTTCCCCTCTAAATGATGGGATTCATTTATCATAATATGATCCCTTTTTTGGTGGAAATACAGGTATATTGGTGGCACGATAAGTACCGTCCAAGAAAACCGAAATACTTTAACCGCGTCCACACGGGGTATGAGTGGAACAAGTACAATCAAACGCATTACGACCACGACAACCCGCCTCCAAAAGTCGTTCAGGGGTACAAATTCAACATCTTCTATCCCGATTTGGTGGATAAGACGAAAGCTCCGAATTTCACCATTGAGAAAGATGGGGATAGTGCTGAGACTTGCATCATTAGGTTTCACGCTGGGCCTCCTTACGAAGACATAGTAAGCGACTTCTTACCACGATCATTCTTTCTGTTCATTAGTAGTCAGAGCTGTTTTTTCCGGAGAATTGCTGCTTACCTTATTTATTTCTTCTGAGCAGGCGTTTCGCATTGTCAATAAAGAATGGGAATACTCTCACAAGAAAGGGTTCAAATGCACGTTCGAACGCGGAATCTTGCACGTATACTTCAACTTCAAACGCTACCGTTATCGTCGTTGATCGAGCTATTTGCTTCTTTGTTATTTTGTGTGTTCTTTTAATTATTAGCAATTACTGTATTATTATATACTCCTAACTTTTCTCCAACTTTCCTTTGAAAACTTTGTAAGGATGAGCTCTGTTGTTGCCTGCCTGCGGCTCTTTGATTCGGCCATCTAATATAGTAAGAGATTCGGCTAATCCCTCGTATTAATATCATATCAAATCCTATAATGGAAGTTTATAATAGCATTTCAAAAAATCTTAGTAGTAATTGCGATCAACCCCATTGTAGTTCCACTGTATTTAGATATGAATTTAGTATGTTGTAGTTAATGCTCAACTAGAAACCATCAACCACCCACTTTTGAAATTATTCACGAATCCTCTTTCAATTAAATTCATTACGCCTTGTGGTGGCTGTTAGAAACTCTACATCACTGAATCTATTTAAGGTAAACCATGATTTGTAGTTTTGTACATCTATTCATTCATCTATTTGCTGCTTAGTTTTGATTTATCACTAATTGCCACAATTAGATGAAGTAATTTCCTTTTGCATGTGAACTTGTAGCTACCACAATTTCTTGATCATCTACCACATACATAGATTCTACTTCTCCAACGAAGAGATTCACATATCTGCTTCTTGCCACCATGATCTAGGGGTGAAAGATGAGCCGAGCCGGCTCGTGAGCTCGACGAGCCGGCTCGATAAAAGCTCGGCTCAAGCTCGACAAAAATGAGCTCGAGCTCATTTATGTTGAGCTCGAGCTCGAGCTCATTTAAGTCGAGCTCGAGCTTGAGCCCAAACATAGTGGCTCGCGAGCTCGTGAACAGGCTCGCGAGCTTTTTCTTTTTTTTTTTTAAATTTTTTATATTTTTATATTTAATAACAATTTATATATTATTCTTTATTTTTTTTAAAAATTCGTTTTTTTTAAAAATTTTATATTAATTTATATTATTTTTACAAATTTTTTTATTAAAAATCTCGATTTTTTAAAAAAAATATATTTTTTTGTATTTTTATATTAATTTATATTATTTTAATTAATTTAAAATTTTTTTTTATTAATGAGCTCGAGCTCGAGCTCGAGCTCGATGAGCTTTGTGAGCTCGAGCTCGAGTTCGAGCTCATCTGGCAGTAAACGAGCCGAGCTCGAGCCGTGAGCTGAAAAGCTCGACGAGCTCGAGCTCGAGCTCGAGCTCAGCTGTAAGGGCTCGAGCTCGAGCTCGAGCCCAAAAAATGAGCCGAGCTCGGCTCGAGCTCGGCTCGTTTACACACCTACCACCATCCTCGTCGCTGCTAAGGTAGTTTAGTTAGTTATAAAGCAGCCATGGACGACGTCGAGCAACAACAATCATCGAAAAAGGTCCAAGAACGCAAGCTAATCATGGATGATTCCCCTGCCCCAAAGATCCCAAGCAAGAAGAAGAAAAGAACTCCTCGAAACATATGCATATGCCTCATATCCTCTGTCCTAATCCTATCCTTATTGATCGTAATCCTCGCCCTTACAGTCTTCAAGGTGAAGCGCTCGACGGCGTTCGTCAACTCCGTGACACTCTCCGACGTCGACTTCTCCGTCGACTTAGCAAGGCTGAGAATTCGCCTGAACATCACCCTCGACATGACCGTCTCCGTCAAGAACCCCAATAGGTTCGGCTTTAGGTACAGAAACGCCACGAATCTGCTCAAATACAGGGGAGAAGAAGTCGGCCAGGCGCCGATCCCCGGCGGCCGCATCGGCCCACGGCGGACGGAGACCATGAACCTCACCCTCGTGCTGATGGCCGACCGCCTGCTTTCGAACTCCGCCCTGTACTCCGACGTCGTCTCCGGCGGCGCTCTGAAGTTTCAGACATACGCCAAGATTTCTGGGAAAGTGCGAGTGGTGTTCGTCGATATTAAGGTAGTTAGCTATACGACTTGCGATATTGAAGTTAGCGTTGCTGATCGAAAGGTTTCCAAGCAAGAATGTCACTATAAGAACAAGATATGATAGACTTGTGCCCATGGAGTTTCACTAATTTCATATTAATTTTGTGATTATTTTTTATATATAGGAAAGGGATTTTTTTTTTTTTTTTCACTTTCATTTGGTAATCAATAGGACAATGGGCGAGGGCGAGCGAGTTCTAGACTATTTCATTACTAAATTCTCGTTTTGAATATCATATCCTCTAATTTACTGTGAGTATTAGTTTGATGGAAAATTACTGTATTGGTAAGTGAAGTTCCCATGAGAATTCGATTCTCACATATATTAGATATACATCAACTCAAAACTCAAAAGGCTAGTAAATTAAGTAGCATCGTCAAAGCAGATAGTAAGCACACACCATGTATAATAAAGTATGACACGGATAAATATTTTGACATATCAATGAATTAGGTACAGTCGACGCGGTTCATCTTTTTCCAAATATAATTTTTATGTTTGTAAAATAATTGAATTTATTACCATTAACTTACTTAAGTCAAAGATAAGTGCTATTGGGAATGGTTTGACCAGTCTGAATCTGACCTTTCTTTCTATGGTATATAATTATGTATAACCTTCCATGTGTAATATGAACTGTACACAGCTGGACCATTCTTTTTAGTTCCATTGAGGGCAATATAGTAACTTACAGGGAATTTAATATTAGTGGACACGTAGATTAAGAAATCATAATTTTTTAATATTATAGTATACTTTTAAGGAAATAGAGAGAAAAAATTAATTAGTGTGCACGCAAATAAAGAAGTCTTTTTTAAATATAAATAGTGTAATTAGTTTAATTATTGGAATAATTTTTTAACAAAAGTAAAAATTAGAGAAAGTACGTGGGCCGCCCAAAATAGAAGAAATAAGTGGGAGGGACGAAGTATTAGTAAGAATTTAAAATTAAAAAGAAAAACCCCACTTTTCCAATCAGTACAGTACAGTACTCATGTGGGATTATAAATAAATACGCACTTTGTCACATCATTAGTTCATCATACTAAATAAATGAAAATAATATTATATCATTTTTTTGGGTTAACATATGATTGAAAAAATTGGACCGGCCAAGACGAGCTCACGCAATACTCTATCGCTTTCTCTTTCCTTTTTGCTGTCTTCGCTGGTCACTCATTTCACACCTACGCTTAAAGAATCTCTGTGTCTTAAGCGGTTTAGGGGTAGTTTTTGATGAGCAGTAGCTGCAGTAATGTTGGTGTTTATACATGGATAGATACGTGGGCATCCTGGAGATTTTGTAATGAATTGTTCCGCCATTATTGCGGAAAGAAGTAGATGCATTTATTGGTTTTTGGTGGGTTGAAAGGTCCATCTTGGCTTTGATTTTTCCTCCTCTCTTCTGTGTTTTAAGAAAGATACAATCTTTTCGATTTGAGAAAAAGCGGGACAAGGAAAGCAAACAGCTGGGATCTGAGAAGGTGAGTGGGGTTCTTTCTGATTTCCCACGCTTGCTTGTTATTTAGAGTTCCATTCAATTCAACTTTGATGAGGAGTGATTCTGAAGCATGGTTTAAGTGTTGGTTGTTGCTGTTATGGTACTTTTCTTGCAGTCCTTTTTCCTTTTTAAATTCTTGCATAATAGCATACACATGCCCTAATATGATGCACAAGGCAAATATTGTGAACAAGTTGTCTCCTCTATCGTACTTGTACGATTTTTATTTTACTTTGCATCTCATTAAATGTGGAGAAGTGGGTGCATAGCTAACTTCCATTGGTATTATATATGAGTGTGCATTATATGCATTATGCAGTTGGGGTGTGCTGTTCTTTTTAGAGTGCTGGTGCTGAGTATTTTATTTCCTTTTTTTTCTTTTTTCTTGAGCAGAGGGAATGATTCCATTCTATTTTTTTAGTGAAAAAGGTAAAGGGTTTTGTTAAAGCAATTTGCTGGGAAGTCTTATTCTGCTGAGTTTTTGCAACGGTTTCAGAATCTGCACTTTTTTTTCCTGCTTCACCTTGCTGATTCTGATTAGTGTTCTTTTGGTCTCTTTTCCTCACTCTACTGCTTACCGTTGGACAGAAAGGAGATAACCCCAAGAAGAATTGGATTCTTTCAGGTGTGACTGTGAAGCCTAAATCTTTATCATCATTGTTAAATACAATACTACTTGGGACCTGACAAAAAGAAGTACCACCTTGTCCCTAATTCTGTCTCTATTTGGGGTTAATAAGAAGAAAAAGTACTGTTTTTGGTTGAGTTGACTTCAGTTTGGAACTCTTAACTACTCATCTGATCGCCTGCCATTCAAGATTCTGATTCCTGGGATTCGAACCATCCCCCATGGAAGTTGCAGAGAGAATGTCAATGGCTATGCTTCTCTCTGCAATGTGGCTCTTGGGCTCTATAAACTTCGTCAGCCCTCAAAGCGATTCTCAGGCACTAGACGTTCTCCTCCAAGACTATGCTTACAGGGCATTCGTTCGACCAAAAACTGGCGTCATTTACGACGGAAGAGTCCCCTCTAATCTCACAGGGATTCAAGTCTCAGCATTGCGTCTCAGAAGTGGAAGCTTAAGGAGAAAGGGATTCAGCACCTACAAAGAGTTCGAAATTCCCAAAGGCCTGATCGTAAATCCTTACGTCGAAAGGCTTGTCCTTGTCTACCAAAACCTAGGCAATTGGTCGATGGCTTATTACCCCCTCCAAGGCCACGCCTACTTAGCCCCTGTAGTAGGCCTCCTAGCCTACGATGCTTCGAACTTGACCGCCCAAAGCTTGCCCGAGCTAGACATAAACGTGTCTCTCCAGCCCATATCGATCAAATTCTCGGGCTTGAAGAGGAGATCGCCCGGCGGGTCGGTCCCAAAATGCGTTTCCTTTGGTCTGAATGGCTCAATCAGTTTCAGCAATGTGGTTTCTGACAACATATGCACTACTTTCCAATTGGGTCACTTTTCCATCGCAGTTGAGTCAAATGCGCCTTCTCCTTCTCCTCTGCCACCTGGCGGCGGCGGTCAAAGGGCCCCACCTGGGCCCGAGGAAGGCGAAAAGGGCGAAAAAGACAACAGAAAGACTTGGATAGTCGTGGGCTCAGTGGTTGGTGGGTGTTTCTTATTGGTTCTTTTGGGCATTTTGATGGTTTTGGCGCGGAGATATTCGAAGAAGAAGAAACTTCATCGAATGGAGAGGGCGTCTGAGGTCGGCGAGGCTTTGCAAACGGCGAATGTCGGGGGCACGAGGGCGCCTGCTGCTACAGGGACAAGAACGCAGCCCAACATTGAGACAGAGTACATCCCTTGATTCGTTTCTTTGAGACGAAATATTTTCTTTCTTTCTTTTCCTTTTTTTTTTTTTGAATTTTTGGCTCGATTTTTTATTCTTGTGAGTTTGCACAGTTTGCCCAGTCTTTCGTGATGTTTCGTTTGCTCATTATTTTGTTCGTTCTGTGTAGTTGGGGGGGGTTTGTGGGGAGGGTGATACGAAGATTATTGGTGTAGATACATAATAATCTGCGACCTCTTGCTAGAAATCTTTCCCAAAATGGATCGGTTTTTGCTCCAAGTTTGATGAATGAAGATCCTTTTTTTTGTCTCCTCTCTTCTTAATCTTTTTCTTGATGCTACAAATGTTCAGTGTTAAGTAATGGGTAGGCATTGCATCATTATATGTATGTAATGACAAAGTTTCAGTTCAGAAAAGAAGTTAGTTGGCACTGATCAGAAAAGGAAATGCAGACGTTAAGAAAGTCCCATGGACCACTTTACCCAGAGATTTCTTACCTTTCAGTTTGCATATTTGTTTTATTACAGCACTTTCACAAAACCAAAAAGAGAAGAAGAATCATTTAATCAGTCTTTAATGCATTGAAGCAATTGATGGTGGATTGGGCAAAGCCAAAGCCAACGAACAAATTTGTTGCAGACACCCCCACTTTGAACATTTAATGTTGGAAGCAGTTCGAAAGCAACTGTCTCCTACCATCACGCAAGTAAAACACAGCAACTTTTTTTTTTGTTTGGCTTTGATTCTTTCTTCGACAAGATCTATTGTACGTAACACTTAAAACACAGACATCAAATTAAGAATATATGTAGACAATTTTATTCCCATGATTTTTTTCTGGAGCCTTTTCAAGATAACATCTCCATCCATAGTGATGGATTGATAATGATGATGATGATGATGGGCTGCGAACGTTGGCCCGTCAATTGAGAAATTGCATATGTATATTTTTCCTTTCATGTACAAAAGATTCCGAAACAAATCATACCCGACCCGACCCGACCCGATTGCTCTTCGACTAGAATACAGCACTGAGTTATTCTTTCGATTATTTATATTTCAAGGTCGAGGATCCTAGGCCAATCCTCAATAATCACATGCATTATCATTTAATATTGTTTTTGTAGCGCCATGGAAAGCGTGGTTTTCATGATGCTGTGTCAGTCCTCTCCTCTTTTTTATTTCTTTAATATAGTTTTCTAGCAAAAGGGAATCGTTCGCCAATTTTCCCGACTGCAGATTGAAGTTGGCTAAAAGGTGTATTTGACCTCCTCATGAAGAAGAGTCAAACCCTTAAATTATTACCGTTACTAAATTTGGACATACATATACTAAGAAGGCAAAAGATACACACACCGCGGCTCGTGTATGTATGTAAGTAATGTGCTTTAAAACGGCGCCGTTAGGTGTCTGTCGGCCCACTCGGTGTTCTGTCGTTCCAGATAAGTCTTGGCTGGCACAATCATCGCAGTTTTAAAAATTTACAGTGTGGGACCCACTTATTCTTCCATACAACACGTGTCCATTTGTCTCATTTCACTTCACCCAACGCAAAGATGCTATCCCCTTCTTTTTATTACAACCTTTTTTCAACCATTTTCTTTTCCTACTATTTATGAGGTAAGCAGAGAAAGCGATGACGAGGCGACGTGTATCATCATCATTCATTATTAATTACTAACAGTGTGCCATACAATACACACACAGCGCCAGTCCATAGTCAAACCAAACGTATTGAATTTGTTTTTATTTTTTCTGGTTTGGTGTATTTATTGCATTTACTAATCAAATGAGGGGGAGAAAAAAATATGGGACCTTTACAATTCAGCCCCACATAGCAAGTTTCGTTTGGATTCAGCCCCTGTCAGAAAAAGCAATTAGTTTTAAGGACCCGATTTTTCATACCACTTCATCGGTCTGTGGTACCACTTCTTTGTTCTGTAGTACCACTTCTTTGTTCCGCAGTACCACATAATTGCTCTGCAATACCACTTCTTTTGTTCTGCAGTACCACTTCATTTTTACTGCAGAACAATTAAGTGGTATTGCAGAGCAATTATGTGGTACTGCGTAACAAAGAAGTGGTACTACAGAACAAAGAAGTGGTACCACAGACCGATTAAGTGGTATGAAAAATCGGGTCCTTAAAACTAATTGCTTTTTCTGACAGGGGCTGAATCCAAACGAAACTTGCTTATGTGGGGCTGAAACGAAATTAACTCAAAAAATATCTCGTCGTCTGTCTTGCATTTTCCCATTTCACATACCATTCTACGCTTTGGCTGTTTTCTTTCTTTTGATTAAAAAACTGAGACTTATTTGCTTCATTCATTATTTGCACCACGCACTTCCTTGGCTGCGAGGTAAGTTATCGTCTGCCTTGCGTTTCATCCTAATTTTTCTCCTTTTTCTGCTGTTATTACCTAAACCCTGAAAAAAGATTCGATTTTTTTTGGTGACGTTCGAAGGTAAGCTATGTCGGGGCTCTACAACTCAAACTTCTCGCCGGCGAGAGCTGCCTCGCCGCAGATTAGAAGCACCCCAGACGTCGAAAGGTTGGTTTTCACAGCTCAATTTCAGTTATTTCACACTTCAAAATCCGAGAACAATCGAGAGGATTTGATTGAGGGAATTTGAGCTGATGTTCCTTTGTCTGCTTTGTAGTAATCAGTACTTGTCTGAACTCTTGGCGGAGTATCAAAAGCTTGGACCTTTCGTGCAAGTCCTTCCAATTTGCAGCAGACTCCTAAATCAAGGTCTGCTGTCTTTTCCTTATTGGGTTTTTTTTTCTATGATGGAGTTGATTTCTTATGTCGGATCTAGCTTGATTAGATCTCTTGGCTGTCGCGATTCTTTCAAAAAGTTGCCCATATCAACTTGTTGCAATCAATCATCCACTTGGAACAGAGCTTTCAGTTGAAATAAGACCTTAGTTTGAGTTAAATTCCATAGTAAGCTGCCCTAATTCGCGCTGTTGATTGCCCGAATCTGCTTATAATTCGAGGCACTTTTTTCTTTTCGCTTCAGAAATTATACGGGTCACTGGGATGATGCCAAATCAAGGCTTTGGTGAAATGGAAAGGCTAAGGCACAGAAGTCCTAGCCCAATGGCCTCATCAAACCTAGTATCGAACGTTGCAGGGACGGGATTAGCTGGCTGGAACGGGTTACCTCAAGAGGTAAAAAAATGAATTCCCTAATGTTTCTTTTTCGTAAGCCCAAGCACAGTTTGTGTAAGAAGAAGCTATGTGTTAAGCAAATGAGAAGCTTGAGCTTTCTTCCTTTTTCACTTATATATGGCAGAGATTGGGTGGGCCGCCTGGCATGACGATGGACTGGCAAGGCGCCCCAGCGAGTCCAAGTTCTTACACAGTGAAGAGGATTCTTCGCCTGGACATTCCCGTGGATAGCTATCCCAACGTATGCATTATAATTCGAAGAATTTCTTTTGGACACTTCTTTTTTCTTTTCCTTGTGTAATACGCATTATTTCGTTGGTTTTTACAGTTCAATTTCGTGGGGCGCCTTTTGGGTCCGAGGGGAAACTCGTTGAAAAGAGTCGAAGCTACGACGGGCTGTCGTGTGTTCATCAGAGGAAAAGGTTCCATAAAGGACCCAGACAAGGTAATAAGAAGCACATCACTCCCTGTTTTACCTTAGCTTTTCTTTGGACAAGAAAAAGAAGCTGAAGTTACGCCTTTTACTGTCAATTGTAAGGAAGAGAAGCTCAGGGGAAGGCCGGGCTACGAGCATCTCAACGAGCCTCTCCATATTCTGATCGAAGCCGATTTGCCAGCCAATATCGTTGACCTCAGATTGAGACAAGCGCAAGAGATCATCGAAGAACTACTGAAGCCAGTGGTATGGAACAATGTAAATCATATGCAAATCTATTTTATGATTTATGATTTAACGCCCTTCTTTTTATCCGATTTGCATGGAAGGATGAGTCGCAGGACTACATAAAGATTCAACAACTGCGTGAGCTAGCGATGCTAAACTCGAATTTCAGAGAGGACAGCCCAGGGCCGAGCGGTGGCAGTGTTTCGCCTTTCAATACCAGCGGAATGAAACGGGCGAAAACAGGGCTTTGATTAGTCAGACGCATTTTGGATATTCTAATGGGAATTCACCGATGCACACGATCGACAGTAACTATTCATCCTCACAACATCGTATAAGTTAGAAGGTGCTTGAGATTGAAATTTTCGGTTGGGTTTTCTCTTTCTCCTTACTATTTATATGGAAATGACTAAAACGAAAAACAAGACGAAAAGATACAGTCGGTTTTCGGGTTTGTTATGTATGTAAGCTTTTTGGAAAACGTTGATATTCATTGGATTGATTCTTATGTTACATCCTAGCGTGTGCTATAATATATGCCTTTCGGTGTTAAGAGGTTAAGGATTCAAACCTTTGGATTTTCTAGTTCATACAGTGCAAGTGTGTTTCATATAAGGTTGTCTGTATGTATATATGTTAAGTTTCAGTCTGAAGTGGGACTATATATGCCTAAATCATCAAGCTGCTCACTTCTCAGGTTTATGTGCTGCAACAGAGGGCATACTTTCTTGTGAAGCAAATAGGAAATTTTCTTGATTGATTAATAGAATATGAAGCACTTTACAGTTTTTGCTGCTCTGTGAACATGCGTATAATAATAGACTCACTGGCACAGACAGCATCTTAGCAGGAAATCTTTGAGCAGATTTGTTGAGTAAGGCCATAAATAAGCGCAGCTAATACTTTGGATGCCAAAACATGCCTTTAATGCCCTCTGGGTCGGGTTCGAAGCCTAGGTTGCGATAGAAATCCACAACTGTTTGGCAGAACGAAACGATTATTGGATCAGCCGCAGACCAAAAATTTGTCTTAGTAGATGAAGTTTGATTATTCTCAAAGATTGGATATGAATGTATACCTTGACCGTCTGCAAACAGCGAAATATTCCCGATATCTCGTTGCAAGAGAGCCCTTATAAGATTCTCAATGAGAGCTTTGCCTAGTCCTTGACCCTAGAACAACAATACATCCATCATACACAGTAACATCAGACAGAACAAAAAGGTGCTATGGTCAGTAATCTTCACTGGTTTACCTGGTAAGAAGGATCTACAAGAACGTCCCAAATGGTTGCATTGAAAGCGTGGTCTGATGTGGCACGTGCCATGCCGATCAACTTAGTTTGGCCACTTTCCTCTGCCAAGTAACTTGACAAAGTACACTAAGATGTCCGTCACTTAGTTTAGCTATTAATCAATAGTACTTTATCATGTTTCTCCATGGGAGGAAAAGTAAGTTGTTCTTTTTTACCAAGAAACAAGAAAAGTTTTTAATTTCTGACAAAACCTGCTAAGTGCTACCACATACCTTCTCCGGGTGCTTTAGTGGTTAAATTCAAAGTTGCGACCACATAGCTATTCCTAAGAGCTGCAGCAAGCTTTGACAGTGGCCTTCTGGGCCAACCTACCTATTGAACATGAAAGGAAAGCGAGGAAAGCGATTTACTCAGGGAATCCTAGTATCAAATCATATAGGAAGTTAAGCTCAATGAGAAGATGACTTCTACTTTTTATTAGGTGAAAAATCTCATCATATAGAAACAGCCGAACAATTAACTGATGGAAAGATACAACTAATGAGGATCACACTCAGAACTACCTGCACATGCGAATCATGAAACAACAGATTCTTCCGTGTATGGGACAAAAAAACAATTTCAAGGCTGGAACCCACCTTATCGCATAAAGCTTGGAGATCGTACACATCAACATTTCCGCCAGTGGAAAATATGATCTGTTCAACTGATCCATCAGGTTGAGTTCTCTCGACGAGAACAAATTCCTCTGGCAAGGGTACTTCATCTTCTTCGGTAGTAGTGGAAGGTGGCTCTATTACTGGTGCGTTGTTATTCTTTATTATGCTACAGCGAGGAACATAGGCCAATGCATCAATTCATTGCATACTCAATCCAATTTCACCATGAAATCACTAAGTAAGAGGGTCGGAGTTTCCTACAATTAACATGAAACTACATAGCAGCGGAAAGAAAAAAAAAGGACTTTTCCAACAATGGGACAGACTATGATGAGTAATAATGTCGAGCATGTTGCAGGCGTTGCGTCCACAATGCCAAATAACACAAGTAAACATAATTCCAACATTTCCAACTACCCAGATTTAATGGATTCCCAAAACTTGGTCTTTAGCCTAGGAAACCTTTGATTGACCCTGCCTGCAAACGGACAACAAAAAATTTTAGTTTAAATTTCTACGCAATCATAATAACCCCAGTATAAAGCTCGTTGGTACTCTTAAAGAGATGGGCAGGTGATAAAGAAATTACATGGAATTACTGGACTCGTAGTTCCTTTTACAAAGCCAAAACTGATTCCTTGAAAGCTGCAATCGACGCAATTTATCGAAGAGCTGCACAGATTAAGTAGCAAAAGCTAATTTTAACAATCATTATTGATAAACAAACAGTGAGAGGTTAAACTTGAATAAGATTTATCAGCTCTTAACAGCTTGTGAGGTGCAGCAGTAGGCAACACTAGAACTTTGTGAAGAGCTAGCATTCTCCTTCTACTAGTTCCTTTTTCCTTTTCTTTTTTCTGAGTGCAAATGAAGTTCAGTGGATATAACGATAATCGACGATTCCAAAATCCAAGTTCCACGATTTTGTGGTCGGAAAAAACAGTACGTTTGCAGCACATCTTCGACATATATTTATTATTTTACCCCTCATTTCTGTAAGAATTGCAAGTGAACCCCTCGTTGCCCCTTCTTACTACAAACTTGGATAATTGGATTTGATTAAAGAAACAAAATGCATAGGATTTGGAACCTTAAAGAATTTGAAGGCATAGTTTTTCCCCTCATCATCATCTTCGATTGGTACAGATAATTTGTAGGCAAAATTTTTATCAGTATTATTATATAAGATTTCCTATCGATATAATAGAAAGGACAACTAATGAAATGTAGTTAATAACAGTGTAGGGGGTTTAGTGTATTTTCCAATAACTGTTCATTTTAATTTATATTATCGACTGTTTTCGATTAAAGAAAAAAACTAGTTTCGAGGGAAGTTTTCTGAAGGGTATAAACGACATTTGAAGCGAGGAAGTCCGCTTTACTCAGCCGTCAGAAGAAGAGAAGAGTATTGATCTTGACGAGGGCAACGCAAAGGGGGTTAGGGATTGCGCAGTCATCGGTTGGATCGCCTCCTTTGCGTGTTTTCTCTTCCGTTCAGCTCGATCTCAAGTGCTATTATCTGTTCCTGTAAGATATTTGCTTGTATTTTGTTGGTTTACACGTTTGCTTGTTATGTCGTCGATATTAGGACTTACCTTGCTGTGTCGTTCGTCTAATATTGTTATAGCGATGGTTTTTTCATCATTATTTCTGTTATTGTTTCAGGGATATGGCTTCGAAGCGTATTCTCAAGGAACTCAAGGATCTTCAGAAAGATCCTCCTACTTCATGCAGTGCTGGTAAATTTTCGTTATCTTTATTGTTCCCTTTCGTGTCATTTGAGCTGATGGGTATCTTTTTTGGTGCCTATGCGTGAAACTGAAGTCAGAAGGCACACCACTATATATATCATTGTTCTGAAATTTAGTTGTGACGTGTAAAAGCTTTAGTGCGATGAGAAACTGGAAGTTCCCAATGGTTTATTGGCATTAATTTGTATCTGATGGCGGTGGTTTATTTGGCAAACCATTGGTGCTTTTCCAAATTATAGAAAAGGCCATTGATTATTGATTACTGTGGTGATTGTGATTTTTGTATGTTGGCTTTGGTTTTGTTGTGAGTTTATGCACTAGGATATTTTTGTACGTTTCAGGACCTGTTGGGGAAGATATGTTTCATTGGCAAGCAACACTTATGGGGCCCACAGATAGCCCATATACCGGAGGCATATTCCTTGTCACAATTCACTTCCCACCAGATTACCCTTTCAAGCCTCCGAAGGTATGTTTCCAATTTGCCAAATCACAGCGCTTCGAGAGCGATTGACTTGTCAATGATTGTATTAGCATCATCCATGAACTTTTTGCATCCCCACAGATTCTACCTTAGTTCTTGTCCTGAAATTTAACTTTTTACCACTGCGACGTACGCCTTTCATATGGTTGTTGTAACTGCAGGTTGCATTCAAGACTAAGGTTTTTCATCCGAACATCAACAGCAATGGAAGCATATGCTTGGATATTCTTAAGGAACAATGGAGCCCTGCTCTTACAATATCCAAGGTACGACCTTGTCCATTCTAGTTTGACCCTCCCCTCGCAACGCTTTGCTTCCTCTTTCATCAGCATACTCTGTGTAGGAAATCTAGCTTCTCATCCTTGAGATACCTTGCAGACTGACTAATACAGCTAGTCACATATATCAGGTGCTACTTTCCATCTGTTCACTGCTGACCGATCCAAATCCCGATGATCCACTAGTACCTGAGATTGCCCACATGTACAAGACCGACAGGTCCAAGTACGAGGCCACTGCCCGAAGCTGGACTCAGAAATACGCCATGGGATGAGTTTGTCAGCGTTTGATTTGCTCGTCAAGTCTTCAATTTACTGCCTGTAGTATAATTATCAGCACACGCAGCATACTATGCGCCTTTCTTGCCTTCGTGCAGCTATCTTAATGCGCTATTCCGTCGGGACGTTAGAGTTTCATTAGCTTCCATGCTTTGTGACTTCTTGTATTATGAAATCTATGCTGACATAAGTTAATAATTTGTTGTGATACATGTTCGTGCTGACATTAAATACCATATATGTTCTTGTTGAAGTTTCAATCACCTTTTTTCTGTTCGATTATATAAGCATATATGTTCATGCTGACATTGTCGTTGGAAAAAAGAAGCCTCTTCCATGGTTAAATCTGTTAGCAGATACGCAAATTAACCTCATTTCGTATTCATGATCTGAGAGAACACAGTACTATGAATCTATTTATATCTTGGGTAACGTTATTTATTGCAAGAAAAAAAAAGAACGGGAAAAAAAAAAGATTTAAATTGATACAAATCATCTACAGTGTATTTATTTTATTCAATTCAGCGTCTGCTGAAACTCAACTTGGACAGAACAGCAGCCGCCTGATCGCCGCCGAGCAAAAAATAAGGATGCCTCAGCGCCGCCGCCGCCGACAATCTTCCCCTCCTCTCCGATATGAGCTTCCTCGCCAAATCCCAACCTCGCCCAGAATCAAGGTCGAGGATACTCAAGTCAGGCCTCGACCTAGTCTTCTCCCTCCACACATTCAAGTCATACCCAAAGCCCTTCACCTCGGAGTTGAAGTTCTTCAGCCCCGCCGTCGACCTAAGGCTCGGCACGGCCATCTGCATCAGCACTACGCCGGCGGAGTACGTGTCAAACAGGTCGGGACTGTTCAGCTTCCACAAGATCGGAGATAGCAGGGCGGCGATTGGCTCCGGCGGCGGCCTGGGTGTTTCCTCCGGCATGACGAAGAGCTCCGGCGGGCAGTAGTCTGGGTCGAGGAGGCCCTTGTCGGGGACGTAGTTCTTGCCTATGCGTAGGTCGGTGGCTGCCCCAAAATCTATGAGCTTGATTTTCCCCTTCTTTGTGACGACGAGGTTCGATGGCTTTACGTCGCGGTGGACTATCCCAGTGTCATGGATTTTCTTGAGGGAACGAATGATTTGCCTCATTATCTGCTTTATGATGAGTGCGTTTCTCTCGATAGATTCGAGCCCTCTTAGGGTCCGCCCGAACATGACTGTCTCTAGGTTTAGTGGGAAGCTTCGATCCATCATGTAATCTGCCAAGTCTAAATCTCCCTGGGAAATCATTTCTTATTACATTCAGTTCATTCTCATGTAATAATGGCCTTGGAAGCCATGGAAGTTTACCTCGTATTTCCAGACCAGCCATTTCTCGCCCTTTGTGAACTGGGTATTTGTTTTGTCGGCGATGAAGCTTCCGAGGAAGTCGGCGCAAGTGTCCGGCGCCGCCCTTGAGAGCCTGTAGTTGAACCATTCTTCGAAGTCTCCGCACTCTACGGCGCCTTTGACTCCTATTTTGACCTGCGAAGAAGAAGGCATTATTACAGACAGCAGCTAAATTGGGTTCAATCCTCAAAGACAGAATCTCAGTTATTACACTTAATTACCCTCTTGAGGATGACTTTGTCTTTAAACCTCTTATCTAATAGCTGCGAGGATCTTCGAATCCCTTTTCTCCTTACAGTCTCGTCGACGTCAACGTTATTGGGAACAACCACGCCGGAATATACGACGCCGAACGACCCTTCGCCCAGCTTTTCTCCAACCAAGAAATCCCTTCTCTTCAAGCTTCTCCTTCCTATGAGAGTGTCCAGTCCAAGTTGCAGAGGAGCAAAGAGGTACGCATCAATGGCGCCGATAAGGACGCCAGGCCTTGCAGTTAGGTAAATCCAAGAAACTCCGGCGAAAACTAAGAGTCCCCACCTTTGGGTTTCCGGCAATTCGCCCGTGAAGCTCTGCAGCTGCTGCAGCGCCGGCGATTCGAGCCATGACTGCTCGAGGCTGAGCGAAGTGTTGAGGAGATTCTCGGATATGTCGCTGAAGAAAGCGCTGCACTTTATGAGGTTCTTCTTTCGAGGGATCGATAGGGACCAAATGAAGCTATGCTTCTGGCGATGGAATGTAGTTGCAGTTGGGGAGAGAAGAGAAGCCATGGAGGTGAATGTGTTGGAATTTCGGTTTGCATTTGTCGAGGAAGGAGATTGTCAGCAGAGGATGGACTTTTGACACGTGGCAATCCGAGGTTTATCCTCTTGGCTCTTTTGGTGTGTGGAGCACAAGAAAACAACAATGCTGAGGATAACATCAACAGTAACATTTCAGCCAAACTCTTCGGTTAAACGCAGAATTCATTCATCATCATATCAACTATTAGTTATTATTTGTTCTAAATCTTGAAGATTGTGCACTGAAATAAGCAAGAGTTTGAAAACGTGTTGCCTAGTCTAGTCATGTCGGCATTTTACCAAACACATCTAAGGTCTAATTATATTATGCATCTCAAATAATTAATATGGATAGCCGTTAGTCCACCTGCTTCATTCAAATTCAAACTAACACTCTTTATAAAGGTGAAAAGAGAATAAAAAGTTCCATCTTCTTCTTCTCCTCCTAACACAAACGCTAACACCTCAAAAAACAGAGAAGTTACAATGCTAGTCAGTAGTCATCAACATTCTCCACTCAACAGCTTAACGATTCAAACTCCCAAAACCACACGCAAGCCACTTCAACCCAAGACCAACCCATCATCAGCAGTTTCAACCCAATCTAAATGGGTCGACATTTCACACGTTGACAGCGCAAACAAGGAGAACCCACCACTGATCTACTCCACCCCAGTGAAAAAGGTCGAGTCTTTTCATATAATCGAATCGTTCGATCCTTCGCTGGCCCAAGAGCTCAGTGCCATTCGCGAGAGGCTCGAAAGGGTGAGGATGGACAAGGAAAGGACCGAGAATTTGTTGGAAGAGAGGTCTTTGATCTTGAATTTGCAGACGAAGGACGTGGAAAGCAGAGGAGAGGCGCAGAAACAGCTTGAGATCGAGGTGGATCGGCTCTATAGGTTGCAGGATATCATATCAGCTTGCATGGTTAGCAAAAGTTTCACCTTCTTTCGAATATTTTAGCAGAATCTGCTGCGCCATTTATCGTCATAAATTTCTCTTTTGGAAATTGTTAACAGAGGGTATCACCTATTCGGTCACTGAGAGATAAGGAACAAGAGAAAAAGACGAACCAAGATCAGCTAAAGGCAAGCCTCAGATTCTTCCATATTCGCGCTTTGCAGAACTTTTAATCGATTTACTAAGCTGCAATACTGTCTTTATTCTTGGGGCAATTACGGATCAGGCCCTAGAAAAGTTTCAATTTAGTGATCAGGCCCTGTCAGAATAATCTTTAGTTTAAAGGACCAGTTTTTTAAAAAATTCAAAGGTAAAGGCCCAAACTATATTTTTACTAAAATACCCTTCGTAAAGGGTTCTCTGAAGTGGTATTCGACGCGATATTTACGTTACATAGATCTGACGACTTGTTACCGTAATAACCAAACACGTTACTTTAAACTGATAAAATGTTACTTCCCGATAGTAAACTGTTTTTTTATGCATTTTTATATATATTCGGCTAATCGAAACCCAGTTTTCGCAGAATCAAGCACAATCGACTACCCCATCAACCAATCAATTTCAACGTGTTCACGTAGGATTTATCTGATATTGCTGAAGTACGATGTATGAATTTTGATGAATTTTTATACGGTTTGAAATTTGAGAAAAAACGGGCCAAATCGAACTATATTTTCGTAGCAATTGCAGCTAATCTTTGTGTATTCGAGGTACCCATCGTTTGGGCATTTCATAGGCTCTGTCAATTTTGAACAATCGTCACCTCATCAATTTTGAAACGTACGTTGTGTGAAAGTGGTCGTATGGAAGACATAGATTCATATGGAATAAGTGTTACTATTTTATGCATTCTTGTTACTGATTTATGTTTTCGTGTTATAAACGTACGAACAAAGTGTATCATGATATAAAAGGTAACTTATAATCGATTTGGTCATTTTTGGTATATTATGACCTAATTTTGTTTCTCAAAAGTATTGTTGTGGTATTTTGCTTAACGGACCTGTTTCGATAATTTTTGGCACAGAACTGTTACTTCATGAAATAGAAACGTTACTTGGATTTTCTAAGATGGTATATTATGATGTATTTTGTTTTTTAAGCATCGATGTGTTATTTTATTTTTCTTAGCAGACCTGTTACGATAATTTGGGGCACTTAATTGTTACTACCTCAAAAGTTACTTGGAATATCCGACGTGGTATCTGATCTCCTTTTGTTTTTCATAAGTATTGATATGGTATTTTATTAGCAGGCTGTTTCGATAATTTGGCATGGAACTGTTACTATATGAAATCGAACCTTTACTTTTTTTATCTGAAGTGTTATACTACGGCCTACTTTTGTTTTCATATGTATTGATGTGGTATGTTTTTTAGCAGACCCGTTTCGATTTATTTGACGTGGAACTGTTACTAAATAAATATAGTGTTACTTGTTCTATCGAAAGTGTTACTAAAAGTACATGGGTTGTTACTAAATAAACAATAAACATTACTGTGGATTTGGGGGATTTGGGCGGAATTTGGGGATTTACGATACATGGTAAATTTTGGGCGGGATTTGTGGATTTGGGCGGGATTTGGGGGTTTGGGCTGGATTTGGGATTTTGGCAATATGGTATCGGGCCGTGTTACTAAAAACTATTTAACTGTTATCGGTTACTTAAATTATGTTACTGAACGTTGTTTATGTGTTACAAATTGCTGCCGTTATCGTACTGGGGTTTAGGGTTATGTGTGTATGGAGATTGGCGGCATTCGCAACAATAAACCCAAGCTGTAAACATGTTAATGCTCCAAAAGATATGGGTTTTAAACGGATTTACGATACATGGTAAATTTTGGGCGGGATTTGTGGTTTTGAGCAGAATTTGGGGATTTTGGCAATATGGTATCGAGCTGTGTTACTAAAAACTATTTAACTGTTACCGCGTTACTTAAATTATGTTACTGAACGTTGTTTATGTGTTACAAATTGCTGGCTCGTTTCACTGTCATCCACCTTCATCGAACAATGTGGCTTTTAAAGGAATTTGGTGTGATAAATGGATCAAATCATACATTTACAAGTTGTTAATCTTGTAAATCTCGATCAATGTGCATTTATGAACGAAATTAATCGAATTAGTAATGTGGTACTGGAAACCTATTATGTGGTATCATAATCTGTAAACACGTTATTCGCTAGGTTTGCATTGTTATTTTATAGCAAACATGTAGTATTAAATGCGGGCAATCTGGTACTGGTGACGACAACGAACCATCCTATTAAAATTCTCGAGAATGTATCAAATACAGATTTACGACATATAAAATGATATTTGTGGTTTAATTTTAAACTTTGAATACGTTTGTGATAAAATTCGTAATGTTATGTCTCATTAATAGAGATACTAGTGTATGTTGTGAAGGAATAGCTATATTTATACATGATATTTTATCTCAACTTTCACATATTGATATCAACATTCGCAAAACGTGTCTTTTAAAGAAATTTTGTGATTTAGCTTCATCATATCATCTATTTCTATGAATTTCAATCTTATATAACCGAACGAAATGAATTTATGAACGAAATTTAATCGAAATAGTAATGTGGCATTGATTAGCTATTATGTGGTACTTGTAGCTACAAATTTGTTATAAATATTGCGTATATTGTTATTTTTTATCAGATATGTGGTATTATTTGCAGGCAATGTGTTATTGTACTGTTAATATCTCTGACATTCTAGAAACTCCTGGAATGTTCTTAACGAAATGTTACCCAAATTGCGTGAATTATTACTCAGAATAAAGAAAATGTTACCGACCAACTTTTTATTGGCAAACGTGTTATTTACGGGTAACGAGTCGTTATTAATCTCTCATTATATGTTACGTTTTGCGGATATATTTGTTATGAATATCTAGACATATTGTATTATTGTTCCACGAATTGTTACCCAAAAAGCATGAAGTGTTATTCAGTGACCATTTTAATTAGCAAACGTTTACCACTTAGATCTCATCAAAATTCTTCATTATTCCATGATTAACATCAATAATTGTCGTCGATAACTAAGGCCCATGATGAAATTGTGTCGAATTTACATTATTCGGTCATTAAACTCGAGATTTCACCGTATTAAACGTATGTTTGGAGCATTCGTGCTTTATGAATCTCGAAAATTCTCTTTAATTATGAAGACCCATGAAAAATCGAAGCCAATACAACGTTTGCTGTTAGTAACGTCGAGATTGGATCGAATTTCAAACATGAATTTTTCAGCTTATTAAACGTATGTTTTTTCAGCTTAAAACCATTATTTTGGGGGCACTAAACATGTGTTATTTACGGGTGACGGGTTGTTATTATTTTCTCACTATATGTTCGTTTTGCCGAAATATTTGTTATAAACATCAAGACATATGGTATTATTGTTCCAAGAATTGTTACCCAGAAAGCATGAAGTGTTATTCAGTAACCATTTTAATTAGCAAACGTCCGCTTAGATCTCATCAAAATTCTTCATTATTCCATGATTAACATCAATAATTATTGTCGATAACTAAGGCCCATGATGAAATTGTGTCGAATTTACATTATCTGGTCATTAAAGTCGAGATTTCACCGTATTAAATGAAATTTCCGAATTGTGTTTGAAGCTTTTGTGCTTTATGAACTTCGAAAATTCTCTTTGAGTATGAAGACCCATTAAAATTGAAGCCGGTACAACTTTGTGCTGTTAGTAACGTCGAGATTGGATCAAATTTGGAACATGAATTTCTTCTTTCGATCGATTGAGTGTAAGGAATGTGTTATTGCAGGAAGCGGTATTATTTTTGAATGATATGTTACTTTTGCAACATGATTTGTTATTTATTAAAAGAAACGTGGTATTTTCTGCTATACGGAAAACATTTATTTTCTCACAATTAACGTCACTAATATCTGAAATTTATCAACACTTATGATCAAATTAACGATAATTTCACCTTATATCATCACAATCGTGGAGATATCTTCGGGTCTTATATCATCACATTTATATTAAGTATTTTTTTCGTCGATTTGGCATATGTCGAGTTAAATATGCATCATTTAGGTATTTTCGTCTGATTTATTCGTTTATTAGTATTGATATTATAATTGATAAAGTTATTACAAAATATATGCGATATTGTACTCAATACAGACAATTTGTTATCCAAATGAATAGAAGTGTTTTTTTAAGCCCAAAACTGTTATAATTATCTCGACAGCTGTAACGGATCATTTAGGTATCCTGTGATAAATTTCGCATATGTCAGGGATATTTATGTCTTTTGCAGCCTTTAGGTAGTTTTCACTGAACTTTTCGAAAATTAGGTCCTTTAGCCTAAATTAAATTCAAGTGGGGCCTGAACCCAAACTTAAATATGCTATTGGGCCTGAACTTTAATTAACCCTTTATTCTTGCAATATTCAGGCGAGTCTGGGTGAAAGTGGAGACACGATGGAACAAGAAGTTGAATCGGCTTTACCACAAAGACAGATATTAGTTTTGGGCTTAGGATTTTGTTTTTTTGCGTCATATGTTTAAACACCAACGAATCAAGAGATGATTAATGAGAATTGAGTGCTTTGTCCGACCCGACCCGGAAGTTGAAGAGTCGGGGCGGTGTGAGAAAAAACGTGTCTTTATCCATCGATATCTGTCTGCCATTTCCAAACACGTGTTTTATTACATATATATACGTGGCAAACATGCGACCACCTAAGCTGAGGCCTAATGGGCCTTGGCCCACTAAATTTCACACGTTGTTTACCAAAAATAAAATAAAATATAAAAATAAAATAAAGAAAATGAAATCAGGTGTAAGGCTTAACTAGAGTAATTAACTACTACGGCTACTTGCTTTATTTGGGGAGACTTGATCAACTCTCTCAAGTTTCTTAGATCTAAAGCATTGACTTCTACTTTAATCCCAACTTGAAAATCCATTTTTATATATGCAGCAGACAATCTCGGTAGGAAGTGGAAACTATATGCACGTCTCTACCATCGCACGCTCCTATTTGGCTTTACTTCAACGCTTTGCATAGATTGAAGCATGTTTGTGCGTGTGTGTGTGCCCAGGGGAGATAATTCCAGATAAACCAGCTATATCTGATCGGCTATTTTGAAGCTTCTGGGATTCATCCAGGGTAAAAGAATGAATAATCTACTTGTGAACTGTTTGGTTGGATTTGCGGTAGTCAAGATATAAGTTTGATTCTTTACAAATGGGTTGTTTTTGGATTGATTAATCTGGCTTTGGGCTGATTGGTTTTAGTTTTTTTTTTTTTTTTTTGGATCGAAGGTATTGGGGTGTTGAAGATGAGGCTAAAGCTTGCGCTTTTTGCTTACCTATGGTTTCTTCTTTACGGTTCTTGTCTGGGGAGATTTGTTGTTGAGAAGAACAGCTTGAAGGTGACAACACCAAACTCGTTAAAAGATGTTTACGAATGTGCGATTGGGAATTTCGGCGTGCCTCAATACGGTGGAACAATGGTTGGTTCTGTATTCTACCCAAAATCGAATGAAAAGGCATGTAAGAGCTTTGAAGACGATGTTTCTTTCAAGAAGAAGCCTGGCGGCATACCAGTCTTTCTTCTTGCAGATAGAGGAGGTAATATTGTGATACAAAATCTGTTTGGACACTAGAAACTAGAATCTTAAGATGGTTTTTGATTGAAGTTGATTTCGACTTAGTCTTCTGATTGCTATTGGATTGGATTTTTAATCCTTTTCTTCCGCAGTTTGCAAAATCATTAAACTAATTGTTCTTCATTTTCATTCGAATGGCGTAACAGAGTGCTACTTCACTTTGAAGGCATGGAATGCTCAAAACGCTGGAGCAGCTGCGATTCTTGTCTCTGATGACAGATCCGAGCCTCTTATCACAATGGACACCCCCGAAGAAGAAGATACAAAAGCAGATTACCTTCAGAAAATAAACATCCCCTCTGCCTTAATCAGCAAGGATCTCGGTGATAAAATAAAGAAAGCAATAGCTAACGGAGATATGGTCAGCGTAAGCCTTGATTGGACCGAGGCTCTTCCCCACCCCGACGAGCGAGTAGAGTACGAGCTTTGGACGAATAGCAACGATGAGTGTGGCCCTAAATGTGATAGCCAGTTAGATTTCGTAAGGGAGTTCAAAGGAGCTGCTCAGATTCTTGAGCAGAAGGGCTACACTCAGTTCACTCCTCATTACATAACATGGTATTGCCCCGAGGCGTTTAAGCTGAGTAAGCAGTGCAAATCTCAGTGTATCAACCATGGGAGGTATTGTGCGCCTGATCCTGAGCAGGATTTTAGCAGAGGGTACGATGGAAAAGATGTTGTAGTGCAAAATCTACGCCAGGCGTGTTTCTTTAAGGTGGCTAATGAGACTGGGAAACCTTGGCTTTGGTGGGACTATGTGACGGATTTTTCGATAAGGTGTCCTATGAAGGACAAGAAGTACGATAAAGATTGCGCTGATGAAGTCATCAAGTCTCTTGGTAAGAGAGGAATGATCTTAATAAACTTAAGCAACTGATTTATCTTGAAATAGACGCTCTATTCGACAAATGAAGATGTGATGTTGTTCACGTCACTTCCTTTTTTTTTTAAGGGTTCGACGTCAAGAAGATAGATGAATGCATTGGAGATACTGAGGCAGATGTTGACAACGCAGTTTTAAAAGCCGAACAGGATGCACAGGTTTATTTTGTCTTTCTTTTTTTGCACTTACGTTAAGTAACTCATATAGAAAGTTTTCGAAGTTATCATTAGCTGAAGATGGTCTCTGTTTCTATAGATAGGAAAGGGCACACGAGGGGATGTTACGATTTTGCCTACTCTTGTCGTAAACAACAGGCAATACAGAGGTAAATAGTGAAATACTCATTTCTTACCAATGTACTGTTGAAAGAGCAACAGATGTTCATGTAAGTGTGTGAATTTCAGGTAAGCTGGAAAAGGGAGCAGTTCTAAAAGCCATTTGTTCAGGTTTCGAGGAGACTACAGAACCTGCCGTTTGTTTGACCAAAGGTCATTGCAGAATTTTTTCGAATGTTCTCATGTTAATAATCCCGTGAAATGCGAAATTGTTGAAAGTTGTAATATAAATCTTTAATATTATCAGACATGGAAACAAACGAGTGTTTGGATAACAACGGCGGTTGCTGGCAAGATAAGTCTGCAAATATCACTGCATGCAGGGTATTGTTTTGTATTTTTTATTACCGACATCTTATGTTTCTTAAATTGATATTTCTCTGATGGTATTAACTAAATTAGGACACTTTCCGGGGAAGAGTTTGTGAGTGCCCCATAGTACAGGGCGTGAAGTTCGTCGGTGATGGTTATACTCATTGTGAAGGTGAGCAATTCAGTTTCGAAAATTGCTTCTTTTTTTCCTGCACATATTAACTGTTATACTCGTCGATTGATGTAATAAAATGGCTCTTTCCATATCTGATGAAATAAAAAACTTTCAATCACTTACCTTGGCAACCCTAATATGATATTTCCTTACAGCTTCTGGCGCATTGAGGTGCGAAATAAATAACGGAGGGTGTTGGAAGGACACTCGGGGCGGCACAACATACTCTGCATGCATCGTAAGAACACGACTTTCCAACAATTCCCACTTTTTATCTTCCTTAAACGATGCTATAATAGCATTTTTGTCTGCCTTGTGATGACACACATTTCAGGATGATCATACGAAAGGCTGCAAGTGTCCTCCAGGCTTTAAGGGCGATGGAGTCAACCATTGCGGAGGTTATATAACACTCCTCAAGTGCTCAAATCACGTACAAAATCGCCTCACTACTGACTTTTTGGCCAAATTTTTCTAACAAATCTTTCAGACATCGACGAATGCAAGGAAAATCTGGCCTGCACTTGCCCAGAATGCAAGTGCAAGAACACCTGGGGAAGCTACGAATGCAGCTGCAGTGGCAACTTACTCTATATGCACGAACACGACACCTGTATAGGTACGTTTTTCACATAGCAGAATCGAAGCAGGTTAGTGATCGATTACATGCTCAGTTTCTCTGCTGATTCGATCTGTGAACAGCTAAATCTGGCGATACTGAACTCAATTGGAGCTTTGTGTGGGTTATGATTCTTGGTTTCGCCGTCGCTGGGGTGGCGGGATATGCTCTTTACAAGTACAGAATAAGGGTAGGTCTTAGTATACACACGATTGGATTTTAGACAATGGAAAGATAGAATCTTTAACCTTTTCTTTTACTATAATATCGTCTCATCAAATGGATGTTCTTACACAGAGATACATGGACTCTGAGATCAGAGCAATTATGGCCCAATACATGCCTTTGGACAGTCAAGGAGGAGGCGAAGAGCAGCACAACAATTACCATATGAATCAAGGCCATGTTTGAAGATATGAGAATCTGAATCACTACTAACGATTGGTGTTTTTAGTGTGAGTATATATGTAAGAGAATGGTTGCTCTTCCATGAACTTTGCTGTTAGAGAACTTAAACCATAAATGTTATTACTGTCATTAAAGCTTAATTTAAGTGTTCTCTTGTGCTGTTCGATTCGATGATGACATACAGAAGACTTTGGATGTAGTCTTTTAGCGAGATCTTTCTTCTCCCAATGACGAGACATCGAAGGAGTTCCATGTGCGACGTTTATTTACATACAAAGTTAGATGTTATAATATTACATTCTTTGAGAACCTACCGAGGTGAAAGACTTTTTACGTTCTCACTGACACGCCGTATCAGTAGATTTAGTATCGTATTATCTAGCATTTCATTTACTTGTAAATTGTAATGTAATAATAAAAACGAAAAAGGTCAATAAAATTAAATGTTTTACTGGGAAGTAGTGGCATTTCTGCATAGGGTTTTACACTTTGACCATATGAATTAATGTTGGAATTGAAGCATAGTAAATAAGTCCAAGTTTCGTAATTAAAGCCAAGAAGAGTTAGAGAGATAGATATTATATATATATATATATATATAGAGAGAGAGAGAGAGAGAGTAATTAATACGCCTCAGCACGAGCAACTCCTCTGTTCTCGCCATTGCCTACATCCCCACCATACTTAATTATTTCTTTAATGTATTAAAATGCTAAGAGCATAATGATTACAGGAAACAAAGAGTGCTAGCTATGCTATGCATCATTCATTAAAGCAAAACATATTAAATAAAGATTAAAGACACTGTTCTCAAGTATGTTATTGATACATGGGTAAATTCCAGTGGAAGAAAAGCAAAAGGTTGTTTCTTTGCTTTTATGACAGCATGATGGATGTGTGGTAAGCTAATGAGTATTGAATGCACTCTTTTGAAATCGCACTGAGTAAGACTATTACAGTCTTTAATGGCCTCAACCCACCCCCACCATATAACCAGACCAATTCATCACTGCTATGCACATACCAGTTACTAAATTTGTATCCAAGATGCAGCTTTTGAACAGTTTTCTTGTGTGCTTCTTCTCCATTTACTTCACACCCTACAATTCTTGAAATGAATCCATTTCGCTAGAGCCCTATTACCATGTGTTGATTTCAAAAGCTGTCTGTGTGTTCTGCATGCCGTTACCATTTTCCTTCAGTCCATTTTTGTTCTTGCCGAAAAGTGACTTAGAAATGCTGAGAAGAAGACTTGTGAAGGTGGTGCTTGTTTCTCTGTTTCTCTCATTTCTTTCCGCCGCCGAATCTCTCGACCCAGCTTTCAACGACGACGTTTTGGGTCTCATAGTCTTCAAAGCTGGCCTAATCGACCCACAAGCGAGGCTAACTTCATGGAGCGAAGAAGACAACACTCCTTGCAATTGGGCCGGCGTGACGTGTGATCCGTCGACAAATCGCGTCACCCAACTGATTCTCGACGGATTTTCTATTTCCGGCCACCTTGGCCGGAGCTTAATCAGACTTCAGTCACTCACCACCTTGCAGCTATCAAGAAACAATCTTTCCGGCGCCATAAATCCCATCCTAGGCCAAATGCCCAGCTTGAGAGCCATCGACTTGAGTGAAAACAGTTTCTCAGGCATCATACCTCAAGAGATTTTCCAACAGTGTGGAGCTTTAAAGTCGATTTCTTTAGCCAAGAACAACCTAAGCGGCACAATCCCAGATTCTTTGACTTCATGTTCATCTTTGGAGAGAGTCAACTTCTCATCGAATGGCCTCTCAGGTCAGTTGCCTTCTGCTATGGGGTCTTTGCCTTCACTGCGCTCCCTTGATCTGTCTGATAATATGTTACAAGGTGAGATAAAGGGGATTGAGAGTTTGCGTGACTTACGAGTGATTAGTTTGAGGAAGAACAACTTTGGGGGATGGTTGCCTGAGAACATGGGCAACTTTGTAATGATTAAGTCCATCGATCTTGGCGCAAATTACATTACGGGCCAACTTCCTATCTCCATGAGTAGGCTAGTCAACTGCAGACACCTTGATTTGAGTGGAAATATGCTAACTGGGGAATTTCCTGATTGGATTGGAGAGATGAGAAGGTTAGAGTTCTTGGATCTTTCGAGCAACAGGTTTTGTGGGTCATTGCCAAGTACGATCGGCAATCTTCAGTCATTGAAAGTATTGAACGTTTCGAACGGTCAGATCCTAGGTAGTCTGCCCGAATCTATCGAGAACTGTATGAACCTTAAAGTTCTTGATGCTGGTCAGAACTTGTTTTCTGGTAATCTTCCTCTATGGATCTTGAAGTTGCCCGTCGAAAGCGTTTCACTTTCGGGCAACAGATATAATGGAACCATTAGCTTAAATGGTCTTTGGCTGCAATCGTATCAAAGCCTTCGATTTTTGGGTCTGTCGTCGAATTCATTATCTGGCGAGATTCCATCTGCTATTGGAAATTTCAGCAGATTGCAGTACTTGAACTTATCTAGGAATGCATTACTTGGTCCGATCCCTGAAAGAATTGGCCAACTTCACGAAGCTCGTATCCTCGATCTTAGCCACAATTCGATAGGTCGAAAAATCCCACCTGAGATCGGAGGAGCAAATTCATTACAAGTCATGAGATTGGACAGCAATTTTCTCACCGGGGAGATCCCAGAAAACATTGTGAACTGCTCGTCTCTGACATCTTTGTAAGTAAAATCTAAATATCTGCAGCGTTTGATCTTACACGGTAATGAATAATCTCTTATTTCTTTCATCTTACATATAGGGTCTTGTCTCAGAACAATCTTAGTGGTACAATCCCGCCTGCTATTATCAACCTAACGAACCTCGAGCTGGTGGATTTCTCACGCAACAACTTAACTGGAAATCTACCGAAAGAACTATCAAATCTTCCACATCTAACTGCATTCAACATCTCATTCAATCGCCTCGAGGGCTAAGTGCCCAAAGGAGGATTCTTCAACATCATACCACAGTCATCCATACAAGGAAATCCATCTCTATGTGGTTCCATTACCAAACAGTCATGCCCTTCAGTTCATCCTAAACCCCTCGTCCTAAATCCCAACTCATCTGTCTCAAACCATGGCAATCCCTTTTCGCCAAACAACGTAGGACACAAACGAATCGTGCTCAGCATATCTTCTCTCATCGCCATTGGCGCAGCAGTGTTCATAGCCCTTGGGGTTGTTGCAGTCTCTATACTCAACGTCCACGCTCGCAGTGCCATGGCTCGTTCTTCAGCTCAGAACCCAACGTTCTCGGGCGGAGATGAGTTTAGCCCATTGCACGACGAAGAGGCTAACTACGGTAAGCTAGTGATGTTCTCAGGCGAAGCTAGCTTCGTCAGCGGGGCCCAAGCTCTGCTGAACAAAGACTGTGAGCTCGGCCGCGGTGGCTTTGGGTCTGTATACAGAACAGAGCTTCAAGGGGGAAGGTTAATAGCGATTAAGAAGCTTAACACCACAAGCTTGGTGAAAAATCAAGAAGATTTCGAGAGGGAAGTTAAGGCATTAGGAAAGATCAGACACGAAAACCTCGTAACCCTAGAAGGTTACTACTGGACACCTTCCTTACAGCTTCTGATCAGCGAGTATATGTCCGAAGGAAGCTTGTACAAGCATCTCCACGACCAAGGCTCGAATTCTTCCTTCCTCAATTGGAGACAGAGGTTTGGGATAATCCTAGGGACGGCGAAAGGGCTGGCTCATCTCCACTGGCTGAACATCATCCACTACAACATCAAGTCCACGAACGTTTTGCTGGACGAATCGGGCAGGCCCAAGGTGGGCGATTTCGGGCTGGCCCGGCTACTGCCTGCGCTGGACCGCTGCGTTCTGAGCGGCAAGATTCAGAGCGCGCTTGGGTACATGGCGCCGGAATTTGCGTGCGGTACGGTGAAGATTACTGAGAAGTGCGATGTTTATGGATTTGGGATTTTGATTCTTGAGATAACTAGCGGGAAGAGGCCCGTGGAGTACCTCGAAGACGACGTCGTTGTGCTCTGCGATGTTGTGAGAGGAGCTTTAGACGGAGGGAAGGTAGAGGAGTGCGTCGATGGAAGGCTCGGCGGCGACTATCCAGTGGAGGAGGCGATTCCGATCGCTAAATTAGGGTTAGTCTGTGCTTCTCAGGTACCGTCGACCCGACCCGACATGGAAGAGGTTGTGCGGATTTTGGAGTTGATCAGATGTCCTACTATTGATGATAATAATAGTCAGTTAGTAGACATTGAATGATAAATTTCAGATCTTTTCTTATGATAATGTGGTGACCAGTGAAGAGAACTCCAGCTTGTTAGGTTTTTTTTATTTTATTTTTATAAATTTTTGGTAAGATCATATAAGAAAATGCTATAAACTTGTGTAAAACATACGGTTATCATTGATCTTAATCTCTTTGGAAGTTTGTTTCGGAGTAACTAACATATGGTAACCAATGTACAATATAATTATGCACAATGCATGTAGTCTGATGGTAATAATTTGATGAGTTAGATCACTGAACCTTAAATATAACGAAATGCTTGAACTTTGCTTGCTACCGAAGTGATTGATCTATGCAATAATGATAATAGATATAATCAATCAATACAGGAGCAAAGCAGAACATGTTCTCAAAAGTGAAGTCAGCTTGTAATAAATCTTTAGTTTCAGGCTGTACTTCATCCAAGAACCTTGTTAGATTTACTCATAAAAGGATGGAAACAACTGAGTAATTTGACAGAGGAGTGACAAAAAAAGAAAAAGTGCTTCAAGTTGAGCATAATGAAGTGAGGGAAGAATGATAATGTTTTCCTTTCTGGGATTTGCTTTAACAAAGAAAGAATCATATAACCAACCATGAAACTACTTTATGTTTGTCTTGGTGGAGGGACAATGAGAACGAAAACCAGCTAATGCTTATTATTAATGGCCCATATGACAGAGCAGAGACGATGAATTAATAAAACTTGTAACTAAAGGCAAGCTACAGAAAACGGAAACATCCAAATTGATACTTTGCAAATGACATCTTTAACAATCAAAAAAGTTTCCAAACACAGAAAACGGTAGTATAGTTCATGATTCTTTCCTATTTCAATGCAAAACTTTTCTGGGATCTTCCAATCAGAATAGAATAGACAAAGTAATAGTTCAACACAGAAGCGCTGTTTTACCTCTGTTTTTTCCATTTATTCTGTAAGGATACAACGCGCTTAATCTTCCCAATCGTCGTCCCACCCATCTTTTCTCGAAGCCCTCGAAATGAGTCCATCAGCAGAAAGATTTCGAACGCCATGCATCGAAGGTGATCTTACAGCATTTTCCTCGTCCCAATCGTCGTCGTCCCAATCATGATCCCAACCTTCTGCCGAATCCACATTGACGTTCGAAGTGGACTCGGGCACAGCCATTTCGAGTTCATGATATGCAATTCCATTTTCATGTCTTCTCTTCCTTAACTTGCAGCAAGCCCAAGTTCCCCCAAATAGTAATGTTATAAGAAAGAGAGCGTATACGCCATAGACTGGGGTTACTTGTTTGGAGTAGAATGATAGTTGTTGCATAAGATTGTCTACGGAGATGGGCTGAGGTAGAAGAAGCGTGCATTTAGCGTCAACTGAGTCCACTACAAGCTTGGTATTTTTGCCGAATGTTAATGATATATCCTTCTGCGAACACATAATAACCTTTTCAGTCAAAACTCAAAGATATGTTCTGACCTGAACAGCTACCCATGATACTAAAATTCATTTATAAATTTATTTCTCCAATTTGGAAGGAACATACAGAATAAATCAAAGAAACATGTTTGCGGAAAAGAGAGATCCATACCCTCGTATGATCATGTTTGGGTACATCGAAAGCTGGAAAAATATTTTGCAAGGAGTCTACTGATCTAACGTTAACCTTCAAAGTACTTTCCCCCTCATTTTGCACCACGAGGAACATTTCTTTGGAGTTGGACCCTGTTTATTACCAGCGAAAAGATCAAACATAAGTCAACTATGCTTCACATGATTAAGCAAACAAAAACAATCACCTTCTCCTGATATCTCAATGCAAGCAAACATTTCCTTGTCCCTGCAAGTCGTCAATGAACCCACACAAACGCCAGTATCCATCTTTTTTCTAGTTTCAGCGTCATCCTTCCCTCCACCGCCATCAACACTACTATTATTCTTTACACCAGGTGGAGGACTCTCCCTAACAGAATCTTCTTTCGTAGACTCATTATTCTTAGAGCCCTTCGAATCAGCTGGCAATGTCGTATTGGTATTACCATTCTCATTATTTTTGGTGGTATTATTGCTATTAGTACTGCTACTATTATTAATGGTATTGCTCTTGTCGCTGCTATCATCACTCTGATTATTCATCCCAGATTTTTCATGCCCCTCAGGCGTTGACTTGGCATTTGTATCTACAGAGCTCGTATTAGATGAACTGCCCGGGCTTCTAACGGGGGAAATCTAGATTTTTTCAAGATAGAAACGTTGAATAAAACTCAAGGAAAACAATCAAGCAATCAGTGTCCAATATGAAAGACAGTATTCACCTCCTTTGGACTTGTAGAAGCATTGCCCGGTGGTTCATCGATCAATGTCCGCGACCGCGAGTGAGAAAACGAAAAACCGCTACATGTACTTAAAAAACACGCCAATATCAAAATTGTGGCAATAAATCCACTTCCTCCCATACCACGAAACTTCACCAGCGGAAGAAAGCTAGATCTTCAAGCTCCTCTCAGCACTACCGAGCTAAAAAGGCCATTCTCCAGGTAGAAATGATATATTTTCTCATTTTTTCTTCGAAACAATCGACCTATCTCTATCGAATACGAATCAACAGCTAAGACGCGATTTGCGTGACATCAAAGCTGAAGGATCGACGAAGGAATTAGGGCTTATGACACTGGCGATGCGATGATCGATCTGAGAGTGGACAAAGCACGAAAAACCTCAGGCAATGCCAAGGCTTAACAGACATTTCCATTCCACGATATGTGGCACGAGTTCGCCTTCTGTTTCCCCTGGTTCTTCGTATGGGCCACGCGGCCCAACGTTGTTTGGCCCAATAGCCCATTCTAAAAGCAACGTCATAAAAATGATTATTTCTGACCTTTTTAAACCTTTAAATAATACCATGGTGTTAAATGCTAATTAACGTACCAAACAACCTCAGATTACATAAAAAATGATGGATTTTCTTTTTAATGTAATATATATGTAATGAATCTCTGTTATTTTCTCAGTTCCCTTGTCTTGTCCAAGCTCCAAAGCCGAAGCAAGCAATCTCTCATAAGAAATAAGATTCTTAGCCAATCTTTTCACGCAATACATAATATATCTTCGAAATCCATGCAAGTGCTTTTACAGAACTCCATTTCCGACATGGAAGAAGAAAGAAAAGTGGAAGCTATATTCAAGAGGTTCGGCGATGAGCAAAGCAGTCTTCTTGACAGGTACGAAAGGCTGTCTTTCGAGGTGCAGCTTAACCAGGCTATACTTGGCCGGAGCCTGTCTGAGGCCACGGCGGCGAGGAGGAAGACGCCTCCGCCGCCGAAGGGCCGGAAAATCCCAAGTGGGCCGCCGCCGTCGTGTTTTCGAAAGGTGGTGAGGAAGCTGTTCGGTCCTATTCTTGGTAAGAAGGGTGGTCATAAGAAGGAGGCGAAGAAGGACCAAGTTCTTGGTGGAACATCTGACGCGAAAAAGAAGAATAATAATGCTCTGTTCTTGAAAGCTTTCAGCAAATCTCTGAGGGTTTGATTTGACGTATGTTTGTATTATCTTCTGATATTGATGGTTTCTTTCTACATATATAAACATATGTATTTTACTTATCTCTCCATATAATTGCAGACCCTTGTAAAGATTTAGAGAAAATACGACAATGGGTTGATTCTTTTCTCATTTACACAGATCCAACCGAAAACGAATCATAACTGAACCCAACATATACAAGAACATTTTGAAAAGAGAAAAAAAAAACACATTATAAACAATCATATACCTTCTCAACAATATCCCTGCGAGTCTCGCCGATCCATGTCCTCCAACGAAAGAGTAGAAGAACAAGTTCTCGGCGGCAAAGCCAGAGGAAACGCAGCTCTGTTAGGAGAAACCGAAGATTTACACAACAACGATGGATGAACGTTCGACGATCTTGGAACATGGTGTACGATCCCATTAAGACTGATCGATCTCCCCATGTGTTTCCCGCCAACTACTGACTTCGGTTCTTGCAAGGGAAACTTAGAAGTAAACTTCATCTCTTGTACTTTCCCAAGGCATTCCACGACCGTCCTCATGGTGGGTCGACCCGATGGATCTGCCTGAAGACACCTCAGTGCCACGTCAGCGATGGCTCGAGCGGCCATGGATGGGAAACGACCCTTGAGCCGTGGGTCCATGATCAGGGCTAACCTCGAATCGTCGGATAGATAAGGGCGTGTCCAAGTTACTAAGTTTCTCTCTTCTTTACGAACGTTTGCGTCGAGGTTTTTCCTGCCCGTAAGAAGCTCGAGGAGCACAATCCCAAAGCTCCACACGTTGGTTTTAGGCGTTGACAGCAGCAGCCCTCTCTCGAGTGTTTCGACTGTGGCCTGAAGCAATTTGCGAAAGTTTGGCATACAAATAGATGGGATATATAAAAGAGGAATCTTGAAATTTTTTGAGGTAACTTACAGATGGGCTGTTAGGTGTTTCTGTCTCGGGAATATGGCTAATGCAGCCATGGCCGGACAACTTTGCGCTGAAGTCCTTGTCGATCTGTATGTTTGCAGTCGAAAACTCGTGGAACATTGCCTGAAATTAACAAGTTTGAGTGGTTTAGGTATAAGAATAAAACAACGTAAAGTTGTAATTTTTTTGAGAAGATTTTAAGGTCTATTATTACCTGAAAGGGCCCTTCTTCGTGCAAGAACGTAAGGCCTTGCGCAGCGCACAACGCAGCTTTCATCCTACCGTTCCAGTCGATGAGCGGGCCATCAGACCTACTACCATGTAATAGCCTGTCTAAGCTGCCATGAAACATCCCTTCGAACACCAACATTCTTTGGTTCGAGCCTTCCCTTGCGTGAAAACCAATCAGTCTGCAAAGGTATGGATGCTGCAGGGAAGCAAGCATATTCACCTCACTCAAGAAATCCTTGATGCAATTGTTCGATGAAGGGTGGAGGCGGGTCACTGTGGCTTCAAGCCTTTTGGAATCATTGTGCTTATCCTCGAAAGAAGCACGATATATCGAAGAAGAAAGGCTCTCAGACACACACTGCTCGGGGGAGAAGTTATGGCACGCAGAGGCGATTTCGTCGAAGGAGAAATTAACCAATGCCACTTTATTTGCCGAAGGCAGCGTAGGAGGAAGAGGCAATGGCCCAGACAGGTCAACGACGCTATTATGCTTCGTTGTCCTAAAGCTCAACACTGTCTTAAGAGCAGTTGAAGGCGAAGGAAGAGGAAGAGGTTGAGGATTTGGTGCATTGTATTCTTTAACAACATCGTCGAGGCTTGATGGGGCTGACAATGTCCGAGTCCTAGTGTTGATCGCCCGACTGTTGATAGGCTGAGAATGTTTTATTACATGGTTTCTGAAGCTTGGCGGAGCAGATTGCAAAGCGTGTGTTTGGATTTGGGGCGAATATTGCAGCGAGTTGGCGTGTTTGGGGGAGGTGGATTTATCAGCTGTCTTCTTCTTCGTTCTTGATATTGTAAAGCATCCCATGTTGGTAAGGAAATGAGCTTCAGAGTCTTAATACGGATATCACATACCTGTAAGAATACCTACCTATAAGAGGAACATCGCACAAATCAACTATTACCTCAAATTTCCACCACAAACACAGAAACATTGCAAGACAAAAACAATGTCAATGATTTTCATGATACTGCCCCAATTCAAAATCATTGAAGGGTAAATTGAAGGAAAAGCTAACCTGGGATGAGATTCGAATCAATCTTGAGAGCTGGCTTAGGAAGATCAGATCTTGATGGTATCTGACTCGGGCATAAAAACCCTTGAGTTAACGTGTAATAAAGGAGATGTTTGCAGATGATCACGGAAGGATGAAGAAAATGCCAGGTTTAATGCATTAAAGAAAAGATATACGATGAGACAGAGACACCATATATAGATAGATAGATAGCTCATACATATTTAGGAGACAAATCAACAATGGTCCTCCAATGTGTCACTTACTTTATCCATAAGCAGTAATCAAGGTAGACAAAGTTGACCTTAGGTCAATATTATACTATAGGACATATTTTGGATCAGTTCTCCATATTCCTTACCATTTGTGTTGCCCTGAACGCGTGAATTACAGGAACTTAAACTGTTTTAACGGCTCTGAAGCTGAGGAGATAGATGATGTGACATGCTAGTCAAAAGTGGGAGGGAATAATGCCATTAAATTATATCCATGTACGTCTTCATTGTACATGCTTCTTTGAACAAGACAAGCATTTTATTTTCTAGAGTCCGAATAAGACAAACAAATAGTGGAGATTTCAAAGTTGTTCTTCAATTGAAGACTCCCAAGTACAGCCAAGCCAAGTGTGCCCCTAAGTTCGACCCTCTTATTCTTCTTCTTCGTCTGTTTGTGAATTCACAGCAGACAAAATTGACCGAATAAAGCAGACTTGGAGAAAGACCCATTTTGAGTGCAACGTTCGTGACTACTGTAAGCAAATAAATGAAAATATTGTTGGGCTTGGGCCCAAGTTGTGCCTTTGTCACTGTCCCACATCGGAAACGACAGGAAGGCATGAGGGTTCCCTCTCCTATATAAGGAGGGCTATACCCTGGATTATAGACACACCAACACATTAGAAAGTTATTTGTGTTAACAATTAACTCTAGGAAAATTCCATTTGGGTGAGAGTTTGGGTTAGCGGCTGAAATAACTTTCGGGTCGTTGTTGTCGGGTTTTGGGTGTAGGCGAGCGTAGAAGAATTGTGTGATTGTAATATTCACATAGTGGATTTTCTGCGGCCTTGTTGCCCTGGTGGTTTTTCCCTCTTCGTTAACAGAGGGTTTTCCACGTTAAATCTTTGTGTTCTCCAGTTTTATTATTTCCGGCGGATCTTGGGCGGAATTTCGGTACGGCCGGATTTCCCAACAAGTGGTATCAGAGCGAGGTTAAACCTAGTTTGTTCGTGCGGTGGAGATAGCGACGGGTGGAGCTTGAGCGCAGAAGGGTTTTCGGCAGACGAGTTACTATTCGGTTTTTGCGAAGTTCTTGTTCGCTAATCCACAAGGATGTCCGGGAGTAGGTTTTCAAATCTGGCGAGATTTGATGTGGAGAAGTTCGACGGAAGAATCAATTTTGGCTTGTGGCAAGTGCAAGTCAAGGATGTATTGGTTCAGTCGGGGTTACACAAGACTTTGAAGGGCAAGGAAATTCCCAAAAGCGGTGCTACCAGCAGCACTGAGAAAACAGCTGATGCGATTTGCTGGACGTGTGGACAATCTGGACACGTGAAAAGAAATTGTCAGAAAGGTGGAGCAGGTTCGGCAAGCAGCTCCAAGTCGGTAAGTGGAGATACCGAGAAAGACGCTAATTTTGTCTCTCTCTCTCCACGGATGAGTTTTTCTGAGAGAGACAAGGGCGTCCTTATGGCATGTCGCTAAGTGTCATGAGAGAGGGCGCGTTACTAATAGCGGGTCCACAGTTTACACACGGGCATTGGTTTTGCGTTGATGCAAGGTGTGTGGTGGAAATTTCGTGTCGAGGGCTGATGAACTTTCTGGCAAGCCAAGCGTGGAAGTTGCACCATAGATTTCAGCAAGGTTATTTCGACATGGGCCGAAGAAATGCTTGGATGTGATTCCAACTGGATATGCTTTTATGGTGGAGCATGGTAGCGGAAGCTATGTGGATCTTCGCCAAGTGAAGGTGTCAGGATGGACAAAGTCACAAGGTGGAGATTGTTGGGCTTGGGCCCAAGTTGTGCCTTTGTCACTGTCCCACATCGGAAACGACAGGAAGGCATGAGGGTTCCCTCTCCTATATAAGGAGGGCTATACCCTGGATTATAGACACACCAACACATTAGAAAGTTATTTGTGTTAACAATTAACTCTAGGAAAATTCCCTTTGGGTGAGAGTTTAGGTTAGTCGGTAGAATTACTTTCGGGTTGTTGCTGTCGGGTTTTGGGTGTAGGCGAGCGTAGAAGAATTGTGTGATTGTACGTTTCACATAGTGGATTTTCTGCGGCCTTGTTGCCCGGGTGGTTTTTCGCTCTTCGTTAACAGAGGGTTTTCCACGTTAAATCTTTGTGTTCTCCAGTTTTATTATTTCCGGCGGATCTTGGGCGGAATTTCGGTACGGCCGGATTTCCCAACAAATATAGATGGATCAAAAAACATGTTAGAGTTCGATGAACACTTAGATACATCCCCCCGCGTATTTTAACACAAATGAAGATCAAACTCAACTTGGATATAAGTATTATGATTATGGTCTGAAAGACAAGGCCACCATAACATCTCAATGATGAATGACTTGGACGCTGGTCTGAAAGACACATTACAAACCAAACCTAATAAAAGAACCACAGCTCACATCAAGAATTGTAATAACCTGAAGTTTTGTGTACAAATCACGCTGCAATCTCAGCATTGGTGTTGCAAATTTGAGAATCCTCAGTGAGAATAAATAACCTGAAAAAATCATCGAGAAACTATCATAACCGTTGGACTTAGTGTCATTGATAAATATGACTAAATAGGCATGAGAAACACAGAGTCCACAGTATACCTTTGCGATTTGGAATAAAGACCCTAGACGTGAAGAAGCAAAGCTGAGAACTTTCCAAGAACATTTCCACAGAAAACCTCTAGTAAAGATGCCACCCATCTTCATAATCAGTATAATGACGAGAAAGCTCGCCATTGCGCCAAGCAAAATCCACCTCCAAGCATGCGTTTTTCTTCTTCCACAGAAGCATCTCTAGATTAAGATCAGTGAATAAACATTAATAATCAGCTTCTTAGAGCCTGATATTCAATTAATTAGCATTGCAATAAGATGTAGATGCTCTGTAATTTCCCTAAAGAGAAGGATCGATCGAGCTACAGATAACTTACCTGAGATTCCCACCACTTTCTCCCAGTACTACTGCCTCTGTCTTTAAATCGTCCAACACGAAATCTCTTCAAAATCGCAGCCAATCTGTGCCTTAGAAAAGCTGGATTCATGGAAAACGAGGGGCTTGGTCTACATTTGATCTTCAGCAGATAATGGTTGAGCTCGAACCCTATCGAGGAACGAGAAAAACTGCACAAAGGCACAATCGTTGAAACTTTGATCCTGAGATCGAACTTTGGTGACTTGGCTCGAATCGCAATTGTCCATGATTGACGCTGCTTATCCGCTTTCAACATCAGCTTCAGTTCAGCAGCTCTCTCACTATGTAAATCCAATCAATATGTTCATATTTATTAATATTATTATTATTATCCCCTTTCATTCACTGCGCACTAGCCGTTGTACGGTCAACGTGGAATTGTTATTTATTTTGGTACACTAGCCATTTGGTTAAATTAAAACGTATTATGGGCTAAATTTTTAGTCCTAAACATAATGGACTCATACATGGAACATCTGTTAATAAAAATAATTAAAAGACGATAATACAGTAATTATATAATACACAGCACACCATACAAATACATTTCCAATAGTGTTATCAAATCTCTTATTTAATTCAATTTAGATTCATGAAAATCGCAGCATATACTCATCGCCAGAGAAAGATCACAATAATCTTCAGCCGATCAGCTCCAGCATTATCAAGTTGCTCATCTCACCCTGAAAAAAAAATATATATATTATAAGAACACTGTAATAAATAATAAGCTTGCATGACATTATATTTTTCTTTTATTACGTCAATGAAAAAATACGTATTCATATTCATTCACAGACGACTCAGACCTTGCGCAGTTGGTTCGAGGGCTGATTCTGTACGGAATTCTGACACCGCAAAGGCCGGGCAAGGCGGCGGCTTTGCCGTAGTTGATGGCGCCGTAAGAGCCGGCGAGCCTCTTCAGGCAGTTGCAGACGCTCTGACGGTCCCTCGTCGTCCGCGCGACGCCGTACAGCCGCCGCACGCCGCGGCAGCATCCGCCCAGCCGCCCACGGCTCGTCACGTAAGGGATGCACGGCGTTAGGCTCGAAACCACCTGCCCACACGTCAGCGCTTCCACCGACGAAGAGGGAACCATAACCATCGCAGTGAACAGAAATACGAAGACGATGAAAAATGCCGCCTTCTTCAGGTGAGCCATTATATAGTTCGATATTATCCAAGTATTGACGACGGCGTTGTAAGAAGAATGCAGTGAAGTGTTTGCTTTTCTGTCTGTGTTGTATCTCGTATCGTAATGGGAGCGCTTTATATAGAAGGAGGATGAATTGTAATTATTATAAAAGGATAGAGATGGGTGGTTGAATTATGATTAAATGCTTGTCAGAAAGTGGATATCGAATGACAATTTGAGTGAGAATGGTGTGTTACCTGCGATGAATGGCAAATGAGTGCCCTGATGTCTAAATAACTGATCAGATTATTATTACAAATTTAGGCGACTAGTGGGAGCTATTTAATAATGTGGGGCATCGATCGTATTTATGCAAGTAAATTTACATGATTGTCCCTAGTCTTTATTTAAATTGGTCCGGCCCATATAACTGGATGGATCAGAAAAAGTACAGAGCCCATCCTTAAAGACATGCTTCAGCCCAACTAAGGTGACTTTTAAAATATGGTTTTCATATAATGATAATTATTTCCATGGAAATCTAAAGAAAAATACTCATTTGTATAAAAACTTGCAAGTGAGTACCCTGTCAGTGTTTTTTTTTATATGTAGGTACCTATAAGAAAAAAATTTTTGCAATTGGTACCTGATTCGCCGCAAGGTACATCATATAGCACATTTAGGTACCATATAGAAACGTATTGTGGTACATAATACAGTGAGAAAATGTACATCATATAACACATTAAGGTACCATATGGTAACGTATATAGGCACCATATTACTGCGTGACGTGGTACATAATACACATATAAAAATGTACGTCAAGATGAGAAAATGGTACGCAGTCAAACGCTTATATAAACAATTTTCAAACAAATGTACTAACTTGCAAATTTTTTATCCAAATGAGTATTTTTTCTGTACATTCAACTTATTTCAGTTACGCTGAAAGTTATATTAAGTGTATCAATCAATTATGGAGGAGGAATGGATGGAATACATTGATAGCTCTTTATTACGTGGTTGGATCTGTGCTATATATTACTCAACTCCATATCTTTAGCATAACATCATCATGATATTGTTACAGTACAGCAAATAACTCAAGTGCAATAGTAGAGTAACACACTAGACTTGTAAAAAAAAGAAAAAGAAAATAGCAGTCCACGCGAAACTCCCAATGCGTAATAATAACCTTCTTACTACATCTTCGGACCTCACTCTGACTAATAAACTTTTACTTCACTCTGCAAGAAAAAATTAACGTTATTAAAACACACCATAACTTGAAAAACATTAATTAATACATCATGTAAACGGTTAAAAGAAATAAATAATAATAGAAAGGAATAAGGAAACCCTACTTGTTGCAATCAATGGCGGGTGAGATCTCATAAGGAAGAGAAACCCCGCATTTTCCAGGAAGACTCTTCGCATTGTTAACAGCTGCCGGCGAAGCCGTGCGAGTCACGGATTTCAAACACAGGCAAACGTTGCGGCGAGCCGGCGCCGTATTAGCTTCCCTGTACAGCGTTTTAACCCCTGCGCAGCAGTTCGCAGGCACGTTTCCGCCGCCGAGAACGTACTCGAAGCAAGGAGCAAGCGTGGTCATCACTTTTCCGCACGAGATTGCCGCCGGAGACGGCGACGGCGCCGCCTCGATGAGGGCCAGCTGCAGCGCAGCCGCCGCCGTAAGTAGCATCGCCATGCATATTACTGCTGATTTCGTTGTCATTTTTTTTGAGCTTGAAAGGGTTGAGATGGAGATATATTTTGTGCCGATGTGGTAATAACGGAAGCTTATTTTACATGCTTATTATATAGTGTGAATGATAAGGGTCGTATAGCGTTGAAGGGGCTTATTGGGTGGTAGTTGAACGGATTTATTGAGGCTTATTTAATGCTTTGCTATGCTACTAACTAAATGCCAGGTTACAGCTACACAAGTTGCAGCAATGTTTCAAGAAAATGGGATCTTGAAGATGTACATTTATAAGTTGCTTACCGTAATATTTTATAAATAATACATATGGTTAGCAAGTTTCCGGCGACGTGTTATTACGGTGCATTATTGAGTCCTGTCTTTTCCTCAGCACAGCAGAAAATAAATACAATGTATTTAAAGCGTAGTAAATTAACTATGCCCCATGTCTATTTTATTTTCAGAACTATGCCCCATAAAATATATATATATATAATGGAGACATGCATTTATACTACAATGGCCTGCATGACATGGGCACGAACAGCCGAGAAGATCAACCTTGGTAACACATAGGGCGAGAGAGATATAGAGAGATGGCTAATTTAAATAATAAAAAAGGGTGAACTTTTATTAGTAAATAAGAACCGTATTATTGAAAATACACCATATATATAAGTTCCAATAGCTTATATTAAATATTCAAAAGCTCTATGCATATTCTGGGGGACGATCACACTTCATTATTCAGATCACACCGTACATAATTCCATCCCTCTTATTATTCTCTCGTCCATATATATAGTCTTTAATAATATATAATCATACGTACACCCAAGCGCCGCCTTCAAACTCAACCAATCCTGCAAAAGCAAATCATTTACTCCCAAGAAATATAATTTTATTAACAATATATATGTTAAATGATTACCTGGAGCAATCAGTGTTGGGACTGATGGGGATATTAAGACTGACGCCGCAACTCCGGGGAAGATTCGCCGCGTTCCTGGCGTTGATATTTCCGATGGATCTCGCCGCCGATTTGATGCACTGGCAAGCCGTGCGGCGGTCGGCGGTGGTTCTAGCCGAGGACACGACGGACCTGACTCCGTTGCAGCAAGGGCCCGACACGGTGGAGGTGCGTCCTTGGATGTAGTTGATGCACGGCGCAAGCCCGCTCGTCACCGTGCCGCAGGTGATCGCCGCCGCCGGCCTTGCTTGGTTGGCGAACAGAGCTGCTAGTAATACAGTGCTGAACACCATCGTCGTCATTAAAGCTGCGAGCTTATTCGCCATTTTTGGATTGCTATATATAATTACTGCAAAATAATGATGATATATTTTATATTGTGTTGAGAGTGTGGATGTTGATATTGGGATGATGGCCTATATATAATAGTAGGATAGTATAATATAGGTGGGAGATGAAAGAAATCATGTGTTTGTTTTTGTGTTCGATTTGAGTTTTGTTTGATGATACATACGTGTATAGGGTTCCGTGAGAGCACGTTGGATATCGTAACATTTGCATGCAAGAGGTGATATATATCCTGAGTTTTTATTTTCTATTTTCAGTTGGGTTCAGTTCAATGAGAAAGAAAAACAGACAAGACAAAGAAAGATGGTTGGGAATGTTTGTCTTCTTATACATTCGAGGACAAGTCGATCAAGGCAGCAGCTAGTTATTCTTAGTAAGATTAATAATGAAAGACATTGAAGAACTACGTAACATATAATAATCAATTTAATATAGGGATTCGTATGTGTATAAGATTCGAAGATGTATAGAGTCAATTACTCGCAAAAAAAAAAAAGTACAGTTAGATATTTCAGAAAGGTTTGTCAATTGAAATTTGAAAAGCAAAGCAAGCAATAGCTGCAACTAAAAACAAGTCAAAAATAGAGAAGTGTTGAGTAGAACAAGGTAGTTGGTCGATCGATCATTCAACTTTACTGATGCCTCCTTCGGGCATTATACTGCTCTCAGCAACTGTCTCCGTCACAAACCTAGTTTTGCAATACACCAGAAAAATAATCAATCGGTTTCCAAGCCTTTCGAGAAAACTGTGGTTTGTCGATGGAGAACGACGATAAATACTTTAAATCGTCGTTATTACCAAAGCTACCTAGGCAGTTCAAACACGAGCACAGTTGGAAAAGAAGGCAAGTACCTTGCTAATTTATCCTGGGATGATTGTAGGACGTAGATTGCGAGAATGAAGGAAAGCATCAACCCTGTAATTAGACAAATTTCAATCAAATTATTAAACATGCATATACATAGAAGGGATTGCAATGATATAAACAGATCCGAAGATTGGAGGGATGAGGCAATAGTTAAATTCTTGGAGTAGGTAAAATTATATGGAGTGGCAGTGGGAAGAATATTACCAGAACCGAAGAGAACATAAAAGCCAGAAGCCACGTCTATCTCCGACTGCTCTTCCCTGGGTTGGTTGTGCAAAAAAATTTATTCGATTCTCAGAGACAATCCAGCGAAAATAGACCAAAGGCGGGCAGTATAGGTATTATCAGATAATACATATTTAGTCCTTCAATGGCCCAGAAAAAGACACTAAACATATAGAGCAATTCTGAAGTGAAACTAGAATGTCAGGAAACTCATTTGTATGCAGACATTAGACATATACCTACCAAGTATATCTGACAAGGACATGCTTAGGCCATTTTTCCTGATCCCAGAACTGCTTACGGATGTCGGGATGAACTTCGAGATCTTTCATTTTAAGAAAGGATGAGAAAATAGAGTTAAAACATTTGATCAGTAGAAATTAAGACTTCAAAAGAAAAGGACCAACGTACAGCTGTGAGGCATATCTATAACTCTTGCTGTGACACCAAGCAAATCTCCACCAGAATACCTCTTGAGATATAGTTGAGAAAGTTAGTTGATAAAAGATCGTAGAGATAATGCATATAAGAGGGGCCTGAGAACCACCTATGGTACAAACTACAAATGTCGAGCTATAATGTAAACAATGGTACGGGACAGGGAGCTGACCAGATGCATCTCAATCATTGGGACCTCCGAACTCTTTCTATTAATCACAAATAGCCATGGAACATAAAATTTCTCTCGCCCAACTTGAAATGATCTGCACATTAGCGACGCTCAACTTAAGTATATGTATGGCCCAATCCAATTGAAATTTTTCAAGCAAGATACAAGTCGTTGGAAAAGTGCGGTGGATAACTAGAAACTAAACTTCAAACCTCAAACATTTCCAGCCAACTAAAACCCTTCACCGTGAGGACCTAAACACCCCACCCCTTAGAAAGATCACATAATAAACCATCAAACTTACATCTTGTATGGATCAGTTCCTGTGTATCCAGTAGGTTTCGGAATCGGAATCAAAGCCTGCTCAAAATTATTCAAAATCAATAACAAAAACACAACTAGCCATATTTGCGGAATTATAAGCGAAACCCTCGACAAATGTAAAAAAAAATACAGAAGATACAAAACACCTCACGATTAACAGTGAAGATAGGGCAATGCCTGCCGATCATATCATGCCAAACCGTCCTCGTCTGCAAGCGTTTCGAGTATTCTAATTATTACCCAACAATCCAATTAAAGAACAACAAAAAAACACAGAAAAAAGGAACTTACAGAGTGGTATTGACCCATTCGGCTCATCGGAACGATGTCTCCAGGTCGATACGCATCCAAGCCCCTTGCAGAAGAGAGCAGTAGAAGAAGAAACAACGCCACGGTAGAACAGTCAAATCTGTCAATTCCAGCCATACTGGCTGATTTCGGACTTCGGAGCAGTAAAGATGGAGCTTGTACTAAGCCTACGCGATGCACGATTTTAGGCTTAATCTATTGATGCCGCCAGATCGTAATTGTTCGCGCCAGAGTAATACCTCGATGAACTTCCCTTAATACCCCTTAGCCGATTAGCCATTTTGTTGACCACATCGATCTCTACTTACAATTAGGGGTGGTTCGGTACGGTATACCGTACCAAACTGTGATACCGTATACCGTACCGAAATTTCGGTATCGCAAAAAATCATACCAATACCATACCAAAATTTCGGTATACCTTAAGTTTCGATACGGTATCATACCGAAATTTCGGTATGGTATCGGTATTATACCTTCTATACCATTCACACGGAAGATTTTTTACCATGCGTGTCTCGTAACTCGTTAATTCGTTGTTTTCGAATTTTTAATCAATTCAAACTCCTTAGGTCCCAATAAGATAGATCATTAATAGCAAATTTTCCAAAATAAAAAGATTTTTAATTCATAAAATAACCTTAAATAAGTTACATATTTTAGGCAATCTCCTTAGTAAGACAAAAAACTTTACACAACCATAAAATACAACTTATACAGATTAATTAAATGAAGCTGCCATATTAAAAAACTAGTGAAGATTAACAAAAAATAATTGCGTTGCATCTTCACGCTTTCAAAATCCTGAAAAAAAACATTAAAAAGGCAAAAGAGTTACATAAGTTATCGTTATAATTAAGAAACATATATTCTCACAGTTTTCAAGTCAGACAAAAGTGGAGGAGAAGATGAAGTGCTAGCTATGATCCAGAGTGACAGTTGCATCTGTAGAAAAATTAACAAGGATATTATATATATATATATATATATATATTTATATACATACATTTAATGTAACCTGAGAAACAAATATTTGTATTTGTATTTCTTTTTGTTTTTTTAATGTAAGTAAAATATGATAGCCTCAATAATCTTAGAAAGTTGTGTATAGTTAATAATTTATGGGCTAAATAAGTTTATGAAGATCCTTAATTTTTCATTTTATATTTTTTGCAATAATATAATATATGTAGGTGTGTGTATATATATATATATATATAATATTAAAAATTTTAATATTTCGGTATTCGGTATAATCGGTATACCTTATTTTAAAAACTTTCATACCATTACCGTACCGAAAACTTTCGGTACGGTATCATACCTTACCAAAAACTTCGGTATACCAAAATTTTCGATATTTTCGGTACGATTCGATACGATAAGGACGGTATATCGGTATTTCGGTATATTTCCCCAGCCCTACTTACAATTTACTCTTCCCTCACAACCTTAACCACCAGCATATACACGTACAGACTACAGTACGCACACAAGCGTTTATGCATATTCGTTTATTTGTTATTAATTAATAATCTCGGGGATTCCCACTCAACTTGCTATGCACTTACACTTACCGTTTCTTTATAATCCCGGCAATTCTCGAATGAAGAAAGGCCAAGCAAAGCACGAGAGGGAATTTTTCTGAAGAACGAATCAGATGTAATAACACTTTCCGCTTTCCATAACACGCCTTTACCATATTGTATCACCCCAAAAATGATTACTAAAAAAATGACAATAAGCTAATTCACGCCGGCAACACTATCCGCGTCGAACTAACACTATTAACACTCGTAATAGTAATCGAAGAATCACCACCACCACCACCACTGCCGCCGGCAAGATTACCCTCCAACCTCTGCTGCTGCCCTTCAACAATAAGCCCAGCCGCCCACCTCCTCAATATCCTCAACAGAGCCGCCGCCTTCCTCCTCGCCCGCCCCGTCCCCGTTCCCATCGCCTCCCAAACCACCCTCTCAATCCCCTCCACCGCCGCCACCTCAGCCACCACCTCCGCCCCGCCGTGGCGGCACACGCTCACAAGCGTCGCCGCCGCGCTCTCCCTCGCCCGCTCCGTCCCGTCCCTCAGAACCGCCGCCAGCTTCCCCACCACCTCCCCGCGGTAGACCGCCGCCGCTGCCGCCAGCCCACCGCGCTTCACCACCACCTCCACCACCGCAGCGGCCTCCTCAGGCAGCGCCTCCATCGCCTCTCCGGCGACGGCCACCACCCCGCCGTCGATCAGCCTCCCCACCGCCTCCCTGTCCCCGGCGAGGTTCAAGATCGCCATCATGGCGTCCCGCCTGGCGCCAGTCGTGCCCCCGGCTCCGGCGAGCTCGACCAGCGAGGCGACGACTCGGGCCCGCCGGCCGAGCCGCCGGCGGTAGGCGTGGACGCCAGTCAGGCTGAAGATTGCGGCGGCGGCGTTGCCCTTGGCCTCCCACGTGGCACCGGAGTTCAGTACTTCGATCACTCCGTTTACGGCTGATTCAGTCTCCATTATACGCTTTTTGTTGGCCTCGAGGATCGAAAGGTTGAGGATTGTGGTGACCGAGTTGACCTGTAGGCTCGGGTTTTCCGAGCCTAGGAAGTTGGCCAGCAGAGGCAGTGCGCCGGCCTCTCCGATGAAGCTTCGGCTGTCCGAGTCGGCCTTGGCTAGGGACCGAAGCTCGTAGACCACTCGATCCACGTCATCAGATGAGGATGACGATGAGAAACGTGTCAAAGTTGTGACGAGGAAGGAAACGGTCATCTTAACGGCTTCCATCGCCGTCTTGTTTGGGATGGATTGCTTGGTTCTGACGTGGTTTAGCTCCGGCGACTCGAAGGGAATGCGGTGGTCGCAGCACCACGTGGCGATTAGGTTTTTGAGGGCTAAATTGGGGATCATCTCCGTGTGGGCAAGGGTCTGACCCGTCTTGGGACACGTGTTGTGTCCTGATTCGATCCATAGGGTTATGGACGGGCGGTCGTAGGTTTGGCCGGTGGCGACCACCACTGGGTCGCGCATTAGCTCGAGGGAGATTGGGCAACGGAGGTCTGAGGGGACGGTGGTGGCTTCAGACGACGCCGTTCTGCGAGGGTGATTTTTGTTCTTTCCTCTGCGTGCGTGTGCCCTCGGCGTCGACGACGCTCCGTACAGCACGCACTTAGCGTAGCGTACGATTCCGATCAGCGCGGCGGCGTGGGCTTTGGATTCGTCGTCGTTTTGGCTCCTGATTTCGTCTTCGAGGTTTTCGATCTCGTCCGTACAGCTCGTGGAATCGCTGAGTCCCAATTTCTCGAAAATCTCGGAGAGTTTCATCTGATTGGGGACGATTTCTCGCTTGATTTCGTCCAACATTCTCAACAGCTCGTTTCTGAGGTTCTCGTCGGCGGCGTCCGTACAATCCGTCGCCGAGCACTGTCTCTTAATCAAATCGAAGAATTCAACAGCGTCCTCGCTCAAGCAATTCATCTCTTTCGCCGGGAAAATATCCATGAGCGTGGATAATTCGCCAATCAGCTGATGAAACGAGCTCGAAATCGCCGGAATTTGCGTCAGCAGCCACGTTTTGCTGAAACCGTGGCAGTCTTCGAGTAGTGCTTTAATTCGCTGCAAAACTATGAACAATTCCTCGAAGCATAAAGTAGCAGAAGCAGGAAATTTCTTCAGCGGATTGAATCGCAGGAGCTCTTCGAATAGTATGGAGATTAGCCTCGATTTTCTGATAACCGAAGCCGTGGTTTTCTTCAAGAGGATTTTCGTCGGCTGAAGAGATGAAATTTCCTGAGAGAGATGAAACAGCGACTGGACGAGCATCTGATCGGAGATATTAGGTGAAATGAACGCTCCTGCAGAAGGCCGCCGTTTTCTCGCCGGAAAACTCTCCTCAGACACCGTCATACCTCGCCGGAAATTACCAATATCTCAAAATTGAAAGAATGGTGTCTTGAAAATGGAAATCGTCGACGACGATTATGAGATTTCAGATAATATGTAACGGATAAGAAATTAAAACGTACGATACGAATACTTTCTAGAGAGAGAGAGAGAGAGAGACTTTTTCTTACAAGAATCATCTGAATGAGCTGTGAAAGGGTGGCCAACCATACTTTGCAGCCGCCGTCAAAAGTTTACTTTTATGTCGTCTTAAGGAGACGATAAAAGCAAAAACAATTTATTAATTAATTGTTTTATTGCATATTAATAATCTCTGACAAATTTTTTTTAATTAACAACGTCGGCTTTATAATTACGAGTAGGTGGTTGTCATTTTGTTTAAGCTGATTCGGTAATCATGCAATTAAAAATGGGAAATAAATGTTTTGGCCTCATCTGTTCTGTTATATATTGCCATTACAACAAGGTAGATTTAATAATATCTAGTTTGAATATTTCTAACACGGACCGTATAACGACAATAAGCTAACCTCCTAAACCCGGCAACGGCAACCATGGACAAGCCCACACGTTACAATTTATGTATTGTAAGAATAAATCAATTATTGGAAAAATACTATAGTGGGAACGTCATATAAAGATAAAAATGAGGATATCTATCTATAAGTTGATAATTAGCTGGAGCGTGCGAGCGGAGTTTATAACATCAAAATATGGTTGGTAATGCCATGCGACTTGCGAATATTATATGTAACTAAAATAAAATAAAAAGTTAGTGTGGGGGGACTGTGGAGTTGTGTTCTTTTGCTTACAATTTGGCAATAATGTCTGAATATATTAATGTTACAGCCTTCTGTTTGTATGTATACGAACGACTATACGAATATGGTCGTTGGGCTTATTAATAATCAATATTCTCCTTGAATTAGAAACTAGAATTTGCTACTTCTTTTTTCGTTATTAATTGAAAGCGACATGCGTCAAAGGCTAACATGGAAAGTACATTTAATTGGATTGTATTGTAAGCCACAGTTTTTTGTGAAATCAACGTTCCCATGTTGTAACGTCATTAAAGTACATTCTATAGATTTCGTTTTGTGAATCCGAAAAAGGATTCATGCTTACCAATTAATCTGTCAGTTTCCCACTCACTACTTTTCTTGGTTAATTATGATAATGTCGCCTTGTCTCCAAAATTGTTAAATATATTTTCAGCCAAACATTGAATAGTGGTATATGTCTTTATGAGTTCAGGCAGTAACTGTAAATTCGTGGAATGGAACACAACCTTACCACTCTCAATAACCAAACGAGAATAATTAAATTTAAACCTTCTCATGTCCATCTTCATTATTTTTCCTTCATCAGCAATAAATACCAACTATGGTAGAATATTTAATAAATGGGCCGCGCATATAATGACAAAGCCCAAATAATTGGATCGTCATTTTACATGGGCCTCTTCAAGTCCAATATTACGGGCTTCACTTTTAACTCGTTAACTTTATCATCGACATGGACAAACGTTTTACAGTATTTTCGAGTCGTTGCCCACCTTTGTCTCGTCAATTGTCATAGCTAAAAAAAATGGACTTAGTACTAGTTCAACATTAATGGTCCTAGTCAAGGTTCTTAAAACCGGGTTTTCGAACCGGATCGAAAATTTTAGTGGTTTAAGGTGTAGTGGTTTAACCGGTATAAAACCATTACCTCTAGGTTTAATAAATATCTATTCTCTTTTATTAAGAGAGAGGGCCTTGGTTGAACTGCTTTAATTTATACCTAATTTGGTCTGTATAAATACTTAATTAAATGGAATTACTTAAAATAACCATCCACCAACAGTAATTACAAAGCTCAATTCAACAAAAACATTAAATATATTTTTTGCACATACGTTAGGGTGTGCAGGACATACTAGTATATTTTATGAGTGAATGAATCAAATAACATCGAAAATATACATGCTTTCATGAACTTTTTTCAATTATAATTTTATAAACATATTGAATTAAAGTAAATTGTGTTGGTAGTTAAAATTAATAGGCTAATAAATCTCAAAAAGTAAATTTATAAATTTCAGGGATCAAAATGAATAAAAAAGAAATATTGGTCTGAAAGTTTAATTATAAAATAAACATGTAAATGGGTTTGGATAAGAATCGAGCTCAGCCCAACCACAAATATCTAAAGTATTTTACCACTAGACCAAATGAATGTTTCAGTATATTCACTGGTTTGGCTTTATTTGTATATTTCGCATTTTTTCTTTTTTTTTTTAAACTTAGACCGGACCGGAACCGAACCGGAATTCCGACCAGTTCACCGATTTCCGGTCGAAACCGGCCGGCCGGTCCGGTCATGAAAACCTTGGTCTGACTATAAACAAACACTAAGCAATGTAACTACATAATAAGTAAAGTAAAGTAATTGGTGAAAATAAAATTATTTGCATTAAAACGTCATGCATGAATTGAATAGATAGCGCCAATATATATAGTATAGGTAATGAATTTTTGACCAAAAGGGTCTTTAATAAAATCTCAAAATGCAAAATAATACTGAAAATAAAGACACATTAAAAATCTGATTCAGGCTCAAGGCAACTGAACGTAATCCAACTGTGCAACTTGTTGGGTGAGCTGTTCAGTCTCATGTTGCTGCTCGAATGGCTTCTCTTGTTCATCATCATCTCCAAGCCATGTCCACACAACATCTTTCAGACAAGGCCTTATTTCTTCCTCGACCAATTCTCGATACTCCAAAGTGTCCCCGTTCGATTTCTTCATCTCAACATAATGGATTGTCGGCGCGATCTCGAAAATCTCGGCGTCGATGGACAGCGTACCTTTCCTTCCTTCTTTCGATCCTTGCAGCTTCAGAAATCCTCCGTCTTTCTTCGTCACCTTCAACTTCAATCGTTTGGCCAATTCCTCTAATTTCGAGACGATGCTCTTCGCTGGTTCATTCGTAGTAAACTTCAGCTCTCTCTTTCGATCGGAATCTTCAAACAGAGGAGACAAGTCGAAGCCAGCTGAGAGTGAGATTATATCGAAGGCGTTCAAGTTAGCTAAATTCTTGTCCTTCGTGGCATCAGCATCAGCATCAACCACTTCGTTTGTATCAGTAGCTGCAGTCTTAGAACGAGCATCGAATCTTGTGGCTTTACCTTTACGAAACCAAGAATTCTCCATGATTTTCGACACAGAGATCCTTGTTTTGGGATTTGGGTCCAAAATCTTGCATATCAACTTACGGGCGTCGAGTGTGATCCAACTGGGGCACTTAAACTCAGCCTTACCGATTTTTCGATACATCTCCATAAGATTCGAATCGCTGAATGGCAAAAACCCAGATAATAGAACAAACAAGATCACCCCACAAGACCATATATCAGCTTTAGGTCCATCATACCCTCTCCTGTTGATGACTTCTGGCGCAACATAAGCAGGCGTCCCACAAGTCGTGTGGAGTAGCCCGTCTTGCTGCTTAGATTCAGCAAAAGCACTCAGCCCAAAATCAGAAATCTTCAAATTCCCGTTCTCATCCAAGAGTAAGTTCTCGGGCTTTAGATCACGGTGATAAACGCCTCTGCTGTGGCAGAAATCCACCGCGCTTATCAGCTGTTGGAAGAATTTCCGCGCAGAATCTTCTTTGAGTTTCCCCTTGGCGATTTTGTTGAAGAGCTCTCCTCCTTTTACGTATTCCATCACGAAGTATATCTTCGTCTTAGTGGCCATAACCTCGTGGAGATGCACAATGTTGGGGTGCCTCACGAGTCTCATAACTGAGATTTCTCTCTTGATCTGCTCCATCATCCCCACTTTTATGATCTTGTCTTTGTCGATTACCTTTATGGCAACGCTTGCACCGTCCTCGATTCTTCTAGCATGGTACACCTTTGCAAAAGTACCTTGTCCAAGCAATTTTCCCAGCTCGTATCTTTGCATCAGTGCACTTCCTTGGGTTTCCATATCTCCTCTTAATGAGTTTCTTAACTTTTAGAGTTGCTAACTAACCTTGATAACTTACGAATAAACCTTCGAGAATGTGATATTTCAACCGTCTTCGCAATGATCGATGATTTGTCCAATCTCGTCTAAGATAAAGTGGGAAAGCTCGTAAAGAGCTCTCGCTTCATCAAACTCAGATAAGGACTTGTTAGCTCTTACGCACATTTTTCTGCATTCCCTAAATTTTTGTCGCGAGCTTGATAACACTTTAAACTTACGGAATTTCGCGATATCACTCCTTACGTACAAGGCACTAATCTCCGGTTCGAAGCAATCACCTACATGGAAAGACATAAGTTGGATTTTCTGATTGAAATACTTGAAAAGGATCATCACAGGCTATCAAGTTTGGGGAAACGCCAAGAAATTTGATAATGATGCAAGAGTAACCTTATACCAGCTAGTCTTAGAGTCGGAGATTGAAAAGGCTATCGATGGAAGAAATATTCAAAATAAAGGATGGAAGATTTGATACAAACTCGATAGACGCGCCAACAACAATAAGTATCTTCCATGGAATTAAGCAAAAACTCCCCCAAGGCCAATATTCCGACCGAGGTTCACATCACCGCAAATCTCCAACAAAAATCACGCACAAATTCGCACACACATAAAGAAAAAAAAAAGACTTTGATCTGTCCAGAAGGTGGAAAAATCGACGCATATTATCTAAACAGTAATCACCTTTCAAAACATCAGAAGGCAGCAGATTAGATCCAGCTCAAATAGAGCGAGTTGAATGGGGAACGAACATAATTAAGCAGAAATCACAAGACAGATGAGCCACCTAAACAAATATACAATCAACATACATAAGCACGCCCATTGAGCAAAAACATAAACAGAAAAAGGGAGAGATATTGCCGTAAACTTCGCGCACCTTCTTCAAGAGATTATCACGGCGGCGACGGAGTGACGCGAGGAGTTCTAAGATCTTACGAAGCCGTCAAACAAAGCGAGTCATTAGTTCATACATATTTATATACACGAGATATTAACTTTGCGGTGACAGCTAATAATTATTTATGTAAAAATGAAAAATAATTTATTATTCCATTATGACGGCGTTAAACCGAATACTAAAAATACAGTCATTAAGCCGTAGAGATTTATGCGACCAAACATTTATGTTAATAGTAGCTAAATATATAATGTTTCATTTATTAGCTGGGAATATTATTTATATACATACATATTTGTCCATTGTAGCTTTTTAGGGAAAAAAATATGGCATTATACGCATGCATGCTTTTATAGAACTTGGAATCATTAGTAGAAAACAAGAATTAAATGTTACACCATCATTAATCATTATTTCTTAGGTGCATATAGGGGAGTTTTCATCAGCAGCAATACAATAAATTATGTGCAGTTTAAATATTACGAGTGGTTGTGCTTTTCCTGGCAATGTTATTTTAAATTCAATTTTAAATAAAGAAATAATTGGGGCATTAGTATATTTCTAATGTTTCCCCGAATAAAACTCAAAATACTACTATGATAATAATAACAATAATTAAAATAAAATACCTTCTTTTCTAATCAAAACTAGATATTGTGGTCCGCAATGGCAATGGCAATGGCATGGTGTCACACCTTGTATACTAGTTTATTTGCACACTCAAATGCGTGTGCTAAATATATATGTATATTAATTTTAAAAATTATTAACTAAAAATAGAAGGGCAAATTTGAGAATATATTATGCAGTGGGCTTTTTAAACTATTTAATGTTATTTTTAATTTAATTTAACTTGACAGACCAATGACAGTTTATCCTAAAACTCTTACACTTAATAAAAGAGTATCTATAATATACTATTTTATTAAGTGTCAGGGTTTTGTTATAAACCGTCCAAATTAGTTAGTCAATTGAGTCTTAATGGAAAAGAATTTATTAAATAAAAAATATCAACTATTTTTACTTACTATTTTTAGTTTAACTTATTATTTTTACGTAATTATATATCAATTTTCCTTTTTAAATTATAATATGTTATTATAGCACACTCATTTGAATGTGCAAGATAAGAGAGATTAAATATGCGACATTTGTGATTCATATGAGGTTTCGCCATTGGCTGCTATAAGTTGAGTGGATACATTGAATTACAACAGCAATAATGGCATTTTTAATTTAAATTTAATTTATTAATTTCTTTTACTCAGCACCACACTAAAGAGTAAACGATTCCATTTCACAGAATATACTTCTTCACACCTAATTTCACAACTAAAATTGCAGACAAAAAGTGGGTCCCACATCGAATGCAGAAACACCAAATCAGAGTTCAACAGGTGTTGCAAAGGTTGGCTTCATGTCCCATCCATCTTATTCGTGAAGGAGTCTATTTATTGGATTGATACCTTAATAAAAATAAATAAATTAAGTATTTATGGACTCATTTTTTAACCATACAATCCTAATCTGGGCATGAGTGGATCGCCTGTTTTGAAAGCTAAATGCCCATCTTCTTTGAATATGTCAAGCAGCATGATAAAATATGTTTCATAATTGTCGTCTTATGTGATATGATATCGCATTCGCATCGCAATTAGGACATACTATTATTTTGACGACGGCAAGTATTTTAAATTGGTTGATAACGCAGGAATTCACCAAGATATTTCCGAATAACTCCAAAATGCTGCAATAATATATATATTTGATGTACGTATGACGTCGGCCTTCACAGGGCCTTCAAGAGACTAGAGAAATGCAATTGGGTCCAACAACACATCAACAATTTGATTGTATCAGATATCCGAAAGCCCAGAAAGCATATTACAAGAAAGCTTAATAACTTCAAACAATAGCATGGTGTTTTCTTACAGCCAAGATGAGTATTGATTTGATGATCGCTTACTTTCCCTTAAGATGCTGAGACCATGGGCATTTCTTGCTCGGAGACATTCTTTTCGGTTTCGCAAGCATGTAAAATGGTGCAGATATCATTAGCTTCCAAGAACTGCTCACCCTTGACGAGGATGATAGGAGTATACTCGAAAACCAATCGTTTACACTGCAAAAGCCCAACATAACAAATCTGTGAACCAAATGCTTTACGGCGAACTACGTTTTTGGTCTATTATGTTGTCATCTAACGTTACATTCTTCAAGAACCGTCTTTTTTTTTCTTTTACCTTTTGGATGCTTTTGCCGATAGACTTACAAGCCTTGAGAAGTACTTGGAGTATCTCCAACTGAAACAGAGAAAAAGAGATATGAGATAATAATACTTTAGAGTTTAGGTGAGACATAGAACTCGACTATATATATATATATATATATATATATATATATATATATATATATATATACACCTCAGTGTCGGGATCTTTCAGTTTGAGTAACGCCTCAGTGACTACGTTGTGGCACATCTCACACTTGTTGTCCGAGGAAGGTTGATGCAAAGAAATGGAAATATCTGATCTGCATAGGTCAACCTTTCTGCAGAAATCTCCAGCGTTCACCGAAGAAACCTCCAAGAAAAACAGAGGGGTGTAATAATCCACCAGAACTGTGCACTGCAAATAACAAAACATTTTCGAGGGGTGATGATAGAAATGTCAAAAATGCTAGCTTTTTCCAAGTATTCATCTGCAGAGCATATCATTAATTGCTGTTACCTGCTGCTTGAGTGAAGGCATTCTTGCACATGACTGATGGAGGATGTCTATGATCTCTGTTTGAGTCTTGTTCTCTGAAAGGTAAGTGAGAGCCTCGCTAGCATATTGCTCGCAGAGATCACATAGTTTTTCGTTTTTGACAACTTTGTCGCCTTGTTGAGGTACATCTCCATGCCAAGTCTGAAGGACTGCGACACAAAATCGATAGTATTCAGACATCAGACTCAGATGAATTCTACTGTTTAAGTAGAGAAACCACATGTGTGTCAGTGTGTGGGGGGATAACTTTCAAGTGATAATATCGTATAAGAAAGATGGTTTACCCGTAAGGTCTCGAGCATCACAGCACCGTAAACAGATGACTGTGAAAAGAACGAAGAGCACCCTAGCGTCCATTCTGCATATTACAATAGGGACACAGCTGAATTGAGGACTTCATTACAAGTACAAGCAACCTTGTTTATAGTGTTAAATGATTCAAAGTAGAGAGAATTGAGAAAATCAGCACACCATCGAGTTGGATATATCAAGCAACAAAGATCTCAAGCAAAGGTTTAACCTCCACGTCTTAAGTAGGCATAGGGTAAAAGAATTTAAGAAAAAACGAAACATAGAATCAGCCAAGATTTTTGTCTTCGGGCAAAAATATGCCTACTGAGAGAAACACTTGAGAGAATATGATCAAGCATGCACAGTCAATAGTAATACAGCAACAGTCCTATAATTGTTTAATCTTTTATACAATCGAAGAAGGACTAAGAAGAACAATAAATTAATCCCCAAAGAAGAAAAACTACATATTGCCCATAAATTGATGGCCAGAAATAACTTCAGCCACTGCGGATCAAATACGTAGTTCGAAATTCAGCTAAGAACCAGCTTACTATTTTGAAATTAACAATTCAATCACAGACCCAAATAAGAAAGCCGACGAAATTGATAGGGAAAAATTATAAGGATAAAAAGAGAAATATTTCCATCACCTTCTTCGCGGGATCGGAAAAGGGTTGCCAATTGCGGGTCAGGAAAGAAGCGATCTTGTTTATCCTTTCAAGCAATTAGCAAACACGTCTAAATAAAGCAATCATAATTGTCAATAATATTAAATAAAGAAAGAAACAAAAGTAACGTGGACCCAATTTAATAAGGGTCATTCGAAATCAGGCTCCGTTAAGGATTTGATTTCGAATTCAGGCCCGTTTGAGAATTTTTTAGGGTAAAGACCCATTTTGTGTGGTGTAAAAAAAGTGGTATGAAAGATATATGAATTGGTATAGAATGAATCATTTTGTGTTACAAACTTTCAACATATTGGTATGTCAGAGCAATGAAGTGGTACTGCAGAAAATAATTGGTATCAGATGATCATAAACTGGTACCGAATTATGGTTTTGTGGTACAGAATTTCAACATACTGGTATGTAAAAGCAATGAAGTGGTACTGCATAAAATGGGTCCTTAAAACTAAAATTTTTGCCAAGAGGACCTGAATCCTAAATGATAGTCATGTGGCGGCTTGAAATGAAAATGCCCCATTTAATAATAGCTTTGTTAGACTAACGTGTGTATCTACACATACCTACTTGAATAAAAACTTACAAATTAGTACATATGTCGAAATTTTTACAGATAGGTACCCGACTTACTATTTGTACCAGTTTATGTGTAAAGACCGTACCTTGCTATGTGCATAGCGTACCATGTCACACCTTTATACGGTACCTTATACGGTTTCTGTATGGTACCTAAATGTGCTAATACGGCGTATCATTTTCTAAACGTAGTACGTACCACAATCCGTTGCTATAGGGTACCTAAATGTGCTAATACGACATACCATTTTCTCAATGCATTACGTACCACAATACGTTGCTATAAGGTACCAAAATGTGCTAATACGGCGTACCTGCGGCCGGATCGGGTACCTATGTGCAAAAAATTTATTCTGTTAGGTACCTACATATAAAAAAATGCTGACATGGTACTAAATTACAATTTTTATTTGCAGAGGGTATTGACCCCACTAATGTATCGGATTGCAGCTATGATATTTTTTAATTAATGGATAGCAATAGCATCATATCGTAGCAAATTTGTTGCCTACCGTGAAATAATCAACCATATTGAAGAATATTCAAGACGTATCATGCGTAGTTAAGTTGTTATCCTCTAAAATAATAAAAAAATATAACCTCATTTCGATAAATAATATAATATTGCACTAAAGACAACATACATATTACACACCGCACTCTTACGGCACGAAAGATCAAATCTTAAATAAATACGAAGTTTGCCAGCAAGAACAATAACACACACCAATCACCATTAACAACCTAAACAAGAACTGTTAAAACTAAGACAAACTCAGCAGCTAAGTTAAGAATTAAGATCAAAGGATTATTACTACATAGATAGAATATAATCAAACGGCACTGCTCTGTTTCTTGTTCGTCTTCTTCTTCTTGCTCTGCTTCGAAACCAGGCGACAAATTCGAGCGAGGCCAAACTTCTTCCTCTTCGCAGGAAGTTGCTGCTTCTCCTCCTTGTTTTCTTTCCCAGGTTTCTTCTCATTACCATTGCTACTGTAGAGTTTACTACCGCCGAGCATCTGCCCCAGAGAAACCTTCCTCTTCTCCGCCGCCCCATTTTCATACTCTTCGGTCAGCAGCAGTTTTCGACTCAATATCTGCCCTATCGAAAGGGTCGGTTTCAGACATGGGGTTTGCCTTTTCACCTCATCGTCGGCGAGCGCAAAGGTTTCTCTCTTGAACTTGGCGTCGTTGTGGACCCCACGCCTTTTACGCCCATGCTCTGATCTCCATCTCCTCAGAGCTTCTTCGACCGCTAGCTTCCCTTTGTTCGCCTCTTCGACTCTTTCCAAAGCTTCTTCCAACGCCTTTTTACTGATTTTGACCTCATGGGTAGCTTCTTCGACCCTTTTCAATATCTCTTTCCTGGAAATATTCGCTTCCTCGACTTGAAGCGCAGCATCTTCGACCCTCGCTTTGTTGGCCTCTTCGATTCCTCGAGCTTTGGAGACTAAGGATGAGTATTCTTCGAAAGTAAGAGTTATGTCTTCATCTGCGTTTTGGCTCTTAGACAGTGCTTTAATCTCTGCAAGAGCCACAGCTTCAGAAGCCTTGGCTGCTTCCTTCATCTTCTTCGCGGCGACCAATCTTACCTCAGCAGTTCTGATACGAACCCTTGTATGTTCGATCTCGGACATGGCCCTTACAACCTGGGACTTCGCAGCTTCGCCTACGTCCTTGAACTTCTTCGTCTCAGAGCTCAGTTTCTGAAGCTCTTTAGCGATGTCTGGCGGGTCGGGGCGGGATTCATTACCTTTCACCTGTCCAAGAATCTGCCTTGTCTGGCTTACTTCCTCTTCTAAGCTCGAAATCTTCGATGTGTTCGCCAGCAACCTCTCGCGGGTCTTTTCTAGGGATAGCCTTTCTTTCTCGATCTTTCTGTTGTAAGAATCGACCGTAGCCCTAATTTCTGCAAGATCGTTCGTCGTTTTCGTCAGGTTCAGCTTGGCTTGTTTAAGCTCGAGCAGGATAAAACCTGGGGAAGAAGATGGGCAAGACTCAAAACCGTCTTTCTCCTTTTGATCCAAGGTTTCGCTGATCTCAGACGTTTCTTTCTGAAGCTTTAGTTTGAGTTCTTCGACGATGTTTTTAGTGCTTTCGAGCTCCTTTAAGACGTCCAATGTTTCCCTTTCCTTTGCAATGAGGTCTTTCTCTAGCTTCGCAGCTTCTTCCTCCACGGCGGATATTTCTGCTTCGTTCTGTTAATACGATCAAACGAAGCAATAAATGCCAGACTTCCAATTCAAACAAAAAGGTTAACCTTTTTCTCACACGTTAAAGCAGAAAAGCATAGAGCTCAAGTGTCGAATATAAGCACACAATAAAAGGACATAATAGATAGACAAAAAGAACTCCTACAGTGTAGATAACACAGTTAATCCCCAAACTCGAGACATCAGCCCACAAAAGCTACAACCCAGAAATAACAATGCTCGGATTTACAGAAAAAGGAGCAAATGGAAGATAAATTACACTTTGATTGAGGGCAAACACAGATTCGTTTTCAGAAGTCTTCTGAGCAGAGGGCTTCCAAAATCCCATCCCGCCGAAGCGGCTAGCCGCTTCCTTAACGGACTCGAAGGGTGCCGACGTGTCAATCTCGGCCCTAGCGTGGCCGGTATCGGCGGCGTTGTTCTCTTCCGTGGCCATTTTCCAAAGGACAAAAAAAGTGAATCTCAATAGTTCTTCTAGCTAGTTTTCGTCTTTAGTGTGAGGGGGAGTGAGTGTGTCGAGGAGAGTAACGTTAAGCTGTGGTCTGTACAAGAAAGACGAGGCTTTGGGTTAAGTAATGATATGATATGACTTGTGCTTTGTACCGTTTGGATTTTTTTTTCACCTTTTCCCCGTAAAAAATGTAAGAAGAGAATTGAATGCAAGAAAAAAATTTGGGTCTCATCGGAGGGAAACTTAATCTCAATCGATATTACATATAATGATTTCAAAATTCGTGTTTGTGTTATCTATGTGTTTGACGGGTCTAATTAGTTGATAATAAAAAGGAAATTATGATAGTTGATTTCTTTAATAATTCTTGGGATTAGTGTGGAAGGTTAGAACTTGGATTAAAAGTTGGGTTGGGAACTTTCGCGTCTTAAAGCTGTGTTCGACCGTTGGCCCAAACACTTTTATTCAAAAAAGAGTATATGCGCCATAGCCCAATTTGAAAATGCATTTATTTAGAAAACAAAATATCCTAAATAAGAAAATAAAATGGGTATATTCATCTACTAGACAAGAGAGGGAAAGGGATGTCCAATCTTGTAATAAATAACGAAGGAATGAAGATGGTCAAGTTAGGTATATCATTTTATCTCTTTGATCGATTACTAACATTAAGAAAGTAAATAATGGCGGACTTAGATTCATCGACTTTCTAGGGGAAGGAATGAAGATGGGCAAGTTTTTGTAGGGCCATCTTATTCATTCTTCGATATTTCATCAAGCTTGATTATTCATTAATATCGACGACAAAAGTACATCCAAGATGGTAATGTTTTCATATAGGTTAACATTTTTTCAACGTAGGAGCAGGATGTAACAACCAAGGTAAAATTCAGTCTTATAATTTATAGTAAAGAAGTGCAAAATCAAGATTTGTCGTTAGCAAATAATTGGCTTGTGATAATTCTTTATTAAATTGAAGTGTTGCCTTTAACTATGGTTAATTTTTGGAATCAAACCAAATTTATTAGGGATTACATAATTTCTTTAAATTATAATGAAAATCATGATACACATTTATAAACTAGTATTTTGGCACACCCGATGTGTGTGTACGACTATATAAATTTATATATTAAATAATATTTTTAATTTTAGTAGTTTAAATTATAATGTTGCAATCCGGAGATTTTGTCGATACTTATAATGATTTCATTATAACCAATAAAAAATCACCTAACAAGATTATGAGAGAGAGAGATAGAGATATATATCTATATATTATATATATATATATATATATATATAGAGAGAGAGAGAGAGAGAGAGATGCATAAATTTTTATTGACGACGCACCTGTTGTAGTTTATCTTTATTACATCTTACGAATAATAAACGGAATTGTCCGAAGCCGTATGCTACGCTAATGAATAATGTCATTTAAATATAGTTATTTTCATACAGACATTTAATGTTAGATAGCACATGGAAGATTGTCAGTAAATATAAATAAATATTCCCAGAAATAAATGTTAAATATTTAATAATTTGTTCAAATATATACACATATATGTTAGTTAATTGCCAGCCTAGTTTTCACCAGATCCGTTTCGGTGTTTATATAATCATACGAAGGTGGTGTGAAATTTCTTATGACAAACATTTTGGTATACTGTGCTCAGATATATTTTTTAAATTTATTAAATAAAAAAATCATGTATGTATGATCTGATCGACGTAGCGTAACAGGCGAAGCATAGTAAAATAAGCAAAGTGGACCACGGCACCAAACTTACTCTCCGACTCGTATTGTTTAAAATGAATAATATTAAATCAATATGATAATTCCAATTATTAGTGAATCATTTCAAAAAAATCAATATATAAGTATTACGTAACACTAATTTAAATATTGACTCATTCACTTATCCGGCGACTGACAAGTGACAATGCCACACTGGTGCATGCGTATTCACGTAATAATTTATTTTTCTGAGTGAGATTGAGAGAATTCACGCAACAAATCATTAAATTTAAACCATGAAAGAAGTAACAAGTCAATCCCACTGTAGTAAATCCAATGTGGTATCTACACACCACAAACCAACTCCCCATTATTACACATATTATAACAACAAATACATTAATGAACCCCTATGTAGGTAGTAGTAGCATCACATTATTGATAGAAGAACTTCAAAATATATATTAGAGATCGTCTCACTTTTCCTTACCTCCGCAAAGACCAACTTTTAACTCTCCACTTACTCAGCAAGAAAACATCAAAGATGACGACTGAGTTCCACGAAAAGAAATCATCTTTCAGAATCAAACACGACGACGACAAATTCTTCACAAAGCTTCTCTCAAAGGAGGCTTCAAAATCTCAGCCTTCTTTTAGGGTTTACTACGGCGACGTTTCAAGCGCCGTGCCCTTCACATGGGAAACCACGCCGGGGAACTCCCAAGCATAGATCCCACGACGGCTATGACGTTCCGCCTCTTACGCCGCCGCCGTCGTACTACACCACCGCCGCCGATCTCACGAGCAAGAGGTCTAAGAGAAGTGATTCTTCACGGTCCAAGCTTCTTCTTCATCAGCTTCTGCGCGCTTTGACATTAGGAAGGGTCGCCTCCGTCGTTTATCCCTCCAAGAAGGAGTTCCACGCGCCGCCTTCGTCGGCGGCGTCGTCTTCGCTGTCTTCCCTTTCTTGGTCTTCTTCCTCGAGTTCTTCGGATAATTCTAAGCGGCGAAGGACGAGGTTTTCGAGCTGGGGGTTCTTCTTTTGACGAGAAGGCTATGGCTGATCCTATCCATGGAAGCCATGAGGAGAAGGTGAGAGCAGATCGTGGGCAGTCTTGTTTCGGGGTTAAAATGGTCAATTTAGTGAAGATTCGTGGCGGCGGCGGTTATTATACCTCCGTGAAGAAAGCTTTGTTGTCCGTCGTCGGTCGGAACTAACTGAGTTCAATTAAGGTTTAAGGTTAAGAATCGTTGATATAATGCTGCTAAGTTTTATATATAATTTAGTTCTTGTCTTGAATAATGAATGAGAATGAAGTGTTGAGATGGTTAATAAGTTCTTGGATAAATGTAAGTAGTTAAGTTGCTCAAATCTTTGAGCTGTTATAGCTTATCTTTTCTGTTGATCATCAATGTCGTCCCTTTTTGTTTCTGGAGAATAAAAGCTCGTCACTTTAAACTGAGATTATTGCTTACTTTTTTCAGTTGCTATTTTCAGATAAAGATGAAACATAAGTTCAATAAAGTTGGGTGTTGTAATAAAATAATATAGACCGGCAAAAAACACAGGTCTTGGATGATCTACGATCTGGCATCAAATGATAATACAAGTAGGTTGTGGGTTATTTAATGTAAAGAAACAGTTGGTTGAGGGGTTTCCATCAATTAATATAACAATCTTTTTTTTGTTTAGGTTTTTTTCTTCTTTTTTACTTTAAATGCTTACATGTGGAATCTTTTTGTCTGAGTTATTTCTCCTCTTCATGCATTCATGATGAATAGGGTAGGGAAGCTTCTCTAATTGCGACATTATGGAGCATAATGTGCAGAAACCCATCTAAATGAGTATGAAATCTAATAATTTTATCTATAAATTAAAATGTCGAGAGCAGTGAATAAACCTCAGCATGAAAAATAGGAATGAAGATGACTGAGTATGATGAAGGTTCTGGTTAGGTACTAGCTAAGGAGTCAGGACCCATTCGTGTAAGAAATAAATCTCAATTGTCGGCAGCTTATATATAAATATTGAATTGAAATATAAATTAAACTCATGAACAAATAGGAAAAAAAAATCATATCGTATATGCTATAGGCTCGTAGCTGATCATCAGCTAACAGATGAGTCACGCATTGGTCTGGTCCCAAACCATCGTGTATGGTCACTGCATACAATTATTGAAAGAAATATAAGACGTTCTTACGATCCCAACTAAAAAATACAAACTAAGCGTAATTAAGAACACTAATCTATTTATAAATAAATAATCATATTTAATGCGATCAATTCTAGTCAATGGATAAGTAATTTCACTGGGCCTTGCCGTTTAAGCCCGCTAAGCGCATTACAAAGCACGCAAGGCGTTGATTCGTAATAACTTTTCAACTTACTGAGTTACGACAAAAAACACATTACAGGCGCAGATCTTTACATTTCTTTGACCTTATTATTACAATACAAACCGAACAACAACAACACACGACAAACAAACATCTTGCGTCAACGATTGCCATTAGAACACACTTGGAACAAAATACGAAGAAAGGGGACAAAATCCTCCACAGAAATCAACGAAAAAAGCAGCTTTCTTCTTTTATTCCTTGGCTCATATAATATTAATTAATTAACCCTCCTGCAATTTCTCCTAATCTGACCGTTAGTCCCCGTCAAAGGGCTGAGGTTCGACATCTTCACCATAGCGCTCGCAAAGTCATTGAAGAACGAGGCCGAGTTCGAACTGTAAGCCCTCACCTGCGCATCCGCCGAGCCATTGCTGAATAACTGCTGGTCGGAATGAAGGAGCCCACTCTGACTGATCAAGTTTGTGTAATAACTGTTGTCGAAGGTGTTGGCCGTGGTGAAGTCCAAGGGAGACAAGTTGTTGTTTCCGCCGCTCTGTGGGCAGTTTGCCCTCACCCTCGTCGCGAAAGTAGGGTTTATGGGCTCGTTGTAGATTCTGTTTCTGAAAACTGCGCACCTAGCCTGGCCTATGCTGTGACTCCCTTTTAAAGAAAGTATTTTTTTTTTAGGGTTTTTTGGTAAAGAATGTCTCAGAATATAGGTATGGATTATAAGATTAAAATAGTAGTACCTGAGAGAGCTACCATTTCCCTAGCAGTGAATCCTTTGTTTGCGAAGTTAGAAATGAGGCCGCTGAGGCTCAGCCCTGGCCCAGGATTTGGCTGTTGGCGCCGCTTAGGCTGGCCGTGGTTGAGTCCCTTCTCCCTAGTGGGACTGTCCAGCTTGGCCCACTCAGCTGATACATAGAATTAGCATCATATTATTATCAATGAAATTTGAACATATATAAAGTCTCAATATATAATCTAATGATCAAAACCCATTATATTTATATATATATATATATGTATTATATATGCTTACAGCTACGACACCATCTCTAGCTGCAACTGAAAGGATGTCAGCGCAAGAAACCAAGTTAGGACAAGAAGCCTCCACTTGAGTCTTAATGGTGTCTATTACATCGAATCCTCTGAGCGAATTTGCGTTGGGAGCTGCTGTTTTTTCTCCCGTGAAACTCGCCGTGTCGTCGAGCAAAACCGATGCATCGCAGCCCTGTTTAGTTAATTATACATATGGAGAGACATAGTTGCTTAAACTTTAAGAATAATACATATGAATGGGAAAACATCACATCGACGACCATGCATGCATGAAAACGACGCTTGGCTTTGGGCTGCCTCGAAAGTCAAAAGGGTTTTGTCGAGTTGCGTAGTAATTACCGTTGAAAGAGTCAAATGAAGAAAGATCTTTTTATGACGTTTTATCATATACACTTTACAATATTCGGACGCTTTTTGCATGCATGCATGCGAATTTTTTCTCGGGACTACTAACTAATTCTAACATGATATGCAAATTCAATAATAGATTCAAATTAAATTATAATTCGAAAGACTATTCACCTGGACGAAGCAGTCGTGGAAGTGAAGGCGAAGCAGAGAAGCGCCCATTCGAGGATCGCTGGCGACCGCAGAGGTAACGGCTGATCTAATTATGGAGAGAAGGTTAGGGCAAGTCGATGAGTAGAAGTTGGGAGAAAGTTGAGCATTTGCTGCTCCTATTATTGTTATTACAAGGAGGAATAACAAGGTCGACGATGTTGTTGTACTAGTAGTCTTTGACATTTTTGGTAGATAGAAAAATGTACTCAACTCAAGCTAAGTAAGATTTCTAGTTGTGATTTTTACTTGGGAGTTTCGTTTGCTATTTATTGAGAGATTTTTTGGCGAGAGAGATGAAGTCATACACGTCAATCGTATTGGATGTTACTTTTTGCTGTCCTCCACTTGGAGTTTTTTTGCTCATATTTTTTACATTTCGAAATCGATATATATCTAATGTGTATGTAGGAATTAGGATTAGCCAATGCTGTTGATGAATTGAAATTTGGAGTAAGTGTGAAAAGGTAGAATGTGGAGAATCTCAAGTTGTTCGATAACTTCTCCATACAAAGCCTACGTATTTTCTTATCCAAAAAACATAAAATGAAAAAAAAAATTATGATATAAAATTAAATTCCTATACGATCATAGGCGGTGAACCATTCAAAGATTTGTCTAAATAGTTCGTTATCTTAAGTTTTTAAATATTTTCTTTACCGGTTCAGTTTGAAATTGCACATAGCAGCCTCGTTAAAATAAATTATTATAATGCGAAACAATCGAATGGTATCTCGGAGTAAGTTTTGACCAAAAAACCGTTTTGTACATACATAAATATATTAATTAATCTATGATAATTTTCGATCGGTCAAAGCACTACTAGCAAAACGTGTTTCTCTAGAATACATTGACTGGGCGACGTATGTATGTAGACATGAGAACAAAATAAATTGTTTTATAATTGTTGGTAAATACTTACCTGGAGTTAGCGTTACTACCAGGGTGCCATCTTTTTTCCATAGCAACCTCGTTGAATTAAATGATAAAAACTCGAATGGTATCTAAAATAACATATTAACACAAAAGGCCATTTTGTATCATAATTCATGTAAAATGAAAATTTGATTAATGGAATAACATATGATTCAAACACAGCAACTATAGTTACATTATTGAATTGATTTGCATGGAGATAGATAGTTAAAGAAGCTAAAAGGAGATGGTTGTCATTTTCATGTTTGGTGAAATTATATTTTGACTTTTAACTACAGTCATTTGTTGACAAATTCTGCACTTGGCCATCACATCTTTGAATTTAAGCTACACGAATACCTCTCTTTCGACTCACAAGCTTTTGGAAATAGTCATTTATCATTTTTCAAGTATCGGCCACCAACCATGTATGTATGTATATGTGTGTGTTTAATATTCAGATTGGAATAGTAAGCGGATAAGGATCACTCAATTATTGCTAAGATAGTCTTTAACAACTATTTCTTACATAAAGTTGCCAAAGAATTCCAAGGAGGTCGAGGTAGTTATGTTCTCTCTTAAAGTCTCAAAAGCATGCATGATGCAATTATCCAAATTGTTGTTATAGTTTATTATTTAAATATCAATATTCAATTCAAATTTCATTATCAATATCAATAATCATTGGGGGGTCGTCAAGACTAATAAGCACGTATTTACAGAAAACATCAAAACAATGTGTATATAGTCTATTTCTCCTTTTTGAAATGCCAAAACAACTATATACACTAAACCCAATGGCAATGGCCTCTAAGTAACAAAACTAATAAACTATCACTACATTTAATTTTCATCCACACAATTTAAAAACAAATAATTAATTAATTTCTCTGGCCTACTCGACCTGCCCCCATATTCTTTCTCCTCCTCTTCACAACGTAGTAAACAACTCCGACAATAACAACAACGATCAAAAGCACATCAACCAAGACGACCACGATAATCACCCAAAGCCTCAGCCCAGAATTCTTACCACGCTCGCCGCCGCCGCTCCCCTTAGGCACCTTCACCATAAACCTCACACCGTTCAAACCCTCATCGCTCTGCTTAATCCCTCTGACTACGTCGTATAGGAAGCAAGAACTCCGATTAGCGCCGCCGCCGCCGCCGTACTGAGCAGCAACGCACCCGCAATTATTCAAACAGAGCTCGCCGCACGCCTCCTTACCGCCGGCGACGTCACTGTAAGAAACGCCCTTCAAAACGGTTACGACTCCTCTCAGCTCCATCATCTCGACCTTCTCCTCCCCGCACAGGCCGTGAACCGCCTCGCCGTCGAAGCAATCCGCCACGTGTCTCGTTCCTAGCCTGATGCAAGAACACGAGCCCGGCGAAGTGCATATCCCATAAGGCTCGCAGGCCAAAGGAAGGTCGCAGGCGAAGTTTATGGCTTGGTAAGAAGTCTCGAACTTCTGCTTCTCATCTGAGTATCCGTACATCCTTAAATCGCCGGAGTCCTTCTCCAGGGATAGAAACCTCGGAGGACTCGAAGGTTTGATCTGATCGAATCTCATTTTACCGTTGAATATCTCTAGACCGTTGGACGTCAGCTGTACGGACGTGATTGTCTTGTTTATGGAAGAAGGCTGATATTCCCAGTAAGAATACTTCTTGGTTCTTCCGTGGTTTAAGTACGTTATCAGCTTATCGTGTTGAATTTCCAGGGAATAGAACAGTTGCGTTGAGTTGTTGTGTTCTTTTGGGAATGAGATTAGTCTTGTCTGAGAACTCAGTTTCTGTCCCCACAGCATTATATCTGTCGGAAAATTGAAGCTTTGCCACTTCACTGAACTCAGCCCGTCGACCAGTACTAGGTTTCCTGTCCTCAGCAAGCTCAGTTTCTGCTTCACATCGACCCAATAATTTCGTGATCATCTCAACTTAATCAGTTAAACAAGCCAATGATTTAGACATCTAACGAAAAAGATTAACCAAACATAAATGATCAATAATTACCTCAACGCCCTGCCCTGAAGTACCACTTCGCCAGCCCAAGACATTATAACCATCTTCGTCCTTCAAGCTCAAGTCTCCATCAGTAGAAAGCTCAAGCACGCATTTCTCTACGGCATAGAATTTCGACAAATGCCCAGAACTCCAAACCCTAACGTCTCCGAGGAATACGTCTAGCGAACACGTATACCTTTGTTGCCCATCGTTGTAAGAAGAAGCTTCGACGCTGACCGCCGCCTTAAAGTGGGGCGGCGAATTTTGCTCGTTTTCCATCAAGAAAGCTCTGCCCACGAACCCATTAGAGTATTCGCTTGGGATCGCCAGCGTCACTTTGTAGCCAATGTGAATTTCTTGCACGGAAAGGGATGGAAGTAAGTGCTGTAGAATCATGGCTAAGATGATCGTGACATGGATTTTCATGTCAAGTAGCTAGGCCGAAGGTTTTTCCCTTTTTATTTTTGTTTTTCTTTTTCTTCCTTCGCTTTGCGATTTAATGTGGTTTTATGATTCTTGGTTTCTTTTGGGAAGAAGGAAAAAGTGGTTTGAAAGGAGCATCAAGACACACTAGATTATTTACTACCGTGCATTAAAAGCTTCTTCGGCACTTCGATTTCGTTATTGCTTGCATTAACTGAGAGTAATGGACTTCTTGGTAACGAATATTAATGTATCGGTCGCTATCTCATCGCTCGATATAGCTATTATATGATTGAATTTAAAGGGCCTATCATCAAGATCGTGTCGAACGAATGATCTTGTATTTGTAATTTTTTGACGGATTGAACGTCCTAATGATTGTGTGAGTAGTAGATTGATAGATCATCATTCATCACACACCAAACAAAATAAAATAAAATAAAAAAATTTGATGATGTGGGACCCATTTTCAAATTATGCTTCGTCTTTATAGTATGGTGGGGGAAGCACACACAAGAAGCATGCGAATCTCGGAAGGCTGCCGGGACATGTTGGGTGCCACGTGTGCTATTCTTGTCTCCATGTGACGTACGAATGACGTGTGCATGAACTAAGCGTGTAATATAAGCTTCATGCCTGAACTGAAAACGCTAGCAATGCGTTTATTCTGTATATATTTCAAGCTCATGTATCGCTGCCATTTACTATAAACACAACCTTCTATCAATCCTCTTTTATTTCCTCTTTATACTATATGCAAGTAAATATATTATATATATATATATATATATATATATTATTCACACCCCCAATAGCAACGATATTTCCCTCACTGAAAACCTGTCGACGACGCGTCGTCATTCCGATCGCCAAACACATCCAAACGATCATCATTGCGAGCCAATCCACTAACCGAGTCGAGCCTCCGAGGCTGGGCATTGGCTGCTTCAGACGAACCCACGGGCTTAGAAGGACTCGAGCCCGCATGGGCCCGTCCAGTCAAAGGGCTAGGAGGCGTGGCCCACGGCGGAGGAGGGTAACGGTAAGAAGGGTATCGAGACTTTGGCCCAGCAGAAAATGAGCTGCTGCTGCTAGAAAATGGGTTCTTTCTAACGTCGGCCGAGGAAGGCTTAACCTCAGATGTTTTTTGGTTGTTGATAAGGTGAGGTCTTCAATAACGCCTTCGTCTTTAAGCACCGCGAGAGAATCGACGGGAAATACCGCGTTGCTTGCATTGCCAGCCTTATTACGAGCTCTGGAATGTCTTCGCCGAGAAAAAAAAGGCAGAAATCGAAGCGAATCACATAACATAACGTACTCTTAACAACATTAGATGGAAATAATGGAGACGGAGAAAGTGTAGTAAGTTTTTTTAAGTAAAACCTTCTTGCTAGAAGCGCAAACTCGTCATCTTCTTCTTCTTCTTCCTCGTACTTGGAGGAATTAGGCGGGCTTTCGTCGAGGGCTTTTTTGGGCCTTAGTTCGTAGTTCAGAAAGATTTCTTCCTCGGTGAGATTCTCGATCTCGGGCGGTAGAACCATGCCGAGAGCCATTGCGTCGTGTTTCACGAGCACCGTACGCATTCTGTCGTTCAGTTCGATGGCCCGAGCAAGGAGTCCTTCGTCGTCCCTGTCGAACAACAACAAAATAGGTTTTCCTCGGGAAAAAAAAACGAAGCGACAACTGCGTAAATAATGAGCACAACGACGAGTGTCGGGAATGAAGGGACAAACCCGAACTCAGACGAGCTCAGCATCTGCATTAGCTTCTTTCGATTCCCACGGCATTGCTCGACGATGTCCACTATTACTTCATCTTTCACCACCTAAACGAGAAGGAATTAACAAAGCGTTTTAGTTAGAATCTCCTTATTCATCGTGCGAATTTGATCGAGTTAGAAAATTAGGAAGCGAAATAAATTTGTAAATACCGAACGATCGTGTGGATCGACGGCCTGCAGCATATCGGCCAGTAGATTGACAGCATCCCACATCGATCTCATGCTGAGTAAATTATCGAAGTATAAGTTTATTGCATCCTCGAAAAATTGCGATAACCACATTACACACAAACAAACCTTAAACTGACATCAGAAGCCATTGGTTCGAGCCTCGTAGAAGAAGAAGAAGTACTCGGCGTCACATAATAGCCTGGTTGAGGCTCTATAGGCATCGGACGTGAAATAGGCGGCGTTAAAATTGGAACTGCGTCAGGCGAAGGATTTGGAAATGATACGCCAGAACGCTGCAATAAAAATCGTATTACATATGAGTTTTTTTTAACATAACAACAGATCAAAATGGCGTCGTTAGAAGAGCGAAATATTACGGATACGTTCACGAGTGAAAACGTTTTACCCTTAGGTCTTCGTAAGCCATGTAAACTTGGGGGTATCTTCCTTGAGGTCCACCGAATGCTTCGTTCCAAGAAGAGATTAACGCCAAGATTTTATCTCGCACTTGCAAGTCCGTCTGAAAATGGAAAAAAAGAAACCGCGTGTTAGAATTGCATATCGCTTTTTGCAACCAATCGTAATAAATATGTTAGGAACTTTAAGAAAACTTTGGATCCCGCCAACAAACATGTTATCGTATTCGTTCGAATTCGAGAAACACGCGTGTTGCAATTGTATTGGCCCGTTGTTTATATATCCGTCACAAATAAAACTACGTTTCAGCAACGAACTATTTAGCGGGAATGAATATTATTCAAATTCGAAGAAAGAAACACCACCTTCTTCTTTGCGATTTTTGCCATTTCCTGGAATATATGTCTCTCTGCAATCTGATAATGCACATTATCGCCACAGTTCTTGACCATACTCTCTAGAAGCTGAAAGCAAGCAAATAACATATGTAATGACTTAATTCGATGAGAAAATTACAATCAAAGTTGATTGCTTTAGCGAATCGAGTTTATACCGTTAAGGCAAGTAGCTGAACTTTGGGATTTTTGTGCTGCACCCTTTTCTTCACAGCTTTCACAACGTCTTTGATTAGCCTGAGCATGAGAAAATCAATTCAAAAACAACCCATGGAAACACAAAGCTTCTCTTCCATGATAATCCAACTCTACTCAGCAACTAGTTTTCCCATTAATCTCCACCAAGACTACAAAGATAATCTTTTCCCACGCATGTTAAGTTCATATCAAGAAAATCGTTGGGACACCCAACAAATTTCAGCATAATAAAGACTAATGCTTCTCTTCGGACAGCAGCCCAGGCAAAATTGAGACCCAACATAAGATTAACACATCAGAAACCATAAAAATACAAACTTTTTTCGTAATTGAAAGCCCAACGAAAGAAGAAGCCAACTTTGCATGCAATAGAAAAGTCCTCAACAAACAGATTCCAAGGAAAAATGTAATAACACAAGATTACATGGCATTAGAGTTGATTGTATCGCAGATATCGATGTTCGAACTCCAATCGGGCCCATTCAACGAGGCGCTGGTTGCTTGCTCAACTTTCACGGCAGCTGAAGAAGGCGATACGATTGAAGCAAGTGACGACATCATACTTGCAAATCGCTTCACAAGTCTTTACCTTTCTCTACGATGGTGATCATAACAATGTAAAGAAGAAGATTATTTTCTCAGTGTAATGATATTTGTGAAAGCATACTTTTTTTTTTTGTCTTACGCCGCTGGTATAATAGGCTTTTTATTGCTTCGTCTTCGTGTATCAAATGTTTTTCCCGTTTTCGCTTTTTCTATTACAAAGTCTCTTCTAGGATGCTTTGTCTTGAGGCTTTATTAGGTTATGATGTAAAAATTATTTTATTTATTTATTTATAGTCGTTGTCCACTCGCTTTGAAACACAAAGTACCGTAATCTCTTCCGTCATAATTTATACATAATTTTTCCTTTTCCAAATAGATGTCGTGCGATTTGACACTTTTGAGTAACATTACATAGATATTTAAAATCTTGGGAGTGCCTTAATTTTTAGTTATCCGTTGCAATAACTCCATTAGATAAAGTTGGAATTAATATAATTATTATCATTGAAAATTCTGGATGTCCATATTCACAACGTATGTATATGGCATACCCTTGTCCCTTTCATTCGGCAAAAGCCATAATTTACTTACCTTTTAAAAGACAAAAGTTCATAATTGCCGCATATATTAAAAAAAATTCTAGATTTTTAATTATTGCGTAAGCCTTTTGACACGATATTACATTTTCTTTCGATTTCTCCCACGCAACCTTCTTCAGTTACTTCTGAGGCTTCCCATTTAAGATTCCAAAAAACTTGTGCCTGTTCAAAATAGGCATAAGAAAACTTGAAACATATCTTACATATATATATCTATGTATACACACACACACACACTATTTTCTATATCAACAAACGAAATAGAAGGTAAATTATTGATGAATAATGCTCAGTTTGGGCCAGGTGTATCAAGCCCATTTTCTGTAATAATACAGCCCATTTCAAGTAATCACAATTGTACAATTTTCAAAACATTTAATAAATTTATTCTATTAGGGCCCGTTTGGTTGGGGGTAATAGGGGGGTTTAGGGGGGTTAGCATTACAAAACTAGTTAGAGTTTTTAAACATATTACAAAACTAATCAAGTTTTTTAATTCTAACTATTTTTATTTTCATTTTAACCACGAAAATAGTTAAAATTATAAATTTTCACTATTGTTATCTTCAAATAGCACAACACTTGTTAAAAATTAAAATTTTACCCCAACTTTTAACTCAAATATGTTAAAAATATATTACTTAAAGAAATGATCAAAAGAAAAATAAAATTGCTTGGCATGACTGTGACCTACTCCTTCCACGTGAGTTCGATATCTAGAGCTGTCAAAACGGGCCGGCGAGCCTGGCCGGCTTGTAGACCGCCACAACCCGCATTGGGCGGGCGGGCGCGGTAAGCCCGCCGTCTGGCAGGCCTAGAAATTGAATGCCCGCCCCTCCCAAAAAAAAAAAACAAATTCAAAACAAAAAGAAATAATTCGAAAAAAGAAAGAAAAACAATAAAATTAAATATTTAAGTTCGAAATTAATTTTAATCAAATCTAATATTGTAATAATAATTTATTTATATTATTAAATTGAGTAAATTAAAAATCGAAGCAAAAAATACTAACATACCTATATAATTTAATTATATATCAATATTTAATAATTTTTTGAGCCCGCCAAGAGTTATAATATGATGTTTTTTATGAATTCTTTTATGAATTATAAAAAAATATTTAATTCTTTTTTTTTTTTGAATTTTTTATTTTTTCTTAATTTGGGCGGGGTGGGCCTTCAATCTCCAGGCCTGCCAAACGGCACGCTTTGGCGAGCTACAGGTCGGCCCGCCCTGCCGGCCCGTTTTGACAGCTCTATATATCGAACCCACGTGGAAAGAGTAGGTCACGGTCACGCCAAGTAATTTTATTTTTCTTTTACTTATTTCTTTAAGTAATATATTTTTAATATATTTGAGTAATATAAGTTGGGGTAAAAATTTAATTATTAACAAGTGTTGTGCTATTTGAAGATAACATTAGTAAAATTTGTAATTTTAATACTTTCGTGGTTAAAATGAAAATAAAAATAGTTAAAATTAAAAAAGTTGATTAGTTTTGTAAAAGGTTTAAAAACTTAACTAGTTTTGCAATTCAATTATCAAAATAATATTATTTATGTAATTCTCTCCACCTCACCTCACCTCACCTCACGTATTCAACATTAAAAAATAAAAAATTACATCATTCTAGGAGATAATCGCCAACCCACCGGCGGGAAATTTTCCGACAATTCAACCACCGGCGGGCATCCTCGAAGAAGATTCCATACAGCATCTTACCTTGACTAAGCTTGAAAGGTGTGATTCTTTCTTAAACCTAATTATTCGAATTTGGGGAATTTTGATTAATTCCATGATTCTGTGGCTTAATGAATGCTATTGGAGGATTAAATGGATAGTACCCACTATGGACTTGCTAATTTGAATTTTTGGAGTTTGATAGAAAAACATAGTATTATATTATTGTTTATCAAGTTATATGGTCTTGCATAAATCTACTGAACAAGACTCGAATTGATAATTCATCCAAACCATAAATCTATATTTCACCCATCGATGTCTCGTTGAGAACACAAATAAAAATCGAAACCCAGAGCATGAATGGAAAGAATTCGAGTCATGTTATAAGCTCGTATTTGATATATTGATTGGAGCAAACACGGTAAAGACTATCAGACAAGAAAACACTGTAAAGAACGAGATGGATACCTTACTCGTTGATAGCTATTTGCGCATATAATTAACTGTAACCCTAAAGCACACCTTATAAATTCTTAATTAAAATAAGGGTAAAATTGTAATTGCATTAATTAAAGCTAATACCATCTAAACCCATTTACCAAACACATCTAACATTATTATTTAAACCCACTAACCAAACAGTTAAAAAAATAATAACTTTCATTATTTAAACCCAACTAAATAATACTGCTTAAACCCATCCTCCCAACCAAGAGTATAAAATTGATCTGTCAATTAAGATTAAAATAAAATCAGCACTAATTTTAATTAATTATTATTTTAACGCTCTATTTAAGTTAAAATTAATAGGAAATATTTATTTATTATGTAGGACGCGCATATACAGAGTGTGCTAAATATACTAGGTTTTTTTTGTCATTTACTATACAAATTCAATAAACAGCTGCGTAGGCTATACGGGCTATCATCTCCGAATCCATGTAAGAATACTCAAGTTTCTCACAAATAGGAAACGATCGAACACAGATAATAATATAGAACACACAACATATATTCATCACATCAACACAAATATATGATTATATTTTACATGATAATTTTAATTTACAGACATAAAAAAGAGCCCCACAGAAAAGAACTAAACCCAAACTCATAACTCAATCTTCATCAGTTCTATCTGCATTAATCTCCTGAAGAATAACGACAAGCGCGACTATGAAAGCGTAGTCAACGTTAGGGTACACCGTAACCCCAAATGTGTCCTTCCCCAGCAGATAACTCTGAGCAGTGATCTTCCTATGCATCTGTGCCACGACGGTGTTCGACGACCCAGCGTATACGACGCACGACCTCTTCAGCCAACTCCCTTCTATTCTGTAGTCGCACGCGCCGCCGCCTCTTCCGCCGTGCGCCAGGAAAACGTCGAGCCTCGTTCTGTACTGAAACAGCGAAGACTTCTTCACGCTGAATAGGTAGTCCTTCGAAGACGTACTGTCCCCTCTATACACCTTCCATGTTCTGTGTGCGCTTATAAGCTGCAGCGAAAGAAAAACATATACGTGTTAGAATCGATAATTTCTTGGTGGGTAAAACGTGTGGTTAAGATTAATTTAATTATTACCTTTTGTCGGAAGGTGATGAGTGGTTTCCCACTTGCGTCGAGCAAGACGCGGCGGTCGCGGATGGTGATGAGTTGCCTCTGACCCTAAAGAGAAGGTTTCCGTTGACGTCGGTGACGGCGAAGTTTCCTTCGGTGACGGCGATGAGTTTCCTCGCTATGGTTAGATCGACTGGGTAGGGTGCGCAGTATTGTGGGCTGATCACGGCCGTCGACGTCGGCGGCTGGTTCGTCGGGTAGGCGGCGGCGGCGGCGGCCATCGTAGAATTAATGGGTGGTAGAATAAGAGAGATGTTCGTTTGATTGATCTGATGAAGAAGAAGAAGATGGATTTTGATTTTGGGTTTTCTTTCTTTTTGAGATGAGTTTTTTTTCTTGGGTGGTTTTATAAGTGAAGTTGGGATAGGGAGAGGGGTTTACACGTGTTTTGTTTGTCTGGACGTTTCTTGGCCGTGTAATTAACTATGTTAAATTTCTGATATTTTGAGGATTGCTAAGTCGGTCAAGGATATGTATATAAATAAATAATGATTATTAAATATGCCTTGATTAATTAAGTGTATTGAACAACTTTATGTGGGATCTTCCTTCTTCCCATACATGGAAACCGTGGATGACTACCATGTGTTCAGATAGTGTTATGGGAATATATTCACATCGAATCTCATCATCTCTTTGGATACTACGGAGACGTAATTCGCTCGTCCTTGCCCCCGCTCTAAAAATAGTACTATTTCTTCGTCATTTAACTTGTATTTATTTAAAATACTAGTTTTTTGCCCGTGCAATGCACGAGTATTAAGTAAATTGAAAATGAGAAAATGAGGAGTGAAGAACATATTACAGTAGAAGCAGTTGCAGCAGCAACTATTGGACTACCACTTGTCCCACAATTTTTTTTCCAAAAAATGTTGAAGATTCGGCAAGTTTTTATCGTGCTCGATATAGATGTTCTGTAATGTAAAGACTCCTGAAAAATGCAGCATAGGCATATAAATACATAGAGACACAGATTCCCCGTTCCAACTTACATAATCGGCCCGGCGACGTTATTGATATATCTGTTGTGTTGCGGGGATGGTCGTCCAGACTCCATCACAGCTCTAAGGTCGCCACTCGACTCAGGACAACTGATCGTCCATTCGAGCCTCCTCCATCTGTGCAGTTTTGGAATTAAGTTAAATTTAGAATACGAATTTGATTCTTAAGAAAACATAAAAAAAAAAAACTTGTTCGCATTACTAAATTAATAGATTAACCTTTATCGAAATCTCAAATTTACATCTTCAAGCAAAAGTTCGAATCCTTATTTAAAGAGCGTTTATCGATGTAGTCTCTTTCTCCCACCCTCAATGTATCATATCATAAGCTGGCATTTTCATGTGTGCAATTAAATCATAAATATGTAGAGTAGTAGAAAATGGAAGGCGGGAAACTTACGCAATCGACAGAGAAGGCATCTGCGTGGTAGACGATGCCTATCGCCATCCACGCAATCATCATCAACCTCGTCAAGTTGACCAATATTCCTGTCCAATTCGAACAATGACATCCTTGTTTGATAGAAGTCAAGCAACGGAGCACTTTCTGCCGTTACACAACTTTAATCAGTGTACAAAGTTATTTAATTATGTTTCAATCAGCTCAACGAAAGTTACATACGCTACAGAAATCTTATGCAAGCAAAGATGCACGTAATAACACTTTATTACCGAACACTCGTTGGTACTCTTTCCCTTGCTTCTAGTTTATTCTTAAAAGTCAAAAGTGAGGAATAGCGTAGAATTTTCTTTATAGCAATATCTGTCATTAAGAAGTTAAAACATAAAGAAATATATGCAGCAAGGGAGATATAGTGACCCTGAGCCATCACGGCGTGAACCCTCGTAGTAGATATTTTCCAGTCTCATGCAAGACTCCAAATAACGGCATAATCCTTTGTTGTGAGTATCTGGACAAATAGGAAGGGAAAATTAAAAGGACCCAAACTCAGTCAAGCTATAACTTCGTCACTTCCTTCGTCTTTCGTGGCATCTGTAATTATTGCCTAATCAAGAATCAAATTTAAAATCAACATTAGTTGCCTTTACAAATCATGTAATAATTTGCAATATTTTTTCAGCCGAAAAATAAGAAAGATAAAGCACCCAGAATAATAAGATAAAAACTCATAAAAAGAAACAAAGTATTTAATGTCTTAAGTATTACCTCGAAAATGAAATCTTCTGGTAGAAAACGTGAGAGAATGTTTGCTAGACAACATATGCAGCGGAAATGCAGAATATGCTCCCTGGCTTACGATGCAATAGATAGTTCAGAGGGCGAAATGTGCATATACATCTACACCCTTTTCCAATCCCATCACCAGGGAGACGGACAAATTCATCGTCACATCAGCCATCGTCTACATATTCGCAATATCGTCTACCATTATTTCTCTGTCCAATAAAAGAAAAAAAATATTTAAAAAGAGGTAAAAAAAACGTATTTTACCCGAAACATACTCCACAGTTTTCACCTTCATTGCGTCAACCATCAAAGACGTAAAAATCACTGGAGTCACTTCATCATGTGGATATTGGAATGGTTCTGCAATAAACTCTGGAATGAGGTGTTGAGAGTTAGCAAAATCCCAGCCAGTGAGGTTGTAACATGACCCCATAATGGGTTCTGAGTTACCCTGAAACATCATGTACTTGTATTGCCAAAAGAAGTTTTTTCCACCTACTTGTGTTGATGGGGATTAGAATTAAATTCAAATAAAATATACACCGAGCAGATAAATACGTAAAAACCACATATTACCTACAAATAAAAATTGGAAAAAAAAAGTTTGTATGTACACGATGAATGAGAGGATCTTAATTTATCCGTGAGGCTACCTTTCCGTGCGACATCATTATACCAAATACTATGCCCATCGCAAGTTGTTTGCTGGATTCCCATGTGACTTTATTAAAATAAAGATCGTAATTATCCCAGTCAGAATGTAAGAAGATTGCTAGAGACGTTAGATTTCGGAACAGTTGCTCTATGATGACGAAACATGTGATATTTAAAAAGAGTGTATACAATAGTCAGGCGAATCATCTTCAAGAGAGCTGGTTCTTGGAATTTACCCCCATTGACCTGCACAGATAATTGTATCAGAGCACCACATGAAAACATCATGAGAAAGTAATGCCTACAGCTTCGTTATAGGGAATATCACTTGCTTAACCGAATTATCGGTAGTCAAATGGACTTTATTGGGTCGGATGTGCACCCAGACGATCTCTTAAGCTGACTTATCATATTAGCACCTTGATCTATCATATCGGTAAACCTTCGGTTACCGCTGTTGTAAGAAGATATGAAATGCGTAAAGATTCGATAATGATATTACCATGAATGTTGTCGTTCATATTTCCTCTAGAACAATAGCATCTTGGACATGAATTACTAAAAACATTTTGTCTCACCATGTATGTCAATAAGAAACACTAATTAGGAAATAAATTAAACAGATTGGAGATAATGTCACTGACAAATGATATTAAATCAAGCGAATTCCGCCCAAAGGCGCACATCAAGACTAATCAGTCAATACTGATGAACCAAATCATCCATGAAATAACATTATATTATCAGATGTTCCATTCCAAGAAGCAAATATGAGTTCATTTCCTTCATTCCGTAAAAACTTGCATTGTAAAATAATTCGTTGATGTCGTACCTTTCTTGGCTCCATTCCTTCATTGCCCACATATCATTAAATCCATCTAAATAGTTATATGATGGCATAATCTCTAAGAAACTGTTCTTTTTTTTTACTTAAATGAGCAACCGATTTAGCAACCAATTATGCCATGCAATCAAAAACTAACAAAGCAGTCCTCGAATCCCAGATCGGATAGCAAATTGATCAACAGCACCAATCGAGATCCCCAAACATCATAGCAAAAGCCCACATGCAAATGCCATCAACGAAATGAAATTAGATATGGTAGCCTACGTGGTGATGAAGATGTCGTCGTTGTCTGCACTTAGACTCATTAGCATATCAAAGTACGTGGCCATCATGTCCAAGAATCCATAGGCTACCATCATGTCTGCACTTGGACATGATGGCCACGTACTTTGATATGCTAATGAGTCTAAGTGCAGACAACGACGACATCTTCATCACCACGTAGGCTACCATATCTAATTTCATTTCGTTGATGGCATTTGCATGTGGGCTTTTGCTATGATGTTTGGGGATCTCGATTGGTGCTGTTGATCAATTTGCTATCCGATCTGGGATTCGAGGACTGCTTTGTTAGTTTTTGATTGCATGGCATAATTGGTTGCTAAATCGGTTGCTCATTTAAGTAAAAAAAAGAACAGTTTCTTAGAGATTATGCCATCATATAACTATTTAGATGGATTTAATGATATGTGGGCAATGAAGGAATGGAGCCAAGAAAGGTACGACATCAACGAATTATTTTACAATGCAAGTTTTTACGGAATGAAGGAAATGAACTCATATTTGCTTCTTGGAATGGAACATCTGATAATATAATGTTATTTCATGGATGATTTGGTTCATCAGTATTGACTGATTAGTCTTGATGTGCGCCTTTGGGCGGAATTCGCTTGATTTAATATCATTTGTCAGTGACATTATCTCCAATCTGTTTAATTTATTTCCTAATTAGTGTTTCTTATTGACATACATGGTGAGACAAAATGTTTTTAGTAATTCATGTCCAAGATGCTATTGTTCTAGAGGAAATATGAACGACAACATTCATGGTAATATCATTATCGAATCTTTACGCATTTCATATCTTCTTACAACAGCGGTAACCGAAGGTTTACCGATATGATAGATCAAGGTGCTAATATGATAAGTCAGCTTAAGAGATCGTCTGGGTGCACATCCGACCCAATAAAGTCCATTTGACTACCGATAATTCGGTTAAGCAAGTGATATTCCCTATAACGAAGCTGTAGGCATTACTTTCTCATGATGTTTTCATGTGGTGCTCTGATACAATTATCTGTGCAGGTCAATGGGGGTAAATTCCAAGAACCAGCTCTCTTGAAGATGATTCGCCTGACTATTGTATACACTCTTTTTAAATATCACATGTTTCGTCATCATAGAGCAACTGTTCCGAAATCTAACGTCTCTAGCAATCTTCTTACATTCTGACTGGGATAATTACGATCTTTATTTTAATAAAGTCACATGGGAATCCAGCAAACAACTTGCGATGGGCATAGTATTTGGTATAATGATGTCGCACGGAAAGGTAGCCTCACGGATAAATTAAGATCCTCTCATTCATCGTGTACATACAAACTTTTTTTTTTCCAATTTTTATTTGTAGGTAATATGTGGTTTTTACGTATTTATCTGCTCGGTGTATATTTTATTTGAATTTAATTCTAATCCCCATCAACACAAGTAGGTGGAAAAAACTTCTTTTGGCAATACAAGTACATGATGTTTCAGGGTAACTCAGAACCCATTATGGGGTCATGTTACAACCTCACTGGCTGGGATTTTGCTAACTCTCAACACCTCATTCCAGAGTTTATTGCAGAACCATTCCAATATCCACATGATGAAGTGACTCCAGTGATTTTTACGTCTTTGATGGTTGACGCAATGAAGGTGAAAACTGTGGAGTATGTTTCGGGTAAAATACGTTTTTTTTACCTCTTTTTTAAATATTTTTTTTCTTTTATTGGACAGAGAAATAATGGTAGACGATATTGCGAATATGTAGACGATGGCTGATGTGACGATGAATTTGTCCGTCTCCCTGGTGATGGGATTGGAAAAGGGTGTAGATGTATATGCACATTTCGCCCTCTGAACTATCTATTGCATCGTAAGCCAGGGAGCATATTCTGCATTTCCGCTGCATATGTTGTCTAGCAAACATTCTCTCACGTTTTCTACCAGAAGATTTCATTTTCGAGGTAATACTTAAGACATTAAATACTTTGTTTCTTTTTATGAGTTTTTATCTTATTATTCTGGGTGCTTTATCTTTCTTATTTTTCGGCTGAAAAAAATATTGCAAATTATTACATGATTTGTAAAGGCAACTAATGTTGATTTTAAATTTGATTCTTGATTAGGCAATAATTACAGATGCCACGAAAGACGAAGGAAGTGACGAAGTTATAGCTTGACTGAGTTTGGGTCCTTTTAATTTTCCCTTCCTATTTGTCCAGATACTCACAACAAAGGATTATGCCGTTATTTGGAGTCTTGCATGAGACTGGAAAATATCTACTACGAGGGTTCACGCCGTGATGGCTCAGGGTCACTATATCTCCCTTGCTGCATATATTTCTTTATGTTTTAACTTCTTAATGACAGATATTGCTATAAAGAAAATTCTACGCTATTCCTCACTTTTGACTTTTAAGAATAAACTAGAAGCAAGGGAAAGAGTACCAACGAGTGTTCGGTAATAAAGTGTTATTACGTGCATCTTTGCTTGCATAAGATTTCTGTAGCGTATGTAACTTTCGTTGAGCTGATTGAAACATAATTAAATAACTTTGTACACTGATTAAAGTTGTGTAACGGCAGAAAGTGCTCCGTTGCTTGACTTCTATCAAACAAGGATGTCATTGTTCGAATTGGACAGGAATATTGGTCAACTTGACGAGGTTGATGATGATTGCGTGGATGGCGATAGGCATCGTCTACCACGCAGATGCCTTCTCTGTCGATTGCGTAAGTTTCCCGCCTTCCATTTTCTACTACTCTACATATTTATGATTTAATTGCACACATGAAAATGCCAGCTTATGATATGATACATTGAGGGTGGGAGAAAGAGACTACATCGATAAACGCTCTTTAAATAAGGATTCGAACTTTTGCTTGAAGATGTAAATTTGAGATTTCGATAAAGGTTAATCTATTAATTTAGTAATGCGAACAAGTTTTTTTTTTTATGTTTTCTTAAGAATCAAATTCGTATTCTAAATTTAACTTAATTCCAAAACTGCACAGATGGAGGAGGCTCGAATGGACGATCAGTTGTCCTGAGTCGAGTGGCGACCTTAGAGCTGTGATGGAGTCTGGACGACCATCCCCGCAACACAACAGATATATCAATAACGTCGCCGGGCCGATTATGTAAGTTGGAACGGGGAATCTGTGTCTCTATGTATTTATATGCCTATGCTGCATTTTTCAGGAGTCTTTACATTACAGAACATCTATATCGAGCACGATAAAAACTTGCCGAATCTTCAACATTTTTTGGAAAAAAAATTGTGGGACAAGTGGTAGTCCAATAGTTGCTGCTGCAACTGCTTCTACTGTAATATGTTCTTCACTCCTCATTTTCTCATTTTCAATTTACTTAATACCCGTGCATTGCACGGGCAAAAAAACTAGTATATATATATGTGTGTGTGTGTTCACACCGTTATCATGAATTTACTTTTGTAATTTGCGATCCTTTTTTTGACTACCATCAAGAAAAATATGATTTCTTCGCATGTTCATAACGTTCTTGATCATAATTTCGTAAAAAAAAAAATCGTCAAAGATTGACTAGATAAGAATTTCGTAGAAGTTAGTGGATAAGAGATAATCTCGTAATTGGGCTTAAAATAGTTATGGCCATGTTCTTAGAGGCCCAATTATGGCCACTATGAAACTTGACTGGTTAAGGATTTATTCATCTCGCGCTCGCCGCATACTTGGCAGATGAAAAAAATAAAAAAATAAAATCAATCTTTGAATTTATTCAGCTGTGGATATTAAACTCGTAAGATTTTTCTTCAAGAATCGTCAAAGATTAATTTTGAAAACCTACGAGAGCATATATATAGTATGCTTCTTACATACTTACCAGGGTTTTTTCAATATAATTTCGATGGACTTGAGCTTTTTTTTCAGACATATATGGTGCAAGATTGGAGTGTTCATGATGGAGAAGATGGGCACATGAAGAGCTAACCCATTCTTCATCACGTGATCTGAGTTAGCCATCCACGTGCCCTGCTTCACCATCTTGTCTCTCAACACTCATCTTATTATATATATATATATATGTGTGTGTGTGTGTGTTGCACATAAACGAGGGAAAAAGTTAATATTATAGAGTAAGAAATCAGGTCCCTCGAGGACGTTATTTATACAAATAGCTTAGCTTAGCAAAAGTGAAGATACATGTTTTAACCATCGTTGAGTTGGATTTTTTTCCTCGTCATCATTGGTTAACGTTGAAAATTTAATGTGGATTTAAGAAGCAAAAAAGCCAAATTAGGACCACAAGCCATCACTATAACGTATGATGTTACTACACTGGAGAAACGACGATGTGAACAGGCTTATTATCTGCTGACATTAAATAATCATATTCATTCAAACATGTGCTTTGGTTCTTAATTTTGTGCGCTTACTTTATTGTCTTGGTCCTTAATTTATCTATTTTTCAATTAATCTATTTCTTGCAAAAAGACGTCTCATTCAGTAGTAGGTACCGTCAACTTGTTCTGCCCACAGAACATGAATAGATAAATTTTGATCGAATATTATGGCAACGACGTGATGTATTGATGTTTACATATGATAGTGTAATGTGAGCTAATGTTATGGAATTTACATATAAATCTGCATAAAGTATTTCCCTAATGCAATAATAATCAAACCTAATACTAAGAGGGTCTTACGAAAATAGTCTAAAAATACATTTTACTGCATAAATATCTCTAGATTTATTTCCTCTAGGTGTTAATATCTCTCGATATGAATTATGACCTCAAATATCTCTAGATTCATTTTTCCAGTTTTTCCTTGTTTCTTTTTCCTATTTTCCGCTATTTGTTATTCCCAACACGTGCTGGATATCACATTGGGCTAAATGGCCGACAACATTAAGTGGGTCGGGTCAAGTCATGTATCGAAAAAGTTTAATTTTATACACGCGACAATTTAACTTTGTCATTACTCATTACCCATAATTAAAAGAAAATCCTAAGAAACAATATCCTCGACATATGCAGTTCCTATGACATTTAAATATTCTTTTCGTTCTATTTTCTCCAGATAGACAAGTGGAGGTTCGATTTGGTTGTTCGGTCTACCTAAACAATCTATAGTCGTCGTTGAAATTTAGATGTGGTATAAGACTTTATCATCCACGAAAAAATACAATAACTATAAACAAAATAAAATAAAATTAAAGCTTTAAAGCCAAGATTGCATACTATTTGAAACCACAATATTTAACACGCAAACTGCCTATTTTACCAAGTGGAACTCACTATATCAATCTCGGGTCCATCATAATTAACCCAAAGTTAGATAAATGGAAATATCATTAATTATGCTTTAAAACGAAGCATGCTATAACTAAGAGAAGACGTATGGGAATCTCATGTTGTTTATCTTGAGATTAATTTGTATATTTTCAAAGGATACAACTTGGAATTATGTCGTTTTCTTTCCTCATTGATAAACCTGTAAATGGGATGCCACAACCAGAAAATTGGTCCACAGCTGAAAAATTCTATCATTTAATAACAATTACTACACCACCGCTTCCATTAATAGCAGACGAATTCATAATGGAAGTTAAGGTTCATATTTAAACATTTTGCTTTATTTAATATGCTTAATTAACACTGACATTAAAATAAAAAAATATATATATTGGGAATTTAAGGTTAAAAAAAACGCGATCCAATACCGTAATCTTCTAACGCCGACGGCCGACCACCTTAAACGCCGCAACAGGCGGATTTTAGTAGTGGGTCCCACGAACTTTTTTCCTAAAAAAAAAGAAGAAGAAAATTAAAATAGTCAAACTTGAGTCTTTAAGCCAAACCGCTGAGCTCCTCACGGATTTACAGCAATCATTACTTCATTCTCATTTCTTCAATCACCGAAACGAACCAACCATTAATAAACCGAACGCATTCAGCAATTTGTTTCTATTCTCTGCAAATGGTGGTGGTTGGTGGTGGTGCTGCTGCTGTTGAGTAGTTTGGTACCTGAAAGCAATTGATGAGCGGCATTTAATAGGGATTCTCTGATTTCGAAGGGATCGGATTTTTAAGTCGGAATGCCGATGATCAGGTACGAGGTGAGGAACGAGTATAGTTTGGCCGATCACGAACTGTACCAAGCAGCTGATAAAGACGATTCCGAGGCTTTGCTCGAAGGAGTTGCGATGGCTGGATTGGTCGGACTTCTTAGGCAGCTCGGAGATTTGGCCGAGTGAGATTTTTATCCGCTATTTTAGTTGATGCGATTGATTTCTTTGAGGAATTTTTTTTTAGTTCGTGCTGTATGGAAGTATGACCTTCTGCTTCAGTTTTTCCTCATTGGTTTTGTTTACCATGAAATATGATGTGATTAGGGGTTCTATGGCTGTTACTAAACCTCCCTCCGTTACTACGTCAATTTTAGTTATCGTTGACTGCGATAGTTTTTTTGTTCTTTAATGTTTCATTTTCAAAGTTTATTTGGTATTGTTTTTTCTTGTTCCATTAAGCATTGAAATAAGAAACTTGTGATTGAATCAACTGCTCGTTTATGGTGTGATTATCGAAGGTTTGCAGCCGAGATGTTTCATAATCTGCACGAAGAAGTGGTTGCAACTGCTGCTCGAGGGCATGGGTTAATGGTTCGGGTTCAGCAGCTTGAGGCTGAGATTCCTTCCTTTGAGAAAGCATTTCTCTCTCAGACTGATCATTCCTCATTTTTCTATCACGCTGGTTAGAAATATGGTCTTTTATATGGCACTGACAGCTTAACTCCCCTGTTTTTCTGCTGGATATTCTGTGGAGTACACTTGAAACTATATATTGGATGTCACTGAGGTGTGGCCAAAACTGACTATAATGCAGGTGTTGATTGGCATCCTAATATGAGAACGGACCAGAATCTTGTCACACAGGGAGATCTGCCCAGATTTGTAATGGATTCATATGAAGAATGCAGGGAACCCCCACGCTTGTTTCTTCTTGATAAGTACGACGTGTTTCTGCCTTTTTGTCTAACAGACATGCATTGTAAATTTACATATATGAGAGCAATATCTAATCCAGGTTTGATGTTGCGGGTGCTGGAGCATGCCTAAAACGGTACACTGATCCTTCATTTTACAAGGTGGAGAGCATCAACATGTCTAATTCTAATTTTCTGAGGGAAAGGAAGATCCTTAAGGCAAAGGTAATTCCATTTGGAAACATTGGTTGAATAGCCGTGATTTTGGTGATTGTATATCCTTTTGTTTGCCCCTGACAATAAATGTTTATTGTTGATGTTTTGGGCGCAAAAGATAAACCATATGTTTCACTTAGCAACCTGCCTAATTCATATTTTTTGACCTGTCATTCTGTTTCAACATCAAAAGAGAAAGGGGTCACGATGGAAAAATGAAGAGGTTACTGAAACTTTACCAGAATCGCATGCCAAGTAAGACAGTCCTGTCTATTTGTCCTGTATGTGTGTGTTATATATCTATAGATATTTACTGTTGACATTGTAATGCTGATGAAGATGTGATATCACTTGCATCACAGACTCCATGAACTTTTTATGGAGGAGCATGCTGAAAATCGTGTCAGCAAAAGTTCGTCTCGCGTGAAATTGAAGAGGAGGCTAAATGGATATCCATTGGATGCACGATCTGGGAAGAGTTACATGGAAAAAATATTGAGGTCTTCATCCTCAGATCACGAAGTTCTTAATGAAGTCTCCGAGGTTTCAATTTCGACACCCTTGATGCTGATCACAAATGAACAAGATGAACCTAAGTCTGAAATAACTGAAGACAGACAACTGAGTCCAGGCAGATTGAGTGTGAAGACAAACAGAAGTCCTTCTTCCTCTCCCATTAGAGAAAAAGCTATGAGATCGAATGATATCCCTGGGAATGACATGATCAGCAGACCACATCCCAGTACCGAAATGGATGTAATGTCATCCACACAGGAAACTGGATCTTGTGAAGGTGTTATAGGTGTGAATGCAGTGAGCAAAAGAGAAGATAATTTATTGGGCTACCACTCTGATGACGTTTCTAGTGAGCTAGATTATGTGGATGCACCCTCGAGAGTTGAGACGGAAATGGATACAGATTCTGAAATGAGGGCTAAGGGTGGTTCCACATCTTCCAACATTAATGATCAGTCATTGGCTCCTGAAGGTGAAGAGCATCATGATTCTGGGTCAGATTCCGAATCTATCATATACTCTCTATCTGAGGATGGGAGTAGCTCACCCAAAAAAGAAATGTCTAATCATTCGTCTGAGTCTTCAAGTATTTCAGCTGAAAACTCTCTATTAGAGAACAGTTCTCTTGAAAATTTTCGATGTGCTGATATTCGTGAAATCGAGGTAGTTGATTCACTATCTGACCAGAGAAATGCTGAGTCACAGCAACACTCAGAAACCATGGTTCATGAAGGTGCATTCACTGGATTCAATGCAGTCTCCATACAGAGGTCGGAATTTGAGCATGCAGATAGCATGCCCGGCAATGATTCACCACCTATTGTAGCTGATTCTGATTCAGTAGTTGTGAGAAAAGATACCTTAAGTGTACGTCAAGTACGCAACGCTGTCTCGAGCCCTTATGATGAAGAAAAGAAGGTCATCCTTATCGCAGATCACCATTCATCTGCTGCTGATTCTGATTCACAGAAAGGAGATGATTGTCCTGATCCTTCTGGACATCCCTTGTCTGAAGCAGATTGTAAGAACATGTGTGTATCTTCAGCTACCGATTCTGAACCCTTGCCAGGGATGGTGTCTCTTCATAATCAGTGCTCTTGTGAATTGGATCAGGAGTTATTGGAATTGCCTGAAAATCCTACTGTTAACTGTCGTGATATGAGCCAAAATAACGATGAAACTAAGCAATGTGTTTTCAACGATGATGCAAAGGATGAGATGGAGATTTCTACCTTTGAGTGGAAGCTGGGGAAAACGTCACTTTCGAGTGGCCGACATAATGACGTTGGAGACAGTCATACGAATAGCGTCACTGACAATCTGATCTGCACCGAGGAATCAAACTCCATGCATATGGTAGATTCTCCTGCTTTGCTTCAAGCTAATCTTAGTGTTCATGGCAGATATGACAATACTCAAGAGAAGACAATAATAGATGACACTGCTGTTCCTTTGACTTCCGATTCCTTTGAAGGTTCTCCACAACCTGAAGAGTCTGTACATTGCAATTCGCACGACGCTCCACAAAATTTTAAAGAACTTGGTATAAATTCCAGTTATATACTAGAAGAGACTGAGGTGCCTGCTGAAATTTCATGTGGTAGTCCAAAAAGGCTCAAGGATATTTCAGAAACTCCATTTTCTGACCCCTATAAGTTTGATGAGGCTGTAGGAAACTCATGTTCCCTGTCTGAAATGCATGAAGAGCCTCTATTCAGTTCTCTGCCTGAGGTTCCTGCATTGGGTGAGTCTGGTGAAGAAAATGATAAGGAAGACTCTGAAGAAATAACTTCTGCTTTACCTGGCATTTCCAGTGATTTTATGCTAGATAACGACGGTTTAGCTCTAAATTCTGAAAAAATGGATGTCGAGAATACGCACACTTCTGAGGATTTAGGTGTAGATGAGCCTGAGAATGACGAGAATGTGCTTCTTCAACACAATTTAGAATCAGGGTTCATGGAGGATGATGTTGATCAAATCAAAGTGGACACATCCGTTCTTGATACAGTCGTCATGAATGGTATTAACCATGATCATCAGAAGCCAGAAGTAACAGAAGACACTATGCTCGACGCAGACCTTAACTTGCAAACCTACAACACCTTGGAAGTTCTCCATCCCACTGCAATTCAGTCACTTCCAGAAAATGGTGGCTTGGATCATGAATTTAGCGATGAAGGCAGTGATTTCGATGCTCCTCAGCTTGGTCATCCCGACGGAGAAGATTTTCTGTTACCAGAGAAACTTGCTTTACAATCCGATAAACTTGATCAAGAGTTGTCTGAACCCAGTGAATTAAGTAAGCTTTCTGTCAAGCCAGAGCAGATGATTGACCAAATTAACGAGGAAGAAGTACTACAGGTAAAAGACAGTCAACCACTTTCTTGTGGCATGGAATCAGATTCATCGCCACGTTCTCCTGTCAATCAACAAGAAACTTCCGAACTTAATAATCAGTTTGCATTATCAGAGCTTCAAAGATCATGCAGCTATGACTTTGATCTCCCTGTGTATGCCAATGACGCTTTAGCACCAAATTTTCCTCCACTTGATCCATTCACAGGGCCAGATGAGATAAATTTAACCGATTTGCCTCCACTGCCTCCACTCCTCCAGTTCAGTGGAGACTCGGAAAGCTTCAGCAATCCTTTTCTTCTATGGAAGAACCAATGTCAATCAAGGATTCATCACCTCAAGAAATTCCCAATTCAACGGACGTTTTTAGTAATTCTGCTGCGAGTACAGAGCAGTCACTTGTTCGAATGATCCTCCCTGAACTGGAGGAGAAGGTTGAGAATAGCGTGGTAACTACAGAAAGCGTTGATCAACCTCCTACTAGTAAAAACCAGCCAAAGGAGCAGCTCGCCGTAGTGCCAAGTTCAGAGGCCGAGATATCAGCAACTGTGGAGGAAGAGAGTGTTATCGCATCTGAAGTAGTTCTAACACAATCTTCTCTTTCTGAAATCTACGCCTCACATGAGACTGCCATTGGCCTCCAACAACCTCAGACTGATAACCAGAATAAGCAGCTTGTGCTGCCAAGATCAGAGACTGAGACAATTCCAGCCGAGGATAATGGAGTTCGATCATTGAAAGCATGGCTTCCTAGTTCAACAGTCGACGATGCTTCTATTCTCGACAAGAGCAAAGTAAGTGTCTATAACTAGCTACACTTTCAGTCCTGTGTAATGAAAGGCGCTATTATCATTCTTATGTTTTGTCAATTCATAATTTTGCAGCTAAGGAAAGTCACAGAGCGGGCAAGACCCGAACTAAAGAAGGTCGATGAAAGAGACTCATTCTTGCAACAGATAAGAACCAAGGTGAGCCCAAAGATTGAAGTCTTCCGTTTGTTTCTTCATTGCATGATGTCAATTCAACTTCGACTTGCTTTTTCTCAGTCATTCAACCTTAGACCATCTGTGCCCTTAAGACCGAGCATCCGCGGTCCTAGCACCAATCTCAACGTGGCTGCCATTCTTGAAAAAGCAAATGCTATTCGCCAGGTTTCAAATCTTTTTTTTCGACGATTATTATGTTGACAGTATCATCGTTATTTTAATTTTAATATATAAATTAACATATATCAGGCTTTTGCTGGTAGTGATGAAGATGAAGATAGTTGGAGTGATTCGTAAAAAAGGGTTGTCCGTGATTTAATCTGCTGACACAGTTCTAATTTAAGTCATGGTATCATATGATCTTTCTTTTATTCTTTTCCAGCATATATTTATATAAACGAAGGGAAAGTTTACTACTTGTAAGTGCAACTGTAAATGTTCTATAGAATGTGGCAAATGCTTGTGTGCAACAGTCAAGATTTCAAGTGTAGAGCAATCAATGGCCATGGCTTGTGTTGTATCGAAGAGTCTTTATTACATCAATGCATCAGCGAAGGAGAATTACAAAATGAATGGCTATGCCATTAATAGTGTAGAAAGGAAGTCAAAGTTTTTAGGTTTCGGTTGAGCAACCAAATTATATTAATGGTGAAAAGGCCACCCCCCTTTGCATGCTATTACGGAACCATTCAACATGTTAGAATATTTTAGCTAGTGGCAAGAAAAAGAGTTGACATTCAATTTTCATGTGACCTGTTTTAACTAATTAGGTCAGTTGAAAAAGGATAAATAACTTGCTTTCATCTTTCATAAAACTCACTTAAGAGAGCATCCCAGATTAATTAAGCGATTAAACAACAACGCAAAGCGGTTCTCTAATTTTTAAGATACAACTAGAATCAGACGATCACAACCTTAGAAAAACTAAATATTTTAAGATAAAAATTGCGATAACATATTTTAGTGTTGTACTTGTAGATGACTTGCCGTGTAGAATAGTTGGCTTTGGCGTCACTATAAACCGAATTGAATATTACTCGACCCTAGTGATCTTTTGTTGTTATCAATGTACGTGGAGTGGAGCATTTTGATTTTTTTCCTCCTTGTCATAAGCACATAGGTCGGCTTCATAATAATTTTTTTTCCTTCAATAATTTCTTAAATTATGAGGACATTCTTTTATGTCATTTCGAAATGAGGCTAAATTACACCGATGTCCCTTTCCTCATCGACACGACGCCAACAGTAGCACTTCCATAAAATACTACCTTCCCAAGTAAATCTATAGCTTCACTTCAAGTTTAACTTATTTAAATTTGGATGCAAGTATAAATTAATCCATATTAAATTATTAGGCGGTGAATGTAGTAACAACTAACAACAATACTATAATGCCAAGTGACATAGGGGTGGCGTACTCAAGCCCATAAACTAGGATGTAGTGATAATTTTTTTAGAAAAAGGTAACCAAACTAACGGTCAATCCTCCTCGATATATAAATAAAAACAGAAAAAGAAGTCCCCAAAAAAACAAAAAGCCAAGAAAAAATAAAAGAAAGCGAAAATACCAGCTGGTTAATGGCAAAAACGTAATCTACTCGTAAAAAATTCGTCACTTTCAACTGCTTTCGCATTTCTCTCTCCGCGGGGCATCTTATCCCACGGTTATGCTATCCTGCGGCAGCGCTCACGGTATCTAAATGTCAATCACCAATAAAACAAACAAATTCCATTGATATAGCTTTGTTTGACTCTTATCTTTAATATACTATGCTTCTCTTTTGGTAAAGTATTTACAGGCTTTTCAATTCTGATAATTACTACGATATATACGAAAACCAGAAACACCAGAAATTCATTTATGCTACGTTTGGATTGGGGGATTTCGATTTGAAATCCGAATTTCATTCAAATAACCCGTTTGGCAACCGCTCGGATTTGGATTTCGATTTCATCCAAATCCGAGGAGAATCCGAGCGCTTGTATTTTGATGGATTGAAATTCAATCGGAAACGGTCCGTTTTCGAAATACCAAATCTTGCCGTGATTATTTTCTTAAATTATTATTATTATTATTATTATTGATAAACGATGAGTCGAGCCGACCCGCGAGCTTGACGAACGACGAGTCGAGTCGGCCGACGAGCTCGACGACATGAGTCCTCGCGAGCTCGACGAGCCCGCTCGAGCTCGACGACCGATGAGTCGAGCCGGCTTGCGAACTCGACGACCGATGAGTCAAGTCGGCTCGCGAACTCGATGAGCCTGCTCGAGCTCGATGACCGATGGCTCAAGCCGGCTCGAGAGCTCGAGGACATTTGAAATTCGGATTTTCGAAATCCTAACGTTTGCCAAACGGTGGATTTGGATTTAAAATTTGGATTTCAGAATTCATAATTTCAAATCATGGATTTCAATTCAAATACATCAATCCAAACGCAACCTTATTGTTTTCTTCACAATCTTTATTTAAACTATATCTCAATAATAAAAAAAAACAGCTAATCATTACCTCAGCAATCAAAATCCCAATGCTTTGCTGGCCTACAACCGTTTGCCTGTGAATGTGATTAGCCTCCCAACCGAGTTCTTTTACCGGCTGTCCCGGTAGCCCATCGCACTGGCCTTCCTTTTTCTCTCAACACAAAAAAGCATTTCATCGCACTTCCCGTCCTTTTTGTGACTTCGTTCCGTTACACACACCATACGCAGAGATACTAATTTTCTACTACGGCGAGAAAAGAGGGGAAAATAGTTTGCTCATCGCCGCTGATATTAGGATGAACGGAGGATTCGCTGGCTGATCGGAGTTAGATTTTCGACGACGACCATGTTTTTCCCTTTTGCCCTTCCCTCGATAATCAATTTGCCCTTTCCCTACCCTACCTCCTATCTCTCGCTCATCGGCGGCAACCACACGTCTGCTAGATTTTGTTCTCGATAATCTGTGAACACTCGATTTTCATCTTCTTCTTTTCGGTTTCCCTGATTTTTTTTCTATTTTTTTTCCGTAATAGATTGGCGTGGATAAAACGAAAAAGGTGTTGTTAAAGAAGATTCTTTGATTTTTTTGTTGTTGATTCTTTCTTCATATATCCGCCCGAAATGGAGACGGGCTTGGGGAAGCCGAGCTTCCTCAAAAACATCCTGGTTCGTCTCTTCTTATTCTGCGTTTTCATCATCGCCCTTCGATTTGCGTACGTGGTCACCATACGCGGCGAATCCTGCGACATGGGTGATTTCTGCTTCTTCTCTCCAACGGAGAATCTCGACGTCGTTTCGACGACGAACCAGCTCGCCTCTTCCTCGGCGGTGATTTCGTCCTCAGCTGTTGAGAAGTCGCCCTCTGCTCCTAAGAAAGTCCCCGATCTGTGGATGACGAAGGCGTTTCAAAAGGCTGTACAGTTCTACTCCTCAGTTTTCCAGGATCTGTTGTCTGAATCGCTTCTGAGAGCCAATTACAAGACACTGTGCGTGGATACGCAGACTGGGGCTGATGTTTTCGCCTTGAGGGAATTGGGGGTTGAAGATTCTGTGGGCGTGAACAAAAAGGGTTTGAAGCCTTTGGTCGTCAGTGGACAGGGATTGAAATTGCCGTTTAAAAATGAAACCTTTGACTTCGTTTTCTGTGGAGTTGGGGTTGTTGAGAAATCGTTGAGGCCTGGTGATTTAGCAGCTGAGATTGATCGCACTATGAAGCCCGAAGGGTTCTTAGTCATTCACACAGTTTCGAGCGATGTGTATAGTTCGGCGTCGTTGAATAATTTATTTAGTTCTTTCAAGTTTTTGAACGGTAAGGTCATCGACGGTGGCTTTGACGAGAAAACGCCCTTCGTTCGTGAAGTAATTCTCGGGAAAGGGAGCGCGGAGGATGCATTTACAGAGAAAGTGGAAGCAAAGGAATGCGAAGTTCCTGCCTATAAAAGAGAATTGATTAGCAACGCAGAAACATTGATCGAGGAAGAACCAGAGAAACCATGGATTACACTTAAGAAGAATGCCCAGAACATCAAGTACCTGTCTTCAATGGTAGATATCAATTTCAAGCCAAGGTATGTGTATGTTGACGTTGGTTCCAGGAGCTACGGTTCAAGCATAGTAAGTTGGTTCAAAAAGCAGTATCCGAAACAGAACAAGACATTTGAGATATACGCAATCGAAGCAGACCACACATTCCACGAGCAGTATAAGGGCAAGAAAGGCGTAACTCTTCTTCCTTATGCAGCGTGGGTGAGAAACGAAAGCCTCTTCTTTGAGATTAACGAAGACCCTGGCCATAAAGAAGTCGAAAAGGGTCGGGGTATGGGAAGAATCAAACCAGTTCAATCATCTGATGGTTCAACATCTTCTGGGAAAGTGGACGAAATTAAGGGTTTCGATTTCGCAGATTGGTTGAAGAGCGCTGTTACTGAGAAAGATTATGTGGTGATGAAGATGGACGTGGAAGGGACTGAGTTTGATTTGATTCCGAGGTGTTTGAAACTGGGGCGATATGCTTGATCGACGAACTGTTTCTCGAATGTCATTACAATAGGTGGCAAAAATGTTGTCCTGGCGAGAGGACAAAGAAGTACGAGAAAACTTATGGGCAGTGCTTGGATTTGTTTGCCTCTCTGAGAAAGAGTGGAGTTCTTGTTCATCAGTGGTGGTAAAAACTTAGCAGCAGATTAATCTGCATTTTCCTTGTATCATTTCTATGGGCTTCTTTTACACACACTCTGATAGATATATCATAGGGGTGTCTCTGATTCTTATATACCGTCTGTTACTTTCTTTTCTTTTTTACTTTGTTGAGGTTTTAAACATATACTACCTCCGTCCCATTAATTTTATCACATTTTGCCATTTCGGGCGTCCCACTAGTTTATCACATTTCCTTATTTAGCAAAAAAACTATCACAAACAATCAATATAATAATATTAAATATTCTTAAAAGACGTGTCAAAATATACACTTTATTACCTTTTCATTGTACTATATTATTATAATAATACCCACCTTAATATCCGTGTCCATTCACATATGTGATATAATTCATGGGACAGAGGTAGTAATATGTATGTATTGTTACGTCCGAGAAAAGGTCATAGTTCAATGTCATTGGTTTTGGTTACTGAAATACCTATCAAGATTCACCAAATTATATGATAAACTCGAGAATCCCGTAAGTGGAGGTTGACTGAATCTGATTCCCTTTTTTTTCCATTAAGCAATTTCTTCGTGTCATAAGCGTGTCCAGTCAAGGCTAGGGAACTAAATAGTAATGATAATAATATGGTAGATAAATAAAATGAAGTTGAAATTCCATAATTTAGATGTTAAAGCTGTTATAAAAGAAGTATAATACATATTTAAATTTTATTATATGCATTTGATGTGATTAGCTGATATATTAAATTTTGGGAGGGTATTCTGGTCAGAAAAGTTAATCGCAGAGAGCTGTACAGCTTGCAAGGTTAGAACGTGATTAGCGAAGCGCGTGACACTCACGGGGACGATATAAACTGTTCAAACGAAGCTCTTCTCTTTTTCTATTTGTGCAGTGAATTTTTAAATTTTCCAGCAGAATCGATCGATCCAGCATATCATTCCTTCAAAGCGCCAGCTCAGGTGCTCAACTCTGTCTTCATCCGATTGATTCTCTGATCCGTAAGTCATGTACACTCTACACGGCTATAATAATTAGGTCTAGATCTGCGTTATGTTACTTATAGCTATTGTGTTCGGTTTCGTCCCTAAATCTTTGTTTTTTGATTTCGATCGAGATGCTTGTATATGAGCTTACTGATGCTGTGTGAATCCAGACTTGCGTCGTGATCGGATTTTGTGCTAATTGATCATTGGTCTGAATTGTTTTGATCTTATGTACTTTGTTGTATTCACGTATTGATAGCTGCGAATGTTAAGAAACCTTCCGGTGAAAGAACGTCTTCAGCATTTCATTCATTGTATAAATTCCTTTCGAATTTCAGAATGGAAGTAGCTTCATGTCTCTAGTTTTCTCTGTCGTTTTTTGAGTTCAAAATTGATATCGATTTCACCATTGGGCAATTAGATGGCACCTTTATGGCCGATATGTATTTCTCATTGGCACCTCCATCTTTTACTATTCTGTGCTCTCCTGCTTATTCTCTCTATTCGAGGTGTATGGTGAAAGAGGCATGTGAGGATATCTTCATTTCTGTATAGTATCTAAGAACAGATTTCGGTTTCCTGACTTCCACAAGTAACCCATAAGTTGAGATTCCCAGCAGAATCCGATCATCCCCTCACAAAACCATCACTCTGTCGATTTACAGGTTCTAAGATTTAACAAGACACAATGTCAGGACAAACCCAGCGCCTGAACGTCGTCCCAACCGTAACAATGCTCGGCGTGGTGAAGGCCCGCCTCGTCGGAGCCACGAGGGGCCACGCCCTCCTCAAGAAGAAGAGCGACGCCCTAACAGTGCAATTCCGTCAGATCCTCAAGAAGATCGTCTCCACCAAGGAATCCATGGGGGACGTAATGAGGACCTCCTCCTTCGCCCTCACCGAGGCCAAGTACGTCGCCGGCGAGAACGTCAAGCACATCGTCAGGGAAAACGTCCAAAGCGCCTCACTAAAGGTACGTTCCCACCAGGAGAACATCGCCGGCGTAAAGCTCCCCAAATTCGAGTACTTCTTCGACGGCGGTGGAGAGGCCAAGAACGACCTGACCGGCCTGGCCCGGGGCGGGCAGCAGATTCAGGCATGTCGGGCTGCCTACGTCAACGCCATCGAGCTCTTGGTGGAGCTCGCCACGCTTCAGACGTCGTTCTTGACGCTCGACGAGGCGATCAAGACGACGAACCGTAGGGTTAATGCCTTGGAGAATGTGGTGAAGCCAAGGCTGGAGAATACGGTGACTTATATAAAGGGTGAGCTCGACGAGCTTGAGAGGGAGGATTTCTTTCGGCTGAAGAAGATTCAGGGGTATAAGAGGAGGGAGCTTGAGAGGCAGAGGGAGGCTGCCAAGGCTTACGCCGAGGATAGAGTCGCCGAGGAGATTGCGCTGAAGAAGGGCGTGTCGGTTGGCGCTGCGCATGAGATGTTGTCCCATGAAGATGAGGATATCATCTTTTGAGGATGATGATGATGATGATGATGGGAAGTTGGCCATTTTTTTTCTTGATTCTCAATGTTTGATTGACTGGACCACTTTGTGTGTGTGTTGGTTATTATTGGTGGTTTTTGAAATGAGTTTTCTCAGAAGAATAAGATGCCAATGTGTATTGGAAATATTCCAATCTTTGTTTAATTCATGTTTCCTGTTTATTAGTGTTCGTACTTCTTACACGATGTTCCATCGTTGTTATGGGAGGGCATAATTGTCTTCTAGCTTTCTAATGGAGGGTAATATGGGAATACAATTATATCTTATAGCCTCTGCACTGGACTGCTCTGCTGTTTCTAACGCGAGTAGAGAGACTGAAGGGTGAAAGAAGAATTTAGGGTTTTAAGTGCGAAAAAAGGATATGCCGTGTTTGAACTTATCCACTAACGTGAGCTTGGATGGCGTCGATACGTCGTCGATCCTCTCCGAAGCATCCTCCTCCGTCGCGAAGATCATCGGCAAACCCGAGAACGTAAGTTTCCGTTTACTTCATCGTTTTTTTTACTCAAGTATTGTTCGCTACTAACTGCAGTAGATGTTTTGTGGAAATTCGCTGTGGACGATGGTTCGTCAAGACTTTCCTGTTATTGAATATGGTGAAAATCAATGTAAAATGAATGGGCTCGAAGTATAGTTTCTGGAAATCACAGCTTCGGGCTTTCGCGAAAACCATGGAGTGTAATTGACGACTTGTTTCACAGTCGAGTGACTGCTTCTGAACTGAAATCGGTTGTTATCGAAGCCTGTTTGAGTTGGGAACACTGAATACAGCTAATTAGCTACTAGTGAAATCAGAGTTATACCATTTAATGAATCATATATCCTCACTGTTTTGTTTCCATCATTCTATAAACCAACTGTAAGATCTCCAACCAACTCTATGCTGTCTAGAAACCATCTTTACTGTCTTAATTACTTGTGTTCTATGACGAATCGAGGAGGTCTGAGTCTGACCTCAATTGAATAACTGTTGCAGTACGTGATGATCGTGCTTAAAGGGTCTGTACCCATTTCGTTCGGAGGCTCAGAGCAGCCCGCCGCTTATGGAGAGCTCGTCTCAATTGGGGGATTGAACGCTGACGTCAACAAGAAGCTGAGTGCTGCAATTGCCAGCATACTCGAGTCTAAGTTGACCGTTCCAAAGTCTCGATTCTACCTCAAGTTCTACGACACTAAGGTAAGAAAACTACGCTGCTCTAAGTTCAAGACGGGTCTCTCTACGCAGTTTAGTTTTCTTCTCATTGCATTCTTGTGCTTGTTTAGGCCGGTCAGAGCCAAGCACATGCACAATGTCTGCACGCTTTACACCAGTACTAACTAGGTCATGCGAAAATTAGCCTTTTTTTGACAACGATTTAGTGCAATGATTTGAAGTCCAACTATTCTTCTGATGCATTTCTCGTTTTTTTGCATGTAAAGTCGCCTTGACTTGAATAGAGATATTTTCGTCTGTGTGACGTCGTAATTCATCTATATCTTTGCAGGGTTCCAACTTTGGCTGGAATGGGGCAACATTCTAGGTTTAATTTTTTTTATCATATGACACCTAAAGATTTGCCCAACAAATGCATCCGTTTATCTAAGGAAACATTTACTTTCTATGATGTCTGTAATACCAAAATATTTAATACGGGATTTTGATATAGTTATATGTAAGACTTTGTGATTAGATATATCAATAAGATATTAAGCTGAGGAGCGTATATATATATATGCTATACTTCAGATGTCCCAAAAATAATCTGAATTAGCACCGAAGAATTTTATAAAATAATAGCCTTAATAAAGTTATGATTTCAATGTTTAATTGTAGGAATTGGGCCGTACATTACTTAAGTAAATCATATGAATTAGGGCCCAATTTACTTGAGGAAGGCCGAAATTAAAACATGACCCTATTTGAATTAGCAATAACAATTAAACATTTCCCCACAAGCTAAGGAAAGATACGTAGGTGTTCTGTCACCTCACCAACTTTGAGGAGAACTAATCATTGTAGAGATATACACAAACGAAGGATAAAAGAAGAAGAACAGATTGGAACGGGACACAAAGAAAAGAAAGAAGGGTTGAACGAAGAACCAAGAAAGAAACAAAGGAAAATATTAACGAGCCGGTTTTCAACAAGCGTTAATCAATTCTCAACCTAGGAAAAATCTTCAAACTAAGCAAGGAGGTAAGAAAATTTACTTTAAGCTTACGTGTTTAAACCTTTATATGGTTGACACGATTTATCATGGGTAGAAAACCCTAACTTTCGAAGCCTAGTGTGATTATGTTGGGAAATTTTCGAATTATCAATACAGCTTAGGGTTTAGATTCTGAAAAAAATGGAAGTTATCGTGTTTGAGTGTTCATATCATATGAAGAATGGGTTTGGTGACTTTCGATAAGTGATGTTCATGAGGATTAATAAGTCTCGATGAAAACTGTGTTTTGAATGTACAAATGTCGATACATGATATGGTAGGAAGATGTCGAGACATGTTTAGGAAAATGTCGACATAGATCTCGTGTTGTGTTGTCTCGACATTTCTTAGATGTGGTAGATATCGACATTTTCTATTATGCTAAAACTCGACATTTCAATTTTTAATAATAGTCTCGACATTGTTCTTTTCTCAGCTATGACTCGACATTTTATGGTCTCGATATTTTATAAAGAACTTCGACATTTTACAATGGTTTTATCGAGATGTTTTCAATAGTAATTGATTTCGATATTTTCTATTATGCTAAAACTCGACATTTCAATTTTTAATAATAGTCTCGACATTTGTTCTTTTCTCAGCTATGACTCGACATTTTATGGTCTCGATATTTTATAAAGAACTTCGACCTTTTACAATGGTTTTATCGAGATGTTTTCAATAGTAATTGATTTCGATATTTCAAGGGGTTTCGACATTTTTGAATTAGTGGTCTCGACATTTAGGAGGATTCGACATCTTCCTATCTCTACCACATATCGACATTTAATTCCTTAGGAGATATCGATATTTCATGTTTATCATAGCCTCGACATTTTACAATGATATCGACTTTTTCAAGGAATAGACCTCGACATTTCCCTTTTTAAAAAGCTCGACATTTAATTTCTTAATAGATGTCGATATTATTTGTATATACATATAGAGGCTTCGACATTTCTAAAGGTTCGACATTTATTGGATGTCGATATAACTTAATAACCACGACATTTACCTTAGATCTCGACATTTTATGTTATATGTATACCATGTTGTCGACATTAGATGTATCTGTATAGATCTCGACAAGTTCACTAAAGATCTCGACATCTGTAAAATGTCGAGATTTGCTGGATGTCGACATTTACAAGGAATTTCGATACTTAACATAATTTCAGTAGTTTAAAAGTGTTCTACACGTAATAAAATTTCGGTATTGTAGGGTTTTAATAATTTTAGCATTTTTCGAAACTTATATGACTTAGTAATTAACATGAAAATATTTATTATATTCAGAGGACCGATATATAGGGACTACGCCGGACCTCTTATTTGGTGATAGCGGGAGGACAGGTAGGTGGATTATCCATCTACAATACGTAAACACAAATTATGTGTTTTCATGTGATTCTGTGATTTACGTGTTTACATGCTTTACGTACGTTTTATAAATCATGCTTTTATGAGATTTTGTGAACATCATGTCACGTGCATATCACGTTAGGGCGAGATATGGTTGTACCGTAGGACGGTAAGGATATGAGATATTGACGTACGGGGTAGAATGAGATGTTTGTGATTGATGACTCGTAGAGGAGTCGAGGTTGGGCTCACTGGGCACCTGGCGGAGACAGGCGTGATCGATCTGTCTACTCGGGCGTGACCGTCCCGAGGTGCATACCGCCGAGATATTGATTTGACCTGATAGGAGGCCATTGGCGTGATCGTCCAGTGCACTATCAGTGTATACTTTTGGTGCGGAGCGACCCGGTAGGAGGCCATTGGCGTGATCGTCCAGTGCACTACCAGGGTAGGCTGCCGCGAGACTTGGGGGTGGCCTCCCAGTAGTCTTTGCGCGCGAGGGTGTCGAGCCTAGCCTAGGGCCCTGTGTTGTGTGAAATAGGAATGTGGGAAAAGAAGAGTGTGCATTATATCATGTTGTGAGATATTGGGATTGGGGTTGAGTGCACACTTGCATACACGCATTTTATTCACCTACTGGGCAAATTGCTCAGTGTTTACGTGTTGTAGGTACTGAGTCCGACGCTGATACGCGTCGTGACTGAGGCGGCTGGTGGCGGTGCTCCACGGACTTTTGAGGGCAGGGCGGTACATGGATGCAACCTGTGGAGCGGCTTTAGGGCTTTTGGTCTTTTGACATTTTTGGGGCTTCGGCCCGTGTACAGAGATAGCTATGCAAACGAATTTTTATATTAGTGTATATTATTTTAGGAAAAAGTTTTAATTAGACGGGCCTTCCGCGGCTTACGTTGCGGAAATCCGCCACTAATCGTAGTTAGAGAAGTCGGGTCGCCACAATGTCTGTCTTGATAAGTATGTTGCTCTCTGTCTTTGTGCTGGTGCTTGTGTATCTTGGATGCTATGCTGACGCCATTAATTCAAACGTTCTTGCATTCCATTCCACATAATGCTGCAATTATAATATAATATTTATATATATCATTAAGCTCCGCTCAGATAATGAAATCTACGTACTCGGCTGTGCAAACAAAAGCAAGAAGAGGCATATATCATGGACGTTGCTTTGAATGAAATTATTCAATACAACCTCTTTTCTTACCACCAAAACAAATGACATAAAATTATTTAAATAGAGGAAGCACTTGAAAATCCATGAAACTCAGGATGGACAGCGCAGCAGAGACCTTTTTTAAAGATGGTATTTCAAATCTTAGTGAAGACCATCTAAGGCGCTATCCCTCCTGAGCTTTACGGCTTATCCGTACTTATTTTAATTTAGAACATGAAAACTGCAATAATATATAAGATAAAACTTGAAAAGATTCAAACGATGCTATATTTTCTGTTGCTGTGTGAGGAAGGAATGGGAAAACTTGGTGCTATTTATAGCAACGAGGGGCAAGAGCCCAACAACATGCGTCATCATAATACATACATACCCCATGTAGAGGTTGAATGAAAAGAATAAGACGTTTTGACTAAATTCTCGTAGCATGTGTTCGAAAGTAGTACGGAATTTCCCATGTATTTTATATTTGTCTAAAACTCACTACGTACCCTTAATTATCATACACATCGTATATTATTATATATTGAATACATATATGGTCTACGTACGGTGCATGCATATGGCTAGGAAATGACTACACGGTTTAGGCAAAGAGTAAGGCTTTAGATTTGACCATTGCCAATTTTCTGGTCAGTTCCCAAATACCAACCACTAGTTTATGCTTTAAACATATCCCACCTTATAATAATTAAAGCATATTCGTTACAAATCGTCATCAATTCATGTTTGTTTGGTTAAATTAGACCAACAAATCATATTTACTCCATATTTAGTCCACGAGGAAAAAAAAAAAAGAAAATCTATAGTAGTAGTAGTAGGATAGCCTTACCTCTTTCCACCACCTTCAAATGTAATGACCAGTTTACCAGTAAAATATTCATGTTATTTTATCTGTGGATTTGAATTGAATAGACGACACTTCAACTTTTCAACTAATAAAGGCACCACGTATAGAAAAATATTTTAATTAGGCAGTACGCTTTGAGAATTGTACTCAATTCTGACCTCAACTGCAAATTGAGTTTGCAGAAATTATTTAACTATAAGGTTTGGAGTAAGACAAATCATGGATATATTTTTTTTTATTCAACTTAATAAACAATATTGAATTTTGGTATAATTCATATATAAGTAAGTATGACGGCCCATAGTAAATAAAAGCCCAACTAATTCAGTAGCTTAAACTTTGAAGACGCGCCACTTATTTCGAAAACATTCCCGCGTTCCCCATACGCGCAGTGTAGTGTAGATTTTTTAAATGGACCTCAAAAGACGACGAAGCAAAACCCTAGGCCGTGACCGTCGACGAGCGATGCCGACGTGGCAGATATTTTCCTATGGAGCTAACGATTTCCGATGGGAGCAGTCGCACGAGGAAGAGCAGTGCGGCGTCTCCGAGCAAAATCACGCTGACACCCCTCGCTTACCTTCGATGGCCGACCTACTTTTTCAAGGCATAACAACTCTGTAGATATGCCAGTTTAGTTTAGGCAAGCTGAAATCGGGTTTCTGTTCTTATTCGTTCTTTTCTTTTCCAAGTGTAGGTTCTTCTAAGTTAGTGGAGCATGAGAAGTGTTCATCTGAGGGTCAGCCCCTGTTTCGAACTGGATTGGGGAAATCTGTAGCTGTGAAGCAGTCTTCGATTGCGAGAGCGCGTTCACTTCTTGTCCATGTGGACGATTCAACAGTTCATGATGGTTGGTATTGATTTGATTCACCTTTCTGAACCCATAAATCTTTAGTTTGTGATTGTATCTTTAAAGTGGATTTACGATTAGCTAATGAACAGTAAGGTTGACAGAGTTATCTTTTTACAGAAAGGGAGCAGCTTAACGGTGGAGGTAATGGGCACGTGTTCTCAAAATCAATGTCAGAGATGGATCCCTTTGAAACAGTACTTACCACGAAACCAAGATTTCAAAATGGTTCCTGTGAAATAAGCCCTATGCCGAATTCCATGTTCCAGACAGGTTCGGGTAAATCAGTAAGCATATCTTCTTCTGGGCTAATAAGAGCCAAAGCTTTGTTGGGTCTGGATGATTGCAATGATCAAGCGCCTTTACTTGGATTGTCAAAGCACACCCCCATGAAGCCAATTAGAAATGTGCACACTTGGAGTAATCGTTCTACTTTGGATAGTGGAGGACCAACCAAATTTACTTTGGGGCCTGATATTCATGATAATGGACTAGGTCACTTTCCTGAGTTGATGAACACTTCTGCTAAGCCACCTCTTATAAAATTTCAAACTGCTGGGGGCAGATCCTTATCGGTTTCCAGTGATGCATTAAAACGAGCAAGAAGCCTACTACGAGATCTGGAGGTTGAGTCATTCAATCCAGGTTTGTCATCTAATAATGATGGGAATTTCAGAATTGCTCTAAACTCGAAAGGAGATTTCAGTACCCCACTTGAGCTTAAGGGTGGTGAAAATGGTTTCAATTCATCGAAGAAGTTTACATCTCCCCTTAGATCAAGTGCATTCCAAAAGCAGCCTATGGATAAGTTCGAACCTACAGGTAAGTTTGAGAAGATACTTCCCAGGAACAACTTAATTTCGAAGTTCGACGCAGAAGCATCAAATAGCAGCTCAGGTAGGTTCTGTGATGGTGGAACTCTTGAGACAAAGAGCCTGGGAAAAATCTGCTCTTCTGATAAGGAAAATCATGTTGTGATTGGAGATCATCATAAAAATGATTCCTCCAAGGTGACTTCAAGTGAGCCTCTGGCAGATATCACGAACACGGCTCGCCCATACCAAGTGAATGAGAAGCAACGTTCTATAGAGAAGAAAAGGATTGGGAGGTTTAGTTCAACGTCGCAATTCAAGAAGCCTCGGAGTTCGTTTGTTGCTCCTTTAAGCAAAGATAGGCTTTCAATTACCAGCGGTAAAACAATATTTAGCTTATATAAAATCAATGCGGATTTGGAATTCTTAATTTTGCTGTGATTTTTTCATTAGCTACTTCTAGGATATCACCAAAAGGGTCCTGCAAGGAAAGGGTATCTATGAAATACCCGTTCACTGTACAGCGCCCATATCTTAAAGACTACGTTGTACAGCCTCCATCAATGCCGACAAAGGTATAACATATAAATATTGTTTTCTTTTCACTGCATTTTTGAAGTAAATGCTGACTGACATTATTCACTGTACAAGTAGTCGGATAGCTTACCTGAACTTGTGAAGATGATGAACCCTGTTGCTGCTGGAAATCATAGATTTCAGAATGAAACAACTTCTGAATCCATTGGATCTGAGGCGCTTTACACAATGTTATCTCATGGGGGAACTTCCACTCAACACTTGACTCAGGAGTAAGATTTCTTCTATTACGATGAGTTATGGACCGGCATTGGCCCTTATATATACTTCTGAATCTGAACGGAGTTCATTAATGATCTTTCACAGTATGACATACTTCTACGTTTCCTTTCTTCACCCTCTGTTCTTAATTCTTATTTTTCCTGGTATAATACCATTAGATGGGTCTCAAATCATTACAAGTGGATCGTTTGGAAGCTTGCTTCTTATGAGAGGTGTTATCCAGCCAAATTCTCTGGAAAGCTATTGAACATATCCAATGTGCTCGAGGAGTTACGATACAGGTATGCGTGCATGCTGGAGTCGCTATTTGTTTAACTGCGTGATTACTAATCTAATTAGGTCCTATCCGTGTCTAGATATGAGCGAGAAGTAAATAATGGCCATCGATCTGCAATTAGAAAAGTTTTAGATGGAGATGCGCCACCTTCTTCAATGATGGTGTTATGCATTTCCTCTCTTGGTGAACTACGTAACTGCAAGGTCACGCCACATTCCCTTTCTGCGAACGGAGATGACAGTGATAGAGCACCAGAAATAGAATTAACCGATGGCTGGTGAGGGAAGACATAACTGTAATGCTTTTAGAAAATGGTTTTTTTTTATGAATTCTTCTTATTACCAGGTACTCCATAAGAGCTGTATTGGATGGTCTGCTGTCGCAGAAGCTTGCAACAGGGAAACTGTTTCTGGGGCAGAAACTAAGGGTACTGATCGCGTCATCTTTCCTCTTGATATGTGTCCATGTATTTTTATTATTGTCAATTTTCACTTCTGCTTACAGTTTGTGTTGTCATCTGAAGATCTGGGGGGCTAAGCTGTGTGGATGGGTGGGGCCTATTTCACCTTTTGAGGTCAAACCCTGTTCCAAATTTCTGTCTACTATTCTGTTGAATTTTTCTATTGTTTTTCCACTTAATTTGTGATTCACTTGATTTCAGGCATCTGAAAGCACTAGTTTGTTTCTGAATACAAATGGCACATATAGATGCCATTGGGCTGAAAAAATGGGGTTCTGTAAGTAGCGTATGAAATTTTGTGGAGTATATCATTATATTATAGCATTATTCAGTATCACATTGTTATTCTGGTAGCTTCTCATGCACTGTTTTTCTTCATACAAGGTAAATATGCAGGCTCTCCATTGGCGTTCAGATGCATCAAAGGTGCTGGGGGACAAATACCATGCACCTTGGTTGGAGTTACTAGGATATATCCCGTTTTGTATCGGGAAAGGTAATTTGATAATCTTAAAATGCATTTACTTTTCCAGACTTAACTAGACTGAAGCAACAAAATTTCCAGGTTAAGCAATGGGAGTTTCGTTGTGAGGTCTGAAAGGCTGGAGGCTAAGGCCATGCAATCATATAACAAAAGGTAATATCTGATAACTGATTATGGATCTGATACTAGTCACTAATGTAGGAACAATTAGTGAGAGTCAAATATTTATTTGAACATCTCGCTGGATCGTAGTTCAGAAGATAAATCTCAAAGATGGAAAACTGAATTATCTAGTTTATTCTGAAACTTAGGCGTGATGCTATTGCTGAAGAAGTCGTATCCTCGTTTCAAAAGGAAACAGAGTATGGTATCAATCACGACCATGACAGTGAAGAAGGGGCCAGGCTTATGAAGCTATTAGAGACAACTGCCGAACCCGAAGTTTTAATGGCAGGGATGAGCACAAAACAACTATCATCTTTTGCTTCCTATAAAGCAAAGTTGGAGGTATGCGAAACCGTGCCTCTGATCCATCAACAATGTACCAACTTTCTGCTATAAATGTGTTGTGGTAATTTAGGCTACGAGGCAACAAGAAATGCAAAGATTTATGGAGAAGGCTGTCGAGGCTGCTGGGCTTAGCGAGAGGGACGTCACTCCATTTTTGCGGATCAGAGTAGTTGGGTTGACAAATGATTGTCGTCGTAAAAGTTGTTTGCCTCATGAAGGAGGTTTGATAACAATATGGAATCCAACACAGAAACAGGTAAATGTTCACCGGCATGGATTACTAATAACAAGACATTTCCGTATACTCTTAACATTAATTTTCTTCCCAGTTCTTAACTTTTTTCCCCTCATTTTCGCTTCTTGGAAATCGCAATACATGACAGACAGAACAGCTATGTGAAGGGCAGGCTTATGCCATTGAGGGCCTTGTACCATCTAACTCCAATGTAGGTGTCCTTTACTTACAAGCAAGGGGGTCAACCAGCAAATGGCTACCTCTGTCCCCTTCGACGATGGAGAAGTTTCTGTAAGTAGCTCGTAGATGTATAGTTTTGCATCAAATAATTGTATTTATACTGGGCGAGCAATTCATTGTGCAGGCCGTTCTTCACGCCTCGATCATCAGTTACAATATCAACTCTAGGAAAAGTTCCTCTTTCCAGGTTGTTCTCTAGATGATGGTATACCATATAGATGTCTCTGTAAATTCTAATGACCTAAGGCTCTTGCATTTACACAAACTTTGATTTCTTGATTTCTGCCATAGCGAGTTTGATATTGCGGCGCTGGTTGTTTGCGTGGGAGAGGTTTATAAACAAGGTCATCAACAGAAGCAGTGGGTGTTTTTGACAGATGGATCTGCACCATCGAAAGAACCACTTGACGTGTTGCTAGCTATTTCTTTCAGTATTCCTTACACTCAATCCGATTCCATTGAACCATTGATAAACTCAGGTCTTGCTGGATCCGTGGTAATGATTTGTAAAAGGATGCTCATTTCCCATCCCATTTCTTGAAAATAAAGTTGAACACTGATGGATGAAGTTAATTCTTCTAATTCTCAGGTTGGGTTCTCTAACCTCATCAAGAGAGCGAGGGATGAAGTAAATGGGCTTTGGGTGGCCGAAGCAACTGAAAATTCAGACTATTTTCTAAGTCACGACCATTCAGGGCGTAAGCATTTAAAAGAAGCTGCCGCCCAGGTTTCAAAATGGGCAAATTCATCCATTTTGGTATGCATTTCCTCATCAACTATATCTGTTATACACATCCGTTCAGATGCTTTGTTAGTCTTATGTAGATTTTGTTTGCTAGCGCAGATAACAAAGAAGCTTGAAGAACACATTATTATGTCTATCACCAGAAACTCAAAAGATGGTTTCCGATAGATAAGTCTTAGATGCAGCTTTGTAAGTATTTTTTGTGTTATCAGTAACGCGAAAAGTAGGCTAGTAGGGAAAGGTACGCTAGTCGTTAGATTGACATTATCGATGGAGTACATAATTGTTCAATAATTTAAACTTGTACTGTTAGCTATTTGAATCAATTATTGAGTACACATAATGACAAGATCTGGTTTTGAAAAGACGCCCCTCTTGTTTGTTTCTTGCACGCCTTAAGTTGACCGACTCCAATTGGGTACTTTTTGTTTTTTAGGTTGCGTTTGCTGCGTAATTGTCGGGAATAATATATTTAATTAATTAAATTTATTATCTATTTCCAATTCCAAAATTCGGAAACATTTCCCAAGAAAAAAATCTCGCTTTCACCGAAAAGACCAAAATACCCTCCTCAATGGTCGTCGACGATTGAGGCGTAAAGAATCTGATTCCAAACGTCAGGCACGCCAGGGAGACACCAGTGAACACAGTCCATAGGATTCTTAGCGATTTGATCTCTACTTGTTTTCTCGTCGGGGAGTTTGCTGTAATAGATCGTCGGATGAGCGTCTCTTCTGTAATCGGAAAGCTGCGTTATGTTGAGGTACTTCACCATCAGACCTCTGCCGTTGAGCTTCCTTAAGACCGATTCTGCCGTCTGAATCATCTCGCGATCGGTCGAAATCCCCCAGAAGTTTTCCTTCTGATTCGGCTCCGTTTTGTCGTAGCATCCATCGTCGTTCCACGATTCTTCACTGCAATGATGTTAATCGTCAGTCACGGTTTTGATTTGTTCGGTTTGGATTTTCGAAATGACGTACTGAAAGTGATAAGGTGAGAGGCTCATGAAGAAGAGCTTCGTCTTCGTTCGGTTGACGTTGATCTCCAACCAATCGGACCACGTCGTTAAGGCCATCTCGAATCGACGGAGCTTCATACTCACTCTTCTGTGTATGGCGTCTGAGCTCCCAAAAGAACCGTATCTGATTGATTAATCGCAATCATAGCAAGAATTAGGACGGAGAAACAGACCATAAAGTAATTTTCCTGGTAATTATTGGGCTGGCTGTCTTACAAGATTGTCATGGTTGGGTCAAGCCACCACATGAAAGAATCGAAGACCAGAATGTCGGCGTCGTTCCAATGCCTGGCGTGCTTTTCGATCGATTTGATTCGAAGCACTCGGTCTTTTACGCGATGAGTCTCTGGGTCGTCGCAGTTCGACTCTACAAGCAACGGTGACCAGTAGAATCCAATCGTTGCCTTGTATTCCTAAGCATTTTTTTTACATTGTTAAGCATTTTGGGATTCGTAGGAAGCTATGCACAATGATTTATGGGAAGAAACGGGTGTTCTTACAATTGCCTGGAATGTGAAAAGGTTGTCCTTTCTGGCGACGACTTTGCTCGTCGATGGATGGAGAGAAGACTCGATGAGGCACAGCATCGATATCCACTGGTTCTTATTCAGCGAATCCCCGACGAAGATGAGCTTCTTCCCTCTTATTTTCTCGAGCAGGGCCGTGCCGTTGAACCTTGGAAGATCACAGCCGTGAGGCTGCCATGCCCAACTCTGATACTTCAAGTCTTTTCTCCCAAACTTCTCACAGGCGAAATCGTTCAACATGAAAGAGCATTTTCGCCCTTCGTACAAAGGGTACGAGGAATTAGCGAAGACCCATCTTCCCTCTGACAAGTTACACACGTCGGAAGACTCATCACTAGCAGCCTTCTTTGCTCCACCGTCTGATTTCGGCTGATCTTCTGTCGTGTTTTGTTCTTTCGAAAGAGCGATTTCCCGCCCCACATAGGATTGTGGCTCTTGCACTACTATGCTGCTCTCGCCATCTCTGCTCAGATATATAGCAGCTGTGACCATAGCTATGAGGAGAACGCCGATAAGGTACTCTGATTTCAATCTTATTTTCCATTTGCTCAGATTCATTTTATGACTTACATTACATTAGAGAGATATAGTCTTCTGAGTTATATAAATCTTGCAGAAGCCTGGGCGGGTTTTGTGCTCAAGGCACGACTATTAGGATAAATATTAAATGAATTATGCCTCAGAAACTGTGATGGCACATGGTTCTCGATCTTGAATTATTTAAGGGGAGAAAGTCAACTCAGTTATGGAAAAAAATAGAAAATTGTGGTTACTCACTCACTCCCTTCATTGTATGTTGGAATATTTCTCTCAGCCAAAATCCCAAGATACTGAGTTTTAGACAGCCCAACGAAGTAGTTGGGGTTAGCTTGTCTAAACTCTAAATTAGCTAAAAACAGCTACTGCCCCCTAACTGTTCCATCGAAGCTGCATAAATTAAACAATGAGATTCATTTGGTAGTTTGTCTGAGGAATCTTTCATATGTGCTGCTGTTCAGAATTGTTATTGCAAAAGATAAGAAGACATAAATGAACAGTCACGATTCCATGATGTGGGCAAAATGAATCTTATTCCAGAAAATCGGGCAAGGCAAACAATCAAATATGTTAAGGCACGGCAAACACGTGCATGTATATATGCTTGTAGTTTTTCAATAATGTAGATAGTTGTGGCCCATTATCCCAATAATGAAGATAATTGTGGCCCATGTTTCGTTTGTTTGATTGAATTTTTTATGATGGTTATTATTATTATTATTATTATTATTATTATTAAGATAAGCTATCTTCGGCAATGTTGTAAAATTTGCTAGGCGCTAGTCGGGCGCCCGAGGGGGGCCTAGCGCCTAGACGGGCTAGGCGGGGCCTAGGCGGTTTCTAGGTGGAAATTAATCGGTATACAATTTTTTATATTCTTTTATTTATATGCTAATATACCAAAGTAAAATATTATTACTAAAGTAGGCCTCAACCTCAAGTAGGAAGCCCACGACGAGAGATGAACCTCACATGTGTTTATATAGAGCTTCTTTCCACAATTATTTGGTGAAAATTCGGTGTGGGACTACTGCACTTGAACATGAAACGGATATTTTCGTTTATGTAAAGCTATTATGGGTTTAAAATTTTAAATGCTGAAAAATACGTTTGGCCCAGTGGTTGGAAGTGGAAGAATAAGTATTGGGCTTATATAAGACTTGGGTTCAACCCATAATACGTGGTTTTCGCCACGGTGACCCTCCGAGTAGCGCCTAGGCGGGTTTTACAAGAGTGATCTTCGGTACCATTGGACAAATGAATCAAAAACAATAAAGGTGAATCTGGAGAATCGGAAATTGAAATAAGATAATATATTATTGTTGAAGGATTTCGCAAACTGGCAAGTACAAAGTCCACCCAAGGCACATACATAGTAAAACAATAACAACGGTTTTCTTATTTAAATATGAGACGGAGAATCAAGGCAGCAAGCAAGCAAGCAAGCACATCAATCTTCCATACTCTTTACCTGCCAAGAATTCAGAAAGATAAAAATCTAGTAATAGATAATAAAGATCATACCAAAAGATCCACTTTGTAATTGATACTATTCCCTTTTTTATAAGTAATATATATTGTCTTGGGACTGATTATACCATCAGTCGCTATCACTTTCACTGCTACTGCCGTGGCCATGCTCGTGCCCATCTTCCTTCTTATTCTTCTTCTCCTTCTTCTTCTTCTTCTTCTTCTTCTTCTTCGCCTTCGCCGCCATGGATCTTTTCCTTGATTTTCTCGACTAGGCCCTCATTGTGCTCAGGCTTGGTGTGCCATTCACCGCCGTAGGCGCCGCCGTTGTTGGCTGCTTTGTGCTGATCGCCTCCACCGTAGACTCCGTGCAGGGGTTTGTGCTCTTCGCCGACCTTCTCTCTTGACGCCCATGCCTAGTTTCTCTTCTATCTTGTGGATGATTCCTGACATTTCCCTTTTATCTGTTGTAACTTTTTTGATAGATGATCTATCTGATCTGAGGGATGGTGTTTAATGAGGTGTAAGGCGCCTCCTATTTATAGAGGGGCGGGAATGGAAGAGTTGTATGACTATACATCATTATCCAAATAAATAAATGAAGAAAAATCAAAATCTGGCTGAGAAAATAATAGATTAGATGTGAATTACTTAAAGTAATTATCTTAAGATAACGCTTATTTAGCCATAAATAGCATGGCATGTCAGCATCATGCGACTTGTGGAGGAGGATGATGATCTCTCTCTCGTTCAATCTAACGATATAAGGAGAACTTGTACTAAAGGATAGATCTTAATTCTTAATTTCTTGTCGATTGGGCAATATACTTTTGCTTATTAATCAATGAGTTTTTTTAATACAATTATATAATTGCCAAACAAAGAATCGTCTATCACTGCATCAACACATGAATTGGATACAATTTCCCTAGCAACATACATTTTTAGATATTAGGTAATTAAATTATAACGGGGACACCTTGCCGACCATTTTAATTTAAGTAATGCATGGGCCACGAAAGATTTGTGATTAATGAGATGAGAAAGAAGAGACGCACGTGAACATGGCAAAACCGAGTTCTTGATTCGTTCAAATAGTTGGAGCAATATCTACGGATTCTCACATTCATGTTTCTAAAACTTTAATAAATGTTCGCCTTCAATTTCGTCTTTGGGTGGATGGAAATATGTGGGCTAAAATCAAGCTATGATTGGCATCATGAAAATAGTACGATTATTTGATTTTTTTTATAAGTCTTCTTGCAAAATAGTTTAGGTACAGCTTCAACTCTCTGCATTGATTATAATTAAACGCACTTGGTTTATGAGAGGGGACGGTTACATTTTACTCTTACATTAATAACTAAAGTTGCATCGCATGAATGAATCAAGGCACTAATTCATTCATTTTTCCGCACTCGCGTGTGCATTTATATGACATACAAATATATATATTATTTGGTATTTACGTATTCATATAACCCTCATCAAATCCATGCAATCAACCATACACTCGTCAACCCCAATAACCATAGACTTATACCCATAATCCACAAAAGCAAATAGCCCTCCCAAACTAGCCACGACAATCACCATCGTCAAAGTCATCTTAGCCAATCTTGCGCACATAGAAGACCCTCCACGCCCATTATCTTCCCTAAGTTCATCATACATCGAATCATCGGCGTCCTGTGCTGTTTGTACTAAGCTCGAGGGTTCTTGTTTTAGGGTTTGGTTTTCATCGACGGGCTCAGTTTCTCCCGCTTGAGTCGTCTTCGCTGCCCTCGAATTTTCTTGATTATCGAGTGGTGCATTTTTCGACTTGGGTATGGTTATGTGGAGCCAGCCTTTGACGAGATTCGCATTCGCTGCAGAGGCGTCGTAGTTCGTAGGGAGTGGGATTTCTTTGTAGAATCTGAGCTTTCGATGTGCGTCTGTCGAGCGTTCTCCGTAGACTTTGAGGGTCCTGCCGTTGCTTATCTGCACTTTGAGCTGTTCTTTCTTGAATTCTTGAGACGTATTGGAGAAAAAGCAAAGTTAATTACATGCTAATTAATGTATATTTTAGTTGTTATGTCTGTTTTGTTACAACCTGGGAGGTGGATCTCAAGGACATCAGCATCTTCCTTGTATTGCCACTTGGAGAAAGGTTCAAAGTCCACGTACTTGTATGATTTTATTGCAGCCATAGAGAACTAATATTATCACCTTGTCCGAAGATGCTTATTTGTTTGATTTTATAGATGGAACAGTGTGATGAAATGAAACCCATTGCTTAGGAGACAATGTGGGGGTATCCCATTATGTTTCTTGTGGATTTCATCTTAGGAAGATAATCGCATGGGCATATGATCGATCTTGCTTAATGATCGAATATTCTTTGAATAACTCAGCGAACTTGGCTAGCTTTCTTGAAATTATGGCAAGGTGTTCTAAAGTTTTTACTTTTGAAACTTACGAAGTTATTTAATTATAGTACATTCGAGTGAGAGAGGAAATTAAAAGAAGATTTGGATCTTTAGATAATCTCGATCATTTATACTTATAACGGTTGACATTTTAAAAAAAAATTGCGATTATCATATAACTTTTGATCCAAAGGCTGATAATAAAGCAATTACCAACATCTATTGTATTGTATTACAGTGTCGTACGCGCATTGAATCCCAAACGATGGAATCATCTATTTAAGAAAACATGGAAGACTTACATAATAACTCTATAGGTTATTGCACCATCGTTCGTCTCCACGCAGAGTCTGTTCATTTTTATGAGTAGAAGCAAGTAAGATCTTGCTTTAGGACCTGCAAAGAAGCAGGCCTTGCTAGTAACTGTTTATTATAAAAATATTGAAAATAAATCGGTAGCTGATGAATCAGTCTTATGCTCACTTTCTACGTTTATAAGAAATAGGTTATTTTCGATCTTGAAAATAGGTCTAGCAAACGTACCGAATCCTAGCATTTCGACCTCGTTTTGGCGGAATGCATCTGTATTCGTATTCCTCATCCCTAATAATGAGTTCATCTTCTCAACGGCAGCTAATAGATTCTGCGTTCAACAAAATTTATTCTTTCAATGATTATGCGGCAACCACAACAGTAAATCCATGTCCCTATAAACGGGCCATGATTATGAGAAATCGACAACATGAAGAGACGTGCGATACCTCCCACGACGCTAAACCCTTCATGTGTTTTGGAAGGCTCTCGTAATCGTCCCTCGAGACACTTAGGAGACGCCTAGAATCACTGTGGACGGATCGAGTTCCTTTTTCGCCTGGATTCATTAATCACACATTCATAGATGACATACTCTCATCGTAGCATACATGTCAACATCGTAAAGTTAGTAGCTTTAGGAACCTTCTTTCACATCCAGTCTCTTTGAATTTTCCCGATGTATAGGCTCATCGATCTCAAACTCACTTCCACCTTCACGGAACAAGGAAAATCATTGATTTGATAATGAACTAATCACAGCCTATGGCAAGAATTGAAATCCAACATACCTTGCGATGCAATGGTAGCTAGACTAACATCAGAGATCCCAAAACTCTTCAAACTCAAGGATTCATCCAAGCTACACGATTTGTTAAGAAAAACACATGCGAAAAATACACAGGGAAACAGAGGAAAAAACAGTATGATCTGTTCGTAAGTTATTGACCCATAATCACACATACATAATGCATTAAATTTACTGCAAAGAGGATACATGGGATCATCGCTTTCGCCATCATTATTATTCAAATCCGAATTAAGCCCTCCAATTGAAGAATCGTCAGGCTCATCCTCTTCTACCTCATCATCCTCATCAACAATAGCTAATACGACAACCAAATAAACACATGAGAAACTACATGTAAAAAACACAGACGAGAGGAAAAATGTAGAAAAAAAAAATTCAAACCAAGCAAAAAAAAGGAACAAATTAGTCGAATTGCTACCTACCAGAAAACTCAGACCGGCGAAGATGCTCCTTGCAGGCAGAAATACAATCTTCATGGCTGTTGAAGACCTCCCTTATGTGCCCTAGCAGCTCCTCAAAAGAGACCGTTCCAAAAGACATCGCTTCTAGAACGTTCAAGTCGCGCGCAACGGACGAAGCTCTCTGGTTTACTGTTGTCACAAATGTAGCCGACGCAGAATCTACAAAAAAAATCAGAGCTCGAATCAGCTAGTGGAAGTGGTGATATTCGCTAGAGGTACAACTGTTCGGTTACCGATGGGGATCGGCCGTCGTTCGACTGAATCCCTCAGGGCCGAGCATCTGCTTTCAAGGTGGTTGCAGAATTTCCCCGCCGTTCGCCTGAAGTTTGCGATCGATTCCTCCATAGCTTGAAGTTCGTCACCTGAATCTGAAAGTCCGACGAATACGAACAATTGGATTCAAATTTCGAATTATGTCGATATTATTATATATTAACTTTTATAAGCACGTTCATTGCCCACTACTGAAAGAGTCTCTTGGAAATAGCTGACTGTTGACTAGTAAATTGACTGTTGTAATTGTAAATGGATGTCATATATGAAGAGCATTTTCATTTACCAAATAGAAGACGATATCCATTATTACAAGAACCTTGGCTTCAATGGGCGACGCACCATTGATATGCTTTGAACGAGCTATTCTAGTTCTTTTTGTTCTCTCTACACTCCCTCGAGTTGTTAGATTTGTTGTATACGTCTTCTTACGATGCAAAATTCAGGTGATAAATAGCTAAGCTATGCTGCAATAGTCTTGTATAGGGGTGAGCAAAATCGTATATCCGGATTTTCGGATATCCGAAATTCGGATATCCGGATTTTCGGATATCAAAAAATGATATTCTTATCCGGTCCGTTTTAATCGGATATCCGAAAATCGAATATCCGCTTTATTCGGATATTTAAATCGGATATCCGCATCCGGTTTTTAAATTTATTTTTTATAGTATAATTTTTCATATTTTCTTTACAAAATCATTTTTTATTTCTTATCAAAATAAAAAATATATTTTTTCATAAAAAATTACTACACATAGTAGTTAACACAATATGTGAATTCATGATTCAAAATTACATAATAAATAATAAACAATATGTGAATTCATGGTTCAAAATATATTCTGTTCAAATCATTTTTTATTTCTTATCAAAATAAAAAATTATTTTTTCATATAAAAATTTCTATACATAGTAATTCACACAATATGTGAATTCATGATTCAAAATTATGTAATAAAATAATATAAATATAAATATTTCTATTGGATTTTTTTTTCCTTTTTGACCTTCATTTTTCATTTTGGGCTATTTTTTAATTTTTTTTATTTTTTAAATATAAAACCGGATACAGGATATTAGACAAACCACTATCCGTATCCGATCCGGTTTTTAAAACCGGATATCCGGATTTTCGGGTTTTGAAAACCGGATATCGGATCGGAATCCGGTTTTCGGATATTTTTGCTCAGCCCTAGTCTTGTATGTCTCGTAGGTTTTTGATTTGCTCCTTTTACTAAACTAAACTATTACAGAACGTTAAATACTAAACTATTCATAACAGAAAGAACAGTGATGACAAGAGTAAGAATTTGAAGCAAACATCGATTACTTTATTGAAGACGACGACGGAGAATACGTGAGTGAACATCAGAAGAAGAAACAGAGAGATCGATCCAATCGGATTATTTCTTCAGCGCATGCATAAAAAATAATCCAAATCCACCCACCAACCAAAACCAAAGCTAATAGATTATTTGGAGACAGAGGAAAAAAAACTCAATCATCAGACCTAATTAGAGGGAGAAGCAAGCTCGCCCTCTTCGATTAGTTCAAACAGAGCCATATGACTCCTAACTCTCTTGATGATCTGATCGCCGGCCGTCACATACACGGCCGGCGACGCCAAGCTCCCTTCGCTCCACGTTCTTCTGATAGGGTAAGATACGTTGGTGTGAGTGCATCGATTCGTGCTTTTGCCGGCTACCCCTCGAGGCCTATGTAGGGCGCATTTGCAGTTTTTGTGGTACGGACGCCTGTTTTTGCCCGTGTCTTCGCCGGAGATGCAGCCTTCCAACAACATTCCCCAGAGACGACCGCCGTCGCCGGCTGCAATCTTCGACGCCATTTTGTCAGATTGATTTCTCCTTTAATGGCGGCGATCTGAGAAGGAGGTTTCTGCCCCTGTGTGCTTTGTTGTTATTAGATCACGACTGAGCTGAGGGGAATTCCCGCACGTCTTTTCGTAGCGGTAGAGCGAGTGATTGACTGAATATTTATTGGGTTTTTATTCCTATAATTAAAAAACATTTTATTCGTTTAATTGATCGGAAGTTGAGACATGTCATGCATATTTAGCATGTGCAGGTAGAATTGCATGCCACGTGGTCGGTTCTTTAAGCCCAATAATCATGGGTCGTCGCTCGATAATTCTGATGCAATTAAACATAACACTAATATTTTCTAGGATGCATTTTCATGAATTTCAATTTGAACCCAATGTTTTCGCTAATTTAGAATCTTATGTTTGCGTATTTCTATTTGATAAAATGCGTCGCCCTATAGCTATGTTTCAGCGAACCTCTTTGGGGAATTAGTCCGTACGTTCAGACATGGACCAATCAGCTCGTTCCGTCGCCTCTACGATAGCATAGCATAGCACCTTCCCAAGTCAACTGAGCTGATCAAACTCAGAAATCTGCGCTGTTCTCAGATCAAGAAGCAAAAACCCAAGTGGTTGTTCAGATCTCAGGCGACAGCTCCAAAAATCTGATCATTCTTCGAAACAAATCTCGGATTTCGCGCGCACAAACCTTTCCCCAGAACCTCGTCGGTGGCGCCGCACGTCGTTCTGGGCTTATGAATGATGCAGATCAACCCCTCCACCGCCGCTCCGCCGCCTGGGCTGAGGCTACTGTTCCCCGACCTTTCGACGAAGACCTTCAAGTTCCATCAATTTCTTGTCCTCTTTCTCACCTTCACAGCTTACGCCTCGTTCCACGCCTCTCGGAAGCCCCCCAGCATAGTCAAATCGGTCCTCACTTCCCCGACCAACGAAACCCTAGCGATCGACGCCGCCTCACAGTCGGGATCTGATCCCAATCCGGCCGAAAACGAGTCTGGATGGGCCCCATTCGACGGCCCGCGCGGCCCTCACCGCCTGGGCGAACTCGACCTCTCCTTCCTCCTAGCCTACGCAATTGGAATGTACTTCGCCGGCCACATCGGCGACACAGTCGATCTGAGAATCTTCCTTACAACCGGTATGTTGGGAAGTGGCGTCTCTGTAATCCTCTTTGGGCTGGGATATTTCCTCGATTGGCACTCTTTCGGCGCATTCATCTCCATTCAAATCGTTTGCGGGCTATTTCAATCGATTGGCTGGCCCTGCGTAGTTGCAGTCATTGGAAATTGGTTTGGGAAGGCCAAAAGGGGATTGATAATGGGAGTATGGAACTCACACACTTCAGTGGGCAACATTATAGGGTCAGTGGTTGCTTCATCTGTTCTTGGATATGGATGGGGTTGGTCTTTCGTATTGCCTGGAATCTTCATACTGTTAGCTGCTTTCGCAGTCTACCTATTCCTCGTCGTGAGCCCTGAAAACGCTGGGTTCGAATTGGCCCTCAAAGAAGTTGAGATGAACGTCGAAGGTGTTCGTTTGGTCGATGATTCTTCGAAGGCCGAGGTAGAAGAAGACGGCGGCGAAGAAGAAGAAGGGACTGTTGCAATAGGCTTCATGGACGCCTGGAGATTGCCCCACGTGGCAGAGTATGCAATGTGCTTGTTCTTCTCTAAGTTCGTGGCCTACACATTCTTGTATTGGCTGCCTTTTTACATAAGGCATACAGGTAAAAAATAATCGTATGACTTCTTTCTTGATGGTCTGAACTGAAATGAATAAACCCATCGTTTTTTCGACGAATTGCAGCTGTTGCTGGGGCCCACCTGTCGAACAGAACCGCTGGGATTCTCTCGACGATCTTCGACATAGGAGGAGCGTTCGGAGGAATATTTGCAGGGCTAATCTCAGACATGATCGAAGCTCGGGCAATAACTTCGATTCTGTTTCTCTTACTGTCCATCCCAACCCTCGTCCTATACCGTGCCTATGGGAGCGTCTCAATGCTGGCAAACGCTGTGTTAATGTTTGCTTCAGGCGCGCTTGTCAATGGGCCCTATGCCTTGATAACCACTGCCGTGGCTGCAGACCTTGGGACCGCCCATGGCTCGAATTCCCGAGGGTTGGCTACGGTGACTGCGATCATAGATGGGACGGGCTCGGTGGGTGCGGCGGTGGGCCCGCTTCTTGCGGGCTACATCTCGACCAAAGGTTGGAACAGCGTGTTCTTCGTGCTTATTATCTCGATATCTTTCGCTGCCTCTTTGTTGGTCGGCGTTGTGAGGAATGAAGTTCGTGGAAGGTTAATGAGGGTAAGTGGCTGGTGCTGAGTCGGCTCGGTTAGGCTTGGCTCGATTTCTTGTTCGAACGCACTGCCTTCGAGCTTTTTCGACGTGCCACGGATGGGTTTGCCGTCGAAATGTCGGAATCATTTGTTCCTGATTTTTGTAGGATTTTGGTTGTTGATTGATCGGCATATTGGTTTCAGTGTTCTTGAGACTATTTCTTATATAGCATGGACGTAAATATCAGGAAAAAAAAAATTGGACGTAAATATTACTTGTGAATGGAATTTTTTTTACAGAACATAGTTATAACTTATAGATAATATGATGGGTGTCACCAAGAAATTGGAGGAATACGAGGGGTATTTCGTAAATAAAAAGTATTTGGGATAAAGAAAAAAAAATGAAAAAAATATAACTTTTACGCCAAAAGGTACAGATTCACACAGTCGCTAAAAACCTAGCTTTACCAAAGCAGCCCCACCCACGCTTTATAAACAACTCTTCTTGCGTTTGTTTTTTAATCTTTATTATTTCTCTCTCTCTCTCTCTCTCTCACCTAATGGGAAGGTATATTCCAAACCAACGCGGATGTTTTTGTTAAATAGGATTACTTTTATGTGAAATTTAAAAAAAGGGATTCTAGGTTTTCTAATTAAAAAAAAGGGATTGAGTGTTTGAAAAAAAAAATCGAAGTGTTTGATTATCATTTTGATCCGCTCGACTGAAATTTCATGTCGAAATGAGATTTTAATCGATGGGTTCGTGATTATTACATGTATTAACCCCAAATCTGGGTGAATTTTCGTGTTTTTGAGCTTGAAATCGACGTTTTCGAGTAAAAAACGATTTATTCGAATATTTTATTCGAATTATTCGAGTGCATTCGAATAGAAAAATAGCACTTATTCGAGTAAAAAAAAATCGAATAAAAAATTCGAATTAATATTTTTCAATTCGAGTTTTTTGTTACTCGAATTGATTAATTCGAATAAATTCGAATTAAAAAAAAAATTATTCGAATTAATTCGAATTTTTTAATTACTCGAATAAATGCTACTTAAGTTGGGGTATTTCGGTAACTTTCGGTCCGTTCCCTTTTGTTTAATAAAAATAGGAAACGTTCCCTTTTATCCAACGAAGCCTCACTTCGAAACGCCAAGGCATCGGAAAACGTAGCGGCGGTGGTGGAGGCGGGTGTCCGTACACGTGCCAAAACCCTAGCTTTGCAGCGCGTGAATAAAAGCGAGTACATGGAGCTTCGCTCGAGGCGTTTGGTGAAGCTGCTGCCCATACGAAATTCCCGAAAGGCCCCCGTACCCAGACCGTCCAAGGTCGAAATTGAGGAGGAAGAAAAGGTCAAAATTGACCACGAGCGTCAAATTGGGATTGAGGGCTCTAAGGGGCTTGAGGGCTCGTGTGGGGAGAATGAATTAGTCTGTGAAGCCAGAGACGGGTATATAAATCAGTGTTTCTTTTTTTATTTTGTGTTCTGATGTTTGCTTTGCCTTTTTTTGCTTTTCCTTGTGTGTATTTCTTGTTTGATGTTGGCTGATGGTTTGGGGTTTTTTTTTTTTTCAAGTTTCGCATATTTTCAGCCTCAAGGAAAATACGCCATTTTTTTCATGTGTGTCTTTATTTGCAGCAACGAATCTTCTTGGGTTTCTTCGTCTTCTTATCTGTGATGTCTGGTTTGTTTTTTAAAACAAAAAGGGGAGATTTTCGTGCGAGAAAAAAAAAACTGTTATTTTGTAAATCGCCAGCTGAAAATCTCGGAGGGTTCAACTTCAAGATAGGGCTTTGGCTTGTACGCCTGCTTTTCTCCCTTCTTTTTCATTCTCGGGATAAATTTTTCTTTTGAAGCTTCGAATTTCACCTTTTCTTTCTATATTTCTAAAATGTTTCTCAAAGCAGTAATATTTTATTTTCACTTTCTGGAAATAAAGACGATTTCTTTCTGACATTTGCTGCAAGAAGCATTCTTTATTATATTTTCTGGTTCTCCTGGTGTATGAATTACTGTCATAGAACTATTTCTATATTACTGATTTAACATTTATATTGTTAACTCAAAGTTTGTGTTGGCATTATACCAGCAGCAACTCTCACTGTGCTTGAGATGTGCGTCTCCTTAGGCACTGACTTACTCATGAAAAGCCATTTCTTTCTCATGTTATGAGATTGTTTCAGTTCACTTTACAAGCACATATGTTCTTCTGTCAGAAAAATGTGCATTTTTTACATATACCATCAATAACAAAGGTTGACTAACATTTTTCTTGAGAGAGTAAGAGTTTGGAAAAATATGAACATCAATTTTTTTTGCAGGAACACTAGAGAAAGTACACCTTGCAGCATGATTAGAACCATCGATGCTAAGTGTTCACCGCCTGGATCTTCGACTAAGCAAAGAAGTCAATCTGTCCCCATTCCAAGGGTCGAAAATGAGCTGCAAAACACAGTCCCTACCGAACAACAACTAGAGGAATTCTTCGCCAAAGCTGAGGAGGAAATGCACCGCCGTTTCATTGAGAAGTACATTATTTCTCATCACATGAATCATTTGCTAATCTTATTCCCCCCCTTACCATTTGTCCTAACTAGTGAGTGCATACATATGCTTAGGTACAACTTCGACGTGGTGAATGATGTGCCCCTGCCCGGGCAGTACGAGTGGGTCAAAGTGGCTGCGCCTTGAGCTGGGCTCATCATATTTAGTTAGAAGGACTCACATAGTGAGAGGTGTTAGAATTACTATGTCGCCCCTGCAACTCTCAGTTGCTGTAAAGTGGAGCATGGAATATCTTATCTTAGGTGTCTGTTTGTAGAGGAAAAAAGTTAGATTTTCAGACTAACCATTTAGAAAGTAGGAAAACCGCACAGAATGTAGTAATGTTAGGCTTTTCTCATAAAGAAATTGCATCATCATCTTCTTGTAATTTCTATTCTTTGCAGTCTCTCTCTGTTAGGTAGGTAAGTTTCTTTCTTGCGTCAGACTCTTGCTTAGTGTTGTTGTTGTTGCTACCTTAATTTCTTGGACACATGCCTTCACCTAATCGCAGAGAAATAATAATATAAAAGGAAAATAAGATGATGGGTCGAAAATGGAGATTTCTGAATAGATTTTACTCAAAGGTACGTCTTTGGGAAAAAGGGAGAAAATAAAGATAGATTCTGCAGATGCCTCATGGAACAGCAGAATCTTCACAGTTGTTTGTCGTCTTCATATCTCAGAAATACTGTTAAAACTTCATTCACTGCTGTAAATCGGTATTAACGTGCTTCCTTTTCCAAGGCAAGGTCTTGACTCTTGAGGATGTTATAAAGTTTGTTGTAACTTTGGTCTATATGACTCACATGTGGTCCATTACATGCTTGTTTTTACCTATGCGTCTAATATCAATAATCCTAAGCAAGCAATAAAAAACCTGACTGATAGGCTTGAGGTCTCTGAAACGTGCTTAAAAATGGCAATTCTATCTATCTATCTATCTGATTTCCTATCCTATATAAACATCATGAAAGTGTGAACTCATGTCGCCTTCATCACTTGGTCACACATTAAAAGCTGCTTATCTAAAGCACAAGTTGGCATTTATTGAACCTTGTTCGTTCGTACTCTATACTTGCTTTCGAATGGTGTGACTTATTGCCTTGTTTTCTTCTTGTTATGGTTCACATGGGACATTTTGCACGGCTCTGCTCATGTTTTTTTTTTTTCTCTATTATCTCTTCCATTTTTTTTGGTTTCTGCTTGTAAGAAAAACTCGTGACTGAATGAAAAATGAAATCTTTTAGTACACAAGCTTCGATGTTTGTAGCCTGAGCCTTGCTGGGACCGTTGTATTGTAGTAAGCTATATATATTTTTCCTTTGTATGATATATAAAACGGATTGTAAACATATCAGCCAGCGAATCCATATGATTATCGTATCTCATGCGTACAGTGAATAAGATGCCGTGTTTGTACTTTTGTCTATGTCTGGACATGATATAGATTCTCCCAAGCCCTTTGTTGAGTTTCGCTTCTTTCATGGCAATCAATGATTTCAGAAGCAGACAATAATACATTGCGAGCAATAATTAGTCACGAAGAATATTTCGCTTCAAACGTTTTACTCGAAAGCAATTCATCTCATCAAGATTCCCAAATTGAAGAACTAATGTAACTTTGGCTATAGATCGTTATTATTCAGGCAATTTCCCCCCAGTTGGATGGTATAGATTTGCATAAAATAAATTGTGTAGGGACCAATAACTAATTATCCATCATTTCCCGTGTGGGTCCCGCGATCCGTGACATTCGGGTCGGGTTTGATGGCCAACTAAACGCTAGTGAAGACTGAAGGTGAAGAGTATGGTTTAAAAAAAATACCAATTACATCAATCTGAACTGAAAACTCTTTGAAAATAGTTCGATCCATCACATTACTTTACAGTCGAGCCATGCGAATGTCATCCTTGATCCGCACTCAGTAGACTGTTTCTTGATCAGGGTTAATTCAGTGGCAATCGGCGGTCGAAGAGTTTGAGGAACCGTATCAGCTGCGATCAATTGGACTGGGGTGCAAAAGCTTGAAATTAGGGTTTGGAATCGTGTGAGGGTCACCCCTTCGTTCGAGTAAGATGCCATGGTTTGGGTTTTCCTGTGTTGATTTTAAACCACACCGTTGCATGTGGGGTTATCTTTTTTTTTTTTTTTTTTTAATGCATCTGCTTTATATTTTGAAGCTGTACTTATTGGACCTAATTGATTTCACAGGGCATATTGTGCAATGAGTGAAACTTGTGGGCATTTGAAATGGAAGCGGAGGATTCTAGCAATGCTTCTTCTTCTGTTCCTTCTTCACGGTTTTTCCATTTTACTATTCATCAGGGGTTTTCTTCTCACTCGTTATGAACTCTCTGAGTATAGTCAGTGTGACGACGTTTACAAGTCTCCTTGCTTTTCCCCGCCTAAGAATTCCAATCAAACAAAAGATGGTTCTTGCTGGAGTAAACCCGCCGTTGAGCGCCTTGTTATAATTGTTCTGGACGCTCTTAGGTTCTTTCATATTGTTTCTGTATGTCTTGTATCAGCAAGCTTGAATTTTTGACTCTTTTTAACAAGCATTTGGTTCTCATTTGCAGATTTGATTTTGCTGCCCCCAGCACGTTCTTTCCAGGAAAGTGCCTCAGTTTTTATTTTCCTCTAGTTTTGTTTCATATTCCCTGCTCTAGGAAGGAAGGATTCAACTTGTATGTTGGTATTTCTGTGTTGCAGAAAAGAAACCTTGGATGGATAAGTTACAAATATTGCTTAAAGTTGCTAGTCAGAACAAATCATCCTCTAGAATCTTTAAAGCGATAGCTGATCCTCCCACCACTAGCTTGCAACGCCTAAAGGTGATTTTGATTTATGTGGTACTTAATTAGCTAGCTTCTTCTACAATTTGTTATTCTCTCCCCTATCCTTTGTTGCTAACATTGTTATGACATTCTCTCTTAAGGGTTTGACTACTGGTGGCCTCCCCACTTTTATTGATATAGGAAATAGTTTTGGTGCACCAGCAATTGTTGAAGATAACTTGATTCATCAGGTCTGACCCGTATACCTCTACAAAGTAAGATTCATGGATGGTTGATCATGAAAAAGCAACATTAATTTTATGTTGGTTTATGTTCTGTGATGGATATTATTTGTGTTGTTGGTTTCAGTTAGTTCAAAATGGTAAAAGGATGGTGATGATGGGTGATGACACGTGGACGCAGTTATTCCCGGATCATTTCATCAAGTCTTACCCGTTTCCTTCTTTTAATGTCAAAGATCTAGATACGGTATTATTCTTTTATAATTTTTTTTATTTTACATTCAACACCACACAAATGTATGTTGTAAAATTCAATGTACTACTTTTCCTTTACCTATTTCAACTCTTGTCATTGGGCAGGTTGACAATGGCTGCATCGAAAATTTATTCCCTGCCTTGCATGAAGACGATTGGGACGTTTTGATAGCTCATTTTCTTGGGGTGGTAAGCTTTTTGTTGTTTGTTCTTATAATTGTAATAGTTTTTAACCTTTTGTTATTTGTACATGGAACAGGATCACGCTGGACACATATTTGGCGTAGAATCTACCGCAATGACTGACAAGTTAGAGCAGTACAACAATATCATAGAGGTAAATTTTGCGAGAAAGTCCCTCTTGACTGGCAATTGGGTTCTGAATTTCGCCGAATCCTTATCAGACCCTCATACCAAAAACTGTTTTTGCGAAGATGGATGTCAGTTCCAATCTTTTTGAATTGGAATCCACAAAAGAATGAACATCAACCAAGGATAGGGTTGAATTTGGACTTAGGAAAACACGTTCTTTATTTGGATATGCGGTTAAAACTATCAGTTTGTGGTTATCTTCTGTGTGGTTGATTCTAATTTATTACTAAAAATGTGGATGCCATGTTTTCTCCATACGTTAGAAAGTGATTGGAGTGCTGGAAAGCCAAAGCGGACCAGGTGGTTTACATGAGAATACTATGCTTCTTGTTATGGGAGATCACGGACAAACATTAAATGGTGATCATGGGGGAGGCACTGCTGAGGAGGTGCTGTCTCTGTTTCACTCTTTCTTATACATTGTATCTAAGAAAACTTCCAATGAACAAGCTCGTTTTACAGGTGGAAACGACTATGTTTGCACTAAGTTTAAATAAACCTCCACCTACGGCACATGCAGCGTTTGATAGTTTGTCTTGCAAACATGACACGGTATGGGTGTTTTACTATAACTGGTCTCGACGCCATTATCTGTATTTGTTTGGTGGATGATGCTAGCTACTATTCCACTACCTGTTGCTATTCTTGTATGTCGGTTCAGAGAATATTTATTAAACTTGGAAACGCCTAGATTTGAAAAATTATGAAAAAAGTTTTGGACTGACGTTTCAGAGAGAAAAATCTCTCGGGATATCTACTTCACCACATCCTCCAAACAGAAAGTTGCAATACATCTGTTAATATTTTCTGCCTTTTCTTACATGATTAACAGCATGGAAGGGAGATATGTGCCAGCTCTATTTATCAGGTCTGTAATGTGCTGTAATAATTGGATTCTCAAACATTCTTAAGCAGAATTTTGTGTTGCTGAATATGACCCTTGCACTGCAGCTTGATTTTGCTGTAACTGTTTCTGCTCTTCTTGGGCTCCCATTTCCTTTCGGAAGGTACAGCACCAAAGTCATACGATCTGAAACTTTTCCTTTCATTTTCTTCTTTTATAAGCAACACCATATTTCTGATGCTCGTTCTTCACCCTTGGGTTCCTGTGATGTCTGGCCCTGGATTTTTAAATCTTGCATTTCGTCACATGAAGATACTCTGGAGAAATGCAAAAAAATAATTTGTCTAACCTATCTTCAGCATTGGGCATGTCAATGCCGAACTTTATTCCTTAGCTGGTGGTTCATGGAATATGGAAGGCTCAGCAGCTGATGAAGGTCCTATTGCATCGAAAGTTGACAGTTGGATGCAGAATTATGTCAATGTCCTATGTATCAATTCTTGGCAGGTAGGTTAAATTCATTGGCTTTTACATGCCACGAATAACTGCTGTGAGTTTTTTCCTCTTTCATATGATAGTTTTTTTCCTCTGGTCCACACAGTCCTATGAACTTATGTTACTGTAACCTGGGTCATTAGAGATATGAACTTTTACCTTGTGGCTTGTGTACTGTTAGAAGATTTATAACTCAAAGGCATCTTCTTTACTATTGATTCTACAGGTGAAAAATTACATTGATGTGTACTCATCTTTGTCACTTATTGGATTTTCGGAGAATGAATTACTGCATGTACGGGAGCTTTATGCCAAAGCACAGGAACTTTGGTCAGTAACGTCGAAGATTCTTGTCGAGAATGAGAATCCTTCTGCATTTAGGAGGCAACTTGATGCATATTCAACGTTTTTGCAAAGAGTAGCATCACTGGCACGATCTAGCTGGACTGAGTTTAACTTGAAGCTGATGGGAATGGGTCTCTGCTTCCTGTTAGGCTCACTTTATCTCCATGTCTTTTTCATCCTCAAGCTGGAAAAGTTATCAGGATGTTCTTCTAGTTCCTCTGTCTATTCCTGGAAATCTATTTGGGTGATTTTTGCTATTCTCGTAGTGCTGATACGGGCATTCAGTTTTCTTTCCAACAGTTATATTCGTGAGTGTTCTACTCTAGCTTTATCTGAAAACGAATTTTGGTAGCTAATTGAAAAAATAAGCAGTTATATTCTTTTCCTTCACCGATTTTGGTCCTCATTTGATCTTTCTATGCAAATGCAGTAGAAGAGGGCCGAGTGGCTAGTTTTCTTTCAGCAACAATTGGACTGCTTCAGTTGCGCCAGGCGACACTAAAAAGGATGAGATTACTTGAAGTATGTTTCTCAACCAAATAATGTGTTTACATGCCTGAAATACGCTCCTCGATTGGTTGAATGTCGTAATGAATTTTCTGTTACATGACACAGTACACGATTGTTGGTCGCTCAATTTTCTTTCGTATTCGCAGGCACTGGTGCTTTGTCTATTGGTTCTTCTGCTCAGAATCAGTATTGAATTTGGACAACTGAAGCAGGCTGTCAATTCTTTATTCTTAAAGGTAGACTCTACTCAGATAGTGGGAATTGGAAGCCACTGTATGTATTTGACATACGCAGTGGAAGCCCTGCCAATATTAGCTATCATTATCATGGCATGTTTTCTGTACAAGAGCGTCTATTCCCGTACATCTAGGGGAATCGTGAAATGTGTCATTGCAGCTACTTTCTTTACTTATTTGCTTATACCCATATATGAAGCTTCTCGTAGTGGCCTACTCACTCCACACTCTTTGCTTGGAGGTAAAAATGGCTACGTTATACCTCGAGTGATATATGCTACTGGACTTGTGCAACTATTATTATTGGCCATAGACTGGCTTATTGCTCGGAAAGAGGATTTTAATATTGAAGAAACCACTGCTATCAAAGCATTGGCTCTGTTATCTGCATGGAGTTCAACGATAATGATTTTATCTGGAAAACAGGGTCCCCTGTTTGCCTTAGGATCTGTAATTGGAGGTGCACGCCATACCTTATCTTACGGTTTTTAATTTGCAGATGTTTGCATCAGTTATCTTTTACTTTTCATTGACATTCTTTGTATCGATGTTTAATATGAAGTTAGTTTGCACTCTGTAGGTTTTTGCTTAAGTAGGTTAACGTCACTAGAATGGAATCCTAAGAATGATGGCTCTGCATCGTCCTTTCCTTATGCACTTTCGGTTACACAGTGGAGTCTTCTGGCTGTGTGCTTCTTTTTTGCTACAGGCCACTGGTAAGATTTACATTCGTTGGGTAGGAAGGAGACTCAATATGTACTTGATGATCATTACGTTATCTAATCCAAGTTCGATGAATAGGAGGAGAGTGTGTAATGAAATGGAAGTCGTTTCATGTCATGAAAAATAACAATTTTCTCGAAGAGTTTTCCATCTCTGTTCTGATTATACAAAGTGAAACTTTCCTCTGGATGTTGATTTGCAGGTGCACTTTTGATGGCCTCAGATATGCTTCAGCATTTGTCGGGTGAGAAGTCGCACTTAGTGTTTTAAAGGATGATCTTTGAGATATATCTTGAAGAAGGATATTACCTAATTGCCCAACTCTTTCCAGGTTTGATGAGTTCAACATTGTACGCCAAGCGATTCTTCTGACCATTGAGACATTCGGCTTTTCTCACATCATCCCGATATTTGGCATCCCGCTCCTTATCGCATGTTCTCATCATCCATTAACGCAGAACAAACAAGCATTTTCACTGAGATTATCTCAAGTAAGTTATGTTCACAATTTTTAGTTCTCTTTATATTCTGTTCTTCATTTGAGCATTGATTCACCTTGCTCTTAATTTGCTTCAGGCATATTTAATATATGGTCTTGTTGCTTCCTTAACAACCACTTTCACAATGCTATGTGTAACGATTCAAAGGCGCCATTTGATGGTATTATTCTTTGTTGGGAACATTTTTGGGATTTGAAAATGAATTATGTCATCATTATCATCATCATTATTATTTATTTTCCTTGGCAGGTTTGGGGACTGTTTGCTCCAAAATTTGTGTTCGATGTGGTGGGTCTTCTTCTGGGCGACGTATTGATACTTCTGTCGTCACTCTATTTTATTGTTTGATCGATCATTGTTTCATTTTATTTTATTGCCTACCACAATTGTGTATCCGTATTAATTAAATCAGAATAATCTCAGTGCATCCCTTCAATACATATTTTTAGCATGTTTTGAAAAGAAATCCCTATGTCTGGTTTGGCTAAAGCCTTGCCTTCTCAACAACTAATTCGGCATCTTGCAAAAAATATATAGATAGGTTACTCTACTACAAAAATCATAATGATTTATTTCAAAATAATAATAAAAAAAAAGCAGTGATCAAACGTTCTATGGTTCTTGAGCCTCAATCTTGGAAGGCATTTGCAGAAAAATAGGGATCAACAACAATTCTACTAATACAACAAGAAGCTGCGCCTCAACGATATAATCTTGTATTCTGTTGAGGTAGTGAGTAACAAAATCTACGATAAGTTTCTGCAAGGAAAAAAAAAAGAAAAATAGAGATTCAAGAAGGAAGAAAGAAGACGAAAAACGTGGAGTATCTGAAAAATGCATGACTGTAATAAATGATGCAGAAGCAAGGAACTTACCTGGAAAATGAGCTTGCACAATTACAGAACTCCCATTCATGTTTTGACAAGTCAACAAGTTCCGAACTTCCGTCTTCAAACATTATCTGCAAAAGTGATACATACCCTGAAGAACAGTGTTCACAACTGAAATATCAAATTAAGAAGAGGACGTAAAGATTCTGTCTTACCAAATGTTTTCTTGTCATGGAATTAAATTGTCTTATCATCCCAAAGGACCTAGAAAAGACGAAGCATGATGAATGTTAACCACATATATATATAGAGAGAGTTGAAGTAGAGGTGGTGTGTTTCAGCTGAGTAAAGTTTTTTGCATCTTCATTTTACTCATGTAACCTACTGAACAATGCCAACAAACAAAAAGAACGTAGCTGAATGCACACCTTACGAGAAACTCACAAGGCATCCAAAGCATAACACCGATAAAACAAAGAAAATAGGCGGACAATGATAAAAATCAAGCAACTGACTCTATTTAAACCTTTTATCAGAATAGTGAAGCAATCTTATTATGCAGCCAGTGCAGTTCCTTCTTGTAGTTTTTCTTCTGTCACCAGGCTTAATTGGACCTCCTGAAGAGAGAAATAAAAGACAACATATTGACACTAAAAGCTATACAAGTCAATTGTTGAGGTATATGCGTTTGGGAAAGATAAACCATTCATAGGATCGAGAAGCACACCTAAACCAAGAAGTCCTCTAGCATTGACCTTCAGATTACATGATGCAGTGAGTTAGTCGAAGTGATAAACAGTGAGCTTGAGAGAATATCCGTCAAGAAATTAAATTTTCCAAAAATAGTTGGAACCTACACTTGGTAAAAGTTTGCTTGTGTCAGGAGAGTCCGCAGCCACTTGTTTAACTCCCAATTTCCGACGACAGTCCACAGCACCACAGTGGCAATTCTGGTCAGCACCAAACTGCACGAACCTGCCATGAAAGTCAGATTGTATTACCATATAAATTACATCAATGCCAAGGAACTACATGCAGAACAAACTTCTCAGTAACATGCAGAAAACCCATACTGATAGTCATAGGTCAGGTGCTCGCCCTTTCTAATATTACGAGTGGCAAATATGCCAATTCTCGTCTCGCCATCAATCATCCTGTAATAGGGTCGTCTAGTAAGAAAAACGTGGGACCTCAAATATGATAAACTGTAAAGAATCATCTAACCATTTCTGCATTTCAGTATTTGGGCTGCAGCTGTGATTTATGTATCGGGACTTGTTTCCCTTATAAGTGGCATCAATCACCATGTCCCGATTGATTTCACAGAGGTAAAAGTTAGTTTCTCCATGACGTTTCATTTTCCAAAGTCTTTCCTCACATGTTTTATCATCAATAACTGCAAAGGTCACAGAAAACTTTCACATACAGATAATGTTCTATTCGTAAATATAAAGACTCAACTCAATAGGTGGAACTTCATACCTTCACCAACGTATTCAATTACAAACTCCCCTTTCTCAATATCTTCTTCGGCCACAACTCCCAATCCACATTTATCAGTCTGAAGGAAGCACTTCAATTTATTTAGGCAACGAGTATAACATTTGTGCACATTTGTAACAGGCAAACCCACGCCAAGAAAAGACGGAGCGTTTACCCTCACAACTTTCATTTTCTTCATAATTCTTTGGTGAAATGGCTTGTTCATGCATGAACTCCCACATTTACAGCCAGCGGTGCAGCTAGACCTAAGCATGCTGGAATAGAAGACAACTTATATACCAACCGAAAATATTCATCCTTCCAGCTAGAGAGGTTAAATACACACATTCATCATATAAGAGAAATGTGGCAAAGCTTATTGTGAACAATTTGAAAGAACGACGAAAGGTTAAATACACACATTCATCAAAATCTTAACTCCACTATGTACATCAATAACAATGGAAGAATGCTTAGTCTAGCAGTCCTTACCCACAAAGACAATCTTTACCACAAACACCAGAAGCTCCAGCTGACGTGCTACATAAACAAAATATTCCATCGTCTTCCAAACGCCTTTTAATCTTCTTGGTCAGATATATATCTATGAAAGTTAAGCTCAACAAAAACAAACTCAAACAGGTTATTGCAACCAAGGAAGAAGGAAGGATCAGAAATCAAATGTGAATGAGGGGAAAAACAGAGCCATATAATTGTAATGGAGGATGACAATATTTAGGTATAGACGGCTGCTCATGAAGTAAAATTCATCAAGAAATTCATTCAATGCCAAAGAATAACGTAAATATCAGTTCTTGTGCTGATGGATACTTTTCCTGATGGAATTATAAGGCAGAGGTTTTGATTTATTATATGATTCAGGCAGCTCAAAATCAATTGGACTTCCAAGCTGTTTCACTAATCTATTGAATACCTGTTCAACCCCAACACATTTGGCCTTCTGGAAAAAAAAAGAATTACAGTTAAAAAGACTAGGCTTAGGATAAGGCCAACATATCGAACACAACATTGAGTGCCAACGACGGAAAACGAAACACAAATCTGAAAAGCAGTTCCACATGACATAAAATATTTGCAAAGTGGGGTGATCAAAATATGAACAATGATCTACTCTTCTTCCCTTTCACAAAACATGAACCTCAATTGCAGGAAGCGAACGCAAATTTGTAACTTCATTTTCATATCGCTCCATCTTGAAAAGCAACACGTATGAAACTTTGACATAAAAGAAATGCGTCCACTTGGCAGATAGTTAATCCTCAATGAAAGAGCAAACAACTTATGTCAATGTACCACGAACGAAAGACAAAGCAGAAGTGAATGAAGTAAAGTAACATTTCAACTATATTATGCATTATTAAGTCACAGACAAGTGAATTTATGATTACTCTACCCTTCTCAAAGCCTTCATCCTATTAACGCCAAAAGAAAACAAAAAAACGAATGACCGTCAGTGATTCAAGATGTACTCAACATAAGAAAAATCAGATATCCGTTTCCTGCTCAAACAAAACTGCTGGCTTGGTCCCAGAAAAATCCTGATTCAGCTAATGAAACAACTCTGTAATGGATGGTTTGTGACGACAAAGATGAGGTTTTGAACAGTGAGAATGTTCGCTCCTAAGTGAATTGAGCCGAGAAGAAGGAGATGGCTTCGTTGGGAGGAATTGGTGGAAGGAGTTGAAGTGTTTTGCTAGAGTTTTAATCGAATTTGGATTTGGCTCGAAGCTTAGATATGAGAGAGACAGAGAGAATATTGAAGGAGAAGAACGACAATTGACGAAAGTAACTACGCGCTGGCACTACGTGGATTATTGCAGGTTAATTTTTACATTTTCTATTTGTATATAATGCCTTTCCAATAGTTTTCAAAAGTTGGGGATGTAGCTCAGATGGTAGAGCGCTCGCTTAGCATGCGAGAGGTACGGGGATCGATACCCCGCATCTCCATTTAAATATATATACTATTTATCATCTTTTTTTTTAAAAAAAAAAATCGAGGAATTTCATCTTCTTCATCAATACGGTATATCATCAATTCGATTTGATTATTACAACCTAAAAACGATTTAGTAATTTTAATGTAAAACGACGGTTGGGGTTTAGCTGCAACTTCGCAATCCATTTTGCCTCTTACGCCTCTTAACAATTGGAGAGATGAGCGACCCATCTGAAAGTTGTAATCTTGCCGCACACAACGATCAAACACAAGGTTACTTCGCCAGCTTAGCCCTAGAGTTTTTTTTTTATATTTTATGAGTTGAATGCCTTTATGGATGTGAATCGTCAATGCAAAGACTGGTAAGGGGCTATGTTCTGAAATGTCTTTGTCAGGCCTACGTAGTTTGCCCCAACTTGTTCTGCCTTTTTCTGTATTTTGCTAGCTCATATTTGCTACTAACTTCGATTCTTTCTGGGCTGAAATTCGTGTCTAATTATTACAAACAGATGATGATAGCGTCAAAGAAAGAAGCTCAGATCAAAGACGAGCATCGCCGGGAGAACCTACATGCATTATATGTGGTCGATACGGCGAATACATATGCGACGAAACTGATGACGATATTTGCAGCCTCGAATGCAAGCAAATCTTACTCGCCCAAGCCGCAGATAGGCAGAAAACTCCTTCCACGAAAGCAAAACTACCCGCGATAGACGACTGCTTCTACGTCAGAGACGAAAACAGTAAGCGCGAAAATCGAACCAAATTCATCAACGACCAAGACGAGCTTATGAGGAAGAAACTCGACATATCCGTAAAGGGAGGAAACAGCATTCCCAGCCCCATTCTATCCTTCAGTTCTTGCGATCTTCCACAAAGGCTCCTTCAGAACTTAGAATTCGCTGGCTACGAAATGCCCACGCCCGTTCAAATGCAGGCAATCCCAGCTGCTTTGGCCGGCCAAAGCCTCCTCGTCTCAGCCCAGACTGGCTCGGGGAAAACTGCGTCTTTTCTAGTCCCCATAATTTCTCACTGCTCAAAGCTAGAAACCGATAAACAGAAGCCTCGGGCGATCGTCCTCGCTCCTACTAGGGAGCTCTGCATACAGGTCGAAGAGCAGGCCAAGATTCTGGGCAGAGGCCTTCCCTTCAAGACAGCTTTAGTAATCGGGGGCGACCCAATGGCTGGCCAAGTCCACCGCCTGGAAAAAGGCGCGTCGATGATCGTGGGCACGCCGGGCAGGCTAATTGATCTACTAACGAAGCACGACTTCGATTTGGGCAGCGTCTCAATTCTCGTCCTCGACGAAGTCGACTGCATGATCGAACGTGGATTTCGCGACCAAGTGACTCAGATTTTCCAGGCTCTGTCTCGGCCCCAAGTGCTGATGTACTCTGCGACCGTCTCGAAAGAGGTCGAAAAAGCTGCAACCTTTATGGCGAAAGGCGTCGCCTTTATCTCCGTGGGAAGAAATCCCAGCAAGCCCAATCGAGCGGTTAAGCAAACTGCGATATGGGTCGAGTCGAAGAAGAAGAAACAGAAGCTCTTCGACGTACTGATGAGCGAGCAGCACTTCAAGCCGCCCGTCGTGGTTTTCGTGGGCTCGAGGCTCGGCGCTGATCTGCTCTGCGAGGCGATTACATTCACGGCTGGGAAGAAAGCGCTGTCCATCCACGCTGAGAAGACGATGAAGGAGAGGAGGGATGCGATGAGTTCGTTCTTGGTGGGTGAAGCTGAAGTGCTCGTGGCGACTGGGATTTTGGGGCGGGGAGTCGATTTGTTGGCTGTGAGGCAGGTGATTGTTTTCGATATGCCTAACTCGATGAAAGAGTACGTTCATATGGTTGGGCGGGTTGCAGAAGGTGGGGCGGCGATTGTCTTTGTGAACGAAGAAGATAAGAGGCTTTTCGAGGGGCTTGTCGAGGCGCTCGAATCGTCGGGTGCTGCGATTCCCCGCGAGCTGGCGGCTGCTAATTCGAGGTACATGGCGAGTTTTCGATCCTCGGTTGGTAGGCCTAGAAAGAAAATGAGGCGTTAGTTAGTACAATTACAGAAAATCATGAAATTTTGGTTTTATGTTGTGTTTTGGATTGAGTCGTCGTACGTGCATATTTCAGAATCGGTAGCGAGTTTTACATAGTCGAGGAATTCATAGTTTGCATCTTAATTGGCTGCTTAATCTGGCATTCTGATTGTTATTGATAATATTTTAAACTAAAACGGTATAGAAACGATCAGACGAAAACTAAAATGAGCGCAAGACTGAGATACAAGCAGAAATGGAGAAACCCAAAAGAAGGGAAACTGAATAAAAATCAAGCATCGAATTACATAGCACCGTTGTTTGTCACAAGCAAGTTTCAAACTCATACGACTTTCGACACAGTACTAAATAGTACATGTCCTTTCAAGACTGACAAACTACCATTACAAACACATCTAAGACCCAAAACCAACACCGCAAAACAAAGTGCGGAAAACAAAGGAAGATATGCATGGCCTATGCACACCTGGGCAAGGCAAGAAGAGGAATAAGCCATGGCGAGCTCCTTCCACTTGTTTGCCACAATGCATCATAGGTCAATGATTCCTACATTAAAAAACTATTATTTGCTGTGCAACACAAACACGCTGAATTATCTTGTGAAAAAACCACGAAGAGCGATCGTCTCTTCGCTACTATTCACTTAATCAGTTATCAACATCCACTTCCAGATTAGGGTTGGCAATACCAGCCTCTTCTATATGATCTCGTCCCATAATCACACGATCAGACGATTCCATATCATCACTCTTAGCGAGTGTCAAAGCACAGTAATTCTCTCCCGAATTTTCGGTTGCTTCAGATTTCTCCTCCGCCTTAAACTCCTCATTTGAATAGTCTTTTCTCCCTTCAGCATTTGCGAACTCAACATCCTTTTCATCTTTGATCACTTCGCTAGCGTTATGTCCTAAAGTAACATTCTTCTCCACCTCACCATAGGCCTCAGCAGTGTTCAAAGCATCGGATATTTTCACTTTAGAGCTCCCTTCTCCATGATGCATATTGTCTTCGCTGGACTCCTCGTTATTGTCCTCCATGGAACGGACTTCCTCCTCATGGCTCTCAGTATCATTCTCAGAATCATTCTCCAACACCTCCTCCATACCATTTCCCCTCCTCTCCAAGAACTGCAACCTTCTCCTCAAATCCCCCAACTCCCTCTCCATCAAGAACAGTCTTTCCTTCAAAATAAGGTTTTCCTCTTCCAACTGTGCAATATGAGTATCCTGATCATCGACCCTGTTTTCCAACACGTTGTGGAACTCCATCCCACCAGCACTGTTGGGGTTGAATACCATCTCAAACCGACTCAAGTCTTGGTCCAACCTCCTCTCCACTTCAAGGTGCTCCTCGACATCGCTCTCGCTAGACCCTCCATCATCTTCCTCGTCATCTTCATGCCCAGGGGAAGATCTCAACCTAATGAAGCCCTTCATCGATCCATACCCGTCCACACCCCATTCTTCCTTCGCCGTGTCCACCAAAGCCTCCCTAGATGGAGAGAAAATTGGAGTCGGCAAAACAGCTGGAGTACCGGGAGATGGAGACACCAATGATGCAATGCCACCGCTCTTTTTAGCCCTGATTAAGAATGAAGTCGTGTTCCTAGGAGCATAGGGAGCAGACCTATTACCATAGTAGTTGTTATAATTGTAGCTGTTAGCCCCGCCAACGGTCTTGTTATTACCCATATTTTTATTGTTGTTATTGAACTTTTTCTTCGGAAAGAATTTCCTAGTCTTCAGCCTATTCTGACTAGGGGTGGTTCGGTACGGTATACCGTACCAAAACTGTGATACCGTATACCGTACCGAAATTTCGATATCGAAAAAAAGCATGCCAATACCATATCAAAATTTCGGTATCCCTTAAATTTCGATACGGTATCATACCGAAATTTCGAAACGGTATCGGTATCATACCTTCTATACCATTCACACAGAAGGTTTTTACCATGCGTGTCCCATAACTCGTTAATTCGTTGTTTTCGATTTTTTAGTCAATTCAAACTCCTTGTGCCCCAATAAGATGGATTATTAATACCAAATTTTCTAAAATAAAAAGATTTTTAATTCATAAAATAACCTTAAATAATTGACATATTTTAGTCAGTCTCCTTAGTAAGACAAAAGAACTTTACGTAACCACAAAATAAAACTTTCAATTCAAACTTCTTGTTTTTTTAATGTAAGTAAATTATGGTGGGCCTCAATAATATTATAAAGTTGGGTATAGTTAATAATTTATGGGCTAATAAAATTTGTGAAGATCCTTATAATATTTTAATCCATTATATATTTTTTTGAAATAATATAATATATGTAGGTGTGTGTGTATATATATATATATATAATATTAAAAATTTTAGTATTTCGGTATTTCGGTATAATCGGTATACCTAATTTTTGAAATTTTCATACCATTACCGTACCGAAAATTTTCGGTACGGTATCATACCTTACCAAAAACTTCGGTATACCATAATTTTCGATATTTTCGGTACGTTTCGATACGATAAGGACGGCATAGCGGTATTTCGGTATATTTCCCCAGAGCTGCAATTCGTTCAAACCAGGCGGCTGATAATTGCCAAAGTTCACATTCCCGACGCTGCCACCAGTTCCAATCATATTCCCGACACCGCCAACAGCTCCGATCATACTCCCGACACCTCCTCCGGGAATTCCACTGGAACCAGTAATCAGGTTTTGCGAAAAGTCTTTTCTCCTATTATCATTCGTTTTGTTCATCCTTTTACCCTTCCAATTATTCCTAGGTCCCAAAGATTTATGATAAGGTGGCAGTGGTTTAATGGAACCAGGATTGGGGTTAGAGAGGTTAGGGTTCTGAAATTGCGGAAGAGGAGCTGCCCACATACCGTAGTTTCGATTCATCGGTACCATCTGCCCAAAAGAGATACAAAAGTTAATAATCTAAATTGAGATAGAGCATTATAAGAAGCTGAAAATAAAGAGGTTTATACATATTCATTAATTACCTGAGGTTGAGGCTGGGGATTCATCTGATTCATAGTCATCGCGTTCTGACTCATGCTCATCAATTGCGGTTGCTGTTGTTGCGGCGCTTGATTCATCATTGCTTGTTGTTCGTTCATCTCAGCCACTCACACCGACTGCAATCAGTTCTAAACAGATCAATTAAAAAAAACCCTAAAATCACATATATGTTTTTTTCAGGACTAATTAATACACCGATATGTTCGCTATTTCGACTCACCAGAACGACAAGGTTTCAAATTCCAACTAGGAGTCGTCGAAAGAGAAAACCACGATCAAAACTCAAATCGGCAATCAAACCCTACAAAATGAAGAAAACAAAAACAGTAATCCCAGGTTATCAATATGTGAAAGATTGAAATAGATCTATCATTGCAAGCTAATCGAGTTTCAATCTTCCTTTCTGGCGTTCGAATTATTAATACTATTTAAATCTTTTTCTTGTTCTAAAAATTTCCAGATCGATTTTGTGTGACGTCCAGAGCGCGTGTGCACGAGGTTAGCGCTGTTTATATCTAAGGAAGGCGTGATGAATCAACGGACGGATGAGATCATCGACTGGGTTTCAACGGTTAGGATTTGAAAGCGTTTGTAGATAAGAGCGATTGGAGTATTGTAAGATTAGGTTTACTTTAGATTTTGTCGATACGGAAAGTATCCTCATATTCGGCATTATTTACACTTGAGTACCAAGGAGTTCAACACGACGTCGTCGTCGAATATGTTTTATCGTGTTCTTGGGTTTTGTTTTTTTATCCCATTCTTTTTCTAAAGGTAAAGGAATTCTCTTTCTATTTTACCCAAGTTTTATTGTTTTGAGAGTCAACTAGATAGAAATTTAAACATTTTCAATCAATTCAAGCAACAACAGCCTGCAAACTCTAGCAAATTTTAAGTCAAGCAAGCCGTCTCTCATTACATAAATACAACGTATTACCTTAGAAGACTCACATTTGTCACCTTGCTACCGTGTCAACATATTTTTGCATCATTACTCAACTCATACATAAGCATCCCCACATTGGCAACAAGAAAACAAAATCAAATCCTTGTTCATATTCACTCGAAATCTTCTTTTCTTAATTATCAACAATTCACTGTCAATTTTCGTTCTACCAAATTAGATATTTATTGTGTAAGAACATGCCAATGTCACTCGAAGATCTCTTAGCAGAAGAAGGCTTCAACAGAAGAAGATGCAAAGGCTCCCTATACGGCAAAAACCCGTCGGGCCCTTTGATGATCGTCCCGAAAAGGACGGTGAGGACGACCTCAGACGTAATACCTCGTCGCCTTCCAAAGTCCGAGTTTTCGATCCAAAATCCAAGACTCGAAAACCACAATAGGACAGAAAAGAAGACCTACAATGACTATTATAACCGACCGAGCTCAAGCGGATCGAAACCTTCGGTAGGTCCTGAAGAAGAGTGCACTAGGGACGATTACGTAATTAGACACAGAGAAGACGACGAGGGAAGAACGGACCCCACTCCAACCATTCCCGCCCTCGACGAAATCGTGGTAAAAGCAGTCGTCTCGATTCTGACGTGCCACGTCGGACGTTTTCTAGCAGACGACGAATTCAGGTCGTCGATTCGCCACGTCAGCTTCGCCTCTTTGAACTCCTTCGGGCCCGAATAAGGCTTGGACACTGAGAGCAGAGTGGTCGAAACCCTAGAACGAGCCATTGAGACGATCGAACGAGCCGCCGAGGGGAAGGCGAATTTAAAAGAAGTGAAGCGCGCTTCGTTACGGCTCAGCGTCATCACGGGCGCGTCGAAGGAAGGGTTTACGTCGGGCATTCCCAACTCCCATCTATCGGCGTGCGCCCATCTCTACCTCGGCATCGTTTACGCCATGCAGGGCAAAAGCGGGATTTCGTCGAAGCATCTCCTTCGAGTTTTTTCGGAATCGCCTTTCCAGGCAAGGACGGCTTTATTGCCCGATCCTTGGGATCGTCTGTTTGGGGCGCACCTTCTGCACTTGAAGAGGTGGTACGAGGAAGAGGCCGAGAAATTGGTCGTCGATTCGCCGGGCCATCTCGAGGGAGTCTATAATGAGGTTTTGGACAGGGGAACCCGCGTTTTTTCGATTTATTACAGAGATTGGTTGACCGAAGGAGTTGGGGCACCTTCGTTGCCCATTATCGAGGCGCCTCGCTCAGTTCGAACGAAGGCGAAGGAAGTTTTTCAAGGGCAAAAGGGCAGTCTGATCAGCCGCAATGCGTCGCCTAATCGGCCGATGGTGAGCAAAAGATTTTACGACGAAGTGTTCAGATTTTAGCATAGATCGGGCAATAAATTCGACGTCCGCAGAGAAGGAGACGACATTGAAACCGAGCTCGAGAAAAATCAGTTATCGTCGACGGCGTCTTAAAATTTACGGCATTTGTAGTATAGGAACTCATCCGCTGCTATAAACACCGTACGTCCCTTTTTTTTTTTCTTGCGCCAAGAACGAAAACGATAAAAACGCCCACCATCGAAACAGTTTCTAATATTTACACAGTAAATACGACGACGAGACGCAGACTACGACGACAATAAGAAACACGGCCTTATTCGACAAAAGCGATTGAAATCGAAAGTGCAATAAAACAAAAATCATCTATACAGTCATCAAGCTCCAATCCCGACACTATTGCTCCGTTCCTCCTTCTCCTTCCCGTCGTCCTCCTCCCCAAACGAAATCTCCTTATATCCCTTAGCGCACGCCAGGTAGACCACAAAGTCCACCACGGTCAGGCCCGCGATCAAGAAATAGAACCGATCCATGTGCCCGCGATTCAAATCGTTGGGTATCCATCCCGGGTCGTTCTTCCCCGCCGTGATTCCCATCACCACGTTCACGAGCATGCTGCTCACGAAGTTCCCCAAGGAGATCGACGCCATGCAAAGCGAGCTTCCGAAGCTCTTTATCCCGTCGGGCGACTGCGAGTTGAAGAACTCGAGCTGGCCCACGTACATGAACACCTCCGACGCCCCCACAAGTGCGTACTGAGGCACCTGCCAGAAAACGCTCATGGAGCTCTCGGCCCGGCCCGGCTCGACCCTCCTGAGCCGCTGGATCTCCGTCAGGCCCGCAGCCACCATGGACATGAGCCCAATAATCAGCCCGATGCCCATGCGTTGGAGCTCGGATAGGCCCTTGGGGTTTCCGCTTAGGCGTCCGGCGATGGGAACTAAGATTTGGCGGTAAATTCCAGTGCACAGTAGGACGCTGCATATGTCGAAGACGGACATGCTGGCGGCCGGCAGCTCGAATCTCCCGATCTTCTTGTCCATGACGTCCCCCTGCTCGACGAAGAGCGAGGCCATTTGGGTGAAGATTACGGAGTATATGATGGTGCATAGCCATATTGGAAGCATACGAAGTATGCACTTGACCTCCTCGACCTGCGTCACCGTGCAGAGGCGCCAGAGGTTTTCCGGACCGGTCTTGTCTTCCTCCGTTATGATTGCCGCCTTGTCGAGGAACCTGTCGGAAAAATAAATAATCCTTGTCAATCGAATGTGTTTGGTCTCGGTCGGGGTTCGAATCCCACGACTCTATCGTGCTGTGTGAATTTGGGCGTATTCGTCTGGCCCCTGGAGATTAGTCCGATAGCCCCACTTGATGGAGTGGAAATATTCCAGAATCGTCAAATAAAAAAAAAGTTTTGTCTTACCTACTCAATTGGATATAACTGATCGATATGCGGCAAACATAACACGGAGTAAAAAAAATCGAATATATGAATGTTTCTAATGTTTGTGGACTCACTCGTATTCGTCGGTGTGGTAGATTTTTCGGCTACCCTTGATGGCGGACTCCGAGCCTTCAACCTCGTAGAGCGATTCGCCCTCCTTGAGGCTCGCTTTCGACTTGTTGTAGGCGGCGGCCACGACCTGAACCACGCGGATTATGGGGTTCCCGCACGGCTCGAGGTGTCGGTACCCCGGCGAGCCGAGGAGGAACGCGACAAAGGCTAACCCGGCCGAGCCGGCCGACGCCCAGAACCCGAGGGTCCACTGCCCTCTATCCTCGTAGTAGACCAAGATGGTGTTCGAAAAAAGGGAGCCAACGTTGAGTGCGAAGTAGAAGTAGCAAAAGAACGCCGACTTTGACTTCCTCTGCTCGGGCTGGGACTCGTCGAACTGGTCGGCCCCGAAGGTGGCTATCGTTGGCTGGTGGCCGCCGTAGCCGAGAGCTATTAGGTATATAGCAATGTAGAATAGGTACGGGCCGTAGGGCGTGGACGGCGAGCAGACTAGTTCGCCGTCCGCGCACCCCTTCGGCTTGAGGAGGAGAAGCCACGACGTCAGAGAAAGAAGCACCAAGCCCTGGAAATAAGAGGAAGCACGGCGGTTCGAAAGGTCATTTCCATAACTAAAACGACGACGATGAAATTTTAAGGTCGATTATTGTTAGATAGCAACTGCATCTAAAAGCTTAAACTTAAACGGAGTATATTATATTTCCACCATGCCATTTCACGAGTAGGCCGACTTCTTTCTTATCTCAACTTAGATGACCACTGAACCTAAACCCTTGTGTTTAAAGGGAGTGCATCATATTTTAATCTAATATATGAATCTGCTAAACAGACCAACAACGGTTTAATTACCACGATGAATATGAGTTGAAAGACGGCGCAAGTGAGGTATCGTCCCCAGTATGAATCGCTGAGGAACGCCCCGACCAAAGAGCAAAGGTAGACAGTGCCCGTCCAAGTGCTGATGTTGTTGGCCGCGGTGGCGTTGTCCTGCCCGAGCACGCGGGTGAGGAAGAGAACTAAGTTTACGCCCACGCCGAAGAAGGCTAAAGTCGCTAGTCCTTGATTCGCTGCACAGTAATTCCAAGTAAAATATTTCCACAAATTTCAGACGAACGAAACGAATCGCCGGAGAAAAAGAAACTTAGCAAGAAAAAGGCGAGAAATTATAAGTCATTTTAATAAGACACCTAACAAGATGAAGGCATGGCCCCAGCCGCCGGTGGTTCTGGTGGAAGGTATTTCTACGGAGAGGGGCTGCAGTTCGCGGCTGTATAGGGCTTCGGTTTCCTGACAATTACGATTCGATTACTAGAAATATACGGAAATTATTACCTTGAATGTAATAAAGACAGCAATAAGCAACCAACCTTTGTCACGGGCTCCATTATTCTCAGTTTGAAGGGTTGTTCAATTGAAGAGAATCAAAGGTTCTGAAAATGCATGAAACTAATTAATGTAAGCCATGCATGCCGGTAAAAATCTCAGATCATTGTTTATCAAAGTAAAAAGCATATATATATATATATATACCTTTTCCTAAACTTGACGAGGGACAGAACGAGGAGCTCAGGGATGTTTCTAGACTCCGGCGAACGTAAAGACTCTGCGACCAAAAGGGGGACAGCTGACCGGGAAATTACACGTCGACTCGGCGGAAAATGGCCAGTAAAACCTATTGTCATTTATGGTGGAAACAAAATAGCAAACTTATATGATGTATAATATATTATATCAAAACCCTGCAATTTTCTACACTCTATACACTCTTTTATTTGTTGAAGGTGGAGAAAGAAGACGAGAAGAAGGTGAAGATGCGTTCTTGATTATTGTGTAATGTGATGAAGATAAGATGGGAAACGTTGTTAAATTGCGAGTATTAGTAAATGTAACTAACAGATCCTAATCTTACTCCTACTTCTAACTAAAATTAAGGTTGATCGGTTCATAAAAGATACTGTCGAATATGCATGTGTTGTGAATCTGGACGCTTCTATAATCTACACCGAGTATTATAACGCCATCTTTATTTATTTTATTAATTTGACTGTGTTTAATTTTTTTTTCAAGTCTGATTTATTTGTTTTTGCTTTTTTTTTTGGGTTCCAATTCCAACTTTCGCCATGCAATATACTGCGCATTCAATACTAAGGAGTCTTTCTTTAACCATTTGTTATTTGTTTTGACAACTATTTTGAGTTAATTACCCATGTTAGTGGATAGATTATTTTTGGAATACACCTATATTCTGGGAAGAAATGTTATTTAGGAAACAAATTTGTTAAAAAATTACTCTTTAAACATATATATAGCTAGCAATTTTCACTTGTTATTTACTACAGAAACCTGGTCAATATCTCAATGCAACACTTCAAAGGAAATTTTCTATGAAGAATGTGTCAAACATAGTTTTATTATGTGACTATGATCATGCTCAATTTCTAAATGTTAATTTAAAAAATTAAATAATCATTTGTTCGACAAGATTCTTTTTTATATAATATTTCGACTTCATAAGTTCTTGCATTATGCGAGTCTATTAAGCAATAACATGGCCCACTAAGTTGAAGAATGTAAAATTAAAACAATGAATAAATATATACGCAGCCCATTTGCCAAAACAACCCAAGCAAAGCAACGCAGAGAAAAAAAAAAAGAAGAAAAAGAAATAAATGGCAGCACAAAATTACAATCTCGAGTACTCCACAGTCGAAGCGAGCAATGGAATCGAGCTCCATTTGAGGATATTCACTCCCAAAGATTCGCAAAATCGTCCCATCAAAGACAACTTAGCAATCGTCTTGGTCCACCCATACTCGCTACTCGGCGGATGCCAAGTCCTTCTGATGGGAATCGCCGGCGGGATCGCCGCCAAGGGCTACAAAGCCGTGACCTTCGACATGAGAGGCGTCGGAGAATCCACAGGGAAGGCTTCAATCACGGGCTCTAAAGAAGTTCAAGACGTCGTCGATGTGTGCAGATGGGTTTCCGAGAATCTGAACGTTGACGGGATTGTGCTCGTGGGTTCTTCCGCTGGTACTCAAATTGAGCTTCAAATTTCAACTTAATGTGACCTAATTGCGTCGAATTTTGTCTTGACTTTATTCGTTTTTAGCTTAGCCCATCAGCTCAATGGCATTCATCAGTTCTTTCATATCTTTAAATAGGCGCGCCAATTGCTGGCTCCGCCGTGGACAAGGTGGAAAGAGTGGTGGGATTTGTGAGCATAGGCTATCCATTTGGCGTAATGGCTTCGATCTTATTCGGAGGACACCATAAATCCATACTGAAATCTCAGAAGCCAAAGCTCTTTGTGATGGGAACTAAAGATGGCTTCACCAGTGTGAAGCAGCTCAAGAACAAGCTCAAATCGTCTTTGGGCCGCACAGAGACGCATCTAGTCGAAGGCGTAGGCCATTTCGAGATGGAAGGGCCTTCGTACGACGATAAAATGGCGAATTTGATTGCGGGTTTTGTCGAATCGTTGTGAAAAAATCATGAACCAATGTAAGTTTCTTCCCTTGGAATCGAGCTGTTACTTTTTAATCATCTCAAGAGCATATGATAGATTCTTGAAATAGACAAGCAATAACAATTGGGGATGAAGTATTTTACGAAGAAGGATCGAATCACATTCTCTCCATTCATGATAGGTGTATATGCTTCCTCTTTACAGATGCTAGCTGAGTCATTCAGCCAACAAGGAATCTTATCATTCTCTACCTCAAGAACTCTATATAAGCAGCCCAGCGAACTCGAGTTTTAGGGCATGTACGAGTCGTAATCTCTAACACTAACTTGACAAATATTATTTGCACGACATGGGTTGTTTGTGGTGCAGTGGGGGACGCCGAGTTGTCGAAGAAGATAGCTCATTCATGGCTGCCCGGCGTCGTCACTGCACCACTGACAATTATATGTTGGTTTGCCCCACCATACTCATTATTGATTGATGTCTTAATAAGTAATCGCTCTTCATTCCTTTGCCTTGTTTTCGCCTAAATAACTTGTATGAAATAATTCTGAAACTCTCGTTCAACTCACTATCAATCTAGTCTTGAAGTCGCCAAGTTATTAACATTCAACCTGTGAGAATCAACTATCTATGGTGCTCGAAAAGAAATTAAAAAAAGGTTCATTAAATTTGTATGTTATAAATATGTGATAAGGAAAAATTGATTTATTATAATTTTAAAGTAGGATAATAGCTAAAGGTAGTTAATGGTTTTCTAATTTTATTAATTAATTTTTTCAATCTCACCTGCAGACCACGGTTTATCTTAGCCTCTCACAATGTAATACGAAAGAATAGTTAAATTGAAGCTTCAAACCAATAGTATGAAAGAATAGATAAATTGAAGCTTCAAACCAATTAAACAAAAGGAGCTCGAATATAATTTTGTATAATCGTGCTCGAAAAGAAATTTAAAAAAGGTTCGTCTAAGAACATACAGGTAAAATTCGCATCATGTATTAAGACTAGTCAATGGCAATGCTCTTTCACCGTTAATTAGCTCTGACCAGTAATCGTTGTTTTACGAAGAACGAAAAGCAGTCCGATGTTTGTTATGGCTTTGCGAGTGACTACTTGACTTGCTAGAAAAATGAATAAGCTGATGTGCTTTTCGCCACCCCACGTTTTGGCGCGGAATTTCAGCTTGTTAATGCAGAGATGCATCAAAAAGCATAGATCGCCGAGGCTGTGCAAGCAAATTCATGCTCTGATGTTGACTAAGGACATCGACATGGATTACCTCTCACTTGGCTCAAAGCTTATCGGTGCTTACGCAGTTTGTGGAGATCTGAAATCATCCAAGCTGCTCTTCGATAGAACCCAAAACCCAAATGTGTTTGCTTTCAATTGGATGATACTCGCCTTGACCTTCTCTGGGTTTCACAGTGAAGCTATTGAACACCTCATTCTTTTCCGCCGATCAAGAAACGATAAAAATAGTGAGTTTTCTCTGAATGAGTACAGCTTTTCGGCAGCCTTGAAGGGTTGTCTTGGTTTGATGGACGCCCTCTTGGGGAAGCAAGTTCATGGGATGATTTGTAAAGTTGGGCTGGAAACTGACGTGCATGTGTGTAATTCCTTGGTCGATATGTACGGAAAGTGCGGCGACATTTGCGATTCTCAGAAGGTGTTCGATGATATGCCTGAAAGAGACGTTGCCTCGTGGACGACCATGATTAGCCGGTATGCTGACGTTGGGGAGTTTGAGAAGGCCGTTTCTCTGTTCGAAACTATGAGACTCAAAGGTTCAGAGACGAATCATCACACTTGGACTTCAATCATCGCAGCACATGCAAAGATAGGAGACTGCGATGGTGCTCACAGATTTTTCTTGGAGATGATCAGTGAAGGTTTATCTCCAGATATAGCTACATGGAACGCCATGATCACGGGATTCGTTCAGAACCGAAGAGTTTTCGAAGCTTTGGATTTGTTTCGAGACATGTTGGCTGCTAAGATTAAGCCCAACGAAGTGACTATTGCAGGTATTTTGCCCGTGTGTGGAATCGTCGACTCTGTTAGTAAGGGTAGAGAAATACATGGGATGATTTACAGGTTAGGGCTCGATGCTAACGTCTTCATTGCAAGTGCCCTCATCGATATGTACTCCAAATGTGGAAGTATCAAACAGGCCTGGGCAGTTTTCAACGCCGTCCCTTCCAAGAACGTAGCATCGTGGAACTCCATGATCGGCTGTTACGGAAATCATGGGATGGTGAGCTCTGCTCTAAAGCTCTTCGAAGCAATGCAAGAAGGAGGCATAGTGCCAAACGAAGTAACTTACCTTTCCCTTCTTTCTGCTTGTAGCCACAGTGGTTTCGTTGAGAAAGGTTTGGAGATCTTTAAGACCATGGAATCATCGTACGGTGTTCGAGCGAAGAAAGAACACTACGCTTGCCTCGTTGATCTTTTGTGCCGATTTGGGAAGATGGACGACGCTTACGATTTGATTGAGCAGATTAGAGGCGATGTCACGGATTTTGACTTCGGTGCTTTTCTAAACGGATGCATAGTCCACCAGAGGAGCGATCTTGCGGAGAAGATCTTGAAAGATTTGGGCATGGACCCGCAAAATGCTGGAGATTTTGTGACACTGTCGAATATATATGCTTCTGAGATGAAGTGGAATGGTGTGGAAGATCTGAGGAAGACGATGAAGCATGAGAGAGTTTGTAAGGAGCCAGGTTTCAGTTCTGTTTGAAAGCTGCTTTCTTTACCTTTCGAGCTGATGGGCAGGTGGAAAACTATATGCTGCTGTAGATAATGCTTTGCATTTGTCAAAGTTATTAACTTACTTGCGCCAGCAGACGATTGGTCATCAAATTGATGAAGTCTCTCACGAGGGAAGGAAACAAAAAGTGAAAAAGAAAAGAGAAAAGGTGGAAACAAGAAAGCATCACTTGTAAGTAAAGATTAGATGGATAGTACAAATACATTCAATACTTTTGCACTGAATCTTAGTTTTGGGTTCAAATTAGGTTCTGACACACACTCGCACCTAGGGTTGCAAATGAATAGAATCTTTTTGTTCGATTCGAAATTCGATTCGAAATTTAAGATTCGGATTCGAAATATTAGAATATCAAATCCGAATAAGAATATTTTTTTCGATTCGAATAATTTTAGAATACGAATACAATAAGACAATATTCGATTCGAATCTTTTTAGAATATTCGATTCGAATAATATAATATATACTAAACAATATATATTTATAAATACTTGTAGTTAAACTAAAATATTAATATGAAGCAAGCTAAGGAAAACAATTATTGTTGGAATTTATCGATGAAAGATTTTTTTGTGCTTTCGTATGATGTGTTAGGATAAACTAATGATATGTTTTTGCTACATTTTTCTTTTTATGTCGTAAACGCATATTTCATCCACTACGTATTTTTTTTGCTTTATATTTTTTGTAAAAATAGGTTTCTGAAAAAAATTTATTCGTATCAGAATATTCGAATATTCGCAATTATATTCGAATATATTATCAAATAGAATATGAAACAATTTAGTATTCGAATAATAAAAGAATACGAATATGAATATTCGAAAAATAAAAGAATACAAATAGAATATGGTGGTATTCGACTCGATTCGATTCGTTTGCAACCCTACTCGCCCGCACCCAGTCCCACACACACAAGAAATAATATAGTACTAGATATTATAGATAGATGAGACACTCAGTACACAGTACGCACGGTCTTCAAATTGAAAACAAGAGCCAATCACACAAGCATATCTTCACGCGTCTCTGTTCTCTCTCTCTCTCTCTCTCTCTCTCTCTCTCTCGTGCTTATATTCTTACTGTGTGCTGATTTCATGCCAGTTGTTTCATGGAACAGTGCCCTCTTATTCAAATCTTAAGTTATCTCCTATTCTCTGTTCTTACATCTTGTTCTCAGATTTCTTGATTTGGGATTCTTTTTTTCATTTTCCGAGTCTATACTCTTAAACTTCTAAGCAAGGAGATTTCTTTTTTTCCGTTTTAGTTAATTTCTCATCAAAATCTTGGAAGTAACTACTAATCTGGGATTTTGAGGACGCATCTAGTTTTGCTTTCATATTTGTGTGACAGATTTGATTGGTTCGGCTCTTCTAACAGTTTCCTGGTGAGTTATCTTTCATTATCTACATATATCTATAATACATATATAATCTGAACTCAAGCGAAAGACCCTTTTCTTGTATGCTCGTTAGATGAGGCGATGAGAATTTATAAGCTTAAGAACACAGTAGTCCACAGATCTGTATTGTGTTTGATTGTTTATTGGCTCTCACATGCTTGTGGCCCTTTCAAGATTGGTTTTTCTGCTTTGCATGTGCTTGATTGGATTGTTGATTGATTACCAGTAGAGAGTATGGCCTAGAAAATAAGTTTAGATGGTTGAATTGAATGTATTGAATCCTTGTTTGAATTTGTTACAACGAAGAAACCTCAGCACACTAATTGCTTTCTCCTAGTTGAATTGAATGTATTGAATCCTTGTTTGAATTTGTTACAACGAAGAAACCTCAGCACACTAATTGCTTTCTCCTATTGATATTTCCCAAAAGAAGAAAAGGAAAAAAGTTTAGATCTTTACATTTTCTATCTCTGTCAATTATGTCATACAACAACGTGCTTGCAACTTCTGTTGGTGAAAAAAGCCCCTGGCATGTGTAATGAGCTCTTGTCTTCTCTCTAAAGACAACATAGGCACCTTTTTTTTTTATCTCTTCTTTTCTTTCCCCATATTATATCCCTTGATGTTTTCTAACACATTCATTCATGTGACTGATTAGATATCCCTCTAAAGATCAGAAAAAGAAAATGAGAAGAGTTCGATCGAAGGGCAAAAAGCTATCGTCCGCCAACCAAGATGATCCCATGAGCGACGAAGAAAAGATCCCAACTCAGAAGAGAAGAGGAAGGCCTCACAAAACAATCAAAGACGAAACGGAGGAAGAAAATGTAGCTGATCAGAAAGACGAAGACAGCGAAGAGACTACAAATGGAAGCTCCAAAGACAAGGATTCGAAGACTAATAAGAAACGCAAAGATGAAAACAATCCATGCGATGATGATGTGGCGAAATCGAAACAAACGAGGCATAGAAGGAAAGGGAAGCCTTGCCGTGCGCCCGAGGCGGTCGTCGAGTGTACCTGAGAAGAATTTGCGCCTCTCTTTTGGACACGGTATAACGTTTTTCGCTAGAAATTCTCAGGGCTTAGATGAGTGCAGCCATGTGATGTTTTTTGAGACATTCTAGTATTGTGTGTGATGGATGCTGTATTTCATTTCATGTTTTCAGCATAACTTCAATTCTGATTTGATCTATCCAACTTTTTCTTTTCTAAGTGTTAATTTCATGAAGAAAAAACATTTACAGGTGGCTAAGAGAAAGAAAAAAAAATTCCTTAGGAATCTCTGAATATGAATTCTTGTGAAGAGTTTATTGTTTGTCATGAATGGGCCGAGAGCCCATTAATTGTTATTGGGCTAAATATGCATATCTTTGGGCCGATAAATGGGCGATAATTAGAAATTATTACCGTACATAGTAACAGAAGGCAGAACCACGTTTGTTAATGCAGTATAGGTTAGGTAGTCCACGCACATACTGCAGCAAAGCATCTGCCATGAACATATGTGCTTTCTTTCTCTTTCATTAAAAGCCTGCGATGCAATTGATTAAAACTTTCAGTAGAGGGTCATTACACAAATATGGGACTACTAAGTTCTTACCAGTCTTTCATGAACTTCTTGGTAATAATTGCTGTATTAAATTTCAAGATCACCAATGGGCTGACTTCGCATTACCGTATTAGCTCGTTCAACCGTTCTAACTTCCCCCCTTCATTTGTTTTTGGAGCAGCATCGTCAGCTTATCAGGTACTATATATATTTACTGATACATATATTTAATGCTTTAACATGTTTTACTTTTCAGGACTAATATATCTTACTAGTATTATTGTATTTTGAATATCACGACAGATTGAAGGTGCAGCAAATGAAGATGGTAAAGGACCTAGTATTTGGGACACTTTTGCATCACTTAACCACTCTGGTATGTATATTGTATCCTATATATTAACTCAAACTTATTCACATTCACTGTATTTAATCTATTTCTGCAGTTGTTTTTCTTCTACTCAAATCTATATATAAAAATTGATCGAAAAAGGATTCATTTTGTTGATGGTTATTGCAGAGAAGATAAGGGATCATAGTAATGGAAATGTCGCCGCTGACAGCTATCACCGTTACAAGGTACTGCATATATAGGGAGACATATAGAGATTAACTTTTTCTAATTAATTAGCTATCTCCGATAAAATGCACAACTCATTGTTTTCTATTTAAAATAAACGGCAGGAAGACGTTGAAATGATGAAGCAGACGGGGTTCGATGCTTACCGTTTCTCGATTTCATGGTCAAGATTATTACCACGTAAGTCTATAAATCTTCATTACATCATTATGTTACGCTAAGAAAAAGATTATTTAAAGGGCTTTAGAAAGATTTTACAGATGGAAAGCTTAGCAGAGGCGTGAGCGAAAATGGACTTGAGTACTATGATAACCTCATCAACAGACTTAGAGAGGAAGGCATAGAGCCCTACGTGGCTCTTTTTCACTGGGATCTTCCTCAAGCACTCGAAGATGAGTACGGTGGTTTTCTTAGTAGACAGATCGTGTAAGTATTCGAATCATTACAGCGTAATATACAACATTGGCTTTAGGAATACGCAAAGGTTGTAACAATAATTTGGGCCAATGCATGGCAGGGATGATTATGTAGATTTCGCAGAACTGTGTTTCAAGAGATACGGCGATAGAGTGAAGCGATGGATCACATTGAACGAGCCCTATACTTACGCCATCGGTGGATATGTGAGCGGCGAATTAGCGCCTGGGAAGTCTTCTTCTTCGGGCGTAGAACCCTATTTAGCTGCACACAATCAACTCCTTGCTCATGGAGCTGCTGTTGGATTATACAAACAGAAATATCAGGTTAATATAATGCGATTTATCATCATGTTTCAGTTCAGTTCATCTTATGGGTTTTGAGATGTTGAAAAGTTTTGATTTTTATGGTAAATGCAGAATCTGCAGAAGGGCGAAATCGGAATTGCGCTGGTTGCGAGATGGATGATTCCTTACAGTAAGCGCAACGTCGACGTTGAGGCGAGGAGAAGGGCACTTGAATTTGGCTGTGGTTGGTGAGTATATATGTAGTTGGGCGTTGATGATTCATGATTATTATTTTTGGACTACTGAAATAAACTGATTAAAATGATTAATTGTTGATTATACCAGCTATATATAATGTGAAGTAACAATTTATTTTTTGGAAGGTTTCTTGATCCATTAACGAAAGGTGACTATCCAGAATCCATGAAAACCCTAGTGGGAAAGAGGCTTCCAAGATTTTCAGAGGAAGAAAGTGAAATGATGAGGAAGTCATTTGATTTCTTGGGTTTGAATTATTACACAACATACTATGCAAAAGACGATGATTCGAGGGTTAGTTCTATGAATCCAAGTTATACAACGGACTCTCGGACACAAATTACTGGTATGAGAACCAAAGTAAATTATGATAGTCTTTTATCTATCATAAAACATTGATAGATAATTGTTCTTGAATTTTCCCTTATTTTTGTGACGACTTAAATTATTATTTTCTATCAGCGGAAAGGAAAGGAGTACCCATTGGGCCAAAGGTTCTATTTTTTAAACTAATTGATGATACATGCGTGTAATAAGCAACAATTATTTATGATTGAACTAATTTTTCGCAGGGAGCATCCAATTGGCTTTATGTATATCCAAGAGGTATACAAGAAACTCTATTGTACATCAAGAAGAAGTACAACAATCCAACCATTTACATCACCGAGAATGGTAAATAATATAAGATTTCAACCCATATTGGCCTTTGGCAATATATATGTAAACTACTTGAAATTTAAATAAGAGAAAAAAAAAATAATGCGCAGGTGTTGATGAGACGAACAACTCCACGTTATCACTTCAAGAATCCCTCAATGACAACAAGAGAATAGATTACTACTATAACCACCTTTCGCATGTTCAGAAAGCAATCAAGTGAGATCTCTCTTTCTCTCTCTCTCTCCATGAAATTTTCTTTGAAGAAAGAACGATGTTAATTATAATCAGTAAGTTGATCAAATTTCCAGGAAAGGTGTAGATGTGAGGGGTTTCTTTGCATGGGCATTAATGGACAACTTTGAATGGAATTCTGGTTTTAGTGTCCGTTTTGGACTGTACTATGTTGACTACGAAGATGGACAAAGGAGAAGATATCCGAAGCTATCAGCCAGGTGGTTTAAGCACTTCTTGGACCATTAATTTAATAATAGGATAATTAGTTGAACTGAACCATAAGTAAGTAATCAATGGTTCCTCGTAGAATATATCTTTCTGAAATGAAGAATGTTTGTGTTAGTTACTACGTTTTTGGATTTTTTCTGGTAGTCCTCCTATCTTCTTCTAGATCATTGTCCTAATAATCTTATCTTCACGTGGTCATAGTTCATCATCAAAATCTTAGAATCTAGTTTGAGTTCTAGAGAGTGCACTAATGGGGGCAGAAAAAAAAATATAAAGACGGATACAAATCACAAATCATCATATCCCCACAAAAGAAAATGTGACACTCGCAATAACAGGGCAACCTCTGCTACAAACATTCTTACCTTAGCTTAGACGATGATTGGATCGATCCCAGATTTGGCAGGCTTTCGTGGATTCGAATAAGACGGTGATCTTATAATAAAAATCATTATAAACAGAAAAATGAATTGGATACAACGATGATGAGATGGTCTGGCCATGGAGTTGTAAATTAGGCAAAACAATTCACCATCTAAACATGGGTCATACTGATCGAACTTTGGATAAAAAGAAAAAAAAAACCCGCCCATAGAAACCAAACTAACTAAAAATGTATTTTTTTTTTTCCAGCAAATTTCCAACAAAATGGCAGGCATGACTACTTGTTAGGAGGGGGAGGCCTCATTTGATGGTGGTGGTGCATCATCATCATCATCATCAACATTGTCATGATCATCATCAGTGCTCCACCAAAAGCTAACAGAAAAACTAGTAGTGAGAGATCTAACATAATGCCACCATTTCGGAGGTATGTAAAGCATTTCACCTTCCTCTAATACGCAATCCCAGAACTCCAATTCCCCAAATTTCGGGAATTCCCTCTCGTCAACATTGTCCAGATCAACCTTTCGTCACACAATAAAAAGAACACAATGCCCATTCAGTATAAGAATTTTGTCATATATATATATATATATATATATATATATATATATATAATATATGACTTACTATCAATAGTTCTAAGTTAAAGCATATAGTGCCTACCTGGCTGGAATTGCTGAGCATGGTTTCAGAATGAGGATATAGCTCGTCGGACAATGAAGCAGGGTAAAGTCTTATGTACTTTTTACCCACAACCTAAAAGTCACCACCCACACACAGATCATCAGCTTTGGTGAAGAACAACGATGGACCAACATGAAAAAAACCAAAGTATCAATCAGTTTCAATGTACTCGCGTCGCACTTTGAGCTGCTGTTTAAGAATGCAGTATTAACTACGTATAATAATCATCGATCTCATATCTGCCGGGCACAAAAAAAAATGTCTAGGTTGCGGCCTAGTCAAAATACCTCAAGCCAAATTGAGTTCTAGAGACAGTTCCCTGAATTCAAGCAAATTAATCATTTATTGCAAGTCAGAAACATTAATGTTAATACACCAAATCTATCTTTCAGTTTCCCAGAAAATTCTTGCACAATCTTAGTTTAAAATGCTTGCATAGACATGTGAATGGCAAAGGGCCATTCAACTTAGATCACTGCTCACCACAAGGTTCATTTATTTTAAGGCATATAAGCAAAGACTAAACAGTATATCTAGACAATACATGAATTCAATTGTTCGCACCTGAGCAAGTATATTATGGTGCGGATCGTGATGCAATGGGGTCACAGTCCCAGATGGACCGAACCATGCATTGAGCGATCTGATCTCACCACCACCAACAAAACAGTAGTCGGGAGTAACAATATCCTGCTTCAGTTCTTGTATCTGTGTGCCATATATATACGATAAAGCCAAAGAATAGAAATTGTTGAAAATTTTCTGGGACTGATTGTGCGCAAGTGGAAATATCCATAGCATAAAAAAAAAAAAGAAAAACATATGGGCTTACTTGTTCAAACAATTGATGCTGGGCTAAATATGTCACATCTGTGGAAGAATGTGGATCGGTTGATTGAATCCTCTCCAGAAACTCCGAGAATGTGATCAACTCTTGCTTCCACTCGGAGCATAGGTAATTTTTCCCAACCTGTGTAGTGCAATCAGATTCGCTGCACCATAAAAATTATAGGAGAAATCAAACCAAAAACATATATTGAGAGATACCTCAACAGGAACTGTACGAAACCCTGCAATGCTTTTAAGATAATCCATGTCATTCCATCTCTCCATGGCCGGCCAATGGTTCATTGCATCGCTAATTATCACTGGAGAACCCGTGAGAAAGTGTTCTTGTAAGAATCTCTCCATTGAGAGACCACTCTTTTTACCCACTCTCTTGCAAGAAAGTGACCTTGTTGGCAATAGCTTAAGCGCCTGCGGGAAAAAAAAAAAGAGATGCATTTCGTTCACTAGATGGAGAGATAAAGTTCCAAATCGACAGGAAGAATCCCATATTCTATGTTATCTTCGCCATAATACTGTAAATTAGATTATGAGTAAGATATATATAAGGATAGAAGATTGATAAACTGAGTGTCAAAGAGCATCATACGATTTCTGTATTCAGTATTCACATGATATGAAATTCAATCTGCATTGTTACTGTCGTTAGGTAAAAAGAAAAGGAAGTGAGATGACCTAGAACGACAGAAAACGAACCTCACCTCCTTCAACTTGAAATCGCCACTCACGACGAAACACATGCCACCTTCTTCATCCAACGATTTGTCCTCATCCCTCTCTAAACGCTCCCTCAAAGCCTCGCGTACCTTCCCGATACAAACCTCTAACTCCTCCCTAAAATCCAAACCACCCATAATCATTCCATATCCAAAGCCTTCATCGCCGATTCGAAATCCTTCGACGCGTAATCCAGCTTCGCAACGTGCAGGCACGCGGCGGCGTAGGCGTCCCGCCAGATTGGCATCACGGAGTGCCAGGGCCCCAATTGGAGCTGCTCCCACGCCATCTCACGGCAGGCCTCCGCCGCGCGAGTGTCTCCTTCGGCCGCTCGCGAGGCCATCGCCGCGAATGCGTAGCCGCCGTGCTCCGTCACGCGCTGGAGGAGGCTTGGGAGCTTCGAATCGAGGGTTGGGGTGTCGAGGGTCGAGGACATTGGGCGATGGGAGAAAGCGACTGTGGATTGCTTTGTGTGTAGAAGCTTCGAATGTGAGACTGAGAGACAGATATTTGATGCTCGGCTTTGGCGATGCTCTTTTTCGTTCCGATGTGTATTTAAAGGGAAAGGAAAGGCAAGGAAAATATCTAAAAATATCTGAGGGCAAGGAAGGGGATATTTTGGGGATTTAACGTATGGAGATGAATGAACGGTTCTTTGTATTCATGGCTTCCAATTAAACTAATTAACATAATACAGAAATTATTAGAATAATAATTTTTTCTTTTGTTATTTAGAAAGTGAAATCAAGCAAGCACAGGGACAGGACAGCAGCCCTATTCTATTAGTATTAGATAAACAATTTAAATGAGTGTTTATACGATAAAACGTAATTAATATTTTTCTAGAAAGTTCCTAATCATTTGAAAACATATCAATCCCTATCAAGAGTACAGCCCGAAATAATTGAAAAGTTTACATAAAGCCCCATCACAAGATATTTTAGCATTGATATTAAAATATATATCACTTTATGGTACGTGTAGTAGTGCAAATAATCACAAGTGGACCTTGCAATATGATTGGAAATCAGAGACGTATCGTGGAATCTCCTCAGCAGTTACCTTGTCTTTGTCCTAACTTCACTTTATTTATCTTATTTTATTTGTTTTAGATGATGAATTGGTCGGGGAAAAAGTACGTTGTGAAGTAAGAAATAAGAATCATAGAAATAAAAATAAAACCCAACTAGTCATCTTATATACCCAACGAACGATACCTTTGGAAAAAAAAAAACGATGCAAAAAAGTTCAATGAACATACCATGTCCCAAAAAAAAAACTAACCTTAGTTCTAAATCCTAACTAGCAATGGATTTATACCTACACAGAACCTTACACCTAACAACTCTATCACCCACATAAAAACCAGGCATCACCATAACCTTAACACGCCTGAGCTCATCGTTCGACCTCCGCCGCCTGCCGTCGAACACATCCTCCATGTAACGCCCGTCAAAAGCCCTACCTTCGTCGACCCTCAGAACCCCCAAAGAAGGATCGAACGAAAACGCAAGCAAATGGACCAACCAAACCCACTTCGCCGACCCGTAAAACGCCCCGACGAGCTCCTCTCCCCACGGCCCATCCGCCGCCGAGCCGAGCAGTTCAACGACGTCCCTCATCTTCCGATCGCTAAACTGGCGAAAATCGGCGTCGTAGTGCTTCGACCCCTTTCGCAAAATCGCGTCCAAGCTTAGATCTCTTAGGGCGGCGAAAGATTCGTACTTGCTGGCCCTATCTTCTCGAGGATCCAATAATTTGGGGGACCCATCTTTATGAAACGCCGGGTTTTCGAAATCTTGGAAGAATGTCTGGTTTATGACGGCCTCGACGTGTACAGTAATGTTTTCCTATGTTTTGAGGTTAGGGATAGGTTGTAAGGCTGAAGCAGAGAGTTCAAGCCATCGAAAATGCCTTCGGTTTGCTGTAGTAGTAAAGCCTTGCAGAACTGTTTGACTGATTGTCTTGATTCGGACACTGATCTTAGCAGTTCCTCAGTCATTGCTTCGTTCTTGTTCTCGGTGGAGTCGACAGATTTGGGGGGGAAATTTATGGGGTTTTGAAGTGCCAGCGCTTTCTTTAGCTCGTCGCAGTAAGCCTCCAAATAGGCTAATTTCTGGCTGAGTTCCATGACTGAAGATTTCATCTCTTCCACTTGATTCAACGCTGTGTCTCTGCTCCTCAGTGCTTGGATTAGCTCCTTCTTCAACGAGTCGGTGGATTCGTTGTCAACTTCAGAGTCCTTTTTCGTTTTCTTCTTCTTCTTCTTCTTTAGTCCAAGAAACAGCCAAGATAGACTCATGTGCCTTCGGTGTTTAGGTTTATACTCGGGCATGGAGACGTTAGTAGGCTCGTATTTGTCGCAAGAATTTGCCGACATTATTGTGAAGTCGCCTGAGCTGCCCTTGGTGTGATGACGTGGCGTCGGCATATTTCCTGGTAGGGAAGGAGATATACGTGGCTCTAATACGTTGATGTGTTCGACATCGTTGTTGTGGTGATATTCCCAGGTTTCTTTGTAGATTGGATTCTCCAAAAGGATCTGCTTGTAATCTGGTAATAATGGCTCTGTTCCGTAGCTCTGCTAATAATAAAAATGTTACAAGAATTGATTGAATTCAAGGAATTTCTATAAACTGGACTTAATAGGGGATTAAAAAGGCTGCTTGCAAAAAAAAAAATGTTTAAAACAGCTTATGTTTGTTATTACCATCTAACATGGTGTCTGACCCAACATAACTTAAAAGATCTTATGTTTCCACGCACTTTTTGACCCTTCTGAACTATTTAAATTGGAAAGGAATGTACAAGAAGAAGAAACGGAAGGAATTACATTTTTTTTAAAAAAAAATAAGAAGCTTTTATTCAGATCTAGAAAAAGGGAACGTAGAAAAGAAGTAAAAGATGGCACCTTTGACCTCTGAAGCAACGTTTGATTTGATTAATTACAACGAAGAACCTAAACAACTCCGTGGAGTGAACGATAATTAATAGATACTCCCTCACTGTAAACAAACATCATACTGGTCATGAGAATGAGAGAGTTGGCTGTATAACTTACAGGATTAAAAACAGGGTAATCTCGTGGAGCAGAGGATGATGATGATGATTGGCGAAGAACATAGTTGTTATTGTTATTGTTGTAATAAGCAGCAGCAGCAGGCGAAGAAGAAACATGCGTTGGGTTTCTGCCGTTATTCATCAGAGCAGAGTGTAGACTTCTGAGCTTCATCGCCTTAGCCATGGCGGTCTGAAGCCCAACGTCTTTTCTGTATCTATCATGCTCGAAGATATCACTACTACTCTGTTCCTCCATTTGAGAGATGTGGACGTAGCTGGAGAAAAGAAACAGAGAGGTAGCTACCAAGGCTTAAGACATATATGTGGAATGGAATGGAATGGAATAATTATGGTTTGTCTGAAAGAAAGATAGTGAGTGGTTCACATGCAAGATAACAACAAAAGTACGTACACGCAATCCAACGGTTGGAATTTCTGAATTTGTACAGAACTGAGGAAGGCTATATCGTCGTCTTCCTCTGTCTCTGAAACGATTCCATCTCTGTCTATCTGTGCATGAGATGAGACACACGGAGATTAGAAATGGGATTTTCTCCTTTTATCTTTAAGCTTCTGACCTTGACCAAAGAAAAATGGAAAGGGTAAAAGATTGTTATTAGCTGAAACGACACCGTTTTCCTACTTTAATTCAATTTAGAGAAAAAAAAAATCTTGCAAACACATACAATAATGCTAGTCATGTATAAAATCGGATTGGCACTTACACCATCTCCAACCAATAAACGAATTCTCAAACTCAAACGCATTCTCAAAGTCAAAATGCAGTAATTCTTCTCCAATCGGTCAACTCATTCTCAAACTCAATAGGCTATTTTGTAATATTCACTTCTACATCAATTTTTAAAATTTCAATACTACCCACATATTTTACAACTTTTAATATTGTGTAATCGTTTGAGTTTGGATCTCGGAATTTAAACTACATAGACGGCAATTAAATGAAATCTAGAAAAATCAAACACTAAATGGACTACAATTAGATGAAAATAAAATCTAAAAAAAAGAACAAAAAGAACAAAAAGGGTTCGGCCGCTTTACTTTATAATTATACAATTATATTTATGAATAATGAAAATAAAATCCGAAAAAGAAATAACAAAAAAAAATCTACAGCTCATAATGACTGTTCTTTTTCCCATTTTCACCTTTTTCTGACAGCTCATCGTCTGTCATTCTCTGACAAATATACATATGAGAGAAAGTTAAAATCCAGCGTGCAAATTAAAAAGTCCGATCGCAAAATAACTGGTACGAACGTATAGATGCATTTTTTTAGGTGAGAGAAATTAAAAATCTCATATTGAGTTTGGTTTTTGGTATCGGTTGGAGTAAATTTGTGAATTTTTTTTTTTCCAGTTTGGTTGGAAATGCTCTTAAAAAAATAAAAATACATGCATGGACGCAAAAAGCTATACACGCATTACTCAGAAGAACTATAACATGCAAAAAGTGTAACCAAAATATATCCGTTATTTCTTCACACCCAATTATTATGATTAAGAGCAAAATCATGAAACCTAAAGGAAGTCTCCCCAGCAGTATCCCTCGCCAACCTTATACTATCAATCCCTTCACTAATCTCATCCTCGGCGCCGCTATAAAACTCATTCGACGCCGTCGTCATCAATAAGTTGGTCTCCGTGGACATGGCCCTTGCCCTAATACTCCCGACGTTTGCGTAATTTGCGTTTCGGTCCCAAAGGAAGACGTGCATGAGTATCGGGATCCTCGCATGCCTGTGTAGGGAAAGCTTCCTACTCAGAGACACAGTGTCGAAGCACCGTATGGCCCCCGTCGGGGAAACCATCCAAGGAAGCACCTTTTGGTTGGATATTCTCGAGACAATCAGTAGCCTCGAAGATGCCTTCGCCTGCTTGTAGAGGTCGTAGATTCCCGACCGAGCCGAGGGTACGTCCTCGTCCCCTTCCGTCACCGACATTATGTATATGAATCCCTGTTTTTTACAAGGATTTCAGTCAGGAAAAAGAATAGGAAAGGAAAAAGGCGTGAAGGATCGAACCGTTGATATAGTTTTCAGTTGTGCTGCTCTTGACGTATGAATTCCGTAAGCCAACCGCAGTGTTAAGTTACCACTTTTCCAAAAGGTTAACCCTTAAGGGAGTGCATCATTTTTTAATTTTATATAATTTATTTCCAGCATGCCCCTCATGTCTAGGCCAATTTCTCTATAAGTGATCGTGATGATTCGTACCCAGGACCTGCGGATCCTTAAGCTCTGATACCACGTTAATTGACCACTTTTCCTAAAAGGTTAATACTGAAGGGAGTGCATCACCTTTAAATTTTATATAATTTATTTCCAACAGTCTAATGGTGTGGGGTTTGTAGAAATTTGTATGGAAAGAAAAGGAGAATACGTTTTCATGTTTGTTTGATTGATAAGAGAAATAGATAAGGAAAATAAAAGAAAATTCTAATTTAGCTTTGACTTAAAACGAGAAAAACTGATTTTCACGCCAAATTGTGAGGAAAACGAAAGAGAAAGTTATGAAAATCACTCTCCCTCTCATTTTCTTTCCACCCTACTTCCTGAAACCAAACGCAGCCTGAATAATTGCAAAATATACTTACCTCTTCGGTTCGGCTGATGGCGAAGCCGAGCTTAGCATCGTCGTCTTTGATCCTAATCTCGATCGGAATTTCGCCTGCGACGGGCGAAAACCACATTCGGACGGCCCTCACGACGCTGATGTCGACGCCGTGGTAGTCCTCGAAGCCGTACAGGCTTGTGTTCGCAAGGTTCGACAGGTCCTGGAGAGTCCCCGCGCTTACAGTCGCAGAAGCCGTCTCTCCAGAAATCTTATAAAACAAAACGTAGTTTCGGACTCAGTCAGCACAGAAAATTAAAAAGAAAAATTAAACGAACGAGGCGATTTTTCGACCTTGGTGAGGAGGGATTCGGTCTGAATGTTCATGAAGACGATGGGGACGCCGATCGCCTGGGAGGAGTTTATCCAAGCGTGGGCCCGGGCGAGCGTGTCCTCGAGATCGTTGTACCTCGTCCCGACTTTATCGGAGGCTTTGGGCAAGAAGAGGATAGAGTAGAAGCTGCTTGAGTTTGGTACGGACAACATTTCATGCATTCTTCTCTCCCACGGGTAAGAAACGTAGCCGTCTTGGAGGGGAGTTCTCTCTAGTGCATGAACCATTCTTGAGCTTCTAGAAGCTGCAAAGAATAAATTTTAAAATATTAATAATTATCAAAACTAACAAACATTATGGTTAATACTCCCTCCGTCCACCATTTTTATCACATTTCTTGGTGGGCACGGATATTAAGGTGTCATTATTATAATAATATAGTACAATAAAAAGGTAAAAAAGTGTATATTTTGACACGTCTTTTAAGAATATTTAATATTATTATATTGATTGTTTGTGATAATTTTTTTACCCAAAAAGGAAATGTGATAAAGTTAGTGGGACGCCCGAAATGAAAAAATGTAAAATTAGCGGGACGGAGGGAGTACTTAATTGTTGGATGACGTTAATTCATCCAACAGCAAGTGATGAGCTTGTAGAAAATACTCTGTATTACTTTGTTCTTTTGTGATTAAATGTCAAAATCGGTGCAAGAATATTTAATTCAGGGTCCAGACGTATTAGAAAGAATATTCAAGTCAATTTTATATTTGTATATTGCATATCAGAAAGAAAATTCAATCTAATTTCGTATATTATATGCAGTCATGTTTTTGTCCATCAAGCATAGACTGCTATGCTTTCACATTGTTGAAGACCGACAGAGACATTTTACGAAACTGCCGTTGCTAAGAGCGATTTGTTGGACATTATTACTATGGCTGGGAAGATATACTGAAATACTGATATATCGTCCTTATCGTATCGAAACGTACCGAAAATATCGAAAATTTTGGTATACCAAAGTTTTTGGTAAGGTATGATACCGTACCGAAAATTTCGATAATAGTATGAAAATTTTAAAACTAGGTATACCAATTATACCGAAATACCGAAATAGTAAAATTTTTAATATTCAAAAATATAAAATGATAAAAATATTATTAGGATCTTCATAAATTTATTTAACCCATAAATTATTAACTATACAAAACTTTTTAAGATTATTGAGGCTCACCATATTTTACTTACATTAAAAAAAAAAAACAAAAGGAAATACAAAATAGCCGTTTAGTTTTAATTAATCTGTATATGAAGTTGTATTTTGTGGTTATGTAAAGTTCTTTGTCTTACTAAGGACACTGACTAAAATATGTAAATTATTTAAGATTATTTTATGAATTAAAAATCTTTTTATTTTGGAATATTTGGCATTAACAATCCAATCTTATTGGGGCCTAAGAAGTTGCAATTGACTAAAAATTCGAAAACAACGAATTAACGAGTTACGAGACACGCATGGTAAAAAACCCTCCGTGTGAATGATATAGAAGGTATGATACCGATACCGTACCGAAATTCGGTATGATCCGTATCGAAATTTAACGTATATCGAAATTTTGGTATGGTATTGGTATGATTTTTTTCGATAGCGAAATTTCGGTACGGCCCTAATTACCATAGTGCAGTTGGCCGACTTGTAAACGAATGGAACCCTACCTAAAAACATCCCTCTCTAAGTCAACTCAACTATTGCGACAAGGCAAACCTTATTTTCAAACAAGTCTGCTAATTCAATCAAAGCCCAGAAAGAAAAAAAAAAAGTAAAAATAAATGGAAAAAGAATCACCACATACCTTGCAAACTCAAGCACTCATTCTCCGTCCGATCAACAAAGCCGACGGCGTAGTTGGGATCGTCGATGGACCTCAAGAAATACTGCTTCTTCCCAAACATGTTGAACTGTTCGTCGGCGGCCGGCACTATACACGCCGACAGCTTCACCACATCGCCGATTACATCAGAACCGCCGCCGCCGCGCCTGACCCGCACGGTGATGGAAGTCTCCTTCTGCTTGTAAGATGCGTGGAGCAGCCGCTGAACGCCGCTCTTTCCGTTCTTGAACGGCGACCGTACGATCATATTTCCGATTCTTAGCTCCTCGACGATGTCGCCGGTCTGAAGCATGTCCCTTGTCCACTCGTCGGCCTTTGTGCTCCCCTTCAGACATTCTATGGAGAGGACGAGCTTCGAGGAAGAAGAAGATGATGACGTGGAATTTGTCTGCGGAGATGGAGATGAGAACTGGGATGAGCTCTCCGTGGAAGACGATGAGGGTGAGTATGGTGATGACGATGATAATTGGTCCATTTGATTGTTTGGTTTTTGCTGTTTTCCTTTGTTTTCTTGGTAAATTGTGTGGTGGGTTTTTCCGTATGTTAATGGGTGAGAGACGGAGAGGTTGCGATTTCGAAGACTTTGGGATTCATTCAATAAAAATTGGGAGTGATTATTTTATTAATATATGTATATATTTATTGTTTCTTTAGGACTTTAAAAAGCTGACATAAGTAGGGAGAAGTTGGAAGAGTCAACTTTTTAGGTCTTACTCGTCGATGCTTCCATTGTCTTTTTGAATTGAAGAAAAAGGTATCGGCATTTTACTGAATTTTCAAATGTAAAAGAATACGGAATATAGAATAAATACTAATTATGTATCTATATTTCCATTAGATCCCATTCCGAAGACCAAGGGAACCTAGTATCGAGCTAATAACGTGTAACTAATATTACTAAATGTTACTGTTACCTTTTTAAAATAGATTTATTCGCCTCAATTGGCCGAACAATATCCAAATTTCTAAGATTTGTATCTTATAACATTACTTTTGGCAATTAATGCGTGATTCAAATGACGTCAACATGCGTGATAATCTAGAAAGTACCCCCACTAAACCTATATAGTTAGTCAAATATTGCGTAATTTGATTCCAAGATATATATTTATTTAGAATAATAGGATATTTGTTTTTAGCTCTTACATGGATAGGACTTCTGATTTTCTTTTCCTTGTTTAA